>OX465431.1:16626931-21426931 GCA_950005045.1 Agrotis exclamationis | reverse complement strand
ATGGACTTCTTAGGTTTTCCTATAATCTATAAGAATATATGTAATAGAAAACTAATTTCTGTATTTTTTTCAAAATTTTAATTTCAGTAGTTTCGGAGATAAGGGGGGGGGGATGGTCAATTTATTTACAAAAACATACATTTGAGATTGTCTCAACCAGACCTTTCATTTGATATGTCACACGATGCAGTTTTCAATTTTTTTTTTAATTTTCCCCTTTCCCCCCCAAAAATTACCTCCCACATACAGATTTCGTCTATTCACGTCACACCTCTGTGCTTGGGTCACAGGAATTGATATGTGTAAGTACCAAATTTCAACTCAATCGGTCTAGTAGATTCGGAGATAATTGACTGTAAGCGACAGACAGACGGACACACGAGTGATCCTATAAGGGTTCCGTTTTTGTATTCGGACGTACGGAACTCTAATTACATTACCCTAATAAGTAAAGGGCAACTCGCTGCCCGACCATGGACCATGCCCGGGTCGACGGCGCGTTGTGTTCGAGCGTCAGCATAATGATGGGGCCCCCTCTCTAGAGGGCCAAAGCCTGCCGGGGTCGCGGGACTTATCTCATTACCGTGACCCCGGAAAATAAAGGGCTATTGAAGGACACCGTGGATTTTAGTCAGTTACAAGTCTGACAGTCCCTCCCGCCTTGCCCGGGGTGGGAGGACTCATTTGATGATTTTACCACGCAAAAAAAGGGGCAATTTTATTGAGGGAGAGGGAGAGGAAGGAGGAGGAGGAGGAGAACGTTTCTTGACGTTTCACTTGATTGACGTGTCTGACCATAACCACAGAATAATTAATAGTACTATACGTACAGAAGGACTACTCCAAAAAAAAATCAAACAAATGTAAAATCTATATACGAGAGAATAAAGTACATTTTAACTGGCAGCCGTACCGCCCACCTACTTTTATAATAGCCTAAACTTCCCGTGCGCAAGCAAAAATGTACTGAATGGTTACGCCCGAGAGTTTATTTTGGTTTATCTGACGCCAACGACATTAAAAGGTTACTATGGGTCAAGCTCAATAGGGTTGCGACTTGCGAGTTCAGGCACAAATAGGTAGGTACCTATGCGTATTTTATGCATTTGCTAAATTACATTATTACCATAAATACCTATGTTCCTCAAGGAATTTTGTTTTTATCATCAGCCTATATCTTTTTGGTTTCGTCATCGATTACTACATACATTATTGATTGTTAGCACAGAATGATAATAGTAGGTACCTACGGCACCTTACGTGAGGAATAATATTTATAATAATATTATCTTTTCTACCTATTATTGTTATATTTTTGAACATTTATCTTACAAAAAAAAGAATAATATTTAAAAGATTTTTATCGTCTATGGCAAAATAGCCAGTCCTTATTATTTTGCACTCAACCTAGTAACCGACCAATTACTATCGCATACTGTCACAGGCCCCGCGTTGCGTGTCTTTGTAGGGAGGTAAAAAAGTGGCGCAGCGAATTACGACCGCTGACCTTGAATGCGTAGTGTGGCCATTTTCTGAGTTAGAACTTTTAAACAACAACGCAAACATCTTTCTACTTTCTACCGATCTTAATTCTTAGTACTCAGCTTAAGGAGAGTGAGAGTGTCGTCTTTTTATCTTGGCCGTCCAGTAGGCTCACCCCCCCCCCAATTAGTATCTCGCCTCATTTCCAAACTTGTAACCTCATGATTAGGTACCTATCATGATCAGTTAAGCCCATACTTCACAAGCAGGGAGATAATTTTGTTGATCATTACTAAATATGTACTATATTTTTTTTTTCTTCATAATAATATTGTGTTATTAATTTACCAAAAGCACCTAAAGCAAGAAACCTGTGCGTAACTACACGTAACGTAACAAAAATATTAAAGAGACGGAGCGCGTGCGTAACGGGTGGCGCGTGGCAGCCGTAGTGAATGGGCCACGACATAATGGCCCCGCAACTACTTGCAGTTTTATGCCTACACCGCGGAGTGAGACAGGCCTGCCATAACCTAATTAGTACAGTAATAAATAGGTATAATAAAAGAAAAATGTAATTGCATAAGTTGATAAAAAATGCTATGCAATAGCTTTACCGCGGCAGTCACCGAGTGCCACACGTTTTTTTTTTTTTAATTTTAGAAATATCACCACTTTTAATGTTTTCATGATTTTTTATTTACTTACTTTTAAAATGAAAAATTCTATTATTTTTTATATTACGTGCTTACTTAGACAATGCACTCTCTCTGAAAAAAAACCGGACTGATCTGCAAATTTCAAGTGCTATTTATTTTATATATCATCATATCAATGCAAGAAATAGTAGATTATTAACCAAGGGGATAAAGCAGTGTCTTCTGTCGCGGGTGACGATTTAAATTGCGAGCGTAACGAAGGACTCGAGGTTTACTCCCGAGCGTAGCGAGGGTGTTAAAAACTTAAATCACGAGCGAAGCGAGGGATTTAAGACGAGTCCTGAGTGTACCGAGGGATTTAAGTTCACCCAAGACTAAGACAGCTTTATCACCGAGGAAAATACTCTACTTTTCGTACCATTTGCGAAAAAATTAACACAATAATAAAATGAGATAAGTATTTATTAAAAATAATGACAATTAAAATAAATTAAAATAAACTTACCGTTTAAGTATTTGAAGAAAACAAAAACGCGGCAAATTCCTAGACTAATATTTTTTTGTCGGAAAAGCAAAGGCATCAAGCTCATATGGCCTCGTCGGTTTTCGTAATTTTATTTAATCATAACTGCATAATAAAAGCGTATTCCTTTTTCAAAAAGATGTATAATGCTGATATAAACTCAATGGTGTAAACACATGGTAAACACAGATGTAGTTAATTTCGGTAAGCATTCTAAATTTAAATCACATTCTCCCCCTAGAGGACTTTTTTGAGCAAGTGGTACGAAAAGTAACTTTATACCATTCCTACTCTAAAAAGTTACTTTTACTCACTGAAAACAGTGAATAAAAAGCTCTTTTACTCACTGTTTTGGTGTTTGAATTTAGAACACATTGATGCGGTCGACCCCCGTGTTATTAGGAAAATATTACTCTTAATTTAAGTCATTGTTCCGATTTTAATGTTAATTTGTTGACTGAGCGATTGGACTACTTCGTTACGTGAAGCGGGTTCGATTCCCGCACGGAGCAAATATTCGTACTATGATCTACAATTATTTATTTCGGGTGTGGGTGTTTGTGTATTGTGAATTTAGATGTTTGGAAACGCACCCACGTGTGTGTGGAGCAGTATTAATAAAAAAAAAACTTTTTTTTTCGTTACATATATATTATCGCTCAAATCTTTCTTTTTCTCGTAGTCATGGTATAAAGTATCGTTTGCAACTCTTGAATAAAACGGATTTAAATCGAGGGCCTGAATCACTCGCGTCGCTCAGGATTTAAATATTTGAATCACTCGCTCCGCTCGTGATTCAATCATCATGAATCACTCCCTACGGTCGTGATTCAGTCATTAAAATCCTTCGCTTGCTCGTGATTCATATAATGGCCCTCGCTTTAAATCCGCTCTTTATTCACTAGTTGCAAAATATACTATTATACCATTCCTACTCTAAAAAGTTACTTTTACTCACTGAAAACAGTGAATAAAAAGCTCTTTTACTCACTGTTTTGGTGTTTGAATTTAGAACACATTGATGCGGTCGACCCCCGTGTTATTAGGAAAATATTACTCTTAATTTAAGTCATTGTTCCGATTTTAATGTTAATTTGTTGACTGAGCGATTGGACTACTTCGTTACGTGAAGCGGGTTCGATTCCCGCACGGAGCAAATATTCGTACTATGATCTACAATTATTTGTTTCGGGTGTGGGTGTTTGTGTATTGTGAATTTAGATGTTTGGAAACGCACCCACGTGTGTGTGAAGCAGTATTAATAAAAATAAAACCTTTTTTTTTCGTTACATATACATATAAGGTGCTTCATTATTATCTGCCGCCGCTTTAATGGGAGATCGTATTGCGTGTATAGATTTAAATAGTAAAGATAAATAATTGATTAATAGTCATATTTTTTTTCATACAAAAATAATTACGTATAAATTTGACTGGATTTATTAGTATAAAACCATCCAGTAGACTTATGCTGTTGCCGCTCCGCACTGAATTCATTGAAATCATTTCGCAAAACGCCAGCGCGCCTTTCGTACACTGTTGCCATACTTATCAAACGATGCCGCTGCGCGCCGGCGGCGACTCGGTCGTCAAGGCGCAGTACCCGCGCGCCCCCACTCTCACCCGCACTACTCTGTTCATCGCACGCGCCAGCCGACCGCCGCCCGCGCCCGCTCGCCAGTCTCTTCCCGTCGCCGCGCGCGCCCGCTCGGTAGTTACTAGTTAGTTTTAGCAGTTAGCGACGGGAAAATCGCTCGCGCTTCCTTTAAAAATGCCTCCCAGACGACGGTATTCCAATCAATAATACCTTGAAATGGTATTGTGCTACCGTGAGTGACCGAGTGTAACTTCATAACTGCGCATGCAGTAAACTTGTACCAGCAGAGATTTGGTGTGCGAGTGAGTCATCATACCATTCTGGATGCCGTGTACAGATTCAGTAAACACGGCCGCTTTGACCCGCCTCCCGTTGACGCAGGCAGGTCTGAGGTTGAGGAGGGCCAGTGCCATGGCCTCCTCGCTCACCGGATTTTTAGACTTTTTGTGGGGTCGTGTAAAGGACCTTGTGTACGGCCAAACTGGATATGATATTAGAAGTGCGTGCGGAAGAACTTAAAAGTCGCATCAAACGCGCATTTAGGCAGGTAAAAAGTGAAACGGACACATTCAATAATGTGAAGAGACACGTAGGTACGTAAGCGTGCCTTCGTTCGTGTGCAACGCGAAGGCGGACTCTTGCAACAGTTTTGTAGCTAATGTAGGAAGTGTGTAATTAAGTGTAAATACTGTGCAATTATTGTAAATAAGATGATTAACTTTTAAACACGCCAAGTTACTGTAATTTGTTATTTGATATTAATCTAAGTACCTACTTATTGTTTAAAAATAATAAGAATAAAAATTGCGATTCTTACACTAACTTGTCAGTCCAAAGCCTGTTTTAAGTGTGATGGGAAGTTTATCATCTTATTTACGTCAGTTTTTTGGAAGAATGTGGTAGCTGGTAAGTAATTACACTTTTAAAACATTTGTTTGCCTGCGTATTAGTAGGTAGGTTAGATAGTGACGAAGCTAGCCAGCTGATTTCAGTTTTCATTCACAGAACAGATAGAAAGAGATAGCAGTTGTTTTCATTGACGAAGCGACACATCGCGCGTAATTTGTGAACCACGTTATGCAGAATAGAGCCAATGTTAATTTAACTTGTTTATTTTCTCAAATTGAATCAACTGTTCCAAGGTACGAAATTTCTTCACTATTGTAATGTTTAAACACAATACTACCCCCCATTAAAGCGGTGGCAGATAATAATAAAGCACCTTATATATTATCGCTCAAATCTTTCTTTTTCTCGTAGTCATGGTATAAAGTATCGTTTGCAACTCTTGAATAAAACGGATTTAAATCGAGGGCCTGAATCACTCGCGTCGCTCAGGATTTAAATATTTGAATCACTCGCTCCGCTCGTGATTCAATCATGATGAATCACTCCCTACGGTCGTGATTCAGTCATTAAAATCCTTCGCTTGCTCGTGATTCATATAATGGCCCTCGCTTTAAATCCGCTCTTTATTCACTAGTTGCAAAATATACTATTTCGTACCACTTGCTCAAAAAAGTGACATTCTATGCCACAAAAAGCGAACATAATAATAGTCATTTTTACCGACTTCAAAAAAAAGGAGGTTATCAATTCGACCCGTATGTATGTAATATTATCAGAACTGCCCAGTTTTCATATATGTTAGTCTATATCAGCGTCTGAACATATGTGCCAAATTTCATAAGTGTATGTATGTATGTATGTAATATTATCAGAACTGCCCAGTTTTCATATATGTTAGTCTATATCAGCGTCTGAACAAATGTATCAAATTTCATAAGTGTATGTATGTATGTATGTATGTTTTTATGTTTGTGCACGCATATCTCCGAAACTATAAGTTCGATTTAAGTAATTCTTTTTTTGTTGTACTAGGTACTGTTCAACTTAGGGTACACTGCAAGTTTCATCAAAATCGGTTCAGTAGTTTTAGAGATATGGATTTTTTTATGTTGTGACGGATTACAAGATTAGTGCATATGTAAGAAAAATTTTGTATTTTACAAGAATTTGGGTTGAATATGTAATAAATAAACTGAAAAGGGTAAAATAAAAACTTTTTTAAAAAAAGTACCGACTTCAAAACAAATACAAAAAAGTTTAAAATAACTTTTCTTTCGGAAGTCGGTGGCTTTGTTTTGTTGTGTCATTGACTATTGCCACCGACTTCCGAAAGAAAAGTTATTTTAAACTTTTTTGTATTTGTTTTTTAATCTGTTAAAAACAGGGAAAGAAAATTGTACTGAATTTCATTCATCCTCTAGGGGGAGAATGTGATTTAAATTTGGAATACTTACCGAAATTTATACTGAACTACTCGTACATCGTGTTTACACCAGTTTACACCATTGAGTTTGTATAAAAAGCATTATTTTTAATAAATGCTTATCACATATTATTATTGTGTTAATTTTTTCGCAAATGGTACGAAAAGTAGAGTATTTTCCTCGGTGATAAAGCTGTCTTAGTCTTGGGTGAACTTAAATCCCTCGCTACACTCAGGACTCGTGTTAAATCCCTCGCTTCGCTCGTGATTTAAGTTTTTAACACCCTCGCTACGCTCGGGAGTAAACCTCGAGTCCTTCGTTACGCTCGCGATTTAAATCGTCACCCGCGACAGAAGACACTGCTTTATCCCCTTGGTTAATAATCTACTATTCCTTAAAATCGACAGATTTTTCGTAAACTCCAATTAAACATTAAATTTTAGTCAGTAGGTACAAGTCTGACAGTCCCCCGCCCTGCCCTGGGCGGGAGGACACATTTGATGATTAAACCACGATAAAAAAAACAGGCATTTTGTTCTGCCTGTTCTGTATTGAATTTTTTTTCCCGCCAAGAAATTCTGGAAAAAGTAGTAGTCTGTAGGCGCAGGGTCTGGTGAGTAGGGCGGATGACGGAGAGCTTCCAACCCCAGTTCTAGCAACTTGGAGACCGTCTGCTGTGCAGTATGAGGTCGCGCGTTGTCGTGCAGGAGCAGCGGAGACGAGCGAATGACCAATGCTGGTTGGAGATGTGCCAGCTTCTCCATCATTGTGTCAGTTCTTCACAGTGCACATCTGCTCAGTAATGCTCACCCCGTTTGGTAAGAAGCTGTGATGAATCACACCGGCGCTAGACCATCAAACAGTGACCATCACTTTTCTAGGGGTAAGTTTTCGTTTATACATTGTTTAGGTGCTGAACCAGGACTCAACCAACTTGCTGAGCGCTTGCGGTTATCAAACAGAGTCGATTTTTCATCGCAGGTAACAATGCGGTTTAATCCTTCATTTGTGCGTCTGTTGAGCACTCTCCCATGATCATTCTATGCTCTGCCCGACAGGGTCCAAAATTGTGTCGTTATTACAACCCACCAGCTAACGTAAACTTACAATTTGTAAGTTTAAGTCTTTATTTATTTAAATAATAAATTACAGATGTTCAAATTGACGCCCTTCATTTACAATACAGGTGCGGCATCTACGTCTGATTTCTACAGTTGTTGTGCGCAGCAGCATCTCCTGTCGCAGATTCAGTGTGAATGTCTGGGCAGGAGTGATTGGCGATAAGCTAATAGGGCCTCATTATCTGTAATTTATTATTTAAATAAATAAATTATTTAAAATTAATTAAATGTTTCATTAACGCACCTAACTGATATACAGCATAATTTCAATCGATCATTTAATTTTTACCAACTTTGCAGTATTAAATTTCGCAAAACATTTAACTTTCCGTAAAGGTAGAGAATCGTCAAAAATTTCCTACTTGATAAAATTATGAAATAACTCTTAAAGTTTTTTTTTTTATAAAAGCAAATTACATACCATAAGAAAGCTCACACACTAGGGATGTTTTGCTAGAATTGGAACTCCTCTATCATTTTTTGTTTTTTTTTTAATGCAAGTTGAAATTAACATTTAAGTATTTTTTAATATCTTTCTGTAAGTTTGAGGACTCACAACTTTTTTTCTAGCTAACATCTGAACAAAGCAATAATTTTATAAGAATCTGCCAACATCAAAGATTAAAAAAGAAAACAAAATGTTGCCTGTTTTACACATTTTTAAAAAAATTGCACTTTAAAGTTAAGAAAGTGGTGAAATAAGAAAAAAGAAGAAAAAAAAAATTAAAAATACCCAGTGGGCCAGGGCCAAATAAATTAGGGCTAAGTAAGTAGCAGATGACCCCACCTATCCACCATATTCGTATGTTCAACGTTCTGCCAAACACCCTGTATAAAACGATAAACTAGGCTCTAAGGCCTCATACCTTCGACATTTTTTTTACATTCATTCCATTCACTTCACTCACTCACCTCACTCATTTCGCCAATATTCATTCACCAAATGTCGGACGACGTCTTGGGTTTCATGGCGCGTTTTAACTCGTAAAATGTACGTTTGGTGTAATAGTAATAAATGTAATTACTTAGCTAAATGTCTATAGTAGTCCTATTGATTAACAAGTAACTACAAAAACTGTGTAACAGAGTCCAGTTAAGTTACAAGGTGTTTACCTTGTTTTTAGGTTATGTTAGTGCTTGGTCCATATTTTACAAATAAAACTTATTTAAAATGACGGACGGAGATTCTGGTGATAGTGGCAGGGTGGTGGCGATCCCCTGCCCTTTTGTGAAGAGGAGAGTAGAGTGTGCTGGCGCCGCGTTCCTTAGATATTACAATGTAAAGTGCCATGGTGGCGACGCATTGTTCGAAACGCTCAAGTCTAACGAAAAGGCCGAAGAAGTCATCTTCGACGATGACGTCGAGTACTTGCGCAGCCTGGATCCCAAAGATTGGAAGATGCAAGATCACTATGCCGTTCTAGGTATGAAAAACTTGCGTTACAAAGCCACTGATGACGACATAAAACGTGCTTACCGGCAGAAAGTATTGAAACATCACCCGGACAAGCGCAAGGCGCAGGGCGAAGAGATCCGCAGTGACGACGACTACTTCACATGCATCACGAAGGCTTACGAGATCCTGGGCACGCCGGTCAAACGCAGGTCCTACGATTCCATAGACCCCACTATTGACGACACTGTACCTTCACAAAACGATATCAAGCGAGATGGCTTTTACAAATCTTTTACTAAACATTTTGAGTCAAATGCAAGATGGTCTGAGAAGAGAAATGTGCCTTTGTTAGGTGATGAGAATAGTACCCGGGAACAGGTGGAAAGGTTTTATGCTTTTTGGTATGAGTTTGAGTCTTGGCGTGAGTTCTCTTACCTTGATGAGGAGGAGAAGGAGAGGGGAGCTGACCGAGAGGAGCGACGGTGGATTGAGAAGCAGAACAAGGCTGCACGGGCCAAGCTGAAGAAAGAAGAGATGGCCAGGATACGCAGTCTGGTGGACCTAGCATATGCCAATGATCCCAGAATCCAGCGGTTCAAACAGGAGGACAAAGATAAGAAATTAGCTGCCAAACGAGCTAGACAGGTAAACATTAATTTATTACTTCGAGCACTGTCATTAATTTGTCTTTTCAAGCATTCTGAAATTAGGAATTTCTCTTGTGTCTTGGATGCGTACATAAATGCCCAGAGCCAGAACAACTACTTGTATATCATACAAATATTTGTTCAGTGCGGCAATCGAACCCGTGACTTGCAGATCAGCAGTCTAATCGCAGCGCCTGCACCAGTGTGTTGTAATATTGTGTACAAACTTCTCTAGAATAATAATAATAATATTCCACAACTATCACACAACGCCATCTAGTCCCAAGCTAAGCAGAGCTTGTGTTATGGGTACTAGACAACTGATAAACGTACTTATATATTTCTAAATACATAAATATTATAGATAAATTTCACCCAGACACAGAACAAGTGATAATGCTCATCACACAAACATTTGTCCTGGGTGGGAATCGAACCCACGGCTTGTTTATATCATAGGCTTAATTCTGTAAAAGTAAATGGATATTTCTCTTATTCCCGCAAATGAAAATACCTTATTTATTGTTCAGATTGTGCAAAAAATCTAGCTTGCTTTGTTTGCTCTTGCAGTCCCTTAGTTCTGAAAAGGTTTCTACAATAAGATGAGGAACTAAAATGAAGAAGTTTACTTGTATGTCAAATTACAGTTTTTAGTTGAAGATGAATTTCTCCTATTGTTATTTTGTTTTTTTTTTTATTCTGCATTCTAGAGGTAAAGCTTCAATATAAAAGTCATCATAATACTTTATTGTTCCCACTGCTGGGACACAGGCCTCTTTGTGAGCCAGATTTATTTATTCATATTGTTATTGATTTTGTATTTTTTTTTCTGACATTGTGGCATAAAAATAGTCATTCACTAATTATTACATTTGTTTTTAAAAGCACAAAGTTAGTAGAGCTTCCATCTATCAACCACTATGTACATTTTTTGGATGGAAATTCCTGTGAAAGATAAATATCTTTCACTCTCTTAAATATAGAATTTGAAACACATTCTCAATTCCAATATATGAATTCCAGGATGCAGTACAAGCAAAGAAAGCTGAAGAAGAGCGCCTGGTGAAAGAAGCTCAACTGGCCAAGCAGAAAGCGGACGAGGCGGAGCGCGCGCGCATCGAGGTGGCGCGCGCCGAGCGCGAGCAGCAGAAGAAGAACCTGCGCAAGGAGAAGAAAGCACTGCGAGACATCTGCAAGGCCAACAACTACTACTCCAACAATGAAGATGAAACTGTCACACACATGGCTGCTGTAGAAAAAATATGTGAAATGTTGAAAGTTGTTGAAATACAAGACTTTGTAAAAGAACTAGAAAGTAAAGGCAGAGAAGCATTCATTAGAACTGTCAAAGAAACAGAGGACAAATTAGAAGCAGAAAGAAAAGCTATATTTGACAACAAGAGGGTGGAAGAACAAAAAGCTAAAAAGGAATCGGCACTCAAACAGCCAATTGAATGGAGCGTTGAGATGACACAACTGCTCATCAAAGCTGTTAACTTATTCCCAGCAGGCACCAACCAGAGGTGGGAAGTAGTTGCTAACTTCTTAAATCAACATGGCTCTTTCAATGATGAGAGACGGTTCATAGCAAAAGATGTTTTAAACAAAGCTAAAGACTTGCAGAGTTCAGATTTTTCAAAGAGTAGTCTCAAGAAAGCTGCCAATGAGGAAGCATTTGACCAGTTTGAAAAAGAAAAGAAGAAAGGGTATAATCACATTGATGAAACAGGAATATCAAAGAGTGATAATCCTGTGAAATTAGTGAATGGAACAGCTACGCCGAAACCTGAAGAGGTTGCCAAACCAGAAGACAAAGCATGGACGAAAACTGAACAGGAGCTGCTGGAACAAGCCATCAAGACGTTCCCGGTGAGCACCCCGGAGCGCTGGGACAAGATTGCCGACTGTATACCGAACCGTACGAAAAAAGACTGCATGAAACGATACAAGGAGTTAGTTGAATTAGTTAAAGCTAAGAAGCAAGCCGCCAACCTCGCGAAATAACATACAACACCACTAGTTCTGTATCAAATTGTTTACCCTCTGCCACCAAGTTAATGACCAAAGTAGATAAATATGGGTATTGTAAATTATATTTACATTGGTAAAGTTACACTGTTGGCTCGTGACAAAGACGTTTATTGAGAAAACTATAAAGAATATTGTAATTATTGCTTCATGAATTAGTAATTATGAAATAAATTATCGTCTCCTTTTTAAAGAAATTGAAATGCATGATTTGATTTATCAAAACTATCCTAAATTTTGCTTTGATCAATCAGTCAATAACTACAATCGGTTCTTTCACCTTTCTACAGCTGCAAATGAAGATTCTGTGTTATAAAATACTCAAATTCATATCACTTCTGTTTTACTTAGTCGTATGTACCTAGATGGTTTGTGATATTCAATTTAGAAGACAAAATCTATGTATTGGATATTTTAATATGAAGCTTGGCTTGGTAATTTTCTATGAATTGTGCGTGGCGGTTAAAAGATAGCTCCTTAATATTTATTAATAAAAAATAGCGAAAATTGATCGAACTTAAAAATTACAATAATCGCGAGCAACATTCCTCTACAGCACATACCTACACCTGTTACAGCTAAATGTTGTGAAGTAGAAATATTCATTATTGCAATGTTAATGAACGGCGAGTGGTGTGGCTCGCGTGTCGGTCGCGGTCGCCTGCTCGCAAATGACACGGTCACATGTACTCTGCCTGCCCCACAATCAGCATACCTGTCGTGCCACCGTGAGGAAGCTGGGAATGCACCTTCCTTTACACATTATTAAAACTGTACATAGAACGCTTGTATTGTACCTGCCTTTGAATCAGATGATAACAGTTCGAATGTTCAGAACATTTGTAAGGATTATTCACTTTGTCACATCTGTTTACAAAACAAGTATGCCGCTGGCTAGTGATATATCTTCTTGTTTCGTGTAACTTGTGTTTATTTTGAATGACTAGTAATTTACCGGCAACTAATTATGAGTAGCTTACCAATTAAGATCTGATGAGGATAACGATTATTCTCAACTAAAGCGTCGGTAATTGTAAATCGTTCATCAAAATATTAATGCGCATACCTCGCATGCAAACAGATGCGATAAAATAATACTCTAATCAGTGACTTAGTTTCCTAAGCAGTTGTATTTTCGTACGATTCTCAGAAATGTGATACGTAGAAGTGTAAACTTTGTACGTACCCACAAGAATCCCATTTCCAAGCTTGAGCACTTTTCCCGCCATATGTAATTTTTGTATGGCAATATGTCCGTTCAAAGACACGACAAACGATCATCTTGTGTCATATTTTTATATTTATTTGTTTATTGTGATGATGAATATAGTCAATTTGAAATTTTCATATGATTTTTACTTTGTATCATGTCAACCAAACCCAAAACTTGATGAATGAAAAATGCTGTCATCGGGCATCATCACAACAGTCAAAATGGTGATTGCGAAGAAAACATGGCCAAGAAGAATAATTTCTACACATGCTATGGACTATGGAGGAGCTTGTGGCTAAATAATAATAGCTGCACGGGAACCTCAAGATTATGCCACAGTCGGTCAGTCGAGAGTCGATGGGTGCCCATCCATTACATACCAAGTTTCTTCCGTGCCTCTGTAAGCACGTTTTGACTGGCCAAGGTTGGATAGAGTCGCATGCAAAATACTGATGTTCACCGGCTTCAGTCGGACAAACTGGAAATCGAATCCAATACAGCTTGGAAAAGGCTAGGCAAATGATTGATGACCGTACGCAGGAAAACACGCTTAGGCCTATCCGCACGCAACAGTGCCGATCAGTATATACCGTATCGTTCAGTGTCAGTGAAAATGTATGATATTGTCGCATACATTTTGTACGACGCTATCCGTACTCATCAGCACAGAACATATATACCCCTAAAGGGGCTCATCAGTGACAGTGACGTTCAGTGTGTGGTTCAGTGATGTTCAAAAGTTAAATCGTCAAAATCATCGTCGACACTGATCGATACGTACGGTACGTACGTTACTGATCGGCACGTGCCGGCACTGTTGTGTGCGGATAGGCCTTAATTCGGTATTAAATTCCACGGGTTCAGCTGTCTTGTATTCTCAATAGCGTAGATTCGCGGAGGTTTGCTTTTCACCAACGTTGATTGACCATTAGTGCAACTTTGCTATAATTAATTGTGAAAAAAATTACGCTTCCACTCTGCGCTAGTTATTCACTGTCGGTAGGTATATAATTATTGACCCATATGAACGTAAGTATTTAAAGACAAGCAAAGAAAACTTGTGGCAGAATCGTTAGGGCTCGTACACACAGAGCATCCTTATTAACAGGATCGTTTTTAACGAATCCGTCGCTTCTGGAGATAAATGTTCACAACACAATGCATTAACAGTACCGGTTTTAAGGATCCGTAATACCTAAACAGTTGTGTGTGTGAACTCGCTCATAAAACGACATACATCATCGCCGATTAAAAACGTATCCGCGAACCTGTAAAACGCACCTTTGTGTGTACGAGCACTTAGGTCTCACGTAACGTCCCTGGATGAAGGTAATTATAAAGGTAGTGCCATGGGTGGCGGGACTGTCCCATCAGGCAACCATGACCCTAGAACGTAAAGGGCTATTGAAGGATCACCGTGGATTTCAATCAGTACAAATCGGACAGTACAGTCACGAGCAATAGTATGTATACACTAAGACGTATTCAAAAGCGATGTTCTGCTACCATATTGATTAAACTTTTGCCTTTTAATTACACTTCTATTCCTGAAGCCATACTGTTACGAAATAGGTCTTATTTCAAAGCGGATACCAGTATTTCAGGAGTAAATTGCGTTTGAATTTTGTTAAGTGTATACATGTTATGACGGGGCCCCCTCTCTAGAGGGCCAAAGCCTGCCGGGGTCGCGGGACTTATCTCATTACCGTGACCCCGGAAAATAAAGGGCTATCGAAGGACACCGTGGATTTTAGTCAGTACAAGTCTGACAGTCCCTTCCGCCCTGCCCGGGGTGGGAGGACTCATTTGATGATTTTACCACGATAAAAAAAAAAAAGTGTATACATGTTATTGCTCGTGACTGTACCTCCCGCCCCGCCCTGGGTGGGAGGACTCATTTGATGATTTTATCACGATAAAAAAATAAATGTGCCATATGGTGCATCCACTCCGCCGGTAACATTTGTGGAGCAACAAAAGGCAACACGGTAACATTCGGTAACTTTTGTGGCTCCTTGTTACTATTTGTTGATTGTAACTTACCCGTGCATCCACACCGCAGCAGTGAACGAAGAAAACATAGAAGCATTCCTAGAGCCCGATAATGACCCAACGCAGATCGTGCCCCGGTAGGCGGGGCTTATCAATCGTGCCTCGGAGGAGTTTAGTTCGGCTGTGACGGCACATGTCGTTGTTCGTATTTTTATTCAGTTTAAAACTATAAATTATGCCTTCTTGCGCAGTGAAATGGTGTATAAATCGATCTCATCTACATAATAAAAATGCTGGAATTAGTTAACACCTGTAAGTAGCCCTTAGACTACTACATTATTTTTATATTAATTATAAACATGGATCAATTTTTTTCTATGGGGATGGTGTTATGCCCGATGGACTAAGTAAATTAATGTTGAATGTTTGAAGTAAAATATGTTTGTGTTTTCTTTTTGCTACATTATAAAACACTCTGCTCCTTTGACAGATTTCCACAAGATCCAAGTCTCAAAGAATAATGGACGAGATCAGTTCGCTTGGAGAGACAGGAAAACGACTGGTCCCCTAGCAAAACAACAATAATTTGTTCAGTCCATTTTCAAGATGACGATTTTATATGACGAAAAAAGGATACCAGAAGCTCAAAACAAACGCTATTCCAATTATCCAACATTTTTGACATTTTGGTAAAGCAAGCTATGTTAGCCATTTCTGTTATTCATTTTTAATAAAAAGACAATAAGACTTTCTAGTTAATCTCTAAGGAGGCCGTAGCTCACAGTAGGTGGCATGTGCCAAATAAATATGTTTTCTTTCTTTCTTTTTTTTTCTTTGTATATACATAGTCGTATGAGCCATTTTATGTAAATATAAACGTGAACTTTTTGTTGTTATGTATCTACATCAAATGCAAAAGAAATAAAAATACATAATAAAAAATATTCAAATCTTTCATTGCTACTTTTTATATAACTCGTCCACTTTGACAATTCTTGCAGGCCGTCAAATTAATGTCATGTGTTCATTTCTAGCGCCAATGATGTCATTGTTACTATGCGTTGCTTAGCCAATTAGAGACGAGCGTTGACAACCTACCCAATCATAACTTCGTGATGTTAATAGAGAACAAACTAGCTGTTCAAAGAAAACAAACGTCGTGGGCCGTCTATCAAAAAGATTTTGTTTGAAGTTACTCTTCCATGTTTTCTTCGTTCACTGCACCGCAGGCACCGCAGTAACATCCGACAACAAAAAGTTACTAAGTGTTGCCGTGCTACTGTAAATCGAGTAACGTTGCTCGACAATCGGTAACATTGTTAGATAATGGGGGTAACATTGTTACCGAATGTTGACGTTACTCGACTTACAGTAACACGTTAACACTTAGTAACATTAAATAACATTTTGTTAACGTTGAGCTGTAATGTTACCGAGGCGGTGTTGATGCACCGATAAAAGCTACTACTTACCCCTAACTCCAGTAGAAATGAGCAACAACAGTGATCTTATCTGATGACTGCAAGTCAAGAGTTTGCTTCCCAATAATGAATTTTCAAAATTTGAAAAGGACGACGATTTCAGTATAACTGGCTATAGGTAATACTTCACTGGCATTTATTTTCTCATTATTTATACGCATTACGCAGGCGAATATTGGGCCTTCCATTCCTTATCGCATCACTCCTTGAAATTCCACGTTTTGTAAGACTTATTAATGTTAGGTACATCAGCGACGTAGGTACAGAATTAAACTCTTGAATATTTCTATAGGCGAGTAATTATAATCAGTAGGTATTGATTGCACCAGTTGGGCGTCTTGGGCGTCAATTTTATTTTAAGCAAGCTATTTAAAGGAAAATAATCCCAGTAAGGTCAAGAGCCCGTTAACGAGTCGTCATTACAAGAATTACTAGCTGTTGTGCAGTTCCGAAGCGGAGCATTTAGAGGCCGGCCCAAGGTCACTGCCCGGCAGGTGCTCCTACAATATACTTGTTGTTATGTATTTATTCCATACACGGTGTATTCTGTTATAGCGTACGCCAAGGCCGATCGACACATTGTTCGCTATGAGAAATTAATATTATTTTAAATATTTTCCATTCGTAGGTAGGTACCTACTCTATGAACATAGGTACGTATCTTTTACAGACATACATTGTTTATAAAATGTCTGGATTGTTTAAAGTTAGTAACACGTCTCTGCATGTGATAGAGATTCTCAATATTCTCATGCATAGACACGATTAGACAGACATAAATACAGACTTGCTAAGATAAGCAAAAAGGTTTTTTTCTTAGAAGGTAACTAGGTACTCTCTGGCGATTACTAAGTTTGTAAATTCTCTTCATGTCAATTAGCTAACTTGCTACCAACTTTAAATCCACTTTATATGGTTAGTAGGTAATAAGTAGGAACCTACTAAAAAAAGAAAAATACTTTCTCCGGTCTCTTTTATGACATAACGTTACTACTAATCAAATGAAATAGGTAAGAGTTTTTTTCTCAGGGATCCCGGGTCAAGTGGGCGTTGCTAATATTATGAAATAGACAGTTTGTCTCGACTCTCGTTTGTCTGATTTCCAACTCTTTGAATCGTGGGAAGGATGGGTACCAGCAACATTCAACAGCTCCAAATGCTATTAGCGTAAAAAAAAAGTGTTAGAGAACAATTACTCCGATTTCCGAATCCGGAACCAGTTCTTAAAACAAAATTAATGTCAGTTCTTGATTACTGACTGATGTTAGTGGACATCTGCTTCACTGCTGAGGAATGGAACAAATGTATATGTATGTTTATTTAATTTAAATTTATATTTTTTAACCGACTTCAAAAAAAGGAGGAGGTTCTCAATTCGTCGGAATCTTTTTTTTTTTTTTTTTTTTTATGTATGTTCCCCGATTTCTCGAAGACGCCTGGACCGATTTGGAAAATTTTTCTTTTGTTTGAAAGGGTATACTTTCCAATTGGTCCCATGATCATCAGGTCAGGATCTGATGATGGAATCCCAGGGAAATCGAGGGCAACCTTCAAATTTTATAGGCACATAGTACCATTTTCATATATTTTCTAAAGCTGTTCAAGTATTTGCATCTGATAATCATCATTTCAGGTGGATGAGCTGATGATGGAAGGTACAACTCCTCAACGGCTTGGAGTAGGCATAGACTGATTTAGTTTGTGTTCGCATATCTCTGGAACTACAAGTCCGATTTAAGTAATTCTTTTTTTGTTGTACTAAGTATTGTTTAACTTACAGAATACTGCAAGTTTCATCAAAATCGGTTCAGTAGATTTTGAGATAGGGAATTTTATTAGCTTATTGTGCACTTGAGAGAGAATGAATTTGAGTTAAATATTTAAACTAAAAAGAGTAAAATAAAAAACTTTTTCAAAAAAAAATGTAACCGCCTTCAAAAACAACCACAAAAAAGGGTAAAATAACCTACAAAATAACTTTTCTTTCAGAAGTCGGTGGCAAAAAAACAATGAAATGAAAAAAAAAAACAAAGGCACCGACTTCTGAAAGAAAAGTTATTTTGTAGGTTATTTTACCCTTTTTTGTGGTTGTTTTTGAAGGCGGTTACATTTTTTTTTGAAAAAGTTTTTTTTAAAATTAATTTGTACCTAAATAATCTCATTCTTTTTATGCACCTGCCATGTTATTTCTCCACTACCCTAGGTTGACTGGTAGAGAATGCCTCAGGCATTAAGTCCGCCTATGTACCTTTGGTGTTGCATAAAGTTTAAATAAATAAATAAATGGAAGTAATGGATCCCATGCCCTCCAAACCGGAACCACCGGAACACAGTAATTTTGCTTAGCGATTGCACAGGCACAGCACAACACAAAGGAATACCAAACACTTTTTGAAATCTTTTGAGAACTTTGCGATTATATGGAGTGCAACAGGTGTTTAAAGTTTAAACATCTTTTGTAACAAGTCGGAATTTCGGAAGCCGTGTTAAATGCGCTGGCGCCGTTTTTCTGTTTTCCTAAATACAAATAAAACTCTTGGGAGCTAATGTAGCTTCCAATTTTCATATAGATAGATTAAATAAGCGATGTGTATGCATTTGGCCTGACTGCATTTCAATATTTCTATATGCAATATGCATCCAGTTTTGGGCATGCGCGAAGTGTGCCAGGCGCATCGGAGTGACCACACTCGAATAGAAACGACATAAAATAGAAAACATTCGTTTCTGAGGATGTTCTATTGTGAATAAGGATTGTGGAATTACCTATTTGGTTATGGAATTGGAAGGTGTTAATGACTTAGTTTTACAACGATAGAATATTAACTAACAAGTGTTTGATATTGAGATCAGAAGGTTGTTAACCTGCCCCAAAATCCGAAAAAAAGATTACCTAACGCAAAAACGAAGTAAGAACTGACATGACGAGAAAATAAATGGAGCTAGGTACCTTTGTTTTGACTCCTGTTGCGAGCATTCAAGACCAAAACGTGAGTGAAGTGGTGAAGCGTCGCAGGAAGTTTGCGGTTCATCCACTTGAGAGGTTTCATAAAAAGGTGTAGGCGAAACACCAATGCATTTGACACATAAGTAGGCACATAAAATTCGTTGGTAACGACCATCTCATCCGCCCACAGCTATTACGAGACGATTAGCCATGAATTAACACCACATATCCTGTTACGAAACAAGAGGACAAGTTTATTCAGATAATAAAATAATCGTAAACATACATTGACTGAAATACAAATAAGTGCCACTAAAATATAAAATGTATGCTAATTTATTTAGTGATGAAATAAAAGATGAATTCCTAATTGGTACCAAAGTACTAAGGGTCTAAGGGATGGTAGGTATGGATTTTTTCAGTATTGGAAACTCCACGGACTTATAGAATTCACTGTGTATTATTTATTTATAAATTAGCATACTTACATTTTCGTCTGTAGACCAAGTTACATCTAGTTTATCTTACATTAAAGATACTGCTTTGCGTATCTGCAGTTGGTGGCATTTATTCGCGGTTGCTTTTAAAACGTTCGTGAAAATAATTGAAGAGCTGGATTTCTAATCGTAATCCGCCGGTATTGTAGTCTACCTAGTTATATCGTATCTATTGGTAATATCTAAGAGAGAAATCGCGTCGTTATCCACAACTGTGTGTTTTCAATGTGTAGGAAATTGCGCTAAGACTTGACCAAGGAAGATAGTTGAATTTACTTTTAAAGGTTGCAAGTACACTTGTTCCTCTGCAACCCTGAAGTACATTCTGAGTCATGATATTTCATACTAAAACGCAGTGGATAAAAATATCTGCATAAGCGAGATTAGATTCTTCAATCCAAATGCAAAAAGAGAAATAACTTAGTACTATTAAGTATTCTGTGGTTGCAGCCCAAAACTGACCAAGAATCATGCTTCCTTCCTTCCTTCCTGTGTCGATGTGCTAGTGTACCTACATTGTTTTGTGCAATTATTTGGGTACCATGGCCTTCTTGCTGAAGCACCTAACCAAAGCACCAAAGTACTCATTGAACAACACAGATGATAATTATGATTAACGTGGACTTTTACAGGGCCCAAGTCCAAGTAGATAATAAGGCGTACGAAAGAAGTTTCCACGATTAAATGCCACACCTGCAAAGATGTTCACTAGTCTACGTGTTACACATTAAAACTAACATTAAAAAGATTATAAATATTTGAGTTTGGTTCAGTTCCACTAAGGCACGATCAAGGCCATAAATTGCGATTAAAGCTTACTCTTATTAAGTATTCAACTTACATTAAAGTTATTATTTTATACAAACAAACGTTATCATTTTATAAATTTGAGTACCCTTTTCATTAACTTTACCAGCTAAAATATGAGATTCTTTAGAATGTTGAATAGTTGCCTTAAGGCTCGAACAGACACACGCGATTAATCGTGCTGCGACAACGAGCCAAGCTAATTTCCGCTCTAAATGTACTGCGAATGGACCGCGACAAGTCGCCCCGCGCGATTAATCGTGTGTGTCTGCTCGAGGCTTTAAGTTAGTCATTTTACATTAGTGTGTAAAATAAACTCTCGGATATTAAATCTAACGAAGCACCTGCCAGTACTACAGAGTTTATGATGAGTTAACGTTTTTATGTATTCCAACTTAAAATTACCTTATGTGTACTTATGTTCGTTATAAACAAAAGGTACGCATTGATGAATTCAAATTATCTAATCTACATACTTTCAATGAAACATAGAATTCGGTTCATTTTTAAATAGGTATTTTTAAACTACGTTTTGAACGACTCTGTGTGTACCTGTACCATACAATTATTTTTTAATGTGACTATACTATTATTTTAATGTATGTTTTTGATGGCATTGGAGGATTCCAAAACACTCATACTTACCTACTTGGATTAACAATGACTACTATCAAGTAAATACGATAATTCAGAAAGAATTATACAGATGCATGGAATATCAATGTTCTATTCATAATGTTAACTATTGTCCATTACCCTTTATTTCATGTGATGTCACTCAAAACATGCTTTGTATTTTGTATAGTCATCTTTATGCCAGAGAAAGTCACTGTGAAAGCAATTTATTATATTTTCTAGCGCACTTCTGCATTAATATGAATAATCTCTTAACCTAAATACAAAAATACCTATTGTTGAGAAAAATTAAAATAATATGAATAATTTGTGAAATAATTCTTCATCAAGCACCAATTGGGCACCAAAACTACCTATTATTGTAATGGTCATTTTAAAATCAGTCTTAGAATTTAGCAGAGATTAAATTAAGTACAAAATTGAGGTTTTTCGCCAAAATATCGAAAGTAAAACTTATTGTAATAATGTCATGAATATTCTAAAATGCCAATCAGTCATGCATGACGATTTTTGAGCAAATCTAAATAGTTTTACGTCATTCACTTTAAGTTTTGTCTTCTTCTTTTTTCGTTATATATTTTTTTTATATTATGTTATCAACTTATCCTATAAATATGTTTAGAATAAACTTTACCATGTACTACAATTAAAAATGTTTTTTTAACTAAGTAGGTACATATTAAAAAATAAAAATGGAATGTTTTTCTAAACATTTTTAACTTAAATATCTAGTTTAAACAAAGACATCCACTGACCTTAGCTTAAAATGGCTCATTGGTTTCTGCAGGTACTTTCTGCATGTGCTCTGCAATATCATCCATATTTAAGTACTATGATTCACCTTATTGGAATCTGGTCAGGGGTGATTCATGTGCCTGTACCAATTAGATCTAAACTTTATCAAACCAGAATTAAGTTTCAAGGGATTACTTCTAGAAAAGCATGGTTCTACAAAATTTTGTGAAGATTTAGGTCATATTGTCATATCAAATAACTACAGTACTGATATTATTATAGTGCTGAAAACAGCAATATTTACCAAAATGTTTATCTTTCAGATTGTCTCCTTGTTTTGAAGTGTAAGTGCATGAACCTTCACTTCAAATGTTTATCTTCAGAAGCAGCACACAACAATAAACATAACACTTTAGTAATGAGTATGAAGGCTCTTTGAGATTAGGTATCTACAGTAATGACTAAACTACTTATAGATTGGTAATTACTTTTACATTTATGACTGAGTTTCGTGCTTAGTTATAACTATAATACTTAAATCTGTATGATATTGCAGTTTAGAGTAAAAGAATAAATAATAATCATTAATTCTAGGAAAAATATCTTAAATTCTTTAAAAAATTGCCAACAACATGGCCTTATAATGTAAAAAGTTACAAAATCCTTGGAAAATATCTTAAAATTGCTGTTGATTAACTCTTAAATAATAAAAAACCATTTTGAGCTGGATTACACACAATAATCCTACAATATTCAAACACATAGGAGCTAGCTAGCCCTCAGAACACTTCACAATGACCACCACCATGTAGCTCAGCATATTATTACATAAAACAGATCAATTAAATCACTAATCTTTGAAAGGCCAACCATTTCTCTCTATCACTGTCGGTTTCACTGTATTTTGCATCCCTTTCTTTTCTTGTTAATATCAGCTTGCTTGCTCTTCTTCTTAGCAAGACCTTCAGCTGTAATATCAGATATTACAGACAGTCTCTTACTGGCATCATGTCTGTCCTGTCCTATGTGTGGAGGACTCACATCAGGTGGGTACGTGGAACTGTACAAGTTGTTGTTCTCACTGTAGCTGTGAGGTATGTTAGGCGGTGGGATACTTTCAGGCACCAAGTGCTCTGCGGGGTAGTGAGATGCCGGCCTGATGCTCACTGGGTCAGGGAAGCGAGGCTTCTTGCTAGTTGTAGGTGGAGGAGGCGGCTGGCGGTGTTGTAAGGAACTGTGATTACTTGGCACCCTTTTATCATCAAAAGATCTTGAGTGAGCATGAGATAAGTTGCTGCCTGAAGTGCCAGCTTCAGATTGTTGGGCATAATACTGGCTTGACATCTCTAAGGACTGCAAGGCACTGGCTTTGGATTGAATGGATTCTTTTTCAAATGGTTCAACATAATGCAGATCAGAATCAACGGATTTGCACAGTCTGAGTCGGTTCTCACGGATCATATCACGAGGATTGCTGTAGGCATCACATAAAGTTGCCTGTGGAGTGGGAGGTTCGCTGTCTAGCTGCGAAGGTTGCTGTTGGGCTGCCATTCTTTGCTGTTTTTTCAGAAGAGCCTTCTGTCTTGCCTTCTCCTTGGCTCTTTGCAGTTTCTTATATTCTCTCTCCTGCAATAATCTTGCCAGTTCACCATCCTGAGCTTCTACTGCACATCTCATATCAGCCAGCAAGGCATCCTGGTTATTGTCCTCATGACTCAGTTCTCTAGCAAGTCTTGCATCTTTCTCTTCCTGTTCTAATCGTCTTCGCATATCCTCAAGTTCAGCAGGAGAGAGACCTAGCTCTTCCGGATTTAGATCCTCACTAGGAACTGTAGCGAGAGGCAGGGGTGCGGGGGGCGCGGCACGGGAGGAACTGGGTTGCTGCAGCATGTCGGTGCCGCGCTGACGGCGCTGGCGGCGCAAGTTGATCTCGGCCATCTCGCGCGCGATCTCCGCGTCGATGTCGGCCTGGCGGCGGCGCGTGAGCTCCCGCAGCTGCACCTCGTGCTCGATATCGCGCTGCTCGCTCAGCGCGATGGGGAAGTCCTCGCGGATCTGTTGGTTGCGGTACCTGTTCTCGCAGAGGTGCGAGGATATTTCACGGTCCTGCAGGCGGTGCGCCAGCGCCCCGTCGGCGCGCACAAGCCACTGTTCGCGCAGGTCAGTCACGTGCCCGAACTTGGGCATTGTATCGCTCGCCTGGAACCCAGCCATCGCTGGTACGCGACGGTAGAAAGTACACTCCAAACTTTCCAAATAATGTCACTTAGATACAACACACTGAGTAAACGCGGAGTTACGTTAGCATAACGTAATACCAGTTTATTGTGTGTTGGCACGACTCGAGTGGCATGGTGACGGCACCAGCCTCAGATCGACACCACCATTCATAACACAGCACAAACCTTTCACGTCTACTTTCTTCGCATTCCGTGAGAATCCGCGATGAACTTTTTACGTTTTCCTTGTGAACTTCGCGTTAACAATGGATGGCAATGTTTGATAATCTACATAATGAATTGCACCAAGCTCTCCTCACTCATTCATCCCTCCTCCACAATTAATAAATATACATAATAATTGATTGAATCGAAAAAATTACAATGACAGTCACGCATGACATGACGTGATGACACACATGGACACACCACACACACACACAACGCTGATGGCACTGATCATGACAGAACGAGTATGACAAGTACTTAATATAACATTGACTTGGTAAAAAATGTGGACTGAGCACTCATGCCGATAAACGTGCAGACAGACGTAGCTTCAACAGAGGCTAATGTCTCTTTCTAATAGGATGACCATCAGATTCTGAAATAAGATTTTAACTACCTTCCACGCATTTAGGTCGAATTACAGAAAACATAATTATTATATTTTTATATTATATTTTGTGTATCGATAAATATATAATTTAAAAAAAAAACATAACTGATTACATTTTTTTGTTGTAATGTGAAAATGACACAGAAGACAAAAAGAAGAAAGAAAACTTTTTGAAAAAAAGGGAACCGAATTCAAAACCAAACACAAAAAAACTGTAAAATAACTTTTCTTACGGAAGTCGGTGGCTTTGTTTTTTATTTCATTGACTATGGCTACCGACTGTATGATCTATATAACTGTATGAATGGTACGGAACCCATCGTGTGCGAGTCCAACTCGCACTTCACAGGTTTTTTTACTGTTTCTTTCACCATTATTTCTTTACTGTTTCTTTCAACGGAAAGCTGTAACTAACAAAAATAAAGTATCCTATTATAATAATGTGATACTAACTCGTAGGTTCAAATTATATTTCTCGTGTCATTAAGTTTTAATCACAAATCATGAAAGCAATTAAGTTAACTTTTTTCAAAACTAGTAATCAAAGTATTGTTAAACTAATCAAAGTATCTAAACAAAATCTAAAATATTCCTTACCTGTGAAATGCTATGCCAAAACCAACATTGTGATTCACGTCTACATGCCCTTATACATCATATTTTACCATTTTCACACTTGCAAATAGAAGAAACCCTTAAAATTTATTTTTTAGTGTGTTTCTAAAAACAACAAAAGTAAATACAGTCTGACTTGAATTTACATCATGGATTACTTAGTAATCCATGATGTAAATTCAACAAAACAAACTCTACTTATCAATCAAACTCTACTTAGTAATCCATGATGTATCAAAATGTATTTTTCTTACTATATGCAGTGATACCAGATGTAGATTTTTTGAATTTGCCGCTATTTTCCAGGCTCATGTTTCGTGTGTCAGACTGTAGCCTTATTGCCTTACCTTACAATGATATTATAAGTAAAAAAGGTGTAGATACGTTATATGCGCTCAAAAACAGAAGCGCTCAAATGTGGTTGATTCACAAACCTTGACCTCAGTCCGACGTTGCCAGCGACAACGGATGCACTTCACGTACTACAGAGTGAGTCAAAAGTAAAAGTGACTCAAAACCACCGAAAATGGCGTCGTGTGTGATGAGATATTGTACAAATTATACAAGCAAGACTTCTAAAAGTCAAAGAATCACTTATCATTCGTAAATATATTATTTATCTTAATATTTTCACAAATAAAACATTACGTTTCTATAATATGGCGTCGTAAAAGAAAGAGTGCGAGTGAGAGTGCGAGTGAGATAAAAGAGAGAGCGTCACCATCTAGCTGTCACTTTTTTTCATATTGGTTTTATCAAGCTATCCTTTTTACTTGTAGTGAAATGTAATGTGTGTGAATAAAAAGTGTGTATGTGTACTGCCTCTCTGCGCGGTACGCTTTTTTCTGTTGTTTTGTACGTGTATAACATATCTATGACTTATAATATCATTGTTACCTTAGATCAAATTTCGTTACCAGAGTGATTGTGAAATTACCACCAAATTATCATATAATTTTACAAAAAAGATTAAAAATTACTGTTGCGCCACAGGTTGCGCGTGGATTGTAAAAATATAGTAAAATACATTCGAAAGCAATCTTATAGCCAAAAATAAATACGTAACTTATTTTACAAGTAAATTAAGTAAGCAAATAAGTATTTTCTACCATTTCTGTTACCAATACAAATGTTATCATCTGGCAATGGGGATGGCAACTCAAAGCTATTCGTAGATGTCGCTGCGACCGTTGTCCCTTAAGTCAGATTACTGTATAGCTTGTACAAAAAACATACACATATTTTGTTATAAAAATTGAGTTTATTCTAAAAAACAAATATGGGAAATTATTCGTCAATGCAAGTGCAAACACTAAAACCAGAACTAAGACGCCGTGGTGCATCTACAAGAGGAAAAAAAGTGATTTAGTTGAGAGGCTAGAAATTTGATTCTACTACATTAAAACACACATTTACTTGATGTTAGGAATTAAAATTGTATTTTTAAGTAGGTATTACATGTGCTAGCCTCTACAAAGAATATAGTACTGCTTCTGACATTCTATATTGAGAAAAATGTCATCAAGTTTTGTGTTTGTCTTCTTCATCTAATTTTACATCTATTTTATAGATTGGAGCAATATGATAAGAATTTTAACTTCCTAACACCACAACTATCACAAATTTCGGTCCCGGTGATAATTCTTCCACCAGACGAACCATTTCATGATACAAAGAGCGATGCAATACTTAACCTCCAATAGAAAAGTAGATATTATTTTGAAACGTGTATTCGATTATTTAGTTATGGTATAATCATAGAATTTCATTAATAAATTCAACTAACGGCCTGTCCCGGCTTCGCAAGGGTAGATATTTGTTTATTATATAGCTTTTCTTTATTGATAATACATTTTTTGGTCTCACAGCAGTCATAGCAGCTACCCATTATTTCTTGATAGTGTGAATTGTCGGAAATTTTTATGTTACATCATTATTACAGCCTTTTACACAACATCTAGTCATTTTACATCAATAAAACGCTTTTTTCAGAAAATTCCTTTGATTTGACAGTTCTTTTGGGACACAAATGTCACTTTTCACTTTGACACTTGCCTTCCCCATTGAGAAAAAGGGACCAGCAGTGCTTCCAGTTTAAGACTCTCTTTCGTTTCGCCAAAAATTGTCACACAAAAGTCAACCTAAAACGTGAATCTCGTGATTCATTTTTGTGTGATAAGAAACTTGAAGTTCTCAGTCCAGATTGTTTAGAAGTCCATGCTACAGTGTGGCTGCTACCTGCTCCCTACTTATGTCTATGACTATACTATAGACTTGAAGGGAGGGACTGGGATCTGGGATGGACCAAGGATGGACTCCGCTGGCCTTACCTAGCCAACTGACAGATAAAATTAAATAGTTGTCCATCCTCAGAAAGTCCAGTTTGTATTTTCGGCGGCGCGGCGGTGCCGCAGTCGTGATGGTATACACAGCATTGCGGCGGTGGCGATCATGGCGATGCCGATGGCGGCGCGGTGCGGCCGGCGGCGCGGCGGCGGCGTCGTGTACAGTAGTGGCGCGGGCGTTAGGGGTAGGCGCGGTTAGGCGACCGCCCAGGGCGCCGGATATAATGGGGCGCCGCAAGCCTACTTACTCGTAAATTCCCTAAATTTTGCGAAAAAACGCAGTGTTCAAATCGGAGCACTGCACTGAATGCAGTTAATTTTACTGGGAATCCTCGACCATAGAGAAAAACAATCTATTTTATTAAGAATTTTTCAATTCTCTTTTGGACACTACATTATTATTTTCAGTCTACGAAAGATTTGAACAATAATTAAAATAATGAGAGAGAGAGAGATATTCGGAATATTGGTCTTTTTTAAACAACATAAAACATATTTCGGAAAAATGTCAAACTCTGTGGCCTGTGGTGATCTCTTGGGTGATCTCCAATGGGGATGGCAACTGGGAAACGAATGGCGCTAGTATAGCTAGTTCCAAGCATCGTCATTGGTTCAAATCTTACAGGTACTACTCTGTGCAGGTACTTCAAAATAGTACTACCTCATTGGTCAGATTAGGACTTAGCTATGGTCACGTCATCTACATTTTCTTTGACTGGCCTTCCCGGCCTTCCCCATTGAAATGAAGTTTATACTTCTTAGGGCTGATTTTTACCGACTTCAAAAAAAAGGAGGTTATCAATTCGACCCGTATGTATGTAATATTATCAGAACTGCCCAGTTTTCATATATGTTAGTCTATATCAGCGTCTGAACAAATGTGCCAAATTTCATAAGTGTATGCATGTATGTATGTATGTATGTTTTTATGTTTGTGCACGCATATCTCCGGAACTATAAGTTCGATTTAAGTAATTCTTTTTTTGTTGTACTAGGTATTGTTCAACTTAGGGTACACTGCAAGTTTCATCAAAATCGGTTCAGTAGTTTTAGAGATATGGATTTTTTTATGTTGTGACGGATTACAAGATTAGTGCGTATGTAAGAAAATTTTGTATTTTACAAGAATTTGGGTTGCATATGTAATAAATAAACTAAAAATGGTAAAATAAAAACTTTTTTTAAATAAAAAAAGTACCGACTTCAAAACAAATACAAAAAAGTTTAAAATAACTTTTTTTTCGGAAGTCGGTGGCTTTGTTTTGTTGTGTCATTGACTATTGCCACCGACTTCCGAAAGAAAAGTTATTTTAAACTTTTTTGTATTTGTTTTGAAGTCGGTACTTTTTTTAAAAAAAGTTTTTCAATAGTCAGATAACTTTTATTAAATCTGAGGAATAAAAATGGTGGTTTGACAGCTTATCTATAGAAAATAGGTAAAATTCTCTTTTTATTCCTCAGATAGAAGTTATCTGACTATTGAAAAATCAGCCCTAAAACAGAAACAAATGGGTGAAATTGTACCTAGTAGCAAGTTTCTATTGAGCGGCAGCTCTAAATTAAAGGCTTTTAGTGTTATCAGTATCACTTATTTATTTCGAATAAGCATGAAAAAAATACAAATAACTTTATTGTTCGTCATGACTTAGTTTAGGGAGGGCAGATGGGGAGCCTGCCTTTTTTAATAAACTATTTCTAATTTTATTGCCTTTACAAGTAGTTTACAAATTGTGCTATGGCAATCATATAACTATTAAACTTTTGCGAAATCACTGACCTCTATAATTGTGCGAAATTGAAACAGTAGGTAAATTTAAAACATCGTTTTAGTCTGCAGATATTTTACCTGTTTTTGCTCAGCAAGCAGTAAGACAGACCCCTCAGTTTATTTTCAGCCGTCTTCACCCTTCCTCAAGGCTCATCGGGTGGCGATAGTTGCCGCTCCCGTCGTGATACAGAACTCCGCGGACACTTGAACTCTGTATCACCAAGGTCAGAGCCGCAATCTAATGTTGACAAACACATTGCTCGTAAAAAAATGTCCTTCATTTAAAAATATTATGTCTTTTGTACTTGTGCTAACTCGCCTATTCTTCTCGAGAACTCGTTTAGTCCTTTCCTATTGGCTGTTATGTAAAATAGTTCTTCTGATATGCGAAACAGCCAGCTCGAAAGTCTGGGATGTCTGGAAAAAATACACTGGTAGAGTACATTTATATATTACAGCTACGTACATTTGTTACTTTAAGTGTTACTCACCTGTTTCTGTCAACAGGGGCGATAATGTTGAGCGTACTGATAGTGGAAGCAAAAACGATGTCGCTTAGAGTCGCCCAACTGCCACCGAACCAACTACGGCCTTCCAACATGTTCTCTAGATCACTGTAGGCGGCCTCAATTTCAACTATTTGATGCGGCATCACAAAATTACAGTTTTCATATAGGATTGGATACTGAAAGCAAGAATTGGAAATATTTCTATCGTCTACTCCGCAAAGTAAACGTATTAGATTCATCATCATCATAAACAGCCGGAAGACGGCGTCCACTGCTGAACATAGGCCTCCCTATTAGACCGCCACGCCGAACGACAATTCGCCACTTGCATCCATCGGTTGCCCGCGAGTGTCACGATGTCGTCGGTCCACCTAGTGGGAGGCCTAAGGGTCGAACGTATTAGATTATGTATTTTTTTTTTAAAACGTTACCACCCACACTAGGAATTTCTCCTGTGTCGTGGGTGCGTTTACAAACATTTAAACTCACATACACGAACACCCAGACCCGGAACAACTACCTGCAGGCCATACAAATATTTGTTCCGTGCGGGGATCGAACCCGCGACACGTTGCGTAGCAGTCGATCACTCAACCACTGCGCCAACCGTGCCGTCAATTGGATTGGTATAGTTGTGATCGTAAGTAAATGATGGAGAATAACTTTTAACATTTTTAAAATGGCGTTCGTGGCTACAGGGTAATGATATTCAGGGGTCAACCTGTACTTACAGCAGCTGCACGAAACCGTGGGTAAATTGTAGAATTGTTGTAATGCAGATGTTGGTCCACTATAGAACGGCCCCCGGGGTCTTTGGGCAATAAGCGGCCAGAGTCGCAGTACCGACCAGCCATGTACGTGCAAATTGCATGACTGGAGAGCAAAAGAAAAGACAGTAATTTTATAGTTATGTTTCTTCAATTATTTACAAAATAATGTAGTAAGGTACAGCTTGGCCAGAAAGTCTTGAAACGGAACTAATATTTTTATTTGCTGACAACGTTTTAAAATATTTGATATTTGATGTAAACAAAGACGCAGGTTTGTAAGATTTATTATTGTGCCATAAAACTAACGTAATAAGTGAAAATAAATAAAATAAAATCATTCAAAGTGCTGGTAGCGAGAAGACAGTGGCGACTTCCGGTTTTCTACTGTTTTTTGCCAAGCTGTAGTTGATCCGATTCTTGCTAAAAATAAATAAAACAGCATTAGGCACCCACCTATCATATAAGACGAGTTCACGATCCTTGAGAACGGGTAATGTCTGTAACGGATTTAGCTGCAAAAAATAAAATAAAATTTAAAAACTTGAGAGGTGTCAAGGGACACCCGGATGGAACGAAGTTACTGTATACACTCATCAAAATCGTCGCGACACCACATTGTTCAATGCGTAATAGAAAGACGAAACGAAAATATCTGGCTTGCTTTCTATAAGAGAGAGAGGAGAGAGACAGACAGAGAAACATGCGCACGCCGCACGGCTTACAATAGCTTACTATAGCAAAAAGTGTCGTTACAACTTTTCGTCTTAATTTTTTCCGTCTAGCCCCCTTTCGCAACGCGCGATAAGGAACTTCGTTCCAAATGCTAAAAATAATACCTATATGTATAAAAATCATTACACTTCTTTTGGTGTCCACCAACAAGATGTTTAGCAAAAAAAGAGTGACTCAATTTTTTACATGAAACTTATCAACAACAACAAAAACATGACATGTCAGAGACAACAGGGTGTATGGCGTTCTTTATGAGAGGCCCATGTCCAACAGTAGACTGTGAGGATGAGTCGATTGATTTAAATTGTAAAATAAACGAAAAGTATCTTACGGAGCTCATCTCCGGCGTCCTGTGTTCTCCCTTGTCAATGTTCACATCCACCTCCGTGATGCTAAGGTTCATGGAGTCTAACGCCATCATCACGGCTCGGCAGGCGGGACTTCTGTCCGCTTTCCATAGTGTGCAATGCCTGGTTTATATTTCAGTTGTTAATAAATAGAAGATGACATAAGTTTAATAGTAAAACCTGAGATGTTCAGGGTCGGACTGGCCACTGGCCACAAAGTTTAGGTGGCGTTTGCAGCCGGGCCCCAAACTGCGTGAGCCCCCCACTGGCCTGGGTTGCGAGGCGAGGTTTGCTGCAAGATTAGCGGTAGGTAGGCTCGTCTAAATGTAAGCTACCTTAATCAAATTGGAACTACCTAATCATAAAAGTTGAAACGGCGATAATCTGGACTTGTTGGGTTTGAAAATCTAATAATGAAAAACCCTTACTTACTTTAATCCTGTTTCCGCAATTTTACTACCTGAACTCCCCATGAGTTGTCATATAGCAAACTTTTAATTTTCAATAAGTAATTTTATTTTATACTTTAAATGATTAATTCATTCTGTTTTGACTTTCACGATCAATGTTTTTCAGGGAACTGTCTAGCTACCAAAACTAGATAACTGCCAGTAGTATAATATGTAAAAGTAAACGAAAGAAGGCTCTAATATATTCCAGAGATTCGAAAGTATTATAATTATAGTGACGAAAGTCGTAAAAGGCAACAGCCCGGCCTTGCCTGTCCGCCTGTTGATAGGATATCGGTGTCGACAGGGCTAGATAGACCTTTATAATCATAGTTTCTTTATGTTTTTTTAAAGATTCTCCGTTGTTTTGTCCTGAATCGTGTTCACGTTTACATACATTTAAGCTGACATAAGTAAAATGTTACGTGTAGGTCTTACAAATATTTATTTCGTGCGGGAACCGAACTCTCTCGCCTTGACACGCAGCGCAGCAATCAATCGTCTAACCACTACGTGTGATTAAGTAGGTATTACGATATATCATAAATAGATACCTACCTACCTTCTACCTCAAACACTCAAGTAATTTGAATAACCCTTTGTGCACGAGTCCGGCTGACACTATTCAGGTTTGTACAACATCGTTATTAAAATTTGTTAATTGTTAATGTGAATTTAAACGCAAGAGAAAAAAATGTGGGGTAAATTATTTAAAAAAAAAGACAAAAACAGAGAGACACAAACATTAATTCTTCACCTATAAATGGGTAACATTCAATGAGGGAATCGTATAAGTGCATTTTACAATAGGTAGGTAGGTAGGGTACTTATGTGATGTAACTTTGAGGTGTATGCAGGGTCGGACTGGGTTACGGAAGGGCCCGACTAGTTCCCATAAGTCCATAGTTTAATAGTTACCGTGGTTCAGAAATTTTTAAAACTTGTTAAACGGCTGGTCATGAGCAGACTTTTGTTCGCATTTTTCTATTTCTGTGTGATTGATATCTGATCTAGTTTATATTCAGGTAGCAAGAGTGAGCGTTGCTTGGACGGGCCCAGTAAGTCAGGCCCGTGGTGGGCTCATTATTTCTGCGGTCCAACTTGCAACGGCCATCTCGTCTACAAATATGGCCAGTCAGTCACTGGATATAAATGAGAACATTGTGGACACTGGCAGATAAATGCAAGCTTAATACAGGCCTCTACCCGCGACTTCGTCGTTTAGTAGCAAACTACTAAAACTACTTCACAAGGATTTCATGATTATTTTGAACTTGAGACAATAACAAGGGGCTCGCCATGCATAATGGAAGAGGTAACAGGAGCTTGAATACAATCTGTGTGCGTTATCGACCTGTATTAATTTACAATTGTTATTTTATTTCTAGTTTTTTACGCGATTTGCTCTCGCGAGCCGCCGCCGTCTCGCCATAAGTCATTTGGAATTCTTGCTGAACGGCAGTTTATTTAGTTGGTGGAACAAAATATGGATTTGTTTCGTAGAAACTTTAGTTATAAACATTTGCAAATAGTGCGAAACGAAATGAAAATGAAGCATACAAGGTAAGTAGTAGCAAGTTAAATGATGCGAATATATTGTGTTCGACTTATTCTTAAAATATACCTACCTACCTACTTATATTTTTTAATCCCACCACATCCACACGGCAGTCACCGTTGATAAGCTCCAGGAAATATACTAATACACTATTTTATCAATATTTCATTAGAAACATGTCGTCGACGGAGAAGCCGGTCCTCTACGGAGACGAAGCATCACCACCAGTGAGGTTTGCCATGATGACAGCATCTCTATTGAACATAGATTTGGAATTTCATAATATCGATTTATTCAAGGCTGAAAATCGAACCGAATTCTATAAAAAGGTAAGAAAGATATTTTATGCGATATATATTAATACATAATAAACAGCGACGCGGGGCCGCGGTAGACCTCGAAGGAGATGGCGGGACGAACTGGATGTCTTCCTTGAGAATTGGAAAGAGGTGGCCCAAAGTCGTGAAAGTTGGAAGGAATGGAGGGAGGCCTTTGCCCAGCAGTGGGACAGTTCAGGCTAATAATAATCTATATCTATACTTATAATAAATCTGTAGAAGGGTCAATTCTGTACATTGAAAATATTGAAAAAATAAATAGCGGGGGGTGTTGCTGGATCGATACCAAACCCAAATATGTGATTAAAAAAATTTTTGTCTGTCTGTCTGTCTGTCTGTATGTGCAGGCATCACGTGAAAACTAACGGTTCGATTTCGATGAAACTTGGTATAATTATACCTTATTATCCTGGGCATAAAATAGGATACTTTTTATCCTGGAAAAATACGTAGAAAAAAAATATCTGTAACAAACCTTATTATGGAACCACTGGCGACACCTATTATCAAGTATTAACATTACGCCACGCCTGCCTCCATTGATTTCTAAAAAGGTTCCACCACTCACCACTAGATGGCGTTGTGCCTATGACGCGCATTTCTGAATCGCGGTGTTAAGATTCTCCGAGAGTTAATAATGACTACCGCGACTTTATTATTTTTCTGTGTGACTTAACTAGCAGTGCACTTGCGGGCTACGTCCTAATTGGAATAGCTACACAAGACTCGGCTACTAAGTTTTATCATAAAGTTAAACTGTAATTCAAATTTCAATTCTGTTATTTTTGGTTTAGAGGACCAAAAACCCTCCCCCCCTGTTCCCCCCTGTTCCGATCAGTTATTTGTAAAATAAATACAAGGTCGGAATTACTATGAAAAAAATACTTACTACAGAACGCGAGCTCAACAGCAGTAGCTCAATAGATCTCCTTAATTATTATAGGCTTAGCCGTATTTGGGTCCAATAGATATTTATAAGATGTCATTGTCAGTTACTCAAAATGGAGAAATAAACCATCCACGCGAAGACCGACATTCGCGCGGACGGAGTCGCGGGCGGAAGCTAGTAAATAATAATAATAATATATTAATACGTAGTGAGCAGTGGTGGCCCAGTGGTATCGGCCCCGACTTACGAGTTGTAGGTCGTGGGTTCAAATCCAGCCAGACGCATTACTTTGTGTAATTTATTTCATCACCACTGCTATCAAAACGGTAAAGGAAAACATCGTGAGGAAACCGGCATGTCCTAGAACCAAAAATTCGAAGATATGTGACATCCACCAACCCGCACTGGGCCCGCGTGTGGAGGCCTGTGTCTCAGCAGTGGGAACATTTATAGGCTGATGATGATGATGATGATGACATTAATACATTATCATTACATTGACGACGATCGTTAATTTTCTGGTTAGAATCTTATAAAAATTGTTACCTACTACTTATTTTATCGTGGTAAAATCTTCAGATGAGTCTGGGACCTAGGGCGGGACGGAAAGGATTGTCAAGCTCGTACTGACTAAAACCACGGTGTTCATTAAATAGCCCTTTACGCTCCAGGGTCACGGTTACTTCATAAGACAGTTCGGTGATTCCGGCAGGTTTTGGCCCTCTATGGGGGCCGACTCTCATTTCTAGTATAAGTAGGTACAGGTGCATCTTTTTTTTCTAAAAAGAATACATTCTTTCTTTACTGATTACAGATTAACCCACTCCAGAAAGTGCCAGCGCTCTCAGTAAACGGGAATATAATTTGCGACAGTCATGCCATAGCATTGTATTTCTGCAGAAATAGCGACAATCAAGAGTTGTACCCTGAAAATATAGTGCTTAGAACGAAGATTGACGAGTGGCTGTTCTTTGATGCTGGCATCTTGTTTCCAATTGATAGTGCTATATTTGTAAGGATAATTTAAAAATCATATAACTACTATAATTACACATTCTATTCTAATACAAATTACTGTCGATCGGGACTTTTTTAATAGTTCTCCTGTAAGACGGTAGATCCTTCCTATCTTTCCTCATACTTATGAGATTCAGGTTTTTTCAACTAGCTCACTTATGATGTGCTTATGGCCTTATGATCTTAATTATTTACTTTTCAGAGTGAATTTTTCGCTAGTAAATGGCCAGCCGACGAAATTAAGATTAACAATTGGTATTCTTCATTGGATCACTTAGAATTTAAATTACGGAATCAGAAGTGGCTAACAGGTGATAAGGTGAGTAACATAAGCAGTTTATATGATACAAAAATACGATTCGATACTCAATCATGTTATTTGCCTGGCCCTGGGCTTTCTCAAGCTGTCTCACATGAACAATAAGCCATAGAATATCCAGATTTTCCTCTTAATTTGAATATAAGAAGCACAAATTACACTTATAAAAACTAAAGTGATTGAGGCGATAGTAACGAGCCTCGCTTAGGGTCTCAAGTACCCAATACCCGGGGCCCCCTAAGCGCGGGGCCCTGCTACTGTGTTAATCCGGTACCTACTGTTTATAATGAAAAGTTACAAAATTTTACATAAACTTATTACTAAAATATACTATTTTTATTACAGATCCGACTGTGCGATATTTGTTGTGGAACAACAGTAAGCTCTCTTGAAATATTAATTCCACTGTTGGATCGCCATGAGCATGTGAAGAAGTGGCTCAAGATGTTAAATAATCTGCCTTGTTTTGAAATAAATAAACGCGGCTTAAAACGTTTGCAAAGTTTGGTTGAAATTCTAAAGCAGCAGTTGTAATGACAGGTTTAAATATAATGTAATTTGTAATCTTTTAAAAAATAAAATATTGTACGGTTGTTTGAATCTGACTTTCTTTAATCTCTAACGACTAGTAAAAACTATTATTTATCTCAAAGCAAATTCATTGTATGCTTATAATCTTCAAATTAAGCAACAGATTTTATGTACCCATTACTGGTAAACAGGCATCCTCTTTGTGAGAGGGAATGGACTGGTCAATAATCTACTATATGGCCCATTGCGAATTAATAGTTTCACATCTTTTTTTACATGCCGTTTTCATAACAATGTTTTCCTTCTACGTTTTTGAGTGCAGTGGACATGAAATAAAAAACACTGCTCAAAGTAAAATAAGTTAAGGCTGGGTTTGAACCCACGACCTACAACTCGTAAGTCGGGACGGTTACCACTGCTCTTTATGTCAAGTGATAAAAGAGGAAGTTTTATACATAAACTGTATACTTGCTTATTAGCATCCGTGACGAGCCGAAGCGGTTCGTTAATAAATCGATAAAATACTACTATCGATTAGTTTGTTAAGTTTAAGCCATAAACAAATTCATGTACAATCTGAGTGTACAATGGATTATCTATAACTTTTCCCAGCCCTCTCCCCGCATATGTCAAAAATTCTTTAGTCTATGGCCGGAAAAAAGCGCGGGAAACTACTGAGTTAACCAGGCGGGATTTTTGAAAACTTTGTTTAATTTAAGTGATTAAACCTTTATTAATAGAGTTTTTGGCAGTGAAAACAAGTAATAATTCATCAAATCCTTTATTAAATCTATAAGTTACAATGGGGAGGGTGCGAAGAAGAAAAAAACCAAAGAAGGATGGAGAGGGTGAAAAATCTGAAATAGAGTCGACGTCGTCAGAGTCCGAGATTGAAGTAGCAGATACGTATAAACCATATCTAGTTACAGACTACAAAAGAAGATATCCCGAGGATTCCGGTGCTGCAGAATTTGTGGTATTTGTTGAGTCTTCTAATGCTGATAAACCTTTAGGAACACGAGATCTCATGTCCATATCCAGTTGCATCAAAAGGTTTAATAAAGGGGTCAAATACCTTAGATGTATGAACAAGTTTAAAATAGCTATATATTTTGAGAAGGCCAGCCTTGCTAATGCCTTTTTAAACAATGTTACCTTTTTAAAGGATTATCAGTTTAAAGCTAATATACCAGCACAAAGCACGGAAATTACTGGTATAATTAAAAATGTGCCTACCAATCTGACAAATAAAAAAATCTTCACAATGCTGTCAAGTTACAAAAAAATAATATCTGTTCGAAGATTCACAAAACGGACTAAAATTGATGATAATTTCATTCAACAGCCGCTGCAAATAGTAGCCATCACCTTCGCGACGTCTGTTCTTCCAGACTACGTGGATTTGGAAGGTTGGCGGCACAACATCTCAGCGTATGTTCCACCTGTCAAACAATGTTTCCGGTGTCTCAGGTATGGCCATTTAGCAAAGTTTTGCAAGAACTCTGAACGCTGCTCCATCTGTAAAGAAGATCACTCATTTAAAGTTTGTAAAACACTCATTGAACATGCCAAATGCTTCCATTGTGATGGCAATCATATCAGCATTTCAGCTCAGTGTCCAGTAAAACAGAAAAAAATTCAAGAAAATAGACAAAAAGTTAAGCCACCATCATTTGCTGACATATTCAATCATGGAACTTTCCCATCTCTGGGCCCTAAAAAGCCTCTAGATCTCTTCACTTTATTAAAATCTAACGACAAGGCACTTAACCTTTTAGTGCAAAGTATTATCAAGATGATAACATTAAATAAGACACAAGATACTCCAATATCTTCCAAAAACGTTTTAGATGTTTTGAGTGATTTTTTTAACCCCAGTGACACAAAGAACATTATTTCAAATTCACAGACAAATTAAAGTTAGTACAGTGGAATGCTCAAAGCTTGTTATGTAATAGACATATTTTTACTCAATTTCTATATGAAAATAATATTGACATAGCTCTAATTTGCGAAACATGGCTTAAGCCTATACAACACTTAAATATTAAAGGATACTCCATAGAACGCAATGATTGTGGCAATAATTATAATGGTGTTGCCATTGTCATTCGTAATAGCATTCAATATAATAGATTAACGACATATTCTGATGACTCACTACAGAATATTGCAATCAAAATAACATTTAATAATAGATCACTATCAATAGCCAGTCTTTATATTCCGCCAAATTGTAGCCCTACTTTTAGCAAAACTAAGTTTTTAAACCTCATTAATTCATTACCTAAGCCATGTTTAATAGCAGGTGACTTTAATGCTCATCACACCATGTGGGGTTGCCAATCTGTCAATCCACGTGGAAGAGATGTCCTCGATGCTGTAAATGAATGTAATTTAGTGTTATTAAACGACACACAACCAACAACAGTCGGTACAAATATCTGGAGACCAAATGGTTTAGATTTAACTATAGTTAGTCCATCTGTCGCCCTTAACTGTAACTGGAGAGTTCATAATGATCCTCTGGGAAGTTATCATCTACCCACAATAACAGACATAATATTCAATACTGTTACAGATTCAATACATGACTTTCCTTCTAACTTTTCTCAAGAAAACTTATCAGAACTCAAAAGACCAAATTTACGACTCGTAAATTGGGAAAATTACACAATAATAGTTGACAATTTGATTAAAGAATTTATTATTAATTATGATGATCCTTTACAGTCATACTATGAATATTGCCATATTGTGCAAAAAGCTTTAAATCAATCAATGTTTAGAAATCAGGCTCAAAATTTAAATACCAATAGTTTGAAGCAGGCAGGGACCAAATCTAAATACCGCTATCCTCCTCTTCCATGGTGGAATGAAAAGTGTGCTAATGCAGTGAAAAAAAGTAAAGAAGCATTTATTGCATTTAAACAAGATCCAAGCGAGTCAAATTACATAAATTTTAAAAAGAATCAGGCTGAGAAGAAACTTATAATTAAATTAGAGAGATTGGATAGTTGGAAGAAGTATTGTTCAGAAATAAATAGATCCACTCCTATTTCAAAAATCTGGCAAACTATGCGTAAATTTAATAAATCCTACAAAAGAAATAACAATCTCAATAATAATAGTGAAACATTTTGGATAAATAACTTTTTAAGAAAATATACACCCGACTTTGTCTCACACCCCATACAATTAACCAATACCCCTGTAAATCCCACCAATAGTTACATTATTGATCCATTTACCATAGATGAGTTAAAAGCAGCCATCAAATCACGTAAAGATACCACCTTTGGTTTAGATTGCATTTCATACAAAATGTTTAAAAAAATGAACACATTTTGTCTTATAAAATTTTTAAACATTTTAAACTTACTTTGGGAACAAACAATAATTCCAAAAGAATGGAAGCAAGACTGCTTGGTTCCAATTCTTAAAGCAGGAAAAGATCCAAATGATGCAGATTCTTATCGTCCAATAGCTCTAACATCCTGTGCAGGTAAACTTTTTGAGCAATTAATAAAACAACGTCTTGAGTTTTATATAGAATGTAATCATATTCTTCCAAGAAATCAATTTGGGTTTCGCCGTGGTTGTTCAGCAAGAGAAAGCATAGGACATCTCTTCCATGATATTGATACTGCCATTAACAATAATAAACATCTTGTATGTGTTTTCTTCGATATTGTAGGTGCATTTAACAACATTAATCATTCAGTTTTATGTACAACTCTTTCTTCCTTGGGAATACCTGAAAAATGTGTCAAATGGATTTATGAGTTCATTAGTGATAGAGAAGTATATATAAAAATGAGATCCAATAACATTTTTGGACCCAGATTGTCAAACAAAGGTGTTTGTCAAGGGGGCATTTTAAGTCCTTTACTATATATACTTTATATTCATAGGCTAAATGAAATATTAGGATCAAAAGTCAGCAATTTACAGTTTGCTGATGATTTGGCTATTTATTGCAGTGGTGATAACATCTCATACACAAATCAAAAATTAAATTTTGCACTAAAACAATTACACAGTTACTTTCAATATTTAAATTTAGAAGTTAGCACTGCTAAAAGTAAGATAGTTGTATTCTCAAAGAAGAAAGTGTCTGCAGTTAAGCTACAGTATGACAATAATTTGATATCAATTCAGTCACAAGCAAAATTTTTAGGAGTAATATTTACACATAATTTGTCATGGTATAAATATGTTGATTGCATAGCAGAACGTGCTTTACGAGCTACAAATACTTTGAGATCTTTGGTTGGCAGTCAGTGGGGTGCCGATCCCAAGATTCTAATAACTTTATACAAAGCTCTAGTAAGGAGTCATTTTGACTATAGTTTTTTCTGTTACTGCATAAATTCTAAATTAGTAGATAAACTTGAAAAGATTCAAAACATAAATTTAAGATTAATATTGGGAGCCTTTAAATCATCACCTATTAATTCAATGCAAATTGAGTGTAACTTGTGTCCACTTAATATCAGATTTTTACATTTAAAATACAATCTAATCATAAGATTGTTGTCCGAAACTGGAAATCCCCTTCTTTCGAAACTGTTAAAGATTAATTCTAATAACTTTTTAACACACAACATCCAAGACATTTTGTCATCTATGAGTGAACATAATATTTTTAATAGTTGTACTTTGCCCTGCTATGAGGGAACTTATGAGAGCAAGTTTTGTGGCTTGAACATTGACGTAGACAGGACACTGACTGATAAATATGCCGTTTACAATAAACTGGATGAGCATACAGATTATAGGCAAATTTATACAGATGGTTCAAAATATAATGATAATGTCTCCATGGCATACTATGATCCTGTCACTAAATTGGGACATGGCTTCAGACTACCATCGAATGCAAGTATTTATACAGCAGAAGCCCAGGCCATTTATGCAGCCTTAGAATATATAGAAACAACTAACCTCAGTTTCAAGAAATGGTTGATAATTTCGGACAGCATGAGTGTTTTAATGGCTTTATCAAATCCTTCATACAGCGGTAGCACAAATTATATCATTTACAACATTAGGCAGAAATATAGCAGGCTTAGGCTTAATCAAGACAGAGAAATACGATTTATTTGGACACCATCTCATATTGACGTTTCGGGTAACGAACTTGCCGATAAACTTGCCAGCTCCATAGTTAAAAATCCCAATATTAGTCAAATACCCATTAAAAATATTAAGTTACCACCTTCAGATTGTAAGACCCTCATCATGAAAAACATCAAACGCCAATGGATAACCCATTGGGAAGAAACAGTAAAAATAAAAGGAAAATGGTATCGTTATATTAACTCGGACATCAAAAGACCATGGTTTACTAAAGGAAAATATATACAAAGAAATTTTTATACAACAATTTGTCGCCTGAGATTGGGCCATGGCAGATTTAATGAACATTTATTTAGACTAAATATTATACCTTCCCCAATATGTACACATTGCAATTCTGAAATTCAAACTCTGAATCATATATTTTTTGATTGCCCTCAATTTAATATACAAAGACTGGTACTCATTGACAACTTATTGGAAATTTACAAAGAAGCCCTGGATGTCCCGCGCTCTATTCAGGATTTGCTCAAGAACACTAAAACATTTTATCCCATTTATGATTTCGTCAAGAATACTATTGAAGTTATTTGAAAAAGCATGACCGGAATAGACCTCTACCTGATTTGAAACTACAACACGGATATGACATAAAAATATACCGGTTAATGAAGAAATTTAATGGAAAAACGATATCATCGTACGGAAGACAAGGCCATTATTGGCCTCTATTATTAATATTGAAGACTTAGAACTGAAATAAGACCAGGCTGTATGGGCTTAAGCCCTTTGCCTTTTCCGATTGGAAGGAAAGAATAATACCAAAAAAAAAAAAAAAAGTCTATGGCCGCATATTGATTGGTCGACGAGGAGATGTAAAAAATGGCTGCCTTGCCTTCTCCTACTCAGGTAGAATTATTTGAGATTTCAATAGTTCCTATGGCCAAAACTATGTAAATTTGTCCTCTAAAATATAATTTATTAATATATCTACAGTTTGGTGCAGTGCGACTTCAGTATCGAACGTGAAAACATTGAATTTTTTGACGTCAAAGTTTAGTGTACCGTGAACGGATTACATTGTTCGAAAATTATTAGAATTTCAGTAGTTTTATCCGCCTATTTAGTAAAATAGTTTGTTTCATTATACAGTGCAGAGTTTGTAATTGGTGTTCCATGTCATTTAATTACACATAACGTGTTAGAAGACCACGTAATCGTATCCGTTTCAAAACGAACGTTGGTAACGTGAAGACTATTGAAATGTCACACCCATAGCCGTTCAAAATAAGTTCGTAAAGTACTAATTTATAGTGAGTTTTACGGTCTGAAAATGGGGCTTGACCGGTTGCAGGTGGCAGGGACCCACAGCGCTATATACGAAGCATACTATCATCAGGTGAGGACTTACCACTTTTTCTTCCACTACTTGTTAATTTCAATAATTAACTTAATTACTATGTTTCGATACAATTATGAGTAGTTTACGAACGTTCACACGTAGCTAGCATCATTTGCGTATTATTTTCAATTAAAACTGACCAGTAAAGTGAAGTTCTAGGCCAATGTCTAATAGGACAAATAAAAAGTAAGTAAAGAAAAGTGACTCTTATTCTGGACTCACTAGAGACTACAATAATATAGCAGTTGAGTTTAATTGCAATCAATATTTCGCCTGTTCTTTATACCCTGGGTGATAATAAATTGGTAAAAACAGTTCTCATTTCTGATCTGATATAACCCATTTTGAAAAATGTGTCTTTTATGTTCAAAACATGATGAAGTTGAAAATTAAATCATTTTTATGTCTTTCAGTCATTCCTTTGAAAATTTAAACTGAGTATTGATTTTGATCGTTGTTTTATTTTTCTTAAAAATAACAAGCATTAAAAGTCATGTGAAGTGTTGAAGTTTGTCTCATGATACTAACTTACTATTAATAAAAGTCTATGTTCCTAGATTTAAAAAACATTGTATTTTCATCAAAAGCTTCCTTAGTTGTAAACCAAGGCCAATATAGGTCAAGGTTTACTGACAAATCTATACATATACACCCCTTACAGAATAAGGTTATTCAGTAACAATTCAGGTTTTAATCACTAGTTTTAGTGATTATCCCCCTTACTTATAAAAACTTGTGTTGCTTAGCTACCGATTAAATATCACCTGTCCTTGTCATTTCTATTTTAATGAATAGAGATGGCAAGTGACTTAAGAGCTATTTAAGATAAGTAACGTCTAATCAATGTTTATAAGTAAGGGGGACAATCTATAGGGAAATACTAAATTAAAGGTTTTAATATTATATATCCTCATTCTGTTATTAATTCCATACTTATATTTAAATATTGATTTAAAAAACTGTAAAGAAATAAAAAATACTAAAATAAGTTGTTCATGTAGTAGTTATACCAGTATAATGAAAAAATACTCCATTCTTGATTTAAATACTTTCTTGAAACAAAATGACAAGACATCGACATAAGGATACTGTAATTAAATTGATCTGCTTTATGTTCACATCAATGACCATAATGATGGATGGAGAGGAAGAGGAAGGCCAAAGAAAAGATGGATGGATTGTCTAAGGAATGATATGAAAGAAAAAGGAGTAAATGATACTGTGACGTCTGATAGGGGAGAATGGAAGAAGAAAACGTGTTGCGCCGACCCCAAGTAGAATGGGATAAGGGCAGGAACAACGGAAGAAGAAGATCAATGACCATAACAAATAAAGATATTGTATGTTGACTTAGCTCATGAGATAGTTATCATGTGGAATCGGTGATCATTGTGCTGAGATTCATGTCAGCCAATGGCTCAAGTGCCAAAAGCATCAACTAACACCTTAAAAGGGTCTTGTTAGGTTGTTTGGTGAGGGACCTGATTCAGAAAGCAGCACTTCTTGACAAATGGTATTCAATGCTAGGAGGTTCCTCTCTCTCTGGAGCTCTGACAGTGATCCTATTTAATTTATATGTAAGAAAATATAAAGGACAAAGATACTTTAATATTATATCCCACAGGCTCCTAAGTGCTCTTCTGAGCAGAAAGTACCCTTTTTTATGCCTTGTTTTAATTACAAATACTGGCACGGTTCTTGAGCGGTCGGCGTAAGAGTGGGGATCGCTTTGCGCATAGTACACTTATCGACAAATGAAACGCACAATAAAACGCACAAAACAAGGAATCCCGATTGGCGACTATGACGCGATGCGCTACTGCACGCTACGCGGGCCAATCACAACACTTTCCCCGCCCCCGTTCCTCACTTCATCTACCAAAGGGACCTAACAACTTACTTCTACAGGTGAAGGTCAGCGCTCAAGATCCATGCTGGTATCTGTACTAATCTTAGATGTGTTTTAATGTCACTGCATATATCTGTATTGCCCTCTGTTTCGTAGAAATGTAATACATAATACAAATCAAATATTTATTCTTTCATTTGCCATGATGTAATGGATCTTTTCCCTCTCAGTCTTGTGACATGGTACTTTGCAAACCTGTCATTGCCATAAAATTAAAACTTCTCAATAAAGTCAGTTGGTGTTCTTTAAATAGAAGTTCTCAATGGTTCAATTCAATAGTATTTGTTTGTTCTTGAATTCAATTATTAATATTCATAATTCAAGAAACAAACTCTTTAAAACACATAAGTTAGGACTGAAAACTTGATTAGATTGTGGTTGTTTGTGTTCAATGTTCTTTCAGTTGCTTATTATCAATAAATAGTTTAGTAATACTGTAGTGAGCCTCATAGATGGCCATTGCCATACAAAATCAATGAGGTAGTTTAATTTTGACTACTCATATAAAGTATATCGCTTGATTGATGTGTCCGCTACCTTGTTTACATCAATCATGGTCCATTACTTTACATAGAACTTCCAAATTTCACCATATTAAACCAGTTTTATAACCGACTTTAAAAAAGAGGAGGTTCTTAATTACGTTATTTTTTTTTGTTGTATGATCAGCTGTCAATGTGTGGAATACTTTGTAATAGCCACATTGAACTTTGCAGGTGGATCCCAATGGCGCTGGTACAATCCAAGCCCTCGACGCCGCTCGCTTCCTCAAGAAGTCCCGGCTCAGTGATGTGGTTCTCAGCAAGATATGGGACCTGTCCGACCCCACCGGCAAGGGGTACCTTGATAAAGTAAGTTTTAGATAAATTTTATGGTCAGTCTCGACAAGAATGTCTACAAGCATGTATCTCAAACATATGATCCTTTTTAAGGCAGTTGTGCAGACCATTAATTCGAAAAATGTTCATAGGACAAATATCATTATCAGGAAGAAAACATCAGATACATATTATTATTGTGCCTACCCAACCAAACTAAATGTTTGGGTTGCTAATTTAATTTTGTGATGCTCTTAAAAAAAAACACATTTCTGACACATGCTGTATGTCTGAGGTATTTAGTCTGCATTTTTAATTTTATTTGAATTTGCGTCAAGCCAGCAGTAAGTTCGAAATCCGGTGTTCCAAAAAAATCACATAAACCCGGTGCCAGGTGAATGGAACTACCCTAATAGTTTCTAACCTACGGACTATTTTTGTCTCTGTAGCACCTACAAACCTGTGGGAATAACCGAACTCAATGTGAGCGAAGTCGTGGGCAAAAGCTAGCAAATAAACAAAAATAAATAGGTTTGTAAGATGAAGCTACATTTCTGCTCATCCCAAACAGAAAGTAAAATGATTCAGTAAGAAACATTTACAAAATATGACATTCTCTGAAAACACACAAAGGCATCTAAAAATGTTTGCATAGAGATATGGATGTAGAATTTGTTAACACAATGAGATGTGCCAATCTCAGTGATAACGCTCTTGTCTTATCAATAACATTAGACAACCAGGTGATGATTCTTATTTGGGAGTGAAACTTTAAATACGGAGAAGTCAATGACTTTTTAGAGATTTCCTCCTGGTCGTAATGCAGCTGTACTTATGGTAAAGTAAAAGGTACACTGCCTAAACTTTCGGGTATATCTAGCGTGATGATGATGGTATGTAATGTTATCCTTATTATTTCGAGGGGGAAGATCTCGTGGACTATTTTGAGTCAATATTTAAGTTGAAGGATTTGCCGAAGTCGGTTTGTGGAGTTTCCTCCAGGAATCGAAAAACACATTACCATCTTAGACAGTCGTTATTTGTAGCCAGTGGCCAGAATATTTACGTTTTTTTTTAGATTGGAACTGTATTGTACTGGACTGGACTGGACTAGGCAAATGATGATGTTTATTTTGCGGCATTACATTTTTGTGAAATTATAATACGCTGTAGGTTTTGTCCTTAACAACGGACCAAACAGCGAATTTAAAACAGCCAAGCACTTATCCTTAAATTGGAGATCAAGGAAAATGTTAGAGTTTTTAATGTTATTTTTTGTTAAATGTACGTTGATAATTCAGGTTACAATCAGCAAACCTAAAACCGTTTTCAGTGCAAGGTAATTATGGTTTATTTCTCTATGTATATTACGAAAACTATAAAATAGAACGACCGTCCAAATGCACTCATGCCTATGACGTTTTCCTTCACTATTTTGAGCTGCGGCAATGAAGTAAATTAAAAGTAATGCGCATTTTTTTTGGTTCGAAACCACGTCCCACAACTCTTAGTCGTGGCTATAACGACAGGATTGCCATTGCTCTCACCATAACTAACGTAATCTTTGCCAATTCAGCTGGCTACCCATTTTTACTTAAAAGCCAGACACACATAAAGGCGTAGCGTAAGCTTTGTAATTGGGTCACGTTGGCACCCTTTGGGTACGATACCATTAAAATAATGGTACCTGCGGCATGCCAAAAAATAGGCTAACAATTATCGTATTTCAGTAAGGGAGTAACCACACTAGCTACGCGGTGTCAACTTGGACTGTTCACAAAGACCCAACCAAATGTTCTTGTATAAAGAGAACCGTAAAACACGTCGTTAAATATTCTGCGTGATTTGAATGCCTTTGTCAGCACTTTCCCAAATATTTCTTGGGTTTAGGGCTTTAGGGTGTTAAAAGTTACGACAAAATGCTAATATTCGTTCCCTGAACAGTTCAGGTGAAACACGTGTTACTTTTTCCAAAGAAAAGTTGTTGAGAACAAATTCCTGCAGAATTTCTAAGGTAGTAACCATAGTTACTAACTCGGGATCGGCTTGAGAAGCGTATTCACTGATTGCTTCATGTATTTATTTAGTAACTACTGCTCTTACACGGTGAAAAACCCAAAAAAAAAATCCAGAAATGGTGACATCCACTATACCACCCGCACCAAACCCACGTGGTAGTTGAAGCCTGTTTCGTCTCATTGAGAGGAGACTCCTGTTGTGGAAACATTTTAGGCTGATTATACATTATGCTAATCAGCTTGGGCAGGTGAGGCAGATCATAAAGAAAATAAAAGCAGTAAAGACATCATTCGCGTCGAACATAAGGGAACTGTCCGAGGCCACCACCAACGCCATCAATGTAGCAGAGTTTTGGTCGAAACATAAAATTTAAAAGAATCATCGACACGAAGAAGAAGAATTCGCGTCGTTTCGGCTCGAGACGTTATTCGACACCAAGCTGTAAGAAATGCGTCATAATATGCGATAATACGTGATCGACTCCAGTCGATTCCGTGTCGTTAAATGTGGTTACTCCGCTATGCGGAGTTTTAAAGATAAATGTCGTCATCGTCGTAGTAAATGGGTATTAAGTTTATAGGCATTAAGACGACTCACTTGGCGCAGGCTAGGGTTACGCAAGTGTCTAGACTGCAGACTAGTCTGTACTGAACCCACAGACAACGTCCAGATAGTTTATCATACGTAGGGCACTAGATAAGTTTTGAGATTTCATATCTAAATGTTAGAGTTTTTCAAAATAATTTCCGTCGGCTGCAATACACTTCTCCATGCGTCGAAACCAATCATCAAAAATTTTCTTCCACACTTCTTCAGAGACTTCCTCACACGCCAAGTCCCCAGCTTGAATTAGTTGGTTATCATTGGCAAACCGTTGACCTTTCAGTTTATCCTTTATCATTGGGAAGAGTCCGAAGTCGCAGGGTGCGAGATCAGGACTGTAGGCAGGATGCTCAAGCGGAATTAGACCAGTGCGGCTCAAAAAATCTTGAGTGAGTTGAGCGCGATGTGCGGGTGCGTTGTCATGATGGAGCCGCCAAGTGTCAAGGCGTGAGTTTGGTCGCAGATTTTTGAGAGACTCGATCAATTGAGGTAGACAAACGTCTGTGTACCATTTCGCCGTAACAGTCTTCTGTTCATCAAGACATATTCTTTTAATTATACCCCTTCTGCCAAAAAACACAACGACCATTTTCTTTTTCACGGATCGAGACTGTTTAACGACGGTGGGCTGTTCCTCATCTTCAAAAATCCATATCTTATTTTTAGATTTAGATTTAACGTCATAGTAATACAACCATGATTCGTCACCTGTTACTATAGAATTAACATTAGGAGATTTTCCACCATCGAACATAACAAGCATTTTTTTACACCATTTCTTACGGCATTCCATTTGGGTCGCTGTCAAAAGGTGAGGTACCCACAACGTGCAAATTTTTCTAACTTGAAGATGGTCATGTAAAATAGTGTGAACTGATGGTGCACTAATCTTCAAGAGTTCCTCTATCTGCTTGTATGTTACGTGTCGATCTAGCTCAATTAGTTCCTTAACGGCTGCTACATTTTCTGAAGTCACTGTTTCGACAGGCCTTCCTGAACGAGAATCGTCTGACAGATTAAAATCTCCTCTCTGGAACTGTTTATACCACCGATACACTGAGCTACGGGATGGAGCTTTCTCACGAAACACAAATTTTAATTCACTGATACAGTCATCACCACTTAAACCCCGCTTGAAATTATAGAGCATAATTGCACAAAAATCACGACGCGTTAACTCTGACATCTTGAAGCAAAGAAAAAATCACAAAATAAAATTGCGGGTAGTTAAAGATATTTTTTTATTTGATACTGACTACTAATTAGATGCACTATTGTCGGTGACAATTTGACGCATATACTTTCGATAGTTTAACGATATCTCAAAACTTATCTAGTGCCCTACGTATATGCAAATCTTTTTCATTTTATAAAGACGAATGAGTTTAAATGTTGCAGACAGAGCAGAACCTGTACTATTTATATTTTTTGCTGTGGTCAAGCTGTAACTTAGAGAATAAGACATCTTGGTATTGGCCCACGTTTGGTAATTTTTTTTTTTCAACTATCAGTGCTTTGCGCCACCTCCTTCGTGTTCTGTCTGAAGCTTTGCTAACCCTTCTCTACTCTACTCCTCTCCTCCTCTTCCTTCTCTTCTTCCTTTCCTTCTCCTCTTCCTCCTCCTCCTCCTCCACCACCTCATCCTCCTCCTCCTCCTCCTCCTCCTCCACTCCTTCGATATACGACAGATGCGTCCGGCGCAGTACCATTTAAATCGGGCGTCGTATAATATAATAAAAATATTTGGGGTCCGGAATCGATACCCGGATGGCAAGTTGCTTCCAATAGCTACCCAGAGAATGGTCGTTTGACGACAATTAGTAGTCGCCCCCTATTACACGGGAAGTAAACGTATAACTGGGGAAATTATGGTATATATGCTATCTCACCGTTTACAAATATACAAGTAGGTGTTAAGTATATTTAGGAATATTTAATATAAATAGTACCTCTTTGTGGGCGTGTAATAAATTATGAAGGGAGTATCATGTAATCTGATAGTAGACATTATTTCGTCTGGAGACCCGCGACCCAGTCTCGAGGCTCGACCCACGATCATTATTTATGTTCTCGGTTCAAAGAGCAAGTTTGAACCGAGAACATAACATGATTGATTACCTATGTTTTACTACTGTTTATGTCATTTTAGATTAGTGCATGATTACAGACAGCTACTGACACAAGCTTACTGTTCCTAACGAGATCCGTTTAGATAAACTTATAAATTAATTTTATCTGTACATCTGCCTAGCCTTTGCTCATCAATGCTTAAGGCTTCGTGGCTCTGGATGCAGAACAACAAGGGAGGAGCAGCATTGTTTTTGGTCAGACAAGTTTGACAGTTCCGTCGGCTCCACTCATAACAGGAGGACTCATTTGATTACTCCACCCAAAAAAGGGTGTGAAGTCATCATGATCAGCTACTTGGTAACACGATAGCGATACATCTTGGTAGAAGACGGACTTTCGTAGACGTAACAACTAGCAACTGTTGCAAGATTACAATACCGGGTTCAACGGTATAACTTATACTCGTACTTGTCGAAGGACTTCATTTTTTTATTAATATTATCTTCTCTAATATATAAAAATCAATGCCACTTTTCGTTGTAATGTTATAACCCAAGAACGGGCTCACCTATCCAAACCAAATGTTTAGGCTTTGTTCGAACTATTTAGTAGATGCTTTATGTGAAGTTTGCACAAAATCGGAGGAGCGGTTCTTAATATACCCGTGCGAAGCTGGGACGGGCCACTAGTCTGTTCATATATAACACAAATCTTCCTTTTTTAGGGGAAATAAATATATTTTATCCTATCCGGGATGCAGGTTGGGATATTTATTAAAATAACGCAAGGTCCAGCATTACAAAATGGATAGAGAATAGAAATTTTCTATTTTCATTATTCCCTAGAACTTTTTGAATGTAGGACTAATATCCTGTTTCATTTCCTTCAATATGGCGTATCTAGGTTACCTCCTGTAGGTGGAACATATTTTCTTTCAATTTAACACTATGCACCGTGCTCAGTGAGATGTGACGATGTCTTTGTGAAGCTCAGTAGCCGCTAGCTAAGGTTGCGGGCATGTTGGCTCGGATATGAAGACCCTGGCCGGTTCCAATTTGTATTTTTATTATTAGTGGCACTAGCGTAGAGCTAGAACTAGAAATAAACATAGATTTTTGGGACAAAAGCTTTGAGTTCAGTTCCAGAATTAACCAAAGTGTCATCACAATAGGATCAATGGCTTAGGGACTCACAGAGGGCCAAACATTCTTCATATTTTAGAAACGTAATATTACGTCTGTGTTCCCCGGAGGTATTTCGCCAGTTATGTTTAAGTCCCAAGTAATTGTTGGCGAGCCTATAACCAACAACCGCACACATCCAAACAAGCCAATTTTGCTTAATTTTCCTAGTACCCAAATCAACATAGTGCTTTGCTGAAGTGTGTCGTAAAATCGTTGCTATGCTTTTCACCTATTAAAAATCCAGTTGCTGGTATCATTTTTTTTTTTTTTTCGTGGTAAAATCATCAAATGAGTCCTCCCAGCCCCCCATACTGTCAGACTTGTACTGACTAAAATCCACGGTGTCCTTCGGTAGCCCTTTTGCGTACCGGAGTCGCGGTATACGTATGTCCCGCGACCTGAGTTGCAAACTGATCACAGATATAATTTTGAGTCCATCGACATGCAAAGTACAAGGAGTATAAGGAAACCCACTTTCATAAAAAGTTCACGAGCTCTTTGACTAACCAAATTCGTTCGTATTCCTTCTTTATCCAGTTTCGTTCCCAAGGGCGGTAGATAAGAGGCGAACATAAAATTGCACTCAACTTGCCCCCGGGACACGGGACAGCAGTGTGTTGGTAATTAATGCCCGAGCACTACGTGAAACAGCTACATAGGTAACATTGGGTGTTTCATTTGTATTTGTGAGAAATATTTTTCTTTTCTGTAAAAAAATCAATGAAAAGCTATATCGTCGGGGAATAGAAATTATTACATCTTTAAATCTTTATATCGTACGTCCATATTTGAGTTTGTTTGTGGCTGGTTCCTGCGATCCGGTTCTCATTTTCCATACTTATTTTTTATAATCGTAGTCACCGCGAGTACATCTTGAGTGTAGATGGAATGATGATTAGCTTTTTGTAGAATCCTATCATTTGCTAGAATAGTAAGAAAAAATCTTTGATATCGCATAAACATAACAACATTTTCTCCAGTTCATAAACCTTGCAGATTTTACTGCAGGCGATTCAATTGGCACCGTGCACGACTTTAGCGCCACCTAGCGTTTGCACTGTTGACGGCTCTGACCGTTCTAATTGAAATCAGATTTCTTTACAAAACACATGGTTTTGGATTCCATGGCGATCCATCAGCTCTGAATAAAATTAAATAAACATAGGCAAAATGTATTCTATAAGAAAAATGTCAAATACAGGATTAAAATGAGGATTATGATTTATTTACTTTTTTCTCTTCCCGGCAGCTAACCATCTCCTGCATTGCTCATCTTTCCAAGAACCGCTTGGGAATCAATAAAATTTAAATTTACTATTTCTGCTAGTATTCTTGCAGTTTACAACACAACAACTGCTGTGACCTATGTTTTTCTGGCGGAATAACGCGATTATAAAAATTACGTACAGATATGTCTGACAAATTGATTCGAAATTGACAGATGACAGAGTTCAATGAACTCTGAGACAGAGCCGTCGTCCTCCGACTGCTCCCCATCACCTGCCGTTGAAGAAACTACGATAACTCGTCAGATATTCATTGAAATCAAATGATGTCAAGGGAAATTTTGTTCAAAATTAAATGTTTGTAATGATTAACGTATTTATTTGGGTAAGTATTAATATTATGTTCATAAAAATACCGTCGCAAGTAATGTATTATTTTAAAACCAATTTGATTTCCATAAAAAAGGTTATAGTGAGTTAACCTTAAAAGATAGATATATGCTGTCGCGGACTTTATTTTAGAACGTTTCATGAGGAAAAATTCCGTCATACATAATTTTTGCGTAATGTAAACCGTTTACGCAGCGCACGCAACGGAAGCTCTCAATAAGAATTTCCCGATTTGACAACATGTTTCATTGCTGCTCTGCTCCTGTTGGTCATAGCGTGATGTTATATAGCCTATAGCCTTCCTCGATAAATGGACTATCCAACACAAAAAGAATTATTCAAATCGAACCAGAATTTCCTGAGATTAGCGCGTTTTTAATAGTTGGCATAGGTGAATGTGCTTTTAGACAATCCCACATTAGTTTTACTTTTCGCCACCATGGGCGCTGCAATCGAATAGTACTACCCCCACCTAGTACTTCGCACCCAGCGAATACCTTTGAATTACAATCGTAAAAGCTACAATTTCTACTTCAACTTAAAAATATGAAACTAAATTAACTGAGTCACGATATCGCGAAAGTCACCTCAGTAACGAAGGTCACTGTAATGCTGTAACCCAATGGCTAATGGCGATCGAAAGGTCGCGGGTTCAAACTGGTAACAAGAGTATTTGTTATAAGTTATGACATAATCCCTTTGTTTTAAAACAAAAAGATTCAGCAGAGGGACCGTCGCCAAAGTGCTTTCGTAAAAGATGTATAACATCTTGACTTGGTCCACTTTTATCCTGTGTACCCTTATCTAGGGTTACCATCCGTTCTCCTTTGCCGAGACTGTCCTCTTTAAAGGATGTGCCCCCCGGCGAGACTCTTTGTAACGAAATGTGGAACGAGTGTTTGGGGACTCACACCGTATTATGTCCAAGTTTTAGTTAGGAACTTCTTGTTACACTACTAAGGCATGAAAAAGAAATGTGAAAACATTATGGTTTGTATTTTCAGCAGTCTGTGTTGTTTACTTGTTTGAGTTACGATCGAGACGAACAGCGCAGACTTTTGTAAATTGCGCTTTCTTCTGCGGGCGGCCTTCAGATATCGATTGAATGAAATCTTTGTGAGGGCAATGATACTGATTTCTAGTTGTTTATGGTGATTTGTTAATGGTTTATTATCATCTATCGAATTCGTCTATCAGAATATTAAATATGTCCAATCAGAGGCAGCCATCAAAGAAAATAGGTCTTTGGATTGAGATAGAATTTTAATTACGGGCGTTAGTCAGTATGAATCTGGTAAATCCCTGCGCCCACGGTGGAAGACCTCCACGAGCAAAATAATTTGATTTTTTTTTTCTATACGTTAGTAAAAGAAAAGGCAGTGGAGAACTTCTTTAGATCGATATGATGATGAGATGACCAGAAAGAAAAAGATAAGACAATTTTTGCAAGACCATCTTCCTAGTTATTCATCTTGAAAATTAAAAAAATCGTTATCAGTCTCACAAAAAAGAGCCTCAATGAAACATCAAACATTGACGAAGCACTGCGGAGGATGTGTTTAATTATATTAATTACAAATTGTGACGATAATGTGTTATCTGTGCTCTCAGTTATACATCGCGCGACGTGTGCCATGTAGCATGGCAGTTACGGATTTACAACTATTCTGCCATGTTTCTTTGTAATTAGTATTATATAATTGTGATGTGTGAATAAGATCGTTCTGTGTTGTGTTTTGTCTTTAGGTAATTAATTGATTGTTAGTACTGTGGTAGTTATTTTGTGTTGTATGTAGTGTTAGGTATGCTTACGTGTCTGCGATCTGCCCCCCTTTGTAAATACAGTTGCCATATGTGTTGTCAAAGATATTTTCACCTTTGTGAACAAATGTTAGTTTATATTTTTATTGTAAATTTCTGTACACAATAAAGAATATGATTAGTATGGCATGATTCTCATCAGTGCCGTATTATCCATAAGGCACTTTAGGCCAGTGCCTAGGGGCCCACTATGACCAGGGGCCCAGCACTCCCGATTAAAAAATGAAAAAAAAAAGGGATTGAGTGGTTTTATGAAACCACGGTAAAAAAGAAACTTTTTTTCACGTTATTCTTTGTTTCATTTTTAAATGACACCGATAATTCGTCCTGTAGATTGTGACAAAAATCTTTTCACTAGAAGGTAGGCGTATAGGTAATTAGGTAACTTTGCAATGTGATGACTGAAGTCTGTTGTTGATGATGATGGTACCTTCATTCTATTTCGTAATGTAGACAGTAAACATTTCCAAATTGCGTTGTTGTGGTATGAAAAAAGGAGGGCCCGAAATGAGTTGTGGCTAGGGGCCCCGAGATGGTTAATCCGGCCCTGATTCTCTTGTCTTATTACTACAATAAATTCTTGTGTCTGTTACCTTCTTCTTAACATCTGTAGCGAGCGGTATTCTGTGAAATTTAGCTGACAGGTTGATCGTAATCGTAAACAGCGTTATCACGTAGACATTTATATCAAACCCAGTGGTTCCTTTTCGTGGGATATTTTCTATCTTCAACGGGTAAAATCTGTTTATAAATATCGAGAATATTTATAAAACCTAGCTGTCCAACTTTAGGTTGTGTGATATTTTTCAGAGTAAGCTAATTTTAGACTTTCACATATGACCTTTGGGCTATACTTAGTTTACAGCTGTGATTGTGACCTTAACACACCTGAATGGTACTTATTATAATACTTTCTTTGCTGTATTCGTCTAAACTACTGAACGGATTTTGATGCAGTATTCACCATCGTTAAGCTTGGATCCGAAAACTATATGACATAAGACTAAGATAACAACATGATGAGGAAATATCAATGTTTTGTTTGAGTTGTAAATAGTACTGCTAAATAGAGTCAAGGGGTACAAATATCAGTATAAATTAAAATAGAATGTTCAAAGAAAATTTGCATTAAACAATGTGGATGGTAACGTTTTGAAATAATAAATATCATTTTTTATTAATTAAATATACATAGTTAAATTATAATCCTTATTTTTACAGTATTATCAACTAAATCAATAGGATTTTCCTCTTAATTTCTGTTAAACCGGGAACTTCGGGCACGCCGCAATCGCGGCGGTAAGACCCCTCTTTGAGGAGTGGCTGGATAGGAGTCACGGCGTCCTGACCTACCGCATGACGCAGGTCCTCACCGGACACGGAAGTTTCGGGAGGTACCTGTGTCTAAGGAGAAAGGAGGAAACGCCTGGGTGTCACCACTGCGAAGATCGCCCGGAGGACACAGTAGAGCATACGGTGCAAGACTGCCCCGCTTGGGCAGAGCACCGACGTGTCCTCACGGCGGCGATAGGCGGAGACCTCTCGCGCCCGGCATTGGTTGCGGCCATGCTGCGGGGCGAGACGGAGTGGGAAGCGGTCGCCTCCTTCTGCGAAGCAGTAATGCTCGCGAAGGAGGAGGCGGGCCGCGCGAGAGAGAGGGCAATGTCCTCCCTCCGCCCCACCCGCGGTGGTTGGCGCCCACGGCGTCGGACGTCGCAAGACGATCTCCGGCCACCGTAGGCGCGGGCATGCGGGCGGCGAGTAAAGGGCAACTCGCAGCCCGACCATGGACCATGCCCGGGTCGACGGCGCGTTGTGTTCCACGCGCGCCTCAAAGAGCGTCAGCGTAATGACGGGGCCCCCTCTGTAGAGGGCCAAAGCCTGCCGGGGTCGCGGGACTTATACCATTACCGTGACCCCGGAACATAAAGGGCTATTGAAGGACACCGTGGATTTTAGTCAGTACAAGTCTGACAGTCCCTCCCGCCCTGCCCGGGGTGGGAGGACTCATTTGATGATTTTACCACGAAAAAAAAAAAAAAAAAAAAAACCGGGAACTTAAGTTTTACTTTTATAAAGATAACATAATAAGTACATTATTCTTTTATTATTATAATTTTTTCTTTTTGGTTAGTTCTGTGGGTCTAAAAAAGTCGCTTTAGTGGAATTATAATATGAATTACAAGAAATCTTTAAATTGAATATTATTATCTATTTTAATAGAGCTATAATAGACATCGAATAATTTTCTCGTAATTCTTATGTGTGCTGACAGCGTTGTTACCATTAAGCATTGACTTGATCGCTTTTTTGGGGTGATGAATCATTGAATGGGTCCTACCAACTGTGGGTAGTGCGGAAGGGACTTTACTGCTCAAAATACACCTGTTCTTAAGCCCAGCGCACACCGCTGGAAGCGCGGCGGAGCGCATTTTAAGAAAACAATTTAATATAACCTCATCTACCTTGAAATACAGTCGCGCCCATTCTCTTGTGGTAGCTTGAGGGCGCTCCGAGCACCGTGTCCGAATTTATTCTTATATTGACCGTATATCAAGGTAGTTAAGGTTAATATTGAATTGTTATCTTAAAGTGCGCTCCGCCGCGCTTCCAGCGGTGTGCGCTGGGCTTTAGAGGTCCTGGTGCCCTCTTAACAACGCCCTGCGTTGAAGGCTAACCTATAACTTATTAAATGTGTTATCACAAAACATCATCACGGCTGTTCAACATCAACATCCCCGAAAGACGGTTAGTCAGTGGTATACAATTATACCTAGTACACCCACATTCATCCAGCTATGATTAAGCCTCATGTGATAGGGGTTAGTCTATTGCTATCAACTCGGCACAATTCTGACTCACACCAGAAAGCTTCTGAAAAAATCATGAAGGGAAAACCTAATATCAATACCCAGCTATCTTCTCAATAAATGTTTTCTAAATAAGCGTAGTAAAAGCGTTAGCAGCTTATAATGTTCCCACTGCTGAGACACAAGCCTACTCTCTGTTAGAAAAAAGAGCTGTACTGTAATACTCCACGCGGGCCCACTGCGAATTAGTAGATGTAGAATGTCTTCGATTTTTTGGTTCTAAGACGGCCATGTCCTGTTTACTCACTATGTATGTGTCAATGAATAAATTTTTTTTTCTTCGCCGTTTTGAGAGCAGTGGTGATGAAATAAAAATTACACAAAGTAATGCATGCATGGCTAGGTTCAAATATGTCGGGGCCTTACCACTGGGCCACTAGGGGCCAGGATGTTATCTGTCCCATAACTAACTTCGTCATGTTTCGTTCGCAGTCGGGACTGTTCGTGGCACTGAAGCTGGTGGCGCTGGCGCAGGCCGGCAAAGACATCAACATGAGCAACATACACTCAGAGGCGCCGCCACCTAAAGTTGTGAGTTTTTTGGATATTCAGTTAGTTGATACTGAACTTTAAGTTGTAGAGGGACAAGGTTCCTTATCCTCCTTTGAAAGGTAGTTCTGGCTGGTAGAAGGTTCCAGTATGTTAGAATTGGATGTAGCGTTTCTTAGTGTGCGTGATCAAAATCATCAAGAAGCGGTTGTTCGAATTTTGCTTTTCGTTAATTGCGTGTTTCGTTTCGGTACCGTTCGATTTTACTATAGTGACAAGAACTCGTAATAGGGAAAATAAGATCGTTTGCCTCGTAACTAACTTCACTATGTTATTTCAATATTATTGGTTACGCTGCGCAGAAAGAACGGTTAGGTCTTTTATCTATAACTTCATGTCATTGAACGACTAAGTTAGTTGGCTGTGGAAGGTCCTATCTCCGTCCTATTCCCGCGCATATCTTCTCGCTTTAGTACGAGAGAGACCGCATAAAAAGCGGCCGCAGTTGACACTCGTGGCCAATCGGTTACTCACAACGCGCACCTCACGTCAGAGCGCTCAAAGTTGCCTGCAGTCGACAGCCGCCCCTCAGCCGCGAGGAGGTCTCCGGAGAATTAAGGTATTGTGCAATCCTTCCTATATTTCGATCTGCATTCTGTCTTGTGTTCCCGGCAGAACGTAATTTCCATGTCTTTCGTTCACAGCCAATTAGCAATTAGAAAAATTTAGCATAACCCGCGCTTCCATTTGGTCCTAACGAGCCTGGATAGTTATTGAAATCAGTGATAACCATTCGCCATTCGTAGTCGGAAAAATACTCGTATTCTAATTAGTTTTGTACCAAACACTTGTCTCGCCGACAGGTGTGGGTATATCGTTAAATTCTCGGTAAAACCGTTGTATATTCGTAACACCAGCTAGTAATCGTTGCTATAACTGGTTATTTCGCTTAATCCCGCATTATTTTAAAATATTACCGTTGAATTACCGCTTCGCGCTCAATCACCGACGCATTATTGTAAAAATAAATACCCACTTAGGTAAATTATTCGCTCACATCGCTTTCACAACGTATTTCGCGTGTTACATATTTATTTAATTATCGTTATTAGAAGGTTGCTAGATGGCGCCTACAGATATTACTCTTAAACGATTATTAGGAAAAAGAGATCGAATATTTTCTCGTATGCAACGTATTTGCGATAAATTGAAAAATATTGATTCGGAGGAATTCGATAAAGAATCGTTCTTGTGTGACTGTGAAACAATAGATTCGTTGCGTACTGATTTTGAATGTGCGCTGGACGATATAATCGCTCATGAACTTAAATTAAATCCTGATTATGTCGTCGACTATCAGGCACTTTCTTCATTCGAAGATTTACTGGGTAGGGTGAAGCGGGCAGAGAAGAAATTGCAGGTTCAGGCACCTAGTGAATGTAAGAAATCTCCTCGCTTGCCCCCGATTGAAATACCCGAATTTAATGGGGATATTAAAAATTGGCCGCTGTTCATCGCCAGTTTTCGAAATGCCGTGCACAATAATAGTTCGCTAACAGCATGCGAGAAATTATATTATTTAATTGGAAAATTAACAGGCAAAGCTCGTTCGATATGTGCAGGAATTACTCCGTCAGCTGATAATTACCCACTTATATTCGATTCACTTTGTGAAAGGTATGAAGATAAACGGCAATCGGCAACTTCATATCTAGACCAATTATTTGAATTTAAATCTATTTCGTCAGGTTCGCCGGCTACTTTAGAATCATTTCTCGATAAATTCGCAACGTCGGTAGCCGGGTTTAAAAACATAAAGGTCCATGACCACGCTGATTTTATTTTATTGCATATCGCTCTTAAAAAACTCGACATAGACACTGTACGGGCATTCGAATCTAATCATCAATTAAAATCAAGTAGTTCCGAAATTCCATCTTTTAGTGAATTAGTTGAGTTTGTTCGTGAGCATATAAAGGTGTTAGAACGAACTTCGTCAACGGTCTCTAACAATAAATCACCTGCAAATCGCAAACATACTAATGCATACACCTGTATAGCTAATAACGAACCTACCGCGTGTGTTTTGTGTAAGGAGAAACATGATCACGTATATAAGTGTAAAGTATTTAATAGTTATAAACCCGATCAGAGATTTAAGTTTGTGAAATCAAACAATTTATGCATTAATTGCTTAAGTCCAAAACATCGTGTGTCCGCTTGTGGGTCAAAGTCCACTTGTAAAAAATGTAGCTCTAAACACCATAGTTTGTTGTGTTTCGGCAATAAATTGAGCGACGCGCACGGTTCAAGGTCGACCGGCGCTCGCACGCCCTCTGCTGAGAGACTTACGAAGCAGACTGATATATCGTTGTGCGCGACTGATGAAAACCGTATTAATTCTTTATACCGGGGCCCAACCACCATATTGATTGCTACCGCGCAAGTTATTGTAGTAGATTCTTTTGGCAAAGAACATATTGTTCGCGCAATATTAGACAGCGCTTCTCAAAGTAACTTTATCACGCGGGATTGTTGTCAACTTTTGGGTTTGAACATAAATAATAAACCTGCCTGTGCAACCGTCAGGGGCATAGGAGGTGCTAGTAAACAAATACAGGGTTCCGTACAAATTAAATTTTATTCTCGTTTCAATCGTAATATAAACTATAATATTGAGTCATTCGTAATAGATAAAATTACTGAACGTTTGCCAACTGCCACGGTTGACGTTTCGCTTTTGCATAATTTTAAAAACTTACAGTTAGCAGACGATACATATTTTTCTTCAAATCCGATTCAATTATTGATCGGTGCTTCGACTTTCCCGCACTTACTCTTATCTAACAGAGTTCAAGGTCAGCCTACACATGCGTCTCCAATCGCCTTGCAAACTGTACTCGGCTATGTAATTGTCGGTAAGGCGCCGATTCTCATCGATGACAATTCGACCGTTTCGTATTGTTGCACCGCGGAGCCGTTAGACGTAGCGATACGGAAATTCTGGGAATTGGAAGAAGTAAATGTTCCCCCGGTACTCAGCCTAGATGACACATTATGTGAGGAGTTTTATGCCCGCACTACCACTCGAAATAGTGACGGACGATACGTAGTCGCTTTGCCTTTCAAGGGTGATGTCGAATCCCTGGGCAACTCACGTCAAGCAAGTGAACGCCGGTTTCTCTGCTTGGAAAGGAAGATGCAAGCTTCTCCTAATTTAAAGGCCGCGTACGACAACGTCATCCTAGAATATTTAGAGAAGGGCTATATTTCACCTACAATTCCTGATCCTTCGGAACCTTCGTACTACATTCCGCATCATGGTGTGATCCGAGATGATAAGGTCACAACCAAACTTCGTGTCGTTCTCGATGGTAGTTGTAAAACTACTACCCGCGTTTCGCTTAATGACCTCTTGTATGGTGGACAGAACCTACAAGGGAATTTGTTTAACATTATAGTTAATTTTCGTTTGTTTTCGATCGCGCTTTCATCAGACATTCGTCAGATGTTTCCCAGCATTGGAGTCCGAGAACCTGATCGGCGTTTCCAACGCATCTTGTATCGTTTTTCGCCGCAGGAACCTTTGCAAGTTTATGAGTTCAATCGTGTCGTTTTTGGACTCAAATCTAGCCCCTTTCACGCGCTGCGAACTATTAAGCAGCTGGCGGAGGATGAGGGTGACTCGTACCCTCAGGCTAAAGCCATTGTCGCCACGGGATTGTACATGGACGATTTTGTCCATTCCGTCCTCACGGAAACCCAGGGCATTTCTACCGCTTCAGAGATGATTGGTCTCATGAAGGCGGGTCAATTCGAGTTGGTCAAGTGGACCAGTAATTCACAAGTAGTATTGAATTCTATCCCGCTTTCGCATCGTCTGCCAGCTGACAAGGAGTTCGACGGGTCCGACCAACATAAAGTACTTGGTTTGTGTTGGTCGCCCACGTCAGATCACTTCGCCATGAGAGTAAACACTCCCACTCAGACTTGTACTAAGCGTACAATATTATCGTGCATCGCTAAAACATGGGACGTCATGGGATTTGTCGCGCCTGTCGTCTTGCATGCCAAGCTTCTTATCAAGAAGCTTTGGCTATGCAACTGCGACTGGGATGAGACACCACCTGAAGATATAGTCAGGCTGTGGACTCGCTTTAAGGAAGAGCTTCCTTTGCTCTGCAACATAAAAATCCCACGCCACGTTGGTATTGTCGCTGATAGTGTGGTCACACTCTTAGCTTTCGCGGACGCTAGCGAGAAAGCATACGGGGGAGTGATTTATTTCCACGTCCACAATAGCGATGGCAATACAGTCAATTTGATAACAGCTAAGTCTAAGGTCTCTCCCAAAAATGTAGTTTCTCTCGCTCGTCTTGAGCTCTGTGCTATTCTTGTGTTATCCCAGCTAATAAGAAATGTCGTGGTCGCTTGTCAAAACCGAATAGTTTTCCCTTGACATATTCGCATTTTCGGATTCGACGGTCGCGCTCTGTTGGGTACATTCGTCGCCCCATCGTTGGAATACCTTTGTAGCCAACAGAGTTTCGAAAATACAAAGCGATTTGTCACCGCAAAATTTATATCACGTGTCCGGTGCGGACAATCCAGCAGATTGTCTTTCACGCGGACTCACACCCTCACAAATTATAGACCATCCGCTTTGGTTCAGGGGACCCCCGTGGGCTCACTTGGACATTTCACAATGGCCTGTCGCTCCTTTCAATCCCTCCTCAGTGTCTGAAGCACCTGAAGAGAAGAAAAATTCGTTGTTAGTCGCTGCACCTAACGAAAGATCTTCTATTCTTTGTTTAGTCGATCGTATCTCGTCTTGGAGTAAATTACTTAGAGTGGTAATTTACGTTTGTCGTTTTGCTAAGTTGTTACCGGTTAATAACCGCATGTCAGCATCGGATTACGATTTCGCTGAACTACTCATTCTACGTGAAATTCAACGCTTCTATTTCTCAAAGGAAATTGCCAGACTCAGAGAAGGCAAGGATTGTAGTCATTCTCTTCGGCACTTGAAACCTTTCCTCAAAGACGGACTCATTAGAGTCGGAGGCCGTTTAAGAAATTCAGATTTGGGTTATGAAGCGAAATATCCAATTCTACTCCCAAGAAAAGATCCTATTCTGAATTTGCTTGTCGAATACCATCATAAATTGAATTGCCACGCGGGTCCCGACCTGCTGATGTCACTGTTACGTCAAAGATATTGGATACTTTCTGCACGCAATTTAATTAGGAATAGGATTCATAAGTGTCTTCCCTGCTTTCGTCTCCGTCCCAAGCCAAGTTTCCCTGAGATGGCAGATCATCGGTCTTGTCGTGTAGTTCAAGCAACTAAACCGTTCGTTCACACGGGCACGGACTACGCTGGTCCCTTCAAGGTTACCATGTCTCGCGGCCGAGGCATTCGTTCTACCAAGGCATACGTGTGTCTGTTCGTCTGCATGACTACACGCGCGGTACATATCGAACTAGCCGGTGATCTTAGTACAGTCAGTTTTATGAGTGCTTTCAAACGATTCCTATCAAGGCGCGGCCCGGTTAGTAGGATTTACTCGGACAACGGGACAAATTACATTGGCGCTAAGCGTAAACTTTCGGAACTTCACGACTTCCTTTGTTCGAAATATCACAACACCGAATTTGGTCACATGTTAGCTGAAAATCGCATAAATTGGTCACTTAATGTCCCGACTGCTAGTCATTTCGGCGGTAATTGGGAGGCTAATATTAGAAGTTTAAAGATTCACTTATACCGTGTAATTGGTGATACCATCCTTTCGTTTGAAGAGTTAAATACCGTTCTTACTCAAGTCGAATCAGTAATGAATACTAGACCTCTTTGTAGGACACTCTCTAGTGATCCTTCAGAACCACTAGCTTTGACTCCAGCGCACTTTCTGAATCTCACCCCTTTAAAATACTTGCCTGCTGAGGAGATAGACGAGAGAACAATTGTTTCGAGACATAAATTGTTAGACCAATTAGTACAATCGTTTTGGAAGCGCTGGAGAAGCGGATATCTTCACACTTTACAATCGCGTCGTAAATGGAACACGCCGATCGATCCAGTCACTGTCGGTACGGTTGTGATTCTCATAGTAGATAATTCGCCCCCACTTCACTGGCCTTTGGGTGTCGTGGAAGAAGTTTTTCCTGACTCCACAGGAGTCACTCGCATCGCCCGAGTTAAGACATTGACTGGATCCTACTTGCGTCCCGTCGTTCGTCTTTGCCCATTGCCTAACCAATAAATTCGGCTCTCGTCATCCAAGGTTAGGTTAGCATTAGTAATTAATTATTTGATTTCATTGATATTTACGTATAGATAATAGTTTAAATTGTAGTTTAATTTCACGAATTTCGCCTTCAACTCTTGAAGGCATCCCTTCAAGCCCGGGGGGAATGGTTACGCTGCGCAGAAAGAACGGTTAGGTCTTTTATCTATAACTTCATGTCATTGAACGACTAAGTTAGTTGGCTGTGGAAGGTCCTATCTCCGTCCTATTCCCGCGCATATCTTCTCGCTTTAGTACGAGAGAGACCGCATAAAAAGCGGCCGCAGTTGACACTCGTGGCCAATCGGTTACTCACAACGCGCACCTCACGTCAGAGCGCTCAAAGTTGCCTGCAGTCGACAGCCGCCCCTCAGCCGCGAGGAGGTCTCCGGAGAATTAAGGTATTGTGCAATCCTTCCTATATTTCGATCTGCATTCTGTCTTGTGTTCCCGGCAGAACGTAATTTCCATGTCTTTCGTTCACAGCCAATTAGCAATTAGAAAAATTTAGCATAACCCGCGCTTCCAATTATACTAAAATATTTCCATACAGCATCCATAATGCAGCATTGTAGTGTTGAACGTACATTCGGGGCAACAATTTGATATTTACGACTTGATTGGCTGTGTTGCGGATTCAATTCCTGCACTCGAAAACTATTTGTATGGCCTGCATTAAGTTGTTCGGGCCTAAATGCTACACGAAAGAAGAAAACATTAAAGAGTAGGGCAAAGTTTCTAAGGACCTTCAAGTCGTATCAGAATGTCACACTAAGTTCAAGTTTCCTTCTAATTTCATGGTTGTTATCGCAGGGTGAGCTACCGAAGGTCCCGCCTGCGCACGCGCCGCCCGCGCGGCCGGCCGCACCGTCGCCCGCGCCGCTGCTACCGCTCAGCGACTGGAGCATGAAGCCGGCCGAGCGGGACAAGTACAGCCAGCTCTTCGACTCACTTCAACCCAACAATGGACTCATCGGGGGAAATAAGGTCACACATACACATATTTATTTTAATTTAGCGACTAGCTGGTTCCCGTGGTTTCAACTACGCTACTCGGTCCCTATTGTTCGTAAAGAAAGAAAAAATGAAAGAGATTTTTTGACACACACAGGATAGAACAAACAAAATTACATGAATAAAAACAATTGTATTTCAACTGCTTGGGCATCTCTTCTTTTTTTTTGAAAGGGCTGTAAAACACCGCGCGTGCCAAGTACTGGTTGGTTCATTCTTAATGTACATGAAATGGAACTTAAAATCGAATCGTAAGAAATTTAAACATACGGCCACTTAGTCAATCAAGCCATTTGATCATTGCAGATTATCTTGAAGATTAACCCCTTATGTTTCAAATGACAACGTACAAAAGGGCACGGTTCTGTGTCTTTGACGTTATATTATTGAAAATAAACATTAAAGACCTTGCGCACGACTTAAACGACCTTGACGGAAAACCTTGAGTCTTTTCGTCGGTTTACCTGCAATTCGACCGATAAAGGTTAAACTTTCTTTTTGGTTGAACTTTCTGCGATCAAAATTGAGACTATCCCAAAATCAAAAATCAAATCAAAATTAAATAATTTATATCAGGCCAATTCCAGGCCCGCAGTGGTAGACGCCCACAGCGACGGACGTCGGCAGACGATCTCCGGCCACCTTAGGCGCGGGCATGCGGGCGGCGAGTAATGGGCGACTCGCTGTCCGACGATGGACCATGCCCGGGTCGACGGCGCGTTGTGTTCCACGCGCGCCTCAAAGAGCGTCAGCAAGATGACGGGGCCCCCCTCTAGAGGGCCAGAGCCTGCCGAGGTTGCGGGACTTACCGTATTACCGTGACCCTGGAACGTAAAGGGCTTTTGAAGGACACCGTGGATTTTAGTCAGTACGAGTCTGACAGTCGTTCCCGCCCTGCCCTGGGTAAAAAAGGCCAATTCCAGGCACTTTTGAATTGGCAAAAGACCAAAAATTTAAAAGTATAAAAATAGACTCAGTCCCATGGCGTAATGACTGTGAGAGTACCGTAGGTGCCCATTCCAAGGCGTAGATCACTATGAAAAGAGTGGCCAAGAAACTCAATAGACACTCTTTTTTCAATCAACAAAATTATTAAAGAACCTTTTTTGAAGCATAGTAAAAACAAAATGACGATTGAGAAAAAAAAAAATGATTAGAATTAAAAGTCCCTTGAAATGACAGGAACATCTGAATTTAAAACGCACTTGATAATTTCCTCGAACATCTGTGTATCTATTGACTCTAAACCAGGCCTGTCTCACTCCGCGGTGTAGGCATAAAACTGCAAGTAGTTGCGGGGCCATTATGTCGTGGCCCATTCACTACGGCTGCCACGCGCCACCCGTTACGCACGCGCTCCGTCTCCTTAATATTTTTGTTACGTTACGTGTAGTTACGCACAAGTTTCTTGCTTTAGGTGCTTTTGGTAAATTAATAACACAATATTATTATGAAGAAAATAATATATAGTACATATTTAGTAATGATCAACAAAATTATCTCCCTGCTTGTGAAGTATGGGCTTAACTGATCATGATACCTAATCATGAGGTTACAAGTTTGGAAATGAGGCGAGATACTAATTGGGGGGGGGGGGGGTGAGCCTACTGGACGACCAAGATAAAAAGACGACACTCTCACTCACCTTAAGCTGAGTACTAAGAATTAAGATCGGTAGAAAGTAGAAAGATGTTTGCGTTGTTGTTTAAAAGTTCTAACTCAGAAAATGCCCACACTACGCATTCAAGGTCAGCGGTCGTAATTCGCTGCGCCACTTTTTTACCTACCTACAAAGACACGCAACGCGGGGCCTGTGACAGTATGCGATAGTAATTGGTCGGTTACTAGGTTGAGTGCAAAATAATAAGGACTGGCTATTTTGCCATAGACGATAAAAATCTTTTAAATATTATTCTTTTTTTTTTGTAAGATAAGTGTTCAAAAATAGAACAATAATAGGTAGAAAAGATAATATTATTATAAATATTATTCCTCACGTAAGGTGCCGTAGGTACCTACTATTATCATTCTGTGCTAACAATCAATAATGTATGTAGTAATCGATGACGAAACCAAAAAGATATAGGCTGATGATAAAAACAAATTCCTTGAGGAACATAGGTATTTATGGTAATAATGTAATTTAGCAAATGCATAAAATACGCATAGGTACCTACCTATTTGTGCCTAAACTCGCAAGTCGCAACCCTATTGAGCTTGACCCATAGTAACCTTTTAATGTCGTTGGCGTCAGATAAACCAAAATAAACTCTCGGGCGTAACCATTCAGTACATTTTTGCTTGCGCACGGGAAGTTTAGGCTATTATAAAAGTAGGTGGGCGGTACGGCTGCCAGTTAAAATGTACTTTATTCTCTCGTGCATAGATTTTACATTTGTTTGATTTTTTATTGGAGTAGTCCTTCTGTACGTATAGTACTATTAATTATTCTGTGTCTAAACATAATGATATCTTGGTGACTTAAAATCTACATGTTCTCCAACATCCAACATGTCGGTGTTCCAGGTAAAAGGCATGCTGATGGAGTCCAAGCTGCCGATCGAGACGCTGGGCAAGATCTGGGACCTTGCTGACCAGGACAAGGATGGCATGCTGGATAGACATGAGTTCATGGTGGTCAGTATTACTAAACAGCTTACTTTTTAACACTTTTGGTACCTAGCACCAACTTGCCGAACGAACTATTGTACGACTCAAAGGCCACGCTGTCTCGTAAGCCTAGTGGCTGCAAGCAGGGGGGGTATTACAACGTCTTAAAACCAGACTTATTCCAGTGAGTGAACGAGATGGCGCTAGACGACTTGTATAGCTCTGTCACTTTCACTCACGAATAATGTAGCTTTCGACCAGTGAAAATATTTTTAAAATCGGTTCTTTACTTCCAGATATTACCCCCTACATACAAACAAATTTTACCTCTTTATTTTATTATTAGTATAGAAGTATAGATTTATATTATGTCTGAGAGACATTCAGAATCATTTAGTTGGAAATTAACTGTCTTTCGTATTTTTTCTATTGGAATACCGATTTTTTTTAGTTTTAGGAAAGGTTAACGACCCAAACTGTCAGTCAATACGTGCTACTGTGTCATGGGCAGATGTCCAACATTTCCGCGTGACTTTTTCACTGTGATTTTGACTCCAATATTTACTGGTTGTGCTAGTGGTTGAATCTTCAATTGTTGTATGAATTTTTATATTATAACTAGAAATTCAACTAGAGTAATTCAATGTCTCTGTTTAATGTCATAATGTGAGTATGGTGCTATATGATTCTTTGGAACTTATCACAACATTTTATCTATTTTCTTTCTTCGATAGAACTTTCATTGACAATTTTACAAAAATGTTTATTAAATGTGCCTGTGTATTCGAGCGTCAAGGTCATAGTACAATACTTTATTCCGGTTGTCATTGCTTACAAGTACCCTAAGAGTAACTACATACTAGTGCAGAGTCGAAGCGAAGAAGAGTCAAATTCTTAACTCTCAAAGTTGCACGAATGTCTCAGTCAGCGTTGACGCGCTCAGAATTTGTCAAATGCACTCGTCTTATTTTAATCTCGAAGAAAATATGTGCATTATATTGTGGTGGAAAGGGTGATTGATATGTTAAGTTTCAGATTGACGCTTCGATGTGCTTCGACTCGACGCTTTGTGTGAACTGACCCTTAAGCTAGGGTCATAATCTTATTCTGTCTTTGTTCATGTGTCCCAGGCCATGCACCTGGTGTACAAGGCGCTAGAGAAGCACGCGGTGCCCACGACCCTGCCGCCCGAGCTGCGCGCGCGGCCCGCCCGCCCCCCCTCCCGCCCCGCCTCCCGCCCGCCCTCGCCGCAGCCCCGCCCGCCCCCGCCCCGCCCTCTGCCGCCGCCACAACACACACAGACCAACGCCGACCTGCTGGAAGGACTTCTGGATCTGTCTAGTGTGAGTATTACCGAATAGATAATGTTTTTTTTTTGTGTAATGGGTTTGTTTGCTCTTGACCTTAGTCTAGGTCAGTAGTGACTAAGACAAGGTCGACGATGGAGCGAGCTTACCCAGAAGAAGCCTGTTCACTCTAACTTTGAAGACATTAGGGTTGTATGTATTCGGAACCACAGACGCAGGCAGAGAGTTTCCACTCCTTCGCTGTCCGCATGGTTGAACGGTAATAGTAGAAACAGGTTGTCGGTACAGACAGACAAGTGCGGATCGGTGTAGATCGGTGCGGGTAAAACCTGCAAAAAAAAACCGGAAAAACTGCATAGGAAAACCATCATGACTTCCAATTAAACGTCAGACAACGATTTTTTACTTCTCAAGAAAAGTGATATTTTTGTCTTGAATGCGCTTAGACGTACTAATTCCGGTTGGGGTCGCCGCGGGAGAAATAGATTAAATTTTAAGTCACACTTCCGTCCACCCATTACGGAAAAAAAAGTTCTTCGGAAATGTGTTCTGTTACCTACTGACATAGAATCACACACTGAAGTAGTTGACAGCTGTTTTTTTCTTTGCTCAATATATAATAATAATAATATTTCACAACTATCACACAGCGCTATCTAGTCCCAAGCTAAGCAGAGCTTGGGACTAGATGAATATCTTAACGATACGCGACGTATGTGTAACTTGAATCCTTAACTCGATGTCCACAGCCCCCCACACAGAGCGCCCCCCCCATGCCGTCCATGTCCAGCCTGAACGCCTCAGTGATGAGCAGCATCTCGTCGGTCCCGGCCGGCACCAGTGGCACCAGTAGCAGTGGCACCAGCTCGTGGGTGGTCACGGACCAGGAGAAGGCGCAGTTCGACGCACAGTTCGCGGCCGCCGACACGGACCGGGACGGCTTCGTGTCCGGGATGGAGATCAAGCACATGTTCCTGGACTCTGGTCTGCCGCAGCAGACTCTTGCGCATATATGGTGAGGATTAATACTTTTGTTATAGTTATTTGCGAAATGAGAGATAAGCTAAAAGTATTTATTTTAATGCAATCATTACGGGCACTTTTGAACTGTCAAAAATGTTTAATTTCCAGGTTGATCCATTTTTTATGATAAAATGAGTGAGCTAGTATTTAAAAGTAGTCATGGTTGTCATGTTATTGCATCAGGTTGTGTGTTGTCACCTGCCGTCTGAGTGTGGGCGGAAAACATTCTAACATTTATCATGTATTAACTATGTAAGGCCTGGCGCACTCTGCGGTGTAGCACCGTCCACGGTGCGGCCACGTGTGTTGTAGTTTCACAGTGGGCTGCCGCCCGCCGCCCTTTGTGCACGCGCTCCGTACATATTTTTTCTTTATTCTCTCGAGCAAAGATTTTACATTTATTTGTTTCTGGGTAGTGACACTTCTGTACGATATACTATGAAGTATTCTGTGAATGTGTGGTTGTTGTGCAGGGCCCTGTGTGACATGGAAGGTATCGGCAAGCTGTCGTGCGGTCAGTTCGCGCTGGCCATGTGGCTGGTGCAGCGCGCACTGCGGGGCATCCCGCCGCCCGCACAGCTCACACACGACATGATCCCGCCGCCGCCACAACCTGAAAACGTGAGTCCTACTTATCATCTAACTTACGGTCAGTTGAGACCGAGACGCGAAGGGACGCGACGTGACGCAACGATACTTCAAATGTGTATCTTTTCTTGTCGTAAATAAGGTTAGATTTTGAGTCGCTATTAAAATGCAGCGCGGCGCCGCGCTGCGCCGCGTCGGGTTGTGACAGGTGTATCTTTTCGTGTAGGAAATAGAGTTCGATTTTGAATAGCTCTATTAAAATGTGCGCGCAGTGCTTACGTAGCGGCTTTCACGGTGGAGTTTTGTGCACGCCAAGTGTCTACAGTAGCGGTAGGCGGTAGTTGTCCGTCCGAATCCGTTGTCATACGTTTGTACTTTTGTTCTCGCCGCTCCTATTACCGGGCACCGATGTACTATCCGCTCGGAGAAAACCGCGCGCATTTTAGCTATGAGCGGCGTCTGGTGGCGTGCTTCAAACATTTCCATACATTTAATCTTACCGCTCGCCGCCCCACGCTAAGCCACCGCTCACAGCGGCAAGGTCGAGAATTGGCCGTAGCAACTAAAATAACTAAAATACGTAGAAAAAAAAAAAAACTGTCAACAGCAAAAGTAGGCTACCGGAACAAAACCAGTTCAAAGGACTGTCTTTTTAACACACTTATACTGGTATTAGCTTCATTTGTAACTATTGTATGTAAGAAAATCTTGGAATCTTAATTTGACAAAGAAGACACTTGCCGGTCTTCGATTAGGATGAAATTTTGCACACGCTCTGAGTTCTGATGACAATACTACTAGCTAAGAAACGTCATAACAAATCCAATATGGCGGCCTCCCCAAGATGGTGGACTGGCTGTTTGAAATTCACCCCCATAATACGGGTATCAAATGAAGGGGTTTGCTGTCAGGAATACGAAAAAAATAGTCACGTGACTTAAATCCAATATAGCGGACGTCCAAGATGGCGGACAGGCTATTTGAAACCCACCCCCATGATATGGGTATTGAACGAAAGGGTTTGCTGAATGGGATACGAAAAAAAATATCATGTGACCTAAATCCAACATGGCGGCCGTCCCAAGGTGGCGTATAAGTAGTAAACTAAGTTTGAATAATAAGACTAAAAAGTATAATTTATAGTGCGTGCTAAAAGCGCGTTTTTTTAGTTTTTTAAACTATTTAAGAATTATTTCAATGAGGTTTTATATTGTGTTCAATATACCTCTAAAAAAAGTTAAGGACACTGCAATTAACGTGCCCATAATTTGCCGTATAAGCGATTTGATAGATGCATGTGATTTTTTTGAGTGGAAGTATTATGAAATGAATCCTCCCTCTCTCTATGGAGCGTTAGGGACTGACAGACTTACTGAAGACTCACACTGTTTCTTTACTTGTCCTTTGCAACCGAACGTCACGGTTACATTTACATAAAATCGCGCGACCCTAGCAGTCGTTGTTTTATTCTTCAGTGCATATTTAGAATTATACAAAAAAATATATTGACGTTCCATTTATTACTATAATTGTCACAAAACAAAGTTGTACTGCGGCTGACAATATCCCGGGTAGAACCTACCTCCTACTATGCGTGGTACAGCACGGTCCGCTGTCGCCCCGCCCCCCGCACGGCCCGCACAGCCCCCGCCCCCCCCAGCCCCGCCAGCAGCAGACACACGTGCACACTGCGCACGCGCCGGGACCACACCACCAGCTTCACCGTGCCCGCTAGGTTCGAGCGCTGCCAGCAACTGGGGACAGGAACTTTCAGTTTAGTGGAACTACCAGTCATGGCTTTCTAATGGGAGGTTTCACGCAAAGCTCAGCTCAGATGGCGCTACCGCGCATGATGTCATTTACTGTATGATTAACTTGACATACACTAGACCACAGATAATATAACTACACACTCGAAGCGACACTTGAACGTTGTTTACGTTATGCGCTTGTAGCGCCACTGACGGCTAAAACTCGCAGCGAAAACCCCTATTGAGAGTAGTAGTAGTAGTAATATAAGTCGATTTCCAAAATTGGGCACGATTCCATCAAAATAGTGTGGGACACATTATTTTGTGCACGAACATTTTGTACATCAGTGCGTGTACTTAGTTGGTGTCGCGTGTCCCACGGCTAGGTTGTGCTGCCTAACCTTTTCACTGAACTAAGTTTAACAATGTGCACGCACAAATAACGAGTTCACTTGTGTGCGCACAAAAGTATCTAGATGTGTGCGAACATTTTAAGAGTTTGTTCGACCAGAGCGAACATTTGTATCGCACACAGCCACACACCGGTCGAGTTGCAGCAGATGCATTTGACCTTAATTGCCATTCAATGATATGAAGTAATAGTTCTAATTCTAAGGCCTAAGCTACGCGACAAATCAAAGCATAGTGTTGTAGAGTACCTGTAGAGGTTATCGTCCTCGTATAGCACGGCCGTGAAGACGAGATGGTCCCTACAGTTGAGGTACACGCGGCCCCCGCTGCCGTGGTCCACATCCCGCGGGACCAGGGACTTGGTGCCCACGCGCCATTGGACCGGCACGTCGCGGAGGGTAGTACTGGCGAATAGATCGTTCATTTAGGTATTATGACGTCAGATGTCAGTAATGTTGTCTGCAACAAGTCTCTAACTTCAGTATGCTGGGAAGTTCGTTCTTGAGTTGTTTAACTACAAAGTAGTTCCCCCAAGAACCGGCTGCTTTATAGGAGTATTGGTTTACAGCATTTTTTTGTCCACTTCTCGAAGTCTATCCAGGATATTGACGCGCGCTTTTCTTGTCTGCTAATTACCATCCATAGCTGGACGTAGGCCTCCCCCAAAAAACGCCCACTTTCTCGATCTTGGGCAGTGCGAATCCATCCACTGTCAGGTTTCAAATCATCGATCCATCGTGCAATCAACTCAGCTCATTGCAGTCCATTGTTGGAAATATTCCTCTTTAATTATTTATTGTTAATTATGTATTTATCATTCCTCTTAAAATTTTGTTGTAAATGAAACATTATCTTTACCCTGGACATCTCATCACGACTCGTTGTCCAAAGTCTGCGAATATGGTGTTCCTATCCGGGGGAGGTGGTTGCTTAGGTAGCACACTAGTGATCGGGTAGATGAGTGTTCCATTTTGGTCGTCTCTCCCCTGTGCTGCTTTGTTACTTTTGCATGGGACCTTGCATAAACATGAGGAACTTAAAAGATGTTGATTGTTTTCTTATTTCAAAATATTGAGAGTGTTGATAAGTCCACTAAATTTTATAGAAACTAAGCTCGAGAATATTCCTAAAAAATATAAGTAAAGGCGGAGCCTATAATATTTTTTGTATTAAGTATTATGAACTCTATAAATTAGTTGCAATCTTGACTGTCAAGCACAAGCTTGATGAAAACGGCACCTTTCGTTCTCCCACTCATATGGCGATAGGCTCGCCCACTTATTGCATGGATCTTAAACATAACTGCCGAAATAATATGGTGTCCCACATATCTGGGATGTTTGTAGACATTGCAGAAATTAGTTTTTAACCGACTTCAAAAAGGAGGAGGTTATCAATTCGACTGTATTTTTTTTTTTTTTTATGTTTGTTACCTCATAACTTGCGACTGGGTGAACCGATTTTCATGATTCTTTTTTTATTTGAAAGCTAGTGCTTCCCGTGTGGTCCCATTGTCACCATTTCAATATCTGATGATGGGATCCTGGAGAAATCGAGGGCAACCCTCAAATTTTATAGGCCCACACATCGTTTTTCGCAAATATTATGAAGTAATTTAAGTACTTGCGTATAGTAATCATCATCTCATGTAGCTGAGCTGATGATGGAAGGTTCAACAACTCCTTAACTTAAGTTGTTGAACCTTCCATCTTAAGTAAGGAGTAGGCATCGACTGATTTAGTCAATTATTTTTTTTCATTAAGTATTTCAAAGCACTACAATTTAATAAAGGTCTGGAGTATATCTGATGATGGAGCCGAGAGACAGTCGAGGGAACTCCTCAACGATTTACAGCAGCTACCTTGTGTTTGAGCATAAGAACTTTACACCTAGATGAGTTGTAACTGTTATTAGGGGTCTGATGACGAAGACGAAGGACAGTTCAGGGAACTCCTCAACGGTTTATAGTAGCTACCTTGTGTTTGGACTTAATTCATCTATATTAATGAGAACTTTACGCCTAGATGAGTTGTAACTGTTATTAGGGGTCTGATGACGAAGACGAAGGACAGTTCAGGGAACTCCTCAACGGTTTATAGTAGCTACCTTGTGTTTGGACTTAATTCATCTATATTAATGAGAACTTTACACCTAGATGGGTTGTAACTGTCATTAGGGTTCTGATGATGAAGACGAAGAACAGTTCAGGGAACTCCTCAACGGTTTACAGCAGCTATCTTGTATGTGGACTTAATTCATTTATACTAATGACCCATATGGGTTCTTGTTCGATGCAGTATACCTGGCATTTGGTCCCATAAAAAAATCATTTATTTTGGTGTTCTTGCTTATTGTGTACATGGGCGATGTTATAACCGGTGCTAAGGATAATAAAATTCTAGTGCATAAGTAAGAAAATTATGTTTTTGACAAGAATTTCGGTTGAATATTTAAACTAAAAAGGGTAAAATAAAAAAGTTTAAAAAAAAAAAATGTAACCGACTTCTAAAAAAACAACCACTAAAAAGGGTAAAATAACCTACCAAAAAACTTTTTTTTCGGAGTGGTTGTTTTTTTAGAAGTCGGTTACATTTTTTTTTAAAAACTTTTTTCTGTAATTAAACTTTGTCTCATAGGAAAAACTTTACTGCTTTTGACTTACCTTACACAACCCGATCATGATTTCACTGGGCCTTTGTTTGACGATGTCTAGGTCTTTTATTATCTTTGGCAAGTACTGTGAGCGACAGGGCACACCCTCTGGGAATGCTATGAAGAGATAATTGTTAAAATTAAAAGAGGAATAGCAGTTCTAGTGTTCATTAAGCTAAAAATATCGTGATGATTTTCCTGCCGTAATCCCAAATTCTTTAGGGTTGGCGAAGCATGTCGTTGTCTTCCCTACTCATCTCATCATCATCATCATGCTCCTGTCCTTATCCCATTTTACTCGTGGTTGACGCAACCCGTTTTTCTTCCAAATTCCCTTCCCTTCTTCCTTCCCTGTCAGACGCCACATCATTTATTCCTTTTACTTCGATACTTATTTACATGCATATAATTTATTTCATAAAATCATCACTACATGAAGTCCTGGTTTCGATTTTTGGGTCCGGGATTATGTAATTGGGTTTTTAGTAGTAGTCGCAAATCTCATAATACATGAAGCTTATCATAAAGAAGAAATGTGGGTATACTATATGGTACCACCACTGCCTGACCCCTCGTAGATTACAGGCATAATGTTATGTATTCATAAATAAAATAATACATCGAGTTCTATTAACCCACTAATAAATTAACGATAAATTCTTTACTTTTTAACCGACTTCAAAAAGGAGGAGGTTATCTATTCGACGGTATGTTTTTTTTTTGTATATTTGTTACGCGATTACTCCGCCAATTGTGGACCGATTTTTAAAATTCTTTTTTTGTTCGAAAGGAGGTATTTCTGAGGTGGTCCCATAGTCACCAAGTTGGGATCTGATGATTGGATCCTGGAGAAATCGAGGGCAACCCTCGAATTTTATAGGCCGACACACCGTTTTTCGCAAATTTTATGATGCAATTTAAGTACTTGCGTATGGTAATCATAATTTCATGTAGCTGAGCTGATGATGGAAGGTAGAACTCCTTAATAGTAAGGAGTAGGCATCGACTGATTTAGTTTGAGTTCGCATATCTCTGGAACTACAAGTCCGATTTAAGTAATTCTTTTTTTGTTGTACTAGGTATCATTTAACTTAAGGAATATTGCAAGTTTCATCAAAATCGGTTCAGTAGTTTTTGAGATAGGGAATTTTATTAGCTTATTGTGTACATGAGCGATGTTATTATCGGTGTTATGGATTACAAAATTCTAGTGCACATGTTGTATTTGACAAGAATTCGGGTTGAATATTTAAACTAAAAAGAGTAAAATAAAAACTTTTTCAAAAAAAAAATGTAACCGCCTTCAAAAACAACCATAAAAAACGGTAAAAAAAACCTACAAAATAACTTTTCTTTCGGAAGTCGGTGGCAAAAAAAAAGACAATGAAATAAAGAAGACACCGACTTCCGAAAGAAAAGTTATTTTGTAGGTTTTTTTTACCGTTTTTTATGGTTGTTTTTCAAAAAATACTTTGCACTTTGGAAACTTGACATTATCGGATTTACTACAATAGTAAGTAAATCTATATATATAAAATCTATACACCGTGTTCTTCACGTTATCCATAAACTTTAGCAAATACTTCTATGGCTTTTACAAATCAAATCCAACAAAGGAAGTAGTACTTAAAAAGGCTTCGTTACAAAGATATTTGTAATTTCATTTAATGAAATTTAATTGAGCTATGCAGTGAGAAAGTATCTTAATTTGAAATCTATCAAATACTATTTGCATTTCATTTGTTTCAGCCCGCCAAATGTTATGAATGAAAATACGACGTTGCCAATTCGGATAAAGAGGCATGCATATCGGGTTATTTACGTCTAGGTATTTAGTTTGTATGAAAATTAACAAAAAATAAAAAATAAGAATTTATTAATGTGTCCATAATGAAAAATGCTTACTTCCGTGGTTTGAACATCTGGTCGAAGTTTATGTATATCGTCCGGAACACGGTGTATATATAAAAGCGAAAGGTCACTCACTCATAGGACACGAAATCTCGGAAACTACCAGTGGTAGGGGTTCAAAATTTTGCATAGGGGTTCTTTTTAGGACGTAGGCGCTCGCTAAGACGGGATTTTGCGAAACTCCACCCCTAAGGGGTTGTTTTTGGGGTTGATAGTTTGTATGAAACTTTGTTACTACAAGTACTAGGGGTTTCAAATTTTGCATGCGGGTTCTTTTTAGGACATACGCGCTACCTAAGACGGGGTTTTGTGAAATTCGACCCCTAAGAGGTTGTTTTAGGTGTTGATAGTTTGTTTGAAACTTCGTTATTATAAGTGCTAGGAGTCTCAAATTTTGCATGGGGGATATTTTTAGGAGTTAGATGCTCACTTAGACGGGATGTTGCGAAATTCGACCCCTAAGGGGTTATTTTTGGTGTTGATAGATAGAGGTCTCAAATTTTGCATGGGGATTCTTTTAAGGACGTAGGTGCTCACTAAAACGGGGTTATGCGAAATTTTACCTCTGAAGGGTTGTTTTTGGGGTTGATAGTTTGTATGAAACTTTATAACTACAAGTACTAGGAGTTTCAAATTTAGCATGGGGTTTATCTTTAAGACGTGCGTACTGCTTAAGACGGGATTTGTGAACTACGACCCCTAAGGGGTTGTTTTGGTGTTGATAGTTAGGTGTCTCAAATTCTGCATAATGGTTTCTTTTTAGGAAGTAATTACTTATAAGGCGGGATTTTGCGAAATTCGACCCCTAAGGGGTTGTGTTTGGGCTTGATAGATTATATGAAACTGTTACTACTAGCACTAGGAGTTTCAAATTTTGCGTGGGGGTTATGTTTAGGACTTTAATGCTCACTAAGATGGGATTTTATGAAATTCAACCCCTAAAGGGTTGTTTTGGGGTTGAGAGGTAGAAGTTTCAAATTTTGCGTAGGGATTCTTTTTAAGACGTAGATGCTGCCTATGACGGGATTTTCTGAAATTCTATCCCTAAGAGGATGTTTTTGGGGTTGATAGTTTGCATGAAACTTCGCTATTACAAATGCTGGGAGTCTCAAAATATGCATAGAGATTTTTAGGACGCGGCTATCTCCCACTTTCGGTCACGCCGCAATCGCGGCAGGCATGCTAGCGAAGGAGGAGGCGGGACGTGTGAGGGAGAGGACAGCGTCCACCTTACAGCCCAGCCGCAGTGTTAGACGCCCACTGCGACAGACGTCGCAAGACGATCTCCGGCCACCGTAGGCGCGGGCATGTGGACGGCAAGTAATGGGCGACTCACTGTCCGACCATTGACCATGCCCGGGTCGACGGCGCGAACCACACGCGCCTCACAGAGTGTCAGCACAATGACGGGGCCTCCCCTTAGAGGGCCAAAGCATGTTGGGTTCGCGGGACTAACGAATACCGTGACCCTGAACATAAAGGGCTATTGAAGGACACCATGGCTTTTAGTCAGTACAAGTCTGACAGTCCCTCCTGCCCTGGGTGAGAGGACTCATTTGATGAATTTAACACGCTAAAAAAAAATGCTCACTAAGACGCGACTTTGTTCTTAATAGGAGGAGGAGTAGGTGGTACCTCAGGCGGGATTTTGCGAAATTTGAACTCCTGAGGGGTTGTTTTTGAGTTGATAGAATTTTTGTTGGATATTGATTTAGACTTTCCAAAAGTATCCCATAAGCAGGGTGGCCGGGAGTAGAAATTCACAGATAAAAAGTTCGAAATACGCGCAGACGAAGTCGCGGGCGAACTGCTAGTATATAATAAATAAATACAATGAGCGGCACTAATGAACCGTTAAATCGATTTCCCCTCTCTTTGACTGAGCGACTAACAAGCATATAGATTGCACAATTTAGTTGGCAACGCGGTTCACTCGTGATGTGTTGTTTCAAGTATTTTTAACGCATCTTTCGAAGACGCGTGTAGGATATGGTGAGAATAAAATTATTATTAAGTCTATGTTTTGCGCATTTTTGTTAAGCAACAAACTAAAGACATTAAATTCAATCTTATAAAAAACGAATAATTATGCTTTATAGTTCGTAAAACCGTACATATTGTTTACTAGCTGGTCCCCCGTAGTTTGACCGGTTCACACGGTTCCTATTGGTCGTAGTGTAACGTTTTATAGCCTATAGCCTTCTTCGATAAATAGACTATTCAACACAAACATATTCAATGTGAACCACCAGTTCCTGAGAATACTGCGTTCAGCCAAACAAACTCTCCAGAATATAATAATATATTAGTATAGTTTACGACCGGAAGACGCAGCGTAGGCAGGCCTCCCACTAGGTGGACCGACGACATCGTGAGGGTCGCGGGCAACCGATGGATGCAAGTGGCGAATTGTCGTTCGGCGTGGCGGTCTAAGGGGGAGGCCTATGTTCAGCAGTGGACGTCTTCCGGCTGATGATGATGATAGTTTACGAACCCTTCATTGCTTGGTGTCTAATCTTTACATTTCATTTTTTTTTTCATTTCTATTCTTGCCACGGAAACCGCACCATTGATCTAGCTTTCAAAATGGGGAAGAAAAACGTCGCAAGGAAACCGGCATGTCTTAGATGCCAAATACTACTAGACTAGTTATGTAACATCCACAGACCAACAGCAAACGGCTATGAAAAATAACCAGACTTTTTGAAAAGAGGTTCGGCTTCGCAGACCGTATCTTGTTAGCAAGACTGAGTAACCAGTGACAAATGCTACAAAGGCAGAGATAACACTACGAAGTCGATTTGCATTATTTATTGCTGGCTACTGTTCTTTGGGTAAATGAATTACGGCCCATTCTCTTTCACAGAATTGAGATCACTTCTTGATTGAGTTTTATTAGTCTACAATATCATATCAATTTGTATTAGGAGGTAATGTAATGACTCACTTTGAAACAACTCGATGATCTTGTCGTCCAATTCGAACAATTTGAAACGACTTGCCATGTTCACAGAGTTGAGGAGATAGCTTACAATCTGTAACACAAACATAACAATAACGATAAAAAACCCACGTTTTTAAATGTCCTAAAAATAAGAAAATAACCCTACGGGGCTGAGAGAGGGGCCACTCAAAACGTGGTGGCGTATATTATTTAAGGGATATATTTACATGACGTGTAAAGATCGTGGGTGAAACTTGAAAAGATACGCCCCCACGTTTTGAGTGGCCCCTCTCTCAGCCCCGTAGGGTTATTTTCTTATTTTTAGGACATTTAAAAACGTGGGTTTTTAGATTTTTTAAATCTATTAATTATTTTATTAGTTTTATCTTTGTTCATCGGGTTTGAAGCTACCCTGAAAATTTTAGCCTGCTAGCTTATCGGGAAGTGCCTCAAAGCCTGTCCGCTATCTTGGACGTCCGCCATATTGAATTTAAGTCACATGACTATTTTTTTCATATTCCTGACAGCAAACCCTTTCATTTGATATCCATATCATGAGGGTGGATTTCAAACAGCCAGTCTGCCATCTTGGACGTCCGCCATATTGAATTTAAGTCACGTGACTATTTTTTTCATACTCCTGACAGCAAACTTTTTCATTTGATATCCATATCATAGGGGTGCATTTCAAATAGCCTGTCTGCCATCTTGGACGTCCGCCATATTGGATTTAAGTCACGTGACTATTTTTTTCGTATTCCTGACAGCAAACCCTTTCATTTGATACCCATTTCATGGGGGTGGATGTCAAACAGCCAGTCCGCCATCTTGGGGAGGCCGCCATATTGGATTTGTTATGACGTTTCTTAGCTAGTCATGTATTGTCATCAGAACTCAGAGCGTGTGCAAAATTTCAGCCTGCTAGCTTATCGGGAAGTGCCTCAAAATTGAGTTGCAAAAGTCCAACCGGAACGACAAACAAACAAACAAACAAACAAACAAACAAGAAAAGTGAGTGTATAAAAACGTGGTAAAAATCGTTGTACAGTGTTCAAAATATTTTGTTTCGAAGACAATGATATACTTAAATGGTGTTGTCTCACTCTATCATACTGATTATCCTATTTTCTTTCCGTGTAAGTTATGCGAGCATGTTCATCAGCATAGGTCGGAATTAGGTAGAGTTATTTTAGTACTTGCATCGAAATGTTGATATTAAGGTGAATGCTCCAGGGTAGCCCGCGAAATTAAAAATTTCTTGGGTTTTTTGCAATTTGCAGGCCAGTGCTAGTTTGTATGTTGATTAAAATATTGATCGCGACTGTAAGACGTATGTAGTTACAGAATTATTGTCGTCAAAATCACTAATACAACTCTCCAAGTTCATAAAGCTTCAGGAATGACTTTATGTTATTTTTTTGTTCTAATAGACAATCCCACGTGGAAAACATAAATAATAATAATAAAATCATCAGAGATAGATTAGACGAATAAATGTAAAAGTAAATAACTTTTTTAATTTAATAAGTCACGGGATTTTTCTGCTCTTTAAAAGTAATTCCGGGATTTGGGGCATATCCACCTTATTCTTTCGCTGTATGAAATCAGTGAAGTACATGAATAACTACCTAATTCCGACCTATGTTTATCAGTGTTAACACTTTGTGTGACAAAAGTAAGGTGAGGATAACAGCTAAATTTTTTTTGTTATCAGTACTTGTTAAACATAGGTAAGTATTCAAATAAAAGTACGTAACAGTAAATTACTGGAAGTAATTGATATTTTAAAGCGTTATCTTTATGACCTGATGATTGGAACAGGTTTGTGTTTGAAGTAATTAGGCACTATTTGTATGGTGTACGACTGTACGTGCTCGATAGTGATAGTGAACACTAAGTATGAGTCCTACAGTTTCAGGTCATTAACCTTTTGTCTCCAAAAATGTAAAGAAAAAATACTTTCATGTTTTTTGTAATACTTTTCTACTACTACTACTTCTCTACTATCTGTCTATGTAAATAGAAATGGATCACCGAAATGTAAATTAAACGTAAATTCCGAATGACTGCACCGACTTGGATAATAATATTTTTTTTTGTATTGGAAAATCCAAATTTTATCCTGTGCTAAGCTGAGGCGGTACTAAAATAATTATCGCGAGAGTAGAATAAATACCTTTATGAACAGATAATGCAATTCTCAAGGGAATTTGAGTGTAAAGCTTCCTGCAGACACACGCGATTAATCGCGCTGCGACAACGAGCCAAGCTAATTTCCACTCTAAGAATACTGCGAATGGACCGCGACATGTCGCCCCGCGCGATTAATCGCGTGTGTCTGCAGGAGGCTTAATTCCAACTTCTCAAAATAAACACTTATTTCAACCAAAAAGACAATGGGCACAAGTGGTCCAAGATCCTCCACTGATGACACTTATGGGAAATGAAAGAACATAGTTGTGACATCATTCTGGCAAAAGATTATCAAAATCTGTCCTGGGGTTCTTTTTTTATGGCCGTTTAAGTGACTACCTAATCTAACCTAACCTAACCAAGTCTAACTTTTTTGTTCAGCTGTGAATGATGCCCGACGCATACTGAGCCACCTTCGAAGGCGGTTGGCTTATGTGTGACTTAAACCCACTAAAAATACCAACGAGACCTTAAATAGCTAACCTAACCTTACTTTTTTTATTCAGCTGCAAATGATGCCCGACTCATACTGAACCATCTGGGAAGGCGGTTGATTATGTGTGACTAACACCCACTAAAAATACCAACGAGAACTTAAATAGCTAACCTAATCTTACTTTTTTATTCAGCTGTAAATGATGCCCGACTCATACTGAACCATCTGGGAAGGCGGTTGATTATGTGTGACTAACACCCACTAAAAATACCAACGAGACCTTAAATAGCTAACCTAACCATACTTTTTTATTCAGCTGTAAATGATGCCCGACTCATACTGAACCATGTGGGAAGGCGGTTGATTATAATTATGTGACTAACACCCACTAAAAATACCCACGAGACCTTAAATAGCTAACCTAACCTTACTTTTTTATTCAGCTGTAAATGATGCCCGACGCATATTGAACCATCTGGGAAGGCGGTTGATTATGTGTGACTAACACCCACTAAAAATACTAAGCGAACCTAACCTTGCGCGCGAACCGCTTCAACATTGCGAAGCTTCACGTGAGAGTTGACCCACATCTGGGCAGCTTTTACCATGCTAAAAAAAAGGTCCTACACTGATGACACGTAAAGGAAAGTCCTTGGGTAAAAAAAAAAAAGTCATCACTGCGTCCAATGTCTGGAGGATACGGCGCGGCGCTGGCCGAGTGTGTCGCGTGGCACGAGCCGCGCCGTGCTCTCACTTCAAAAGTGGGGATTGATCTATCACTGCCGGCCGTTGTTAAGTCAATGGTTGGAGAGGCAGAGTCCTGGGACGCAGCGATTTCCTTCTGCAAGGATGTAATCTCGCAGAAGGAAGCGGCGGAAAGGGAGAGGGAGATCACCAGTGCTCTCCCATCCCGCAGCAGAGGACCGGGAGAGAAGCCGAGATAAATAGTCGTAGCTAAGCAACGGCTCAGCCAAAGTTAGTGTTAAACGACGCTCTAAGCATCCATTTACTTTAGTATTTACTTTCGATGAAAGCCAACTTAATACTATTCCAATACTTTGTTTAGCCATAGTATAGATTCCCGGGGACTTCACGCACGTTCTAAGTTTGAATGAAAGAATTCAAATGTCAGTAATTTCACACATCAGTGTCATTTTAAAATGCGATAAAAATAATTATCCATTCATTTCTACTGAACGGACTTGATTTCTGCCGCTAAATCGACCCGACTAGTGCTTGTTAATGGACTTACTCTTTTTCTTTGTGATTGGACATAGTGCCTGAATTTTAAAAAAATGTTTCGGCCAGCAGCAGGCGTGATCTGTTTAAGCCAACCGCCTTCCCAGATGGTTCAGTATGCGTCAGGCATCATTTACAGCTGAATAAAAAAAGTTAGGTTAGGTTAGCTATTTAAGGTCTCGTTGGTATTTTTAGTGGGTGTTAGTCACACATAATCAACCGCCTTCCCAGATGGTTCAGTATGAGTCGGACATCATTTACAGCTGAATAAAAAAGTAAGGTTAGGTTAGCTATTTAAGTTCTCGATGGTATTTTTAGTGGGTGTTAGTCACACATAATCAACCGCCTTCCCAGATGGTTCAGTATGCGTCGGGCAACATTTACAGCTGAATAAAAAAGTAAGGTTAGGTTAGCTATTTAAGGTCTCGTTGGTATTTTTAGTGGGTGTTAGTCACACATAATCAACCGCCTTCCCAGATGGTTCAGTATGCGTTGGGCATCATTTACAGCTGAATAAAAAAAGTTAGGTTATGTTAGCTATTTAAGGTCTCGTTGGTATTTTTAGTGGGTGTTAGTCACACATAATCAACCGCCTTCCCAGATGGTTCAGTATGCGTCGGGCAACATTTACAGCTGAATAAAAAAGTAAGGTTAGGTTAGCTATTTAAGGTCTCTTTGGTATTTTTAGTGGGTTTAAGTCACACATAAGCCAATCGCGTTCGAAGGTGGCTCAGTATGCGTCGGGCATCATTTACAGCTGAACAAAAAAGTTAGATTTGGTTAGGTTAGGTTAGATTAGGTAGTCACTTAAACGGCCATAAAAAAAGAACCCCAGGACAGATTTTGATAATCTTTTGCCAGAATGATGTCACAACTATGTTCTTTCATTTCCCATAAGTGTCATCAGTGGAGGATCTTGGACCACAGCCGAAGTTGCCGAACTTTTTTATTACTCGGTCGCCGCGCTCAGAGCCCGCCATAAAAGCTATGCAATAATTTATCTTATCTCCTTCTTCTCCTTCTCCTCCTCCTTCTTCTCCGCCTTCTCCTTCTTCTGCTTCTCCTACTCCTCCTTCTTCTCCTCCTTCTCCTCCTTCTCCTTCTCCTAGTCCGTCTCCATCTCCTTGTTCTCCGTCTCCTTCTCTTTCTCCTTGTCCGTCTCCTTCTCCTTCTCCATCCCCTCCTTCTCCCCTTCTCCTTCTCCCTCTCCTTCTCCTTTCCTCTCCTTCTCCTCCCCCTCCCCCTTCCCCGAGCGGAGGAAGTCCATAAGGATTTTCACATCCAAAAAAAGTTTAGAAAAAAAAAGATAGCTACGTCAACGGCCATAAAAAAAAACCCTGGGACGGCTTCGTAATGTTTAAGCGGCTCGCGCGCAAGTTTAGATTAGCTTAGCTATTTAAGGTCTCATTGGTATTTTTAGGTGGATGTAAGCCATAAGCCAACCGCATTCCCAGATGGTTCAGTATGCGTCGGGCATTATTTACAGCTGAATAAAAAAAGTTAGGTTAGGGTAGGTTAGGTTAGGTATTTACTTAAACGGCCATAAAAAAAGAACCCCGGGGCGGATTTTGATAATCTCTTGCCAGAATGATGTCACAACTATATACTTTCATTTCCTATAAGTGTCATCAGTGGAGGATCTTGGACCAAGTTCCATACATTTTTGCCCATTGTCTTTTAAAATAAAATTTAGATTTTTTAGTAAGTTTTATACCATGGAATTTCGTGTCTGTTATTTTCCAACCCGAACCGTGTACCTAATCTTAGTCTACGTTTTGAAGTCCATAGACGTCTTAATAAAAAATACTTGCCAAGTCCTGGTCCAGCTTGACATAGCACATCCCGTGCCGATGTCTCCTGCCTACTTTACCGCACACACTGCACTCACTCCAGGCAGACCACTGACTGTACAATATCACGCCCTCGTATACTTCTGGAGCCACAGCGTGAGGGCCGCGCGATTCAAGAGGTTTTACCTAATGAAAAGTTAAATAACTTGTTGTTGATGTTACGGCATCAAATGTAATGAAAAATATTTAGATTTTATTCCGCGAGACAAAAATGCAGGCTTGAATTCAGGATGCATTCCCACCCTCCCGCTGTCATGCATAATTATGGACAATGCAGGAAAAGTGAGAAAAATAAACATACCATGAAACCAAACCGACATAATTATGTTTCGTCCCTCCATGTGGCATCCTCGGGATATTTTCAACTGTTTTCACTGACATTTAAGTTACTACTGTTATTTATTTTTCTTTAATTCATCAACGTTTTTAGTATCTAGATCATTCAATCACCGTGTCATACACAACCCTTTTCAAATGCCTTTAGCACTGAATATGCTTGGCCTTTTCCTAATCGCGTCAAAATGCTCCTTTCTCTGATTTAGTAAAGGTTGAGAGCACGCCTTGCTAAGTTTAGTAATTCCTCTTAAATATTGTAAAACTTAACTAACAACATTGTAGGGCTCCTTGTCGACCACTTCTATGAAGACCAGGCCGCCGCTCCCGGAACCCAGCGTGCACCAGAAGACGCCCTCGTCTTCTGGCATCACGTTGTAAATGGTCATCATACCGTGCTCCTGTGACATGCGGTCTTGTCCGCGTATCAGTTCGAAGTTGCCGGTGACTGAGAGCTTGAAGATAGATGACAATGTTTCAATCATAAGTCTGTCGTGTTCCCGTCACACGGCTGGGATATAGGCCTTCTATCTGCAATGGGGAACGGACTGAAGTCCTTCTCGCCGATCTAGGTAGGGCACGTCATTAGTAGATGTGAGTTATCCTCGAATTATGACTGAGTTCCTCACGATACCTTCTGTTTCTATTTACCGTTTTGGGAGGAGTAATGAATAAATACGCCTTAAAATGCCTGCATTTTGAAAAAATTGAAATAGAGCCAAGTCTAAAACATAACCCTCCTTATTTTGGGCAGTCGTGGAAAAATAATGTCAAATCGAATATTAGACTAGCCTTTCGACATGACTTCGCCCACGTCGCACTTAAAAGTTACCCCACGGGAACGTAAAACTTGGACGTTAATATTTACCTATCTGAACATTCAACTTCGCATTTATAACAGTAGTAAATATGATTGCTGTACTAGTTACGTTAGAATACAGCCACGTATATTGTTCTGCCTGGCCCGGCTCCTGGCACAGCGTGCACGGCACCCTCGCGGTGGCTCCCTGGTACACCATCACGATGAGGTTGTTCTGTCCTATCTGACCTTCCGTCACGGCGTCCACCTGCGAGGCGGAGCAGGCGTAGTAGTCGCGCCACGCCTGGGATATCGCTGATAGCTTGCGTTTGTTACCTCCTGAAGTACAAATTTGAGCAAATGATGGATGAACTGTTAGGATGATATGGCTAGAGGACTGCCAAGGTGACGAGTAATAGAGGTGTATGGAATAAAAAGACATGCTGTGCGAGAATTGTGGTAATGGGTCGCTTTTTCGAAGTGTGACTTCGACGGAGCGGTCCTTTGTCATCTTGAAGGAAAAACAACCAATCAACAACACGTAGTGGCATCTTTCGGAAATGTTTAGCAAGAAACCCCCTATTGTCGACAACGTTCTAAAATAACTTACTTGGATACATAAGCTTCTCTAAGTCAAAATTCTTCTTGAAACGACCTCTTGGAACTTCTCCATACATTTCTCTACTTCTGTTGTTAATCTCACTCACTCTCTTGTGAATGTTATGATTTAATTCGCATCTTGTAGAATTTATAATCGTAATTACAATAACCAAACATTTTATATTTACCATTTTTGAAGACTGTCATTCTTGACAGATTCGCCAGTTGTGTTTTGTTTTTTTATTTGAATTTCGTTCTAGAATTCTAACTTTAGCGTTGTACTTCTTTCGAATTGCTTTTGTTTCTTTTGGATTAAGAGGAAACATAGACAGCCAGATGTTATTTTTTTATCTAAAGGCCAAATAAAACTCATTTCATTTGAAATATCAAGTCAACTGAGTATAGTAGGTCGAACCTATGAGTCTTAAGCCTTTTTTCCTCATAGTATTCTGTACTAAAGACCGCCTTCTTCTCTTATTGCTTTATCAAAGTACTATCTTCTAACCTGTATCTTTATCTTTTCCAGAAGACAGAACCAGCGCTCTCCCTCGGCCCTCAGCCCACCCCCGAGATGGAGGCCATAGCTCGCGAGGTGGATGCGCTGGCTCGGGAGAGACTGGCGCTGGAGGCCGAGCTGGCTGCCAAGCAGCGGGACCTCACTGTGAAGACTGGGGAGGCGGATAGCTTGCAGGTAGGAGACGGGAGGAGGTGGACGAACCGACTTTTCTTTCTTATGTATTTTGTTTCTTGGAAAATCCATTATTTTATGTTGAGGATCGTGATTAAATAGGACGCATCTCCCGAGCTTTGCTGTCTTTGCAGTGTGTACAGTTCGGTATACTTCATCATCAGCCCATAGCAGTTTACTGCTGGACATACAAACAGTTTGCGATCACTTTGAAAAATCGAAGTCTTTTTCAAAACAACAAACCAAAGATTTTTTCTTGATAAAGTCCAAATTAATTTTTTATTACCTTATGCTAGTGATCACAAACTTTTGTTATTGTTAGTCTGTTGTTGCTAATTTAATTACACCCAGTATTTATTACATGTAATATGCCTTTTACAGATATTTTTCCCTTTGAATTTAACTAATACTGGTTAAGATGTGGCAATATTAATAATTTATACTGCGCTGTATTGTTTTCAGAGTGAGTTGGACACATTAACGGCGACGCTAAAACAGTTAGAAAACCAAAAAGGTGAAGCACAAAAGAGGTTAAATGATCTCAAAACACAGGTAAATCACCTTTTTTATTTTGAAAGCTTAAAATTATATAATGTTATATCTTTAACTAGTTTATTATCTTTTCAATACTCCAAATATGATGCGATTGACATTGTTATAATGTTGCAACACATTAAAAAAAAGTTATTATGGAGTTTCTTGCCCATTCTTCTTCATACGGACATACCCTTGCAAATGGGTGTAGAATCAATCCCACCCCATCCCATTTCCTTTAATTTTTAATATTCGATGACTAATAGTGCCTCTTTGATGGCCTTTGACTTATACTTTAATTTTAGCTGACTGTACCTCAAACACTTCTAACATACTATATCTACTTGTAGGTAGAAAAGCTCCGTTCTCAAGTATCGGCGCAGGAGGCGGCGGCGGCAGAGACGGAGGCAGAGGTGGCAGCGCGACGAGCGGCCGTGCAGACCTTGAAGGAGAAGGAGCGCGCGCTGCAGGCAGACGTGGCGGAGGCGGAGGCAGAGGCGGAGGGACTCACCGCGCAGCTCAGGAGGACCGTGCTGGCCGTCAGCCAGGTCAGATACGAATATGTGAAGGAGCTGCTAGTTATGAAGTAGGAAAAGGTGTAGATTGATGAGGAACTTATGAAGACGAATGATGCTTTTTTTCTTAGTAGGAACATATTTTGGACAGGTTGAAGATTTATGAAATACATACGTCGGTAATATGTGGATGTATGTACTCAATACTCAATACATTTATTGCATTCCACAATGTGAACTTAGGTGGTAGGGTACATACTTATATACATACATTAGTTTAGGAGCATTGTGGGCCCTGTCGGGCATAACAAAATAAAAATTAGGAGGAGGGCTATTATAAATATTTGTTTACAATTTTTAATCTACTGTTTCGTTTTTTTAGGTAGGTAGGTAGGCTTATAACTAATTGAATACATATAACTTTTACTACTCATAATTATTAGATTAATATAAGTATAAATCAGACTTATTGCAGTTATGTTAGCCAACCAATGCGATTTTGTTCAATCGGTTGTCCGGTTAGCATGCGCTATGAACTGCCCACGTTTAAATATTAATTGCAAATTATCACTATGTGGTTCACACCATCATCTTTGCCATGTGATTATGGGGTCTTTAGCAATCAATCGCAGATATCCTTTTTTTCTAATAACAGCTGCTGTCTGTGCCCGCATCATACTTAGATATTTTATTATAATTCTAAACGCGAGGACTGGTAATAATTGGCTGTCTGGTGACTATTACCCCTTTTTTTGTTAGCTGTAAGTCCTCCATGAAATAAGTTGTCGTTAATCCCCAGGCCAACATAAAGATCTCCCACCTGGAGGAGCAGCACCGCCTCATCAGCTCTGCGGCGGAGGCCCTGTCCGCGCCGGGAGCTGCTGGCCAGCACTACCTGACCCTGCAGCCGCAGTACTCGCAGGAGCATCTGGAGCGGGTCGTCAGGGGAGCCACGCCCAATGATGCACTAGTATGTATTTGTGGCAGGATAACCTGTAATTCAGAACTTTCATAGTCAGTCATCATTAATATCTCCAGGGTTAAGCCAGAATACAGTAGTTCGCCGTGAACATGGTAACACAATCGCATTTCCGCCAATTCTGATCTGTCATCAGATGACAGCTGTCATATTAACCATAGCTACGACGATATGCTAGAGTAATATTCACCAGCCAGTATCACTTTAATCAGACCTCCTTCAGTACCTCCTATTAACTTCTTAACAAACAGCCATTATCTGCGCTGACATATTTTGTACGGTCCACAAAGGAAGCCCTGTGGACATTCTATGCATCACAGAACATTTTATTATGGAGGGCTATGAAAAATATTTAACCATACCCAATTATCAACTTGCAGCATGTTACAGCCGTAAAGAAAGTAAAAGGGGTGGAGCATGCATACTAACAAGAAGTGGACACCAATTTAAGGAATTAAAGCAAATTGCTAAAATATCAGAAACAGGTGTTTTTGAGTGTTGCGCCATAGAGTTAATTAATTACAAGATAGCTATTGTTTGTATCTATAGAGTACCAAAAGTTAATAATACTAGTAAGTGCATGGATAAGCTACATTTAATTCTACAAGAACTAACTAAAAAATCTTTTAAAAATATTGTCGTCGCAGGAGACTTTAACATAGATGTCTTAAAAAGATCTTATCAAACATTAGATTTTGAATGTTTGCTATTAAATTATAATTTGAAATTATCCGTTAATGAACCCACTAGACTTAAAAGTCATACATGTATAGATAACATTGCACATAACTTTAATAGATCCTGCAAAATACAAATATTAGAATTCGCATTGTCAGATCATACAGCACAATTGATAAAATTACCTATACAAAATTGTTTACCTATTAAATATTGGCGTATAATAAAACGTAACTATTGTGAAGAAAATATTATAAAATTTAAAGATTGTTTACGTAGATTATCATTCTCAGATATTTATGAAACGGATGACCCTAACCTATCATATAACGCTTTCATAGAAACATTTTCACTGTTCTACTGTTTATGCTTTCCTAATGAAACTGTAACAATACACGCAACAAAAAAGCCACCGTGGATATCGCGTGGGATCAAAGCCTGCAGCAAAAAGAAACGACAACTTTTGTGGATGTACAGACGAATCCCTAACGAAACAAATAAAATAAAGTTGACCAAATACTCTAAACTACTAAAGAAAATTACAAAGCTGACACAATTTGCTCAAAACAGTTACAAAATAAAAACATCAGACAACAAATCTAAGACTAGTTGGAAAATAATTAATGATTCAAAGCAAAACGTCCCTAAAAATCCTATAACAAAAATAAAACATGAAGGTAACGTTATAACAAACCCCCAAAAAATAGTGGATGCTTTTAATGGCTATTTTATTGACAAGGTTATCCCAATACCAGAATCGGGGCACAACATTACGTCGCAAATCTGTAATAGTCAAAAGTCGTTTTTTATGCCCCCCTGTTTACCACAGGACGTATTTAAAATAATCAACTCTCTGAAAAATACAAATAGTGTTGGTTATGACGGAATCTCTACAAAAATTCTAAAATCGGTCTCTGGAGAAATATGCATTCATCTAAGTCATCTCATTAATTTGACCATAAGCACAGGTATCTTCCCTGATGCCTTAAAAAAATCAATAATAAAACCATTGTTTAAAAAGGGAAATAGAGAAGAAATGGAAAATTATAGACCAATATCCATTATAAGTGCTATCTCCAAAATTTATGAAAAATTTATACATAAAGAATTAAGCAAATATTTGGAAAAAAATAATTTATTAGTAAACGAGCAAAAAGGATTTAGAGAACATCAAACCATCAATATGGCATTGTACGATTTTTTGTTTAGAGTTATGCTAAATGTTGATAAAACCAACCCTGTTTGTACTTTATTCTGCGATATGACACAAGCTTTCGATTACGTTAGGCATGATATTCTCTTAAATAAAATGGAAGCATACGGTATCAGAGGTAGTGTTCTAAAACTATTTAAATCTTATTTAGAGAATAGAAAACAGCTCACGGAAATATCCTTAATAAATACTAAAACTAAGCATGAAGAAGTATTTCAATCACATGAACTTCTAATTAAATATGGAGTTCCTCAGGGCACCGTGCTAGGCCCTCCACTATTCATAATGTATATAAATGACCTACCTAAATCAGTTGATCAACCTGTGACCCTCTTTGCCGATGACAGTACCATAACGATTCCATGTGATACCAAAGATAAGTATAATAGTGACATTAATAATTCTCTTTCCTCAGTAATACAATATTTGGACAACAATAATTTAAAAATAAACCTCAATAAAACTAATATTATGCACTTCAGCCAACGATTACCAACTTTATCCGATGTTAAAGTACAATATAATAACAAAATAATTGAAGAAGTCAATACTGCAAAATTCCTCGGTGTAACTATAGATAAAAAATTAAATTGGAAAGCACACATTGATGTATTAAGCAAAAAAATTAGTAACTCTTCTTATGCCTTACATAAATTAGTTTCTGTGCTTAATACAGACGCGTTACTAACGGCTTACCACGGATTAGTTTCTTCGCATTTAAGGTATGGAATTATCTTCTGGGGTAATTCGACTGACAAGGATATACCTTTCAAAGCCCAAAAACGGTGCATAAGGGCGATGTTTAAATTAGACTCAACTGACAGCTGTAAGCCGTATTTTATTAAATATAATATACTGACGTTACCATCTCTGTACATTTTTGAAGTTGTCATGTTTGTTAAATGTAACCGACAATTATTTCCACGCATGGCAGACAAAGTCAATCGCGTTAGACGCGATGACACTCTCCTCTGGTCACGTGCTTCCAAAACTGCTTTAATGAAGAAAAGTGTATTTTGCATGGCGCCTTTAATATTTAATAAACTTCCAAAGGGGTGGAGAGAACTAAGCGCACATATATTAAAAAAGCGGCTAAAATTATTTCTAATTGGGAAAGCATACTACAGTATTTTAGAATTTTTAAATGACAGAGAGTGATATTGCAAATATGTTTATGTTTAAGTTATTGTTATTAATTTATGATTATTTTGTTATGAATTTATAATTTAATTAATTGCGATAATAATTTAGATGTTTTTTGATATTGCAAATATGTTTAAGTTATTGTTATTAATTTATGATTATTTTGTTATGAATTTATGATTTTTAATTGTGATAATAATTTAGATGTTTTTTAATTATTTTTTAAATGTTTATTTTTGTATGCCTTAAAGGCCGAACATGATGGAGCTTTTTTATATGTGAACACCTTGCATGCCTTGTATGTACACTCATGCTTCAACAAATAAATGTCTTGTCTTGTCTTGTCTTGTCTTGTCCACGTACATTGACCCTACTTCTGGCTGACGAAGTGAATCAACAGGTTCACTTGTCATGACTAATATTTCTTTATACTCAGTGTGCAACCTACCAACACGCGGAACAGACATACATGTAGAAATCACCAACCTTTACAGTGTACGATACTAGTAATAAATAAACTGGGTTACTACGTGAAGTGTTTTACATGTTGGACACACTCGCTACATAACATGCAACGATTATAGTGTATAGTTCAGCAACATCTGTCCCGTACATATTTATTTTTGGAAATTCCCAACCAGGGGATCTAAAATGGCTACTTTAGCAGCGTTGCTTATATCGAAATTATTCTTTATCAATTATTTACTTTATCGACTCATTTATGGCTTTAAGCGGTGAGTGGTGCGGAGAGCGGCGTAGAGGAGCATTGTGTCATCATCATCATCATCATCAGCCTATAAATGTTCACAGTACTGGGACACAGGCCTCCTCTCTGAGAGAGGGAGTGGGCCATAATCCACCACGCGGGCCCAGTGCGGATTGATGGATGTCACATATGTCTTCGAATTAACATTGTGTACGCCACGTAAACACAAGTGATAGGCTGCAGTCACCGAATTCTCTACTTCCGCACCGCTCTGTTGCGTAGCGTCATCGCACTCATTCCTTTGTACTTTTGTTCCCGCTGCCGCTTCGTAAATCGCTCCGATAAAACCACGCGTGTTTCAGACATGCGGAGTCTTGTATTTCGAACATTTCTGTATATTTGATATTCTGTTCGCCGCTCTGCGCTAAGCCACCGCTTACAGCTGCAGTTCGTAAACGAGCCGTATTACTTGAGCAATACGGCTCATTTATGACATGCCGCCGACCTGCATCAACGCAATGAATTACAAAATTCGCAATATTCTACTCTATTGCTCAGTTAATAGAGTAGATAATTGATAAAGAATCGTAGCAACATTGAAATTAGCAACATTGCTTAAGTGGCCATATTAGACCCACAGCCACAGTAGAAGACTTATTGATACATTCATCAATTTCTTTTCTGCAGGAAGACGAGCCTTTTTCGAAAAGCAACGGCTTCGCGTCAGGCGCCGGCTTCGACAGCGACCCCTTCACGTCGGGGTCGTTCCCGGCCGCGCTGCCCGCACACGACCCCTTTGCGCCTCAGCACAACACACAGACCGCGCAGGTACGAACTAGGGACACTTCGACAGCGACCCCTTCACGTCGGGGTCGTTCCCGGCCGCGCTGCCCGCACACGACCCCTTTGCGCCTCAGCACAACACACAGACCGCGCAGGTACGAACTAGGGACACTTCGACAGCGACCCCTTCACGTCGGGGTCGTTCCCGGCCGCGCTGCCGGCACACGACCCCTTTGCGCCTCAGCACAACACACAGACCGCGCAGGTACGAACTAGGGACACTTCGACAGCGACCCCTTCACGTCGGGGTCGTTCCCGGCCGCGCTGCCGGCACACGACCCCTTTGCGCCTCAGCACAACACACAGACCGCGCAGGTACGAACTAGGGACACTTCGACAGCGACCCCTTCACGTCGGGGTCGTTCCCGGCCGCGCTGCCGGCACACGACCCCTTTGCGCCTCAGCACAACACACAGACCGCGCAGGTACGAACTAGGGACACTTCGACAGCGACCCCTTCACGTCGGGGTCGTTTCCGGCCGCGCTGCCCGCACACGACCGCTTCGCGCCGCAGCACAACACACAGACCGCGCAGGTACGAACTAGGGACATCAGGTATGACCCTGGAACGTAAAAGGAAAAAAAACCGTGGATTTTCGTCAATACAAGTCTCAGTCAACTGGCGACGAACTTAGAGGCAAACCCTGCACGCGCCACTAATGAAAACGGTTGAACCCGAATGCCGGCCCTGTGGCACGCATTCGAGAAATCTCTCGCATGCGGGCCCTATCGACTAATGAAATTTCGCCACAAAGGCGCTGTAAAATAAAACGTGCGGTTGTGAATGAGAACGTAGATAAACAAAGCAGGCTTGCCGCGACTACGTCAGACAGTCGAAACGAAGACAGCGAAGGAGAGTGGGCGCAAGAGAGGACCCGAGACAGGGTTTATTATTTTATTAATTGTTATACAATTCTGTGTTCCAGGACGGCTTCACAACGGACCCGTTCGCGTCGAACGCGGACCCGTTCGCAGGCGACGCCTTCGCCTCACACGACAACACGGCCAAACAAAATGAAGACGTGAGTCAGCTACTAGCTTTGTCTGTTCCTTCTATTGTCTTTACTTGATTATATCTTTAGCTGTCATCATCATCAGCCTATAAATGTTCCCACTGCTGGGACACAAGCCTTCTCTCTGTTAGAGGGAGTGGGCTATAATCCAACACGCGGGCCCAGTGCGGATTGGTAGAAGTCACATGTCTTCATTTTGGTTCTAGGACATGCCGGTTTCCTCACGATGTTTTCCTTCACCGTTTTGAGAGCAGTGGTGTTGAAATAAATTACACAAAGTTGTGCGCCTGACGGGGTTCGAACCCGTAAGTCGTGGCCGATACCACTGGGCCACGACTGCTCTCAGCTGTCTCTTTAGTTGTAATCCAACTGTATCTTATATTTTATCATTCCTACTTATATTTTAGATATTTATATTTTGTTCATTTATGTAGGTATATTTTTTGTTTATTCATCTTAGAGTTTACTGTTATATTTATTCCTCAAAATATGTAACTAACTTTATATTCCGATTTGCTATAATTGTACCAATAAAGTATATTCTGTTTTGTGTTTTTTGTTGTTATGTAATCCCATGTTTTCAAAGTTGTACTTCCATGCGAGTCGTGTATACTGCTTGTCAATCAGATAATCAAATAAATTATTTGATAAGTGGACGATAATGTGGCATAATATTATAATATTTAAATACAGTCCTGCATTACCCAATACGTCTTACAGAAAGTTAAGGACAACAGCAAGTAATCCAAGTATTGAACTAAGTTACGAAAATTTTTTTTTTCTAAAATTGTATTTTGTGGACGATGTCCTGCACGTCTAAAATGGTGACTGGTAATATCAATGTTCCTTATTTTTTTTATCAATAATCTACTGTATTGCATAAGCAATAGAGTAGAATATTTTCATGTTATGAATTTGTTGTGTGCGAATTTAGTGTAATTGTTTTCTATTGCTCAACCAATAGAATATGATAACTGATAATGAACAATTTTAGCAACATTGATATTAGCAATGCTGTTAAAGTGGTCATTAAGGATACTTTGAGCTTATACGTTATGTATTTCCCTTAGGCGAGCTTCGATGCGGACCCGTTCGCAGTCCTGCACGCGCCCAGCAGACGCACGCCCACGCCCGCACTGCCGCCCAAGCAGGGCAAGGTGCCGCCCCCCCGCCCCGCGCCGCCCAGACCCAACCCGCCGGGGAAGGTACGACACAACAATACAAGCATACCCTATTTTATTTATGACCAAAGGTCGGATTTAGGTACAGTTATTCATGTACTTATACAGCGAAAGAATAAAGTGGATATGCCCCAAATCCAGGAATTACTTTTAAACAGCAGAACAATTTATTTAAGAAACAGTACCCTTAGCACGAGTCTTCACTCTTTTACTTTACAGCGTCTTTTCAGTGTTTACAGCGTTTCTTGTATGAAAAAATGGAACAGCGCCTCTGGTGTGCGAAGGAGGAACAAATTTTTTCCTTGAAAATTGTCAATTTGAAATTGTCAAAGTTACAGTTTACTTTACGTCTCAAATACTGAAAACTCGTGCTCAGGGTACAGTTATCTCTGATGATTTTATTATTATTCATTTTTAATACTGTTTTCACACGAGATTGTCTATTAGAAATCCCGGGAAGATGCAAGTACTAAAATAAGTCTACCTAATTCTGACCTCTGTTTATAACAAATTAATAAGGAATACTTTTATTACTAAAACTAATTAAAAATTTTGTAAATTGAAAATGGCTTTCAAAATTTTTAATTACTTAAAAATCTGCAACAAATTATTACAAGATTATCCCATGTAAAAATAGTGGGAAGTAATAAAACTATTCCATTTAAAACTGAAATATTTCAATACAAAACATCAATTTTATAAATTTTGAATTGTCCCACTTTTACTAGATTTTTTCTTTTTAATTTTTGTACTTGCAAAATTATGAAACAAAATCGATGAAACTAATATTTGAAAAGGACAAGATTAAAATTAAGATTTTGTTTTATAATATTTACATAACTTTGCTGAAATACATAACCTTACAAAAACTTAATCAACAGAAATGCGATTTCAGCAAAGTTCGTCACAAATTTTAAAACTCCAATACCTCCCCATATTTTAAGCTAACGATTTATTTTCAGATTGTGTTTATGTTCTGATTATTTGACGTTTATTTACCCCCGCCCCAGTAACTAGGCGCATGGGCGACGGATAGCCTCGTCGACAGCTAAACATTTTGTTTTATTTTATTAACGCTGCAGAGAAAGTAAAATACGTACGTAAAAGAGGTTTATTTGCACTCACGTTGACACTAGAGGATGGCATTTTATCGATGTTTCCTTTGCCTGATTTGTTTTTATAAAATGTCACTCTCGCTTTCTGGGATTTACTAAAACTTCGGTCACACAAGACTATTCGCTACGAGTAAAATAGCTGCGTGTGATCAAAATATGTGTTCAGCTTTTTTGCACAAGATAATATTCTAATTTTAGTGTTGTGTTTTATTGTATGTTAAATTAAAAATACAGTAAGATTCCTCATGTTCGAAAATAACTGATATAACTTATTTTAATATTTTCAACAACATTCTGAAATTCGTTTTGTCAGTATAATCTATATTTTCTGAAAAAAGGGACACAATCTCGAACAGGATAAAAACCTGATTGTTTTTTTAGATATTTAAATACCAGAAAGTGTTCAAAATGCTAACCTTTAATAATGATAATATTAATTTTACTTTCTCTGTCCGTGTAATGCCATTCTCGCCCGCTCCACGTTCGTTTGGTTGCCGCTACACGCTTCACACGCTTCTTACCTCCACTGTATCTCCCACCTCTCATTTCATAGTCATTGCAATTCACGACCTTTACAACATTGGAATAAGGTTTAAATTGCAACGACTATATTCCATATTTTTTATTGCATGTTTTATTTATTTTATGCTTGTATTTTTATGTAGTTATGTAAGTATGTGTATATTGTCTTATGAACAAAATTAGGTGAGGTCATGGTATTTTGTAACATAATTATGAGGAAACACCAAGGGCTAGAGAATTGAAAAATAGGTATTTGTAAAATCTTTTGCTGTCGCGCAGTGCCCGAACCAAACCCCGCAGAGCGCGATAGAGACAACTGCAGCTTTAACCGAAAATACCTAATAAATGAGCACAAAATCCACGATTCGTAGTCCCCTGATTACTACTCCAAAACTTAACCGATTTAACTACTTTTTTCTTTAAAAAGTAAAAATTGGCCGTATTCCTATATTTTCCTTTTTTTATATAATCTCGTCAAATTTGTTTTCTGGATATTTGAACACAGCGGAAAATCTGGCCAATTTTTTAGGGTTTTGAATGTTCATATCTCTTTTAATAATTCATTTATAATAATTAATGTATTTAGTAATGGTGTAACGATAATAACAATATGAAAAAAAAAACGTTCTCAAGTTTTGAGCTACAATACATTTAGCGATTCATTTTAATTGTTTATATAGATAGATTTGATCTCGCGTAAAGCTTTTAATTTCATCAATAAATGGGCTATCGAATTATGCACAAAATTAGCGCGTTCAAATGTACAAAGAAACTTTAGCTTTATTTTATCAGAAAAGCGTAGTATTACTATGTATTTATTGAAAAAAATATTTATTTATATTTTTAGACTTTATTTGCTTACTGTACTTTACTAGCAGGTACTGGTAGCATGTCAGTGTTCGCTTGTAGTGTCGCACCCTGTACACGTCCACTCCTGTCTCTTATTGGTTCATTTATATAATTATGTTCTTTTTGGTTCATTTCGTTTCTACCGATATAACTACCTGTATATAACTATGATGATAATATTTTAATGAGGACATAATGACACTGGGATGTTACAAAAGTATTGTATGGTTAAAAATGCGGGTATGTTTAAATTATTGGTAAAACTTCATCAATAAATTAAAATACCCTATTAAACCATTTTTTTTTAAATCTCAGACAGTTGATGTGCAATCCCAGTGTCACATAGTCGTCAGGTCACAGTCATGTCCACACTAACCTGCTAACACACCCGTGCTTGTGTCCCACTTGCAGCGCTAAGCGGACGCGGCGGCGGCAGCTCACGTGCGTACTGTCCCTCTCTCCCTCGCGCCTAGCCACTCGCTCCCTCTCACTCACACTCTCGCCTCCAGACCGACCGCCCGCCCATGGACTTTGCCGACGACCCCTTCAAGGACTACCGCTACGAGGACCCCTTCAATATCGAGGACCCCTTCGCCGACCACACAGACTCGCGCCAGCCGAGACCCACCTCCGTCGCCGGGTTCGAGACCGACGACTTCTTCTCCTCTAGCACTGTCAATGGAAGTTTTACGTTGCCCGAGAAGAGAAGCGGACGAGTGTCCGCGCCGCCTGTAGCTTACGATCCCTTCTCGAGTCGCTCCGACTTCAAGCCTCCCAAGCCCGCGCCGCCCGCCAGCACCAACAACAACATGGCCGACACGTGGGCCGCCTGGCCCAACGACAACTGGGCCTCCGACGACGCCTGGGCCAAGCCTCCCGTACAGAAAGCAGACGCATGGACCTCCGACGACACCGTCAAGCGCAACATCAACACCAACACCTCCGACTGGAAGACCGACAACTGGGCCAACAAGTCGGACAACTGGGCCGCCGACTGGGCCGGGACCGATTCCAATAAGAACTTGAACGAGACGTGGCCGACCTCGACTCACACGTTGCCTTCTAAGAAGGAGAAATCCCCGCGACCGGTGAAGTACGCAAAGTCGTTGGTGCACACGATAGGTGGGATAGGTCGGACGAAGCAAAAGGATAAGAAGGCTAAGGCTTTAGAGGCCAAAAGTACGGAGGTGTTGCCCACGGAGGAGCAGCAGTGGGCCTGGGCCGCGGCTGAGTCCCGCCGCGTGCAGGCCGAGCAGGAGGCCCGCAGGAGGCAGGAGGACGCAGAGCTACAGCTGGCGCTGGCCCTCTCCCGCCAGGAGAAGTGACCGCGGCCCGGTAGCGGTGGGACCTCACCCGCAGCTCCGGGAGCGAGTAAGCTTGTTGCATTTTTGTAATTCGTCCATTTTTGTTTTGAGACGGGCGAGTGTAAATTGAAGGAGTATTTATTAATAAATGATTATACGTTATAATGTTGGTAATAGCAACGGAGTCAAGCGGAAGCAGCGTTGTCACGGAACTACGTCACATGTGGTACGTACTAGACACGCAGGATTACGGAGGTGTATCCCAGATGTTATAATATTCGAATAACGTTTAGTTCCTGTTCATGGCGAGTCGAGCCGGTTATCTAGTAAATAGTACATGGCCGTGTGTATAGTTGTTTTTAATTGTGATTGCTTTACTTTGATAACTGGCTGACTGAAGCTGGTCGAATTACAAAAACATCACACATAAATAACGGCCGCCATTTTGAATTTAAAGGAATTAAAATGTCATGTATATACATTTGATATATCGCTCGTTATATTTAGTTAGATCGTTCAGCATTCCATTTGATAGCGGAGTTGATATTTATGTAAAATACATTAAACAAATTATATTGCATATCTAAACTCATTGTAAATTATTGATGTACCTACGGTTTCTGTATATAATGGTTTATGCGATATATAGTTATGGTAACAGAAGGAGTTGGGAGAAATAAAGACATGCATGAAACTCGGTTTCCACCAAAGTGAATTTTTGTACGAGGCGGGTAGCGGGAGCAGGTAAATGCGGAGTGATATCCGCTAGCGTAATCTATTCTCGTATTCACCAAGATTCGATTTCGATCCGGTAGTACGTATTTTTATCTCTTTTTGACAAGATGTCGAAGAGTTGAATACGGAGGCTGGGTAGAGTAAGTAAGGCTCAGAATAGTAATACTCAAAATCAAAAATCAAATCATTTATTTCAAATAAGCCAGTTACAGGCACTTTTGAATTGTCAAAAGTAAAATAGTTTAAAAAATAGTTACGGTGCTACAGTCCCAGTCACAAGACATAAAAACTGTGAAAGTACTGTAGGTGCCCATTCCAAAGCGTAGATCTCATGGAGAAGAAAGGGCAAGAAACTCCATGGACACTCTTTTTCAATCGCCAAAATGATTACAGAACCTTTGTTACATCATTCAACTTGAGATGGTACATTATGTGAGAACGATGTAGCAAGTAAAAAGTGTCCATAGGAAATATAAAAAAGACAATTCAAAGACAAAATTATTGATAATTAAAATAAACCATGGCAGCTAAGAGATGACCAGTCTCAACTGACAGCGCCCGTTCACGAACATGACGCATGATATCAGCACCATTCAGCTCAACCATTTTGAAGGGAACTAAATGATCCGACACACGCGCCACCATCAGCGAGACATTTAAGTGAGCATGACATACACCCAACTGCCAGAGCACATTCATGTCAAAAAAATAATAATTAAGAAGCAGGTATCTGGTGAATAGCTTTGTGCACATAGAACTCACACAATATAATGCAGCTATATAATTCAAAGAAATATGAATTTATACAATGCAATTATAGTTTTATAATCTTCTGCAGCTCCGAAAATAGTACCTATTAAATATGCTATCAATGAATATATCCCTGTCCTATGGAGCAGGACCAGCATGGAGCCAAGCATTATTATCAGCGATATAGTCGCCCAATTTGTAATATGCCTGCTTACATAGTGTGCGTTTAATGCATGATTTAAATTTTGCCTCATTTAGTTCAAGAATACTTTGTGGAATTTTATTATAGCATTTTAAACAGTACCCCATAAAAGATGAGTCTACTTTAGCGAGTCTGAAGCCCGGCTGAACTAATTGGTCCCTACTTCTAGTATTATAATTGTGTCTGTCACCTCTTTTACCAAAAAGATGCAGATTCTTTCTAACGTACATTATGTTTTCATAGATATATTGACAAGCTACCGTCATGATGTTAATATCCTTAAACAGTTCTCTTAGAGAGTCGCGTCTTCGGAGATTGTATATAGCTCGGATGGCTCTCTTTTGCAGAATAAAAATAGATTCGATGTCTGCAGCCCGTCCCCACAATAAAATTCCATATGACATTATACTGTGAAAGTAACTAAAATATACAAGTCTCGCAGTATCTACGTCAGTATACTGACGAATCTTTCTGACGGCATATGCTGCTGAGCTTAAGCGCCCTGCTAGAGATGTTAAATGAGGACCCCATTGTAACCTTGAGTCAAGCGTAATCCCTAAGAAAACCGTTTTATCGACGTATTCTAGTGTCTCATTATTCAATACTATGACATTATTAGTACTTTTGACATTTGGAAGAGCGAATCGTATACATTTAGTCTTTTTTTCATTCAATACCAAGTTATTTGCTGTAAACCAGTTGTGGATCTGACATAAGGTTTTATTTAGGTCATCTAGATTTTGAGCCCGTCTATTAATCTTAAAAATTAAGGAAGTATCATCCGCAAATAACACCATTTTGTGAGGTTGGTTATCCAATAGATAGGGTAGGTCATTAATATATACCAAAAAGAGGAAAGGACCTAATATTGAGCCTTGCGGAACCCCGATGTTGACCATTGAGCTCTGTGAATTTACGCCGTTTATTTGAACTTGCTGTTGCCTATTGCACAAATATGACTTTACCAAACTAAGTGCAAGTTTACCTAGTCCGTAATGCTCTAGTTTCAAAAGTAATGTATCATGGTTTACGCAATCAAATGCTTTGGAGAGGTCACAAAATATTCCTATCGCGTCTTGAGCCTCTTCCCAAGCAGTAAATATGTGCTTTAATAAGGTGACACCGGCGTCAGTTGTACAACGTCCCTTGGTGAAACCATACTGCTGATCGTGTAAGATTCTGTTGGTGTTAAAGTGATTGAGCATCTGATTTAGCATTACTTTTTCAAATACCTTGCTAAAGACAGGCAACACGGATACTGGTCTATAATTGTTAGTATCTTTAGAGTCCCCAGATTTAAAAAGAGAGGCACGACTTTACTGAACTTCATCAAATCCGGGAAAACTCCTTGATCTACACACATATTAAAAATTAGAGCTAGGTAATATACTTTTTCTCTCCTCCGCACTTAAAGTCTGATCGCCACACCGGAGAGTTGTGAGATAATGATATCTGAGCCCCTAGACAAACGGCGAGCCAAAAACGTTACCGCTCAGTAACCCGTAACACATTTTCAACTTTATATCCTAGAGCATAAAGTTGAAAATCTATTGCAGATTACAGAGCGATGTCGTTCATTCCGTTCGCTATCGCTCAGCCGTCTTTAATGAAGTTTCAACTTTATGTGTATGTGGGTATTAAGTTGAAAATCTAATAAAGACTTCTGAGCGTTTACGTTTATCGCTTGCCGTTTGGCTACAGGGCCTGATTATTTACGAAAAAGCTATCCTCGGCGCTTTGGTGGAACAACGGGTCAGCAGGTCTCATATTTTTCCAAGTCTAGTGATATCTTAGCAAGTATCCCATAAGATTATGGCGCGATGTTGAGGCCATTATGTACAGGATTCGTTTAAAAATTGTTGGTTTGTATAACAGTCAGTTTACGGAAAAGGCTCAAAAGTATGGAATACGACACTGAAGCTTGCCAAACATACTTGATATTATATTTTAAAATTAACTAGTCAACTGAAACTGCAGAACTTAATTATTATTAAATTATTTTACAATTGCGGGTTGCCCGAAGATAAAAACTTAAGGCGAGTTTCATCAAAGCACATTAAAGATGTGGAACATATCAGCGCCGCACGCGCAGCATTATATGACGTCATCAGTATTATCAACATCCTTTCTGCAATGTTCAATGCATACAACGAATTCTAAAAGGCGACCCGTGCGGTAAAATGTGCGATCAGCTTTAAAATGCCCTGGAATATTGACAGCTGCTGTCCGAAATTCGCCCTTAACGTTAATCTCACATTGAATCATCTGACTGTGCAAATCAACTGATACACAAGAAAATACAAATAGTTTCACTAGTCAATTTGAATACTGCATGTTGTTGGGGCTCGATCAAAGCGTGGTGTCTGGGCGTGTATATTAAACTTTAACTACTGCTGTCGCTTGTGAATCGGTTATTTCTCATATTGACCGGGTAAAACGTTGTACGCTCAAGTAAGTTCTGAGAAACCGAGACAGACATATATGTGAGCACGGGACAGATACTTTAGTATGTTTTCTGTTTTAGTCAGTGTCTGCAATTTGTCCGGAGCGCATTGTCAGAACTTTAAAATATTGAAAGACATGGCATGATCATATCACGAAGTTTAGGCTTAGAATGTAAAGAAAATGGCGTATTTTTAAAGATGGGTAGAGTGGTAAATAATGCGTCTACCCGGATAATTACTGAAATAACTGATTCAGAAGCCGCCAGCAAAAATCTTAATTATAAATAATTTAAATGTAAAAGTGTAATATATTGTTGTCTGCAATCGAGGCCTAATAGCTTCCTCACTGTATTGTATAGTTTGTTAGTTATTAATAATATCGCGTTATGGACTGTTTGCGGGCATTGTGAATACTGCCTGCACATTTGACATCTAATCTGCGTTTAAGAGCTGTCAGTGTCAACTGTGCTGACACTACTACCCGAAAAAAACAACACTGACGGAAAATGCCGTTAACTGTCGCGTTAATGGGAAATACCGTTAGTGAGGCCCGGATATAAGGAATGTTCATTTTTTAAATATTTTTTACTTTCAATTACTTTTTTTGCTATCCTTAGCCATTGCACAGTTGTTTTTACAGTTCACTGAAGATATCGGCAGAACAGTCGACGTCGGCTTTGGTTGCCATATACCAAAAATAGAATAGAAGACACAGATACTTCTTAAACGCAGTTTAGATATGTTTAGTTCGGCTTTATTGGTGAAATTGGCTCTGAGTGTACCGGCAATATTCATAATACCCTAGAAGATGGTCTGTGAATGTACACTGGCGAGCAAAATAACTTCACTCGTCGAATTATAAAGGTCTTAAAAAGAGTGAGTTATTTCTCGCTATTGTATTATACATGAGAATTATTATGATTATGAGTATAGAATGTTCAAATGTATTCCCATGTGCTAGAAAGAGACGACAATATATACGTCTCTTTCGCACTCTTAAAGTAACTAATAATGGTCCCATAGTAAAGTAGAAACGTGCCACCCGAAACTGGTTCTTCTAATTGTAAACGTAAGGTCTGCTATTTATTTCTTCTAAAGGCTTCTCTCATTTGAAAACGTTTCCAAATAGAGCTGAAAAGCCATTTGAATTTATTCGATAATGAGCTGCAAAAAAGGGCTGCGATATAATAAAAAAATCATTATTAACATCAAATAATGCTTGAAATTTTAGTAAAATAAATAATTCGTCGACCTCGTAATTCGAAAATGATCGTACCTATCTGAGAAATGCGACAATGTTCTGTAAAATATTGTTACTGAGACATTTCTTTGCAACACTGGCTTCAAACTGGCGACTAAACGAAGCAATGTTAGCTTTAAAACTCAGTTTAAAGCTCAGTTTAGATTTGCTGATCGCGTTTACTTTCATAGAAGTGTTGCCACTGTGAAGCCAGTGTTAAATACCCTGCCGGTACTTGTATATTAAAAATCACGTTGTAATTTTATTCAGCGTTAATTTTATTGTTTATTTTGTAAAAATAGATTAATTAATATTATTGCTACCGTATGTCTGTGACATTGATTTTGAAAACATTTAAATTATTTTATTTAAAAATAAAACCGTACCAATTGTTCGCATGCTTGTTTAAGTCTGACTGAATTTATTTTTAATCTTAAAATATATTTAATAAGCTATTTAAAAAAAGTGAAAACAGAGAATCAATGTCACATACATTACTTGTTTTGTATAGAAGGATGTGTGTGTGTGTTGTGTGTGTAAAAATTCCAATGTGTGTGGATATGTATGGCCAAGTACAACCGATTTGTGCGAGTTCTGAACGTCTGTTAATATGTTATGTTTAATGATTATTATTTTTAATTATGTTGGCAGTATACACTATGTATGCGGGTATGTACGGTCGCGGCGTATTTACAAGTATTTGTCATCTTTTTAATTACACGGTCTGTTTTGTAAATATGGGGAAGATAGTGTTAAACTGAAAAAAATACAATTGGCTATAGGCACTCCATCTACAAGTAGCTTTGATAGACCTTTCTCCATTACATCTGTCTTTTGGTTAAATCTAAAGTGTTAGCAAAATCCGTGTAAGTGATAATCGTGGGTGGCTGATGGTCGACGCCGGCAGAATGTTTGTTTTAAATATTGTAATATTATATAAATTAATGTAATACTAATGTCGCAACATACTCAATACGGATCGTGAGGTGATCGTACGATACACATGAGAAATCGAATAATTATAATTAATATTAAAACTATGAATACTCAGCAACAAATTATTATTAAAGTTTGATGATACACTTCTGAAATTGTGTACAAATAAGAATGGTTGAATAAATACAATAATAAGATATCTTACCTTTTGTATTCAGCGCATATTCTCTTCGGTAGTGCCTTTCTCTAACTACTTGTAGCTTCCTTGCGAGTGCAAATGTTAACGAATTTCAATTTCATTGTATGCAAATGGATGGAATCATTGTCAAATTATCATGTTCATTAAAAATATATTTCCAAAAAATCAATAAAGTTCTTCAGCTTCGAAATTAAAGCGCGGAGTCACAAGGCGAGTTCGTGGGGTTGCAAACAAAAAATATTTCTACCAAAATGGTAGTATTTTTAATTAGCTTGTATTACCAATGACTTAGCTGTGTAGTATTGCATCGTCTTTGCTTGAGTGCGCACGGCCGCGGGCGCCGCCTCCGAAACAATAACTATGATAGTACACTCGCTTGCCGAGACATTTTTCAAAAAAAGGAAAAAAAAAAAACATTCTATACCGCGTGCAAACTCTTATAACTTCGTTTAAATGTCTCCGCAAGCAGATGGTAGTCTAGTATAATAAATTAATGATGTATGTAATTGTAAACTAAACATGTAACTATTGAATACCGATGTGTTTATGGGTATTATCCTAACGTTGTTATCTCTTTCTTAGGCGCTGTTGTTTGTGGCTCGGTGCACCGCGCGGACTACTCGCACACAACTAGAGCATATACTGTGTAGATACATTTATCATATACATAGGTACACAATTATACTTTAAAAGTAGATGTGAATATTTCTAACTACAGATGATTTTTGCAAATTACCATTGCGTTGTTGGGTCTTAAAATAAATATATATTTTGGTCGTAGTCAATTATTTGTTGTAATATATTTTTGTATGTTCATGTTACGACGTCCGCGCGGTTCGATCGACCCTTGTCTGTTATCAAGTATACATTATAATGTACCTTTCAGTGATAGCCGATAAAAAAAAACTAATCTTTAAATCTCAACGTTGAAGTGTATATGTGTATTTAAAGCTAAAATAAAAATGAAGTAAATTTGATAAAAAAATACAGGTTAATGTAAGCTTAAGTCGGTAGTGACGGTGCGCGGGACAAACTCATCGATGGCAACAGGTATCCACCACAGACTGTCCGCGTTCAGTTCACGTTGTCCTCAGTTTGTATAGAATTAGCTCCAAAAACATTTGATCTCCATTATGGTAAGGAAGGACTGCTCATCGCTGGAACCGCTCAGTATTATCCGGGACCGCGCGCCTTAGCTTGTTAGTTTAGACAAACATATAATCGTCACGATATAGGGAAGGTTGCAGAGACCAGGTTGTCTCGAGACAGTTGTTCTGTTGACTCGAGTAGCAGACGGTAGCGTAGGACGAGGAAGACATGTTGTTGGTAGAACCCTGACCACGTAGTCACTCCCCGAGCGTTCAACTATCTCCCATCGTTGTTGTAAACTAATGTAAACTATATTATACGCGTATAAAGTTATATATTTCGTAAACTCGGTGTACGCTGTCGTAATAATTGATTAGCATCTTATTCACAGCTTTTTGTAAGTGCAACGAATATATAAGTATGTTTTCTATTGATATTTTTCTGGCTGTTTCTGTGAAACACGTATTTCTATAATTTCTGGGCTGCAGTGCGATGTTGCGCTAAGTTACAATACGACAAACTAGTTGTTCGTGGATGCGAGTATCATTGTGTAAAACTCTTGTTATCTGTTACAAATTATTTATACTATAATCTTTATGAACGTTATTTTTTGTTGAATGTTTCTATAAAGTTTTTGCGTCGCTCGTCTCGACGATTGTCATTAAATTCATATCTTTAAGAAGTGGATAGTCAGACATACGTATCTGTTCAGTCTGAGTGTTCAGTTCGATATTATTGTGCTAGCGGAAGTATTTAATGCAAACAAATGCTGAACAAGTTATTATCATAGTACAATATCTCATATCATGTTTTCTTTATTCGGGGGATGTATAAAGGATTGTTCTGACGGTACAATAACTATCTTATAATAATCAAATTCTTGTGATTTAGCGTCGTATTTATATTATATCTAATATGGAGGCCTTTCGCTCGCTTGTCAAACTGATCACCCGTAGCGTAGTGTGCTGGTTGTTTTGACAAACATACGAGTAAAGGTCTTTAGATTTGTTCGTATCTCGCAAGTTGCTGCGATTTATGCAATTAGACGTCGAACGGAACGTCATGTTTAAAGTAAGGTATACTCATAATACGGGAACATACGTACCTACTAGCTGATTGGCCAGTTTAGTAGACCTCTCAAAGAACGTTTAGCTAATGTTGTTACTGGTTGAGCTACATATCGCCTGTAAGTCTAGATACTCGGTGCGTCTTCGCTTCAGTTGGCGCTATTGTAAAACGACTGCATTTTTTACTAAAAACACATTTTCATTTTGTACTCAAACTGATTTAATACTGTTCAACCTTAAGCGTATAAACATAAATATATAATTGTTTAATGCACTTTGTTCTAGTAAAATGCAAGAATAGAAAATTCTACTACATAGGTAACTTATTGATTAAAATAAAATAAATGTTTATATATAAAGTAAAGTTGTGTACGTTTGTATTATTAATATAGCGTGTACGACCAAATGATTGATTCACTGTCGTTATTCCGAGGTTGCGAAGTTGATTGTGAAGTAGACGGTAGGTGCACTAATAACACGACCTAATGCTATTGTATCATTTACTTGGCTGTGTTTTGTTGCGACATTTCTTTTTCTACTGCCGCGCAATGGAAGTTTTTTAAATGTTTATACTGGTCACACTGGCCGCTTTTCAACGCGCATAGATACATACAAAGTTCTTGTTTTGAAAATTAAAAAAAAGTCGTAGTCTATTGCTGGAAAGAGGCCGTGTGTTGATCATAAATGATAACAATAATTGTATATTTGTTGTTCTGAGCTGTATGTATGAGAGGCAGTTGTTCTGTATCAGGTCGTGCATTCGTCATTACCCGCTGACATGTATTCACTGTATGAAACTATGATATTATATTAATATGAAAACAAACAATTCCTGAGAAAATAAAAAAGGAAAATATTACAAAATATTGTTTTATTTATTCAATATCCAACAAACACAAATCTAATGACATTTATCCCATTTCAAATATACATTACCCACATGTAGAAAAGTTCTATAATTAGTAAATTGAATTTCGTTAATAATAATCCAATAATAATTAGTAAATTACACATTGACATTAATCACAAAACAATTACAATTTATAAAATAACAGCTTTAAAAAATAATATGGTCCATCACAGTTCTACTATTGACTAAAGTTACATTTTATATTTTACTTAATAGATAACTTAATAGATTTTTTTAACTACCAACACCGGGTTTTAGCCGTCAAGCATTACGCTGGCATTAGGCGCAGAATTATGCCCTGGCTTGTGAGCGCAGCAGCTTGCAACTTTGTCGACTCCAGCGCATCTCTATTTGAAGTGTGTAAGCGCTTAGGCATGAGCCGGATAGTCTAAAACCCGTAACTAAATAAAATTAATTATGAAAGAATTACTTTTTTTGGCCACTCAGAGTACCTACTCAAAGTTCGTCAAAAAAATTAAATAAATGTCATTATTTATCTAGCAAGTTTTTTTATCTATGTTCAAAATGAATGACTAGCTAAAGTGTATTCATTTGAGAATTGGAATTCATATCAGAGTTCTACTCTTAAAATTGACTTCAAATATTATCAACCATGCATGGTCTTCCGTAACTTAAAACATCAATAAGAAGTATAAAACCATTTTACATGCAAACTTAAAATAAAAATTAACTATTATTCTATCACTTGGGCAGTCTAGCTTCGGTAAAATGTTTCTTTGCTATTATTAGAGAATGCCCCACTTGACGTAGTCATTAACGACTCCATTCAGCCTCTCTGCATAGAGGTCACTGGTCTTCTCTACGGAAAAGTTGGAGAGTTCCAGGTTCTCGTTGACTTGGGGCGCGTTCTCGCTGTCGACTGTCACCACGGGCAAGGCGAACACTGCGAGGGTGAGGCCGAAGGGTAATTTCTGGAAAAAAAGAACATAAGATGGTGAGATACATAGACGTACCTACATGAATAGGCGTAGAAGTAGGTTGACACTACCTACGTCTCATAATTATAAATCTTGAGATCAAGATACTTCAACTTCGTACTTAGGTATTATAGAAAGGAAAGGTCTAAGTATGTCTAGCAGAGGAAGATTCTGAGTTTAAAGTGACGATAATGGTAAAGCTGAAAAGTTTATTTGTTTGAACGCGCTTATTTCTGGAACTATTGGTTCGAATTGAAAATATCTTGTTGTGTTGGATAGCGCATTTAAGGGAAGGATATATATCATCACGCTGCGGCCAATAGGGGCCAGAGCAGCGGGGAACAGCTAGTTTACTAGTTTGCCATCCAGTTGTAAACCCATTAACCCAATACCTTCAGGCTGGTGTTATTGGAACAATAGATTTCTTGTCGCAAATTGCAGTAGACTAGTATGCATTCCTGCTTTGCTTTAGAAAAGAAATGATGGTTGATCCAGAGTAGGTAATACATTATAAGTAATGTGGCTGATGCAATAATTTCCACCGGCACCGTTATTAAACAAACGTATTTTTGTCGACCACACATGTCACAATCTACTTACGTTTATCACCGATTGATATTGCGGATTATTATGACATTATTGTGCGTAGACTAGATATTTTATGACTAACCATCATATTTTGTGGTGGCCATATTGTGCGTCATAAACTATTTACCAATTATGGATCACGTACCCGATTTCAATATCCAAGTTGGGATTAAAAATAAATGAATTTGCGAACGTTTGTGTTTAATTAATTATTCTAACATCACACCTGTATTCTGTATCTACGAAGCACTAGCTAGGTATATGTACATTCCGTTTTGTTATGTTTAGGTCCCATAAAGTAAGAGGCAAGTTTATTTCCATCATTTGGTCACACAAGACTCCAGGCCGACTCCGGGCCGGGTCGAACACAAGATCTATAGATATATTCAGCAAAATTAGTACACGCAGTTAGAAGGAGGTCGGCTTCGGGCTGAAAGCCAGCGGGTAGCGAGGAGGCCGTCTGCGTTTTCAAAGGAGCTGACTTTCTTGGTAGTGGGTGGCTTCTTTGAACGCGCCGCTCCCATCTTGCAGCAGCTTTGAGTCCAAGGCCTAAGGCTTTCTTGGAAATATGAAATATACACGTGTAATGTGCACAGGTATACCAACACAGCCTGCACTACTTACATGGGTTTGTTTGCCGCTTGCATAGTAAATAATGAGGCTTATTAATGAGGTAGACTTGTACGGTAAACCACATCAATTTGCATGCGAATCATAGTTAGAAGATGATCTAATTCTAACGGAAGCTACTACTATCTTGATCAGTCACCAAGGTTGATTTAATTTAGAGATATCAGTACCGGACTATACTGTATCTGTGTCCGAACTTGAATTCACGTCTACCAATATAATTGTGGGGCTTGCGGACCCGTAGGTAGGTTAAACCTAGGATGTAAACACAGGGCACCAGGGGCCCAAGTCTGCTATTTTTATAAATTCGTCATTCCAACAGGATCCCATTGTCATTTTGCTAGAAGTTCGTAATTGCTAAATTTATTAGTCGAACACGACCGTTGACGAACGTTTGGTTGGATCAACGGTCTCGTAATAGAATTAGGTAGGTACTTAGTCGCGTCAATGAAGCCTTTGCTTCGGAAGTCCTCAAGAACAGCTCCGATTTTGATGATTTTTTTTTAATGTTTTGATTTTTTTTATATTCTTTAAAATCAGAAACCTCTTAGAGCGGGGACGGAACTATTTATATTGTTTAAACAATATCAACGACATTTATACAGGGTGATTTGTAATTGGATGCGATCCTTGAAATGGGTGATAGTAGACCTTATTTGCAACAATTTTAACCCCGACAACATGGGGTCTAAACTGGATGGTTTTAGAGATATCGAACTTTAAAGATTTTTCGAATAATTTCCACCTCTCCCTCATGAAGTGCTTAGTGTTAAAAAGTAACGATGGTTGTCACCTATAATTTATACTTTTCTGATAGAATATGAATGGCTGAATCTAATGGATACAAGTTTGTTCTAAAATTAATCATGTCTTGGGAAATTAAGTGTCATAAAGTTTCAGTTTTAAATTTTCTGAAAACTTCCCATGTCTTTCAAAGCATATTTTTCAAAATAAATGTGTGACACTTGTTGTATAAATTACAGAAAAAACTTTCTTGTCTCGTAACCTTTCTAAAATGGTGCCACAGTACCCACTTTTATTTAGTGTCGTACCAGAAAATTAGGGTTGTTTCTTCGAAAACATAACCGATCCTCGTTGATTTACTACCTTATCAGTAACAACCCTAATTTTCTGGTAAGACACTAACTAAATTGGGTACTGTGGCGCCATTTTGGAAAGGTAACGAGACAAGAAAGTTTATTCTGTAATTTGTACACCAAGTGTCATACATTTATTTTGAAAAATGTGCTTTGAACGACAAGGGAAGTTTTCAGAAAACTTCAAAACAGAAACTTTATGACAATTAATTTCCCAAGATATGATTAGTTTTATAACAAACTTGTATTCACTAGATTCAGCCATTCATATTCTATCAGAAATGTATAAATTGTAGGTGATATGATAACCATCGTTACTTTTTAACACTAAGCACTTCATGAGGGAGAGGTGGAAATTTTTCGAAAAATCTTTAAAGTTCGATATCTCTAAACCCATCCAATTTAGACCCCATGTTGTCGGGGTTAAAACTGTTGCAAATAAGGTCTAGTATCACCCATTTCAAGGATCGCATCCAATTACAAATCACCCTGTATAAATGTCGTTGATATTGTTTAAACAATATAAATAGTTCCGTCCCCGCTCTAAGAGGTTTCTGATTTTAAAGAATATAAAAAAACAAAATATTAAAAAAAAAAAAACATCAAAATCGGAGATGTTCTTGAGGACTTCCGAAGATTGCCTGTTTTATGTATTCATTGACGCGACTAACTATGTTATAACGATATTTGAACATTTTTCATACCAGATTTTATTTATAATAGGTATATTTTTTACTAGTGTTTTATGCGATCTGAAGTAGAAAGAAGATCGTAAATGTTTTAAAAAAATTGTACGAGATTTCCACTCTTTGCCATTTCTTTCAATAAATTGACAGTAATTGACCATTAAATAGTAGATTATCAACCAAGGGGATAAAGCAGTGTCTTCTGTCGCGGGTGACGATTTAAATCGCGAGCGTAACGAAGGACTCGAGGTTTACTCCCGAGCGTAGCGACGGTGTTATAAACTTATATCACGAGCGAAGCGAGGGATTTAAGACGAGTCCTGAGTGTAGCGAGGAATTTAAGTTCACCCAAGACTAAGACAGCTTTATCACCGAGGAAAATACTCTACTTTTCGTACCATTTGCGAAAAAATGAACACAATAATAATATTGAGATAAGCATTTATTAAAAATAATAAAGATTAAAATAAATTAAAATAAACTTAACGTTTATGTATTTGAAGAAAACAAAAACGCGGCAAATTCTTAGACTAATATTTTTTTGTCGGAAAAGCAAAGGCATCAAGCTCATACGGCCTCGTCGGTTTTCGTAATTTTATTTAATAATCTTAGCTGCATAATAAATGCGTATTCCTTTTTCAAAAAGATGTATTATGTATTACAGATTAAAAATGACTATTGTTATGTTCGCTTTTTGTGGCATAGAATGTCACTTTTTTGAGCAAGTGGTACGAAAAAGTCATTGACGCCATTATATTATAGCGGCCATACACCATACTGCCTATCGTACAATCGGCATGACGCTGCCGATTTGATCAGTTAGATTTGACCGTGTGTGGGCGTGGAATCCATCAAATTGGCATAACAATAGGCTTGATCATGCCGATTTGATCAAATCGATTTGATCATGCCAATTTGATCAAATCGATTTGATCAAATCGGAATGATCAAACTTCAAATCGGCAGCAGTGATACCAACTTAGCAACTTTATAGCTAGATCTAGCTAATATTCGGTAGCTACTTTTTAACCGACGTAAAAAAAGGAGGAGGTTCTCAATTCGAAACGTATATTTTTTTGGAACGAAGTTCCTTATGGCGCGTTGCGAAAGGGGGCTAGGCGGAAAAAATTGTAACGACACTTTTTACAGACTGCGATGGAGTGGAGTGGAGTGGAGTGGAGTGGAATGGAATGGAGGGTCGAAAATCGCCTGAACCTTTTTTTAACTTGCTATCGTTAAGCAAGTTAAAAAACAGGTTCAAGCGATTTTCGACCTTATTGACATTCAAAATTTAGTTTGTTTTTTCTCACATTCTCGTTAGCTAACATTGCTCCTTCATTAAAATCCGGTGTTTGCATAAATGTCAATAAAGTCGAAAATCGATTGAACTCACTTTCACTTGTATTACCAACTGATTCCCACTAGTGGGATAAAACAAGTCGGTAAAAAAGTAGCTAAAAAGTTAAGCCACAAGTTTTATAAAATTGTAGCTGTCTGTCACCGAATAATAGCTAGATCTAGCTATAAAGTTGCTAAGTTGGCATCACTGCTGCCGATTTGAAGTTTGATCAAATCGATCGTCATGCCGATTGTACGATAGGCAGTATGGTGTATGGTGTATATGGACGAACTGCCAATTTGATCAAATCGATCGTCATGCCGATTGTACGATAGGCAGTATGGTGTATGGCCGCTATTAGTAGACTAGGTACCAAACTTGTCAAAATCAACAAAATTTTGAAATCAATTATAGACTATTCTGACAGTATTGCAAGGTAGACTTGAGGCCCAGGTGTGTTGTTATATAGTCCATTCCCAGGTTGGGAGTTAGGTAAGGCGTTATTGTGTTTAATCTATCTATACGTTTAACCTGTACCCATACAATAACGCACCTGTGTTATTTGAATAGAAGAATCTACTTCTGCGTTGTTATTAAGAGTGATTTGCCGCCACTATCAAGGTTGTCGGGTAATGGCCATGTGGCTTCCGGCAACACACTGACGTGACGGTTTAATAATGGTACTAGTAAATTATACTTAGATTCACACGACATAACCCCTGTAGAAATCATTTATTCCTATGTTATTTTGTTATCAAAAGAATATTAAGTCTTTTTATTATTTCGGTGGGGGCGACTTTTTATGATAGTGGTGGTTATCGCTAATCCTATAACAGATATTACTGAATATTGCATTGTTGTTAAGATGCCATTCCTATGTTCTTTAACAGGTGCATCACATTGGTTAAAAGTGGTTAAAAGCTTAAAAACCTTTATTGCTATTTTTTCTTGGAATTGGAGTCTTTCAAGTTTTCAAAGGATAAAAGGATATTTAAAACAATGTAGGTGCCTAATCAGTCAGTTCTGAGAAGTTCCAGTTTCCGTCAAATCGTTTTGTTTCCTTTTCAAAACTTGAACTGATACTGATAGATTAAGTACCGATACTAAATATTCATTTAATTTAGCGTTTTATCTTATGATTTAGGTAGTATTTTTTCAAAAATTAAATTATTTATTATAAAAGTAGACCTTTCACTATGTTTCTGTTTTGTAAACAATAACTATAATGAGGAATTATTTTATTTGAGAGCGAAGAGGGAAAAATTGACTCATTGTGGTATATTTTTTTCAGAAAAAAATTGAAATAGAGTCTGACACACGAAACATGAGCTTGGAAAATAGCGGCAAATTCAAAAAATCTACATCTAAAATCTCTATATATCATCTATTTTTCTTATACATATAATGTGATATATAATGTGATTTTTTGAATTTGCCGGCTATTTTCCAGGCTCATGTTTCGTGTGTCAGATATGTAGGTATAAAAAAAGCAAATCATTGGGAAACCAAAAAAAAGCCACGAGTATCAAATATGTTTTTTTCAACATTTATTCTTTCCGAAAAATCCAGTAACTAAATACATACCTACTTTGTTTCATCTTTTTGACTAATTCCACTCGGCTATGCAAATAATTTCTCAGTATTGTTTTATTATATGTTTACGATCTGGTAACAAACGATCCTAATTTCAACTTTTAGGAACTAAACAATAGTATTATTGAAGGTACCTAGATACTTCATACCTACTTAGCCGGGTGTTCACAAAGAATTCTCAAACTATAGTGAAGGGCTTATATTCTTATCTTTTCACCTGTTTCAAAAGTTCCGACTAATATCGTAAAGACAAAAGATTTTTCAATGCTCGTATTTTTGTATGAAATGCATACCAAGTTTAAAAACTACTTTTATTAACGGATTAAAAAAAAAAAAACCACGTGATGTTTTTTATTTAAAAAAAAAAAGCAGTGGACATGATTTCAATATTAATTGAAGTAGGTTAAAACTTAAGGATTTTTTGCCAGGTTCGCGGGAATGTTTTAAGAGGAAACCGCTGCCCTGGAAAGGACAGGGCAATTGAAGAAAGAGGGTGGTTGTGTTAGTTAAGTCTGACAGTCTTTACGCTTCACCTAGAGCAAAACACAATTGCTGATTTTTCAAGTCAAAAAATAAATAAAAAGGGACTGTTATGAAAACTCCAATTTAGTGCTGCTTAAGATCTTCTGTGATACATTATAAGTTACATGAAAATAATGTCATTAAGAAATTGAAATGGCAGTTAAAAAATGTTAAAAAAATGTCCCCTACAGCATAATAATGTCTATGTGATGGAGTTGACTCATTGAAACCATTTATATCTCTAGAATTTGATAAAAATAATGATATATTTTAAAAGATTGTTATACGAACTTCTAATTAAAATAAAAATGATCTTAAAAAAAAGAAAACAATACAAACACCTTTCTCCCCCATTCAAAATAATTTATCAATGTGAGTGTCACTAGCGAGACCCTGAATATTGGGACGTCCAGCACAAATCAGGCACCTGGAAACATTAAGCTAAACCTGCCACCGGAACGGGGTGGCAATCAGTTCTATTCGGGATTTCGCGATAGACAGACGTACTTTCACGGGTCTTCCCTGTGATGGTTGTTCTCTCCCTCAACTTTATTGTGTTCAGATAGTTTTTATTTTAATTTATTCGAGACGGGGTCCTAGTCTAGTTTATACGGGATTTCGCGATGGACAGACGTACTCTCCGTGACTTTCCCTGCGATGGTTGCCTTCACCCTTAACTTTACTACTTTATCTATTTTAATTCCGGATGGATTCAGTGCTATTTTAAATTTCGCGAAGGATAAAATGTCCTTTCCGTGGTTTTCCCTCAGACGGTTACCTTTGCCCTTAACTTTAGTAATTTCGGACTGTGTTTTATTCGGAATGGAGTTCTAGTCAGCTCTATTTTAAATTTCGCGATGGTGGTTTTCCTTGTGACGGTTACTCTTACCCTTTATTTTGCAACCAAGGCATTGGTTTCAATACAATAATTGTAAAGTGAAGACGGCACGGTCGTGTGGTGGTGAATTTTGTGACTATGTGCCGTGTAAAAGTTAATACATGAAATAAATCAATATTGATTGTGATGAAGGTTTGTCTAACTAGAAACCTGTAAGAAAACTGATGGTTTTTTTGCGGTTGCGATGGTTCTTTAGTAAAAGAAAACTTTTAAAAGAAGTAATCGATTTTTGCCACCGACTTCCGAAAGAAAAGTTATTTTACGGTTTGTTGTGTATTTTTGAAGTCAGTTCCTTTTTTTACAAAAAGTTCTTATTGTTATTTTATCCGTTTTAGTTCAGATATTATGGTAAGTTGTCTGAATTACTAAGACTTTCATGGACTGTATTTTGTAAACTGATGTTAAAAAGTGCCGAGATCAGTCTAGTTTGAATAAATAACTTTTGATTTAGTATCTTCAGCACAACTTTAATTTTACAGAAGGGTTGGCGCATTGGATGCAAGCTTGTCGCGGGTTCGATTCCCGTGCGGATCAAATATTTGTATGATCTGCTAGTAGATGTTCCGGGTCTGTATGTTTGTGTATGTGACTTTCTATGTTTTTAAACGCACATATATATTAAATCTATTAAACTAGGCAAACTAACTAATTTATTCGTATTGATATATTATTTATCAACAACATATCAATACGAATAAGTTAATTAGTTTTTTTTTTAAACAAACATTTATCTCTCTCACACATAAACAACTTGTAGATGTATGTACTTGTAGATCACGCAAATATATTTTGTTCCGTGCGGGAATCCAATCCGCAACACGTAGCTTAACAGAAATCTTGAAATCATTTTCATTAATTTAAATATAAACGACTAGCAAACCCGGAACTCCGAACTCCGTTTCGCCACCAGATGGCTTCGTTTTATGTAACATTTCGTTTGGTGATTAAAAGAAGTAGAATTTTTTTTTCCTGATTTGTCTTTGCTATAAACCTCACTGAGCCCGAGACCTTTCCAACGAATGCAAAACCGTGGAAATCGGTTCGTGCGTTCTGGAGTTATAGCGTCAGGAAGGAAAACCCGACTTATTTTTATATAGTAGATATGCGTGTGTGAAATACGTTCAATTTGTTTTGAGGTGTAATGCCAAAACAATACAAAATGTACGCTTCGTGGCCTTTGGGTAACGAGTTAAGTCTATAAGCAACATAAAAAAAAAGTTTCAGATAAAGTAATCAGTTTTACAATAAACAGTACGTCTTTGTATTTGTTATTTTAGTAAATATTTCTGCTATTACCGTAGATAATTACCAAATTAAAATACGTAATTTTTCATTTGATAAGAAGTTTTTATTTGTGTGTAATTATTCCGATTCAGATAACAAATTACGAGGTAATACCCAGCTACTGATAAATCTGGTTATAAATAATGTCAGCAATCTACTATTTTACTATTGAAATTCAAAATATTAACCGTAGATAGAAAAAACAGTCTTCTGAACCCGGCGTGCATTGTTAGGAGGTTCCTTTCTCTGGAGCCCTGACCACCGATAGCTTGGTTCACGATACCGGTGGGCCACTATTGTTTATATTTTTAATTTTTCTATTTTATATCAACATATTTGTGAAAATTTAGATTATATTCAAGTATTCCTCTCACAGAGAGGAGGCCTGTGTCCCAGCAGTGGGAACATTATAGGCTGATGATGATGATATTCAAGTTTAAGCATTAATTAAGGAAAAAACATGCCAGGCTAATTCTTTTTTTTATCTCCGAACTCTCACCTTATTTTTGCGGTTCACTCCCTGCTCGGCTCCTACTGATAATAGCGTGATGTTATATAGCCTGTAGGTTTCCGGGATAAATGGACTATTCAACACAAAAACATTTTTTTTCAATTCGAACCAGTAGCTCCTGAGTTTAGCGCGTTTAACCAACAAAAAAAAGCTTTGTAATATTAGTTTAGATATTGTAACTTCATGTCACGCAATTAGCAACCTAATCACGCACAATAATTATAATGGAACGATTATGTACTTAAGCAGTAGTGGCCCAATGGTATCGGCCTCGACTTACGAGTAGTAGGTCGTCGGTTCGCACCCCGTCAGGCGCATTACTTTGTGTAATTTATTTCAACACCACTGCTCTCAAAACGGTGAAGGAAAACATCGTGAGGAAACCGACATGTCCTAGAACCAAAAATTCCAAGACATGTGACATCTACCAATCCGCACTGGGCCCGCGTGGTAGATTACGGCCCACTCCCTCTTACAGAGAGGAGGCCTGTGTCCCAACAGTGGGAACATTAATAGGCTGATGATGATATGTACTTACATATTTACGTAATTGTCTGCGTAATTTCTACCTTACAAATAACTTATATTTAGCAATGTTTATCTATAATCTGATAATTGACGAATATAACGGATTGGTCTGTTATCACTTTATCAGTAGGTAAGGCTAGCCGCACACTGGTAACTTTCTGTTGCGAGGCTTTTGTTTCCCAGTCGAGTTGAGAATATAAGGGAATGCGCACATTATGATGACAAATACATTCTATCGACCGAATTTTTCATAGCATTTGGCTGTGTGTTATAAATTCACCAGTGAGCGGCCAGCCTAAATTACTTATCACTAAAACCATTGATAAAATAAGTTTGTAGGTAACCATATCGGTTTAATGGTGATTCATATTTATATTACATTATATTTAGATAACAGTTTCCAATTGCGTTACAAACTGTTATCTAAATAAATACCAGTTTTCCGTAATTTTCCTTGCTGACCCGACTTATCGTTGTATTGAGTCATTGCAGGTGCAACATAGACAATACGTCAAAAGATATGGTTTATGATAGACTAGCTTTAACCACGGATTATATAGCCTACAGCCTCCCTCGATAAATGGATTATCTAACACAAAACGTAAAATTTCAAATCAGTCCAGTAGTTTTGGAGCCTATTCAATACGAACACTCAATCTTTCCTCTTTAAAATATTAGTGTAGAAAAACACTAATAACAGTTTGTTCGACTTGAGAATCTAAATGACAAATCAAATCTGTTGATTTAAAAAGCCATTGCTAAAAAACTTAATGTAGTTTTGCTTCTGCACCAAATATAAAAAGAAATGTAATACTGATAATTAGTCTAAAACATTTTTAAAACAACCCATTTAATCCAAAAAGGAAAAAAAAAAAACTTGAAATGGCTGGTTGTACTATCATGCTACGCAATGAGCTACGCCGTAGCGCGCCCCTACGCGTGTGCTACGGCGTAGGCTTTTAGACGCTTTCTTTCTTGAATGCTACAAATAAGTATTTGAGTATCTCTTACCTCCTTCATTTCGTGCTTGAAGTCCTCTTTGGAGAACGTCTCCTCAGGGTCGAGGTTCAGTCTCTTCATGGCGGCACTGAGCTCCGTGTAGTAGTGGTCGACAAGTTTCTCGTAGTACTTGGCTCGGAACTCTTCGTCGGAGCCGGTGAAGATGAAATAGATCAGGTCGGTGACTGGGCTGCCTCCCTGCAGGGTCTGCAGATCCACGATCTTGATATCTACTTTGCCATCCTGGAATTATGAAAAAAAAATTGTTAGATTAGCTCGTAATATTTAAAGCAGCTTGGATCTATGAGTCCTTAGACATATTACTTAAGTATCGACAATAACACGTCGTTGTCGTAGACAAAATCAGGAACGTCTGACAACTATAGACTCCACCAGATAAGTCTGGAATAAAATTCGTTGACCCCCGTGTACCAATGTATTCCAATATTTCAAAACGATAAAAAAAAATGTAATAAAAGTGTCGTAACACGATCAAAACAAGCGTATCGTGGTAAGAGGCGACCTTGACCTTATACTTTAATTTGTATTGCAGACTTATCTGGCGGAGACTATGGTCTTGCTTGGGGATTTTATATAACCCAGTTACTGGATTATGGAGGTTAGATAGGCAATTGTTCCATGTAAAATACTGATATTCAGGTACACCTGGTCGGCCTTGGAGGCGACCTCATAGCTGGGAAAAGGTTGGGCAGATTATTATCAGGTCAAATAACGGATCGCGGGACTGACCAATCATGACCATGGAATGTGGACAGCATGGTTGGCGCAGTGGTTAAGCGATCAATTGCTACGCAGCGTGTTGCGAGTTCGATCCCCGCACGGAACAAATATTTATATCTGCTAGTAGTTGTGCCGGGTCTGGGTGTTTGTGTGTGTGATTTTCTATGTTTGTAAGCGCACCCACGACTCAGGAGAAATTAGCAACATTTTACAAAAAAACAAAAAAGGGATATTGAAGGAACACCGTGGATTTTAGTTAAAACGAGAAAAAAAGGTTTTCAAATAGCTGCGGTGAAAGGTATGATTAGCAAATACATCAACATATTTTACGTCTTACATCGTTGTATTCTATTACGTAAATAGTCTTGTTCCTTACATCTCATAAACACCAGTATCTAAGTAAGTTTGTTGAGAAACAACCATCGTGTTTATTTTAACGATACTGTGAGAGATTATAACTGATAAATGTCATAATGCTGTCTGTTGGTAAAATAATACTTCCATTGTTTATTTCCTTACAGCAATGACTGAGAATAGTGAGTAGGAAATAATATAGTGCGCACTTGAAAGGTATGTTCTTGAAGTAAGATCTAGTAGGCAAGGTATTTTGTATTGTCCCATGTGACTACAGTTACATGATCTATATCAAACGCTTATTTTTCTTTTTATGTTTTGATTGGAAAACGGGTGAAGCAGAAGCGGAAAAAGAATAGGCAATTACTTATTTCCTTAATTTTTAACATGAATTACGTAAAAATGAAAGGCCTGAGTAATAAATAGGTGATTATAGAACAATATTATTTCTTTACCCCAGAGGAAGTTCAAAAGTTTCCGAGATTACCAACAATTTTTATTTAACGTAGAAATGTCCGAGTGGGAAATAGTGGAAGCGCTGAATACTCAATACTCAACTCTCAAAATGTCAACATAATCGTCGGCATCGGCATCGTATGAAGGCTTATTACTTTAACAAAATAGTACATTGTTATCCAAGGCGTGAAAGTTACTTATTTACGTCCCGAGACGGGGTTTGGCGCCCGAACGTAGTGAGGGCGCTAATAGTTCGAGGGACTAAATAAGTAATTTACCCGAGGTAAACACTGTGCTTTTCATTACGAATACGAGGAAAGAAAGTAAAATTAACAACATACATTTTAGCTAAAGAAAAAATGAGTGCAGATCGGATTGTCACTTTGCCGCTTGTTTTTTTTTTTAATATTGTGCTGTGGTCGTCCAGCTATACAGCCAGGATTTTTCATGTTCATTATTTAAAAAATGGCAAAGATTTTGTCGAAATCTGTGATATTTTAGAGAAATAGTTGAAACTAAATTATTTTAAAGTCATTATTTATATTCTTAATACTTAACTTTATGTTATTTTAATTTTGAATTGCTCTGTAATTTAGTGGCTGTATAAACATTTTGAACATGGTTCAATAGAAATGTCAAAATAGAACTAGTTTTTTTTTTTAATTTGTCAGCTGTCAGTTGAAACTTTCAAACGGCTAATCAGACATGTAATGACCTACTTTCAGAGTATGAGTAATGAAAAATAATTAATATGCCCTTGAGAATACCGGTTTGACAAGCATTAGTCGTAAATAACGCGAAATACAGACACAAATCAACTTACGTCTAGATTCTTATGCATTAAGTTACTCGGTCTATAGTCCCCATGACCCAACACTTGTCTCCGAGTCAACTTGAAACTAGCGCTGAACTCCGCGGCCAACTCGAAAATCCCCTCGAAGAACTTTAACATTTTGTCTCTGTTCTTCTCATCAACAAGGGCAGCGGCTCGAGATACCATATTGTTCATGTACATTTTCATAGCTTCGTCCTCCATATTCCAATCAAACAGAAATTCTTCCATTACTTTGCTGAAGTCTTCCGGGTAATATTTCCAGTGCGCGAATGAGGCCGCGTGCATCTTGGCGAGCTCCGCTACTGCAGCACTCGCGTATGGCCAGTCTATAGACTTGAATCTATCATAAGCATTGTACCCCTCTGTTACTAAATCCTCCAGCACTATCGTCTCCTCAAATAACTTGGGATTGCATCCATAAAACTTAGAGAAAGTCAACCTATGTTCTTGTGAAACTTGATTGTCGTCCTGTATCTTGTCGTAAAGTTTGACCAGCTTTGTGTAGCAGTATCGTTCTGTGTTATAAATCTTCTGCATCTGAGATCTCATCTTCTCGCCTATCGCTGCTATTTTACCGAACAAGTTCAGTACTCTGGACCCCTCCGAGATGGTTATGGCGTACAATTTAGACGTGTAGTTAGCTCCTCCGCTTGAAATTGGTTTAACATCCAAGTCGTAATTGACGAAGTTTTGTTCTTGGGCGATTTTGTGAAGTAAGTCATTGAAATGTGCAGGGATGTCCTCCATGTTGGGTTTTTATATGTTATTTTTTTGAAGGAACTAAACACTGTTCGTTCGCAGCAAGTTTTCTGTTGTTAACTTGTAAGAGACACGGGCGCGCGACCACAGGTTGTCAGTGAACTGATTCGACAAGCGCTGGGACCGCGTCCGCCGCGAATACTGTGTTATCTAAATTATAAATGATAATAGGTACGTGAATCTATGCGATTAAGATCGTCTTGTTAGTTTTTGAATGAAGTCTTATTATAAATTAAAAAAAAAACTTTGTTAAACAAGTTTATCACGTGAAGCTAATTAGTTGGTGGACATGTAAAATGTTGTTAAACAAGAAAAAATTGGGACAGACGAAGTTGATAAAATGGAAAATATTTTTGCAATTATTAAAGAAAACCTTGCCAGTTTTATCTTGTCAGTTTTTAATTTTACAATTTTTATTAAGAATTGTTCTTGACCAATACAAAAAGAAGTTTTTTAAAATTGATTTTATTTTAAAGTTCCCGAAGGAATTGTTTCCCGGCACTTATCTCATAAATGTGTTAAAAATAATATACCCTATACTTGTCCCAGCGTTAATTTGTTACGAATGTAGGTATGTGAGTCAGGTGCGGCCATGATCTTAAATAAAGAGTTTAGTAAAACGAAGAAGGGTTACATAACTATAAAGTGGTACTCAAATAGTCTCTCGCGCCACTTGTCATAAGTGGATGTAATTCATGGCGCAAATTCGATGTTATCGACGGTATTATCAGTAGGGATTACTGTTTTAGCTTTGTTAAAATAAAAGGTCAATAATTTAACAATTGGGTACTTTTGAAAGTTAAAAAAAACTCACTTTCATTTAGACCAGCCACATTTAATTTAAAAAAAAAGGTTCTTCATAGAAATTAAAGCGGGTAATTATGTTAAAAAAATAGAAAATGTATAATTAGCTTTTGCTAGTAGCCGCTTCGTGCGCTACAACTGGAAAATTATCCCACTGGAACAAATTGGGATAAAAACTATCCTATGTGTTAATCTAAATTACTTGCATCCTCTGCATGGTTCTCATATAACTTTATCAATACAAAATTTTCTGGACTTTAAAAAAGACCTTTGAGTTTGTTTCGCATGTTTCTTCTCAGAGTAGTTAGGTAAAAACACCGGCGTCTAGTTTTAAAAAAATGGTCGCTCTTTACGTGTTAAAAAAATCTTTGAGTGTTATTTTATCGGTGTACCAAATTAAAAACATCCAAATCTGTTGAGTAGTTTTTGGTAACAAACACACACATACAAATTTTCGCATTTATATTATTAGTAAAAAGTAAAATTGAGTTATAATGGTTATTGTTTTTAGATCGAACCTGTTTTTTCATTTTCGTTAAGCGAGGGGCAGTGGTGGTTAATTGGAAATTTTTTAAGCAATATTTAAGTATGAATGTTGATGAATAGAGAGGAAAAGGAAGGCCAGAGAAAAGATGGATGGATTGTCGAAGGAATGATATAAAAGAAAAAGGAGTAAATGATACTGTGACGTCTGATATGGGAGAATGGAAGAAGAAAACGTGTTGCGCCGACCCCAAGTAGAATGGGATAAGGGCAGGAAGAAGAAGATTTAAGTATGTCTGGTGACAATGACAACATTGTGAGGTACATTTGATTGTTTCGTACGTTCTGCGGTTGTAAGGTTTGAGTGTCATTGGGTTTTCACAAAGTAAGGTTAACATACTCTACTGGGACACGGGCATCCTATCTTTGGGAGGCGTAAGGGCAGTAGTATACAAAGTGTGCGAAGATTAATGGTAAAACTCGAAAAAAAAGCAACAGAAAAATATCTATCAAAAAGTGGAAACCAGTTTTCCTTTTACATTCATTCAGCAAACTTAACGCGAAGTAGCCGTAGTTCGGTACCTTCCGTATCCACGTGAGTGATAAGACTTCTAAAGTTCTTTGTATTCTACTCAGAATTAAAAACAAAAACACAGAAGAAAATTTACTCCGTCACCGTCGTAGGATTCCTACGTAAAACAAGTAAACATCTCCAAAGAAACAATTAAAATATGTGCGTGGCGGTGGCGCTCACTCACACATTATAAAAAGTGGCTAAGGTTTCAAACACGGAACAGAACATGTTATAGTGTTAATAGTTGGCTAAAGTTGTATGTCGAGATGTAATCTGTGACCTTTTTTTTTTTTTTTTGGGTGGCAAAATCATCAAATGAGTCCTCCCGCCCTGGGTGGGGCGGAAGGGGCTGTCAGACTCTTAATGACTAAAATCCACCCGTGTTCCTTCGGATGCCCTTTACGTTCCGGGGCCACGGTATCCTGGATTAAGAAAAATCCGCGACCCCAGCAGGCATTTGGCCCCATTAGGGGCCCCGTCGGTGACGCGTGAAACACGACGCGCCACCGACCCAGGCTTGGTCCTTGGTCGGACGGCGAGCATACCCATTACTCACCGTCCGCAAGCCCACTCCGCCGCTGTGCCCTCTGCTATTCAGAGGGACACGCGTTGGAGCCTCCACCCGACAGGCTATTCGCATACGGGCAAAGAGACCCCTTAGGCACAGTGCCTAAGAAGAGTTTTTGCCCGCATCCCATGGGCACACCGGCCCGAAAAACTGGTCTTCCCCCGGACGTATCCGAGAGGGAACTCTAGTCCACGGGCGCACGTGGAGGTTTCCTGTCTTAGCACCCCTAATCTGTGACCTTACGTAACGTCATACAGTTTATGTAGCTAGCGATGCTATGCAGGCAATACATATTGATTTCTGAAGAATCAAAAAGAAAAACCATTTTTTAGGGCATGTACTTTATTTGTCATGTTTTTACAACAGGTCGTTGTTAACCTGTTGTAAAATATATACCAAATAATGGTTGGGTTAAAAAACACGTTAAAAATGTTACTATAACATTTTCAGAAATAAATTCTTGCGAGGTTTACAAAAATATATTCAAATTAATTAATGTAACTTGTGTGCCCACGCCTTAAGTTACGTATTGTAGTTTCTGAATGATAATTTTATTGGTCTACCGTCACTAATATAATTGTTGACGAAAATAACATAACTTATGAGTTATATAATTTGGAATCTATCTATACTAATATTATAAAGATGAAGAATTTGTTTGGCTGACAGCGCTAATCTCAGGAACTGCTGTCTCGAATTGAGAAATTATTGATGGATGGATGGTCTATGCATTTATCGCGGAAGGCTTTAGGCTATAACATCACGCTAAGACGAATAAGAGCCGAGCAACGCGAGTGAAACCGCGGAGAGCAGCTAGTATTACAAATATAGCCACGTGGTATAATAATAAATAACAGACAAATATACTATGCACATTGTTTTACGGAATCAATGATCGAATATTTACACATACTGCCAAGTTTACCTGCCAAATTAAATTGCCAAAAGTTATATTAAAACACATTCGTCTCAACATTGTCATACTCGTAGGTCAATCACTTCTAGCATACTAGTGACGCGCCCCTGCTTCACATGCGCTACTAGCAAGCTAGTTTCAACAGTCATTCACAATATTTGGTACATGCCACGTGGTTGTTTTGCAAATTAAGATAACGGCGCTTAGATAAAGACTTGGGACATATCGAGTTATGTTCAAACTCACCTGCCGCACTCTATGCAACAAATTACTTCCCCTGAAGTCCGCATGGATGATGGCGGTGGCACCAATGGGACGACACATGTTCACATTCAGATCGTTCTTGAAACGCGGCTGTTCCAAGTACCTCTTCAATTTCATTCTGTTCTCGGGCTTGACGTTCCTCAACGCACTCTCCACCGAACACTGCATCATATCGTCCATGGACCCTTTCACAAATTCCAGTTTCATAACTTCTAAAGACTTCTCAAACTCCTCTGGGTACTCTTTGCTAAACGCGAAGGACAGCGCGTGCATCTTCGCCATGTCTGCAACTGCTGATGAAGCATACTCCCAGCTTATAGACTGGAATCTGTTGTGAGGAACATAACCATGTGCCAGTAAATTCTCGAAGACTAAAGTCTCTCGATACAAACTAGTATCATAACCGTAACACTTGGTGAAGGACAGTCTGTGTTCCTCGGGCACTCTGTGTTCATCTTCTAAGGACGCGTATATTTTCACTAATCTCGTATAAGCAAAACGTTCAGTATCGAAAATATTAACTCGCACTTTACGACGGAAGTTTTCTCCAATCGTCGCGACTTTTGCAAATAAATGAAGGTCTTCTTTTGTTTCTTCTCTTATGATCACTGTGTATAGTTTGGATGTGTAGTTGGCTCCTCCACTTGAAATTTCGTTTACTTTTATTTTAGGTTTATCATAATTTTGTTCTGTAGCGATTTTGTTAAGTAAAGGGATCAGTACTTGGTCCATGGGCGTCATGGTTCGCGGCTCAGTGCATACTGACATGGTCGTCATGTCGATCTTACATGCTGATAAATATAAGTCGTATTGTTGCAAATAAGTAAGGTACTATGAATAGTGAATACTCATGTGATTATTTCCTATACAAAATTAATGAAATTGGCAGCATTTGGCATGTAATTCCATGTTAAAATAACGGTAAATCAAAATAAAGATATCCGTTCCGATTTCTATTTTTTCGGGTAGGTTGATGTTTGAATGTACGACTTGCAAAATGTAAGTGATTCTGCTCAAGAACTTACATATTTCCGTATTCTTGGTAGGTATATAATGTGCGCAGAATTCCCATTACTATTTAACAGTAAACCTATACGAGAGGAATTTTCACTACAAATTAACATTATTACACAAGCATTCAATATTATGAAACTTGCTCGGAAGTTTGTTCCGCCATTTCTATTCTTTGCAAAAATACGTAGGAAGAAATGTCAAAGAACGGTCGTTTTTTAGACCATCTCTTATAAATGTTGACGTTCAAGAAGCAATTTTTTGATTAAATGTGTTTTTATTGATGAAAACATAGGGAGGCAGTGTGTGGATGTATTTTAGGTCGGTACACATATCGTGTTAATATCATCAAAGGATCCTCCCACCCAGGGCAGGACGGTAGGGATTGTCAGACCAGTACTGACTAAAATCCAAGGTGTCCTTCAATAGCCCTTTACTTTAAAGGTTCACAGTTACCTGATGAGACAGTCCCGCGACCCCGGCAGGCTCTGGGGGCCCCGTCAGATTGCTAACAGCTCTTTTGTCGACCCGGACATGGTCCATGAAAAACGGACCGTGTGTCACACATTACTCGCCGTCCACATGCCCGAACCTACGGTAGCTGGAAATCCCATCGCAACGTCCGTGGCCGTGGGCGTCTCCCGCGGCGGCTGGGTCATGAGGTGGAGGCTGTCCTCTCCCTCATGCGTCCCGTCGCGTGTAATATTTGTGAGAGAATGGCAAAGTAATATTAAATAATATCTTATGCCTATTTTATAATAGAAACATAATATTGTAGTATTGCACGGGTACATACGGTTCGCGTCAAAGTACCTTCATAATATAATAATCTCAAAGAATTTGATTAAGACAATCTATGTGCCCATCGATATATCTATAAAAAACGTTCAACACGTAATTCCTCTTATCTTCGATTTTATTTTCCAGTTTTAATTGTATTTGTCCGTGTCCTAATCGAATGCGATCGTCGCGCTCTTTTACACGAGGTCAGAACCTAACCAAAGCGAATGAGATCGTCGGTATCTTCGTGTATTGTGAAATGTGACTTATGAGGAAAGCAAAAAGTCACAATTCGCAGGGACAGGTTTTACTGTCTATTATTGAAAGTCAAAAACAGGAATTTTCGTAAAACTGTTAGTAATAAATATTGATTGTCAGTATAAGCACTCACCTGTCGCACCCTATGAAGTAAGTTATTTCCTCTGAAGTCTCCGTGTATAATGACAGTTTTATTAACGACTTTATAAATCGAAGTTATGGACATATTTACAAAAAAGTTCTCCAATGCTTTTTTGTGCTCCGGCTTGACGGATTTCAGGGCAGTCTCCACGGCGTTCTGCAACATAGATTCTGCTCCTGACCAATCTATTGTTAACCTTTTCAAAGTTTTCTCAAATTCCTCTGGGAACCTCTTCTCAAATGCAAAGGATAATGCATGTAGTTTTGCCAATTCTGTAACTGCTGCAGAAGCGTAATCCCAAGTTATGGAATTAAATCTATCGTAATCGCCATAGTCAGACGCTAATAAGTTCTCAAGAACTAATGTTTCTTGGAACAAGGTGGCATCGAAGCCGTAGAACTTCGTGAGGTGTAGCCTGTGCTTCTCAGGTACTCCATTTTCTTCCTCTATGGATGAGTAAATTTTCCCCAGTGTTGCATATGCGAAGTGTTCATTTTCATAAACCTGCACGTCCGTACCATTTCGAAACTTTTCCCCCAGCGCGGCGACTTTCACAAACAAATAAAGATCTTCTTTATTTTTTTCTCTTATAACCGCTGTATACAGTTTCGACGTGTAGTTGGCTCCTCCGCTTGATATTTCTTTTACACTTATTATCGGATTTTCATAATTTTGTTCTGTAGCGATTTTGTCTAAAAATTGACGCAGCGATTCGTCGGTGTGTGCCATTGTTACAGTTTTGATGACGACTGTGGCTAATCGTTTGTGATTGGGTTGATATTATAGTAGCCTTGAAAAAAATCTGATAAGTTATAGTGACGAGGAATGATAGCAAGCGTTTTGACTACCTACTCTACTGGTCTTATCAATCATACACTGCGTGATGGTATATTACAGTGGTGATACGGTGATGCTCTAGAAAACAATTTCTTCTATGTAAAATGTTATTATAGTCAGGCAAAAAATGTCTTAATAAACTGGGTAAAACGTTAAAAAAATATTTTTAAAAAACCGGTCAGTTGCCAGTCGAACTCCCTAAGTCTGAATATTTTAAGCGTCTAAAAAAAACACGTTTGTTGTATTGGAGCTTCCTCAAATATTTATTTTATTCTGGTTTTTAGTATTTTGTTGTTACAGCGGCAACAATCTGTGAAAATATCGTCTGTCGATCACGGTTCATGAGGTTGAGCCTGATGAGTCATCAGGCTCAACCTCATGAACCTCATGACAGACGTGTGGACGGATAGACACACGGATAGCGAAATCTTAGTTATACGGTCTGGCTTTACCCTTTGGGTACGGAACCCTAAAAAAGGCATATTTTTACTTATTAATTAATCTTTCCATAATTACAGAAAACCGGGAAAACCAAATAATTACAAATGAGGATTTGCTTAGCATAATGTAAGTCATTGTAGCACAGCAGATTTTATGAATAGTTAAATAAATTGAGATTACGGTGATAACATTGATTTATATGTAGATAAAAGGACATCTGTTTGTGAAGTATATTGACTTGATGCGGTGACGCATGAAGATAGCACGTGGCGGTTCCAGATAGTAAATAATTGTATAATAAATGTGTAAAAATGTTTTTGATTCGAGTAGGTTTGGGGTTTTGTAAAGAACACCTGAATTATAATTATGTTAACGATGACGGTATTGGTCCGAAAAAACATGTTCAGTATAGGATAGAAATTGGTTAATATCTTCTTCGAACATGAAGATTAAATACTTTGGGCATTTATTGTAGTTATCTAGGCATCAATGTAAGGTAATAAGGTTCTTAAAGCTAACAAGAATAGTTCTTAAAACTAACGATTCTACAAAGAAATTAATTCGTAGTGTAGCCCATTTGACTACTTTAGTGTACGGTTATTGTGCGATGTCTAGTATACTTATATTGTAGTTTAAGAAACCTATGCGTCAAATACATATTAAGTAAGTTATGCCTTCGGTTCCTTTCCACAGTTTTTGTATACCTTCCAATCTCTTCTAACTATGTTTTAGGTTGTTATTTAATTTTGAGGAATTTCAACCCGAAGTCAAAAGAAAAGAGAGACTAAGAGTAAAACTAAGTAGGTTATGCTTTCTATTGGATTTGTAAACGTTCCAGACACTTCACACTCATTCTTTAGGAAGTCGCTCAATTGTAGAAAATTTCCTAATGTAATAATAGCATTTCATTACCATTCCATAATATTTTCTAACATTTCAAACAAGTCGGTTAAAAGGTGACATTGTACCTGTAAATAAATAATAAAGGATATTATAAACACTCACCTCTCGCTTCTTGTGCAGCAAGTTGTTCCCATTGAAGTCTCCATGAGTGATAACAGTACAGCGAGTGGACTTGCACATGTCCACGAACGGGTTCTTCAGATCCCCGAGGAACTTCTGCAATCGCTGCTTGTACTCCGGGTTCACCTTCTCGAATGCGCTGTTCGCTGCCTTCTTAAACATAGCCGTCATGCTCGAGTTCTCCTTCCACTGGTTTTGTAAAGCTTCCAAACTGTCTTCATATTCTTTTTCTTGTTGTTTACTAAAAGCTAAAGACAGTGCGTGCATCTTTGCCAAACTTTCAACTACTGCTGACGCGTAGTCCCAATCTACAGACTTGAACCGGTTGTGAGGACCATACCCCTGTTCCATTAAGTTCTCAAGAACTAGTGTCTCTTCGAAGGTGGTGAGATCATAGCCGTAGAGCTTAGTGAATTTTAGTCTATGCTCCTCGGGTACTCCGTTTTGTTCTTCCAAAGACGCGTAGATTTTCGCCAACTTTGTGTAAGCAAATACTTCATTTTTATAAAGGTCTATGGGCAGGTCATTACGGAATGCATTGCCCATTGCAGCGACTTTTGCAAATAAATGAATGTCATCTTTATTTGGTGCTCTTATGACCGCTGTGAATAGTTTGGACGTGTAGTTGGCTCCTCCCGTTGTTAATCTACTAATGACTATTTCATAGTTTTCATAGTTATGTTCAGTAGCGATTTTGTTCAGCATTTCGCGTACTTTTTCCTCTGCGTTAACCATGGTTATGTTCTATATTTTATGTGCACTGAAACAGAAATATTTGTTATTATTAATTGTGAAACATTTTCAACACTGAGTTTCTAAAAAGTAATTTTCAATAACAATGATGTTTTAGCAAACAGTTCGGTTTTGTAAAGGGTTGTTTGTCTACTGATTGTGTTGCACTTTTGGATAAAAATATAGGAAATATTTAAATTGCATTGGGATTTATAATGAGATGCTTAGAGTATTCTTAATAATACATTATGCAAACTAAATATGACTTAAAAACTAAATTAAGACTAAAAGTAAGTAGGTAAGTAATTCTTCCATTGGTTTTGTAAACCTTCCAAACTCTTCTAATTTTGAAGAATTGTTATTTTGTCTCACACCTGTGTTTTTTTGACTAATTTTTTTATGGCGCCAATTACATTGATCCCGATTTTAATTAATAAAGTGTCAATCGATTAGTTGTTACGGTGCAGGTCAGATTTTTAGTTGCCTTTTGATTTATTGAGTGGGTAACTATCGATTTCTTTTTTTGTGACGGTTACCTACACAATGGCAAAATTTAATGAAAGTGGGTATTTTTTTCCCACTTAGTTTTTAAAGATTCATCAATCACATCATTTCTTTGGTATCGTTTGTGAAGTTGTCGAGTTCTTTTAATTTGGTTTCGAGCTATACCATTATTGACAAATGCTTGTAGGTACTAACTGATTCAACTTTTATGTATGTAAATAATTAAGAGCGCATATTCTGAAAGTTGGCAACGTCGCACATAGTTGTCAAATATTAACAAGTTTTAATTAATTTAGCAATGTTACTGTATGGTAATAAAAAATATGGCTCTGTAGTGCACTAGAAAATTGCTATGGGATTGCAATAATTAATATCGTAACACCGTGTTGTTATATAGTTTTAGATGTAAAAAAAGTATTTGGAAACTTGTCAAATGCATTTTTTACACCTGAAACGGTTACTACATCTAATTCAGTGTTTTAATTGCATTCCTATTTCTATTTTTTAGTGCATTACAGAGCAATATTTCTAATTTACATACTATAAATTTGACAAATTAATTAAAATTTGTAAATATTTGACAGCCATTTGCGACGTTGCCTACTTTTTGGTTATGCAGCCTTAAAGGCGAACAGTTCGGGTTTTATAATGAGTTGTTCGTCTACTGATTATGTCGTATTTTTAGGAAATATTAATTAATATTGCATGAGCATTTATATTACTTACATTGCTTTGAGCATTAGTCACAATTTCACATTAAAGAAATCTATAACATAGTACCTAGTTAGGACTTTAAAATACCGTTAACTATTTTAAAAGTATTTATTTCAATTCGATCAATCAATCAATACTGTTCTGTTGAACTGTCCAAAGAAAAAAAGAAGCTACGTCCCAGTTGCAAAGCATAATTACTTGTATAAGTACTGTAGTTACCCATTCCAAAACGAAAATCTCTAGCAATAAACTACATGGGTACTCTTAAATCAAGTAGGTATTTCACTTTTGCAGGACACAGCTGTTTAAAAAAATTGAATGGCATATAATTAAAAAAAAAAGTAACAGTTCAAAGTAACACTAAAACCAGAGGAACGCACATATCGATGATTCTAAATACTAGACATACAAATAAAAAAAAATACTGTTCAACACTTTTTAACAGTGTGGGTATTTCACTTTTTTAGGAAAGGGCTGTTTATTAAAACAGATGATATTTCCTACACGGTAACAATTATAGCAGGGGGGGAATCTAGACGCCGCCGAGCATAAAAAATAGCCGATTCTTTAGAAAAGAAATTATTAAGTACATAAATATGAAGTGAAATATGATATTGTACCATACATTTTGTACGACGCTATCCGTACTGATCAGTGACAGTGACGTTCAGTGATGTTCAAAAGTTACTTTTGCTATGATCACTGAACGTCACTGTCACTAAACACACAAAAAAAAACAGCTGCTCAAAACATTTTCACCGTGTGGGTACTTCACTTTTCTAGCATACAGCTATTATATAAAAAATAAGAATTACGTTGCCTGCCCGGTAAAAACAAAAGTAGGAAGGAAAGGAACATCAATAAAATTATTATTCTAGATCCATAATATAAAAAATGTGGCGGTTATTTAAAAGAAAAATCAGCTGTTCAAACGAATTATGACCAGTTGGTTATTTCACTTTTCTAGCATACAGAATAACCAAAGAAAAGTTTCCCTACTTTCTTAACACAAACTTTTATTCTTTCGTCTCTCGTTGCCATTTTGTTATTTTTTTTTAAATGATGTTTGAAAAAAAAATATCTCTTCTATCTGTTTGCAACTAAAGTAGAAGGAATGCCAATCGATAATTACCTCTGACAATAAAATATTTGATGTTTCTTCTTTTTATCAGCTGTTCCATACATTTTGACCGTGTGGGTATATTAAATTTTTTTAAACAGCTGTTTAAAAAAATACAGTTTCTTATGATTGAAATTTTTTATGTTTATGTTTCCCACGCAGTGATAACTTAAATAAGATGAGACACCACATAAGAGAATATGACGGTTGTTCAATAGAAAAAAAACAGCTGTTAAAACATTTTGAACGTTATTTTAAAAATATACCTAACCGACGAAAATTTTCAGAACAAGTAACTGCTTGTGCTTATTATGGCTTACAGGGTCTAAGTATATAACACACAGAGACCAGAAATATTTAATCAATAAAAATAAATAACAACTGTTTTCTACATTAATGACAAACGTACACGGTCAAAATATGGATCAGCTGTTTTTAACCCGCATAAACACATAGCAATTATAATGTACATACACAGCAAATATACACAAATGCAAATAAAATTAAATGAGTGAAAGTAAAAGCAGTACTTACAATATTAAAAGAGTAGATACAACGGCGAGGTTCAGCACAGCAGGCTGATCCTTAGCAAGTAGTCAGGAAGCAACAAGCAACTAATGAGTTTATTCCGGACCCCAGCGTTTTTATATCGGGGTTGTCAAAGTGTTGGGGAAAATGTTTTTTTGTAAAAATTTTGGGGAAACAAATTTTTTGGATTGTTATTGGAAAAATTTCCCCAATCGTACGACTGTGAAATATTTACACACAGAAGCGAAATTCAACGCTTAGCAAACGTAGATAGTAGTGGGATTCTCGGAATTGTGTAGTGCCACAGAATACTTAATAGTACTATAGGTACAGAAGTCATACTCCCAAAAAAAATTAAACGAATGTAAAATCTATGCACGAGAGAATAAAGTACATTTTAACTGGCAGCCGTACCGCCCACCTACTTTTATAATAGCCTAAACTTCCCGTGCGCAAGCAAAAATGTACTGAATGGTTACGCCCGTGAGTTTATTTTGGTTTATCTGACGCCAACGACATTAAAAGGTTACTATGGGTCAAGCTCAATAGGGTTGCGACTTGCGAGTTTAGGCACAAATAGGTCAAAAAATCATTCACTAATCATCAGCCTATATCTTTTTGGTTTCGTCATCAATTACTACATACATTATCGATTGTTAGCACAGAATGTTAATAGTAGGTACCTACGGCACCTTACGTGAGGAATAATATTTATAATAATACATATTATCTTTTCTACCTATTATTGTTATATTTTTGAAAATTACATCTTACAAAAAAGAAGAATAATATTTAAAAGAATGTTATCGTCTATGGCAAAATAGCCAGTCCTTATCATTTTGCACTCAACCTAGTAACCGACCAATTATTATCGCATACTGTCACAGGCCCCGCGTTGCGGTTGCGTGTCTTTGCAGGTAGGTAAAAAAGTCGCGCAGCGAATTACGATCGCTGACCTTGAATGCGTATTGTGTCCATTCCCTGAGTTTGAACGTACTTAAACAACAACGCAAACATCTTTCCACTTAGTACTCAGCTTAAGGTGAGTGAGAGTGATGTCAGGTTTGATATTCGTCTTTTTATCTTGGTCGTCTAGTAGGCTCACCCCCCCCCTAGTATCACGCCTCATTTCCAAACTTGTAACCTACCTAATCATGATCAGATAAGCCCATACTTCACAAGCTGGTAGATAATTTTGTTGATCATTATTAAATATGTGCTATATTTTTTTCTTCATAATAATATTGTGTTATTAATTTCCCAATAGCACCAAAAGCAAGAAACTTGTGCGTAACTACACGTAACGTTACAAAAATATTAAGGAGACGGAGCGCGTGCGGAACGGGTGGCGCGTGGCAGCCGTAGTGAATGGGCCACGACAAAATGGCCCCGCAACTACTTGCAGTTTTATGCCTACACCGCGGAATGAGACAGGCCTGGTAGTGCTTAAAAAGTGCTTCTGAACCATACATTTTGAGCATTACATAGTTTTTATACGACATAAAATAAAAAAAATTAAAGGACCTGTTTAATTTTATTTGATTTTATTCGCGTGCTATTAAAATGGGAAAATAAGTTCATAAGGTAAATATTGTGAAAAAAAAAACAAATGGGGTAAACTAAAAAATAGTATCTAGCAACCCCACAAACCCATAATTATTTTTTGTGTAAAGCTACCTCCTATTTTATTTGTTTTCTCTTGTTCGTTATTCAAAAATTTTAATTAGCAATGGTACGATACTAAGTGGATCCTATGTGTACGAAAATGTTTACTAGCTAAAACTCGGTGATAAAATATAATCAAAGATGTGAAGTTCGTTCCTTCATAATGAGGTGTAAAATAAAAATAGTGTCCCAACGCTGGGCAAACGCCTCGCTAATTCATCCCATGTACTCTTATCCTGCGCTTTTGAATAACGATATACCCATGTAACTATCGTCCATCCTGCACAACTATCTGCACATGTGAGAGGTGTACACTGTACAGGTTGATACGTACTATGTATTATCTAACAAATAGTAAGTATATCGACATAATCTTACAGAAGATTGCTGTACCAGTTGGAAGTCGTGGTATACATGTACGAATTAGGATGGAACTTCAACGTATGAAGAAATAAAGTCATCCAATCCCACTTGAAGCAATCCGGTCAGTTGTCATCAATAACAGGAAAAAACAAAGGAAATAAAATAAAAACAATTTTACATTTCTAACGGATAGACTTAAAAAAAATCGTAAAATGATAGGTTGCTTTAAAAAGATATAATTCAACTTCTTTTTCGTTCGAAAATATCTCAAATATTTCTAAATAATTATATCTCGTATCAGCAAAATCATAACATCAAAAATGATAAAATAATGTCGTGTCGAAAGTAAGAGGTAAGTTGTACAAACTTGACACATAGATTTGTAGCTACCTCTGTGTTATGTCTACCTGTTTTTGTATTGGAATGAAGTTGTTAGACGCCATATAATCTAAATGACGGTAGATGGATACAAGTATGTTTGAATATCTTGTTAATATTTTGCTTTTGATAATCAAATACGATTCTCCTTAACTATAAAGAGACGAATAAGTATATCTAACTTAACGACCCTCGCTTTGTGAGCAACGAGATCCTGTGAGATCTTGGGATTGACTCAGCCAGGCTTTATTCGAATATAAACCTTATTGACTTAGAGAGAACATGATATTCAGGAAGTGAGGTTCGTTTTCGGTTGTAGCGAGACTAAGCTTAGTCTATTTTTTATAGATTTGGTTCTTCTAGACGTCGTCGGTGGTAAACCTGTCGCTGGTCATCTTCTGTTGAATCTATCGCAGGCAACTGGAGAAATAACAGAAGACAGCGGCGCCGGCGCTGTGTGAGTGCTGTGGCGCTCCTACAAATATTCACTTAGCAACTACACACATGGGCGCACAAAGCATTTTATTTCTTACGTGGTAAAATCATCAAATTAGTCCTCCCATCCAGGGCAGGACAGGAGGTACTATCAGACTTGTACTGACTAAAATCCATGGTGTACTTCAATAGCCCTTTACGTTCCGAAGCCACGGTTACCTGATAAGAAAATCCCGCGACCCCGGCAGGCTTTGGCCCTCTACAGGGGGACCCGTCTTAGCGCACATAGCATTACGCGCGTCCTTTGGCCACGACTTAGAAGGTCACTTGAAGATGACAAAGCAAGGAGAGTGACTCATCACTCATGACGACGTCAGGTCTCAGGACCATCAGTTGCTTAACTTACAGGGGAGCAGTGACAGTCCATCTTGTCCTGTTTATCCACAGACTGTAAGATCACGAGTAATTATCCGTTTACACTAAGCAGAATTCAAAAACGTTGTTCTCTTACCCTATTGATCTATTTTGGAAATCAAGCTATTACGAAATACTTAGGTCTTCTTTTAAAGTAGCAACAGCAGTATTTTACGAGAACATCGCGTTTGAATTTTGTTAAGTGGATATTTCTCGTGACTGTACCAAGGTATATTCCAGGTAATCGAGATAAAATGGTCCGTAAACACAGCTTACTTAAATTTTCATGAAGTAAATGTATGCATATTTCTTTACAATACATCTTTGTAATTATTGATCCGAATAAGAAAATTCTTTAATTAATGGGTAGCTTGATTGTCACTAACTATATTTTTCACGTACTATTATATATTGTTTTCACATCCGCAAAATAAAAATCTTTACCTAAAATATGATAGAATGGACCTTCTAGTTTTAATTATTACCTTTAGTATTTTAAAATCTTAGCAATTGATCTTTCGAAGTTACTTTGCTAAGATTTTTAACTAAACATTTTTTATTTGGACAATATATTATTTGTTTTACAATTAGTAGTTTATTAACTGATTCTATTAGTATCTTTTATTGTCTTAAATCTTGATATTTACTTTGTGAGTTAGAATATATGAAAGTCAAACTTTCGGGTATTTCAGCGCTGTTGCAAGCGCCATGATTATTCTTTATAATTGCTAATGATAGTTTTAAGACCATTCTAAAAATAAACCGTCTTATAACAAAAAGTTAAACATCTGTTTAACAAGTGTCTAACAAATATAGCCGTAGTTTTTGACATAAATTATTTTGCCACATAACGATGTTTAACTTTTCTTGTAATAAGACTGTTAATTCGAACTTCTGATTGTGTTGCATTTTGAGGAACCCATTATTACTAATGTAGTCCTGTTACATGGAACAATTTTGAGTCTAAAAAAGATTATCCGGTTGCAAATTGTATGATTTATTATAATATACTCGTAACTTTATTTGTATACTGTGTTGTTAAAATATACGGAAATGTAGACTGGTATATTAGATAATGTTCAATTGATTTGCTCAATTATAAAGCATTTGTATTACTATAGATTTCTCACATCGCCGTTACATATATTATTACTTACTTTCAATTCTTGTAAGTATAAAAACATTCTTGCTTATTCTGGTAAGTCAAAACTAACCGACAATGTGAGGCAACCCAAGGAAGCACTACTACATCACCCGGTCGTGTATAGACTGGTCACACCAGAGCCTGCAACACAGCGGGACAGAGCTCGCCAACAACGTGGTACGGCCACACTACTAGGTCGATGCGATTGACAGCAAAGAGAACACTGGCGCGATGTCTACATGTCGTGATCACAAGCACAAGTTCTACTGACTCAGTGACTACTCATACTCATCCGCAATTTCATCCGCTGATGAACCGTTACCCTTTAAAAATTGTTGGGCGTTGATCCATCCGCAAGTTCAGATGCCTACAACTGGCGACCATAATAAGACGCGCCTCGTATATCATCAGAGGCCGTTCTGTTTACGTGTCTTGCCATCAGAGCCGTCCCTTGAGATCGCTGGCAGCCTGAGCATACTCCGCCATAGCGCTGCACTGATTCGCTCCCCGCCGAGGCTGTCCTACTTAATACAGGAAAAAAGTTCCTGAGTCTGAGACGCCTTTAGAGATACGGATAGTCGAAGCGTTGCGTTGTGGAGCCCTGAAGGGCTCATAACACCATCGCCAATTAAGGCCGGCGCCTGTTAGCGCCACGTCCGCAATTTGAATTTCACGCTATACACTTTGCTCGACTGGAAAAATACTCGCACGGAGAGGTTTTGCTCACATAAGTTTGTAAGGCCCACACTATAACCAGCCGGTCACTGAAGCTTGTTTCTATAGATGGCAGACGATGAGTGGAACACACCGAACCACTAACTTGTTCAGCTGGCTACACAGTCAACACTAATCAAGATAGAGATAGCAAGAAGCTTTGGGGACGTTCGACTTACTCATATATTCTGGTGTCGCGCGTCACTGCGTCAGAGTCCCTGCCGGGCTGTTGGAACCGGCGGAACGGCGGAATTGTGGGCATGGACTAATGATTCCATCTTCTTTGACGGCCATCTTGCTTACAACACATTGGTGCCAGGCCGTATAGTCGCTGTGATCCTTAGGGCGAACCGAGAACTACGGACAACTGAGGTGTGCACTGCCAGTGGTAATTTAACCTACCTTGAAGCGTCTGGTGAATAGGTCCAGGCGACAGGGGTCGTCGACAGTCTCAAGTGAATAGTGTTTTTATTGTGAACAATTTAGAGACAGTTTGGTCTAGGTAATAAGAACTTACGTATGTATTTGAATTAAATAGAATTACTAACTGTGCCCCCGGGTAAATTAGTAACTGTGCACCTGGTAAATTAGTAACTGTGCCCCTGGTAAATTAGTAACTGTGCCCCTGGTAAATTAGTAACTGTGCCCCTGGTAAATTAGTAACTGTGCCCCTGGTAAATTAGTAACTGTGCCCCTGGTAAATTCATCAAATGAGTCCTCCCTGGGTGGAGTGGTATGAACTGTCTGAAATCCACGGTGTTCCTTCATTAGCGGTTTACGTTCCAGGGTCACGGTTACTTGTTTAGACAGACCCGCGACCCCGAAAAATGACTGCGCCCTTCCAGAGTTTATGTCATGATATTGTTGATTTAATACTCGTATAGGTAATTAATAGTGGGATATTAAAATAACTACCATGTAAATGTCATTGATATTATTATTATTAAAAAATGTTGTGAAAGCTAGTTTTAAGACAATGCTTAAAAAGTGTAATTATGACTAATAAACATTTTTTTTATATTGAGATGGCAGTGATAAGATAACTTTAAAATATATTATGATAATATAATTATTTGTAGCCTTATTTTCTGCTCGACTTTTTTAATTAAATCAATAAAGCTTAATATTTTGAAGTGCTAATAGTTTATGATAGATATAAGATTTAAGGTTTCAGATTAGTTTTGTTTTATGTACATAATTATGTAATTTTCCTAAAACTTTGTCTTTTTCATAAAAATATTATTTATTAAAATAATTTAAAAATCAGAAACCGATTTTCTGTTATACAAAACTCCTCACATCGTGCCCTGCAAGATCCTTGAAGATTTATAGGTACACCATACACTACATGAACATGAGAAATGAACAAAACAGATACAATTTAACGCTAAATTACAAAATCAATACATAGTTTAAGATTAAAACGCAGGCAAATGAAAATAATTAGAAACAAGAATATGTATATCTTCGCGATGACCAGTCTAGAAGGCTGGCCTATTTCTTGGTCAAAGAATCAGCATTGCCATCCAACGTAGCAATGCTGCCAGCGTTCTGGGCACTTATCCCGTTGACAGCGATGTGGATGAATTTTTTGGCGCTCTTTGTTAGTTACATTAATAAATGTTCATAAATTGTTTGATATGAATTGAAAAAAAAAATTAAGGGCATGCTAATTCTTCTTCAACTTCTGTGTCTAGGAAATAAATAAGAAACAAGAATTAACTGATTAATTATAAGGAATCGGTAGTCAATGATACTATTCTCTCTATAGACAAATGGTCCAAGCAATCATTTGAGTATGTACCTAGTCAGTTCTTTAAAACAAAAGAAAATCACATACCGTGACTGCGCGTGCAATAGGTGAGCACGCACCAGGGTTGGAAAAAAAAATACAGTCTTTTTTTTAAATTTTATAAAACAAACTGTTTAAATTGTTTTTTTTTTTAGTTTCGGTCATATTTTCAAATTAATTCGACTATGGGTCGACGTCTTAACTTATAAATAAATTATATGTTTCATTTCTAGACTAGATCTTTTCAAATTCGCTGTTTGTATATTTACAAAAAAATATTGATCAATGAAAAAAAAAAAACATTACCTACTGTTTTTTTTCTAATGTTTTGAAGTAAGTATTATTTTTATTTCATTACAATGCCAATAAAAGTTAAAAAAATGTGACATAGCAGGGGCATACACTCAAATTATTTAATGTCAATACCTCTTGACGCAGGTCCTCACCGGACACGGATGCTTCAGGAGGCACCTGTGTCTGATGAGGAAGGAGGAAACGCCTTGGTGTCACCACTGTGAGGATCGCCCGGAGGACACGGTGGAGCATACGGTGCAGGACTGCCCCGCTTGGGCAGAGCAGCACCGTCGTGTCCTCACGCAGGCGATAGGTGATCGACGACCTCTCGCGCCCGGAATTCGTCGAGGCCATGCTGCGGGGCGAGACGGTGTGGGAAGCGGTCGCTTCCTTCTGCGAAGCAGTCATGCTCGCGAAGGAGGAGGCGGGACGCGCGAGGGAGAGGACAGCGTCCATCCCTCACCCACGCCGCAGTGGTAGACGCCCACGGCGACGGACGTCGCGAGACAATCTCCGGCCACCGTAGGCGCGGGCACGCGGGCGGCGAGTAATGGGCGACTCGCTGTCCGACCATGGACCATGCCCGGGTCGACGGTGCCTTGTGTTCAACGCGTGCCTCAAAGAGTGTCAGCACAATGACGGGGCCCCCCTTTAGAGGGTCAAAGCCTGCCAGGGTCGCGGGACACACGTTTACCGCGACTCCGGTACATAAAGGGCTATTGAAGGACACCGTGGATTTTAGTCAGTACGAGTCTGACAGTTCCTCCCGCTCTGCCCTGGGTGGGAGGACTTATTTGATGATTTTACCACGAAAAAAAAGCTATACTTCACATAATTAAAACAAGTTTATTAAAGCGCAAGCAAAAATTGTGCCCGATATGTGATTCACTGCACATAGCTAGTATTTTGTTTAGTATTTTGGACAAGTTCGGACTTGCTCGATCAGGGAACGCAAAGGTTGAGCGTCACATAAATAGTTTAGTCGTTGTTATTGCAAAGTGCTTGTGTATTTATCGCAGTTTTTAACCAAAATAATGTTAGTGAATTAGTACCTATACTTACATTTTGTTCTTCTTGGTGTTTTTTTCTTCAAAAAAATTGACAAAACCCTACTGAAGAACTATAGGCCCATCTTACTGAGTCACATAAAAAGAAATACAACTTTACGCATATGAAGACGCGAGTAGCAATTAGTTGAATCATAACACACATAATTATGTATAAATAATCAATTTCAATCATGCAGCAATATATTTAAACATTTTCTTATGTTATGGTTTGAGAACACCCCACTTGACATAGTCACTGACGACTTCATTCAGTCTCAACTTGTAGAGGTCACTGGTCTTGTCAAAGGTGAAGTCAGAGATCTCGGAAGACTCGTCGACTGTGGGCGCGTCCTTGCTGTCGACGGTCACTATAGGCAGGGTGAAAACTGCTACACACAGACCATACGGCAATTTCTGGAAAAAAAATTAATTGGAAAAATTAGATTTGTTGTATTTTTTTGGTTTTGGGGCCATCTTACATACATGTCTGACAGTGGAACATTACAGGTTAAATATTAGGCAATAATAATCAATATAAATCTGCATCTACCAACGTCTTAAGAGCGCTTATTCTGAAAGTTGGCAACGTCGTAAATAGTTGTCAAATATTAACAAGTTTTAATTAATTTAGCAATATTACTGTATGAAAAAAAGAAATATGGCTCTGTAGTGCACTAAAATATTGATAAGGGAATGCAATAAGTAATATCGTAAAAACGAATAAATGGTTTTAGATGTAAAAAAGTATTTGGAAACCTTCCAAATGCCTTTTTTACATCTGAAACGGTGACAACATCAAATTCAGTGTTTTGATTGAATTCCTATATCAATGTTTTAGTGCACTACAGAGCCTTTTGTCTTATTTTAATACAGTAAATTTACCAAATTAATTAAAACTTGTAAATATTTGACAGCTATTTGCGACGTTGCCAACTTTCTGGTTATGCGCCCTTAAAAAATGGAGCATGACTGAATTGAGTTAGCATCATGTTACCACAACTGGGACCCGGAGGCCTATGTCATTCTGTGGTAATACAACAAGCAGGCCTGTTGAGAATTACCAGAAATAAATCTTCTTAATTTTGGGTTCACACACATTACTTTTCTTACAGTTTTGAGAGCAATAGTGACAAAATAAAGGCAAAGCATGCAGGGTACTCGTACCGACCGACAGGGATTGTTACCTCTCTTAATTCATATTCGAAATCTTCCCTGGAGAATATCTTCTCAGGGTCGAGGTTCAGTCTCTTCATGGCGGCACTGAGCTGCGTGTAGTAGTGGTCGAGGAGTTTCTCGTAGTACTTGGTACGGAACTCCTCGTCGGAGCCGGTCATGATGAAGTAGATCAGGTCGGTAACTGGGCTGCCTCCGTGCAGGGTTTGAAGGTCCAATATCTTGATTTCTACCTTGCCGTCCTTGAAATAAATAACAACGTTCATACTTCGATTATTGATATTTTGTAGTAGTAAGATTAGTACATAATTGTAGTCTTAATCTGCGCAAATAAAGATAAATAAAAATTAATAAATAAATAATTATGATTCATAATTTTCTACTAATTTTACTACCTCGGTCAAATATTATGTGTCTCTATTAAACTTAACATACTGTATGATTAAAAAAACCGGCCAAGTGCGAGTCGGACTCGCCCATAAAGGGTTCCGTAGCAGCAAGTAACTAATATAAAAGTTATTGTACGAGTAGTTGGTTGCAACTTTGAAAGGTAAATTGCGGTTTATGATTTATGACGTATTAAAATAAAACTATTTACTTGATCCCGTTCAAACCAATTTTCAATGGAAGTTTGCGTGGTAATGTAGTACATCGTACATTTTTTTAGTTTTATCATTCTCTTATTTTAGAAGTTACAGGGGAGGTGATCCACGTTTTACCACTTTGGAAGTGTCTGTCTCTCGCGCAAACTGAACAGTTTAGAAAAAAAAATGATATTGGTAACCTCAATATCATTTTGATATACCTATCCATATACACCCCACACGTATGGGTTTGGTGAAAAAATTTTTTTTGAGTTTCAATTCTAAGTATGGGGAACCTCCACAATTTGTTTTATTTTTGTGTGAAAGTCCTAATGTGGTTAACATAATACATCTACTTACCAAGTTTTAACAGGATAGCTCTTATAGTTTCGAAAAAAAAATGGCTGTGACATACGGACGGACATGACGAATCTATAAGGGTTCCGTTTTTTGCCATTTGGCTACGGACCCCTAAAAAGACTCACCTCTCGTTTCCTATGAACTAAGTTATCCCCTCTAAAGTCTCCGTGTATTATGACAGGCCTCCTAATAGCGCCGGTCATTGTGAATGGATTTTTCTTGTTTTCCAGGAACTTGTCTAATGCATCTCTGAACTCGGGCTTAACATTGTCCAATGCAACGGTTGTCAATTTCTGCATTATGTTGTTCATAATTTCAATTTGTTTAGAATCCATTTTTATAGCTGCCAAAGTCTTTTCAAATTCTTCTGGTTCTTTTTTACTAAATGCGAACGACAGTGCGTGCATCTTCGCCAAATCTGAAATTGCGGAAGAAGCGTACTCCCAATCATAGGAATGAAACCGGTCGAAAGGTCCATATCCTTGTGCCACTAAGTTCTCGAGGATCAATATTTCCTGGTTCTTGCTAGCATCTAATCCGTAACACTTGGTGAAGTATAGTCTGTGCTCTTCAGGTACTCCATTTTCTTCTTCTAAGGACGCGTAAATTTTTGAGAGTTTGTTATAAGCGAACTGTTCCGTGTCGTACATTGTAGTTGGCATTTCATTACGAGCTTCTTCTCCCAATGCGGCGACTTTGGCAAATAATTGAAGATCTTTTTTATTTGCTGCTCTTATAATAACTGTGAATAGTTTCGACGTGTAGTTGGCTCCGCCGCTTGATATTTCATTTATTATTACTTCATGGTTTTCATATTTATGCTCTGCAGCGATTTTGTTCAATAGTTTCCGCAGCAATTCTTGTTTTTGCGCCATTACTTTAACTTTCAAAGTTTCAAAATAAACTGAATCAAGTGGACTGGAATCCTTCCGTTTTATAATCACACAGAAGATAAGACTAACTAATAAATAGATATTATTTTGATAAGTAATTCATGATAACAAGCATTCATGGCATTGCACAATCTGACATAATAATAATGATCTATTTCATTTAATTGACATCAACAATTATTTTGGTAACAGATTTTATTTGAAAAAAAAAAAAGATAGATATCATAAAGACAGCTAAAAAAAAGTATTGAAAAAACAGCTGGATCATTATCAGGAGACTCATTATTAGGTTGACTTCGGTGGCATACATTTTTTTTTATTTAAGCATAACTTACATGAAATATCAAATATAGAGTTAATTTAAAACATATTAGTATTAATCTCTTTTATTGAAATCGAGTACACATAAGACATACTTTTATAATAATATTAAAATATTAATTCAAATAGTTGTGGACAAAATGGATTCACCGAAATCAATTTTAAGGGTATACGTGGCGTGGAGACGCACAGACATGTTACCCTTTCCACCGATGCGGCGCGACTGACAGTTTGTTTTAATCGAACCTTCGATCAATAATAGCTCTAGATTAAGGATCACGAACAAAAAAGAGTTGCAAAAGTGGCCTCAACTGCACAGACGTAAACATCTACATTTCTTAGAAAAATGTTCAATGGTATGAACAACCTCAATTTATTATAAACCTTAACACTCAAAAATAAAGTTTAATTACCATTGCAAAATGTGTTTATTTAAGTTCTTTCATCCGACAAAGGTTTAACGTTCACAATTTAAAAATGTTTCTTGAAGATAAAATGTCATCAGTACAAAAGTAGTCATTCTAAAAGATACTTAAATTCTAAACAATAAGGATTCGAAATACCGTCACAAAACCGTTTGTGGTGGTATTTTTCGGGCCGTTTTTGAAGCGTTCATCGGGATTCTAGTACTATTATTGATCGAAGACTCGAACAACTATTCTCGCAGGCATTATAATACAGGATATATGAACGTATTGGCACAGATTACTATTGGTGCGCGCCACTGATATCAATTCTAAACGTCGGACGTGAAGACAACCAGTCGTAACTTGTTTGCTAAGGCCTATTATGGCGTAGAAATATTATATATTGAGTTAATAATTATCTAGTTGTTTGTGAACACATGCAAAATAGCGCCACGTATTTTAGAAAAAAAGATAAAAAATAGTTTCCGCCGCAATACGGGGCCGGACGCGGCACCGAGGTCAATATTTTGGAGGTTTTTATTTTTTTAAACTAACTTATATGTAATTTATTTAAAAAACATTACAGGCCCCTATAATATTTTGATCTTACCTGTTATACAAAAAAATATCAAGTTGTTAGTTATCCATTTAGTACTGGATTTCGATCCGGACACGCATATTTGAGCCGTCTGAGAATGACCAAGCTATCCATATCTTTATCATATTATTTTTCTATTACAGCCAAGAACATAACTAAAAAATTTGATTTGATTGAGCAATGCAACTTTGAAATTTCAATTCTTATTATAATTGCTGAATCGGATTATCGTTCAAATTAGTGCTCATTCACACTAATCCGACAAGACGATTCGTGTTTTTTGACGAATCGTTATTTTGATTTGTATGGGCGGCTGTACATTTTAATTGCTCGTGTTCACACTATTACGGAATCGTGAAAAATGACGGATACGTCTTAAAAGATGTTTCGTCTTTCGAAAACCTTCAGTTTTAAATCACGAATCGTTATGACAGACCCAGTGTGAATGAACCCTTAGAGATTGAGACAATAGAGGCAACCTCTTGCAATTATTTAAGGAAACCGGATAAAACAGATGAAAGTTGGAAACAATTTAAAAATATCAACCTGGTGCATCAAAATATTCAAGGACTTTTATACAAAGAAAATGTAGAAGTAGAACTTTCTCGGAATTATAATAATATAATATTCTTTGCATTACAGAGCATTGACTCAAAAGTCTTCAGTACATTTTTAACTTTAGCAAGCACCATGTCGGTAGGTCATTCAGCAGAGTGAATGCTATACATGGCGGCGCATTAATCTTATTAAACAAACATAACAAAAAAGGCCGCAAAGATATTGCTAGGCTGTCTGTTGTCGCGTGGAGGCGCATCGCCAGGGCGAATCCCCGCTTCCTCGACAAGTCGAGGCGCGGCAGAATGAGCTCCGGCGCGATCTCAGTATGGAGGAAGCGAGTGTCGCAACCATAGTCGCAACCGGTCCGGCCACGCCGCAATCGCGGCGGTAAGACCCCTCTTTGAAGAGTGACTGGATAGGCGTCGCAGGTCTTCACCGAACACGGAAGTTTCGGGAGGTGCCTGTGTCGGATAACGAGGGAAGAAACGCTTGGGTGTCACCACTGTGAGGATAGGATACGGTGCAGGATTGCCCGCTATCCGACCATGGACCATGCCCGGGTCGAGGGCGCGTTGGGTTTCACACGCGCCTCAAAGAGTGTCAATACAATGAAGGGGCCTCCCTTTAGATTTAGAGGGCCAAAACCTGCCAGGGTCGTGGTACTAACGAATTACCGTGACACCGGAACGTAAAAGGCTATTGAAGGACACCGTGGAGTTTAGTCAGTACAAGTCTGACAGTCCCTCCCGCTTTGCCCTGGGTGGGAGGACTCATTTGATGATTTTATCATGTGAAAAAACCCCAGGATTCAATTCTTATACATATAAATGACTAGCTGACCCTGCAAACGTTGTTTTGCCATATAAATTATTTTTACACCGGTAGACGCCTGGGGGCATAATTTACCAAGAGATAATTGATGGAAAGTACCTTGAACATTGTAGATAAAACATTTTACTGAAAGAAGACATTATAATTAAAAAAAAAAACAATTTAAACTGCATTCATAGATTATTAAATAATTACATGGTTCAACCGGGAGTCGAATCCGCTACACGAGAAAAAAAAATAACTTGTAGCTTTATCAAACCGATCGAAAGGCTTAACCATGAGGATTATTTTTAATAACATACTGTCAGAAATAAAAAGAAGACCATGAAATACAACATTTATAATACAAAATTAATGAATTTATCAAATGCTCAAAATGAAAAAAAATATCTTTTTATTAGTAATAGGTACTTATGATAATGTCAGTTGTTTATCCTTACGGTAATGTCAGCTTTTCATTTTTCTGAACGAAATATCACATCAAAATGTGACAATTAATTTTCATAAATAGTCTGAACAGGATAGGGTTAGTATTCCTCGAATATTCTTTTTTTGAGAATTTATCATTTTATTTTATACGGGGTGTTATTTCCACTATATTATGCATGTAATATACATCACATTCCTCTTGAACCACTCTATCTATTAAATAAAATCGCATCAAAATCCGTTGCGTAGTTTTAAAGATCTAAGCATACATAGGGACAGATAGCGGGAATCGACTTTGTTTTATACTAAATAGTGATAGCTCTGCCTAACTCTGTAGCGGATCACAGGTACGTTACATGGTCTTTAAAATTATAAATATTAAACACTATGTCTTACTACCAAAAACTTAAATATCGCTGAACACTTGTCAATCGGTTAAACTGATCTAATTTAAGTTAAAGTAAAATGAATAGCTTTTTATAAATCCCATTGAGTAATATACGAGTACACAGACTATGTTAGGGAAACGGATATTTTCTATTTTAAAGTCAAAGCATTTACTTGACATTTACGTTATGTAGGTACTCGTCATAATAAATCAGGAGTTAAAGAAAAAAATCATGCTTCCTTGTATCATTTTAATACACACAATTCATTCAAAAATTTATTTTAAAACAGACATAGTTATACACGAGAATAATACTATAGTACATTATACATACAGGCGTTATAATTTATAAAAAATACTGAATAAAATAGGAAAAAAATAAAAATTACAACACAGGTAAGTGCAAAGAATTCAAAATTTATTTACAAGAAATAAATATGATTATTAATAATATTATTTGTTAATGGACAAATTATCCATACAAATATTTGAGTTTAAAACGGGATATTTACCATGTTAATTATTTGTTTTGAGTTTCTGATATTTCGGCACTGTTGCAAGCGCCATGATCACGGATGAACTAACTTGTAACCCAAATATTTGTAATAGTGACCATGTCAGTCTAAAAACTTATCCATCCAATTTATTGGAGAATGCCCCATTTGACATAGTCACTGACGAGTTCATCCAGTCTCGACCTGAAGAGGTCACTGGTCTTCTCTATGGCAAAGTCAGAGAACTCTAAGGACTCGTTCACTTTGGGCGCATCCGTGGTGTCAACTGTCACTATAGGTAAGACAAACACTGCTACGCAGAGCCCATATGGCATTTTCTGGAAAAATAACATATAAAAGGTCAGTTTCGTGGTATTTTTAAAGAATGTAGGTTAGAAATAGTATAAATCAATGTAACTATATTAAAAACTTCTAAAGTGAAACTTGTCTTTTAACGAGTTACTGGCGGAGACCATTAATGAAACCCGGGACTATCACTCTGTGGAAATATAACACGCAGGCTTATTACAAAGAGTTAGTAAAAAACGACTCTTAATTTTTGGTTATTACAATATTTTTCCTAACCATGACACAGGTCTCAAAAAGAGTTATAGTGACAAAATAAAGGGATATAGTGCAGGCTACGTCAATTCTAATGTAACGGATTAGGATTAATCGTAGTAAATTGCACAAAAGTAAAGTGATAATTACCTCTTTCAATTCATACTCGAAGTCTTTCCTGGAGTATATCTCCTCAGGGTCGAGATGCAGCCTCTTCATGGCGGCACTGAGCTGCGTGTAGTAGTGGTCGAGGAGTTTCTCGTAGTACTTGGCGCGGAACTCCTCGTCGGAGCCGGTGACAATGAAGTAGATCAAGTCAATGACTGGACTTCCTCCTTGCAATGTTTGAAGGTCCAAGATCTTGATTTCTACCTTGCCGTCCTAGATAAAAATAAAATTAAACCAACAACGATTATTGATATTTGTGAAGCATCTGCCTCTGATAATGCAGCAATTTAACACCTGACACCTTGTAAAAATAAAAAATTATTACCTCTCTCACTCTGTGAACCAAGGTTATCCCCTCTAAAGTCTCCATGTATTAAGACAGGTCTAGTAATAGCGCCGGTCATTGTGAATGCGCTTTGCTTATTCTCCATGAATTTTTCTAATAAATCTCTGAAGTCGGGCTGGACATTGTCCAACGCAATTTTTACCGTCTTTTGCATCAGGTTGTTGATAGTTTCATTTCCTTCCCAATCTACTTTTATATCTGCCAAAGTCTTCTCAAATTCCTCTGGATATTTTTCACTAAATGCGAACGACAGTGCGTGCATCTTCGCCAAACCTGAAATTGCGGAAGAAGCGTACTCCCAATCATAGGAATGGAATCTGTCGAAAGGTCCATATCCATGTGCCAATAAGTTGTCGAGGATCAATATTCCCGGGTATTCGTTTTCATCTAATCCGTAACACTTGGTGAAATGTAGTCTGTGCTCCTCAGGAACTCCATTTTCTTCTTCTAAGGAAGCGTACATTTTTGAGAGTTTCTTATAAGCAAACTGTTCAATATCTACCTGTGGCATCTTTGGCATTCCTTCAAGAGCTTTTTCTCCGAAAACAATGACTTTGGCAAATAAATGAAGATCATTTTTATTTTCTTCTCTTATGATCACTGTAAATAATTTCGACGAGTAGTTGGCTCCTCCACTTGATAATTCATTTATAATTAATTCATGATTTTCATATTTATGCTCTGTAGCGATTTTGTTTAATTGTTTCCGCAGCGATTCTAGTTTTTGTTCCATGACTTCTATTTCCAATCTTTCAGAATATACTGTAATAAACAGGTTTGAATCATTTCATTTCATAATTACACGAAAGATAAGATTAAGTAATCAATAATGTTTTGATATAATTAATTAATGATGACGCATTCTTATATTTTCCCATCCTTGAAAGATAATAGTTTATCGATACTTATTTATTATTGTATGGTGATAAAGTGAGTTTGGATTGAGGAGGTAATCTTAAGTGCTATTGAATCAGTTTCTGAACTTTCGAATTTCTGTTCTGAGCTGAACAGATGTTTTCATTAGGTATAATACAGCCTAGAAATGAAGATAAGATAATGTATTTTTATAAACAAAACTTTCTGCACTAAAACGCTAATGCTAATAACTTTAAAAGGTTGCAATGGTTGTAACTGAACTAGCACGTAAATTATTAACTTCGTAGCATAGATGGAAGTGGTTTTGATTTCAGGTTGTAAGATTTGATCTGCACAAGTCGCATACATTTTTATTTTTTTAGCGTGGTAAAATCATCAAATGAATCCTCCCACCCAGGATAGAGCGGGAGGGACTGTCAGACTCGTACAGACTAAAATCCACGGCGTCCTTCAATAGCCCTTTATGTTCCGGGGTCACGGTAGTTCGTGAGTCCCACGACCTCGGCAGGCTTTGGCCCTCTAAAGGGGGACCCCGTAATTATGCTGACACTCTTTGAGGCGCGCGTGGAACACAACGCGCCGTTGACCCGGGCATGGTCAATGGTCGGACAGCGAGTCGCCCATAACTCGCAGCCCGCATGCCCGCGCCTACGGTGGCCGGAGATCGTCTGCCGACGTCTGTCGCCGTGGGCGCCATTACCACTGTGGCGCGCCTCCTCCATCGATTGCTAGCATGACTGCTTCGCAGAAGAAGGCGACCGCTTCCCACTCCGTCTCGCTCCGCAGCATGGCCTCGACCACTGTCAGGAGCGAACAACTCGCATGTACATACATTAAAAAGTTGCCAATTAAATAAAAGCCTGTAAATATAAACCTCAACAACAGCACGTAGTAAAAAATCACAAACGGTAAGGGTAGGCAACATGAACAACAACAAAATGATCACGTCCTTATAAGACTATGTAGGTATTGTATTTATGAAAAGTAATTGTTTTTCAGCACGTTTCAGAAATAACGAATAAACTTGATGATTTTGATGTCCTACAGTGAATCATTTTGACATCGAATTAATTGGAAATTTTATACACTGTGTTAGGTACAGATAAGCAGAAGCCGAAACTCATTACATATATTATCACTGAGATTATTACTGGGGGAGTTCTCGGGTTCCGTAAAATGAAAAAAAGGTAAATTTTCTCATGTGAATATTGGCATCAATAACACTAGGCATCGTTCAAAGAGACGCGGTACGTCGGGCGGAGCATTCAAGGAGAGTCAGATTTACACGCGTTTGTTTGCTTTGTGGCGGAGGACGCCAACCCAGTAACTGGGTCAGATTTTCGAGTTCTAGACTAACCGACCGCTGGTCTAGAATAACACATAGGCTATCCTGTTTATCCCGGTTCTAGGTTTATTTTATATTAGCCATGTTCTATTCTATTCTAAGGCATGGGCAAGGTGGTAGGTATCGGTTTTTCCTAAATATTTTTTTTAGTACATCAGTATTCATGAAGTTTGAATGGCAGTGACTTCAAAAGATTGCAGGCTTCAAATTTAAATTTTTCGCTTGATTTACGAGTATTTTCTAAATTGTTAAGAAATATGTATGTACCTAAGTCTTGTAAAACCTTATCTACTTGATTTGAAATAGGTATCCCAAGACATTCTAGCCCATTTTAGTCCATGGAATATTTGCTTTGGAATAGGCAATTTCAAATTACGTAACTTTTATAAATAAAAAAATTAAAAGTAAAGTATTTGTATTATTGCGAACAAAACAAAATGTCTGAAGTTCTCTTTGCCAAACGTACCGCAAGTTGGTCTAAATTTAAAACTTGATGGCAAAAAACTTGATACTATTGCAGAAACTGTATTCTTGGGTATTACGATTGATTCGAAATTACAGTGGGGCGCCCACATTAGAACTCTTTTGAGCAGATTAAGCTCCGCTGCGTACGCGGTAAGGAAAATAAGGCAGCTAACTGATACGGCCACAGCTAGGTTAGTATACTTTGCCTACTTTCATAGTATTATGTCGTATGGCATTCTGCTGTGGGGATCAGCAGCAGACGTAGATTCAGTTTTTATATTACAAAAGAGGGCAATCCGTGCGATATATAAAATGGGTCCCCGTGAGTCACTTAGAGAAAAATTTAAAGAAATCGAAATATTAACACTGCCGTCACTTTACATATTAGAGAGTATTTTATACGTACGTAAAAACCTAGGAAATTTTAAGATTAGAAGCGATTTCCATAATATTAATACACGGAGTAAACACGAAATTGTGATACCCAGATTCAGACTAGCAAAGACAAGTAAGTCGTTCGTTGTAAACAGCATACGTTTTTATAATAAATTGCCCAAGTCAGTCATAGAACTAACTGACGGAAAGTTTAAAACCCACATTAAACGTGTCCTTATTAAAAAAGCATATTACAAAATTAAGGACTACGTTGAAGACAAAGATATTTGGCAATAGTTCCTTCTGCTCATGCGGCTTCCCTGGTTCTTCAACAGTTTTATTATAAATTAGGTATATTGTCTATTAACTGCTCTGAATCACGGTACTACCTTTTATTTTTATTTTTACTTGTATACATTTTTTTTTCTGTTGTTTATGTGTTTGTTTTGTCTCTTTTTACCTTTTTTTTATTTATCTTACAATGTTTTAATTTAGTCATTACCTATCTTTGGCTAATATAGCTTCTTTTTTTTTTATATAGCTTCATTTTTACTCTAGAATTGTGAATGCGAGAACATTGTTGGTTGTGTAAATTCCCCGATGCCCATTTTATCTTTTTCGTCTAGTTTATTACGTATATATTATTATATACTTTTTTATTTTATTATAATTATTTTTTTTGTTTAGATTTTGGTAAGAGCCTCTTCTTATCGTGCCTACGATGTTCTCTCGTATTTATGTATACCAATCTGTAACAATAACATTGTAAAAGCAAATATTTTAAAAGAGTAACCATGGAGTTTCTTGCCGGTTCTTCTCCATGGAAGCGACCAACCCGAACCGTGCCAATTTTTTTTTTTCCCTCGACGTTTTATAAGTGCCCATTGTGGCCCATGTAAAATAAAATATTTTGATTTTGATTTTGATTTACGAAAAGTGTTAAATTAAAATGTACAGAGCGTCAAAAAATTCATAACCACAAAATGACAATTTATACATGTATTTTTATAATATTATGTTCTTTTCTCTTAAATTAATTTATATTCTGCTTGAAGTCTCTCATCACAAAGAAATAAATTAGCAAATATGAGAGACAAGGCAAAACCTGGGGTACATTTTTTTTAAATTCGTCAAGAGTATTACGTAGTGCGTCACCATGCGCCTTATTTAAGAGGGCATTTCTGAAAGTTGGCAACGTTGCAAATAATTGTAAAATATTAACAAGTTCGAATTAATTAAGCAATGTTACTGTGTGGATACAAGAAATATGGCTCTGTAGTGCACTAAAAAATTGATAAGGGAATGCAATAAGTAATATCGTATCACCGAATTTATAATTTTAGACGTAAAAAAAGTATTTGGAAACCTTCCAAATGCCTTTTTTACACCTGAAACGGTGACAACATCAAATTCAGTGCTTTAATTGCATTCCTATATCAACTTTGTAGTGCACTACAGAGCAGTGGCGGTTCCTTCATACAAGCCCAAAAGCCCGGCATGCCTTATTAAAAATGCTCGACAGAGAATCATAATCAAACCCGAACTATTTAAAAGTTCGCGCGCTTAATTGTTATCAAAATAACACAAACTATCCACGCCACACACTTTACATCGCAATTGTTCGCGCGCAGTTTCGTATTTGCAACATCTATATATAGCTATCTCGCTTACACGTACCGGCTTTTACCGGGCTTTCAAATACTATCTCTGTCCCTTTCGCGCCTAAAGCGTTGTGCCGTATAACGAGTTAGAACCTTGTGCGTCTACAAATCGATCAGTATGGAAGATTTAAGCCGTGCATGCGTATGAAGTTGCACGCGTATGCGTGACCTTGCACTGTTACTCTGCGTAAGTAGCTCACTTCAGTTTCATTTGCTTGAGTGGGGAAAGCTTTGTTGTTAAAGTTTTTTGTGTGTTTTGTTAGATTTTCTCAGTGATACAATTGTTTTGGTGACTTACCTGCAACAATGGAGGTAATTGTACCTTGTGAGGATTTAAAATGCGTTCAAGTTTTGATTGGCGAAGATAAGGTAAAATCTTTAAACTTTGCTCAAAAACAGTTTATTTCTTCCCGACGCCGACGCCTAATCTGTGTATTTCTCAGACTAGTAAATCGCATAAAAGAATATTTCATATGTGTATAAATCTTGCAATAGAATTCAAGAGGTTAGTTTATTTTTTCAGCCCTTCAGGCTTTGTGTAATTTTTTTAGTAATAGTACAAAACGAGCTGCTTTTTACGATACTCATTGCAGCAAAAAATTCGTTGGACATACATGTCGCGAGTCGTAAACACGGTTTTTGAACAAAAAAGTAAACTTATTGAGTTGTTTTCTGATCTGTGCGACAACCCACAGAACTGGGACGGGGATACGATTTTAGCTATTGAAAAACAGTTGTTGGTAGAATTAAAACGATCACCAACATTTTACTCTGATGTAATTAAATCATTTCTTAAGAAAGATAGTAAATTCCTTATTACATTCTATCTAGCTATTTTTTAACTTTCGTTTTGTAACTTTCTGTTACAAAACAAGCAACTACTTACCATAACTTTGAATTCACTTTTAATTTATTGTACCTAACCAGTAGTTTATGAGAAAATTGCGATGATACATACGTAGGTACCTATCAGTCGAAAACTGAACTTTCTTTTTTTGAAATCGGTTTAAATTTTATTGGGCTTGCCTTATTTTGAAACCCTAGGCCCGCCACTGCTACAGAGCTATATTTCTTATTTTCATACAGTAAAATTACCAAATTAATTAAAACTTGTAAATAATATAATAATAATAATAATATTCCACAACTATCACACAACGCCATCTAGTCCCAAGCTAAGCAGAGCTTGTGTTATGGGTACTAGACAACTGATAAACATACTTATATATTTATAAATACATACATATTATAGATAAATTACACAGACACAGAACAAATGATCGTGCTCATCACACAAACATTTGTCCTGGGTGGGAATCGAACCCACGACCTCCGGCATAGCAGTCAGGGTCACTAACCACTAGACCAACAGAGTATTTGCTGTCAAATATTTATAAGTTTTAATTATTATAGAGACATTGCCAACTTTCTGGTTATGCGCCCTTAACGATATACCTACTAGATGTCATAATGTCTACTTTTGTTACAGATTTGAATTTGGGAAAAATAGAAGACTACAAAATGTGGTTTAATTTATTAAAAAAAAAAACAGTCTATTTGTTTCAATTATACAAAATACATTCATTTGCTATGGTAATAATCCTAGTGGTTACTAATTTTCCGTCTAAATGATCTTTCTCACAGTTCATTCATCGTTTTTTCGATATATAATATACAGTGTGTCCGGACACGAGTTAGCGATACTTGAAGGGGATATTATAGATTCATTTTCATCGACAAAACTGCTTTTAAAAAAATTCTTACTCCAACACCTCGCGAATGGCGGCCATTTTAGTTTTTTGATTTGTCCAACTGTGGTATGGCAAATATCTTTAAATCCAAGACACCTACAAACATGCCAATTACTTTGATGCAAAGTTAAATGTTAAGGCTTTTCAAAAACTTGCGAAAGTTTTCTAAATAATATGTAAAAAGAACCAAAAAACGTTGGCAAACACGAAATTGTACTCAAAAATCACTGAATATTTTCACATTTTACACTCTAGCACGAAAAGTACCCCTGTATTTTGCCTAGGTATTTGCATTAAATTAAAAGTATTTGAGTTAGGCTATAAAATCGTATCAAAATTATTTCTCTACGTCAAGTTCTTTAGGAGTTATTCTTCCTTGAACATAACCCTTCCTTAACGAATGTACCCCAATATTACAGGTGTCGCATTCTTTGGGCGAGCTAAATCGTTTCAGTGTAAATTTATGAGCTGGCATTATTAACCACCATCTAAATGATCGCAACTAATCACCCATAAACTGAAATGGCCCATTTTTTAAATTTATTCAAAGAAACCGATTTCATAAAGTAAAAAAAAATGTATTATTTCAGTTTAATGGTGATTCGTTGGGATCATTTACATGGTGGTTAATAAGGCCAGCTCATAAATTTACGTTGAAACGGTTTAGCTCGCCCAAAGAATGCAGCTTCTGTAACATTGGTGGTACATGCGCTAAGGAAGGGTTATGTTCAAGTGAGAATAACTCCTAAAATACTTACCGTAGAGTAATAATTTTGATACAATTTTATAGCCTGACTCAAATACTTTTAATTTAATGCAAAAACCTAAGCAAAATACAGGGGTACTTTTCGAGCTAGAGTATAAAATGTGAAAATATTCAGTAATTTTTGTGTACAATTTCGTGTTTGCCCACGTTTTTTGGTTCTTTCTACATATTATTTAGAAAACTTTTGCAAGTTTTTGAAAAGCCTTAACATTTAACTTTGCAATAAAGTCATTTGCATGTATGTAGCTCTCTTGGATTCAAAGATATTGGCATTTTATTGTACATACCCCAGTTCGACAAATCAAAAAACTAAAATGGCCGCCATTCGCGAGGTGTTGGAGTTAGAATTTTTTTAAAAGCAGTTTTGTCGATGAAAATGAGTCTATAATATTCCCTTCAAGTATCGCTAACTCGTGTCCGGACACACTGTATATACACCGTGTTCCGGACGATATACATAAACTTCGACCAGATGTTCAAACCACGGAAGTAAGCATTTTTCATTATGGACACATTAATAAATTCTTATTTTTTATTTTTTGTTAATTTTCATACAAACTAAATACCTAGACGTAAATAACCCGATATGCATGCCTCTTTATCCGAATTGGCAACGTCATTCATAACATTTGGCGGGCTGAAACAAATGAAATGCAAATAGTATTTGATAGATTTCAAATTAAGATACTTTCTCACTGCATAGCTCAATTAAATTTCATTAAATGAAATTACAAATATCTTTGTAACGAAGCCTTTTTAAGTACTACTTCCTTTGCTGGATTTGATTTGTAAAAGCCATAGAAGTATTTGCTAAAGTTTATGGATAACGTGAAGAACACGGTGAGTATATTGTTCTAATAACTCATCCCCAATATTCATACCCAAAACTTTCTTTACGACGTTTTCCCTCCCATCATCCAAGTGCTTAACATTTTAATTTTCAAACTAGAAAACATAGACACGATATCCCTAAGGACGAACTCTCCATACAGTTATTATTTCAGAATGCCCCACTTAACGTAGTCATTGACAACTCCATTTAGTCTCTCTGAGTAGAGGTCGCTGGTCTTATCGAAGACAAAATCATCCAAATCGGTAGACTCGTTGATTTCGGGTGCATCCTCGCTGTCGACTGTCACTATGGGTAGTAAAAATACTGCCACCACGAGTCCGTACGCCATTTTCTGGAAAAATAATATTTCAAAAGGTTACGATCCAGGGCCATATATTTGATAGGGCAGTCTGCATTTTATGCAACTTAAAATTAGTCATTTTTTTAATCTAAATACATTCAGAAAAACAAGCAAGTTTCTCTAGAGTGGTGATTAAATATACTCGTCAAAACAAAATAAGGGCCACTTTTTAAATTGCACTTTAATCAAGTATTGCTCTTATTCTGGGTACATAATAAATACTAAATATCTTGTTATGGTTTCTTTCAAGTATTAATATTGTTTCTACTGCATAATTGGAAATTCATAACTTTTTTTTAATTAGATATTTGAGATTACTTAGAATTTACGGTATGGTGTTTTTAAATTTTCAAACTTCTAACGGAGTTTTCTTCGACTAATACAGCAAGCAGGCTATAATGATCTTTCAATCTCATAAAGTCATGTATTTGGAGACATATAGACGCAAAAACAGCCACTTGGGGTGTCACCTTAATCCAGGGGGTCCGTAGCCAGAAGAGGTAGGTTTAATGGTGGAATATTCCCAACGAATGGTTCAAAATGCTTGAAACTGGTCTTAAAAGACGGGTAAAATCATCAGACGCCGTGATCAAGGAAGAAAGTAAGTAAGTAAAGCCCAAAAAGACTATTAAGTTTGTTTAACCGCGCAAATAGAGCGAAAATCTACTGCGCGGGCCGTACAAACTCCATTGCGTCGAGCTACAGGCACCCCTATAATTGCCTACACTATTCCGAATCGACTCCATAAAGACTAACAATACTCAAGAAGATGCTTGGTTCGCCTCCAGTTAACTGCAGCGTATGGTGCAAATCGTGAAACATTTGCGAAGGAGAAAATTTATCGAACTGTTTTAACTGGGCTTCATTGCTTTTTATTGATGATTGGTGGGTTATTCTTTTTCAATAAAAACTGATTCATACGAGTGTAGAGAAGATCTAAACAACAGGTTTCAGATCCTTGCTCTCTTAAAACAGACTGTTCTGGCGAGTTCTGAGTTATGCTCTGGGGCGGTTATCTCTATCACGCAAAACTGAGCTCGCACTTCTTAACGAGGGTGCTGTAACTCCTCAAAATTGAGTAGAGAATGTGGTGCAACTCCACATTATCCCATTCGCACAGCGAGGAATACCTGAGTTCTTCTTGAAGCAGGATAATGCTCGAGCGATCACGACGCGACTAACAGTGCACACATTCCCTTACGCTCGAATTATGATGTTACAGTGGACAGTCAGGATTTTAACCTGAGTTCTATTGAGCATTTAAGAGATGAGTTAAAGAAGAGTGAAAAAGAAAGTAAAATTCCCATCAACACGCAGCTGGATCTCATAAATTGTCTGAAAACTTGCTGGTAGAGTATCCAAAAAGAAAATGTTCGGTATTTAATCCAGACCATTCCACCTCCCATAAAATGAGCAGAACAGAGAGAACAGAGTTAAAAGAGAAGCTTAAAAGAACACTTTGGAACATTAAAGATGTAATTTTATCGATTTTTTTATGTTTTATGTAACTTGATACATTCCTGCAATTCCTCACTTTTCATTCAATTTGGTTTATTTTAACGATTTATTGGAATACATATTTAATTTTTGTGTATTTCCATCTAAAACCATTAATATTAATCAGATTCAGTCATTGTAATTAGTAATATTTAAACATTATTTAATAAATCGATAAAAACCAGGTGGCCCTTATTTTGTTTTGAGTAGTATAAATTGTTTATGCCTGGTAGTCTTATCGTAATAATCTAAACAATTGTTAGCGATATTACCTCCTTCAATTCACACTCGAAGTCTTCCCTTGAGAATGTCTCCTCGGGGTCGAGGTTCAGTCTCTTCATGGCGGCACTGAGCTCCGTGTAGTAGTGATCGAGGAGTTTCTCGTAATACATGGCGCGGAACTCCTCGTCGGAGCCGGTTATGATAAAGTAGATCAGGTCTGTGGCAGGACTGCCTGGATGCAGGGTTTGAAGGTCTAAGATTTTGATTTCCAACTTGCCATCCTAGAAAAAAAAAAATAAGTAAAAATCACATATAATATTTGAAATGTGATTTCTTCGCACCAAGAAGGCCATCATTTACAGCACGCGTAACACGACCAAGTTTATCTCTGTTCTACCAAGAATAGACTAAGTTATTTCATCGTTATTTCTATACAAATCGATTGTTTTTTTTTGCACAATTATGATTATGGTTCGTACATCATTAAATTAATGATAGATTTATTACTTTTTTATATTTTAAACATTGTCATGCTTAAAACGGTAAAAATCTTTGCTTTCCACGGTGTCATGGTACGCGTGCTAGTCAATCTTGAACAGTAATATTCTTTAATGGTTGTCAACTTTAATAATAAATTCCTGATAAAAGGGGACTGAATACGCAATGAAACGGACACTGTAGACATCTTGTAATTTTTAAACGAAAATATTCATTCTCTTCATATTGCTATCAGGTTATCAGTGTTCCAACCACCATAGTACGACATGAATGTTCAAAAATTTTAGGAAAGAAATCCTTAGAGTTAGTATTCCTAAAATTACCTCTCGAACTCTATGCAGCAAGTTATTCCCTCTGAAGTCGCCATGTATTATTGTAGTTTTACGAAAAGCATCGATCATTTGAAATGGATTTGGCTTATCTTCCATAAACTTTCTTAAAGCTTCTTTGTTCTTCGGTTTTACATTATCCAGCGCAAGGTTTACCATTTTCTTCATCATGTTGTCTATCTTTTCAGTCTCAGTCCAATTCATTTTCAAAAATTCCAAAGTCTTTTCGAATTCTTCAGGATCTTTTTTATTAAATGCGAAGGACAGTGCGTGCATTTTCGCCAGGTCTGTAACTGCTGATGAAGCGTACTCCCAATCATACGAATGGAATCTGTCGTGAGGACCATAACCGAGCGCCAATAAATTTTCTAGGACTAGTATATCTTGTTTATTGCTAACGTCAACACCAAAACACTTGGTGAAGTAAAGTCTGTGCTCCTCAGGCACTCCATTTTCTTCCTCTAAGGCCGCGTAAATTTTTAAAAGTTTTGTATAAGCAAACCTTTCAATGTCGTAAAAATCCGAAGGCATTTCTTTGCGCATTTCTTCTCCAAATGCTGAGATTTTTGCAAATAATTGAAGATCTTCTTTGTTTTTCTCTCTGATGATCACGGTAAATAGTTTCGACGTATAGTTGGCTCCTCCACTTGATATTTCATTTATAATTATTTCAGGATTTTCATATTTTTGTTCTTTTGCTATTTTGTTTAATAATTTCTGCAGAGGTTCTTGGTTTTGCTCCATGGTTACGGCTCTCAAACTGTACTGAAATAAGAAATAGTAAGTTATTTGATTTTATAATGAATGGTAGAGACGATAAGATAACTAAAATAAAACCTTTCAAGTGCGTGTTCGAATGCACCAAGTAAAGGGTTCCGTAATCTGGATTGAATATTAAAAAAACAACTTTCATTTGCTGACATCTTATGAAGGCGTCCATTTCACCACGTACTACGTATCGTACTTCAAAGCTAACATTCCAGAAATCAATCCCTAATTCGATAAACTGCTTTATGATATTCTTAAAGACTTATCCAATGACAACCCAGAGCACGGGTTCTCGAGAAAAAGAGACATCCTCACTTTACATGTAGAGGAGGCATCCTACATTTTTAAGCTATTGCATAGCTTTTATCGCGGGCTCTGAGCGCGGCGACCGAATCACGAAAAAATCCTAACACCTCGCCTCGTCTAACGTCGTTTCAGTTCGGCAGACTTCGGAAATCATAAAAACATCCGTCATAAAGACAATTTACTTTTTCTTACTCATTCTAAACGGCCAGCTACAAAAGGAGGTTTTCACAATGAAAACTACTTATAAAATTCTTCTACAACAAAGCAGAGTGGCACAGTGGAAGCGTGCTGGGCCCATAACCTGATGAAAATTTTGACCCAGTTTGGAAGTGAGATCAAAATGTTCATTATATTTTTTTTTTATTACAGTAGTGCACCACAAACATTTGAAATAAATGATATTCTCATTAAATATTCGCGGTAGGCGATAATTTTTTTCCTTTTTTTAGGGTTCCGTAGTCAACAAGGAACCCTTATAGTTTCGCCATGTCCGTCCGTCCGTCCGTCCGTCCGTCCGTCCGTCCGTCCGTCTGTCCGCAGCTTAGCTCAGAGACCCCAGCACTAGAAAGCTGTAATTTGGTGTAAATATACGGATTTGTTGCGTCAAAAAAGTGGTAAAATAAAATCTCGTAAAATATTTTTTTTTAGGGTACCTCCTGTACACGTAAAGCGGGGATGTTTTTTTTTTTCTCGCGTACCCCTTAGTGTGGGGTATCATTAAATAGGCCTTTAAAAATATTGGTAGTTTCCATCAACAATTTTTTGATAAAAAGATTCGTTTGTGAAATATTAAGCTTTAAAGTGCTAATTTTTGCCCTACTCGAGTGTCCCCCCCCTCTACCAGCTAAACGGTTATGTTTGGGGGTGTGAAAAAATTTACAATAGTAGTATATATAACGAAGTTTAAAAGAAAATTATCATGACTAAGTGGGCTTTACAAGTTTACGAGTAATAGTTGACCAACTTATAAAACGTACTGGGATAACATTTTCCTAAACAAAATGTATCGGAGAACAACTGCAAATGTAAGTTTGTCAACTTCATTTTTACAGCTATAATAGGTAGTGGAGTGGAGTGGAGTGCAGTGGAGTGGAGTGCAGTGCAGTGGAGTGGAGTGGAGTGGAGTGGAGTGGAGTGGAGTGGAGTGGAGTGTAGTGGAGTGGAGTGGAGTGGAGTGGAGCGGAGTGGAGCGGAGTGGAGTGGAGTGGAGCGGAGTGGAGTGGAGCGGAGTGGAGTGGAGTGGAGCGGAGTGGAGTGGAGTGGAGCGGAGCGGAGTGGAGTGGAAGGGAGTGGAGCGGAGCGGAGCGGAGTGGAGTAGAGCGGAGTGGAGCGGTGGAGCGGAGTGGAGCGAAGTGGAGCGGAGTGGAGTGGGGTAGTGTGGGGTGGAGGGTCGAAAATCGCTTGAACCTTTTTAACAGGTTCATAGCGATTTTCGACGTGCCTTGACACCTCTCAAGTTTTTTTTTTTAATACGTCATAAATCGTAAACCTTTCAAAGTTGGAACCAACTACAAGAACTTTTATAGTATGTTATTACTTGCTGCTACGGAACCCTTTATGGGCGAGTCCGACTCGTTCTTGGCTGGTTTTTTAAATTTTAAATTGCTATGCAATATATTTACCGCTTCAGTCCCCGAGTGCCACACGTATTTTTTTACCACTTCGCCGGTTAACTGATCTGTATATTTATGTCAAATTACAGGTTCCTTAAACTAAGAGTCTCTCAGCTTGCAGACAAGACGGACCGAAGGACATGGTGAAAGCATAAAGGTTCCTTGTAGATACATAACCCTAAAAATGTATTTATAAGAATGATAAGCATCTCTTAACTACGTTGTTATTACATTAACTAGAACATTCATGCTAGAAACGTAATAATTATTATACAGTTTGATAAGAGAGTAAACATTGTGTTGTTACGGAACTAACTAGATATTTAAATATTTACCTTATAGATATGAACCGTTGCGATGATGTCCTCAAAGAAGTACAACAATTGCAATGTGTTCGAAAGATAATATAAAAAGAAATATCATCTGAAGTGCCTGGCTTTAACAGAGTCGCAGTTCGGGACATTCACGCTAGACAAGAAGAGTTGGTTGTGTCCAGAACGTTCATGTACTATTCCAAAGAAAGGTAATTCTGAAACACGAGTCCGAGGTAAAACACTGTTGGAAAAAACCCGTGAACACAGACCGTGAAAGTCGTCGCAATACAAAGGAGCTCACTATAATTGATAACGGAAGGTAATCAAGTGCCAGATGAACTACGAGAGTTTCGCTTATTAGAAATGAAAACACGTCTGGATGAGCAAAAGGAAGATTTCATACTGCTGCAGAATACGTATACATCAGTAAATACAAAAACAGAATTAAAATACTTAAAAAGGATACTGGAGGTAGTTGAAGGAAAAACAAAACAAAGTGGATATTTAATACTAGAACTAAAGTTATTTTAGAAAAAAATGAACAATTAGAAACCAGTCTCGCTGCCACAAGTATTAAAGAAAAAAAGGTAATGAACAAAAACCTAAAACACAGGTTGTGTCATTTGAAGGGTACAGGGGCAAAACAAGGAATGCCACAAAAAGTTCAAATATAAACTAATTATTTAGCTTTTCGTGCGTATTTTTATGTAGCAGTATGTAAAAAGTATAACGTCCACCCACTAGGTGGGCAGACGATCTTATGAAGGCCACAGGATCACGCTGGATGCAGGCCGCTCACAACCGGTCGTATTGGAAGTCTAAAGGGGAGGTCTATGTTCAGCAGTGGACGTCTTACGGCTGATGATAAAAACGACCATAGTCCACAGTAAAAAGGAACATAACATGCAATGTCCATAGTGAAACGGAGCATAACATAGAAATATGGAATGTCCAACTCAGTGGTACAACATATCAATGCTAAACCAGCTAAAAATAAGCAGAAAAATACCTAAACCTTTTGAAGTTATTGTAGTAGTTGAGGGTGAAATTATAATTACATATAGCTTCTATACACAAAAATTCTGGAGAGGTGTATCGGCTTTCGCATCAATAAAAAATAACGTCGTATACTGAGTGAATTGTTTAACTGGGCGTAGATGGCTATATCCGTATCTTTGAGGAATATTGAAAAAAAATTAAGGCCGATTTTGAGGAAAACTAGAACTGCATCATTAGATTTTAGAAAAATTAATAATCCTGGCCAGGAATCGAAAGAAAATCACACCCAGTATTATTACACCATTAGATAGCGTCGCTATTAGTAAGGATTGAATTCTGGGAAGTAATGGATTTTGTGCGAAAATGTAACAAACGTCTATCCATCCATATAACTTCAAAAGCTTATTATAACTGCTTATATATAAATTATGTATCAGCTTGTAACAGAGAGGTATCCAACCTCTTCTGTTCCTTCAACCTCTTTACTTTAAGATCTATTTATAATTTTTAAAAATTCATGTTTCGAATTTACGTTCTGTCATTGCATCACCTTCAATTCTTTTCTTGGGACTACAATTTTTACCACGGCTCCAGCTGCACGTGCTACAGTGTTGTTTTATTTTACAATAAATTACTTATCACCCCGTTGTGTTTTTTAAGTGCTACACAACCAGTACTACAGCTCCAAATCGAGCAAATACCGCATCAACAGTACCGAGTTCGCCATTCACTGCGGCTCCAGCAACCTTTCCGGCTTCCTCTCGGAGGACGATGTCACCGTGGGCGACATCACGGTGCGCGACATAAACCCTGGACCCATAGCCGGCCTCGCCTTCGTGGCCGCTAACTTCGACGGCATCCTCGGCATAGCGTAGCAGCATCTCGGTGGACGGCCTATTAGCCCTGCTCTACCCTTGAAGGTGGCTCAACGCTACAAACTTATCGCATTTGTAATATAAAGTTTCGTAGTTTTTTTATAAGATTGTTGATTTGTTACTTTATGCTCGTTATCAGGCCCGTGCCTTGGCAAAAAATAAACAAGATAAATATAATTAATACTGACTGACGCGTGCCATTATCGCTTGCTTATCTTGTTACTTACTTAATATTACGCGTACCTCGTAAGTCTTGTGGTCATTATGACGGTCTGCTGAGTGTGTTGTCCCGGGTTTGATCCATGGTCGAGTAAGATTTTATTCGGTTTTCCATATGCTTTTAAAGAGGAAACCATTTTGAGCATTTAAAAAGAGTCTCATTAAATTACGATCATACATTATGTGGTTCTGTAACAGATCTTTCTTTTTAGATTGTATTATATTAAAATTTACATAATTTATTAGATAAAAAAAACTTTTACCTCCATATTATTTAGTATTATATAATGAATTTTGAAGCTGTATTTTTCCAATGATTGCACATAGGTTCAAGAACTATCTTAGCGTCTTTCACACCTATTATCTTAATATAATTATATAAATCTCGTGTCACAATGTTTGTCCTCAATGGACTCCTAAACCACTTAACCGATTATAATAAAATTCGCACACCATGTGCAGTTCGATCCAACTTGAGAGATAGGATAGTTTAAATCTCAAATTATAGTCGCAATTTTAATTTATTCCTAATATAGTAGAGATTGTACCCGTGCGAAGCCGGGACGGGTCGCTAGTAAATCTATAATTTTGGCAAAAATATTTCAGTAGCAGTTCGAAGATGAGAAGATGCTAGTCCTCGCCTCCTGGACGAGTCGCAGAGACATTATTCCTGCGTCTCATATCTTAACGGCCCCCACTAAATAAATTTAAATTCACACAGAATTTGCTTAGTAATTAAAATATAATGAAATCGGAGCGTGCCTTTGTGCATGTCTTATTATTACCAATTAAGCCGATAATAAGGTGGGATTTTCGATACCTACCTCGATTTCATAATGATTGCTCATAATTTTAAATTTTGCTGACAAACAATGACAACGCTATAAATAAAGACAGGCTATGTAGATTATTGTAGATGTCCTTATTTTTTAACACGCTTATATTAGCTTCACTTGTAACTACGAGTATGTATGTATGTAAGAAAATCTTGGAATCTTAATTTGACCCACTTCCCGGTCTTCGATTAAGATGAAATTTTGCACACGCTCTGAGTTCTGATGACAATACATGACTAGCTAAGAAACGTCATTACAAATCCAATATGGCTGCCTCCCCAAGATGGCGGACTGGCTGTTTGAAATCCACCCCCATGATATGGGTATCAAATGAAAGGGTTTGCTGTCAGGAATACGAAATAAATAGTCACGTGACTTAAATCCAATATGGCGGACGTCCAAGATGCAGACATGCTATTTGAAATGCACGCCCATGATATGGGTATCAAATGAAAGGGTTTGCTGTCAGGAATACGAAAAAAATAGTCACGTGACTTAAATCCAACACGGCGGACATCCAAGATGGCGGATTGGCTATTTGAGATGCACTCCAATGTTATGGATATTAAACGAAAGGGTTTGCTGAATGGGATACGAAAAAATAATCACGTGACCTAAACCCAACATGGCGGCCGTCCCAAGGTGGCGGATAAGTAGTAAATTAAGTTTGAATAATAAGAAGACTAAAATGTATAGTTTATAGTGCGTGCTAAAAGCGTGTTTTTTAGTTTTTTAAACTATTAAAGAATTATTATCCTTATTGCACAATTTCTGTTAGTAACGTGTCATTTTTTATAAATAAGTGCCAAGAATGAATACTATGTAGTTGTCAAGTGCGAATCGGACACACGCACGAAGGGTCCCGGGTCATCTAATATACACCGTGACTTTTTAGTCGTCTTACAAAAGAGGTCCACTTAATGTACCCGACATAAAATACCTCTAGGCGTGATTATTTTATTTTTTTTCATTAATAATAATTTTTATCATTAATAAATAGGTACGTTAGAAATATGAAACACCCTGTAAAAATGTATACGTATTGAACTGTAGAGTATACCTACCCAGCGCACGAGTCGAGCAAATCATTCTGTCTCCATTTTCTATGAGACAAGGGTGTTTTTAACTACGCCTTGCGTCATAATAATGAACAATATTTTTATTTTTTAATTTTTAAAATCTCATAAATCCCTATTTTTTTATTATAAACGTGTTCTAGTCATTGGATACATGAACTGGGCTGCCGTTGTAAGACGACTAAAAAGTCACGGTGCATAAAAATCAATGTCACTTTTCGTTGTAATGTTATAACTCAAGAACGAGCTCACCTATCCAAACCAAATGTTTAGGCTTTGTTCGAACTACGACTTGCGACCAATTGGTCGGTTTTCAATTGTCAAAAGAATTGTTAATAAAAAAATGGCCACAGTTTGTGATTTAACCTTGGCGTAACTTTAGTCCACGTTTATTAATAAGGGGGTAAAAAAAATACACACGACAATCAAGTTTGGAACTTCACATTCGTCTCAGTTCAAAGTAACATGGGATTAGGAAGCCATATAATAGTGCATTAACAACATCAAACGACAACGCGGCCCACAAAATGATGGCGGGATATTCTGTCCTCGCTAAAATAATTATCTCTCTATCGCTCTAAGGTTTGCTGTAAGAAAACCCAATTCTGGGTTAAGCTCGCCTTTGTACATAACTTACTCTTACGTGCAATGTTATTTAAATTATGTCAATAAAGAATAACAATTTGATACCTCTAGCTTTTTCTGGGAAAAAGGCTACTGATTGGCGGACAAACGGGCGTAAATTTTCCGATTTGTTTTCTTCTTAATCTACTTTTTAATCACGCAATGTCGGGTCAGCACGATTCTCTAATACTTAAGCTTTAACACTGTAACGTAATAGCATTTTAAAACCAAATACTTACATCAAAAGCGTACCTCGTCTTGTATAAAGGTACCGACTAAACGAAACAGTTCATTTGTTTTCTACATTGATTTGTCTGTTACTGAGAAATATGTTGATGATGAACAAAGAAAAGTGCACAAGAACTTCGTAATTGATCTCTTTATGAGATACGGGAGCCTTAGAATAGACTATTAACCTTGAAACAGACATAAATACCTACATAGGTAAATATTTACATGGCAGAATCAATCTACCATGTAAATATTAATATCACTGATTATACTGTTTAAAAGTGTTAAAATTACATTATTTATCTTTTCATCTACATAGTTACAACTGACCCATTCCTGGTTCACACTACTTTTACGATTTGACCAAATTGAGACTTGGTATTACTAATTATAAAAAATTTAATTAAAATAACTTTTAAACTAATTCAAAAACTTATTCTCATAAGCCTTCTGAAATAAATTCTCAAACAGATGATAAAAACCGCAACACATTTGTTGCGTTATTTAAAATATTAACGTGGTCACAATCATAGACAGATAAGAAACGTAACTGTATTATAGTAGTAGCCACAAGATACACCGAGCAGTGTACCGGAATACGGCATTGCCGCTTGGCGGCACGATTTTGCAAGCCTTCGGCTTAAACTTACCAACTTACCACAAGTTGATGTCACTTGAACACCACCCAGGAACTGTGTGTAGGGTATCATGAAGGGAGTACCCCCTCCTACGGACGCGAGTGACTCAGTCCCCAAAATTCTCATTCACACATTTTTCCTCACCTTTTAAACTTTCCCTGGACTTCCAAAAATAATTCAATAGTAAAATCAGCCAAATCGGTCCAGCCGTTCTTGAGTTCTAGCGAGACTAACGAACAGCAATTGATTTCTATATTTCACAAAAAAAAAAGTCATCGATTCAAAAAGTACAAAATTTCATCTCAGTATTGTATTTTTTTTTAATTAAAATTCTAACAGCACAAGTAATTTGTGTCAGTTTATTAGTGTCTATTAAACAAACTGATGCATCCTTGTTACATCAAACAAGATTTTGGTCATAGAAAACACTTTCAATAAAGAAAATCACATACACATTAAATAAATCACATACACGTACACATTAACATACACATTTAATAAATAATTAATTAACACACAATAAAAAAAATAAAAATTCTAATTAATCAAATTAATTTAGAATATCTCGCGAACGAAGTCGCGGGTAGCGGCGATCATGTTATAAAAAAATATTTTTAGTTATATGCGAAACCTGAATATAGTTTGTTCAGAATCAGTAATTGAATCAATTGCAATAATTTTGACATATATTTTGTTCCAAAATTATTTCAATTAATTTTTAACACAAGTAATTACAATACAATTACTGTACAGTTAGGTTCATATTGCCAAACTATTATTTATTTTATTTTATTTATTTATTTATTTAAGGACTATGGAAGACTTACAGCTAAATACAATGGTGATAAATAACAGTACGTTAATCTGACAGCCAATTACAAGTCTTCACGTCTAGAACTTGCTTAGTATAAAATAACTGTGGAGCAAAATGTACATTCCGCTAAATCATGCAATAAATCTAAAGATACATACAGGTCAAGACCATCACCAATTTTTTTTTTAAAGCCGAATATAATACAATTGGTACTGTATAAAAGTAATTATAAAGAATAACAAAGACTAAAGATTAATCACTAAAAAAGTTTTCAGATAAACGCTTTTTTGCCGTTGTCACACTCGTTTCAAAAATATCAAAGTCGAACTGTTTGCACACCTTATTAAAATACCCACTTACACGCACAAAGTAGGAATTTTGTCTATAATTAGTGTTTGCAAATGGCACCCTTAGTGGTGGATTAAATCTTTTGGATTTGCTAGGAACATTAAAGTATAAAGAAGACAAAATATCAGAACAGTTTATGTCGCCTCGAACCGTTTTTAATAAGAATATACAATCGGAGATCTCACGACGATTATTCAAAGGTAAGAGATGATATTTTTTACAAAGACTAAGATAGTTACTGGACTGATACGGAACCTTTTGATGAAAGCATAAAAACCTTATGAATCTTTTTTGTATGCGCTCAATGCGGTCAATATATTTGTGATAGCATGGACTCCATATTTCGGATGCATATTCCAAGTGGCTTCTAACAAAAGTGCAGTATAGAATTTTTAGAGTCTTGGCTTGAGTGAAGCACTTGGATAATCGCATTATGAAACCGAGGGATTTCGAGGCTTTAGCGACGATGGTATCAACATGCTTATCAAAAATGAGTTTGGAATCGTGATGAACTCCCAGGTCACGAATAGTACTACATCTAGGTAATATATGACCACCAAGAGTATATGTAGTGGCTACAATAGATCGTCCACGGGAATACGTTACAACTGAGCATTTTTTAGGGTTCAGATCAAGCTTGTTTTGCTGGCAGTATGCCTCGAGATTCAGTAAATCAGTTTGAAAGGCGAACATATCCGCAGTCGATGATATGGTGGCATAAATTTTCATGTCGTCAGCGAAACACAATAATTTACAAAAGGTCATACAAGAATTGATGTCATTCACATAAATGATGAATAATAAGGGACCAAGCAACGAACCTTGGGGGACTCCGCTCGGAACTAAAACCCAGCTAGATACATAATTATTCAGCACCACAGCTTGAGACCTGTTTTCAATATAAGAGGAAAACCAGCGCAACAAGTCTCCGCGTATGCCGATGCTCTCTAACTTCTGCAACAAGATGAAGTGGTCAATTCGGTCAAAGCACTTACTATAGTCTGTGTAGACAACATCGACTTGTTTACCGTGATCCATTGCGTCGGTGATGTAGTCATTGAGCAAAATCAGATTAGTGACAGTGGATCTGCCCTTGAGGAAGCCGTGTTGGAAGGGACTAAAGGATTGTTCAAGAGCAGAATAGACCTGGTTATAAATAATCCTTTCAAAAACCTTGGCAATGATACACAACTTCGATATCGGTCTGTAGTTAGTAACGTCTGTCTTGACTCCTTTCTTATGTACCGGAGTTATGAATGCCGATTTCCAAAGTTTGGGTACAACACAAGCATCTAAAGATTTTTTAAAGAGCATTGAGATGGGAAGTGCAATAGATGCAGCGCAGCGTACGAGAAGCTTAGATGAGATATTATCCGGGCCCGGCGCTTTCGATGTATCTAATTTTCGAAGTAAGTTGGCTATGTCATCAATGTTCACCGTGATACGATTGATATCGGACGATAAATTAGAGGATTCAATGACAGAAGAAGAATTTGAATTAGAGCTACCACCATGATTAAGGCTAGGATCTAAGAAAGTGGAGTGAAAATAGGTTGAGAATGCCTCACATATGGATTCACCAGTACGCAATGTTTGATTGTTAAAATTGAACGTGCTGGGGATTGCATTTATATTATGACGTTTTTTAACAAAAGTCCAAAATGTTTTAGGATTATTTTTTATTGACGTTTCAGTAAGTTTCAAATAATTTGTGTAACATTGACTTTCTAATATTTTTACCCTGTCGCGAAGAAGTTTAAATGTTAGTTCGTCAGCCTTATTGCCATAAGTTTTAAATTTTTTAAAGTATTTGTGTTTTTCTTTAATTGTTTTTATTAATGAGGAACTGTACCAGGTCGGATATGCTTTATTACGACAAAGTTTCTGAGGTATATAATTTATTTGAAGATTATGGATAACGTTATTAAAGAAACTTACAGAATCATCGGCTGATCTTATTGCGAACTCACTTTTCCAATCAGTCATACAGATGTCACGATTAATGGATTCGTAATCACCCTTATCATATAAAAATTGTATACGTGACGCACACTGAAGGGGAGGTGTCTCAACAAGATCCATTGTAATTAACAATGCTGGGTGATAATCATCGATTGGTACCAGTGGGCTTAAACTTTCAGTCACGTTGACTGCCTGGTTCGAGAGCACTAAATCAAGTATTTTACCGTATTTGTTAGTCACGCCATTATATTGACCAAGATCAAGAGTACATAACTCATCTCCAAGTAATACCTCATCACTACTTCTAAGGTTCGTTGGGACGAACGATATATTATCAGATGGGACCCAGCTTATTCCGCTCATATTAAAATCACCGATGATAAGAAATTTGTCCAAATCATTACCAATTACAGACCGATTTAATGTCGAAAGAAAATTTGACAACTGAGACGAAAAGGAAAGACCCCGATTTTGTTTACATAAATAAATCCCACAGAGATGTAAGTTAAAATAGTTACGAGTAATCGAATTCTTCAAGTGTACGCTTATCCAGAGGTCTTCAGCCGTAGAATGAAAATTTTGTTGACATGTCACTGATAATTCTCGACGAACAGCTATTAGAACTCCTCCACCGCGTGATTGCCCAGTCAGTACGTAATCCCGGTCGCGACGCCACACAATATACCTCTCATCAAAAAATTCCGAGTTCATAATACCATCCAATAACCAAGTCTCAGTGAGAACAACAATATCAAATGAGCTAGCTAACATTTTACGAAAGAAAGTATCGGTTTTAGTTCGAAGACCACGAACATTCTGATAAAAAATGTTTAAACCAGGTAGACTGACATTAATGTTGGTAGCCATCACTTAAAAATATTAATAAAATCAGGGTTATTGCAAAATAAATATACATGAAGTAGGCAAACGGTGACTATTATTATTGGTAAGCAGCAATTATTCGACACTGAGCGGTAAACAGCTGTGTGAGAAGGCAAGCAGTAATGCGTAGTGCGTGCGAGTGCGAGCGAGCAAGAAGACATATTATTTAGCTTAAACACTTTAAAGTAAACAGCGCGATAAGAAACATAAAGGATTTTTTTAACAGAACAAAAGAGAGGTGTCGGGCTCGTTAGCATAACAGAGGTGCTAAACATTTTGTAACATCTAAATAAAAGTATAAAAACATAAAGCCGAAAAGATTGTATATAGAATAAGTTGCATATTAGGTAAGTTTGTTTAAATCCGATTCCTTTCTCACTATGATAACTTTACAGTTAGTGTTTTTAAGCACGTGAATTTTTCCGTGCTTCACCCAAACAAACTCATAATTCTTTTCACTGGCGATGGTTTTAACTTTACTTAGCAGCTTCTTATATTCCACACTAAGGTGGTCATTAACAAAAACACGCTGCGAAGTACCTTGGAACCCGATATCAGAGGTGGATAAGTTCTTTACAGCTCGCGCTGCCGCTATAAAATCTTCTTTGACATATCTGTTTAAAAAACTTACTATTATAAGTTTTTCATTAGAGTTGTAAATCGGCACCCTGGAAACGTAGTTGATTAGTGTTTTGGGGCAGCTATAATTAACTTTGCGACCAATGGCTTCAATAATCGTGAATAAATTCTCATCTTTTCGTATGGGCACTCCTTTGATTTCGATATTATTTAACCGGGACCGCTGATCACTTGATGAGAGTTCGAACTTCACTTTAGATAGGTCAGACTGTAAGTCATTCATTGCCACCTGCATCTTTTCAAGTTCAGATACTTTTGCTTCAACTTCGGTAATCCTCACATCAAATTCGTCGAGTTTACTACTCGTACCTTGACATGTCGACTTCAACTCAGTTAGCTCATCCTTAATCACCTTGATGTCATCACTGAGTGTCGGTAAGTTCAGTAATTGACGCTTCATGTCCCGAATTTCACTCAGGATCGTTTCGAGAGACGCTTGGTCCGATGTGGGTACAGCTGGAGATGAGATTCTGCAGGCCGAGCACTTCCATTGTGCCATTCTAGTAGCACCCAGCTTTCTCCATCCAGCTTCAGATATGTTGGCACATCCAAAATCCAAATACTTTTTACAGCTCCCACACTGAACGCCATCATTGAACTGCACGTTACACAATGCACACGTTTTCATTTTTAGAATGTTAAACGTAATCAATGTTAAATACTGAACGAAATGTAAAAAAAAAAAAGGTTGACGATCTATTTAATTGACTGGCGCGTACGGTACGGCTGAGTGTCCACAGTGAAGTGATGATTATCAATGAGTTTACGACACAGGGGGCGCGTATTGAGCCAGGGTACCGCGCCCCGCTGCGAAATTAGCATATTAATTCTGAACGGACAACCAGGTAACATAACAAGCTTATAACTTCGTGTTTTTCATGATACAGTTTTAAAATTTTGTACATAGATTCTTTACACAAAAATACTAGACAGGTGTATCGGGTTTCGCATAAACAAAAAATAATGTTGTAGTTGAATCATAAAATACAATTAATTTAAATAATACAGCAATGTATTAAAAACAAATACACATTGTATCTTTACGTTTCTTTGGTTCTGGTTTGAGAACACCCCACTTAACAAAGTCATTGATGAATCCATTTAGTCTCTTCGCGTACAGGTCACTGGGCTTGTCAAAGACAAAGCTGGATATGTCCATAGACTCGTTGACTTCAGGTGCGTCCTTGCTGTCAACTGTCACTAACGGTAAGAGGAAGACTGCTACCGTGACCCCATATGACATTTTCTGGAAAAATAATATTTGGAAAGGTAAATAAAAGTGGAGGGAGGTCTTTGCTTAGAAGAGATGCAAATCATAAGTATCATCATCATCATCATCTCAGCCATAGGACGTCCACTGCTGAACATAGGCGTCCCCTTTAGATCTTCACATATACCGGTTGGAAGCGACCTGCATCCAGCGTCTTCCGGCGATTTATAAGGTCGTTTGTCCATCTCGTTGGTGGACGTTCTACGCTGCGCTTGCTAGTCCGCGGTCTCCACTCTAGCACTTTTCGACCCCATCGGCCATCTGCTCTGCGAGCAATATGGCCTGCCCATTGCCACTTCAGCTTGCTAATCCGGTGGGCTATATCGGTGACTTTAGTTCGTCTACGGATCTCCTCATTTCGGATCACGTAGAGAAACACCGAGCATAGCCCTCTCCATAGCTCGTTGTTGCATTTGTTCTGTGTCTGGGTGTAATTTATCTATAATATGTATGTATTTAGAAATATATAAGTATGTTTATCAGTTGTCTAGTACCCATAACACAAGCTCTGCTTAGCTTGGGACTAGATGGCGTCGTGTGATAGTTGTGGAATATTATTATTATTACTTTGAGGTTTGAGATGAAGCCGATAGTGAAAGACCACGTTTCGGTACCGTAAGTCATCACTGGTAACACACATTGGTTGAAGACTTTCGCCTTGAGGCACTGAGGTATGTCGGACGAAAAGACATTGCGTAGTTTCCCGAACGCTGCCCAACCGAGTTGGATTCGGCGGTTGACCTCTTTCTCGAAGTTGGACCTACCTAATTGAACTATTTGTCCTAAATAGATATATGAGTCAAGAACTTCGAGTATCGAGTTTTCAACAGAGACTGGGGTGGGCACAACATTTGACATAATTTTCGTCTTGTCCATGTTCATTTTCAAGCCCTCCCGTTGTGAAACTCCGTCGAGGACATCGAGCATCATGCTGAGTTCCTCCATCGACCTTGCCATGACTACGATGTCGTCGGCAAACCGAAGGTGAGTGATGTATTCGCCGTTGATGTTGATGCCAAGTCAACATTTTCCATGTTTCATTCCATTGTTCCATTCCAGGAGTTTGAAGGCGTCTTTCATTGCGGCAGTAAACAGTTTCGGGGAGATAACGTCCCCCTGTCTTACGTCTCTTCTCAATGGAATCGCCTTCGTGCTCTGCTCCTGTACTCGGACCGACATGGTGGCATTATTATACTTGAAACACTTCAACACCTCGATGTACCTATAGTCAATACGGCATCGCTGGGGTGACTCAAGTACCGCCCATGTTTCCACCGAATCGAAGGCTTTCTCATAGTCCACAAACGCTAAGCATAATGGCAAGTTATACTCTTCGGTCTTCTATACATGCCGCAGCGTATGGATGTGGTCTATGGTACTATAGCCTCTTCGGAAACCGGCTTGTTCGGGAGGCTGGAAGTCATCAAGTCTGTGTTCAAGACGGTTCGTGATAACCCTTAAAAACAGCTTATAAACATGACTCAGAAGCGTGATGGGTCTGTAGTTCTTCAATAGGCTGTTATCACCTTTTTTGAAGAACAACACCACCTCGTCCTCGGACAGGACGGAATTTTAAAGTTTCTGGAGGACTTTAAGTACCGGTGTTCCACCCGCTCTCAGAAGCTCTGAAGTGATTCCATCCTCGCCCGGCGCCTTGTTGTTCTTAAGCTGCTTCAGGGCCATACTAATCTCGTACAGACTGATGTCCGGGATATCTTCGGTATAATGTCGGAACAGCTTGGCTCTTGAATCTCCTACCAAGCTGTCAACGGGCTTTGTGACCGAAGTGTATAACTGTCCATAGAAACTCTCGATCTCATCTCGCCTAAAACCTCTGCTTTGGTTGGCTGTATGCTCTTTAACACGATTCGTATTAAAGAGACGCAGATCGTGTCGCAAGGACTTAAATATAAGTCTATTGAGCTGCCTATATGACTTCATAAGACATTCATTGTCATCGGAAGACTGCAACTGTAGCAAGCGTCGTTCAGGCATGAGGTTCAAGGTTTGCTCGGTCAATTTCTGAGGTCTATCTTTACGGCAGGGTCTAAAAAACTTAGAACCTACCGTGCAGACAGTTTCCACTAGCCCATTGTTGATCTCGTCCACTGAAACTAAGTTCTCAAGGCAAGCAAAGCGATTAGAGAGCTCGAGTTGAAAGCTTTCGGGGTTTTGAATATGGGACCGAGTAGGTCGGAGCGTAGACTTCATCAGGCTGGACCTTTCAAGATTAACATTGATTTTCAGCGAGCTTCTTACGATTCGGTGATCGCTACCGGTTTTTACCCTGTTGATCACAGAGACATCACTGAATATCCGTTTCTTGTCGGTCATGAAGAAGTCTATCTCGTTTCTCGTGAAACCATCGGGACCCAGGTCCATTTACTGTGAGGCGGCTTCTGGAAGAAAGAGTTCATCATGAAGAGTTCCTCTTTCTCCAGAAAGTCGGCCAGCCTCTGCCCCCTAGGGTTCCGTTGCCCATACCCAAATTGCCCCACTCTCAACTCATCACCGCTTTTCTTGCCCAACTTTGCGTTAAAGTCCCCCATAACAACAGTGAATAGGTAAAGTATAAGTAAGGTAAGCATAATTAGCCTATATTGTTCCCACTGCTGGGACACAAGCCTCCACTATGAGAGAGGGAACGGCCTGTAGTCCACCACACGGACACAGTGTGGGTTGGTAGATGTCATATTTATTCGAATTATTCTAGGACATGCTGGTGTCCTCGCAATGTTATTTCACCGTTTTTGTGAGCAGCGCAAAAAAAAAGTAGAAGGTAGATAGAAAAAAAAGTTATATAACGTTTAAACGCCGAAGCGTAGAAAAAACTTATTATCTCTGCACTTCGGCGCTTCGTTAGTAAGGAGACTCCTTTTTAAAGGGTTTCTCATAGAAAATCCAACTAAAATATTGAACGACGGTTGTGTATGACACTTGGTTAGCAAATTACAGAATAAACTTTCTTGTCTCATTAGCTTTCTAAAATGGCGACACAGTGCCCACTTTCAGTTAGTGTCCTACCAGAAGAAATTTAAAACCTGTTTACCATTTGACTATTTCATTAGAAACGCCCTTTCTTCTTTATTATAAAACATTCATTGATTTAATGATGTAATAATAACATAATAATAATAATCAATCAAGATATTTAAGTACAGGTTTTTGTGGTTTACATATAATTTTAAAGACAGAGACATAAATTCCTTGTAGTTTACTAAATCAACAAGCCAATAGAAAATCTCAATGATTTCTTGATCTTAACTGTTTCGTTTTTGATTTTTTTTCGACATGTTTACTTATTCTACGAATATCTTGAAATAAACAAAGCCTTCTTGTATTGTCTACGGTAATATTTCTAACCAAAACACTGAACACAATTGTACTACAGTTGGATGCGTCTCTAAAGGGCATAAAGAAAATATATTATTGTCGGTGGCTTTGCTTATTTACATGGACTTACTTATTTATAAGAATTGACTGTAATGCAGATCTTTTGGGCAATATTTGAAATTGGTTGGTCGTGGCCTTAATCTAGCAAAAGGCTAGAGATGAGTAAGATGGGGCGAACTCACCCGAGAGAAACTAAAACTGGTGCACATAGACGGAAAACAGTAAAAAACTGTTGGGCGCCGGACTTGGTAGGATAGCAGGGCGGCCCTGAGTGTCATACCTCCTTCATTTCATAGTTAAAGTCTTCCCTGGAATATGTCTTCTCAGGGTCGAGGTGCAGTCTTTTCATGGCGGCACTGAGCTGCGTGTAGTAGTGGTCGAGAAGTTTCTCGTAGTACTTGGCGCGGAACTCCTCGTCGGAGCCGGAGACGATGAAGTAGATCAGGTCAATGACTGGACTTCCTAGCTGCAGGGTTTGAAGGTCTAAGATCTTGATCTCTACCTTGCCGTCCTGCAATAAGATTACGTATAAGTGCCGATTTGTTAAATAATTTTGAATGTAAAAATAAACTTTGTAATGCTCTGTAGTACAGAGACACTTTTTTTATCGTGGTAAAATCGTCAAATGAGTCATTCCACCCAGGGCAGGGCGGGAGGGACTGTCAGGTGACACCCAGGCGTTTGTTCCTTCCTCATCCGAGACAGGTACCTCCCGAAACTTCCGTGTCCGGAGACGACATGCGTCAGGACACAGGACACAGGTCAGGACGCCCGCCGTGACGCCTATGCAATCCAGCCACTCTTCAAAGAGGGGTCTTTACACCACGATTGCGGCGTGCCCCTACAGAGATACTTAAAAAATAGCAAAAGCACTTTCAAAAGGAAAACAAACATTGTCACTTCCTAAAATCTTATAAACAGGCTTGATTCTTGTTGAAGAGAAAAAAAAATGTCCAGTTGATCTCATTGTAAAAGTTGTTATTTAAACCTCAGATACTATTAAATAAACTTACCTCTTGCACTTTGTGCAGCAAGTTGTTCCCTCTAAAATCTCCATGTATTATGGTAGGCTTACGAATAGCAGCGGTGATTACATAAGGGGGTGGTGCATCCTTCATGAACTTTTCTAATGTATCTCTGTACTTGGGATTGACATTGCTTAAGGCAACGTTTAACATAGATTTCATCATACCGTCAAAAGTTTCATTTTCTTTCCAATCCACTTTCAAAGCTGCCGAAGTCTTTTCGAATTCTTCTGGATCTTTTTCACTAAATGCGAACGACAGTGCGTGCAGCTTCGCCAGGTCTGTAACTGCTGAAGAAGCGTACTCCCAATCATAAGAATGGAATCTATCATGCGGACCATATCCCAGTGCTAATAAGTTCTCAAGGACTAATATTTCCTGGTTTTTGGTAGCATCATAATCGTAACACTTGGTAAAGTGTAGTCTGTGCTCCTGGGGAATTCCGTTTTCTTCTTCTAACGACGCGTAAATTTTTGAAAGTTTCGTATAAAAAAAATTTCGTTGTCGTATATTTCCACAGGAAACTCGCTGCGTATTGCCTCTCCTACTGCAGCAATTTTGGCAAACAAATGAAGATCTTCTTTATTTTCTTCTCTTATGATCACTGTGAACAGTTTCGAAGTATAGTTGGCTCCTCCGCTTGATATTTCATTTATAATTAATTCATAGTTGACGTATTTATTTTCTTTAGCAATTTTGTTTAATAACTGTCGCAGGAATTCTTCTTTTTGCTCCATGGTCATGACTGTAGCACTTTCAAAATAAACTAATGTAAACAGTGTATCAGTGACTTCTTTTATAAATGTATCGACGCACGACGATAAGATAAATAATAATATAATACGCATTAAATTCTTAGGGTTCCCTAGCTAAGTGGAAAAATGAAATCGTTACAGATTCGTCGTGTCTATCTGTCTGTCTACTATCCGTGATTCATGGCTAGCAGTATTATTTATCGTCATCGTCGAGCTCGACGTTGTAAGAAATTTAACTGCACTGTTGTTTAATCCGGAACTGTTAAGACCCAAGTTTTAGGAGAGCAGGGGCCTTACCACAAGCTCTTAACGCGATCCAGTTTATGACCTAAACTGAACTGTTCTTCTAATTTTTACCATGACACCAGCTTAACGTTCAATCTAGCAGGTCATGCCATCTGACAGCGATTGTGCCAAACTGAGTCGCAAGTTTTGGTTTCATTCATTCAATTTTGTACTGGTTTGGTATCATGACGTCGTATAGCAGCTCAAATGAAACGCTCAAACTGTCAAAATAAGCAATCCAATAAAAGGTACTGTTTCTTTAACATAAACTGAAATGTTTGGTGAATTATTGATGAATATCAAGTTTTTTAGAGGATTTTCTACAAAAACTAACGTAAGTGTACTTGAATCTTTCTTTTAAAGTTATAATACCTATCTTACATACAGTTTTTCAACCGCATTTGGTTTTCTCTAATAGTCTAAGCATTTATTTTTATTGAGTTTTTAAACGTAAGAGGCTCCAGTTTCGCGGTCAGTTGGACCCCTTCAATAACGATGATGGCGAATTCATTATTAGGCGCTACCTAAGCTATCCAAAGAAACAAAGTCTGTCAAAGGCATTTGAAACGTTTTTGGTCAAAAAGAGACAACGCTATTTAATAATAGCGTTGTCTCTTTCTCACTAAAAACGTTTCAGCTACAAATTGCGATCTTTCATTCACTTATAACAATTCAAATATCGCTGAGCGTATTGGACGTCAGGGTACGACTTTCAGCGATGCAGTTTATGAACTCAAACTGAAATGTCTTGCTTTTTAATAAGTTCATGGTGGGCTTGCAGGTAACATAACAAGCTTATAACTATGTGTTTTTCATGATACAGTTTTGAAATTTTGTAGATAGATTCTTTAGACAAAAATACTAGACGAGGTGACTAGACTAGGTGTATCGGGTTCCGCATAAACAAAAAATAATCATCATCATCATCATCTCAGTCATAGGACGTCCACTGCTGAACATAGGCCTCCCCTTTAGATCTCCACATATACCGGTTGGAAGCGACCTGCATCCAGCGTCTTCCGGCGACCTTTATAAGGTCGTCTGTAAAAATAATGTTGTAGTTCAATCATAAAATACAATTAATTTAAATAATACAGCAATGTATTAAAAACAAATACACATTGTATCTTTATGTTTCTTTGGTTCTGGTTTGAGAACACCCCACTTAACAAAGTCATTGATGAATCCATTTAGTCTCTTCGCGTACAGGTCACTAGGCTTGTCAAACACAAAGCTGGATATGTCCATAGACTCGCTGACTTCAGGTGCGTCCTTGCTGTCAACTGTCACTAACGGTAAGAGGACGACTGCTGTCGTGACCGCATATGGCATTTTCTGGAAAAATAATATTTAGAAAGGTAAATAAAAGTGGAGGGAGGCTCTGCTTAGAAAAGATGCAAATCATAAGTATAGGTAAGCATAATTAGCCTTTTTTTGTTCCCACTGCTGGGACACAAGCCTTCACTATGAGAGAGGGAACGGCCTGTAGTCCACCACACGGACACAGTGCGGGTTGGTAGATGTCATATTTCTTCGAATTATTTTAGGACATGCTGTGTCCTCACAATGGTTTTTGCAGCGTTTTTGTGAGCAGCGCAAAAAAAAAATACTTATGGGCTTGTCTGGTTTCAAACTTAAGATGAAGGTAGATAGAAAAAAAATTAAATAATATTTAAACGCCGCCGATGCTTCGTTAGAAAGGGGACTTTTTAAAGGGTTCATTATAGTAAATCCAACTAAAATATTAAGCGATGGTTACCTCCTTCAGTTCATAGTTAAAGTCTTCCCTGGAATATGTCTTCTCAGGGTCGAGGTGCAGTCTCTTCATGGCGGCACTGAGCTGCGTGTAGTAGTGGTCGAGAAGTTTCTCGTAGTACTTGGCGCGGAACTCCTCGTCGGAGCCGGAGACGATGAAGTAGATCAGGTCAATGACTGGACTTCCTAGCTGCAGGGTTTGAAGGTCCAAGATCTTGATCTCTACCTTGCCGTCCTGCAATAAGGTAATAAACTTTGTAATGTTCTATTTTACAGAGACAATTAAGAAATAACAGAAGCACCTTCAAAATGAAAACAAATTGTCACTTCCTAAAATCTTTGAAACAGGCTTGTTTTTTGTTGAAGAGAAAATTAAGGCATTTTTAATGTCGAGTTTTCATGGCAAAATTGTACATAGATCTGAAACTTTTTTTTTTTACAACAAAATACTAAATTCAAACTAAAACTAAAATAAAATACCTAATTACAAAAAAAAAAAAACACAAAAAGGCAGAGACAGTCAGGCGTCAAAGTACTCCTCCGCATCGCTGTCATCTAGAAACGTGCCCAGAAGACTGGCAGCATTGCCACGTTGGATGGCAATGCTTATTCTTTGACCAAGGAAAGAACCAGCCCTCTGGTCACGCGAAGTGTCGATTAGTCGGCGAGAAATTTCCTTAAAAAGGCAACGCGCACTCGGACCCCATGACCCGAGCGTTTCGACCCCAAACGGCTCAAAACTGTAGCAACCATTAAGGTTTAAATTTGTGCCGCTCGAGGTTCTCAGCAGCCGCAGTAGCGGCGCCAGCACAACCCGCCGTGCTTGCAACGTGGGATGGCGCAAGGGTATCGACACAGGTAGCGTCCCACACCAAAGGCTTACCCACCTTCCAAGGCACCAACGTCATACCGTGTGGTCTTTTCCCATCGTCACGTATTAAACCATTTGGTTCTAAAACCGCTGGTACGCCGGCGGAGGCAAAAGCTCGACGAATAATGTCGTTGATGCTAGCGTGACGAGCTATGCGACCTGTGCTTCTGCTGCAGGACAGGCCATGATGCCCGAGGTTGTCGACAGCTTCACCACAGTGGCAACGATGCGGAGCAACACAAGGTGCGCCTAAGCGAAGGCCTGTAGCGAGCCGAAATGAAGCATCATCCATCATGGTACCAATGGTGGATGATGGGAGTGCTTGAAGCCATAATCCCGACTCCCACTCCCCCACAGCCAGCAGACGGGCGCGCTCTGCAGCATTAGTTGACGTATTTAACAGGTTATTCCGTACAATGCTGCAGAGCGGCACGTCCCACCGTCTTTGGGAGGACAGGTAGTCGGGCAAATCCGTATTGGGACAAGCCATTTTCCAAGCGTTCAACGCATCGATCATAAACGGTACCTCAAAATTGACCAGTGAACTAGATAAAATGTTTCTGGCAAATTTTTCGGTACCGTAGACCGAGGTGAGGAAGGCCGGTAAACTGATACTTGAAATTTTGCGGACGCCGAGACCACTCAGGCGGATAGGAAGTATGGCTTGCTGCCACGCTCGGTCGTCCAGGGCCAAATTTAGGATGGAGGTCAATGTATTTCTGATGATTTTATCTACTTTTTCTAAAAGTTGTGGGTGTTTCCAGAGGTGCGAGGAACGAAGGTCGAGTTGATCTCACTGTAAAAGTTGTTATTTAAACCTCAGATACTATTAAATAAACTTACCTCTTGCACTTTGTGCAGCAAGTTGTTCCCTCTAAAGTCTGCATGTATTATGGTAGGCTTACGAATAGCAGCGGTGATTACATAAGGGGGTGGTGCATCCTTCATGAACTTTTCTAATGCATCTCTGTACTTGGGATTGACATTGCTTAAGGCAACGTTTAACGTAGCTTTTATCAAACCGTCAAAGGTTTGATTATCTTTCCAATCCACTTTCAAAACTGCCAAAGTCTTTTCAAATTCTTCTGGGTCTTTTTCACTAAATGCGAAGGACAGTGCGTGCATCTTCGCTAAGTCTGTAACTGCTGATGAAGCGTACTCCCAATCATATGAATGAAATCTGTCATGAGGACCATATCCAAGTGCTAATAAGTTCTCAAGGACTAATAATTCCTGGTTTTTAGTAGCATCATAACCGTAGCACTTGGTGAAATGTAGTCTGTGCTCCTCGGGAACTCCGTTTTCTTCTTCTAACGACGCATATATTTTTGAAAGTTTAGTATAAAAAAAAATTTCGTTGTCGTACATTTCCAGAGGAAATTCGCTGCGCATTGCATCTCCTGCTGCAGCAATTTTGGCAAACAAATGAAGATCTTCTTTATTCTCTTCTTTTATGATCACTGTGAATAGTTTCGACGTATAGTTGGCTCCTCCGCTTGATATTTCATTTATAATTAATTCATAGTTGACGTATTTGTTTTCTTTAGCAATTTTGTTTAATAACTGTCGCAGGAATTCTTCTTTTTGCTCCATGGTCATGACTGTAGCACATTCAAAATAAACTAATGTAAACAGCGTATCGATGACTTCTTTTATAATTGTATCGACGCACGACGATAAGATAAATGATTATAATACACGTTCTTAGGGTTCCTTGGCTAAGTGGAAAAAATTAAATTGTTAAAGATTCGTCGTGTCTATCTATCGATCTATCTATCATCCGTGATTCATGGCCAACAGTGTTATTTATCATCATCGTCGAACTCGACGTTGCTTGTAAGAAATTTAACTGCACTGTTGCATACTCCAGAACTGTTAAGATCCAAGTTTTAGGAGAGCAGCGGTCGTATTATGACGTCTTAAAACCAGGCTTGTTCTGGCGAGTTATCATCTCGTTCACTCAAGGAATAAGCCTGGTTTTAAGACGTTGTAATACCCCCCCAGGTTCTCTTTTAAATGGCTAAACATAATCCCACGAGGTGGGCGATTCTTCATACAAGTAGCGGGGAGTTGAAAATATCTACGTGTTTAACTGTGTGGGGTATCTATTACTTGTAAAATGATACCGAGGTTCCTCAAATAATTTCGACAATATTCGTTTCAAGACTTTTAAAAAATGTGGCCGTCTAAATATTAAAATCTAAGAGAAAAATCCAGAAAAGGATATAAAGCTCAAAAGCTTTTTGTTGATTCATTGTGATAAGCAGTCTGTGCTTCCTATTGTAAGAATAAGCATATCTACCATTATTAAACATAATTATAGATAAGGTACGATAAGTCTGTTGTTTCCGGTTATGCTGTTGCAGTTGATATGAGGATTAACACTGTGACGTTATTTTATTTCTCAAAACGGAGCGTTTCATTTATTCTGTCAATCGTACTGGGCCCGCGTGGTTGGTTACAGCATACTCCTTCTTAAAGAGAGGAGATCTATTTCTGGCAAAAGCGGAAGAATTGGTAACCCTAGAAGTTCAGTTCAATATTGAATAAGAAAGATTTTATTAGAAAAGAAATTCGATACTTGCTGAGTTTGTTAAATTTTATGATTATTCACGAGACCATTATCATTAATGGCACACTACGTTATTCTAATGACTCAAGGATATCAATAATAAGTAACTATTCGTATCATATTTATACATTAACAACAGATTATGTACGAGTGTCGATTCATTGTTTTTCAGCAATTTTCAGAATGATGAAATTACCAATAAGAAATCAATGTTTTGTAGACATAATACATTTTCTTTGTTTTAATTTGTACGGGGTGGACTAGATACCTAAGTGATGGTATGAATGAAAAGCCAAAAAAAAACGGTTGAATTGAGCAGAGAAAAAGAGAAGTGAAAATATATCGTGACGTCTGGCAGAGGAGAATGGAAAATGAAAACGTGTATCACCGACCAAAAATAGAATGAGAAGCAGGGAGATGATGATGAGGAATTTAAGGGGTGAAAAGAAACGGGCCCTCCACTAAGTACTACTAAATTTTCTTATAACTTAAAAGAAAGCTAAGCATTTTCTGGATTCGATCAGAAATAGAAGACAGCATTCGCAAATGCAAACAGCTACCGTCATATTATTGGCAAAACGTCATATTATTCTACATTTTACTTTTACAAAAACCAATATTTGGGTTTGTGCCCAGTTGATGGTATTTAAGTAAGTACGGCAAAAAATCTTACATTGGAAGTTTGGAAGTCCACATCAACCGAGCCACAAAATTACTAACTCAGCCACGAATATTACATCTCGACAACAATTTTCGTTTTGGGTCCACCCCGAGATTCGGTTTGGTTAGCCTCCTTTTAACCCTGCAGACAGAAATAGGAGCCCCGTGCAGCGACGGTCGCTCCGTCGACTTCGCCTTGGCTTGGCCTATTTATTGTACATTTTCTGATCAATATTTTTTTTGTGACTGACTTAATAATTTTGTGGCCAATGTAGTTATTAGTAGCCTATAATGCTATTAAATAGAAACCGCTTTTAAATAGCACCCAAATCTGATAAGCTACTATCAGCTAGATGTCGTTTATGATGAGAAAGATAGGCACGCGCTGACGATATTATAAAAATGTCATAAGTAGCTTAATTTTATCTTGTAAAGGACAAAATAAACTCCAATACTTACATACCTACATTCTGAAATATGCTGAAAAACAGTGAGTCGGCACTGATACAGATTTTATTTACACATATTATTAAATGGTTCTTATTTTTGTTTTTCTAGCTTGTCGCGAAAAGTAAGTCCTTTGTCGCAGGATTGTCTCATCAGGTAACCGTGAACCCGGAACGTAAAGGGCTATTGAAGGATTTTAGTCAGTACAAGTATGACAGTACCTCCTTTCTCGACCTGTGTGGGAGGATTCATTTGATGATTTTACCATAAAAAAGGCCGGTATTTTGTTTACATTTAGGGTCAAGTGGTAAACAGTGGCCCAGTAGTACACAGAGCACCAGCACTCATATCCCAAAAACGCGACGTTGCCAAACCGTGCTGCAAACGTGAAACAACTTGTCTTTTACCACCTCTCGCACTCCCCAGTCGACATCGCGCTCCCGCCCGTAACGGTCGCACAGTGCATGATTTTGTCCTTGGCGCCAAAAAAAGTAAGTACAAGTGTTTTCATTTATTTTCTTTCTAGAATCGTTGTTTATTTAGTTACATTAGATTGCATTATTTTCGTGTGCAAAGCAAGTATTCCTTAATAATTTAGATGTATAAGTATCCCTTGAATTTGGTTTATTTAATAGTTATGTCACCTTATAGGTTAAAAAGTGGTGTTTGTACACAGTGGCTCAAAATCGTAAGGTACACAGTGAACAGTGATTCACTGTGTACCAATCACTTTGTTAATTATGTCCGATACAATTTGTGCTTATACTTTTCAACTGTAATTGTAAAAAACAAATAATCAAGTGATCTTTTTGTTTCAGAATGGGTCGAACTAAAACAGAAAACCGAAAAATTGGCGGTCATGATGCAAACTGTTTTAAGAAGCGTAAACTATTCAGGAAAATGTTATTAAAAGACTGTTAATTGTTATGTAGAATAATAATAATGTTCCTAATTAGATTTTTAAGTTAAATTAGTACTAGTTCTTTTTTGGACTGATTGTTAACTGTGATTGTTGCTGTCGAATACAAATTATTTAGTAATACATTGACTGTTAATTGTTATGTAGAATAATAACAATGTTCCTAATTAGATTTTTAAGTTAAAATAGTACCTACTAGTTCTTTTTTAGACTGATGGTTAACTGTGATCGTTGCTGACGAATACAAATTATTTAATTTTACATTAATACAGTTTCATTTAACGCCATTTCTAACAATAAATATTTTAAAATAATGCGATAAAGGGATGTAATTAATGTGATGGTTCACTGTGTACTCATTGGTCCACTGTCGACGCACCCCCCGGTTCACAGTGTACTTATACTGGTACACAGTGAACCATTCGCCATCTTTAAAAAAAAACAATATTACCAATAAACTATAACAATTGGAACTGAAATTGATATGCCAAACACAAGTTTAATAAATTTCCTTTCGTCTAATGTCAATAGCTCTTAATTAAATTCACGTACATTGGTTTTATGAATGCTTAAACTTTTAGTGGTTCACTGTTTACCATGTCACCCTACATCTGAATTTTACTCACTTTTTGAAATCTTAATGTTTTATCACTAAAAACCACAAACTTAACATTGCCTTATCCGTATATAATAAAATGTAATGGAATAATAAAAAGATGTAAATATATTTACAGCAGGTAAAAGATTACTTGTCATCATTAATCAACAATTATTTAATTATCTTATCATCAATACAATTATAAAAAGAAATTACTGAAACACTGTTTACATTTGTTAGTTTTGTGCGACAGTCATGACCATGAAGCAAAAGGAAGAATTGCTGAAACAGTTATTAGACAAAATCGCGAAAGAACAAAAATATGACAACTATGAATTAATTATAGATGAAATATCAAGCGGAGGAGCCAACTACACGTCGAAACTGTTCACAGTCATCATAAGAGAAGAGAATAAAGAAGATCTTCACTTGTTTGCTAAAGTGGCTGTAGCTGGAGAAGCAATGCGCAGTGAAATTCCTGCGGAAATTTACGACACTGAACTATTCTTTTATACCAAGCTTGCAAAAATTTACGCGTCCTTAGAAGAAGAAAATGGAGTTCCTGAAGAGCACAGACTACACTTCACCAAATGTTACGGTTATGATGCTAATCGAAACCAGGAAATATTAGTCCTTGAGAACTTATTAGCACTTGGATATGGTCCTCATGACAGATTTCATTCGTATGATTGGGAGTACGCTTCTTCAGCAGTTACAGACTTGGCGAAGATGCACGCACTGTCCTTCGCATTTAGTGAAAATTACCCAGAAGAATTTGAAAAGACTTTGGCAGCTTTAAAAATGGATTGGAAAGATTCTGAAAAAATGACCAATTTGTTGAAGACCATGGTGAACGTAGCGCTCAATAATGCCAACCCCAAATACAGAGATGCATTAGAAAATTTTATAAAAGATAAGCCGCATCCATTTCAAATGACCGGCGCTATTGGCAGGCCTGCTTTGATACACGCAGACTTCAGAGGAAACAACCTGTTACACAAAGTACGAGAGGTGAGTTGTTTTTCTAGTTTTTAGGATTCCTTACTCTAAATGATAAACGGAACCCTTATACAGGGTCTTTCAACAAGGACGGGTCGATGTTGAAAGTTTGTGGCGGCATCTTTCAAATGCGTTGGTCTATGCCCATAACCCGCAATCGACCGATGCCCTGAAAGGCGGCATAACCCAGGTCATCACTAAGATTCAGCCGGATATGCAGTAGAGTCATTGAAAATTGGATTTCTCGGATCCGAGCCGCTGTTCGAAGCCGCGGTGGATATTTAAACGTTGGCATATTTCATTAAAAAATGGCGTAAATGGGCCTTTCAAATAAAAAAACAAATCTTTAATATCTCTCACATAGCTTGTTTTATTTAATTACAACTTCGACCCGTCCTTATTGAAAGACCCTATACTTTATTGACCTTCTGTCACTACCTGTTCAACCTTGAACATGGTCACTAACAACAGCAGTGCAGCATCAGCGACATACATTCGCTCCGTGCACGGCAACACCGACACACCGTCAGCGCTAAGAAGTAACCTACTAGATCTTCGCCTCATCGGCTCAATACACATACAACACACATGTAAATAGGCATCAATGTGTATTGACCACAAAACCTGTATGTAATAAGAATAATAATTGTAATAAAGTAGTCATCAAGTTGGAGCCGAGTTTGATTCATCTTCCGTTACTCCCTCACTGTGGCCAAGACACCCTTAGCCGTAATCAATCCTATGAGTCTGTGGGATTGGCAGTGAAAATCATTTCCTGTGTACATTGCACTACGTACACAAACCCTATTCCTACCCAAATTACGTCTGTTACCGTAGGTCTCCTTGTAACAGACTTCCTTCTGGTAAATTGGTATGGTTTGTATGGTAGGTTAGGGAACTAGGGTAATTAGATTGCTAGGGTATCGCGATTGGGCTAGGTCGGGTCAGTAGGGTCTTAGGTAATTCAAAGTACCAGGCTCAATTGGTTTGAACGTAGCCACACTGTGCGCATTAGGAATAACGGACGTTACAAGCCTTAGTCCCGGTGCGTACACTACCCTTTTTCAGAATGCGTGGAGGTATGAAAATGAAATTAAATAGTTGGGGCTACATCCCTTGGAGCAGATAAAAATTACACTTTTAAATCAACGCAACAGCCTATTTTACTCAAAAAATATTAATTAGTCCGAAAGCTAGATTATTAAAATATATTTGACCATTATTCTTTCGTAAAGTAGCTTAATGTAGTCTTTTCATCTTACTCCAGGATGGCAAAGTAGACATCAAAGTCTTAGACCTTCAAACCCTGCAAGGAGGCAGTCCGGCTGACGACCTGATCTACTTTATCTTCACCGGCTCCGACGAAGAGTTCCGCGCCAAGTACTATGAGAAACTTGTCGACCACTATTACACGGAGCTCAGTGCCGCCATGAAGAGGCTGCACCTTGACCCTGAGGAGATATACTCTAGGGAAGACTTTGACTATGAAATGAAGGAGGTACCTAATGAATACTTTGCATAGTATTTTAATAAGTCTTTCCAAGGTCTTTTCGTTCGGGCACGATGCAATTGCGGCGGTAAGACCCCTCTTTGAGGAGTGGCTGGATGAGCCGCGACGTCCTTACCTATCTTGACGCAGGTCCTCACCGGACACGGAAGTTTCGGGAGGTATCTGTGTCGGATAGGGAAGGAAGAAACGCCTGGGTGTCACCACTGCACAAACTAGGTGGCACCTCCCGCCCTGCTCCGGTTGGGAGGACTCATTCTATGATTTTACCACGTAAAAAAAGGTCTTTTCGATATTTAAATTGAGATGACATAATTAGTTCTTTGACGTAGACATAATCATTTACAGCACAGCTCAGTTTTTTATTATTATTTTTCCAGAAACTGCCGAATGGACTAGCGCTAGCAGTCTTCATCTTGCCTGTGGTGACAGTGGACAGTGAGGTAGCGCCCGAAGTCAATGAGTCTATGGATTTTTCTACCTTCGTCTTTGACAAGCCCAATAACTTATTCGCGGAGAGATTAAATGGAGTCATCAATGACTTTGTCAATTGGGGCATTCTGATATAACCACATGAACATTTGACCATGGAAAGATTTTGAAGAAACAAGAATGAAAGGAAAGGATTCGATGTTATGTTTGCAAGTCATGTGAACACAATGTTGACTTTGAAAAATGTTGAATTCCAAAAAGTTCATCAGTTAGTTCAAGATAAAGTCAGTCAATACATTGATCTCGACTTGAATTGTTAGTAAAGTCAGCTGCACAGAAAAGGACCCCTTTTTGGTGACGACATCACTACCAAAGGTGATTCCTTTCCTCTTCAGCTTACCCTACAAAGAATATAATAAGGAGATGGATCTTAGTCGTTGTTTACTGATTCGATACTTCAAAATGAAGTAATGCTGTCTTAACACACTCATTTTTTTGCACTAATATAAGGATTATATCATAATGTTATGTTATAATAAAATGTAAACATTAAAAACGAATTTGCTTTTTAATTTCCTTTTTTTTTAAATTGCTTTCATCTATGTAGATACCACTGGCTGGGCTGTGAGGTGGACGCTGTCCTCTCCCTCACTCCCTCCTCCTTTGCTAGCATGACTGCTTCGCAGAAGGAGGCGTCCGCTTCCCATTCCGTCTCGCCCCGCAGGATGGCCTCGACCAATGCCGTGCGCGAGACGTCGCCGTCTATAGTCGTCGTGAGGACACGGCGGTGCTCTACACAAGTGAGGCAGTCTTGCACCGGTCCTCGCAGTGGTGACACCCAGGCTTTTCTTTCTTCCTTAAACTATAGAGGTCTTAGAGCTAAAATAAAAAGAACTAAAACTGTGTATGAGACTGGCATTCAATCAAAATCTCATATTAATGAAAATTACTCGTGGAATGTCACATTTTTGTAATATATAAAAACGTTGCTCCACACTAAGAATTTCTCATGTGTCGTGGGTGCATTTATAAAAATAGAAACCCACATACACACACACCCAAACCCTAATTGTAGGTCATAAAAATGTTACTTCAGTGCGGGAATCGAACCCGCGACACGTTGCACAGCAGTCGAATCGTGCCGTGAAAATATTACAATAGAAAAATGAAAGGGAGTGCCTCCGCTGCCGGCGCCGGTTGCTGAATAAAATGTCGACGTTTTTTAACATTTTACTAGAATTAGTTTAGTTTTAAAATACCACAGAAAAGAAAATTTTGTCATTTCACTGAACCAATTTAGGGATTTAATCAAATAAATAGATTTGTTTAGGAAAATGATAAAATCGTGTTATTATTTTAACACCATTGTCACCGGTTCCTATTTTGAGTGCGGGCGCCGGCAGCCGTTGTTTTAAATTTCGGCTGCCAGCAGTATACTTACCGCCGGTTCCCAATAGTGATATTTTTGGCACTCCCAAAATGAAAACATAGCTGCAGCTGCTTGCTTGCATGTATAACTTTAACCAACATTAGTTAACGATCCCCCACCCCCAGGGGTTCGGTTTTGTTAATGTTCCTTTAAACCTTGTCTACCTTTTAATTTAGGACTTAGTTCAGTAGTGTCTTTAGTATACTATTGATTGTAAAATTTATGAAAAAAGAATTTAGGACACATTATATTTAGGAATTTCAATGTTAAGGCATGTGATATTATGTGACTTTAAGTTCGGGCAAGTTATCATTCGGAAAAATGATGATTAGGACAAAATAAATTATGGAATTTTAGATTATGGAGAAAAAAGTTAGGTAACACAATAGAGAACCCATATCAGTTAACTTCTCAAGCTGCCGTGAAAAGTAAATAAGCTGATTAGTCCATTAAAATGTTGTATTTTTAGGCTTTGCCTGCACTTCTCAGAAGACGCATTTTATTTTTCAAGATGTCAAGGGTAAGTGTAGAGTTTGAACAAAGTATGGTCGCCACTCTTGTACGGCAACGGTTGATGCCGACAGCCGATGTTTCGCTTACGATCTTCTTCTATGTGTTGTTTTATTAGATACTAGCTTCCGCCCGCGACTCCGTCCGCGCGGATGTCGGTCTTCGCGTGGATGGTTTATTTCTCCATTTTGAGTAACTCTGACAATAACATCTTATAAATATCTATTAGACCCAAATACGGCTAAGCCTATAATAATTAAGGAGATCCCTCTATTGAGCTACTGCTGTTAAGCTCGCGTTCTATAGTAAGTATTTTTTTCATAGTAATTCCGACCTTGTATTTACAAATAACTGATCGGAACAGTAATCAAAAAGGTCGCGCTGAAAAGAACGGTTTAAAATTACACGCATACAATATTAATTCCACGGACGACCGCTCGCCACTCGTATCAAAATTCAGAATTTATATGCATCGCGCGGCGCGGAACGCGGCTCCTTATATAGGAGTCGGGGAGGCGTGGCCCGCGTGTGCCGCAAACGTTTCAAGCCAAATCCGACTTTCGGCGCTACAGGTTACGGCGCTGAATCCACTGCGGGTAATGCAACGTGTGTTCGCGGTTCTACAGAACAACGTCTATGAACAAAACTGAAAAATAAGATTTTTTTTCTACGTATTTTTCCAGGATAAAAAGTATCCTATTTTATGCCCAGGATAATAAGGTATAATTATACCAAGTTTCATCGAAATCGAACCGTTAGTTTTCACGTGATGCCTGCACATACAGACAGACAGACAGACAGACAGACAGACAGACAAAAATTTTTTAATCACATATTTGGGTTTGGTATCGATCCAGCAACACCCCCCGCTATTTATTTTTTCAATATTTTCAATGTACAGAATTGACCCTTCTTTTTTTTTTTTTTTTTTTTTTTTTTTTTAGGGTGGCAAAATCATCAAATGAGTCCTCCCGCCCTGGGTGGGGCGGAAGGGACTGTCAGACTCTTACTGACTAAAATCCACCCGTGTTCCTTCGGATGCCCTTTACGTTCCGGGGCCACGGTATCCTGGATTAAGAAAAAATCCGCGACCCCGGCAGGCATTTGGCCCCATAAGGGGCCCCGTCGGTGACGCGTGAAACACGACACGCCACCGACCCGGGCTTGGTCCCTGGTCGGACGGCGAGCTTACCCATTACTCACCGTCCGCAAGCCCGCTCCGCTGCTGTGCCCTCTGCTAATCAGAGGGACACGCATTGGAGCTTCCACCCGACAGGCTATTTGCATACGGGCAAAGAAACCCCCTTAGGCACACAGTGCCTAAGGAAGAGTTTTTGCCCGCATCCCAGGGCGCACCGGCCCGAAAAACTGGTCTTCCCCCCGGACGTATCCGAGAGGGAACTCCAGTCCACGGACGCACGTGGAGGTTACCTGTCTTAGCACCCCAGAATTGACCCTTCTACAGATTTATTATATGTATAGACTATAGGCAAAATAAAATTCAATCATTTATTTTAGAATGTCCCACTTGACAAAGTCATTGACAGCTCCATTCAGTCTTTCCACATACAGCTCACTGGTCTTCTCGACTTTGAATGAGGACATCTCGAGAGCCTCGTTGACTTCGGGTGCATCCTTGCTATCAATTGTGATCACTGGCAGCATGAAAACTGACATTGTGAGGCCCTCAGGCAGTTTCTGAAAAAAATATTGAAATAAATGTTAATGTACCATTTGAGGACCATTTTCATTTGAAGTATAAATAACTAAGGACTTTTAACTTAATAACTTTAACCATAGTAACTTATACTCATTCAACCCTCTCCAGGAATGAAATTTCATATACGATGCTAGAATAGAGCTTCCTGTCCATTTGAATCATTTTTTTTTATAAATTCATAGTCATAGGGGAACAGTGTATAAGTCGGAGACGCGAGGTATGATGGGAAATCACACACATAAGGCAAACTTAACACAAAACTAACATAGCACAAGCGCCAACAGGACGCTATTTCCGTCTGGCCGCTTGCAAATGACGTCCTGATGGCGCTTGCTCTACATTAGTGTTGTGTTGAGTATGCCTAAAGAGTGTATGTCCCCATTATACCCCGCGATTGTTAACGTCCCCGTCTTATACACTATTCCCCTAATATCCCCTACAACAAGTGTATGCGCAGGCACAGGTGCACTTTCTATTCCCTTATCCTCATTGTCCTTTGAGACGACAGTCCGACACGCCCGGAGAAAGATCTGGCGAGGGACCAATGGCTTACCGTGCTATCCGAGGCACGGGGGTATCACACTCAGCGTTGTACAGTTCGGTTATCAGTGAGTGAATTTTTACAGTGTGTAATTACGTTATGAAGATCATTACCTCCTTCATTTCATACTCGAAGTCTTTCCTGGTGAATGTCTTCTCAGGGTCGAGGTGCAGCCTCTTCATGGCGGCACTGAGCTGCGTGTAGTAGTGGTCGAGTAGTTTCTCATAGTACTTGGTCCGAAACTCCTCGTCGGTGCCGGTGAAGATGAAGTAGACCAGGTCGGCGACCGGACTACCTGGATGCAAAACCTGGAGGTCCAAAATCTTGATGTCCACCTTGCCGTCCTGAAGAAAGAAGGATAAGGTTTGTCAAAGATTGTTAAGCTACATTAAAAGCTACAATGAAATTATTACCAGTAGTAATCTTGAAGTGCCTACCCATCTCACGTCTTTTTATTGTTTTTCAAATCAAGAAGTTGGTGACGTATAGGGTTTATTAATATTAATTTTAAACAAATAGTAAATTGCATAGTAATAAATTAAACTAACCTCTCGAACTCTGTGTAGCAAGTTATCTCCTCTGAAGTCTCCATGTACTATGACAGTACTGCGAATAGGAGCGTATATCCCAAAAGGATTCCTCTTAGTTTTCATAAACTTCTCTAAAGCGTCTCTGTACTTTTGTTCGACATTTTCCAAAGCGATTTTTGTCATCTTCTGCAGTGTATCGTATACACTTCCAGATTCATCCCATTCCATTTTTAAATCTGTTATAACTTTTTCAAATTCTTCTGGATATTGTTTAGCAAATGCGAAGGACAATGCGTGCATCTTCGCCAAGTCTGAAACTGCTGATGAAGCGTACTCCCAAGTTACTGACTGGAATCTGTTGTGAGGACCATAACCATGTGCCAATAAGTTCTCAAGAACCAACGTCTCCTGGTAGGTGGTGGAATCGTATCCGTAGAGCTTGGTGAAGTATAGTCTGTGCTCCTCGGGCACTCCGTTTTCTTCCTCCAGAGATGCGTAAATTTTTGCCAACTTTGTGTAAGCAAATACTTCATTTTTGTATGCATCTATAGGCATTTCATTCCGAAATGCTTCTCCCATAGCGGCGACTTTTCCAAATAAATGAAGATCTTCTTTATTCTCTTCTCTTATGATCACTGTGAACAGTTTCGACGTGTAGTTGGCTCCTCCGCTTGATATTTCATTAATAGTTATTTCTGGGTTTTCATATTTCTGTTCTGCAGCGATTTTATTTAATAGTTTCCGCAGTGTTTCTTCCGCGTTCGTCATAGTTAAAAGTTGAATGTGTACTGAGGTAAGTAAGCAGTTCGTAGGTTTATATTGCATAATGTGTAGAGATAAGATAAATATAAGTTATTTAGATAAGTAATTAATGAATTCTATAAAATTTATTAGCAGGTGGCAACCGTTATATAAGCGAATCCTTAAAAGTGGGTTTTTTTGTTTGATAAGTTTTTCATTTTTGTATAGTTTGAAGGACTCTTTGCATAACACTTGAAGAAGGAAACTGGGAGATGGCTTGTACGATTTGTTTCAACTTTGCAATATTGTTGAGATAACGAGATTTGATTGAAAATGAAATCTATAGTTATAAACGGGAGGAAGGAAAAACCACTTATTTTTACTTCTAAAACACGCGGCATAATAATTGTACACTGGTTTTGCTATACACCTATCAGTGGTATTATACAGGTAGAATGGCACACAAGTTTTATTCGTGTTGTTATAGACAGACTGTTTAAACCCAAAAACCGGCCAAGTGCGACTTGGACTTGCCCATGAAGGGTTCCGTAGTAGCAAGCAGGGTTCCGTTCCGGGTTCCGTTTTTGCCATTTGGCTACGGAACCCTAAAAATGGCATAAAAGTTGTATGAAAGATAAAAAAAATCTAATAAACATTTACGTAATTTTAGTAATTGTTGACAAATGATGGCGCAATCGATGTCTGATAGAGAAAGTATTAATATACTCTTAATGGTTAATTACCTATTGTGTTTTTTAACGACTGCAAGACGATACCAATATTTCCTTTGTGTAGGGTTTTGAACCATTTTATCCGTCGACTACTATTGGATTTCTAGATTCTAGAAGACAGGGATAGGCAAATTCTGTCGTTGATTGGTCACAGACAAAGATTGGGATCAAGATTGCGAACGAGATGGATTATTATTTTCCGTAGTTAGTTGTCACGCCTGCCTTCGCTAGTTTCCCTAGGCTTCGTACCCACTGCGTGTCGCCCCTGGACTATCGTTTCTGCATGATACATTGTACAAACATTGTCTTCCCCACTCCCACTTCAGCTTCTTCCCCAATCATATTTGGTATTGCAAATTCCGACACTGAGCTAAATTTTCAATATCCTAAATTGCCATACACTCGTAGTTATGATCAGGCTGTATTTTGTTTAAATATCTTTTAAAAAAATGTAACCTTCTTCAAAAACAAACCACAAAAAGTTTAAAATAACCTACAAAATAACTTTTATTTTGAAAGTCGGTGACTGTTTTTTATTTCATTAACTTTTTTGCCACCGACTTTCGAAAGAAAAGTTATTTTGTAAGTTATTTTTAACTTTTTAATGGTTGTTTTTGAAGTCGGTTACATTTTTTTAAAGTTTTTTATTTTATCCTTTTTAGTTTAAATATTCAACCCAAATTATTGTAAAAAGCATAATTTTCTTACATGTGCACTAGAATTTTGTAATCTTTAGCACCGGTAATAACATCGCCAATGAGCTAAAAATAAAAACTACTGAAATTAAATGAAAATTTTATAAAACCTATTATATTAATAGGTTTTGTTGAACCGCTAGTCTGATTTCGATAAAATTTTCATAGGATCACTTGGAAAAAGAAGCCTTTAAAAGAAAAACAATACGTTTGGTAAACGACGAAATAATGCGTGAACAAACATAAAAAAATAAAAATATCCGAATTGATAACCTCCTCCCTTTGGAAGTCGGTTAAAAATATGGCAAATGATGTATGAAAGCTACTAAATTACTCAGCCTATCAGAATAAGTGTATGTCATTGTTTGTCAGCAGATTTGAGAAATAAATAATTAATTAGTCCTTCAAATCAATGTCTGATAGCAAAAGCACCGATTCTTATCTAATCGGTGTAATGGTGTTTATTTGACTACAGTCACACGATATAGATAAACCCGTAAAACAGCTCGTGGCTAATTAATAACAGATGCACAGGTGGATCTTCAAGTCCAAGTCACCCCCGTTAACGAATAACAGGGTGGAATTTTGTAATGCCACCTGACGGGAAAGTACTCTTAATACTGCAGATAGAAAATTTTACTCAAAGGAAACATTCCTTTATTTTTGAATAGAAAGCAAACTGCATTCAAAGATTTTCGAAAATTCTCTTCTCCCACACCCGGGAATCGAACCGGCTTAAATCTGAAAAAATTATACCCTGTACTTTTATTGCATCGATCGTTAGGGTCAATTACAAGGATGAAATCTCTCTAACAAACATGATAAATTAAATGAAAGGAAAACCAGGAAATCTTAAATTAATTTAATTATTTACAAAGAATGGTAAACTAACTAATTAGTTAATTATAACTAACTAATTTAGCCTGCTTTTGACGCCACGAGCCCCCACTCATAGAATTTTGATGCGTAGGAGCATTCATTAAATATTTACTTACGTACCAAGTTTCCTCTGTGTTCCAAAGCATGTTAGCTCAGTGGCCCTAAACTCGGGCGGTTTATTCCACTTTGTTCACCTGGGTGATGTCACCCGGGTGAATAAAAAAGACACTTTAGTGTCCTCATTTCACCTCGGAATAATTTTACCCAGGTGATATCACCCAGGTGAAAAAAAAAATACGCGTGGCGCTCGGGGACTGCCGCGGTAAAGCTATTGCATATAGCATGTTTTATCAACTTACGCAAATATAATTATTTATTTATTACTCTACTAATTAGGCTATGATCAGCCACGTCGATCAAGTGAAACGTCAAGAAACTAGTCTACACGCATAGGTCTAGGCGCACGCACACAAACACCGTGCCGAAGTCTGCCGAACTGAAACGACGTTAGACGTTGCGGGGTGTTTGGTCTAAGATGTTAGGGTTTTTTTCGTCACGGAATTTCTTGATTCAGTCGCCGTGCTCAGAGCCCGCGACAAAAGCTATGCAATAGCTTACTTTGTCTCCTTCTCCTCCTTCTCCTCCTCCTCCTCATTCTCCTCTTCCTTCTCCTCCTCCTTCTCCTTCTCCTCCTCATTCTCCTTCTTTATCTCCTCATTCTCCACCTAAACGGCAGGACCAGGAGAAGGAGAAGGAGAAGAAGGTTCTCCTTCTCCTTCTCCTGGTCCTGCCGTTTAGGAGCAGTAAGAAAAAGTAAATTGTCTTTATGACAGTCGTTTTTAGGGTTCCGTAGCCAAATGGCAAAAACGGAACCCTTATAGATTCGTCATGTCTGTCTGTCTCTCTGTATGTCCGTCCGTATGTCACAGCCACTTTTTGTCGAAAGTATAAGAGCTATCCTGTTGAAACTTAGTAGGTAGATGTATTATGTGAACCGCATTAAGATTTTCACACAAAAATAAAAACAAAACAAATTTTGGGGGTGCCCCCCATACTTAGAATTGAAGCTCAAAATTTTTGTTTCACTAAATCTATACGTGTGGGGTATCTATGGATAGGTCTTTAAAAATTATATTGAGGTAACTAGTATCATTTTTTCTAAACTGAACAGTTTGCACGAGAGACACTTCCAAAGTGGTAAAATGTGTGTCCCCCCCCTGTAACTTCTAAAATAAGAGAATGATAAAACTAAAAAAAATATATATAATTTAGACCTCTACAAAAACTTTCAACGAAAATTGGTTTGGATAAGATACAGTTAGCAGTTTTTGAGATATAGTATATTTTCAAAACCGCAAATATAACTTTGCCATTCATACAAACACTATGAAAAACAAAGTTATTTTTATTGTTTGTGTATATTACTTACTAATCTCAATATAATTATATCCCTAATCTATGCTTGCTACTACGGAACCCTTCATGGGCGAGTCCAACTCGCCTTGGCCGGTTTTTATGATTACCGAATTCTCCCGAACTGAAACGACGTTAGACGATGCCTGGTGGGCGTTAGGTAATTTTCGTTAGGTTTTTTTCGTTAGGGAATTTCTTGATTCGGTCGCCGCGCCGCGCCGCGCTTAGTTTAAAAACAATTGTATGAACTCTATGAAGGGAAAATAGATCTGGAGAAAGAGCATGAGCGCAATCTTAATTTCAACCGAGCGACCAACTCTACAAATCGTCGTTTAACGAACAATGTGCCTTAGAATAAAGGATAGATTTGATCTTGGATTTAAAGGCATTCAAAATCAAAAGTCATTTATTCAAATTAGGCTGATTTATCAGCACTTTTAAGGTCAATTTTTTACATAAGACAGTCCCCCAAAGCGCCCCCCCTTCGACACTTCCTAGTGTTTTGGCTGGGAAGAAGAAGTGGCGGAAAAAACTTCCCAGCAGAAAAGGTAAGTCTAGCAAAGACGAAAGCAGTAAGTCAAATTCGATTTTTTTTTCAACTTTTTTTTTCAAAATTTTTTTTTTTCAAGCATTTTTCTTTTGCCTTTTGATATGGCCAATAAAATAAGTCATTTGTCAGTAATTCGATAAATTGCCAGTCCAAAGTCTGCAAAATGTGATGGGAAAGTTGAAATCAGCTGTGAACGCTACACACGGGTGAACGACCTCAAAGTAGCGATGGGTAGCTATAGCCATAACTAGCCAAATACCGGCTATGAGCAAAATAGCCACGGCTATGATATCCGTCAACACGATAGCTAGCTATCGGCTGGTTGGCTAGATAACTGACAGGTTATGATATAGCCGCGTAGCCGCTCGTAGCCGCCACGGAGTATAGCTAACTGCTACGTTTTATAGCCGTCCCGGTATTCGGTAGCCGGGTAGCTAGAGTAGCCAAAATAGCCGATAGCTGTGTGCGCGCTCACTGCGCTACGCGTGTACGATCTTCATTGATATCGTCGATCTTTTTCTCACAATATTCACAAAATAGATTAGACAAAGAAAGAGCATTATACTTAGTAATTTCGTTCGTTCAATGTACGAACTTATGAAATACGATGATTAGAAAGCTGGTTAGTTACCGTCAGGTTTAAAATAAATAAAAATTTGATAGTTAGTATTTTGGTTATTGTGACCTCAGAGAGGAAATCATTTCTTTTTGATTTAGGATCGAATTCAGATCGGGCAGTTGATGTTGCGTTATTTAAGTCCTACCTAGCTACACCGGCGCCGCTTCGTTGCACCGCTAGTTACTAAGACGCTATTGTTCAATAGCCAAGTAGCCAAATAGCTGGCTAGCTAGCTGGCTATTACACCACAAATAGCCGGTTAGCTAAGCTATTGAAATTTCGGCTAGTTACCCATCTGTACCTCAAAGAGCAATCAAATTCATTAATATGATAAAATTTTTTTTTTTTTAAATGTTCGAAAGAAAAAAAAATTTTTGGAATGTAAGTACTTGGTTTTTGATACCGAGTACGCACACGAAATTCCTGCAGTTGATTTTTTAACACCTTGTATAATTGCGCTATTCCCCTTGGGGGGTTAGCAATGTTGTAATATGTTGATTTTCAGTCATTGTTGACATTTTGTATAAGAACCGCTATTGGTAGCGAGTCAGCCAGACTGGTGGGGCTTGCCTTTCGTTCAATGGGTCTCGGGATCAAATCTTGCATTTTTCTTTTTCACTTTTTGCGTTTCTTTTTTTTTTGTTTTTATTTATTCTGAGAGTTTCAAATAACTAAAATAAATGTATGCATACTTTTATTTCAATATTATTTTCAATTTCACTTTTTTCTAATATTTTTCAATAGTTCTCTAGGATATGTTTGACTGTAATTTACTGTTTGAGGTGTAGGAATATTGATTGTTCAAAAGCAATCAAATATTTCTGTTATTTTGTGTTTACCTATGTTTTGAATTGGTGCAGATGGCGCCACTTACACGATCCGTATTGTTTCTCAAATTCGAAATTAACGCAACCGAAGCCGCGGCCAAACACTAGTAAATAATATGAAAGCAATGTACCTTGAAAATCTAGACTAAAATCATAAAAATGAAATAATAAGAAATAATTAAAAAAAAAGTAAAAAGGTACATGGTGTTCACATTTTAACAAAATATTGCAATTACAGCTATTTTACAATTATAATATAAGTGTGTGTATTATTGTCTTATAAAAGACTACCAAGCCGACCAAGACTAATTATTCAAGTGCATAAATGTATGCATGAACTTGAATAATTAATAATTATAATTCAAGTTCATGCATACATTTTGCATGTTGAATCATAACAGCTATAGTTGAATCATAACATAAAATTAATTAAAATACGTAATACAGCAGTATATTAAAAAGAAATACAACACTTTTAATCATCAATTTTGTCAGGTTTTTATTTGAGTATACCCCACTTGACATAATCATTGATAACTCCGTTCAGTCTCTCCTTGTAGAGGTCACTTGTTTTCTCAACGCTGAAATTGGAAAACTCGAGGGAGTCATTGACTTCGGGCGCGTCCTTACTGTCAATTGTGATCACTGGTAGTGAGAAAACTGCAAGAGAGAGCCCGAAAGGTAATTTCTGAAAAAAGAAAATGTTTAAAAAGTTAATGTAGAATTTGATAAAGTTTTTCATTCTAAGTCTAAATACCATGCACATTTAACTGTCTCAGGAAAAGTTTTTAAATACGATGATACAATGAACTTTTAACAACAACTTTAAAAGCGATTCGTTTCCATAGCTATGATAGTTTGTGTAACTTGTGACAAAGGATATCATTTTTTTTGTATCTTTTCCGAAAGTGCCGACCAAAGAACAGAAGTGGTACCAATGAGTTGTACTAGTGAGTTGGGGCAAAAGTTACCATGGCACAAAAGTTTTAGGAATGCTCTGGACCAAGTTATACAAGTTCGAAGATTCGTAATTTTCATACATTTGATTATTTTTGAAAGTGCCGTTTAACACAACATCATCATCATCATCATCTCGGCCATAGGACGTCCACTGCTGAACATAGGCCTCTCCTTTAGATCTCCACATATACCGGTTGGAAGCGACCTGCATCCAGCGCCTTCCGGCGACCTTTATAAGGTCGTCTGTCCATCTCGTTGGTGGACGTCCTAATGATACAACCGACACAACATAATGATGAGTATTGCTAGAACTAGCGACCTCAAGATATTAAATTAAATTAAAAAGGCTATACATGCTTTTTTTCCGTGCGGGAATCGAACATATGACGAAGTAGTCAATCACTCAGCCACGGTGCTAACCGTGCCGCCAAACATCCTTCATTAGTGCTTATCTTTGTTTCCATGAACTTGATCGCTTTTGACTCACTGTTGTACAGGTAGGTTATCTGTGAGAAGTTTAAGCAATATAGTTAAAATGGAGATCATTACCTCCTTCAATTCATAATTGAAGTCTTCCCTGGAGAATATCTCCTCAGGGTCGAGATGCAGCCTCTTCATGGCGGCACTGAGCTGCGTGTAGTAGTGGTCGAGCAGTTTCTCATAGTACTTGGCGCGGAACTCTTCGTCAGTGCCGGTGAAGATGAAGTAGATCAGGTCGCCAACCGGACTACCTGGATGCAGGCTCTGCAAGTCCACGATCTTAATGTCCACCTTGCCGTCCTGGAGACAGAAGAAGAAATATATTAAAGTTTGTCAATGATTGTTAAGCTACCTGAAAAGCAATCAATCAACTCAGCCTATCACAGTCCACTGCTGGACATGGGCCTCTTCCTGGCTGCGCCACATTACCTTCTGCCTTCCGCATCTATCCCAGCCACTTTCTTAAGTCGTCGGTCCATCTAGCTGAACGCGTCCCAGTACATTCATCAGCATCATCATCATCAGCCGGAAGACGTCCACTGCTGAACATAGGCCTCCCCCTTAGACCGCCACGCCGAACGACAATTCGCCAATTGCATCCATCGATTGACGACCCTCACGATGTCGACGGTCCACCTAGTGGGAGGCCTGCCTACGCTGCGTCTTCCGGTCCGTGGTCGCCACTCGAGAACTTTTCTTCCCCATCGGTTGTCAGTTCTACGAGCGATGTGGCCTGCCCATTGCCACTTCAACTTGCAAATTTTACGAGCTATGTCGGTGACTCTGGTTTTTCGCCGAATATCCATGTTCCGGATTTTATCCCGCAAAGAAACTCCGAGCATAGCTCTTTCCATCGCTCGTTGAGTGACTCTTAGTCTATCTAAAAGGCCAGCAGTCAGAGACCACGTTTCAGAGCCATATGTCATCACTGGCAACACACAGTCCCACATTACTCATGTCGAAATGCGGTCTCCACTCCAGGACTCTGTCCCACCGGCTTTCATTGTCCTTCAACAAACATGGCCAGCCCATTGCCACTTCAGTTTGCTATGTCGGCTACTCTGGTTCTTTTTCGGATAACTTCAACCTTACAAGAGTTAAAAGCTATAGTTTCTAATTACAATTAGTAAACACTTCAGGGGCTTACCCATGTCAATCCTTTTTGTTTTTCACATTAAGCACTCAATGAAGTATAAGGTACAATAAATTATAAACTAATAGAAAATTGCATAAATTAAACTCACCTCTCGCACTCTGTGTAGTAAGTTATCTCCTCTGAAATCTCCATGTACTATGACAGTGCTACGAATAGGAGTGTATATCCCAAAAGGATTCTTCTGAGTTTTCATAAACTTCTCTAAAGCGTCTTTGTACTCTGGTTTGACATTTTCCAACGCAAAACTTGCCATTTTATGCAGCATATCGTTCATACTTCCATATTCTTCCCATTCAATTTTTAAGTCTGTAATAATCTTTTCAAATTCTTCTGGATATTGTTTAGCAAACGCAAATGACAGCGCGTGCATCTTCGCCAAGTCTGCAACTGCTGATGAAGCGTACTCCCAAGTTACTGACTGGAATCTGTTGTGAGGACCATAACCATGTGCCAATAAGTTCTCAAGAACCAACGTCTCCTGGTATGCAGTAGAATCGAACCCGTAGAGCTTGGTGAAGTATAGTCTGTGCACCTCGGGCACTCCGTTCTCTTCCTCCAGAGATGCATACTTTTTTGCCCACTTTGTATAAGCAAACACTTCATTTTTGTATACATCTATAGGCATGTCTTTCCGAAATGCTTCTCCCATAGTTGCAACTTTTGCAAATAAATGAAGATCTTCTTTATTCTCTTCTCTTATGATTACTGTGAACAGTTTCGACGTGTAGTTGGCTCCTCCGCTTGATATTTCATTAATAGTTATTTCTGGGTTTTCATATTTCTGTTCTGCAGCGATTTTATTTAATAGTTTCCGCAGTGTTTCTTCCGCGTTCGCCATGGTTAGATGTTGAATATGTACTGAGGTAGGCAGTTCGTAGTTTTAAGCTACAGACGTGTGTAGAGATAAGATTAATAAAAATTATTTAAGTCTGAAATTAATGATTGTTATCTACTACGATAGGTTTGATTGGTTTTTAGGGTTCCGTAGTAAACAAGGAACCCTTATAGTTTCGCCATGTCCGTCCGTCCGTCCGTCTGTCCGCAGCTTAGCGCAGAGACGCCCAGTACTAGAAAGCTGTAATTTGGTGTAAATTTAGACGGATTTGTTGCGCCGAAAAAGTGGTAAAATAAAATCTCGTAAAATATTTTTTTTGGGTAAATTACTATCAGGGGGTGTTTAGGGATCTATACTGATGCCAAAAATGCAATCGGTAATTTTTGGCTGTCTGTCTGTCTGTCTGTATAACCGTTATAGAAACAAAAACTACTCGACGGATTTTAACGAAACTTGGTACAATTAAATTTCATACTCCAGAGTTGGTTATAGTATACTTTTCATCACGCTACAATCAATAGGAGCAGAGCAGTGAAGGGAAATGTTGGGAAAACGGGAGAAGTTACTCCATTATTAGGGTTCCGTAGTCAACAAGGAACCCTTATAGTTTCGCCATGTCCGTCCGTCCGTCCGTCCGTCCGTCCGTCCGTCTGTCCGCAGCATATCTCAGAGACGCCCAGTACTAGAAAGCTGTAATTTGGTGTAAATATACGGATTTGTTGCGCCGAAAAAGTGGTAAAATAAAATCTCGTAAAATATATTTTTTAGGGTACCTTCTGTACACGTAAAGTGGGGATGTTTTTTTTTTCCCGCGTACCCCTTAGTGTGGGGTATAATAGGCCTTTAAAAATATTGATAGTTTCCATTTACAAATTTTTGCTAAAAAGATTCGTTTGTGAAATATTAAGCTTTAAAGTGCTAATTTTTGCTTGACTCGAGTTTCTCCCCCCTCTACCAGCTAAACGGTTATGTTTGGGGGTGTGAAAAAATTCACAATAGTAGTATACATATATAACAAAGTTTAAAAGAAAATTATCATGACTAAGTAGGCTATACAAATTTACGAGTAATAGTCGACTAACTTATAAAACGTACTTGGATAACATGTTTTCCTAAACAAAATGTATCGGAGAACATGTTCTTCAAATGCAAATGTAAGTTTGTTAACTTTATTTTTACAGCTGTAATAGGTGGGTAGGTTTTGTGGATAGGTAGGTTTTTATTGTCAACTATTTTTAACTGACTTCAAAAAAGGAGGAGGTGCTAGGACGCATGGTTTCCAAGATATAAGCGAAAAACCAAAAATTGGTACCTTCAAACCCCCCCCTCTCCCAAAGCTCAAGGGCTAGGGGCGGGGACTTTTGATAATTATGTTGACCTGTTGGGGACTTGTTGTGTGGACTGTATTTCTTTTTGTAGGCGGTTGATTTTCTGGCGTTGGAGGTAAAGTGTGTGGCGACTGGGATGCAAAACTCCGTTTTTCTTCTCAAATATAAGTTTAATAGGCAGGACTTACAACACGCGTATTTTTTACATATCATGGAGACTTGACAGTGACACAATTCAAAATAATGTTGCAATTAAAGAAAAACTCTGTTGGTGTTGCCAACATGCTGCGCAACCACGCATGAAAACAATTTGTAGCTATTTAGAACAAAAATAACATTGAAAAAATTATGTTAACCAAGGTTTACAAAGTTTTTTGAGGACACGTAACTAGATTAAAAAACCATAAAAACTAATTCCATGTCTAATGGTAAAAAACATTATTATGCTTATTTTGACAGAGTGAGTATAAATACATGAAAAAGAACTAAACACCTTTGTTAAGATGAGTATATCCTATACTAGTTATAATAAACAATGTTTAAGGTTGTATGAGAAATTGAAACTAAAATAAAGAACCTTAATAAAACTTATTCTATGTTTAATTAAACAGTAATAAACTAAAACATTACATGGTCGGATAGAGGTAACTGTATACAACTTAACCATTATTATCCTTAATGGGCAAAACACATATACTTGACAAAGAGCGAGTATATACCTTTCCATTGGGAACTTTTACTTTTATGACTCTTGACTTTGCCGTCTTTACCAGGAAAGGTCTGTACTACTCTTGCCATTGGCCAAAACCAGCGAGGAGCATTTGGCTCTCTTAAAATAACTAACATACCTTCAGTTACATTAGGCAAATCATCCCGCCACTTAGGTCTGCATTGTAAGGAATTCAAATAATATTTGTGCCATACCTTCCAGAATTGTTGTGTTAATTTATTGCACATTTGCCAATACTGAAGTCCTTTAATAGAAGTATCAGTAAGATTAGATTCCGGATAAGCAACTAGACTAGTTCCTATTAAAAAATGACCTGGGGTGAGGTAACTAAAATCTGCACTATCAGAAGACATAGGCATTAGAGGCCTAGAGTTTAACACAGCTTCAATTTGTGCTAAAACAGTGTTTAATTGTTCGTATGTTAATAATGCCTTTAAGACAATTCTTTTTAAATGAAATTTCATACTTTTTACGGCTGCCTCTGCGAGCCCAGCAAACACAGGTGAGTAACTTGGGACAAAATGAAATTGTATGCCTTGTTGAGTTACAAAGTTTTGCACCAATGTTTGATGAGCTGCAGAGGTGTTCAGCTTGTACAATTCAGCTAACTGGTTACTTGCCCCTCTAAAACACCCGCCGTTATCGCAATAGACTTCGCTGGGCAACCCGCGGCGAGAGATAAATCTTTTGAAGCAAGCTAAAAATGAGTCAGTTGTCAAATCTGATGAAAGTTCTAAATGTATGGCTTTTGTAACGAAGCAAACAAAAACACAAACATAACCTTTAGAAACTATGGTTCGTCTTAATCTTGAGTTTTTTACGTCTACAGGGCCAGCGAAGTCTATGCCAACCTTTGCAAAGGGCCGGGCGGCAGTTATTCGTGGTTGGGGCAAGGAACCCATCAACTGCTTTGCGGTGCTGGCCTTCAACCTGAAACACGTAATACACTTATGTGTTATCTTTTTAATTTCTCTCACACCATTGACAATCCAATACTGTTGATTTAAATGAGCCAACATCAATTTAGGTGCTGCATGTAATAGTCTTAAGTGTTCATGGTTAATTATAAGTTCCGTTATGTAAGACCTTTTTGGTAAGATAATGGGATGCTTTTGAGCATAAGAAAAATCTGTATTTTGAAGTCGACCCCCTACTCTAACTAAACCCTGATTATCTAAAAAGGGATGTAACGGTTTTAAAGGGCCGTTGACCTTTGTACTACATTGTAATGCATTTATTGCATCTTTGAAATGAATTGCTTGCTCATTTTTAATAATTAACATTAATGCTTGTTTTAACTCAAAACTATAGAGAAAAGAACCCTGAACTTTATCGCTGCTTGGTTTGACATTGCGTATGAATCTTAGCACGTACGCCATTATCCTATTTATTTTGTTAAGATTAGAAAATTTGCTTAGAGCTTGGAAACAGTCATGATCTCTTTGAATACTCAAAGACACCGCTGCATCAGAGGAAACTAAGTTCACTCTAAGCTCAGGTAAGTCAGCAGGCAATGCAACATTCGCATCAGGGGCGAATGTGTGTTTGCTAGAATGTAAAAATGATGGTCCGTTCCACCATAAAGAACATGAAAACAGTTCATGTGCATCTACTCCTTTACTTATTAAATCAGCAGGGTTTTCTAGTGACCTGACGTACTGCCAACTCCAATTTAATGTTTTTTCTTTGATTATCTTTACTCTGTTAGCAACATATGATAATAATTTAGTTAATTCGGTTTTAAGCCAGGCTAAAACTATTTTCGAATCTGAATATAATATAACATTATCAATTTTTATTTTAACTTTTAATGTATTATAAACTCTGTCTATCAATAAGGAAAGTAAAAGAGCAGCGTTTAACTCTAGACGTGGTACAGTGTTTTTTTTACTTATAGGATTGATTCGCGACTTTGAGCAGATTAAAGAAACTGTAACCTTACCTGCTTCATCAACTACTCGTAGGTATATACAACACCCATAGCCGACGGTGCTAGAAGCATCAGCGAAACCAATCAATTGTACTGCAACAGCAGACTCAGGAACTGTAATGTTTCTAGCCAATTCAATTGGACACATTTTAGACACACCTTCAAGGAAATTAAGCCAATCATTCTTTATGCTTGCAGGTGCAGTATCATGCCAGCCTACCTTTTCCTTCCAAAGCTGTTGCATAATTGCCTTAGCCTTAATTATTACAGGGCTAATAAAACCCATGGGATCATAGAAACTTGCTATATAACTTAAAATATCCCTTTTAGTTGGACAATCATTACCAGAGAATTTAGGGCATTTGATTGTGAAGCAATCCTTTTCCATATTAATTGTTAACCCTAAAGCTTTCATGTTACACTCTTGCTTTTGCAATTCAAGCTCATCAAACTGTCTTTGAGACATTGGAATATCTTCTAATATTAAAGGGGAGTTTGACGCCCATTTATGAGTTGCAAAGTTTCCCAAGCTAAGCAATTGTTGTAGCTGCTTTCTCGCACTTAACATGTTTTGTAAGTTAGAATCTGCATATAATACATCATCAACATAACAGTTATTATTTAATATGGAAGCTCCTAGAGGAAACATGGTGCCAAATTGTTGAGTAAGCTCATTCAGGCAACGGGTAGCTAGGTAAGCTGAACTTTTCAAACCATATGTGACAGTCTTTAAGCGTAAGCATTTTATTTCTTCATTTGGACTGTTGCGAAAAAGAATATTTTGAAGCAGTGTGAATGGTGGATTAACCCTTATACATCTATACATTTTCTGCAAATCAGTTGAAAATGTGTAATCACCAAAGCGAAATAAAAGAATGACATCAAAAAGCTCTTTTTGAACTGGAGGACCATTTAACATCAAGTCATTAAGTGAAATTTTATTTTTTGTTTTCATAGATGCATCAAATACTGCTCGAACCTTTGTGGTTTTACTGTTTTCATTAATTACAGCATGGTGTGGCAAAAAATACAAAGGATCCTTATTTAAATTGTAAGACTTGAGTTCTACATATTCAGCATGATCGAGTGTTATAAACTCATTGATAAACCTAATATATTCAGCTTGTAACTTAGGATTTTTTGATAACTTTTTTTCTAAATTAAGGAATCTATGATATGCTGAATCAAAGGAGTTGCCAAGGCTGTTATTTACTTCCTCTATTGGCAACTTTAATGGTATATCAACATAAAATGTATTGTTTAAAAGTTTAACTGAATTTCTGAAAATACTTTCAGCAAGCTCATGTTCAGTTAAATTTTCATTAAATGTCTCTGGGACATGCTCAGCCTTCCAAAATCGTGCTAATGTTTCATTAATATTAGAATTACATGTTAAGCAAAGCAAAGAGGTAACCTTGTTTTTTACTGCAGGCTGCGAAGACAATGTCCCTGCTATGACGTGTCCAAACCTTGTATTTATTATATGTGGTTGATAGCTGCTGGGCTCCTCAGGCGGCAGCAGGATCTGAAAGAATACATCCGCTCCAATCAATACATCTATTTCAGATGGCGAATGATACTGCTCATCTGCCAACACAATGTTTGGTGGTATTTTTATTTTAGATGTATCTACCCTAGTATGAGGGAGTTTGCATGTTATTTGTTCAACAACCTGACAATTTATTGAGGTTTTAAAGCTTGAGGTCAATGAATGTACATCTACAGGAACAGAGAAACTGGTAAAATGTTTAGAATTTGTGACCCCTATTATGCTCAAATTATTCTGCACAGGTGCTAATTTTAATTGTTTGACAACCCTAGTTGTGATCATGGAGGTCTGCGATGCTGAATCCAGAATAGCCTTCACATGAATTTCAAGGTTGTCTTTTCCCATAAGTTTAACCCTTGCTGTGGGAAGTAAAACTTCATTTAAATTGTTGCCGGACATCAAAGTAACCGGTGATGGTAATGACTCGTAGTGAATGAGCGAGTTATGTTGCTTTTTGCACTCATTGCACTTGAAATGATATCGACATTTCTTTTCATGTTGATTCAAACATATTTGACATAACTTCTTTTCCTGAACAAACTCATATCGTTCCTTAGGTGGCAAACATTTAAAGGTTTTACAACTGAAAAGCTTGTGGTCCTTTGCTTTACAATAAGTACATGATATATTACCTGATGTTGTGGATGTTACGTTAACCACTGCCTTTTTTGCCGGGGTTGCAGGCTCAGAGCTTTCCAGAGCCAATGCTCGCTTCTCGAGGAACTCCAAAAACTGCTGGACTGAAGGTTCTGTTTCGGCATTTCGCTCCAGCTGGTAGGCGCGCGCAGTGTAGTTATCTAGTTTACGTAATAAAATACATAACACAATGTCATCCCATGCATCAACTTTGGTACCTAAATTTTTTAATGCAGCTAGCCCTTGTTTTATTTTAGAAACAAATTCACGAATATTCTGTGGGGTTGATTTTGACAGAACACTGATATCTAACAAGGAATAAATATGTTCACTAACTATTTTATATCTGTTATTGTAGCGTTCATCCAATAGCCTTAGTGCTTCTATGTAGCTGTCACTAGTAAGTGGAAGATTTTTTATTAAGTCCAAAGGTTCGTTCTTTAGAAATGTTCTTAAATAATATAATTTAGCAACGTTGTCAAGATTGCTGTCCTTGTTTATTACAGACTTGAACAAACTAATAAAGGGTGTATATTCACTGTACTTACCAGTAAACGGTGGTATTTGTATGGCTGGTAAACGCATTTTTGAATTCGCGGGCTGACCTTCAGCCTTTTCGGAAACATGAGCCTGAGTGGCACCCGACCTATCAATCTCCGCGTTAATAGAAGCGAGAGTACTGTAGTATTTATCCTCTACGTCTCCATAATCCTCCTTATCTTGGGGGTCTAGTGCTAAAATTGACATGTTATAGGCTTCATAATCTGAAAATGCTTTAACCAAGCGCTCCTTTTTGGTCAAAAGAGCTTGGTACGTATCGTCCCGGAACCTTTGCAGCGAAAGACGAGTTATGTTTCCTTTTACGTAACCTCTGGACGCTATTAAATTTTTTAACTCTGTCATGATGAACACTTAAAACTTTTACAATGTCAATAACTGTACAATTGTAATACAAGATTATACTATTTAGACTTAATCTAGTCAAAACTAAGTACATCAAAATATGGCGGAATTCGGAAATGCTTGTACGCAGGAACAAGTATCAACGCTTCACTATGAAGTTGTAAACGTGTTACAAAAAAACGAACCAATCACGAGCACTATAAATGTCTCTGACGTATGGTGTTGCTAACTTCCGAATCTTCTATATAGGGTTTGTTCAAGTGTGAGTGAGATCGAAGATTCTGTACTCTTCACTCGTGGCCGCGCTCTGGTTGGCTGCTGGCTGCTGGTCTTGCGTGGTTAGGTTGTCAACAGTGGAATCCTCCGTCTTGCAGCTAGTTCACTCTGCTTCCTTTGTACTTGATGCAGGTAAAATGGGCTTTAATGGCGGACGGAAATGTGAATGACTTCCTGTCTTAATGATGTTGATGACTCAAAACTCACGTGGCACGATGATGAATTACATTCGCACTTTCTTTTTATACATGAAAATGCTTGCAATTTTCGCAGTATTGTATGTTGCTCGTAGTCCTTTTTTGGAATCCGCACACGTTGCTCACACACGCTGTTTGAACCACGCCAACGCCAATCCGGCTCGAAGGACCAAATGTTGGGGACTTGTTGTGTGGACTGTATTTCTTTTTGTAGGCGGTTGATTTTCTGGCGTTGGAGGTAAAGTGTGTGGCGACTGGGATGCAAAACTCCGTTTTTCTTCTCAAATATAAGTTTAATAGGCAGGACTTACAACACGCGTATTTTTTACATATCATGGAGACTTGACAGTGACACAATTCAAAATAATGTTGCAATTAAAGAAAAACTCTGTTGGTGTTGCCAACAGACCTCCTAACTAGTCCAAACAAAGTTGCGTAGTCAAAATTTGTGTTCCAAGACTTTCCCTCTATAATTGTTCGTTGACTGGACTATGGACCGATTTTGAAAATTCTTCTTTTGATTGAAAGAGTACACCTTCCATTTGGTCCCATGATCATCAAGTCAGGATCTGATGATGGATTCCTGGAGAAATCGTGGGAACTCTTTAAATTTTAAATCATTCTTGAGGCGATTTGATAACAACTCAATCCCGTCGAGTTTCGGCTCGTTAGAGTCGTCTTTATTACATAGACATTGATGCTGGACGATGTCCATGGTCTGATGATAGAGCTGGAAGGTATCCATGAGTTCTTTCTTATACAACAACTCAATCCTACTGAGCTTAGGGTCATTTGATTCGTCTTTACATGGGCTTTGGTGCTGAATATTATTCTAGGTTTTGATGATGGAGCTGGAAGGTGGCCATGGGATCTTTGTAATACAATAACGCAATCCGATCGAGTTTGGGCTCGTTTGTTTCGTCTTTACATGTACTTTGGTGCTGGATATTTTCCAGGTTCTGATGATAGAGCTGGAAAGTGGCCATGGAAACTCCTAAGCTAAACCGGATAAACCCATTTAACTTAGGGTCATTTGTTTTGTCTTGACAAATATTCGGGTGCTAAATCATTTCCAGGGTCTGATGATGCAACTGAAAGTGGTCAAAGGCACATAAGGAATTACTAAACGAAAAAAATAATTTTTAAACCATTAAAAATCCGACTTCAAAAAACACCCAGGAACTAAAAAGCAAAAAGACATGGCCAAAAATTGCATTCCATCAAAATCACATGTACACGTACATAGTAAATACCATTATAAGATAAACTTATAAAAATAAATTACTGCGTAGGTTTTAGCCTCTCTGAACTTGTCAGTTTTTAACTAACTTCAAAAAAAAAAGTAGGTTCTCAGTTCAACCTGTATGTATGTTTGTCCGCGATTATCTCGCGTTTGGCTCAACCGATTTAGATGCGGTTATCAGGAAAGTGTTCATTATATTCTGGAGAAAGTTTTAGTATATAACACTGATGGTTATCCCGTGACATTGCCCGCGTGGATCCGTCTTAGCTTACTTGGATTGTAGATTTTCAGCGACCATTGCATGTTTGTCCGCGATTATCTCGCGTTTGGCTGAACCGATTTTGATGCGGTTTTCAGAAAAGTGTTCATTACATTCTTGAAAAGATTTAAATATATAACACTAATAGATATTCTGTGACGTTGCCCGCGTGGATCCGTTTTTGCTTACTTGGATTGTAGATTTTCAGTGACCATTGCATGTTTGTACGCGATTATCTAGCGTTCGGCTGAACCGATTTTGATATGGTTCTGAGGAGAGTGTTCATTACAGTCTGGAAAAAGTTTTAATTTACAAGACTAATGGATATCCCGTCACGTTGCCCGCGTGGATCCGTTTTTGCTTTCTTGGATTGTAGATTTTCAGTGACCATTGCATGTTTGTCCGCGATTATCTTGCGTATGCCTAAACCGATTTTGATGCGGTTTTTAGGAAAGTGTTCATTACAATCTTAAAAGAGTTTTAATGTATAACACTATTGGACATCCCCGTAACATTGCCCGCGCTGATCCGTTTTTGCTTACTTGGATTGTAGATTTTCAGTGATCATTGCATGTTTGTCCGCGATTATCTCGCGTTTGGCTGAACCGATTTTGATGCGGTTTTCAGGAAAGTGTTTACTACATTCTTGAAAAGTTTTTAATATGTATCACTAATGGATATCCCATGACGTTGCCCGCGTGGATCGGTTTTTGCTTACTTGAATTGTGGATTTTCAGTAGCCATTGCATGTTTGTCCGCGATTATCTCACGTTTGGCTGAACGGATTTTGACGGGGTTTTCAGAAAAGTATTTGATACATTCTGGGAAAGGTTTTGGTATATAAGAATAATGGATACCTCGTCAAGTGGCCCGCATAGATCCGTTTTTGTTGCTAGCTAGGATTGTAGATTTTCAAAGACGCCGATTATTGTGAAGCTTTTTGTTGAATACCTAAAATAAAAACGGTAAAATAAAAAACTTTTTGAAAAAAAAAGGAACCGAATTCAAAACAAAACACAAAAAAGTCTTTTTTTTTTTTTTATTTCTTCTTTCAATAATAATTACACAGTTTTGTAAAATACATATCTTCTGCCAAACTGCAGGACAGTTTGTCGGCAGTGTTCTCGTGGACATACTAGTAGATAACATTTATATAAGGTCTGGGAAAAATAACAGGTCTATTTTCATGGTAGGCACATCGCCTTGTCTTTACGCCGTGCGTACACAAACGAACACACCACACACCACGCCTAACTGCACACATACTCGAGCTGCCCAGTTTGTGTTTACAAGGTAAGACTAGTACGTCATTAATGATTATTAAACTGTTGTACAGCTCAAGTATCCGCACATGTAGGTTGGTACTGTACACTGACGTCTATAGCTAGATTGGCACACACTGACTTGTCCGCCATGCCAGCACGCGCGGCGCCCCGTACATGCCGCTGCCGTCCCGACCACCGCCACAGCACTCTCCGATGGGAGACGGGCAGACTGACCAGCGCGAATGATTCACCGAGGCGGCCGCCCGAATGCCAGCAGCACAACACGACGCGCGCGCGCGCTAGCACGGCCGGCCCATTTTTTCAATTATAAATCTAGGTTCAGTGCTATGGACACAAACCAAGATAGTGCTTACGCAAGATATTTTTTAAAACGTTTTTAGATACTGTTTCGGTAGATATTTCCTTGGGTAATTCATTTAACAATGTTGGAACTAACCAACGGCGCGTTCTTTGACCAAAATAATTTCTCACTTTGGGGACAGAATATTTATTTTTCTTTGTCACTTTGCGAGTTGGTCCGTTAAAATACAATTTCTTCACTTTGTGTTCTTTTTTGTTGTGCTGCTCTAAAATTATTATTAATTTTACTTTTTTTTGTACGGGTAATATTCCACAAATTTTGAATAATCTTTCGTATTCCTTATTAATGCTATCTTTAGTTTCCTTGTTTACTAGTGATTTTAACAGTCTAATTTGCAATATTTTAATTTTATTTAGATGAACCGGAAACGTCAGTCCGTAACTACCCAAACCGTAGTTTATTGTTGCTTCTGCAAGTGCATGGTAAAGAATGAACAATAAACGCTTACTAACTATATATTTCAAATTGTTAAGTTTCCCTAGTACGGAGCGCAATCTACCACAAACAGTGTCTACGTGTGCGTCCCAAGTAAGTCGCTCATCAATTACTAATCCTAAGTATTTGTATTTCGTAACACGCTCAATACACTCACATACACAGTTTGCATTATTATCATGAAGACATTCATATGAGTGGCCTTTTATCGAGATACAGACACTTTTAGCTATTTGGTTATATGGAGACGACAGCAACATACACTTTGTTTTATTTATGTTTATGAGAATGCCATTATCGTGCGCCCATTTTACTACATTATTTAAGTCTTCTTGCATTGCCGCCTGGATCCGTTCACAGTCCCGTCCGCTGTATGTCAAGCACGTGTCATCTGCGTACATGTATATATTGCAATTTTTAATGACATTGACCATACTGTTAACGTGCATTGTGTACCCTACTGGTCCATAAACTGACCCGGTCGGCACTCCGTAATCGACTTTACCGAGGTTACTGTCTACTCCTTTAACCCTAACCTTTAGATATCTATTATCTAGATAATGCCTGAACCACCCTTTGACGGGTCCCCGTATTCCACATTCGTCCATAGCTTGCAGCAAGCCCTCATGCTCCAAAGTGTCGAAGGCTTTTTTGAAGTCAATAAAGGTTAATAAAACTATATCTTTTGAGTTCAATGACGTGTTAATATCATCTGTAAATTTATTTAATGCTGTTGCTGTGCTTCTATGTGGCCTAAACCCATGCTGAACATCTGTTAATATATTATTATTTTCTAAAAACGTAGTGATCTGTCCCATAATTACTTTTTCAAAAATTTTATTTATTACACTCAGTATCGCAATGGGCCTATAATTTGTGTACTCATTATACTTCCCCCCTTTAAAAATTGGTCGAATTATTGAGGTCTTTAGTTCATTAGGGTATACCTGTCGGTCTAAACATTTATTGATGAAATGTGCAAGCACCGGGCTGATAGAATACTTAATGCTTTTTAAATCCTGAACTCGAATGCCATCAGAGCCTGGGGACTTGCTGCAACTTAGTTTATCTATTATTAAGCATATATCTTTAGGGCAGGCCTTTTTAAATCTAAAACTTACATCACTTTCTTTTACATATTCATGTCTATTATAAAACAAATGGTCGCATTTATGCTTCTGTTTCAACAAACTAATTTCATTTGTAAAAGTATAGCAAAAATTATTACATACGTTTTCCAGTTTCTCGTTACTTCTAATAAAATACTTTTGGATCACATCATCAACATTTAACTTTTTCCTACCAAGCCACTTATTCGCACACTCCCACACTTTTCTCATATCTCCGTTACAGTTTTTCAACTCCAGGCGCCTGTGTTTATTCCGAGCAACATTTACAGCTTTATTTCGATATTTTGTATACTCTAATTGTAGTGACATGTTTTTCGGATTTGCTTTCCATTTTCGGAACAACGCGTCCTTAGTATCTAAAATTTTTTTCAATTTCTTATCAACCCAACTGTTAGATTCCCTCTGTTTAACTAGCTTTGTTGTTTCCGACGTGCTGTAAATGTTGCTAAAAATATCACACATTTGCCCGTACAGTTCTAGAGGGTCGTCTACACACATTAGTTTAGTCCATTCTACGTTACGTAATTTATTTTTAACCACTTCATTATTAAGTACCGTACGATAACAAGAAGGCATCAGCTGTTTCTCCACTTCGATCGAGAGTCCCGTTAGGTAGTGATCAGAAACTGTTGTCGTTAGTACGAAGGCGTGTCGCTCGCCGGCCGGTCGCGCACTTCGCACAAAAATGTGATCAATGCATGATGTCACTCGTCGCTCCGACAGGACTACCTCTCGTGTAATATCTTGAATGCAGCATTCTAGGCCCAACTCACTTAGCGTGTTTAGGTACTCGTTGGCGCGCGAGTCGGTTTCCCCTCGCAATATATTTATGTTGCAGTCTCCCATTAACACTACATCATTTCCAATAGGAATACCTTGTATTAATTTCTTGATTTCACTAATAAACAGTAATTTATTGAATTGCGGAGGCCTGTAGGTGATTATCAAATCAATCTTTTTGCATTTCATGATAATTTGACCATGTATTAGTTCACAGTGAAGGCTATATTTCTTTATAATTTCAAATGACACGTTTTCTTGAGCATATATTATTATACCACCTCCTCTTCTTTCCGTTCTAGTTAGGTAATATAGACAGTAGCCATTTATTTCGTAGTTATAAATTTCCTCCTCCTTTATGTTTACCTCTGTTAGACATATTAAATCCAGCTTAGGTAAGCAGTCTTTTATTAATACTATAAATTCATTAAAATGTTTTCTCAATGAACAAATATTCATATGTATTATATTTAATTTATTTTCAGTGTGTATTATATAATTTCTCCAATGTGTTGTGGATTCATATTTCGTGTACATAATATCCTGTAGGTCTTCAGAATTCATAGTTGGTTTTAGAACGTTAATTAAGAAAAAAGAAAAATATTTTTCTAGGTTATTCCTGTTTATTTATTTACTCTCCGTTCTCGCTATTAATAGGTAAGTATTTTTTTAAATCGCTTTCACAGCTAATATTGTAAACTTTCTTCTCGACCTCACTCTTTTTAATTAATATTTTTCCATTTTGTACCCATATTATAAATTTGAACTCATCCCTTAGTTTTTCCTTCGTTATCCAGAGTAATTGACGCATTTGGTGGGTAAGATTTTCATTAATATATATGCGAGTCTCATCGTTGTTATTGTAGATGATGTGGTTCGTCAGCAGTTTTTTCTTGGATTTTAGCCATTGCTCGCGCGTTTCCGCATTAGATAATTTTACAATAATTGGCATCCCTCTTCCCTCGCCTCTGACTCGCCATACCTTTTCTATACAAAAAAGTACAAAAAAGTCTAAAATAACTTTTCTTTCGGAAGTCAGTGTCTTTGTTTTTATTTCTTTGACTATGGCCACCGACTTCCAAAAGAAAAGTTATTTAACACTTTTTTGGGTTAGTTTGGGGTGAAATCTTCCCAATAGCTTTCTAGGGGTGGACCTTAGAGAAAGATATATAAGAAAGGAAGTTCCAAACGACTTGTAATTCTAGTACAAAACGTGTGATATGGTCGACAAATGCATTTTATTAGAAACATTTCATTCATACAAAACTGTATTCATTGGTATTTGTTACGTTTTATAAAATACTCGTGTCATAATTATATATTTTAATGCGTTTTACCCAATTCACCCAAAAAAGCTTTAAAACGGAACGAGTTTACTGGTTTGATAGTGTGGTTTTGTTTACGTCAAATGTCAATTTAATCTTAATATCATTGCAGACGTTCTGTGATTGCAGATTCAACGTCTATTGTGTTTGTGTTTTGCGGCTATTTTCTGATATTTTTGACCCCCGCTGATACCTTCTACCGTACGATTACCTTGCTAATAATACTGGACTCTGATTTGCTTTGCGTTTTGGATTTGTTTTGTTTTGTGGATTACTATGAGGTGCATCACCGGAATAGTCATACAAAGGCTGCAGAGGCATCTCTTTTCCTCGCTTTCTGTACCCCATCAAACCAAAATAATGCTCAAACCCAGATATGAAGTCGGAACATTAAAATACTTAATCTGATTTTTTTATGTTTTCATGGTATGCGATTTTACATAGTGCATCTTTTTTTCATTTGCCTCTAGATATATTCATTTGTCAACCATGCTTCTTATTATTGAATACTGAAACTGGTGAACATGAGAGACTCAGTCAGAAATACAAGACAACAATAATGTCAGTATGGAGTGTCCATTGCTCGCTGTCCTAATATCACAAAATACCATTAATGTGGTAAGCATTTTATTTTTAATTCATTATTTTAAATACATAATTATCTGGTTAAGTATTAATCTATAAAATGTATTTTTCATAGTATGTTTGTGTGATTATAATATACACATTTATCTTTATGTATTTTTCAAGTTTTACATATACTTTTTTAAAGTAGGCATGTTGTAACAATACTTCTCATTGTACAAAAACTTAAAACAATTCAAGAACATACTGTTAACAATTCAAGAATATTAGCATAATGTATTAAAAGGCAAATCTTTGTCCCGCAATCATAATTATGAAATAATGTATCCTTCTATGCTTGTATTTGTTTTACTATGTTCAAAGCAGTTATTTATAAAATAACTGAATCACTACAAAACCTTAAACTTAATGCTGATAAGAGTATGAAATAAAAATGTAGTTTTATCTAAGCTGGTTGGTTGACCTGTGACTCTTTTAACACTAACTCATCACTGTAACGTATGAGTTATCTAGGTAGGCATCTAGAACAGGTATAATGTAACAAAATAATTTTATTTATTATCTATACCTTTTAAATAAATAATTATTTATACTCTTTTGTTTTATTTGTGTTTTCCTTTTTAATTGGTCAATAAACCTTTTTCGGTCAAGAATTCTTAAAAGTATGTTTTTAAGGCAACCCATAAAAATACACTTTAAAGAAAAACATGAAATTCTATTAAAGGTACTTTGTTATTATTGTCAGATTTTAATAAATAATTCATTAAAGCGCCTTTTTACTATAGAAAATCCTATTCTATGCACTTATTGCCAGCAATCTGACTAAAGGTTTAGTGAAACTGTTTTCGTTTACTCTGTTGTACTGACAAGTTCTTTATGTGTTTTATTTACTGCAATTTAATGTACCAATATCCACGAATATAAAACACCAAAAATCATTGGTGTACATTGAATTCAATAACTATGCAAACGCCCATACAGAAATTGGCCATGTCCTTTAATTGGTAACTTAATATAATTTCCTCACCAAACCTATAAATCAAATCAACTTTTGATGGGCAACTACGGAACTCTACACTGTGCGTGGCCCGACACGCACTTGGCCGGTTTTTTTTTTGTTTCACAAAAAGGGAACCAAGACCGAAATTGTTGACTACAGTACCCTGTACCCTGAGCACGAGTTTTCACTCTTTTACTTTACAGCGTCTTTTCAGTATTTACAGCGTTTCTTGTATGAAAAAATGGAACAGCGCCTCTGGTGTGCGAAGAAAGAACTCGTGCTAAGGGTACAGTACCCTTAGCACGAATTTTCAGTATTTGAGACGTAAAGTAAATTGGAACTTTGACAACTTCAAATTGACAATTTTCAAGGAAAAAATTAGTTCCTTCTTTGCACATCAGAGGCGCTGTTCCAGTTTTTCATACAAGAAACGCTGTAAATACTGAAAAGACGCTGTAAAGTAAAAGAGTGAAAACTCGTGCTCAGGGTACAGGTCTTCGAAATGAGCGTTTTATAACCAGGTTGTACACCATGGTTTTAAAAATGATTTGTTCGTAGTTAGTTAAGGCTTCTCACGAAAGAAATGCAATAAAAAAAGACAGCATTTTTATTTAATTAATGTTATGTTTGGGGGTGTGAAAAAATTCAAAATAGTAGTATATATAACGAAGTTTAAAAGAAAATTATCATGACTAAGTAGGCTTTACAAGTTTACGAGTAATAGTCGACCAACTTATAAAACGTACTTGGATAACATATTTTCCTAAACAAAATGTATCGCAGAACATGTTCTTCAACTGCAAATGTAAGTTTGAGAACTTTATTTAATTTATTTTTACAGCTGTAACATGTGGGTATGTTTTAGGGATAGGTAGGTTTTTACTGTCAACTATTTTTAACTAACTTCAAAAAAAGGAGGAGGTTCTCAATTCGTCGTAATCTTTTTTTTTATGTATTTTCCCCGATTTCTCAAAGACGCCTGGACCGATTTTGAAAATTCTTGTTTAGATTGAAAGAGTACACCTTCCAATTGGTCCCATGATCATCAAGTCAGGATCTGATGATGGAATCCTGGAGAAATCGTGGGAACTCTTTAAATTTTAAATCATTCTTGAAGCGATGTATTCGAATTATTACGTAACGCTGGTTTTAAATCTTTGTTACAGCCGCTTCCCTCTACATGCGGTGGTACTCAAATAGACAACATCTGTTCCAACTTTACCTGTGAAGTTGGTTTTTATAACCTCTTTCTACAGTTACCATCGTCCTATGTGGGCCCGTTTTTAGACGTTATGAGTTGGCTACTGAATCACTCAGGTACCTAATAAATGTTTGTAAATTAAATTAAAATTTAATTCAGCGAATCAGTTTAGTTACTTCGTATAAGTATTTTGATGGGCAACTACGGAACCCTACACTGTGCGTGACCCGACACGCAATTGGTTTAAGCTTCCGTCGCGCGTGCAACCTTAATGGTTAAAGCTAAACAGAAATCATTTATGTCGGCATAATTTATCTTTGAAACTTGAACACCTGGTGCAGAACCGCAACAGACCAGCTAAACTATAAGAAATACAAAAATGGTGCGATAGCAAAAATTGTTCCACGTGATGAGCATTTACTGCTGAGAGAATAAATTTGAAGATCTGGAACACCTGATGTGGAACACCAAGAGCCCAGCTACACTATAACATATAATAGAAATGACGTCTTTGCAAAAGTTGTACAACTTGATGAGCACTCTTTGTCTATGTAAAAAATTTAAGATTTGGAACACCTGATGTGGAACTCCAAGAGCAGAAATGACGTCTTAGCAAAGTTGTTCAGCCTGATGAGGACTCTCTGTTGACGTATAAAAATTGAAGATCTGGAACACCTGATGTGGAACACCGAGAGCCCAGCTACACTACTAACATATACCGAAATGACGTCTTAGCAAGAGTTGTTCAACCTGATGAGCATTATCTATTGATTTATAAAAATTGAAGATCTGGAACACCTGATGTGTAAATCAAAGCTGCCACTAATTTCACTGTATAATTATAAAATAACATAAGCTGGGAGTACCTCCACGCAGTGAAGGCGGTAACAGTTTAGGACTGATTTTCGATGACGATGAATAATTATGAATAACAATTTTACCCTACTGGCCAAACTCCCATTTTTTTTTACCCGGGCTCTTTGGAATTGGGTATCACACTTTTCAGATCTTCGATTTTGACGACCCCGTTGTCGCTGGCATAAGCAACAGGATCCGCGTACGAAGTCGCGGACAGAAGCTAGTTTGTAATAATTTCATTTTATAATCTTAAAGAGATTAGTAAATATTATTCTGAAAATTCATGATAACAACAACTGTTCATTCCGATTTTAGAATATTTCTGAAAAAAAAGACAGCATTTTTAATATTATTTAAATAAAAATGCTGTCTTTTTTTATTGCATTTCTTTCGTGAGAAGCCTTAACTAACTACGAACAAATCATTTTTAAAACCATGGTGTACAACCTGGTTATAAAACGCTCATTTCGAAGACCTGTACCCTGAGCACGAGTTTTCACTCTTTTACTTTACAGCGTCTTTTCAGTATTTACAGCGTTTCTTGTATGAAAAACTGGAACAGCGCCTCTGATGTGCAAAGAAGGAACTAATTTTTTCCTTGAAAATTGTCAATTTGAAGTTGTCAAAGTTCCAATTTACTTTACGTCTCAAATACTGAAAATTCGTGCTAAGGGTACTGTACCCTTAGCACGAGTTCTTTCTTTGCACATCAGAGGCGCTGTTCCAGTTTTTCATACAAGAAACGCTGTAAATACTGAAAAGACGCTGTAAAGTAAAAGAGTGAAAACTCGTGCTCAGGGTACAGGTCTTCGAAATGAGCGTTTTATAACCAGGTTGTACACCATGGTTTTAAAAATGATTTGTTCGTAGTTAGTTAAGGCTTCTCACGAAAGAAATGCAATAAAAAAAGACAGCATTTTTATTTAAATAATATTAAAAATGCTGTCTTTTTTTTCAGAAATATTCTAAAATCGGAATGAACAGTTGTTGTTATCATGAATTTTCAGAATAATATTTACTAATCTCTTTAAGATTATAAAATGAAATTATTACAAACTAGCTTCTGTCCGCGACTTCGTACGCGGATCCTGTTGCTTATGCCAGCGACAACGGGGTCGTCAAAATCGAAGATCTGAAAAGTGTGATACCCAATTCCAAAGAGCCCGGGTAAAAAAAAATGGGAGTTTGGCCAGTAGGGTAAAATTGTTATTCATAATTATTCATCGTCATCGAAAATCAGTCCTAAACTGTTACCGCCTTCACTGCGTGGAGGTACTCCCAGCTTATGTTATTTTATAATTATACAGTGAAATTAGTGGCAGCTTTGATTTACACATCAGGTGTTCCAGATCTTCAATTTTTATAAATCAATAGATAATGCTCATCAGGTTGAACAACTCTTGCTAAGACGTCATTTCGGTATATGTTAGTAGTGTAGCTGGGCTCTCGGTGTTCCACATCAGGTGTTCCAGATCTTCAATTTTTATACGTCAACAGAGAGTCCTCATCAGGCTGAACAACTTTGCTAAGACGTCATTTCTGCTCTTGGAGTTCCACATCAGGTGTTCCAAATCTTAAATTTTTTACATAGACAAAGAGTGCTCATCAAGTTGTACAACTTTTGCAAAGACGTCATTTCTATTATATGTTATAGTGTAGCTGGGCTCTTGGTGTTCCACATCAGGTGTTCCAGATCTTCAAATTTATTCTCTCAGCAGTAAATGCTCATCACGTGGAACAATTTTTGCTATCGCACCATTTTTGTATTTCTTATAGTTTAGCTGGTCTGTTGCGGTTCTGCACCAGGTGTTCAAGTTTCAAAGATAAATTATGCCGACATAAATGATTTCTGTGTAGCTTTAACCATTAAGGTTGCACGCGCGACGGAAGCTTAAACCAATTGCGTGTCGGGTCACGCACAGTGTAGGGTTCCGTAGTTGCCCATCAAAATACTTATACGAAGTAACTAAACTGATTCGCTGAATTAAATTTTAATTTAATTTACAAACATTTATTAGGTACCTGAGTGATTCAGTAGCCAACTCATAACGTCTAAAAACGGGCCCACATAGGACGATGGTAACTGTAGAAAGAGTTATAAAAACCAACTTCACAGGTAAAGTTGGAACAGATGTTGTCTATTTGAGTACCACCGCATGTAGAGGGAAGCGGCTGTAACAAAGATTTAAAACCAGCGTTACGTAATAATTCGAATACATCGCTTCAAGAATGATTTAAAATTTAAAGAGTTCCCACGATTTCTCCAGGATTCCATCATCAGATCCTGACTTGATGATCATGGGACCAATTGGAAGGTGTACTCTTTCAATCTAAACAAGAATTTTCAAAATCGGTCCAGGCGTCTTTGAGAAATCGGGGAAAATACATAAAAAAAAAGATTACGACGAATTGAGAACCTCCTCCTTTTTTTGAAGTTAGTTAAAAATAGTTGACAGTAAAAACCTACCTATCCCTAAAACATACCCACATGTTACAGCTGTAAAAATAAAGTTCTCAAACTTACATTTGCAGTTGAAGAACATGTTCTGCGATACATTTTGTTTAGGAAAATATGTTATCCAAGTACGTTTTATAAGTTGGTCGACTATTACTCGTAAACTTGTAAAGCCTACTTAGTCATGATAATTTTCTTTTAAACTTCGTTATATATACTACTATTTTGAATTTTTTCACACCCCCAAACATAACCGTTTAGCTGGTAGAGACTCGAGTCGAGCAAAAATTAGTACTTTAAAGCTTAATATTTCACAAACGAATCTTTTTATCAAAGACATTAAACTATATACGAGCATAGACGGGACATCACGAAGAACGTTGTGATCCACAAGTTTTGATGACTCGGTAAAAACTCGACCAGTCTAGTTCAAGACGTCCGCTTGACAGGTCGCGTGACCGTGCGTCAAAATTTAAACTTCGATGGACGATTTTATGAAAATATGCCTAGTTGCGCTTTGCGTAACTGCTACTCAAGATATAAGAAAACAAATGGACTTGAAAAAAATTTTTTTTCGTAAATATTTTTTATTTTTACCTGGTTTTTAAGAGTTTTTAAATATTGTCTGATATTATTCTAGAACTCTTGCATTATTTAAATAAACGCCATCTGTTGCTCAGTAGCTGTACGACAATATGCTAAAGAATTAGAGTTGTCTGTTTATCGATATTTATTAAGTCGAAGAGTAATTAAAATATCAAATGAGTAATTTCGTATACTGACTTGTTTATGAATGAAAGAGATACTTATATCCGGAAAAGTTTTTTAGGAAACTTTGAAATATTTTTATTTTGTTCAAGAGCGAGCTGTCCACAAAAATTAATAAAAACATTTTTTTATGCCGTTCGACACATTTAATGTAAGGATCATTTTATGATATGGGAAAAATAAAATCGAGACTGTGGAAGTTGGTCAAAAGCAAAAGACGTTTTCATACATATTGTATGAGTAAAAAAAATCACTTTTTTATATTGTTCATTGACTAACTTAATGATATTAGTTTAATAACAATACTGTTGAACATAATCGTCAAATTGATAATATAGGATTGTATTAATAACTAATAATTTTATTTCTGTTCTGCCCTCACACACTTTTTAATTTTTTTCTAATATTTAAATCCTAATTAACTTTATCGATGTTTATGTATCGATAATTGTGCTATTCTAAAATGTTGCACCCCTATCACAAGATGCTCAGTTCTGCCATCTATTGTGTAATGGCTGAAATATATTCTGATGAATTATTTTAATACGTGGTTTTGCTATACAACGCTAGATAGCGCTACTTACGCCGACATCAACGTTTTTGTATGACAATATTCCCAATGCCCGCTCTATAGTTCTTTTAAATCTCTTTGCTTTTTATCAAAAAAATGTTAATGGAAACTATCAATATTTTTAAAGGCCTTTTTAATGATACCCCACACTAAGGGGTAGCGTGTACAGGAGGTACCCTAAAAAAAATATTTTACGAGATTTTATTTTACCACTTATTCGGCGCAACAAATCCGTATATTTACACCAAATTACAGCTTTCTAGTACTGGGCGTCTCTGAGCTAAGCTGCGGACAGACGGACGGATGGACGGACGGACATGGCGAAACTATAAGGGTTCCTTGTTGACTACGGAACCCTAATAATGGAGTAACTTCTCCCGTTTTCCCAACATTTCCCTTCACTGCTCTGCTCCTATTGATTGTAGCGTGATGAAAAGTATAGGTACTATAACTAGCTCTGGAGTATGAAAAATAATTGTACCAAGTTTCGTTAAAATCCGTCGAGTAGTTTTTGTTTCTATAACGGTTATACAGACAGACAGACAGCCAAAAATTTACCGATTGCATTTTTGTCATCAGTATCGATCCCTAATCACCCCCTGATAGTTATTTTGGAAATATATTTCATGTACACAATTGACCTCTCTACAGATTTATTATAAGTATAGATATAGATTGTGGTTGTGTGTGTGGTTTTGAAACTTTTAGTTAGCAGTGTACAAGCTGGTTTTGGACATCGGTATACAGAGGGATCAGTTGTAAACATACGATACACCTTGCAGGTTTCACAGAGTAGTCTGCTGTGCATTGTTTGGATAGTGCAAGGTTGGCCCGCAGGGGATCTGAAACCATAAATATGTGATTCCACTTGTGCAGCAAAACTGTTCGCTCTTGTCGACTCACTCAAGCGATGTTTGTGCACATCTAGATACTTTTGTACGCACACATGTGAGTAGTGGAATCGTCATTTGTGCATGCACATTGCTAAATACAGTTCAGTGAAAATGTTCGCGGGCAAATGTATCTACCGATGAGCACAAATGTATCCACTGATGAGAAGCTAAACGCGATACCACTTAAACGCGATACGAGCAGTGCTTCAGTAGTTTCGTAGCTGCAGCAGCAGTTTTTGTAGTCAGCGGCACATTTTGGTGGCATTGTACCGTTAGACATACCGGAAATCTGTCTGAAGGTGCCTTTATAAGGTGCAGCAGGTTGTCAGTGCAGTCAGGTCGCCTGTAGGTATGGATATGTACAGGGAAAATAAACCCATGTTGTATTACTTACTCGGCCGCACAGAACAGATACAGGTCGTTACCGACTACCTGCACCAATTCATGCAGGTTAGCATTTGCCGGTGTAGGATGTCCAGTTTCCACATTAATAACTAATATTTATGTTTTTTTTAATGTACTATGGGTTTGCTCTTGACTTTAGTCTAGGTCAGGGGTGACAAAGACAAGGTCGACGATGGAGTGAGCTTACCCAGAAGATGCCTGTTCAGATAACTTTGAAGAGATTAGGGTTGTATGCGTTCGGAAACACAGACGCAGGCAGAGAGTTCCACTCTGCTGTTCGCATTATAAAAGACGATGGAAACGTTTAGTGTGAATTGGTGGTATAGCAATAAGGTAAGGATGGTAATTTGCAGTGCGCCTAGATGTGCGATTTTAAAAGTGGGCTGGCGGGATGAGGTCGTGGAGTTCTTGGGCATACTCTCCGAAGTGTCTATCAATCTGTAGAAGACCGACAAGCAGGCAACCTTGCGGAGATGAGTCAAGCTAAGGAGCTTGGCATTCCCAATCTTACGTCGCAAATGAGCCTCTTAGCTCTGCGTTCCGTAATTGATAACGAATTAGGTAAAGAAAAGTGGTGTTGACTAGTCGGCTTTTTTTCTGTGGTTCTAAGTCAGATTTGAAGGTATTGAACCTTCCATAATAAAATTGTTTGATTTATCATTTTTTATCATTAAGTGTGATACACCATAATGGGTGCCGAAGGGACTTGATTTGACTTGGGTGTCTCAAATTACCTTGTTTTTTCAGTTGCACTTTGTGTTTCAAGGCCGTGGTGTCTTTTTAAGACAGTCCGGCTCGGTGAACCCTGCGACCGGTACCGTCCTATGCGCATTTGAGAAAAACAGCACCTTTCTTGAGAAGTAAAATATCATAGTATCACGTGTCCGTATTGATAACCTGTTTCTTTATATACTTTATACCCTTAGGAAATAGCAATAATACACGCTGCTTTTAAAAGAGCTTTAATTTAATTACTATACACACTGAAATAGTTATGCCACAATGCGCTTTATTGGACGAATTATTTATACAACTATTTTAGAATGCCCCACTTGACATATTCACTAACGACTCCGTTTAGTCTCTCCACATACAGCTCACTGGTCTTCTTGACTTGGAATGAGGACATCTCGAAATCCTCGTTGACTTCGGGCGTGTCCTGACTGTCCATAGTGAGTAATGGTAAGCAAAACACTGAAAGAGTGAGCCCGAACGGCAGTTTCTGAAATTAAAGAAGATTAAAAAAAAATAAAAGAGATAAAATATTCAAACAAGGGAATAGAAAATTCAGCTTCTGTGAGTTGCGGTGGCCTAATTGGTAAGGTGTCTGGACTACTACTAGGTAAGGTATCCAGAAGACGTAGGTTCAAATACCACCCGCAGCTGATTTTTCTTCCCTCAAAAATCATCTTTATGATGCGCGTTGCATACGTTAATGTGTTTAAAAAATTATTAAAAGAAGATTGATGATTACCGGACGATGTCCAAACAGGCCTTGAATCGCATTGAAGGAACAGGGAGGTTTTTAGTCAAATAAAGACTGGGAGGATTTTCCACCTAAACAATAGTATGTTGGTTTTGGGTGACGTTGTAGTTTTTTACCAACCTCGTGAAAAAAATGTGAGTTTTTGAATGACTGTATTATTAACAAGGTAAATCTGTTAAACTTATAGAGTCTACCAACTTCTTCTTTTTGCACTGCTGCGCAGAGGCCTACCACTATTTCTTCCAAGAACTCTTCTCCCGCACCGCACGCCGCTTCAAATAAATAATATTTGAATACTTCATTAACCTCCATAAGGAATAAGTTTCCCAAAAAGATGACATGGTATCCTTTTACCAGTTAATAATTTCTTACAATTATTTTCCATGCCTTTCATAATAAAGTGTATTATGTACTGAAACTGGTTATTAATGAATTAAGTTAAGAAGATCGTTACCTCCTTCATCTCATAGTCAAAGTCTTCCCTGGAGTATATCTCCTCAGGGTTGAGATGCAGCCTCTTCATGGCGGCACTGAGCTCCGTGTAGTAGTGGTCGAGCAGTTTCTCATAGTACTTGGCGCGGAACTCTTCGTCAGTGCCGGTGAAGATGAAGTAGATCAAGTCGCCAACCGGACTACCTGGATGCAGGCTCTGCAAGTCCACGATCTTGATGTCCACCTTGCTGTCCTGGAGACAGAAGAAGAAATATATATAACCGACTTCTAAAAAAAACAACCACGATAAAGGGTAAAATAACCTACCAAAAAACTGTTCTTTCGGAAGTCGGTGGCTTTGCTTTTATATTTCATTGACTTTTTTGCCACCGACTTCCGAAAGAAAAGTTTTTTGGTAGGTTATTTTACCCTTTTTCGTGGTTGTTTTTTTAGAAGTCGGTTAGTTTTTTAAAAAAAAACTTTTTTATTTTACCCTTTTTAGTTTAAATATTGAACCCAAATTCTTGTCAAATACATAATTTTCTTACATATGCACTAGAATTTTACTATCCGTAGCACCGGTTATAACATCGCCCATGTCCCCAATAAGCAAGAACACCAAAATAAATGTTTGTTTTTATGGGACCAAATGGCAGATATACTGCATCGAACAGTAACCCGTATGGGTGCAAAGTTCTCATCAGTATAAATGAATTAAGTCCAAATACAAGATAGCTGCTATAAACCGTTGAGGAGTTCCCTGAACTGTTCTTCGTCTTCATCATCAGAACCCTAATGACAGTTACAACCCATCTAGGTGTAAAGTTCTCATCAATATAAATGAATTAAGTCCAAACACAAGGTAGCTACTGTAAACCATTAAGGAATTCCCTGAACTGTCCTTCGTCTTCGTCATCAGACCCCTAATAACAGTTACAACTCATCTAGGTGTAAAGTTCTCATCAATATAAATGAATTAAGTCCAAACACAAGGTAGCTACTGTAAACCATTAAGGAATTCCCTGAACTGTCCTTCGTCTTCGTCATCAGACCCCTAATAACAGTTACAACTCATCTAGGTGTAAAGTTCTTATCAATACAAATTAATCAAGCTCAAACACAAGATAGCTGCTGTGAATCGCTGAGGAGTTCCCTCGACTGTCTCTCGGCTCCATCATCAGATATACTCCAGACCTTTATTAAATTGTAGTGCTTTGAAATACTTAATGAAAAAATGATAATTTACTAAATCAGTCGATGCCTACTCCTTACTGTTAAGGAGTTGTACCTTCCATCATCAGCTCAGCTACATGAGATGATGGTTACCATACGCAAGTCCTTAAATTACTTCATAATATTTGCGAAAAACGATGTGTGGGCCTACAAAATTTGAGGGTTTCCCTCGATTTCTCCAGGATCCAATCATCAGATATTGAAATGGTGACAATGGGACCACACGGGAAGCACCAGCTTTCAAACAAAAAAAGAATCATGAAAATCGGTTCACCCAGTCGCAAGTTATGAGGTAACAAACATAAAAAAAAATACAGTCGAATTGATAACCTCCTCCTTTTTTGAAGTCGGTTAAAAAGTTTTTCAATGATGGTTAAGCTACCTTAAAAGCAATCAATCAACTCAGCCTATCACAGTCCCCTGCTGGACATAGGCCTCTTCCAGGCTGCACCACATTACCTTCTGCCTTCTGCATCTATCCCAGCCACTTTCTTAAGTCGTCGGTTCATCTAGCTGAACGCGTCCCAGTACATTCATCAGCATCATCATCATCAGCCGGAAGACGTCCACTGCTGAACATAGGCCTCCACCTTAGACCGCCACGCTGAACGACAATTCGCCACTTGCATCCATCGGTTGCCCGCGACCCTCACGATCTCGTCGGTCCACCTAGTGGGAGGCCTACCTACGCTGCGACTTCCGGTCCATGGTCCCTTCACTCGAGAACTTTTCTTCCCCATCGGTTGTCAGTTCTACGAGCGATGTGGCCTGCCCATTGGCACTTCAACTTGCAAATTTTACGAGCTATGTCGGTAACTCTGGTTTTTCGCCGAATATCCATGTTCCGGATTTTATCCCGCAAAGAAACTCCGAGCATAGCTCTTTCCATCGCTCGTTGAGTGAGTCTTAGTCTCTTTAAAAGGCCAGCAGTCAGAGACCACGTTTCAGAGCCATATGTCATCACTGGCAACACACAGTCCCACATTACTCATGTCGAAATGCGGTCTCCACTCCAGGACTCTGTCCCACCGGCTTTCATTGTCCTTCGACAAACATGGCCAGCCCATTGCCACTTTAGTTTGCTATGTCGGCTACTCTGGTTCTTTTACGGATAACTTCAACCTTACAAGAGTTAAAAGCGTTAATTTCTAATTACAATTAGTAAAAAACTTCAGGGGCTTACCCATGTCAATTCTTTTTGTTCTTCACATTAAGCACTCAATGAAGTATAAGGTACAATAAATATAAATTATAAACTAATAGAAAATTGCATAAATTAAACTGACCTCTCGCACTCTGTGTAGTAAGTTATCTCCTTTGAAGTCTCCATGTACTATGACAGTACTACGAATAGGAGTGTATATCCTAAAAGGATTCTTCTGAGTTTTCATAAACTTCTCTAAAGCGTCTTTGTACTCTGGTTTGACATTTTCCAACGCAAAACTTGCCATTTTCTGCAGCATATCGTACATACTTCCATATTCTTCCCATTCAAGTTTTAAATCTGTAATAACCTTTTCAAATTCTTCTGGATATTGTTTAGCAAACGCAAATGACAGCGCGTGCATCTTCGCCAAGTCTGCAACTGCTGATGAAGCGTACTCCCAAGTTACTGACTGGAATCTGTTGTGAGGACCATAACCATGTGCCAATAAGTTCTCAAGAACCAACGTCTCCTGGTATGCAGTAGAATCGAACCCGTAGAGCTTGGTGAAGTATAGTCTGTGCTCCTCGGGCACTCCGTTCTCTTCCTCCAGAGATGCATACTTTTTTGCCCACTTTGTATAAGCAAACACTTCATTTTTGTATACATCTATAGGCATGTCTTTCCGAAATGCTTCTCCCATAGTTGCAACTTTTGCAAATAAATGAAGTTCTTCTTTATTCTCTTCTCTTATGATCACTGTGAACAGTTTCGACGTGTAGTTGGCTCCTCCGCTTGATATTTCATTAATAGTTATTTCTGGGTTTTCATATTTCTGTTCTGCAGCGATTTTATTTAATAGTTTCCGCAGTGTTTCTTCCGCGTTCGCCATGGTTAGATGTTGAATGTGTACTGAGGTAGGCGGTTCGCAGTTTTAAGCTACAGACGTGTGTAGAGATAAGATTAATAAAAATTATTTATGTTCGAAATTGATGATTGTTATCTACTACGATAGGTTTGATTGGGTTTTATTTCACAAAAAGGGAACCAAGACCGAAATTGTTGACTACCGGCTTCCAAATGATCATCTATAACCAGGTGTACAATGCTTTTAAAATGATTAAGTTCGCTCGTAAATACGTGTGTTGGCGCGCCCTGTATGAAATAACTAGCACTCCGCCCGCGACTTCGTCTGCGCGTGTTTCTAACTTCGAACTCAGTGAATTTAATGCCCGGTCACCCTCCTTATAGGATAATTTTGAAAAAACTATAATTGGTCTAGTAGTTTCGGAGCCTATTCAATACAAACAAACAATATAATCTTTCCTCTTTTTGAAATATAGTGTAGACAAACTGATTTTTCGATGTACCCCCCTAGGGGTTGATTTTTGAAATATAAATAAATACGCATCCTTTATTCGATTGAGAGATAATTTATGCCCAGTTTGAGTTTATCGAAGCAAGCAGTAAATTCCTTCCCTTAAAACTTAATCACCCATTTTCACCAACGTAGAGGGTGATTTTCGAAAAACCAAAAAACACATGTTTGTTTATTTTTGATCTACTTTCTATAAACTGAGTTTCAATGTTATCGGTTAGCGCGTTATGATTTTCCCATACAAACTTTAACATCGTCTAGATTACCAATGGAGGGTAGTTTTAAAAAACTAATAATGCTCATCTTTTTTATTTACTTATATCATATTCGTACCGAGTTTCAAGTTTATAAACCTAAGGGATAAGATTTTACATCCAAAGGTTTTCACCCCTTTTCACCCCCTTATACGTGGATTTTCACAAAATCCCTGCTTAGTGCTCACCTACATAATAAATTGCAACTACCGACCAAAATTTAGGTTATACGTTTAGCGGTTAAAGATCCTCCCCTTTAAACTTGAATACCCCCTTTTCACTAACTTTGGGGGTGATTTTCGAAAAATCCAAAAACACGTGTTTCATTATTTCTGATCTAGTATAAAAATACTGATTTTCACATTAATCAACTCACGCGTTATGATTTTCTCATACAAACTTTAACAACGCCTGGATTACCAATGGAGGGTAGTTTTCAAAAAATAATAGAGCTAATCTTTTTTATTTACTTGTGTTCTTATTCGTGGCAAGTTTCAAATTTATAAACCCAAGGAATAAGAATTTTCATACAAACGTTTTCACTCCTTTTCACCCCTTAGAGGAGTATTTTCGCAAAATCCCGTCTTATTGCTTCCCTACATAGTAGACTGCAACTACTGTCCTAAATTAAAGTTCAATAAAAAACCCTGATCTTTTATATAATAATAATCTATATTAATAATTTCGTCAAGGGGTACGGTAGACTCGATCGAAAGTTTACCTGAATAATAAAACATTAAAAAATAAAGTTTTCGAGTCGACAACATATTATATATCCGCAAAATTCGGATTATTGAGTATTTTGTAAAATTCTAATGGTTCTGACTAGACAGATCGCATCCGCCATATTGGCCACTGACGCGAAACGTCACTGACATCGGATAACATGTTGAGAAGTTTTTATTTCTTTTCTTTCTTTTTGGAAACCGAGTCGATAGCACTGTTAGCATGCCAGTGTCATGTGGTGTTTTAAGTAGTTACTACTACACCCTATGACACGGGTGCAGGGTGAACGTAGCTTTCTAATGGTGAAAAATTGTTTAAAGTCGGCACAGTAGTTTTTGAGTTTATTCATTACAAACTACATATACATTAAAAACATACACACACACAAAAATACAAATCTTTCCTCTTTATAATACATATTAGGAGTCTGAAACGTTTTACCAACAGTCGTTTGGTCCATGAACTGTTGGTACGGCGAATCCCCGCTGCCTCGACAAGTTTAGTGTGGCGGGAAGAGATCTCAGGGCGGTATGGAGGGAACGACTGTCACAACCGAGGTCCGGGCACGCCGCGATGGCGGCGGTAAGACCCCTCTCTGAGGAGTGGCTGATAAGCGTTACGACGCCCTGACCTGTCGCCTGACGCAGGTCCTCACCGGACATGGAAGTTTCGGGAGGTACCTGTGTCAGACGGGGAAGGAGGAAACGCCTGGGTGTCACCACTGGGAGGATCGACCGGAGGACACAATGGAGCATACGGTGCAGGACTGTCCCGCTTGGGCGAAGCATCGCCATGTCCTCACGACGGCGATAGGCGACGACCTCTCGCGCCCGGAATTGGTCGAAGCCACGCTGCGGGGCGAGAGAGTGGGAAGTGGTCGCCTCTTTTTGCGCAGCAGTCATGCTAGCGAAGGAGGAGGTTGGAGGCGCAAGGGAGAGGACAACATGCACCTCACGAACAAGCCGCAGTGGTAGACGCCCACGGCGACGGACGCGCCCGTCCGGAACGATCTCCGGCCAACATGTGCGGACGGCGAGTAATGGGCGAATCGCTGTCTGATCATGGACCATGCCCGGGTCGACGGCCCGTTGTGTTCCACGCGCGCCTCAAAGAGTGTCAGCACAATGACGGGGCCCCCCTTTGAAGGCCAAAGCCTGCCGCGGTCGTGGGTCTTATGAGTTACCGTGACCCCGGAACGTAAAAGGCTATTGAAGGACACCGAGAAATTCAGTCAGTACAAATCTGACAGTCCCTCCTTCCCGTATCTGGGTGGGAGAACTCATTTGACGATTTTATGACGATAAAAAAAGCATACATAAAAATGATTTGTATCGGTATCCTCCAACAATGATTTGTATCGGTATCCTCCGACACCCACGCGAACGAAGTCGCGGGCACAGCTAGATTTTGTAATTTTGTACCTAAATGTGTATTATGAGTCACGTTTTACCCGAGCGAAGCCGGGTTTTCATCTAGTAATATAATATTCCACAACTATCACACAACGCCATCTAGTCCCAAGCTAAGCAGAGCTTGTGTTATGGGTACTAGACAACTGATAAACATACTTATATATTTCTAAATAAATACATTTTATAGATAAACTAGCAGTTCGCCCGCGACTTCGTCTGCGCGTATTTCGAACTTTTTATCTGTGAATTTCTACTCCCGGCCATCCTCCTTATGGGATACTTTTGGAAAATCTAAATCAATACTCAACAAAAATTCTATCAACCCAAAAACAACCCCTCAGGGGTTCAAATTTCGCAAAATCCCGCCTGAGGTAGCCACCCTGGGCTCTCACCCAGGGCAGGGTAGGAGGGACTGTCAGACTTGTACTGACTAAAAGCCACGGTGTCCTTCAATAGCCCTTTACGTTCCAGGATCACGGTATTCGTTAGTCTCGCGACCCCGGCAGGCTTTGGCCCTCTAAGGGGAGGCCCCGTCATTGTGCTGACACTCAGTGGCGGTACCTTCATACAAGCCCAAAAGCCCGGCATGCCTTATTAAAAATGCTCGACAGAGAATCATAATCAAACCCGAACTATTTAAAAGTTCGCGCGCTTAATTGTTATCAAAATAACACAAACTATCCACGCCACACACTTTACATCGCAATTGTTCGCGCGCAGTTTCGTATTTGCAACATCTATATATAGCTATCTCGCTTACACGTACCGGCTTTTACCGGGCTTTCAAATACTATCTCTGTCCCTTTCGCGCCTAAAGCGTTGTGCCGTATAACGAGTTAGACCTTGTGCGTCTACAAATCGATCAGTATGGAAGATTTAAGCCGTGCATGCGTATGAAGTTGCACGCGTATGCGTGACTTTGCACTGTTACTCTGCGTAAGTAGCTCACTTCAGTTTCATTTGCTTGAGTGGGGAAGCTTTGTTGTTAAAGTTTTTTGTGTGTTTTGTTAGATTTTCTCAGTGATACAATTGTTTTGGTGACTTACCTGCAACAATGGAGGTAATTGTACCTTGTGAGGATTTAAAATGCGTTCAAGTTTTGATTGGCGAAGATAAGGTAAAATCTTTAAACTTTGCTCAGAAAAAAAAAACAGTTTATTTCTTCCCGACGCCGACGCCTAATCTGTGTATTTCTCAGACTAGTAAATCGCATAAAAGAATATTTCATATGTGTATAAATCATGCAATAGAATTCAAGAGGTTAGTTTATTTATTTCAGCCCTTCAGGCTTTGTGTAATTTTTTTAGTAATAGTACAAAACGAGCTGCTTTTTACGATACTCATTGCAGCAAAAAATTCGTTGGACATAGGTACATGTCGCGAGTCGTAAACACGGTTTTTGAACAAAAAAGTAAACTTATTGAGTTGTTTTCTGATCTGTGCGACAACCCACAGAACTGGGACGGGAATACGATTTTAGCTATTGAAAAACAGTTGTTGGTAGAATTAAAACGATCACCAACATTTTACTCTGATGTAATTACCTAAATCATTTCTTAAGAAAGATAGACGATTCCAATTAGAATATAAATAATTTATTTAAATTCCTTATTACATTCTATCTAGCTATTTTTTAACTTTCGTTTTGTAACTTTCTGTTTTGTTTTTTTTTTTGTCTGTAACCTGTTAGTCCTGTTACAAAACAAGCAACTAGGTACTTACCATAACTTTGAATTCACTTTTAATTTATTGTACCTAACCAGTAGTTTATGAGAAAATTGCGATGATACATACGTAGGTACCTACATACTCAGTCGAAAACTGAACTTTCTTTTTTTGAAATCGGTTTAAATTTTATTGGGCTTGCCTTATTTTGAAACCCTAGGCCCGCCACTGTGACACTCTGTGAGGCGCGCGTGGAACATAACGCGCCGTTGATCCGGGCATGGTCCATGGTCAGACAGTGAGTCGCCAATTACTCGCCGTCCACATGCCCGCGCCTACGGTGGCCGGAGATCGTCTTGCGACGTCCGTCGCAGAGTGCGTCTACCACTGCGGCTGGGCCGTAAGGTAGACGCTGTCCTCTCCCTCATGCGTCCCACCTCCTCCTTCGCTAAAATCCCGTCCTAAAAATCTCTATGCATATTTTGAGACTCCCAGCATTTGTAATAACGAAGTTTCATGCAAACTATCAACCCCAAAAACATCCTCTTAGGGATAGAATTTCAGAAAATCCCGTCATAGGCAGCATCTATGTCCTAAAAAGAATCCCTATGCAAAATTTGAAACTCCTAGTGCTTGTAGTAACAAAGTTTCATACAAACTCCAAGCCCAAACACAACCCCTTAGGGGTCGAATTTCGCAAATCCCGCCTTAGTGAGCATCTTTGTCCTTAAAAGAATCCCCATGCATAATTTGAGACCTCTATCTATCAACACCAAAAACAACCCCTTAGGGGTCGAATTTCGCAACATCCCGTCAAAGTGAGCATCTACTTCCTAAAAATATTCCCCATGCAAAATTTGAGACTCCTAGCACTTATAATAACGAAGTTTCAAACAAATTATCAACTCCAAAAACAACCCCTTAAGGGTCGAATTTCAAGAAACCCCTTTCGTAAGTAGTACCTACTTCCTAAAAAGAACCCGCATGCAAAATTTGAAATTCCTAGTACTTGTAGTAACAAAGTTTCATACAAACTATCAACCCCAAAAACAACCCCTTAGGGGTGGAATTTCGCAAAATCCCGTCTTAGCGAGCGCCTACGTCCTAAAAGGAACCCTTATGAAAAATTTTAAACCCCTAGCCCTGGTAGTTTCTGAGATTTCGTGTCCTATGAGTGAGTGACCTTTCGCTTTTATATATATAGATTACACCCAGACACAGAACAAATGATCGTGCTCATCACACAAACATTTGTCCTGGGTGGGAATCGAACCCACGACCTCCGGCATAGCAGTCAGGGTCACTAACCACTAGACCAACAGGCCAGTCAGTATATAAATAGATAGTGGAATGGCGTGGTGCTTGTTGTGCCATGTAATGTGCCTACCACACGCACAAGCATCACCACAGTTCTGCCTGCGCAAGCTTCTCGTTTCTTCACAGTTTTACCAACCACACGCACGGTGTGCCGTGTACAAAACGGCTTGCGTAGGCAGAACTGTGGTGAAGCTTGCGCGTGTGGTAGGCCCCACGTTTCTTCTGCGGTCGTCATGGTTATGGCTTCTCACGAAAAAAATTCAATAAAAAATAATATTAAAATGCTCTATATTTAATTATTACATTCTTTCAATTCTTTTTTCAGTAACATTCTAAAATTGGAATGAATAGTTGTTGTTATTATGAATTATCAAAATAATGTATATTAATCATATCCTCTTTAAGATTATAAAATGAAAAGATTACAAATTATGATTGTGTGTGTGGTTTGATATCGGTTTAGAGAGGGATCAGCTGTAAACATACGATACGACTTGCAGCTTTCACAGACTAGTCATACACAGTAATTGTATAGTGCAAGGTTGGCCCGCAGGGGATCTGAAACCATAAAGATGTGATTCCACTTGTGCACCAAAAATGTTCGCTCTGGTCGACTCACTCAAGCGATGTTTGTGCACACCTGGATACTTTTGTACGCACACACGTGAGCAGTGGAATCGTCATTTGTGCATGCACATTGCTAAATACAGTTCAGTGAAAATGTTCGCGGGCAAATGTATCTACCGATGAGCACAAATGTATCCACTGATGAGAGGCTAAACGCGATACCACTTAAACGCGATACGAGCAGTGCTTCAGCAGTTTCGTAGCTGCAGTAGCAGTTTTTATAGTTAGCGGCACATTTTGGTGGCATCGTACCGTTAGACATACCGGAAATCTGTCTGAAGGTGCCTTTATAAGGAACAGCAAGTTGTCAGTGCAGACAGGACGCCTGTAGGTACGGATATGTACAGGGAAAATAAACCCATGTTGTATTACTTACTCGGCCGCACAGAACAGATACAGGTCGTTACCGACTACCTGCACCAATTCATGCAGGTTAGCATTTGCCGGTGTAGGATGTCCAGTGTCCACATTAATAACTAATATTTATGTATTTTTTTAATGTACTATGGGTTTGCTCTTGACCTTAGTCTAGGTCAGGGGTGACAAAGACAAGGTCGACGATGGAGCGAGCTTACCCAGAAGAAGCCTGTTCACTCTAACTTTGAAGAGATTAGGGTTGTATGCGTTCGGAAACATAGACGCAGGCAGAGAGTTCCACTCTGCTGTTCGCATTATAAAGACGATGGAAACGTTTAGTGTGAATTGGTGGTATAGCAATAAGGTAAGGATGGTAATTTGCAGTGCGTCTAGATGTGCGATTTTAAAAGGGGGCTGGTGGGATGAGGTCGTGGAGTTCTTGGGCATACTCTCCGAAGTGTCTATCAATCTGTAGAAGACCGACAAGCAGGCAACCTTGCGGCGATGAGTCAAGCTATGGAGCTTGGCATTCCCAATTTTACGTCGCAAATGAGCCTCTTAGCTCTGCGTTCCGTAATTGATAACGAATTAGGTAAAGAAAAGTGGTGTTGACTAGTCGGCTTTTTTTCTGTGGTTCTAAGTCAGATTTGAAGGTATTGAACCTTCCATAAATAACATTGTTTGATTTTTCATTTTTTATCATTAAGTGTGATACACCATAATGGGTGCCGAACGGACTTGACTTGGGTGTCTCAAATTACCTTGTTTTTTCAGTTGCAATTTGTGTTCCAAGGTCGTGGTGTCTTTTTAAGACAGTCCGGCTCGGTGAACCCTGCGACCGGTACCGTCCTATGCGCATTTGAGAAAAACACCACCTTTCTTGAGAAGTAAAATATCATAGTATCACGTGTCCGTACTGATAACCTGTTTCTTTATATAGCACCCTTAGGAAATAGCAATAATACACGCTGCTTTTAAAAGAGTTTTAATTTAATTACTATACGCACTGAAATAGTTATGCCACAATGCGCTTTATTGGACGAATTGTTCATACAACTATTTTAGAATGCCCCACTTGACATAGTCATTGACTACTCCGTTCAGCCTCTTCACATACAGCTCACTGATCTTCTCGACTTTGAATGAGGACATTTCGAGATCCTTGTTGACTTCGGGCGTGTTCTGATTGTCCATAGTAAGTACTGGCAAGCCAAACACCGAAAAAGCGAGCCCGAACGGCAGTTTCTGGAATAAAAGAAGATAAAAAGAAAATAAAAGAGAGGAAACATTCAAACGGGGGAATAGAAGATTCAGCTTCTGAGTGTGAGTTGCGGTAGCCTAATTGGTAAGGCGTCTGGAGTACTTATCTAGAAGACGCAGGTTCAAACGCGCGTTGCATGCGTTTAAATAAATTATTAAAAGAAGATTGGTGATAACCAATCGATGTCCAAAAATGCCTTGAATCACATTGAAGGAACAGGGAGATTTTAAGTCAAACAAATACGGAAGATTTTCCACCTAATAAAACTAATATGGTAGTAGGTGACGTTGTAGTTTTAAAGGTTTATTCCACTTTAAAATGATAAAGATGAAATATATTAAAGTTTGACAGCTTGGGGTAGATTGATATGCTGGCGTCTGTACATTTGCGTCGGACGAGTTGGGAAAGAGACGAAATAAAGCATGAGACGAGTTAATAAAAATGATCAGATGCACAAGGTGACGAATTAGTGAAAGTGACGTAGTAGGGAAAGAGACCAACCGGAAAAATATCACAAAGGCCTCCTCCTATTTCTTACAAGAAAACTTCTCCCGCATCGCACGCCGCTTCAAATAAACAATATCGGTATACCTCATTAACCGCTCTTAAGGAATAAGTTTCCAAAAAAGATAACATGGGAACCTTTTTCCAGTTAATAATTTCTGCCATATCTTACGATTCATTTCCATCCATTTCATAAATACTTTATATACCCTCGGACTGTTTGTCAATTGAGGAGCTCGTGGCTAAATAATTACAGCCGCACAGGCCGATCTTCCAAGCCGCACTTACCGAGGTTGGTCTATGGATGGGTCACCATCTGTGATAGTGAGTTTCCTTCGAAAGCACGTAAAGCCGTTAGTTCCGACTGTCATTTGTAGATCTTTGACAGTAGTTACTATTAGTCAGCACCTCTAAAAGTATGACAACCAGTCTTACAATGGAGTCGTATTACCCAGTTACTGGGTTATGGACATTCCATAGGCAGTCGCTCCATGTAAAATACTGATATTTACCTGCATCTGGTTCGACTGGAAGCCGACCCCAATATAGTTGGGAAAAGGCTGGGCAGATGGAATTCAATGAATTAGGTTGAGAAGATCATTACCTCCTTCATTTCGTAATTGAAGTCTTCCCTGGCGAATGTCTCCTCAGGGTCGAGGTTCAGCCTCTTCATGGCGGCACTGAGCTGTGTGTAGTAGTGGTCGAGTAGTTTGTCGTAGTAATTGGCGCGGAACTCCTCGTCAGTGCCGGTAAAGATGAAATACATCAAGTCGACAACGGGACTACCTGGCTGCAGGGTTTGAAGGTCCAAGATTTTAATGTCCACCTTGCCGTCCTGAAGAAAGATAGAAAAATGTATGAACGTTTGTTAAAGATTGTTAAGCTACATAAAAAGCTAGTACCTAATCTTCAAATACCTACCCATCCTACGCCTTGTTATTGTTTTTCATAGACTTGATGAGGTATAGGGCTCAATAAACATTAATTATAAATAAATAGTAAATTGAATGAAATAAACTGACCTCTCGTACTCTGTGTAGCAAGTTATCTCCTCTAAAGTCTCCATGTACTATGACAGTACTGCGAATGGGAGCGTATATCCTAAAAGGATTCTTCTGAGTTTTCATAAACTTCTCTAAAGCGTCTTTGTACTCTGACTTGACGTTGTTCAACGCAATGTTTGTCGATTTCTGCAGCGTATCGTACATACTTCCATATTTTTGCCATTCAATTTTTAAATCTTTTATAACCTTTTCAAACTCTTCCGGATATTGTTTAGCAAATGCGAAGGACAATGCATGCATCTTCGCCAAGTCTGCAACTGCTGATGAAGCGTACTCCCAATTTACAGACTGGAACCTGTTGTGAGGACCATAACCATGTGCCAATAAGTTCTCAAGAACCATTGTCTCCTGGTAGGTGGTGGAATCGTATCCGTAGAGCTTGGTGAAGTATAGTCTATGCTCCTCGGGCACTCCGTTTTCTTCCTCCAGAGATGCGTAGATTTTTGCCAACTTTGTGTAAGCAAATACTTCATTTTTGTATGCATCCATAGGCAATTCTTTCCGGAATGCTTCTCCCATAGTTGCAACTTTTCCAAATACATGAAGATCTTCTTTATTCTCTTCTCTGATGATCACTGTGAACAGTTTCGACGTGTAGTTGGCTCCTCCGCTTGATATTTCATTAATAGTTATTTCTGGGTTTTCATATTTCTGTTCCGCAGCGATTTTATTTAATAGTTTCCGCAGTGTGTCTTCCGCGTTTGCCATGATTAGAAATCGAATGTGTACTGAGCTAAGTGAGCAGTTCATAGTTTTATATTACAGAAGACATAATGTGTGGAGATAAGATAAATATAAAAATAATACGTGTAGCGACGACGTAACGTAAAGCTGACCCCACCGCGCCGTTACATACGTAAATAATGAATCATTTAATCTATTTATTAGCAGGTGGCAACCGCTATAAACGAATCCTTAGTATGTAATAAATGTAAAAGTGAGTTCGTTTGTTTGAAACATTTTTACTACGCCTTAATTGCTGGATTTTGCATAGTTGGAAGGACTCTTTGCATAATACTTGAAGAAGGAAGCTGGGAGGTTGTAGCGGACGAAGCCGCTGATAACAGTAGAAAACTAGTAATTACAAATTATGGACTTGTTTTATGTGCCCGGTTTTGGCAAAGAGATTGCGACAGCTGAATGAGGATTGATTTGTCCCAATAAGTGTAACGGTGCATCCACACCGCCGGTAACATTTGTAGCTCAACGTTTCCAAATGTTGCTCGGTAACATCCGCCAACAAAATGTTACTAAGTGTTGACGTGTTACTGTAAGTCGAGTAACGTTGCTCAACATTCGGTAACATCCGCCAACAAAATGTTATTTAATGTTACTAAGTGTTGTCGTGTTACTGTAAGTCGAGTAACGTTGCTCAACATTCGGTAACAATGTTACCCCCATTATTTAACAATGTTGCCGATTGTCGAGCAACGATACTCAATAATTATACAACACGGCAACATTTGTTGTCGGTTGTTACTGCAGTGTGGATGAGTAACAATCAACAAATAGTAACAAGGAGCCACAAATGTTACCGGCGGTGTGGATGCACCGTAAATGGAATCGCAGCCATAAACTAGTAGACCAGGCTGTATTTTGTTTAAAAATATGGCAAATGATGTAAGACAGATATCAAATTACACAGCTGTATATGTGTTTGTCATTGTTTGTCAGCAGATTTGAGAAATGAATAATTAGTCCTTGAAATCGATATCTGATACAGACATCTCTAATTCTTATCGACTTAATTTTTTGTATTTTAATTGACTACAGTCACACGATATCTTAGACAAAAATAAAAACTTTATTCATACTGAAAATCGTTAAAAATAAATTACAAAAAAAGGAACCGACTTCAAAAACAAGCACAAAAAGCGTAAAATCGTCGGCCTAATTCGTTAACCTGCTAAGTCCATTTTTGGCAAAATTGACTTTTTGATGCAGTTCGAAAATTCAGCCTAATATCTACCGTAGCATTTAAGAAATAACAGCCATATCAGCCTAAAAAGGTGACAAATGCTATGCCCGAAAAACTGCTTTCTTATCACTAGCCAATCTCCACAACGCAAACCTGCTAAATCCTGTTGAGGCCTCAGTTTTGCACTGACAACGTTCCCAAACTCACGTGCCGTTTGGGAAAATTGATTATTTTATTTTATTGTTGTAATAATTAATTGATTGTGATACAGTAGCAGTAGTAAAACAATATTTAATAGCTGTCATTAATAATAATAAAATACTTAGGAGTACAACACGTACTACAAGACAGACAACACATTATAATAACGTATATTAAAACTATTACTGATTGTTTATGAAGAGTTTAGCATTTTTTTATCGTGGTAAAATCATCAAATGAGTCCTCCCACCCAAGGCAGGGCAGGATACTGTCAGACTTGTACTGACTAAAATCCACCGTGTCCTTTAATAGCCTTTACATTCCGGGGTCGCGGTATTCGTAAGTCACGCGACCCCGGCAGGCTTTGGCCCTCTAAGGGGGGGCCAAAGCCGTCATTGTGCTGACACTCTTTGAGGCGCGCGTGGAACACAACGCGCCATCGTCCCGGACATGGTCCATGGTCGGACAGCGAGTCGTTCATTACTCGGCGCCCGGATGCCCGCACCTACGGTGGCCGGAAATCGTCTTGCGACGTCCGACGCCGTAGGCGTCTACCACTGCGGCTGGGCTGTGAGGTAGACGCTGTCCTCTCTCCTACGCGTCCTGCCTCCTCCTTCGCTAGCATGACTGCTTCGCAAAAGGAGCCGACTGCTTCCCATTCCGTTTCGCTCCGCATTGCCTCGACCAATGCCGGGCGCGAGAGGTCGCCGCTTTCGCCGTCGTGAGGACACGGCACGGCGGTGTTCTGCCCAAGCGGGGCAGTCCTGCACCGTATGCTCCACCGTGTCCTCCGGGCGATCCTCGCAGTGGTGACACCCAGGCCTTTCTTCCTTCCCTATCCCACACAGGTACCTGCCGAAACTTCCGTGTCCGATGAGGACCGGCGTCAGGCAGTAGGTCAGGACGCCGTGACGCCTATCCAGCCACTCCTCAAGGAGGGGTCTTACCGCCGCGATTGCGGCGTACCGGACCTCGGTTGCAACAGTCGCACCCTCCATACTGCCCTGAGATCGCGCCGGAGCTCTTCCCGCCGCGCTTCGAAAAGTCAAAGCAGCGGGGATTCGCCCCAGCGATGCGCCTCCAAGCGCCACTCATAGACGCGCTGGAGAGCCGTCGCCTCCAGATCCCAGGGCAGTAATCCGGCAAGGAGGTTGGCCGATTCGCCGGCGATCATGCGGTATCCTCAGATCATCCGTATAGCCATGAACCTCTGGCAGGAGGCGTTTGGCCCGCTGAGACTGGGCAGGAGTCGGCCTGAGGGTGGCTGCTGCCAGGTTCAGCTTTGGGGCCAAATGCAGGAAGTGCTCCCTGAAGTTCCACCGGCTGTCGAGGACGAGTCCCAAGTACTTCATCGTTCTCCCGACGCCGATGCGAACCCCTCCCACCGATGAAGAGTTCAGCTTAGATATTTTAACCCTGTTTCCTATTAAAGAAGACTGATTGTTAAATTTTTAATAATAAATATTTTGATTACTGATTGAATTCGTTTAACTGCACAATTAAAATAATTATCTATAGGTACACCATTATTACCATTAATTTACCATATTAAATTTAATTTAAAAAAACTGCTAAGTCCTCAACCAAATTGAAACTTCACTTCGAATAACTGCTAAATTATTGTTTTCCTCAATTTTGTAAAATGTGTTTAGGTTTTCTTAGATATTATGTTTTTAAAATATCAAGAAAAAATATATACGCCAACGGGATTTTCAAAATTTTGATTGCTAAACTAATAAAGATATTATTCAGTTTTTTCTTCGTCCTGTAAACTTTGCAAAAACGTATTTAGCAGGTTAACGAATTAGGCCGACGAAATAACTTTTCTTTCGGAAGTTGGTGGCTTTGTTTTTTATTTTATCGAGTTTTGCTTCCGACTTCCGAAAGAAAAGTTATTTTACGGTTTTTGTGTTTGATTTTGAAGTCGGTTCCTTTTTTTACAATATAAAAAAAATAGCCTTTTTAGTTCAGATATTCAACAAAATCTTTTTTTTTGCGTGTTAAAATCATCAAGTGAGTCCTCCCACCCAAGGTAGGGCAGGAGGGACTGTCAGACTTGTACTGACTAAAATCCAAGGTGTCCTTCAATAGCACATTACGTTCCGGGGTCACGGTATTCATTAGTCCCGAGACCCCGGTAGGCTTTGGGCCTCTACACCTCTCTTCAAGGTGTGCGTGGAACTTAACGCGCCGTTGACCCGGGCATGGTCCATGGTCGGACAGCGAGTCGCCCATTACTCGCCGCCCGCATGCCCGCGCCTACGGTGGCTGGAGATTGTCTTGCGACGTCCGTCGCCGTGGGCGTCTACCACTGCGGCTGGGCTGTGAGGGGGATGCTGTCCTCTCCCTCACGCGTCCCGTCTCCTCCTTCGCTAGCATGACTGCTTCGCAGAAGGAGGTGACCGCTTCCCCCTCCGTCTCGCCCCGCAGCATGGCCTTGACTAATGCCGGGCGCGAGAGGTCTCCGCCTATCGCTGTCATGAGGACACGGCTGTGCTCTGCCCAAGCGAGACAGTCCTGCACTGTATGCTCCACCGTGTCCTTCGGGCGATCCTCGCAGTGGTGACACCCAAGCGTTTCTTCCTTCCGCATCCGACACTTGTACCTCGCGAAACTTCCGTGTCCGGTGAGGACCTGCGCCAGGTGGTAGGTCAGGACGCCGTGACGCTTATCCAGCCACTCCTTAAAGAGGGGTCTTACCGCCGCAATAGTGGCGTGCCCGATTCAACAAAATCAAAATCGGTTTACCCAAACGCGATATAGTCGTGGACAAACATATATACAAACATATGGCAAATGATGTAAGAAAGATATCAAATTACACAGCTGTATAAGTGTTTGTCAGCATATTTGAGAAATGAATAATAATTAGTCCTTGAAATCGACACCCAAGCGTTTCTTCCTTCCTCATCCGACACTTGTACCTCCCGAAACTTCCGTGTCCGGTGAGGACCTGCGCCAGGTGGTAGGCCAGGACGCCGTGACGCTTATCCAGCCACTCCTCAAAGAGGGGTCTTACCGCCGCAATAGTGGCGTGCCCGATCTTTTGCTTTTTTTCTTGCAGGACAGTCAGCATCTCCCTTTTTGTGGTTATTAGGATTTGTGTGTCCGCTTTCTACACAATGTTCACACAAAGAGTTGACGTCTCGGCATGTTTTTGCTACGTGACCATATTGCTGGCATTCGAAGCATCAGCTCACTAAGGTTAAGTCTCTGACAGGACAGGAAGTCCAATTATTTTATAAAAATCCTTTGTCGAGATATTGGGTTTTTTAAAAAAAACATGGATTAGATCTTCGCTTACCATCAGGCGAGATAGGCGATTCACACACGACACCGCGCACCGCCGCGGCGGGCGGTGGCGGTAAAGCGGATTTCGTAGCGGTGCCCCGCGCGGTAAGGCGGTTTATGCGCCTGACTGCGCAGTTGGATTTATCACGGTTTTGATCAGTTTGATCACAGACACTGGCAAGAAGGGCCGCTGAAGTGGTGGCAGCAATCTGGCTTTTATGGCGTAGAAAGAAAAAAATAAGAAGATATTGGGTTCATCCATTTTTAAGAAGCAGAACTCTAAATGGGACAAACAACACGTCCTGCAACCCTAATGAACCGCACGGTTATGCGGCGCTCCCTGTGTGAGGCGCCGCCTCACCGCGCGGCCGGCAGCGCGGAGGGGTGGTGGTGGCGAAAGCACCGCTCGACCGCGCGGCCGGGCGGTGTGCGTGTGTTAGATATCTACGGATTTCTTAGAGACCAATGCGACGTGAGATCCGCTTCACCGCCTACCGCGGCGGTGGGCGGTGCCGTGTGTGAATCGCCATAGTGGTCAAATGCGAACCTATCATTAAAAAATAAAACATAGGCTATAAGTATTTGTTTATTTTAAATCATTCGATCATTAATCAGTACTCAATTCTTTATTGCATTTAACGGCACCTTGCCGTTATCATTCAAATCGGGGTTCATTGCGGCTGCCGAGCAATCGTGGATAGGCGGGCGAGGAGAATTAAAATGACGTGTTGAAGATAATTATTACTGTATTTCAGCAAATACGGACGTAATCACAATCAGCACTTTCTAGTTAATTGGGATACGACAACACTCCACCGAACACGTCTTGCTTGAGTGCGATGCCAGCGGATTATCTCGTCCGACGGCCATATGCAAAAGAGCCCGGGGTTGTGTCAGAGTGAAGAAACGTCAACTCGCACTTCAAAATGTTCGCTGTCCTTCCTGACGTTTCTTGTCACTCTCCAAAAAGTTCAAAGCGCCGTCACATTCATATTCAAGTTCATGCATAATATGTGTTGCGGGTAACTAAATTTTATTTATTAATTATGCTTATTGAAAAATAATAAGCATAAATTTAATAAGCATTGCCATTCAACGTGGTAATGCTGCCAGTCTTCTGGGCACGTTCCCGGATGACAGCGATGCGGAGGAGTTCTTTGACGCCTAGTGTCTCTTCCCTTTTTGTATTTTTATTTTAGTAACATTTTAGTTTTATTTTTAATTTAGTATCTTTTGTATGTATTTAAATTTAGTTGTGTAATATTGTATTTTTCATAAAAAATCACTTAAAATTAATTTCAATAAAACAGCAATATATTAAAAAATATTACAACATGTTAAATCATTACTTTTCTTAGGTTTTGGTTTGAGAATTCCCCACTTGACATAATCATTGACAACTCCGTTCAGTCTCTCCTTGTAGAGGTCACTGGTCTTCTCAACACTTAGTGAGGTCAAATCGAGGGATTCGTTGACTTCGGGTGCGTCCTGGCTGTCAATTGTGATTACTGGTAATAAAACAACTGCAACAGAGAGCCCGAATGGAAGTTTCTGAAAAAATAATATTTAAAATGTGTTAGGTAATGTAGAATTTCGAGATTTTAATTTTGAGTCTAAGTAGGTACTAGCATTTACTTAAATAACTTAGAACAATACTAACTTTAAAGTAATTTAACTCTGTGTTATTTTTTAATTATGATCATTCAATGAACTGGTATTCAACAAAAGTTTATATACATTTAAATCTAGTCTACTAGTTTGTACTACCTATACATATAATGTACTGTGTGTAATATAGAGGAGCCGATTGCTGTAAACTGAGTATTCCAAAATCAGGCTTTGGCATACTTTTTCCGTGTTTGTACCAAAATGCTCGGTTCCTTCAATACCTTATGTTAATAGGCTGTGATGATGGAATCATACAAAACGAACATTCTAGATTTTTAAAATAATTTTGAAGAGACAAATTGACAAAAATCTCTTAAATGAGAGTAAAAATCAATCATTGTGAATACGAAAGGTACTTTGGTGTCACATAACCTAGAAAACATTCGGAGTTATTTTCTCAAATCTTCCAGTAAGTATTTGAAAAAGGCTTAGGCGTATTTAATGTGTCTTCAAATAATTCATTCAAAGTCGTTAACATTTTGAGTTCAGATTCCTGGTAAATCGTGAATGCGTCTAGAAACAAAAACTCAGAACAACTATGTGTGTGCTTGTAGATGTTAGTTCCGTGAGGGAATTGAACCCATGTGCTTATCTTTGATTCCATGAATTTTTTGCTTTTAACTCAGCGTTGTACAGGTAGGTTATCAGTGAGTGAGTTTAATCAATCGAGTTAAGGAGAAAATGGAGATCATTACCTCCTTCAATTCATAATTGAAGTCTTCCCTGGAGAATATCTCCTCAGGGTTGAGGTGCAGCCTCTTCATGGCGGCACTGAGCTGCGTGTAGTAGTGGTCGAGCAGTTTCTCATAGTACTTGGAGCGGAACTCCTCATCAGTGCCGGTGAAGATGAAGTAGATCAAGTCGCCAACCGGACTACCTGGATGTAGGCCCTGCAAGTCCACGATCTTGATGTCCAGCTTCCCGTCCTGGAGATAGAAAGAGAAATATATCATGGTTTGTTAATGATTGTTAAGCTACTTTAAAAGTTATTAATCAACCCAGCATATCACAGTCCACTGCTGGAACTAGGCCTCTCTCAGGCTGCGCTACATCTCCCTGTCCTCTATCTGCTTCATCCAGTTTATCCAAGTCATTAAGTAGAAAACTTCAGGGGCCTACTCATCTTAACCCTTTTTATGTTCACTTATTGCACTCTATAAAGTTAGACTGATTAGATTTTCCCCTGACTCTGCACACCTTACTTACCTGATAGGTGCTTATGGTTACCAGAATCGCTTGTCAATTTTTTTCTTAACGTTTTCGTCGATATACTACGTCGTATTAATATCTAGCTTACGGCACAAAGTTCTTCTTTTTGAGACGTCCTGAAGCGCAGGGTTGAGACCTACAAGGTCATGGTTAATAGACTTAGGATACTCTTACTATAACTCATCACTTAACAAGAGTCTAGCTTTACAGGACACCGTTACCCGGGTTCATTAGCTCTTAGCCTAAGTATAGGGTACAATAAATTTAAATTATAAACGAATAGCAAATTGCATAAATTAAACTGACCTCTCGCACTCTGTGTAGTAAGTTATCTCCTCTGAAGTCTCCATGTACTATGACAGTGCTACGAATGGGAGCGTACATCGTAAAAGGATTCTTCTGAGTTTTCATAAACTTCTCTAAAGCGTCTCTGTACTCTGGTTTGACATTTTTCAACGCAACACTTGTCATTTTTTGCAGCATATCGTACATACTTCCATATTCTTCCCATCTAATTTTTAGGTCTGTAATAACCTTTTCAAATTCTTCTGGGTATTGCTTAGCTAATGCGAAGGACAGCGCGTGCATCTTCGCCAAGTCTGCAACTGCTGATGAAGCGTATTCCCAAGTTACTGACTGAAATCTGTTGTGAGGACCATAACCATGTGCCAATAAATTCTCAAGAACTATTGTCTCCTGGTATGCAGTGGAATCGAACCCGTAGAGCTTGGTGAAGTATAGTCTGTGCTCCTCAGGCACTCCGTTCTTTTCCTCCAGAGATGCATACATTTTCGCCCACTTTGTGTAAGCAAATACTTCATTTTTGTATACATTTACAGGCATGTCTTTCCGAAATGCTTCTCCTGCAGCGGCGACTTTTCCAAATAAATGAAGATCTTCTTTATTCTCTTCTCTTATGATCACTGTGAACAGTTTCGACGTGTAGTTGGCTCCTCCGCTTGAAATGTCTCTTACAATTATTTCTGGGTGTTCATATTTCTGTTCTGTAGCTACTTTAATTAAAAGTTTCCGCAGTATTTCTTCCGCGTTCGCCATGGTGAAATGTTGAATGTGTAATGAGGTAAGCGTCTTTGTATTTTTATACTACTGACTTGTATTGAGATAAGATAAATACAAATTACTCAGTTATAAAATTAATGAATGTCATCTATTATGATCAGATTAAAGATTTTTTTTAAACGAATGCTTACGAATTGTATAAATGCCAAAATGACTTTATGCCTTAATTCCTGTTCACAAAACGGGAACCAAGAGTGTCGGGATCCAAGTTCTGTATTGTGGCAAAGATCTTCAGATCAAAGGGTCATCTATGGCTAGGTGTATAATGCTCTTAAATATTCATTTAGTTCATTCCAAATTAGTAGAAGGGAAAAGCTACCGTTACTTAAATCTTCTCAAAGAATTTATTACTGCCGTCATATTCTTATTTCAGTAAGACTTTTGATCAGACTGACCATGACAGATTGTTATCATAGTTATTACGGTATGGGAATACGAGGTAATTTACTAAGATGGTTGTCTTCTTGTCTGAAGAACAGGTCCCAAGCCGTAGTGTTAAGCATTATCTGTCTGGTTGGGTGCTTGGGTGCTAGTGGAGTCCCCTAGGGTTCATTGCTCGGCCCATTTCTTTTCATTATCTACCTTTGCCCAGCAGTGAGATAACAGAAGTAAACGGTTAGAGCAGTGGTAGAGCGATTGGATTGCTGAAAATATTTGTATGATCTACAAGTAGTTGTTCCGGGTCTGGGCATTTGTGTTTGTGAGTTTATTTGTGATTGTAAACTCACCCACGACACAGGAGAAATTCCAGGTGGCAACGTTTAAAAATATGATAAGCAATATCTTATGAATAAAAAAACAGTATAAATAGAATTGTTATCTTTCAATTATGGAAATAGATTTAAAGGGACGTCAGGAGAGTCCACAATATCATTTGGGTCCATGTTTGATTTTACCAGGACGTGGGTAGTCGGGCGTGGAGAATAAAAGGTTTTGCTTTGGTTATAATCACACACTATAATCACCAACTATAATTCACAATCTTATTACACTTTTATAGCACACTTATAACACTTGGACACTCCACCAATAACGTAGCGAGTATTAGATGCGAACGGGTCGCCTGCTAGATTCGAACTGAACTGTCGAGCGAGCCGCTCTTACCCCCCCACGCTAGCTCTTGGTGTTGCGTCAGAGCGAATGACAACCGATCGCTCCGATAGATGGCGTTTGGCATATCCGGTTGACATTCACTCTTAAATAATCTCGTAATAATTAAACGCGCCGTCACGGCCATACTGACGTTAGCACGTCCTCGTGCTGCTCCGAATGTCCAAAGACGTTACTCTGTAACAATAAGAAAAGAAAACCCGCTGGGATTATCACTTTCGCGTCGCTCGTCCTATCCTGACATAATAGGTATACTATTGTTAACTTTGGAGGTTTGGAGATTCACGCCACACATACGCAAGGTTACATCGGACTTTAAGCAAGCTAACACTGGCGTCCCTTCGACCAGCCATCATCTCATATGGTGACTTGGACCGGACAACCTAGCTCTTGACTAATCATCATCTCATATGACAACACCAAGCTCACAGAGTTACAGCGTCCCTTCAACCAGTTATCAACTCATTTGACAACGTGGCTCGGACAACTGCCTCTACACGTCATCTCATATGACCACAGTCAACTTAATCTAGCCACACTAAATTTTCATGAAACTAACATTACTAACCTTAAAATCCCTCACGATCTGATACTGAGAGGGTTGCTGAGCTCGCGGTTTCAGTATGACCGCTGGACACTGATATTGTGTCACTATCACTATCTGACATCAGATATAGTGTTCTATCAATCTGGTCATGCTCTGCCGCCGTCTCGGCCTCCTCTTCATCATTATTCATTAATGAGGTAGCTATTTCTACCAGACCGCCATGGCCCCCGGGTACTAAACGCAAGTTTTCGTGAGCATATTTGTAATTTCGATTAGACCCATCAATATTTTTCAGCTCATACCTATCGTTTTCTAAAACCTTAGTAATTAGAAATGGACCTTTGAATTTTTTGTGAAGTTTTGTCTGATTGCGTTCGTTGTTTCTAATAAAGACATACTCGCCTACAGAAAATGGCTTCACGACTGCCTTGCCTCGATTGAATCGTTCTACTTCGGCTGAGGCTGCTTTTGCTATGTTATCAGCGGCGTTTTGTCTAATGGTATCTAAATCTAATCGGGGTTCGGCTTCTGAGTCTATTGCAATTCTTGACATGCCTAAAGATTGAGCCTTTATCCCAAACATTAATTCTGTAGGTGAATATCCAGTTATTCTAGACCGCGTACTATTTAGAGCCAATTGCACGTCTAGAAGTTCGTCTCGCCAAGTTTTATTTTGGTCGTTTTCAATTATTGTGAGAATACTTTTAAGGGTGCGCATTACGCGTTCTACCTGTCCGTTTGCTCTACTAGACCCTGTTGCGATCAGATGAAGGTCTATGGAATGGTCTCTACAAAATTCTCTAAACTCTGCGCTAATGTAACATCTCCCTTGGTCAGCTATAACCCGTTTAGGCGCTCCAAAAAGACAGACCGCTTTTTTTAGAGCTTTAATAGCACATGCTGAATCTAACGAAGGGGTATACTCAAGGAGAACATATTTGGTAAAGGCATCGATAATTACGGATGAGTATTCTTTGCGATCACTTTTGCCACTGAGTTTGCCTGTGATATCAATGTGTATGGTATGCCAAGGGGTCGAAACTTTAGGAATTGGATGAAGTCTTACCTGAGTAGCACCCGATGGACCCTTCGAAGCTTTGCACACTATGCAAGAATCTACGAATTTGCGCACCAGTTTTGACATTTGTGGAAACCAATACTGCTCGTATAACTTGTCTAAAGTCTTATCAGCACCAAGATGCTTAATTTCAGTATGGACGTGGTTGATTAAAGTCCAAGTGAGAGAGCGTGGTATAACGGGGAGCCAATAACTACTTTTGTTACGCTCAATTTTTCTATAAAGTACCCCTTTCCGAACATCATAGGTGTGAGCAATCGCTTCGGGGAGTTCTTGGTTGTTGTGCTTGTTAATTAGGTCCTGTATTTCGTTATCTCTCTTCTGCTCAACTGTCAGCCACCCTTGATGAAGTTCAACAAATTGGACGAATTTATTTCTCTTAGATAGACTAGTATCGGAATAGTTTGTTATAGGGTGGTCAAGTGGATTTCTGGAGAGGAAATCTGCATGTTCCATGTTACTTCCTTGCTTATGAACAATGTCAAAGTCATAGGCTTGGAGGAAGGCCCACCATCGGTGGACACGGGGCGTAAGATCAGTTTTGGACTTTGAAGCCTTAAGAGAATTACAGTCCGTAAAAACTGTGAAGTGCTGTCCATATAGGTAATGTCTAAAATGCTCAACCGCTCGGACTACGGCCAGAGTTTCAAGCTCGTAGGAATGGTAACGAGATTCAGTTTCTGTTGTACGACGGCTAAAGTAGGATATCACGTGTGGCAGATTATTACGTCGCTGAATTAGTATCGCGCCATACCCTTCAGAGCTCGCATCTGTATGAAGCTCTACTGGGGATTTGGGGTCGAAGATCGTCAAGACTGGCTCTGATGTCAAAATGCTAACTATAGCTTTGTGGATTTCGCTATGTTGGCTTGTCCAGGTTATCGGACCTTTCAGTTTTACCAGGGGGTATAAGGGACCCACTAAGCGGGTATAATTTGGAATAAAACGCCTAAAGTAAGACGCGAGACCTAAAAATTGACGAACTTGAGTGGCCGTTTTTGGAACAGGTGCGTCTGTCAGTGCTTGTATCTTTCTAGGATTGGGAGTTACTTGACCTGATTTTACCACGTATCCTAGGAAATCTACTTTGTTTTTCATGAATTTACATTTATTAATGTTTAAAGAAAACCCCGCCATAGATAGAGCTTTCAACGTACGGTCTAAACGTTCAAGACCGCGCGTGACGTCATCAGAATAACAGAGGACGTCATCCATGTAAGCCAATGCCACCGTATCTTTAAGCGAACCTAGAGCCTTGTTAATACACCTTTGATAGACCGATGCAGCATTCCTTAAACCAAAGGGCATGGCAAGGAATTCATATTGCCCCTCGGGGGTCACGAATGCTGTACGAGCTACGCTGTCGCCCTCGGGATCTATTAAAATCTGGTGGTAGCCTGATGCCATGTCTAATGACGAGAAATAACAAGCACCATGAAGACGATCTATCTGTTCATCAATTATCGGTAATGGGTAATGTTCTGGTCGGGTGTTAGCATTAAGCTCGCGATAATCTACACACATTCTGTCGGAGTTATCTTTCTTTTTAACCAGTAGTATTGGACTTGCGAAGGGTGATGTGCTCTCACGAATGACTCCGGCTTCTAAGAGATGTCTTATTTTATCCCTAACTATCTCCTTTTCTGCCGGTGACAACCTATAAGGGCGTCGCTGTACAGTTTTATTTGGGTCAATTAACTCTATTCGCATGAAACCTGTGGAGACGCGACGTGTTGGTATGCCTTCTATGAAGAATTCGCGGTATTTTCGTAATAGCCTAATGAGAGCTACTCTATGCTCACCTTCTAAATCTGTATCAATGTTAGTAAAATCACAGTGACTAGAGTTTTCTATGAAGCCAACCTCCTTACGTAGGGAGAAATGAATGCATTCGTTACTAATTTCGACACTAATACTTTTGTCTAAAATATCCCTGCCTATAATAACCGGTTCACTAATAGCAGCGTTGGGAACTACATGGAATAATACGTCTAACTGAATGCCTTCAACATTGATGGGGCTAAGTATCTGTGAGCTACACTTCACTACATTATTATCTCCAATACCCGTGAGATATACGAGTTCGTTACTTATTGTACCCGGTAGCCTACTAGCCAAGTCGAAAGTTACCAATGAACAGGCGGAACCACTGTCGAAAAGAAAAGAAACGAGCTCACCCGAGGATGTAGTGAAGGTGCCGGTTGCTGGTCTCCGCTCGCACAGGTGTACTTCCTTGACAGCCGGTTTCTCGGTATTTCCTTTGCGGTCCGGACACACTGATGCGACATGCCCTTGTTGGCCGCACACATAACAAGTGACAGGGCGCGATTGGGCTTGAGTCTTCATAGGTTGTTCAGACGGCTTCGCAGTTGCCTTAGCAACAGGCTCTTCGCGTCTTTTCCGACAGTCTACTGCTCGATGACCTGGTATACCACACCGATGACACGTTCCAGAGAAACGTGGTTCATTGTAGCGGCTTCTTTTCACTTCTGGCTCGTTACTTTCTTGACCTTCATTTTTACGTTTTAACGAAATACCGTTGAGAACTCGGAACAACTGTGCTCTGGTAGATACATTACAAGTTTGCAGCTCTCGGCGTATAATACCATCTCTTTGACATAGCACTGAAGCTACAAACCCCGTGATCACATCTTCTGGCATTTCGGTGCGCGGAATACACTCTATCATACTCCAGACACGTGTTGCAGCTTCACTTGCGGTTTCTTTCGCACTGAGTTGGAATCTTAATATCTCGTCGAAATGGTCTTGCGGTAACATTGGTTTTCCAAATTTTGCTAAGAGTAATTCTTTTATTTGCACCCATGACAATTGTGAAGTTTGCAATTTGGTCAAACATGTGGCTGCCCGTCCTCTCAAAGCATGTGTGAGCGCTAGCAAAAGTTCCGCCCCGTCTAGTTTCCTACTGTTCACTACTATTTCGGTTATTCTGCACCAACCTTCTATGTCCGAATCTTTTTCATCAGGATCAAACCGCACTAGTTGTATGGCTGCGCGGTTTGTCTCTTCAGACATTGGCGGCGTCTTTAGAAGGCGAGATAATAAAGCTTCCATGTTGCGCAATAAACTATGCGACGACGCCACGTGCACATTGCTTTCTCCTTCTTGTGAATGCCCTCCGAATCCCACTTCTGATAAAGGGACGTCAGGAGAGTCCACAATATCATTTGGGTCCATGTTTGATTTTACCAGGACGTGGGTAGTCGGGCGTGGAGAATAAAAGGTTTTGCTTTGGTTATAATCACACACTATAATCACCAACTATAATTCACAATCTTATTACACTTTTATAGCACACTTATAACACTTGGACACTCCACCAATAACGTAGCGAGTATTAGATGCGAACGGGTCGCCTGCTAGATTCGAACTGAACTGTCGAGCGAGCCGCTCTTACCCCCCCACGCTAGCTCTTGGTGTTGCGTCAGAGCGAATGACAACCGATCGCTCCGATAGATGGCGTTTGGCATATCCGGTTGACATTCACTCTTAAATAATCTCGTAATAATTAAACGCGCCGTCAGATTTAAGAATTTTTGTCATCATGAATTTCAAAACAACATTTATTCATCGTATACTTTATCAGTTTTTATTGAATCATAATTATAAGTACAACCTGAAAGGATAGGCGTCAGCGACCTTTCGCATCCGCTCCTAGTTCTGATCATGTTATGTGAGGAGGAATGGGAAGGAAGAACGCGGGAAGAGAGAGCATCGTCCACCTCACATCTCAGCCGCTGAGGAAGGCGCCTAGGGCGTCGGACATCGTAGTGCGATTTCCAGCCACAGTGGGCGCGGGTTTGCAGACAGCGAGTAACGTGACGTTTCGATCAAGAAGCAGGCCCGGTACTGTGGACCAGGAACGCAAAGGAATTCGAAGTAATAGGATGGATTTTTAATCAGATACCGTTTCACCACAAAAAAATTTAACGCGCGTAGACAATAGTGTTGTCTAAAAAAAATTGACAACGTCAAAACGACATTTCTCCTTGATATAAGGGTCGTTTTGCAGTTACATTTTTTTTAGACAAGCGATCAACGGGTGTTTATTTTTTTGTGGTAAGGCGGTAAAAGTTTAATCAGTTAGTTTTTCACTTTGCTCCAGTAAGGGCGAAAAAGCAAAAAGACAGATTTGTTCCTATTTGTTTATTTGGTTTGGGCGTAGAAATCCTAATTCTCAAAATGGCAACCGAGTCGCGAACGAACAAATTTCAAAATGGAAAATTCTCTAAATGGCAGATGATCAAAAAGTAAAAGTTTCTACAATTGGGAGTATAATTCTTTAAATGTACATTTTCGCATGACATCACCAGCTTAGTACGCGCACTGCTGAAGTGCGCGAATAAATGTACCGCTCACTGTTTTGGTGTAATCGTACCGCTGGAGATACCGGAAATCTGCCTAAATGTGCTTTTATAAGGAACAGCAGTTGTCCGAAGCCCAAAACCCGAGCCGAAACCCAAAACGGTGGTGTATCTGAAGAACTCGACATGCCTATCAGCACTGCACTCCATCAGGCCACTGACCGCAACAGATGGAGAATACTAATTGATAAATTGAAACGGAGTAATAAAGAGAACGATTCTCAGTAGTGAGAGAACGATTGAGAAGAAGGTCAGTGTAGACAGTCGCACCGAATAGATACAGGTCGGTACCGACTACCTGTAGCGATTCATGCGGGTTAAGCATTTGCAGGTGTAGGATGTCCACATTAATAACTAATATGTATGTAAATTGATAACGAATTAGGAAAAATAAAGATGTGCCGCCTAGTCTCCTTTTTCTCTGTGGTTCTAACAAACCATAAATAACAATGTTATATCGGTTTACTTTTTGGAAGTCAGGAAATGTGGATACACCATAATCTGTGAAACGGAAGGGACTTGTCTTCTCAAAAATTACTTACCTGTCTGTAATGATATCCTGTTTCTTTATAGCACCCTTGGGAAACAGCAATAAAACACGCTGCTTTGAAGAAATTTTTAATATAATAAAACTGACATAATTATGCCATAATGCGCTTTTTTAGACGAATTGTTTATACAACTATTTTAGAATGCCCCACTTGACATATTCACTAACGACTCCGTTTAGTCTCTTCACATACAGCTCACTGGTCTTCTTGACTTGAAATGAGGACATCTCGAGATCCTCGTTGACTTCGGGCGTGTCCTGACTGTCCATAGTGAGTAATGGTAAGCCAAACACTGAAAAAGTGAGCCCGAACGGCAGTTTCTGAAATAAAAGAAGATTAAAAAAAATAAAAGAGATAAAACATTCAAACGAGGGATTAGAAAATTCAGCTTCTGAGTGTAAGTTGCGGTTACCAAATTGGTAAGGCGTCTGGAGTTCTACTAGGTAAGGTATCCAGAAGACGTGGAATCAAATCCCACCCGCAGCTGATATTTTCTTCCCCAAAAAATCATTTTTATGATTATTATTATTAATAGTATGGTAGTTTTGGGTGACGTTATAGTTTTACCAACCTCGTGAAAAAAAATGAGTTTATGAATGTGTGTATTAGTAACAAGGTAAATCTGTTAAACTTATAGACAGTCTATGGTACCTACTTCTTTTTTTTTGCACTGCTGCGCAGAGGCCTACCACTATTTCTTACAAGAACTCTTCTCCCACATCGCACGTCACTTCAAATAAATAATATTTGAATACCTCATTAACCTCCATAAGGAATAATTTTCCCAAAAAGATGACATGGTATCCTTTTACCAGTTAATAATTTCTTACAATTAATTTCCATGCCTTTCATAATAAAGTGTATTATGTACTGAAACTGGTTATTAATGAATTAAGTTAAGAAGATCGTTACCTCCTTCATCTCATAGTCAAAGTCTTCCCTGGAGTATATCTCCTCAGGGTCGAGGTGCAGCCTTTTCATGGCGGCACTGAGCTGCGTGTAGTAGTGTTCGAGGAGTTTCTCATAGTACTTGGCGCGGAACTCTTCGTCAGTGCCGGTGAAGATGAAGTAGATCAAGTCGCCAATCGGACTACCTGGATGCAGGCTCTGCAAGTCCACGATCTTAATGTCCACCTTGCCGTCCTGGACACAGAAGGATAAATATATGAACATTTGTCAATGATTGTTAAGCTACCTGAAAAGCAATCAATCAACTCAGCCTATCACAGTCTACTGCTGGACATATACGCCTCTTCCAGGCTGCGCAACATTACCTTTTGCCTTCCACATCTGTCCTAGCCACTTTCTTAAGTCGTCGGTCTATATTATCTAGCTGGGGGGCGTCCCACACTACGCATGTCGAAATGCGGTCTCCACTCCAGGACTCGCCTGCTCCACCGGCTATCGGTCCTTCGACAAACATGGCCAGCCCACTGCCACTTCAGTTTGTTTACTCGTCGTCAACCTATGTCGTTAACTCCCGTCCTTTTCCAAGCGTTAAAAGCGTTCATTTCTATTTACAATCAGTAAAAAAACTTCAGGGGCCTACCCATGTTAACCCTTTTTGTGTTTCACATTAAGCATTCGATGAAGTATAAGGTACAATAAATATAAATTATAAACGACTAGCAAACCCGGCGAAATCCGTTTCGCCACCAGATGGCTTCGTTTTATGTAACTGTTTTTTTTTTTTTTGCTATAAACCTCATGGAGCCCGAGACCTTTCCAACGAATGCAAAACCGTGGAAATCGGTTCGTACGTTCTGGAGTTATAGCGTCAGGAAGGAAAACCCGACTTATTTTTATATAGTAGATTACTAAATTGCATAAATAAAACTAACCTCTCGCACTCTGTGTAGTAAGTTATCTCCTCTGAAGTCTCCATGTACTATGACAGTACTGCGAATGGGAACGTATACCGTAAAGGGACTCTTCTGAGTTTTCATAAACTTCTCTAAAGCGTCTCTGTACTCTGGTTTGACATTTTCCAACGCAACACTTGTCATTTTCTGCAGCATATCGTACATACTTCCATATTCTTCCCATTCAAATTTTAAGCCTGTAGTAACCTTTTCAAATTCTTCTGGGTACTGCTTAGCTAATGCGAAGGACAGCGCGTGCATCTTAGCCATGTCTGCAACCGCTGATGAAGCGTACTCCCAGTTTACCGACTGGAATCTGTTGTGAGGGCCATAACCACGAGCCAATAAATTTTCAAGAACTAATGTCTCCTGGTAACTGGTGGGATCGAAGCCGTATAACTTGGTGAGGTATAGTCTGTGCTTTTCGGGCACTCCGTTCTCTTCCTCCAGAGATGCGTACGTTTTCGCCAACTTTGTGTAAGCAAACACTTCATTTTTGTATAGATCTATAGGCATGTCTTTCCGAAATGCTTCTCCCGCAGTGGCGACTTTCCCAAATAAATGAAGATCTTCTTTATTCTCTTCTCTGATGATTACTGTGAAAAGTTTCGACGTGTAGTTGGCTCCTCCGCTTGATATTTCATTTACAATTATTTCTGGGTTTTCATATTTCTGTTCTGCGGCGATTTTAATTAAAAGTTTCCGCAGTGTTTCTTCCGCGTTCGCCATGGTGAGATGTTGAATGTGTACTGTGGTAGGCAGTTCGTAGTTTTAAACTACAGACGTGTGAAGAGATAAGATTAATAAAATTATTTAAGTATGAAATTGATGATTGTTATCTACTATGATAAGTTTGATAGATTTTTATTTTACAAAAACCGGCCAAGGAGTCGCCCATAAAGGGTTCCGTAGCAGCAAGCAACATAATATAAAAGTTCTTGTAGTTGGATGTAACTTTGAAAGGTAAATTGCGGTTTACAATTTATGACGTATTAAAAAAACGAATTACTTGATCTCGTTCAAACCAATTTTCGCTTTTTAACCGACTTCAAAAAAGGAGGATGTTATCAATTCGACTATATTTTTTTTATGTTTGTTACCTCATTACTTGCGACAGGTGAACCGATTTTCATGATTCTTTTTTTATTTGAAAGCTGGTGCTTCTCGTGTGGTCTCATTGTCATCATTTCAATATCTGAGGATTGGATCCTGGAGAAATCGAGGGTAACCCTTAAGTTTTATAGGCCCACACATCGTTTTTCGCAAATATTATGAAGTAATTTAAGTACTTGCGTATAGTAATCGGCATCTCATGTAGCTGAGCTGATGATGATGTCGAGGGCTTACCATAGTCACGAGTTTGTAAATAGGTACCAATTTCTGCACGTGTGTCATACAATGTTTTTCAACACATTTGCGAGAAAACAGTACAAAATGTACTTAATTTAATTAAACAAACTTTATTTAACAGTGGGAAAGTCGCAACAATTTTTGAAGTTTCTAACATGAAAATGGCGCGAATTTGCAAATAGCGCCACATGCACGTGGTGAAAATTAGAACTACATCTTTCGTCTCATTTACTCTTAAGTACATATTAAAGTGAGACAACGTATTGAGCAAAAGCGCTTTCAAGGAGGTTCGATCAGTCAGGTTATTTATTCTCATAATGTGAAACTCTTTGGTGGAATTCTTATTTTTAGTTCTCAATTCGGTCGGTATGTTTAGGTATGTACACCGATTACTCCGAGTCCGATTAGTGTAATTCTTCTTTCCTATTGGTCCCATAAAAATTTCATTCAATTTGGTTCAGTACTTTGCAAGTTTCATCAAAATCGGTTCAGCAGTTTTTGATAGGGAATGTTATTAGCTTATTGTGTACACGAGCGATGTTGCGGTGCTAAGGATTACCAAATTCTAGTGCACATGTAAAAAAATGATGTATTTGACAAGAATTTGGTTTGAATATTTAAACTAAAAAGAGTAAAATAAAAAACTTAAAAAAAAAGTTTAGGCAGGCATAAAAGACAACGAAATAAAAAAAAACAAAGCCACCGAATTCCGAAAGAAATGTTATTTTGTAGGTTATTTTACCCTTTTTGTGGTTGTTTTTGAAGGCGGTAAATTTTTTTTTGAAAAAAAAAAACGCACTTTGCTAAACAACGGGGTATGCCGTAATAGTATATTTCATTACAAGTGCGGAAAGGCTGTCATTGCAAAGAGTTCCGACAAATGTCTACCCGAGCCGAGGCGCAGCCGAAGTCGAGGGTTGACAGTCGAAACAAGTTGCAATGACGGTTCCGCACGTGTACTGAACGACTATTTTTAATACAGTTGCGAAAAATGAAGCAATTTTAATAAAAAGGTAATAAAAACATAATAAACTAAACTCGCAAAGAAAATTTCTGGAAAATGACGCCAACCGTAGAATATAAGCAGAGTTTTTTTTTCACCCATTTTGGTAGGCAAAGGGAACGCCCATACAGCTTAGTCTTCAGTAGATTTTTTTTATTTATATGAAATGAAAATGAGATGATATGAAATGAAACCTAACCTAACTCATTCAATTAAATCATTAAACCTGACATTGAAATAAATAAGTAGCTTTTTTTAGAAATACACGTTTTTGTATGAATCACAAAAACTCCGTGGTAGGTTTTTCTTTTTAAGAGACATTATTTTGACAGTAGGGAAGAGAACGCACTAGTGCGGGAAGGTTAAAAAAAAACACTAGTTTGTAAAAGCCCACTTCAAGAACGCTACGTCCCTGTAATATGCCACTTTTTGAGCAACTGTATTAAAAAAAAAACGTGTGGCACTCGGTGACTGCCGCGGTAAAGTTATTGCTTAGCATTTTTTATCAACTTATGCAATTATAATTATTTATTTATTATACCTATTTATTACTGTACAAATTAGGCTATGGTCAGCCACGTCAATCAAGTAAAACGTCAAGAAACGTTCTCCTCCTCCCTGTCCCTCTCCCTGTCCCTCTCCCTGTCCCTCTCCCTTTCCCTCTCCCTCTCCCTCTCCCTCTCCCTCTCCCTCTCCCTCTCCCTCTCCCTCTCCCTCTCCCTCTCCCTCTCCCTCTCCCTCTCCCTCTCCCTCTCCCTCTCTCTCTCCCTCTCCCTCAATAAAATTGCCCCTTGCTCAAGAAAAGCATGCTTTTGTGCTAGTAATGAGCACGTCTGTCCGTACCTTTATGAGCACGTCTGTGGAGGAGATTTCATTGTGAAAACTCCTTTTGTAGCTGGCCTTTTAGAATCAGTAAGAAAAATTAAATTGTCTTTATGACGGATATTTTTACGATTGCCGAAGTCTCCCAAACTGAAACGACGTTAGACGATGCGTGCTGTCAGATGTGGTCAGGTTTTTTCGTTACGGTTTTCGCGCGCGCCGAGCTCAGAGCCTGCGATAAAAGCTATGCAATAGCTTAAAATAGGTACTTAGGCCTATTTTACCACATGTTCCGTTGTATGGTGCGTAATTTTTAACTTTCGAACAATGTATACAGGCTTCGTAAATGCATTTTTAGAGCAAATGTGTGAAAAATGATTTATTAGTAACCTCAATGTCATTTTTCAAGACCTATCCATAGATACCCCACACGTATGAGTGGTGAATTTTTTTTTGAATTTTAGTTCTAAGTATGGGGTTTTTTTTACTTTTGTGTGAAAATCCTAATGCGGTTCACATAATAAATCTACTTACTTACCAAGTTTCAACAGGATAGCTCTTATACTTTCGAAGAAAAGTGGCAGTGGCATACGGACGGACAGACAGACATGACGAATCTATAAGGGTTCCGTTTTTTGGCATGTGGCTACGGAACCCTAAAAAGGGAACCAAGATCGAAATTGTTGATTACAGGTCTCAAAAAAAAATAATCATCTTTATTCAGGTGTACAATGCTTTTAAAATGATTTAGTTCGCGAGTAATTACGTGTGTTGGCGCGTCCTCTATGAAATAATAGAGAAGTGGCGTGCTGCTTGTTGTGCCTACCACACGCACAAGCATCACCACAGTTCTGCCTGCGCAAGCTTCTCGTTTCTTCACAGTTTTACCAACCACACGCACGGTGTTCCGTGTACAAACCGGCTTGCGCAGGCAGAACTGTGGTGAAGCTTGCGCGTGTGGTAGGTAGGCTCATAAGCAAGCTTTACATAAAGTATCTGCCACGTTTCTTCTGCGTTCGTCATGGTTATGGATTCTCACGAAAGAAATTCCATGTAAAACAATCTATACATATAATAAATTTGTAGAAAAGTGGTGTCTGTACAATGTAAACATATAAAAAAAAACCGGCCAAGTGCGAGTTGGAATCGCGTGAAGAGGGTTCCGTACGATGTAACGTATCACGTTTTTTTAAATCTGACCCAAATTGGTACGCACAATAATGAGTGATTTACCATGTTATTTTAATATCATCTTCTTATAGGTTTTCCTATAATCTATAAGTAGAAAACTAATTTCTGTATTTTTTTCAAAATTTTAGGTTCAGTAGTTTCGGAGATAAGGGGAGGGGGAATGGTCAATTTTCGTCTACTTTCTTGAATAACTTAGAGACTATTTATATTAAAATTACAAAAAAAATACATTTAAGATTGTCTCAACAAGACCTTTCATTTGATATGTCACACGATGCAGTTCTCAATTTTTTTTAATTTGTCCCTTCCCCCACAAAAATTACCTCCCATATACAGATATGGACTTCTTATAGGTTTTCCTATAATCTATAAGTAGAAAACTAATTTCTGTATTTTTTTCAAAATTTTAGGTTCGTAGTTTCGGAGATAAGGGGAGGGGGGAATGGTCAATTTTCGTCTACTTTCTTGAATAACTTAGAAACTATTTATATTAAAATTACAAAAAAAATACATTTAAGATTGTCTCAACAAGACCTTTCATTTGATATGTCACACGATGCAGTTCTCATTTTTTGTTTAATTTGTCCCTTCCCCTACAAAAATTACCTCCCATATACAGATATGGACTTCTTATAGGTTTTCCTATAATCTATAAGTAGAAAACTAATTTCTGTATTTTTTTCAAAATTTTAGGTTCGTAGTTTCGGAGATAAGGGGAGGGGGGAATGGTCAATTTTCGTCTACTTTCTTGAATAACTTAGAAACTATTTATATTAAAATTACAAAAAAAATACATTTAAGATTGTCTCAACAAGACCTTTCATTTGATATGTCACACGATGCAGTTCTCATTTTTTGTTTAATTTGTCCCTTCCCCTACAAAAATTACCTCCCATATACAGATATGGACTTCTTATAGGTTTTCCTATAATCTATAAGTAGAAAACTAATTTAGGTTCAGTAGTTTCGGAGATAAGGGGGGAGGGGGGAATGGTCAAATTTCGTCTATTTTCTTGAATAACTTGGAAACTATTTATTTTAAATTGCAAAAAAAAAAAACATTTAAGATTGTCTCAACAAGACCTTTGATTTGATATTTCACACGATGCAGTTTTAATTTTTTTTTTAATTTTCCCCTTCCCCTCCAAAAATTACCTGCCACATACAGATTTCATCTATTCACGTCACATCTCTGTGCTTGGGTCACAGGTCATAGGTGTACCAAATTTCAACTCAATTGGTTTAGTAGATGAGATAATTGACTGTAAGCGACAGACAGACGGACACACGAGTGATCCTATAAGGGTTCCGTTTTTGTATTCGGACGTACGGAACCCTAAAAAGTAGCAGGGGTTGTTATTTTATCGATGCCGAACCCGAAATTGTATTTAATTTTTTTTGCCTGTTTGTCGGTTTGTCTGTGTGTTTGTGCACGCTAATCTTCGGAACTACTGGACGGATTTGAATGATTTTGTTTTTGTTGTGTAGGTATTATATTAAGTCCGATAAACATATAGGCTATAATTTATCTTGGAAACTTGAACACCTGATGCAGAATCGCAACAGACCTGCTAAACTATAAGAGATACAAAAATTGTTCCACGTGATGAGCATTTTCTGCTGAGAGAATAAATTTGAAGATCTGGAACACCTGGTGTGGAACTCCAAGAGCCCAGCTTAACTATAACATATAAAGGAATGCCGTCTTAGCAAGAGTTGTTCAGCCTGATGAGCACTCTCTGTTGACGTATAAAAATTGAAGATCTGGAACACCTGATGTGGAAATCCAAGAGCCCAGCTTAACTATAACATATAAACGAATGACGTCTTAGCAAGAGTTGTTCAGCCTGATGAGCACTCTCTGTTGACGTATAAAAATTGAAGATCTGGAACACCCGTTGTGGAACTCCAAGAGCCCCGCTACACCATAACACAATAGGAATACCGTCTTAGCAAAAGTTGTCGGTCTGATGGGCATTTCCTGTTGACTTATAAAAATTGAAGATCAGAAACATTTGATGTGGAAATCAAAGCTATCGTTAATTTCACTATACAGGGTGAATTTTTCAACTGGGCATGGATAGCTATTTCCGAAACTATGAGGAATATCAAAAAACGTTGTAAGGAGTCTCGAGGCCGATTTTGATGAAAACTAAAACTGCATCATTGGATTTTAGAAAAATTAATAATCCTGGCCAGGAATCGAATCCGCTGATTTTGGAAAAAAAATCACAGCCTGTATTATTACACTATTCGATAGTGTTGCTAATAAGGATCAAATTCTGGGAAGTAATCATATACGGCAAACTTGAAACACGCCCAGTTGAAAAATTAACCCTGTATAATTAATTATAAAATAATATAAAGTGGGAGTACCTCCACGCGGTGAAGGCGGTAAGACTTTAGGACTGATTTTCGATGACGATGGTATATCATTAAAAATCTGACTCTACTGGCCAGAACTTCCATTTATTATTTACCCGGGCTCTATTGGACATCAGACGTTTCAGATCTTCGATTTTGACGATTCCGTTGTCGCTGGCATAAGCAACAGGATCCGCGTACGAAGTCGCGGGCAGAAGCTAGTATTTAAATAATAATAAAAAATGCTGTTATCTTTCAATAATATTTTTGTTTCAGTAATATTCTAAAATTGGAATAAATAGGTCTTGTCATCATGAATTATCAAAATAATATTTATTAATCTTATCCTTAATCCTCATCAAGATTATAAAAGGAAATTACTACAAGTTGTGCAATTTAGAAAATGCTTTTGTTTAAGAATCAAAGCTAGAATAGGTGCGTCCGACTACGGCACAGCCAAAAGGAGGGTTATGATTTTGACCGGTATGTATTTATGTCTATGTATGTATGAATGTGTACACGTATGTTTGTTTGTTCCGTCATAACTTTTAAACTACTAATCATTACATGACAAATGAGGTGTAGTTGGAAGCGTCTCAGTTGTCCGCTGGTTATAGGTAACGTGTCACAAAATCCAATATGACGCCCTCTAGGGTATATAAAGTCGTAACCGGAAAAAAAATATTTTCGCACAGTATCGACATGGATATAAAATTAAAGGGCTTGATGAGCACATTTCAAATATTATACAGGGTGATTTTTCAGTCACCATCCAAAATTTAATATATTAATCTTTGGCGAAAATCATTAAATACGTGTTTTTTTCTTTTTGTATCACTCAATGTTATTTATAAAAAGTTGATGAATCTGGACACCGCGCTGTGATGTGTCGCTCAAGTGTAGCTGGGCGGAGCGGGGGGGTAAGCGAGGTGCGCTCTGCCGGTTTCATGCGCCGGCAAGTGTAGTATTATTAACGTTAAGCTTGGTGACCACGCAGAGCGATGAGAAAATGATTTAATATGAAAATGTATGGTATCGTTTTTTTTTAGCCTAGAAGCCTAGAAAAATTTTGAACGGTGGTAAAAAAGCCACCTGTATACATTATACTTTTACTAGCTACTTAGCTTGTTTCTAACAGTGTCAACATGGGTATCACATGAACAGGCTTAATGAGTACATTTGAAATTCACTCGCTACTTTGCTTTTATTATTATATCAAATAATTAATAATATAACTCCAAAATAGTGTAAATAAAAATAATTTAAAAATAACTAAAACCCGACTACGAAAAAATCGCGCACTGAAAAGAATTAAACAAGAAAAATATTCATTTGACCGATATTTTTTCCTGCGGTTGTTTCACACAATCTTTATTGGCTAGGTGACATACCTACGACCGCGGCTACTACTTAATATTTTATAATTGGAAAAATATCGGTCAAATGAATATTGTTCTTGTTTTATTCTTTTCAGTGCGGGATTTTTTCGTAGTCGGGTTTTAGTTATTTTTAACTTATTTTTTGTCCTGTGGTCGTCCAGCTATATAGCGAGTATTTTTCATGTTCATCATTAAAAAATATGGCAAAGATTTTGCCGAAATCTATGTTATTTTAGAGAAATAGTTGAAACTAAATTATAATAAAGTCATATAAGTATATTCCGCTGTAATTTAGTATCTGTATAACAAGTTAGAACATGGTTTAATAGAAATGTCAAAACAAAATGTAACCGACTTCAAAAACAACCACGAAAAAGGGAAAAATAACCAACAAAATAACTTTTCTTTCGGAAGTTGGTGGCTTTGTTTTTTATTTCATTTACTTTTTTGCCACCGACTTCCGAAAGAATTCCGAAATGCTTCTCCCATAGTTGCGACTTTCCCAAAGACATAAAGATCTTCTTTATTGTCTTCTGTTATGATCACTGTGAACAGTTTTTACGTGTAGTTGGCTCCTCCGCTTGATATTTTATTTAATAGTTTTCGCAGTGTTTCTTCCGCGTTCGCCATGGTGAGATATTGAATGAGCACTAAGTACTTCGCAGTTTTATTTATACTACCTACAAAAACAGTATGTAGTATAAATATAACAGTGAAGTTATGCAGAGATAAGATAAAAAAAGCAAAAGGTAAATAGGTAATGATATTGTTGTTGTTTATTATAGATAGAGGTTGGCGGCATTAATGGTGTAAAACTTGTTCTTTACATTAAGCACAAAAAAATTCAGGAGTAGTTTTGAACATCCATTCGTTAACTCGTAATATAAATCAAGATACACGAAAAAAAAGAAACTCTATTTTGATAAGCCACACACGACACTGTTGTAATGTGGTTTATCAAACCCAAATTACAAGCTTTAAAACTACCAAATACATTAAGGTTTAGGAGGCCCCACTGACTAACTATAGTTGAGTCGGTCATTTGGTACCAGCAGGGTTATTATGTAACGCATTCACAATCCCAATACCGTTTTACAATATTTATCCCTTCTTTGTCTTAAATATTGAGCTGGGGAATTTATTTTAGAAAACCTTTCGGACTGTATCAAAAGTTTTAATAAAACATTATAATATAAACACTTATAGGATAGGAACTATAAATCTAATTAATGATATATAATTTTCTTAAGTTTCTAGTCTAATAAAATTAATTCACTTACGTACAGCATAATAATAATAAAACACTCACACACTCTTATGGCGCATTTCTATATACAAATTGTTAATAGATTTTTTTATTACTTGAGTATACCCCACTTGACATAATCATTGACAACTCCGTTCAGTCTCTCCTTGTAGAGGTCACTGGTCTTCTCAACACTTAGTGAGGTCATATCGAGGGACTCGTTGACTTCGGGTGCGTCCTGGCTGTCAATTGTGATTACTGGTAACGTGAAAACTGCCATGATGAGCCCGGACGGCAGTTTCTGAAAAACAAAGAAATATGGGCGATTAAATTCATTAAGAACTTGATAGACTTTTCTATAAATATAAAGTGGCCTGAGGGGATTTCATATGATAAAGTCTGTTAATGATGATGTTTTATCAGCATCAACAGACTTACGTGCTTTATGCTCAGCGTTTCAGACTATCTATTTATGAGTGCTACCAATGAGGGAATTAATTTTTCAATTGTAAAGAGGTCATTACCTCTTTCATTTCGTACTCGAAATCTTCCCTGGAGAATATCTCCTCAGGGTCGAGGTTCAGTCTCTTCATGGCGGCACTGAGCTCCGTGTAGTAGTGGTCGACAAGTTTCTCGTAGAACTTGGCTCGGAACTCTTCGTCGGAGCCGGTCATGATGAAGTAGACGAGGTCTTCGACCGGACTGCCTGGATGCAGGGTTTGAAGATCCAAGATTTTGATCTCCACCGTGCCATCCTGAAGTTAGAAAGAAAAAAATATGAAGAAATACCAATTGTTAAGCTACATTCAAAATACAGCTTGATTGGCAATTGGGTGCATTCAATTTAATTCAATTGGGTAATACTGGACATGATTTGCAGTCATTTTAACCCCGACAACATAGGGGTTCGAACTGTGTTGATTTAGAAATATTGAACTTATAAGTATTATCGAATTTCCACCTCTCTCCCATAAACTGTTTATTTTGAGTGTAAAAGGACTGTGGCCCTCCTTGAACTGTACGATCTTTAATGTAAGAGGGGGTTTTAGGATAAAACTTAATAATGAGAGTATACTGTAGAGAAACAAGCATTTCGGCGCAGACGTATGAGATCACTATTGCACTTTAATATGAAATTCAGAAATACGATCATATTTGCGCGGGCCAATCATACATTTAAACATAAAACTCAGTCAACCCGCGATCATGGCGCTTGCAACAGCGTCGAAATATCGGAAACTCAAACATTATAGTCAATCAAGGAAGATATCCCGTAAGTGATATTTTAAGTTTAGAAGCAAACCGTGACAGTTTAAAAAAGTGTTTAATCATACATTTTATCGAGTTTTGACTAAGTGATCAAGATAATTGATATTAGCGTAGTAGGATGGGAAGTAGAAGGCCGTTTTACATAAAAGTATAGTTAGAGTAATAGTAGCAATACACCATACTGTCTATCATCCAATCAGTATGACGATCGATTTGATCAAACTTCAAATCGGCAGCAGTGATGCCAACTTAGCAACTTTATAGCTAGATCTAGCTATAAAGTTGCTAAGTTGGCATCACTGCTGCCGATTTGAAGTTTGATCATGTCGATTTGAACCAATCGGAAGGATTAAATCGGCATGATCAAATTGTCATGATCAAATCGGCATGACCAAGCCTATCAAATTTAACTGTCATGCCAATTTGATGGATTCCACGCCCACACACGGTCAATTCTAACTGATCCAATCGGCAGCGTCATGCCGATTGGACGATAGGCAGTGTGGTGTATGGCTACCATTACACATTAAATTATAAATTGGTTCAAGCTTACCTCTCGCACTTTATGTAGTAAGTTATTGCCTCTGAAGTCTCCATGTGCTAAGACAGTACTGCGAATAGGAGCGTACATCCTAAAAGGATTCTCCTGATTTTCAATAAACTTCTGTAAAGCGTCTTTGTTCTCTGGCTTCACATTATTCAACGCATGGACAGTCATTTTCTGCAGCATCACATACATACCTTTAAATTCTTCCCATTTAAATTCAAAACCTCTGATAACTTTTTCAAATTCTTCTGGGTATTTTTTACTAAACGCAAATGACAGCGCGTGCATCTTCGCCAAGTCTGCAACTGCTGATGAAGCGTACTCCCACGTTACAGACTGGAATCTGTTGTGAGGACCATAACCATGTGCCAATAAGTTCTCAAGAACCAACGTCTCCTGGTAGGTGGTGGGATCATAGCCGTAGAGCTTGGTGAAGTATAGTCTGTGCTCCTCGGGTACTCCATTTTCTTCCTCCAAGGACGCGTAGATTTTTGCCAACTCAGTATAAGCAAATACTTCATTTTTGTATCCATCCAAAGGTGCGTCTTTCCGAAATGCTTCTCCCATAGTTGCAAATTTCGCAAATAAATGAAGATCTTCTTTATTTTCTTCTCTTATGATCACTGTAAAAAGTTTCGACGTGTAGTTGGCTCCTCCGCTTGATATTTCATTTATAATTATTTCTGGGTTTTCATATTTCTGTTCTGCAGCGATTTTAATTAATAGTTTCCGCAGTGTTTCTTCCGCGTTTGCCATGGTGAGATCTTGAATGTGTACTGAGGTAGACAGTTCGTGATAAAACCACGAATCCCTCCCACTTATACTAGAGACGCGTGTACAGATAAGATAAATGAAAACTATTTAGATATGTTATTAATTATTTTAATCTATTATCACATCAATGCTATAAACAGGAGTGGCTTATCTTCAGGGTTCATGTACGTATTGTGTTTGCGAGTTTCTTTATGCCATCATTACTTCTGAAAGCCTTAATGGAAGAACCTGGTATCACAGGCAAGAAAAATCTTCGTCTCCAACTGGTTAGTAGTTTACAATATCCAATATACCCGTTCATTCACTGATACATAGATCAACATACGAGACCATGGCAGTTGAAACCGAAATAGAAAACTTGGCCGAGAGCCAAGTTGACGTCAGCGTGCGACTCGACGGACAAATTCCAATCTGGCGGATGCATGCAGCTCCACGCGACTGCAGCTGGAGTGTACAGCCGGTGCAGTGTGCCGCTGAGCTCGCGGCAGCGCCGCCGGGCTCCGCATTAGGACACCTGCAGCTGTTGCCGGGGCTGAGCGCTCAATATGTTCATGAAGTTCTAGTGCTCTGAACCTTAGTGTTTTTTTTTTTACATTTGTGCAGTGACTTTTAGTGTATTTTCAATTTAGTACATTTTTATCTAAAATTATATATTTTTTATAATAAACTATGAATAGCTGTTAGTAGCAGCAATGTGGTAGATGATAACTGCATGTGAGGTGAGGTGACCATTTTGTACTGATCGTGTATATTGGAAAAGCTTATAATATATCGTATGGCAGTTAAGATTTATTGTATGAGACTGTTTCGAAAAAAAAAACAGCCCCTGCAGCTAAGTGATGGCTCAAATGAGGCTTTGAGGTGCCGTACACTCTTTATTAACCCGGAGAACTTATCTTAATGTGAGGTTGTCCTGAAGGTTGACATAAAGAGTGCCTTCGATTGGGTTCACAAGGACCTTGTTAGCTGAATCTTAGGGTAATCCTAAGATCCAATGGACCAAAGACCTTTGGCAATGTTACAGATACCCATCTAAATAAATGTTTCTGGACAACCTTTTATAATCTGCTGTTGGCTGTCAACAAGGTGACCAAGAAAGTAAACAAGGAAGGGGATGTTAACCCACCCTGTCGAACTCCACATTGCATGAAATAATCATCTGACAGTTAATTAGCCCGTTTTACACAAATAAGTAGATGTGTGTAAAAAAATTAAACATTCCTATTTATTCAGATAGAATTTTAATATTACACAGGTCCACCACGACAACTTGTCATAAGAAACCATGTCGATAGCTTTTGACATGTCCAAAACACCGACAAAAACAGGTGTTTGGTTTGTCAGTATAACACCTAACAATTTAATTATTTAAGACACAAATTCCCATTTCAGAAGAAATATCTTCCCTTAATCTATGCTGAGAATGATGTAGGTAGACCATGGGCGTATAACCAAGACGCAATAAATATGTTAAAAAAATGATACCACACATAAATCTCAAATTATGATAAGATGTTACGAGGGAACAAAATAACTTGAAATATGTGTTTTTGTTAATAATCTTAGAATATAATAATTATGTAAAATCGTTTACCAAAATAATGAAAAAATAATGATTTATTCCTGTTGCATCCCACTTTTGGATCCCATTTTTCAGGTATTACCGATGAATTCCATTTTTTATTCCCGTTGAATCCTACGTTATGACAACATGTGTACATATCAGAAGAAAAGTGTTATCTTTATTTTAAAGATTTATTCTCTGTTACTGATTTGAATTTTCCTAAAAAAAGTTCTAAAACAAAAGAAATTTTGTCGTTGAAAGTACTCGCATTCAGATTTTTTAAGCATTCAACGGGAATAAAACGTTTTTCTTTTGTTATGGGATTCAACGGGAATACATTTTAATTTTTTGTGGGATCCAACGGGAAAAATATTCAATTGGGATTCAAAAGTGGGATCCAACGGGAATAATTCAAAATAATTATTATACCACTAAGGACTGAAGATAAATTAATGGACAATGACATTTGTAATTTAGATTAATTAGAAAGATGTTCAGTTCTTAGTTTTTGTAACATTTTAGTCATCATTTTCAGCTAAGATATCGATAACTCTCCAATTTGAGGAGTTTTAGTTGCTAATATACCTAATTCAGTTTTTCTCTTTGTTAATTTTTGTGAAGTTATCACTTTTTTTTGTGAAGGCTGGTTAACCTTTAATTGGCGACTGTTTAAGTCCTAGTCGTATTATAATTATATACCTTAACTTTACTGTACACATAAGCTGTTGGTAAACTTTAATAAATAAATAAATAAATTGACATCGTTGACTCTGTGTCTGTACGCATTTGCACGTCACCTGATGGCAGGATATGCTAAAACAAATGAACTACAACACCTTTTCTACCATATCCTAGCAAATAAATATTATTGATTTGATTTGAAATTTTGCATACAATTTTCTATTATTGTTTGAGAATGCCCCACTTGACATAATCATTGACAACTCCGTTCAGTCTCTCCTTGTAGAGGTCACTGGTCTTCTCAACACTTAGTGAGGTCATATCGAGGGACTCGTTGACTTCGGGCGCGTCTTGGCTGTCAACTGTGATCACTGGTAGTGAGAAAACTGCCAGAACGAGTCCATAAGGCAGTTTCTGAAAAATAAAACATAGGCGATTAGAATAAAGAAATAGAATTTAGAACGTGTCAAACTTTTTCATTTCATCATCATCATCATCAGCCTATAAATGTTCCCACTGTTGGGACACAGGCCTCCTCTCTGTGAGAGGGAGTGGGCCGTAATCTACCACGCGGGCCCAGTGCGGGTTGGTAAATGTCACATGTCTTCGAATTTTTAGTTCTAGGACATGCCGGTTTCCTCACGATGTTTTCCTTCACCGTTGTGAGAGCAGTGGTGTTGAAATAAATTACACAAAGTAATGCGCCTGACGGGGTTCGAACCCACGACCTATAAACTCGTAAGTCCGGGCCGATACCACTGGGCCACCACTGCCCTCATTTACCATTCATATTTTCTATCATCGTATATGTAACTCTTTGGGATGCATTTCCAACCATACTTAACTAGTCGTCTTCTTATTTATTCTTATAGAGTTTCTTGCTTTTGTACCTACTCGGAGTTCCAGTGTTTGACTCCCAGTGAGCGAATTTAATAAATTAAGTTAATGAGACCATTACCTCCTTCATTTCATACTCGAAGTCTTTCCTGGAGTATATCTCCTCCGGGTCGAGGTGCAGCCTCTTCATGGCGGCACTGAGCTGCGTGTAGTAGTGGTCGAGTAGTTTCTCGTAGTACTTGGCGCGGAACTCCTCGTCGGAGCCGGTGATGATAAAGTAGATCAGGTCGGCGACTGGACTACCTTTCTGCAGGGTTTGAAGGTCCAAGATTTTGATTTCCACCCTGCCGTCCTGAAGTTCATAGGAAAAATATATGAAGGTGTATCAAAGATTGTTATAGCCAAGTAGAGGTGAGCGGTGCGGCGGATAAATTTTAAATTACACACAAAGAAAACATGTTGCAAAAGTTGACTCCATGTCGCGGATTCCTTCATTTATGTATTTGGTTAAGTTACACAAATATTCATTCAATGAATTAAAGACGACACAGAGCCAAACACTAAATCAAATTAGTCATAAATATTGGTAAAATTGTTTGACTATAAAAGTAATGTAAGTTTCACATGAATATTTTCACATATTATGGTTTCGAATTTCCCCCTTTTGGTACCTAAGCTTAAAAGAATCACTCAGTGTATTTAAACTAATAATATATAATAATCATTGAATGAGAACAAGGAATCATGTATTCTGGTACTTAGGTTTTCCAATGATCTCAGGTAACTATTATGTTTGTCATGAAGGAAATTGAAGGACAAGAGGATAGGGACAAGAGATTTTATAATGTAGGAGTATACTGTACAGATGAAATTATCTAAGATAAAAAAAAGACAAATAAGAAGCCATTTCAGCTATATGTTTATGAAATTTAGAAATATAAAATTATTCGAAATTCAGAAATATAAAATTTATTCGAAATTCAGAAATAAATTCAATTCATTCATTCAAATAAAGTCGCTCAAGTTTGTCTATTTATGCCTAAGCGAGATCAAAATAATTCAAAATAATTAGATAAATTATAGGAGTACACATAAAAATAAAATTTAAAATCTAAACATATGAAACTCAAAGGTGACTGATATAGTGATCTATCAACGCACAGCCCAAACCACTGGACGGAACGGGCTGAAATTTGGCATGCAGGTAGATGTTTATGACGTAGGCATCCGCTAAAAAAGGATTTTCATCAATTCTACCCCCCAGGGGATAAAATAGGGAATGAAAGTTTGTATAAATCTTCTTAGACTTTGGACGGATCGGTCTGGGCATGCAGGTAGACGTTATGACGTAGGCATCAGCTAAGAAAGGATTTTGATCAATTCTACCCTGAAGGGGATAAAATAGGGGATGAAAGTTTTTATGAAGCTTTGTCAATTTTTAACCGATCAAGCTGAGACTTTGCATGCATAAAGCTACTATGACGTAGGCATCCCCTAAGAAAGGATTTTGATAAATTCCACCCCTAAGGGAATAAAAGAGGGGATGAAAGTTTGTATAAATATTCTTAGATTATCGACTGATTACGCGAGCGAAGCCGCGGGCAAAAGCTAGTTTAATCATAAAGTAAAATAAACTTACCTCTCGAACTCTGTGTAGCAAGTTATCTCCTCTGAAGTCTCCATGTACTATGATAGTACTGCGAATGGGAGCGTATATCCCAAAAGGATTCTTCTGACTTTCAATAAACTTTTGTAAAGCGTCTTTGTTTTCTGGCTTCACATTATTCAACGCATGGACAGTCATTTTCTGCAACATCACAAACATACCTTTAAATTCTTCCCATTCAAATTCTAAATCTCCGATAACTTTTTCAAATTCTTCTGGGTATTTTTTACTAAACGCAAATGACAGCGCGTGCATCTTCGCCAAGTCTGAAACTGCTGATGAAGCGTACTCCCAAGTTACTGACTGGAATCTATTATGAGGACCATAACCATGTGCCAATAAGTTCTCAAGAACCAATGTCTCCTTGTAGGTGGTCGGATCGTAGCCGTATAGCTTGGTGAAGTATAGTCTCTGCTCCTCGGGTACTCCGTTTTCTTCCTCCAAGGACGCGTAGATTTTCGCCAACTTGGTATAAGCAAATACTTCAGTTTTGTATCCATCCAAAGGTGCGTCTTTCCGAAATGCTTCTCCCATAGTTGCAAATTTCGTAAATAAATGAAGATCTTCTTTATGTTCTTCTTTTATGATCACTGTAAAAAGTTTCGACGTGTAGTTGGCTCCTCCGCTTGATATTTGATTTATAATTATTTCTGGGTTTTCATATTTCTGTTCTGCGGCGATTTTATTTAATAGTTTCCGCAGTGTTTCTTCCGCGTTTGCCATGGTTAGATGTTGAATGTGTACTGAGGTTGGTATTTCGTGATAAAACCACGAGCTCCAATTTACACTAGAGACGTGTGTACAGATAAGATAAATGAAAGCTATTTATATTATGTTATTAATTATTTTAATGTATTATCACATAAATGCTATAGAAAGGAATTTCAGAGTTCATGTACGTATTGTGTTTGCGAGTTTCTTTATGCTATCATTACTTCTGAAAGCTTTAATGGAAGAACCTGGTATCACAGGCCAGAAAAATCACCGTCTACAACTGGTTAGTAGTTTACAATACCCAATATACCCGTTCATTCACTGATACATACATAATATTAACATACGAGACCATGGCAGTTGAAACCGAAACAGAAAACTTGGCCGTGAGTCAAGTTGACTTTAGCTGGCACGCGACTGCTGGTGTGTGCAGCCGGTGCAATGTGTCGCTGAGCTCGTGGCGGCGCCGGACTCCGCATTAGGACACCTGCAGTTGTTGCCGGGGCTGCGCGCTTCAATGTGTTTATGCTCTGGACCTTAATAGTACATTGTTATCCAAGGCGTGAAAATTACTTATTTACGTCCCGAGACGGGGTTTGGCGCCCGAACGTAGTGAGGGCGCTAATAGTTCGAGGGACTAAATAAGTAATTTACCCGAGGTAAACACTGTGCTTTTCATTACGAATACGAGGAAAAAAAGTAAAATTAACAACATAAATTTTAGCTAAAGAAAAAATGCGTGCAGATCGGATTGTCACTTTGCTGCTTGTTTTTTTTTTTAATTTTTGTGCTGTGGTCACTGTGGTCGTCCAGCTATACAGCCAGGATTTTTCATGTTCATTATTTAAAAAATGGCAAAGATTTTGTCGAAATCTGTGATATTTTAGAGAAATTGTTGAAACTAAATTATTTTAAAGTTATTATTTAAATTCTTAATACTTAACTTTATGTTATTTTTTTTTTTTTTTTTGCTCTGTAATTTCGTTGCTGTATAAAAATTTTGAACATGGTTCAATAGAAATGTCAAAATAGAACAATTTTTTTTTTCTTAAATATGACAGCTGTCAGTTGAAAGCGATTTTCCCTAGGGCGGCAATGGATAACTTTCAAACGGCTAATCAGACATGTAATGACCTACTTTCAGAGTATGAGTAATGAAAATGTTTTTTTTTACATTTATGTAGTTTTTTTTTGGTATTTATTTTAAATTTTTATTTATTTATTTAAAGTTTTTTTTTATTATTAAACCAGAAATGAGCTACTAGTAGTTACAACGTGGTAGGTGATAATGCATGTTAATACTCAACATCGTTGACCATTCTGGAGAGAAGATCCCGTACACTCTTTGTCGACCTACATAAATGTGAGGTCGTCTTGAAGGTTGACAAAAAGAATGCCTTTAGTTTGGTTCATAAAGACCTTGTTGGCTGAAACTAAAAAAGAATGAAGCCAAAATCCAATGGACCTTTGGCAATGTTATAGACACCCATCTTAATTACTGTCATACTGTTATTCGCCTGTGATACAGGTTTATCCTAGTACAGGCATGTAACTTTGTGTGACCTTCATCGTTAAATTAAGATTTATTTTGTTTTTTACCTTTTATTCTTAATAAAGATTATTATTATTATTATCTCTTTATTCATCTAGTTACATATTAATTAAATTTTTAAACATTATTAAATATAAAAAAACAATAATTTAAAAACATTTAAAAATATAAAAAATAGTGTTCCACCGGTGTGGGAGCGGGGCCCAGGCTACCGGTGGTTAGGGCTCCAGAGACAGGAACCTCCTCACAATACGAGCCGTATCAAGAAGTACTGCCTTCTGAATCAGGCCCTTGATCCAACCACCTAAGGAGAGCCTCGAAAGGTGTTCATCGAGGCTCTTTGCCATCAGGCCATTGGCAGTAACGACAATCGGCACAATGATAGCCGAGCTCACATTCCACATGTCGACAACCTCGCGCGCCAGGTCGAGATATTTGATTTGTTTATCTTTCTCAGCTTTCACGAGGTTCTCGTCATGCGGGATGGTAACATCGATTATCATTGCGCGGCGCGCTGATCTGTCTATCACTACTATGTCAGGCTTATTGGCGACAATAGTCCTGTCAGTAATGATAGGCAGATCCCAGTACAGCGTGACATGGTCTTTCTCGAGAACTGGGTCGGGCACATACTTGTAATACGGTACCTCAGAATCCACAAGTTTGTATTTCAACGCAAGTTGCTGGTGGATGATTCTGGCTACTAGGTTGTGCCTGTGCAAGTACTCGCCGTTAGCAAGACGAGAACAACCAGAGATAATATGTCTAATGGATTCACCTGGACGATGGCATGCCCGACACACGTCAATCGTCCCATCCTTTATAATATGTCTCCGGTAGTTGTTCGTCAAGATAACTTCGTCCATAATCGCACAGACAAAACCTTCAGTTTCCCCGAAGAGGTCACCGAAACGTAGCCAGGACACGGACGCTAGAAAATCTACATCGGGCCCATGAAGAGCCCGGTAGAAGCGTCCGTGTAGCTCCTTGCTTTGCCATACCTCCCTGCGGTCTTCGGTACTGAGTATCACAGGTTTGTGCCAGTTCTCTTTAGCCATGGACAGCGGGGTGAGTCCCTTGTCCACTGTGACCACATCTCGGTGCATACCCACTTCCATTTTCAAAAAATATTCTCTGAGACTGCACACCTCGCGGTTGTGGAGGGTCTTAGCATTTAAAAAGCCTCGACCCCCGCACTTCCGCGGGATGTACAGCCTCATCACCGATGATCGCGGGTGATGCATCCGGTTTGCGGTCAACAGCGTACGGACTCGTCTATCCAAGGCGTCGAGTTCAGTTTGAGTCCATTTAAGTATGCCGAAAGAGTACATCAAGACCGGCATGACCCAACCGTTGAAGGCGCGCACCTTGTTTCCGCCTGAAAGAAGGCTATTTAAGACCTTTTTCAAGCGTCCAAAGAAGCGCTCCCTCAACAATTGTTTCACGTCCGGTACATTAATGCCTAACGCTTCCGACATACCCAAATACTTGTAGGTCTCGGATGAGGAAAGTGATCTAAGGTGTATGGAATCTGAAAGATGAATCCCTTCAGATTCCATAATCTCCCCTCGCTTTACATGCATGACTGCACATTTGTCCACACCAAATTCCATCCTGATGGCACTACTAAAAGTTTCAGTTACCTTCAGTAGCTCCATTAGTCGCAATTTGCTGGGGGCAAAGAGTTTCAGATCATCCATATATAGAAGGTGAGATATGACCTGACCGCCTCTCCTCAACCGATAGCCCAGACCTGAGTCCTCCAGCAATGTGCTTAGAGGATTCAGGGCTAAGCAGAACCAAAGTGGACTCAAACTGTCGCCCTGGAATATTCCCCGTTTGATCCATACAGGTTCATCGTTCGCCTGGATCTGTCGACACCCTGGATAGCGAAGGACCGTTCTCCATTGCCCCATACATGACTCAAGGAAGGCGCGTAGAGTTGCATCTATCTTGTACAACTCCAGCACCCTCATGAGCCACGTATGTGGCACCGAGTCGTAGGCCTTCTTATAATCTATCCAGCATGTGGACAGATCCCTGCGAGATCGACGAACCTGTTGGCTAATGGCCATATCAATGAGGAGCAGCTCCTTAGTACCACGGGACCCGTTCCTACATCGTTATTATTATTATTATTACTGTATCTGGACAACAAGGCGACTAAGAAAGTAAACAAGAAAGGGGATATTAACCCACCCTGTCGAACTCCACATTGCATGATATAATCATCTGACAGTAAATTAGCCCGTTGTATACAAATAATTTGATGCTAGTAAAAAAATTAAACATTCCTATTTATTCAGATAGTATATTTTAATACTACACAGTTTACACCACAACTTGTCGTAAGAAACCATGTCGAAAGCTTTTGACATGTCAAAAAATAGACAAAAGCAGATGTTTTTTTTATGTTTGATGGGTTTGCTCTTGACCTTAGTCTAGGTCAGGAGTGACTAAGACAAGGTCGACGATGGAGCGAGCTTACCCAGGAGAAGCCTGTTCACTCTAACTTTGAAGAGATTAGGGTTGTATGTATTCGGAAACACAGACGCAGGCAGAGAGTTCCACTCCTTCGCTGTCCGCATTATAAAAGACGTTTGGAAACGCTTAGTGCGAATTGGTAGTATAGCAATGAGGTAAGGATGGTAATTTGCTGTGCGTCTAGATGTGCGATGATAGAAGGGGGCTGGTGGGATGAGGTCGTGTAGTTCTTGTTTGTTTGTCAGTATAACACCTAACAGTTTTGAGAAACAAAAATCCCGTTTCAGTAGGAAGACCTTCCCTAAAGCTATGCTGAGCATGATGTAGGTAAACTAGTGGCCTGTAACAAGTAGACAACCAAGACGTTTTCAAAGATACCACACATTCTTAAATTATGAACAGAAGTTATGAGGGAACAGACGAACATACTCGAACTCAAACCGACATCACCGATTAAAATGATAACCCTACCGTGTCGGCTACTAAAAATAGAAACCTGAAATGCTACCTTTGCCATGTCTCTATATTTTTGAAATATGTATTTTTGTCAATAATCCTATACAATCATTTTCCAAACAGCATTAGAGGTGTGAGTATTCAATGTTTAAAAAAAAAAACAATTAAAAAAAAAACTATTCAAGCTGTTCCAGGATTGAAACAGCGAGGCGGGTTCGAGGCAGACCACGAAGGAGATGGCGGGACCAACTAAATGGCTTTCTTGAGAAATGGAAGGAAATGGCACACAACCGAGACCGTAGGAAGGAATGGAGGGAGGCCTTTGCCCAGCGGTGGAACAGTACAGGCTAGTAATAATAAATAAATAATTCAAACTGTTTAAAATATATTATACAACTAAGGACTATGAAGATAAATTAATGGACCGTGACATTAGCAATTTAGATAAATTGACATCGTTGACTGTGTACATATTTACACGCCATCTGATGGCAGGATGCAATCTTAATTTATGAAATTCTAGCAAATAAATATTTTTGATTTGATTTTTTTATATAATTTTCTGTTATCATTTAAGTATACCCCACTTGACATAGTCATTGACAACTCCGTTCAGTCTCTCCTTGTAGAGGTCACTGGTCTTCTCAACACTTAGCGAGGTCATATCGAGGGACTCGTTGACTTCGGGCGCGTCTTGGCTGTCAACTGTAATCACTGGTAGTGAGAAAACTGCCATAACGAGTCCAAAAGGCAGTTTCTGAAAAAAAAAACATAAGTTATTATGTTCATTAAGAATGTGTCAAACTTTTTCTTGTTTTTTCGTTTACTGAGGGGATTGCATACGAATTAATCTGAAGTAAAATTAATCTGAAGTCTAAAGGTGCGTACAGAACATGTAACATGTAACATGTTATATAACCTGTGTTTTATAACACGTCCACACTATGTAACCTTTCGTTATTCAACATTGCAACATAAAACAGTAAACATAACCATTGTCGCTTGCCGTTCTTCAGTGCTAAACGTGACTAAGATTTATAACATTGTTATACGTATCAAAAACATGTTATTATAACATTCAGTGTCCACATTATCTGAAACATGTTATATAGCAATTTTGTATAACATGTTATGTTACATGGTCTGTACGCACCTTAAGATTTTCTATCATTATATACGTATAATATGTAACTTCTTCGTGGGACGCATTTCCAAACATTCTTAATTAGTCGTCTTCGATTTTATTGTAGAATTTCTTGCTTTTGTACCAAATTGGAGTTTCAGTGTTTGACTCTCAGTGAGGAAAAATCAATTAAGTTTATGAGATCATTACCTCCTTCATTTCATACTCGAAGTCTTTCCTGGAGAAAGTCTCCTCCGGGTCGAGGTGCAGCCTCTTCATGGCGGCACTGAGCTGCGTGTAGTAGTGGTCGACAAGTTTCTCATAGTACTTGGCGCGGAACTCCTCGTCGGTGCCGGTCATGATGAAGTAGATCAGGTCAGCGACAGGACTACCTGGCTGCAGGGTTTGAAGGTCCAAGATTTTGATTTCCACCCTGCCGTCCTGAAGTTACAAGGAAAATTATATGAAGGTGTGCCAAAGATTGTTACAGCCCGTTCACGACTTTGGTCTAAGTGATGAACGGTGCGGCGGGTGGCGTGAATAAGACATTAATTACTTTGTGAGTACGCGAATTCGCCACAGGCGGTAACTCGTGGCGTGTTTTAAACATTTTTATACACATTTGATTTAGCGCTCGCCGCCCCACTCTAAGTCACCGTAAAGTCCATTAGCGTAAAAAAAAATACAATCAGTAGAAAACTAAGATGGCCGCATGACCGTTTTTAGAGCTAGATGCTTTTAAAATAAATAGATAAAGTATTATTTATTTTGAACACCGTGTTATTATAAGTTTTAAATTACACACAAATAAAACATGTCGCAAAAAGTGACTAAATGTCGCGGATTCGTTCATTTATTTTTCAAATTTCTTGAAAAATATTTCGCTAAAAAGACAAATGAGAAGCCACTTGAGCTATACATACTCGTATGTACATGAAATTCAGAAATATATATATTCAGAAGTCTTAAAGTCGCTCAAGTTTGTCTATTTATGTCTCAGCGAGATCAAAATAACTCAAAATAAATTGATAAAATAAAGGTGTACCTACACATAAATATAAAATTCATAATTTGAAAAAAAAAAAGTATTTATAAAATTCAATCATAAAGTGGATTAAAATAAACTTACCTCTCGAACTCTGTGTAGTAAGTTATCTCCTCTGAAGTCTGCATGTACTATGACAGTACTGCGAATGGGAGTGTATATTGTAAAAGGATTCTTCTGACTTTCAATAAACTTTTGTAAAGCGTCTTTGTTTTCTGGCTTCACATTATTCAACGCATGGACAGTCATTTTTTGCAGCATCACATACATACCTTTAAATTCTTCCCATTTAAATTCTAAATCTCTGATGTCTTTTTCAAATTCTTCTGGGTATTTTTTACTAAACGCAAATGACAGCGCGTGCATCTTCGCCAAGTCTGCAACTGCTGATGAAGCGTACTCCCACGTTACAGACTGGAATCTGTTGTGAGGACCATAACCATGTGCCAATAAGTTCTCAAGAACCAATGTCTCCTGGTAGGTGGTGGGATCGTAGCCGTAGAGCTTGGTGAAGTATAGTCTGTGCTCCTCGGGCACTCCGTGTTCTTCCTCCAAGGAAGCGTAGATTCTCGCCAACTTTGTGTAAGCAAATACTTCATTTTTGAATCCATCAATAGGCACGTCTTTCCGAAATGCTTCTCCCATAATTGAAAATTTGGCAAACAAATGAAGATCTTCTTTACTTTCTTCTATTATGATCACTGTGAAAAGTTTCGATGAGTAGTTTGCTCCTCCGCTTGATATTTCATTAATAAATATTTCTGGGTTTTCATATTTCTGTTCTGCAGCAATTTTATTTAATAGTTTCCGCAACATTTTTTCTGCGTCCGCCATGGTTAGATGTTGAATGAGTACTGGGAAAATCATTTCGTAGTTAGTCACACTACAGACGTATGTACTTATGTAGAGATAAGATTAATAAAATGAATTATGTAACAAATGATTGTAGTCTATTATTATGAGATAAATGAGACACTATTATATGTATACTACTGTGAATTGATAGATGTGTGGAATCTAATGGCATGCAGATGCAAATTGCAAACGTGGATAGTTTTGTAATATTTTATTTTGCATAAATGAAGTGACAAGGATTCTTATACACTCAACTAAGATATTTTCTGTAAAAATAACAATATTAATTAAATAGGATACTAATATACCAACAGAGACACAAGTATTTGTTTATGTCGGAAATATTAAAGCATCAATAATAGTAACGTGAAACTATCGTTGACGGACCGGTTCTTTGGCCTGAATGAATGAAGTGGTAATCAGAGTTGTATCGGGTGACAATAATGTGCGCGCTGCAACAGATGGGAAATACCAGTGTTTACTACAGTAATTCTCGAAGAAAGCAATATCTCAGTGTTTTGGGATTATCCCATCGTGACTGACGGGGTTATTGTTACTAAGGCTGACATGTTGATGACCGATCCATCGGAGCGTCGTGCGTTGTTATTGTTGATTTAACGGTTCCACATGACGACACCGTGAATGCAGAGAAAATAAGTAAAATTCAAGAAAGTATCTTGATCTAGGTCACGAGGTTGTCAATAGAGGTCAATGGTTTAATTGCTAATAGCCTCAGCCAACATCATAGGAGGCTTGGCAGCATGGCTCAAGCACTTGATTCAGGATGCAATATGCGGAGGTTCTTCTCTCAAGAGCCGTGACCTCCGGCAGTTTGGACGCTGCTTCCGAAGCTGGCGGGTTTACTATTTTTTATATTTGAAATGTTTTATTTTAGAACAACCCTGGCTTTGATCTGAACCTATGTACCTAATGAGATGACGCATCATTGAATGCGCTTAATCTCCAAATCTTTTAAAACTAATCAACATCAACTGGTAAATGGAAAAAAGTAAAGAAAAAAAAATCATTTTAAAATGTCATTTTTCTCTTAATAAGAGAACCATACCAATAAAGTTTCATTTCAGTAATCATGTAATAATAAGTGCAGTATAACAGAGAATCAACTTAAAACTGCATTAGAATGGTATCTGTTGTAAGTAAAACCACTATTACAAATTACCAAGCTAAACCGCCGTCATACATCTAACGTATGACATAATTAATTGGTTTAAAAAAATTAAATGTGACGGATTTTTCCATAAAATTATTTGAGAATGCCCCACTTGACATAGTCATCGACGACTCCGTTCAGTCTCTCCACGTACAGCTCACTGGTCTTCTCAACATTAAATGATGCTATCTTGAAAGCCTCGTTGACTTCAGGCGTGTCCTGACTGTCCATAGTGAGTACTGGTAAACCAAACACTGAAAAAGTGAACCGAACGGCAGTTTCTGAAAAAAAGGGGATTAGTGTTAACCAAATATGTTAATCCAACAAAAAGACCACGGACTATTTCGAATTATTCATTGTTTCCACCGCGTAATTCCGGATTAGACACGTATATGTATGATAGACAGTCAAATGGAAAGTCTAAGTACCAACTTTTTTTTCTTATACTCTGTTATCACACTGCTGGCCAAAGGCCTCCCAATCACTTCTACGAACTCTTTTTCCTTCTTTTGACCACCTAAATGAAAGAGTTTAAGAAAATGACCATACCTGTGTCTTTTTAAATTTAAAAAATTACTACCATAATCTAACACTAACAGACTTCAGCTATCAGGGAGCGAATTTAATAAATTTTAATTAAGAAGCTTCTTACCTCGTTCATTTCATAGTCAAAGTCTTCTTTGGAGAATGTCTCTTCTGGGTTAAGGTGCAGCCTCTTCATGGCGGCACTGAGCTGCGTGTAGTAGTGGTCGAGCAGTTTCTCGTAGTACTTGGCGCGGAACTCACTGTCGGTGCCGGTGAAGATGAAGTAGATCAGGTCAATGACTGGGCTTCCTGGCTGCAGAGTTTGAAGGTCCAAGATTTTAATATCCACTTTGCCATCCTGGATAAAGAAGAAGAAAGGTGATTTGTAAGCTGCATTAAAACTGTTAATTAAAAAAAATTACGTAGCCGGCAGATCCAAACTCCACCTTTTGTTTAACTATTTTTCATAAATAACAAGAATTCCATGAATTTTATTCTAGGGTACATATAAATTTATAAGTTATAAATGGACAAAATAAATTAACCTCTCGCACTCTATGTAGTAAGTTATCTCCTCGGAAGTCTCCATGTACTATGACAGTACTACGAATGGGAGCATACATCCTAAAAGGATTCCTCTGAGTTTCCATAAACTTCTGTAACACATCTTTGTACTCTGGTTTGACGTTTTTTAACGCAACACTTGTCATTTTCTGCAGCATATCGTACATACTTCCAAATTCATCCACTTCAATGTTTAAATCTCTAATAACCTCTCCAAATTCTTTTGGGTACTGTGTACAAAATGCAAAAGACAGCGCGTGCATCTTCGCCAAGTCTGCAACTGCTGATGAAGCGTACTCCCAAGTTACTGACTTGAATCTGTTGTGAGGACCATAACCATGTGCCAATAAGTTCTCAAGAACCAATGTCTCCTGGTAGGTGGTGGGATCGTAGCCGTAGAGCTTTGTGAAGTATAGTCTGTGCTCCTTGGGCACTCCGTTTTCTTCCTCCAAGGACGCGTAGATTTTCGCCAACTTTGTGTAAGCAAACACTTCATTTTTGTATGTATCCATTTGCACGTCTTTCCGAAATGCTTCTCCCATAGTTGCGACTTTCCCAAACAAATGAAGATCTTCTTTATTCTCTTCTCTGATGATCACTGTGAACAGTTTAGACGTGTAGTTGGCTCCTCCGCTTGATATTTCATTTATAATTATTTCAGGGTTTTCATATTTCCGTTCAGTAACAATTTTATTTAATAGTTTCCGCAGTTTTGCTTCTGCGTTCGCCATGTTTAGATGTTGAATGTGTACTGAGTTAGAGATAGGATAAATATAGTTATTTATGTAATTAATAATTGTCGTCACAACAGATAAAAGGTGCACTGTTATTTACTAATTGGACTTGCTAGCTGCACAGAATACAATGAGTTGGCATACAGATGCAAGTTATTTACATACTCATTATGTAACTGACGTTTGCAGTTTTATAAGATTTAAATTTGCACAAATGATGAGACAAGGATACATAAACACTCTACTTTGTTGATATAGTGTAACGTCATTGATTGTCGGCAGAATCCCGATTTAATTAATTACTACGCAATCCATGTCCTAAAGAGATGAAACAATATATATTATGTTTTCGGTTTAATTGGTGATTATTTTAAAACCAATGAAACAGATGAAGTCACCGACTCGGTGGACCAGAGTGTAACCAATAGGCAGCGAAGGCTCAATTTTATATTTTCGAGACTTTCTCCTGAAAATAAAAGATTTAGTTCGTTTTACATTAACAGAGTTCTCCTTCTCTTTCGTTCAGTGTTTGCCAATAATGCTTTAGCATGCGTTATTGGTATCATCTTTTTATCCTTATTCTACTTTACTGGGGATCGGTGCAATACGTTCTCTAAATTATACATTCTACTCTGGCAGGCGTCGTGGTATTGCTCCTTTTTCTTTCATAAATAATTCCTCACAAAATCCATCCAAGTCCACTTTGGTCTTGTTCTTCCTTTTTACCATTCATCAGCATTCATACCTAACATTTCAGTTGTAGCTGTTTGCAGACTGCTGCACAGTTTTAGATTTCAACCAGTCTATAGGATTTAATAGACGTAGTACAAAAATTTGCTCTAATAATATCACAAGGCAAGAATTTTCATGGTCATGTTTAGTCATATTATAATATAATATTCCACAACTATCACACAACGCCATCTAGTCCCAAGCTAAGCAGAGCTTGTGTTATTGGTACTAGACTACTGATAAACATACTTATATATTTCTAAATACATACATATTATATATAAATTACACCCAGACACAGAACAAATGATCGTGCTCATCACACAAACATTTGTCCTGGGTGGGAATCGAACCCACAACCTCCGGCATAGCAGTCAGGGTCACTAATCACTAGACCAACAGGCCTGTCATACTCGTATTAGTGCTAAAAACATTCGTTTTGCTTAAAAATGAAGAAATAAAACCCCGATTTTGCTCATCGAACCGTCCCAAAGCCTTGTATAGTCCTATCCGAATTCGGCCACGTTGACCAATTTCAGCAAAGATTAGCCATCGGCGCGGGAGATTTACTAGTATGTGTTCAGTCACATGTACTCTCTATTCCTTTTCTCACTTAGTCCAATGGGACGGTAAGCCGACATGACTGGTGACGAGACTTGTCCGAAATAATTTAATTATTTTTTACCCACTTCAAAAAGAAAGAGGTTCTCAATTTGACAGATTTACAATTTATTGATGCTATAATCACGTCTATCGTATGAATTCATTTAGTTTAGATACAGACACCTTGTTGATATGTTTTATATAAATCTTGATGATGCTATTTATGAATGTCTTTTTTATGAATCATTCAGTAACTTACGAGTATATCACACTATCTAACAGTTTCTGTCTGCAGTCGTTTCACTTGCTCAATGTTTAAAAAAACTATACTTAAACGCCCATTATATTGATATTGTAAACATTAGGCAAGTTCAACAATTTGGTTGTATCTTGACCGCGTATCCGCAGATCATAGAGCTCTACGCCAGTAGTGAATCAACCGCTCACCATGTCGGACGCGGAGAAAATATTACGTAAAGTTCTCGACAAAATCATCGATCAATTAGAATACAAACATGCGAAAATATCGTTGAAGGAGCTCACAAGTGGTGGAGCCAACTACACGTCAGCCCTGTTCTCCGTGAATGTCACAGCACCGGACCACGACACCTTGAAACTCTTCGCGAAAGTGGCTAATGTCAGCAAAGTTTTTCGCAAAATTATGAACATAGATTTCATGTTTAAAACTGAACAGTACGTATACACTGACCTTGTTAAAGTGTATGAGAGGATTCAAGACGAACACAAACTCAGTTCGGAGCATCGGTTCGAGTTCCCCAAGTTCTATGGAGGCGAGTCAGCGGCAGGAGAGGAGACCGTCGTCATGGAGGACTTGAGGGCAAAGGACTTCGACACATACAGCAGGTTCAAACCTATAGATTGGGAGCATGCCGCCTGCGCCATAGAATATTTAGCTAGATTCCATGCTTTATCTTTTGCGTACCAAAAGGAAGATCCAGAACAATTTGCCAAAGACGTCGAGCAAGTAAAAACGAAGAAAAGAGATGAATCAGAAGCTGAAAAATTGAAGGATACTTGGAATAAAATGGTTGCATCGGCTTTAAACGTTGTTAAGGAAGAACACAAAGAGAGGTTGGCAAATTTATTAGAAGATGAAGGCAGTCGAGATGCGTTCTACAAGTTTAAGGCCCCATTGAGTACTACAGTGTTGTGCCACGGAGACTACAGGGTCAGCAACTTGTTGTTCCGACGACTGGTATGTTATTTTTTTGTTTTTTTTTTTTAACCACGAGTTCTGTTAAAAACGTCCGACCTACACTGTCAAGGTAACATAATGTTTATTTATTTATTATAACCTACTTGAATTCACAGTTTAAAACCTCACACACAAGTTATTTGGTCTCATTCGCAGTAACTTTTTTTATTGCTGTAGTCGCGTTACTACTACGTAACATTCTACTATCATCCGTGTTGTGTACATTAACGCTTCCGACTGTGTACCTAATGGCCGCTATTGTCTCCAAAACCTTGATTGTTCATTGATGATATATCTAAAATTAAATCAGTGACGCGTGTGTGCAATAAACATTTTATCTATAATAAGTATGTATTTAGAAATATATAAGTATATTTATCAGTTGTCTAGTACCCATAACACAAGCTCTGCTTAGCTTGGGACTAGATGGCGTTGTGTGATAGTTGTGGAATATTATTATTATTATTATTATATTAGTTAGTTTTTCCTGATTGTGATTGGTTATCAGATTCATTATTTTGGTTAAAATTGTTATCTATAGGTCAAGTTGTTACAAGATTTCAAATTATGTTAGAGATTTTTTACGTGTTTAAGTAGTTTTTAGGGTTCCGTAGCCAAATGGCAAAAACGGAACCCTTATAGATTCGTCATGTCTGTCTGTCTGTCTGTCTGTCCGTGTATGTCACAGCCACTTTTTGTCGAAAGTATAAGAGCTATCCTGTTGAAACATGGTAGAAAGATGTATTATCTGAACCGCATTAGGATTTTCACACAAAAATCAAAACAAAACAAATTTTGGGGGTGCCCCCCATACTTAGAATTGAAACTCAAAAAAAATTTTTTCACCAAACCCATACGTGTGGGGTATCTATGAATAGGTCTTTAAAAATGATATTGAGGTTACTAACATCATTTTTTTCTAAACTGAACAGTTTGCACGAGAGACACTTCCAAAGTGGTAAAAAGTGTGTGTCCCCCCCCGTAACTTCTAAAATAAGAGAATGATAAAACTAAAAAAAATATATAATGTAGACCTCAACCAAAACTACCAACGAAAATTGGTTTGGATGAGACACAGTTAGCAGTTTTTGAGATATAGTACATTTTCAAAAACCGCAAATATAACTTTGCCATTCATACAAACACTATGAAAAACAAAGTTATTTTTATTGTTTGTGTATATTACTTACTAATCTCAATATAATTATATCTCTAATCTATGCTTGCTGCTACGGAACCCTTCATGGGCGAGTCCAACTCGCACTTGGCCGGTTTTTCTGTTCTGGTTCTGTAGATCATAATTTTGACCCTCTTTGTTCTACTAAGTCATGCCAGTGTCAATTGCATCATAGTATTCTATTACAACTTAGGTGTGTTTTTATAGTCTGTTTTTGCGTATGCCCGTGACCTCGCTCGCACTGATTTCCGTAATACAGACCGGGTTAGGAAATATCAATATCCAACTGCCTTTTATTTTTTGCGTGTTAAAATCATTAAATGAGTCCTCCCACTCAGGGCAGAGCGGGAGGGACTGTCAGACTAGTACTGACTAAAATTCACGGTGTCCTTCAATAGCCCCTTACGTTCCAGGGTCACGGTAATTTGATAAGTCCCGCGACATCGGCAGGCTTTGGCCCTCTAAAGGGGAGGCCCCCGTCATCATGCTGACGTTCTTTGAGGCGCGCGTGGAACACAACGCGCCGTCAACCCGGGATTGTGCAACTTTGGAACGATCGAGTACTAAAAATCCTCACAAACCTTTGAATTTATAATGTAGATACTGAAACAGCTAGCCTGCGTCATACGACTGCTGGGCAAAGGCCTGTCCCTATCTGTCTTCTAATATTCTCGATTCAGGGTCAGATTGGATCACTGCCACAGTGCCACGGTCTTTGGTTTTGTCAAACTCGTCCCACCAGTTTTTACGAGTTCTGCCGCGATGCCTGATGGCTGCGTCAGGGCTTGTATTTTGAGCCACAGCTCATCGACCTACTAATAGATTGTATGATATATCGAAGTCTTTGATCGTTTAACTGCGGCAGAAAATTATGTATAATGAATTACCTAAGTGTTAATCTCATCTAGGACATCATCGTCAAATCTCAAGTAATCATAGGTTTACGTCTACAATCTATTATCTATGGAAACTATAGAAATGTCTATCTTGTACGGGAACCGATCAATTTACCGAATTTTGTTTGTTCGAATTTCATTACACCGAAAACTATTGACCGACATCTCTTTTGCTATATGCATTATTTGACATATTTTCAGTTCATCGAAGTATCATTAGCCATAAGTATTATTTTACCGAAGTATATTCCGCCGATTAACAAAATGACTTTTTACTATTGACCGAAGCCTCTTTTAAACTTTTTTCAATTGCCAAATAATTTATTTGCCATATTTTCACCATACCGAAATAACATTTTACCGAAAAATTAAATTACTGTCATAAAAATTGAATATATTGTGCTACAAAACTTTGTGGCGGAAACGAAATGCTGCAAAGCCGACTTTACGTAGTCTTGTCTGCCCTACCCCTAGAGTGTAATTTAAAATCGCGTAGGCGCGGAGGGGTGGGGTGGCCCGCGAGCTGAGGAGCAGGTGGTTGGAAGGGCCGCCGCCGCGGCTGAGGCTGGCCGGCGAAGCCGGCCAGTAAACCGAAGCCGCGGTGGTGAGCGTTCAAATCATCTGCGACGATAAGCTCGCGTGGGGCCACCCAAAACCCCGCAGCGCCGGAGCCATGACAGAAACAATGCTTGTTGCATGTTTGCTTGAATGCTGTGTGTTTGCTGAATGTTGCATGCTGCGTGCTTGCTGCATGTTGCATGCTTGCTTGCACGCTGCAAGCTTGCTTGCTTGCATGCTGATTGCTTGCTTGCATGCTGCATGCTTGCTTCAATACTGCATGCTTGCTTGCATGCAGCATGCTTGCTTGCATGCAGCATGCTAGCTTGCATGCAGCATGCTAGCTTGCATGCTGCATGCTTGCTTGCATGTTTTTGTGGTGCTTGTTTGCATGTTGCATATCTGTTTTTATGCTGTAAGCAAGTGTATCACAATACAAACCTTTTTACAAACACAAGAACAACACAATAACAAAAGAGTATCAAGAATCACACAAAATCCGCAAAAAGATTCGGACACACGTGCTAGCCAGAACACCCCTAAAGGTGAAACCGCACTAGACGGAACTGCACTGCAGCGGAACTTCGCGACACGACGCGTCAAAACATTCTTTATATGAAATTATACGAGACATCACGCACTAAGAGGCAACGGAACTACACTGCAACCGAACTACGTGGCAAAGAAAAGCGTCGTGTCGCGAAGTTCCGCTGCAGTGCAGTTCCGCCTAGTGCGGTTTCACCTTTGTAGTCCAACTATGTAATTAACAGCAAATATCATTAATGATAATACAATACCCGTCAGAGTTATATTATCGTTTAGACTTTTGTACAACTGTTTTGTATTGTCTAACTACATTTCAATGGCGCCTACTAAAAATGTAACAGCAATAATTAGTGTGCACTTTCTAGGTGTTTGGTGAAATGAAAATATGGCAATTAAAACAGTGGTATAATGAATGTTTGGAAACATAATACTTCGATTAACCGTCATTTCGAGTAAGTGTAACATCGGTAAAAAGTTTTTCGGCCAAATGAAGAGTTGGAGTAACGAAAAAAAACGAATAGATAATAGGTTAACTGAAACAGTGGCAAACGTGACTTCGATGAAGTAAAAAAATACCAAACGATAATAGTTGAAAAGTTTTAGGTCAAATGAAATTCGGTCAAACATTTTTCGATCTTATGATAGGTAACCATCTTGTACTTATATGCACCTGGTTACTAACATAATTGAGCTAGGTACATTATTTCTATGAGCTAGTTTTTTCCTCAATATTTTTGAAGTTTTACACGTAGTAATACCTATCTATACATTATATTCTTTTTCCTGTTTGTTTATTTGCGTTTGCCTTGCCTGTTGTTTTGTCGGCGCTGTGGCTGAGTGATCTACTGCTGCGCAGGGTGTCGCGGGTTCGATTCCCGCTTGGAACAAATATTTGTATGATCTGCAAGTAGTTGTTTCGGGTCTGGGTGTTTGTTTATGTGACTTTATATGTTTGTAAACGAACCCATGATACAGGAGAAATTTCTTATGTGGGGCAATGTTTAAAAAAAAAAATAACACCCGGGTTCATACCTGTTCATTATATGTTTGATAATCCTATGTAAATGATTCAACCATATTGAATAATTGTATGCTTGTCTCGAATAACTAAGTTTTATGGACAAGACAAAACACCGTATGGTATGATGTATGATACATTATTTATTAGTCTTTATGTCAATCATGGTGTAAAGTATCCATTATATAATGATGATATATACATAATATAAGTAGAGGTACATAAAGAGCTCGTGGATAGTTAGTAACAGCCGCATAGGTTTCCTTCAAGATTAAGCCGTGCTTGTCAAGGATGGTTCGTCGATGGGTGACAACCTTCAACCGTATATCAAGTTTCTTCTATGCTTCTGAAAGCACGTTAATCTGATGGTGTTGATTTTTATGTTAGTACATACAATGGAAGAAGGCTTAGTTAGTAAAAGAGATTTTTTTTTTCGAAAAAATAAATTTTATAAATGTGTTTCATTTCATGTGATGTCACGCTGTCGTGCTGCATGTAACAAAATTATTGTTAAATTATTGAATCATGCATGCATTCTTTCCTATATTATGTTCATAATTTAAATGCAAGATGGGCGGGAGGGTAGTACTGCATCCTGCATCCAAGTCTAGACTTTTGTCGCGGAATGAAAACTAACATTTAAAATTGTTATTGAAAACCAAAAAGATTTAAAATACCTAAATATTTTAATGTCTTTGAAAACGCAGTTTTGTTTCATTTTGCTATTATTTTATGTTTAATAACAAAAATAAATTTAATTAACTGTGAAAAGTTTTAATGAAACGAAAAATATGGTAGGCCAGTCCATTTTTATGTCTATGGTTCTGTAATATGTAAAATTAAACCATTATGAACATTATAAACGGGTTTATTATTTTTAAGCATGTTGCCTTGTATCTGGACATTGACCCCAAGATAATTACAAACAAACATTCAAACGTATTTTGTCAAATAACCACAATCCATTACAATCCATATCATCATACGAAACAAAGTAGGTAGGCGAGGTCTTGTCTCTTTTTCTACTACAATATGACAGAAGGAGATAATGATATTCCGGCCATTATTTCGGTATTGAGGACAGGGTCAGAGCCCATTCGTCCACTGACATTCGCACCCTGTGCCCACTCGTCCCCTGGAACTTTTGAGGGGCCCGTTCGTCCCCTGAAGAATATTTATTTTTATTCATTCTTCTAATATAAGTACATGTACATGTGTATACTGCAGCTTGGTAGTCCTGGTACAGTCGCGCAGAAAAGGGTATAATAAAAAATTAATGTTAGCAAAACGGAATTAATGTTAGAACGTTCATTATTTTTGTACATTAAAAAAACTTTTTGAAAAAAAAGGGAACCGACTTCAAAACCAAACACAAAAAAAACTGTAAAATAACTTTTCTTTCGGAAGTCGGTGGCTTTGTTTTTTATTTCATTGACTATGGGCACCGACTTCCGAAAGAAAAGTTATTTTACAGTTTCTTTGTGTTTGGTTTTGAAGTCGGTTCCCTTTTTTTCAAAAAGTTTTTTATTTTCCCTTTTTAGTTTAGATATATTATTCAACAAAAATGTCCTTATAATCGTCGACTTTGAAAATCTACAATCCTAGTAAGCAATAAAAACGGATCTATACGGGCAATTTCACGAGATATCCATTATTGTTATATATTAAACCTTCCCCAGAACGTAACGAACACTTTTCTGAATACCGCATCAAAATCGGTTTAGCCAAACGCGAGATAATCGCTGAAAAACATGCAATGGTCACTGAAAATCTACAATCCAAGTAAGCAAAAACGAATCCACGCGGGCAACGTCACGGGATATCTATTAGTGTTTTATACTAAAACCTTCTCCAGAATGTAATGAACACTGCTGAAAACCGCAACAAAATCCGTTCAGCCAAACAAACATACATACAGGTCGAACTGAGAACCTACTTTTTTTTTGAAGTCGGTTAAAAAGGGTGACAACGACTCCACATTGAGCTAAAATGAAACAGAATACAAGAACAAAATAACATCCATTAATATGATAAAATAATAATTGCGGATAAAAAATTGCTATACATATTTAGGAGTAAATAATTTAGTTTTGACTTTTTAGTCAAAATGTGACTGTAGTATTCCATCATAAATTTTTAATATAGTCATTTTTGTAAATATTTTACTACTAATTTTAGTTTTTAAATGTAGTATAGTAGTAGTATTTATAAAGGTTCTTTTTTTATTATAATTATATATAGGTAATACAATATCGTTAATTTGAAAAAAAAAATATAAAAGTGTGAACCATAAAGTGAATTACCATCAATAATAAAACTAATCATATTCCAGGATTCAAATGAGATAATTCGATTCAATTATATGTCAAAAATATTATTATTATAATATTAATAGTATTGTTTATTTCGTTAGGCGAACTTCATTTAATAAAAGACCAAAGACACATTGAACAGTCTCGTATTCGCAGTCACTTTCAAGAACCAATATGTCACCACCACCACCACCAATAGGCAGCCATAACATACAAACAAGACACCTTATCTATTATTTTTGTAACCCGTTTTTTTAACAAGCCATTCGTAGAGAGACAATTTTACATCGTAAGCCTATCGACAGTTTATATTATTATCATGACGGATTATCATTCATCATAGCTCTTTTTTCAATGATCTGTTATGATTTATTAAATTAATTCCGTTAATAAACTGTTCACAAGTGTACTATGTTAACCGTTTCTTATGTAATATATAGCTAATTTTATCTCAGGGGACCAATAGGCACCTGAATAGGTGCCGAATCTTTAACTTATATTGTATATATATTAGAGGGGACGAATGGGTACCTTAAAAATAATATTTTTTATTAAAATATTAATTGGTCCCCTACCAGGAGACCAATGGGCACCTATATAGGGGCCGAATCCACAACTTTTATGCTGGGGTACGAATTTTAGTGGACGAATGGGCTCTGACCCTGAGGACAATGTCATCGTTTGGTCATACCGTCACATAGCACGATGTCATAATTAAGTTATGTTTGTTTGTTTCTGGTTACTTATCTATCGAAATTAAAGTTCCCCATTCTGAATGAAAAGAAATTAGAAATCAATAACCATTATTCTGTGATAAGATAAACTGTATTCATTGATCAGTTCTACCGTCATCAGGTTTGCTGTGAAAAGAAAAAATTCGCCTGAACTAACCTGAGCCATTGTAGGTTATTAATAGCAATTTGAAGTCCAGTAATCTAATCTTACTATCACAGCTGATTATAAGCTCAATACATTTATAAACAAAATTGCAGGACTTCGCCGAACAACGGATCGTAATGCGGTTTTCATCAATACACAAGAGGAAAGAAATAATTAGTTTATAACATGCACGTGAAGCGTGCAAAGCCAGGCGGGTCGCTAATGAGATTTTTACACTAGATAGGTACTAAATTTTAAATCTACCCAATCTAGAGGTCGCGGAGGGGGCATTCATCTTCCAATGGCCATGACGACAAATTACCGCGGTCCCAATAACCGTTGCGAGCCAAGGCTGGGGACCCGCGACCAATGAGTTTCTATTCTCCGTCTTACAATAGAACTGGGACATTGCGAACTAACGGAAAGCTTCTTTGATCAACACTTTTTGTTGGTTTGTTTTGTAAGAATCTCGGAGGTTTGTGTTGTTTAGGTACATAAGTAATCTACGAGTTTACGATACGCACGGTTTGATTCGTGTAGTAATTTTGTTTTTAGGACAGATTTTTTACGATTTATATCGAAAACCTACCTTGTTATTCTATGGTCAAGGACATTAGCATGCGATCTTGATTATTTTTTATTACCACGTTTTTATACACTCACTTTTCTTGTTTGTTTGTCGTTCCGGTTGGACTTTTGCAACTCAATTTTGAGGCACTTCCCGATAAGCTAGCAGGCTGAAATTTTGTACACGCTTTGAGTTCTGATGACAATACATGACTAGATATGAAACGTCATAACAAATTCAATATGGCGGCCTCCCCAAGATGGCGGACTAGCTGTTTGAAACCCACCCCCATGATATGGGTATCAAATGAAAGGGTTTGCTGTCAGGAATACGAAAAAAATAGTCACGTGACTTAAATCCAATATGGCGGACGTCCAAGATAGCAGACAGGTTATTTGAAATGCGACCCTATGATATGGATATCAAATGAAAGGGTTTGCTGTCAGGAATACGAAAAAAATAGTCATGTGACTTAAATCCAATATGGCGGACGTCCAAGATGGCGGACAGGCTTTGAGGCACTTCCCAATAAGCTAGCAGGCTGAAATTTTCAGTGTAGCTTCAAACCCGATAAACAATGAAAAAAATAATAAAATAATTAATAGATTTAAAAAATCTAAAAACCCACGTTTTTAAATGTCCTATAAATAAGAAAATAACCCTACGGGGCTGAGAGAGGGGCCACTCAAAACGTGGGGGCGTATCTTTGCAAGTTACACCCACGATCTATACACGTCATGTAAATATAACCCATAATAATCCCTTAAAAAATATACGCCCCCACGTTTTGAGTGGCCCCTCTCTCAGCCCCGTAGGGTTATTTTCTTATTTATAGGACATTTAAAAACGTGGGTTTTTAGATTTTTTAAATCTATTAATTTTATAACCAATGTTGGCTATTAAAACCCTGATACAGAATATGTAGCTATTATAAAAATAGACGATTGACAAGGCCGGCTATGGTTATAAGGGGGAATGGCCCGTGAATTTGGACCACATGACACAACCGGAATAGCGGAGCTGCCGGGAACTGGGGGCCTGGTCTTTTCGGTGTCAGTCATTTAAAGGGGAGCAAGCGCAGCGTAGGACGTCCACCCACTAGGTGGGCAGACGATCTTATGAAGGCCACAGGATCACGCTGGATGCAGGCCGCTTACAACCGGTCCTATTGGAAGTCTAAAGGGGAGGCGTATGTTCAGCAGTGGACGTCTTACGGCTGATATGATGATGATGATGATGACACAACCGGCAATTTCTTAGTAATAATACTCCTTAGAGCCTAGGCTCCTAAGCCTAGGCCTAGGGCTAGCCTAGGCTCATAAGGCATGTCCTTTCATCTAGATGCAGGGACATAATGTATTAGCAAAAAGTGCTATTGGGTTTTTCTATTAGAATTTTTCAGTAACTAGCAGCTCGGAGGTTGGAACCTGGCGGTATGATGGGGTATCTTCGAAAAGCTCGTCCTACCGACCTAGCGATAATCCTGCGCCTGATCTTTTTCCGGTCGGATTGTTATTCCATCGAAATTCGAGAGTAAATGAGCAGAAGGTGCACGTGTGACTGCGCACACACTTGTGCATTAAAATATGTCCCGCACATATAGCTAATCTCCGCTAAGATTGGCCGCCGTAGCCGCGCCTAATTGGGAAGGAGGAATTTTAATATTATTATTTAGTAAGTGTTGATGGTACAAAAACGTCATGTCTTTCATCCCAGATCCCAGACTTATCTTAGGCAGAGATGTAACTATCTGGTCCTCACACATTTTGACTATTACTATTAAATAATTGAAGGGGGGCTTGCCAGTTTCTAAGTGGCCTGGGTAATCAATCTACTTAGACTAAAAACCGTATACTTTTTTATTTATACTACTAAATAATTAAGTGTTTCTTGTATGTAGTAGAGCAGTGACCTACAACTCGTAAGTCGAGGCCGATACCACTGGGCCACCAGTGGTATCGGCCTCGACTTACGAGTTGTAGGTCGTGGGTTCGAACCCAGTCAGGCGCATTACTTTGTGTAATTTATTTCAACACCACTGCTCTCAAAACGGTGAAGGAAAACATCGTGAGGAAACCGGCATGTCCTAGAACCAAAAATTCGAAGACATGTGACATCTACCAATCCGCACTGGGCCCGCGTGGTAGATTACGGCCTGCTCCCTCTCACAGAGAGGAGGCCTGTGTCCCAGCAGTGGGAACATTTAAAAGGCTGATGATGATGTATGTAGTCATAAGTACTACTTTATGACTACAACAAAGACATAATCTTAAAACGATATAACAAATCGAGCAAAATATCGTATAAATTCAAACAACAGCGCTCCCCTATTGTGTGTAAACAACAAGATCTCGCAAATATTAGCACTTACATGATAATTACTGTTGTTTGTCATTACTCTCGATGATCAAGCGTTATCTGATAAGATCATACTGAACACATAAGTGGTGATAAAGGTATATATTATACGAATGGTTGTATTATGGTGTAGAGAGATAATCATGTTCGTTTCGTTCGTTGAGAAAACGTTAGAAATCTAATCAATACTTCATTTTCTTCGTCAGATTATGTTACTGCTTAGATTCCTAAACCTCGCAGTAGATTCTAAATCACAATATTGGTATTATTCATGTTACTTGGAGTTAATTCCGAAAGGTTACATGTAATATTTATTACCTTAGATAGATAATAATACTGCAGAAATACCTGTGTAATCACTGTAGCAGTGTTTTTCAATCTTTTCAATATCGCGACCCCTTTACGGGTTAAAAAATTTCGGCGACCCCCTTGTGCCATAGACAGGCAAGGAAATAATGTAAAAAGGCTACGTTAAAGATTTTTCGATGTATTTTGGATGAAAGGAATACAAGAATATCCAGAGCTGACAAGGGAAGGTCTAAAATTTTTAGCCATTCGCCACATCATATGTAAATTGACATTCTCTACAATGGTGGACATCAAAACAAAAAAGAGAAATAGACTAAAATTAGAAGCTGATTTGATAGTTAATATTTCATAAATATCACCACGATTTGACATACTTTTGATAAATAAACAAGCCCATCCTTCTCATTAAAATTATGTTTTTATTGTAGTGCAGAACTTTGCCTTTTTAGGGTTCCGTAGCCAAATGGCAAAAACGGAACCCTTATAGATTCGTCATGTCTGTCTGTCTGTCTGTCTGTCTGTCTGTCTGTCCGTGTATGTCACAGCCACTTTTTGTCCAAAGTATATGAGCTATCCTGTTGAAACTTGGTAAGTAGATGTATTATGTGAACCGCATTAGGATTTTCACACAAAAATAAAAACAAAACAAATTTTGGGGGTGCCCCCCATACTTGGAATTGAAACTCAAAAAATTTTTTTTCACCAAACATATACGTGTGGGGTATCTATGGATAGGTCTTCAAAAATGATATTGAGGTTACTCATATCATTTTTTTCTAAACTGAACAGTTTGCGCGAGAGACACTTCCAAAGTGGTAAAAAGTTGGTCCCCCCCCCCGTAACTTCTAAAATAAGAGAATGATGAAACTAAAAAAAAAATATAATGTAGACCTCAACAAAAACTTCCAACGAAAATTGGTTTGGATTAGATACAGTAAGCAGTTTTTGAGATATAGTACATTTTAAAAAACCGCAAATATAACTTTGCCATTCATACAAACACTATGAAAAACAAAGTTATTTTTGTTGTTTGTGTATATTACTTACTAATCTAAATATAATTACATCCCTAATCTATGCTTGCTACTACGGAACCCTTCATGGGCGAGTCCAACTCGCACTTGGCCGGTTTTTTCTTTTTGCCGGCGACCCCTCGAGTAAGGCTTCGCGACCCACAGATAGAAAAACACTGCACTAGAGTATTTCTTTTTTGTAAATCAATCCGTGAAATGCGGCTGACGATCACTTGACACAAATAAAGTCCTATTTGACCTTCGCAACCAATTGAATCACCAATTCGTCTAATTGTATCTCTCGGTCTAATAATAATACCTCATGTAATTCTTTTCTCAAATATTCCAGGATGGCCGCATAGATCCGATCGTGGTGGACTACCAGACGGTCCACTCGGGCTGCCCCACCACCGACCTGCTGTACTTCGAGTTCCTGGGCACAGACCGGGAGTTCAGGAGACAGCATCATCAGCGACTCATCGAACACTACTATGAACAGCTGACTGTCGCGTTGGACAGGCTCGGCATTGACGTCAATGAAGTCTACCCCAGGGAGACGTTTGATAAGGAATACCATGAGGTAGGTTGCGAGTCGGTAATAATAATAATTTCCAATAAGCCTGACATTGTGGTGATAGATCGATCGGAGTGTCACGCAATAGTTCGTGATATAACGGTCCCGCATGACGAAAACCTCGTGAAAGCAGAAAAAGATAAACGATTCAAGTATCTTGATCTGGCTCGCGACGTTGTTGACATGTGGGAGGTGAATACAGCAGTTATTGTGCCAATAGTCGAGTCTGCCAATGGCTTAATTACCAAGAGCCTCGACCAACAACCTGAGGAGGCTCTCGCTGGGTAGCTGGATCAAGCGCTTGTTTCAGAAGGCAGTATTTCTGGACACGGCGCGTATTGTTAGGAAGTTCCTCTTTCAAGAGCCCTGAACACCGGTAGCCCGAACCCTGTTCCCGGTGCTGGTGGACTGCTATTTTATTACCACGTTTTTATACACTCACTTTTCTTGTTTGTTTGTCGTTCCGGTTGGACTTTTGCAACTCAATTTTGAGGCACTTCCCGATAAGCTAGCAGGCTGAAATTTTGTACACGCTTTGAGTTCTGATGACAATACATGACTAGATATGAAACGTCATAACAAATTCAATATGGCGGCCTCCCCAAGATGGCGGACTAGCTGTTTGAAACCCACCCCCATGATATGGGTATCAAATGAAAGGGTTTGCTGTCAGGAATACGAAAAAAATAGTCACGTGACTTAAATCCAATATGGCGGACGTCCAAGATAGCAGACAGGTTATTTGAAATGCGACCCTATGATATGGATATCAAATGAAAGGGTTTGCTGTCAGGAATACGAAAAAAATAGTCATGTGACTTAAATCCAATATGGCGGACGTCCAAGATGGCGGACAGGCTTTGAGGCACTTCCCAATAAGCTAGCAGGCTGAAATTTTCAGTGTAGCTTCAAACCCGATAAACAATGAAAAAAATAATAAAATAATTAATAGATTTAAAAAATCTAAAAACCCACGTTTTTAAATGTCCTATAAATAAGAAAATAACCCTACGGGGCTGAGAGAGGGGCCACTCAAAACGTGGGGGCGTATCTTTGCAAGTTACACCCACGATCTATACACGTCATGTAAATATAACCCATAATAATCCCTTAAAAAATATACGCCCCCACGTTTTGAGTGGCCCCTCTCTCAGCCCCGTAGGGTTATTTTCTTATTTATAGGACATTTAAAAACGTGGGTTTTTAGATTTTTTAAATCTATTAATTATTTTATATTTTTTTTTAATTTATGGTATTGGAGACTTGCGTAGCGTTGTGGACGAAGGGTCTAATACTCACTCAGCCCTTATCGTTTCAGATTATCGGTGTCCAGTGTAAATAGCTGGTCATAGTCCTCACCCAAGCCAATCTTCCGAATCAGTTTATTAAGCCACTTATACATATAAGATCGTCACAATTTAAGTCTTTCTGCTGAGTGTAGATCTCTTCCAGATATTTTCTTTTTTTGTTACTATTTATTTAAGATGGATTATTGCTCGGGTATGTTCGAGGTGACAGACACAACGTCCTCGATGAATAAATAATAGAAGAATTCTGTTCTCTATATTGGTATACGTTCGAGAACATAGACATACGATCCACTCTTTTAGTGTCATGGCTATCCAACTTATTCTGGCTACTTTAGATCATATAGTTCCATCTTTTTCATCTAAGTACTCAATCACTCCTACAACTGTTTCAGATGATGAGCCAAGCCCTGTGCATCACCATGGCGGTCTTGCCTCTAGTGCTGGTGGAAGCGGAGCAAGCTCCTCATATGAGTGAAATACAGGGGGTGAAAGACTTCGCGATCTCTCCTAGCCAGCTGTTCGCTGAGCGGTATAGTGACATCGTCAGTGATTGTATCGAGTGGGGAGCTATCTAGGATGGGAGATCTGATCATATAGTAAAAGCTGGTGGATCATCTTAGGCCTGAGGTTAAGGGGAGATGAGCGGATTGGACTAGAGAGTAGATGAGTGACGTGCTGAAGGAATTGTGAGATTCGATCAATCGCCGAAGAAACGACTTGTAAATGTAAACGAACAATACATTTTTATTCTTCCCCGTTTTGATCGTTTTATCCGACTTGTGGATGACTCAAAGATTGAAATTAGCTCTTCGACTGATGAGTTAGTCGCATGTACTACGCGATAGGCAATTTGCTAGGTTCGTTAAAATAAAATTAATATTCTTTATTTTATACTAGCTGCACTTGGCATGAGTGAACAACACAGGAAATGCCCAGATTACGTGAGATTTTTTAAAATATCTGAATGACAGGCGAAGAAGACATGAGAAGAGACCTTTACCCAAAATTTGAAGGCCGTATAAGACTAGCTCTAACAGAAAAAGTCGCCAAGTTGCAAATTACATTAAATCTTTCATAATACGGGGAACGCCTTTGGGAAATTATTGCGCTACAGTTAGGTAAAAATTAAAGGTAGTCCCAGGCGTCATGTTTGAAGAATGTCTACAAATACAAACATTCAAATTAAAGTTACAGAGAAACCAAAATACAAAATGATTTATTACAAACAACAAAAAAAGTAATAACTTAATCATTGGAACGGGGTTTGGGCCCCTGTCTGCTATTTTTATAAATTCGTCCTTCTAACACGATCCCCTTGTTATTTTGCTAAAAGTTCATCATTTGCTAAAATTAGTCGATCATTGATCGGTCAATGGTGTCGTAATAATATTGTGTTTTAGTGATGTTTAAATTTTATTCATATACATACTAGGGTTCTAACGACACCATTATGTTAACAGACTTGAGGCACAGAATTAATGTAGCATGTCAGGAATAAGCCTAATTTTTTTTTTTATAAAAAGGTAGAAAAAGAAATAAGATCACATTCCAGATTCCATATTTTAAGAGAAGCCATTTTCAATAATGTACAAAATAATTATTGATCAGTATTTCATTATGTTATGTTACCTCATTAATAATACTAATGTATTCCAATTGTAATTTTAAGACCATTTTGGAAATGGACTTTACGGTAGTGGTGTTAACGACGATTTTACAATTATAGTTTTAAGTGTTACCAATATGTTAAAAATATATAACTAATGTATGTACAGACGTCAGCAGGTCAACCTACACTCTGTCAAATTGTACCTTCCACTCTTGTGATAAGGTTGAAAATCTATTAAAGTTTGACAGATTGAGGTAGATTGATGTACCATTTATGTAAACATTTACCTCATTCCATTATAGAAATAATTAATTATAAGTAGGTAATTCAATTACCTTCTTAAGTTCAATAAATAATTATGAAAATATGTCTCTCCATCATTTTTTGTACCAGCCCGATAAATAACTAATTCAATGCTTTTTACCGGTATCAATGCAATTATTGATGTCTAGTTTAATATTTAGATTAATGTGTAACTTTTTTGAACTTCTGATCACCTTTGCCATAAGCTTCAATATTCAAGGAGGTCAGAAAGAGTATTCCACGTAAAAGGTAACAAGGGTAACAATGTCTTTTATTTTTATTTTTTTGGGTGGCAAAATCATCAAATGAGTCCTCCCGCCCTGGGTGGGGCGGAAGGGACTGTCAGACTTTTACTGACTAAAATCCACCCGTGTTCCTTCGGATGCCTTGGGGCCACGGTATCCTGGATTAAGAAAAATCCGCGACCCCAGCAGGCATTTGGCCCCATGAGGGGCCCCGTCGGTGACGCGTGAAACACGACGCGCCACCGACCCGGGCTTGGTCCTTGGTCGGACGGCGAGCATACCCATTACTCACCGTCCGCAAGCCCGCTCCGCCGCTGTGCCCTCTGCTATTCAGAGGGACACGCGTTGGAGCGTCCACCCGACAGGCTATTGGCATACGGGCAAAGAGACCCCTTAGGCACAGTGCCTAAGGAAGAGTTTTTGCCCGCATCCCAGGGTGCACCGTCCCGAAAAACTGGTCTTCCCCCCGGACGTATCCGAGAGGGAACTCCAGTCCACGGGCGCACGTGGAGGTTTCCTGTCTTAGCACCCCGGGTAACAATGTCTTATGATCAGTATAGAACAGGAAACTTATTTTAGCTTAAATATGGTGGTTTTCATTCAGTACGAGTCTAACAGTTTCTTCGTCGAGAAGTATTTTAATAATATCAACCAACCAAAAAATGCGGAAAATTCGAGGTAATACATTTTTTTATAATGCAATTTGATGTAAAGACATAGACACTAGCGCCACGTTAAAGTTACCGGCATGGATCTTAAGCGCTGACCTTCACCTGCGCAGAAGAAGTTATTAGGTCCCGTTGGTAGATGAAGTGAGGAACGGGGGCGGGGAAAGTGTAGTGATTGGCCCGTTCTATCGTTGTTTTGTGCGTTTTATTTGTTTTATTGTGCCTTTCATTTGTCGATAAGTGAACGATGCGCAAAGCGATCCCCACTCTTACGCCGAGCGCTCAAGAACCGTGCCGGTATTTGTAAAAGGCCTCGAATCGTGACACTGTCTTCATTTCGTGTGTTGATGATGAAAATAAAACCTTTTTTTGATTTTTAAAAATTAGGTCATAAAAAATGACCGGATTTTGAAGATTCAGATCTGTCACATATTAGGTCTTAGATAATACTCCTACTGCTACTGGCCGTAGCGAGTGAAAAAATCTTTAAAAACCATTAACTTTTAAAAAGTAAGTACCTATTAAGAAGAAAATTAAATGGCATCTCAGATATTTTTTCACAAATAACAGCCAGTAGTCCTGTATTTTGGATTCAAACTCTTTAGTTGCGTTGCTTTGAAAAATTTAACACAAAAATAAAACCTTAAATAAATTAATGACATAATTAATTTCATATGGCATGTAAACGGTTTATGTTACGCAAAAATCATCTACATATGACGGAATTGTTCCTCATGTATAAAATACGTATAAAAAGGGGAACTATATTTTCTGTCACCAAAATTTAGATTTGTCACCAAGTTGTATCACCTAATAAATAGATCTATCACCACGAAATATTTTCGCCCTCAGATAAACAAAAAGTGTTCCCAGGTATGAATTACCAAATTATATAATTATAATTATTTTCCTTGTAAGGTGGTAATTAGTAACAAAATAAACAAAATGTTGAAACGATGATGACAGCATGACAGGTAGTTATCAGTTATTTGACCTAGGCTGCAAGAGCGAGCGAAGCGAGCTCGGGACTTGGGGCACCCCGACACGGACAGGTTAGGTTCGAAGGGATGGCGGGGCCGCCATCCCCTTCGTGTTAGGTCACTTTAAACCTTGCACGCAGAAATAGGAGCCCCGCGAAGCGGGGCTCCGTCGAGCCATTATGAGGACAAACCTATTATATTACATACAGAAATATTATTTGGTACTAGACCCTATTTCTTCAAGATTTGAGGTGATTTATTATGGAATTGATTTTATATTGTTTGGTGACTACAATTTGGTGGCAAATCTACTATTTTGGGCACAAACTCTATTTTTTAGGAGACACAAAACTAATTAAATTGGTGATAGCTTAAATCATACCCTATAAAAAGTGCTCGGCGACAGCAAATTATGTCGTCTATTTTTTAAGGTTAACTTACGATAACCTTTTTTAGGGTTCGTTAGTCAACAAGGAACCCTTATAGTTTCGCCATGTCTGTCCGTCCGTCCGTCCGTCTGTCCGCAGCTTAGCTCAGAGACGCCCAGCACTAGAAAGCTGTAATTTGGTGTAAATATACGGATTTGTTGCGTCAAAAAAGTGGTAAAATAAAATCTCGTAAAATATTTTTTTTTAGGGTACCTCCTGTACACGTAAAGCGGGGATGTTTTTTTTTTTTCTCGCGTACCCCTTAGTGTGGGGTATCATTAAATAGGCCTTTAAAAAATATTGGTAGTTTCCATCAACAATTTTTTGATAAAAAGATTCGTTTGTGAAATATTAAGCTTTAAAGTGCTAATTTTTGCCCTACTCGAGTGTCCCCCCCCTCTACCAGCTAAACGGTTATGTTTGGGGGTGTGAAAAAATTTACAATAGTAGTATATATAACGAAGTTTAAAAGAAAATTATCATGACTAAGTGGGCTTTACAAGTTTATGAGTAATAGTTGACCAACTTATAAAACGTACTGGGATAACATTTTCCTAAACAAAATGTATCGGAGAACAACTGCAAATGTAAGTTTGTCAACTTCATTTTTACAGCTATAATAGGTAGTGGAGTGGAGTGGAGTGCAGTGGAGTGGAGTGCAGTGCAGTGGAGTGGAGTGGAGTGGAGTGGAGTGGAGTGGAGCGGAGTGGAGTGGAGTGGAGCGGAGTGGAGTGGAGTGGAGCGGAGCGGAGTGGAGTGGAAGGGAGTGGAGCGGAGCGGAGCGGAGCGGAGTGGAGTAGAGCGGAGTGGAGCGGAGTGGAGCGGAGTGGAGCGGAGTGGAGCGGAGTGGAGCGGAGTGGAGCGAAGTGGAGCGGAGTGGAGTGGGGTAGTGTGGGGTGGAGGGTCGAAAATCGCTTGAACCTTTTTAACAGGTTCATAGCGATTTTCGACGTGCCTTGACACCTCTCAAGTTTTTTTTTTTGATACGTCATAAATCGTAAACCTTTCAAAGTTGGAACCAACTACAAGAACTTTTATAGTATGTTATTACTTGCTGCTACGGAACCCTTTATGGGCGAGTCCGACTCGCTCTTGGCCGGTTTTTTATGGAAATCAAATTGGTTTTAAAATAATGCTTTACTTGTGACAGTATTTTTATAAATATTATATTAAACCTTACCCAAATAAATACTTTTATCATCACGAGCTAAATGCTTGTGATGATAAAAGTATTTATTAGTATATATTTTGAACAAAATTGCCCTTTTTTATCGTGGTAAAATCATCAAATGAGTCCTCCCACCCAGGGCAGAGCGGGAGGGACTGTCAGACTTGTATTTAAATCTAATCTTAATCCATGATGTCCTTCAATAGCCCTTTACGTTCCAGCGTCACGGTAATTCGTTAGTCCCGGGACCAACAAAATTGTCCTTGACATAATTTGATTTCAATGAATATCTTAGGTTATATCGCAGTTTCAAAATTATACCGCAACAAAATAATGATGGACTAGGTGGACATGGCAAAATTGCGGCGGTAAGATCCTTATTTGAGGAGTGGTTGGAGAAGCGCCACGCGGGCGTCCTCACCGGACTGCGGACACGATTGTTTCCGAAGGTACCTCAGGGATTCAGGGGCAGGTGAGGGGAATGGGGAGCAGTCGGAGCACGGCGCGCGGCGGGGAAAGAACATGCATTACCAACTTGGGTCGTAAAAAATGACCGAATTTTATAAACATTTGTATGGCTGTCACATGTTAGGTCTCACATAATAAACCAGTTGTTACTGGCCATAGCCAGCGAAAAAATATACAAAAAAACGTTAAGGCTCCAGTACACGTTGGCCCAGCGCGTTCGGCGAGTGCGTTCGGCCAACGTGTACTAGGCTGTTTTGTGTGTATTTGTCGTTTGCGGCCAACATTCGCCGACGATCCGATTAGTGTCGGTTTTTCGAGCACAAATCAAAGGAATTTGGCGCAAGCCGCAAACAGCGATCACACGTTGGCCGAATGTTTATTTCAAATTTAGGCGTCGGATTAGATTGTAGTGTCGCGGTTAATATTGTTTCAAAATCATGGCGTCTTGGAGTAACGATTCTACTCTGGTGCACATGTAAACAAAATTTGAAAGTGCTGTACAAGTATATTGCAGCGGCCGTGATCGCCCTAACGTCCATCTTCGTAGAGCGACCAACGCACGCAGAATGAAAGTCGCCAACGTGTGAACGGTACCACGAAAATCTGCCGAGCGCATTGGCCGAGCGTGCTCGGCCAACGTGTACTGGAGCCTTTAGGTAAGTATTTTAAAAATTAAGAATTAAGAAAAAAAATCTAATGGCTTTTCACAATATTTCTTTCGCAATTACAGCCAGTAAGTCTTCTATTGTTCGAACTCTTTGGTGTGTTACTTTGAAAAATATATAGTTTTCACGTCTACACCAATATTAAAGAGGAAAGATTTGTATTTGTGTGTGTGTGTGTGTGTGTGTGTGTGTGTGTGTGTGTGTGTGTGTGTGTTGCAATGAATACCTAAACTTAAAACCTACTGGACCGATTTCAAAAAATCTTTCACCAGTTGAAAGCTGCTTTGGTCCTAAGTGACATAGGCAGTAAAGGGGTGTGCGGTCGAAGCCGCTGGCAAAAGATAGTGTTAAATAAGAAACATCAGATTTGGTGCTCACTGTAATGTATTTTTTTTTAACTGATATCGCATTTATGTGTCTCTTGCTATTTACGTATATTCAGAGACAGGCGGTTCACGAATCAGCGACTATGGTAATACCAAATACCAAGGCATCGGGGTACCTTTCCTTAAGAAACTTTTTGTGTCATCAATGCGTTGCACGCGCATTGCTATAATACACCGATTGTAAGTTTTGCTATTACATATTACTAGGCATTTTATAAACTTAACAGTCACGAGCAATTATACGTTTAGGGGTGTAGAATCAATCACATCCCAATATATTTTCAATTTTTTTAAAGTGCTTCTTTGATTACTTACTTACCTAAGGGCTGATTTTTCAATAGTCCGATAACTTTTATCAGAGGAATTAAAATAGCGATTTGACATATTTTCTATAGATAAGCTGTCAAACCGCCATTTTCATTCCTCTGATAAAAGTTATCTGACTATTGAAAAATCAGCCTTTACTGAAATAAATAATTTGACTTTGAGACTTAGTTGGATTTAAAAAGCGATGTTTTGCTACCATTATTACATTCATTAAGCCATGGGGTATTTTTTATTTAGAACTAATTGGATTATTGAGGTCGATTCCAACCTTAAAGATAGTCATAATCTTTAGTTTTTTTTTTGCTCGCAACTACGCTCTGGCTTTAATTGTAAAGGAAATCATTTTTTTGGGACTTTTCTGAAAGTCCTGTGACCAGTGTGACTAATATTATAAAGAGGAAAGATTGATTGTTTGTTTGTATTGAATAGGCTGTCGCAGTAGGTACAGTTTTGTCGCACAAGCGTTTATCGCACAGTCATCCGTTTGTCGGACTAGCGTAGTACATTCTTCAGAAACTGCTGGACCGATTTTAAAAATTCTTTCACCAGTTGAAAGCTGCTTTGGTCCTGAGTGAGATAGGCAATAGGGGGGGGGGGGGAGTGTGAGCGGTCGAAGCCGATGACAAAACCTAGTTTATTGGATTTTGAAGAGCCCTATGTCGTAGGTCGTAGCTTATTAGGTGCGTCCCCATAGAACGAGCAGCCTCGCGAGGCATTTGCCGCGCGAAGCAGCTTGGTTAGTGTGGACGTGTCTCGGCCGCGCGCGCTGCCGCGGGCTAACGACCGAGCACCCAAGCCATCCAGGGTTGGCTTTTGTTTTGCTCGCGTATATTGTTTCGTGCCTCGGTCGAGAAACAATTGCACGTCCAAACGAGCAAACAGCTTCGCGAGCCATTTGCCGCGCGAAGCCTCACGAGACTGTTCACTTTGTGTGGACGCGTCTATTGTTTTTCGACCGAGGCACGAAACAATATACGCGAGCAAAACAAAAGCCGACACCGGATGGCTCGGACGCTCGGTCACTCGACCGCGGCAGCGCTGTTACTAGCCTCGCCCGAGACACGTCCACACCAACCGAGCTGCTTCGCGCGGAAAATGCCTCGCGAGGCTGCGCGCTCTGTGGGGACGCACCTATTGACTAAATCTCAGGCGATCGTTTGTTTGTTTTGAACATTTATTGACATGTAGCGTCAATAAATGTTATGATAATTGGTCCTTTCAATGATTTTTTTTTGTCTTTAATAGAAAGAACGTAGGTACTTATATTTGTTTCTTAACAAACTGTTTTTAGTATTTTTTTTGCTCTAATTAAGAAGAGTTATATATTAAATTCAAAATGCCCTTCGAGGCGGCGGTGTAGCGGTGTGGCGTCATTATCATATCAATTTCTATACATCGATAGTACGTGTTCCAACTTTGAAATTGTTATTGTAGAAGCCAATGATATTATAAGTAAAAAGGTGTAGATACGTTATAGGCGCTCAGAAAGTGAAGCGCTCAAATGTGGTTGATTCACAAACCTTGACCTCAGTGTGACGTTGCCGGCGTCAACGGATGCACTTCACGTAAACAGAGTGAATCAAAAGTAAAAGTGACTCAAAACCATTGAAAATGAAATGAGATATTGTACAAATTATACAAGCAAGACTTCTAAAAGTCAAGCAATCACATATCATTCGTAAATATACTATTTTTCTTAATATTTTCCCAAAATAATAAAACATTACGTTTCTATAATAATGGCGTCGTAAAAGAAAGAGTGCGACAACAAATTCTCTTTCTCTATCTCTCTATGATGCCAACGTGCGGTGATTGGCACTGACAACATCTAGCTGTCACTTTTTTTCTTATTGGTTTTATCAAGCTATCCTTTTTACTTGTAGTGAAATGTAATGTGTGAATAAAAAGTGTGTATGTGTGCAGCCTCTCGGCGCGGAGCATTTTTTTCTGTTGTTTTGTAAGTGTATAACATATCTATGACTTTATAATATCATTGGTAGAAGCCAGTTGACACAGTGCTAAGGAAATTCTTTATGATCGTGACGTCACAACCGAGGCGAGCAATTGGGGCGCGTTTGTGTTCACGTCAATTTTGATCGAATTTTATCACTTTTAAATTGGTCATAATTAATTATTAAAAAAGAATTAAGAGATTTTCTCTTCCATAAATGTTCTTAATTGTGGTGGATTTAATAATTATGTAAAATTTTTTTTTTCAATTATCATAATATTTGTTTATTTGATCCAGAAATCCAGCAATTGAATATTGTAATTCGTCAAGTCAAAACACTACCCTACACGACAATAGATATCGTAATCCGACAGTTTATATTGACGGATCACAATAGGGGCCATACGTGTAGCCTTCGCCTCAAAAGAGAGTTCATACCACAACCTAAATTGTTCTCAGGAGGAAATACCACTTAAAGTTATAAAAAACATTATACTTTAATAAATTATGAACAGCGTAGCTTAACAACTTCCCCAACGCATACGATGCAGTTAAATCAGACAAATAAATGTAAATATCTCTGTAAATGGACCACTTCTAGGAAAACTGGAATTGTAACAAAGGAAGGCATCAAACCGCATTTTTTTCTTGTTTCCTCGTACTGTGTATGTTTCTACGTTTAAGTGTTATTTTTATATTTACAAGGAAAACTAGTTTCGCGACGTGGTTCCGCTTAGAAGTAAAGGAAAATAATAATAACCTAATACCTAAATATAAAACAAACCTAGCCTTTCTTCAGCAGGCGCCGGTTTCTAATATAATTTGGTGTTGCGATTAATTTAGAGAACAGAGAGATTTTTAGACGTTTTACGCAAACGTATCTCCAGTCGGAAAGTACTAAAAATCAATAGACAAACAAACAATATAACATTAGAACAGACGTCACCGTGTGCCTGGCATGGCGCGGGTAATGTAGATCACACAAGGATATCATACGGCTCAAATGACCGCCTCACAATCATTCCTTCCATTCGCGGTAGCCACACGTAAGAGATACATTACGTACACACGATATAATTATTTAACTAAATAAATAAACCATAAAAAAAAACTTTGTTAAAGTTGTAAAAAAGCACCAAAAAGTTTACATATCAATATTTTTTTAAACTAGGCTGTATTTTGTTTGACCTTTGCCACTTTCGACAGTTTTTTTAGAAAAAGTTTAAAGTAAAATGGCGGGATGCGGTGATAGTTTACGAATTTAGTAAATTAGTGAAGCTTTTTTTTATTTATTTTGTTGTAATTAATTGATAGCTTTTTATCAAAAGTAAATATACAGGTTAAGAACCTAATTTAATCTGGAGTGCTGGTAAAAGTTTCATTAAAATGTTTCAATTATTTCTGGCGTTGTTCCTTTTCTTTGGGAGATCTGCGGCTGTAATCTACAGTTTAAATGGTAAGTTACAGGCATTATCAATTAACTATAACCACTCGTATTAAAGAGACTTAATAACTAGTATATCTTAATTAATAGAATATGTAGGTACAATTATGTTTAGGTCACATTCGAAAGCTGTCTAGTGGTTTTCCCAAACCACTTTTGGGAAAAGCGTTTTCTCCTCTCTTTTAGATCTAAGATGCATTCCAGTAAACTAGCTTTTGTGTGAGGCTTCACCCGCGGAGGGACATTATCCTATAAGGGCTATTTTAATGCATGAAAATCTTTCTTTACTTATCTGTTTTACAGAAATGTACCCCAACGTCCGTGTAACACTTTTCCACCCCCATGACGCCGGGTTAAGGGAGTTATGCCATCATGAATGTCCCCAAATAATGTGGTCGTTAGGAAGCGTTGTAATCGCACACACATCGTGTAATGGTTTTTGTTTCTTGACTATACTAGAAAATCAAATAAATATGTATGGGTGCAATGTTACCACGATTATATTCGTCATTTTTTTATAATTAAAATGCACGCCATTCACTCATTACGACAGAACAGAAGTAATTAAATAATGAGGATTAACGTCATAATTTAATTCCTTTTGTTAATAATTCGGACATCTCGAATGGATTTGTTATGACTAATTGTATCTATAGCAACCCACTCAGAGCACAGTGAACCATTCGCGGTGGAAGATACGTTTGTGAATTGTGTGATAAGGGGATTTGAATTATTTGGCCTACGTAACTTCCTAGCCAACTTTTTCAACGTCTTTATATATAGTCCTATTTTATACAAAAAACACAGTTAAAATAAGTCGAACAGCTGTGTTTTTAAATTGAATACAGATATAAGTAAAAGTTTGAGTGACGAATAGTGGTTACTTTTCATTTAAGAAGTCTCCTTCTAGAATTTTCCTCCTGTCAGTGGGCTCGTATATAACGTCTAAGCTCACATCAACAATTAGCCGGATACGGAACTAATATGACTGTAAAACATAGAATGGTTAAAACAGTTCAAAATAGAACAAGTGCACTCATGCAATGAATTATGGTAATTTTCGTCCAAGTGTTAGTACGCAGTCATAACAAGATAGTGCTTAAAAATTTAAAACAAAAAATCTTAATTGCAGAATAGAAATAAAGTCTTTAAAATAAGCTAAGTTATTATTAGTACATTACCATTTCGATTTAACCAGTAGATAAGTAGGATATCAAACCGTCTGCGACCGAAAATAAAATAACTCCAATGTATGCATTTAAAGTCCCAAGTTCAGCCCATCATTGTCATGCAAAATATTGTGGTTTAACTGAATATTAAGTGGTACTTCGGCATTCATCCGTAGTAACTTTACATAATCCCTCCCGGATCACATGACTAACTTTCTGCACACACAGCACCTTGAATGTGCGTATTTGTATTCACGCCAAGTACTTAACATCTAGTTCGCATTTACTTCTAAATGCCTTTTACGTCAAATTAACAGAATTAATAGCGCGAGATATTTTTCGCGCACATGGTCTACGTGAGAAAATAGTCCACACGGAATAACTTTGAACTGTAGTTCAAGTTCAAATTAAAAATGGAATGGACAGGAAAATGAGAGCGTCAAGTTATTGTGGGATATGATGGCTTGAATGACGTAGTAGAGGTCGCTAGGTCGTGAGTTAGATACCAGTGTTAGGGTTTTATAGGTTATATATATATATTTTAGTGGCCGCCTCGTTGATCATGAACTTCTGAGTTCGAATCCTAGATCCCATTTCCTAGTTTGCAGCCACGGAGTTTGGAGTCGGCATAAGCTCGTCCGCTATGACATTGGACTTAAACATACCTAACTGGGGAAATGTAGGTGTTTCATTTGTTACACCTTCTGCCTGAATAGTGTTAATGTTTCGTATTGTACTGTTGCACCTATTCCAGCTGCTTCTCCATTTGACCCAAAGGTTGACTGGTAGATAATGCCTTGCGGCATTAAGTCCGCCTTATGTACCACAATTGTACGTGAAAGTTTAAATAAATAAATAGTGTTATAGACTTTAGTGACAATCTTTTGATTGTCCCTCTAAACTCATAAATACTCCACAAAGAATTTCCTGACAGCCATAACCTTGGGGTCTTTAAGTCAAGTGTGAATAAGTTAATTCTATGCAAGCATGCTTCACCGTGCCCTGTGATCTGGAGGCGACTGCCCTCCAGATGAGTGGTGCGTGGAGGAGCAGCGCCGGGGTGTATCCCCGCTGCCTCGAGGAGTCGACCACTTCTTCGCTCAGGTGAGATAGTGGTTAAACTCTATTTCTCGCGATCTACCGTTAAATTAAAAAAAAAACTACCTGTATGTCATATAAATATTTATTCCGAAGCAGTCCAGCTCTCAGCCACTCCACCTACAATGTCTATATGCCTCCCAGCACCTTCCGCCTATCCTCGTGTTTTCCTATACATATCAGGCACGAATAAAGAGATTTAAAAGAATCAATATATTTTAATGTCTTTGGGCACGAAGGAGTCCAAAGTCGTTGCTTTTTTTTTTTTTTTTTAGCGTGGTAAAATCATCAAATGAGTCCTCCCACCCCAGGCAGGGCGGGAGGGACTGTTAGACTTGTACTGACTAAAATCCACGGTGTCCTTCAATAGCCCTTTGTGTTCCGGGGTCACGGTAATGAGATAAGTCCCGCGACCCCGGCAGGCTTTGGCCCTCTTGGGCGGGGCCCCGTCATCGTGCTGACGCTCTTTGAGGCGCGCGTGGAACACAACGCGCCGTCGACCCGGGCATGGTCCATGGTCGGGCGGCGAGTTGCCCTTTACTCGCCGCCCGCATGCCCGCGCCTACGGTGGCCGGAGATCGTCTTGCGACGTCCGACGCCGTGGGCGTCTACCATTGCGGGTGGGGCGGAGGGAGGACGCTGTCCTCTCTCTCTCACGGCCCGCCTCCTCCTTAACGAGCATTACTGCTTCGCAGAAGGAGGCGACCGCTTCCCACTCCGTCTCGTCCCGCAGCATGGCCTCGACCAATGCCGGGCGCGAGAGGTCTCCGCCTATCGCTGCCGTGAGGACACGGCGGTGCTCTGCCCAAGCGGGGCAGTCTTGCACCGTATGCTCTACTGTGTCCTCCGGGCGATCTTTGCAATGGTGACACCCCGGCGTTTCTTCCTTCCCCATCCGACACAGGTACCTACCGAAACATCCGTGTCCGGTGAGGACCTGCGTCATCCGATAGGTCAGGACGCCGTGACGCCTTTCCAGCCACTCCTCAAAGAGGGGTCTTACCGCCGCGATTGCGGCGTGCCCGAACCTCGGTTGCGACAGTCGTTCCCTCCATACTGCCCTGAGATCGCGCCGGACCTCTTCCCGCCGCGCCTCGACTTGTCGGGGCAGCGGGAATTCTCCCCGGCGCCGCGCCTCCACGCGCCACTCATAGACGCGCTGGAGGGCGGTCGCCTCCAGATCCCAGGGCAATAATCCGGCAAGGAGGTTGGCCGATTCGCCGGCGATCGTGCGGTATCCTCGGATCATCCGGATAGCCATGACCCTCTGGCATGCGACCAGCCTCGCTGGTCGCGTCCGCATGCTCAGGGCCCACACGGGGGCCCCGTAGAGGGCCATGGACCGCACGATACCGGCGTACAGCCTCCGGCAGGAGGCGTTTGGCCCGCAAAGTCGTTGCTTGAAAATATTTTTGAAGTAATGTTAAACACAAATATTTTTGTTTTTTCTTATCTTCGTTATAAGCAAAATAGTAAATTTTCTTCAAAATGCCTCTTAGACCTTCATTTTTAGGGTTCCGTAGCCAAATGGAAAAAACGGCTCCCTTATAGATTCGTCATGTCTGTCTGTCTGTCCGTCCGTATGTCACAGCCACTTTTTGTCGAAAGTATATGAGCTATCCTGTTTAAACTTGGTAGATAGATGTATTATGTGAACCGCATTAGGATTTTCACACAAAAATAAAAACAAAACAAATTTTGGGGGTGCCCCCATACTTAGAATTGAAACTAAAAAATTTTTTTTCACCAAACCCATACGTGTAGGGTATCTATGGATAGGTCTTTAAAAATGATATTGAGGTTACTAAAATCATTTTTTTCTAAACTGAACAGTTTGCACGAGAGACACTACCAAAGTGGTAAAATGTATGTACCCCCCTCTGTAACTTCTAAAATAAGAGAACGATAAAACTAAAAAAATATATACATATAATGTAGACCTCAACAAAAACTTTCAACGAAAATTGGTTTGGATGAGATACAGTTGGCCTGTTGGTCTAGTGGTTAGTGACCCTGACTGCTATGCCGGAGGTCGTGGGTTCGATTCCCACCCAGGACAAATGTTTGTGTGATGAGCACGATCATTTGTTCTGTGTCTGGGTGTAATTTATCTATAATATGTATGTATTTACAAATATATAAGTATGTTTATCAGTTATCTAGTACCCATAACACAAGCTCTGCTTAGCTTGTGTTGTGGAATATTATATTATTATTATTAGTTACCAGTATTTGAGATATAGTACATTTTCAAAAACCGCAAATATAACTTTGCCATTCATACAAACACTATGAAAAACAAAGTTATTTTTATTGTTTGTGCATATTACTTACTAATCTCAATATAATTTATATCCCTAATCTATGCTTGCTACTACGGAACCCTTCATGGGCGAGTCCAACTCGCACTTGGCCGGTTTTATAATATGAGTTTTAATATTTACATACAAAAAACTGAAATAAACATTTACTTGTGTTTTATGTATGTATCCATTTCAACTGTTTATGTCTACTACTTGTTATAAACCTTGTCGCTTTAATCGCTATTTTATTGAATATTCACAGCGCACAGAGAAGTAGTGGAGTCGTTAAAATTACAAATAAAGAAAATAATTGCTTGTTGCTTTGTTCTTGAAGCTTAGTGTGGTGATTCAAGAATATAATTTAGCCTTTCAAAAATCAGCTCAATAACCAGAAAAACACTGTTTATTTCACCTTGTACGAAAAAAACTTTAATTCTTTCATCATGATAGCAATACACTGCTGACAATTTAAATGTAACTGTTCTTCGCTTTTAATTTCTTTGTTCTACGATTTTTTTTTACGTTGCTGTCATACTTTAGGAGGTCCCACTTTTGTAACGGTTGAAACCTAAATTTAAAACTACCAAACTTATGGAGGCGTTAGGATTTGCATGATGATTTTAACCTTACATGCATAACCAACAGGCAAGCCCTAGCGTGTATGTGTTAAAACTGTACAGTTATCAGTACATTATCGGTTATGCGTGCGGTCTGTTACGCAAGCACGGTTAAAACCATCATGCAAACCCTAAAGCTATTGTCAAACAGACCGGCGAAGCGAACGTGAAGTGAACGCGATCCGAATCCTGTCATATAGAAAAGCGAAAGCGATCCGATAGTCTATGTGACAGGCTTCAGACAATTCCATACATTACAAACAAAAACGCGTCGCTTCGTTCGCTTCGCCTGTCTGTTTGACAATAGCTTAGTGTATGGCCTCCATTAGCGCGTTGTACTGGTGCTTATACGGCAGCTGTGGAGAATCTAAAACCATATTTTCGAACCGTGAGACCCAAGTTCTCACAACCAGTACTGGCCAACCTGGCTAATAATTGCGATACAACGTGGTAATGTTACCAATCTTTTGGTCACATTAAAATCGTTGAAAAATACAAAATGCTTTAAAACTGATTAAAATGGCATCATCATTGCTGGCAGATTTGGTCTACTTACTGTTAAGTGTAGACTTCCTTCCCTTAAGTGGTGTTTCCCGCGAATCGTGAACTTCCAGCTACTAGCTATTCTTCCCTTAGACTTGTATTATTGACAGGTTTATTACGGTGTTAATAATATTGTCATCTCAGGGCTTCATAAAACAAGCAATTTTAATTAATTTTCCTTTTAACACTAACATTATAATTAATTGATTTTCCGTCTACATACCTAAAGATGAATATACACTAGCTAGAGCATTTTGAGGTAACGTGACGCTCAAAAATCATTCGATGAATCCCAGTTCGGGCAAAGTGTAAGTGGGTTAATCCACCAGAAAAATGTATTAGTAGCAGCCACGAATTCTGGCATTATTATGGACAAGAATAAAGCAATGTTTGGAAAAGGTCACTTGAGCTTCTTAAAATAACTGTTCACGAGACAATCACGTAATTTACGTTCTAGAGGTCATTATTCATATCATAATAATACAGTAAAGGCACATTTTCTTAATACTGTTAGAGTCAAATATTTTATTTGTCGGCGACGGCAAGTCACCCAATGACTCGCCGTCTGCCCGAGCATGGCCCGAGCCTACGGTGGTCGGAATTTGTCTCGCGACGTCCGTTGCCGTGGGCGTCTCCCACGGTGGCTGGGTTTTGAGGTGGACGTTGTCCTCTCCCTCACGGTGCCCGCCTCCTCTTTTGCTACTGCTGTCCTGTAGCGGCGGGGCAGCAGAATACATGCTGCCTAATTTCAATGTTTGCACGGTTATTGTTTGTGTGATTCCCATGTTTCTAAATACTCATCCCTTCTGTGGATTTTCGTTCCTGTATTTTTACAACCAGTTGTCAAACTTGATGAAGTGCACGTGTAGTAGCATACCATTGATATAATGAAGTACAAAATAAACACAATTACTAGGAAATGTTTGCCGCATATTTACTAATGTCTGACATAGGATCGATAATTGTGTAATATTAATCTTGTGATTGCACGTGCATAAAGATCAATATAGACTAGTGCATTATCATACCCGTAATCACCGGGTTAAAAAGTCGTAAACTTTATAGTACCTACACTGACTCTTTTCCAATTATGTTTAGGTCCCTTGTTTTAAAAACGTTGCCCCACACTAGAAACACAGAAAGTCACACAAACATCCAAATCATAGGTCATACAAAAAATATTTGTTTCGTTACGGGGATTGAACCTGCGCGGCGGCGGCGGCGGGGCGGCGGCGTGGCGATACGCTGCGCAGCTGTCGATCGCTCACCACACCGTCAACCGTTCATCGTAATCGAAATAATTTGAGTAAATACCTATTCTTACATTACAGTGAGCGAATACAACAAAATGCCGCCTCTATACGGACTGGATGACTATGAAGCATGTATGACAGATCCAGGAGGGATATACTGCATCGTGGACGTGAATTTACATGAAGGGACCAATGCTGACCTCATGCGGATGATACAGGTACTATCAAATACTAACTTTTGACATCGGGTTCGCCCGCGTGGTAAGGTAAAATTATCCTGTGACTCCGTGGAACGCAGAGCTAAGAGTTTTATTGGCGATGTAAAACTGGTGCATGCCGTGTTTCACAGCTTGAATCATCGTCACCATCAACTATTTCAGCTGCTAATAGGTGATAGGTATATTAACAAATATTTATCCATTCATCCATATATGAAATACAACATAATTAATTAGTAAGATAGTAAGTATTTTAAGAATTACAAAGAAGTCAGGTGAGCGAAAAGCTTCATAATCCGCAGTAATTTTTGTGATCATTAGATTAAAAGCTGTTAATGATGATACCTATAGTACAAAGACATTTGTTTCTGTTAGTGACATTTCAAGTCATACAAATGTCAGTAGCTGTCAGTGCTGTCACGTGATTTCTTTAATTGTTCATCTAATTAATTGTTCTTTTGTTTATCTATCTTCCTTGTAGAACCTATTACATTTTTTTGTAAATCATTTCCAAGATGTCGCCTTTTGCTCAGCGTTTTTTCTATACTTAGTCTGATTTGCACAATCTGTAAATTGTGAAAGATATGCAATTTTCAGTGCTTGTGTTATCATTTTTGCTTGTTAACAACAGTCATATTAAAACAACTAGTTAAAAATATTGTTTTAAACGAAGAGTAACAAAAATATTAATTTGTATTTTTTTTTTTTTTTGATAATGGACGAGTTGAATGGAGTACGTAAGGACGGTAGCATACTTTTGCAAGATACTGGTTTACGTATTACGGGCCATAAGCATAATAATATCTGTAGAAGTGATGTTGGTTTGTACCTGATATTTAGTCAATTAGACAACAATTAAATAATAATTTTCTTACGACATAACTATCGATGAGATGACGCGGCGTATGGTTTACGATGTAGTGTCGCAGTGGATACTACTAACATACATAATTGTTCCATAAAAGCAATTAGAGTCGTTAAAGTGCTACACTACTTCCACTATAATCAGCAGGGATGGGAAAACCTGCTGTTTACCTTTCTGCGAAGGCTATTGGTAATTACCACACGTGTGTTTCATGACAATAAGTCACCCTTAGGTATATCTGCATAAATGTTTAAAAGAAGACACTAACTGACTGAAAGATTGAGATTGGGTTTTGGGGAATTCATACCCGAAAGGGTTAAAAATGTAACGAATGATTGTATGAAAATTAATTTATATTTAATCTGATTTAGTGGAAACTTCGAATGTAGACTAAGAACTTTAATAAACAACCCCAAAGGGGTAACTGAAGATCATAGCGGAAAATATGAAATCCTGACAGACGAAGTCGCGGGCGAAGTGCTAGTACAGGGTACCCAGTTACCCAGTGACCAAAGTGGAAACTTACGCTGCCATCTTAATTTTCATAGTTTCGTGACAGTGGTATAGTCTGTCCACTTCGCCATGTTTTGCTTTACAAACATAATTATATTCCTGGTAACAAATTAATCAATATCAATGCAGCATAACTTGATAATCGTTCTGTTGTTGTCCGTTAATGGGTATGATTAGCAGTAAATTTTCCTGAGGTTCATAGTGCCTAATAAAACTTTGTAAAGCTATACAGCTAAAAAAAGATCAAGTTCACATTAAATTAAATGTAATAAACACTGAGAATTAAGTTTGAGGTCTTTCACTATCGGCCTCATCTCAAAGCTCAAAGTCGCTCAACGAGCTATGGAGAGGGCTGTGATCGGTGTTTCTCTACGTGATCGAATCCGAAATGAGGAGATCCGTAGACGAACTAAAGTCACCGATATAGCCCACCGGATTAGCAAGTTGAAGTGGCAATGGGCAGGCCATATTGCTCGCAGAGCAGATGGCCGATGGGGTCGAAAGTGCTATCGACCGGGGACTAGCAAACGCAGCGTAGGACGTCCACCAACGAAATGGACAGACGACCTTATAAAGGTCGCCGGAAGACGCTGGATGCAGGTCGCTTCCAACCGTTATATGTGGAGATCTAAAGGGGAGTTCTATGTTCAGCAGTGGACGTATGGCTATGGCCTATGGCTGAGATGATGATTAAGTTTGAACCTCTAAATCGAACTGCTAAATATGAATTCTAGGTGCAATCCTGAGGTCAGCTATTGTTTCAAGATGTTTTCTTTATGAAATTGGCAACCAGAAGCAACAGCTTGGAAGCAAGTTTCTTGTTCAGTTGATAGCAATAAGTTTCGTTATCGTAGTTTCCTATCCATTTATCTTTAATAGGTAGAAACGTACTAGTATTCTAACGTTTCAACTGCTGCTGAGTCATTTACATCTTTATCTACTTTGTCGTCTGCATAAACAACACTTCCTCTTGCAGAACCATTACAAAATGGATCTTTTAAAAAACTTTTTTTTTTAAAAAGTACCGACTTCAAAACAAATAAGTACAAAAAAGTTTAAAATAACTTTTCTTTTGGAAGTCGGTGGCAATAGTCAATGACACAACAAAACAAAGCCACCGACTTCCGAAAGAAAAGTTATTTTAAACTTTTTTGTACTTATTTGTTTTGAAATCGGTACTTTTTCAAAAAAAGTTTTTATTTACCCTTTTTAGTTTATTTATTACATATTCAACCCAAAATCTTGTAAAATACAAAATTTTCTTACATAATTATGCACTAATCTTGTAATCCGTCACAACATAAAAAAATCCATATCTCTAAAACTATTGAACCGATTTTGATGAAACTTGCAGTGTACCCTAAGTTGAACAATACCTAGTACAACAAAAAATTACAAAGAATTACTTAAATCGAACTTATAGTTCCGGAGATATGCGTGCACAAACATAAAAACATACATACATACACTTATGAAATTTGGCACATTTGTTCAGACGCTGATATAGACTAACATATTATATGAAAACTGGGCAGTTCTGATAATATTACATACATACGGGTCGAATTGATAACCTCCTTTTTTTTGAAGTCGGTAAAAAACAAGATCTAACTAGAGTAACAACATAATGACTATAGTCACGGCTGTCGAAGTAATAACCGTTGATTAAGATTTGCAAACTCATATTCTACATAATTAAGTACCTTTATTACAATGATGTTTAATTGTATAGAGTTAGCACACTTTTTTCACATTATTAAACAGTTAAAATGATTACTAGGTAAAGACTACTGTTTTATAATTACTGCGATCATTCATCCTTTTTATTTATTACTTCTCCCGGCTTGGGTGGAGTATACCAAGCGGAAGGGGGAGTCAGACTTATTCAGACTCCAACCAACCTTGTTCTTTTAATTTTAAAGAAAGCGTTTCTTTATTAACCTTTTATGTATTGTAGTTCCCATGTTTGTAATGAAAAATCTATTCTATCAAACTCTATTAAGAGGGAACTCTATTGCGATTTTCTCCATACAAAAGTATTCCGCTGTTTTCATCGTGGATAATGCCCATGGAGCCATGATTTTTTCTGAAAAATCTAGGTTTTATTACTAGGTGCTACTATTATTTCCTTTTTTCCAAAACATAATCACTAAAGATTTATTCAGGTCAGTTCAGTTTTAAAGAAGAAATCAGCGGAATACAAAATGCATTTCGGTGAACGATTTTGTAGGTAAAATCAGCCAGAGCTGCAGCTGCAGTTGTCCCTTTCGCACACAATCCCTTGCAACAGATCCTTGAAATTTCTATTTTTCAAATTCCTCGGGACTACCGTCCCCTCTTAATCTCATTCATCATCATTCAGCTCTAATCCATTCACTGCTGAGAAGGCCTTCTCCCTCTTGTGCAACTACTAATTTTGAATCCTAAAGTTATTTATTTATTTCAGGGGTATTCAGATCACAAACTTAAACACTTCAACCACACACAAATACATCGAGGTGTATGTGTAAAGCGAACATGCGAAGATTTCACAAAACAGCCCGATGTGAACATAACGCAGGACTTAAGAGAGACCCTTGAGGGATGCCTTAATAATTCTCTCTACTCTCAATATGGACTCGAGGGGAGTCTAGCTTATATACACTACTGTAACAAGGTTGGGGATAAAGTGATAATAGATAATAGTGATATAGCAATGGCTGTGGTTTATTTAGTTTTAATCATGCTCAACATTGTCGGAAGCCTCTACGATATTATTTTGTATAATAAGGAGGACAAAACAGGTTGGTTTAGCAATTATTTATATTTTGATAAAATTGTTTCTATAAAATATAATTTGCTTTTCCTCTAATATCTTTTCTTATGCTTCAAGTCATTCCAACACAATTCAAAGGTAAGCTTTTTTTTCAGGAAATCCATATTTATTGGCGTTTTCGATACGCAGAAATTGGGATAGGCTGATAGCGCCTAGTAATAGTGGGGCAGAGCCCCGACTAGAAAGACTGAAATTATTCTATGGATTAAGGTAACTAGTAAAACCACTAACTGTGACTGTTTGAGTTTAGTTATTATTTTGGGACACAGACTTCCTTTCTGTGAGAGGGAGTAGGCCATAATCTACCACGTGGTCCCAATATGGATTGTCACATGTCTTTTAATTTTTGGTTCTAGAACATGTCGGTGTCATCACGATGTTTTCCTTCACCGTTTTGATAGCAGTGGTGTTGAAATAAATTACACAAAGTAATGCGCTTGGTTGGGTTCGAATCCACAAACTACAATGTAAGTCGGGGCCGGTACCACTACGCCACTACAGGTCACCAGGCCACCATTACACTTCTTTCTCTTCTCAATTGACTTGTTGATTGATATTCTGTTTTTTTTTTAAATTAACTAATCAACCTTTGTTTACAGAACCATGACGATGTTCTGTGTGATGTTTTCTCACACAACTCTAGTAATATCGTATTCCTATGTAAACAATCCACTTTACATCGAAACGGTAAGAACTTGCTCTGTCATTTGTTTTAGTTAAATCGCATATGACTTACACCTAGATAGGTGAGCAGAAATTCTCTAATACAAATATTTATATTGTAAAATGACCAAGCATTATTTTACGAAAAAGTGTTCACACTGAAGACTGGGGAACAATATAGGTTATACGAGGAAAATAGTCACTATAATAAAGGTCGTTAACCGATAATGACTTAGGTACTTACAATATTCAGTCTTGGACCTGAAGAACTTCGTACCGTTATAATAACTGTTTTGGTTTCTGTTTCTAAGATCTTACATTGTTGTAGTCATATAATTAGTAGTTAAGCGTGTCTTATTAGGTTTATTATGTAAATAGACTAATACCTAGTTTTAACTAGACAAACAATTAGCTGGAGTCAAGTGTCTTCCTGGCTTATTAAAAAAAAATGTAACCGACTTCCCACAAAAAAGTTCTAAATAACCTACAAAAAAACTTTTCTTTCGAAAGTCGGTGACTTTCTTTTTTATTTCATTGACTTTTTGTCACCGACTTTCGAAAGAAAAGTTTTTTTGTAGGTTATTTAGAACTTTTTTGTGGGAAGTCGGTTACATTTTTTTTTGAAAAAGTTTTTTATTTTATTCTTTTTAGTTTCAATATTCAACCTTCTTACATGTACACTAAAATATTGTAATCCGTAGCACCGGTGATAACATCGTCCATGTATGTACTCTTACACAATGAGCTAAAAATTAAAACTACTGCACCAAACTAAATGAAAATTTTATGGACCCAAATGGCAGATATACTGTATCGAACAAAAAAAGAATCATCGAAATCGGACCAGAAACCTCGGAGTAATCGGTGTAGACAATGTTGAAAACTTTTTAGATTTTCGTTGTTTTTTGTTGATTTTTCAAAAAGTGCTAGTCCGATTTCGATAAAATTTTGATGGGACCATTCGGGAAGTATGCCCTTTCTAACAAAAAAAGATTTTTTCAAATCGGTTGGTAAACGACGGAGTTATGCCCGAACAAACATAAAAAAAAAAAAAAAAATATAAACATCCGAATTGAGAACATCCTCCTTTTGGAAGTCGGTTAAAAAGGTCTTATTAGTTGTTATGAAAAGATCTGGGTCCTTTGCATTTAATTTTAAATTTTATTTTCAAGGCTTTTTCTAGATAAAGACTTCATTAAAGCTACTCTTCATTCAGAATGACGTTTCCCATGTTTTTTTTTTATCTTCCTCCATGGCCCTGCTACTGGGGTCATGCTTAGACCCTAGTATTTCACCACTGCTCGTATAACCTAAGTGTCTTCTATCTGGAGTACATCATTCTTCCTAGTCAAGTGTTCTTTCACACAGAAAATTCATTGTTTCCTTAGACGTCATGGTCAACTTCATTATCTTCTCATCCTTACCTACTTTCATGTTCTTATTTGTTTTTCCAGTCGTATGAAGATCCCCTGAAACAGATCCTGTTCAACGGCAGCCTAGTGACGCACACTTTCTTCGTGATGTCCAGCTTCCTGCTCGCGTATAACTTCCAGCTTTATACGGAGAAACATACGATCAGCTGGGTGCACTTTCCCAAAGGAATTCTTCTAAGATGGCTGAGGTACTTTACCTGCTGATAATAATGTCACTTACCACTTTCCAATGGGAATTATATACTTAACCAATTTACTTAGTTATCTTGTGGGAGCATTCTTTAAATCGGTGATAGGGAAATTTCGTAAATTCATTATCAGTTATCATGCACACACAGTTACACACACTTATCTCACTACAAAAAACTTTCCATCACGACTGAACATCAAAATTAGCGGAAATTCTGTTAATATTCAATCGTTGCATGCGACTGAAATAAAATCTGAATTTACTTTTGATTACAATAATCAGACTGTGTCATAAGGGACTCACAGTGAGGAGGTCCTTGCCCCAGTAGAAGAAAGTTAAAGTGTAGCTAATCAATATGGCTTATTTCTATTCCAGACTAACCCCAACATACGCCCTCATCATGTTCTCCATATCAACATGGATGCGTCACTTGTACGACGGTCCGCTGTGGACTCTGGTGGTCACATCTGAGGCTGACGCCTGTCGTCAGTACTGGTGGGCGCAGCTGCTGTATATCAACAACTATGTGTATGATGACGCCTTATGTCAGCCACAAACCTGGTAAGATACCTAACAAGGTAATAATTGTTTCCTTGGAAATAAAATTTCTGTTAAAATTGCTTTTTCGAAGGATTTTTTAAAATTCTTTCTGTAATGTTGAATTTGCCTATTGTGTTATCAAAAATTGCTTATTTGAATGTCCAATGAAAACTGAATGTCAATCTTGGTGTGTATTATAAATCCGAAACAATGAAAGATTTGTTACTTCTCTATTCAGCACCTACCTATTTCTCTTACATCACACCAGCGAGGCCACGGCTCATACCCTTGTTCCTGTTCTAGTATTTGGTCATATCATTAGTTATAATTCTTCCATCCCCAGGTACCTAGCAGCGGACACGCAACTCTTCTGCCTTGGTCTACTGGTCTGCATGGTGGCTCGCAGGTGTAAGATCCGCGCCATACTGCTGTCCATACTGTTCGTGGTCTCTGTGGCCATCGTCGCGGGGCAAACCTACTTCCAGGACTTGGATGCAGTGGTCCTACAGTCGCCTGAGTAAGTTTTTGATGATTCTTGCCGTTGAAGTTACTTCTAAACATTGATTACCCTTTAAACCTCATTGTAGTATTTTACCATTTGTCTCATAACTTGTTTCACCGGATTTACCAGTGCTGAATTGTTTTATTAAATGAGTGATCCATCAGTATAAATATTTTCTTCATCACAGTCTCACGACAGGACTTGTGTAACTTTTACTATACTGCAAAAAGATTTTGCTCATCAACAGCGTTGGACGTTTCGGGAGGTTGTAGTTCGCCTTGCTCTTAAACTGACTCACTTTGGTTAAGTTGTACTCCATGATTATCAGATCCTTCCGCAACCTCTACGCCTCCGATGACACGTTCCGTCTCCTGTACACGCGCGGCCACACCAACATATCGACCTACATCCTCGGGCTAGCGGGAGGCTTCCTCGCCTACCACATACAGAACCGCGATAACAAGGATTTGGAGACGTACAAGGTGGGTCATTGTTTCATTTGACACTGCTACATCATTATCAGCTTGACTGTCGATAATCTCATGCTAGCAGGAGTCTTCCTTATCTCCTACTTCTAAAGTAATATTGTTGTGGCTAAGTACAAGATGGGTCACTGCTTCACAAAGTACCGCTGCTTCAAACAGTACTACCACATGTACACCAACATACTACTACCTACAGTCTACCTACATCTTCGAGCCAGCTGGTGGCTTCCCCGTCCACCACGCCCGGAACCGCAACGACAAGGATCTGGACAAGTATAAGGTGTGACTTTAGCTTTTTAAACGGGCTGGGAAGCTAAAATGTTTTGTTTTCTTTTTTTCATGTACCTAGTTTTGTTTTTTCAATATTTACTTAATGTTTTTTTTTTTCAAGTGATGCTTATAAGTGACACTCTGAGAGTTTGAACGCCTTTTTCTTGTGAAGTTATCAAAAATGCAATGCTATGAAACCACAGTCTGTCATATAACGATAAACGAAACTCGACTTAAAACAGATAACGGTTTCGACGCTGTATCAGCGCTGTGCCTTTTAGAGAATCACTGCAGAACAGTAAACGTGTTTCCAACTATACCTACTCACACAATTCAACGTAATTTTTTCTTCTCCTCAGAAATACCGCTGGGCGGTGTGGCTGCTGTTCCCGCTGGGCGTGGCCGTGATCCTGTCGGGCGGGCTGTTCTACTCGGACGGCGAGCGAGCTCCCGTGCTGCTGCGGGTGTTGTACGCCACGCTGTACAAGCCGCTGTTCCAGCTGCTTGTCGTCATCTTGATCTTGGGCTGCGTCTTTAAGGTTGAATGTAAGTTGTTGCTGTTATTTTATAATCAAAGATGTTTTGGCCTATAAACATTTGTAGGTCAAAAAATCTTACATTATAAAATGTCCAGATTTGAAAACAAAAAGTTGTCATGAAACCACTTTTTTTATAAATGTGTGAGTGAGCGCCACGTTCACATTTATTTTTTTTCCTTGGAGATGTTCACTTGTTTTGCATAGGTAGGAATCGAACGAAGGGGTTAATTTTTCTTCCTTTTTTGGGTACAATTCTCAGTGCTTGGCCTACTAAGATTTTGGACATTCTATATTTTCGAAGCAACAAATGTTTTTGCTGTCTAATTTCTATGTATGTGAAATACGTACAACCTGTTAATTAAACCGCCTCAGGGAATACCACAGGCCTCTGACATGTCTTTGTACTTACATGATATTAATATACATAAGTCTAGCTGCCCTCACGATGTTTTCCGTCACCGATGTCAGTGAAAAAATTCAAATTCAATATGTATGTTTCAGAACTTTTAAAAAATAGACTTCAGGAGAGAATCCAGATTATCGAACATACAAAAAAAAATACAACAAATTTGTTAAAAATTACAACTTTTTGACGACATCCATTAAAATAATACTGTCGTTTGGTTCAAACAAGAATCTTCATCGTTTCAGCGATATACCGCGGCATCTTAGAGTGGCGCGGCTGGACGTGGCTGGGGCGAGTGTCGTACAGCGCCTTCCTGCTGCACACACTGTTCCAGCGCGGCCTGGTCGGTGCGCAGGCGCAGCTCATACACATGACTGACTACTACGTGGTATGTATCTAATTAAAAGCATTTATTTCAAGTAGACCAGTTACAGGCACTTTTGAATTGTCAAAGACATAAAAAAAAATTAAATACAAAATTATGGTGCTACAGTCCCAGTCACAAGAAATAAAAACTGTGAAAGTACCGTAGATGTCCATTAAAAGAAGTAGATCTCTATGGAGAAGAACGGGCAAGAAACTCCATGGACACTCTTTTTAAATCGCCAAAACTTATAACAGAACCTTTATTACATCATTCAACTTGATATGGTACATTATGTGAGAATGATGTAGCAAGTTAAAAGTATTCACAGTAAAAAAAGACAATTCAGAAACAAAATAATCAATAATTACCTAAAATAAAAACCGTGGCAGCTAAGAGATGACCAGTCTCAACTGACAACGCCCATATACGGCTTGTATGTCTGCTACTTTAGTCTCGTGGTCGTAAGGCGCGGGCCACATAGATAAGACGTAAGACGCAGACGGGGCGGAGACATATTATGTCTCTTCGGCGTCTCTTTCATACAAAATGTATAGAAGCGTCGCGACGTGAAACACACAGAAGAGACGCGTCGCGGGCGCGACTCTCATACATTTTCACACGTCCGCGACGCGTCCTTGTCTTACGTCTTTTCTATGTGGCCCGCGCCTAACACGTAAGTATGACTGTCGAGCCTAGAGTTTTAGGTTCGATTTCTGGGTTGAGCAAATAGAACAGGGTAGTTGACTGAAAAATTCTAATAAGTCCATCAGTTAGATTTAATAAAAAATATTTAACCCGTATTTTTCCTTTTGTTACGTTAAGCAAAATTGACGAAGTTACGACACTTCCAAAGCTCACAAAATGTCTCTCGGACGGTATAATTTTACAGGTGTTATGACGTCACAAGCTCCCACTTCCGAATTTCGAAGCGTTTTATCTCCATCAATATTCATTGATTTAAAATTTTTGATTTTTCACAAGTAAGTACAGTTTTTACTTGCTTCTGACGTCACGTCACACTTTCAAATTTTGATGCGTTATATCTTGGTAAATATGCATTAATTCAACAAAAGAAAAAATACGTATGCATTATTTTTCAAAACTCTAAGGCGCGGGCCATTTTGTATGAAAGAGACGCCGAAGAGACATAATATGTCTCCGCTCCGTCTGCGTCTTGCGCCTAAGACGTCATGGTAAGCCATCTGAGCTGTATGTTGAGATATAATGAAGCAGCGCGATAGCTCCTACAGATATTTACAAAGCAACTATACAAATTAACACACATTTGCAATACGCACATTTCTAGGCCAAAGCGTAATAGAAACTATAGCTGATTTATTCTGTACTACAATTTTTTGTCTTTAATAGAGCTTCAACTTAATACTCTAATGGTGAATTCGAAGTTACAAGCCACAGTATAGACATCGTGGCGATCGCTAGACGATAGAAGCGATAGCCGATCTTAGGATCTTAAAAGGCTCGTTTAAAAGTATCCTAATATGAATTGCGATAAAATTCATAAAATAGTTTACTCGTTTTTTAATTATTTGTTTTTTGGACCCTTTGTCAAAGTTTTTATTTCAAGTAGGCCAGTTACAGGCACTTTTGAATTGTAAAAAAATAAAAAATTTAATTAAATTCTACAAAACTAGGGTCAACGACCATTTATATCTAGACGCCTCATGCACGATCAGACTAACGAAAATTATTCTGTCAAGTCGCTGAGGTACGACGTAAGCGAGGGGGACGGGGTACTGCGTTCTGATTGGCTAACGGGGACGGGGTCTGCGTTCTGATTGGCTAACTCAAGGTCAGTGCGACGAGGGGACTCACAGGAGTGGTCGAGTCACGACGGTTTTAAGACTTTTTTACCTAATGTGTTGACAGACATCGGTCGCCTGTGATTAGGAGTCTAGATATAAATGGTCGTTGACTAGGGTGCTTCAGTCCCAGTCACAAGACATAAAAACTGTGAAAGTACCGTAGATGCCCGTTCCAAGGTGTAGATCTCTATGGTGAAGAACGGGCAAGAAACTCCATGGACACTCTTTTTAAATTGCCGAAATTATTACAGAATCTTTGATATATCATTCATTTTGAGATAGTACCGACACCCGACACCAACTGCAAGACAATCTTCCCCAAACTGTAAAATTTTACCAATCGAATATTACCGTTCTACTATAATTGTGATAAGTACCTAAGATTGAAAATCTATTAAAGAAATTTGACAGATTGAGGTAGGTTGATGTGCTGGCGTCTGTACATTCTGTGAGAACGATGTCTTAATCTTTTCGTTATATTTTATTTACCAGATGACAGTTCTAGCAGCGACCATCTTCCTCACATACATGTGTGCGTGCATCCTGTTCGTGTGCGTGGAGTCCCCTGTGTCCGGACTGGTGCGGGCCGCGCTCGGACAGAGGGGGACGACGGGGGAGGAGAGGGGGGACAGGGGGGAGACTACTAAAGTGTAAATAAAAAAAAAACGTTTTAAAAAATATATCACTTTTCATGTTTCCCTTTATTTTTTTGTATTTTTAGCTAACATAATTATTCTGATATGATTTCCAAAAACTAAACTTGTAAAGTTTGAGAGCCCCCGCAAATTTTTGCGAAAGTAGGTAATGAGGCACGCTAAAAACTTGCTCGATAGATACTTCTTCGACCGACGAGCGGCGAGGTGTAAATTCCGAACTAAATGGTCTGGCTTATTAATTTCACCACTCTTTAAATATTCAACTTTAAAGGTATAAAGGTTTCGAAATGCCTCAAACACTTTTTTGGGACCAAAAAACGCATCTTTTAATACTTCGTTAAGGCTTCGTTTAATACTGGTTTCTCTCAGCCAAATCTGCATTTCTGTGTTTAGGAATAATTGAAGTATTGAGCAAATCAGCGTGCCTCATGCATTTTCCCAAAATTTCAAGTAGCGCTTTTAAGCCATCTGCGACATGTCTCCCAGTGAAAACGTGACTGTAATTTCTTAATTTACAAATGAATTGTTCCTCAACCCAAAGGTTTGGCAGACTAGTAATATAAGTTTTCGTTATTTTATCAGCTTTGCTTAGTTTATTTTTTTGTTATTTTCTTTTTGTTCGCCTTCGTCAGCTTTTTCGTTAAAATTCTTCGGTTTCATGATAAACTCTCGGATGAGGTTGCCGGCGGGAGCTTCCACCATCAGCCAGAGTGGCACAGCTGCGATGAACGATACAAGCGCCATTTCTGCGAATACTCGATACTAAAACAAACAAAAATAAATTTTACTATGTTTAATCCATGATCCTGTGATCTCCGAAGAGTTAGGCAGAGACGTACCTAATACACCCACATTTCATAAATTATGTTTAAGTCCTATGTAAAAGGGGGAGTCTATTTGCCATCTGTTAATGGTAATAGGCTCATTCCTTTAATTTCGCATTTATAATATTATTACTTTGGATTACGGTGTGTTTATGAATTATTATTTTTTTAAACGCATTAACGCATGCGACGCGCATCTTAAAGATGATTTTTAAGGAAAGAAAAATTCAGTTGCAAGTGGGATTCGAACCCGCGTCTTCTGGATAAGTACTCCAGACGCCTTGGGTGGAAGTAGTTAAACACTAATCCAAGAGATGGCGCCACGCTACCGTTAAGAGTACACAGGCCGCTCGGTCGAACTCAACGGTGGGCGCGGCCTAAACGCTTGCTATTTCATCAAGCGGCACGCGAGAAAAGGATAGCGCCAGTGATGAACAGTACGAAACTATTGCGCACACACAGAAACGATCGCGCATACCGTATCCGTCGTGCCGCACACTTGCGCAAGCTCATTGGTACCTAACCTCATCGAAGTTAATCATAACGCGCAAGTAAATCATGTAACTATTTTTAATTATGGTATAAGTATAAGGTGTAGTGTAGCCAAATGAAATGGCGGCTCGGTCCAACCAGTCAAGGTCAACAATAAAATAAAAAACAATAACGAAATAATAACAACAAAAACTTTACAGAACATAAAAAACTATCTAAACTAGGTATATGCTCGACTGTCCGATAGCAGGATCACACGCGCCGCACAAATGAACCTTCAGCACTGTGTGACCATTGGTGACCATCGATTATTATTCTTTTGCGGCTAGCCGCGTATGGCGGCGGCACGTCCGGCGGCACAGCTGCTCGGCAAAAGCCGGCGACAGTGCCGGCGGCACTGTGTAGGAGTCATTAGAGTAGGTACCTAATTACTAATTCATCAAATAAAAATCATGTTATTTAGTTATATTTTTTATTGATAATTGTTCCTTCAAAATAGCGTTTATATAGTGTAAAAGCAATCTCTTCTAGATTGCTAGCTCAGGTTTGATTGAAGGATGGTGTAGCCGTGTGTAAACAAAGTTAGAAGAAGAAGCCAGGACGGGTCGCTAGTATTGTATAATTATTGTTGTAAAAAAACTTTTTGTAAAAAAGGGAACCGAATTCAAAAACAGACACAAAAGAGCGTAAAATAACTTTTCTTTCGGAAGTCGGTAGTTTTGTTTTTAGGGTTCCGCAGCCAAATGGCAAAAACGGAACCCTTATATTATAGATTCGTCATGTCTGTCTGTCTGCCGTATGTCACAGCCACTTTTCTTCGAAAGTATAAGAGCTATCCTGTTGAAACTTTGTAAGTAGATGTTTTATGTGAACCGCATTAGGATTTTTAAACAAAAATAAAAACAAAACAAATTTTGGTGGTACTTACACCCATACTTAGAATTGAAACTCAAAAAAATGTTTTCACCAAATCCATACGTGTGGGATATCTATGGATAGGTCTTTAAAAAATATATTGAGGTTACTAATATCATTTTTAGGGTTCCGTACGTCCGAATACAAAAACGGAACCCTTATAGGATCACTCGTGTGTCCGTCTGTCTGTCGCTTACAGTCAATTATCTCCGAATCTACTAGACCGATTGGGTTGAAATTTGGTACACATAATAATTCCTGTGACCCAAGCACAGAGGTGTGACGTAAATAGATGAAATCTGTATGTGGGAGGTAATTTTTGGGGGGGAAGGGGAAAATGAAAAAATGTCTTGTTGCGACAATCAAATGTATTTTTTTTGTAATTTTAAAATAAATAGTTTCCAAGTTATTCAAGGAAATAGACGAAATTTGACCATTCCCCGCCCCTTATCTCCGAAACTACTGAACCTAAAATTTTGAAAAAAATACAGAAATTAGTTTTCTACTTATAGATTATAGATAACCTGTAAGAAGTCCATATTTGTATATGGAAGGTAATTTTTGGGGGAGGAAGGGGAAAATTTAAAAAAAAAATTTGAAAACTGCATCGTGTGACTTATCAAATGAAAGGTATTGTTGAGGCAAACTTAAAAGTATTTTTTTGTAATTTTAAAATAAATGGTTTCCAAGTTATTCAAAAAAAATAGACGAAGCTTGACCATTCCCCCCCCCCTTTATCTCCGAAACTACTGAACCTAAATTTTTGAAAAAAATACAGGAATTAGATTTCTACTTATAGATTATTTATAGGATAACCTATAAGAAGTCCATATCTGTATATGGGAGGTAATTTATGGGGGGGGAAGGGGAAAATTAAAAAAAAATTGAAAACTGCATCGTGTGACATATCAAATGAAAGGTCTTGTTGAGACAATCTAAAATATATATTTTTTGTAATTTTAAAATTTATTCAAGAAAATAGACGAAATTTGACCATTCCCAATTATCTCCGAAACTACTGAACCTATTTTTTTTTAATACAGAAATTAGTTTTCTACTTATAGATTATAGGAAAACCTATAAGAAGTCCATGATATTAAAATAACATGGTAAATCACTCAATTTTGTGCGTACCAATTTGGGTCAGATTTAAAAAAAAACGTGATAGGTAACATCGTACGGAACCCTCTTCACGCGAGTTCAACTCGCACTTGGCCGGTTTTTTTCTAAACTGAACAGTTTGCGCGAGAGACACTTCCAAAGTCGTAAAATGTGTGTGTCCCCCCTGTAACTTCTAAAATAAGAGAATGATAAAACTAAAAAAAAAAAATATAATGTAGACCTCAACAAAAACTTCCAACGAAAATTGGTTTGAATGAGATACAGTTAGTAGTTTTTGAGTTTTTGAGTTTGATATAGTACATTTTCAAAAACCGCAAATATAACTTTGCCATTCATACAAACACTATGAAAAACAAAGTTATTTTTATTGTTTGTGTATATTACTTACTAATATCAATATAATTATGTCCCTAATCTATGCGCTACTACGGAACCCTTCATGGGCGAGTTCAAGTCGCACTTGGCCGGTTTTTACACTTGGCCAACTGTAAAACGCGAAGTAAATCGTTCAATTCAATCCAATACATAGTCCAAAATTAAATGCAAGGGCAAGATAAGATAAGATCGGGCACGCCCCAATCGCGGCGGTAAGACCCCTCTTTGAAGAGTGGCTGGAGAGGCGTCACGGCGTCCTCACCTTCCGCTTGACACAGGTCGTCACCGGGCACGGATGTTTCGGGAGGTTCCTGTGCATTGGAAAGAAACGCCTGGGTGTCACCACTGCGAGGATCGCCCGGAGGACACGGTGGAGCATACGGTGCAGGACTGCCCCGTCTGCTCCCTTGGGCAGAGCACCGCCGTGTCCTCACGGCAGCGATAGGCGGCGACCTCTCGCGCCCGGCACTGGTTGAGGCTATGCTGCGGGGCGAGACGGAATGGGAAGCGGTCGCCTCCTTCTGCGAAGCAGTCATGCTAACAAAGGAGGAGGCGGGATACGTGAGGGAGAGGACAGCGTCCACCTCACGACCAGCCGCCGCGGGAGACGCCCAAGGCAACGGACGTCGCAACGATCTCCGGCCAACGTAGGCGCGGGCGTGCGGGCGGTGAGTTATGGGTGATTTGCCGCCCGTTCATGGACCATGCCCGGGTCGACGGCGCGTTGTGTTCCACGCGCGCCTCAAAGAGCTGTCAGCAATCTGACGGGGCCCCCTAAGAGGGCCAAAGCCTGCCGGGGTCGCGGGACTGTCTCACCTGGTAACCGTGACCCTGGTACGTAAAGGGCTATTGAAGGTTTTTAATCAGTACAAGTCTGACAGTCCCTCCCGCCCCCGCCCCACCCTGGGCGGGAGAACTTATTTGATGATTTTACCACGAAAAAAAAGGGGTCAATAAGATAAGGCGAAACCAAAACAAAACACGCGCGAAGTCAACTATCAATGTAGAATCATAATCAAAATCCAAAGTTCAATGCCAGGCGTCAATGTGATAACAATAATAAGATGCAAAAGATAAAATTATCATAGGTAACGGAAGTCAACATACACGGCACGCACAACCTCATTACTGTACCTCGAGCACGAATCACTTTCGAAAAAATATTCGTATCGTCTCCGAAAGCATTTTGTATGGGAACTTGAACAGCGCCTCTGGTGAGCGTAAATTGAACTAATTTTGAGAGCACGAACAAATACGTGTAAGTTTCGTATCGTCTTCATACTTCATTCGAAACGTAATTTGAGCCATTTGTATGAAGATAGCAAGCACGAACACAAAATATGACGGATAGTTTCGTAACTGTCGAAGGCTGGCTTACGAGTTTTACGAATATTTATTCACTTCAAATTTGACAGTGAGAAAACATTCGTCGGGGTTTATTGTATGGATAAAATTATAATTAAAGTGATTGTGTTGTAGTATTTTGTTAGAAAATGAATGTGTGCTCCAATATTTATTATAATATGAATGTGTGCTGAAACTTGGACGCTCACCAAGCATATTATAATCCACCGCATGCAAGTTACTCAGAGAGCTATGGAAAGAGCCATGTTGGGCATCTCTCTCTACGACCGGGTGAGAAACACAGAAATTCGTAGAAGAACGAGACTTTTAGACATAGCATGGGTGATAGCAAAAAGAAAGTGGAAGTGGGCGGGCCATATATGCCGTAGACCGGATGGAAGATGGGGAAGGAAGTGTTGGAGTGGAGACCACGAACGGGAAAGAGGAATGTAGGGAGACAACCGACTAGGTTGACAGACGATCTTGTTAAAGTGGCCGGAAGAAACTGGATAGCCATAACACAAAACCGCCAGCAGTGGAAAGATTTGGAAGAGACCTACACTCAGCATTGGGTGACTAAAGGTTGAAGAAGAAGAAGAATGTGTGCTCTAATATTTATTATAATAATATGATATTTTTCTATTTATGCTGCCATAATTCACAAAAAATAAGCACTTGACATGACAGGATTACATAGATCTTTTAGCAACCGTACCTATCATGTTGCTTCTCAATCATTGCTCGATTCATTGATTGATATTATTGTCATTATTAATAAAATAAATAAAATCATCAAACACAGAACATTCATAAAGTGTTTCTTTATTTTTACAATACATTTTTCATTAAATACCATGACAAAATATGCTCCTTAGCCTATTATCGTCTCATGGCCGCACTAAGGTACTCTGTGTTATTCAATATCGGTCTAGCAATATAACGTGAAAGAACAAACAAACTCATATTTGAATTGACTACTATGGATTTAAAACATTCACACTTAAAAATACAAAATAAACATTTTATTATGGACCACAGTTCAATGTATTAGTTAGTTATTTAGGACCTCAAAGATAGGAATTTCTTCATAATGCAAGCCTTATGGAGAAGTACTGTCTTCTCATTCAAGCTCTTCGCCGAATTTCCAAACGAGAGCCTCGTCTCATCATTGAATATCACACAGGTTAACAGACCTTCTTGATCAGGGTGTCAATTACTTATTTACTCCAGTAAGAATACTTCCGTTTAGTTATCTCAGTTTACTGGAATAGCTTACAGAAAAATAACGAACTATAACAACAAAATCATTGAATATTGATTTGAAACCTCTTGACAGCGGACAGATTTGACAATATAGACATTAGGTATGACACAAGCTTTTTTCTAAATCAAATTTTTTTCATGGCTTTTTATTTGTGCCAGTATGACAGACGTTCGTTTAGGAACGCAGTCAAATCAAACACAACGTTTTAGTAATTATTTTAATTATTATCTAACGGAATATTAACTGTTTCTGCAGTTCTTTTGTATTGCGTCATAAATTGAACAGTATTACAATTTTAAATGCCCTAAAATCACTAATTTTCTAACAAAAATCCAGTTTCTGAACGAAACATTCATCCTTATTTACGTTAGTATGACGTCACCAACGTTTTCGTATCGCGCCCTCGGTACTAATTCGAAAGTGCTTCGTGCTTCCGACTTTCGTTGTATGCCGTTATTGTATCGACGGTACGATACGGTGGCGAGACGAAACCTTCAAATATTCGTGCTAGGGGTACTGGACTGGCGGTCTGGCGAACGAAAGCGAAATATTAGGAAATATTATTTAAAAAAATACTGCCCGCGTTTGCGCCGCTCCGCCCACTTCCCCCGTTCCCCGCGGGGGATGTGTATTGAAGTGAGATGCACAATAATTGTTGTTAGAAACGGGCGCGTAAAAATTGATGAGGAGGCTTCTAGAATTTGTGTTCTTATGACAAAATAACTGAATGTTTTGATCCATAGTCAAGTTATATAAATTCTTGAATAAATAAACTACGCCTGTACGAATTTGGTTTTAGAGATTTCATACTCCTTCTGTTATTTAATTACGTCCAAAGTTGCGTTAAATTACGGGTTAAAATATGGAACTTTTGAGGCTGATAACTTTAAAATGACTAAATATTTTTAAATTCTGTTTACGTACAGGCGTAGATCATAACAAGACAAAACAGTATTATGCCCGTCTTGGAACAAAAAATGTCAAACAATGGAGTAATCATCCTAAAACAAATGTATGGAGAAATGCGTGGCTTGTGTAGCCTTAAGCGTTCAAACGAGGTATAGAGAATTTCAGCTTGCAGGTGTATGGGTTGCAATGGCCTAGTTGGTAAGGCGTCTATAGGCGTCTAAGGCGCAAGTGGGACTTGCAACTGAATTTTTCATTCCTCAAAAATCATCCGTAAGCGTGGGTTCGATTTTCAGGAAAATATCTCTAAGTGACACATTTTTTTAGCGTGGTAAAATCATCAAATGAGTCCTCGAACCCAGCGCAGAGCGGGAGGGACTGTCAGACTCATACTGACTAAAATCCACGATGTCCTTCAATAACCCTTACGTTTCGGAGTCACGAAACGTTACATACGGTAACGTTTACTCAATACCTACCATTAAGGCTAAACTGGTACGAAAGGTAGTGGTCTGGAGGGCCAAATAGGTCCTGATGAAGGCCACGTGCAGGAGGTAGGCGCAGTACGACAGTCGGCTCGGGACCGCCCATCCACGCCACTCCACGATGCGCCGACATAAGTCTGCAAGCCATGGTGGAAATGTTTAGGAAAATGCGCGCTAGCTACGGCAAAAAAACATGAACTTTCCATCTGGTGCGGTGGCGTGGTGGTCTAAGCCCCTTCGTTTACTAGGCGACGTAAGTCTCCGATTTCTTACGACTTTGTTATCCAGGTGACTGTCGCAATACAAATCCATAGAGGTGCATACACAGGCACGCGTTAATGGATACCAAAGTCGTAAGATATCGGACACTTGCGTGGCCTAGTGTACAGTCACGAGCAATAGTATGTATACACTAAGCAGTTTTCAAAAGCGATGTTCTGCTATCATATTGATTAAACATTTGCCTTTTCATTAGAGTTCTATTTTGGAAGCCATACTATTACAAAATAGGACTTAATTCAAAGTGCAAACCAGTATTTCACGACTAAATTGCGTTTTAATTTTGTTAAGTGTATACATGTTATTGCTCGTGACTGTACGAAGGGTCTAAATGTGACACCCATCAGTGCGTGTGCATATCAGTCTTTTTCGACCTGACACAACTCGGACAAATTACAGAATTTGGGTTCATTCAGAGTTGTAGCTAACGAGCTACAACTCTGAATGAACCCAAATTCTGTACGTTCATTTACAAACTCCTACAAATACTGACAAAAATACTTCGTCGGGCCCATTTTGGGTGTTCCGCAGAGAACGCTTTAAATGCTGACCAAAATATTTTAAGACCCGAGACTTAGTGTTTAAATTCTTTAATATTAATATAAACCAACTAGAGACTACAACGCGCGTTTCAAATAAGATACATTCATTTGATACAATTCATTTCAAACTCTAGTATCAAGATATTTTGCACCTTGTATCTCAGACAACGTGGTTTACATTTTGTGCCAGTATAGTATTTAGTTTTAAAATTCATTATTAGGGGTTTACCGTCAATTTTAAAGATGCAACTAAATAATAAGAGGGATAGCAAGAAGGAAAATGTTGGCTTGATGAGGCATGCGCTGACTGCCCTGATCCAGAGCTCCGCTCGAGGTCTGTCTCCGAAGAACCAGCTGCAGGCGTAGTGGAGAGCCAATCCTGAGGGAAACACCAATGCGACCAGGTATCGATATTTCTGAAAATGAAAACATTCCGTTAATAACTTCAAAGTAAATAACGTAATAGTAGACCACCATTTCTACAATTATATTTAGGTCCTTTAACGGGCGGTGATCTTATTAACATCTTCCTGACTTTAACCCAATTATAAGTTGATTAGGTACCTACCTTAAAATGAAACATTGAATTCATTTGTAGAATGGAACGTAAAATGAGTGAATGACAGGTAGGGGTGTGAGACAAGGAGTGAATGGCAGGTGATTGCTAATATTAATAATATTGTGTACGAATGTACGAAGTAATGTGTAGGTATATTGTGTGTTACGAACCAAAATAGAAATTGTAACCGTCATCACGCTAGGGCGCGGCATGATGATGGAAACAATTTTTATTTTGGTTATTGTACCAACATGTAGATAGCTGATAGGTCTACATGTTTGTACAATGTTAATAATGAAGAAGGCGTTGTTATAACCTTCCTTATAACCTTACTCAACCAACTTAGGAACTGTTAGGAAAATGCTCTTCTTCTTCTTCCTTGCCTTTTCCCTTTACTTGGGGTCGGCCCTCCTCGTATTTCGGCGCCAGGCCGCTCTGTCCTGGGTTGTCTGTAGATTCAGCTGTGCCCGTTCCATATCCCTGGTAACGGTTGTCAGCCACGTGGCTAGTGGTTACACTGTAACTGTTAGGAAAATGCTGATGAAAAAAAAAATCAATTTACCCGTAATCTGTTGACATCAATGCCTTTCTTCTGATAATAGTAAACGATGTAGGCAAGAGAGACGCCCATGGAGTATCCCGCGAGGTTGGTGTGACCACGTCTGTACGTGTAGTTGAACGTTGGCTCGTTCATGAAGATTGCTTGGATCGCCCTGGAGACAAGGGATCAATTAACAATTGGCCGGGACACGTCGAGCTTCATTGTCTCGGCGCTTCTCTGGTGGTTGCCACTGTTGATTCTGGCTCTCAGGAGTTGCAGTGGTTTGGGAATAGTGTGGTGGGTTTGTCCCAAAAAAAAAAATTGCCTGATCAACAAAATGTTGTGTAAAGCGACACTCACTGTATTTTTTTGTGAAATTTGTTGCTGTACTGCGAGTAGTGGGTTCAATTCATGGAACAAATATTTGTATGAACTACAAATAGTTATTCCGGGGCTGGCAGTTTGTGTGTGGATTAAAATATTCGTAAGCACACCCACTATACAGGAGGATTATCCTAATGTGAGGTTTTTCTTATTAGTTAAGTGAATACAAAACTCACTCGGGCGATGGAATCAAGCAGCCGTCCAGGTTCCTGTAGTAGGTGACAAGGCCCGGAATAATGGACCCGACTACGACGATGATCGGGAGAAAGATCTTCCTGTAGCGGGGAGACTTCAAGAGCAGGAAGAGCACCACACCGAAATAATACAACTGAGTGTCGGTTGCTAAGTACCTAGAATAGAAAGTAATGAATCATCAGCTGCCTAGCCTTTTCCGAACCATGTTGGGTTCGGATTGTAATCTGCCTAGATGTAGCAGACCGTTTTTTATGCGTTATACTTCGTTTCTCTTTCTTACCAAGTATGTTGCATGCATTGTGATTTATCGTTATAATTGTTGATGTATATTAAATTCATCCACCAATTTTCTCTGCAGTCTTCCACTTCATTACCGACCACCTCCTGCAAAGTGAAATGTGGTGATGAATAAATATTTCAGCAAGCAGATTTTTTTACGTAAAGCTTGATGAAACTGTTTATTTAGTACTCGCTATTAAAAGAAATAATTCTAAAAAAGTTACTTAAATGTAATAACAAACAAAAAGATAGTGTTGTATGTCTTACGGCTGTGCCAAACAGGCCCAGTTCATCAGAACACCCGGACAGCTTGTGCCTTTTTTTCAAAGTAACAGAACTGTGCTGTTTATATGGGGTTTTAGACCATTTCCCATTTCCCGCCGCGCTGGTCCAGTGCGTGTTGGTAGGTCGCCAGAGCCTCGTTGGTCACGAGTAGATGAGGTTGACTTGGGTTCCTGGGCTGTTGTTGGGAACCTGTATGGGCTCACACGGGCGTCGTTGCCGAGGGAGGCCTAGGAAACGCTCGACAAATTGGCCGAAGAAATCCACCCACAGGGAAGAGTGGAAGGTTATGGGGGAGACCTTTGCCCAGAAGTGGGACAATACAGGTTAAAACATAAAAAATACACACACAACTGACCTGCCACAATGGACCATCTGAGAGGAATTTGAACCAGGTGACATGCAGAGCCAATACAACTGCATAAGTTGGTGTTAATCTGTGCACAGAAAATACATTCGTTGGCCAGCAAAAAGATAAAGATAACGGCTCGGGGCTTAACACATAATAATTTAATGAATATGGATATTTTGTACCATCAGTCAACGTCATTCATTATATGTATAATGGAAAAACCTGGTGTTTGAACCCAGGACTTCATATTATAAAAGAGCAATTCTGTCATTACAATTTCTTTATTCTGCACGCGTTGCATGATTTATTAGATCTTTACCAAGAATAGTTCTTTTTGTCCTAGTATGGCACGACCAGTAGATGACTTTGAAATTCTGAATTCTTTAGGACATAAATAAATTGAAATTGAATTTTATGAGACTGCTTACATAATGAATTGTATCATATACTTAAATAACACTTACCTCAACCATCTGAGGCTTATTAATTTTGGGAGCATTGCCCATGAAATTTTGCTCTTCTCAGTCTGAAGTAGTGCATTGTAGACCAATAGGAAGCCGGATATCATCAGGAATGTCTGCATGATTAAAGTGCCGGGAAGCATTATTTTCATTGACTCCAAATGGTATATCTGAAAAAAATCAGACTCGTTACTAAAAATCTACGGTATTCCTTCAATAGCTCCTTGCGTTCCAGGATGAGACAGTCCCGCGACCCTTCTGGCATGGCTTCAAGTCCTTTATGCCTAATTTTTCTTTATGCTGGTCGCTTTTCAAGACAGTAGATTTATCATACAAACAGTGGAAGATCAATCCTAATAACGCAAATCGTGGTGTTGTCGCATTTTGAAAGCATGTTACATTTCGGGGAAATAATGGTAATTTGGAGACACAAATTGAGCATTTGAAAATTCTTAAATGCGTCTAGTTTCATGAATATTTTACTTTGTTCTTTTTACTTAGTACCTATTTATTAAGCCGCGTACGCACGTACGAACACGAACATAGCGAACACAAACATCAAATCGGAACATTTGGTTCTTACGCGGCATATTCGAACACGATCAATGAAAACATAGTTCGAGTCGAGTTCGCACACAACAGTCGAACTGAGGTACGGGCAGGATTAGCTACCTCTGCCGGCCCGCTCGCACCCCGCCAAGATCTATAAGAACAGTTTTGTTTCGTGACATTTATTAAAGCTCTTCGAACACCGTCCATCCAGAACATACTAAAAGGATCTCCGCAAACATGTTTGTCGAACAGAGTGTTCGATTTTCGTTAGTGGTACGCACGTGCGAACCAAGTTGTTGCGTATCATGCAACGCAACAAATTTGTTCGTACGTGTGTACGCGGCTTTAGGGGTACCTATGTGTTGCTTTCGGGATGGACAATATCTTTATTGATTTACAAATAAGTAATTCTACGCACTTGTTCCGCAAATTCTGGATTTTCTATGAACACCATAGAAGCGATAATTGCGTGTCCCATTATCACAAGAATGATCGACATAGTTCTGAAAAAAAAAAAACTTAAATTGTTAAGTGGCGACTAACATTTCATAACTCAAAATTCTTCCTTTTAAGATGGTGTTTTAATTCGAGTAGGTGATAAAATACAGCTTTCAATCATAATAAATTTATAAAAACTATTATCTGTTTTTACTATTTTTAAAATATGTAGTTGCAGAAAAGCCATATTATGTTATCATTGATTGATTTGGGAGTCAATTTTATCTAGCCTCGCCCAACAAATATAAAAAAGTTATGCACCTGATACCGGTTATCGACTTTAATCGTTTGAGTCGAGGGTCCTGATTTTCAGCAATGGGTGCCGTCAACTTCCTCCAATTTTTGCGTATGGAGAAACATAGAAGGAATTTGGTAACTAGCACAAAAAAGGAAATGTATTAATTACAGTCAAGAAAATTAAACAAAGCTGAGAAGAAAATATTCTTACCAAAAGCAAGTACGTATTTAATTTTAATTATGTCCGATTGAGTAAATTCATAAAATTAATCCTGGAATATTTCATAAATCTTATACAAAATAACGCATGCGTCGCGAATTTCAATGATTTTCTATGGAAAGAAAAATGTTGGATGTACTGAATCCGGAGGTCGCAGTTTCAAATCCTGCTTGTGGTTCGAATTTTTCCTTCCATAAAAAGTCTTTAATAGTGGAAGTTTTGAAAGTGGGGCCTTTAATAGAAAAGTTAAACGAGAATCGTTTGCGTTGCTATGGACATTTGTCATAGAGAAAACAAACGAATATGGGGGCTCGTGACGTCAGAATAATGGCAGATTTACATTGAGTCAGTAACTGGCGTCAGTGCTGGCGCCGAAAACTGACTTATGCTATTTATACGAGGTCAGTATTTCAAGAAATCAATTTACATTATGGCAGTGCCAGGTCAGCACTGACTCGTCAGTGGACCACAGACTAAATATCAGTGGACTGACGCCAGTTACTGACTCAATGTAAATCTGCCATAAAGGTAAAAAAACCGGCCAAGAGCGAGTCGGACTCGCCCATAAAGGGTTCCGTAGCAGCAAGTAATAACATACTATAAAAGTTCTTGTAGTTGGTTCCAACTTTGAAAGGTTTACGATTTAGGACGTATTAAAAAAAAAAAACTTGAGAGGTGTCAAGGCACGTCGAAAATCGCTATGAACCTGTTAAAAAGGTTCAAGCGATTTTCGACCCTCCACCCCACACTACCCCACTCCACTCCGCTCCACTTCGCTCCACTCCGCTCCACTCCGCTCCACTCCGCTCCACTCCGCTCCACTTCGCTCCACTCCGCTCCACTCCGCTCCACTCCGCCCCACTCCGCTCCACTCCGCTCCACTCCGCTCCACTCCGCTCCACTCCGCTCTACTCCACTCCGCTCCGCTCCGCTCCACTCCCTTCCACTCCACTCCGCTCCACTCCACTCCACTCCGCTCCACTCCACTCCACTCCGCTCCACTCCACTCCACTCCACTCCACTCCACTCCACTGCACTGCACTCCACTCCACTGCACTCCACTCCACTCCACTACCTATTATAGCTGTAAAAATGAAGTTGACAAACTTACATTTGCAGTTGTTCTCCGATACATTTTGTTTAGGAAAATGTTATCCCAGTACGTTTTATAAGTTGGTCAACTATTACTCGTAAACTTGTAAAGCCCACTTAGTCATGATAATTTTCTTTTAAACTTCGTTATATATACTACTATTGTAAATTTTTTCACACCCCCAAACATAACCGTTTAGCTGGTAGAGGGGGGGGACACTCGAGTAGGGCAAAAATTAGCACTTTAAAGCTTAATATTTCACAAACGAATCTTTTTATCAAAAAATTGTTAATGGAAACTACCAATATTTTTTAAAGGCCCATTGAATGATACCCCACACTAAGGGGTACGCGAGAAAAAAAAAAAACATCCCCGCTTTACGTGTACAGGAGGTACCCTAAAAAAAAATATTTTACGAGATTTTATTTTACCACTTTTTTGACGCAACAAATCCGTATATTTACACCAAATTACAGCTTTCTAGTGCTGGGCGTCTCTGAGCTAAGCTGCGGACAGACGGACGGACGGACGGACGGACATGGCGAAACTATAAGGGTTCCTTGTTGACTACGGAACCCTAAAAACTGTACTTACATCTGACGTATTGGCAATTTAAAAAATGTCGTATCTCCGTCAATTTTAGTTTACATAACAAAATAAATAATACGTGTCAATTTTTAGGGTTCCGTAGTCAACAAGGAACCCTTATAGTTTCGCCATGTCCGTCCGTCCGTCCGTCCGTCTGTCCGCAGCTTAGCTCAGAGACGCCCAGCACTAGAAAGCTGTAATTTGGTGTAAATATACGGATTTGTTGCGTCAAAAAAGTGGTAAAATAAAATCTCGTAAAATATTTTTTTTTAGGGTACCTCCTGTACACGTAAAGCGGGGATGTTTTTTTTTTTTCTCGCGTACCCCTTAGTGTGGGGTATCATTAAATAGGCCTTTAAAAAATATTGGTAGTTTCCATCAACAATTTTTTGATAAAAAGATTCGTTTGTGAAATATTAAGCTTTAAAGTGCTAATTTTTGCACTACTCGAGTGTCCCCCCCCTCTACCAGCTAAACGGTTATGTTTGGGGGTGTGAAAAAATTTACAATAGTAGTATATATAACGAAGTTTAAAAGAAAATTATCATGACTAAGTGGGCTTTACAAGTTTACGAGTAATAGTTGACCAACTTATAAAACGTACTGGGATAACATTTTCCTAAACAAAATGTATCGGAGAACAACTGCAAATGTAAGTTTGTCAACTTCATTTTTACAGCTATAATAGGTAGTGGAGTGGAGTGGAGTGCAGTGCAGTGGAGTGGAGTGGAGTGGAGTGGAGTGGAGTGGAGTGGAGTGGAGTGGAGTGGAGTGGAGTGGAGTGGAGTGGAGCGGAGTGGAGTGGAGTGGAGTGGAGCGGAGCGGAGTGGAGTGGAGTGGAGCGGAGTGGAGTGGAGTGGAGCGGAGTGGAGTGGAGTGGAGCGGAGCGGAGTGGAGTGGAAGGGAGTGGAGCGGAGCGGAGCGGAGCGGAGCGGAGTGGAGCGGAGTGGAGCGGAGTGGAGCGGATTGGAGCGGAGTGGAGCGGAGTGGAGTGGGGTAGTGTGGGGTGGAGGGTCGAAAATCGCTTGAACCTTTTTAAAAGGTTCATAGCGATTTTCGACGTGCCTTGACACCTCTCAAGTTTTTTTTTTTAATACGTCATGAATCGTAAACCTTTCAAAGTTGGAACCAACTACAAGAACTTTTATAGTATGTTATTACTTGCTGCTACGGAACCCTTTATGGGCGAGTCCGACTCGCTCTTGGCCGGTTTTTTTTTATAATTTAATTGACGGACTATTTCAATTTTTTCAGTCAAATACCGCAAATGCCCTATTGTATGACGAATGACATGAAAGAGAAAATGATAGCATGATTTGGTTAACAATTATGTAGTGTTAAAGAAGAAAATATGTTGCGCTTGCGTTATCCTCAAGTAACATGAGGACGAGAGAAGGAAGATATTACTTGTTGATCAAACACGATAAAAAATATTCACCAGCATCATTTCCCTCCCCAAAAATGGGCTCGTACAAGGTTCCTATTAGGTTGACTAGTAATATTAGACCACAAAGGGCGGCTACAGCAATATCCAAGTCATCTGGTTGCATGTCCTTCGGTGGCTGATTACAAGACCACCTGAAAAATAAAATTGATTTACTTGAGTTAAATAACGAACGAAAAGCTTTTTTTCGAAAGTCGTTCTTAACCTGGTTTTTCCGAATCACTTTGAGGTCAAAAGTCGGTCGAGTATAGAGTAAGGGTGTTACCACACCAAACGATCGACAGTCGATCGACGACATCGATCGACATCGGTCGACGTTGATCGGTTGGTGTGGTAGCTTTTATTGATCGACGGATACCGGTGGACTAATCAATCGATCAATTCCATCGATCGTCATCGGTCGACGTTGATCGGTTGGTGTGGTAGCTTTTATTGATCGACGGATACCGGTGGACTAACCAATCGATCGATTCCATCGATCGTCATCGGTCGACGTTGGTCGATTGGTGTGGTAGCTTTTATTGATCGACGGATACCGGTCGACTAACCAACCGATCGATTGCCGGTCGATGGCATCGGTCGACTATCGATTGATTGGTGTGGTAGAAACTATCGATCGACGTCGACTAATCCATTTTACCATTGATCGATTGGTGTGGTAACACCCTAAGAGAGAGGAAGTTAAAAATAGTATTATTTTAGATGAACCAACTGCATATTTGACATCCACTGCCCAATTAGTTCTAAGTTACATGATACTCCTTTGTAAGACTGGATGTCCTATCGAGATCTGGCTTAAGTCAGACTTTGGCTGAGTACCTGTAACGCCTGTCAAATATCTATAAATACAGCGGAACGAAACGGCTCAACATGCTTTCTGAGCCCTGGAGGAAACTTGGTGTGCAATAGATGGTCACTTATCGACTAAGTGACCTTGGCAGGGAAGCGGTTGCCTTCTTCTGCGAAGCAGTCATGCTCGCGAAGGAGGAGGTGGGCCGCGTGAGAGAGAAGATAGCGTCCTCCCTGCACCCCAGCCGCAGTGGTAGACGCCCATTGCGACGGATGTCGCCAGACGATCTCCGGTCACCGCAGGCGCGAGCATGCGGGCGACGAGTAATGGGCGACTCGCTGTCTGACCATGGACCATGTCCGGGTCGACGGTGCGTTGTGTTCCACGCGCGCCTCAAAGAGTGTCAGCATGATGACGGGGCCCCCTCTAGAGGGCCCAAGCCTGCCGGGGTCGCGGGACTTATCTCATTACCGTGACCCTGCAACGTAAAGGGCTATTGAAGGACACCGTGGATTTTGGGAGGACTCACTTGATGATATTACCACGATAAAAAACTGACCTTGGCAAGCGTGGCTTAACTTAGAAAATCGATCCGTGTAACTGTTATAAAGCACGAACTCGAATCAAAAGCTATGCGTCACTTCCACGCAAAGTGGCCGTCGCTCAGTAATATATTGTAACACAATGCAAGGCATTTTCTTAGACTAAGGCTTTCAACGGCATCAAAGGTTCACTTAAAGACGTCTACGGCTGCAGCATGTTACAGGCTATAAAAGGAAAGTAATTATAAACAAAAAAAAACCGGCCAAGTGCGAGTTGGACTCGCCCATGAAGGGTTCCGTAGCAGCAAGCATAGATTAGAGATATAATTATATTGAGATTAGTAAGTAATATACACAAACAATAAAAATAACTTTGTTTTTCATAGTATTTGTATGAATGGCAAAGTTATATTTGCGGTTTTTGAAAATGTACTATATCTCAAAAACTGCTAAATGTATCTCATCCAAACCAATTTTCGTTGGTAGTTTTGGTTGAGGTCTACATTATATATTTTTTTTAGTTTTATCATTCTCTTATTTTAGAAGTTACGGGGGGGGGGACACACTTTTTACCACTTTGGAAGTGTCTCTCGAGCAAACTGTTCAGTTTAGAAAAAAATGATGTTAGTAACCTCAATATCATTTTTAAAGACCTATTCATAGATACCCCACACGTATGGGTTTGGTGAAAATTTTTTTTGAGTTTCAATTCTAAGTATGGGGGGCACCCCCAAAATTTGTTTTGTTCTGATTTTTGTGTGAAAATCCTAATGCGGTTCACATAATACATCTTTCTACCAAGTTTCAACAGGATAGCTCTTATACTTTCGACAAAAAGTGGCTGTGACATACACGGACAGACAGACAGACAGACAGACAGACATGACGAATCTATAAGGGTTCCGTTTTTGCCATTTGGCTACGGAACCCTAAAAAGTGTAAAAGTACCTGTCAGTTAATCTAGCCTTCAATTGGTGCTTGTTGTACAAGGATTCGTTGAAGCATGCCTCTAGGACGGTTTCTATGGCCAACCCTGTCTGGTTGAATTTTGTACATGTTTCGGTCACGCAGATTCCTTTAAATATTTTTGTGTGATTGAAGTGGGTCGTATTATGCTCTGAAAATTCCTGAAAAAATAAAATGTCTATGTTATTTCTAAAACTCGCCTAGCCCATAGTTATTTCCACCTACTTGTACTTCTAAGCCCATTTGCAGAGGTAAAGTTTGGATCCATAGGGGAATCTGCGAAACTACTTAACCAATTCCAAAGTTTTGACCGTTAAACGTTTTCGATTTAAATACACGTATACGTCGCACACGTGTCTTGTGCTATAGACTGACCGCTTTAATGAATTCTGTCCTCCCTTGCCTCAGTTATGAAAAGTACCGCATATACTTACATGTATCATGTCCAGCAGTGGGCTAGGAGTATCAGACACCAGCTCAAACTCTACGAAACAGTAGACACCTTCGGGATCCGAGCGACATTTCGCGAACGAGTCTATTTCATACTTAGGCGGCATTCGTTTGTACTCCGATTCTGGGAAAAGAAAAGGAATATGTTTATCGTAACGATTTTTTTTTCCCCACAGCGAAAATTTCTCCTGTACCGTGGGTGCGTTTACAAACATAATAAACTCACATACACAAATGCCCAGACCCAGTTAGAGAGAGGGAGTGGACCATAATCCACCACGCGGGCCCAGTGCGGGTTGGTGGATGTCACATGTCTTCGATTTTTTGGTTCTAGGACATGCTGGTTTCCTCACGATGTTTTCCTTCACCGTTTTGAGAGCAGTGGTGATGAAATAAATTACACAAAGTAATGCGCCTGGCCGGATTCGAACCCACGACCTACAACTCGTAAGTCGGGGCCGATGCCTCTGGGCCACCACTGCTCACTATAGCCTATAGCACTCACGAATAATGTAGATTTCTACCAGTGAAACATTTTTTAACATTGGTTTATTACTTCCGGAGATTACCCCCTACATACAAACTTACAAACAAATGTTACCTCTTTATAATATTAGTATAGAGATTACGTTATGGTTAAAGATATTTATTTCCCAATAAGAAATTACAACAATTTCACTTGTTTGAGAACATTTTTAACATAATAAACTTACGATACCTACTTTGACAGTCGTATTCAATAATCTTTACACATAAACATTTTTTTTATTTCACTTTTCGCAACTTTTAACATAAAACCAATTTATTTACTAATCTACCTACTAAATTCTAACTTTTGTGGTGGCTCGTTACAAATCAGAGATAAGGAATGCGAACTCGGTGCCACAACAAAGAAAAATGTATAGTAGAACAAGTTTGTCCTACTGTAACAACGTTCGATCATTAAGAATAATTATGTTTTTTTAAATTTTCCTTAAAATTGTCAAACGTGTTCGCATTCTTTACCTCTTTGGGTAAGTTATTGTATTGTTTTACTCCAGCGAAACGTTCGCGTATGAGTTAGAACCTTCGGACACAAAGCGACGCAAATCTCCGATATCTTACGACTTTGGTATCCATTGACGCGTGCGTCTGTGTGCGGATCTCTATGATTTCTATTGCGTTAGTCACCTGGATACCAAAGTCGTAAGGTATCCGAGATTTGGGGTGCTAAGACAGGAAACCTCCACGTGCGCCCGTGGGCTGGAGTTCCCTCTCGGATACGTCCGGGGGGAAGACCAGTTTTTCGGGCCGGTGCACCCTGGGATGCGGGCAAAAACTCTTCCTTAGGCACTGAGTGCCTAAGGGGTCTCTTTGCCCGTATGCGAATAGCCTGTCGTGTGGATGCTCCAACGCGTGTCCCTCTGATTAGCAGAGGGCACAGCGGCGGAGCGAGCTTGCGGACGGTGAGTAATGGGTATGCTCGCCGTCTGACCAAGGACCAAGCCCGGGTCGGTGGCGCGTCGTGTCGTGTTTCGCGCGTGCCTTCGGGGAGTTGGCTTATGGGGCCAAATGCCTGCCCCGGAAAGTAAAGGGCATCCGAAGGAACACGGGTGGATTTTAGTCAGTAAGAGTCTGACAGTCCCTTCCGCCCCACCCAGGGCGGGAAGACTCATTTGATGATTTTACCACCTAAAAAAAAAGGTATCGGAGATTTGCATTTTGTGTACGAAGTAGCTTATTGTTATTAGGTACCCGGCGGTTATGATTTTTAACCGACGAAAAAAAAAGGAGGAGGTTCTCAATTCGACATGTATATTTTTTTTTTTTTTTTTTTTTTATGTATGACCACGCATAACTTTTCCCAGCGTGGTCCGATTTCAAAAATTCTTTTTTTGTTGGAAAGAGTATATCTCAAAGTTGGTCCCATTTTAATTTCAAAACTAAAATCGGCCTCTAAGGGTAGAAAAAAAGGAATTGATTGTCAACTTTCCTACAGAAGTTTCAGTTGTGAACCGATTCGTTTGAAATAAAGTTAACATATGTAGTTCTGAGGACATTACTATATAGCAGAAATGTGGAGAAGATAACATGATGGTGTCACCATCATCAGATCAACTCCAGATCCCTGTTATGTTGTGAAGTCAGTCCCAAGAGTTCCTCAACAGTTAACAACAGCTATATCGTGTTTGGACTCATTTCACTCAGCTTGATGAGAACTTTAGACCCAGCTGAGGTATCATTGTCATCGAGGGTCTGAGGATGGTGACGGAAAGCAGGGGCAAGAGGTCCTCAACAGTTAACAGCACCTATATCGTGTTTGGGCTCATTTCATTAGTCTTGATAAAAATTTTAGACCTAGCTGGAGTATAATTGTCATCGAGGGTCTGATGATGAGGACAGAAGGCAGTAGCAAGAGATCCTCAACAGTTAACAGCAACTATATCGTATTTGGGCTCATTTCATTCATCATGATAAGAACTTTAAACATAGTTGGGATTTGACAGTCGTTGACAGTCTGAGAGTGGAGTTTTTAGTTGCAAGTTACAGGTCCTCAACAGTTAATACTAATTACTGTGACGGTTACGTTGACAATGACAAAAGGGAAGACGGGTTTTTCCATGTGTTAAACACTCTAATCATGGTATACAACTAAAAAGCTAAAAATAATAACTTTTTAACAAAAAAATCAAACCGACGAAAGATTGAACTGAAAAGCTAAAAATAAATTTTGAGGCGGCGCCAAAGAAACAATCAACGAAAAGCAACCTAGCTACAATAAAATTATGCTTCTCTTCAAATAATTAATTTAGGTACATGTTTGTATGTTTGTTTGGCGCCGCCTCAAAATTTATTTTTAGCTTTTCAGTTCAATCTTTCGTCGGTTTGATTTTTTTGTTAAAAAGTTATTATGATCGGTATGTAAGTACATAAATTATGTTCCTCTCAGGGGAACATACAGAGGAATCCTCTGTTCCCCAATAACTTCTGAATTACTGATCGTAATTTGACAAATAGGGTATCATTGGAAGCATTTCGTAACCGTGGTTGTATGCCATTTTCCATGCAAACAATACATTCTCACAGTACGGGGATCATAAAATTCGGGCAAAGTGGCATACGACCAAATATTTCCTTGTTTCGTTCTTTTTAGAGCTTAATTTTTTTTTGTATTTTAATGGCACTTGAAGTTCTTTGAAGTCTTAGAAAAACCGCCACAAAAACATGAACGCACATTTATTTCGTCCTAGTCAATGTCATAATGCGTAGCGAGGTCAGGTCGTTAGTAATTTATTACCTACACAAAAACCTAATAAACTGGCTCTCAAACTGGATAGACGAATTAGGGTCAATTCACACCGAGACACGACCTGTGCCCACATTTCAATAGAGTGACTCAAAATCTAACTTTACGTATTTACTACACGATATCTATAGTATATTATATAAAAGAAATTAGTGTTAGTTACACTGGGTTACAATGGGCGACTCGCTGTCCGAATATGGACCACGCCCAGGTCGACGGCGCGTTGTGTTTCACGTGCGCCTCAAAAAGCTGTCAGCAATATGATATCCCCCCTTTAGAGGACTCATCACTCAGGAAGAATCATTGATTCATGACTTGATTTTTTAAAATTATATTTTGTTATCCTAATTAAAATCGAAAATCTGCCCATTTATTGCCTCTAAGGCGGAACAAAGTTCGCCGGGTCAGCTAGTTACACATCTAACCACACACCGATACTCATTCCACCGATGACGCGACGCAGCGCGGCGCCGCGCGCACTTCTTAATAGAGACTCAAAATCGAACTTTATTTACTACACGATATTATACATATTTCCAGTACCGTCGCTCGTGGCACGTCGCGCCGCGTCACGTCTCAGTGGATACTGACCCATAAGGTCATCCCCATAATCATTATGGTTGCAAAATTCAAGTACGTATTTTGTTATGTATATTTACACATATAACTTTGTTACTTGTACATATTTCTATTATTATACCATCCCTCGTTTTTAGGGTTCTGTACCTCAAAAGTAAAAACGGAACTATTTGTTGTCCGTCTGTCCGTCTGTGAAGACCATTTTTCTCAGGAACACGTGGAGGTATCAAGCTGAAATACTTATTCAAATACTCAACTCTACTGCCTAATTTTAACTTTTTTCTTGGATAAATTATTTTCAACTAAGGGACCCATAACTATGTGCGTTCCGACAAGCATTTTGCCGATTTTTAGGGTTCCGTAGTCAACAAGGAACCCTTATAGTTTCGCCATGTCCGTCCGTCCGTCCGTCCGTCTGTCCGCAGCTTAGCTCAGAGACGCCCAGCACTAGAAAGCTGTAATTTGGTGTAAATATACGGATTTGTTGCGTCAAAAAAGTGGTAAAATAAAATCTCGTAAAATATTTTTTTTTAGGGTACCTCCTGTACACGTAAAGCGGGGATGTTTTTTTTTTTTCTCGCGTACCCCTTAGTGTGGGGTATCATTCAATAGGCCTTTAAAAAATATTGGTAGTTTCCATCAACAATTTTTTGATAAAAAGATTCGTTTGTGAAATATTAAGCTTTAAAGTGCTAATTTTTGCCCTACTCGAGTGTCCCCCCCCTCTACCAGCTAAACGGTTATGTTTGGGGGTGTGAAAAAATTTACAATAGTAGTATATATAACGAAGTTTAAAAGAAAATTATCATGACTAAGTGGGCTTTACAAGTTTACGAGTAATAGTTGACCAACTTATAAAACGTACTGGGATAACATTTTCCTAAACAAAATGTATCGGAGAACAACTGCAAATGTAAGTTTGTCAACTTCATTTTTACAGCTATAATAGGTAGTGGAGTGGAGTGGAGTGCAGTGGAGTGGAGTGCAGTGCAGTGGAGTGGAGTGGAGTGGAGTGGAGTGGAGCGGAATGGAGTGGAGTGGAGCGGAGTGGAGTGGAGTGGAGCGGAGTGGAGTGGAAGGGAGTGGAGCGGAGCGGAGCGGAGTGGAGTAGAGCGGAGTGGAGCGGAGTGGAGCGGAGTGGAGCGGAGTGGAGCGGAGTGGGGCGGAGTGGAGCGGAGTGGAGCGGAGTGGAGCGAAGTGGAGCGGAGTGGAGCGGAGTGGAGCGGAGTGGAGCGGAGTGGAGCGAAGTGGAGCGGAGTGGAGTGGGGTAGTGTGGGGTGGAGGGTCGAAAATCGCTTGAACCTTTTTAACAGGTTCATAGCGATTTTCGACGTGCCTTGACACCTCTCAAGTTTTTTTTTTTTAATACGTCCTAAATCGTAAACCTTTCAAAGTTGGAACCAACTACAAGAACTTTTATAGTATGTTATTACTTGCTGCTACGGAACCCTTTATGGGCGAGTCCGACTCGCTCTTGGCCGGTTTTTTTTAAATATGTAACAGCTTTACTATGGCTTCTGTGGGGGTGATTTCATAAAATGTTACGGAAATGGAATAGGAGTGGTCAAATTAAATAGCGCGTTATTTTACTTGACCAGTGAATGAATGAATGAATGAATGATTGTTTATTTGCACAGAAAGTAGGTACAATATTGAGATGTTAAGTATTAACAGATGATCCTTATACTTTCTACCTTAACTAAGGCATGCAAAACAGTTTAACACTACAAATACAGGCATAAGAACACAGACACAAAATACAAACACAATGTCAATATAAATTGTTAGTCAATTATTTTAAAGTCATATTATTAAGTATGTCATGATTGAATTATTTATGTCAGGCATAGGTACAGAAATGTCAGAATTATTTTAAGTCTTGATTATTTAAAAAATCACAAATCGAGTAATAACATTTATTTGTCAACAAATTTATCAATTTCTTTTTAAAGATTGGAGTGGTCTGTGTTTTTATGTCATCTGGTATTTTATTAAATATAATCGGGCCCATACAAAAGACACTTTTCTCCAATAAGGCGGTGTTATAGTGATCAACATTAAGCATGTTTTTGTATTGTTTCCTTACTGGTCTGTTTCTAGTATCGGATACTTTATTAAAGAGGTTCATATTTGATTTTACAAAAACAGAAATTTCTAAAATATAAAGACATGGGAATGTTAGTATTTTCAAGGACTTAAACATAGGTACACAGCTATCTGTTGCTAACAAATTACACATTGCCCTTACACATCGTTTTTGAGCCTTGAACACCTGTTCTCTCAGGCTACAATTTCCCCAAAATATCAAGCCGTATCTCAAAATCGACGCAACTAACCCATGGTATGCAACTAATCTTGTGCGCGCAGACTTTTTAGAGTGAGCCGTCATCAGATTGTATCAACTATTATAAGATTATTTCTCCAGTCTGTTTTTGGGTGAGAAAGCAAGGTTAAGCTACACAATTGTCTAGGTCTGTTTTTGGATGGGTCACTAAAGATATACAACTCTTGCAGAGGTCTTTCTGTGGATAAGTCTCCAAGTCAAAGTATTATTACCATTTCTTTTGGCCTAGGGCAGGGCGGGAGGGACTGTCAGACTTGTACTGACTAAAATCCACGGTGTCCTTCATTAGCCCTTTACGTTCCAGGATTACGGTTACCTGATGGGACAGTCCCGCGTCCCCAAGTTTTATTACCATGAGGTGTCATAGAGCGACAACTGTACAGATACCGGCACGGTTCTTGAGCGCTCGGTGTAAGAGTGGGGATCGCTTTGCGCATCATACACTTATCGACAAATGAAACGCACAAAACAACGAATCCCGAGTGGCGGCTATGACGCGATGCGCTACGGCACGCTACGCGGGCCAATCACTACACTTTCCCCGCCCCCGTTCCTCGCTTCATCTACCAAAGGGACCTAATAACTCACTTCTGCGCAGGTGAAGGTCAGCGCTCAACATCCATGCCGGTATTTGTATAAGGATCGCAGGTTTATTTCATAATGACAAGTGATCCGCCCTTGCTTCCCAAAATTGAGACTGAATCTTGAATGAGGGGTCAGACTCAATTGCAACCTTCATTCTACTTTATAAGAATATCGTCACAACGGTTCTGTAGACTTTATATGGTGAGGCTGGTCAGGTTTCTGTCATAAAACAGGGCTCATCTTTTAAATTGGCCAACATGGGGAAATCCGCATCAATGAGAAATACGGAAATACTTTCTTTGGAAACCTTAGCTCTTTTTTAATGTTAACCATATGGAATATACCTATTTATTTTTTTGGTCAAGTGTGAGTTGTCTAAGTTCGCAATTTAGACTCGAGGCTGGCGGGTCGATCAACGTGATAGTTAGACTGTGGGAAATACGCCACGCCCGGCCGCGACGCCGCCCGTGCCCCGTCAACATCCCGTCGCGCTAGCAATCTGCTAATGATGTCTGTCACTTTTCTTTCTGAAAATGTAAAGTACCGCTCCGTCCTTTGTCATCGCGTCAAAGCTGGCGGGGCGTGATGAAACGTTGGCGTGTTGTGGGTTATGACTTACATACAGGATGATTTTTTAATCACCATCCAAATTTTGATAATTATATTAATCTTTGGCGAAAATCATTGAATACGTGTTTTTTTCTTTTTGTATCACTCAATACAATAATATTGAGATATCACGTCACAAAATTATCTATAAAAAGTTGATGAATCTGGACACCGCGCTGTGATGTGTCGCTCAGGTGTAGCGGGGCGAGGCGGGAGGTAAGCGAGGTGCGCTCTGCCCGTTTCATGCGCCGGCAAGTGTAGTATTATTAAAGTTTAGCTTGGTGACCACGCAGAGAGGACAATACTTATGAGAAAATGATTTGATATGAAAATTTTACGTATCGATTTTTTTTTCAAAAATGGGGTTAGTGATTGATACCTAATGCCTAGAAAAATTTTGGACGGTGGTAAAAAAGTCTTCCTGTATATTTTCGTAGTAAGTAAGGTCCCTGTTTGACGATGCTTTTTTTTAATGAGTTTTCCCGCCCGGTGTGAGACGGGAGGGACTGTCAGACTTGTACTGACTAAAATCCACGGTGTCCTTCAATAGCCCTTTACGTTCCAAGGTCACGGTTATCTGATGATAGCATGTTCTAGACCAGGGGTCACCAATTAGTTTCGTTCGGGGTCCGTTTTAAGATATGAACTGACCATCGTGATCCGCAGAACATTTTGTAAAAAAAAAAAATGGAATTATGGAATATATATAAAATTATAACAAAGGTATTTTTCACATTTCTATGAGAAAAGTGTCATGTTTTATTGCGTGTTTGATATTAAATTCAGAAAATTCCGCATGTTTGTGTTTTAAAATTGTGTTTTCTTGGAAATCGATCATAAGATCGTACTCTGTAGTCAAGTCGCTGTGTTCTCGCGGTCCGCACAAAATGGGTCGGCGGTCCGCCATTTGGTGACCCCTGTTCTAGACAGATTCAATCCAGCGTCCCATCAATCATCATCAAAATTATTAAATTACAAATTGAAATACAATCCGCGATTGGTGACCTCTGGTGGGACGTTGGATTACATCCGTCTAGAAGTCTAGAACGTGCTTAATTATGATCTTGCATACATTAGCAAAAACAATAGTTTTTGTTGTTGCAATTATTTTTAATTAATTTACCTACATTAAAGTTTCTCAATATTCAACAATCATATTATTATAAATAAATAAATAAATAATAATAATAAATATTTATTCACAAAAAATGTTTACAAAATTTCTATGAAGTCCCTGACTTCCGAGCTAGGTTCAGACCTGTGTTACGGAAGTCAGTGCCCTCTCCCATCAAGTGATTCGGTGAATAAATAAAAACGTTAAACGGAAACTAGAAGCGAAAACAAGGTAGGTATGAACTTATGAACTAGATTTACATGATATGGATGTAAGTGTGTTAGAATGTGTAAATATGTGTATGGAGGAGTGTGTGTGTGGCATTTAGTATGTGAGGTGTGTGTGTGTGTGAGTGTGTGTGTGTGTGTGTATGTGTGTGTGTGTGAGAGTGTCAGTGCATGAGTGTGGGTAAATGCAGTGAGTAAAGGTTAGAAATGCGTGGACTCAATTACTTAACAGTGCTTCTGTTTGTTCGTAAGAAAGTTGTAGTAAGTAACTTTTAATTTTATCTTTAGATTCATTACTGGTAAGTGGGTATATGTTTATTATTTTATTAACTTTATTGTATAAGTAAGAGGATCTATAGCCATGCTGACGCCTAGCCGTAGCTGTTCGACATTTAGGAAGTACGCAAACATTTTTTATCACCCGCCTTTTTTTATATTCCTCATTATATGGAGTCATCTTGTGTTGTTTAATCAATTTATCATATTATGATTAAGTTAAGCATCAGTTTCATTATTTAAGTCGTCGACAGAAATAATTAAAACTACTAAAATATTCACACTATTTTTATTTAAGATGGTAAGTAGGTACGTTTTAGTAACGACCCAAAATCTAACTTTATTTTCTACACGAAAAGATACACATTTCCAGTACCATTGCGTCCCGTTCCGTCGCGTCGCCTCTTTGTGTGTACTGACCCTTAATGACCATCGATCCGTAATGAAATTCAGTACTAAGTATGCGACTAAATTAAGTCTGAACTTGTAAGGATTGTTTTGCTGTAACACTTTTTTAGACAAGTGTTCAACTGATTTTTTTTTTACTTTTTTTGTAGTAAGACGGGGTATGTTTTGTTTTTCCGGCGACCCGCACAAGGCGCCGCTTGTCTTGAACTAGACCTTTTTTTCCCACGTTTTTATATTAGCGTGGTAAAATCATCAAATGAGTCCTCCCACGTGAGGACACGCGGTGGTGCTCTGCCCAAGCGGGGCAGTCCTGCGCCGTATGCTCCACCGTGTCCTCTGGGCGATCCTCGCAGTGGTTTCACCCAGGCGTTTCTTCCTTCCTCATCCGACACAGGCACCTCCCGACACTTCCGTGTCCGGTGAGGACCTGCGTCATGCGGTAGGTCAGGACGCCGTGACGCCTATCCAGCCACTCCGGTCGGTCTTACCGCCGCGATTGCCGCGAGCCCGTGAACTAGACCTTAATAAAAATAAATAAACGAGATCAGGGGCAGAACAGGACCTATATACAATAAACACAGCTCCTAGAAGTAATTCTATTATTTCTAGTGTATAATTTAGTCACAGTCGTTGCATTTAAATACTTTGAACTAAAGCACCTTTTATGAATTATAAATAAATAGATAATTGTTACTGTCATTATAAATTCTTGTTTTGATCATATCTGGATTAAAACGACATCTTGATCTGTAATTAAGCAGATAATTTAATGTAATTAGGAGATAATACTATGAGTATTTGCCTTGGCGATTTCCTTGTTAGTCTAGTGACGGATATGATTGCAATCACTGGGTAGAGTCCTTGGGTCTGCTCCCAGAATAGGATATTTGACTGGAAAAATCTAATCATTCCGTCATTTGGCAACAATAGACAAGTGTTTTTTGAAACGTAAACAAAAATTGAACGAAGATTTAAAAATTGCCAATACGTCACAAGCAAGTACAGTTTTTACTTGCTTCTCACGTCACGAGCCCGCTATCGAATTTTGATGCGTTATAATTTTTGTAACACAACGCATTAATCTAACAAAAGAAAAACACGTGATCATTATATTTCAAAATTCTTACTGATGGACTATAACTTTTGCAATTTTTGATGCTATCAGGTGGCCTACCATGAACTGTTAACGCGATCCAGTTTAGGCTGTGGTAAAGAGATGGCGCTAGACGACTTGTATAGCTCTGTCTCTTTCCCACAGCCTAAACTGGATCGCGTTAACAGTTCATGGTAAGGCCCCTGTTGAACATGCCTATAGTGCAATGTGACATTGATCTTTGTATTATCGTGCTCGTCAAGAGAGCAGTATTTTTCTGCATGGGTGATCAGGTTAAGCAACGCTTTGTGTAGGTCTGTCTTCTATGGGTCACCAAAGTTTAGCAACTCTTGCCAAGGACATCAGGCAACATGACCGATGACCTGAAGAAGGTAGATGGCAATGGCTGGATGAAAAAAACCGGCCAAGTGCGAGTTATACTCGCCCATGAAGGGTTCCGTAGTAGCAAGCATAGATTAGGGATATAATTATATTGAGATTAGTAAGTAATATACACAAACAATAAAAATAACTTTGTTCTTCATAGTGTTTGTATGAATGGCAAGTTATATTTGCGGTTTTTGAAAATGTACTATATCTCAAAAACTGCTAACTGTATCTCATCCAAACCAATTTTCGTTGGAAGTTTTTGTTGAGGTCTCATTATATTTTTTTTTTGTTTTATCATTCTCTTATTTTAGAAGTTACAGGGGGGGACACACATTTTACCACTTTGGAAGTGTCTCTCGTGCAAACTTTTCAGTTTAGAAAAAAATGATACTAGTAACCTCAACATAATTTTTAAAGACCTATCCATAGATATCCCACACGTATGGGTTTGGTGAAAAAAAAAATTGAGTTTCAATTCTAAATATGGGGGGCACCGCCAAAATTTGTTTTGTTTTTATTTTTGTGTGAAAATCCTAATGCGGTTCACATAATACATCTACCTACCAAATTTCAACAGGATAGCTCTCATGCTTTCGACAAAAAAAGGCTCTGACTTACCTACGGACGGACATACAGACAGACAGACAGACATGACGAATCTATAATGGTTCCGTTTTTGCCATTTGGCTACGGACCCTAAAAAGCGGGAGATCGTGCGCTGTGGCGCTTCCTGGGAGAGCAATACGCTGAAACGATGATCTGATGATGAATTCTGTATTTAATGCATTTAAAAGGCCATTTAAGCAATATCTTGGTATAATCATTAAATGAGTCCTCTCGTAGCAGATTGCAGCAGTCGGTCGTCGCAGTAATTTATTTATTAGATAAAAATATATACAATAAAGCAGACAAAGTCTAAAAAATTGTATAAATATAAAAAAGGAAAATAACATTAAAGCCAGAAAACAAAGAGAGAGAAGAAAAAATAGTAAAAATAACAATTTTCATCTTACGAGTATATCCATCTTCTCACAAAAGCTCAAACATTCACGACATACTTCCATCCATCTTGACGCAAACAAATCAAACTCAGGTGTTGATGTCAGCATAGTATTCAGCATTGAAATTGCGCGAACTAGGGGAGAGTTCGCGTGTGAGACTGATGTGATGTGCAGTTGGGGGCTTGGGGCGTATGAATCCGTAGCCCTAGCGCGTAGCAAAGTGGATCATGTAGCAGCGTGCGTCGTATTGCGCCAGCAGCGTACAGAGCAGTCTAAAATCGCCACTTTATCAACGTTACTTATAATAACAATGTTGCTAAAATTGTTTTTTATCAATTATACTCTATAGAATAGAATTTTGATTGCGATTCATATTTTTATTTTTTTAAACGTTGCCCCACACTAGGAATTTCACCTGTGTCGTGGGTGCGTTTACAGACATATAAACTCACATACACAAACGCCCAGACCCAAAACAACTACTTGTAGATCATACAAATATTTGCTCCGTACGGGAATCGAACCCGAGACACACAGCGCAGCAATCCAATCGCTCAGCCAGTGCGCTAATCCACCGTCACGTAATTTTCTTTCTTTCTTTTCTTTTTAAATAGAATCAGCTTAAAAAGTTGCCACACTGCTATGACACAGGCTTCCTCTCCGTGAAAACCAAAATCACGGGCACATCAACCAGACTGTATTAAGCTATTGCATAGCTTTTATCGCGGGCTCTGAGCATGGCGCGGCGCGACGACCGAATCAAGAAATTTCCAAGAACCTAACGAAAAAACCTAACGAAAATACCTGACACCACGCATCGTCTAATATCGTTTCAGTTCGGGAGACTTCGGCCATTATAAAAATATCCGTCATAAAAACAATTTACTTTTTCTTATTGATTCTAAACGGCCAGCTACAAAAGGAGTTTTCACAATGAAACCTACTTATAAAATTCTCCTACAACAAAGAAGTTCTTTATTACAGTAGTGCACCACAAAAATTTTAAATAAATTATATTCTCGTTAAATATACGCGGTAAACGATTTTATTCTTTAAAAAAAAATATTATGCAATAGCTTCATCGCGGCAGTCTCTGAGTGCCACATGTATTTTTCGTTTTTGTGTTTTATCATCATCAAATGAGTCTTACCGCCCTGGGTGGACCGGAAAGGGACTGTCAAAAAATCTACCCTGTTCTTTCGGTTGCCCTCTCCATGACAGGGCCACGTTGAGACAGTACCGCGACCCTGGGAGGCTGAAAACTGACCCTGAGGAGATTAAATCGAACACGAAACCGCACTCAATGACAGCAGAAAATTATTAATGTAATCTTTTAGTTTACTCAATAATGTACAAATGTTTTAATCGATTTGTATTTAATTTGGCACAAAGGCTGAAGACGGCCTTGTTTAACCTAACATGCAGACAAATTACTTTAATCCGACAAAAATTTACGGGATGTTGTAAATAATTGTAATCCAAGGGCAACATCTAGTGTGATTATAATAAAACACCTTGGCTTTGTGTCACCAAAAATTTATCATTATTTTTTATTCTTCTTCGAACAATATTCTGTTATTTTTTATTACCTTTCTTAAAATAAACGGCAACGTTTCGTTTCTTGCAATGGGCATGGCAACTGGGGAACTAATGGCGCTAGTATAGCTTGTTCCAAGCATCGTCATTGGCTCAAATCTTATAGGTACTTCAAAATAGTACTACCTCTTTGGTCGGATTAGGACTTACCTATGGTGGCGCCATCTACAATTAGCTTTGACCGGCCTTCCCCATTGTAAACTAATAATTATAATTTTTAACTTTATAAATACTAAAATGTTGAGAAAATTTTATTTATTTATATTTAAATGAAAGGAAATCATCTGTCTTGGTATGGACATGACGTGATGAGGAGGGATGAGACTCATGTGACTAAAAGAGTGATGAGTATGAATGTTGATGGATGGAGAGGAAGAGGAAGGCCAAAGAAAAGATGGATGGGTTGTCTAAGGAATGAATGAATGAATGAAAAAATAGTAAATGATACTGTGACGGCTGATAGGGGAGAATGGAAGAAGAAAACGTGTTGCGCCGACCCCAAGTAGAATGGGATAAGGGCACGATGATGATTTTATGAATTTCTAGCACACCATCCGCGACTTCGCCCGTGCAATTTTCGGACTTAGCCTCTGTGTATTTTTATTCTAAATAAATCTAAATAAATATCCATGAGACTTGACTGACCAGTATTGACGAAGTTTCATACAAACTATCAACCCCAACAACAACCCCTTAGGGACCGAATTTTGCAAAATCCCGAGTAAGTGAGCACCTACGTCTTAAAAAAACCTGCATGCAAAAGAATAGTGATCAATGAGATTTTTTAGATGATTACATCTTTTTTTTATTGCTTTAAAAGACTTTAATATTATATCTTACCCTTATTGCAAAAACCGATTATCTGCATTTTAAAAACCAGTTTTTAGTTAATTATAGAAATCGAATCCTCAAGTCACGACGAAGCTACAGGTAAAACCCATTATCGCTCAAATTTTGACGCAGATAATCGGTTTTTGCAATAAGGGTACAATATTCTGTTTTACATAATTTCCCATGATTGTAATCAGGAGAACTTACAAAACGTCCAAAAAAAGTGCACGTTTGTTCGTGTGACTTTTGGCCACCGAAAAAAAATTTCCATTGTTAAAAATTGTTTCATGATGTTTTACTCAAACTCAAGCACTCATCTCTGTTTATAACTGCATTATTTTAAGTCAAACTTTAATTTCAGAATGGCCCTAAAGCATCGATTCATTCAAGTGTGTACGAGTGGTGTTTTTTTTCTTTTTAGAAAACGTTGCCTGAAGGGTGTGGCTTCAGGTAACCTATTCCTGCCGAGAATTATTTCAATACACACCACTTTGAATCTATGCTAGCCTATTAGTTTTCCTGGTTTAAAAAATCTTTTACACTAATAGGAATCTCTTCGAACTTACTTGACCGATGAAACTGTTTGGCAAACACATTAATTCTTATGGCCTGAAAGCATTGGAATTTCCAAGTAAAATATAGAAAAATATATGAAATTCCATTCTGTCCGTGTCTCCGAAACTACTGAGTCTTTATTTTTTGAGAAAAATCAGATAATAGTCCTTTGCCTATAGATTACAGGAAAATTATTAAGAAGTCTATGATCTTAAAATATCATGGACATCGTGGAGTAATCAACTACAGAGCCTCCCATATGATATCACATGTGTAATTGTTAAAACCATAAAGTTTTTCAATCAAGTAGGAACACATCACAAGGCATCATTACTTGGATCAATTAATGTATTAAAAAAATCTACTTACCGTTAAGTTTATAAATGACTCCATAACAGCAATGTAACAAACACAACAACACTATACACTTCTCCATTATTCTTCTTATTTTCTACACGAAAAGATACACATTTCCAGTACCATTGCGTCCCGTTCCGTCGCGTCGCCTCTTTGTGTGTACTGACCCTTAATGACCATCGATCCGTAATGAAATTCAGTACTAAGTATGCGACTAAATTAAGTCTGAACTTGTAAGGATTGTTTTGCTGTAACACTTTTTTAGACAAGTGTTCAACTGATTTTTTTTTTACTTTTTTTGTAGTAAGACGGGGTATGTTTTGTTTTTCCGGCGACCCGCACAAGGCGCCGCTTGTCTTGAACTAGACCTTTTTTTCCCACGTTTTTATATTAGCGTGGTAAAATCATCAAATGAGTCCTCCCACGTGAGGACACGCGGCGGTGCTCTGCCCAAGCGGGGCAGTCCTGCGCCGTATGCTCCACCGTGTCCTCTGGGCGATCCTCGCAGTGGTTTCACCCAGGCGTTTCTTCCTTCCTCATCCGACACAGGCACCTCCCGACACTTCCGTGTCCGGTGAGGACCTGCGTCATGCGGTAGGTCAGGACGCCGTGACGCCTATCCAGCCACTCCGGTCGGTCTTACCGCCGCGATTGCCGCGAGCCCGTGAACTAGACCTTAATAAAAATAAATAAACGAGATCAGGGGCAGAACAGGACCTATATACAATAAACACAGCTCCTAGAAGTAATTCTATTATTTCTAGTGTATAATTTAGTCACAGTCGTTGCATTTAAATACTTTGAACTAAAGCACCTTTTATGAATTATAAATAAATAGATAATTGTTACTGTCATTATAAATTCTTGTTTTGATCATATCTGGATTAAAACGACATCTTGATCTGTAATTAAGCAGATAATTTAATGTAATTAGGAGATAATACTATGAGTATTTGCCTTGGCGATTTCCTTGTTAGTCTAGTGACGGATATGATTGCAATCACTGGGTAGAGTCCTTGGGTCTGCTCCCAGAATAGGATATTTGACTGGAAAAATCTAATCATTCCGTCATTTGGCAACAATAGACAAGTGTTTTTTGAAACGTAAACAAAAATTGAACGAAGATTTAAAAATTGCCAATACGTCACAAGCAAGTACAGTTTTTACTTGCTTCTCACGTCACGAGCCCGCTATCGAATTTTGATGCGTTATAATTTTTGTAACACAACGCATTAATCTAACAAAAGAAAAACACGTGATCATTATATTTCAAAATTCTTACTGATGGACTATAACTTTTGCAATTTTTGATGCTATCAGGTGGCCTACCATGAACTGTTAACGCGATCCAGTTTAGGCTGTGGTAAAGAGATGGCGCTAGACGACTTGTATAGCTCTGTCTCTTTCCCACAGCCTAAACTGGATCGCGTTAACAGTTCATGGTAAGGCCCCTGTTGAACATGCCTATAGTGCAATGTGACATTGATCTTTGTATTATCGTGCTCGTCAAGAGAGCAGTATTTTTCTGCATGGGTGATCAGGTTAAGCAACGCTTTGTGTAGGTCTGTCTTCTATGGGTCACCAAAGTTTAGCAACTCTTGCCAAGGACATCAGGCAACATGACCGATGACCTGAAGAAGGTAGATGGCAATGGCTGGATGAAAAAAACCGGCCAAGTGCGAGTTATACTCGCCCATGAAGGGTTCCGTAGTAGCAAGCATAGATTAGGGATATAATTATATTGAGATTAGTAAGTAATATACACAAACAATAAAAATAACTTTGTTCTTCATAGTGTTTGTATGAATGGCAAGTTATATTTGCGGTTTTTGAAAATGTACTATATCTCAAAAACTGCTAACTGTATCTCATCCAAACCAATTTTCGTTGGAAGTTTTTGTTGAGGTCTCATTATATTTTTTTTTTGTTTTATCATTCTCTTATTTTAGAAGTTACAGGGGGGGACACACATTTTACCACTTTGGAAGTGTCTCTCGTGCAAACTTTTCAGTTTAGAAAAAAATGATACTAGTAACCTCAACATAATTTTTAAAGACCTATCCATAGATATCCCACACGTATGGGTTTGGTGAAAAAAAAAATTGAGTTTCAATTCTAAATATGGGGGGCACCGCCAAAATTTGTTTTGTTTTTATTTTTGTGTGAAAATCCTAATGCGGTTCACATAATACATCTACCTACCAAATTTCAACAGGATAGCTCTCATGCTTTCGACAAAAAAAGGCTCTGACTTACCTACGGACGGACATACAGACAGACAGACAGACATGACGAATCTATAATGGTTCCGTTTTTGCCATTTGGCTACGGACCCTAAAAAGCGGGAGATCGTGCGCTGTGGCGCTTCCTGGGAGAGCAATACGCTGAAACGATGATCTGATGATGAATTCTGTATTTAATGCATTTAAAAGGCCATTTAAGCAATATCTTGGTATAATCATTAAATGAGTCCTCTCGTAGCAGATTGCAGCAGTCGGTCGTCGCAGTAATTTATTTATTAGATAAAAATATATACAATAAAGCAGACAAAGTCTAAAAAATTGTATAAATATAAAAAAGGAAAATAACATTAAAGCCAGAAAACAAAGAGAGAGAAGAAAAAATAGTAAAAATAACAATTTTCATCTTACGAGTATATCCATCTTCTCACAAAAGCTCAAACATTCACGACATACTTCCATCCATCTTGACGCAAACAAATCAAACTCAGGTGTTGATGTCAGCATAGTATTCAGCATTGAAATTGCGCGAACTAGGGGAGAGTTCGCGTGTGAGACTGATGTGATGTGCAGTTGGGGGCTTGGGGCGTATGAATCCGTAGCCCTAGCGCGTAGCAAAGTGGATCATGTAGCAGCGTGCGTCGTATTGCGCCAGCAGCGTACAGAGCAGTCTAAAATCGCCACTTTATCAACGTTACTTATAATAACAATGTTGCTAAAATTGTTTTTTATCAATTATACTCTATAGAATAGAATTTTGATTGCGATTCATATTTTTATTTTTTTAAACGTTGCCCCACACTAGGAATTTCACCTGTGTCGTGGGTGCGTTTACAGACATATAAACTCACATACACAAACGCCCAGACCCAAAACAACTACTTGTAGATCATACAAATATTTGCTCCGTACGGGAATCGAACCCGAGACACACAGCGCAGCAATCCAATCGCTCAGCCAGTGCGCTAATCCACCGTCACGTAATTTTCTTTCTTTCTTTTCTTTTTAAATAGAATCAGCTTAAAAAGTTGCCACACTGCTATGACACAGGCTTCCTCTCCGTGAAAACCAAAATCACGGGCACATCAACCAGACTGTATTAAGCTATTGCATAGCTTTTATCGCGGGCTCTGAGCATGGCGCGGCGCGACGACCGAATCAAGAAATTTCCAAGAACCTAACGAAAAAACCTAACGAAAATACCTGACACCACGCATCGTCTAATATCGTTTCAGTTCGGGAGACTTCGGCCATTATAAAAATATCCGTCATAAAAACAATTTACTTTTTCTTATTGATTCTAAACGGCCAGCTACAAAAGGAGTTTTCACAATGAAACCTACTTATAAAATTCTCCTACAACAAAGAAGTTCTTTATTACAGTAGTGCACCACAAAAATTTTAAATAAATTATATTCTCGTTAAATATACGCGGTAAACGATTTTATTCTTTAAAAAAAAATATTATGCAATAGCTTCATCGCGGCAGTCTCTGAGTGCCACATGTATTTTTCGTTTTTGTGTTTTATCATCATCAAATGAGTCTTACCGCCCTGGGTGGACCGGAAAGGGACTGTCAAAAAATCTACCCTGTTCTTTCGGTTGCCCTCTCCATGACAGGGCCACGTTGAGACAGTACCGCGACCCTGGGAGGCTGAAAACTGACCCTGAGGAGATTAAATCGAACACGAAACCGCACTCAATGACAGCAGAAAATTATTAATGTAATCTTTTAGTTTACTCAATAATGTACAAATGTTTTAATCGATTTGTATTTAATTTGGCACAAAGGCTGAAGACGGCCTTGTTTAACCTAACATGCAGACAAATTACTTTAATCCGACAAAAATTTACGGGATGTTGTAAATAATTGTAATCCAAGGGCAACATCTAGTGTGATTATAATAAAACACCTTGGCTTTGTGTCACCAAAAATTTATCATTATTTTTTATTCTTCTTCGAACAATATTCTGTTATTTTTTATTACCTTTCTTAAAATAAACGGCAACGTTTCGTTTCTTGCAATGGGCATGGCAACTGGGGAACTAATGGCGCTAGTATAGCTTGTTCCAAGCATCGTCATTGGCTCAAATCTTATAGGTACTTCAAAATAGTACTACCTCTTTGGTCGGATTAGGACTTACCTATGGTGGCGCCATCTACAATTAGCTTTGACCGGCCTTCCCCATTGTAAACTAATAATTATAATTTTTAACTTTATAAATACTAAAATGTTGAGAAAATTTTATTTATTTATATTTAAATGAAAGGAAATCATCTGTCTTGGTATGGACATGACGTGATGAGGAGGGATGAGACTCATGTGACTAAAAGAGTGATGAGTATGAATGTTGATGGATGGAGAGGAAGAGGAAGGCCAAAGAAAAGATGGATGGGTTGTCTAAGGAATGAATGAATGAATGAAAAAATAGTAAATGATACTGTGACGGCTGATAGGGGAGAATGGAAGAAGAAAACGTGTTGCGCCGACCCCAAGTAGAATGGGATAAGGGCACGATGATGATTTTATGAATTTCTAGCACACCATCCGCGACTTCGCCCGTGCAATTTTCGGACTTAGCCTCTGTGTATTTTTATTCTAAATAAATCTAAATAAATATCCATGAGACTTGACTGACCAGTATTGACGAAGTTTCATACAAACTATCAACCCCAACAACAACCCCTTAGGGACCGAATTTTGCAAAATCCCGAGTAAGTGAGCACCTACGTCTTAAAAAAACCTGCATGCAAAAGAATAGTGATCAATGAGATTTTTTAGATGATTACATCTTTTTTTTATTGCTTTAAAAGACTTTAATATTATATCTTACCCTTATTGCAAAAACCGATTATCTGCATTTTAAAAACCAGTTTTTAGTTAATTATAGAAATCGAATCCTCAAGTCACGACGAAGCTACAGGTAAAACCCATTATCGCTCAAATTTTGACGCAGATAATCGGTTTTTGCAATAAGGGTACAATATTCTGTTTTACATAATTTCCCATGATTGTAATCAGGAGAACTTACAAAACGTCCAAAAAAAGTGCACGTTTGTTCGTGTGACTTTTGGCCACCGAAAAAAAATTTCCATTGTTAAAAATTGTTTCATGATGTTTTACTCAAACTCAAGCACTCATCTCTGTTTATAACTGCATTATTTTAAGTCAAACTTTAATTTCAGAATGGCCCTAAAGCATCGATTCATTCAAGTGTGTACGAGTGGTGTTTTTTTTCTTTTTAGAAAACGTTGCCTGAAGGGTGTGGCTTCAGGTAACCTATTCCTGCCGAGAATTATTTCAATACACACCACTTTGAATCTATGCTAGCCTATTAGTTTTCCTGGTTTAAAAAATCTTTTACACTAATAGGAATCTCTTCGAACTTACTTGACCGATGAAACTGTTTGGCAAACACATTAATTCTTATGGCCTGAAAGCATTGGAATTTCCAAGTAAAATATAGAAAAATATATGAAATTCCATTCTGTCCGTGTCTCCGAAACTACTGAGTCTTTATTTTTTGAGAAAAATCAGATAATAGTCCTTTGCCTATAGATTACAGGAAAATTATTAAGAAGTCTATGATCTTAAAATATCATGGACATCGTGGAGTAATCAACTACAGAGCCTCCCATATGATATCACATGTGTAATTGTTAAAACCATAAAGTTTTTCAATCAAGTAGGAACACATCACAAGGCATCATTACTTGGATCAATTAATGTATTAAAAAAATCTACTTACCGTTAAGTTTATAAATGACTCCATAACAGCAATGTAACAAACACAACAACACTATACACTTCTCCATTATTCTCCATATAAAATTCTCCATAAACTGTTGAGAAGAACGGGCCCCTCGCACGTGTGTACTTTAGAGACGAAGATTTTCTAATAAACTTTGAATTATTTCATATCACATATCATTACTGTCTTTGGACACTTCTTACCTTGAATATTAAAAATGTTTAATAAATTAATGACTATAAATTATTTTAAGCAAAGCTGCCAATTTGTTGGATAAGTTTGCAACGACTAATCAACGCTGCAGCACTGTACAATGTAATGCTCAAACAATCAGATTACATTGTAATTAATTTGGGTCATTTATATTCCTATTGTTCATTTTATTTTCAGTTAATAAAAAAAACAGACAACGTGGTAAAGTTTCGTTCCAGTGGCGTAGCTGCTAGGGGTGAGGGAGGGCTCGAAATGGACCCACACCGGGGGTGTCGGTCTTGAACCAGAAGGGCCATCGAGCGCAGGGGAAGAGTGAGGCAAAATAATAATATTTCATCACTCATACTCTGAAAGTAGGTCATTACATGTCTGATTAGCCGTTTGAAAGTTATCCATTGCCGCCCTAGGGAAAATCGCTTTCAACTGACAGCTGCCAAATTTAAGAAAAAAAAAACTAGTTCTATTTTGACATTTCTATTGAACCATGTTCAAACTTTTTATACAGCCACGAAATTACAGAGCGATTTAAAATTAAAATAACAAAAAGTTAAGTATTAAGAATATAAATAATGACTTTAAAATAATTTAGTTTCAACTATTTCTCTAAAATAATACCGATTTCGACAAAATCTTTGCCATTTTTTAAATAATGAACATGAAAAATCCTGGCTATATAGCTGGACGACCACAGCACAAAAATTAAAAAAAAAAACAAGCGGCAAAGTGACAATCCGATCTACACTCATTTTTTCTTCAGCTAAAATTTATGTTGTTAATTTTACTTTCCTCGTATTCGTAATGAAAAGCAGTGTTTACCTCGGGTAAATTACTTATTTAGTCCCTCGAACTGTTAACGCCCTCACTACGTTACGGGCGCCAAACCCCGTCTCGGGACGTAAATAAGTAACTTTCACGCCTTGGATAACAACATGAAAAATACTGGCTGTATAGCTGTAACCACAGGACAACAATAAAAAAAAAATTAGCGGGAAAGCGACAATCCGATCCACATATTTTTTTTCTATAGATTATAATTTATGTTTTTATTTCTACTTTCCTCGTATTCGTACCTCGAACTATTAGCGCCCTAACTACGTTACGGGCGCCAAACCCCGTCTCGGGACTAAATAAGTAACTTTCACCCCTTGGATAACAATGTACTATTGCGACATCGGCGATCACAAGTTTGTTCCCTGTCAGTAAAGAAGTACAGCTTCTACTAAGAAAAGCTTTTCTCGAAGCTTATGTTGAATGCTAGCTTTTGCCCGCGACTCCGTTCGAACTGCTAAGCTATCGCGAGTTACACGTGTTATTGTGAGTCAACCATAAAAGATAGACATATAATTATGCTGTCGTGGGATATTTTTTATATAATTTTAAGGTTGTCATAAATTATTTCTGTGTAGCTTTGTTATTTTAATAAGAATAAACAGTTTTAATATAAAAGATAGTTTTATTCTGTTCTGACCAATACTTGACTCATTACATAGACAACCAACGCGGAACAATTTCACAGACAATAGTGTTGAGCTAAGTCTTTATGAACTAGGGATGTACACATTATTATAATACTATTAGGCGATGAACTAGGGTTCAATTTTCTAATTTCTACACTCTCACCAAATTTGAACCCTGTCACTTAAGTACAAAGTTATTTTAGAACATAAACAACATTCGATCCAAAAACAATAGATTAAGAACACAACCAACAACAAATTCTGAACAAAGTTAATATTAAGTTTTATACTGTACTAACGAACAACTTTAATTTCTTAACACCTATTTTATTCCTAAAATATTGATATTTATCTCTAGGCAGAGCCTTAGTAAAGATATCAGCATATTGTTCTTTAGTACAAACATAATTTAAATCTATTTGTTTTTCACTATACTTTTCTTTGATGAAATTGTACTTAACATCTATGTGCTTACAACGTTTGTGGTAGTCCACATTTTTAATTAAACAGATTGCACTTTGATTGTCAATATTTAAACATATAGAATCCTGGTTAAATTCACCAATATCCAGTAACATTCTTTTTAACCACAAGGCTTCTTTTGTCGCAGAGCAAGCGGCCATAAATTCCGCTTCTGTTGTGGATAAAGCAACACTATGCTGTCGTTGTGTTGCCCATGTTACGGCAGCTCCATTTTTAATAAACACATACCCAGTTAACGACTTTCTAGTGGTAGTGTCTTTAGCATAATCTGCATCACTGTAGGCTACAATTTTATTTTGTTGAGATGATGAATAACACAAACCATAGTCTTTGGTTTCCTTTAAATATTTCATTATTTTCTTGACAACATTCCAATGAGTGTGATCAAAACAATTGAGATATCGACTCACCAGACTAACTCCATACATGATGTCAGGTCTGCTTACCACAGCCAGATGCATTAGCGATCCAACTGCCTCACGATATGGAATATTCTTATCCACAGCCTCAGTGCTCATCTCCAGTGTTGTATGTGGATCTACTGGAATATTATTGCAGTTAGCATCTTGCATGTTATATTTATGCAATAGTCTCTCAATATACTTTGACTGGTGAATAAAGATACATCCTTCAGATTTTTCAATTTGTAATCCAACAAAATTCTTTGGATCACACTGCTTTATTTCAATTTTTTTCTTTAATTCATGCATCACTGTATTTAATGAATCTTTTGACTTTGAAAGTAGTAGCCCATCGTCGACATACAATAATAAATAAACTTTATTTTTGTTTACATTTCCAACATACAAACACCTATCTGCATGACTATTGTTGAAACCAAATTTCTTCAGTGAGGTGTCAAACTTTTGGTTCCAACACCGTGGTGCTTGTTTAAGACCATAAAGAGAACGTTTGAGTTTACATACCATATTAGAATCGGCGTCCAAACCTTCAGGCGGCGTCATATAAATGTCTTCTTTGACATCACCATATAAGAATGCTGTTTTGACATCAAACTGAAAAATATTCAAATTATGTTGTGCTGCCTCTGAAAGTAAAACTCTTACTGAATCATACCTTACTGTTGGAGAGTAAAGTTCTTTATAATCAATGCCTTGTCTTTGACTACATCCTTTGGCACATATTGACTTATAGAGCGGACCAGATGGCTCATCTTTTATTCTGAAGACCCATTTGCAGCCAATCACCCGCACACCTTCAGGTTTCTTAATTAATTGCCAAGTTTCATTCTTTGCATGTGCCTTTAGCTCTTCCTCAATAGATTGCTTCCATTTTTCAGCATTCACATTTTCATGACATATAGCTTCTCTATATGTTTGTGGTAAATTTTCTTGTCCTGTAATTTCTTCTGTACACATGTAGGTATTTCCTTGCATTTTACACAATCTTGCTTTAGATCTTGTAGTTACATTTCTGTAATTCTGTGTGATCTATATTTATATCTGGTTCATATAAAGATCCTTCCTCATCGGAGTAAAAATCATCACTGGATTCTTCATTGGTATTGATGCTTTCAGATAAATTCTGCAGAGTTGTGTCACTATCAGAAATAGTTTTTACACAAGTATCTTCACAAGTATTTGAGGCTGACTCTGATAATGGTACCATAGCATAATTTCTTTTCACTGAGCTTTCTAGAAAAATCACATCTCTGCTTATAGTGACTTTTCTTGTTTTGGGATCCAAAAGTCTATATCCTTTAGTTTTTCCATGTACCCAATAAACATCATTTTGTTTGCTTTAGAGTCCCACTTCTTAGACTTTTCCTTTGGAACATGTACCATCGCTTCACAACCAAAGATTTTCATATGTGTGATATCAGGCTTTTTACCGCTCCACATCTCCTCCGGTGTTAAGAAGGTTAAAGCCCTTGTTGGACATCTATTTGTGATGTAAGCTGCAGTTGACACAGCCTCTGCCCAATATTGTTTTTGTAGTTTTGCATTTAAGAGCATACATCTAGCTCTTTCTAACAATGTGCGATTCATCCTTTCCGCTAAGCCATTTTGTTGTGGCGTGTAAGGAGTGAAGGTTTGATGTACAATTCCAGACTTCTTGAGAAAACTTTGAAAATCATTGCTTAAATACTCAGTCCCATTATCTGTGCGGAGAGATTTTATAGTCAAATCAAGTTGATTTTCAACTAGTACTTTAAATTCTTGAAATTTTTGAAATACTTCTGATCTTCTTTTGATTAAGTATACAAAAACTTTTCTGGTATAATCGTCTATGAACGTAATAAAGTAGCGAGCACCTCCAAGTGACGGTGTCTCCATCGGACCACAGACATCAGAGTGAATAAGTTCTAGCTTTGCCTGAGCTCGGGAACCTTCTGAAGGAAATGGCAATCTTGTTTGCTTTCCTTCTAAACATGAGATGCATATCACTTTGTCTGTATTTTCTATTTTTACTCCAGCACTCTCTGATAGCTTATTTAAATCCTCAAAATTTAAATGTGCCATTCTCTGATGCCATAAATACGAATCATTCTCTGTAGAAGCAGATATGTATGCTGGAATACTGTGGGTAACTAGCCTGTACATATTGTTTATCATTTTAACAGCTGCAACTTGCTTGTTTGTTTTATTCAGGATTTTACAGCCTTGTTTGTCAAATTGCACTTGACAGCCACTATTTATAATTTGACTGACAGAGAGAAGATTGGTAGCCAAATCAGGGACATAGAGAACATTCTGTACCTTGATAGTTTCCAACTTGCCTTGCACGTTGACAACTTTAAGATTTATTTTACCACAGGCCTTCACAACTAGCTTTTTGTCATTAGCTACTCTTATTGTGGAAATCGGAGGTATAATTTCATCATAGAGTAAATCACGGTGCATTGTCATATGCATTGACGCTCCAGAATCTATGTACCAATTGTTGTCGTTGTTTATTGTAGCAGAAAACACGGCGACACAACCAGAATAAGTGTTCTCATTAGACTTCTGTTCCTTTTTCTTATTACGGCAATTTTTACTTATGTGCCCATATTTATTGCACACATAGCACCTTGGACCTTTACCAGTTGGAAGCGCGGGTTATGCTAAATTTTTGTAATTGCTAATTGGCTGTGAATAAAACATGGAAATTACGTTCTGCCGGGAACACAAGACAGAATGCAGATCGAAATATAGGAAGGATTGCACAATACCTTAATTATCCGGAGACGTCCTCGCGGCTGAGGGGCGGCTGTCGACAGCAGGCAACTTTGAGCGCTCTGACGTGAGGTGCGCGTTGTGAGTAACCGATTGGCCACGAGTGTCAACTGCGGCCGCTTTTTATGCGGTCTCTCTCGTACTAAAGCGAGAAGATATGCGCGGGAAGAGGAACGGGATAGGACCTTCCACAGCCAATCAGATTAGTCGTTCAATGACATGAAGTTATAGATAAAAGACCTAACCGTTCTTTCTGCGCAGCGTAACCATTCCCCCCGGGCTTGAAGGGATGCCTTCAAGAGTTGAAGGCGAAATTCGTGAAATTAAACTACAATTTAAACTATTATCTATACGTAAATATCAATGAAATCAAATAATTAATTACTAATGCTAACCTAACCTTGGATGACGAGAGCCGAATTTATTGGTTAGGCAATGGGCAAAGACGAACGACGGGACGCAAGTAGGATCCAGTCAATGTCTTAACTCGGGCGATGCGAGTGACTCCTGTGGAGTCAGGAAAAACTTCTTCCACGACACCCAAAGGCCAGTGAAGTGGGGGCGAATTATCTACTATGAGAATCACAACCGTACCGACAGTGACTGGATCGATCGGCGTGTTCCATTTACGACGCGATTGTAAAGTGTGAAGATATCCGCTTCTCCAGCGCTTCCAAAACGATTGTACTAATTGGTCTAACAATTTATGTCTCGAAACAATTGTTCTCTCGTCTATCTCCTCGGCAGGCAAGTATTTTAAAGGGGTGAGATTCAGAAAGTGCGCTGGAGTCAAAGCTAGTGGTTCTGAAGGATCACTAGAGAGTGTCCTACAAAGAGGTCTAGTATTCATTACTGATTCGACTTGAGTAAGAACGGTATTTAACTCTTCAAACGAAAGGATGGTATCACCTATTACACGGTATAAGTGAATCTTTAAACTTCTAATATTAGCCTCCCAATTACCGCCGAAATGACTAGCAGTCGGGGCATTAAGTGACCAATTTATGCGATTTTCAGCTAACATGTGACCAAATTCGGTGTTGTGATATTTCGAACAAAGGAAGTCGTGAAGTTCCGAAAGTTTACGCTTAGCGCCAATGTAATTTGTCCCGTTGTCCGAGTAAATCCTACTAACCGGGCCGCGCCTTGATAGGAATCGTTTGAAAGCACTCATAAAACTGACTGTACTAAGATCACCGGCTAGTTCGATATGTACCGCGCGTGTAGTCATGCAGACGAACAGACACACGTATGCCTTGGTAGAACGAATGCCTCGGCCGCGAGACATGGTAACCTTGAAGGGACCAGCGTAGTCCGTGCCCGTGTGAACGAACGGTTTAGTTGCTTGAACTACACGACAAGACCGATGATCTGCCATCTCAGGGAAACTTGGCTTGGGACGGAGACGAAAGCAGGGAAGACACTTATGAATCCTATTCCTAATTAAATTGCGTGCAGAAAGTATCCAATATCTTTGACGTAACAGTGACATCAGCAGGTCGGGACCCGCGTGGCAATTCAATTTATGATGGTATTCGACAAGCAAATTCAGAATAGGATCTTTTCTTGGGAGTAGAATTGGATATTTCGCTTCATAACCCAAATCTGAATTTCTTAAACGGCCTCCGACTCTAATGAGTCCGTCTTTGAGGAAAGGTTTCAAGTGCCGAAGAGAATGACTACAATCCTTGCCTTCTCTGAGTCTGGCAATTTCCTTTGAGAAATAGAAGCGTTGAATTTCACGTAGAATGAGTAGTTCAGCGAAATCGTAATCCGATGCTGACATGCGGTTATTAACCGGTAACAACTTAGCGAAACGACAAACGTAAATTATCACTCTAAGTAATTTACTCCAAGACGAGATACGATCGACTAAACAAAGAATAGGAGATCTTTCGTTAGGTGCAGCGACTAACAACGAATTTTTCTTCTCTTCAGGTGCTTCAGACACTGAGGAGGGATTGAAAGGAGCGACAGGCCATTGTGAAATGTCCAAGTGAGCCCACGGGGGTCCCCTGAACCAAAGCGGATGGTCTATAATTTGTGAGGGTGTGAGTCCGCGTGAAAGACAATCTGCTGGATTGTCCGCACCGGACACGTGATATAAATTTTGCGGTGACAAATCGCTTTGTATTTTCGAAACTCTGTTGGCTACAAAGGTATTCCAACGATGGGGCGACGAATGTACCCAACAGAGCGCGACCGTCGAATCCGAAAATGCGAATATGTCACGGAAAACTATTCGGTTTTGACAAGCGACCACGACATTTCTTATTAGCTGGGATAACACAAGAATAGCACAGAGCTCAAGACGAGCGAGAGAAACTACATTTTTGGGAGAGACCTTAGATTTAGCTGTTATCAAATTGACTGTATTGCCATCGCTATTGTGGACGTGGAAATAAATCACTCCCCCGTATGCTTTCTCGCTAGCGTCCGCGAAAGCTAAGAGTGTGACCACACTATCAGCGACAATACCAACGTGGCGTGGGATCTTTATGTTGCAGAGCAAAGGAAGCTCTTCCCTAAAGCGAGTCCACAGCCTGACTATATCTTCAGGTGGTGTCTCATCCCAGTCGCAGTTGCATAGCCAAAGCTTCTTGATAAGAAGCTTGGCATGCAAGACTACAGGCGCGACAAATCCCATGACGTCCCATGTTTTAGCGATGCACGATAATATTGTACGCTTAGTACAAGTCTGAGTGGGAGTGTTTACTCTCATGGCGAAGTGATCTGACGTGGGCGACCAACACAAACCAAGTACTTTATGTTGGTCGGACCCGTCGAACTCCTTGTCAGCTGGCAGACGATGCGAAAGCGGGATAGAATTCAATACTACTTGTGAATTACTGGTCCACTTGACCAACTCGAATTGACCCGCCTTCATGAGACCAATCATCTCTGAAGCGGTAGAAATGCCCTGGGTTTCCGTGAGGACGGAATGGACAAAATCGTCCATGTACAATCCCGTGGCGACAATGGCTTTAGCCTGAGGGTACGAGTCACCCTCATCCTCCGCCAGCTGCTTAATAGTTCGCAGCGCGTGAAAGGGGCTAGATTTGAGTCCAAAAACGACACGATTGAACTCATAAACTTGCAAAGGTTCCTGCGGCGAAAAACGATACAAGATGCGTTGGAAACGCCGATCAGGTTCTCGGACTCCAATGCTGGGAAACATCTGACGAATGTCTGATGAAAGCGCGATCGAAAACAAACGAAAATTAACTATAATGTTAAACAAATTCCCTTGTAGGTTCTGTCCACCATACAAGAGATCATTAAGCGAAACGCGGGTAGTAGTTTTACAACTACCATCGAGAACGACACGAAGTTTGGTTGTGACCTTATCATCTCGGATCACACCATGATGCGGAATGTAGTACGAAGGTTCCGAAGGATCAGGAATTGTAGGTGAAATATAGCCCTTCTCTAAATATTCTAGGATGACGTTGTCGTACGCGGCCTTTAAATTGGGAGAAGCTTGCATCTTCCTTTCCAAGCAGAGAAACCGGCGTTCACTTGCTTGACGTGAGTTGCCCAGGGATTCGACATCACCCTTGAAAGGCAAAGCGACTACGTATCGTCCGTCACTATTTCGAGTGGTAGTGCGGGCATAAAACTCCTCACATAATTTGTCATCTAGGCTGAGTACCGGGGGAACATTTACTTCTTCCAATTCCCAGAATTTCCGTATCGCTACGTCTAACGGCTCCGCGGTGCAACAATACGAAACGGTCGAATTGTCATCGATGAGAACCGGCGCCTTACCAACAATTACATAGCCGAGTACAGTTTGCAAGGCGATTGGAGACGCATGTGTAGGCTGACCTTGAACTCTGTTAGATAAGAGTAAGTGCGGGAAAGTCGAAGCACCGATCAATAATTGAATCGGATTTGAAGAAAAATATGTATCGTCTGCTAACTGTAAGTTTTTAAAATTATGCAAAAGCGAAACGTCAACCGTGGCAGTTGGCAAACGTTCAGTAATTTTATCTATTACGAATGACTCAATATTATAGTTTATATTACGATTGAAACGAGAATAAAATTTAATTTGTACGGAACCCTGTATTTGTTTACTAGCACCTCCTATGCCCCTGACGGTTGAACAGGCAGGTTTATTATTTATGTTCAAACCCAAAAGTTGACAACAATCCCGCGTGATAAAGTTACTTTGAGAAGCGTTGTCTAATATTGCGCGAACAATATGTTCTTTGCCAAAAGAATCTACTACAATAACTTGCGCGGTAGCAATCAATATGGTTGTTGGGCCCCGGTATAAAGAATTAATACGGTTTTCATCAGTCGCGCATAACGATACATCAGTCTGCTTCGTAAGTCTCTCAGCAGAGGGCGTGCGAGCGCCGGTCGACCTTGAACCGTGCGCGTCGCTCAATTTGTTGCCGAAACATAACAAACTATGATGTTTAGAGCTACATTTTTTACAAGTGGACTTTGACCCACAAGCGGACACACGATGTTTTGGACTTAAGCAATTAATGCATAAATTGTTTGATTTCACAAACTTAAATCTCTGATCGGGTTTATAACTATTAAATACTTTACACTTATATACGTGATCATGTTTCTCCTTACACAAAACACACGCGGTAGGTTCGTTATCAACTATACAGGTGTATGCATTAGTATGTTTGCGATTTGCAGGTGATTTATTGTTAGAGACCGTTGACGAAGTTCGTTCTAACACCTTTATATGCTCACGAACAAACTCAACTAATTCACTAAAAGATGGAATTTCGGAACTACTTGATTTTAATTGATGATTAGATTCGAATGCCCGTACAGTGTCTATGTCGAGTTTTTTAAGAGCGATATGCAATAAAATAAAATCAGCGTGGTCATGGACCTTTATGTTTTTAAACCCGGCTACCGACGTTGCGAATTTATCGAGAAATGATTCTAAAGTAGCCGGCGAACCTGACGAAATAGATTTAAATTCAAATAATTGGTCTAGATATGAAGTTGCCGATTGCCGTTTATCTTCATACCTTTCACAAAGTGAATCGAATATAAGAGGGTAATTATCAGCTGACGGAGTAATTCCTGCACATATCGAACGAGCTTTGCCTGTTAATTTTCCAATTAAATAATATAATTTCTCGCATGCTGTTAGCGAACTATTATTATGCACGGCATTTCGAAAACTGGCGATGAACAGCGGCCAATTTTTAATATCCCCATTAAATTCGGGTATTTCAATCGGGGGCAAGCGAGGAGATTTCTTACATTCACTAGGTGCCTGAACCTGCAATTTCTTCTCTGCCCGCTTCACCCTACCCAGTAAGTCTTCGAATGAAGAAAGTGCCTGATAGTCGACGACATAATCAGGATTTAATTTAAGTTCATGAGCGATTATATCGTCCAGCGCACATTCAAAATCAGTACGCAACGAATCTATTGTTTCACAGTCACACAAGAACGATTCTTTATCGAATTCCTCCGAATCAATATTTTTCAATTTATCGCAAATACGTTGCATACGAGAAAATATTCGATCTCTTTTTCCTAACAATCGTTTAAGAGTAATATCTGTAGGCGCCATCTAGCAACCTTCTAATAACGATAATTAAATAAATATGTAACAAACGAAATACGTTGTGAAAGCGATGTGAGCGAATAATTTACCTAAGTGGGTATTTATTTTTACAATAATGCGTCGGTGATTGAGCGCGAAGCGGTAATTCAACGGTAATATTTTAAAATAATGCGGGATTAAGCGAAATAACCAGTTATAGCAACGATTTACTAGCTGGTGTTACGAATATACAACGGTTTTACCGAGAATTTAACGATATACCTACACCTGTCGGCGAGACAAGTGTTTGGTACAAAACTAATTAGAATACGAGTATTTTTACCGACTACGAATGGCGAATGGTTATCACTGATTTCAACAACTATCCAGGCTCGTTAGGACCAAATGGAAGCGCGGGTTATGCTAAATTTTTCTAATTGCTAATTGGCTGTGAATAAAACATGGAAATTACGTTCTGCCGGGAACACAAGACAGAATGCAGATCGAAATATAGGAAGGATTGCACAATACCTTAATTATCCGGAGACGTCCTCGCGGCTGAGGGGCGGCTGTCGACAGCAGGCAACTTTGAGCGCTCTGACGTGAGGTGCGCGTTGTGAGTAACCGATTGGCCACGAGTGTCAACTGCGGCCGCTTTTTATGCGGTCTCTCTCGTACTAAAGCGAGAAGATATGCGCGGGAAGAGGAACGGGATAGGACCTTCCACAGCCAATCAGATTAGTCGTTCAATGACATGAAGTTATAGATAAAAGACCTAACCGTTCTTTCTGCGCAGCGTAACCACCAGTTTTATTTTTATCTTGAGCTTGTTTGACAAGTTGTTTCCCCTTGCTTTTGACATACAATGCACTAGACTCAGAGTTTCTCACATCTTGCAGAAGCTTAGTCTTCACGGAATCAGCTGTGATTGTCACACCAGAGCTTTCAAGTGCCATGATCATAGGTTGATACATTTCTGGTAAACCGGCAAGTAATAAGGTCCCAAGCCACTCGTCATTGACCTCAAATCCAATGTTGCGTAGCTTATGAGCAGTGGTCATGACCACTGCTCATCTTGTTAACATATTCTTCAATGTTCAGACAATTTTCAAGCGTTGTATTGATCAGATCTCTCAACAGACCAACACGGCGTGTCAAACCTTTGTCATCGAAAGCCTTGGCCAAATTATTCCAAACTTCTCTAGCCGTTTTAGCTTCTTGAATATGTACATAATTTATTGGATGTACTAATAAAATAATTTTTGACTTAGCTTTTGTGTCAAGTTTGGAATCAATTTCTTTATCGGTTTTTGCGGTGACACAACTCCATAATTCTGACAGGCCTGTTGGTCTAGTGGTTAGTGATCCTGACTGCTATGCCGGAGGTCGTGGGTTCGATTCCCACCCAGGACAAATGTTTGTGTGATGAGAACGATCATTTTATTTATTTATTTATTTATTTATTGGCCTATCTACAATTGTTACACTATTACAGCAAACCAGACAAGCAAACATACCAGCCAAGTGCACAATATTAGGCGATAGACACAGCATGCAAAACATTATATAAAAAGAAAAACAAAATAATGACTATTTCAGAAACTACACTTCTCATAACACAGTTTTAGCTTAGGATAATTTTGGTAGTACAATGGTAATTACATACTTTGGTGGACTTGGCGCTTGAAGTCTTTAAGTGAAGTACAAGTTATATCATTTGTTCTGTGTCTGGGTATAATTTATCTATAATATGTATGTATTTAGAAATATATAAGTATGTTTATCAGTTGTCTAGTACCCATAACACAAGCTCTGCTTAGCTTGGGACTAGATAGCGTTGTGTGATAGTTGTGGAATATTATATTATTATATATTATAATTCCTCATGTTCGAGGTAGGTTTGCACTGCAAATCTCCACGTAGGATAGTTTTCTCTTCCAGTCAGCTTTTCAATCAGTGCCATCGTATTATTTGACGACATTTTTGCTGATGAAGTATTTGAAGATACGTGTTGAGTTTTGAGGTTATACCACGTTATACTGAACTATTACAACTTTTTATTATTTCACAAATTTTTCACTGTTTACTTTACTTTTGAGCAAAAATAAGATGGACTGGGCCCATAACCTGTTATTTTAATAAGAATAAACAGTTTTAATATAAAAGATAGTTTTATTCTGTTCTGACCAATACTTGACTCATTACATAGACAACCAACGCGGAACAATTTCACAGACAATAGTGTTGAGCTAAGTCTTTATGAACTGGGCATGCGGGCGGCGAGTAAAGGGCAACTCGCTGCCCGACCATGGACCATGCCCGGGTCGACGGCGCGTTGTGTTCCACGCGCGCCTCAAAGAGCGTCAGCATAATGACGGGGCCCCCTCTGTAGAGGGCCAAAGCCTGCCGGGGTCGCGGGACTTATACCATTACCGTGACCCCGGGACATAAAGGGCTACTGAAGGACACCGTGGATTTTAGTCAGTACAAGTCTGACAGTCCCTCCCGCCCTGCCCGGGGTGGGAGGACTCATTTGATGATTTTACCACGATAAAAAAAAAAAAAAAAAAAAAAAACGTCTTTATGAACTAGGGATGTACACATTATTATAATACTATTAGGCGATGAACTAGGGTTCAATTTTCTAATTTCTACAAGCTTTAACCATTAAGGTTGCACACGCGACCGAAGCTTAAAAAATGGAGTAACTTCTCCCGTTTTCCCAACATTTCCCTTAAAATCCGTCCACTAGTTTTGGTTTCTATAAGGGTTATACAGACAGACAGACAAAAATTTTACTGATTGCATTTTTGGCATCAGTATCGATCCCTAATCACCCCCTGATAGTTATTTTGGAAATATATTTCATGTACAGAAATGACCTCTCTACAGATTTATTATAAGTATAGATTATTATAAGTATAGATGACCTTTCTACTTGAGATGTGCGATGCGCCATGAAATTTCTAACTGGCTACTGGATGAGCCTGAGGCCTCGCAATTCTGATGTTACCAACGATCACGTTTGTTTCCTCCTGTATCGTGGTTGCGTTTATTAATTTATTATTAAAGAACTACAAAATAATATTTGCACTACTGATAAATCGAATATAATAAGACTATTATACCACCCTAATGTACCTGTATTCTAAATAAAATTTATTTCATTTATACAATCACCCAGACACGAAAGAACAATTTCTTGTCATACAAATGTTTCAGCCGCTGTGCCAACCATGTCGTTAAATCATAATTATTTCCAAACTACTACAACTTTTGGAAGCCAAAATCATCAAAATGACTAAAAGCGCCGAGCCAATGAAGCTCGACAAAGTGACGGAGGTTGGACCTAATGGATGGATGGAAATTTATCAGGAAAGAAAGACAGTACACGAGGAAGTTAACTGTTTATTTTTCTTGGAATGTTTATTCTACAGATATCCCCTCCCTCCCTCCTCGCGTCGTATTCCTCATTGCTGAGGGTCGTGATTCCCCTGACGTGAAGTCATTTTGAGCTTGACGATGCTCCGCCATCTGCTTCTGTCCTTGGCAGAATGAAGAGCATCGTGAAGTTTCGTGTCCAGGGAAGAGCGAATTTGGTCCGACCATCTAAGTGGACTGCGACCCCTCGGACGCTTGCCATCAACCTTGCCAGTAACCAACAATTGTTCAAGGTTGTGACTATCTTTTCTCGCGATGTGACCGAAAAACTCCAGGATTCTTTGAAGACAGGTGGTAGAAAGTCTGGTTTGGATCTTAAGTTCGCGGAGAATGGACTCATTGGAGCGGAATGCAGTCCAGTTCTACAGATATATACGAGATTAATGGGCTGATAAATAATACAAGCGGACCTCTCGTTCAGTCCACTCTCGACCCCTGGACCCCTAAAAATGAATTAATAAGCTCATTGGTTCCTCTCAACCCCTAAACGTAGTTCACTCTCGACCCTCTAGAGGGTGACAATAAAATTTCATATAAAGAATCCGCACATTGAGTCTACTCTTGACCCCTTGTTCGATTTATTAATATTTTGCTACAGTAACGTACTAAAGGCAAAATTCAGAAATTGATATTTAAAAAGACTGTCTCGTCGATCACTAGATCGACGAGACACCACGTTGCGCTTGCGACCACTAGGTCGCAAGCGCAACTGCTGAGGCTTCGATTCCCAGGTCGTATAGTGTTAGGGCGTATTCAGATGACACGCGCCGATCCCGCACAGCACCCGCGCACGCGTTGTGCCCGCCTTAAACCCGCACACGCGCTGCACCCGCCTCGCGCCCACTTGTACTACTAGTGACTGGACTACTTCGTTTACTAGGCATAGTGGCTTAAATAACACAACACTAGCCATAGCGTGGGCGCAAGGCGTACGCGGGGAGGGTGCAGAGCGTGGGCAGGGTTGACGCGAGCCTGGTGTGGGGCGTGCGCTTGGCGTGCGCGTATTAAATTATATCATATCTATTGATGGATTGTAAGACTCAAATTCTTATTTAAGAAATTTCAATGCGAGTTGGAAGCGGGTGGCGTGCGCTGAGCGTGCGCGTGTCGTGTGAACGCGCCCTTACTGGGTTTTTCTATCAGGAATTTTTCAGTAGCATCTACGGATTCTGGATTTGTTCTTCATTGATGGCAATTGATTACGTTGAGTTAGAAATTTGATTTTTATTCTGCTCCAAGCGAATTAGACCTGAGCATTTGCGTACACCACGCGTTGTTAAGAAAAAGGGTCTTAACAGAGATGCAACATAGTGGTCCTATAAGGGTTTCCTATTTTCTTTTGAAGAGCGATGGATCGGTTAGAAACAGTCCTGCAAATACGGATGCTCTGTGTGAACGAGCCTTATGAGATCCTAACGAACTTGCTACCAGTTGCACAGGGAAAAACGTGCAATAAGATTATTTCCTAATTATTGCATAATAATTCTTGAATCAGTAATTTTATATCAAAATTTAATCCGTCTTATTACAAAACGGGGTTTAACTAAAAACCCATGTTAAATCTCGTCAAACTACGGTTTACACAAATGTTGTTACAAATCATGGTTTTGCGATAAACAATAGTCTACTAGGTCTAACAGTCGTAGCTGTCAAAGGTGTGTTAAAGTTTCTCATAGCAACTTTTTCATTGTGTTTTTGTATTATTTTCACCCAAAAGGGATTTAAACATGGTAGATTTAGACAATGGTTCAAATGACGGTTCTAAGGTCCACGTTTCATCTGAGTATTATTACAGGCCTGTTGGTCTAGTTGTTAGGGACCCTGACTGCTATGCCGGAGGTCGTGGGTTCGATTGCCACCCAGGACAAATGTTTGTGTGATGAGCACGATCATTTGTTCTGTGTCTGGGTGTAATTTATCTATAACTAGCTTTTCCCAGCGGCTTCGCTCGCCCCTCCCCTTATTAACTATGTCACTCAGGACCAAAACAGCTTTCAACTGGTGAAAGATGATTACAAACAAACACAATATATGTTTATCAGTTGTCTAGTAGCCATAACACAAGCTCTGCTTAGCTTGGGACTAGATGGCGTTGTGTGATAGTTGTGGAATATTATTATTATTATAACACGGAGTTAAAGCCATGGATCTGCAGATAACCCTGGACTTGATAGTCCAGATTTAAACCAAGGTTTATTTAGTTTTTGTAACAAGACCGAAATAATGAACTAGGTACCTACGACGCTCCTGCGTAATTTCTTAGAATATTATTTTATGTAGTTAGGTAGCTACTTGAATACTTATTTTTTATGATACTGCTTGTTATTAACCGGTTCGGTTCTTTCAATTTTTTGCTGATCTTGCTATTCTGCTAGCAATACGACAATTGTAGACTAAAGATGAATGTTCTTTACGTGTTTAGAAAACTATAATTATATACAGAGTGTCCCGGGAAGTGTGGATCAAATTGAACACAACCGTGAAAACGATCATTTCCATCTTTTTACCCCTGTGACACACGGTGCTATATTTTTCAAAAGTTATGACCGCTTTTCGGGTCCAGATAGACAATAAATGTATAGAGATTGCAAATTCAATTAAATTCTCTAACTTCAAAACTAATTAATATATCCAGAAAATCTCCAATCCTTGGGAACGCTTAATTTATGACAATCTTAACTTAGGTTCCAAAACACTGCAAGACAACTTTAAAACAGTGGGCAATGTTACCTAACAGTTATTTTTATTACCATACAAGACCCAAAAGATCTTAGACTTTTCACATTCCAGTAAAAACAATTAAATAGATAGAAACAGAACAAATAGATATCATTTATTCTGAACATTTCAATAAAGTTAGCGTTTTTCTTCTTCACTCATCACTGTCCTAGGTTTCCCAGCATTATTTGAATGCGTTTTTTTTTACCAAGGGTATTTTGTGGATGTGAAACTGTCGTTCGGCATCTTTTAACGATATTTTGTTTTGATGCAACTGCTTCCGAGTATTTTTATGATGCTGGGGGAATTATTCTTATTATTAAAAAGGTCACAAGTTTGCCGATAGTCACCATTCCATTTCGTCAGAGCTATGCCTGGGTTAGATCCCGGGTCGACGGCGCGTTGTGTTCCACGCGCTCCTCAAAGAGTGTTAGCATTATGACGGGGCCACTCTATAGAGGACCAAAGTCTGCCGGGGTCGCGGGACTAACGAATTACCGTGACCCCATAACGTAAAGGGCTATTGAGAGACACCGTGTATTCTAGTCAGTACAAGTCTTACAGTCCCTCCCGCTCTGCCCTGGGAGGACTCATTTGATGATTTTACCACGATAAAATAAAGCCTGGGTTAGATAGCCAGGCGAAAAGTCCATTTTGATTGAGACAATTTTGTTCACTATCAATTCATCATCATATCAGCCGTAGGCCGTCCACTGTTGAACATAGCCCATAGATTTCCAATAGGACATATCAATATCAATTATTATAGGTACTCTATTGCTTGAGCAATAGAGTAGAATATTCCATTTTCGATTTTAATCGCAATGCACAATATTTTTTTACTAAAGAGCCCTGTTTAGACCTGCTGTTTTCAAAGATTCGTGTAAACAAAACTGCCATGTGAGTTTGAATGTTTATTTACCCACCACGATACAATTAAAAACCCTACTGTGGAGCAAAGTTACTTTTAAAGAAAAAAAAAGACGTGTTGACCATCTACAAAAGAACACACTGTATTGTAATATGTCCAACGATAGAAAAACAGGTGCATTACGAGACTTAAATCTGTAACAACGTTAGAGGATCTTAGTATTACATAGAACTGTAGTTGAAAATGTCGTGTGTAGCATAGTTATAGTGTGTCAGCAAAATGTTCGCTAAATTTATATTATTTGCTCTGTTTCATTATTCCTCAGGAGTCATATATGAACTTAGCGGTATGTGAGGTTTTCTTTCATTTATTATATAACGAGCTTTAGCTCACGGTTTTGATCGCGTTAAATCAAAATTTAATAATCAATTTGGATTGTACACGTGAATCATAATTAGAATTATTTGCTCTAAATTTAGCTACAGTATGAGATAATAAACATAAATAAATAGGTATAAATTCCACTTTGGGCACCTGGCACCTGAAAAATTTTAAATAGGAGCCGTATATGTGGAACAGTTAAGGTGCCATCAGCTCAGGTATCATTACAGCGGGTGCCCAATGTGGAATACCTCAAATAAGTGAGATCAGCTACATTTTACGAGACGTCACGTATTATCATATAAATGATATTATTATCTCCGGAACAGTACGTTTTTCTCGAATAAAGGTACCCATGGGCGACTCGCTGTCCGAACATGGACCATGCCCGGGCCGACGGCGGCGCTTTGTGTTCCAAGCGCGCCTCAAATAGTGTCAGCATTATGACGGGGCCCCCTTTAGAGGGCCAAAGTGAAGGACTACTGAAGGACACCGCGGATTTTAGTCAGTACGAGTCTGACAGTCCCTCCCGCTCTGCCCTGGGTGGGAGGACTCATTTGATGATTTTACCACGATAAAAAAAATGTCCGTCTCTGTACACCTGATAATGTTTAAGCAAAAATTTAGGATAATCGGTTGAGTGGCGTAGGCGTGATAAAAAAACGAACAAACTTACTTACTAACTGTTGCCAACGATTATATCCGCTACAACTTGAAAATTAACCCACGGGAACATAATATCTGGATATAAACTATCCTATGTGTCAATCCATGGTCGCGGGACTAACGAATACCGTGACCCCGGAACGTAAAGAGCTATTAAATGACACAGTACATTTTAGTCGGTACAAGTCTGACAGTCCCTCCTGCCCTGCCCTGGTTGGAATCATTTGATGATTTTACAAAGCGAAAACAAAATGTGTCAATCTATGTTACAAACACATCCAAATCAGTTTCAGTCGTTTCTATATGTGGAAGAGTAAAAAATATCCATGCATCCAAGCAAATAAGTTTAGGAAGTAAGATTGGTAAGAAATTTCTCTAAAATACAACCCACATTAACCTTATAGAATCGGAAGTGCCGTACTACAGATATGTATCCGACCCAGTTCTTTCAAAGTGACAGGACTATTGTAGCCAATAGACCTGATATAGTGGTGGTGGATCGATCAGGGCGGCGCACAATGATTGTTGACATAACCGTCCAGCATAGGGTTGCCGTCTCTAAAAATTGGAAACCAGGACAAGACGCCTGAAAACCCCGGATTTTAGAGTCCTGAACCCGGTCAACAGGTTTCTTTAAACATAGTCAGTGTAATGGAAAACAGTTGAAAATGTCATAAATCACCTTTATATTTATTTTCTTTTTATATTTTTTTAAACCCGGACCACAAATGAAAACCCCCCGGCCGCACTCTAAACTAGGACAAATCCGGGGAAATTCGGAAGGATGGCAATCCTAGCTCCCGCAATACGAGAATCACCTGAAAGTTGAAAGAGATAAACAAATCAAGTATCTTGATTTGGCTCGCGAGGTTGTCGATATGTGGGATGTAGATTGGATAGTCGTATCAGCCCATGGTTTAATTGCCAAGAGCCTCGACCAACATCTAAGGAGGCTCTCGTTAGGCAGCTGGATAAAGGGCCAGATTCAGAAGGCAGTTATTATGGACACGACACGCATTGTTCGGAAGTTCTTTTCCCTTGAGTCCTGACCGCACCTAGAACCCTGTTCTCTATACCGGTGGGCAAATATTGTTTTTGTATTGTTTATTCTGATTTTTAGTAGTGGTTGTTATAACGGCAACAGAAATACATAATATCATCATCATCATCTCAGCCATAGGACGTCCACTGCTGAACATAGGCCTCCCCTTTAGATCTCCACATATACCGGTTGGAAGCGAACTGCATACAGCGTCTTCCGGCGACCTTTATAAGGTCATCCTGTCCATCTTGTTGGTGGACGTCCTACGCTGCGCTTGCTAGTCCATGGTCTCCACTGTAGTACTTTTCGACCCCATCCCTGACTATCACGGTTCATGAAAAACAGTCTCGTTACAGACGGACGGCCAGACAGACGGACAGTTAAGTCTTAGTAAAAGAGTTCCGTTTTACGCCTTGTTTATGGAACTCTAAAAAGATCAACAAATAACAAAAGTTTGCAAAATTTGCAAACTTTTGTTCTTTGTTGATATTTAATATCGTATAAACCGTTATAATTCTTCCCATCAGTTATAATCATATCCAATTATTACACGAAACAGGTTGTTAAAACAATTAATTATCAATTCACAAACGGCGCGAAATTACGTACTTAAAGTCCAATTACATAATTATTTAATAACTTGAAAACAAAGATCAAAATGACATCACCTTTGACCAATGGCCTGGTCATTCTATGAAACAGTTAATTTCTATACTTATGTTAAACGTGTGTTCCGCCCCAGCTTCACATACCACTTAATAAATGCAGGAAAAACTAAAAAAAAAATCCTATAAATCGGTGCAGGTGGCACAAAAGTCAATGAAATAAAAACAAAGTCATTTGCTACCGAAAGGAAAGTTATTTTATATTTTTTATTGTGTTTTAGTTTTTTTTAAGCTATTGCATAGCTTTTATCGCGGGCTCTGAGAACGGCGCGGCGACCGAATTCCCAAAAACCTAAGGAAAATACCTGACACCACGCATCGTGTGACGTCGTTTCAGTTCGGGAGACTTCGGCAATCGTAAAAATATCCGTCATAAAGACAATTTACTTTTTCTTACTTATTCAAAAAGGCCAGCTACAGAAGGAGTTTTCACAATGATACCTACTTATAAAATTCTCCTACAACAAATTAGTTCTTTATTACAATAGTGCACCACAAACATTTTAAATAAATTATATTCTCGTTAAATATACGCGGTAGGAGTTTTTTTTTTCTTTAAAAAAAATTATACAATAGCTTCACCGCGGCAGTCTCCGAGTGCCGCATGTATTTTTTTATACATTTCCCTTTTCAGAACATTGAGTAAACAATAGATAGATATGCGATAGCATTAATCGCGACTGATTTGATGTCAATTATTGAAGAAAACGGATACCTCCTACTTTTTTCGACGGTAAAAAGATAAACTTCTAACTAATATTATATACGTAAATTGTGCGAAAGTTTGTGACAATAGATGGATGGATGGTTACGATACGATACTGGAAATGTGTGTCTTTTCGTGTAGTTAATACGAGTAAAGGTTATTTTGAATTGCTCTACTGAAAAGTGCGCACAGTGTCAAGTTTCGCAGTGAATTTTTCTTTTGTTTTTTAAAAAACGTTGCCCCTCCCTAGGAATTTCTCCTGTGACGTAGGTGCGTTTACAAACATATAAACTCACATACACAAACACCCAGACCCGAAGCAACTTTTTGTAGATCATACAAATATTTGCTCCGTGCGGGAATCGAACCCGCGATGCGCAGCGCAGCAGTCCAATCGCTCAGCGACTGCGCTAACCGTGCCGTGTGTTTTGTTTGTAAGTTATGATGTTTGCAGGACCTCGATGCCCCCAAGTATTGAGGGGCCCTGCTCACAGTAACCAATGGAAAAAATGATGGTGTCATACATTTAATTCGGCCTAACATGTGAAGTCATGCTGTTATTCGGTGTCATTAAAACATCACGACGCCATAAAATATACAATGCTGAGCCGTAAAAGAACATTATATCGTATTATGAGCAAGCAAAAACTTTTAAGTGTGGAATGTACCTACTCATTTATAAGACTCCAATGTAACTAAGGGGATGGTGCGTAGGTTGTCGCGATTTTGATTCGTAACTACAGTCATTCTAATTACTGATTTACATAAGTTCATTTACTCACTATGTGTAACTGACCTAAGTTTGATTGCACTAATGAACGATCCATCTTGATTTGTTAGGATATTTTAACTACGACTTCGTGGTGCAGTTTACAAATAAAACTATCTAATCGATTCTCTTATAGCTTACAATAGAAGACGGTCGAAGTGTGAATGGAGCCCCGCTGCGCAGGGTTCCTTTTTCTAGATTATAGAATCAGGCGTTACTTTGCGGAAATCCATGACATTAAATGTTATGAAAAATATCTAGTTTTAATTCCGCTACAAAAATCCTTCATGCAGGAGGCAGTCCCACCCTCCCGCCCTCATGCATATGCACATGAAGCAAAGGAAACATGCATAAGCATACGTGCAAGAAAAATGGAAAAACATGCCATGCAATCAAACCTATACTCGAAACTATTAACTATTCGAGGCCGAGCGCTTGTCGAGTCAACATCTCCTGAGGATGCCCCGTGGAGGGGCGAAACACGTGTCGAGTATATGTGTGATTGCATGGCATTTTTTTCCATTTTTCTTGCATGAAGCCTGGATTTTTGTAGCGGAATTAAAACTAGATATTTTTCATAACATTTAATGTTCCTTTTTCTGTCTGCAGGGCTTAAAGAAACCTAATCAAACTGAACCTCGGGGTGCCCCTGACGTCGACCGTCTTCTTCTCGTTCAAAAACACAAAGTTGTTCAGCTGGTATTTACGTAGGAGTGTACGTAACGGGGCACTGAGAAAAAAACCTCAGAAATATTCTCCGACTAGCTATTTGTCGGAAAAACGACTTGGGACACCCCGACATAAGATAAGTTAGAAGTGGCGTAACATTTGAACCTAAACTGTCAGAGTCGGTGTGCCCCAAGACCGAAGCTCATTTTGCTCGCTCTTGAATCCTTAGTCAAACTACTCATTACCACCTATCAAGGAAGCTCTGCGAAACAGGTAGATTTAAAAGCGTCAAAATTGCCACCACCTTCAACCGGTCAACAAAAGACGACATCAAATACTTAAGTTGTAAGACTTCTGTTTTTTTTTTTTTCTAGATGAGGAATACGCACGTATGCCTCCGAAGTTCAAAATGGACGACTACGAGGGATGTTTCGAAGACCCACAGGGCCTTTACTGCATGACAAAGTTCGTCATGGTCTCAGATGATCTCAGCCCGCTCTTAACTATGATGCAGGTATGTGTTTGGAGAAAAATAAACCTCGCTGTCAAACGTTGCTCAAGGAGATTCCTACTCTTGCAAATGCAATACTCGCGGTTTTTATCACTAAAAAGTACAGAACGCCATGCGCAATTACTAAGATCCTTCAAAGTCCTTAAACCTGTTTTCGCGTAGTCCTACAAATGGGACCACAAGGAACCCATTCCTCGTTAACGATTTTTCATGTACCCTTATGCCAAGATCAAAGGTATAAAGGATCAAAGTATGACAAGTATCAAAAAATTAAAAATATTTTATTCACCGTGTAATGTTCCCCTTATCTTAACTCTTCTAGAAAATGTTGCATGTTTATTTCTCCGTGCATTAGTTGTATCTGACAATTCATTATAATTATTAACATCGCAACCTATTATATTGTTAACGTCTTTCTGATGATTAATTTCCATCAACCGTTTCCTTTTCAATTAACACATTTAACAATCGCAAAATGGACCCCGGATATCCTTAAATAATGTTCCTTCATATCTTTATTCACTTATAGGACAAATTCGTAGAACCAAGAAGAAACAAATCTCTATACTATTGAACTAAAATATTGTAATTTAATAGGATTTACATAATAAGATTAAGCCTCCTGCAGACACACGCGATTAATCGCGCGGGCGACATGTCGCGGTCCATTCGCAGTATTTTTAGAGTGGAAATTAGCTTGGCTCGTTGTCGCAGCGCGATTAATCGCGTGTGTCTGCAGGAGGCTTTATAATTATACACCGTGACAATAATTAGTAAACGTTCATATAAAAAAAATAGGTACCTATTTGTGAGATTTGAATAATTTAAAAATAAAAACATTATTCGTTATTATGACGCAAGGCGTAGTTAGAAACACCCTTGTCTCGAAGAAAATGGAGATGGAATGATCTACTCGACTTGTGTGCTGGGTAGTGGGTAGGTATACTTTACAGTTTGATACGTAAACATTTTTAACAATTTCAAATTTTACCTTTTTTTATGTCGGATATATTGAGTGGACCACTTTTGTAAGACGCCTATAGTTTATTGCTCGTAATAACTGGTTGAACGCACTATAATGTACACTTTGATGGTAAACGTTTGGTCTCCAACTACAAGATCAAGGCTAACTAGGGCTAACGAGACCGCAACACTATAAACAGTAATCATGAATACATGGGAAGTACTCACACTAAACCCGTTTAAAAATATATTGGTACAGACTTTAGTCTGAACAATTTAACAATTCTTTGTCTTTACCTAATAATTTTTTTACAGGAATATTCAGAACATTTCCCTTCCCACTACAATCACACGCTGCTTCGTCGCGGGATATGCATTACCCAGACATGCAAACAGTACTACGATGCATCAGAACGGGACCTAGGATTAGCCCTTGAAGCATGCGCCAATGAAACCTTTTATAACGAGTACAAATTAAAGGCGAGAGTGTTGCCAGACTTTGATTGTTCCAAACGCGAGATGCATCCGCCAATAGACTATTTGGATAAAACTGTGGCTGTGGTCTGCGTCGCAATATTGATTGTGAATATTGTCGCAAGCGCTTGTGATTACTTTTTTGAGAAGGAAAAATATAGTAAAGGTATGATTTCCAATGTTTGATTTCCTAATACATGATTATGCCGTGGCAGTTGGGTACCTAGGCCTTTGGTGTGGCATGCTACATGTGTCAAAATCCTTGCGCCAACCCATCTTTTTACCACAGCGGACTATGCCCAAATACAATAGCCTTATTTTCATTCCATTTAGGGTTGTAATGTCAAATAATAGGGATATATTGCCAAGCGGTTGGTCGGACTCATCGACTATCCTCGTAACAAGAAAGCCTGGCTATTTTTTGGTGAAAGAATCAGCATTTCAATTCAATGTGATTATGTGCATGATTTTTTTGGAAACCCCTTTGTTTTTTTTTTTTTGTTTTGATATATTTATATTTATTTGATATATTTGTCTTTTGGCTTTTATTTACTCAAAATCTCAAGATATGATTATTTTCAGGTCTTAGGTTTCTGTACTGCTTCTCTATATTTCGTAATTGGAACAGACTGCTGGCGCCGGCAGCAGATGGCAAGGAACCACGTCTGAAACGATTGAGCTCACTTCATGGGATCAGGTAATGGTTATAAGATGTTCATTTGGTGGCCGACGGTATTTCGTTTTTCTCAAAAATATTTACATAAAAAATAACCTTGCTGTCTATTTCAGAGCCCTGACCATGTTCCTCGTCATTGGTGGCCATTCAATAATAAAGAACGTATTTTTTCCAGAAAACGAAAGGTTTATAGAAAACGTAAGCTATAGTTTTCAGTTTTGTCCTAAACAACATGATGTACTCGGTAGACACTAATTATAATTTTATTATACAACACAATAATGGCGCATTTATCATTCATCCATCTCATTCATTTTATCATTGTGTTCACTCGAACACCGAATAGACGTAACGGACCAAATCCACCTATACAAATCAACAAACGGTTTGTTAAATGTTTCAAATCTTTTAAAATAAAATCTAGTTGTGAAACCACAATCTTTGCCACCATAACCGTTGCAAATCGTAGATACCTAGGTACCTTGGTAGCACCGCACCTATAAACCGTCGCAACTATAACTGAATAGTATCGTTTGCTATTTAGTTCTTAATAGGCGTATTAATAAACAATGACATGATGATGGACAAATGACAATAACTTTTTTCCGACACCTGTAGGTATTCGATGAAGCAAAAGCGTAAATGTTGCCACAAGCCAAGCAAAATGTACTTTTGAAAACCTCATTTTAATCAATTCCCCGATTTCGCATGGGAATTTAGAATCAAATAACTCTAAATAAAATAATTGTTTGCAGCTTATATTTCAAATTAGACCTCTAGCAGTACATTTCTTAAAATTACATTCAATTTCATGCGGTAGTTTTGGTGTAGTGCGTGTCCATGTAAAGAAACAAACAAAAATCCAAAAGCTAATTGTTTGGCTTCTGCTGCTTTAGTAAAGTCCCCCGTTTTTTTTTCTTTCTTCAATATCAATGCATGGTGTACAGACATCGGACTGTGTCATTTTTTTCATTTTTTTATGACTCACCGTGCATTTGATGTTTAGTTCTTTCATCGCTCCATACACATAAAAAAAGTTTGTTAATTTCAGTTTTTCAGTTCTGGTCCCATGCACTTATTACTCAGCGGGACGTTGATAATGCAAACATTCCTATTGATCTCGTCCTTTCTGCTTGTGTATAACTGGCTGATTTACTCTGAAAAACAAAAACCTACGTGGAAGATGCTGCCGCATATATTCATGATGAGATGGTTGAGGTAAGGAATAAGCACACCTGCTTTTGCTCGCTCTGAAACTCGGCTATGACGCGAAATTCGTTATTATACTTTTCACAGAGTCTATCCATTGGTTTTTTGATCTTTTCCTACACTACGTTCAAGGACCGGTAATCGTTCGTCATTATTGCTGCCGCTTCTCCTTGAACGCTTTAATACATCGGCATTATGTTTGCTTTGACCGCGACCCTCCCCAAGCAACTTCCGACGCCTCGCGTATCCTTGAACGAGATCTCTTACAAAACCATGCATATAAGCATGAAGTGTATTTTTTATGGTCACAAATACTGCCATTGGAACTTAAAACGGGAAATTTATTACCATGTTTATTTTTTGCCTTGAGTTTCCGATACTTCGACAATATTGCAAGCACCATGATGGATGAACATGGTAAATAAACCTTTTCAAGTTCCAATGCCAAATAATGAATGTTATCGATACTTTCTTGATACAGATTGACTCCGTCGTTCGGCCTCATCTTAGCACTGACAGCGACTTGGTTCGGGAGACTTACATCCGGGCCTATATGGAATGTAAGTTTGTATCAATACCACTTAATTAAATTCACTAGTATAATTTATGACCGCGGCATCTTATGGATTCGCCGTCCTACCCATATAAAAAGTATTCTATATGTAACTGGTTTCGTAATGCAGGAATGTGAATCACTATCGCTATATTTTTATTTCTCTTTTTGATGTTTGTTATATCACAGGCGTGTTTTATATTTATAATAATACCATCATGCATTAATAAAGCTTCTTAAATAGTCCCTAGAGGTTATTATAAAATTAAACTTTTAAATAGTCCCTAGAGGTTATTATAAAATTTTGTGGCTTTTCCAATGCATTTGACTTCGTAAATCATGACACTTAAGTGTTTTGAAAATTTAAGGACTCAGTAAACTGGCAATAAGTTTGATAAAATCTTATTTGAGTGACAGTTGCCTGTCACTACATCAAGTTCAAATAAATGGTGTTAAGTCGCAGGTTTCAAAAGCAAAAATGGGGGTTCTACAAGGCCCATTTTTGGGTCCTTTCCTCTTTCTACTATATATTAATGACGTACTCTATTAAAAATAGGGTGTTGTATAAACTTTATTTGGATTTAATTTTGAAATCTTCGGTCACTTGCCTCTAACTTTATATTTTAATAAATCGACATTTATTTTGTTCTCAGAAAATCGTAGCCGACGAGATGTATGATTGCCGTCGTGTGTGGTGGAAGCACCTCCTCTATATAAATAACTACGACGATGATGCCACATGCATGGTGCAGGCCTGGTATGATTAAATAAAAAAATAAAATAAAACTAATCATGCTCTAATTGAAAAAAAAGAACTTACATTTAATTACTAGACACTGTTGATATTTGAGATATACGCTGTGACTTTTTAGTCGTCTTACAACGGCAGCCCAGTTCATGTATCCAATGACTAGAACACGTTTATAATAAAAAAATTGGTATCTAAGTGATTTGAAAAATTTTCAAATACAATTTTATTTCGTTATTAGGACGCAAGGCGTAGTTAGAAACACCCTTGTCTCATAGAAAATGGAGATGGAATGATCTGCCCGACTATTGCGCTGGGTAGGTATACTCTACAGCTTGATACGTAAACATTTTAACAGGGTATTTCATATTTCTAATGTACCTATTTATTAATAATAAAAATTATTAGACACAATAAAAATAAAACTCGCCTAGAGGTATGTTAGGTCGGACACATTAACTGGACCACTCTTGTAAGACGACTAAAAAGTCACGGTGTATACCTACTCAGTCGTAGATCCTGAGGCAGAGGCTAGTGTCACCTGTTTAGAATCTAACAAAAGCAAATGAAGGAATTCTATAAATAAACCTAATCTTCTAACCTGTAAGAAAAACTACGGTAACGGAAACTTTAGAAATTCTTGAAGAGAGAGTGGAGAAGTAGTGATAATTCTTGCTAGTACCTATAATAAAGAGATAAATGATTAATATTATGAATTTTTAGATTCCAGCGAATTATAAAATAACCTCATTCTTCCCTCCAGGTATCTAGCAGCGGACACGCAACTTTACTTCATGGCTGTCATCGTCTTCCTCCTGTGTCGAACCGCTCGCATGAGGAAGGTGGTACTGAGTCTTCTCTTCGTGATAGGAATAGCTATTCCCACTGTGATAACTTATCTCCGGAACCTTGACGGTGTTTTGTTGGTTTATCCTGAGTAAGTACAGTATTGAATTTTTATGTAATAAATGTTTTGAGAGTAAAAATAGTGTTAGTATGTTCTGTAAACAGAAGTAATTATACCTGTAGCCATTTTAAAACAACCATATCAAAACTACCAGGATTTCACGTTGGCAAAATCAAATAATTAATAATAATAATAATTTCAGGTTCGCAATCAATATATTTAAGGGTTATCCTACGTTCGACGAGATCTATAAGAGAGGGCACACGAACGTGCCAGGGTGTGTCATCGGCATGGCGACTGCCTACTGGGTCTATGACTTGCAGAAGACTGGTACAGATCCCAAAAGTCTCCGGGTAAGTTGATACATTGGTGGTTCATTTTGACAACATACTACGCATTAATAGTAGGCACATTGTTATCCAAGGGGTGAAAGTTACTTATTTAGTCCAGAGACGGTGTTTCGCGCCCGTCACATAGTTTGAGGGACTAAATAAATAATTTACACTAGGTAAACACTGTGCTTTTCATTACGAATACGAGGAAAGTAAAAATAAGAACATAAATTCTGCTGTTTTATACGTATATGGCTGTGTAATTTAATTTACTGTATTTTCATTTACGACGGCATAATTATTAGCTAAAGTAAAAATGAGTATTGATCGGATTGTCGCTTCCCCGCTTATTATTTTTTTTTGTCCTGTGGCCGTCGAGCAATGCAGCCAGTACCTACTTTCACAATATGAATAAAGAAAAGTATTTTTTTTTCAATCAATTCACCAGAAATACCGCTGGCTGTTTTGGGGGATGTTTCCTCTGGGAGCGCTGTGCTGCTACTCCGGGACTCTCTATTACTCGTACTCGCCACCACCTTCGACCACCATCAACCTGCTGGCTGCTGCCTTCATGAAGCCTACCTTTGGCATCTTGATCGGTTTTCTAATAGTTGGATGCATTTTGCAGTTGGAAGGTAATCGCTGTTCTTTCTAAATTATCGTGGTCGCGGTCCTGGATCGGAGACTGTGGTGTCAATAGTCTGATAGTCTCTTTCGCTCCACTCAGAGCGAGAAGACTCGTTATATGGGAAGTCATACACCTAAAAGACAATTATTCAGAAGGCAACCGCACTACTAATGGCAACAGTAACCATACCCACACTACTGTTATTCAACGAGTCGTTTCAAAAATGTTGATGTTCGTCCATTTCTTCCATCAGATGTCTATCGAACGATCCTGGAGTATCCCATTTGGACGATCCCAAGCCGGCTGTCGTTCAGCGCGTACCTCCTGCATATCGCTTACTTACGGAACACCATAGCGATGCAGACCTCCACTTACAGAGCCTCTGTTACAGTTATCGTAAGTACGCTTATTTTATGCTAAACAAGTATTCCATTAAAGGTCTAAGCGTTGATAGTTGTGTGATTAACTTTTCGGTAGATCAGAATCTGTTTCTTCGTGCATTCATCATTATCATCAATGGCAGCATTGTTCTATCCAATGCTGAGGATAGGTTCCCTGCTTTTTTTTTCCTTGTTAGCCTGCACTGTCCCACTCCTGAGCCAAGGCCTCCTACTCCTCCACTCCTACCACTTCTGACGAGCCCGTGTGTCCTACTTCCAGTTCGGATGGAACCTATCCATCTAGTTCGTCTCACCATCGCCTTCGCGGACTACCGCGACCCCGTCTCACTGTACTTCTGTGCCCGTCTACTGCTTTTTATTTATTGTAATTATTTCGAGCGTTTCGGCGTTGGGTGAGGGGTACGTTACCCCTCACCCAACGCCCGTTCCACGTGACTCTTGTCGCATCGCGCGCGTGTTTGATAGTATTATTGCAACGAATAACTTTCTGTCTATGATTTCCTTGTTCCTTGGATATTTTTGCTCGGATTTCGTGGAATAAAAAAGTAAAAAGTTATTTATGGAAATGTGTTCTATTAGTGATATATGTAGAACCACAGAAAAAAATATCGAAAGTACTCGTACTTACCCTGTATACGAGTATTTACAAACTATGTTAGTAATACATTTAAGTACAAAGACAAAAAAAAACCAAAGAAACATAAACAACGCAACATCTCTGCTGCAAGGTAACAAGCTAATCAAATCAAAGCTGTTACCTTGCAGTTGTGGTTCAAAAAAACGCTAACAAACCTGCTTCTTATCTTAGATACACTTATCATAGATAGTTTCATTATATTAATTTCGTTTAATTGTTAGACAGACGGTGACTCCGAAAGTTTTTAGTACCTACAATCGTAATTTCTAATTACGATTGTAGGTACTAAAAACTTTGCACAATTTTTTTTCAGATTTCAACAGGCTTGCTTCAGCTATTCAGCGCCTTTACGGCCGCAATATTCTACTACATACTGGCGGAAGGTCCATTTACAGCAGTCATCCAAGAATGGTTCAGCAAGCCGGAGCCAATCGAGGAAACAAAAGATAAAGGTTCTAAGAAGAAAGAAGAAGATGGCGAGATAAATGAAAGTATAAAAACAAATGGAGTTGCCACAATCGCTGATAACAGTACCAGGAAAAGAGTATTTAATAAAGTCATCGGTGAAAGTACAATTTTCAGCCATGAAAAGAATCGATAGATACCTACTACGAGTATTAGTTAAATGATAAATATCTGAGGAGTGTTAGTTAGCTCAAATGCCTATTTATGCCTATTCAATGCCTATTCAATTTTATTTGTAAATAAAACATATTATATTTAATAAACAGCAAGACGGTTCATGATTTTGTTTTCTGCATTATATTAGAAAGACCATTTTTTTAAATCATGTGCATTATAGTCGGAGGATCCTACTTACGGTTTCAGATAGTCATCTATCAAAATGTATCCTCCTACTGCACAGTACCCCTAGCACGAATATTTGAAGGTTTCGTCTCGCCACCGTATCGTACCGTCGATACAATAACGGCATACAACGAAAGTCGGAAGCACGAAGCACTTTCGAATTAGTACCGAGGGCGCGATACGAAAACATTGGTGACGTCATACTAACGTAAATAAGGATGAATGTTTCGTTCAGAAACTGGATTTTTGTTAGAAAATTAGTGATTTTAGGGCATTTAAAATTGTAATACTGTTCAATTTATGACGCAATACAAAGGAACTGCAGAAACAGTTAATATTCCGTTAGATAATAATTAAAATAATTACTAAAACGTTGTGTTTGATTTGACTGCGTTCCTAAACGAACGTCTGTCATACTGGCACAAATAAAAAGCCATGAAAAAAATTTGATTTAGAAAAAAAGCTTGTGTCATACCTAATGTCTATATTGTCAAATCTGTCCGCTGTCAAGAGGTTTCAAATCAATATTCAATGATTTTGTTGTTATAGTTCGTTATTTTTCTGTAAGCTATTCCAGTAAACTGAGATAACTAAACGGAAGTATTCTTACTGGAGTAAATAAGTAATTGACACCCTGATCAAGAAGGTCTGTTAACTGGTTGAACAGAAGGATCCCCCACGATATTCAATGATGAGACGAGGCTCTCGTTTGGAAATTCGGCGAAGAGCTTGAATGAGAAGACAGTACTTCTCCATAAGGCTTGCATTATGAAGAAATTCCTATCTTTGAGGTCCTAAATAATAACTAATACATTGAACTGTGGTCCATAATAAAATGTTTATTTTGTATTTTTAAGTGTGAATGTTTTAAATCCATAGTAGTCAATTCAAATATGAGTTTGTTTGTTCTTTCACGTTATATTGCTAGACCGATATTGAATAACACAGAGTACCTTAGTGCGGCCATGAGACGATAATAGGCTAAGGAGCATATTTTGTCATGGTATTTAATGAAAAATGTATTGTAAAAATAAAGAAAAACTTTATGAATGTTCTGTGTTTGATGATTTTATTTATTTTATTAATAATGACAATAATATCAATCAATGAATCGAGCAAAGATTGAGAAGCAACATGATAGGTACGGTTGCTAAAAGATCTATGTAATCCTGTCATGTCAAGTGCTTATTTTTTGTGAATTATGGCAGCATAAATAGAAAAATATCATATTATTATAATAAATATTGGAGCACACATTCTTCTTCTTCTTCAACCTTTAGTCACCCAATGCTGAGTGTAGGTCTCTTCCAAATCTTTCCACTGCTGGCGGTTTTGTGTTATGGCTATCCAGTTTCTTCCGGCCACTTTAACAAGATCGTCTGTCAACCTAGTCGGTTGTCTCCCTACATTCCTCTTTCCCGTTCGTGGTCTCCACTCCAACACTTTCCTTCCCCATCTTCCATCCGGTCTACGGCATATATGGCCCGCCCACTTCCACTTTCTTTTTGCTATCACCCATGCTATGTCTAAAAGTCTCGTTCTTCTACGAATTTCTGTGTTTCTCACTCGGTCGTAGAGAGAGATGCCCAACATGGCTCTTTCCATAGCTCTCTGAGTAACTTGCATGCGGTGGATTATAATATGCTTGGTGAGCGTCCAAGTTTCAGCACACATTCATATTATAATAAATATTGGAGCACACATTCATTTTCTAACAAAATACTACAACACAATCACTTTAATTATAATTTTATCCATACAATAAACCCCGACGAATGTTTTCTCACTGTCAAATTTGAAGTGAATAAATATTCGTAAAACTCGTAAGCCAGCCTTCGACAGTTACGAAACTATCCGTCATATTTTGTGTTCGTGCTTGCTATCTTCATACAAATGGCTCAAATTACGTTTCCAATGAAGTATGAAGACGATACGAAACTTACACGTATTTGTTCGTGCTCTCAAAATTAGTTCAATTTACGCTCACCAGAGGCGCTGTTCAAGTTCCCATACAAAATGCTTTCGGAGACGATACGAATATTTTTTCGAAAGTGATTCGTGCTCGAGGTACTGACTTCGATCTAGAGTATCAAAATAAAGAGTTTTTGTATCGGCACCAAAAAAATGGCATTTAAATCCGCCATTTTGGATTTTTTATAATGTAATGTCAGTTTCGCAATTCAGACGAATCTAACGACAATAACTTCACAAGGTAAAACCAAGTTTAGGCTTCATACCGTGACAGGAAAATATACATGCTTACATACATACACTTGAAAACCATAACCCTCCTTTTTTCGCAGTCGAACAAAAAACAAAAACTAAAAAACCCGACTGCAGTAAACAAATAAAAGCATTAACCAGCTTGTTTTTATACATTTTGAAAACTATAGTTTTTACCGCAGCCGAGTTTTAAAGGTTAGGTTAAAGATCTCTGACGTACATTATCTTAGTTTTTGTTTTATAGCCCGACTGAATATTCAATTCAATAAGAATAGTGGCTAACTAAACTGGGGTGACCCTAGGGTGCGTTAAGGTGATCCCATCAGTTCACTTGGGTGACCGTCGGAATTAATGCAGTGCTGTAGTCCCATAATACGTCACTATGCTGAGTCAGTGGTAAGAACATTTGAAGATAGAATTTTTGAATAGTAAAGGAGAGAGTATACCGCCTTGTGGAACACCAGTTAAAAAATCATTTTAGTTAGAAAACACCTGACATACATGTACTGCTTGCTGCGTCTTGGTTCCCGTTCCCTTCTACTTGGTAATTGGCAAGTATGGTAATATAAGTACCTATTACCCAAACAAGGTATACAAACGAGCCTTCATGCTAAGGAGAGAAAAAAAAATTGAAAACGTACTTCTCTACTCTCTACTGATTAAAGTTAGTCTTAGCAAGAGTTGTTCAGCCTGATGAGCACCCTCCCTTGACGTATAAAATTTGAAGATCTGGAACAGCTGATTTGGAACTCCAAGCGCCCAGCTACACTACTATCTAACAGTGACTACACCATTATAGGAATGACGTCATAGCAAAAGTTGTCCAATCTGATAAGTACTCTCTTATAATAAAATCGAAGATCTGGAATACCTGTTGTGGAACTCCAAGCGCCCAACTACACTATAGCATATAAAGGAATGACGTCTTAGCAAGAGTTATTCAGCATGATGAACACTCTCTGATGACTAATAAAAGTCGTAGATCTGGTACACCTGTTGTGGTACTCCAAGAGCTCAGCTACATTATAACATATATAGGAATGACGTCTTAGCAAAAGTTGTCCAATCTGATAAGTACTCTCTGTTGACTTATAATAAAATCGAAGATCTGGAATACCTGTTGTGGAACTCCAAGCGCCCAACTACACTATAACATATAAAGGAATGACGTCTTAGCAAGAGTTATTCAGCATGATGAGCACTCTCTGATGACTAATAAAAGTCGTAGATCTGGTACACCTGTTGTGGTACTCCAAGAGCCCAGCTCTACACTATAACATTTATATAGGAATGACGTCATAGCAAAAGTTGTCCAATCTGATAAGTACTCTCTGTTGACTTATAATAAAATCGAAGATCTGGAATACCTGTTGTGGAACTCCAAGCGCCCAACTACACTATAACATATAAAGGAATGACGTCTTAGCAAGAGTTATTCAGCATGATGAGCACTCTCTGATGACTAATAAAAGTCGTAGATCTGGAACACCTGTTGTGGTACTCCAAGAGCCCAGCTACACTATAACATATATAGGAATGACGTCTTAGCAAAAGTTGTCCAATCTGATAAGCACTCTTTGTTGACTTATAATAATCGAAGATCTGGAACACCTGTTTTGGAACTCCAAATGCCCAGCTACACTATAAGATATATAGGAATGACGTCTAAGCAAGAGTTGTTCAGCCTGATAAGCACTCTCTGTTGACTTATTATAATCGAAGATTTGGTATACCTGTAGTGGAACCTCAAGAGCCCAGCTACACTACCTATAATATATATAGGAATGACGTCTTAGCAAGAGTTGTTCAGCCTGATGAGCACTCTCTGTTGACTTATAAAAATTGAAGATCTGGAACACCTGTTGTGGAATTCCAAGCGCCCAGCTACACTATAACATGTAAAGGAATGACGTCTTAGCAAGAGTTGTTCAGCCTGATGAGCATTCTCTGTTGACTTATAAAATCGAAGATTTGGAACACCTGTTGTAGAACTCCAAAAGCCCAGCTACATCGTTACACATATAGGAATGACGTCTTAGCAAAATTTGTTCGGTCTGGTGGGCATTTCCTGTTGACTTACAAAAATGAAAGATCTGGAAGTTTCGAATCGTCGCACCCAGTGGTTTACCCGTCCTCGGGCTCTAAGAATTTGACATCAGACGTTTCAGATCTTCGATTTTGACGACCGCGTTGTCGCTGGCATAAGCAACTGGATCCATGTACGAAGTCGCGGGCAGAAGCTAGTACAAACATAAAATGTAAGCGGCTCCGCGTAAAACATCACGTTTCCGAGTCTGAGCTGTCAAACATGTACAAGTAGCGACACAGTTTTTCTTTTGTTTTAATATATTTTGGTGTTTATTGATCAAAAAGGATACTTCCACAATAAAACTAATAATACTAGTTTTTCCACTCTTTTAAAATGCTCTTAGATAGGATTATTTCGTTTAATGCAATTTCCGTATTTACAAACTGGATCAAAAATAATCAAACACATATTTTTGGATTTTTCGAAAATCGGCCCTCAAGTTGGTGAAAAGGGGTATTCATTGTATTTCAAGTTTTAAGGGAAGGACTTTATGATTGGCCCATCGGATTGGTCTAGCCGCTTACAAAAGGTCTTGAATTAGTACCATGAGTAATATCATGTAAAATGTAGACTTGCTAAAATGACGTAGTTGAGTAAGGTTTTTATAGCCCTTTAGTTCGCGCCACCTGTGAACGGGCCCCGCTTTCGAGCTAGTAAGTATGCATACTGTCTGAACATAGTGTCTATAATTCCTCAAAATTTCAGCTTTGCTAAAATGACGTAGGTCTGGGGGCTCTGGAATCTCACTCTATTAATGAAAACACGAGTAAAAAGTATGTGAAAGACTTCCAACAAGCGTTTGATGGATTCGCTAATCAAATGTTTGTAATACAAAATATTTTAAAATTAACAAAACACAAACACAGGATTGGTAGCGATGTAACTTTCATCACATTAGAATAAAAAGGGAGAGTTAAAATAATAAAACATCCAGTGGCAACTGTTTAAATCCCTATTTAATAACATAATATCCCATTAGGATTGTCTGTTAAAAATAAATAAAATTAGTTTAGTTCAAGTAATAAGACTCTATACAAACGGATATTATATAAATGGATACAGTCTAGAATTTTATCTTTAAGAAAAACGTAACACTCACAAGTTTACAATGTCTGTTTGCTGCAGCATTTCTGGTATATAATAATAAAAACAAAGGTTCAGTTTAAATCGGCATTTAAGTTCCTTTGTTATAATTAAGCTAATAATCTATCTCGATTCTCAACAAGATTATAATTCTCATTACTATCAACTACCTATTTTATTTATTAACCTCTTCCTAGCAACTCCATTCGTTTTTGAACTTTCGTTCATCTCTGCGTATTCTTTCTTAGGATCCTTTTCTTTTGTTTCCTCGATTGGCACCAGCCTGCTGTAACATTCTCGAATGACGGCTGTAAAGGGACCTTCCACCAGTATGTAGTAGAAGAATGCGGCTATGAAAGAACTGGCCACTCCCGACAAGCATGTTGTAACCTGGGAAAGTAAAAAATGCTCCAGAAACATTGATTGGTAACTAATTGGTAAGGTAAAAGTTTCAAGGTGATAATTTGCCCGTTGAACCAGCATGATAATCATCATCATCATCAGCCTATAATGTTCCCACTGCTGGGACACAGGCCTCCTCTCTGTAAGAGGGAGTGGGCCGTAATCTACCACGCGGGCCCAGTGCGGATTGGTAGATGTCACATGTCTTCGAATTTTTGATTCTAGGATATGCCGGTTTCCTCACGATGTTTTCCTTCACCGTTTTTGAGAGCAGGGCCCCAAGTCTGCTATTTTTTATAAATTCGTCATTCCAACACGATCCCATTGTCATTTTGATAAAAGTTTGTAATCTGCTAATTCATAATGGTCGATCACTGGTCGGTCAGTGGTCTCGTAATGGAATCGTGGCAGAATGACATTGTCGTATTGCCATTATTATAAAACCCGGTAGTAGAAATGATTTTCGAAAAACTACTACTAAATTTGAACATTTACTCATGCCAGATTTAATTTATATACATTTTTACATATTATTTAATAATGTTATAAGCAATCTGAAGTAGTAAGAAGTTCGTAAATAGCAAAAATATTAAAATGTGTAACGCGGATAAAAGCGAAACTCAATAATGTTTTATCTGTAGCTGTCAAAGTCAAATGTGACATTACTGCTTACTGTTTACATTTCTAGCGGCCGTTGTTTTGCTATATTTTTAACCAACTTCAAAAAAAAAGTAGGTTCTCAGTTCGACCTGTATGTATGTATGTATGTATGTTTGTCCGCGATTTTCTCGCGTTTGGCTGAACCGATTTTGAAGCGGTTTTCAGGAAAGTGTTCAATACATTCTGGAGAAGGTTTTAGTATATAACACTAATGGATGTCCCGTGACGTTGCTCGCGTGGATCCGTTTTTACTTACTTGGATTGTAGATTTTTAAAGACGCCGATTATTATGAAGATTTTTGTTCAATATCTAAACTAAAAAGGGTAAAATAAAAAACTTTTTGAAAAAAAGGGAACCGACTTCAAAACCAAACACAAAAAAAGTGTAAAATAACTTTTCTTTCGGAAGTCGGTGGCCATAGTCAAAGATATAAAAAACAAAGCCACCGACTTCCGAAAGAAAAGTTATTTTACACTTTTTTATGTTTGGTTTTGAAGTCGGTTCCCTTTTTTTCAAAAAGTTTTTTATTTTACCCTTTTTAGTTGACAAAGACAAAATGGTGCTAATAGAGCAAATTTCCCTGGCCTGACCTGGCGCTTGGCTACTGCAGCCGCACCAATGAAGGGCGAAGTTTATCAAATTCAGTTTTCTAACCTTATTCTGCCGATATGCTATCGTTTCGACGCGGTCTGGCCATAAGGGGAATGAGTTCTTCAATTAACCCCCTTACTGAGTCCTTTCCAAGGCGAAACGTTTTCACAAATTCCGCCTCGGAAATATCAAATAAAGGGGTTTGTACTCATTCTCGTCAAGCGACGGGCTCGACGACGTCTTTTGTATTCCGCCCATCTTCTTTCTCTAGCATCCACTGCGCTGGCTAGCTCGAGAATATTTGCTCGCAGTGAATACATTTATTCTCCACTCAATATTTCACAAAGTACAATACTTACAAACACGATAGTTAACAAACTTTTCGACAACCGAGCTATTAAAAGCAATGACTGCACAATGACGATCCAGTGGTAGGTCAATGATTAAAGGAACTGTCAAAATTTTAGCAGATTACCCCCTATGTCAGTCATTCATTTGTCATTATGCACGAGATTACCATTCTAAGCCATTTCTTTCAATGGAATGTCAGTGGTTGACCATTGGAAAGTCATAATGACGCCATTATAATAGTAGATTACCAAACTTGTCAAAATCAACAATTATGAAATCAATGTTAGACCATTCTGACACTATTGTAATAGCAGACTTGAGGCCCAGTGGTGTTGAGATAAATTACACAAAGTAATGCGCCTGACGGGATTCGTACCCACGACCTACAACTCGTAGGTCGAGGCCGATACCACTGGGCCACCACTGCTCTCAACCAGCATGATGACTCTATGGAATTTCCAAACACGCTTAGCCTTTTTCTGAGTCGCAAATTCGCTCAGATTGGAGTCAGCTTCCAATCCACCTGGATGCCACTGTTAGATATCTGTTATAATTGTCTATCTAGTATCTACTAAAGTAACTGAATGTGTACCGTAGAGGGTAGGAGACCTACACACAGCAAGGCTTCTAATGATGGTAATGATGAATGAACATGTTCCTGGGATTTAGCAAAGAGTTGCATTCTTTTAGATTCAAGAACAAAATCCAAAAAAGGAAACTAACTCTACACCCAGCACTTTAATGGAATACTCCTTTAACGTTAATTTAGTATACTTACGATTGCCGTAGCAGAGGCCGTGTGAGTGGTGGTCTGCATTGCTAAGCTGCTCCTTAAGAAGACGATATGCAGGAGATACGCGCTGAACGACAGGCGGCTTGGGATCGTCCAAAAAGAATGCTCCATCGTCGGTCTGTAGATATCTGATGGACGAATAGTTATTTATGCAACTGTTGTATAATCAGGGGTATTAAAACACGAATGTGGGTTTATAATAGTATCACATGAGTGTTTTAATACCTAATTATAACAGTTGCATACAAGACTTTATCTACAATCATGATGTGAATCCTCTATAAAAGATTCTCATACCATAGGGTGTTGTACAGTGTTGTAAGAACTATGTAAATTCAAGAAAAGTCTAATTGCGAAGCGTGTAAAATAAACAAACCTTAATAAGCAAAAAAATTATTTATTGTAATAATTATTTACATTTTGGATCGTACAATTATTGAAATGCACTTGAACATTTGCACCTTGTTGAATGTTGGCAGATCCTGGTGTACTTGGAATATTTATATTCACCACTTCATTATTTCTATTTTGTATAGAACTTAAAATTTGATTTGACACGTGGATTTTGTTGGATATAGAGTCATTAATGTAGCCTTCGGCAACAGATGTGGATTTCCATCCGCCGTGCCGTTTTAAACTTGTTATGTCTCCTCCGGCATCAACTAATAAAGTGGCAGATGTCCTGCGAAAACAATGTCCTGTATACAACTCAGGATTGGGAAGTTGTAAATAGTTAGCAATTGTTTTGCCTAAATTGATAAACGAGTTTATGCCGATCCTCTGTGATATGCATTTTCCAGATCTGTATTGTAAAAAAAAAACGGATTGCTATAACAGGGATCCGGACGCAGCACTGTATACTTTTTGCATAGTTCTAAATATTTGCCTGTAATCGTAAATGTGCGGTTTATTTTGGTTTTGTATTATTTATGTTGACCACAATTACAGCTTTATTTATCTGTACGTCGGTGTATAATAAAGCGTATAATTCTTGACGGCGGCATGCGCCCATGGTTCCAAATATTAGCGCAGTCTGTAACAACAACAAGAACAAATATACGATACTGTAATTTATTTACACATTAAAAACAATATTAAAGAAAAATAAATAACTAACATACCTTTACTAAAAGATATAGTTGATCAGGCGCTTCGCTTAAAAACTTATTTATTTCATTAGGTAAAAACGTTTTTGCTTTCTTCCCTACATAGCCTTCAGCTTTACGTTTTAATAAGGCAATTAATTTTGAATATTTTGAGATATCCACATTGTGGTTAATATTCAGCGTACTTTTGAGCATTGAGTAAAAGGTCCATAGGGATGAAGATTTCAATTTTTCAGATAGCTCTTGAAAATAAACTAAGAGGACATCTTCAGAAAATGAGCCACTGCTTTTTAATATTCTCCAATTCATGAACTCGGTGTATGCCTTAAAGGCCTTTTCATACTGTTTCCTTAGATTTTTCCGGTAACAATTTGTTAGAAATTTCCTTTGCTGCTTTAGAAATATCTGGTGGTGTGTCATCAAAGCTAGAATCACTTATTTTTGTAAACAACGCACACAGTAATTGTTTGTTTGCGATTTCCAATATTCGAGTGAAAAAATGGCGGGAAATAACACTATAAGACGAGAATCCGAAATTACGAATTAGTCTACAATTTATTGTTCTTTTTTTCAAAATTTTAGCGATCAGTACCCTGAGCACGAGTTTTCAGTATTTGAGACGTAAAGTAAACTGGAACTTTGACAACTTCAAATTGTCAATTTTCAAGGAAAAAATTAGTTCCTTCTTCGCACACCAGAGGCGCTGTTCCATTTTTTCATACAAGAAACCTCAAGAAACGCTGTAAATAGGTACTGGAAAGACGCTGTAAAGTAAAAGAGTGAAAACTCGTGCTAAGGGTACTGGTGGTGCCCCCCTCTAGAGGGCCAAAGCCTGCCGGGGTCGCGGGACTTATCTCATTACCGTGACCCCGGAACACAAAGGGCTACTGAAGGACACCGTGGATTTTAGTCAGTACAAGTCTGACAGTCCCTTCCGCCCTGCCCTGGGTGGGAGGACTCATTTGATGATTTTACCACGCTAAAAAAAAAAAAAGGGTACTGGTGGTGGGGTGCTAAGACAGGAAACCTCCACGTGCGCCCGTGGACTGGAGTTCCCTCTCGGATACGTCCGGGGGGAAGACCAGTTTTTCGGGCCGGTGCACCCTGGGATGCAAGCAAAAACTCTTCCTTAGGCACTGTGTGCCTAAGGGGTCTCTTTGCCCGTATGCGAATAGCCTGTCGGGTGGACGCTCCAACGCGTGTCCCTCTGAATAGCAGAGGGCGCAGCGGCGAAGCGGGCTTGCGGACGGTGAGCAATGGGTAGCTCGCCGTCCGACCAAGGACCAAGCCCGAGTCGGTGGCGCGTCGTGTCGTGTTTCGCGCGCGCCTTCGGGGAGTTGTCAGCAAATTGACGGGGCCCCTTATGGGGCCTAATGCCTGCTGGGGTCGCGGGTTTTTCTTAACACAGGATACCGTGGCCCCGGAACGTAAAGGGCATCCGAAGGAACACGGGTGGATTTTAGTCAGTAAGAGTCTGACAGTCCCTTCCGCCCCACCCAGGGCGGGAGGACTCATTCGATGATTTTACCACCTTAAAAAAAAAAGGGTACTGGTGGTGAAAATGTCATTGCATGAGAATGTTCTTTTTTTGAAATTCATAATATCACGCGTTTGGATGATATAATGATCATAATATCATTGAGTGTTTTAATGTTGGCAATAAGCTAATTGTTATAGGTTCTTATATAGAGGATTAATAGCATGATAGTAGATAAATATAGGTACTAATATCACCACTCAAGGTCTATAAGTTACTCAATGGATACGTTTCCACTTTCATAGAGTTACATAAAGAGAGAGAGAGAGAGAGTTACGTCTACATTTTAATTAACTGTTACGGTCACCTTCGGAATTGTGGATGTAACAGGAAAAAGCAGTGTTTTTGAAGACATAATTTAATTAACCGACTTGTTTTCTTTTATTATTTATTTCCTTCCCTACATCAACATTCAATTACTCAATACTTTATTGCATTCCATAATGTTACATAAAACAGTTGGTAGGTTAAAACATTGAATCAATTATGGACCCCGCCTGGAATTAAATTGTAATATTACAAATTATTATGTTATTTTGTATTAATACAAAATAATTGATACATATTGAATAATAGATGATGTGGAGCAGTGAATGTTTTTTTGACGGTTACGGTGCGTCCACACCGCCGGTAACATTTGTTGCTCAACGTTTCCAAATGTTACTCGGTAACATCAGTCAACAAAATGTTACTAAGTGTTGACGTGTTACTGTAAGTCGAGTAACGTTGCTCAACATTCGGTAAAATCCGCCAACAAAATGTTATTTAATGTTACTAAGTGTTGACGTGTTACTGTAAGTCGAGTAACGTTGCTCAACATTCGGTAACAATGTTACCCCCATTATCTAACAATGTTACCGATTGTTGAGCAACGTTACTCAACATACAGTAACACGGCAACATTTGTTGTAGAATGTTACTGCGGTGTGGATGAGTAACAATCAACAAATAGTAACAAGGAGCCACAAAAGTTACCGAATGTTGCCGAATGTTACCGTGTTGCCTTTTGTTGCTCCACAAATGTTACCGGCGGTGTAGATGCACCGTTAGAAACACTGTCATTAACGAGGTCAGGTCACAGGTCTGTCAGGATTATTAGATTTTTCACCAGTATTTTTTATTTCTCATTAGCATCCCGGAGGCTGGACCTGTTAGTTATTTTTATTTTCCCATTACAAGGAAAATAAAGATAACTGGTAAAATATCAGTGTTAATAGATCTCTGGGATTCTTCAAATAAAATCATAATAATATAAAGAACAGCAGTTACCTTCAAACTGAAAAATGGCTCCAGCGATACCAATACCCAAGATGACGGCCAGGGTAGGCTTCAAGAAGGCAGCGTACAGCAGGTTGATGGTGGTCGAAGGTGGTGGCGAGTTAGAGTAGTAGATAGTCCCAGAATAGCCGCACAGCACTGCCAGTGGAACCAACCCCCAATACAGCCAGCGGTACTTTTGCTAGATTGGTTGAAAAAAAATACATGTGGCACTCGGAGACTGCCGCGGTGAAGCTTTTGCATATTTTTTTTTTTTTTTAAGAATAAAATCGCCTACCGCGTATATTTAACGAGAATATAATTTATTTAAAATGTTTTTGGTGCACTACTGTGATAAAGAACTTCTTTGTTGTAGGAGAATTTTATAAGTATATATAATTTTATAAATATATGTATAGAATTTTATAATTATATAAGTCTTGACAGGCCTGTTGGTCTAGTGGTTAGTGACCCTGACTGCTATGCCGGAGGTCGTGGGTTCGATTCCCACCCAGGACAAATGTTTGTGTGATGAGCACGATCATTTGTTCTTGTCTGGGTGTAATTTATCTATAATATGTATGTATTTAGAAATATATAAGTATGTTTATCAGTTGTCTAGTAGCCATAACACAAGCTCTGCTTAGCTTGGGACTAGATGGCGTTGTGTGATAGTTAAAAAAAAAAAATAAGTAAATTTCATTGTGAAAACTCCTTTTGTAGCTGGCCGTATAGAATCAGTAAAAAAAAGAAAATTGTTTTTATGACGGTATTTTTATGATTGCCGAAGTCTCCCGAATTGAAACGATGTTAAACGATGCGTGGTGTCAAGTATTTTCTTTAGGTTTTTGGAATTTTTTTGATTCGTTCGCCGCGCCGCGCCGCCCTCAGAGCCTGCGATAAAAGCTATGCAATAGCTTAAAAACAAATTACACATGTCAACAAATGATGTGGTTCTGATATGGTCATATAAGACATACCCAAACCTAATTATTTGCCTTGGCTTTCAATCAGCCCAGATAGAGCTGAATACCATAACTTAGATACCTTAAGCTTAAGTCTGGCGTGCGCTTAGATACTTTAAGCGCAGGCCAGACAGAAAAGACGTAAGACGAGGACGCGACACGGACAGGCGCAAACATTATGAGCGTTGCGTCCGCAACCCGACTAAGCTTTTCTGTATGTTTTGCGTCGCAACGCTTCTATACATTTTTGTATGAAACGGACGCTGTAGGGACAAATATCCGCGCCCCGTCTGCGTCTAACATCTTTTCTGTGTGTCCAGCGCCTTAAACTCTGACCAGCACAACTCAGTAACTTCCAATTACATGTTACGTAAACGGGAAATGTGTACTAGATCTCTTTCATCTCTAACTGTTAGAGGATTACAGGAACAATTTAATGTTATGTGTAACTTACCCAGAGGGTCTTAACATCTACACCAGTCTTCTGCCTGTCATAGACCCAGTAGGCTAATGCCATGCCCACGATACAACCTGGCATGTTCGTGTGCCCTCTCTGGTAGATCTCATTGAATGTATCAGAGCCCCGGAATAATCTCATTGCCAACCTAGAATTATAAAATATAATTTAATCATCATCTGTCTTTTCCTTAATATTGGAACCGGCTTCCAGTCTTCCCAGATGCAGCTGAATATCAATATTTTACACGAAGCAAACGTTTGCCTGACTTTCACAACTGACTGGTGGTTTTGGGATCTTACACTTAAGAACTTAAGAAATTATATACTATACTTACTCAGGATGTACCACCAGGATACCGTCCAGTTTCCGGAGATAAGTTATCACAGTGGGAATAGCTATTCCTATCACGAAGAGAAGACTCAGTACCACCTTCCTCATGCGAGCGGTTCGACACAGGAGGAAGACGATGGCAGCCATGGTGTAGAGTTGCGTGTCCGTTGCTAGGTACCTTGAGGAAAATGCAATTAAAAATATTTTTGTTAAACGAATACCAAGTTTCTTACTGGTTCTTCTCCGTTAAACTTCCATCATTTACTACATTTACGCGCAGTACAAAAAGCATTAAATACTTACCAGCCTTGCAACATACATACGCCGTTATCGTCGTAATTATTGATGTAGAGGAGATGCTTCCACCACACTCGACGACAATCATACATCTCGTCGCCTACTGCATGCTGTAAATAAAATAAATGATTTATAAGGAGAATCCTTTGATAATACCTACTGTTGAGAAATTTTTAAGAAACTCCTTCGAATTCTCAGAGACTTTATCGGTCCAGTGATGACTTACGGCACCGAAACGTGGTCTTTCACTATCGGCCTCATCTCAAAGCTCAAAGTCGCTCAACGAGCTATGGAGAGGGCTATGCTCGGTGTTTCTCTACGTGATCGAATCCGAAATGAGGAGATCCGTAGACGAACTAAAGTCACCGATTAGCCCACCGGATTAGCAAGCTGAAGTGGCAATGGGCAGGCCATTGCTCGCAGAGTAGATGGCCGATGGGGTCGAAACGTGCTAGAGTGGAGACCGCGGACTAGCAAGCGCAGCGTAGGACGTCCACCAACGAGATGGACAGAAGACCTTATAAAGGTCGCCGGAAGACGCTGGATGCAGGTCACTTCCAACCGGAGATGTAAAGGGGAGGCCTATGTTCAGCAGTGGACGTCATATGGCTGAGATGATGATGATGATTATCAGTCCATGATGGTATCTTACATAATATCACGTCGGTGATCCACCAAATAACATCATAATATTGTGTGGTAAGTTTTCCAATAAACAAGGCAGATAATAATAATACACTATGAAGAAGAAAGGACCCAGTATTGAACCTTGCGTAGGTAACCACCATTTTTACTGATACCCAGTGAGTTAAAAATAATGTATACTAAGTGAGTTAGTTATTGTGTGTGGGCAATTGTAAAGTGCTTACTAATGAGGCCTACAGTAAAGGACCACGTTTCGGTACCATACGTCATCACTGGTAACACACATTGGTCGAAAACTTTCGACATGGCAGTGGGCAGGCCATATAGTACGCAGAACTGATGGCCGATGGGGCCGTAAGGTTCTCGAATGGAGACCACGCACCGGCAAGCGCAGCGTAGGACGTCCACCCACAATGTGGGCAGACGATCTTATGAAGGCCACAGGATCACACTGGATGCAGGCCGCTTACAACCGGTCCTATTGGAAGTCTAAAGGGGAGGCCTATGTTCAGCAGTGGACGTCTTACGGCTGATATGATGATGATGATGATGAATTGTAAAGTGTGGTGATTGTGATTTATTGTATTCAAATGCTTAAGAGAGCATACAATAGGATATTACTATGTCATGTCGGGACTACTTGAAGGTTTTAAAAGATGTTTACAACGTGGATTCACATGAAGGCTTCTCTCATTGTAGTAAAGAGTAGGAACCCGTGATGTATTACCGTACTCCATAAGCCCTTAACCCTCCAACGTCGCTTTGAAAACATGAAACGTCCTTAAAAAAATCTCCAAGTTTCCCGTGATCACCGTAATCACGCGACATTTTTTTCATTTTTTCTTATGATCCACCGGTGGCTAATAAGGGGATTTGAGGGGTTAACTTACCATCAAGTGAGCACGACAAAAACTTACCGCCCAATTAGGTCCTGATGTAAGTCTTCCGAACCAAGTCGCTGTCAGTGCTAAGATGAGACCGTACGATGGAGTCAATCTGTATCAAGAAAATATCGATGACAGTTATTATTTAATTCAAAATCTTAAAGTTATTTTAAGTCGCATTATGAACCAGAAAGCTAAATTAATTATAATATACTGAAGTGTATAGTATAATATAAATAAGTCAAAAATGCATAAAATATGTAGTAGAAGAAGACCAATAAAACGATGCAGTACCTTGTGTGAAAAGTTGCACAAACGCCAAAACGTGAACCTATCTCAAACTTTAAATTTTCCCAATCAAACATGAGCCTTTTTGGAGCTTTTGCGATAAAGTTTAAATTAAACATGCCAGATTGGGGTAGGTTAAAGTGCTAGCATCTTTTGACTTAGATTTTTGCGACGTGGCTGTGTTGCGTATAAAAATACCTCAATGCGTTTAAGATTTTTTTTTTGCTATATTTGTGTGCACAGACGGGTGTCTGTTCGTGGTTCTACCTTATTCTATTCCTTACCTCAACCATCTTATCATGAACACATGTGGCAGCATCTTCCACGAAGGTTTTTGTTTCTCAGAATATATCAGCCAGTTATACACCAGTAGGAAGGCCGAGATCAACAAGTAAGTTTGCATTATCCACGTCCCGCACATAAATACGTGCATAGGGCGATAACTAAACATCTGCAAGAAATAACATCTTTAGCGAGCAATAAGATGACACGAATATTAGAGAGGCCTTAGGGCTCATGTACACGATGCCGTCGCCGCGCCGCCGCCGCGGTGGCGGAGAGCTTGCGGCGCGGTGGCGGCGGCGGCGACATCGTGTACCTACATGAGCCCTTATTTGAAAAAAACAGAGGGTTTAACAATAGGCTCACTTGCCCTAAAAATCACTTAATACTTTTAGTGGTAAACGAATTATTCTGTCACTTTTATCTCCAAACCATTAACAGATGAGAACGTTGTTTTCAATGCATTATTTGATACGTGTGAACTCGGTGGTGGGAATTGGCAAATCTATCGCTGTGTGGGATGTCGCAGAGATGGACACAGGACTCTCGGGAGCGACTTGTGTCGTCAAGTTTGAAATACACACCATGAGCTTTTTAAGTACTATTTTATTTAATTTTTAATGTAAAACAAACCGAAAATGTTTATCAAATTATCTAGTTGCCAAGAATCGACAGATCTTATGAGTCCCGAAATAATAATTATGGTCACTAGCTGGCGCTGTCATTGCGCACACAGCAACAGAAGCAATTTTTTCAGTCTGACCTACACGGTCAGACTGAAACCCGTGTTATTTAGGGCAAAAAGCAATTTTAATTTATAAGAAATGAATGTGATAAAACCATATCTTACGTTTTCTATAAACCTTTCGTTTTCTGGATAAAAGATGACCATTGACATTGCATGGCCTATAATAACGAAGCACACAGTCACAGCCCTGAAACAAGCAATATGATTAATTTACTTATATAAAATCAAAATTTTAAATCCATAAAATTTTTAAACAGAAAATGTGTTTTTATAAAATAAATTAACTGAAAATAATTATAATTAAATCTAAATATATGAAGGACATATTTCGCCATAGGTTGGCAATTTGGCATGCAATCAAAAATGTATTTGCAGTTGGATAATCATATTTTTTGGAATGTGTGTTTTCATTGCGACAAATTTTTGTTTCGACAGTTAAATTATATAATTAATGTATAAATTCAAATGAATAAATACACTACTATAATGCTGTTAAACAAACAACCAGTTGATAAGCATTACTTTAAACCGTGAAAACTAATCAATCGTCTCAGGCGAGGTTCCCTGCCAGCTGCTGCAGGCGCCACCAGTCGATTCCAATTACGAAATATGGAGAAGCAGTACAGAAACTTTAGACCTGAAAATATCATCATTTGAGTATTTGACCAGGTAAACAAAACCAAATGATAAAATTTGACCAAGTATTAGACTTTTTTGATATCACCTTCTCACTTCCACATCTCAAAAAAAATGGATATGGCACGATGATGCGGAATTATTTAACATGAAAACGTACCTCCACTTTGTGTCCCCTGTGCAAAAAAGTAATCGCCAATACTTGCGACAAAATTTGCAACCAATATTGCAACGCAGATCACAGCTACAGTTATATCCAAATTATCTATTGAGTGATTCCTGTCGCGTTTGGCACAATCAAAGTCTGGCAACAACCTCGTTTTTAATTTGTATTCGTTATAAAAGGTTTCATTGGCGCATGCTTCAAGGGCAGATCCTAGGTCCCCTTCCGATGCATCATAGAACTTTTTGCATGTCCGAGTGATGCAGATACCACGACGAAGCAGCGTGTGATTGTAGTGAGAAGGGTAATGTTCTGAATATTCCTGTAGAAAAGTGAAACGCAGAATTAAAAAAACTTTTTGAAAAAAAGGGAACCGACTTCAAAACCAAACAAAAAAAAACTGTAAAATAACTTTTCTTTCGGAAGTCGGTGGCTTTGTTTTTTATTTTCATTGACTATGGCCACCGACTTCCGAAAGAAAAGTTATTTTACAGTTTTTTTGTGTTTGGTTTTGAAGTCGGTTCCCTTTTTTTCAAAAAGTTTTTATTTTTCCCTTTTTAGTTTAGAAATTCAACAAAAATCTTCATATAATCGGCGTCTTTGAAAATCTACAATCCTCAAAAACGGATCTGTACGGGCAACTTCACGAGATATCCATTATTATTATATACTAAAACCTTCCTCAGATAGTAAAAAATACTTTTCTGAAAACCGCATCAAAATCGGTTCAGCCAAACGCGAGATAATCGCGGACAAACATGCAATGGTCACTGAAAATCTACAATCCAAGAAAGCAAAAACGGATCCACGCGGACAACGTCACGGGATATCCATTAGTGCTATATACTAAAACCTTCTCCAGAATGTAATGAACACTTTCCTGAAAACCGCATCGAAATCGGTTAAGCCAAACGCGAGATAATCGCGGACAAACATACATACATACATACAGGTCGAACTGAGAACCTACTTTTTTTTTTGAAGTTGGTTAAAAATAGCTCAAATAAAGTATTCTCAATTGGTTAAAAATATTAATTGTCTTAGTTCATGGAGTTGACAAAAATGTTAGTAGTGCAGATTGCACGCAGAACGGATGACAATGGGGCCATTTGTCGACAGAAATTATTATTTCTGTTCAGTCTGACTCCTGTTGGTCTAGTAGTCCCAAGCGCGATTGCAGAGCATGAGATCTGGGGTACCTTGTCATTATGAAAACTGAAATCAGGTGAGATCAAATCTGCTATAGGCAAATAGGCCATGTTGCGGGGCGAGGGGGAATGCGAAGCGAAAAAGGACTGCATTTTGCGTTGAACGACTGTATGATTTTAGACTGTGCTTGTATTTTGTCTAAACATAGTCCATACAAATCAATTAATGTGAACAAAAAGTTAAACATACGTATTTTCTTAATTTATTTTTTTAATCCCATTGAGGTTACATAAAAATAGTTTGATTCATTAGCAAAAAATAAGGTTGAGCAAAGCACCAACAAGTTTAATATTGTGATAGTGAAGGTCACAAAACACGTACCTGCATCATAGTCAAGAGTGCGCTGGGTTCATCTGACACCATGGCCAACTCGACGGTACAGTAAAGCCCCTGTGGATCTTCAAGACATCCCTCATAGTCGTCTGTTCGGAACATCGGAGGCATACGAGCGTAGTCCTCATCTAGAAAAAAAAGCAGTCTTATGCATGCTGAAGTGGAAGTGAGCCGGCCATGTCTGCTTTTACATCCGTAACATCAACATTACAGGTCCAGTTGAAAACCAGCGTCCAGCACTAGTTGCTCGACATTTTTGCTGAACAGGGGGCGTATTACAACCTCTTAATTCCTGTCAGTTTACGCCTTAAAGTGAACTGCCTTGCTTAGTCGCGAACACACATTGACGGCCAGTAAACAGTCACGTGACCTCTTCCCAACTTCTGCCTGTACTTGTGCCTGGAAATGGCGTGGAAATTTCGTATTACAAACTACATAATGACATTTCAAAGCCGGATTAACTGTCAAAATTGGTATCTCCAAAATCATTCAGTTTACGCCACTTTTTAGTAACTTTTACTGATTTGTTTCTTTTAATTTGTCTTTAAACAGTTTAAACTACCTAAATTAAGCTTTAGTATTAATAATCACTACCGAATATCTGGAGAGTGAAAACACGATATAATATCAGCTGACAAGCTTTATAAAAAGACGACAAAGTTATTACATTTTACGATACATATTCCTACACTCATTTGCTGAACGATAAGCAATAAATAGATTCATATTCGTAAACATTTACTCATATAATAATATACTGTTCAAAATAAAAAACATGTTTCTCCTGAAAAAAATGTTTTATTCTGTCGTAGTTCCATCAGTGTAAGAAAAAAATTATCAAGAGCTTAGATTTGAGACATGGAGACTGAAATAAGTACCTAATCTTTCGTACTAATGGACTTAGGGTTGAATAAACCAAACAAAATGTATGATAGGACTCAAACCCTGTGTTAAAATTAATAGCCTCAGCATCATTCCTGAAACGGTACAGTCCAATGGAGCCAAAACTTGTGTTCAATTTTTATATGGGTACATTGGGCAGTCTTTGATGTATCAACAGACATTTTAAGTTCACTTCCTCGATTGCTTCTGGTACCACAATTTCACAGCCAATTACACTGTCTTTCGGTTTGAATAAACGTCCTAGGTTTTATCATTCTTTCTCTTGCTGAAACATTTCTAGCTTCATATCTTATGCGCCTCTTTGATTTTGGAGCCTCTTGCTTTAAAAATAATAACAACGTTGGTACAGCTCCGTTTTTCAATTTTTTCCGCTCGTGACTTAGTCCATTGTTTTCTTACTTTCTCTGCGGCAGGAAAAGACTGTGCTCCTTTATTATTGCACTAAAAAGCACTACATAGTGGCATGATAAATAAATAGAATACGATATTACTATTCTTGTTTGTTTTGGCAATGAAAACCGTCACAGACTAAAAAAATATTGCAACACGATCGTTCAGAAACAAATCCCTTATCGAGAGTTGAATATTTAGTATCAAGTTTTTGCATAAAATAACAGTAAATGTTGCTCAAGTTGATTATAAATATTTAAATTGTTATTAAAATACAGTTTAACTCAAATATCTCCTAAATTTACAATGATAAAGAAGTTTTTCACCCACAATTATAAAACCGGTAATCATCGGTAACTTGTCGATTCGATTTTTGAACGAATTCGCTAGCCCGTCTTAATCATCCAGAGACAAATAATCCTGGATGATTCGTTGCAGAATTACGTGCGTCATAATACGAAATAGAACAAGCCTGCTTATGGCCGTAAATTCAACTGCTCGAAAACTGCCCGGAATTGAAAAAGGTTGTAATACCCCCCCTGGGCCTTTGTGGCGCAGCCGTGAGACACACAAAAATTATTCTTTTATTTTTTTCGTAGGTTAGATATAGGTTTTTTATTTTTTATTTCTGTGTTTATTTCTATTTCGAATGTGTGTGTCTACCGTGGTCCCTTTGCGCCAAATAAATGTGTTTTCTTTCTTTCTTTCAGAAGGATAGACATTCGATGGAGGAGACATGTGTTAGAGTGGAGCTGGGCAAACGTAGTGTAGGACGCTCTGTGGCACGATGGATCGATGATTTGAAGAAGATGGCTAGCAGTAGATGGATGCTGATGGCTGGTTGGCGTTCTTTGGGGAAGGTTTACATCCAGCAGTGGACGGCAATTGGCTGAAGACAGCTGCTTGGATGGATCTGCTTGCAAACTGGAAGGTATAGGAGTAAGAGGAAACCCGTTAGCATTACTAATAGATTATCTACATGATCGTAGGCAATAGGATAAGGTAGGCGAGTTTATTAGTAAGGAGTCATTCGTGATCTACGGTGTTCCGTAGGGCAGCGTACTGGGACGTAATATAATTTAAATTATATTTAGACCATAGTTTTCTCATACGCAGATGATCCCGCAATTACTTTCTGTGGCGATACGTGAGAATGGTTTTGCCAGGATTGCTGACTGGTTGAATTCACATCTTCTAACACTATGGCTCGTATTACAGAACGTCACTCAATACTCAAGCATTACTTAAAACTAGATTCATGTCATTTGATTGGTTTGAAACTACTTTTAAGTAACACTTGAGTTTTGAGTTGCGTTCTGTAATACGGGCCTTAAGACGCGGACTGACTACGATTTTAATCGCTTAAGACCGCCTAAACTATTGTCACCACTATGGAGCGTCAATAAGATTGAAAATTGAAAAAATGACATTTGTGTTGAAATGTGACGTAAGCTGCGAATGGGCATTTATTTTACTGCTTTTCTTTAGATTATTTAAAATATAGACATAAAATTAAATAATGGTTCGGTTAAAGTTTTAAAAAAATGGAAAACCTACTAAATTCTTAAAAAAAAAACTGTTGTTAACGCTGGAATATTATTAGATAAGACCGCGCCTTAAGGCGCGGTCTTATATAATATTGAGATAAGACCGCGCCTTAAGGCGCGGTCTTATCTCAATATTCCCAAAAATTGGTTTCTTAGAACGTCGAGTATGACGTAATGTAATAAAAATAAGCAACGCGAAAAATACAGTGAACAGAGAAGGGTATAAAGAAGAATTTAAACCGAACAGAATAATAAATAAGAGTTTGATATTCCCAATAAAAATTGGGAAGTTGTAGCACAAAAATAAACTTTGACGTCGAAGATCTCTGTATTTCTAGCGATAACAACAGTTTTTTTTTAAGAATTTAGTAGGTTTTCCATTTTTTTAAAACTTTAACCAAACCATTTTTTAATTTTATGTCTATATTTTAAATAATCTAAAGAAAAGCAGTAAAATAAATGCCCATTCGCAGCTTACGTCACATTTCAACACAAATGTCATTTTTTCAATTTTCAATCTTATTGACGCTCCATAGTGGTGACAATAGTTTACGCGGTCATAAGCGATTAAAATCGTAGTCAGTCCGCGTCTTAATATGACTAAAACATTGCATAGTACCATCTATAACAACACTCAACCTAGACATAACGTAACGTCACACTCAAAATCCACACCTGTCATAATATGTCTGGTACAAATTGCTCTTGTTAAAATATTGAAAAAATGACTCATATAAAATACCTAGGTGTTATTGTTGATAAGCGGTTATCTTGGCATACTCATACAGAGATGGTCATGGCTCGTACGAGAAAACTTATTTGGATATTTAAGTAACAACTATAAAACTGTTAAACTATAAAACTGTTAACTTAAATCTATGTTTCTCTGGCTCAACCAATTCTGATCTGCTGCATATCCGTGTGGGGCGGTGCAACAAAAACTAAGTTTCTTGAGCTAGAGCGAGCACAGAGATCTCTTATCAAGGTCATGTATACCAAACCGTACAGATTCCCAACCAATTAGTTATACCCCCTTAGGGGTAAGCTCTCAGTTAGGAAACTATATATACTGCATGCTGTCTTAAAATTACACAAATTCCTGTCCTATGACCCTCACCTTCTGGATAGGAGATGAAAATACCGCGTCGCTCCCGTTAAATTTGTTAAGACAAAATCTACTCCATGTCTTATAAGGCTAGAAGGCAATAGTTGAATGTCTAAAACTGAAGACGTATGATGATATTGAACTATTGCTGCAAGCTACGTCAATGTGAGAATAATAATAATATTCCACAACTATCACACAACTCCATCTAGTCCCAAGCTAAGCAGAGCTTGTGTTATGGGTACTAGACAACTGATAAACATACTTATATATTTTTAAATACATACATATTATAGATAAATTACACCCAGACACAGAACAAATGATCGTGCTCATCACACAAACATTTGTCCTGGGTGGGAATCAAACCCACGACCTCTGGCATAGCAGTCAGGGTCACTAACTACTAGACCAACAGGCCTGTCAAAGAGTAGAAGTGAAGGCCTGTCAAAGTGTGTAAGTATCAAGAATAGAAGACAAGATGGAATACAACAATAAATACAACACAATAATTCACAAACGTTTACGGAACCCCATGGTATCTTCTGACCTCCGAATTACTATTAATAGTTGATACCTATATCCTCATTTAAAGATACCTTCTGCGTTTTTCTTGGATTATATAAAATTATTTAATATACATTTTTATCACCGTTTTTATTTAACCCCTAGATGACTTTAAATGGCTGGACTGGTCACATTTATCGGAGAACGAGTTTGACCTCTCTATATTTTAAACATGCTAATGTTTACCTCTGTCACTTATTACTAGTGTCAGAATTAAAGCCTCCTGCAGACACACGCGATTAATCGCGCGGGGCGACATGTCGCGGTCCATTCGCAGTATTTTTAGAGTGGAAATTAGCTTGGCTCGTTGTCGCAGCGCGATTAATCGCGTGTGTCTGCAGGAGGCTTTAAACAGCATGTAGCATTTAATTTTCCAATTTATAATGAAGAGTAACATAACTATGCTCGACAATCGAATTTTTATTATTTTTCATGGGAACTGATGTTTCGGCATGAAAGGTACAGACGCCAGCAGATCAACCTACCTCAATCTGTCAAATTGTTCCAATCGAACATGAACCTTCCACTATTCTGATAAGGTTGAAAATCAACTAAAGAAATTTGACAGATTGAGGTAGGTTGATGTGCAGGAGTCTGTACTTACTCTATATCTCTCTCCTTCAAACGAAAAAATATTTTTTCGAATCTGTCCAGGCGTCATCGAGAAATCGGGGAGAATAGATAAAAAATTGAGAATAACCTCCTCTTTCTCCACAAGTCGGTTAAAAAGGAAAACCGTGTTCGCTCCAACACTTAAAACTAACCGCGATCCCAGGAATAAATCTATGTTCAATGGAGCATTCCTGCATTCGTTTACTGTATGACTGTGAAACTGGCTTCAGCGCGTAGGGAATCAATTATTTAATCTATACATATAATAAATCTGTAGAAGGGTCAATTCTGTACATTGAAAATATTGAAAAAATAAATAGCGGGGGGTGTTGCTGGATCGATACCAAACCCAAAAATGTGATTAAAAAAATTTTTGTCTGTCTGTCTGTATGTGCAGGCATCACGTGAAAACTAACGGTTCGATTTCGATGAAACTTGGTATAATTATACCTTATTATCCTGGGCATAAAATAGGATACTTTTTATCCTGGAAAAAAAACGTAGAAAAAAAAATCTTATTTTTCAGTTTTATTCATAGACGTTGTTCTGTAGAACCGCGAACACACGTTGCATTACCCGCAGTGGATTCAGCGCCGTAACCTGTAGCGCCGAAAGTCGGATTTGGCTTGAACCGTTTGCGGCACACGCGGGCCACGCCTCCCCGACTCCTATATAAGGAGCAGGAGGATGCATATAAATTCTAAATTTTGATGCGTGCGTACGTGTCCAGTGTGGCGAGCGGTCGTCCGTGGAATTAATATTGTATGCGTGTAATTTTAAACCGTGCTTTTCAGCGCGACCTTTTTGATTCCTGTTCCGATCAGTTATTTGTAAATACAAGGTCGGAATTACTATGAAAAACATATTTACTACAGAACGCGAGCTCAACAGCAGTAGCTCAATAGAGGGATCTCCTTAATTATTATAGGCTTAGCCGTATTTGGGTCCAATAGATATTTATAAGATGTCATTGTCAGAGTTACTCAAAATGGAGAAATAAACCATCCACGCGAAGACCGACATCCGCGCGGACGGAGTCGCGGGCGGAAGCTAGTTAATAATAAACGATGTCATTATTCAGTTGTTGTTGTCTTATTTCATCTAAACTTCATTATCAACACCTTGAAAATTCAAAACGTCAACATTTAATACACCTCAATCTACATCTACACTAATATTATAAAGAAGAGGAAAGATTTGTATTTTTGTATGTACTCGTATGTTTATAATGAATAAACTCAAAAACTACTGTGCCGATTTCAAAAAAAAATTCACCATAAGAAAGCTACATTCACCCTGAATAACATAGGCTATATAATATCATGTCCACCCGTGCGAAGCCGGGACAGGCCGCTAGTTTAGTATATTCTGGGACGTTAAAAATATTTTCTAGTTAAAATATTTATTTTGGCATTATTTGGAGTTGTATTTTTCTTGCTTGTTCTTTGCCACACGGGCGAGGGTTTTAATTTATAAAATTGTATGTATAAAATTTCATACATATGATCAGTTTTACTATCCTATTATCTAATTAGTTTATTCAACAACGTACTTTTTGGTCACTCTTCAGCAATCTTGGAAAAATGTGAAACAGGTGTCATTCGATTCGGAAGTAAATAGATGATTTTTGAAATAAAAATAAGTTCAGCTTGCAAAAATTTAAACAACTAGATTACCGTTTGTTCCTTTACCATATTTTGTCACTAGTATATTTTGCACTCAGTATCAAGCGTGTTAAGGGTGAAAGTTAAAAATTCTTGATAAACCTAGTTAAAATGCAGACAAAATAAAATTGTCGTAACTAAAGCAATTAATTTTTAAAATATTCAAAATTAATTAACTTAAAATATTAAATGTATCACATACCACTAAGTTCATATATGACTCCTGAAGTATGCTGAACTAAAACTAATGTTATGAATATTGCGAACATTTTGCAGACACACTAAAACTTCGCTGCACACAACATTCCCGAATACAACCTTATACGAAACTAAGAGCTCATTCACACGAGGACGATTGACGAACACTTTTTTACACGATTTGTTTCTTTTTTTTAACAGTGGTATTCTTTTTTAAATTGGCCATCTTCACACGAATGACAAATCGTACGTCCTTTAGAAGTCACGTCCATCAAAAACATGAATTTGTGAATAATTGTGAGTGTAAAAACCATAATTCCGTAGGCAGTATCGCGTCGTATCTATCGGGGAAGCGACGCTTGTTATAGGTATAAACGTAGATATGCCTATTCTCTAATTGTCACCAAGACGAAACCTGCTGTGTCGCAAACAAAACCAAAAGGAAGAAAGTAGAGTCGCAGCACGCCTTTTTCCAAAATGGCGTTAATGGGTTACGACGCCAACTTGGATTTAAATTTAAACTTCTGTCCTGAGGCCTTATCATGAGTTTTCAGTTATTGTGACGTAAAGTAAACTGGAACTTTGACAAATTTCAAGGAAAAAACCTGGTTCCTTCTTCGTACACCAGAAGCGCTGTTCCATTTTTCCATACAAGAAACGCTGTAAATACTGGAAAGACGCTGTAAAGTAAAATAGTGAAAACTCGTGATATGGGCTCTGCTGTGTCGTAAACGTCAAACGACAAGCAATAAAACCAAAAGAAAGAAAGTAGAGTCGCAGCACGCCTTTTTCTAAAATGGCGGCCGTGGTATTAGGGTTGCGACCCCAAAAACTTGGATTTAACTTTAAACTTCTGTCCTGTCCTCTAAGAATTTAACATTTCAATGGATTTATATGTATTCGAACTCGGACACGGAATCCTAGGCCAGGGCTTGTACTACAACTTGGACTTCTATTTCCACTTCATGTCCTTCGAGAGTTCCCGAGCTCCCTTCGATTTCAAGATCATTCTCTAGACGATTGGCTATGATCGGACTCTCTGCTCTTTTTAATTATTCAGTTTCGGCTGCTCGTTGCTTAATAATAACAGCCGCACACAGGCCGATCTTCTAAGTTAGGCCGCGCTTGCCGAGGTTGGTCTGTGGATGGGTGACCATCTGTCATAGCGAGTTTCCTCCGTGTCTCGGAAAGCACGTAAAGCCGTTGGTCCCGGCTGTCATTTGTAGATCGTTGACAGTTGTTACAGTTAGTCAGAAGCTCTAAAGTCTGACAACCAGTCTTACCATGGAGTATCGTATTACCCAGTTACTGGGTGGTGGAGGTCCGATAAGCAGTCGCTCCATATAAAATACTGATATTCAGCTGTATTTGGTGTGACTGGAAGCCGATCCCAATATATTTGGGAAAAGGCTAGGTAGATGATGATGGCTGCTTACGGCTCAATGGTAGATCTAAAAGCCACCATAACTCTAACTTTTCGATTTATTCTATAAAGTAGGTACTTTTATGTTAACTTTTTTTAAACAATATTTCTAGAGTAGAAATTGTATCGCATGTAAGTACTATTATTTCAATAATTAATACTCGCACTTACGCATAATAAGTAAACAACTTTTTGATTTTATTAAGTTATATTTAGCAAAAACTCACACATTGCAGCTATAATTTTGGAAGGAGATCAAATATCCGTACTGTGCTAAAGTTGACGTGAAGAAATATGCAAAGGCTTTGCAGCGATGTAAATTATTGGTGTGGAATTAATGTAAGTAAATCCTATTATATTCTATCCATAATCAGAAATGTGAAAATTTGGACGGACGGATGGAACGGTCCATTCTCGTCCAGTAACACCCCTTACTGTCACACTGTCACTGTTTGGGAAAAAATTTCGTTATCGAGTATCAGTGTTACTGGTTGGTATAAATTAATTCCCATCGGGTAACACTATTATTCGAAAAAATATTTTATTAACAGCCAGAAACACCAGCTCGTTGTATGTATCTGTGTTATTGGTGGGGATGAAATAAGATAACCAGTAACATTGTGACAGTAAGGGGTGTTACTGGACGGGAATATACGGCCAGAACTTCTGAACGAATCTTTATGAAGGGCTCAGAGATAAGTCATAATCTGTAATAACACATAGGGTAACGTTTATCTCGGTCTTACACGTTCCCCTGGGTGGGATAATTTTAAACCAATGGCAACAGCAAGTTTCTTTAGAGACATTAGATCAAATCACCTCAGCGCCTGTCAATACTTTGATAACAACAATACACTTACTTACGAGTTTTCATTTCACGACCGTAGTTTTGCGATCGCTTTTCTGTCAGAAAGTCGCCAGAGCCAACTTGCCTCGTAGAAAGAGAAGACTTTTTTTTTTTTTTGCGTGGTAAAATCATCAAATGAGTCCTCCCACCCCGGGCAGGGCGGGAGGGACTGTCAGACTTGTACTGACTAAAATCCACGGTGTCCTTCAATAGCCCTTTATGTTCCGGGGTCACGGTAATGAGATAAGTCCCGCGACCCCGGCAGGCTTTGGCCCTCTAGAGAGGGGGCCCCGTCATTATGCTGACGCTCTTTGAGGCGCGCGTGGAACACAACGCGCCGTCGACCCGGGCATGGTCCATGGTCGGGCAGCGAGTTGCCCTTTACTCGCCGCCCACATGCCCGCGCCTACGGTGGCCGGAGATCGTCTTGCGACGTCCGTCGCCGTGGGCGTCCACCACTGCGGGTGGGGCGGAGGGAGGACACTGTCCTCTCTCTCACGCGGCCCGCCTCCTCCTTCGCGAGCATGACTGCTTCGCAGAAGGAGGCGACCGCTTCCCACTCCGTCTCGCCCCGCAGCATGGCCGCGACCAATGCCGGGCGCGAGAGGTCTCCGCCTATCGCCGCCGTGAGGACACGTCGGTGATCTGCCCAAGCGGGGCAGTCTTGCGCCGTATGCTCTACTGTGTCCTCCGGGCGATCTTCGCAGTGGTGACACCCAGGCGTTTCCTCCTTTCTCCTCAGACACAGGTACCTCCCGAAACTTCCGTGTCCGGTGAGGACCTGCGTCATGCGGTAGGTTAGGACGCCGTGACTCCTATCCAGCCACTCCTCAAAGAGGGGTCTTACCGCCGCGATTGCGGCGTGCCCGTAGAAAGAGAAGACTTTGAGAAATTTTAAAGTCATAATAACAGGCGCATACCCAGAATACGACGAAAAAAATATATAATATTTCTTTTTTTTAAGATCTCATGTAAAATGTACCAAAAGTCACACTAATAAATTGATTTGATACGCGTTAATTTTTAGTTTTTGCATGATATGCTATTCAATTCAAACTTTGTATCAAAACAATATTGTTGATTAATGAACTGACTTTACGTATTCGTTTCATTTTTAAATATTTTTACAAAGAAGAAACAAAAAATAGCAGTCCACCAGCTTCGGAAACAGGGTCCGGGCTGCCAGTGGTCAGGGCTCCTGAGCTGAGCTAAAACGCGCCGTGTCCAGAAGTGCTGCCTTCTGAATCAGGCGCTTGATCCTTATTATGTCGTGATTGTAATTTATTATATACCTTTATTCATTTTTTTTTGCCTTATTATACATTATATTTTTAAATATTTTCACAAACACAAAAAAAATACAAAAAACATTTAAAAATATAAATAATAGTGGCCCACCGGTATCGGGGGTCCAAGCTACCGGCAGTTAGGGCTCCAGAGAAAGGAACCTCCTAACAATGCGCGCCGTGTCCAAAAGAACTGCTTTCTGAATCAAGCCCTTGATCCAGCTGCCTAACGAGAGCCTCCTTAGGTGTTGGTCGAGGTTCTTGGCAATTAAGCGATGGGCCGACACGACTATCGGCACAATGATAGCTGAATCCACGTCCCACATATCGACAACCTCGCGAGCCAAATCAAGATACTTGATTTGCTTATCTTTTTCAGCTTTCACGAGGTTCTCGTCATGTGGGACGGTTATGTCAACAATCATTGTGCGCCGCTCTGATCGATCCACCACCACTATATCAGGTCTATTGGCTACAATAGTCCTGTCAGTGATGAAGGATTGATCCCAGTACAGTGTGATATTGCCACTTTCAAGAACTGGGTCGGGCACATAACTGTAGTACGGCACTTCCGATTCTACAAGGCTGTATTTCAGAGCAAGTTGCTGATGGATTATCCTGGCTACAAGGTTATGTCTATGCAAGTATTCTCCGTCAGCCAGACGAGAACACCCAGAAATAATGTGACGGATTGATTCGCCAGGACGGTGACATGCCCGACATATGTCAACCGTGCCATCCTTCACAATAAATCTCCGATAGTTATTCGTCATCATAACTTCATCCATAATTGCACAGACAAAACCCTCGGTTTCACCAAAGAGGTCCCCGGATCGTAGGCCACGGACGCTGACAAATCTACATCAGGCCCATGTAGAGCCCGGAAAAAGCGTCCGTGAAGCTCCTTGCTCTGCCATACCTCTATGCGATCATTAGTGTCAAGCACCGCAGGTTTGCGCCAGTTCTCTTTAGCCAAGGAGAGCGGGGTGAGGCCCTTGTCCACCGCTACTACATCTCGATGCATTTCCACGTCGGCCTTCAGGAAATATTCCCTGAGATTGCATATCTCGCGATTGTGGAGAGTCTTAGCGTTTAGAAAACCTCGACCTCCACATTTTCGCGGGATATACAATCTCATAACCGAAGACCGTGGATGATGCATTCGATATGCAGTCAGCAATGTACGGACCCTCCTATCCAGGGCATCAAGTTCTGTTTGAGTCCATTTGAGTATGCCAAAAGAGTACATCAAGACCGGCATGACCCAGCCATTGAAGGCGCGCACCTTATTACCACCTGATAGAATTTATTATATTATTATTATCATCCGAGTTTCCAACTTTGTGATACAAATTGCTAAGAGGTTATAGAACACTAATTGTTTGTCGTATTCGTTCGGGAACCAGTTTTAATTTTGAATTTTATTGGATAGACTGCCTCGTTAGTGTTTCTTGCCCATTCGTCTCCATACGAAACTACCCTTTCGAATAACTGTAGAATCCATCCCATCCCATCCCATTTCCTTTAATTTAAACATTCGACGTTCAAAAGTGCCTCTTTGATGGCCTAATTTAAATAAATGATTTGACTTTAACTTTGGTTTATTTGTCGCAAACGCTACTTCTGATACGGGGCCCCCAAGTGTCAAGGGCCCCCGACGATTAGAATTAAAAAAATGTAAACATAATAAATATTGCTCCTAAATAAAAACTTGTCGCGGCCATAAAGCTCCAATTGACAGGCCTGTTGGTCTAGTGGTTAGTGACCCTGATTCCCACCCAGGACAAATGTTTGTGTGATGACCACGATCATTTGCTCTGAGTCTGTATTTAGAAATATACACCGTGACTTTTTAGTCGTCTTACAACGGCAGCCCAGTTCATATATCAAATGACTAGAACACGTTTATAATAAAAAAATAGGTATTAAAGAGATTTGAAAAACTAAAATAAAATTTTAATTCGTTATTATGACGCAAGGCGTAGTTAGAAATACCCTTGTCTCATAGAAAATGGAGGTGGAATGATCTGCCCGACTATTGCGCTGGGTAGGTTTACTCTACAGCTTGATACGTAAACATTTTAAGGGTGGATCTCCAAAACGGGCGTATTCGTGTGATCGCTCTGGTGCTTTTCAGATATTGATATTTAATGGTAATCATGTATCTCATAAAAAAGTATGATATTCAAATAGTATATTTTTACTATTGGCCTTCAATTTACACTAACAGTTATGGAAATATTTAAGTTCAAAAAATTTCGCTACCAGAGCAATCATAATTGGCGCCAGAGCGATCATAAATGGGCAAATCAATTAAACAAAAAAATTAATATTGATACAAATATTATTTGTTTTGCCGTTTTTAATCATAGGTATTCAGTATGTACGTGTAACAAGATTATATATGTAACAGAAATGTATTATTTTAGAAAAAGGTCAAGGCATATTATCAGTAATACATAAATAGGTATCAAAAATACGTTATAATTTCAAACTATTGCATTATAATTTAAAAGTAACAAATTAACATAATTATAAAAATTAACTTTTGGCTTAGTTTCATTTATTTAGATTTAGACTATAATATCCAAACTTAGCCTACTTTTCTTCCTACGAACCTTTTGCTGGGTTGCTCGTAAGACGTTTTCTTCAATTGATAGTTTATTTCGAGGCATGATTTCAATCTGCAAAGATTGTGTACATTAAATTTTAGAGAAGAAGTGGTTATGGTTAGCTTTAAATGCCAATTTAATAATATCATCAAGGTAAAATACGTCAAAAATTTTTTATGGGTTTAGGTTACCCAAAAAAACCCAGGAAAGGTTATAAATTAAAGGTTATATAGATAGTTCATCGTTTGTCATTGTTACAGTCTGGTACTACTACTTAAAATAGATTTATAACGTACAATGAATGCAAAATATCATTGCTCTGGTCTTTTTGGACAGAGCAATCACATCCATATCGATCAGAAAAAGTCACAAAATCATGAATATAGCCGAATTTAAAAGTAGTAGGAAATTGTCATCACGTCTCATAAAAACCATCATAAAGATCACTTAATTCACATAACAAACACATTCACAAGCTTAATATTTAATTTGATAAACGTGCCATATCAATCAAAAAATTCGAGAACCAAATCCAGAGCAATCATAAACTTGCCTTCGTAAAATTACCTTCGCGGATAAGTGGCACATAGGTATCCTCCTCAACGGTTAGACCACTGCTGGTGTTGCCCAGCGGGAGTGGAATAGAGTGTCTATAACGCGTAACTAGGGATGAGCGCGATGTTTTACCTCAGCGCAGAGCGATGAGATAAAATGCCCGGACACGATTTTAAATTCAAATTGTGGCAAAAGTATTCATAATATAACTAAAAGTATTTTATCACAATGAAGATTAACTATTTGTTATGTAATCTAAATAATTTGTATCATATGTAGCTTCTCATTAAAAAATTAAAGAATATTTTTTTCATTCAATCGGGAGTTGGGACAACCCAGAGCGATCAGGATTTTAGGGTTTAAGATTTTTTTTTAAATATTTTAAATAAACTTATTCATAATATTAGCCTTGTACCATGTAGATTAGACACCGAACTGTATATAAAAAAATATTCTGAAAACTTTTTTCGATTTGAAAATGGGTTTATCCAGCCCGACACGAAAAAAAATGCCTCTGGAGATCGACCCTTAACAGGGTGTTTCATATTTCTAATGTACCTATTAATCTATACATATAATAAATCTGTTAAAAGGTTAAAAGGTTTTGACACCTTGCACAACATCTGCAACCACATCTGGCGGTACGGCGAGTGGCCAAGTGCTTGGACTCAGTCGATCATCCTTCCTCTACACAAAAAGGGATCGACCAAAAAATGCGATAACTATCGCACACTTGCCCTAATTTCTCATGCAAGCAAAATCTTATTGCAAATCATCAATAACCGGATCCGTTACTACCTTGACTGGCAGATACCGCAAGAACAGGCTGGCTTTGTGAAGGGGAAAGGAACCCGTGAGCAAATTCTGAATGTCAAGCAGATTGTAGAGAAGTGCTATGAATTTGACTTACCGGTTATAATCTGTTTTGTTGATTACAGCAAGGCTTTCGATTGTGTCAACTGGGACTGTCTATGGAGAGTGCTGTTAGAACTGGGTGTACCCCATCATTTAACTGCGCTGTTACAGTCTCTTTATTATAACAGCCAAGGAATGGTGAGGGTTGGCGATATCACATCTAAACCATTCAGTTTTGAAAAGGGAGTTCGACAAGGCTGCATTCTTTCACCCATTCTATTCAACATATACGGTGAATACATAATAAGGCGCACTTGTGATAGCTGGAATGGAGGAATCACCGTCGGCGGGCGCAAGATTTGTAATTTGCGTTATGCAGACGACACCACCTTATTTGCGACAAGTGAAGCTGAGATGATCACCGTTTTGGAAAGGATGGAGCGCATCAGCACAGAACTGGGGCTCTCGATAAACAGGTCCAAAACCAAGATCATGGTCATAGATCGTACAGGCAAGCTTGAGCTCACTGGGAAACTTGACTTGGAGGTAGTTGATAACTTTATATACCTGGGCTCAAGCATTAGTTGTAATGGCTCATGTGAACATGAAATACGAAGGAGAATTGGGATGGCAAAGGGGGCCATGGCACAGCTTCAAAAGATATGGAAGAACAGAAGCATCTCCCTGAAAACCAAGACCAATCTTGTGCGCACCCTGGTGTTCTCCATATTCTCGTACGGTGCTGAAACTTGGACCCTGAAGAAAGCTGACCGCGATCGTATTGATGCTTTTGAGATGTGGTGCTGGCGAAAGATGCTGGGGATCCCCTGGACAGCACATCGCTCCAACGTGTCAATCCTACAAGAATTAAACATAACGACAAGGCTCTCCACCATCTGCCTACGTAGGATTCTCGAATACTTTGGTCACATTGCCAGGAAGAATGACGATAACCTAGAAAGGTTAGTAGTCACTGGCAAGGTGGAAGGCAAAAGACCACGTGGTCGAAGCCCGACACGTTGGACCGACCAAATTCGCACCGCTCTCGACACAACGGTCCACGAAGCTCTGCACTCGGCGGCAGATCGGGACAGATGGCGTCGAGTGGTACGCAACAAACTGCTGCAACATGGAGGTGGTCACGACCCTCAGCATTGAGGAAACCGATTCGAGGGGGGAGGATAATAAATCTGTAGAAGGGTCAATTCTGTACATTGAAAATATTGAAAAAATAAATAGCGGGGAGTGTTGCTGGATCGATACCAAACCCAAATATGTGAATAAAAAAATTTTTGTCTGTCTGTCTGTCTGTCTGTATGTGCAGGCATCACGTGAAAACTAACGGTTCGATTTCGATGAAACTTGGTATAATTATACCTTATTATCCTGGGCATAAAATAGGATACTTTTTATCCTGGAAAAATACGTAGAGAAAAAAAATCTTATTTTTCAGTTTTATTCACAGACGTTGTTCTGTAGAACCGCGAACACACGTTGCATTACCCGCAGTGGATTCAGCGCCGTAACCTGTAGCGCCGAAAGTCGGATTTGGCTTGAACCGTTTGCGGCACACGCGGGCCACGCCTCCCCGACTCCTATATAAGGAGCCGCGTTCCGCGCCGCGCGATGCATATAAATTCTGAATTTTGATGCAAGCGGACGTGTCCAGTGTGGCGAGCGGTCGTCCGTAGAATTAATATTGTATGCGTGTAATTTTAAACCGTGCTTTGAAAAGCACGGTTTAAAATTTAAACCTTTTTGATTACTGTTCCGATCAGTTATTTGTAAATACAAGGTCGGAATTACTATGAAAAAAATACTTACTACAGAACGCGAGCTCAACAGCAGTAGCTCAATAGAGGGATCTCCTTAATTATTATAGGCTTAGCCGTATTTGGGTCCAATAGATATTTATAAGATGTCATTGTCAGAGTTACTCAAAATGGAGAAATAAACCATCCACGCGAAGACCGACGTCCGCGCGGACGGAGTCGCGGGCGGAAGCTAGTTAATAATAAAAATTATTATTAACGCTTAAAAAAAACTCACCTAGAGGTATTTTAGGTCGGATACAGTCATTAAGTGGACCACTTTTGTAAGACGACTAAGAAGTCACGGTTTATAAGTATGTTTATCAGTTGTCTAGTACCCATAACACAAGCTCTGCTTAGCTTGGGACTAGATGGCGTTGTGTGATAGTTGTGGAATATTATTATTATTAATTATCGAACTCCTAACATAGCTCAATTTTCAAAAGTGCTATAATATACATATGTAGTTGTCTTAAATGAGCTACGAATACGATCAGTCTATCAGCATTAACAATTTTCTAGCTCCATTCAAAATTCTCAAAATCTAATCAGTAATGTCACCACTGCGAAGATCGCCCGGAGGACGCAGTAGAGCATACGGTGCAAGACTGCCCCGCTTGGGCAGAGCACCGACGTGTCCTCACGGCGGCGATAGGCGGAGACTTCTCGCGCCCGGCATTGGTCGCGGCCATGCTGCGGGGCGAGACGGAGTGGGAAGCGGTCGCCTCCTTCTGCGAAGCAGTCATGCTCGCGAAGGAGGAGGCGGGCCGCGTGAGAGAGAGGACAGCGTCCTCCCTCCGCCCCACCCGCAGTGGTGGAGGCCCACGGCGACGGACGTCGCAAGACGATCTCCGGCCACCGTAGGCGCGGGCATGCGGGCGGCGAGTAAAGGGCAACTCGCTGCCCGACCATGGACCATGCCCGGGTCGACGGCGCGTTGTGTTCCACGCGTGCCTCAAAGAGCGTCAGCATAATGACGGGGCCCCCTCTCTAGAGGGCCAAAGCCTGCCGGGGTCGCGGGACTTATCTCATTACCGTGACCCCGGAACATAAAGGGCTATTGAAGGACACCGTGGATTTTAGTCAGTACAAGTCTGACAGTTCCTCCCGCCCTGCCCGGGGTGGGAGGACTCATTTGATGATTTTACCACGACAAAAAAAAAAAAATGTAATCAGTAATAGCATAAGTCACATGAGTCAAGATGCTATTGTCCTTATTCTGCAAAACTGTACACTTAGAATAGAAGGGCCCCAAACAAGTTTTGATACGGGGCCCTTTTTAGCCTAGCTACGCCACTGACTGGTGTCGCGTTATCAGAAACTACCCGCGTGCATACAGGATGTTCGATAATGTTTCTTCAAGATTTGTTTTTGTTAAAAACTGAAAAATTACTTGCGTATGAACTGCAAAGGATTTGCAGTATTTAGGGTGGGTTCATATCTGACGAACAGACAAATGTATAGAAAAACAATTGACCGTTCACACCCAACGGATGATCCGTTTGTGCTTCAAGTGTGAACGTTCAATTGTTTTTCTATACATTTGTCTGTTCTGGCGTTCCGCGACCGATGATCCGCGACGGATGTTCCGTCAGATATGAACCCACCCTTAAAGAGGCCAATTATATAATTGATTTCTAATGTTGGGTTGGATTTTTTATGTATCTATTTGCTTGGCCAACACAGAGGCCAAATTGAGGCCTAAGATAGACCGAGCACTTCCAGAAGGGAGTAGAAAGAAGAAAGAAAAGGTATTTAATGACACACATAGGACAGAATAAACAAAACTATACAGAAAAAAAATACAAAAGAAAAACAAAATTACATATAAAGAAAGACAACAAACGGAAAAATAACATAATTAGTCCTGTGCGAGGCCAAAAGGCTCAGGTTGTCTGATGGGGCCCAAAGTGATATCATGGTCAGATACGAAATAATTATAATAGGTAATACAAAATAAATAAAAAGTAAACAAATATAAATTTAATAGGCACAAAAATGGAACTCCTGCGCATCGATGCGATGGAACACAGTAAAACTGTTTCTCGCCAAACTCCGAAAGGACAGTGATGAGGGTCTCATCCAAATCCAAACTTGATTTTTTGTTTTTGGTCAAGTGTTAGCATTCTAAACACCTGCATTAGATATTATTTAAAAAAAACTCAAAATTTGAAGTTTTGTGCCAATTTTACGCGACTGGCACAAAACTTCAACTTTTGAGCTTAAAACTTCAACTTTTTATTATAACTAGCTGACCCATGCCCACTTCGTTGGGCGGTAAACATTTTAACTTGTGGTGAAATTATGAGTGTGGTTCGGTTAGTACTGAGAGTGTTTTATTGCATACTGACTGTAACTGCCCGTTGTCTTTCTAATCTAATGTCTGACGGTAAAGTTGAAATTTCCTTTTAGGCTTGATAAACAATCGCTGAAACTGTCCGATATCCCAATAACATAAATACCACAGCTTCGAACTCAAAGAATGATAACGCGGTAGTATTTGTGTTCTAAGAAACCGAGCAACCAAAACAATTTTAATAAAAACCAACACGTAATTGCGCAACGCCATCTATAGATAAATGGATAAAACGTCCGTACAAAGCATGTTCTAATGCGGTTTGTGAATGAACGGCGGCATTTTGCGATTTAGTCATTTTATAATTATTATCTTCGAAACTATTTAACCAATTGACATACTGTTTAGGGCAAATCATAGCGGCCCGTCCCGGCTTCGCACGGGTGGACATGATTAAAGTTAAAGAATTTAAAAAAATCGCCCATAAGAACCTGTTCCTGATGGTGACAAACACAACAAAAAAAGAATTATCCCAATCGGTCCAGCCGTTTTCAAGTTATGAACTTAGCAACACATTTAAGCCTTTGTCAAACTGACAGGCGAAACGAATGCGTGTCGAAGCGGTATTGCTTGTAATGTAATTTCAATAGGTGCGTCCACACAGATCGCGCAGCCGCGCGAGGCATTTTCCGCGCGAAGCAGCTCGGTTGGTGTGGACGTGTCTCGGGCGAGGCAAGTGACAGCGCTGCCGCGGTCGAGCGACCGAGCGCCCGAGCCATCTAGTGCCGGCTTTTGTTTTGCTCGCGTATATTGTTTCGTGCCTCGATCGAAAAACAAAAGACGCGTCCACACAGAGTGAGCAGCCTCGCTTGTCAGTTTCCTCGCGCAGCAAATGCCTCGCGAAGCTGCGCGCTCTGTGTGGACGCACCTAATGTGACTGGATTAAAAAAATTCCATACATTACAAATAAAAACGCTTCGTATCGCGTTCGCCTCGCCTCTCTCTTTGACAAAGGCTTTAGCGATCCATTTTAACACGCTTTTAGCTTCACTTGTAACTATGTATGTAAGAAAATCTTGGAATCTTAATTTGACCCACTTCCCGGTCTTCCATTAGGATGAAATTTTGCACACGCTCTGAATTCTGATGACAATACATGACTAGCTAAGAAACGTCATTACAAATCTAATATGGCGGCCTCCTTAAGATGGCGGACTGGCTGTTTGAAATCCACCCCCATGATATGGCTATCAAATGAAAGGGTTTGCTGTCAGGAATACGAAAAAATAGTCACGTGACTTAAATCCAACATGGCGGACATCCAAGATGGCGGATTGGCTATTTGAAATGCAGCCCTATGATCTATAATATAAAAGAACAGGGTTTTTTATTAAGACCCGACTACAGCCGAAACCGCTAAACGCAGTAACTTGAATTTTGGACAGCAGTTGCAGTCTACCATGTCTCCTCCTTCTTCTTCCTGCCCTTATCCCATTCTATTTGGGGTCGGCGCAACACGTTTTCTTCTTCCATTCTCCCCTATCAGACGTCACAGTATCATTTACTCCTTTTTCTTTCATATCATTCCTTAGACAATCCATCCATCTTTTCTTTGGCCTTCCTCGTCCTCTCCATCCATCAACATTCATACTCATCACTTTCTTAGTCACATGGGTGTCATCCCTCCTCATCACATGTCCATACCAAGATAGACGATTCCCTTTCATTTTTTCTGTAACAGGCGCCACTTTCAAACTTCCCCTTATAAACTCATTCCTTACTTTATCCATTCTTGTCACTCCACACATCCATCTCAACATCCTCATCTCCGCTACATGCAATCGTTTCTCATCCATCTTTTTCACAGCCCAGCATTCCGATCCATACAATACGACAGGTCTAATCACGGATTTGTATATTTTCCCCTTTAACTTGAGGGGCATCCGTGGGTCGCAAGTTGTTCCGGTGACCTGTCGCCATTTCATCCATCCCGAGTTGATCCGGTGTGTTATGTCCCGGTCTACATCGCCGTCTCCTTGGACAAGCGACCCGAGGTACCGAAAGTCGGAACAGACTGGTATGGGCGTTCCTGCAAGAGTAATGGGCACAGGACTGGAGAGACCGCCAAAATCGCAAAACAAATACTCTGTTTTGGTTCTGCTCAATTTCAGGCCAACGTTCTCCAGTCTTTGCCACCACACCTCCAATCTGTTCTGGACCTCTAGGCCGCTCTCGGCAATCAGCACAATGTCATCGGCAAACAGCATGCACCAGGGGGCCTCTTCCTGGATGTCCGACGTCAGAGCATCCATTATCATCAGGAAGAGGTACGGGCTGAGAGCCGACCCTTGGTGCAAGCCAACCGCTACATTGAAGCTGCCGGTAGTGCCCGCTGTAGACCGGACTTGGGTACTGCATCGACTATACATTGCACGGATCAACTGTACATACTTTCCAGGTATACTTTTCTCCTTAAGGGCCCACCACAGAACCTCACGGGGCACCCGGTCGTATGCCTTTTCCAGGTCGACGAACACCATGTGCAAGTTTTTATGCGCACCTCTGTATTTCTCGCACAGTTGGCGGATAGCGAAGATGGCATCCGTCGTACCCCGACCAGGCATAAAACCGAATTGGTTCTGTGAAATTTCGCTCTCCTCTCTCAGTCGCCTTTCAATAACTTTCTCCCAAACTTTCATACTATGCGATATTAGCTTTATTCCTCTATAATTATTGCATTCCAGCACATCACCTTTGTTTTTAAAAATGGGCACTAGCGAACTATTACACCATTCGTCAGGTATGGCTTCTTCCAGCATCAGCTTATTGAAGAATAAAGCTAACCACGTCCAACCATCCATCCGCAATATTTTCCACACTTCAACAGGTATTCCGTCCGGTCCTAATGCCTTACCATTCTTCATTCCACTCACCGCATTCCTCACTTCATCCACACTTATTCTTCTTACTAATCCCTTATTTACTGGTTTACTTTCAAGCACACCACTCCAGTCATTCTCCTCATTCATCAGTCTTTCAAAGTAACCCTTCCACCTATTCTTAATTTTCTCATCTTCCGACAGAATCATTCCAGCATCGTCTTTTACGCACTTTACCTGACAAACATCCTTCGCCTTTCTCTCCCTAGCTCTAGCAAGCCGGTATAGTTGTTTTTGGCCTGCTGGAGTATCCAAGGTGTCATAGAGCTTTTTTTGGGCATTTGCTTTCGCTATAGCCACAGCTCTTTTGGCTTTTTTCTTAAGAGCATCATACTCACTCTTTCTTTCAGCTTTCAAACTAACATGCTCATTTCCAATGCTCTGCCATTCCTTAAATTTCTTCTTTTTTTCCCTCAAAGCATTCTGTATCTCTGTCGACCACCACCATGTATCCCTATCTATCGTGCCCCTTCCTTTCGTCTCTCCCAAGATATCTTTTGCTGCGCTCCTAATACAAATCAAATCAAATCAAATCGTTTATTTCAACTAGGCCAATTACAGGCACTTTTGAATTGTCAAAAGACATAAAATAAAACAAGTACAAAAATAGTTATGGTGCTACAGTCCCAATCACAAGACATAAAAACTGTGAAAGTACCGTAGGTGCTCATTCCAAAGCGTAGATCTCTATGGAGAAGAATGAGCAAGAAACTCCATGGACACTCTTTTTCAATCGCCAAAATTATTACAGAACTTTTGTTACATCATTCATCATCAGATGGTACATTATGTGAGAACGATGTGGCAAGTTAATTGTGTCCATAGTAAACATAAAAAAGACAATTCAAAAATAAAGTTAATTATTAATAATTAAAATAGACCGTGGCAGCTGAGAGATGACCAGTCCCAACTGACAGCGCCCGTTCACGAACATGACACATATATCAGCACCATTCAGCTCAACCATTTTGAAGGGAACTAAATGATCCGACATACACGCCACCATCAGCGAGACTTTTGAGTGAGCATGACATACTCTCAACCGCCAGAGTCATTCAAGTCAATGAAAGACGTAGGTTTCTAGTCAAAGATAGCTCTGAAGTACATGGTACTCACACAATGCTGGCTATGACGCTATATAATACTAGATAAATACACTCTATACAATGCAAGTGATAGTTGTACATTCTTCATCCGCTCCGACAATATTATTAAAAATGAAGGAAACCTACGACTGACGTACTAAAAAATATTAAAATTACACACAAAAAGACAAACAATAAAATGTAAAATAGGACAACAATATCCGTTGATCAAAATAAAATAATAAAACAAATACAAACACATAAAATAAAGCAAGATGACTTAATTAAGTCAAAAAAAAAATATATAAACAATTATATGAAATCATATAACTAGTCGGAAAAAAAAAGGAAAATAGAACAAAATAAAAAACATCTGGGAAAGAGCATGAAGGCCGTCTTAACTTCAACAGAGTGACCAGCTGTTATTATCTACTAAGTAATCATTTATGGAATAATATGCCTTAGAACAAAGTATGGATTTAATCTTAGCTTTAAACTCATTAAACGGTAAGTCTAGCAATGACGAAGGCAATTTATTATAGAATTTTATACCAAGGCCTACAAATGAGTTATGAACCTTATGGAGTCGATGAAAAGGAACACGTAGGTGGTGCTTACTTCTTGTGTTAATAGAGTGAAAGTCACTGTTTTTGGTATACAGATGTAAATTCTGCCTAATATATATAATGTTGGCAAAGATGAATTGAGATGCCACCGTCAGAATGCCAATCTCCTTAAACAAATCCCTCAGAGAAACTCTAGTACCCAGCTGGTAAATTGCCCGAACAGCTCGTTTTTGTAAGACAAATATATTTTGAATATCAGCCGCTTTGCCCCACAATAAAATGCCGTAGGACATTACGCTGTGAAAATAACTAAAATAAACTAGTCGAGCTGTATCAACGTCCGTGTACTGTCTTACTTTTCTGACAGCGTAGGCTGCCGAGCTTAATCTTCCCGCTATACTTGTTATATGCGGACCCCATTGGATTCTAGAATCTACTTTAATACCCAGAAACACAGCTGAGTCAACAGTTTCAAGTTCTTCATTACTTAGAACAATGTTAGGACCAAGATTTGTAACATTTGGCAAGACGAACTTTATACATTTCGTTTTTTTGGCATTTAGGACTAGGTTGTTAGCAGTAAACCAATCCGTTACCAATGATAATGCCGCGTTAACTTCGTCAAAATCTTGTCTATTTCTATCAACTTTAAATATAAGAGAGGTATCATCTGCAAACAGTACAATGTCACAAATGCCCTTTAAAAGATATGGCAAGTCATTGATGTAGACCAAAAATAAAAACGGACCCAGAATTGATCCTTGAGGCACACCTAGCTGAACAGGTTGACCAGAAGATTTCGAGCCATTAACATCTACGCATTGAAATCTATTACGTAAGTACGATTCTATAACATTAAGAGCTTCGTTTTGGACTCCGTAATGATGTAATTTTCGCAAAAGTGTATCATGGTGTACGCAATCAAAGGCTTTAGATAGATCACAGAAAACACCAATTGCATTCTTAGAGCTCTCCCACGCCTCAAATATGTGCCTCAGCAGAGCAACACCTGCATCAGTTGTTGAACGACCTTTCGTAAAACCATATTGTTCACTATGAAGGAGGCTATTTACATTAAAATGATTAAGCAACTGCTTGAGTACCAATTTTTCAAATATTTTACTAAAAAGCAGGTAAGATAGAAATTGGTCTGAAATTACCAATATCATTTTTATTGCCTGATTTAAATAATGGGATGACTTTACTACTCTTCATGAGGTCAGGAAAAGTACCCAGATCTACACATTTATTAAAAGTAATTGCAAGATAGGGGGCGACGATGTCAATTATATTACTTAAAAGTTTAATTGAAATGCCCCAATAATCACCAGTATGTTTAGATTTAAGTGTGTTGAATACATTTATTACATCATATGGTGTTATGTGTTCAAAACTAAATAGGTTACCGCATTTAGGCACACTACGTTGCAGAATGCTTTCAGCTTTAGACGGAGACGAACTTAAGGAGCGAGTCGTAGTTATAGGAATATTTGCAAAGAATTCATTAAATGCGTCTGCTACGCTAGTCGCATTTGTAATTAATTGACTGTCTATCATAATCTCTAATTGATTTTCATTATTAACCGATTTTCCTGTTTCACTGTTGATAATTTGCCAAGTAGCTTTAACTTTGTTAGTAGAATTTTTAATTGTTTCGCTTAAAAATTTTGACTTAGCAATAGCACAAATCTTTTTAAATAATTTTGAATAATTTCTGACATATTCCACAAAAGGTGTATCAAACCTGAATTTTTTCAAACCATATAACTCGTACAATCTCGCTCTACTTTTATAAATGCCAGGTGTAGCCCATTGATTGAAACTAGCAGAAGATCCATTCTTGTTAATGATTTTGGTTTTAAATGTGGACTGGGCTATACACTGAGCTATCTCATTCCAACATTCATTTACGCCCTTGTCGTTCATATCACCCATCTCAATCATTTTATTTACCACTCGCTCTCTTAATTCTCCAGCACAATCATTCTTCTCTAGCATATGCCATTTTATTTTAGGAGGGGGACGCTCTTTATGTTTTAGAAACCTTATTTGTAAGGCTACTTCCATAACCAGGAGACGATGTTGTGAGACCAAATCTTCTCCCGGTAGCACTTTGCAGTCCTTGACGTGCTTTATGTTGTTGCGTCTAACAAGGAAGTAATCTATTTGTGTACTATGTGCCCCACTCTTATATGTTACTAGGTGGCCATCGGCTTTTTGGAACCAGGTGTTAGCTACTGCTAGATCAAATGCAGTAGCTGATTGCAACATAGTTTCCCCCTCATTGTTTAAATTCCCGAAACCCCATCCCCCGTGTACTCTTTCATAACTTCCTTTCATTCTTCCCACATGCCCATTAAAATCACCTCCAATAATCAATTCCTCATGCACCGGGATGGTCATTAAAACTGTATCAAAATCCTCCCAAAACTTCTCTTTCACTATTTCCTCACATCCTACTTGTGGAGCATACACACTAATCTACCATGCAGGGTACCTTGTGGAGCATACACACTAATCTACCGTGCAGTCTACCATGTAGGGAAGCAATAAGATGGGATTTTGCGAAAATCCTCCTCTAAGGGGGTGAAAAGGGGTGAAAACGTTTGTATGAAAAATCTTATTCCTTGGGTTTATAAATTTGAAACTTACCACGAATAACAACACAAATAAATAAAAAAGACTGGCTCTATTATTTTTTTAAAACTACCCTCCATTACTAATCTAGGCATTGTTAAAGTTTGTTTGGAAAAATCATAACGCGTCAGTTGATCAATGTAAAAATCAGTATTTATATACTAGATCAGAAATAATCAAAAACGTGTTTCTGGATTTTTCGAAAATCACCCCCCAAGTTAGTGAAAAGGGGTATTCAAGTTTAAAGGGGGGGATCGTTAACCGCTAAATGACCTGAATTTTGGTCGGTAGTTGCAATTTATTATGTAGGTGAGCACTAAGAAGGGATTTTGCGAAAAACCACCTAAAAGGGAGTGAAAAGGGGTGAAAAACCTTTGGATGTGAAATCTTATCCCTTAGGTTTATAAACTTGGTACGAATATGAGTATAAGTAAATAAAAAAGATGGGCATTATTAGTTATTTTTAAAAAGTTGAAAGGTGTCAAGTGACACCCGGATGGAACGAAGTTACTGTATACACTCAATAAAAATAATCGTCGCGACACCACACTGTTCAATGCGACCGAATTAAAATGATTGTCTTGTTTTTTTACCGATTTATCTACTGGTGGGAATCAGTTGGACAAATCGGTAAAACAAGTGAAGGTCGGAAAACATTTGCTTAACTATAGCAAGAAAAAAAAACAGGTTCAAGCGATTTTTGACTTTATTGACATTTCAAATTTGGTTTGTTTTTTCTCACATTCTCGTTCGCTAATATTGCTCCTTCATTAAAATCCGGTGTTTGCATAAATGTCAATAAGGTCATTGCATCTGTTTTTTAGGGTTCCGTAGCCAAATGGCAAAAACGGAACCCTTATAGATTCGTCATGTCTGTCTGTCTGTCCGTGTATGTCACAGCCACTTTTTGTCGAAAGTATAAGAGCTATCCTGTTGAAACTTGGTAGAAAGATGTATTATGTGAACCGCATTAGGATTTTCACACAAAAATCAAAACAAAACAAATTTTGGGGGTGCCCCCCATACTTAGAATTGAAACTCAAAAAAATTTTTTTCACCAAACCCATACGTGTGGGGTATCTATGAATAGGTCTTTAAAAATGATATTGAGATTACTAACACCATTTTTTTCTAAACTGAACAGTTTGCGCGAGAGACACTTCCAAAGTGGTAAAAAGTGTGTCCCCCCCCCCCGTAACTTCTAAAATAAGAGAATGATAAAACTAAAAAAAATATGTAATGTAGACCTCAACCAAAACTACCAACGAAAATTGGTTTGGATGAGATACAGTTAGCAGTTTTTGAGATATAGTACATTTTCAAAAACCGCAAATATAACTTTGCCATTCATACAAATACTATGAAAAACAAAGTTATTTTTATTGTTTGTGTATATTACTTACTAATCTCAATATAATTATATCTCTAATCTATGCTTGCTGCTACGGAACCCTTCATGGGCGAGTCCAACTCGCACTTGGCCGGTTTTTTTAACTTGCTATCGTTAAGCAAATGTTTTCCGACGTTCATGCGATTTTCGACCTTATTGACATTTATGCAAACACCGGATTTTAATGAAGGAGCAATGTCCACTCCACTTCACTCCACTCCACTCCACTCCACTCCTCTAACGAAATAATCAAACACGTGTTTTCCGGTTTCTCAAAAAAAAAAAATGACTCCCTAAGTTGGTGAAAGGGGGTGATTAACTTTTAAGGGAGGGCTTTTACTGCTGTCTTCGATAAACTCAAAACTTGGCCTATTTAGGCCAAGTTAAAAGTTTTTAAAACTTTTTAAAACAAACCATCAAATGTTTCCATTTGATTGAGAGATTATTTAATCTCTCAATCAAATGGAAACATTTGATGGTTTGTTTATGTTGAATAGGCTCCGAAACTACTAGACCATTTCTAGATTTTCCAAAAGTATCCTATGAGGGTGACCGCGGGCATTAAATTCACTGAGTTCGAAGTTAGAAACACGCGCAGACGAAGTCGCGGGTGGAGTTTAGGTATAAAATGAAAGGGTTTGCTGAAAATAATCCGAAATGACATTTATACTACACCTGCTTGGAAAGTACCTTAATATTTTATCAAATTTACGGTAGAAAGTACGTCATTGCATATCGAACAAATATGCGGGGAGAAAACGCATCTGAGCGGGAGAGAAAAGTGTATGAAAATCCATTTCTGACGTGGTTTTTCTTTTTTAATGAGAGTGCGACCCTGCGGCGGCAGGATAAACAATTTGAAAAAAGAACATGTGAAAATTGCAGACGCCATTGGCGCCATTTTCAATTTGTGTGTTGTTTGAGGATTCAGTTTTCGTAGAAAGTAAAATAAAACTATCAAAATGATAAGTAGTGATAGTGATGACGAAGATTTTTTAACTCCGCCGCAGTTGAAGGAAACAGCAAATATACTGATTGATAACCTTTTACCACAGAAATCAATTAAAAAATATAATAAAACTTATGACGATTTTTTGCAATGGAAAAGTGAAAAAAATGCGGCATCTTTTTCTGAAACTGTTTTGCTAGCTTATTTCAGTGAAAAAGCGCAAAAATATGTCTATATACTCAATGTTGAAAAGTACTATTATTTTCCTCGTAGGTGTAGTATAAAGTACTATGTATCACTCGAGAGAAAGTGCGATTCCCTATCTCGGGTCACTTTCTCCTCTCGGTAAACAATGTACTATTTCTTACCAAATTCTTACTATGTCATGGGTATCAATCAATAAGGTTCGACGAGAGGAATACGAAGATTTTTTTTACGCTAATTAATTAGTAATCGGACAGTAATTCCTTTTAAAAACAGTAGAAATTCATATTTATTATCTACTAGCTGACCGGGCAAACTTCGTACCGCCTCTAAAAAAAAACCTTTTAAACCTTCCCTGGACTTCCAGAAGTAATTCAAAACCAAAATCAGGCAAATCGGTCCAGCCGTTCTCGAGTTTTAGCGAGACTAACGAACAGCAATTGATTTTTATATATAAGATTTATCATGTGATATCGTTAACAGAGTAAAATAATATAACAGTGAACTCTTAAAATCAAATTAAATGCTGACTCAGTGAATGTAAACAAAAAACGCAAATAAAAAATAAAGTGACGCAAAAACTATAAAAACACGAGTACTCTTAAAGTCTAATACAAACTTAGACTCGGTTAAACAGCGCCTAAATTGTAAAAAATCTGACCTAACTTATTTAAAGTAATTGTTATGATTTAAAAACAATAACAACGCACACCCACTTAACACAAAAACGACGGGCGCGTTCTAGTTTCTGCTAGTGATTTTTAGCGTTCTTAAACATAGCGTACCTCACTTGCGCCGCCTGTTGCCGAGTAGCGGAATCACTTGAAAACGTTCCATTTATAACTTAATGGTATCTGAAGCATTTCAACTATAAATTAATATTTTATCATTACTAATATTGTACTGCAAAATGATGCAATGTGCAGGCTGTGAGCAGAAAATCCCGAATAGTCAATACTTAACTTGCTTCATCTGTAAGAAACATTATGATCTCGAATGTTCCAACCTCTTAAAGGGACAATTTTTGCGTATGAACAGCAAGACTCGATTAGAATGGGAGTACCAAGAATGTAAATGTAGGAAACCCAAAAGAATCAAGTCACTCACTCCTGTAAGACTGCAACATACAGAAGAAGAAACCAATCCAAACACATCACCACAGAAAAATGCCACTCAGCGACATAAACAAAATCAAAAGCACAAAGAGACTTTTCACACCACCTGCTCGAAAATGTCAAATTATATCAAGCAACCTTAACCTAAAGTGAGTCATTAGTGGCCGAGGGCACAGCCGGTCAATAATGTTGTACTGGATTTCATTATTACCCGCTGGTCAATAATGTGATTTGAATTTGGAATATGTTTATAAACAACAAACACCCTTTGGTGCCAGAAAGATTTTTTTTTTAATTTTCTTTTCCCTTTTGGGAAGACAAAGGGATCTATCTAGCCCATGCAGCCTAGATTTTTTTTTTGGTTCTTTTCGTCCCTCTTTGGGGCAGGCAAAGGGAGCTGAGCCCATACAGCCAAGTCTGATTTAGTGTGCCAGAAAGAGGAAAGCTATTCTCGAAACCCTTACTACGCGTGGATGATATTCTCGATTTCCTAAAAAATCATAACGATTGCTTCTTCATATCGTTGCCATGTTTTCGAAGACATAATATTGTAAGAATAATTAGATAACTACCTACGAACCATTTTTTAAAAGGAATGAAATAACATTAAAACTGGCATTAATAATAACAAATACCGTACCGCGCCGTAACACCGTAGGTAATAGTAATTGGCTGTAACATTAGTTAATTTATTTTAAATAAACTGCACTAAGATTGCTGTGGATTTTGTAAATAAATAAATAAATAATAAAACCTATCTATAATATAGTCGATTTATCACATTTTATCAAAAATACTCTATTTTCACGAGCGTCTCCAATGACGTTCTAAATTCAAAATGCATACAGCCAATCATCCAAAACCATTCTACCAGCCCTGTATAAAACTTAGTTTACACAAACGCCACATCCATGAGAGTGATATCATTAGGACAAACACGACAAAACCATAGAAGATACTTTTTTTTTCGAAAATCGAATTGATCGTGTCTTGTCTTGTCTTTGTTTTTCGTACTATGGCTATTATTTTCTCACAGTAGGTGTAAAAAGTAGAGTATCCTCCTCTGGGCTAAAGGTGTCTTTGCCTTGGGCTAGCTTGAATCCCTCGCTGCATTCAGGATTCTTGTATTAACTCCCTCGCTTCGCTCGTGAGTTAAACTCTTAACTCCCTCGCTACGCTCGGGAGTTAAATCCCGAATCCTTCATTGCGCTCGAGATTCAATATGACGCCCGTGACATAAGACACAACTTTAGCCCCTCGGTGCATAATCTACTATTATGCTCGGACATTACAAGTATACTGGGTGATACATTACCTAACGCACAAACAATCCATGAGATCACTAGTAGTATACCAGAAATATCGGACGACGAAGACGAGGTAATTAAGGAACTGAAGACACAAGTATCAAAATTAACTTTAGATTTACATAATGCTCAACTGAAAATCGAAGAATTATCCAAAGAGAACAATAAACTTAGGACATTAAATGAGAATATCAATAGCACAGAAAGTTCGTCTAATCCAGTCGCACATAATAATATATCAAGCATAAAGAAGAAAATTTGCAATAAAATAAACAAACACAAACGGAAACCCCAAAGGAGAATAAAACCAAAGCTACTACACCAACAAAGCAAAGCATCAGTTGTTCAGACAATAATAATTGCTTGAAACGTAGCAAAATATGCATCTTAAGCACCGATAATAGGAATAACTTGCTTGACATTGCAGAAAACAAATTGGGAAAATGTGATCTTTGTCATTACATCACTCCTCATGGAAAGATCCAAATTCTGTTAAAAGGCATCAAAGAAAATTTGGCAAACTTCTGCAAAAATCTGGCAAAATACTGATAGGTTGTGAGGACTTCAAAGTCACATGTAAATATCATGATACTATTTTATTAATTAGAAAAATTTTACAGGACATTAGAAACACAAATTTAATTATATGCACACCGACGTACAATTTTTTTAATAAAAATTACTTATATAATTCAAGGGTAGAAACATTCAATAACTTGTGGTATCTGGATATCACTACTCACGAACACGCTTATTTTCTGGATAGTAATAAGAATTTAACATACGATGATATCATGTTCGATAGACGCACGGGATTGATAAATTACACCGGTATGGAACATATTTTTAAGGATATTTATGACATGATTGTTTCTATTAAATTTTCCGTTAGTGACTATAAATTGTATGAAGTTGACATAAATGATTTAAATGTTTATAATGAAGAAATGTCAGAGAGTCAAAACTCGCAGTTTTTTCTGTAATAAAATAAATATTCTTCATCAAAATATAGCCGGTTTAGTGAATAAATCGGACTTGTTAACTGTGAAATTGCAAAACCTTGAAAATCTAGGAACTTGTACTCTGTATATCTGAACACTTCATTGCATCTGGTCACGAAAGTTTATTATACCTTCCTAATTTTCACCTAGCAGCTTTCTTTTGTCGCAAGACAAATCGCGGAGGGACTTGTACCTTGGTAAGAAATGGCCATCAATTTAAAGAACTGCCAGATATTGCTAGGCAATCTGTGTCAGGCGTTTTCGAAATATGTGCGATTGAATTGACATCCTACTCATTATTGTAATGTGTGTTTATAGAATTCCTAAATATAATTATTTTACATTTTATGAAAAACATGACATAATTTTCAGCAGGCTAAGTTTGTCCACTAACAGAAAAATTATCTTGTGTGGTGATTTAAACATTGACACATTAAAAACAAATAAAATAACTTCGGAACTAGAAAATTTTCTACTTAGCTACAACTTGACTTTGGAATTTAATCAACCTACTAGGCTTTGTAGTAAAACATGCATTGACAACTTTGCGCATAACACACGAAAAGTTGTAAAGCTATAAAAAAGACCTTATCCTTTCTGACCACAAGTCACAGTTACTAAGTGCAAATAAGACATGCCGAACTTTAAAAGTTCTGGAAGAAGGTAAAACGTGATTATTCCATAGAGAATCTTGTAAAATTTCGAGAATGCATACGAAGTCTAAGTTTTAAGAATGTATATGAAAGTAGTGATACAAATGAGGCTTATATGAATTTTTACGAGACATTCTCCCTGTTCTATAAACTTTGCTTCCCTGAAAAAAATATTACTATTAACACAGACAAAAATGTGAAATGGGCATCTCGTGGCATAAGAAATTGTAGTAAAAAACAAAGAAGGCTTCTGTGGACTTAAAGATAAAAACCTACACTAAAAATCAAGCTGACTTTAAAAAATACTCATTACAATATAGGAAGATTATAAGACTAACACAAAAAGCTCAAAATGATTACTATATAAAAACCTCACAAAATAAGTCTAAAGCTACATTGGACATAGTCAATAAACAAATTAACTTCCCTAAGGAACAAATAATGACCATTAATAAAGGCGATCAGACATTTTCAAATCCTACTGACATTGCAAATGAGATTAATAATTATTTTATAGATGAAATTGAGAATAATATTAATATTGACATGAAATTGGACAAATATAAACTAGACAATGCAATCTATGTTTATGCAGCCTGTGCAAGTGATTGACATCGTTTCGATTATCAGATCATTAAAAAATACTGATACGGTAGAATTTGACGGTATATCGACTAAGATGATAAAATTTATAAATGAACTTATAGCACCCATACTAATGCATATTATTAATCTTGGCATTGTAGATGGAGTGTATCCAAATGAGCTGAAGACTGTTGTCATTAAACCACTTCATAAAAAAGATGAAAAAACCAATATGAAGAATTATAGGCCTATTGCTAAACTCTGTTTTTTCTAAAATTTTCGAAAAATATATTTATAAATCACTGTATTGTTATCTCAATAAATTTAACTTATTATGCAAAGAACAATATGGCTTTAGAAGGAATACCACGATCAATATGGCGATTTTTGACTTAATACGTAGCAATATGTTAACAGTTGATAAAAAACTCCTATTTGTGCTATTTACACAGATATGACCAGAGCTTTTGACTATGTTAGACATGATATCCTATTAGATAAGTTACATAGCTACGGTATTAGAGGAAACATCTTAAAACTACTTGAATCCTATCTCTCTGACAGAATACAATAAACCGAGATTACAAGAGTGTGCGGTAGATCAAAATATGAACAGTGTTTTCTATCTCAGCCTAGATCTGTTAACTATGGTGTCCCACAGGGAGGCGTCCTTTCACCACCACTTTTTCAGATCTATACAATAATATGTAAATGATCTGCCAAAGGACACTAAAAACCAAATGGTAATGTTTGCAGACGACATTACTGCTATAGTCAAATGTATTGATCATAATGAATATCAAAATGACGTGAATAACACGCTATCGGACATAATTAACTGGCTCAATAAAAATAATTTAGTTATAAACTTAAAGAAAACGAAATTTATGAACTTTTATCAAAGAACTGAAGCGCCAAACTTAAGTATGTTTTTTTTTTAAGCGTGGTAAATCATCAAATGAGTGCTCCTACCCAGGGCAGGGCGAGAGGAACTGTCAGACTCGTACTGACTAAAATCCACGGTGTCCTTCAATAGCCCTTTATGTTCCGGGGTCACGGTAATGAGATATGTCCCGCGACCCCGGCAGGCTTTGGCCCTCTAGAGGGGGGCCCCGTCATCATGCTGACACTCTTTGAGGCGCGCGTGGAACACAACGCGCCGTCGACCCGGGCATGGTCCATGGTCGGGTGGCGAGTTGCCCATTACTCGCCGCCCGCATGCCCGTGCCTACGGTGGCTGGAGATCGCCCCGCGACGTCCGACGCCGTGGGCGTCTACCACTGCGGGCGCGAGAGGTCTCCGCCTATCGCTGCCGTGAGGACACGGCGGTGCTCTGCCCAAGCGGGGCCGTCCTGCACCGTATGCTCCACCGTGTCCTCCGGGCGATCTTCGCAGTGGTGACACCCAGGCGTTTCTTCCCTCCCTATTAGACACAGGAACCTCCCGAAACTTCCGTGTCCGGTGAGGACTTGCGTCATGCGGAAGGTTAGGACGCCGTGACGCCTATCCAGCCACTCCTCAAAGAGGGGTCTTACCGCCGCGATTGCGGCGTGCCCGGACCTCGGTTGAGACAGTCGTCCCCTCAAGTATTAAATATGATAACTAATAGAAGAAGTTAAAGTGGCAAAATTTCTAGGTTTATATCTTGACAGTCATCTTAATTGGAAAGCCCACATAGATGATCTTAGTAAGAGACTAAGTAAGTCCGCATATGCACTCTTCCAAATTGCAAGGAAATTATTAGATGCACTATTAGTTGCATATCATAGCTTGGTAGCCTCAGTTTTGAGGCACGGGATTATTTTTTGGGGCAACTCAGCAGATAAAGATAATAATTTTTAAGGCACAAAAAAGATGCATAAGATCAATGTGTGGTTTAAAAGTGATGATAGTTGTGTACCAGTCTTTAAATCACTGTAGATACTTACTTTGCCATCATTGTATTTATCTATACATACATATAATAAATCTGTAGAAGGGTCAATTCTGTACATTGAAAATATTGAAAAAATAAATAGCGGGGGGTGTTGCTGGATCGATACCAAACCCAAATATGTGATTAAAAAAATTTTTGTCCGTCTGTCTGTCTGTATATGCAGGCATCACATGAAAACTAACGGTTCGATTTCGATGAAACATGGTATAATTATACCTTATTATCCTGGGCATAAAATGGGATACTTTTTATCCTGAAAAAATACGTAAAAAAAAATCTTATTTTTCAGTTTTATTCATAGACGTTGTTCTGTAGAACCGCGAACACACATTGCATTACCCGCAGTGGATTCAGCGCCGTAACCTGTAGCGCCGAAAGTCGGATTTTGCTTGACCCGTTTGCGGCACACGCGGGCCACGCCTCCCCGACTCCTATATAAGGAGCCGCGTTCCGCGCCGCGCGATGCATATAAATTCTGAATTTTGATGCGAGCGGACGTGTCCAGTGTGGCGAGCGGTCGTCCGTGGAATTAATATTGTATGCGTGTAATTTTAAACCGTGCTTTTCAGCGCGACCTTTTTGATTACTGTTCCGATCAGTTATTTGTAAATACAAGGTCGGAATTACTATGAAAAAAATACTTACTACAGAACGCGAGTTCAACAGCAGTAGCTCAATAGAGGGATCTCCTTAATTATTATTAGGCTTAGCCGTATTTGGGTCCAATAGATATTTATAAGATGTCATTGTCAGAGTTACTCAAAATGGAGGAATAAACCATCCACGCGAAGACCGACATCCGCGCGGACGGAGTCGCGGGCGGAAGCTAGTATGAAATAAGTGTCTATGTCAAGACAAATATGGAATTATTTGATAGAGTGTCAACGGTAGATGAAGATGTAACTATTCGCAGCCAATATGCAAACTCTCTTAATAATCAACGTTGCAAGACTGCTTTAGTAAGGAAGAGCATTTTAGGCATGGCACCACGCATATAAAATAAGTTACCAGATACCGTGAAGAATCTTAATGACACACAGTTTAAGTTAAAATTGAAAAGAATGCTTACCTATTGAAAAATGTTATTACACAGTTAATGAATTTTTAAATGACGAATTAATGTAAACTTGTTATTAATTTTTATTTTGTTTTATCACTAACAACCTTTGCCTTGCCTATGGACTTTTTTGTCTGAAATAAATGATTTTTATTTTTTATTTTTATTTTTTTTATTTTATTATTCTTACTAGAATGACATATTGAATATCGTGTTTTTAATAATGACTAATGTGACATTTAAAATTTGACATTCCTTTTTTTGTAAATTCTTTTTGACATTAGTATATTTTTTTCTATTATCATTTTTGACGTAATAATTATTTCATTCATTGCATGCTTTCAAAATTTGGCATAGCATAGCGACCTTGTAAAATGAAATTTAAGAACTTTGTACCTGCACCTATGTTACACAAATAATAAATTTGATTTGATTTGAAGATTGTAATTTTTAGTGCGTGCTAAAAGCGTGCTTTTTTAGTTTTTAAACTAATAGCAATTATTTATATTATAGAAGATTACCACTGTTTATTTAAGTGGAATTATTAATTACAATACTAAACTACGTGTTAATCTTAGTTGTTTTGCCTCGGCCTGTACTGCCATTAAAATGGCGATGATCGTATTTAAAATACTCACTTCCATATCACAAGGGTCCATTTAAAAAAAAAATACACTCTAAATATAGAACTTAAATTGGTTTGCGTTGTAGTATGACTAAAATGATTGCCGATTTAGGGACATGACCGGTTTCGGCCTCGGCGGCGACGGTCAGCCAAAATTAGCCATCACCGTGGCACATCTCATAGTCCGATGCGAAGGTAATCTGAAACGACCGGAGATAATATATCAGATGCAGTTCATCCTGCATCTGATCTCTCTCCGTTCGTATTCACCCCGTTAGGGGCAGATTTTCGAAAAATCTATCATCATCATCAGCATCTTCCTGCCCTTATCCCATTTTACTTGGGGTCGGCGCAACACGTTTTCTTCTTCCATTCTCTCTCGAAAAATCTTTATATGCGTTAATTTTTTAGATTTAGACTCAAGTAGGTATAAATACCTACTGAGTTTCGAGTTAATCGGACAGCGCCATAAAAATCCCTGCATACAAACATTGTCACCCCCAAATCACCCCGTAGAAAACTAAAAACGACAAACTTTACAGTTTGATTAAATATGTATTCGTGGCAAGTTTCAAGAGTGGTAAATAACTGAAAGAATAAGATTTTTCATAAAAATATTAATTCCATATTTGATCATTTTAGGGATGGAATTTCCAAAAAACCTTCCTTAATGGATGCCTACACTGTACAAGGTATCTATGTTCGACATTTCAAATCTCTAGATCCAGTAACGCCAGGACTTTTAATACAAACTAATATTATAAAGAGGAAATATTTGATGGTTTGTTTGTATCGAATTGACTCCAAAAGTACAGGATCGATTTCAAAAATTCTTTCACCAGTTGAAAGCTGCTTTGGTTTTGAGTGACAATATTATCAGCCTATTGCCGTCCACTGCTGAACGTAAGCCTCCTCCAAAGAGCGCCAACCATCCCGGTCCTGGGCAGTCCGCATCCATTCACTGCCAGCCACCTTGCTTAAATCATCGACCCATCTTGCAGCAGGGCGTTCTACACTACGTTTGCCCGTTCGCGGTCTCAACTCTAGCACATGTTTGCTCCATCTGCCGTCTGTCCGTCTACAGACGTGGCCGGCCCACTGCTGATTCTAAGCGCAATGTCGGTTACTTTGGTTCTCTGGCGAATGACTTCGTTACGAATTTTATCCACCAGAGAAACCCCGAGCATTGCTCTCTCCTTGCACGTTGAACAACCTTAAATTTGTGGACCAGGCCGATGGTAAGTGTCCACGTTTTGGCTCCGTAAGTCATGACGGGTTAGGACACACTGGTTGTAAACTCTGGTTTTAAGGGATTGTGGGATCGATGATTCAAAGATATGACGCAGCCTCCCGAATGCCGCCCAGCCCAAGCGTATTCTTCTAGCTGCCTCCTTCTCAAAGTTGTGCCGACCCAGTTGTACAGTTTGGCCTAAATAAATGTATTCTTGCACATCCTCGAGGGCAGCACCATTCACGATTACAGGTCTTGGGGTGACATAGACAATTAATTAATTAATGAGGGGGTGAGCGTGTTATATAATTTAGTTTCTACGGTTGCGCCTGTAGTGTACTAATCAGGAACTTTTTTTTTCATCAAATTAATCTCTAAGTTCTCATTTACTTTACGTCACAAAATTGTGGAAAAAAATCATGCTAGGGCCTCCGATAGATTAACAGGGTTACATGGAAAGGAGTATAGAATTGGGTCAGTTGGCATTTTGTTGTATGTCTCTCCTAGCGGGGAAATTCCACCAGTTTTTGTTATGCGGGTTTAATGGGCAGTTTAAATGCCAATTTGGCGTCCGACCTGACCTGTTTCATGAAGACTGATAGAAAACACGGCCGTATTGAGCCTTAAAGTTTAAAAAGCATGACATTATGTTAGTGTTATAAAGGCTTTTATTTAGAAATGTTGTGCTTAGCTGAGTATTAGTGCGTCAGCAGAATGTTCGCAAATTTTTTATTATTTGTTTTGTTTCCTTATTCTTCTGCAGTCATTTATGAGCTTAGTGGTATGTTTATTTTTTTTATTTTTTATTAATTGTTTTTATTTTCTGTTTATTACTTAAGTATGAGTGTAAGAATTTTTGACGTTACTGTTTGGATTTAATTTTTTTTTTTTTGTTTTAATTTTTCATCCCTTATCAAATGCTGGGTGCAGGTCTAGCGAATCTTCCCACCACTTTTGATTTTATTTCAATTATCTATGCTTGATTTTTAATTAATGATACAATCCAAACAGTTTCAAAACAAATAGTTAATATAATTAACTGTTAAAAAGGATCTGATTCGGATGTAATAAGTAGGGTGCAAAACAATTTTATTGTACAAACCCCGTAGGTTGCGATTTTAAAAATGATAAAAAAAGAAATATTCATCCAATTTTTTTTATTAAATTGTACACGTTAAGATAAAAACCATTTTTGCAAAAAAAAACCGACTTCTTAAAAAACAAACTAACTTACTCGTAACTTTCAAAAGTCTATGGCAAAAAAGTCAGTGATCTGGGTTCATTGACTTTTTTGCCCTAGACTTTTATTGCCGTTATAAATACGATGTTTTTTTTAATGGGTTTCGATCATTTCAAAATTATAACAGTATTTCGAAGCCAACATAATTATAATCTCTGAAGTCTCAAGTTTTCGGATATCTTTATTTCAATTTTTTAAATAATCGATGTAGGGGAACAGTGTATAAGACGGGGACGCGAGGTATGATGGGAAATCACACACTTAAGGCAAACATAACACAATACTAACGTAGCACAAGCGCCAACAGGAAGCCATTTCTTAATGGCCGCGCTTGCAGATGACGTCCTGATGGCGCTTGCGCTACGTTAGTGTTGTGTTAAGTATGCCTAAAGAGTGTATGTCCCCATTATACCTCGCGATTATTAGCGTCCCCGTCTTATACGCTGTTCCCCTAAATTAATCATTTTTTTTTGTACTTCAAAATCAGATACCGTTGTTTGTTTATTAATCATTTAACGTTACTTTAAGTGTGATTAATAGCTATTAGACATGATATTACTCAACTTGAAGTCGCTTGAGGCACTGACCTGTACCCTTAGCACGAGTTTTCAGTATTTGAGACGTAAAGTAAACTGGAACTTTGACAATTTCAAATTGACAATTTTCAATTAAAAAAATAGTTCCTTCTTCGCACACCAGAAGCGCTGTTCCATTTTTTCATACAAGAAACGCTGTAAATACTGAAAAGACGCTGTAAAGTAAAAGTGTGAAAACTCGTGCTAAGGGTACTGGTTTGTGTTACCGTATCATGGCTACACTTCGTAATTTTTTGTTTTTTATTTTTATAAAAACGTTACCCCACACTAGTATATTTTCCGTTGTCGTGGGTGCGTTCACAAACATAGAAACTCACATACACAAACACCCAGACCCGGAACAACTACTTGTAGATCATACAAATATTTGTTCCGTGCGGGAATCGAACCCGCGACACACTGCGCAGCAATCCAATCACTTAGCCACCACACCAACCATGTCGTGATGACTGAAATAGCAGTAGACAGGTACCTACACCAAATGATTTTAGGGATTATATCGTTCGGGCTAGAAAAATCGGGTCACATCAAAAAGCGAATGACCTCGCTTTTTCTCTTCTTCCTCGGGTTTAACCTGCCGGGTTTGCGGGATTGTCTAAAAAGTTAACCATGACCCTGGAACGTAAAGGGCTATTGAAGAAACACGGTGAATTTTAGTCAGTACGAGTTTGACTATCCCTTCCGCCCACCCTGGATGTGAGAACTCATTGGATGGTTTTACGACGTAAAAAAAATGTCATGGCTTTATTGTGTCAACACCTCTGAATTTAACATCTCACTGGTGTTAAAGCTCACAGAACTGTTTAAGCGGAACAGGGTGGGTTTGTCAGTAAAAGTCTGACAATTACTTTTTTTTTTGTTTTCGTGGTAAAATCATCGAATGATTCCTCCCAGCCCCGGGCAGGTGGCAGTGGGTTGGCCACTTTTGTAGCAGGACCGATGGCCGGTGGATCAGATGAGTCCAGAGCCTCTACCATGAGTTGTCATTACGATAGTCGATCATACGCATCGACCGCGTTTGGCGCTCTCATTGGTTGAGAGTTCATACAACCTTGTCCGCTCCAGTACCCATGGAGCGGACACCGCGTAACGCCAAGCGTAGTGTGGGATGCTCCCCAGCTTAATTAATAGATCGACGACCCTAAAAAGATTGCTGCGACTTTATTATTTTACCTGGGGTTTTCCCGGTTACGTAACACTTTAACATAACTGGCTTAACACGAGTTTCGCAGATAAACAATAATTCTAATATAATACAATAAAACAAAAATTTAACAAAAATTTTATGCTCTGCTCTTTTGGATGTTAAATTTTCCATTCGCAAAGGTCATTTTGTGATGCATATTTTATGGGTGATTATTTTATTTTGTTTTTATTATTTATTATTCATTCGGGTGAAGTTTGGTCCCGACCCGATTGCCTTGCTAAATAAAGATTTCGGGGTTATTTTCGTTTCGTCAATCTTCATTTCGTCGAATTTTCGTTTCAATAGATTTTTGTTTGAAGAGTAAAAGCACAATCATAAGGAGTGATTTTAGCTCAAGAGATCTATTTGTAACAATATAAGTATTTGTAAAATCTATCCACAAGGAAACAACCTAAATTCCGGCTGTATAAATATAATTAATTTTATTCAGCGATAATTTGGAAATTCACCAGAAAAAAATACAAAACTTACAAATAATCTTTTACCTAAATAATAAGGCACACCTATTAAGTCATCAGACAGCTGTCCTATGAATAAATAAATAATTATGTTCATATAGTGTTTTTGTATTTATCACGGCCGAAGATGGGTGTGAAAATGAACGTACTCGTACGTCTAGCTAATTATCTTAAGCTTCTTTTAATTCTTAAATAATTGATGCATATTATCCGGCTAAACTGCATATGAGCCTAAACGCAGCAGCAACATATTCAAATTCATGGCATCCTGTTGATTTGCTTCCAATTCCAATTTAGTTCAACAGCGAGCGTAGCGAGCTCGGGAACTTTGGGCAACCACTTGGACGTTAGGTTCGAAGAGAGTTAGAGGCCGCGAGCGAAGCGAGCTAACTAAATCTCCGTTATCCTTTTTGTACATATAACGTTCTTTTATACCGTTAACACAGAAATAGAAGCACCGGTCAGCTGGGCTAAACAAAAGAATAATCATGTTATAAAATTGCAAAAATAGTACCTACCTAACTGGAAAAGCTTGTTTGAGATCTTTTTTTTTTTTTTTGTTTAAATTATAAAACATATTTTGGTACTTCTATTATGAACCGTTATCTGCCAAATTTTTATGTTAACTTAGTACGCAATCAGAAGATTTTTTACTAAGCGGCAATTTATAACTATTATGGTCGCTCAATATCAATAAATTAGAAATTAAAAAACCTGAACTCGATGCCACAACGAAGCAAATGTACAGTAGGACAAGTTTGAAATCGACACTCGATCTTTTCATTTTATTGTAATTTTAAGGGCGCATAACCAGAAAGTTGGCAACGTCGCAAATAGCTGTCAAATATTTACAAGTTTTAATTAATTTGGTACTCTATGAAAATAATAAATATGGCTCTGTAGTGCACTAAAAAATTGATTAGGGAATGCAATAATTAATATTGTAACACCGAATATTTTGTTTACACCTGAAACGGTTACAACATCAAATTCAGTGTTTTAATTGCATTTCTATATCAATGTTCTAGTGCACTACAGAGCGATATTTCTTATTTCCATACAATAAGTAACATTGCTGAATTAATTAAAACTTGTTAATATTTGACAACTATTTCCGACGTTGCCAACTTTCAGAATAAGCGCTCTTAATTGTAAGTGTAACGTAGTCAGTCATGGACCACGGGAATGTGAAAAGAGGTTATCGCGGTACTTCAACGCAAAGGGGTACTATAGTAAGATGTTGATTTTTAAGCAGTCAAGTGTGACAGTCCCTCCCACTTCACACAGAGGGTTCGAGTACTCATTTGAAGATTTTCACCCAAAAAAGGAAGTTATAGTGGAAAATAATTAAATTAATTTAATATGACTTATCTGTTGATGGACAGCAAAACTAACGTTACTTGTGATGTTTTTGTTAGAGCGCTGTCTCTTATTTAATTTAATACATCAGATATGGCTTAACCAACGAGTAAAAAATGGTCTGTCACAGTCAATGAGAATGGCTATGTTCAATGAACCCAAGAGTGAACGACTTGAGGTACAGTTGACCTAGTGGCTGGGCTAACGACCGCTGCCTGCGTGTCGCGGGTTCGATTCCAGTAACAAATATTTGTGTAAGAAGTGAATCTTTCGGTCAACTGGACCCACTCAAAATAGGCCCGCGGGATCACCCGACCCATTCACATTCTGAATGTGTCGAATGGACCCACTGCCATATTCTTTATTAGTACAGTCACGGAGTAAAGATGTATCTTTTAGTTTTGTGATTTCATATTTATTGAGAACTAGCTGTTGCCAGTGACTTCACCCGTGCTTGGGTCTAGCTAACCACAAAAAATATCGAAAATAAATGGTGTGGACAAGTGAACTGGACCCACTCGCTTTTGGACCCAGGGGGTGTCCAAAAGCGAGCGGGTCCAGTTGACCAAATACTCCTAGAAGTAGTTCTTCTGAGTTTGGCTGTTTGTGTATGAAAATTTAAATATTTATCCCACCCACGCGCTACGGAGTAATTACTAGTGTCGAAAAACATTCTATAAATAAAAAAAGGTATTTTCCATAAGTCCAAATAAAGCTGCCAAAACTATTTTTGCACTTGTTTAGCTGTACTACTTAAGAATCAATAATATTATTTACCATAAGAGCTGGTTATTTATTTTTGAGTTTAATAATGACGTAGGTAACCAGTTTCAGCGGGATTTATTATTATACTTATGACATTTGTCGTTGCTTCATCTAAAATTCAACTTGAACCGGTTATATTGGAAGTATCTACGTCAATTCATTATTAATAATTATTACCATCATTAATAGCTCTTGTTATCCTACCGCTGGGCAAACGCCTCTCCGATACCCTCCCAAGTGCTCATTTGTAGTCACTGGCCACTTAGGACCAGCTATCAAGGACCTGCCACCTCTATTTGGGCCAGCCTCGGCGGTGTCGTCCATCCTCAGACACCCATTGAGTAAATTTATTTTCACTTCAGTAGCTCAAACATATAGGTTTTTCTGCCTGAAAGCAGTGAGCAAAATGCGATTTTGCTCACTGAGTGAGACAAAGTAACTTTTTAATTTTTGTTTTCAGAAAGCCGCGAGTATCTTATTCAGCCTTGGGTTAGTCATACAATTCGAAACATTTACACTCTATCTCTTTCCCGCCATTAGAAAGAGAGAGAGACAAAGACCAGCCCTTTCAAAGTTCCGATTTTGAATTTGATCTCAAAGACAAACACGTTCGGAAATTTGTACTACTTAACTAAAGAAATTTTGCAAAAAGATAATAATGTCTTTTAATGTAATTTATTGAATTTTTAACTTATTGTTGTATTTAAACGAAAATAAGTATTTACTGCAAATAAAACTGATATTTAACCTGTAAATATTTATCTCCTAAAGTGTTCTCGCTGCTGAAGTGAAAAGTTATGTGTGTTAACCGAGAGCAAAGTTTTTTGCATCTCGTGCCTTTGAATCCCTCACCACACTCAGGATTCAAAATCAGCACTCGCAGCAAAAACGACTTTGCTCTCTTGTTGCACAAATAACTATTTCTTAACAGCTCTAGAAATGTAGATACATACTATTCTAGAATAAATATAAAAATACATTGTGGCACTCGGAAACTGCCGCGGAGAAGATATAGCATAACATTTTTTTTATTTTAATATAATATTAAACGAGATAATTAATTTAAATTTTTGTGGTGCACTACTGTAATAAAGAACTTCTTTGTTGTAGGAGAATTTTATAAGTAGGTTTCATTGTGAAAACTCCTTTTGTAGCTGGCCGTTTAGAATCAGCAAGAAAAAGTAAATTGTTTTTATGATTGCCGAAGTCTCCCGAACTAAAACGATGTTAGACGATGCGTGGTGACAGGTATTTTCGTTAGGTTTTTAGGGTTCCGTAGCCAAATGGCAAAAACGGAACCTTTATAGATTCGTCATGTCTATCTGTCTGTCCGTCCGTATGTCACAGCCACTTTTCTTCGAAAGTATAATAGCTATCCTTTTGAAACTTGGTAACTAGATGATATGAACCGCATTAGGATTTTCTCACAAAAATAAAACAAAAACAAATTTTAGGCGTACCCCCCATACTTAGAACTGAAACTCAAAAAAATTTTTTTCGCCTGTCCCATACGTGTGGGTATCTATGGATAGGTCTTTAAAAATAATGTTGAGGTTACTAATACCATTTTTTTCTAAACTGAACAGTTTGCGCGAGATACACTTCCAAAGTATTGCCTAATCTTCATCGGCGAGGAAGACTTTCGCCGAACGAAGAACTATGTCGATCTCATAATTACATTGCGTGAAGCACTTTTAAAAATTAATCATACTAATATTATAATATGTGCACCTACCTTTAAATTGAATGACTTTTCTATGATGTATAATAGGAGAATAGAAACATTTAACAGTCTTTTATATTTAGATGCCTGTACTCGTCACAACGCGTATTTGTTTGATAGTAACTTTTATTTGACATATGATTATAAAATGTTCTTGCCAAGAAGTGGATCTGTTAATAATAATGGTATAAAGAACATATTTCAAAATATAAATTTAATGCTTAATGAGATTAATAGTTACGACGTTTTTCATGTAATTAATAGTGAGTCTCCCCCAATTTCTCCTTCGTGCACAAAAGACAACTCAAATGATATTTTTTTTCGTTAAAAAACATATAAAATTGTTACACCAAAATATTGCTGGTTTACTAAATAAAGCAAATATTTTAACTGTATGCCTAAATGAACTGTCCGAAAAAAAGATTGACGTGGATGTTTTATGTATAACGGAACATTTCATTATGGAAGGGTTCCAACATCAACTATATGTGCCAAATTATAGCCTAGCTGCCTGTTTCTGTAGGGAAGCCAGAAAAAGAGGAGGAGCTTGTATTCTTGTGAAAAATGATGTTCAATATAAGGAAATACCTAAAATTTCAAAATTTTCGACATCGGGCATATTTGAATGTTGTACGATTGAGCTCACCCATTTTAAGATAATTGTTGTATGTATCTACAGAGTACCAAATATAAATAATCTCAGTTACTGCTTTGATAAAATGGAAACGCTTTTGAAAGAAATATCACGCACACGATATAACAATATTGTAATAGCAGGTGATTTTAATATAGACATGCTTAAACCTAATAGCCACTCAAATGCTTTCGAATGTCTGTTAATGAGTTTTAACTTAAAACTAGAATTAAGACAACCGACTCGCATGGCCAGTATGACATGTATAGACAACTTTGCTCATAATTTTAGTTCAGTATGTAAAACCGAAGTAATCGAACTGGCGTTGTCCGATCATACGGCACAGCTGCTTCACTGTCCAGTACAAACAAAGTGTCTCATAAAGTATTGGTATACCGTCAAAAGAGACTACAGTGTAGACAATATTCTGAAATTTAAAAACCACATAAAAAATCTCTCTTTTGCTGAGATTTACGACACAGTCGATCCAAATGAAGCCTATAATAAATTTCTAGATCTATTTAAATTAATTTACGACCTGTGTTTTCCAACTAAACTGATTAGAGTAGATGTCACAAAAAGACCTAAATGGTTGTCAAAAGGTATTAAACTAGGCAGTCAAAAAAAAAGAAAACTTTTATGGCAATTCAGATTAAACCCAAATAAATGTAATAAATACACTTTCAAGAACTACTCTCGTTTACACAAAAAAATTATTCACCTAACACAAAAGGCCCAGAACAATCATAATATAAAAACATCAAAAAATAAGTCTAAAACCACGTGGCAAATTATAAATCGTGCAAAATTTAACATACCCAAGTCTAATATTACTAAAATTATAAATAATAACAGCATTCTATCTAATCCCAACGATATTGCCGAAGCATTTAACAATTATTTTATCGACAAAGTACAAGGGAAACTTGATGTGACTAGCAAACCTAAATGTAACAGAATTGACACTAATAATAAAACAATGTTTATGGCCCCTAGTATACCACAAGATATTGAGAGAATCATCAAATCATTAAACAATACAAATAGTGTAGGGTATGACGATATTGCCACAACAATATTGAAACATGTGTCTATGGAAATAAGTGGTCATCTAAGTCATATAATTAACTTAAGTATTAGCGCAGGTATTTTCCCTGATGCATTAAAAATATCGATTATTAAGCCATTATTTAAAAAGGAAAATAGAGAACGGATGGAATGTTATCGACCAATATCATTAATTCCCGTTATTTCAAAAGTTTTTGAAAAATATATATATAGGGAACTTTATAAATTCGTAGAAAAAAATAACATTTTGTGCGAAGAACAGAAAGGATTTCGTGTACACAGAACTATCAATATGGCTATATATGATTTTTTATACAATGTCATAAAAAACATTGATCTCCGGAATCCTGTATGTAGTGTATTTTGCGACATGACCCAGGCATTCGACTATGTACACTATAATACTCTTATAAAGAAACTCGAAGCCTACGGGATAAGAGGCAATGTCCTTAATTTGCTTAACTCTTACCTACAAAATAGAAAACAAATTACTGAAATTAATAAAGTTAATATTGTTAATAAACGTGAAGAGATATTTCGGTCTTCAGAGCGTGAATTATTATTTGGGGTACCGCAAGGCAGCGTTTTAGGACCCTTTAAATTTACACTATACATAAATGACCTACCGAAATCTATTGACCAACCAGTAACACTATTTGCGGATGATAGTACGATTACAATACCTTGTAAAAGAATAGATAATTATGAGAATGACATTAACAATAGTTTACAACAGATGGTAACCTGGCTAGACGCGAATAATTTAAAAATAAATTTGAGTAAAACTAAAGTTATCCATTTTAGACAACAGACCTCTACTATTAATTTAAATATACACTACAATAATGATACCATAGAAGAAGTTGAAAGTACAAAATTCTTGGGTCTCATAATAGATAACAAATTAAATTGGAAATCCCACATTGATACCTTATGTAAGAAGCTGAGTAAGTCTGCATACGCTCTACATACATTATCACCTATAATTAACACAGATGCTCTTCTTACTGCTTATTATGGCATAGTAGAATCACATTTACGTTATGGGATCATATTTTGGGGAAACTCTACTGAAAAAGAAACCGCCTTCAAGGCGCAAAAAAGATGCATTCGATCGATGTTTAAAATTAAACCCACTGATAGTTGTGAACCATACTTTAAAAGTTATAAGATACTAGCGGGCCCGGCAGACGTTGTCCTGCCCTGAAAATCGGTACAAAAATCCAGGTCCATGCAGCCTACCCTATCACACCTGCCTACCTACTTACCTACCCTAGCAATCTGCCTACGTACCTATCAACCTACCTATCTACCTCCATACTTACTCTACCTACCCTTCCCCTACATACTTACCTACCCTACTAACCTAACTACCTACCTACATACTTATTCTACCTACCCTACCCCTACATACTTACCTAATACCTACCTACATAATTACTCTACCTATCCTACTTACTACTACATACTTATTCTACTTACCCTACCCCTACATACCTTCCTACCCTACCTCAACGTACTTATCTACCCTACTTACCTACCTACCCACATACTTACTCTACCTACCCTACCCCCACATTCTTACCTACCCTACAAACCTATCTACCTACCTCATACTTACTCTACCTATCCTACCCCTACATACCTACCTACCTCCCTACCTACATACTTGGCTATGTACTATCGCCCAATGTATATACTAACCCCCGTAAAGACTATTTCTGCTTGCAGAGTTATAACTTTCACTTCCTAGGCCCTTTGTTTTGACCATTCATCCTATTCATAAAAAAGGGTCATCCATTTCATAAAAAAGGTGGCCAGTTCACAATGTGGGATAACTGCGCACGCTATTTTGTTTTAAAAGTGAGCAGAGATTACATTGTTCGATAGTACATAAAAAAAGAGGATAAAAAGTATCCTATGTCCGTCTCCTGGGTCTAAGCTACCACACCAATTTTCAGCCAAATCGGTTCAGCCGTTTTTGAGTTATACGTATAAAATAGTGTAACTAACACAACTTTCTTATATAGGTATAATTACCGCCCGCATGCTCTAGCCTACGGTGGCTGGAGATTGTCTGACGATGTCCGTCACTGTAGGCGTCTACCACTGCAGCTGGGTTGGAGGGAGGACGCTGTCCTCTCCCTCACGCGGCGCGCCTTCTCTTTCCATAGCATGACTGCTTCGCAGAAGGAGGCGACCGCTTCCCACTCCGTCTCGCATGGCCTCGACCAATGCCGGGCGCGAGAAGTCTCCGCCTGTCGCCGTCGTGAGGATACTGGGCGGTGCTCTGCCCAAGCGGAGCAGTCCTGCACCGAATGCTCTACCGTATCCTCCGGGTGATCCTCGCAGTGGTGACACACAGGCGTTTTTTCGTCGTATGGTTGTAATTAATTTATGCAGTCCTAGTGCATTTTTTGGGTATTCAGTATTCACCGAAATACTTTTTAGCATTGAAGATCGGATCGGGGCGCCGGGAAGCATGAACATTATTCTTCATGTTTTCCTAGTACTTTTTGTTCAAATCCCTTATTCAATTTCGGCACCAATACCTTCTTAGTGATCGTGTTACTACGTTTTATGTCACGTCTCACGGAAACAGGATAAAAATTTGATCGGCTTGGTGGCGGCATGGGATTGATAATTATGATAATATCGGCACAATAAGTTTAGAAACTCAGTACAAACGCATCAACCGGTCAATTGATGTTTTGATTAATAAATTTTTCGTTTTGCTGTCATTCCATGTCAATTGCGTTTTATTATACCACGTTTTATGTCACGTCCCATGAAAACGGGATAAAACTAAACGAAATAAAAAAAGGTAAAAAGTATCCTATATGTTTCTCCTGGTTCTAAGCTACCTCCCCACCAATTTTCAGCCAAATCGGTTCAGCCGTTCTTGAGTTATAAATAGTGTAACTAACACGACTTTCTTTTATATATATAGATTAACATTACCTTGTCTGTACATACTAGAAGTAGCTGTGTTCGTGAAGGCAAACCCGAGTCGGTTCAGACGTATAGCCGACGTGTTTCCCCGCAATAGACGCGATAATAGCTTGCTTTGTCAGGAACCAGCCAAAACAGCACTCATGCGCAAAAGTGTCTACTGCATGGCTCCAGTTATTTATAATCACTTGCCTAAGAGTTGGAAAGAGCTTCCAGTCAACTTATTTAAAAAAAGACTTCGTAGCTTTTTAGTGGTGAAAGCTTATTATAATTTAAGTGAATACCTTACTGAGAAAGATTTTTTAAGTTAGTATAATGTTTATTTTTTGTGTACCCAGTTTTTCGTGTAATTTTTTTTAATTGTACTCTCTAGTTATAAGTTGATGTTTTTGTAACTTTTTGCATGCCTACGAGGTAAAATATGGCTGAACTTTTCAATATGTTTTTTGTCACCTTTTAATGTTACCCATGTTTGCAAAATAAAATTATCTTTATCTTTATCTTAAAGTGGTAAAATGTGTCCCCCCCCCTGTAACTTCTTAAATAAGAGAATGATAAAACTAAAAAAAAATATATAATGTAGACCTCAATAAAAACTTCCAACGAAAATTGGTTTGGATGAGATACAGTTAGTAGTTTTTGGGATATAGTATATTTTCAAAAACCGCCAATATAATTTTGCCATTCATACAAACACTATGAAAAACAAAGTTATTTTTATTGTTTGTGTATATTACTTACAAATCTCAATATCATTTTATTATATCCCTAATCTATCTATAGTAGCAAGCGCTACTACGGAACCCTTCAACTCGCACTTGGCCGGTTTCTTGTTAGGTTTTTGGAATTTTTTTGATTCCGCCCGCGCCCGCGATAAAAGCTATGCAATAGCTTAAAAATATTTTTACGGAATCGAAGCCGCGAAGCTTAGCAGTCGATCGCCAAACGTTGAACGTTGAGCTCCTTGAGTTATGAGTCGAGCTACACGATAACGATAACTGACAAATGCTTGCACTAACTGGAAAGGTCCACTGAAATCTGTGTGGTTCTTTCCATAAAAGATCATTTCAGACACCTGCATAATCCTCGTAGCATTGTCGGCTTGAACAGTATAATAATGTCTAGACTTTAAAAGAGAGACAGTGACCACTGAATTTGTTTCGGATGTTTCTTCTCAGAGTAGTCAGGTACGAAACACCGGTCTCATCTAGCTTTAAAAATATTGTAAAAGGGTTTTTGAACAACCAACTTGCAAAATAAAAATCATTTAACCATGCAAAAAAGCCTTATGTTAATTAAACATACGTAAAACAATTATGTTAATTAAACGCGTTTAAATATCTTGATATCGATATTATTCGCAATTTGACGTTGAAAAGAACAGGTTTACACACATATGTTTGTGGATTAATGATGCCTCCTTAGTTTTAGCAGGCATAATTTTATTCCATCCTTTATTACCTTGTTTTAAAATCATTTAACATCACTAATCACGACTGTAATCTTTGAAAGACTAGACAGAACCAGCTTCCGGATTTGCCTTTAAATGCATTCTGTATTTTTTTGGTTGAAATTTGCATCATGTTCTCAAAAACGACTGTTAGTACCGATGTCGATGAAATTTGCATTTTTTTTAATCTTTATTGATCCACTGAGCAAAGGTATCCCACATTGTCATCCACACGTTGAAAACATGTGCCACTAAAGACATTAATATAATTATGTATTCTACATATAAATATTTAAATTATGTAAATGTTAACGGAAATGTATGAAATTCGTCATTGTATACAATTCCTAGGAAATGTATTTAATGCCTAAAATCACCCGGAAATGTGTGAAACCTAACAAATACCACCACGGGGTGCCCCTGACGTCTACTTTCAAAGGTACCAACAACTTTTGGGCACCCCGAGGTTCAGTTTGGTTAGGTCCCTTTAAAACTTGCACGTGGAAACAGAAAGACGCTGATTCGAGTCCCGCTCGCAGTCAATTTTCAGTAAAAATCTATATGTATACAAGCCTCCCCTCCCCCTCTCTTTTATGTCCTCAAAATATGTATTGACAAAAAAGGGGCTTCAGTATTTTTGAAATCAAACCTAGGACTTTGTTTGCTCTGCAGACAGTCAGATAAATACTTTACTAGACTTTTAACTATAACATGAAGTGCATTACTTTTTTTTTACGTAGTAAAATCATCTAATGAGTCCTCCCACCCAGGGCAGAGCGGGAGCGACTGTCAGACTTGTACTGACTAAAATCCACGGTGTCCTTCAATGGCCCTCTATGTACCGGGGTCTCGGTATACGTGTGTCCCTCGACCCCGGCAGGCTTTGGCCCTCTAAAGGGGGGGCCCCGTAATTATGCTGACACTCTTTGAGGCGCACGTGGAACACAACGCGCCGTCGACCCGGACATGGTCCATGGTCAGGCAGCGAGTCGCCCATTACTCGCCGCCCGCCTGCCCGCGCCTACGGTGGCCTGTGCATTACTTGCGAACAATTTCATGTTTTTAGTATTTTCTATTGTCAGATCAAGGTTTTATATCCGATAGTTTTCGGAAAATTCACCGGCGGCAATTCATAGGCTGCTTTGTCTCATGTCTGAAAAAAAAATGTTTTTTTTATTTTCACCCGAGCAGAGTTGGGTCACCCTGCTAGTTTAGTAACGTAAGAACACCAAATATTTTGCATAACATTAGTGTTATAGAATTCCGCAAAGTAACCTTCGATTATAACACATCCACATTTCATAAATATTTATGTATTCAAATCAGATAGGTAGCGACTTTGATTCAACATGCGTCATGCCAGATGCATAGAGCTAGTTTTATTGTTCTGCTCAGTTTTACTTTATAAAAATAAACGTTTCAACGAATGTTTAGCCTCATAATTTATATGCTCAAAATCCGGTTTCAATATGAAATGGACGTTTAAATGCTGATCTATTCGCAAACAGCGAAAATTAATGCAAAGGTCAACAAAACAACATTATAGTAATAATACTAAATGTCTCTTTTTAACCGACAAAAAAGGAGGTTCTCTATTCGATCCATATATGTTTATAAAATATGTATGTTCGTCCGCGATTATCTCGCGTTTGGCTGAACCGATTTTGATGCGGGTTTTGAGAAAAAAAAAGTGTTCTTTACACTCTGCAGATGGTTTTAGAATACAACAATCATGGATATCCGGTGACGTTGTCCGAATGGATCTGTTATCGCTTTCTTGGATGGAGGATTTTCTAAGACGCCGATTATTATACGAAGAATTTTGTTGAATATCTCAACTAAAAAGGGTAAAATATAACACTTTATTGTGTAAAATACGGTGGCTTTGTTTTTAAGCTATAGCATAGCTTTTATCGCGGGCTCTGAGCGTGGCGACCGAATCAAGAAATTCCGTGACGAAAATAAACCTAACACCCCGCATCGTCTAACGTCGTTTTTTTCTTGACGTTTCTAATGATTGACGTGTCTGACCATAGCCTAATTAGTAGAGCAATAAATAAAATAAATAAATATAAATTATGATTACATAAGTTGATAAAAAATGCTATGCAATAGCTTTACCGCGGCAGTCCCCGAGTGCCACACGTATTTTTTTGTTTCACTGTCTTTTGCCACCCACTTCCGAAAGAAAAGTTATTTTTGTTTATTACGTCGCGTCGGTTCCTTTTTTAAAAAAAAAAGTTTTTCACATGTCGATTCGAGTATTAGTTCCTCAATTCTAAAATTAATTCCCTTATCGAGTAAGGACACATTGCTTTGTGAATCATCGACATCTGACCGTGCCGAACTGCATAATGTAGAGAAACCTTCATTTAATCACGTTAAAAACAAAGATCAAAAATGGCATACAACTTTGCCCTGACCCGTATTGCTATTTAAATTATTTTATATATACACACATCAAACGTGTCTAGGGATCAACATATATTTTTGCAATAACTTTTCTCCTGATTGATATTAATTAAAATTTTCTTTAAGGATTCATCAAATAAAGTGTTTTCGTTTGTCACAGTAACGATAAACCAAGTCACCTTTGCATTAATAAAGAAATTTGCCATTTTCCTAATAAAGGGATTTTTGACATTTGAACCACTAACACAAAAGTTCGAAAAAAAGACTGAAATAACAGTTTTCTTTAAAATTTTATTGGGTAACTTAAACAATTAATAATCCGTGTTTCTACCGCGAACACTAACAACACAAGAACATCGGTTTGGCATACTCAAAATGAGTTCATCCAAATCACGCTGTGGAATGGCCGCCCATGTTCGTTGCAACAACAAAAAAAGGTCTTCTTGCGACTGGATACCCTCCATATTCGGCAGAGCTCTTCTCTGTAGCATATCCCATGCATGCTCAATCGGATTCAAGTCTGGCGACTGAGCAGGCCAGGGCAGGACATTGATGTTAGCTGCGGCGAGAGTCTGTCTTACAACTCTTGCGGTGTGCGGTCGTGCATTATCATGCATTAACTGAAATAAGGGACCGATTTGCACTTGTAGAGGAACGATGACGTCTGATACAATCGTCTCAGCATAAATTTGAGCGTTGAGGTTGCCTCTGATCCAAATCAACTCAGTTCTTCCGCCGATCCAAATACCCGCCCATACCATGATGGTTCCACCACTATAAGGATGGACTTCCTGGCAGGATTTTAATCGCTGTTGGCGTCCAGTGGTTCTCCAGTGTCGTATACGTCTTGTATCCGGTCTCATACCGAAACGAGACTCATCAGAAAAGCACACGAAACGCCATTGTTCTTCTGCCCAATTTCTGTGTTCAAGAGCCCATTGATATCGAATCCTACGATTGTGCATTGCTATAGGTGGTACCCGTAGCGGTCTTCGGGAATGAAGGTGACGGTAAAGAAATTTGCCATTTTCCTAATAAAGGGATTTTTGACATTTGAACCACTAACACAAAAGTTCGAAAAAAAGACTGAAATAACAGTTTTCTTTAAAATTTTATTGGGTAACTTAAACAATTAATAATCCGTGTTTCTACCGCGAACACTAACAACACAAGAACATCGGTTTGGCATACTCAAAATGAGTTCATCCAAATCACGCTGTGGAATGGCCGCCCATGTTCGTTGCAACAACAAAAAAAGGTCTTCTTGCGACTGGATACCCTCCATATTCGGCAGAGCTCTTCTCTGTAGCATATCCCATGCATGCTCAATCGGATTCAAGTCTGGCGACTGAGCAGGCCAGGGCAGGACATTGATGTTAGCTGCGGCGAGAGTCTGTCTTACAACTCTTGCGGTGTGCGGTCGTGCATTATCATGCATTAACTGAAATAAGGGACCGATTTGCACTTGTAGAGGAACGATGACGTCTGATACAATCGTCTCAGCATAAATTTGAGCGTTGAGGTTGCCTCTGATCCAAATCAACTCAGTTCTTCCGCCGATCCAAATACCCGCCCATACCATGATGGTTCCACCACTATAAGGATGGACTTCCTGGCAGGATTTTAATCGCTGTTGGCGTCCAGTGGTTCTCCAGTGTCGTATACGTCTTGTATCCGGTCTCATACCGAAACGAGACTCATCAGAAAAGCACACGAAACGCCATTGTTCTTCTGCCCAATTTCTGTGTTCAAGAGCCCATTGATATCGAATCCTACGATTGTGCATTGCTATAGGTGGTACCCGTAGCGGTCTTCGGGAATGAAGGTTCACTTCATGCAAGCGGTTTCTGACTGTTTGGTCGCTAATTAAGTTCCCTGAAGAGTGATGAAGCCTCACGGCTAACATCATGGCGGTTATTGTTGGAGCTCTTCGTTAAGATTTGAATGTATCGGTCTTGTCTCCGTGTGGTGCAGCGATACCGTCCTCCATGGCGATCAGCCACGGTACCAGTGCTTCGGTAACGTGTCCAAAGTCGACTGATAACACTCTGACTTGTATTCAGAGCTAAAGCCACAGTACGTTGCCGGGAACCAGCTTCTATCATTCCCACGGCTCTGAGCATTTCTTCCCTGCTTAAATGACGTCGCCGCTCCATAATAACGTTGGTTTTAATCAGTAGTAGGGAAACAGTAGCACTAATAATGTCTTCAATGCGTTGTATGTTTTTATAGGGAAAATATTGACAGCTGATTTTCATCTTTTACTCGAATTTGATTCACAGTTCCTGATTCAAATTATGAAATGCGCCAAAAAGGATCCATATAAATTTATAAAATCATAAATTTATTACAAAGCCACATCTCAATCTCAAGAAATCCGCATAATAATGCTTGATCCCTAGACACTTTTGATGTGTGTATATCCTACACTTCTCGGGACCCTGAAAGACAAACCCCGGCTGGAGGTTTATTTGGTTGTTGAAGGCACTAACTTATTGATGTCCACCTCATCTGCTCAGACACATATTTGAGATTTTTTGTTTTTATTTTAATCGAAATATGGGCCGAACTAACGACAGATCATTTGCTCGGCACACCTTTGTGCTTTGCGCGGGTGCGAAACGTGGAAGATCAACCGCTGTCTTCATGGTATTCTCGAAATTTACTGGCCCGAAGACCACCTCCAACGTAGAGCTGCTGGGGAAAACCCACGAGAGCCCTATCGACGGCTACTGACTTCCTCTACACATTATGGAAGCGCGGGTTATGCTAAATTTTTCTAATTGCTAATTGGCTGTGAACGAAAGACATGGAAATTACGTTCTGCCGGGAACACAAGACAGAATGCAGATCGAAATATAGGAAGGATTGCACAATACCTTAATTCTCCGGAGACGTCCTCGCGGCTGAGGGGCGGCTGTCGACTGCAGGCAACTGGAGCGCTCTGACGTGAGGTGCGCGTTGTGAGTAACCGATTGGCCACGAGTGTCAACTGCGGCCGCTTTTTATGCGGTCTCTCTCGTACTAAAGCGAGAAGATATGCGCGGGAAGAGGAACGGGATAGGACCTTCCACAGCCAATCAACTTAGTCGTTCAATGACATGAAGTTATATATAAAAGACCTAACCGTTCTTTCTGCGCAGCGTAACCATTCCCCCGGGCTTGAAGGGATGCCTTCAAGAGTTGAAGGCGAAATTCGTGAAATTAAACTACAATTTAAACTATTATCTATACGAAAATATCAATGAAATCAAATAATTAATTACTAATGATAACCTAACCTTGGATGACGAGAGCCGAATTTATTGGTTAGGCAATGGGCAAAGACGAACGATGGGACGCAAGTAAGATCCAGTCAATGTCTTAACTCGGGCGATGCGAGTGACTCCTGTGGAGTCAGGAAAAACTTCTTCCACGACACCCAAAGGCCAGTGAAGTGGGGGCGAATTATCTACTATGAGAATCACAACCGTACCGACAGTGACTGGATCGATCGGCGTGTTCCATTTACGACGCGATTGCAAAGTGTGAAGATATCCGCTTCTCCAGCGCTTCCAAAACGATTGTACTAATTGGTCTAACAATTTATGTCTCGAAACAATTGTTCTCTCGTCTATCTCCTCGGCAGGCAAGTATTTTAAAGGGGTGAGATTCAGAAAGTGCGCTGGAGTCAAAGCTAGTGGTTCTGAAGGATCACTAGAGAGTGTCCTACAAAGAGGTCTAGTATTCATTACTGATTCGACTTGAGTAAGAACGGTATTTAACTCTTCAAACGAAAGGATGGTATCACCTATTACACGGTATAAGTAAATCTTTAAACTTCTAATATTAGCCTCCCAATTACCGCCGAAATGACTAGCAGTCGGGACATTAAGTGACCAATTTATGCGATTTTCAGCTAACATGTGACCAAATTCGGTGTTGTGATATTTCGAACAAAGGAAGTCGTGAAGTTCCGAAAGTTTACGCTTAGCGCCAATGTAATTTGTCCCGTTGTCCGAGTAAATCCTACTAACCGGGCCGCGCCTTGATAGGAATCGTTTGAAAGCACTCATAAAACTGACTGTACTAAGATCACCGGCTAGTTCGATATGTACCGCGCGTGTAGTCATGCAGACGAACAGACCGACGAATGACTCAATATTATAGTTTATATTACGATTGAAACGAGAATAAAATTTAATTTGTACGGAACCCTGTATTTGTTTACTAGCACCTCCTATGCCCCTGACGGTTGCACAGGCAGGTTTATTATTTATGTTCAAACCCAAAAGTTGACAACAATCCCGCGTGATAAAGTTACTTTGAGAAGCGCTGTCTAATATTGCGCGAACAATATGTTCTTTGCCAAAAGAATCTACTACAATAACTTGCGCGGTAGCAATCAATATGGTTGTTGGGCCCCGGTATAAAGAATTAATACGGTTTTCATCAGTCGCGCACAACGATATATCAGTCTGCTTCGTAAGTCTCTCAGCAGAGGGCGTGCGAGCGCCGGTCGACCTTGAACCGTGCGCGTCGCTCAATTTGTTGCCGAAACATAACAAACTATGGTGTTTAGAATTACATTTTTTACAAGTGGACTTTGACCCACAAGCGGACACACGATGTTTTGGACTTAAGCAATTAATGCATAAATTGTTTGATTTCACAAACTTAAATCTCTGATCGGGTTTATAACTATTAAATACTTTACACTTATATACGTGATCATGTTTCTCCTTACACAAAACACACGCGGTAGGTTCGTTATCAGCTATACAGGTGTATGCATTAGTATGTTTGCGATTTGCAGGTGATTTATTGTTAGAGACTGTTGACGAAGTTCGTTCTAACACCTTTATATGCTCACGAACAAACTCAACTAATTCACTAAAAGATGGAATTTCGGAACTACTTGATTTTAATTGATGATTAGATTCGAATGCCCGTACAGTGTCTATGTCGAGTTTTTTAAGAGCGATATGCAATAAAATAAAATCAGCGTGGTCATGGACCTTTATGTTTTTAAACCCGGCTACCGACGTTGCGAATTTATCGAGAAATGATTCTAAAGTAGCCGGCGAACCTGACGACATAGATTTAAATTCAAATAATTGGTCTAGATATGAGGTTGCCGATTGCCGTTTATCTTCATACCTTTCACAAAGTGAATCGAATATAAGTGGGTAATTATCAGCTGACGGAGTAATTCCTGCACATATCGAACGAGCTTTGCCTGTTAATTTTCCAATTAAATAATATAATTTCTCGCATGCTGTTAGCGAACTATTATTATGCACGGCATTTCGAAAACTGGCGATGAACAGCGGCCAATTTTTAATATCCCCATTAAATTCGGGTATTTCAATCGGGGGCAAGCGAGGAGATTTCTTACATTCACTAGGTGCCTGAACCTGCAATTTCTTCTCTGCCCGCTTCACCCTACCCAGTAAGTCTTCGAATGAAGAAAGTGCCTGATAGTCGACGACATAATCAGGATTTAATTTAAGTTCATGAGCGATTATATCGTCCAGCGCACATTCAAAATCAGTACGCAACGAATCTATTGTTTCACAGTCACACAAGAATGATTCTTTATCGAATTCCTCCGAATCAATATTTTTCAATTTATCGCAAATACGTTGCATACGAGAAAATATTCGATCTCTTTTTCCTAACAATCGTTTAAGAGTAATATCTGTAGGCGCCATCTAGCAACCTTCTAATAACGATAATTAAATAAATATGTAACACGCGAAATACGTTGTGAAAGCGATGTGAGCGAATAATTTACCTAAGTGGGTATTTATTTTTACAATAATGCGTCGGTGATTGAGCGCGAAGCGGTAATTCAACGGTAATATTTTAAAATAATGCGGGATTAAGCGAAATAACCAGTTATAGCAACGATTTACTAGCTGGTGTTACGAATATACAACGGTTTTACCGAGAATTTAACGATATACCCACACCTGTCGGCGAGACAAGTGTTTGGTACAAAACTAATTAGAATACGAGTATTTTTACCGACTACGAATGGCGAATGGTTATCACTGATTTCAATAACTATCCGGCTCGAAGGACCAAATGGAAGCGCGGGTTATGCTAAATTTTTCTAATTGCTAATTGGCTGTGAACGAAAGACATGGAAATTACGTTCTGCCGGGAACACAAGACAGAATGCAGATCGAAATATAGGAAGGATTGCACAATACCTTAATTCTCCGGAGACGTCCTCGCGGCTGAGGGGCGGCGGTCGACTGCAGGCAACTGGAGCGCTCTGACGTGAGGTGCGCGTTGTGAGTAACCGATTGGCCACGAGTGTCAACTGCGGCCGCTTTTTATGCGGTCTCTCTCGTACTAAAGCGAGAAGATATGCGCGGGAAGAGGAACGGGATAGGACCTTCCACAGCCAATCAACTTAGTCGTTCAATGACATGAAGTTATATATAAAAGACCTAACCGTTCTTTCTGCGCAGCGTAACCACATTATGAAAATGTTTTGACAAGAGTAGGCCTCCCTGCCTCACTCCCTGTATTAGGATAGTTTCCCCCTCAGCTTCTAATTTTATTCGTGCTTTACTTCTAAAAAGTACACTTCTTGGTAGCATCCATGTACAATTCTTTTCTATTTCTTGACTTTACAATACTTCCCAAATGATTTTTTAGAATCCACAAAAAAATGTGTAATGTAACGTGTCCACCACAATAATTATACTTGATGATGTGATCTATTTCTTGAGAATACCTATCGTAATCCGGCCTGTTCTCTTGATTGTTGTTTGTCAAGTTTTTGGTAATGCGTTTTAGTATCTTTATTTTTTTAAGAACACCTGAAATTTGAGCCTTATTCGGCAATATTTTCTTATTTCTAGTTTATCACCATTTTGGGGCAAAGATTAAACGAGTTAGTCCGTTTTGTTGTTATTTAATTTTAATGCAAGGTCACTTTCATCATCTTATTAGTTTAAAGGTCAAGTCCGGGAGTTTTATCGTTTTTCTGTGTTTCCATCGCATGTAAGACTTCGTTTAGAGATTCTATGGGTTTATTTTCAAGTTATATGTTGTATTTAAAGGTGTTTAATTATAATAACAATAATAATATTCCACAACTATCCCACAATCACATCACCCAAATTTCTAATAATATTTGCCGTCTACTTGTTTCTTCGCTGTTGATTTTGGGTTTTTACTTTCGAGACCCACAAAAGTGCTTTAATTTATCTGTGTCACAAAAGTGCTTTGATTTATCTATTCTGTTTTAGTAATTTAATTTTGCATAAAGTTACTTCTAATTGACATTTCTTGTTTTTATATTGCGACTTATTTCTTTGCTCAGTTCATTTATTTGTAAGTTGTTTTACTTTTTCTATTTTTGAGTAGTTTCTTCGTTTTTTCAATGAGGTCCTTCAGCTTAGTTTTGTTTATTTTTACCTTCTTGGCTATACTATAAATAACATTTCTATTTTTATTTTTGGGCCTTTTTCTTCGGATGCAATGTCTGTTGTCCAAGATTTGTTTTCTTGATCGAAGTGTTTACTCTTTTTCTTTTGTTGTTTGTGAGGAAATAATACTCTGACTATGCGGCAGTTCAAGCTTAGATTAATATTAAGCTGACATCTTGAAAAAAAAACGTATTAAAAATAATTCACCAACAGCTTCTGTGTACAGTAAAGTTTTAGTATAGAATTGTAATAAAGCTTGGACGTAAACAGCCGCCAATTACTAATCAGCCAAAAATTGGGTTGATTACTATTTATGAAGTCTATTTTGTATGTACCGTGGTATGATATCAAATAAAAATATATTCTAACCCACTCGGAAGAATAAGCTCACTTCTTTCGCTCTTGCATTCACGTAAGTTAATTGCATACACGGTAGTGAAGTGCGTTAGCGATTGATTAAAAACTGAGTTTTTTTTCTAGATGAAGACTACGCTCGTATGCCTAAGATGTTCCGAATGGACGACTACGAAGAATGTTTCGAAGATCCACAGGGGCTTTATTGCACGGCAAAGTTCGCCATGGTCTCAGATGAACCCAGCTCGCTCTTGACTATGATGCAGGTATGTGTTTGATGACCCTCATCATTTTCTGGAGTAATGAACGTCACTCTTTGCTTTACTCAAGCATATATTCTTTGAATCAACTTAAAAAAGGTGTTTCCATTAAATATAAACTGCAGAATTTCAATGTAAAGAAATATTTTTACCCATTTGAAACTTGTGAGTTATTTTTAAGTGTTTTCACTTTTTTACAGGAATATTCAGAACATTTCCCTTCCCACTACAATCACACGATGGTTCGACGTGGTATATGCATCACAAAGACATGCAAACAGTACTACGATGCATCAGAAGGGGACCTAGGATCGGCCCTTGAAGCATGCGCCAACAAAACCTTTTATAACGAGTACAAATTAAAAACCAGAGTGTTGCCAGACTTTGATTGTGCCAAACGCGAGAGGAATCACTCAATAGATTATTTGGATATAGCTGTAGCTGTGGTCTGTGTCGCCATTTTGGTCGCAAACATTGTCGCAAGCATAAGCGACTACGTTGTTGGAAAAGTACGATATAGTGGAGGTATGTTTTAGGTGTGATGAATTTCCCGCATCATTGTTAACAAGTACAATCCAACTTTTGTTTTAATATTACCTAAAATCCCAGTTAAAAAAACCTCTTTTATTTAAATTCATACGACTAGATTTTATAAGAGAGGTTAACAGAAAATCTTTTGCTTTTATTTACCCAAAATCTCAAGGTTTCTGTACTCGTTTCAGGTATCAGGTTTCTATACTGTTTCTCCATAATTCGTAATTGGAACAGACTGGTGGCGCCTGCTGCAACAGGCAAGGAACTTCGCTTGAGACGATTGACTAGTCTTCATGGAGTCAGGTAATGTTTATCAACTGGTTGTTTTGTATATATTTGAACTAAATATCATGTACTTTTACTGTCGAAATTAAAATCTATCCCAAATGACCCCGTATTTGGATATGTCAAGTTTGTTACATGTTTATTTTATTACTTCAGCTCAAAAAAAAATATCCAGCTGCGAATGTTTAAATTTGATACTTAAAGTATTAACTACATTGTTTGTTTCAGGACTCTAACTATGTTCCTCGTCATCGGAGGCCATGCAGTTATTAAGAACATCTTTATGCCAGAAAACGAAAGGTTTATAGAAAATGTAAGCTGTAATCTTATCGCATTTATATCCTGGCCGCTTACCTACGAAATAAATAGATCCTTAAGTCGTAAAGATCATAATGTATTCTATGATACCTACATTATAATACCAGTGGTAATGTTTGAAGATAAAAAGGAAAATTATGCTAAACGAATCTAGTCATTTCTGGAGCCCTAAGGAAATGTATACAATTACTAAATTAATTTAGGTGTAATTTAAATGATTTTATACTAATTTAACTACTTCACAGTTGCCACTTTTATTAAATTTATCTGTTACTAATACCACATGCTAATACTACAATACTAAAATTAAATACAAACAATAAATAAAAACTTTCTAGTAATATGTACAAACAAATTAATACGTATGAATACGTCCACATCACTGTCAACGGGAACAGTGCCCAGAACGCTGGCAGCATTGCCATGTTTTATGGCAATGCTGATTCGTTGGCCTAGGAATAGGCCAGCACTCTTGTCACCTGAAGAGTCGACTAATCACCTGGCGATATCCTTAAAAACGTTGTGGGCACTCGAACCCCATGGCCCCAGAGTTTAGGTGTTATTCATGGTGAATCTATGTTCATTTCAGTTGTTCGTTACTGGCCCCATGCACATTTTACTCAGTGGGACGTTGATAATGCAGACATTCCTGTTTATCTCGGCCTTCCTACTTGTCTATAACTGGTTGATACATTCTGAGGAAAAAAAACCTACGTGGAAGATGCTGCCGAATATATTCATGATGAGATGGTTGAGGTGAGTAATATTATACATAGATGAGCACGTTAGAAGGGCAGTTTATCTAAATCCATTCTTTAATTACAATTTTACGTTATCTGTAACATAAAGTTTACCGTGTATGTGTACTTTGATTATCTACCGAATCTGAGTTTTGTTCCGTGTTTCCATGCAATTTTAATTACAAAACTGAATCACTATGGAATCCTGAACAGCGTTCGGGAACTTTTTAAGTCATGCTTAAGTAATAGTCAAATAGTTTACATTAAGGGAAACGATGTCCGGGTATAGGTGTATCACAGGGTTGAACTCTCAGTCCATTCTTATGTCGATTATCGGGAGCAAACACCCGTGTGCCATCTCTGTGTCAACTAGCCGATAGACGTGGCACCAAAGCGCCAAACTTGGGCACCGCACCGCTGCGAATAAATCTCGCCGTTGAAGTCGGTGGGAGCGATGTCTAGTTTCAGGCTGTCATTACATACGGCCATAGTCAGAAGTAAAGCAGCGTGAAAAGGCTCGTTACTATTTTGACATGGCCTGCATATGACACTTGACTCGATTCGTCTCACGTTTTCTTCTTGTTCCCTTTACTTCTAAAGTGTAATTATAATTATTATGCCCATGGTGACCTTATGATTCAGTTTTAAAATTGAAATTTAAATGTCTTAATAACAGTTTAAAACAGCTTGAAGCGTTTTCATGAAATAATGATGATAGTTAATTTTACCTTTTTGATTCAGATTGACTCCGTCGTATGGCCTTGTCTTTGCACTGACAACGACTTGGTTTGGGAAAATTTCATCAGGACCTTCCTGGCAGGTAAGTTTTACCTTAATTCTTAGACTAGCTGTCCTACTATAGTCTTCTTCAACTCCTAACATTAAACTTTCCCGAGTCACCTCAATCACCTCCTTATTTTACAAATCATGTTCAATGGACAGTAATTATTCCCAAAACTTGTGCCATCATTGTTCCTTCCATATCCTGCGTTTAGAGATGTTTAAGGTTGGCACAGGTTAAAATATAGGTATTATCTTTATCTTTTTATTATCATTATTATCTGAGTGTTAAAATTATATTTTCTTTGCAGAACCTAGTAGGCAACCAGGTGCATGAATGTCGCCGTGTGTGGTGGAAACATCTCCTCTACATCAATAACTATTTCGATAACGCAGAATGTATGCTGCAGTCATGGTATGTAAAATTAATACAACATTAGTTTTTCTAGCCAGAAAGCTCTTGGGGGGTAATTTTATCTACTCATCAATACTCTTTCGAAGATTGACATGAGCAGGAATGTACTGATAAAATACGAGGGCCATCTTTCTTTTGTTTATGAGAAAAATAATACAGGTTACTGCTGAAAAGAAATGAACAATACCAATATTTTTGAACATTAGTAACGACTACGACTTCGATTATACAGAGTAGGTCTCTAATTTGTGTAATAGTATTCGCCATTGCTCTCAAAAGTAGTGCAGGATTATGTTGTAAGAAAATCTCTGTGTTCTAGAACTGGTTCTGTGTTGTAGACAAGAAAACTCAATTAGAAGAGGCCTGTGTCCTAGATTATACGCTAATTAAGCTTTATAACTTAAAATAGGCCCAAAACACTAGAGGCGTTTTTCAATTACATATACTCAGCGTGGTATGATGCACTATTTAGAATATTTCATTACTTTTCAAAGAAAACTTTTCAAAATCTTTTTCACTGGGGCTTGTGCAATGATAAAATTTCAATGAGGTTTAAAATTATATTTGTTTTTTTTAAATGCCACCATTTTGATGCCGATAGAGAAAGAAATATTTCCTTTTTTCCTCCAGGTACCTAGCAGCGGACACGCAACTATACTTCATGGCTGTCATCGTCTTCCTCCTGTGTCGAACCGCTCGCATGAGGAAGGTGGTACTGAGTCTTCTCTTCGTGATAGGAATAGCTATTCCCACAGTGATAACTTATCTCCAGAACCTGGACGGATGCCTGATAGTATATCCTGAGTAAGTATAGTATTTAAATAATGTCTTTGATCAGATATATGCACGTGTACAAGGTGAAATGAGTATATGAGGACTGTAGCAGGTGGTGGGAAAAAACAGTTGTAGCTTTTAGTCATGCCATGAACAGTGGTGGCCCAGTGGTATCGGTCCCGACTTACGAGTTGTAGGTCGTGGGTTCGAACCCCGTCAGGGCAATTACTTTGTGTAATTTATTTCATGATCTAAACTCGTGGCCCAATTTTGGGCCGAGTCGATATAAATTGTCATCGACACGATAAGAAGAAGATTTATTTCATCACCACTGCTCTCAAAACGGTGAAGGAAAACATCGTGAGGAAACCGGCATGTCCTAGAACCAAAAATTCTAAGACATGTGACATCTACCAACCCGCACTGGGCCCACGTGGTGGATTATGGCCCACTCCCTCTCACAGAGAGGAGGCCTGTGTCCCAGCAGTGGGAACATTATAGGCCGATGATGTGATGAGAGAAAAGAAATGAAATGCCAATTGTGCAGAAAGATTTCAGACCCAGGGTGGGGGACTCATTAAATGATTTTACCATCCCAAAAAAAAGGCAGCTAACTTTAGGTATACTGGTTAAAATCCGATTTGATTCCAATATACATATTTAGAAAAAGGCTAGGCTAGGCTAGACTAGATGATGACGTAATTACATTTTATATTTCCAGGTTCGCAATAACTGTATTTACGGGTTATCGTACGTTCGAAGAGATCTACAGGAAAGGGCACACGAATATACCAGGTTATGTCATCGGCATGGCAGTAGCCTACTGGGTCTATGACAGGCAGCAGACTGGTAGAGATCTTGGAAACCTCCGGGTAAGTCTTATCCTGTTCCTCACGACTTAGCCTTACGAATAGCTTTTATTTTAAATGATTTTCTCAGATAAAATCGACTGCTAGCAGGACTCAAACCTGCGTCTTTCATGTCTAGACTTTCTTTCCAAATCCATGTGCTTCTTTTCTGAAAAACACCTCAGATATGAATCTCCATGTACTTCATGAATTTAATACTTAATTTTGTGAAAATATTTCTACATCCAATTTTCGTAAATAAATATATGTTTTACTATTTTGTTTTCTTGAACTTTCCAGAAATACCGTTGGCTGTATTGGGCCCTGTTTCCTCTAGGAGCGCTGTGCTGCTACTCTGGGACTCTCTATTACTCGTACTCGCCACCACCTTCCACCACCATTAACCTGCTGTACGCTGCCTTCATGAAGCCTACCTTTGCCATCTTGATGGGTTTTATCATGGTTGGAAGCATTTTTCAATTTGATGGTAACTGTTTTGATTTTTAACCGCTTGCATTATGTTGAAGTGTAACCTTATAACTATAGCACAGTACATTTCACCACTTATCTTTATTTCCGTTAAAATAGCGCACGAACTGAGAGTCACTATATTTATTGCACACAGTTTTTGTTCATCAATATCATCATCGTATGATAAGCCAGAAGACGTGCACCGGTGAACATAGCCCATTTGTTCAATACCATCAGACAATCATAGCTGGAGAGAAATTATTTAGATAAAAGTAATGATGAATAGATTGTGGAATTAAATTATGTTGTAGCAAAACATAATATTTGAGGGTTCCCAAATCTATGCTAGTAATTTATAAGCTGAAGAGTCATCACAGGAACTTCTTCGAATTGAAAAATTAACTTTTTTCTGTTTGTCGAGGAAGGCTATAAGCTATATAACTTCACGATACAAGCAATAGGAGCTGAGCAGCAGGTGAAACCGCGGAAAATAGCTAGTGATTCATAAAACAATATCACGTACTCAGGTTTCATAAAGTTTAGATTCGATGTGCCTTAAACAAAATTTAGCTCTATACATTGCTATAATAAATTTTCATTAGGTGCGTCCACACCCCGCTGCCCCGACAAGTCGAGGCGCAGCGGGAAGAGGTCCGGCGCGATCTCAGGGCAGTATGGAGGGAACGACTGTCGCAACCGAGGTTCGGGCACGCCGCAATCGCGGCGGTAAGACCCCTCTTTGAGGAGTGGCTGGAAAGGCGTCACGGCGTCCTGACCTATCGGATGACGCAGGTCCTCACCGGACACGGATGTTTCGGGAGGTACCTGTGTCGGATGGGGAAGGAAGAAACGCCGGGGTGTCACCATTGCGAAGATCGCCCGGAGGACACAGTAGAGCATACGGTGCAAGACTGCCCCGCTTGGGCAGAGCACCGCCGTGTCCTCACGGCAGCGATAGGCGGAGACCTCTCGCGCCCGGCATTGGTCGAGGCCATGCTGCGGGGCGAGACGGAGTGGGAAGCGGTCGCCTCCTTCTGCGAAGCAGTAATGCTCGTTAAGGAGGAGGCGGGCCGTGAGAGAGAGAGGACAGCGTCCTCCCTCCGCCCCACCCGCAATGGTAGACGCCCACGGCGTCGGACGTCGCAAGACGATCTCCGGCCACCGTAGGCGCGGGCATGCGGGCGGCGAGTAAAGGGCAACTCGCCGCCCGGACATGGACCATGCCCGGGTCGACGGCGCGTTGTGTTCCACGCGCGCCTCAAAGAGCGTCAGCACGATGACGGGGCCCCGCCCAAGAGGGCCAAAGCCTGCCGGGGTCGCGGGACTTATCTCATTACCGTGACCCCGGAACATAAAAGGCTATTGAAGGACACCGTGGATTTTAGTCAGTACAAGTCTGACAGTCCCTCCCGCCCTGCCCGGGGTGGGAGGACTCATTTGATGATTTTACCACGCTAAAAAAAAAAAAAAAAAAAAAAAAAAAAGGTGCGTCCACACAGAGCGTGCAGGCTCGCGAGGCATTTGCTGCGCGAGGAAACTGACAAGCGAGGCTGCTCACTCTGTGTGGACGCGTCTATTGTTTTTCGACCGAGGCACGAAACAATATACGCGAGCAAAACAAAAGCCGACACTGGATGGCTCGGGCAGTTCGGTCGCTCGACCGCGGCAGCACTGGTACTTAACTCGCCCGAGTCACGTCCACACCAACCGAGCTGCTTCAGGCGTAAAATGCCTCGCGAGGCCGCGCTCTGTGGAGACGTACCTAAACGTCACAACACAAAATCAGAGGCAGTAGTTCGTGCGTTTTGAAAAACACAAAATTTTGTCTTGAGGATTCCACAGTTGTGAAGGCGATCATAAAACTGTAATTGGTAATATAAACAAGACTGCTGTTCTATGAAACTCCATGAGAATATTGATTTTTCCATTGAGTTGCATAGAAATCAGTCATTTCCCGATAATACATTCGTATATTTCATTCATCAGATGTCTACCGATCGATCCTGGAGTGTTCTATTTGGACGATTCCAAGCCGGCTGTCGTTCAGCGCGTATCTCCTGCATATCGCCATCTTAAGGAACAGCTTAGCAATGCAGACCACCACTTTCACGGCCTCTCCTATGACTGTCGTAAGTATACCTACTTACTTACTGAGTCTAAACATCCCAGGATCCATTCAACGTTTTTTCCATCCATCGTTGAATATACATAGATCTCCTGTTTTTTTAAGCTATTGCATTATCGCAGGCTCCTCAATTTCCTGACCACATGGAGGGAGAGGGACAGGGAGAGGGAGAGGGAGAGGGAGAGGGAGAGGGAGAGGGAGAGGGAGAGGGTTTCTTGTCGTTTCACTTGAATGACGTGGCTGACCATAGCCTAATTAGTACAGTAAAAAATAAATAAAAATAAATAGGTATAATAAATAAAAAAAATTAATTGTTATTGCAAATATGTACATACATTAAAAAAACTAAATTAACAAACCTACTAATAATTACTATAACTAACAAAGAGCATCAAAAACTTCATCATAAATAAATAAATAAATAATTATAATTGCATAAGTTGATAAAAAATGCTATGCAATAGCTTTACCGCGGCAGTCACCGAGTGCCACACGTTTTTTTTATGTTACTTGATCAGATAGACAGTCACTCCACATAAAATACTAGTATACAACACTATCTGGATTCAAATTCACATTCATTTATTCCGGTTATTGATTTATTTCGTCTGCTTCTGTCATTAATTCCGGCTATTCATTTATTCTGCTTCCAATCCGGTTGGACTGGAATACGGCATGACTCGAACATGGTCAGAAAGAGGTTAAGGGCGCATAGCCAGAAAGTTGGCAACGTCGCAAATAGCTGTCAAATATTTACAAGTTCTAATTAATTTGGTAATTTTACTGTATGAAAATAAGAAATATGGCTCTGTAGTGCACTATAAAGTTGATATAGGAATGCAATTAAAACACAGAATTTGATGTTGTCACCGTTTTAGGTGTAAAAAAAGGCATTTAGAAGGTTTCCAAATACCTACTTTTTTTTTACATCTCAAATTAGGGTGATTGGAAGATGGGTGCAAAGCTTTAAGGTGAAGATAGTACAGACAATTTAGAACCATTTAAGCCATGATTGTCTTAGACGAAGTCTTACCAATTTTTTTTAACATAATTTTTTAGTTATTTTTCAGAAATTCCCAAAATTTTATGTAAACTGCTTATTTATGGCCAAATTGAATGATAAATGAATTCATTTTTATTTTATTTTATTACAGTAATGTGTAAGCCATCCAGCAAAACATGTTTTAGGCTTGTGTGTCTTTAAACATTTTCTTTACAGACATTTAACGTTAAGAAAAAATTTAAATTTTTGGCAATACGTTTTTTAAACCATAATAATAAAAAAACGAAGGGTGCTTCTTTTGTTCAAACCTTTTTAAAGACATGCTTGATAATCTCACTTTCTTTTGAGGTATCGTTTACGCGGTTATCATACCAATTATTGTAATTAGGACTTACAAACCACTTAGAGGGAGATTTTTTTTAATTTTAAGAAGACTAATCAAAACAGACATTACAATCAAAATTATTTATTTTTCATGTTCAAAATGACGGCCGTGATTTCTAATACAAGCACGGCTCCGTCTTCTAACTTTTGTAGTTGTTATTTTCAACATCATTTCCTGCTTCATTGTTTCAAACGCTGAATTAATTTTATCTATCAATTCTCTTCTCTAGTATTTATTTCTTCATTCGTATACACCAGTTCTTTGGCCCGGCCCCACACGAAAAAGTCCAACGGGGTCAGATATGGTGAGCGAGCAGGCCAAGGGATGGGTCCATCCCTGCCGATCCAGCTGTCAGGAAAGCAATGAACACCGTTTAAGGTCCAATGTGCTGGGCAGCCGTCTTGTTGAAAAAATACTGTTCGGTCTCTTTTGAAGATCGAGGCACATGATTCCTCTATCAGCAATGGTAAATCAATTTGCAGAAATTTCAAATAATTTTCACCATTCAAAGGATCCGGTAGGAATTGGGGCCCCACAAACGTTCTGGTAATTATTCCAGCCCATACGGTGACAGAGAATTATTCTTTTAAGCAAAAATTTTGTTTTTGGTAGGCTGCCTAAAATTTAAAATTTCTCTTTAGAATTGGTTTGTAGGTTCTAATTTCAATAGTTTGTAAGATATCCGCGTAAACGATACCTCAAAAGAAAGTGAGATTATCAAGCATGTCTTTAAAAAGGTTTGAACAAAAGTAGCACCCTCCGTTTATTTCTTTAGTACGGTTTAAAAAAAGTTTTGATAAACTTTTACATTTTTCCTGAACATTAAATGTCTGTAAAACAAATGTCTAATGACACACAAACCTAAAACATATTTTGCTGGATTGCTTACACATTACTTTAATAAAATAAAATAAAAATGAATTCATTTATCATTCAATTAGGCCATAAATAAGCAGTTTAGATAAAATTTTGGAAATTTCCGAAATAAAACTTAAAAATTGGAATCTTACGTTTTGGAATCCGCAGTTGGTTGCCAACAAGGTGACCCTCTGGGACCAGTCATTTTCAGCTTATGTATTCATCCCATTATCCAAAAATTAAATTCAAAATTTAACGTGTGGTACTTAGACGATGGAACCTTAGGAGGTGACGTAAGTACCGTTTTAGCTGACCTACAACTCCTGAAAGAAGAATTTAAATTAATAGGCCTTCAATTAAACTCATCCAAATGTGAAATTTTTGTTACTGACGCTACGGACAGACAATCGACATTAGATAAATTCAATGAAATAGCTCCAAATATCACCATTTTAGATAAAAGTTCCCTGCACCTCCTTGGTTCCCCTATTTTGGCAGAAAGTTTCCCATCATTTATTGACAACAAAATTAAACATTTTAATGATATTTCGGAAAGACTCTCCCAAATTAGTTTACATTCGGCTTTCACCCTAATTAGATATTGTTGTTTTGGTCCAAATTTCATGTATTTTCTTCGTTCATCCCCTCTTTTCAAACATCCACAACTCTTGGACAAAATTGACAAAATTATTCGTAATACATTAACATCCATTCTTAATGTGGCCCTGGATGACCGAGCGTGGCTTCAAGCCACACTTCCAATTCGTTTTGGTGGGCTCGGTGTCCGCAAAATTTCCAGTGTTAGCTTACCGGCGTTCCTGTCCTCGGTCCACAGCACTGAAAGGCTGACCAGGAGAATTTTATCTTTCTCCCTGGTCGATCCTGAGGTGCCGTGTTTGACCGATGCCGAGGACGCCTGGAAAGTGGCTTGCCCAGATTCGGATCGGCCCGTGAACCCGTTTTCCCAGAGACAGTGGGATGAGCCGCTCTGCAGGTTGGTACGGAATAATCTCATTAATACGTCCACCAATACTGCGGAGCGTGCCCGCCTGCTGGCTGTGGGTGAGTGGGAGTCGGGCCTTTGGCTTCAGGCGCTACCGTCACCCAACATAGGTACTATGCTGGGTGACACAACCTTCCGCGTCGCTACTTGCTTACGTTTGGGCGCTCCTTGTGGGGCTCCACACCGCTGTCAATGTGGTGAAGTAGTCGACTGCCTCGGGCACCATGGCCTTTCCTGTAGCAGGAGTGCAGGTCGGTTGGGGCGACACGCTAGCGTAAACGACATAATCCGTCGTGCTCTTGTTACCGCCGGGGTGCCAGCCGTCTTAGAACCCAGTGGCTTGGCACGCGACGATGGGAAGAGACCAGATGGTATGACCATAATGCCATGGAAGCTGGGTAGACCTTTGGTGTGGGATGCAACATGTGTCGACACCCTTGCGCCATCCCATCTTCCTAGTACAGCGTGTTGTGCTGGCGCTGCTGCTGCAGGTGCTGAAAACTCCAAGCGGCGCAAATACATTGGCTTAGCTAGTAGCTATGTGTTTGAGCCGTTTGGGGTTGAAACTCTAGGGCCATGGGGTCCGAGCGCTCACAAAGTTTTTAATGATATCGCCAGGCGATTAGTCGACTCTTCAGGTGACCAGAGGGCTGGCCTATTTCTAGGCCAACGAATCAGCATTGCCATACAACGTGGCAATGCTGCCAGCGTTCTGGGCACTGTTCCCGTTGACAGCGATGTGGACGAATTCTTTGACGCCCTTTGAGTGTTTTTCTTTTCTTTTTATTTCTTGTACATAATTATTGCTCTTTGTTAGTTTTAGTAATTATTTTTAGGTTTGTTAATTTAGTTTTTTAATGTACATAAATAATTTTGTATCAATTTCATGTTTAAGTAACAATAAAACCGACGATTTCAAAACTTAAAAATTAGATTTTAAAAAATTGGCAAGACTTTGTTTAAGACAATCATGGCTTAAATGGTTCTAAATTACCTGTACTATATTCACTCCAAAGCTTTGCACTCATCTTCCAATCACCCTGTATATTCGGTGTTACGATATTACTCATTGCATTCCCTTATCATTTTTTTAATGCACTACAGAGCCGTATTTCTTGTATCCATACAGTAACATTGCTAAATTAATGAGAACTTATTAATATTTGACAACTATTTGCGACGTTGCCAACTTTCAGAATATGCCCTCTTAAGCGAACTAAGAAATGGCGGGAGGTCATCATTCTAGTTCAATGAACTATGTAGTTGTCAAACTGTAACTTTGAATTCAACAATGAGTTACCAATCAACCTTTTTGAAGCATCCTAGACTGATTGGTTCTGCATTGAAATCAATAATCAAGTTTACAAATGTTAACACTTACTTATTCTTTTTTTTTCAGCTTACGACAGGCTTGGAGGTAATTGCCCAATCTTTCATAGCCGCATTATTCTTTCACATACTGGTGGAAGGTCCCTTCACATCAGTCATCCGAGAATGGTTCAGCAAGCCGGAGCCAATCGAGGAAACAAAAGATAAGGCATCTAAGAAGATAGAGGAAAATGGCGAGATATATGAAAGTAGAAAAACAAATGGAGTTGCCATTACTACTAGTAACGGCACTACCAGGAAAAGAGTATTAAATAAAATAGGTAGTTAATAAAATTTAGATTTTAAGCTTTGAAATAGACAATAATGATAGACACTAGGTAGGTATTAGATAATAACTAGAAAATCAACTGTTAACTCAACTGCTTATTTGTTTTCGTTGGGTTTTTATGTGTATTATTCCATGTTATTGGAACTTATTAAAAAGAAATACAGATTTGAACAAGTTCTGCCAAATGTTTTATTATTTTCTCAAAAAACTAAAACCGGCCAAGAGCGAGTCGGACTCGCCCATAAAGGGTTCCGTAGCAGCAAGTAATAACATACTATAAAAGTTCTTGTAGTTGGTTCCAACTTTGAAAGGTTTACGATTTATGACGTATTAAAAAAAAACTTGAGAGGTGTCAAGGCACGTCGAAAATCGCTATGAACCTGTTAAAAAGGTTCAAGCGATTTTCGACCCTCCACCCCACACTACCCCACTCCACTCCGCTCCACTTCGCTCCACTCCGCTCCACTCCGCTCCACTCCGCTCCACTCCGCTCTACTCCACTCCGCTCCGCTCCGCTCCACTCCCTTCCACTCCACTCTACTCCACTCCGCTCCACTCCACTCCACTCCGCTCCACTCCACTCCACTCCACTCCGCTCCACTCCACTCCACTCCGCTCCACTCCACTCCACTCCACTCCTCTCCACTCCACTCCACTCCACTCCACTCCACTACCTATTATAGCTGTAAAAATGAAGTTGACAAACTTACATTTGCAGTTGTTCTCCGATACATTTTGTTTAGGAAAATATTATCCCAGTACGTTTTATAAGTTGGTCAACTATTACTCGTAAACTTGTAAAGCCCACTTAGTCATGATAATTTTCTTTTAAACTTCGTTATATATACTACTATTGTAATTTTTTTCACACCCCCAAACATAACCGTTTAGCTGGTAGAGGGGGGGGACACTCGAGTAGGGCAAAAATTAGCACTTTAAAGCTTAATATTTCACAAACGAATCTTTTTATCAAAAAATTGTTGATGGAAACTACCAATATTTTTTAAAAGCCTATTTAATGATACCCCACACTAAGGGGTACGCGAGAAAAAAAAAACATCCCCGCTTTACGTGTACAGGAGGTACCCTAAAAAAAAATATTTTACGAGATTTTATTTTACCACTTTTTTGACGCAACAAATCCGTATATTTACACCAAATTACAGCTTTCTAGTGCTGGGCGTCTCTGAGCTAAGCTGCGGACAGACGGACGGACGGACATGGCGAAACTATAAGGGTTCCTTGTTGACTACGGAACCCTAATAACAAACTGTTATCCCAGCGTTCGTAATTACGATTTAAAAGATTAACAGCCTAATCAAGGCTCGCTTTAATCAAGCTTGTAAAAAGGAGCTCGGATTAAATCAAAACTCTTTGGAATTTCAAATAGCTTACGTTTTCATTTTTTTTCTAATTTCGACTTACTGACTAAAATCCACGGTGTCCTTCAATAGCCCTTTATGTTCCGGGGTCACGGTAATGGTATAAGTCCCGCGACCCCGGCAGGCTTTGGCCCTCTAGAGAGGGGGCCCCGTCATCATGCTGACGCTCTTTGAGGCGCGCGTGGAACACAACGCGCCGTCGACCCGGGCATGGTCCATGGTCGGGCTGCGAGTTGCCCTTTACTCGCCGCCCGCATGCCCGCGCCTACGGTGGCCGGAGATCGTCTTGCGACGTCCGACGCCGTGGGCGCCAACCACCGCGGGTGGGGCGGAGGGAGGACATTGCCCTCTCTCTCGCGCGGCCCGCCTCCTCCTTCGCGAGCATTACTGCTTCGCAGAAGGAGGCGACCGCTTCCCACTCCGTCTCGCCCCGCAGCATGGCCGCAACCAATGCCGGGCGCGAGAGGTCTCCGCCTATCGCCGCCGTGAGGACACGTCGGTGCTCTGCCCAAGCGGGGCAGTCTTGCACCGTATGTTCTACTGTGTCCTCCGGGCGATCTTCGCAGTGGTGACACCCAGGCGTTTCCTCCTTTCTCCTTAGACACAGGTACCTCCCGAAACTTCCGTGTCCGATGAGGACCTGCGTCATGCGGTAGGTCAGGACGCCGTGACTCCTATCCAGCCACTCCTCAAAGAGGGGTCTTACCGCCGCGATTGCGGCGTGCCCGTAATTTCGGTGGGTTGCGTTGTGTTTGTTTTTGTAATTTTACATACAAAGCATTATACCTGTAATCAATGAATGAAGTACGTGTGTCAAGTACTGAAGTTTAATATACAGTATCCCAACCTTTTCAAGTAGGTACTTTTTAACACGCTTTTATTAGCTTCACTTGTAACTATGTATGTATGAAAATCTTGGAATCTTAATTTGACCCACTGCGCGGTCTTCGATTAGGATAAAATTTTGCACACGCTCTGAGTTCTGATGACAATACATGACTAGCTAAGAAATCGGTCAGGAGCAGGGTTGGAAAAAAAAACAGTTTTTTTTTTCAAATTTATAAAACAGTTCAAATTGTGTTAAAACAAGTGTTTGTTTTTTTTTTTTAGTTTCTAGCTTTTTTTTTTTCAAATTAATTCCACCTTATTATGTCAAGCTATTTAGACTCCTGAATATTAATTTATTTTCATTTTATATGCATTCATCCGCCTTGAAAAGTAGTTGAAACGGGTAATAAAAAACACTGTTTATTTTCAAACGGTTTTAAACACTGTTTTAAACAAGTGTTTTAAAACAACTTGTTTTAATCATGCCAACACTGGTCAGGAGAACTAATTATTATAAGTCAAAATTAAACTAGTCTTATGCCTTATACTTAGTCCTATGCTTTCAAATATGTTCTTTCCGTTGAAAATTCACAGTGCCCGCTAAATGAATTTGAGATTGATAACGCTCTCATACAAGTTTGGCCCAGCATGTACAGACGCCAGCATATCAAGCTACCACAATCTGTTAAATTTCTGAAATAGATTTCAACTTTATCACAAAACAAAGAAGACAGAAGGTTTATGTTTGATTGGCAAAATTTAACAGATTCATATGTATTTAGTAGCTTTATAAATGTTTTATAACTCTAAAAACTCCGTGGTGACGAGATATAAGGTATTTAAGGTGAATGTTCTGGAATGACATTTTGCCAGTAATTTGATTACCTACAAAAACTTGTCCTTATTAATAATTAAGCATGTTCTACATTAGACGAATGTTAGTTATAATGTCTGTATTGAACATATTTTGTCCATAATCAAAGGCATTTTTAACTTATACAACATTATTTTTAGTATACACGAAACCTGAATATAGTTTGTTCAGAATCAGTAACTTATTCGATTTCAATAATTTTTACACCATGTTATATTTTTTTTTCAAAAACCTTTTAATTAAATTTTATTACCAGTTAATAACAATACAATCACCGTACGGTTAGGTACCTATTGCCAAACTATTATCAACGGTGTATAACACAGGAGACGCGGTTTACGCGGGTGTACCGCGAAATGAGCATGTTTTTGAACGGACAACCAGAAAACAAACTAATTACTAAATATAAAGGACAAAACGTAGACACAACCTCAGTGACAAAATTCTTGGGAGTGTATATTGACGACAAATTGACATGGAAATCTCATGCTGAACATGTGTGCCGTAAACTAAGTAAATTTTCCTACGTACTATATAACCTCTCAAATAAAGTAAACATAGACACATTAGTTATAGCATATCATGGATTAGTTGCGTCGTTGTTGAGATACGGTATCATATTTTGGGGCAACTGTAGTGAAAAAGAAAGAATATTTAGAGCCCAAAAACGATGCCTTAGATCAATGACAGGCCTAAAGTCCACCGAAAGTTGTCAACCTGTATTTAAGTCCCTAAAAATTCTGACATTACCTAGTTTGTATATCCTAGAAGTTGCCCTTTTCGTTAAATTAAATAAACACTTATTTACCTCTATGGTTGACATAAGACAACGTACAATACCAATGAGATCGCAGTATAAAAACAAATTGCACACAGGAGGTCATAAAACAGCTTTATTAAAAAATAACATACTTTCCATGGGACCGCTAATATATGTATAATAAATTGCCTGAAAATCTGAAAGATCTACCGATAAACATGTTTAATAAACAATTAACTAAACTATTGCTGGAAAAATGTTTTTACACAATTAAAGAATTTTTAGATGACAAAAGTACATATTATTAAGATTTCGAATGATTATAATATAATTAATGATTGCTGTTTCTAGTAAAACTATGATTATGTCGACATTTTAACATATTTTGACATCAAATATACTTATGACATTGCTTTTTTATTTTACTCTATTATGACATTATGTTCTTCATTGTATACGAAAGTTTTATATTTTATTCGTTTGTTATTATTATTATTATTTACTGCTCTGTTTCCAATTTTGACCTATGTTTCTAATAACAATTGTATTGGTTTTATGTTTTTAATAATTGCATTGGTTTTTTGTTTTTAGTAATTTTATTGGTTTTAATGTTATGATAATTGTATTAGTTTTATATAAAATTAAATTCAAATGTAAATTTTTGCATGCCGTAAGGCAAAATGTATCGGCACAATTCACAATTATTCGAACTTATATGTATACCTACATTATCAGCAAATAAATACTTTCTTTCTTTCTTTCAAAATACACAAGCTTATAACTTTGTGATTTTTTTTATGATACGGTTTTAAAATTTTGTACATAGATTCTTTACACAAAAATACTAGACAGGTGTATCGGGTTTCACATAAACAAAAAATAATGTTGTATGTATAGTCAGGAACATAACATCAAGAATACACAAGGTGAATTTTGTATTGTTTTTCCAAGTCACTCTTGACGGGGTGCTAAGACAGAAAACCTCCACGTGCGTCCGTGGACTGGAGTTCCCTCTCGGATACGTCCGGGGGGAAGACCAGTTTTTCGGGCCGGTGCACCCTGGGATGCGGGCAAAAACTCTTCTTAGGCACTGTGTGCCTAAGGGGTCTCTTTGCCCGTATGCGAATAGCCTGTCGGGTGGACGCTCCAACGCGTGTCCCTCTGAATAGCAGAGGGCACAGCGGCGGAGCGGGCTTGCGGACGGTGAGTAATGGGTATGCTCGCCGTCCGACCAAGGACCAAGCCCGGGTCGGTGGCGCGTCGTGTTTCACGCGTCACCGACGGGGCCCCTTATGGGGCAAAATGCCTGCTGGGGTCGCGGATTTTTCTTAATCCAGGATACCGTGGCCCCGGAACGTAAAGGGCATCCGAAGGACCACGGGTGGATTTTAGTCAGTAAGAGTCTGACAGTCCCATCCGCCCCACCCAGGGCGGGAGGACTCATTTGATGATTTTGTCACCCCAAAAAAAAAAGAAAAACACCTAAGGAGAGAAACAAAAGAAGTTCGCCGACGATCTTGGCTAGTGAAAATAATGTCCGAGCTAACATTTCATTTTGTTCAAACGTCGCGACGCGACGGCTCAAAAGACAATTTTTTGTTCTATTGGCACAAGATTTGAAAGATTATCTTTACGTCAATTTTCTAAAATAGAGGAACCCAAATAATAATATACGTACAACATAGCAGCATCTGTTTATTCTTTTTATTTTTTCGCCCTATTTATTGGCTGATGTTTATTCGTAACATTATCAATAATATTATAATCCTATCTTAATGACTAACTAAACATTAAACTATTTAAATATTTAATTAACTGCAATATTCAACACGTCTGAATTAAATTAAAAACACAGATAAAAAAATTAACACTAGTAAAAATAGGCATTTGAGTTAACACTCCTCAGATACTTACTCGTAGGTATTATTAATCTAAATAGTATCTATCTTTGACTAAAATAAAATAGCGGAAGATATGTCACTACACGATAGCGCATGGACCGCATAAATTAGGCTAAATTGGCCTAACAGTCCTCAGTCACAATACGAGTAGATTTCGGTTGAGACGTGCGTGCGTGTATATTTCAATTTTGAAGAGCGGGATAGAAACATACAATGCGATAATGTGCGACACGTTTGGCTAAAACAAGGCCGCACCGCCGCCCGCCCCCGCTCGGCGTCGCGACTACTAACGAACTAATACGAAGAGCGGTGATGCTCCGTCTTGGTCGTACACCACCTTTGTGCATTATTCTGTCTCTTTCTTTGTTGGCGTGTAATAACAATGTTTGTTGTTGCGAGTAAATGTGTCTGTGTACGTATAAGCGTCACTGTTTGAATACTTAACGTAAGAACGTAACATATCTACCGCTATTTTATTTTAATCAAAGGTATCTATCGATTCTTTTCATGGCTGAAAATTGTACTTTTATCAATTACTTTATTAAATACTCTTTTCCTGGTACTGTTATCAGCAATTATGGCACTTCCATTCGATTTAATACTTTCATTTATCTCGCCATCTTCTTCTTTATTCTTAGAATCCTTATCTTTGGTTTCTTCTATTGGCTCCTGCTTCCTGTAATATTCTCTGATGACTGATGTAAAGGGACCTTCCACCAGTAAGTAGTAAAACAATCCGGCTACTACTGACTGAACAATTAATACCACTCCTGAGGTAAACTGAAAAAAAAAACAAATTTATTATTTGTAAATTTGATTATAATTTATTCTCATGAAGAAACAATTCTTTATATTCTTTATTGTGCACAAAATTTACAATAAAAACCAAACTTAAAATTACATTCACAAAGGTGAGCTTATCTCTACAACAATCGGACTAGGATGCTTGAGAAAGGTTTATTTGTAAGTCATTGCTGAGTTCAAAGTTTCAATATGATAACTATGTAGTCGAGTGAATCAGCATGATGACTCCACGCAACTTCCAAACTCGCTTAGTATTTTCCTGATTATTTTGGAGTCAGTTTCCTGATGGAACAGGCCTGGTATTTTGTTATCGTAAAATACTCGCTTACATACTCGTAGTGTGTTTTGCATGCTTGTTTTACTTGTCTCAATCGGTTCAACAACAATTTTAATACATTTTAAAACAGCACCTCATCAAATAAGTTTTCTTTAGCATGTCTGAACTAATTACTAATTATTTTTATTTTAGTAATATTTTAATTTTAATTAGTATTGTATATTTTGTAAATATTTAGATTTAGTTGTGTACATAATAGTTTGAGTATGGTAATATAAGTTTTTATGGCCTGATTACTCCCTATTTCTAGTATTATAATCATATCCGTCACTTGTTTTACTAAAATGAAACAGTCATTTTCTAAGGTACGGTGGGCTTCATCAATTGGTTAGCCCAGTAACGAACGTAGATGCTTCCAAGGTGGGTAACCGCTTCGTGGTGTGGACTATACGTTGCTCTCATATGTGTTTCATAGTTTAGAAATAAGTTTATATACTTTAAACAGTAAGTATACTTACGACAGTCGTAGGAGAGGCCGTGAAAGTGGTAGTCTGCATTGCTAAGCTGCTCCTTAAGATAGCGAAGTGCAGGAGGTACGCGCTGAATGACAGTCGGCTTGGAATCGTCCAAATAGGCCACTCCAAGATCGTTCGGTAGACATCTGATGGAAAACAAGTCTGGTATATACGTATATGTATCTATTTACTTACATGGAGTTCATTGAACAGGCAGTCGTGTTGTAGCACGGCTTTGCTTTTGCAATTTACAGTTACAGTCGCGTTTTTCCTTCTGTCTCAGATTCTGTGTTGTGATGTTGTTGATCAAACATTATAGTAATTCACAACTGTTTCAATAAGACAGAACCCAAACGGTACTTGTAGAGACGTAAGTATGGAAAGGATTTAATTACGTAATTCATTCAGCATTGCTTTTGTCTTAATTTATCCCATCATTTGTATTCGTAATAATAAACTGATAAAAAGTACAGCGTAGAAGTGACAAATGAGGCCCTGAGTTTGATTCCCAAAACAGTCAGTGTTAAGGTTATTCTAAAAAAAAACAAATACAAAAAAGTTTAAAATAACTTTTCTTTCGGAAGTCGGTGGCAATAGTCAATGACACAACAAAACAAAGCCACCGACTTCCGAAAGAAAAGTTATTTTAAACTTTTTTGTATTTGTTTTGAAGTCGGTACTTTTTTTAAAAAAAGTTTTTATTTTACCCTTTTTAGTTTATTTATTACATATTCAACCCAAATTCTTGTAAAATACAAAATTTTCTTACATATGCACTAATCTTGTAATCCGTCACAACATAAAAAAATCCATATCTCTAAAACTACTGAACCGATTTTGATGAAACTTGCAGTGTACCCTAAGTTGAACAATACCTAGTACAACAAAAAAAGAATTACTTAAATCGAACTTATAGTTCCGGAGATATGCGTGCACAAACATAAAAACATACATACATACATACATACATACATACATACACTTATGAAATTTGGCACATTTGTTCAGACGCTGATATAGACTAACATATATGAAAACTGGGCAGTTTTGATAATATTACATACATACGGGTCGAATTGATAACCTCCTTTTTTTTGAAGTCGGTAATAATTAACAAAGATCAGAAGATACCTTCAATTTGAAAAATAGCTCCAGCGACACCAATACCAATGAAGATCGCGTAGGTAGGCTTCATGAAGGCAGCGCACAGCAGGTTGATGGGGGTCGAAGGTGGTGAATACGAGTAGTAGATTGTCCCGGAGTAATGCACCAGGACTGCCAGTGGAACCAGCGCCCAGTACATCAAGCGATACTTCAGAACTCCCTGAATAAGAATACATCAATTCTGATTTACACATGGGAAAATTTAAAGTAACATATTAAAGTAGAAACTGGGCAAGGAAGATTATAATTCTTTGTTTTTTTTTTTGTTAAACACATCTGTTGAAGATAGTCTACGTACTATTAGGTTACCTTCGTTACTAAGCATTCATGTTATACCTCTGGCTAACCCTTTGAGGATTGCTATGTGTTACTTACCCGGAGGTGTCCAAGATCTCTGCCCGTCGTCTGACGATCATAGACCCAGTAGGCTACCGCCATGCCGAAGACATAACCTGGTATATTCGTGTGCGATCTCTGGTAGATCTCATTGAACGTAGAAGAGCCCTTAAATATATTTAATGTGAATCTGGAATTTAAAATATTATTAAGTCATCTACATACACGCAAATGTCTTTCGTAAATCTCCCTAGAATTCTAATTTCAGTGTGGATCTAAGAAACCTACTGAAATATCAATATCTAAATTTGTTGTAGTGACGGATACAGAGATCATGTTTTTAATATTACATTCTCTGTATCCGTCACTAGTATTAAAAATTCACTGTTTTTAATTTTACATACGTTTACAATTCATGTCTTTCCCAATAGTCAGGTAGAAACTCCTTAATTATTCTCCATTCTCCTCTTCCAAATTCATACATCTGATCATACAAACAATTATAAAAATAATTTACTTACTCAGGATATACCACCAGGGAACCGTCCAGGTTCCGGAGATAAGTTATCACTGTGGGAATAGCCAGTCCTATCACGAAGAGAAGACTCAGTACCACCTTCCTCATGCGAGCCGTTTGACATAGGACGAAGACGATGGCAGCCATGGTGTAGAGTTGAGTATCCGCTGCTAAATACCTGGAATGAAGAGCACTTTATTTTTAAGCGAAGTTCTGAATTCGGTCGATTACATTATTTTTTTAATATTTTGTATTTCGAATGTCGGTGGCGTTGTTTTTTATTTAGTTTACTTTTTTGCCAGTGGATTCCGTAACACGGTAAACAATATAACACAAATAAAAAATGGCAGAGTAGTGTAAAAAAACTGTTAAAATATATAATGTTCTTCTCAGTTGGAATTCCATCATTCTACAAGGACATATTTTACTTGCTGAGGAACGATTAGAATAATTTCTCTAAAACCAGGGATACAAGCTTCCTCTCCTAGGGTTTGTTTTTTTTAATAGCTGTTGTTAACTACCACCCAGGTGTCAGTGCGGGTTCCTCTTGATATATATATCTCTTCCATGTTGTTTGTGACAGCATTAGTGACGACAACAATTGTTTATAAATCAAAGACCGATTTTGCATGACCCGTCACCAAAGCCCAAAAATATATGAATTCATTTACTTATATTTTTACATACCAGGTGTGCAACATACAGTCAGGGTTATCGTTGTAGTTATTGATATATAAGAGATGCTTCCACCACACACGTCGACATTCACTCATCTCGTTGCCTATTAAGCTCTGTAAAGAAAATAAAATATTAAAAAGAGTAGGTATAGTAGGTTCTACTGGAAGGTTTATTCACAGGATATAGGAGGAGCAAAGTTGATACAATCTGGACATACAGATATGTCCAGATTGTATCAACCAATGTATGTGGCAGACCACATACAATAATTTCAGCTTTGAAATGGAAACTGTGCTTTTTCAATTTAAAAGCTTACACTTGGGCTTGCCCAGGTAGAATAAGCGAAATGACCTGGTCGTGTAAAAAAATGTAGGCTTAAACGAGGTGATTAGAGGAAAACACTTAAGGAACGAAATGGTTAAGGCTTTTCCCCATCAATGGGATAGTAAGGGTAAAAAAAATCTTACCTGCCAAGCGGGTCCTGATCCAAGTTTCCCATACCAAGTGGCTGTTATTGCTAAGAAGAGGGCGTACGATGGAGTCAATCTGGGTCAACAAAATCGTGAAGGGACAGTTAAATATAATAGTCAGAACTGGAGCTCATAGTCTAATTCAGGTTTCTAAAAACCTAACAGTTATGAGCAGATGTTCAAATTTAAACAACAATGAAGAAAACGCTTTACCATAATCATCCTTGAGAAGGTGTCAAAGCAAGTCATGAATGATAATTAACAAACAAAGATGGTCTAAGAATTGAGCCCTGTGGGACACCCATTATTACTATAGATCAGGGTAATCTATTATATTGTAAATCTTCTATGGGGTGCTATAGCCTATGACAGTGGACGTCATATACCTTATAAATGATGAAAATGAAATTCTCAGATCCTATTCAATCCTCAAGTATGCCTTATAAAGATCTCGAATGCTTTCCCGATCCCATAATCATGGAGTTCTCGGATTAAATTTTTATAAAAATGCAATCGAACCTTGGACAAATGGCTAAAAATGCACAAAGCGCCGCATTTAATCAAGCCATGTCAATATAAATATATGCGTATAATAGCTAAAGTATAAACTCAACCATGCGTATGACATCCTTCCAGCACATTTTCACACAATTATTATTTATTTATATATTCCTTACCTCAACCATCTTATAAAGAAAACATAGGGCAGCAGCTTCCAGGTAGGTTTTTGTTTCTCAGAATGGATCAACCAGTTATACACAAGTAGGAAGGACGAGATAAACATAAATGTCTGCATTACCAGCGAGCCGTTGAATAATATGTGCATGGGGCCAGAATTGTACATCTGAAATTTATATTAGGTTCATCATGATGCATTTGATTTGTATTTGGATAAATCGTCTTAGAACACATTTGGAACAGAATCACATCTTGAATGGAAACCATGGAATGGTGTGGAGAATTACTCGTGTAGCTCACTATTTTTTTAGTTTAGTACGTGTCATGTACATTGAGTAGCTTAAAGCAGAGATCTATGAGTAATTGAGTACTTGTTTAATTTTTAATGAGCGACTATGATAGACTAATTGATAAGATTACTACTTACTTTTTCTATAAACCTATCGTTTTCTGGTGCTAAGACGTTCTTTATTACTGAATGGCATCCAATGACGAGGAACATAGTCAGAGCCCTGAAACAGATACTTCGATTAATACGTATGTTAAATCGCTGTTTAGAAAACAAAGTCCTTATATTTGTTACTCATGAAGAAGTAAACCTACATTGTGGCCTTTTCTGCGGCAAGAATTTAGATTTATGAATAATAACATCATCTGCCGACCACTTGCTGAACGCCGATTTAGTTTTTTAAAAACCCTGCCCCACACTTTAAATTCTCCTTTATCGTGGGTGAGTTTACAAACATTTAAACTCATATACACAAAAACACAGACCCAAAAAAAAGAAATGAATGTAAATTATATAAATACGTGTATGCGTATAGTGTGGGTATATAAGTTTTGATGTGTGCAAAGTCGGAATTGTTGACTATTAATAATGTTATTGAAATACCGTTGTTTTTTTTTTCAAAATTAAAAAGGGCAAAGGCATTTACGAACAGTTGTTTGCTTGACAACATTATATGGTACCTATAGCGAACATCACTATATTTTTATCAAACTTGTAGAAAAGTATTACCTCATTCCATGAATCACGGTCAAATGAGGATGTCTGCCAGCTGCTGGAGACGTCACCAGTCGTTTCCAGTTATTAAATATGGAGAAGCAGTACAGAAACCTAACACCTGAAAATGTTCACTACTTCAGTTGTTGAGTAAATAAAAACTATTTAGCTAACTTATCCACTTCTAAGTTCATTTAGTCCTTTTTTATATATGTAAAAAACTTACCTCCTTTATAGCTCTCCTTTTCAAAATATAAATCACCAATGCTTGCGACAACATTTGCAACCAATATTGCGACGCAGACCACAGCTACAGCTATATCCAAATTATCTATTGAGTGATTCCTCTCGCGTTTGGCACAATCAAAATCTGGCAATACTCTGGTTTTTAATTTGTACTCGTTATAAAAAGTATCGTTGGCGCATGCTTCAAGGGCCGATCCTAGGTCCCCTTCCGATGCATCGTAGAACTTTTTGCATGTTCTAGTGATGCATATACCGCGACGAAGCAACGTGTGATTGTAGTGGGAAGGGTAATGTTCTGAATATTCCTGTAAAAAAGGATGTCATGGCTAAAGATGGATGTGAAATTAAACGTAACTTAAACCGTATATTATAAATATAATTTCGAAGTAAGGCTTATAAATATGTAAATTGCGAAATTTTGACATTAAGGAATTTGTGTGATGATGTGAAAAAGACAGGGCTTCAAGCAGTGAAAGTCTTTCGGTCAATTTTATGAAAAAGCTTGGTCTGCAGTTGGCAATAACATTCATCTCTTTACTGATTTACCAAAGTAGCAAAACTCTATGAAAGTTGTTTGAAGTGTGAACATGGGTACCTTGTTTTTTAAACACACTTACTACATGTACTTCTACAAGTACTATTGTTTTAGTACAGCTATTACAATTAGCCTCGATCTTGGCAGTATGAGACCAAACATTCAAGAGTGTTTATAAACAATGATAACAGTAAACCCGATGCATGTAACTTTGAACATTTTCTTGTGTAAAATTCGCCACTTGTGTGTGTGTGTATGAGTAGATGGATGAACATTGATGTGACGAAACTAGTCTGTAGAAAAAAATCCGTTCTGTAGTTTCTGCTTATACCTACAAAACATGAGTTGTATACTTGAGAAATTTGTACAAGATTGTGTTGAAGGTTACCAAATACCTGCATCATAGTCAAGAGCGGGCTGGGTTCATCTGAGACCATGACGAACTTTGTCATGCAGTAGAGCCCCTGTGGATCTTCAAAACATCCCTCGTAGTCGTCCATCCGGAACATCGGAGGCATACGAGCGTAGTCTTCATCTAGAAAAACAAAACAGTCTTCAAAAAGGAATTCACATGGAACGATCGGATTAAGCTACATTTGTCGCTTAAGGTCGGTCCTTAGATAGATGCCACATCACTGTGATAAATATACACGCAATCGCTGCGATTAGTCCCCTCTTTGAGAAGTGGTTGGAGAAACGCCACAGCGTCCTCACCTTCTGCGGTTTTGGGTTCGACGGGGACACTGTGTGTACCGCCTGGAGGATATAATGGAGCATACGGTGGAGGTCAGCAGTCAGCCTTGTTAGGGAGGAGCACCGCCGTGTCGCGTCGTAGCGGCGATCAGCTTTCTCTCTGTTTCCCGGTTTTGTACGACTTTTTAAATTAGTTCGTAACTCCCTGTCCACAGAACAGAAGCGGATATTTTGTGCAATCCTATCTTCTTCTCTCTTCTTCTATTACATAAAAATCAATTGCTGTTCGTTAGTCTCGTTAAAACTCGAGAACGGCTGGACCGATTTGGCTGATTTTGGTCTTGAATTACTTCTAGAAGTCCAGGGAAGGTTTAAAAGGTGAGGCGGTACGAAGTTTGCCCGGTCAGCTAGTTGATTAATATTCTGCGTTAGCCTAGCTCCGCTCCGGCAGACAAGTAGCCTCACACTCCTTGTTCACGCACACAAGGCGTGATTCATAGATGACGCGAGGGGACTCGCGGAGGGCGCGGTGCGGCGCGGGACGACAACGCAGCGGCGCGGCGCGGACCAGCAGCGGCACAGCCTCACAGTCATGTTAAAAAGAAGTACAGGGGGGGTATTACAACGTCTTAAAACCAGGCTTATTCCGGCGAGTGAAAAAGACAGAGCTATACAAGTCGTCTAGCGCCATCTCGTTCACTCACTGGAATTACGCTCGATTTATGACGTCATGGTAGGTTACCTGCACGTTTGACAAGTTGAAATTCAACAATAATAAGGAAACAATAACACCACGAATAATTATGTCAAACCCGTTCATTTTAATAACAAATTTATTGCAAATAACATCTATATTTACAAATTAAATTGCTAAAATTAGTCAATTGCGTCATTTCTAGATTAAATTTAATAGTTATTTTTAAATAAAAGATATTATAACTGTGGAAGTATTGTAGTTGCCAATTCTAAAATTATATTGATCTCTAAGGAGATCAACGGCAAAAAAATCTATTGTCGCTCTATTTTAATTAGAAAATTATTATATAATAAATTATTATATCAATTATATAATAATTACTATATAATTTTACTAGGTAACGTATATTATTTACTGTATGGTTTAAGCGTGAAACGTAACAAACAAACTCACTTTCGAATTTATATTATTAGTTAGGAACATTATTATTCAAATAGACCATAATTGCTCGTATTTCTAAAATAAATGATTTTAGAAAAAAAAAAGCAATGCAGACATCATTGTTGTCCATCTACGAGTATCTTTCCGTCAAGACCCTTTTTTGATATCTTTGAATTTGTTGGGTTTTCTGGGAGGAGAAATTGCTAGTGGGAGTTTTTGTTTTATACTCGAGCCATCTGACATTTTTCATTAGATAGGAAACATACTTTCCTGCCTCATCCTGTTCATCCTGGCACAAAGTGACACAGTGATCGACTGCTGCGCAGCTTTTCGCGGGTTCGATCCCCGGACGGAACAAATATTTGTATGATCTGCAAGTAGTTGTTCTGGGTGTTTGTGTATGTGAGTTTATATGTTTGTAAACGCACACACGATACAGGAAGAAATTCCTAATGTGGGGCAACGTTTATATTTAACTAATGATACTAAGTTACTAACACTAGATTATAAACTTTACTAACCGAATTTGCACTGTAGTCTGAATTAAACGAATTTGAAAAAAATAATCAGTCAGAATTTTTATCAAACATTTCATTTTATTACAGAAAAAATCAGCGCTGCAGCTGCAATTTAGAGAATAAGGAGAGGATGCTTTGTCTCAACCAATAAGAAACAAGCTAATTCTAACGGTACTAATATAATATTTTATAATATTAGGTATCTATTTAAAGCGCACACAAATTAATATTTTATTGGATTCGATGTTCTATTTTTAACAAGCGCTATTAATATTTTATAATAGTCTGTTATTAATAGCGCTACAAGTTCATTTATTCATCAAATGAACTGTAATGAACTCACAATTTTTATTTTTTATTTTATTTTAAAATAATGCATTATTTGCGAAGGTGTTTTAATAAACATGACATTAATCCTTATCAAAATAAATACGTTAATCATCACTTGAAGCATTTAATTTTATACAAAATTGCCCTTGATATTTCTTAGGTGCGTCCACATAGAGCGAGCAGCCTCGCGAGGCATTTGCTTCGCGCGGCAAATGCCTCGCGAAGCTGCTTGCTCAGTTTGGACGCGCAATCATTTTTCGACCGAGGCACGAAACAATAAACGCGAGCAAAACAAAAGCCGACACTGGATGGCTCGGGCGGTCGGCCGATAGCCCGCGGCAGTGCGCACGCTTTCCTCGGCCGAGACACGTTCAGTCCACACTAACCGAGCTGCTTCGCGCGCCAAATGCCTCGCGAGGCTGCTCGTTCTGTGGGGACGCACCTATTAAAATCGGGTTGGATTTTAAAACGAGTCGCCTGAATTTGAGGGTATTGGTGGTGTAGGGGGGCTTAAGGGAGTTAGTCTTAATCCCCCCAAAGTAATTTTGGCTGCCGGAGTTGCGTTTAAACATTTTTGAAAAAACACACCTTGATAAGACAAGTAGTAATCAGTTATTTAAACTAGAATGCAAGAGCGAGCTCGGGACTTGGAGCACCCCGACACGGACAGTTTAGATTCGAAGGGGATGGCGGGGTCTGGGCGTTGCCTTTACATAAGAGTATTGCCAGGACACAGGGGACACCTCCCTCCTTATGGAAAATGGTGAGAGGGGGTTCTGAGAAGTATCCTTTAGTACCTAATATGAGCCTACCACACTAATTATTCCGCAAAAATAATAAATAAATCTATAATATTAAGTAAATATTTTATAGAAAAAGAACATTGTTAATTTTATAATCAAAGTATTTTACTGACGTTTATGTTATATATAATTAAACTTGTGCTCGCACTTCTGTTCAACTCGCAGGGTTTGAAAAAATAAAGAGACAGTAGGTAATTTTAAAGTTCGTGGTCGAATTTTTCCTTCCACACAAAACCTTTAAATTCGCGACGCATGCGTTAATGCATACGTTAATATTTGAATAATTAAAAGATTGACAGAGTTAATAAGAACAAAAATTAAATCCCGGAAATTGCAAAAAGAATGCTTTTAAAGTATTGTGTATTGGTTTTATATTTGAAACTATTTTTTAAATTTAATTAGAAATACATACCACTGAGCTCATATATGACTCCTGAAGAAAAATGAAACAGAGCAAATAATAAAAACTTGGCGAACATTTTTCCGGCACACTGAAACTACGCTACACACGACATTTCTAAACAAAAGCTCACGTAACACTAAAGTGATAATATTATACTTTTTAGTCAAATTTTTGGCTCTGAATGTCCTTGTTTCTTTATCAGGCAATATTAAACAGGTCAGGCCGGACGCGTTAGCGATTTTAAAGGATAAATTATGCAAGACGGACGGACGAGATACGGCCTCAAAACTTCGAGAACATCATAATATAATACAAGTCTTATTGATAAGCACTAGCAGCTCATGATACACCGTGCGACGTCCGCGTCCCGGACTTGAAACATATACGATTATATAAAATGTCAGCACCGTACATTGGACGTAAAACAAATTTCCCTTTTCAATTAATTTTATGTATATATGAAAAGAAATCCCGTAACTTTTATTTTATTCAATATTTTGATGTACTCAACAAAACTATTGAATAAAAAAAAATTTAAAAAAATTATGAAACGCAAGCTTGTTTTCCTGTCCTGCAACTGTGTTCCGCCACAGATTACTAGTTCCGTCTTAAAGGAGTACTGTGATGACTTGTTCAAGATCGTTATATGTGGGGGGCTTTGACCAGCAATGGGACATCAACTGTTTAAAAAAAAAAACGAGGCTGGTGCTGGATAGATTATGACGTCACCCGCGCGTTTCGCAACACCCGTAATGAGCTGAGCACATTTTTAATCGTTAATCTGAAACCGCAAGAAAATGAAACACAGTTTTCCATACTACCGCACGCAAAAGAGGTTTTTCAGTGACTATGTTCGTGGTTTATAAACGCAATTCCAGAAATCTATGATAGCACTGAAATAAAATTAAGCAAACTGTGTTCTTTGCGTTTTCTGCACCGATCGAGGTGCGTTCTCAGCCTTGTTCCAAAGTTTTAAGTTTTCTCAATTTATGGGGACATCAGTGAATTTCTCAAACTTAAAATTTTCGTGGCGTGATTGGAAATCATATCTTAAACCAAACGTACAATACTTTTATTTTATATAAAGAAAGAAGACGTACTTATCTTCATCAGGCCGTAAATATTTTTGTAAATAACGTTGAAAAATTGTTATTTACCGTAATTCTAAGTTTGGTGTCGCGTCCACAGTTTTACTAGGAATTATCATGGCTTAAACAAAACTGCAAAAGTTTAATAGAAATGACTCATTTTAATTGTACTCAGTAATAGTTTTTCTGTATAATGCCAATTTTATTTTTACATTTAGTGCGATATTTTATCGTAGAGAAAATGGGAAAGGCGCGTCTGCGGGAAACTTATAATTTTGGTGGGCATTATGAAATCATTAAGTGGGTCTAACAGAAATTAATAGAATGAACAGAGGAGGACGGCACTACTATATCTTTACTTATCAAAATTACGAATACCTATCTAAAAAACTAGAAACCAAAATTAGGTAAAAAATCGTAGTTGTTGAAATTCACTGACATATTACTATGATTCATGAATATTAGAAAGTATTCAGTAAAATCGTTATAGTTTAAGGGTAAGATATACCCTTTCCCGTATGGCAGCCGGTAAAATAAACCTACAGACTATTTTTTAAAAGCACCACATTAGGATTTTTTCTTGTATCGTGGGTGCGTTTACAAACATAAAAACGCACACACACAAAAACCCAGCGCTGAAACGAAATAGCTCGCCCAAAGAATCACACTGTGATATTGAGGGTAGATCTATGTAGATATGCACCCTTTCACAGTCACCGCATTCTACAAACACACCCCTTTCGGTTTTGTTCAAATGTCAAAAACTGACACATTGTCATTGTTTTGATATATCATTTTGTAGACTAACTCAAATACATTTGAATATTTTAACAAAGAAAACGCACCTATGCAAAATTCAAGGATTATATTTGAACTTGTAAAAATTCGCTAGCATATTGTTTAGTTTTTACAAACATTTATATCTATTTGTTCGATAGCCTTAACGTTCACCTTTGTGATAAAGGTCTCATCGATCCAAAGATAGTACGATAGACGCATTTATTGGACAGATCTTAACATATCCGCTAATAAACAAAATGGCCGCCATTCGCGAGATGTACGGCACATTATTAAAGTGATTTAATTGATACAATTGAGTTTATTAATGACTTTTTAGAGTATCGATAATTGGTACACATATAGGCTCTTAAAATTCATTAAACTAGTTTATGGACGTAGAGGGGTGGGGGGGATTTGATGAAGCCGTATGAAAAAGGTACTTGACTAATATAATCAAAAAATACGCAAATGACTCATGTTTATGTATTTTATTAATTACTCATTATAACAAGATTATTAATGTTAATATTATTATTTGCAATTCGATATTTAAAAGGACAAGTTTGTTATACGTATTCGTTTTATTGTTTCCGTCTGGTTGTATTTCAATTTTAACCAGCCTTAATTCTATTTAACATTTCATAACATGACATCACAATTGTGAAGCCCGAGGCATTATCGCCAGTTTTCAGGTTTCTGTGACGTAAACAGTGACTTTGACGTTATTTGATGGATAAAATTAATTCCTAGAGGCACAGACGTAAAGGCGTCTGCCCACTACACCGTATCATACCATGACTGTGCTATGAACGTATCAAGCACGGAAGGCAATACGATACGGTTTGCTTTGCCCACTGAAACGAATCGACGGCGTTTAATGCCCGTATGATGCCGGTATGGTGTCCGTATGTGACCCGTATGTTGCCCACCCGTAATTTGTATAACTTATAAGCCGTTTCATTATCGCATGTGTATCGGTAATGCCTGGACGTCTGGGGAGTGCTATCAAGTTTTAAAATAATAAAATAGGTATGGCTATTAAAAGATTAACTGTTAGACAACTGGCAATGATTGCCATAATATTGGATGAGGAAGAAGAAGGGAACCAAAAAAACCACTCGACGCTACTGGATTCACGATACTTTAATTAAAAGAACGAAAAACTGAAGGAGAATATTGGACGTTGTACAGGCACTTAGTTGAAGATGAGGAAAAGTTTTCACCATCACCGTTTTGCTGCCTGCGCGCATCAGTTTGGCAACGTCACAACGTCACGACAAAATATTCTCGCCGACGCTCCGTGCATGGCACGCGACAGTACGGGTCGGTGACGGAACGGTCTAGCTAGTGGACGTAGTGTCATGCTTTTCTATACAAAGAATTTTTTTTTTTGCCTGACACGTTCCTATTACGGTCATGGTATGATACGGTGTAGTGGGCAGACTCCTTAATAGTACACATACTTAATAGTACTACGTACAGAAGTGTCACTTCACACATATAAGGAGAGCGTGTGAACGGGCGGCGGGAGGCCGCCCACTGCAGGCCTGGCGTACTCCGCGGTGTATGTATGAAACCGAAAGCACACGCAGGCGCACCGCCAGCGGTTTTTGCAGTGAAGTGACACTACTGTACATAGTCTACGTAGTACTATTAAGTATTCTGTGCTATAGGTGCTTTTTCATTTTCCATACAATTTATATCGTAATACTAGTAGTCAAGTACGCTGTACGGTTAAATACGGAACTCTTGTGCTAAGGCTCTCTCTCAGTGAGGGGAGGTCTATGTCCTAGCACTCCTAGCAGTAGCAACACTATAGGATAATTATGCGTATGCTCTTTAAATCAAGATGGTCAACAGTCGCGGACCAACAATCGAGGTAGTTTTATTTTTATCCTTGACTTTGCTGTAAAAATATATAAAAAAACATATATTATGTAAACATTGCAATCAAAGCTTTGCTACATAGTTCACATACTGACAATCAGGTTTCGATAAGAACTGGATCAATAAAATGCAGATTTAATTATTCAACAAATATGTTTTAAGTAGATGACGGAAAGGTCAAATACATTATATTTTTTTACATAAACATCTCTCAAAATTGATTTTAATTTTTCTTTCGGGAGTTGTTGGCAAAAAATGCAACGAAATAAAAAACAAAGTCACCGTTTTCCGAAATAAAGTTTTTTTACATTTCAAAATTGCGTTTTCCATGCTTATTTCAAATAAGTAATTACCCGACTACGGCGAAGCAAAAAAGGAGGGTTATGATTTTGACCGTTATGTATGTTTGTATGTATGTTCATCTGTTCCCTCATAACTTCTGAACTACTTATCACTACTTGACAAATGAGGTGTCGTTAGAAGCGTCTCAGTTGTCCGCTGGTTATAGGGTAGGTGACGTGTCACCAAATCCAATATGGCGCCCTCTAGGGGATGAAAAGTCGTAACCGAAAAAAAATAAATTTCGCACAGTATCGACATGGGTATCAAATTAGAGGGCTTGATGAGCACATTCGAAATATTTATACATTACATAGCTTTTACTAGCTACTTTGCCTGTTTCTAACAGTGTCAACATGGATATCAAATGAAAAGGCTTAATGAGTACATTTTAAATTCACTCACTGCTTTGCTTATTATATCAAATAACGCCAAAATAGTGTAAATAAAAAATAAGTTAAAATAACTAAAACCCGACTACGAAAAAATCGCGCACTAAAAAGTATAAAACAAGAACAATCCGTGTATGCCACCTGCGGTTGTTTCACACAATCTTTATTAGCTAGGTGGCATACGACCACGGCTATTAATTAAAAATTTCTGTAACACGGATTGTTCTTGTTTTATACTTTTTTGTGCGCGATTTTTTCGTAGTCGAGTTTTAGTTATTTTAACTTATTTTTTATTTTATATTAGTGACTCCCATTCTATACTTCTTCTCAATAATCGAATAATCGTCATCATATACCTGAGCCTGAGCTCTTCTAGATACTTCATCCTGTCATACTGCCTATCCATCGTTTCTTTGTATTTATTAATTTACTATTGTTGTGCCAGTCGTAACTTGTGACCTTATTTATAGCATCATAAAATAAGGTCATAATGTAAAGATTATTCTAAAAAACGGTTTGTAAATAGCTTTAGGTATATTTTTAAATAAATCATGACTAATATGGATATCTTGTTGGTGCCGATTACTGCGTCTTACAGCCTCATTTTAGCACTAATAACCATTTGGGAAGTTAAATCAGGACCCGCCTTGCAGGTTAGATCTTTTCCTTATCCTTACTGTCCCATAGGTTGGTAAAAACCTCCCCCAATTACTTCAATGAACTCTTTTCACCGCGAAAAAGCACTTGTGGTACACCTCCACATCTTAGGCTGAGGCTACACTATGCAGCGATTTGCGAAGCACCTGGGAAGCGAGATAAACATTGTATGGCTACATTTTAAGCGAAAAAATGTACTATATCTCAAAAACTGCTAACATCCAAACCAATTTTCGTTGGAGGTTTTTGTTGAGTCTACATTATATTTTTTTTTAGTTTTATCATTCTCTTATTTTAGAAGTTACAGGGGGGGGGACACATTTTACCACTTTGGAAGTGTCTCTCGTGCAAACTGTTCAGTTCAGAAAAAAATGATATTAGTAACCTCAATATAATTTTTAAAGACCTATCCATAAATACCCCGCACGTATGGGTTTGCTGATAAAAAAATTGTTGAGTTTCAATTCTAAGTATGGGGGACAACCCCAAAATTTGTTTTGTTTTTATTTTTGTGTGAAAATCCTAATGCGGTTTATATAATACATCTACCTACCAAGTTTCAACAGGATAGCTCTTATATTTTCGATAAAAAGTGGCTGTGACATACGCACGGACAGACAGACAGACATGACGAATCTATAGGGTTCCGTTTTTGCCATTTGCCTACGGAACCCTAAAACCGGCGAATATTTGGCTAAAGTACAATAGGGGAGTTGACTGGAAAAAATCAAATTAGTACGTTACCTACTTTAGTTTTTATCAAACAAAGTTTTGATACGATTTTTTTTCCCGCGAGCACTTAAATTTAAAAATCGTATTATTTTGTCAAAAATGTGCATGGCTACCTCATTCGCGCTATAGCTGACTTTTAGTCCTCTCTCGTCCCCCACATACAGGTTTCATGTACTCAATGCTCCTCTGTTAGTAGAGGGAGAGGATTTGTTCAGCAGGGTCGCGTCCCGCGGCGTTTGCTCATCGCGCGAGTATTTTTTAATGGTTTTTTTTTATTTAGAATGAATAAATATAATCATTTATTGCTATTTTTATGTTAAAAAATAGTCGGATATGATTACCTAATAATTAAACAATATAATAAGCAATAAATGAATCTACTTTAGTATATTTACAGATGGATAGTTAACATGAACACGTTTTGGTGAAAAAATTATCACCCGGAGACAATATTTGAAATAATTAGCTCTACATTTAACACAACCTCAAATACAACGAAGATCTACCATGCACAACCTTTTACATATTCTTCAGCAACTTTTCCTTTGAACCTGGGGATTCTGAGACTGAATGGAATTTACGCGATTTGTCGTAAAATCGCAAATCAAAAAGACATGTTTTCATGCAATTTTTTTTGTGTTCGGAACATGTTTTTATTTTATGTAATATATGCAAAGCTCATACATATGATATGGATAAATACCGTGACATTTTCATATAGTTTTTTTTATTATTTAAGATAATTATTATCAATTTATACTAAAATTAGGTGCAAAAATCGGCAATTTAGTTACCACGTCTTTGTTATTAAAAATTAAAGTACAACAAACATTATTTAATTATTAAAAACATTTGATTTGATTAAATATGATTGTTTTAATATAATTTAGTCATAAAAAAATGTCATGTCATATGTCTAAGACTACAATTTGACTGCTTATAGTGTGAGCAAAATGCTCTATGCGCGAATGTCTATGAAACTTTCGAGGGCGCGAGTTGTGCCGCCATGCTGGGTTAAAACTGCCAATACGTCACAACCAAGTACCGTTTTTACTTGCTTCTGACGTCTTGTGGCCCTACTCTAGAATGTTGATGCGTTATATCTTTGTTAAATCCATGTATATTAATTCAACAAAATCAAAAATACGTATCCATTATTTTTCAAAACTTTTACTGACGGACTAAAGAGATTTCCAATTTATTGATACTGTCAATGCTACTGTCATGCCTTGGCTACACAATGCGATCATCATCATCAGCCTACAAATGTTCCCACTGCTGGGACACAGGCCTCCTCTCTGTGAGAAGGAGTGGGCGAATTTTTGGTTCTAGTACATGCCGGTTTCCTCACGATGTTTTCCTTCACCGTTTTGAGAGCAGTGGTGTTGAAATAAATTACACAAAGTAATGCGCCTGACGGGGTTCGAATCCACGACCTACAACTCGTAAGTCGAGGCCGATACCACTGGGCCACCACTGCTCTGCGATCAGTGCGATCAGTGTCTCGGAAAGCACGTTAAGCTGTTGGTCCTGCTCCTGATCTCTGTCCAGTCGTGTTGGATTACCGTCCCTTCGGACTGTAAGACTTCTTTTTTTTATAAACCGTTGCCCCACACTAGGAATTTCCGTTTATTTATTATTTACTACCCGTTGTACTACCAGTAGTACCACGGGAAAAAAATTACCCGTTGTACTACCAAGAGATCTAGTAGTACCACGGGAAATTAAAATTTCCCCGTGGTACTACTAGATCTCTTCTCTCTTTTTTTACTACTCACTTATTTTATATATAGATTAATTATTCAAAGTTCTCTGTATAATCTTCCGTATACCATATCCTTATTACTTTGCACTAGTTTTTATTTTTAGTTTTTAAAATCGTCATATGAGGCCTCTCGCCCTGTGTGGAGTGGAAAAAAATGGCGGACTCGTACTGACTAAAATCTACCGTGTTCCTTCAATTGCCCTTTTCATTCCAGGGTCACGGTTAACTGTGTAGACAGTCCCGCGATACCGGCATAGTAAACGAGTAGTACCACGGGTAAATTAAAATTTCCCGTGGTACTACTAGATCTCTTGGTAGTACTACGGGTAATTTTTTTCCCGTGGTACTACTGGTAGTACAACGGGTAGTACCACGGGCAATAAACGGGAAATTCTCCTGTGTCGTGAATTCGTTTACAATAAAAAACATAAAAACACAAACACTCACACCCGGAACATGTTCTAGTAGATCATACAAATATTTGTTCCGTAAGGAGATCGAACCCGCTACACGCTGCTCAGTAGTCGATGACTCAGCCACTGCACCTTCAAAAATTTATGTGGCCATACGCTATTGAACTAATCGTGCAAGTGAGATTTTTTTCTAATAAATTCATTTCAATTTGGCTGATATGTTATATAGCTGAAGTCATGGCTACATTAATGTTGCTCGTATCGTATAAAGAAATCAAAAATCGCTAGTAATATTAAGAGTAAGACCTTAAATCAGTTCATTAATCAACGTATAACAACATAGTTACAATGGAATGCTAGGAATGTCTAACACATTCCTTTTCGTGTTATAGTCATACGCAATGTTCTTCGTCAACCGACTCAGAAAAAACTCGTACTTGGGGGTATCGTAAAATTGTTTTATTTCGCGTCGAGACTAAAAGTCATTTATAGGCGGGTAGTTCTGAATTTTTACAGAGTTTTGGTGTTGTAGTCGGAAGACGTTGTTCATCGTTAACCGGTTGATAATTAAAGTGAAGTACCTAATGTGCTCATGAGTATAAATAAGCTCGCACAGGACGTCAACGGGACTCATTTACGATTAAACTTTGTCGGCTGTTACACTTTCTCTCTTCATTAGAATCTTGTGACACCTTGCGTAACAGATTTTTTTAAAAATATTTTTTTGTATTCGATATTTTATTTAAAATAAAATTAGTTAAGTGTTCGCCCCGGATTAGGGTAAGTGCCAAAAGCAATCCAAAAAATTATTATAACCGCTAGCTCATATTTTGTTTTTTTATATTGAGTAGGTACCTTCGGACTCAATTATTGTGTGTTCATATATTTTTTCTTTGTCCGTTGGTTTTATTTTTTTTAAGCCTCGAGTATTTGATACGCTCGTAGGTCTTACTATGATTTTGTGTGTTAATGCTTCACGCTAACTAGAACTATCGTTCCTGCCTTGTAAACTCCGATCTGATGACGACCAATAATCACAAACACCCTTAGTGCCGTACGTCCTAGCTTTCGCCTATGCTGTGAGGTCATCATCAGAGAGGATTAGCAGAGGACTTTTATTTACCGCTGGACGTTGATTCCAGGGAACAAGATTGGGAGTTAAATAACTCCATCTTCAACGTTCGTGAGTCCAGCTCTGACTCACCCTACCGAACGTCTGAGGCCTGCACACGCAGCTGACCTGCCGCACACACCTAGCAGCGCACAGCCGACCTGCCGGCGCATCCACCACCTCGTCCCTGCGGTCACTTTCACCTCAGGGTCAACTCCACGGCGTCGCGTCGCTCCACTTACGCGATAGCCAGGGCAGTACTAGTGCGCCTACTTCACGGAACAATAAATGAACCAAGTGACGGCTGTGAACCACGACCTTAATAAATTATCTTGTTAACGTTGGTGAGTTTTTTTATTTCCAACTCACCTTCATACGTTACAGTGGCGCCCAGAAACGTGGTTTTTTTATAAAGGTCGCTTGGTTCTATTGTTCTGTGAGGTAGTGTTCTATTTTGGTGTTTGTGTGTTTTTTTATTTTTTTTTGTGTTTGTGAAAACGTTTTTTGGTTTAACGCAGCCAAAGTGTACCCTACCCTACGCATTATTTTTTTTTGTTAAAAAAGAAAGTAACGGTTTTTTTTTTCTGTCGCGTTATATTATTATTTATTTTAAAATCTTTTCATAGTAGTAGGGCTCTTGTGAAGGCCCGTCCGGGGAAGTACTACAACCACACTTATTTCAACCGTATAGCATTTTATGTTTCGGTTGTAGGGTGTGGGTGCCGGGTTTCTATTACAGGCACATATTTATACAACCTTTTCACCTGGGTTCGTCTGCCTATAAAAGAATTTTTACTTTCTTTTCTTTTATATAGGTACTTAAATTGTTTTTTTTTTTTATCGGTTATTGCAGAGTACCTCTTTCTGTCAATACCAATATTTTTTTCAATTCATTATTTCAACTGTAATAATTTTGAAACAGCAACTTTACTTTAATTCTAAACAGTACCTACACAATATTGCAGAGTACCTCATTCTGTGAATATTCTGTCAATTTATAATTTCCTCTCAAATCGTTTTCAATTGTAATTACTTTTTTTAAAACAACTTAACTTTTGTTTAACCTACATATTATTGCAGACTACCTCATTCTGTCAATATTCTGTCAATTTTTTTTCTCAATTTGTTTTCAATTGTAATTGTTTTTAACAACTTAACCTTTTGTAAAGCGTACACATTGGTTGCATTAACTCATTTTGTGTGTTATTTTATTTTTTTATTTCTGTGCAATTGTTTTTGTACTTGTTTTCTAGATTGTTCTCAACAAAAACGTTTGTAGTTTTAAATTTAAATTGTAACAGACGGAGTCTTAGTAGAATAACCGTTAATATATTTTTTTTTATCATTGTAAAAAAAAATTTTTTTTTTGGCACTTACCCACACTTACACATATAATTTTTTTTTCTCTCTTTTGAAAAAAGTTTTAATCATGGCTTATCCAGTTAAGTTTATGTCGCTTCATAAGTCTGAACTTGAGTATGTAGTGGCCATTAGAGGCGTATCACCAGCAACGGTACAGTACTTACATAAACGGATAGCTAAATATGGACCATTATTTCCATTATGACATTCTAGTTACTCTTTAATCATTATAACTTCAACAAATTTTTTTTTTGACATTCGTAAATTAATATATAAAAGTAAATCTTAACTTAATATTTTTAATACTACTATACCGAACTATCCAACCTACCATTGCTTTTCTATTGTTTACTTTTGGTCTTTTGTATAATGATGGCCTACACCATTCATTATATTTTATTAAATATTTTAAACCTTTCGGGACTACACCGACGGTTATTATAATGATCGTGGCTCTAACCCATTGATCACTTCAGTTATGTAATACATGGTTGTGTTTTCTTTGCACGGTTGTGTTTTTTTTTCTTTAGAGCGGTAGCAACTCTTTAAATAAGCCCTTGCAGGAGCGGTCGATTACTCCATAAATAAACCATAAATCATAAAAAACACAACTGTGTCTATAGAGCGGTAGCAACTCTTTAAATAAGCCCTTGCAGGAGCGGTCGATTACTCCATAAATAAACCATAAATCATAAAACACAACTGTGTCTTACAAACATAACTTTATCTTTAGAGCGGTAGCAACTCTTTAAATAAGCTCTTTGCAGGAGCGGTCGATTACTCCATAAATAAGCCATAAATCGAAACCAAAAACATGATTTTATCATCTAAATTTAGATTCAATTACATTAAAATCTAAAACTGGTAGGTGGATTAGTATTGGTCGGTAGATGGTTAAAGGAAAAAATTGTTTAATAGTAATATTTTATTGAACTCAATACATACGATTGCATTATTCTCTCGCTTAGTACACTTTCATCCTTGAAGAAAACTATTGTAAGGCATCAGGTTAGTGACAACAGGATACCTAAATATTTTATATTGTGCGACAGCTATCTCTAGTATCACTGAATACAATAGCTGCCGCTAGTTATGATTGTGAGAAGTATGAATAATAATTTTGATAGGTAAAACAATAGTTAGCTCTAATTCTTCGTGCGGATTTTGTCATTATAGAAGACAAAATCCTTGACTGCGCGAGGGGGTATTGTAACGTTGTGAATAATCAACGTTATCCTTTGACCTTAAATCAGTTCATTAATCAACGTATAACAACATAGTTACAATGGAATGCTAGGAATGTCTAACACATTCCTTTTCGTGTTATAGTCATACGCAATGTTCTTCGTCAACCGACTCAGAAAAAACTCGTACTTGGGGGTATCGTAAAATTGTTTTATTTCGCGTCGAGACTAAAAGTCATTTATAGGCGGGTAGTTCTGAATTTTTACAGAGTTTTGGTGTTGTAGTCGGAAGACGTTGTTCATCGTTAACCGGTTGATAATTAAAGTGAAGTACCTAATGTGCTCATGAGTATAAATAAGCTCGCACAGGACGTCAACGGGACTCATTTACGATTAAACTTTGTCGGCTGTTACACTTTCTCTCTTCATTAGAATCTTGTGACACCTTGCGTAACAGATTTTTTTAAAAATATTTTTTTGTATTCGATATTTTATTTAAAATAAAATTAGTTAAGTGTTCGCCCCGGATTAGGGTAAGTGCCAAAAGCAATCCAAAAAATTATTATAACCGCTAGCTCATATTTTGTTTTTTTATATTGAGTAGGTACCTTCGGACTCAATTATTGTGTGTTCATATATTTTTTCTTTGTCCGTTGGTTTTATTTTTTTTAAGCCTCGAGTATTTGATACGCTCGTAGGTCTTACTATGATTTTGTGTGTTAATGCTTCACGCTAACTAGAACTATCGTTCCTGCCTTGTAAACTCCGATCTGATGACGACCAATAATCACAAACACCCTTAGTGCCGTACGTCCTAGCTTTCGCCTATGCTGTGAGGTCATCATCAGAGAGGATTAGCAGAGGACTTTTATTTACCGCTGGACGTTGATTCCAGGGAACAAGATTGGGAGTTAAATAACTCCATCTTCAACGTTCGTGAGTCCAGCTCTGACTCACCCTACCGAACGTCTGAGGCCTGCACACGCAGCTGACCTGCCGCACACACCTAGCAGCGCACAGCCGACCTGCCGGCGCATCCACCACCTCGTCCCTGCGGTCACTTTCACCTCAGGGTCAACTCCACGGCGTCGCGTCGCTCCACTTACGCGATAGCCAGGGCAGTACTAGTGCGCCTACTTCACGGAACAATAAATGAACCAAGTGACGGCTGTGAACCACGACCTTAATAAATTATCTTGTTAACGTTGGTGAGTTTTTTTATTTTCAACTCACCTTCATACGTTACAGCGTGGTGGATTTCAGCTAATTATGCTATTACTTACAGTCTAATTATGCTTTTATTTACGATATTAAATAACAAATTTTGTAATTCAAACCCAATTTACAAAAATATTTTAGATAAATTTATTAGGCTGTTATAAAATCTCGTTTGCGATTAACGTTTTACGAGTAAGTTATGGTAAAATAATATTTAAATTAGTTGTTGATTACTCAACATGGAAGCAAACTTTATACATATCATTTATGTTTATTACCCGTTGATTATTCGTAACTTCGGCATTCGACCTGTTAGCAAACTGAGAAATGAATAAAATCTAACTTTAATATTATAAATGAATCAATCGCTGAATGAATCTTGTAGAAATTTGACTCGAGATAATTTTATCTTTATCATCTTCAGCCTATACCTAATGTTCCCACTGCTGGGACACAGGCCTCCTCCTCTGTGAGAGGGATTGGGCCATAATCCACCACCAGGGCCCAGAAGTCATGCCGGTTTCCTCACCATGTTTTCCTTCACCGTTTTAAGACCAGTGGTGATGAAATAAATTACCTAGGTAGGGAATAATCTGGAAAAAAACATACAATACCTACCGTTAAACCCGGTATTATGTTCCTGTGTGATCATTTCCGAATTACTCGTGGGCGAAGCAATAGCCAACAAATAACTAGTAGTCGACTAATTTAATAGGACCGACTTTTTATTTTCAAAAAGACTCAAACGAGAACGACTCTGTGTTCGAATCGTTTTCAAAAGAAAAGAAGCGTCCACTCCACACGCTGCCATCATCTGAAGGCGACTAAATCTTTTCATGCAAAGAAAATCATACAAAGAAACAAATACGAAAAAGAGATTGGCAATAATATGGGAAAAACAATAGTAAAATTAAAATACGAATTCTTGTCACAATTTTCTTTAATCAAAATACAAAATAAACATTTTTAATATAAAAACATTTTGGTATTTAAAACTATCCTAACTCATTGTACATTTACATTAGGTAACTACGAGAATACGAGTATTTTATAAAAAAATATCCAAGTCACGAGTATCAACTGTGAACAGAGGTTCTATCTCGAGAGCACGACGTGACGTAACGCCGCATTTTCACTAAAATGTCTCAGGGACATGTGACTTTTATGTGGCATGTCCCCGCGATTTGGTCTAACGTCGCTCAATATTTGTATTATTCATACTACCCAGTTCTTACTAGTGTCAACTAATTGTAATTTTTACCCGTGGTGCTAGGCAACTGGGCTTCTCCCAGTTGTAATGTCCCTTTGTGCTTATTGGTCTTGTTTTGTTCTGTCTCCTGCTTGCATGGAGGGAAGTGGAAACATATTTTTCCTACTCCTCCACTATTTTTTTCTGATTAATTTCGTTGCAGGATCCAAGACAGGTAAATTCATTCTCCGGGACACGTCGAGCTTCATTGTCATGGCGCTTTTCTGGTGGTTGCCACTGTTGATTCTGGCACACAGGAGTTACAGTGGTTTGGGAATAGTGTGGTGGGTTAGTGCGACAAGTCCTGTGACCCATAGATGCCGCAGGTGACTTTGGACGACAACGCGCGCCACTCTTGGTATCCGACGCAGTATAATAATGTCCCCGATGAAAATGCGGCTTCAACGCCAAGTAAATACTTTGATATAGTATTAATTACTCAATATTTTGATTTTATTTATGTAAATGAGGGATACAATTTGTACATTTTCCAAGAGAATTACTAACATGAGGAATACTTATATCTTCGATTAATGATCTACGTATTTACTTAACGTTTACGTCACAAGCTCGTGCTAGTACCTCAGGTGTAATCACACACATAGTAATTAATATAAATCCCACATCCATCAAAGAACTTACCTAAATACTAAGTCGTCTTTTTACAGGCGTACTTATTCAGTTTTTTTTATTACATTACCTACCCAATTATTTGAGGCAGTCGTGTAAAATATACATCATACAGTCTATTTAATTGTTTAATCTTTGAGCAAATACCAATAAAATTGAGTTCGATCACCATGCTCAAAAAACCGCGTTTAAAACCTGTCAGTTTCACCACTATACAAAAAGATAAATGACTCACAAACCCGATATTATCCGAAAATACTTGATTCGTGAGTCTGTTTTTATTATTTTTCTTGTCAACCAATAATGAAGAAGATACGACCTTTTTTAAATTCACAATACGTACGCCTTGCTAGGATCCCTTTTTCCGAACGGAGTATCGAAGAACGTCACACCCTGTTCCTCATAACGTTAACATAACTTCTTTTAAAAGCAGTTAAGATTAATTAGATCACGTTCAATTTCAGTAGTGTAATTCAACCGTATGTACACGCACTAACATCAGCTTATTATGCTCTAAATAAAAGTAATACCAACTGAGTGGTTGTCCATTATAATGTATGTATACTCGTTGAAACATCAATTCGAAACAAAAGTCTTTCATCAATTTGTTTTCATTATTTCTGGTCTTCATAAACTATTTAAAGTTTCTTTACTCTACTTAAACGTATTTACAAAATATCACTAAAATGTAAAGGTACTTGAAAAAGTATGACTACGTAATATAATCTTCTGTTAATTAATCTCCATATCTGAGTCTTGTTCTTTATCTCCAATTTCCTTTATTACAAATCTTACCAAATCATCCTTTTTGGGACGCAAAAATTAACAAATGAGTCCTCCCGAATAGAGTGGAAGAGAATGTCAGACTTGTACTGACTAAAAAGCCACTCTATTTTTTCAGTATCCTGTTGCATTCCAGAGCCACGGTGTCTTCATAAGACGGTTCCGTGCACCAAATCATTCTTAACACTAATATTTACAAGAACCATAAGAACCAAATCCTCACTAACTCAAGCCTCATTCCTTCTCCTGTCTTGTGAGACCAGATCGAGTTTCCCCGCAGGTTCCACTGGGATGGAAGGTCTTCTCTCGTGGCTGTCTCTGTCGGTGACGGCTTTCCACAGCTGGATGAGAGGCAGCTCGACGAGCAGACAGAGAGGCACTGAGGCGATGTAGCTCAGCACTGATGACGTGATTAAGAGGGACAGCTGGAAGGAAAACATGCATTGAAACACCATACCAAACCATTTTTGAGACATTCTAAACGCATTATCCCCAAACCACTGACAGTAGTCTTGCCCAGATGGTACATGTCATAGTTTAGCAAAATCAAATGCCATTTATTCAAAATAGGCTGATTTATCAGCACTTTTTGAAGGTCAATTTTCCCAAAGCGACTGTCGCCCTTCGATACTTCCTAGTTTTTCGGCTGGGGGAAGAAGAAGTAGCGGAAAAAACTCCCCAGCAACACATCTGTCTGTACGGTTAGAACCAAGATTTTATACAATTTAATAGAATGATTATATTACACATCAATCCGAAATTACATCCCAATTGTGACTAGAAGGCACAAAATGATAAAATAGGATATAGCACGTGTGCAAGTAGAATTGCTGTTGAAAATCAACCTTACCACATACGCTATGTTTTTTTTTTATTAATTGAATTAGATAGAAGTAGAATTGTATAAAAAGGCAGACACTAAACATAAAACACAGCTATAGGTGATAGAAAAAACTTTCGTTTAACTTTACGTTTCAGATTTTCGGCACTGTTTCAAGCGACTATGCTAAATTTCCCGTTTATGGTACTGATAGTGTTGATGACCATGTTAGTATAAAAACTTACCATAGATAGCACAGAGGCATGTCCCAGCTGAGTGTTGCCAGCCAGCGTGACGCGGAGCACGATGAAGTGGATCAGGAACACGCAGTACGACAGTCTGCCCAGGATGTGGAAACCACGCCATTCTAACGAGTCGCGGATGAGAGCTGCAATGAACATATTGATGATAGCGCTGTAGTCTAGGAAATATTGACACAGATGGGCTTGGTGTTGAATTTTTTTAATATGACCCACTGACCATGATTTCAGAGGTGTACCTTTAGGTAATAAAGGGCATGTTATAAAGGGCAGGCATCTCATCAACCTGCACTAACCTCCAAGACTGCTTCTGAGAAACTTCTGATGGAAAAACCCAATAACATTTTGTCCGACCTGGAAATTGAAACCAGGACTTCCTGCTCAGCAATCGCCTACAGACACTAAATTAACGTAGTAGTTAAAGTGCTCAAACACACTGCGAGACTAGCGCGGGTGCTGAAATTTCAAACATATAAAATGACTCCACAAAGTGTAATACTCACACCAACACCTAGAGAAGCAGCCCAGCATGAAGATACTGAAGAAGACGGCGACCAGAGGCCTGTCCAGCGCGGAGTAGAGGGCGGAGGCCCACACCGGCAGCGGCGAGTCTCCGAGGAACACGGTGCCTGCCAGCAGCACCGCGCTGCCCAGGAACAGAGCCGCGTGGAAGAGGACGTTGAACCACTGGGAACAGAGGAAAGGTTAGGACATTACGTCTCACCTCACGTCGAATTGGCTTGTTAGAAATCCGTAGATACCCAAAACTACATCCACAATAGACCGCACGGACGAATGAAACTCGCCGCCCATTCCACTCCCCCATCCCCTGCGGGGTACATTACCGACCGATCGAGCGGTCTAGTATCAGAATCGTCGTGATGCTCTAACTAAACTGTTTGCCTATGCAAATGTATGTCACAGAAAATTTAGAAAACCCATGCAGGATTATTTATTTTAGGTAATTTTTACACTATACCAGTCCCTTGGTCCGGTCCGATCTTTTGCTCCTACCACACGTACCCACGTGTGATAGGAGGCATCAAAGGATTTCATAAAAGCCAATGCGACGTGAGATCCGGTTTATCTCGAGTGAAATTCTCGGTAAAGAGGCGTCATATGAGAATCACTTCAGCTAATAGTTCCCCATCTTGTTGCACCAGTCAAGTTGAGAAATGAAATATCATACTGAATGTTCTCACCTTGCTGTCTTTAAGTTTCATTTCTCCTTTCACGTTGTTGTGGTAGAGTATGAAGGCGGTGGCGACACCTCCGATATAGCCCGGCAGGTTCATCCAGAACGGCAGGTACAACAGCGTTAAGATCTTGGAGCCAGCGAACATGTTGCGGAGAACCCTGTTTAGAATACAATAAGAATGTGTTAAAATGTCAGAAATGAAATAAAGATTAAGAGGTTATTTATAAGTTTAGTGAAAAAAGAGAATAGTTAGAAAGGTTCGTATAAATGTTAACGTTAAAACCACCGCCCGCCGGGGTAAATGAAACTTTATCTTTGCTATCCGTCCCGCTACTTCCAGACCCTGACTCTAGCGGGGTCGATTAAATAATTTTTAAATCTGTCCAATTGTCGGGAAAGGGGTGGATGTGCACAAATCCTTTATTCTATGCCATCCACCCCGTTACATAACGATGCCAACCATAGCTGGTCGATCATACAACTTGGATGTAATGGATGGCAACGGATGAAACCAACACGAAATATCTTCTATATCGTTAGTCTGTTTGCAAACATTACAGTCATAACACAAACACCCAAACCCAGAACAGTTAAGAGATATTTACCAATTTCTTTAAATTTTTTTTTAGGGTTTTTTTTTTTTTTTTTTTTTTTTTCGTGGTAAAATCATCAAATGAGTCCTCCCACCCCGGGCAGGGCGGGAGGGACTGTCAGACTTGTACTGACTAAAATCCACGGTGTCCTTCAATAGCCCGTTATGTCCCGGGGTCACGGTAATGAGATAAGTCCCGCAACCCCGGCAGGCTTTGACCCTCTAGAGGGGGGCCCCGTCATCATGCTGACACTCCTTGAGGCGCGCGTGGAACACAACGCGCCGTCGACCCGGGCATGGTCCATGGTCGGGTGGCGAGTTGCCCTTTACTCGCCGCCCGCATGCCCGCGCCTACGGTGGCCGGAAATCGTCCCGCGACGTCCGACGCCGTGGGCGTCTACCACTGCGGCTGGGGCGGAGGGAGGACGCTGTCCTCTCTCTCTCGCGGCTCGCCTCCTCCTTCACGAGCATAACTGCTTCGCAGAAGGAGGCGACCGCTTCCCACTCCGTCTCGCCCCGCAGCATGGCCTCGACCAATGCCGGGCGCGAGAGGTCTCCGCCTATCGCCGCCGAGAGGACACGGCGGTGCTCTGCCCAAGCGGGGCAGTCCTGCACCGTATGCTCCACCGTGTCCTCCGGGCGATCTTCGCAGTGGTGACACCCGGGCGTCTCTTCCCTCCTTATCAGACACAGGAACCTCCCGAAACTTCCGTGTCCGGTGAGGACCTGCGTCATGCGGTAAGTCAGGACGCCGTGACGTCTTTCCAGCCACTCCTCAAAGAGGGGTCTTACCGCCGCGATTGCGGCGTGCCCGGACCTCGGTTGCGACAGTCGTCCCCTCCATACTGCCCTGAGATCGCACCGGTTTTTTAGGGTTTAAGATTTTTTTAATAGTATTTAATTTTTTTTTAGTATAAATTACCTTAGATCATAATTATTATTATAATGTTCTATGCGTGAACCGACCCTTCGACTGACAGTGCAGCAGCCTATTGCTGAACCACTGGGCCCAATCACCCACCACGGCATCTTATATTATCATATTCCTTATACATTGTACTTACTCTGGAGTCTGAGCCGTGACGATGGGCGTGAGGTCGTAGAAGTAAACCACCAGGCCGGCAGACAATGAGGAGGCCACGACGAGCGCCATCAGAAGCGGGATGGTGGCGCGTTTGTATCTCATGAGGATCAGCAGCAGGAACACGCCGATGATGTGGAGCTGCATGTCTGCTGCTAAGTACCTGGACGTAGGAAATTAAACATAGAGAATATATTAAGAGGTAACTCCATCTGATTTTTCCAACAAACGTATCCCGCTGTTTTTATCATGGATAATGCCCCTAGAGCAATGATATTTTTCTGAAAAATGTAGGCCTTATTACTACGTGCTCCTATCATTTCCTTTTGTCCTAAACATAATCAGTAAAGAAAATATGACAAACCAAAAACCTAAAAAGATGGTCCGTTATTACCACCATGTTCGGTTTCCTCAAATACCTGTTTTTCAAATTCCTTGGGACTACCGTCCTGTCTTAAGTTATTTAAAGAAGCTGATAAGCAAATGTTCTGACATTGCGATCAGCGCCGTAACTAAGCCTTCTAAGCGCCTTGTGCGAGCTTCTTTAACTTCGCTCTGGTCTGGCCATTTTTGTGCCATTCCAAGGTCCACGACCTGTGCCTGGCTACCGTTGTGACACCCCCATTTCGGCACTGATCGCAATCATATTGTCTATGAACCCTATCTTTTAATTATGAAGATATTAACATTTTTACACTTTTTATATTTTTTGTACAACTTTGATTTTGAATTCCTTCATTGCCCTTTTCCTATTCAATGCATCCATCAGCAAAATATTTTGAATGAGTCATTGAGCCCATAAAGAAACAAATCATCATCAGCCTATAAATGTTCCCACTGCTGGGACACAGGCCTCCTCTCTGAGAGAGGGAGTGGGCCATAATTCACCACGCGGGCCCAGTGCGGGTTGGTGGATGTCACATGTCTTCGAATTTTTGGTTCTAGGACATGCCGGTTTCCTCACGATGTTTTCCTTCACCGTTTTGAGCAGTGGAGATGAAACAAATTACACAAAGTAATGTGCCTGGCTGGATTCGAACCCACGACCTACAAGTCGTAAGTCGGGGCCGATACCACTGGGCCACCACTGCTCCGGGCTGGGCTACCGCTGCAAGAAACAAATATTTCCTAGCAATAAAATTGAATGGATACTCGTATCTAAATTCTTCGAAACCTACTTACCAAGTATGTCCCATACAGAACTTGCCGGTAGGTAGATGGTTGTGAACATACAACACGTGGTACCACCAGCGCTCGGAGCAGTCGTGGGCTTCTCTCTCGACCAGCCACGACCACTGTGGCCCATTGCCCAACAGTGGGAACCACGCTATCGTGAACCACAGTGCGAATACTGCCAGTGGCGTTAATCTGGAACAGCAACCGTATATAAATACATGGAAATGAATTGAAGAATTCCATGATTGTAGGTAAGAACCACGGTGGCTCAGTTGGTAAGAGCATCGAATGTTCTGAATCTGAAGGTCGCAGGTTTAAATCCCTCTCGAGGTTCATTAATTTTTTTTTCACAGAAAATCTTAGAAATTCACGATGCATGCGTTAATGCGTATAATGTTTAAAAATATTTAAATACATAAAGAATCGTAAGTCTTACAAAAACTTTACGAGCTGAGATACCCCTATTTAAATAAAATGTTGAAAATATCACCTGCATCACTACCAGAAAAGAAAAATACCAGGAAAGCTGGCAATGCCCAAAAACAGGTCAGCTCTCAGGTGGAAGGAAGAGTCAAATAAGCTTTAATAGCTTCCTTCAGAGGAATTATGACCTGTCTGCTATCTTACCTGATCCACCTGTTGACGATGGACATCAAGCATTTGAAGAAGGTGATGGGTTTTGTGGGAGAGGAGACGAGGGTTGCGTACGCGGTGAGGAATCCCGACATCGCGAAGAAGGCTTGCAGCCACAATGGGGAGTTGAGCACTGCTTGCCAGGTGAAATGATCATACATCTGAGAGGAAAAAAAGTATTTTGAAGGTAGTTTATAGATCAGTAGTATATGCATTGGCTTCTTTTGCCATATCTATTATTGGAATCAAATATAGCAGCTCACATTTTAGGACCCATTAATATTAGTAGTCATTTTACCCGGTGCTAGGCTACTGGGCTTCTCCCAGTTGTAATGTCCCTTTGTGCCTATTGGCCTTGTTTTGTTCTGTCTCCTGGTTGCATGGAGGGAAGTGGAAACATATTTTTCCTACTCCTCCACTATTATTTTCTGATTAATTTTGTTGCAGGATCCAAGACAGGTAAATTCATTCTCCGGGACACGTCGAGCTTCATTGTCTCGGCGCTTTTCTGGTGGTTGCAACTGTTGATTCTGGCTTTCAGGAGTTGCAGTGGTTTGGGAATAGTGTAGTGGGTTTGTCCCAAAAAAATAATGCCTTGGTTTCACCCGCGTAGAGTTTAGTAAGTGCCCCACGAGATAAAAAGTGTTAATCCAGGTTATATAACTATCTGTTACCAATGAAGTTAGCAGTGGTTTTTTCGTAAAAATGTACCAAACATCCATTAATGAATCCATCCTCACAAATATTTATATTTAAAATAACTAGTAAGATAAGATTCTTCGTTGTTACTGGCGATGTTGCTATGAAAATGTTTCCTGTCATATAACGTCGCCTGAGACAGTACACAAGTTACTTCTACTGCACTTTTTGAAACATAGAATACAGGGCAGGAGCTGACATATTTACCATTTAAAAGACTAAAAATCAGTAATGACTTACCCTTTCCACGAACTGAGGATTGTCAATGTACGAGTAGATGAAAATCAACATAACGTGAGAAAAGATCACGCACTGCATGCCCAAAAACCTGGAAATTCACAAAAACTTTAAACAATTTGCAGGTAGTCTACATGAAAGTTGAAGACCATGCTTCATGTGAAGCGGTTATTATCTCTAAAGTAGGCAAGGACAAACCTTTTTGTATCAGATACACGTTTTCAGTAAAAAATAATCTCTTACGGCAGGCCAAGAAGAAGATAAAGGTATGAGCTGGACTCATTTTTAAATGATAAAAATCCGTAGTAGATTACAAAAGGTGGAAAGAGCAAAGTTTTTTTATTTATTTTATTAAATAGGAACAACAAACAGCTACACTATGTGATACTACAACATAATAACATATTAACTTAAATAATAATGTAGCCCACAACGCTGTTCACAGATTACCGTGATTGAATACATTTTTAAAATGCTAGGGAATAGCTATTCATGTATGATAGTTATTTTAACTAGAAAAAACAGAATAAGAAAAATAATATACACGATAAAATCACATCATATCTAGGAACGTGAAACTGTCTCATTCAAAAGGCTTCGAAATAATTTCATGGAGCACGTAAATATGTCTAAGTGTTCGAATTGTTCATTATAAGATGCTGCCATTCGCCGGATTGGTGAACGTTGGCCAGTATTAGATCGGCAGGTACCTTTTGCAAATAGCGTACCCGCTCGCATTTGCCTTCTATGAAGTAAGACAACAACTAGAGATGCAGCCCAATGGGACAAAGTAGGCTCCTAAAAATAATACACGTTTTCACATACTTATACTTTGCCCTATACTATGATATAAAAACCACAATGATTTTGACTGTTGGATATGGGCAGCGTAGGACCAGTCGTTGTGGATTTAGAATACTTTGATCCATGCTCATTAGTGGTTGATGACGATTAGAGTTATAAAGATTTACCTGATGCCTTCAATACACGCCACATCTTTCATCCGGTCGTCACTCCTCGGTTTTGTTCGGTCATACGTCAGTATATCAAAATTGCGCTTCAATGAAAATGCCAGCAAGTATCTATTGCCTATAAAATTAATAGGAAGATTGTGATTAGAAAGTGTTTACTTACTACACCATCACACAGTTTAATTTTGCCTAATTGTAAGATATCTTCAATATTGGTCACGGTTAATGTGTGATTTTTCTTTTGTCTCAAAGTCAATTTGCATCAATATGCTGGAAATATTTATGCATGATATGAGAATCTAGCATATCATTTATCTTAATATTTTGCTACTAAAGATCTCAGATCTATCCTGAAGCCTAATTATTCAAAAATATAATATTATTTTCCCAACTATATTTGTGATGACTTCTATTCAAAACCGATGCAGCTGACTATCAATATTTTACATGAAGTCAGAAAGTCAGTTAATTAACCCAATTAAAAAAAATCATTAAAAAAAAATATACAATCGAATTGAGAACCTCCTCCTTTTTTTTCGCCAGTTAAAATAAGGTAAGTATTTTGATCTCGGTCGCGGGACTTATACCATTACCGTGACCCTGGAACGTAAAGGGCTAATGAAGGTCGCCGTGGATTTTAGTCAGTACAAGTCTGACAGTCCTTCCTGCCCTGCCCTGGATGGGAGGACTCATTTGATGATATTACCACGCAAAAAAACATTTTTTTTTATCTAACTAGTGTCAATAAATCGTCACTTCATTGTATCATCTAAAATCAATTCATTAAACAGTCCCCCTAATCACCCGCCTTTCGCCACTTCTTATTTAAACAAGAATATGAAGTGGTTAGTACTGGGTAAAACCCTTTACCACTGGTATTCAACAATAGACAGCACGACCATAAATTTCTCATAAAAAAATCTTTCAACAACAGTAAGTACACTCAGCCTTAGCGCATCGGTCTCCAAGTACATGTACTCCGGTGGCCAGGCAGGCCAGTGCCACCAGCATAGTGCAGACGACGGCCAGCGAGCGCGCCGGGCCCGTGCTGGACGGCGGGGCGTCCACCGACATGCACCACTCCACGGAGAGGACCTCGGCCTGGAAGGAGGAGACGGAACGATTTGAAATTATGAGTCTTAGTTTATTTGGAGTTATTATATGCACTATATTGTATACATTTAATTTAATTTCGGTTGGCGCAGTGCCAGAACGATTGACAGCTACGCAGCGAGTCGCGGGTTCGATTCCCGCAAGGAACAAATATTTTTGTATGATCTACAAGTTGTTGTTCCGGGTCTGGGTGTTTGTATATGAGTATTTCTATGTTTGTAAACGCACCCACGACACAGGTAAAATTCCTAGTATGGAGCAAAGTAAAAAAAAAGTCTTTTTCTAATAAGGAGCTATCAGTTAATCAAAGTTATAATCTAGAAAGCACATAATTAAGTTGGAGAGCGCCACTGTGCTACTTTAGATCAAAACGCAGCTCTCGTCTATGTATTTATAAAAAGCAGGACAATGAACCGAGGTTTTGTAGGACCAATATCAAAATATTAATTTGTTCATGAAGCTATAGAAACTTGAATTAAGATAAAGGTCGTATAGTAATTGTCGGTACTACAAAAAAAATAGCAGACCTGGAGCTGGAGTTTCATTCCCAACTCCTACTAACAGAAAAGTCTTAAATAATAATCTGAATAGGTTATTTCTAGGCAAGTACTTCACCGTAGACTACATCACACACGTCGCTTACTCTCAGGCAACAGTCCCTCCCGTCCCACACTGGGCGGGAGGACTCATTTGATGACTCAAAAAAAAAAACCGGCCAAGTGCGAGTTGGACTCACCCATGAAGGGTTCCGTAAAGCATAGTTTAGGATTATAATTATATTGAGATTAGTAAGTTATACACACAAACAATAAAAATAACTTTGTTTTTCATAGTGTTTGTATGAATGGCAAAGTTATATTGGCGGTTTTTGAAAATGTACTATATCTCAAAAACTGCTAACTAAATCTCATCCAAACCAATTTTCATTGGAAGTTTTTTTTTTTTGAGGTCTACATATTTTTTTTTAGTTTTATCATTCTCTTATTTTAAAAGTTACAGGGGGGACACACATTTTACCACAAAAAATGACATTAGTAACCTCAATATAATTTTTAAAGACCTATCCATAGATACCCCACACGTATGGGTTTGGTGAAAAAAACATTTTGAGTTTCAATTCTAAGTATGGGGGGTACCTCCAAAATTTGTTTTGTTTTTATTTTTGTATAAAAATCCTAATGCGGTTCACATAATACATCTACTTACCAAGTTTCAACAGGATAGCTCTCATACTTTCGAAGAAAAGTGGCTGTGACATACGGACGGACAGACAGACAGACATGACGAATCTATAAGGGTTCCGTTTTTGCCATTTGGAACCTAAAAAAGGTAGTGGACAACCGGATGCCTGTCGCTAGATGAAAAAAAACTCTTTGCTTCGCTTCTTTAAAGGACGAAGTTTGGGTTGTGTAGATATACCTACTACCATTTTTTCTAGTCTTGTAAACTACTAGCTATGACATTTCATAGTTTGCAACTCACCTGAAGTCCATATTGTGCCACACTGTTGGCGATACATCCCTGCGCAGCATCATGCCAGCCTCCCGTCTGGTTCTGACGGCCACACCGCGACACACATACTCCTCTATGGACCAGAGTTCTGTTGTAATGCTTCAGCGACTGCTTGGAGTAATCCTGGAATTAAAAGAAAACTTGTGAAAATTAAGTACTTGATGGATGGATGTATGGCAGACGGTTGGTGTTGCAGACATGTGGCAAAATGGATATAATAATAATATAATAATAATTATTTATTCATCAAAGTAGGTACAACAGTTTCTTAATCTAATACAATTTTGGTATTAACTAGAGTTAGTACCTACACTGTAACACAGAATTTTAAAATTCGCTAACTCCTAAACTAAGTCAAGCTTGTATTATAGGAGTTAGTGAGCTGTTGATTTAGACACAATCCCGAACTTAAATTATGTAACTGTAGTACATAAAGAACATATGGATGGGCAAACTTAGTGTGGGACGCCATGCGGCAAAATGGATCGATAATTTGAAGAATGACAGTCGCTGAATGATCGTCTGCTGCGAAGCGTGTCACGGGTTCGATCCCCGCACGGAACAAATATGGGATGTTTGTAATCGCACCCATGATACAAGAGAAATACTTAGTGTGGGGCAACGTGGCAGGCAGCGGATGGATGCGGACTGCCTAAGACCGGAAGGGTTGAATCTTTGGGGAAAGCTTACATTCAGCAATGGACGGCAGTTGGCTATCTACATAAACTATCGGCGAAATATTTTACGGCAAGACGTGGTCACATTCGTCATCAATTCTTCTTCTTCTTCTTCTTCTTGCCCTTATCCCATTCTACTTGGGGTCGGCGCAACACGTCTTTTCGTTCTTTTTCCATTCTCCCCTATCAGACGTCACAGTGTCATTTACTCCTTACATTCGTCAGCAATAAACATAAATGTTGTAGTTGAATATGACAAAATTCCATATCTAATGAAATACTGCTATCACAACACCCATGATGAAAATTAGGCAACGCATGGCTATGGCAATGATTCCCTAGACAGTTTCAGATTAGAACTAGGTGTTTAACAATACTCGTCAGTAGAAAGTTCTCGACTCGTTATTAAATAAAAAATAATGTGAGTCAAATTTTCGAGCTTCTAGTAAAAGCTTGCAACACACAGCGATTTATTTTACTCTCGTCTCTATAATAATCATTAACAGTTTTCAATTCAAACAATCATTACTCCAGTAACCCCTTAACCTCACTTATATTATAAATACGAACATATAATTTAATTATTCAGACACATTCTATACAACCGTTAAACGAACACAAGTCGGAGTGACCTTGGACACAACTCTGATGTTTCGACACCAGACCGGTGAACCCAGACAACTCGAGCTTATTACTTTCTCAATAAGAAGGACGTTTTGACGAAATATTATGAGATAACCTTTATTTTATAATAATAATTTAGTTGATAATTGACTCAGAAATGAATGAACTGACAAAAAATAACCTTCTATGCAGTATACTTAGTAGAGCACACGAGGTTATATTAGTAATGCATAGATGCAGGTCTGTGCAGTAACAGTGAAGAAACCTTGTTATATCACTGTTATTATTTTTTTGCCTACATCTGGTATTTCTTTAGTCGGGGTTAACCTTCAAAAAGCAACCGCAGTATTTGTGGATAAGTCCAGGCAGTGTGGTATTTTGTCCTCACTAAAATCACTTGATTGTAGATTGTTCTCTACACTTGATATGAGGTACAGCTCCCTTGGGTACCTACTGCTCCTAAAGGATCATCGAACTTGCTAAATATATCGATAGTTCAGTATCGGATATCATAGTTGTTGTCCCTCCGACATCCATAGGTGCATTAAATATTTGATTTAAATAAAATATATTCTCTTTTATCGAGGAAAAGAAAACGAAACAACAGTCACTACCGATGCTCTAATTAATAGGAACTTAAATTTACATTTTATGCCAAACGAACTAGAGCAAAATGAAAGTAAACAGAAACGGTGTAATCTTGACTTTAGCCAGCCCTATTCGGAGAATGTTGTGAATTTATTTAAATGGCAAAAGTCATTTACTGTGATAGATCAGGTTTAATTGCTACACAGAGGGTCAGAGCCCGTTCGTCTCCTAAGATTCGCACCCTGTGCCCACTCGTCCCCTGGAACTTTTGAGGGGCCCATTCGTCCCCTGAAGAATATTAATTTTTATTCATTCTTCTAATATAAGTACATGTACATGTGTATACTGCAGCTTGGTAGTCCTGGTACAGTCGCGCAGAAAACGGTAAAACAAAAAATTAATGTTAGCAAAACAGAATTAATGTTAGAACGTTCATTATTTTTGTACATTAAAACAACTTTTTGAAAAAAAGGGAACCGACTTCAAAACCAAACACAAAAAAACTATAAAATAACTTTTCTTTCGGAAGTCGGTGGCTTTGTTTTTTATTTCATTGACTATAGCCACCGACTTCCGAAAGATAAGTTATTTTACAGTTTCTTTGTGTTTGGTTTTGAAGTCGGTTCCGTTTTTTTCAAAAAAAAAATATTTTCCCCTTTTTAGTTTAGATATTCAACAAAAATCTACTTATAATCGTCGACTTTGAAAATCTACAATCCTAGTAAGTAATAAAAACGGATCTATGCGGGCAATTTCGCGAGATATTCATTATTGTTATATATTAAAACCTTCCCCAGAATGAATACTTTTCTGAAAACCGCATCAAAATCGGTTAAGCCAAACGCGAGATAATCGCGGAAAAACATGCAATGGTCACTGAAAATCTACAATCCAAGTAAGCAAAAACGAATCCACGCGGGCAACGTCACGGGATATCTATTAGTGTTATATACTAAAACCTTCTCCAGAATGTAATGAACACTTCGCTGAAAACCGCAACAAAATCCGTTCAGCCAAACAAACATACATACATACAGGTCGAACTGAGAACCTACTTTTTTTTGAAGTTGGTTAAAAAGGGTGACGACTCCACATTGAGCTAAAACGAAACACTAAGAATACAAGAACATAATAACATCCATTAATATGAAAATAATAATTGCGGAAAAAAAATTGCTATACATACACACATCAAAAGTGTCTAGGGATCAACATATATTTTTGCAATAACTTTTCTCCTGATTGATATTAATTAAAATTTTCTTTAAGGATTCATCAAATAAAGTGTTTTCGTTTGTCACAGTAACGATAAACCAAGTCACCTTTGCATTAATAAAGAAATTTGCCATTTTCCTAATAAAGGGATTTTTGACATTTGAACCACTAACACAAAAGTTCGAAAAAAAGACTGAAATAACAGTTTTCTTTAAAATTTTATTGGGTAACTTAAGCAATTAATAATCCGTGTTTCTACCGCGAACACTAACAACACAAGAACATCGGTTTGGCATACTCAAAATGAGTTCATCCAAATCACGCTGTGGAATGGCCGCCCATGTTCGTTGCAACAACAAAAAAAGGTCTTCTTGCGACTGGATACCCTCCATATTCGGCAGAGCTCTTCTCTGTAGCATATCCCATGCATGCTCAATCGGATTCAAGTCTGGCGACTGAGCAGGCCAGGGCAGGACATTGATGTTAGCTGCGGCGAGAGTCTGTCTTACAACTCTTGCGGTGTGCGGTCGTGCATTATCATGCATTAACTGAAATAAGGGACCGATTTGCACTTGTAAAGGAACGATGACGTCTGATACAATCGTCTCAGCATAAATTTGAGCGTTGAGGTTGCCTCTGATCCAAATCAACTCAGTTCTTCCGCCGATCCAAATACCCGCCCATACCATGATGGTTCCACCACTATAAGGATGGACTTCCTGGCAGGATTTTAATCGCTGTTGGCGTCCAGGGGTTCTCCAGTGTCGTATACGTCTTGTATCCGGTCTCATACCGAAACGAGACTCATCAGAAAAGCACACGAAACGCCATTGTTCTTCTGCCCAATTTCTGTGTTCAAGAGCCCATTGATATCGAATCCTACGATTGTGCATTGCTATAGGTGGTACCCGTAGCGGTCTTCGGGAATGAAGGTTCACTTCATGCAAGCGGTTTCTGACTGTTTGGTCGCTAATTAAGTTCCCTGAAGAGTGATGAAGCCTCACGGCTAACATCATGGCGGTTATTGTTGGAGCTCTTCGAGTTAAGATTTGAATGTATCGGTCTTGTCTCCGTGTGGTGCAGCGATACCGTCCTCCATGGCGCTCAGCCACGGTACCAGTGCTTCGGTAACGTGTCCAAAGTCGACTGATAACACTCTGACTTGTATTCAGAGCTAAAGCCACAGTACGTTGCCGGGAACCAGCTTCTATCATTCCCACGGCTCTGAGCATTTCTTCCCTGCTTAAATGACGTCGCCGCTCCATAATAACGTTGGTTTTAATCAGTAGTAGGGAAACAGTAGCACTAATAATGTCTTCAATGCGTTGTATGTTTTTATAGGGAAAATATTGACAGCTGATTTTCATCTTTTACTCGAATTTGATTCACAGTTCCTGATTCAAATTATGAAATGCACCAAAAAGGATCCATATAAATTTATAAAATCATAAATTTATTACAAAGCCACATCTCAATCTCAAGAAATCCGCATAAAAATGCTTGATCCCTAGACACTTTTGATGTGTGTATTTAGGAGTAAATAATTTAGTTTTGACTTTTTAGTCAAAATATGACTAGTATTCCACCATAAATTTTTAATATACCAAACTCATTCTGGTCCAGTCACTTGTGCTTCCCATTATTGACTATGCTGATGTTTATTATTCTGATCTATCCCAAGAACTTCTTAACAAATTGGATCGACTTCTCAATAACTGTATTCGCTTCGTTTTTGGCCTTCGTAAATATGATCACATTTCTTCCTTCCGTTCTCAGCTTAAATGGCTGCCTATCCGACTCAGGAGATCCCTCAGGTCCTTCTGCATGCTTTTCAAGATTATGAACGACCCACCTGCTCCTGATTATTTAAAAACTCATTTTAAAGTGTTGGGCAGTTCTCATAGTTGTAACCTTCGAGCTTCCAAAAAAACTACTTCTCCAAGTTCCTTCACACCGCACCGGTTTTATGTCTAATTCTTTCGCTATATCAACTATAGGACTCTGGAACGCGCTACCCTTTAACATTAAAAAAGCTGAAAGCGATTTCACTTTTAAAATAAAACTGCGTAACCTCTATTTAAGTCACAATAAATAGCTCTCTTTTTTTCAAGTCTAGCCATAATAGTTATTATTAAGTTATATGTGTTTTTTTTCATTGTTGCTATATTATTGTTTAGTTTATTTTATCAGTATTATATGTATTAGTATCTATATTAATATATACATGTCTTTGATTTTTTTTTTGTACCCTACCACAATATTCTCTTATTTAACCCAAAGGTTGACTGGCAGAGAATGCCTTGTGGCATTAAGTCCGCCTATGTACCACTTTATGTACATGAAGTTTAAATAAATAAATAAATATAGTCATTTTTGTAAATATTTTACTTTTAATATTAGTTTTTAAATGTAGTATAGTAGTAGTAGTATATATATATAGGTTCTTTTTTATTATAATTATATATAGGTAATACAATATCGTTAATTCTGAAAAAAAAATATAAAAGTGTGAACCATAAAGTGAATTACCATCAAAAATAATACTAATCATATTCCAGGATTCAAATGAGATAATTCGATTCAATTATATGTCAAAAATATTATTATTATAATATTAATAGTATTGTTTATTTCGTTAGGCGAACTTCATTTAATAAAAGACCAAAGACACATTGAACAGTCTCGTATTCGCAGTCACTTTCAAGAACCAATATGTCACCACCACCACCACCAATAGGCAGCCATAACATACAAACAAAACACCTTATCTATTATTTTTGTAACCCGTTTTTTTAACAAGCCATTCGTAGAGCTAGACAATTTTACATCGTAAGCCTATCGACAGGTTATATTATTATCATGACGGATTATCATTCATCATAGCTCTTTTTTCAATGATCTGTTATGATTTATTAAATTAATTCCGTTAATAAACTGTTCACAAGTGTACTATGTTAACCGTTTCTTATGTAAAATATAGCTAATTTTGTCTCAGGGGACCAATAGGCACCTGAATAGGTGCCGAATCTTTAACTTACATGGTATATATATTAGAGGGGACGAATGGGTACCTTAAAAATAATATTTTTTATTAAAATATTAATTGGTCCCCTACCAGGAGACCAATGGGCACCTATATAGGGGCCGAATCCACAACTTTTATGCTGGGGTACGAATTTTGGGGGACGAATGGGCTCTGACCCCAGATCGTCAGTGAATGAAATATCCAGCAGAGAGGCAGTGGACCAGCCTGGCTCTGTACACAATCACGACCTTTGCAACGCATTTACATTTGTTGAAACGAGCTGCGAAATATTTCGACAATTAAAATTCTAACATAACTCCGTCGCGGTTGCGATGTGCGTCTGTTTGTAGGTGCGTATGTCAGGGCTATGAACTTTGTGTTGGTGTGAGCTTTTCAACAATAACATATTATAAGTGAATCTTATATATAATAATTGTATAAATATGCTGGTATTTTACAGTGTTCGTTAATTTGGAAGCCAACCAACCAAAGTAAGTGTGCGTATATTGAGATTTACGCACTGAAAAACTGTTGGGTTGGCTCCCAATTTACATACAATTTATGTTTAGTCCTGAGGGGCTATGACATATTAAATATTAGTCAATTCTGTCCAAGTACTGGACAAAGGTTCCCCCAATACCTTCCATGAGCTGTTGAGTCAACCCTCGTGGTAACAACAATCTACAAAGCTAAATTAGCAAAAAAAACCTTTCAAAGCATCAAATAGCCCCTTAAGGTGACCACAAAAAGAAAAGATTTTTAAGAACAAAATAAGGGCTAGTCAAGGAACTGATATTTTGAAGGTTTATTTGCCAGCTGTGAATTTTCCACTGACAAACTGGACAGGTACTCCTTGTGTATTCAATTTTAATGACATTGGCATTCAAAACAAGCATAATATAATCATGAATTTTAATCCTAGATCTCTAAAGACAAAGAGAAATCCGAACTAGATTATGTCACATCACCTTTCCCTCAAATTCCTCAGAAAAAAAAACAACAATAAATTCAAAACATCAGCAGTATAGTTACCTCGTGTTATAACATCGGTTACTAGCACAAGAAGGACACTGCTACCCATACTTATTAGGTGTTTAACCACGGCTTGGAGCCAAGAACCTCAACAGTTATGTCACTAAAGACAACTGACTAAAGATGGGTTACTTACTGTTACATAAATTGTATAATACTCGTAAACGCATATGTGCATACCTAAACAAAACTCCTCTGTTGAATTTTCAACTTAAACCTCTGTAGGCATAGTTGTTAATCCAACAGCACGTTTTTATTTAGGAATTAGCTTAAGTGTCGCGTTAACTTAGTGAAAAGAAGCATAATTCTTGCAAGTCTCGTGCTTAGGCGTGCGGGGAATACCTTATATAATTTATATTGCAATGTATCAAGGAAATACCTCTTGGCTAGAAGCCTACATTGAGTGCAGCACTCAATATAGAAGTGTAGTTAGGGGAAGACCGGGCAATGGGAGTCAGCGGGTAATGGTGGTCACCCACTCATCTCCAAAAGTATAAACGATAGAAACACGTTAAAGGTCTTCCCTGCCCCGCTCCGAGCCCCCGCAGTCACTGCGAGCTCGCCGCGTCAGTGCGTCGACGGTCTAGAGAACGAGAGGTGTATTTTGTTTTTGCGGCTCGCCGATGTAAATTTTCACCGACGAAAAATAAACAGTAAGTGTTATAGTTATTGATCTACTTGTCTGTTACTTTTTTATGTCTTTACTTGTACATTCAGTGTTATGATTACATACTTAAATTCCGAGTGTTTCCAATATATATTTCGTGTTTATTTTTTTTGTTTCATAACGGACTTGTGGGTAATGAGAATCGGGTGACTCCCCGAGCCAAGGAAAGAAGACGAAAGTGCCGGAAAAGGGGACCAAAAGAGTAAAGAGAAAGGTTTTCCAGGAATCAAACGATACCTCTGTATCAGACGTGGGCACAGATGAATTGTGTCAAGATGATGAACTAGATGATGCTGACGACGCAAGAAATGTACCTATGCTTAATCTGCAACGAATTTGGCAAAAATAATGAGGTTTGGTACAGGTGCACCTCGTGTGGTTTATGAGCTCACACAGATTGTACTGGGTGGGAGTCTGCCAAGGACTATATTTGCGATTTGTGCTAGATTTTTCTATGATCCTTATTGCCCACAACGTGACCTCAATTACCCGTACCTCAGGGCAATGGGAGTCAAAACAGTTTTTTTTTCATACTTTTATATTTCCCAAAAAATGATGATTATTGTAATAATTATTGATCTCCAATTATAGCTAATTAAGTAAATTTTGTTATGAGGTGGTTGCAATAAAGATTTTGTTAATTTTAACTTGTGTATTCTAATTCTTGCTTAAGTGACCCCCATTACCCCTTTTTACCCTACTGATTTAGACTATGAGATGCACGGCGCGTATGGCATTAATGTATTTTTAATTCTATTTATATAGAATAGTGAGTCGAGTTTCCGTAAACAATAGTTTACGTCATGCAAAACTCGGTTTAACAATGTTTTAAGTTACCAATCTGCTTACTAAATTAAGTTGAGGAGTTCTTCTTTACAAGAACAAAAGACATCAACGCGCTATCAATATTTTCTATTAAACTTTTTTTCTTAACGCAATTGAAATCTCCTAAAAAAGTACTTTCTTCGATGCAAAAGTGTGTTTAAGACCTTTAAAACTCAGATTGGCAACTTCAGTCGTTAATTTGTTACAGATATATTATATCAGGATCAAAATTGCGATTGACATACATTTATTAATTTGCGCGATTACTTGAAGTTAAGTGGTGCATTTCGCAAAATAGGTATTTTGTAAAGTTGTGATCTGTTATTTCTCTTTGGGATTAGTGAGTAAAAGTATGGATTTATTTATGTATGCATAAACATATTCTATTTGTTTTTTGCATATATAAAAATCAATTTTTCGAAAGTTCTATTTTAAAATTGGCTAATAGTCCTTGACATACACAAGAATAATATTTGAATTTAAAGAACCCAAGTAAATAGTTTCAAATTAAAATTCTTGTTCAAATGTAATATTTATAACCCTCGCCTGTTCAAGTAAATAAACATAATTGTATTTGTTCGTGTCAAACAAATTATACAAAGAACTAACAATAATTTAATAGTTCACAAATTGAAGTGTTGAGTTGAGGCCAAGGTCAAAAGCTTATTGTTCTCAATTATCTTTATTACATAAATTATAGGGTGGATCGAATGATTTCTTTCCCACCCGCACGCAAAATACGTTCATATGACGTGGAGTTGCGGATATCAGCCTGTTATACATATTATAAAACAGTTATATAAATGTCTGTGCGTGCATAGCTTCAAAACAAGTAAACTAAAATGGATCATTTCTTTTTTGTTGCGTTTGTTTTTGTTATAACAAAGTGTTTTTTTGTGAAAAAGATTGCGGAAAATTCACCGGATATGTCTAAACTTTACATTCGTTGTTGTGGTAATATTAAAATCTTACATTCATTGACAGTAGTAACTGAGGTAGATAGGTAGGCACAGTTTAGGGCAAAGCATGAAGCAATACACGTGTTTAAAAGCCAATTTTCCTTTATATGGTAATCGTGTGTTTCTTAAATGAAAATGGACATCTTTGGACGTAGATTTGTAACCAATTCGTTCAAATAATATTAGGTGAGACTTTGTATTATGTTCCCACGTTTTTATACACTCACTTTTCTTGTTTGTTTATTTGTTTGTTTGTTTCTCGTTCCGGTTGGACTTTTGCAACTCAATTTTGAGGCACTTCCCGATAAGCTAGCAGGCTGAAATTTTGCACACGCTCTGAGTTCTGATGACAATACATGCAAGTATCTTTGCAAGTTACACCCACGATCTATACACGTCATGTAAATATATCCCATAAATAATCCCTTAAATAATATACGCCCCCACGTTTTGAGTGGCCCCTCTCTCAGCCCCGTAGGGTAATTTCTTAATTTTAGGACATTTAAAAATGCCAAAAAACGTGGGTTTTAGATTTTTTAAAATCTATTAATTATTTTATTACAAGCTCGCGTCTGAACACAATCTCGTCTGATGGTAAGCGATGATGAAGCACTTATCATAAGGTATATCCTAGAAGTAATCTGTTCACTCTTGACATAAAGACTCAAGTTTCCAGGCAATTTTGACTAAAAACCACCGTATTCCTTCAATAACCCTTTACGTTCCAGGGTCAAAGTTACCTGATGAGACAGTTCCGCGACCCTTCAGTTATATATCTAAGATAGATTTAGGATGAATTTATCAATGAATACTAAAACAAAAGTTCACCAAATTTCCACGCTTGAAACTGACCATAATACTCGTACTTTAGGTATATATCTACAAGAAGTTAACAAGGCTTTAAGATTTTGAAATCCTATTTCACAAGCCTCAGTTAAGCACAACGCAAATAATAATAGGTAATACTTATGTAGCTATGTATTTTATTGCATAGACTGGAGTGAACACTTAGGTACAGATTTGTGTTCTTGAGGTACGGTTCCACAAAAAGAGTGTGCCACATTTGTTCACGCACTTCTGTGGTGCGCGTACTAAGCTAGTATCTCGTTTAGCCTCTGTGTCCTCTGTGCGCGCACAAATAACGAGTTCACTGGTCACGTGTGCATGCACAAAAGTACCCAGGTGTTCGCGAACAATTTTAGAAGTTTCGCACGAAATTGGTTTGTGTTTGCTTGAGTGAGTGATGTTCAGAGCAAACATTTGTGTCGCTTACTGTGCCGCACACCGGTGGAATCATATCATTAGAATAATATTACCTAATAAAGACATCGTGAGGGTCGCGGGCAACCGATGGATGCAAGTGGCAAATTGTCACTCGGCGTGGCGGTCTAAGGAGGAGGCCTATGTTCAGCTGTGGACGTCTTCCGGCTGATGATGATGATGATGATGAACCTAGTAAAATTGTTTAACTCTCATCTTGAGCTTGCAACTTTAACCATTTATTATATTTAAATAATGATCATTAAGCCAAGTGTTAATTCACAATGGCTACACAATGCAGCTCGCCTTGAGGCATGTACACAAGACCTATTTATTTGAGGATACTTCGACTTCTTACAAGTCTAGCCATGGTGAAGTCTGGCTAATCAGAAATCTGCGCACAGCTTGCAACACTGATGTTACTGACCTTAAAGATCAGGTTGGATATGTCTCGTGAGTGTGTAATTTCACCGAAGACAGCTTTCAAAAACTTGGTGGTAAGATAGGTAATTAATTTATCTTACAGATTAATCAACAATAATTTATATAATTTTTGTATTATAATTTATAAACGCGAAAATTTGTACGGATAGATGAATTTATTACTCTTTCATGCAAAAATTATCGATTGGATTTTTGATACAATTGGTACATAGATATTTTAAAACACATAGGATGCTTATTATATATTTTTATTTATTTATTTATTAAAACTTCATGCACAAATATGTACAAAGGCGGACTTAATGCCATAGGCATTCTCTACCAGTCTACCTTAGGGTGATGCAGAGAAAAGAACAAGTAGGTGCAGCAAGAAAATTACATTTGATATTAACAAATAAAATAATAAAATACTAAAAAAAAAAATACTAAATCTACTCTCATATCGTTAAATTCAAAATACAAAACTCAAAACGAGTTTATAATGACGTACTTTACACACAGTATATCGAAATGAAATTAAAAAATTAAATTATGACACTATTTCTCTAACAAAATAATGTTATAATCAATTTTTTTTTCATAACGATACGGATTACAGATCATAGATACATGAATTTATTTTATTATACACTCGTGTGATACTTTTAAAAAACTCGCTTCGCTCGTTTTTTAAACTCACACTCGTGTATAATACCCCTCATTTTGTGACAGTTTCATAAACTACTATTATTTGATAGTATGACCACGTTTTATTTGGTGGAGTATGTTAAATTGAGTCATCTCGCTCTGAGAATAGCTGAAGGGACTATCAGACTTGACTGACCAGTATCTACCCTGTTCCTATATTTGCCCTTTGCGTTCCTACAATTGCACTTTGCGTGCACATATGGCATTTGGCTGTATTGGGCCCTGTCAGCTCCATGAGAGACGTAGAACACTATGAGCCGTCGCCTCGGGGTCTACTCTCTTAATCCGTCTACGAAAATACGGGCCCAAGCCGAAACTTTTGAGTCAACCCTACTCCCTAATAGTTCTGAATTCATAAATTCTGATAATATATCTGTAGTCGGAGACAACTGTCCAATAATGTTGTCACCAATTTTTAATTCGTATCACTGAGTAATCTTGTTATGTTGTCCGTAAACAATAAACAATAAGAAACGCCCGTAAACGTTGCCGAATGTACAGGTTTTGTATTTAGATAGTAGTACCCCTGGGCGTTAATGAGACCGCGAGAACAAGTACCCATTTGGGACGCCGGCAAAACCGCAACCAAAAGTCAATTGTAATAGTAATTTTCACATTCAGTATTTCATGTTATAAAAAGATCTAGTATTTCATATTATCAGAGTATCTACTATTTTATAAATCATCTATGACCACGACATAATTTGAGAACCAGTACAAAAAGTATATCACAAGTTCATAACATAAATGTCAGAGTACCGTAAAATTAATTTAGGTATCAAGAACTTGAGATACCTAGCTTCTGGAGATTCCACGTCATGAATAGCGATATTAATATTACTCCACTAATGAATTTTATGATTTATAGATTTCATTTTAGAATTTTACATTTTTCTAGCTAATTCTACCGATGTTTTTGTATTTGTGGTATTCAGTTCCGGAATAACCTTTAACCAAAGTAAACAATCATCACGGCATCACGTCCAGGGGGCACCATAAACAGTACCAAAAAAAAAATACGTGTGGCACACAAAGCTATTGCATAGCATTTTTTTATCAACTTATGCAATTAAGTATAATTATTTATTTATTATATTTATTGCTGTAACAATTAGGCTATGGTCAGCCACGTCAATCAAGTGAAACGTCAAGAAACGTTCTCCTCCCTCTCCCTCTCCCTCTAGCTCTAGCTTAAAAACGATCCAGTGTGAATCGTAAATTTTCTTTGCTACAACACGTAAGTCGAAAGGCTGTTTGAAATTGACTAGCAAAGACCTCTATGTATGGATTCAAAAAAACAAACAGAATATACCTACCAGGTTAAGTGCAGAAAACAGTACAGTAAACAGGGTATGACATATTCTTTTAGATTGCTCAGGGCAGCAAGTAGTCTTAATCTGGCGATATAAGGAGGCTAAGTTAAAATATGTTCTACTAACTAACTGTTGCCAGGGCTTCCCTGCGTGTATAACAGATACCTTTATTATCTTAGGAGATTTTAATTTATCAAATTTAAAATGGCACCTAACTGACGACGGATGCTCCTTTCGCCCGGAAAATATTCAAGGTTCTATTCAGACTGATTTTACTGGTCTGGACTGGTCCAATACAACGGACATAAGAATCATAATGAACGGGTGTTGGGCCTAATTAACAATCACCACAATGTTTATAATTGCTCTGACCCTCTTGTTCCTGATGACCTCACCATACAGCTTTGAGTATTTCGTAGATTTTGTTGAGTATCATACGCTGCCGTCGCAGCAAAGAAAAACATTTCTCTATCAGTCAGCAGATTTTCCTTCTATAATGAAGAACAAACTACAAGTATCGAAATTTCATAAACCAAATAAACATAAAAACGCTGTTTCATTGTCAATCGAACAGAAGAACGACGAACATTGTTATGAAATGTGAGGTTCCGAGATCTTTTTTCGGGGCGACGCTGGCGTTTCGCATAGCTCAATATATTTGACCGGACTTCCGACGTATCCTTGTCTGCTTCCACTGCATACTTATCAATTTCATGGCAGGACGTCCGCTCATTACTTGCTCTTCACGACTTCTGGCGATTCTTCTCAAAACGAAACTAACCCTTGCGAATGAGTTCTGAATCATAGATTGATTCAGAACTCATTCGCAAGGGTTAGTCTTACTAATCTTACTTCTTACCAATATTATAGATTCTGCAACCATTCACCGACGACCGGTTCATCATTGGACGTTTAGCCGACAGGACGATTCATTTTTCACCTTTGGACTTTTCGCCGATAGGACGATTCATTTACGTCCGGTTCATCGATAGAGCTTTTCACCTAGGGACTTTTCGCCGACAGGACGATTCATTTATGTCCGGTTCATCGATAGAACTTTTCACCTAGGGACTTTTCGCCGACAGGACGATTCATTTATGTCCGGTTTATCAATAGAACTTTTCACCTAGGGACTTTTCGCCGACAGGACGATTCATTTATGTCCGGTTCATCGATAGAACTTTTCACCTAGGGACTTTTCGCCGACAGGAAACAGCTAGTCTTCCTAATATTATGCGAAAGTTTGGATACATGGATTAATGTTTGTTATTGTTACTCAGTCACGTCTGAATCACTAAATTGATTTTATTAAAAGACACAGAGGTAGGTTACAATCTGACATAATTGAGATAAGTACATAAGTGAGATAATTTACGACACGCGGACGTAGCCGCTGGCAACGCTTGCCGTTTGGACTCGTAACTCATGACCGAAACACTGTCCCCAGTTGTCCAGGGAGCAGGAGTCACATAACATACCTGTAGCAGCTTCAGAGCGGGCGATGGCTCGCGGGAGTAGAGCGCTGCATCCACGATGCAGTACACATCGCCCTCGCGCCGGCATTGCCCCCAGTCATCCAGCCCATACAGGGGCGGGAGGGTCGCGAACTGCGTGTCTACAGTGAGATATAAAATAATTAGAAAGAGCATTATCATAGGACAGATCATTGGGACCGTCTTAAAAGGATACCATAAGTTCCTAGAACGGAAAAGGCCAACTTTAGATACAGGGTGACCTTTTAGTCGGTAAAAGTCTGAAAATCCCTTTCACAGAACATATAATAGTACTACGTATCCCTTCCAGGATTGGCGCCCTTGCTTTCCGTTTTTTATTTTTATCGCTCGCCTAATTTCCCTCTCACAAAAGTGAGAGGGAAATTACCCGAGTCGTTGATATCTTTTCAGATCGGTTGAGCCCTAAAATGTAGCCATGGTAATAACAGCATCAGCAAACAGTAGGTCCTCAAGGGCACAGTTACATAGACGCTTATTAAGGGTATAATATAATCTTAGTAAGAGGGTTGTGTTCTGATCAGGTCTAAACAAGACTAAGTGTGCAATTACAGTGGCAGCGGGGCGGACAGCAGAATCCGTTGGCGGGTAACGCAAACACATAGTTTTTTACTAAGGTGCAAGTGCGGGCGGAGCGGGTAAGCGGAAATCTGGTCTGTTTCATGACCTGCCACCCGCTCCCGCTGCCCGCCCCGCGCCACTGTAATTGCACACGAAAGTCTAAACAAAACTAATAGCACACAGGATTGCAATGCTATTCTCCAGCTCAGCTTGTCTTTAGTGGATGTTCAGCTTAAATACTTTAAACACAGAGTTGACAATTTATAAGCCCACAGGCTGCGTTTAAACGCTGCTGATACATCCCTCGTGGAGGACCTAGGTCATCCTAGGTCCTTTGATATTTTCTGACGGCACCATTGGCGCAGCCTGCTGCGCAGTGTATCGCGGGTTCGATTCCCGCACGGAACAAATGTCTTTATGATCTACAAGTGGTTCTTTCGCGTCTGAGTGTCTGTATATGTGAGTTTCTTTCTATGTTTGTAAACGCACCCACGATAACGGAGGAAATTCCTAGTGTGGGACAAAGTTTTTTTTTTAACAAAAAAAATAGTGCCTGTTAACGATCCTTAAATAACTTCATGTGTTTCTATAGATACCTATGAAACAAGTATCCTATACCTACATTTAATAGTACACTGTTGTTTGTGTGGTAAGTGCTATCACACACTCAACTCACGCGCATTCACATCCAAACTGAGAACAATTACTCGTAGGCCGATAGTTTAAATTGTCGTGATGATCATGACCGCTAAAACGGATTATTTCATGGTCAGATAGACCATGGTAATGTTATTCTTGTAGTTAAACTAGTGCATGTAGTGAATCTAAAGAAGATCGACCCTTGACACTGAAACAGTATTAATTTATTTTATAACATTGCCCTCCGCTTGGAATGTTATCTAGTGATAACGTTTAAAAACGTTTAAGCTGACATACACAAACTTCCAGGCCCGAAATAACTACAAGCTTCCAAATATTTATAGAACATACGCTGAACGTGCGGAAATCGAACCCGCGACACGCAACTCACTAGCCATCAATCCACTATCAGCAACTGGGACAGCCGCGCCTTCTAACTTCTAACTTTGCAGATTCGATTATAACATTATTTAGGTATAGGATCTTCTTCTTCTTCCGAAGTCGCGTCCGTAATTTGTCCGTAAATGAGATCCCCTTAGGCAGAAAGAAAACTCCCTCATCTCGTCAATGAAAAGATAAAGGGGTGATTTCTTCGCTCTGATATTAAAGCTAAACCTCTTCACTAGATGCTTTATTATGTCAGTCTCCATCCAAACTGCTAAACTGAAAATCGATGAACTCTGAGAATTGAACCTAGAACTTTAAGTAAAACAACCCCCAGGCTATTGAGATTGTTTTGTCTAATTAAAATTTAGTGTCATCTTTTTCATTCTGAATTTTCACATAGACATTATATACTCTAATTAAAAATAATCTCCGAAAATGTTTATGATTTTTCATCCTTTTTCTTAATTCAACCTGTACTGTCCCACTGCTAATTTTACCTACAAAATATTTAATTATTTTATTTCATTGTTTGTATAACTTAAGATTGTTTCCTTTTTAATACCAAATTATTCCTTTTTAATTGACACCATTTACTAAACTTACCATTGATATCAACAACACTGGCGAGCACGGAACAGAAACACGCGAAAAAGCACAGGCGCCACATATCGAAACACACGTGCGCGCGCACAGTCACCAGTCGACTCGCGCGCACTTGGACAACGCGCGCGCGCCGCCCTTCTCCCAGTTGCGACAGATCATCTCGGTTGCATTGTGCCGAGGTGTGGAGACATGCAGAAGAACCAGCATTAAGATTATACTGTGTTGGTTGGTCAAATAAGGATTCAAGTCGGCCATGTCTACATAGACGACTTTTATCAACTTCAACAAGATTATATTCGACTTTTACCAACAGTCCAAACGGGTAACCGTGACCCCCAGGGTCAGTGTGTTTTACCAATTTTACCTCTGTTCTGGAACAGAGGTAAAACCGGTGACACAGAAGCCGTACCATGCTTGTAGATAGTAAAGTCTGTAACGTTTGTAACCGATCTACCTTTCACGCTGAATATGTCCATGAAATTCCTAAAATCTAAAACCTCTAATAGGTTTTCAAGCTGCAGACCTATTTCCTGGACACTGCTAGTTTTGATAAAATGAAGTTTATATAGTAAAAGTTGCGAAGAGGCTATCTTTCGAACTACATGTTATGACAGTAGGTACTTCTTAAGTTTAGAAAGGAGAAGTAAGGATGACCAAAAACTTTATTGAAGCCAAATCATATGAGTCATGTTGAGTGAACCTTCTGTTTTTCTCTGTAATGTGACATCGGCGAGGATTTTCAATGTGGTCAAGTGTGAGTTGCTAAACAGTACGAGATGTGTTAACGTGACTGGTTATAGAATGCGCAATAACGTGTCATTGATTTGGAATATTTTGGGATATTGCATGTCTTTAAACATATACCCACCTAGATAATCGTTGCGCAGGAATCAGACATTAATGTGGCTTGCAGCACAGCTGGCGTCTAGTTTGTGACACCATTGTGTTCTAGCTTTATGGTGTTCATATTTTAATTATTTTATGCGCTATTTTAGGTATTATTAAGCTACTAGCTCCTCCAAAAAGCGTTTTCCACAAACTGAGAATGCCTCTGGTGCGTTTACAAACAATTAAACTCTCTTATACTCAAACACTCAGACCTTGAACAACTTTTTGTAGATGATACAAATATTTGTTCCGTACGGGAATCGAATCCGTACGTATACGCAGCTCAACACTCAATCGAGTCAAGTCGACTGCGTCAACCGTCCCTTCAAATTAAGAAGTTGTATTCTCCAAAATTCTATCCAGCTAATGTAAGGTGTTTTTTTTGCTGGTTTTTACAAATTAATGTGACAATGTGGCCTTTTTTAGTGCATACCACGTTTCAGTACACCATTTTGTAGAAGCAAACTTACTATGAAGAATGTTGGTAAGAAAAAGTGAAAATATACGTAACATTGGTTTTAAAAAATATAGAAGTTTTTCGAACCAAATTATAAAACCGTAAATATCAATACCCTCATGAGATACCACTAGGTACCAACAAAACGAAGGAAGACAATGTCGGTAGAAAATTAAAACGACCCAAATGCAGTCGAACTTGACCCACATTCACTACCATAATTATTATTAAATAACCCATATCAACAAGCTGGTCCGCCATCTTGAACCTAATAGCAGGTACATCCCTGCCCTCCTCAGTTCAATAACAAGTTTGATGGTATTACCACATGCGTGAGGTGAACGTCCACTGCCCCGGTCAAGGTCTGTCGGTTACAACACTTGAGCCTACTAATCTGTGCAACATACTGCTTTTTGTAATCAATTGCTTTGGAAGAAACGTGACATCATAATATCACGTGGGCTTTCCTCAAAGGGATACCTAACTAGGTGTTCCGATAAAATAGCGGGAATGTCTTGAGAGTTATCTCGGCCTTTTTTATCGTGGTAATATCATCAAGTCATCCCGCCCAGAGGGACTGTCAGACTCGTACTGACTAAAATCCACGGTGATCCTTCAATAGCCCTTTACGTGGCGGGGTCACGGTTAACAGGTGAGACAGTCCCGCGACCCCGGCGGGAATGTCTTAAGAGATTATCTCGCACTTGAAACAAAAAGGACAACTATTTTTTGGGACAAACCCACCACACTATTCCCAAACCACTGCAACTCCTGAAAGCCAGAATCAACAGTAGCAACCATCAGAAAAGCGCCGAGACAATGAAGCTCGACGTGTCCCGGAGAATGAATTTACCTGTCTTGGATCCTGCACGAAATTAATCAGAAAAGAATAGTGGAGGAGTAGGAAAAATATGTTTCCACTTCCCTCCATGCAATGCAAGCAGGAGACAGAACAAAACAAGGCCAATAGGCACAAGGGACATTACAACTGGGAGAAGCTCAGTTGCCTAGCACCACGGGCAAAAATGACAACTTATATTAATGGGTCCTTAATTATATAAAAAGGACAACTGAGAGAACAGGGTGAATTTAGGTTAGTCAAGTCCAAAATTTCCTTTCCACCCAGAGCGGTACGAATCATTTAATGATTTTCCACACCAAAACAAGGAGGTATTCCCATTTGAGTAACAATTTTGTAGCACCGATGTTGAAAAGGGTCTAAAGAGAAGTGATAAACAAAATTAGTAACTCTAAATGAGGTGTAGAAATAACTTAAATTGAGAAAAACCATTTGGAAAGTTTCGAAGTGCTATTAAAATCGAGTTGTACTAAATATTTATTTACCTACTGGTGGCCCGCCCCGGATTTGCACAGGTTCATCGACCTTCCAAGTGGATTTTCTTATATTCTATTCTCCAAACCTAGCACTAACAATAAAAAATCAACAAGAAATAATTATCAAATTTGATGCAGCAGTTTCGAAGTCATGAGCTTAAGCTTAAATACAGACATTTCGGCGATTCATTTTATTTTAACTGGCGTCCTATCACACAAGACCAATTTTAGATTGATAATTTATTAGACCGAGAATCTAGACTTTCTATTTATGAGACTTTCACAATTCTGATGTCTAATATTTACATGTCATACATAATTGCGTTATTTATTACTGAAGGCTGGAAGGGACGTCTAGAACAGGAATTCCCACAAGTGCGACGCCCCACTTTGCTAGCGGAACTGATCTAAGGCAGGGGCTGTCGCGGGACTGTCTAAGCAGGCAACCGTGGCCATGGAACGTATAGGACTATTGAAGAGGAAAACCATAGTTTTTTTTTCAGTACGAGTCTGACAATCCCTTCAGCTTCAGCTAGGGCTGGAGGACTCATTAGGTAGGTACATGATTTTTCATTACTCATACTCTGAAAGTAGGTCATTACATGTCTGATTAGCCGTTTGAAAGTTATCCATTGCCGCCCTAGGGAAAATCGCTTTCAACTGACAGCTGCCAAATTTAAGAAAAAAAAACTAGTTCTATTTTGACATTTCTATTGAACCATGTTCAAACTTTTTTTACAGCCACGAAATTACGGAGCGATTTAAAATTAAAATAACATAAAGTTAAGTATTAAGAATATAAATAATGACTTTAAAATAATTTAGTTTCAACTATTTCTCTAAAATAATACAGATTTCGACAAAATCTTTGCCAATTTTTAAACAATGAACATGAAAAATCCTGGTTGTATAGCTGGACGACCACAGCACAAAAATTAAAAAAAAAAACAAGCGGCAGTGACAATCCGATCTACACTCATTTTTTCTTTAGCTAAAATTTATGTTGTTAATTATTATTTTACTTTCCTCGTATTCGTAATGAAAAGCACAGTGTTTACCTCGGGTAAATTACTTATTTAGTCCCTCGAACTATTAGCGCCCTCACTACGTTACGGGCGCCAAACCCCGTCTCGGGACGTAAATAAGTAACTTTCACGCCTTGGATAACAATGTACTATTTCCACAATAGAAAGGGGGTTGCGCAAGGGCTCCATTTTAAATGTACCTACTAGAAAAAGAAACAACTAGCGCGAAATAAACTTAGGGGCGTATAATCAGAAAGTTGGCGACGTCGCAAACAGCTGTCAAATATTTAAGAGTTTAAATTAATTTGGTTTTACTGTATGAAAATAAGAAACATGGCTCTGTAGTGCACTAAAACATTGATAATGTCGAAACACCGAATATATAGTTTTAGATGTAAAAAACGTATTTGGAAACCTTCCAAATGCTTTTTTATACCTGAAATGGTTTAGTGCACTACAGAGCCATATTTCTTATTTCCATAGATACAGTAACATTGCTAAATTAATTAAAATATTTGACAAATATTTGCGACGTTGCCAACGTCAGAATATGCGCTCTTATATAAACTGAAATGTATCGCAGACCTTAGTTTCTCTATGCAAAACCTAGCTATTTGTGTGATGCTCGTAAATTATGTAAAAGCAATCCCGAAATAAGAGACATTTTAGGGTAACGATTTCTTTGTTTTATAAATAACAGACAAGTGGACGAGGTAACCTGAGTGAGGTGCATACGGTTGGTACTATATAGTGCCCTAGAAGGACATACACTGACCTTATTGGTGAACGGCAAGTTTCTTCAGAAAGGTCATGTGTGTAGGACTCAATTCATATAGGTGAACAGTGTATAAGACGGGGACGCGAGGTATGATGGGAAATCACACATTTAAGGCAAACTCAACACAATACTAACGTAGCAGAAGCGCAAACAGGACGCCATTTGTTAATATGGTCGCTTGCAAATGAAGTTCTGATGACTGTCTGATGGTGTTGTGTTAAGAATGCCTAAAGAGTGTATGTCCCCATTATACCTCGCGTCCCCGTCTTATACACATTGTTCCCCTACGTGTATACGTATTGCTGTGCCGATTCTCTGTATTAAATGAACGTGGACGAGGTATGAAGGGGAGAAAGGGTATAAAAGGACTGTAGCAGTGATGTTCAGTAGTTCCTGTATAGAATACGTAAGGGGAAATGTATGAATATTTATGTATGCAAGAGGCGTCCATGCTCATGCATATCCAAATAGTAATAATTATTTTAAATTCTACTAACATAGCATACTTATTAATTTAATAATTTGTGTGCTTGGTCTCGTCTGAAATAAATAATTTCAATTCAAATGTTAGTGATGTTAATGGATTATAAGGTAAATTAAATCTTTGTTGCATATTAAGAAGTCGTCGTGTCAGATATGGTAAAATTAATACAGGACCCTTACTTACGAGTATATACTAGGAAATGATCAAAGGTAAACTAACTTACCACCTCCATCTCCTTAGTAGTCCCCTTCGGGCAACGTCACCTGCGGCTAGGTAGACAGTAATCTCACTGGGATCGCCTGACTCGGGACCACCATACCATCCTGTCGAAGTCCGCCGCTAAACAGTTACTACTATCTTCCGTCGGTGCGCAGGTGGCCTAGCGTCACATCTTAAGCGTCAGTAGTTCCGCACAGGGATCGAGACGCTAGACGACTTTGTAACAGAGAGGTATCCAACCTCTTCTGTTCTTTCAACCTCTTTCCTTTTTATTTATCTATTTCGTTTTTTGAAATTTATATTTCGAATTTTCATTCTGTCATTCATTTATCTTCAATGGGGAAGGCCGGTCAAAGCTAATTGTAGATGGCGCCACCATAGCTAAGTCCTAATCTGACCAATGAGGTAGTACTATTTTGAAGTACCTATAAGATTTGAGCCAATGACGATGCTTGGAACCTTGGAACAAGCTATGCTAGCGCCATTAGTTCCCCAGTTGCCATCCCCATTCTTTTTTAGTCATTACAATTTTACGTCGCCTTGCAGCAGCTCCTGTGTTGATAGTTTCTTTGCTGCATATTTAATTTATAAAGTAAAAAACTCAGTTGTGTCCTTAAGCTTCCTTCAACTGGATTGAACTTTTATTAAAATTGTTGGTAATACTTCAAATACTGTCTACCCTGATAAAGGGTTCTACCATTGGAGCTGAAAATAAAAGGAATTATTATACCTTGTAGTGGTTACTTTACTTACTTTATTTAAAGTCCCTTACCTCTCCCTCCTAAATTATTGCGGCATCGTACAACTTGTATTGCTGTCTCTTTCCCACAGCCTAACTACTCACGTTTTAAGACGTCATTGGTAGGCCACCAGGAGTTCTAGTTCCTTCTGGGTGAATTCGTTCCATATTACGTCTCAACTTTGCTTCTGAGCTGAATAAAACCTACAGAGAACCCATTGTAATAAAATAGGGAAATAAAAAATAAAAGACTCAAATCAAAATAATGACTTTTTAATGTTTTTTGTTTCAATTTCAAATATGTATTAATATTTACATGAATAATCTTATCGTAAACATAAAATAAAAAATATCGTTGATTACGTTAGACAACACCGCGTATTGTTCATTGTTTGACAACCCTATTTTTTTTAATAGCAACACCTTAAAACTGGAAAAAATCACGACACCTAAATATATTCTAGGAATAGAAAGTTAGTGGAAGTGGCCCTTGCTTGTTCACTAAAAATAAAATTATTTAGAAGCTATCTAAATTGTTGTATTCATAAACTATTTACGTTATAGTGTACATTTGCGATAAAAGCCCTCAGTATCTCTATTCTGCTAGTCTGGCCATCATAACTAAAGCGTACGAGCGGCAAAATTGTAGGTATATTAGATTTTGCCGAACGGTTGCGCCGAATTCAGCCGACCCGAAGAACTATCTTCGGGTCGTTTATACAAGATTGGTTTTTGAACCAGACTTCTTCAGAAAAAAACCTATAATTGTAAGCAACTTTTCATATTAGTCTATGGAAGCTATTTCAACAATTGTTCAACTGTCAAAATTATGATGATTTCTTTCCAGTTTTAATGTTTTACTAGTTTGTACGCGCTTGCGCAGCGCGAGCATAGATCTTTGTAGTGCAAGAGATAGCGATGTTGATTAGCGCGTCATCTTTAAATGTAAGTCTAAGAGCTAGGTTAGTATATCAATTATTTATCCACCATAGTACTTTTTGATTACGTTACCTTATTCTATTTAAATGCTAGATTTTTACATACTTGTCTTACTTTATTTTGTTAGTAAAAGTTATGAGGCCGGCCCTATAAAGCAATTTTTGTCCTGAGATGTATCAGGAGTTTTTCCATTCAAAGATGACGCGCGTTTTAACATTGCTGGCTCTTTGACTATTTAAAAATATCACGATGTTCCGTCAACATGGTACAATCAAAAACGTTAATTATATGGAATTATACAAATTTTATTTTCGATAATCATCTTTATAATTTTAGGCAAACAACATAATAATTAAACCCCTCTAAAAATCTTGTTTTTTACTGTACTTTTTTTTCAATATTGTAAAATATGTTTTTTATAAATTATTTTAAATTTTACGTAGACAGAAAATGCATGAAGCATATACGATAAAGGATACGTTGACCAATCCACCGTAACGAGACGACCACATATACCTACGTTGGTTTGTCCAAAGCAGCATTTAAATATCTTTCTAAAAAGCCTAAAATTATAAAGACATACAAATAATATATTGATAAAACTATCTAAATTAAGTAAACGATCATAGACGAAAACGCAACTTGACTAAAACTAAATAAATACAGGGTGTAAACAATTGCTCCATCAATAAATATTTATATCTTTATTCAATTAATAGTCATAAATTTTCAACTGTCCATTTCATGGAGACCGGTTATCTAATTATTTTATATTTATACATATTTCAAATAGCAATTTTTTACACCTTATACTAAAATTATGTACAAGTGTGCTATATATGAAAATATCTTTTTATATATCCAAGCGAAAAGCAATATTTATCTAACGTATAGGACGCAAAATGAATAATTAGTTAATCACTAAACAAGTCCAAACAAGGTGGCCTACTTTACTCACTCTCTAATAATTGAAATTTCTCATAAAACTTTACATTTCCTTCCACCTTGTCCGGGTATATCACGTTATTTAGAATTTAAAATCGTAAATAATGCGCGGAATAAATTATCAACATTGCACAGAGGCTTTGTCACTCACTTGTCGAAGGCTACCGTGGTTGCCGTAGGTCGGCACTGACAGCTGTCAGATTTGACAGGCAGAAAACGAAACACCATGTACATTATAATTTTATAGTATACATTTTTCAATCTCACCTTTTAATAATAATTTCCACATAAAGTAAAATAGGCCTATTACCGCAGGACTAGCATTATTATTGCATTTCTTTTGTTAAAATTAGTCCTGTGGTCAACAGGCCCTTAAAAAATGGCGCACTTTAGGTATTTATTAGTAAAAGCTTTATATCAACATTACATTACTATGGCTGAGTCGTAAAGCTAATTATGTCGAAGGTGGTTTAGACTCATGGTACTTATTATTGCTGGGATTTTTATGAAAAGACACGTTATTGGCTCAAAGCAACTAGGATCAACCAAATTGGACTAGGTATAACCAAAAATGACGTATATCCAGTTTTCACCACCTATGTTGGCTTTAAAATAAATGGTGGACGCTTAATAGAGCATTTACACGATGCCAAAGTGAGCTATTCCACTAAGCCAATCCATCTTGTGAATAAACATTTACACTAAGGCCAGTGTAAATGCTCCATTGGATATATTTTTTCAAGTCCTATGTTTAGATTGTGCCTACAGGTGCTAAACCCTGTAGTAATTACAATAAGGTTTATTTTCATTTGTTATTTACCGCATTGGCTGTATTACACATATTCGAAGAGGAGAACAGGGATTTTTGTAGACATCATACATTTTGTAAGTGCGGGGACACTTTGTAACATCTATATTTTGATGTTTGATTTATCTAAATTTGTTTAGAAATTCCCGCTACAGCTTTTCTATACTATTCACTCACGCATTTTATGTGTATGTGCATATCTATTTTACTAGAAATACTAGTGTTTTGCATCTATGATACAATTTATAAAAGGTATGATCAAGCAGTGTTTAAACTACATATTTTACGACCTAAAACTGTCAGTCAAATCAGTTTTTAAGTCTCATGTAATAAGGGACAAGCCTTATTGCCATCAACTGGGCGAAAATCTAGTCACCGTGTCTGAGAAACTCCTAATAACACGGGAATAGAACCCGGGACACTCAATTGCACTTGTGATCACTACTATCTAGACATTTATTTAGGTGCTGTTTTAATGAAAAAGGCTGTACTATAGATGTTACGAAGTGTCATCGCCCTCATGTTTAAGGCCGGCCATACACGGACTGTTTTTAGCAGTCAGTATCGACTGCTTCAGGCTGCGACTGCATAGTAAACTAAAGCCTTCTACGGACGCTCATTCTCAAAACCGCACGGGCGTTCGATAGGGCTAAGCAGTCGCCAGGCATGCACTTCTACTCGAGCAGTCCGTGTATAGGCGGCCTAAGTTGTGAATAATAATAGTAGTACAAACGGAGAGAATTATTGTCTCTATAAATAATAAAACAATGCAATTAGACACCAATTAAATATAGATAGGCACTCATTTAGAATAATAATCACATATACATAATTATACTCGTTTATAATTTATAGAATAATTAGATAATTAATTATTTGCTCACGCTTATTTCATATTGTACCAGTGAATAAATAAATATAGGTCAACCAGAGAAGTTATGCGCTCCGGAATCTTCGCGGAATACGAATGGCACGTCATAGAGTAGGTATCTTTGTGAGGAGAAGAACCAAAGATTATTCAGTGTTTTTTTCAACAGATTATCGCTTTTTAGTATTGCTGAATTTATAGAGGCTTTTTTAAGTTGAGTAATTAATAATGGTTGCAACATGCATATTATTATCTACTCAAGTTTTGATAATATTTATGCAGCTACTTTAGAAAATGATCTTGTTATTTTTAATTGCAGTGAAACCTAAAAAAAAAGGTAATATTAAGCAAGCTTCTTTTTTATATAAAATAGGAGTAAATGTCTTCGCTTTTTAGTATTTTCGAAAATAGACGAATATTGCCGGAGCGCATACTTTTACTGGTAGATCTGAATGATGATTTACATTATTTATGCATTTACATTTTTGGTTTTAATTCTTATTTACCAAAGGATTGGCAAAGGTTAACCAGTGATTAACCTTTGCCAATCCTTATCAGTATCTTTTAACATACGTAAATAACATAATCAGTAGTGACATTACACATTTTGTTTTGAATCAGACATTTTAGAATTTAATTTCATATGTACATTTTATGTAACATTAGCTTCAGAATATTTCAGAACTTAAGGTTTTATTCAAAATCGTGAGCAGGGCTTTAAAACAAAATGACGACGTTACTCAAATACCATAGGCACAGGTATATTATTTCGTTTGCAGAGTTCTGCCCAGTCTGTTTTAGGTATATAGCGTGAAGGTATGTTACTGTTCCATGTTTGAGCAGGTTTTTGTATAATCCGGTAGATGGCACAAATGTTCGGTTCGGCACAGACCGAGCGGCAAAAAACGCATTTGTTTTTTCCGCCCGGTTGTACCGACCTTGAATCCCAAACCAATTAGAGTTACATAGCTCGTTTTAGAGATTGTAAGTGCCTAATAAATACAAGTGATGTTTGTATGATTAGTAGCATCAATAATGAGTTTTAATATGCTGTATAAAATAGTCAAGGTCAACTTTTTATATGGATATTAAATTATTGTTTATTTAATATTTTGACATTCGACTTATATGTCTGAGTTGGTTAGTTATAAACAATATATTCCAACCGGTTGCTTCAGTAATTGCAATTTATGATTTGACTTTGACTTTGACCTTGATTTTGACCTTGACCTTGACATTGACCTTGACTTTTGCCTTTCAAAAAAATATTCTCAGCCAGTTTATAAGTAAGACAGTGTTGCCTATCCTCAGTCCATCAGTCCAGGGTACCTCTAAACAGGTAGTGCAGCAGCGAGGCGGCAGTGAGGGCGAAGTCTCAGTCGACGCCAGCGAAGCCCTGCGAGCCCTCGATGGCCTTGATGAGCTTCTCACGCAGCTGCTGGTAGCTCTCGTAGGGAGGGAGGTCGATGCGGTTGAAACTGAAGGGGAAAAATGTTAGTTAGGGGCCATGACGAAAAACGAATAATTTGGCGCGTTGTCGGTCGTGCAAAATTGTACTTTATTAGTTCCATTGAACTAACTGCTGCTTTTAAAATAGTTTTTAAGATATATTTAACTTTATACACATTAGTTTATGCACAAGAGCTATTACGAGGTCTCATTGATGATTTTTGTTTGTGTGTTGTAACAGGTTCAAGTCCTGCTCGCAGTCGATTTTTTTTTCTGTTTTTTTTTTTTAAGTATGTAGTTAACCGCTTACCATGTATGTGCCCTGGGGTAGTTGTCGGGTGCTCCCCACTTCTCGATGGTGAAGAGTTGCGGTCCGTTGCTCCCGTACAGCTCCTTGAACCCGTTCATGGGCACGCGGGAGGTGCCCGTCACGAACTGTAGCAGGCGGGAGCGCATCTCGTTGGAGAACGATAGCACCACCTGAGGGGGAGGGAGGACTTGATAGCATCATCATAGCATCATGGTTGGCTTCCAGTCAAACCAGATACAGCTGAATATCAGTATTTTACATGAACCGACTGCCTGTCAGAGCTCCACAACCCAGTAACTGGGTAATACGATACCCCATGGTAAGACTGTAATAGTAACGACTGTCAAAGATCTACAAATGACAACCGGGACCAACGGCTTTACGTGCTTTCCGAGGCACGGAGGAAACTCGCTATGACATATGGTCACCCATCCACAGACCAACCTTGGCAAGCGTGGCTTAGCCCGGAAGATCGGCCTGTGCGGCTGTAATTATTTAGCCACGAGCTCCTCAGAATAGAAAAACCTTTGACTGAAAACAATACAACCACTAACACAGTGTACTCACCCGCCAGAACCACTGCACCACAATATGGTTCGCATGATAATCTCCCTTATATAACGTGTTAGCTCGCCAGTCCCGCACGTCGATGTGCTGTATGCCGCACAGCAGCAGCTCCAGCTCGTTCTCGTCGAAGATCTTCAGCAGAGGAAGAGGCACCAGCCCGCCCAGACCTTCCAGGAACGCGAACATCTGCTCCTGGACACGGCTTACGAACCGCCATTGGATTACTAGCCTGGGGAGTGGATGAAGAAGCGTTTCATAATTTCTTTTCTAGTCAAAAGAATACGGATCAGTGTGATGAATCAAAGTTATTAAGAGGATTAACGGCAAGTAAAGTAAAAAAAAATAATAAAAAAAACGTTTATTTTCCACACTAATAAAAAGAATACAGTACAGCCATTGTTAACATGGAGTGGACTGGAGCATAAACTAGGGTAACCCTGTATTTCAGGACTCCAGATGTTCCTGCCGCGGCGAGTGAGTTGGTACAATAATTTATTTATGAATGAGTGTGAACGTGTGTGTGTTGTGTGTATGTTTGTGTGGGTGTTGCGGGTGTAGTTGTGTGTTGTGTGTGTGATGAGTGAGTGTTCGGTTGCGCTTAATTTGCTTATGAGAGTATGTATTATGTATGTATATCGTGGTTCTGCATGAGTGCGCTTACTGTTCTCTATTTATTAAAGAGAGAACAGAAAAGTTATTTAGAAATTATAAATAAGGATTCTGTGTCATTATAATTCAAACTCAGGAGCAAGTCAACACATAATTACTTATCACATTATTCACATTAGTAAATCTTTGGGGACATTCAGTTTATGGTAACTACTGTTAACCTGAAACTTTAAGTCGCGGTTGCTTTTGTCACCCAGTCGAATGTACTTGTTGCTAACTCTATAAGTCACCATACAGAACACACTCCCATAAAACATCACAGCGGGGAGAAATAAATATCCGCAACAAAAGTCACTATTGAGCGGTTGGCCCAACATGGTTGTGGGAAAAAGAACACTATAAGCTGGCCTATAATTCAATTTCAATTATGCTAGGCCAACTCAAATGAAGTGTAATGTTTAGTCACGAGACGGATCATCACTACACAGTATAAAGCAAAGTCGTTTCCCGCTGTCTGTCCCTTTGTATGCTTAAAACTACGCAACGAATTTTGAATTTCGGTTTCTTCTGTCATCGGTTTTTTTTTAATAGATAGAGTGATTCGAGAGGAAGTTTAACATATAATATATATTCAGGTTTGGTCAAATAAACAAGATTTCTTTTAGTTTAAGCTTACGTTTTAATTAGCCAGTTCACACATTGCACAGAAGTATTTCGACGACATGACATGTAACTAAACCGCATACAAAGTAGCGCCACCTAGCATTATAATATGAAAGTAATCAGGCAAACAACATATGGCATACAGCCTAGAACTAAATATAAAATTTTATCCAATACTCCCACTAAATTTTATAAACAAAAATCTCTCACATTTGCCTGCTTTTAATAGAAAAAATAAACTTAACCTACTTACATAACTGACAATATTTCATCTCTTATACGTTCAAATTTAACAGTAGGTAGAGCCTTAGTGAAAATATCAGCCAGTTGATCTGAACTTTGCACATACTTAATAACAATTAATTTACTTTGTACTTTTTCTCTTATAAAATGGAATTTAACATCTATGTGTTTTGTCTTTTTATGATAAACAGGATTATTTATTAATTTGATGGCACTTTGATTATCAATACACAGAGTTGTACAATTTTGAATGACATCAATGTCTTTGAAAAACTGTCTTAACCATAAAAGATTCTTAGCAGCTTCACAACCAGCAACAAATTCAGCTTCAGTTGTTGATAAGGCAACACAAGGTTGTTTTTGACTAGACCAAGATATAGGTCCACCATTTAACATAAAAATATAACCACTGGTTGATTTTCTTGTATCTAAGTCCCCAGCAAAATCTGAATCTGAATATCCAATTAAACTTTCATGACCTTGATACTTAATACATACATTTTTAGTTTTTATAAGATATCTAATAATAGACGTTCATGCCATGTTTTAAGGTCCAATTTTTGCACTACATTACACACTGGATTTTGAAGTGTTTTCACCTTTAACTCATACAGATTGTTGCTTTGCAAAGCTGCACAGAGCACTATTTTATTGTCCTTGTATATTAATGCATCTGTATGTTTCTTTATAATGTTATAACCTTGTCTTGTCACTACTCCTTCAGAAAATAGGTTTCTTCTCAACTTTGGTACATAAAGAACATTTTTCAGGATACAAGTCTCCCACTGTCCATTGACACACTTGTCTATCAATACATTTCCTTGGCCAACTACTTCTAAAGCTTCTTGGTTTCCAAGTTTCAGTGGAGATCCCGTATACTCATATAATTCAGCAAAATTTTCACGTTTATAAGACATGTGAGCTGAGGCACCGCTGTCTAATATCCATTTCAGATCATCATTACTTTGCCAATCTGTATTTGCTACATTGAATGCTAACATATTCTTTTCTCCTTGTTGTTTCTGTTTTTGTTTTGGGGCACGACAATCTCTTGCATAATGACCACGTTTCCCACAGTTGTAACATATAAAGCGATGTGACTTTTCATTTGAGTCTTCATTTAATTTGTTATTTAATTCTGTCTTTGTTTTCTTTGATGGAACAGTTTTCTTCTTCATATTTTGTTTTGCTACTATTAGAGCAGTTTCATTATCTTCTTCCACATTCAAACTGGCCTCCTCGTCTAGCAAACGAGCTGTCAGATTAATTACAGTTTGATTCTTCGGATCAAGCGACATCCAAGCCTGGCGAACAGATCTGTACTTGGGAGGTAGTGAACTCAAAATTTTAGTTATGATTGCAGTTTCACTAATAACTTCTCCACTTTCTTTAAGTTGTTTTGCCAAACTTTCTACTTTAGCTATATGCTGAGCTATGCTGTCTGCTGGTGACATTTTATATTGATAGAAACGTTCATGTATCATCGGACTCAAGCTTGGTCATCACCTCTAGCGCTGATTCACAATTTTCGATGAGTGCTATTTGATTTAAATCCATAGCAGACGTTAACACAAACATCGCCATGCCATCATCTTTATTCCATTGAATCGCATTTCCATCTGGTTTTGGCGTGTTGATATCTAGCCCCTTGGCACGCAGGGCACATTTAATTTGAAATTTCCACTGTTTAAAATTCGTGCCGTCGAATTTTTCTAAGTTTGTCTTTCCAAACTCCATTTTAGGTTATAGAAAGCACGCGGTTCTTCTGTCGAAAATCACTAAGAACTTTTCTGTTTTCTTTTTGCTCTTTGCTTACGACCAATTGTTGATTAACGTGGACCTGGGTCCATAACCTATTCAGGTTTGGTCAAATAAACAAGATTTCTTTTAGTTTAAGCTTACGTTTTAATTAGCCAGTTCACACATTGCACAGAAGTATTTCGACGACATGACATGTAACGAAACCGCATACAAAGTAGCGCCACCTAGCATTATAATATGAAAGTAATCAGGCAAACAACATATGGCATACAGCCTAGAACTAAATATAAAATTTTATCCAATAATATAACATGCATTATATAGTAAAGATTTCACCCGTGCGGAGCCGGGGCGGGTCGCTAGTCATAAATAAACTAGAATGTGTACTAACTTGATGTACTCGTCCTTATTCTCGTTGTCGACGGAGATGTTAGCGCCGCCTGGCTTCAGGTCTCGTTGGATCGTCTTACCGAACTGCTCCTCGTCCACTGAGAACGTCAGGTACAGCTCTGAAGGGTCATTTTCCTGAAAAAAAAATGTATTTTCTATGATTATGATATTATTTTAGCCATGGCGGGTTTAGGGGCAATGCAAACTAGCCGTAAATTCGTACACTTTTTTAATAAGTAAGATTAAAATAAAAACTAAAACACCAAATAGTATGTGCCATCGTGAATGTACAGACGCCTCCAGCTCAACCTACCCAAATCTGTAAAATTTTACCAATTGAATAAAAACACAATAATTATATTCACTCTTGACTTAAAAACCCCAAGTTTATTAATATCTCAAAATCAAAAAATCAAAATCAAAAGTCATTTATTCAAATTAGGCTGATTTATCAGCACTTTTTGAAGGTCAATTTTTTACATAAGACAGTCCCCCAAAGCGCCCCCCCTTCGACACTTCTTAGTGTTTTGGCTGGGAAGAAGAAGTGGCGGAACAAACTCCCCAGCAACACATCTGTCTGTACGGTTAGAAGAACCAAGATATTATACAATTTAATAGAACATTCACGTCATACATCAATTCGAAATTACATCCCAACCGTGTCTAGAAGGCACAAAAAGATAAACTAAAACTGTTTAAAAAAAAATAGAAAATGAAGATTAATATAAAACAAACACAGACATAAAAAAACACAAAATATACATAAAATAAAACTAAAATGACTTAACTAAGTCAAAAGTAAAAAAATAAACAATTATATGAATTCATATAACCTGTCGGAAAATAAATTAATCTGGAGAAAGAGCATGAACGCAGTCATTATTTCAATCGAGCGACCAACTGCTCTTATCGTCAAGGTAGTCATTTATCGAATAATATGCCTTAGAACAAAGGATGGATTTGATTTTAGATTTAAAGGCATTAAAAGGTAAGTCTAACAAAGATGAAGGCAGTTTATTATAAAAAACTATACCGAGCCCTACAAATGAGCTATGAACTTTATGAAGCCGATGAAAGGGAACACGTAGATGGTGCTTATTTCTAGTATTAAAATTGTGAATATCACTGTTTTTAGTATACAAATGTAAATTCTGCCTAATATACATAATGTTGGCAAAGATGAATTGAGATGCCACCGTAAGGATGCCAATCTCTTTAAACAAATCTCTTAGAGAAACCCTAGAACCCAGCTGGTAAATTGCCCGAACAGCTCGTTTTTGCAAAACAAATATATTTTGAATGTCAGCGGCTTTTCCCCACAATAAAATTCCGTAGGACATAACGCTGTGAAAATAACTAAAATAAACTAGTCGAGCTGTATCAACGTCCGTGAATTGTCTTACTTTTCGGACAGCATAGGCGGCCGAGCTGAGCCTTCCCGCCAAGCGTGTTATATGCGGACCCCATTGAATTTTCGAATCGACTTGAATACCCAAAAACACCGCTGAATCAACAGTTTCAAGCTGTTCATTACTTAGGACAATGTTAGGTCCTAAATTTCTAACATTTGGCAAGGCGAACTTTATACATTTAGTTTTTTTGGCGTTAAGAACCAGATTGTTAGCTGTAAACCAATCCGTGACCAATATTAATGCTGTATTTACATCGTCAAAATCTTGTCTATTTCTATCTACTTTAAATATAAGAGAAGTATCATCTGCAAATAAAACAACATCACAAACACCCTTTAAAAGATATGGCAAGTCATTGATATAGACCAAAAATAAAAACGGACCCAGAATAGAGCCTTGAGGCACGCCTAGCTGAACATGTTGACCGTAAGATTTGGAACCATTTATATCTACACATTGGAGTCTATTTTGTAAGTATGAATCTATTACATTTAGAGCTTCATTTTGGACTCCATAATGACGCAATTTTCGCAATAGTGTGCCATGGTGTACGCAGTCAAAGGCTTTAGATAAATCACAGAAAACTCCAATTGCATTTTTACAGCTCTCCCACGCCTTATATATGTGCTTGAGCAGAGCAACACCTGCATCAGTAGTTGAACGACCTTTCGTAAAGCCATATTGTTCACTGTGCAGGAGTTTATTTACATTAAAATGTCTAAGCAACTGTTTGAGTATTATTTTTTCAAATATTTTACTAAAAGCAGGTAAGATGGATATTGGTCTGAAATTACCAATATCATTTTTATTGCCTGATTTAAATAATGGTATGACTTTACTGTTCTTCATGAGGTCGGGAAAAGTACCCTGATCAACACATTTATTAAAAGTAATTGCAAGATAAGGAGCTACAATTTCGATTATGTTACTTAGGAGTTTAACAGAAATGCCCCAAAAATCACCAGTATTTTTAGATTTAAGGGTATTGAAAACATCAATTACCTCACGCGGTGATATGTGATCGAAGTTAAATATGTTACTGCATTTAGGCACACTACGATGCAAAAAGTTTTCGGCTTTAGACGGAGACGAATTTAAGGAGCGAGTTGTAGTTACAGGAATATTTGCAAAAAACTGGTTGAATGCGTCAGCTACTGCAGCCATATTTGAAACTAATTTATTGTCTATCAAAATCTCTAACTGATTGTCTTGTTTAACCGATTTTCCAGTTTCGCTATTGATAATTTTCCAAGTAGCTTTAATCTTGTTGCTAGAATTTTTAATAGTTTCGCTTAAAAATTTTGACTTCGCGATAACACAAATCTTTTTGAATAATTTTGAATATTTTCTAACGTATTCTAGAAAAGGAGTATCAAATATGTATTTTTTCAAACCATACAACTCGTACAATCTCGCTCTACTTTTATAAATGCCAGGAGTAGCCCATTGATTGAAGCCAACTGAGGTTCCATTTTTGTTGATGATTTTGGTCTTGAAAATGGACTGGTATTCTTTATTAATAACATCAAAAAGGGCTCCATATATTTTATTAGGGTTTTCCGATTCAACTATAGCTGGCGTAAGTTTATGAGCTACATTACTCTTAAAGTTACATCGACCAGCTGTATAAGGCCTGCATTCAATCTTGTGTGTTTTTTTACGTAGTGGCATAGGGAAGCTAGCCAACAAACCACAATGGTCAGACGATAAGTCATTTAACACTACTTTATTTTCAGTATCAGAATCTGTAAACATGTTATCAAGACAAGTCGACGAGGACGCAGTGATTCTAGTTGGTTCAAAAAATAAGTTAATTTAATTAAAAGATTTAAAAAGGTTAAGTAGTCTGACACTTAATGGAGTTGCATCTAAAATATTAACATTAAAATCACCACACACAACTATATTTTTATTACATGATCTTAACTTACTAAGTGAGTCCTCCATTACTGATTCAAAACTAGTAAAATCCCCAGAAGGGGTCTATAAACGCAAATAATTACATAGTTCTCTAATTCCACACAAGACAATTCAATAACACGCTCGACAGAAAGATTTACTAAATCTAAACGCTGTTTACATTTTAACTTGTTTGAAACAAGCACCAAAGAACCACCTCGAATAGCGCCCTTTCTCACAAACGCACTTTGCACAGTAAAATTATCATCATTCAAAAATGCTAATTCATGCTCCTTCAACCAGTGTTCAGTCAGACATAAGACCTGAACCTGATGGTGTTCTATAAATAAACTTAACTCTAACTCCTTGCCTGACAAACCCTGTATATTTTGATGCACAACATTCAACATATTATGTGGCTTGCCTGTTGTCGCATCTGGAAACACAGACTCCGTAAAGAAATTCCACTCCTTAGCTGTGCGCACTATAATAGTACATTGGTATCCAAGGGGTGAAAGTATCTTATTTAGTCCCGAGATGGGGATTAATATAACAGTTCGAGGGTTCTGTTATTCTATCCCTTACTTGAGAACAGGTGGCCTACCACGAGGGAACGAGATGGCGCTAGACGACTTATATAGCTCTGTATCTTTAACTCAGCGTAGGCTCCCAGTAGTAAAAAATCTGTTCTCTCATACCTTGATCCACATGAGTGAGTTGTAGTACTCCAGATCTACGGATTCCATGTCGAGGAGCTCTATCGTCTTGCCCAGCATCATCTTGTAGAATGGACGGATGAAGAACGCTGGAAATAGAAGAAATAATTACTAAACTGTTTTTCTTGTTAAAAAAAAAACGTTGCCTTACACTAGGAATATCTCCTGTATCGTGGGCGCGATTACAAACATTTAAAATAACATAAACAAATAGTCAGACCCATAACAATAATAGGCTATTTGACAGTATCGATAAATTATAAATCTAATTAGTCCGTCATTTAGAGTTTTGAAAAATAACGGACACATATTTTTTCTTATGTAAAATCAATGAATATTTACCAAGATATAACACATCAAGACTCGAGAGTGGGGGCTCGTGACGTCAGAATTCAGTAAAAAATGTACTGAATTGTGACGTATTGGCAATTTTAAAAGCATCATATCTCCGTCAATTTTGGTTTGCGTAAAAAAAGAAAAAATACGGGTCAGATATTATTTGATAATCTAACTGACGGACTAATTAGATTTTTTTGTCAAATAGCCTATTACGAATATTTATTGAATGCAATCGAACCCGCAACACTCAAGGCGGTAGTCGATCGTTCAGTCACTGCGCAACCTGTCGTCATTTTGTTTCAGACAGATTTATTAAAAAGTTGCACTAAAAGTTGAATACATTTAGTGCAACTTTTTAATAAATCTGTCAAGTTTTTTAACCACGATTGAATTGTTTTACCGTTATTATTGTATTTTACAACTTGTTTGTACAAATTACTTTGTTGTAAACGCGGGGTTTTACAAGTAATTTCTGTGAGCACTCTTTGACAGTCATAACTATTAGTCTGAAGCTCTAAAAATTCTTACCATGGGGTATCGTATTACCCAGTTACTGGGTTGTGGAGGTCCGATAGACAGTCGCTCTATGTAAAATACAGATATTCAGCTGAATCTGGTTCGACTGGATGTCGACCACAATATAGTTGGGAAACAGGCAGGTAGATGATGAGTGAGGGCTCCCACACATAAACACGATACGACGTCGTGTCGTGGAAATCTACGATACGACGTTGTGTCGTGGAAATCTACGATACGACGTTGTGTCGTGGAAATCTACGATACGACGTCGCGTCGTGGAAATCTACGATACGACGTTGTGACTCACAATGCAATCCTGCGCAGTTGTTTTTGAAATTCAAAGATGACGGATGGTATTGAAGTCGATCATTTAATTACCCTAGTCGAGCAGCGTGGTCGCGGGACATACGTATACCGCGACTCCGGTACACAAAAGGGCTACCGAAGGACACCGTGGATTTTAGTCAGTACAAGTCTGACAGTCCCTCCCGCCCTGCCCGGGGCTGGGAGGACTCATTTGATGATTTTACCACGAAAAAAAAAAAGTCGAGCAGCGTCCCGTACTATGGAACAGAATGCGTCTAGAGCGGTCCATTTTTCGGAATGAACTAAAACACCACCCCACTGTAACGATGCTTATCGTAGATTTCTACGACGCGACGTCGTATCGTGAAACGTCGCCGCATCGTTGTACGACGCGACGTCGTGTCGGGTTTATGTGTGGGAGCCCTAAGGGACTTTACCCATGACGCGATGCGACGCGATTGGACCGATTCCAACTACAAATGAAAATCAACCTTACCACTGCTAAGAAATAATGATGCAATTCGATTGACTTGACGTCGTCGTGGCGATCGTGTTTTGTTTTTCAGCTACCCGTAGTTATCAACGTTATTTATGTCATATGTCGTAGTGGTAAGGTTGATTTTCACTTGTAGTTAGAATCGGTAAAAAGAGTATAATAGCTCACCATCTAACAGCTTCCCATGGTACACAGCCATGCCGGCGACCCTGCCGATAAACTTGAAGTAGCTCAGATGTTCCTCGTTGCACACCCCACTGTTGGGATTGATCTGCAGCGTGTAGTTGTCCATGGCGGAGTACTCGAACAGACCGTAGTACGGGTTGAACATCTCTTTAGAGAGGAGGAAGAACCATTCGCGGGCTAGGCCGCCGTAGTCTGGAAAAAAAAGAATTATGTTAGCAAACATATCCATGTTTTCATCCTCTCAGGAGTTGCAGTGGTTTGGGAATAGTGTGGTGGGTTTGTCCCAAAAAAAAAAAAAAAAAATATATATATATATATATCCATGTTTTATGGTTTTATGTAAAGTAGACGGACAAAAATAATGCTATCGATAATAGCTAATCGTGCATGTATAGCTCCGTCTCGCTCTCGGACTATAATAGGGTAGTTTATTGCATAAATAAATTGAAAATCTATTTAGTTCGTAGGTTAGAGTATTAAAAATAATAAACACGTATTTTTGTTTTTTTTTTTTAATCAATGATTTTTGAAAAAGATAAAACGTTTCGAAATTCGGGAGTGGGGGCGTTGTGTCTTTGTCAATATTGAGTTACATAACAAAAGAAAAAAACCGGCCAAGTGCGAGTTGGACTCGCCCATGAAGGGTTCCGTAGTAGCAAGCTTTAGTAAGTAATATACACAAACAATAAAAATAACTTTGTTTTTCATAGTGTTTGCATGAATGGCAAAGTTATATTTGCGGTTTTTGAAAATGTACTATATCTCAAAAACTGCTAACTGTATCTCATCCAAACCAATTTTCGTTGGAAGATTTTGTTGAGGTCTACATTACACATTACATTTACAACACTATATCAACATTACATCTACCTACCAAGTTTCAACGGGATAGCTCTTATACTTTCGACAAAAAGTGGCTGTGACATACGGACGGACAGACAGACAGACATGACGAATCTATAAGAGTTCCGTTTTTGCCATTTGGCTACGGAACCCTAAAAATACGGGTCAGATATTTTAACGTTTGGTACCAAAATACTACATTTTGGTGTCATTTTGATAATATAATGTAATTTAGATAAGATAATAATATAATTTTTGTGGATTAAATCCTACACCCACAGAGAGAAGGGCGCTGACGCAGCATTTTCGTATGCCAGCTATAGTACCTATATAATTTTTATATTTCCAAAGAAATTAGGTTCAATATAGACGCTTTTATTGCACGTTCTGTGAGTAAAGAAATATCTTAATTGTTTTCACACCTAAATGCATTCATACACGCACGTATTAAAATAGGCTGAGACTGTTATTAAGGTAATCTAGAGACAAGACATCTTACCCAGGCCAACTTCAGACTCGAACTCGACCCACAGCTTGGTCTTGAGCAGGTCCAGTCTACTGACCGAGCTGATGATGCGGTACGAGTCCTCCAGTATCGAGTTACGACGCACTTTGATCTCGAACTTGTTTGGGACGTTGTTCTGAAACAATTATTATTAATTTTGTTAGAAAAAAATAGGCAATAATAATCATACAATTTTGTTTGAATGGAATTCAATAAGTAATTTAAGACAGAGACAGAACGATTGTGACGTAGTAGTTGCTATCTCTCTGTACTCTAATGGCGGAAACTGTATTAGCTGAAAAATGTGTTTCTCCGTTCAAGTGTTTTTTTAGTAATTGCGTACATTTTTTCATTATAAAAGTCATCACGACTTAACAAGTTGACCTATGAAAACTGCAAATTCAATCGAAACGAAACATCATATTTTAATGAAAATCGATTTTATATAAGATTTTTTTTACTGTCAGCTAGTCTATACTAGTATTGTTAAAAGATTTGCATGTTTGTAATGGGTAAACTCAAAAACTACTGGACCGATTTAAAAAATTCTTTCACCAATCGAAAGCTGCAACGATCTTGGGTGACATAGGCTATACCGAGTCAGCGGGCAAAGCCGCTGACGAAAGCTAGTGTGGTATAAATCCTTGTTGTTTCTTGGTATAGTTACCGGTTTGCGTAGTTGACTCTTGAGGTACTCGTACTTGCGCTTGTAGTCACGCGAGTACGGCACGGCCGGGCCTGCGATCTGAGGGTTGGAGAGGCGAGGGTCCTCCCACTGGGTCGTACGCGTGTCTACGGAATAAACATATTATTTGAAATACATAACAGATTTAGGTTTCAAACATATCATAAAAAAATCAAGCCGAAGTCTACTCGGGTCGACGGCGCGTTGTGTTCCACGCGCGCCTCAAAGAGCGTCAGCATGAAGACGGGCCCCCTCTAGAGAGCCAAAGTCTGCCGGGGTCGCGGGACTTACGAATTACCGTGACCCCGGAACGTAAAGGGCTATTGAAGGACACCATGGATTTTAGTCAGTACGAGTCTGACAGTCCCTCATGGCCTGCCCTGGGTGGGAGGACTCATTTGATGATTTATCCATGATAAAAAAGTAGTAGTAAGTGACCTTTTCAGTTTCCTGAAAGCTGTTTGAGGCGCGTATGGGACATTACGCGCCGTCGACTTGGGCCTGGTCTTGGTCGGACGGCAAGCTACCCATTACTTGCCGAAGTTTAAACTTCCTTTCATCTTTCTTTTTTTTAGCGTGGTTCCCAGGTGGCAGGGCGAGAGGGACTGTCAGACTTGTACTGACTAAAATCCATGGTGTCCTTCAATAGCCCTTTATGTTCCGGGGTCACGGTAGTTCATTAGTCTCGCGACCAAGCTTCCTTTCATCTGGAATAATTTTAGACCTGGTGGCCTACGATGACGTCTTAAAGCGTGAGTAGTTTCGCTGAGGAAACAAGATGGCGCTAGACGACATGCATAGCTGTCACGATACCTGAAATAGATAGAGATACTCACTATGGTCAATGAAGAAGATCCGTCCGTCCGTGTGCACTCTCTCCTCCCACCCCTCAGGCAGTGCTCCCAGTTCGTCTGCCTCCACCGGCGCAGGCGCAGCTGACGTGGGCAGGCTGGACGCACAGCCTGGACATAATTATATTACTGTGATTTTTAGTGGTCGTTAAAAGGTTTAATGTAATCGAGCGAACTTTATTTAGAACGATAGAAATAATATACTGTTTCAAAATATAAAAAGATCTTTATACTTTATCGTAATCATTGTCGGTTATAGGCCTTCCCATTTTCTACTATACATAAAGAAAGAAAAACGTTTATTGGCAAACGCCACAAGTGCACAAAGTATCACAAAAGATACAAAGAAAAAGAAAAACTTCTCGGAAAGACAGAAAGACTTTTCGGTTCTATGTATCCCTCATCCATATTTTACCTATAAAAAGTGGTCGCACATTTATCCGCGCCGTACGCGCCACATTATAATGACATCGTCAGCATCCTTCCTTCACTATTCATAGCATTTTCGAAAAGCGGCGCGTACAGCGCGGATAACTGTGTGAGGTTTCATTTGAACTCATACAACGTATTCTTACAAAGCCACCTTAAGAGTGCTTTATACCTAATTCTGATAAGTACCTTTTCTTCTTCCTGCCCTTATCCCATTCTACTTGGGGTCGGCGCAACACGTTTTCTTCTTCCATTCTCCCCTATCAGACGTCACAGTATCATTTACTCCTTTTTCTTTCATATCATTCCTTAGACAATCCATTCATCTTTTCTTTGGCCTTCCTCTTCCTCTCCATCCATCAACATTCATACTCATCACTCTCTTAGTAACATGGGTGTCTCCTCATCACATGTCCATACCAAGATAGACGATTCCCTTTCATTTTTTCTGTAACAGGCGCCACTTTCAAACTTCCCCTTATAAACTCATTCCTTACTTTATCCATTCTCAATACTCAATACTTTTATTGCATTCCACATGTATTCTTAGGTGGTAAAACTTATAATTAGATCATAACATGGACCCTGTCGGGCACAGCAAATAAGTGAGTTTTTGTCACTTCACATCCATCTCAACATCCTCATCTCCGCTACGTGCAATCGTTTCTCATCCATCTTTTTCACAGCCCAACATTCCGATCCATACAATACGACAGGTCTAATCACGGATTTGTATATTTTCTCCTTTAACTTGAGGGGCATCCGTAGGTCGCAAGTTGTTCCGGTGACCTGTCGCCATTTCATCCATCCCGAGTTGATCCGGTGTGTTATGTCCCGGTCTACATAAGTACTATTGGCGATTAATTTATAAATGAGAAAATGATTCGCAGTAACATAATTTCAACTTTCTCAGAAAATCAAATTGATAATCAAATTGTTTAGATAACTAAGCTTCACATCTTGTAGTGGCAGTTTACCAATTTCAGTAAAAGATGTAAAAAATAAAATAAAAGGACACATTAACTTGCCAGTTCTGGGGTCTATCCACGTGGTGGTCTTCTGGTTGTGGTCGATGAAGAATATCCTGCCGTTTGGCGCTCGCTGCATACTCCAGCCGGGCGGCAGACCTGCAGTACGCACAAATATACCGTTAGTTTAGTAATACTACTTTATCTATACAAATCTTATAAAGCTGACGAGTCTGTTTGGTTCATCGCGCTAATCTCAGCAACAATTGGATCAAATTAAAAAAAAAACATGTCTGATAGTTTATTTATCGAGGAAGGCTATATAGGCTATGTAACATTACGCTGCGATCAATAGGTCCTGGCAGCGGGTGAAACCGCATCTACCAAAGGGGCCTAATAACTCACTTCTGCGCAGGTGAAGGTCAGCGCTCAAGATCCATGCAGTGGCGGGCCTAGGGTTTCAAAATAAGGCAAGCCCAATAAAATTTAAACCGATTTCAAAAAAAGAAAGTTCAGTTTTCGATTGAGTATGTAGGTACCTACGTATGTATCATCGCAATTTTCTCATAAACTACTGGTTAGGTACAATAAATTAAAAGTGAATTCAAAGTTATGGTATGGACAAAAAAAAACAAAACAGAAAGTTACAAAACGAAAGTTAAAAAATAGCTAGATAGAATGTAATAAGGAATTTAAATAAATTATTTATATTCTAATTGGAATCATCTATCTTTCTTAAGAAATGATTTAATTACATCAGAGTAAAATGTTGGTGATCGTTTTAATTCTACCAACAACTGTTTTTCAATAGCTAAAATCGTATCTCCGTCCCAGTTCTGTGGGTTGTCGCACAGATCAGAAAACAACTCAATAAGTTTACTTTTTTGTTCAAAAACCGTGTTTACGACTCGCGACATGTATGTCCAACGAATTTTTTGCTGCAATGAGTATCGTAAAAAGCAGCTCGTTTTGTACTATTACTAAAAAAATTACACAAAGCCTGAAGGGCTGAAAAAAATAAACTAACCTCTTGAATTCTATTGCATGATTTATACACATAGGAAATATTCTTTTATGCGATTTACTAGTCTGAGAAATACACAGATTAGGCGTCGGCGTCGGGAAGAAATAAACTGTTTTTTTTTCTGAGCAAAGTTTAAAGATTTTACCTTATCTTCGCCAATCAAAACTTGAACGCATTTTAAATCCTCACAAGGTACAATTACCTCCATTGTTGCAGGTAAGTCACCAAAACAATTATTCTTTCACTGAGAAAATCTAACAAAACACACAAAAAACTTTAACAACAAAGTTTCCCCACTCAAGCAAATGAAACTGAAGTGAGCTACTTACGCAGAGTAACAGTGTTGTCATTTAGGCAAACAAAGTCGCCAGGTATATGAACAATCTAGCGAGATGTCGCATTTTTTTTCATATTGCTTGAATATTTAATTTCGTTATTTTAAAAACGCGCTAGTTCTTGTTGTTGCTAAATCTTAAAAAAGTCTCCAAACTCGTTAAAAATCTCCAAGATCTCACAACGTCGCTAAAACGGCAACACTGCAGACTTGGCAAGGTGACAACGTCACGCATACGCGTGCAACTTCATACGCATGCACGGCTTAAATCTTCCATACTGATCGATTTGTAGACGCACAAGGTTCTAACTCGTTATACGGCACAACGCTTTAGGCGCGAAAGGGACAGAGATAGTATTTGAAAGCCCGGTAAAAGCCGGTACGTGTAAGCGAGATAGCTATATATAGATGTTGCAAATACGAAACTGCGCGCGAACAATTGCGATGTAAAGTGTGTGGCGTGGATAGTTTGTGTTATTTTGATAACAATTAGCGCGCGAACTTTTAAATAGTTCGGGTTTGATTATGATTCTCTGTCGAGCATTTTTAATAAGGCATGCCGGGCTTTTGGGCTTGTATGAAGGAACCGCCACTGGATCCATGCCGGTATCTGTAGACGGATGAAGAAGACTAATTCACAATTAAACTTCTTATAGTTTCAGAGTCGGAGTACCTCCCTAGTTACGTCAAGTTCGAAGATCAGCCATCTGTATAAATCAGGGTTCGCCAAAAATTGAGACCTGTTTTTAATGAACTTCTTCTCTTTTCGTCTTGATATCCGGAAAAGAGATTTTATATCTTCATTTGCCACACATGATAAGTGGCGACAACGCAGCGGTTCCCTATTAGTCATTCAATAAAAGCTATGTATAGTTACCGTCACTGTTCGGCAGGTTCTGACTCTGCGTGCTACTGGCACTGCTGCTTCTTGTGCTCTCTGTGGAGCCGTCAGTCTCGTCCTACAACACACACACTCTTGTAACAACAACACTGGATTGTACACCTTATGCACGTGGCGATACGGCCGTGTTCGCTTTTAGCGTGACGCGTATACTGACAAACGCTTAGGAGTATAGTCCTGCATGATTCTTTTGACGCGTGGCTATTTTGTTTTCTCTAATGTTTCCAAAACAATGTAATTGGAGCAAAAGCCATGCTGTACTATACTTTGATTTGAAGATTGAATTGCTCAAACAAAGAATTCAATCTCCATTAAAATATCCCCATATAAATTAAGGAGTCTTAAACGTTTGCCAGTACACTTTTTTACAAATGTGTGCATAATATGGATATTATAGCCCCCTATCTTAGACTGTTTACGGTCTGCTTAACAAGCTATGTATATAGCACATTTCTTAAATAGTTGACTATGTCATATGAACCGCAAGGGGTCCGCTAAAAGTCTCCAGGTGAAGTGAGCGGGTGTCCACTGACTAAATTAGAATAAAAAATTCGTCACACCAGACCATGCGTCTTTTAGCGGACGCCCTAAATATATAGGTGGTAAAATATTAGGCATACTGCCTCTGCAGTCAATATAATTATGTACAATATAGCATAATTTAAATCCCGCAAAACCTAGAATTCAAACACTTTCTTTAAAGACAACTAAAACATATCACCATACCATTAAAAAATTCAAAAAAAAAAACGCCAAAAAATCTACATCATTAAGCAAAAATACACAAACTCTCAAACTACATAATAAATACTAAATAACATTAAAAAAAACTACAAGTTAATCAAGCGGAACAGCACAAGCAAACGTGTATTATAGATGTAGATACGATGTCATAGATTACGATGTCACAAAGGTGCGATGTCATATAGATAGAATGTCAAAATTAGAACAGCATGTCAAAAGCGTTGTCAAATTAGCTTAGTTATTTTGTTAAATTGTGTTATTGGCACCGTGCACGACTTTAGCGCCACCTAGCGTTTGCACTGTTGACGGCTCTGACCGTTCTAATTGAAATCAGATTTCTTTACAAAACACATGGTTTTGGATTCCATGGCGATCCATCAGCTCTGAATAAAATTAAATAAACATATGCAAAATGTATTCTATAAGAAAAATGTCAAATACAGGATTAAAATGAGGATTATGATTTATTTACTTTTTTCTCTTCCCGGCAGCTAACCATCTCCTGCATTGCTCATCTTTCCAAGAACCGCTTGGGAATCAATAAAATTTAAATTTACTATTTCTGCTAGTATTCTTGCAGTTTACAACACAACAACTGCTGTGACCTATGTTTTTCTGGCGGAATAACGCGATTATAAAAATTACGTACAGATATGTCTGACAAATTGATTCGAAATTGACAGATGACAGAGTTCAATGAACTCTGAGACAGAGCCGTCGTACTCCGACTGCTCCCCATCACCTGCCGTTGAAGAAACTACGATATCTCGTCAGATATTCATTGAAATCAAATGATGTCAAGGGAAATTTTGTTCAAAATTAAATGTTTGTAATGATTAACGTATTTATTTGGGTAAGGATTAATATTACGTTCATAAAAATACCGTCGCAAGTAATGTATTATTTTAAAATCAATTTGATTTCCATAAAAAAGGTTATAGTGAGTTAACCTTAAAAGATAGATATATGCTGTCGCGGACTTTATTTTAGAACGTTTCATGAGGAAAAATTCCGTCATACATAATTTTTGCGTAATGTAAACCGTTTACGCAGCGCACGCAACGGAAGCTCTCAATAAGAATTTCCCGATTTGACAACATGTTTCATTGCTGCTCTGCTCTTATTGGTCATAGCGTGATGTTATATAGCCTATAGCCTTCCTCGATAAATGGACTATCCAACACAAAAAGAATTATTCAAATCGAACTAGAATTTCCTGAGATTAGCGCGTTTTTAATAGTTGGCATAGGTGAATGTGCTCTTAGACAATCCCACATTAGTTTTACTTTTCGCCACCATGGGCGCTGCAATCGAATAGTACTACCCCCACCTAGTACTTCGCACCCAGCGAATAGGACATGTTTTTTTTTTTGCTGTGAACTGGCATCTATGTTGCTACCACAAAAAAAAATATTCTTTTAATTATGTTTCGGGTAGTCAAACTAATTTTATAGTTTTCTAATAGATTTACAGTTTACAACGGTTTAAGTTTGTAGCACAAGCAATCAATATTTTTATTTTACAATTCAGAAAACAAGATACATTTTGGTGCTTTCCTAAGCTCTTCAGCAAGAAAATTTAATAGAGTGCCCTGGGACCTCTTGTAGCAGAATTACTTTAACATTACTTAAGAGTGGGAAAAAGATGGAGCTATACAATATTTGTGCGACTCTTTCCCGTAACAAAGTATGATTAATGTAATAGTGCTAGAAAGACACAGTAGGCCTCTTGACTGGAAAAAGAATTTTAGCAAACCAGATTGCGCGTTCTATGAAGCGACTTGAAGATTGATACAAAAGAACGGCAGTGCATAAGCCAAGTTGCATAACAAGCAAAAGACTTGTGCTACAAACAGGATAGTGCCTGTTTTCATTACTACTAGGAGACACTTAAGTTAATGCCTAAATATATGAAAACGATGTCAAAATCGTGAATCCAACAGTGAGTCTATTTAGGCATGAATTTAAGTATTATCTAGTTTGTGAAGGCATAAGTACCTAAGTACCCTTGTCGGTGAGTCATCGCGCTGCCTTAGTGTTAGTGTCGTAAGCAGACATCACAGTAGCATGTTGTGCCTCACACTTACTCATAGACAATTTCCCAAAGCACTCTGCCATAGGCCTAGTGCGGGTTGCGACGCAATTGTATACCGTAACGTGTTTTGACAAGGGCTGTATTTGAATGCAAAAGATATCGACATCGGTAATTGGGATCCTATTACCCAGAAACAAAAAAATAACGAACAAAACATTACAACATTTACCTTACACTTTCAAAAATTGACTGTCAAAAAACCCAAAATATTCGACGCGTCTTTTGAAATGTCAAATTAATGACCGTAAATATGACACTAAGAGCTTTAGGATGAAACTACCCTCATTTTTATGATTAACAGAGAAGTTTTAAAATCCTTAACTTGTTTTTAAACTCGATGTGCCATTTCAAATGTAATTTACTTCGTATTTCCAAACCTAAGGACACGTCAGATTTTACCAATGAAATTAAAAGTGATTAGCCTGTATATCCAAATAAGTTCTAAGTATCCACAACATAAACATAATGATTTAATATGTATTTGATATACCCAAAACTGGAACACATGCCACTTTTATATGAGGGAGTGTGCCGTAATCCATCAATGCCAGTTGGTGGATGTGGGTAATCTTCAAGTTGTGGAAACGACAACTTTTAAACGCGGTTTTCATGTCCTGATCGCGTTTAATTCAATGGTAAAATCCACTATAAAATGATGACACCAAATACCATTTTAACGTAAACAATAATCCACCTACACAACTTTTGCGTACCAAACAAGCCAGTACCGGCTAAATCGCGTCCAACCCGCACGCGGCCTCCGGGTCTTACCTCAGAGTCCTCCATGGAGCTCGCGGTCGCGGTCCTCCGCCGTCGGGCCGTCGGTGACGTCACAGGAGAGGCCCCCGTCGGCGTGCTGAAGTGATTCTCATCAAACGTCAGCGCGTCTTCTAGTACTACTTCTGTCTGAGGTAGTGATGTTGCTTCAGTCTCATTTTCTGTTGCCACTGTGGCATTTTCTGTTGCCGCTGTGGCATTTTCTGTTGCGAGTGTCTCATTTTCTGTTGTTGCTGTCGCATTTTCTGTTGCTACTGTCTCACTTTCAGCGACTTCTGTCTCGTTTTGAGTCTCTGTCGTATTTTCAGTGACTTCTGCATCGTTTTGTGATTCTGTCTCGTTTTGCGTTACTGTTACACTTTGCGTTGCTGTCTCATTGTTTTCCGTCTCATTAGACGTCTCTGTTTCATTTGTCTCTGTTACAGTTTCCGTCACTCCCCGACTGTCATTCTCTCTTCCATCAGTAGCCGCGACTACGTCGTCTACTTCGTCAGTACTGTTAACAACTTCACTTGTATTCGTAGTAGTAATCTCGATTTGTTCTGTTTCTTCAGTAGCTGTGTTTTGACTAGCACTGGCGTCACTTTGAGCGTCGGTAACGTGTTCGTTAGCGCATACAACGTCATCCTCCTCTTGTATAGTTTTGCTTCTTAAATTATTATCACAGTCAGTTTCATCACTTATACTATTAGTCGGTGTGTTCGTCACCGCCGTCTCCGGAACTGCGACGGGTTCCGGCGATCTGATTGGTGTCGAAAACGGCGTGGGGTCCGTCGAGTTAGTCTCCACACTTCTATTGCTTAAATCCTCCTGTTAGACATTTACATTGGATAATACTTGACACATAAACTTATTCATGCAGTTTGACAGATATGTACAATTTGGCAGTTTATTCCCCAACTGCACGTTTAAGTTTGTGGCCCATTTGTATAATTTCCCAGATAAATTGTTGGGCTGTAAGCGTGAAGCATCAATGTGCTGTAGAATTGTCTATGATCGTGAGGACAACACAGTGGATGTCTATGGAACACCCGACCCGATGAGCACAGACTATTAGTGTTTGTATGTATGAATGGCTGTCTGAAATTTCCTGAAAGATCTTACATAAAAAACACATTGTTGTTTCTATAGCTTTCTTCATACATTACACAAATTTTTGGATTTACAATAACAAATGCTGATGAAACATTAAGAAAAAACCTTTCAGAAAAATGATCTTTAAGTGTAACCATGTACTCATTTTTATACATATATTTTAATACAGTGTAAACCTTAACATTTTTTTAAATAATCAGTAATACTAATATTTTTCAATTACATAAGGCCAGCGCAAGACATTCGACAAAGGCAAGCAAAATATAAAAAAAAGAACATTTTGCGAAATGCACAAGGCCTCAAACTTATATTAAAAGTCTTAACAACAAGCTTGGTTATTCTTCGCCAGAAACCTCCTAAAACTCATAGGACCAATTCTAAATAAGGAAAACATGTACTGCCCCATACTTTAGCTTTTTTATTTATGCTTCTATTTTAATACCGTACCTATAGGTGACAAACAATCTGATGGTGCGCGGCCACTGTAGCTTACGTCTGTAACACCGAGTTATACCTGCATGTTGGAGACTTCCAAAAACTTTTGTTTTTATCTAAATCCTCAAAATGTAAGAAGCAGCTGATTTTTTTTGCGATTTCAGAGTTGGTCCCATGGTAAAGAGGTTTTTGGTAAAGAAAACTAAGGTTGTACCAACTAAAGATTAATAGCGCCTAACGCAAATGTTTACTTAAAAATGTCTGACACCGGCCTAAAAACTCGGTTAAACCGGTGCTGACTTTGCGGACGTGGCTCTGGACATTACGTCTGTTAATTTCCGGTCCGCAATTCATCTGTACCGATTTAGTAGAACCTTTTAATAACTTAACATAAATATGGCAACCCCTTGACAAAATGGCACATTTTTTTAAATGCTTTATTGAGAGGTCAATGAATCGCTTTATTTTACTGCGAAAAGCGAACATGCAATCTTAACCAATCATGCAAACATAATTTGTAATATAATATTTAAAGCAAAGTGTAATTTTTTCAGTATAATTTATAGAAGTTGATATTAAAAAAAACATGCTTTATTGAAGTTTGAATAGAGTTTAAAATGCTTTAGCTTGTGCAAATAAAAGTGAATAAAAATGAGTACACGGCTAAAGAATAAATTGTTACTGGCAGTCTGAATACGAATTCCTTTTTTAAATATTATAACTTTTTTGTTTTGAATATAATCAAACCTCCTTACTAATAAAAGTAGAATAAAGTAATAGCGTAATTAGAAATTAGACCATATCGTGTTGAGCTAAAGTTTAATTTTAATTAACTTACAACTTTATTTTACTTTTTAGCAAGATAGGTTTGCTTCGATAATTCAGGCTGCCAGTAAAGAAATAGTATAATGTACTGATGTATTGTTAGTACATAATGTCTATCGCGGAAGCCCATGCTGCGAAACAAAATATTCTATAACAGAATCAGTTACGAACATAGATCCTCACTAATAAATAAACAAATTATAATCATTTAATTCAATGGATACGTCTATAGTACGCATGCATTATTTTTTATCATAGTTTATTGCCGATACCGCTACTAAAAAGGACATAAGAGACATGAATGGAGCCTACAGACCAAAGCTGATAGTTAAATCAACAAAATAAATAAATTAAGCAATAAATTTCACACTTTTCAAAAAGATAACTGGCTAGTTTTAGCTTCATCGAACTTTATCTCTGTCGCACTAACCACACACAACGAACGACGGAGCAGTGACAGCCCTTTCACACGGCAGTCCAGTATTGCAGGACCGACTTTTTACTGGATCCTGCAAAAACGGACGGTAGTTCACACGGTAGTTCAGTTTTGCAAGATCCAGTAAAAAGCAGGTCCCGCAAAACTGGACTGCCGTGTAAATACGGTTGCATCCTGTTTTTTGACCATTCCTACGCTAGTGATTAGGGCGGGGGCTGCCACCACTCCACTATCCCGCAAAAAACAGTGTCCAGCAAAAAACCGCACGCAGGAAGCCGTGTGAACACTGCTATAGAAATATATAATATGTCATTAAACGGGATCCCGCTTTTTACTGGACGACGGATCCAATTTCCGGTGATAAAACCGAACTGCACAAATCGACGGGATCAGCATTTTGCAGGATCCTGTATGCGGTTTGCTCGTGTGAACACTAGCATATAATCTCTTTTGCGATCAAACGGGATCCTGTAGAAAACGGGATCCTGCAAAAAACTGGACTGCCGTGTGAAAGAGCTGTGACAATTGCCACATAGGTAGTGTGCGACTGAAACTAGCCGGTTGTCTCTTTCCAAAGGTCTGTGTGTAATGTTTATTGCTGGTACCATGGGGCTGCTAATCTCTAAGTCGTATTCTTTATTTTTTATAAAGTTGAAAATCTATTGGCTTAGAGAAAAGCATAGCTGTTCTTACAGTTCGGTTTGTAAGCTCCATAATACGTATCTTGCGCTTTTGAAGACTTAAAGAAACAATGGTTTTCTAAGAAGAATTCTGCTTCAAAAGTTGGATAAAATAGAAGCGATATTGGTGCTTATAAATATAAATTGAAATAGGTCTTAATACTTTCAAAATAAGGTAGATATTCCTGTATATTGCCGTAATGAATCGATTAAGATGCTTAACAAGACATGGTTTGATATCTAAATAAGACAGTATTTATATACTTAAAAAAATAAAAATGTACATAAATATTTATCACTTTCATGCATAAGCCCAAGATATCAGTTTCACCTCAATTCACCCAATATTATGCCCCTATTGATTGTATTATATTATTTTTCGTATAGATTTTTTTTTTATTAGACACAAAGATCCAATCCTCAGACAATATGAAAGCAGCACATTCCGGCTAGTAGAACAACTTATTCGCCCAGTTTCAAAATCAATGCATTTATTTTTACTTATTTTGGCATTTGTAGACTACAGCTCTCTCAACTTTTGCGATTGACAGAACTAACTTGAGTAGTAAGTACTTCGTGTGTCGGTGCGACAAGACGTGTGTTACAGATATTTAAAATTTTAATAGATAATTATAAATACTTGTATACGACTTTGAACTTTGTTATAACGAAACTAAGCCTCAGTTTATGAGTGATAGTGCGTACTCCAGTTATTACCTCTTAGTACGGAGCTATACATCCCAGCGGTGCGCGATCGCGTTTGAAACCTGACCTTTGATCGCGACAAAAAGAGAACGCCGTGATTTTTTGACTCGCTCGCCCTCGAATACGTCATCGCGCGCATACAATAAACATGACGACTGAGCGACAAGCGAAAGGCGGTTTACTAACGAGTGAAAGCGGAGGCGGATCAACACCGGATTTACGAACCCTGGAACAAGCTGATAATGTGTCGCAAAGGAAAAGAAAACACTTCGGATATGAATACGATTTCAAGTCGGATCTAGAAGAATTTAAGCGTGATATTATGTCTTTCTTCCAAGATTTTAGCAAGTCACAAAAGGAAAGTCTCACTCAACTACACGAAAGTATGGCAAAAATTAAAGATGAGATAAATAGTGTTAAAAATATTACGAATACTTTAGCATCGGAACAAAGCAACCTAAAAAAGGAAATAGATAATGTAAAATCACTAAATAGTTCGTTGCAACTAAAGTTACATAATTTGGAAGAAAACTTATCACACCCGAAACTTGAACAAGACATCCCACCATTGCAACAAAAATCGCTTCCGCGTATTACTGAAGACACAATACTTGAATTGCGTGAGCGACAACGCCGAGAGAAAAATATAATTATTGGGGGTATAATGGAAATAAATGATACTAATAAAAAAACACGTATAGATTACGACATGAAGAAAGTAATGGAGATTATCACTAGCATTTTACCAGAATGTCCCAACCCTATGAATATAATTAGATTGGGTACATATGTCCCTAACAAAAACCGCCTGCTTAAAGTATGTTTTCAATCGCAGGAAACCTCTAAATACATATTGCGTAACCGAAGTACCGTAAAGGATAAACAAATACACATATATGCTGACCAGACTCCGACTCAATTAAAATACTATAAGCAAATCCGAGAAGAACTACAGCACCGTCAACAGAGTGGTGAACCTAATATTACTATTAAATACAGGGACTCGGTCCCCGAAATAGTCAAAATAAGTGCAAAAAACCTAAACAAAGTGAACCTACCCCCGACATCCTAAATATCGAAAAAAAAGAAATGGATTGCGAAATAACGTACCAAAACCTAGACTGTTATAAAGACCTATCCACCTGTAAGTCATCTTTAAAATTATTTTATACTAATATAAGAAGCCTGGTTAAAATTGGCAAAATGGAAGAATTGTTATGTATTTTAAAAGCCACTAAGCGGACTATTGGACTGATTTTACTAACAGAAACTTGGATCAAATCTGACGCTGAGGCCAACTTGCTCCAAATTGCTGGCTACACACATATCTACAATTATAGAAAAGGCCGTCGCGGTGGGGGAGTGTCTGTATATGTTCATAATACTATTAAACATGAAATAACAGCAATAAAAAGTAAAGAAGACAACGAATTTATTTGGTTACACCTCAATAAGTATGCCCTTCACATTGGTCTTATCTACAAGCCCCCGAATACAAACGTCAATAGTTTTTTAGAAACCTACACGTCTCTTTTGGAAAATAAGCGACGAGTTATAGTGTTTGGAGATTTTAATATCAATTTACTACGAAACGATCGTCAAACTACGATGTATGTCAACACAATCAACGAATCAGGCTATCAACTACTGAATAAAATTGATGACGACTATTGTACTCGAGAAACAAGTAACACTAAATCGCTTATCGACCATGTCTGCACAAACATGCATGGTGGAAGATTTCATATGGCTTGTATAGACTCATCCTTGTCGGACCACAAGCAATTATATTTAGAATTGAAAAATCACAAACAAATTCCAAAAATAAAAACTACTTTCACAGTTACAAATTTTGAAAAGTTATTCAATGCCATAAAGAATCAAAGCTTCGAAAATAAAGAATCAAATTATGAAAACTTGGAAAATTTTATTATAACACAACTAAAACAAAATAAAATAACTAAAGTGAAAATACTGAATAAGCCGAGAGATGACTGGATAAATAAGAAAATATTGGATGACATTGATGAGAGAAACATTATTTGGAAAAAGCATAAAATGAAGCCTGATGACCCTATCCTGCAAAATCTACTGAAAACGAAAAGATATGGTGTAATGAAACTTATCAGAAATACAAAAAACAAATTCTACCACGACGCCTTCAATAAATGTAAACAAAAACCAAAAAAAATGTGGAGCCTAATTAATAACTTAGCAAATAATAAATGTAAAACTAATTCCACCCCTCCTAAACTTATTATCAATTCATGTGAGATTACAAAAGGGGATGAGATTTGTCAATATTTTAATAACTTTTTTTCTACAATTGGTTCTGACTTGGCGAATGAAATTCCATTAAAATATCACAACAACCTCACAAATACTCTTAACTACGTCACAGACATACCTAGTAATGAATTAACTAGATTCGAACCTTGTACAGTTAGAGAAATAAAGAAAATTATAGAAGATCTGAATACCAACACGAGCAGTGGTATCGATGGGATTAGTGCGAAGGACATAAAATGTATAAAGAACCTGATTCTCGATAATTTGACCAATTCCATTAATAAATGTCTTGAATTGGGCAAGTTCCCAGACAGCCTAAAAATTGCTAAATTAACGCCAATTTATAAATCTGGAAATAAAGCTGACCCTGGCAATTACCGACCAATATCCGTTTTACCTATAATGTCTAAAATTTTTGAAAAGGTTATTTATAATCGCCTCATACAATATTTAAATGGTATTAATTTCTTTTATAATGATCAATATGGTTTTCGCCCAAAATCGAACACCTTGTCAGCAACAATAGACCTAATCACTAAAATCAAAACATCTATCGACAAGAAACTTATTTGTTTAGGAATCTTTATTGATTTAAAAAAGGCGTTTGATACCGTTTGCCATTCTCTCTTGCTTAATAAACTTAAAAACGTCGGAATAACTGAATCTGCATATAGAGTCATGGAGTCTTATCTTACTGACAGATTTCAAATAGTCAAAATAAATAATCATGTGAGTGAACCAGCTAAATTAAGTTGTGGAATTCCACAAGGGTCAATTTTGGGGCCCCTACTTTTCCTTATTTATATAAATAACATAAAAAACTGTAACATTTCCGGCAGTATGACTCTGTATGCTGATGACACTTGTCTCTTTTACTTTGGCAATGATATTGGTGAGGTTACCAGGCAAGCGCAAAATGATCTGTCTGTACTTAACGAATGGTTTAAATACAATTTGCTAACAATCAATCCAAAAAAAACGTCGTACATGATATTTGCAGCTAAAAATAAAAAAATACCAGGAAACATCACATTAACTATAGATAATGAAATACTACAAAAGTCAACAAATGAAAAATATTTAGGCTTAACTCTTGATCCAAGATTGACCTGGTGTAATCACATAGAAAAAATTCGAACTAAAATTTCCTCTCTTACTGGAGCACTACGAAGACTATCTGGTTGTATCCCACACAAGATTAGAAATATGATTTATAATGCACTCGTGAAACCACACTTAGAATATTTAGTAGAAATATGGGGTTGCGCCCCTAAAACCTATTTAAATGAAATTCAAGTCATACAAAATAAACTAATAAAAGCACTATACAACTACCACTACCTTACACCAACTAAACAAATTTATAATGATACGAAAATATTCAACATAAGACAACTGTATATGTATAAAACATGTGCACTAATAAGGAAAATTATAACAAATGAAACTCATTCTCAATTGACCTTCAAGAAAAGAAATCATGGATACCATACTAGAAATCGGAATAAACTCGTTCTCAGGCCACCCAGAACCAATTATGGAAAAAGAAATATACTATTTGAAGGAGTCGAACTATTCAATAAACTGCCAGACAATATTATTAATACTAAAAATTTTAACTGTTTCAAGAGAATGCTTAGACAATACGTTCAAAAAGATTGCCTGCAGAACTAGAATAAATAACAGATTTATATCAAATGTAAAACAAAAACCTTGTATCCCACCCTAATTTTAAGATTTTATTTCCCTATCACCGACTCACGGAGTCAACATGTTATTTTATTACTGCATGATTTTATTGTGTATCTCATAGTTTAAGTGAACTGTTTGTGTTCTTTTATGAGAATAAACTCTTTAAACTCTTTAAACCGAACTTTGAGGACTTAAGTTACAATTGGGCTTTGAAACAAAATCAGCTCATTCCGGCAATAATACGTCAAACATTCCATGTACCCCAAAACCGTCCCATTCAAACATCCTCTCCTCAAACGTCCCTGTAGGCATCTGTCCCACCATTGTTTATGAGAAGCGAGTCGAGCTACTGCAACTCGCTTCTCGCTGGTCATTCAAGGTCTCACCGTAAAGGGAACGGTCAGCGATTAACTATTACTATAATTATGTATCACTTTTCCTGACTAAAGGCCTTTTTATGGTTAGAAAATCATCAATCGAGTCCTCCTGTGTGGACCGGAAAAGAGGGTCAGACTCCACTGACTAAAAATTAACCTGTTTCTTTGGTTTCTTTTTTTTTCGTGGCCCTGAAATGCAGGACCACGGGAAGTCTGAATGTCCCATGCGCGCCCTGTATGGAGCGATGCAGAGCGCTCATTTGATGATTTTACCACCCAAAAAAGCCAACTCAAAGGAAGAAAACACTCCTTATCTTGTTTAGTCATATAAAAAGTACTTTTGAGTAAATGTAGAGTTTCGTGAACGAAAATATTATAGTCAATAGCTAATCGCCTACTCGTCGCTAGCGAGACAGGTGCCTAACAAATGATACCAGATAACCCTGAACAGTGTACAGAAATATAACCACAGGCATAGATTACATAGGATTCCCTCAACAGTGACCTGAGGTCTATGTGACCCAGGATTCCCTAAACAGTGACCTGAGGTCTATTTGACCCAGGATTCTCTAAACAGTGACATGAGGTCTAAGAGACCCAGGATTCCCTAGAAAGTGTGTCTGGGGGTGTAGGTAACCCTGGACAGTGGAGTGTCCTTACCTGGTTCTGCTGCGTGGTGGGCGTGGGGCTGGCGGCGCGCTCGTCGTCCACAGAGATGTGGAAGCGACGCTGGAATTCCGTCGCGGCAGTCTCCATGCGCTCGGCTTGGGATTCAGTACTCATGTTGCGCCTACGGTGGAAAGGGAGAGAATAGTTATGGGTTTTTGTTATGACTAGATAAGTTTGACAATACACATTAAAAAAAAACAATTTCAATCACATAAGTATGTAACTTAAGTTTATTTGTCAAGTTAACGTGTTCAATGACACTGATTGCACTTGTCAAAATCCATGAATATTGTTGCAATAAAGCGCAGTACACACCAAACCCTTTCACATAATAGCGGCTTCACTCTTTGCAAGTCCGTCATTCATATGTATATGCCGCCGGGTTTTACCGTCGGGTTATGTCGGAATGTTTGATGTGTATATTGCGCTTAACAACTATTTAATTGAATTTTATACTCGTAAATTCATCATTTACATAACTTTTCTTTAAGAACCTATGTTACTGAGAGCTTCTGCATTCAGGAGTTTCAATAGGAATTATAACCTATATTATATGAGTAGCGTTTATTTAATACTAACATGAAGGTAGGTCGCTCCCACTGCGTGGACCTCTCGATGTGGTTGACGTAGTAGGTCCTGCCATTGGCGTCCTGCCGCTCCTCCCAGCCCGGGGGCAGGGGGTCCCCTCCGATAGCCTGGAACAACCATATTCACATAATTATTATATTTGGATTGTAATTTGTTATTCTTTACGGCTAGTAAAAAGTTTTAAAATTTACAATCTTGTTTTGAATGAAACCGCTTTGAAATCTGTCCAGCCTGATTGGAATTTTCGAGTAACTCTTTCCTTAGCGTAGAGAAGTTTCTAGAAAAATGCCATGTCAGATGGATATAGCCGGATTGATCGAGCGGGTTTTGCGGGCAGTATCAACACCCGTAATTTGTCAAACCGGTTTGAGCGATCTTTTTAAGGTTTTGCCAAACAGTGAGCAGCGCGTGGCGTGACGCTAGCGTGGCGTGTCCTTGACGTGCTTAGGTACCTACTTACTATGAAAACATACAAAACGGCGTTTGAAAAGACGACGCATGCTAGCGTCGCGTTACGCCGAGCTGTTTCGACGGCATGCGAAGAGTATGAACGGCATGATGGAGGTTTTAAAAGCAAGCAAAACAAACGGATATTGAAGTAAGCAATAAAACTGGTAATTAGGTCGTAACTACAATTATTCTGAACCCTATAGAACCATCTACCAGGCCAGTAAAACAAGTATTTTAAAAAAGAAAAACAATTTACCAAAATAAAAAATAAAAATATTTACAGTATATGGGGTCAATTGTTTTTTACTATGGTAGCTAATGCTGTCTACACACCGAAGCCCGCCGGCACAACCCGGCGGGTAAGGCCAGCGGCCTGATTGGTCAATGCAAAATCGTCAAAATCAAGTCACCGGCCGTCACGATCAGGCCGCCGGGTTGCGGTGTGTAGACAGCCTAAGGTTAACATAGTTACGCCATCGCAATTTGTCTTTTTTATGAAATGATGATACATCGCATGACGTGGGCTGAGCGAAGTTTAACAATGAGAAAATGTTCACGGATATGGTGCTGTAAATGACATCTCGCAAGGTATGCCCTGCCTCTCTCGCACTTGATATTCTATTGGCTGCATCAATAAAGTATGGATTAATCCCACTCAGAAGAAGATAGAATGCAAATATAATAAACAGTTGTCATTGACATCACACATCTATTCAGAAAAATAAAAAGGCGATGGGGTGGCTATGTCAGCTTCCATAGAAGTTCAAACCCCTTTATCATTTATAAATAACGGTACTCGAGTCAATTTAAATTGTTTCGTCAATTTCATGTGACTCAAAAAGTGTGAACAAAAACATCCACTAAAATAGAAGGCACTGTTCACACCTCCTCGAAACCAAAAAGCCTTCGATCATTAAAAACAACTAGATACACAATCAGCGACAAAAAACGTCCTCACCAAAAGAATGACCAAATCACAGATCGGTCATCCTTTTTGTTTAGTACTGTTCTAACGCTCGGAACGTAAACATGCCTCCGTACTCGTTTAAAAAATGCAAAAATCACTCTTCCAGGACCGGAAAAAAGGATAGAATTTCATTTTTTCAGTATGTAGTAATATTAACAATATATAATAACTATCTATGTACTATAAATACTGATATTTCGTAAAGAAATCGCCGTAAAACATTTATTTTAATATTGACGAAATTATCAGCAGGGTTTATAAAGCACTTGAATTGGAAAGACTTTTACTAAACGTACAGTTCATATTGTCGCATGGCTACTTGATTTAGTCGGGTAACATGTGTTGATTCGAGTCGCGGTCGTAAAATTTAATGTGTTTTTATGTCCGTTCTAAATCCGACTTTAACTCGTTCAAATAAGGTTTAATTTCTTTTGGCATATATGTTGGCCAGTTATGTTTCTTTCTGTTTTCTTTCTCTTTCTATTTTACGAACCTACTTGAGGACAGTTTTAAGTTCGTTTTTGTACGGGATTGTGTATCTAGTTATTTTTAATGATCGAAGCAAAAAGCCAATAAAAATAAAAAGGACACATACACTAACTACTGTGGTGGCCTCGACCAGCTCCCAGTCATCGCCGGTGAACGATGGAACCGAGCAGGACACGATCTACCACGAGAGAACCACGCAACAATACGATAGTGGAAAAATAACTCAAGGGACATTAAGCATGCTGTTGTATTATCAACTTTGAGAGCTGAGCTGAAAGTTAAAATTTCAACAGCAAGTTTTATGTTACTTAGGGTTATTTCTCTCCACTATTGAATAGTGTACTCGTCAAAAGCAATAAGCGAGGGTGTAGGCTGAATGAAGCAAACATTAAATTGGTCTTTCTAGGCGCTCAAACGTCTGATGAAAATCTAGGCAGGATTTTCGATCATTCACATGAGTAGTATCTGACATGACAGTACGGACTGTCAGTCAAAACTTTCAAGCTTCTGGAAGTCAAAATACGATCCGATCCACAAAGTGGACTTTGCGGATCGCAAAGTTCTCTAAGAATCGGATCGCATTTTGAATGCTGGAGCTCATAGGCTCGCTTGTACCACGGATCATTTTCAAAGCGTTTACCGCTGAAAGTACATATATTACATTGCCTTGTGTTCAAGCTAAAGTTTTCAAACGATAGACAGAAATGAATGATACAAAAGTTATGGTGTGTTTTTGGTATGTGTGATTTTTAGTGAAAGCGAGCCTCATGGCGTAATTACACTTAGAAGTTTGCCCGTATTCAATTGCCAATTGCAATTCAATTTAAATTCAAGCAAACGAATGAACACATTCGAGTTCGCCTGTTTTCGGCAATATTTATCGCCGGTTCCTGTAATAAGGGCCTGTAAAAAGGTCTTTATCTACAGAGCGCGTTCCGTTCTGGCGATCCGATCTGAACCCATGCGATCACTGTAAAGGCTGGACGCGATGCACATTTGGACATCCAAAGGTAACAGAGATCGCATGCCATCAGATCGTATCGGCAGATCGGAACGTGCTCTGTGGGTAAAGGCCTATAACATGAGTAATATAGAGCCACTCACCGGTTGAACAAGTCCCTGCTGCGGCGCGGGCTCCACCAACTCCCAGTCGTTCTCGGGCGCCGGTTCCTCCTGCCCCGCCTCCCCCACGCGGCCCACCAGCGCGTGGTACACCTCGATGTAGCCGCGCACGCGGGACCGGGCGCTGGGGGGGGACCAGGTTAGAAGGTGGAATGTGAAGGGTCATTGTGGGAAGCACATAGCTGAAGGCTAGTAGTATGGTTTGAGAGAAATGTGTGGTCTTATTTAGAGGGGTACTGAGTAACTTTGTCAAACTCGATAACTTTCTTTTTGATCAAAGGACCCGTTTGGGGTCGAGTTCGAGTCAAAGACTTGTATGAGACTAAAAGAACAAGAAAAGAAGTTCCATACATTTGTACGGAACATTTGTATGGTAAAAAAAACAGCTGTTCCATACATTTGTATGGAACAGCTGTTTTTTTTTTTCGTATTTACGATGTTGCCAATGGAAAAAAATATGCAGTTTGACAGTGTCGAGCTAGTTTTTTTTTTAAACGTTGCCCCACATTGAGAATTTCTCCTGTATCGTGGGTGCATTTACAAACATTCAAATTCACATACACAAACAGCAAAACAGGAATTGAATCCAAGATACATAACACAGCTGCCCATCTCACAGACCACTATCAAACTGAACTTTAAACCGTATACAACCACACATTTCTTAAACACGCTTTATAGAAGAAGCTCTGTGCTTTAAATGCAGTATCAAGTAGCCAAATCAAAATAAACTTTATTTCAACTGCATAAAGTTGTCTTTTACGTGTGTAAGCACATAAATGTTAATTACAGTGCTACTTTTAGCGCTTGAAAAACATGATCAGGAGGGCACTGAAGATGCAGGTATTTTCATTTTTGTGAAATTGTATTGAAAAAAAAGGTGGCGAAATTTAATCCCACTATGACTTAAATTGGAAAAATAATATATTGGATACAAATGTTTGCAAAATATATTGCTATTCATTTATTATTTTTTTAATGTTAGTTTAACATTGTGGCCAAAAGAAAATAAACAGTGTCTATCGGACACCCTGCATAATTTACACAATTATTTAAACTTTTATTGAAAATAGTTGAGCTTCTTCTTCTTACAACACTTCAAGAAAACTTGTAATTTTAAACTACTTGATAAAATACTCACAATAACACAACACTTCAAGCACACAATAATCGGGGGTTAGCAGGGGTAGTCACAAGCTCTAAACAGTTATTACTGGTAGTACCTACACAACTTAAATTATAATTAATTTTGTGAGTTAATATAAGCAAATTTGAAATTACTTTAGCCAATTAAAACACCCAGTTAATAAAATAAATGCTCAAATAATAATATGTATAATGTATATCCCAATACACATTTACTTACAAACTGAATTTTTACTTACGAATCACATGATTCCAATTTGAAATACACACAATCGCTTCTCAAGAAATTCTCATTATTAATTGTGATGAAAACATCATTAAAATCCAATTAAGACGGACAATTAACTAATTTAGAGTGTCTCGTAGACCCCTCGTCATGACTTATGTCAATATTCGATGGTACGGACAGATAGACCGACAGCTGACCTGCATCAGCTGCTGACACCAGACATTTGCCTGTACCAGTTTCACTGAACCTATATTGGTGTGGTTACGTCTCATAGACCCCTTATAATTCAAGTTATATTTTTCAATGTGTTAAAAAACCCTGGCCGATCCGGAAGGGGCACATAGAGGTATCCTAATCAAATTATTTAAAATAAATTAAATATTTGTAATAGCAAACACATCACTGAATTTTAAATTGCAAGACAAGATTGTGTGCTCTAAATACCTACCACCAGTTTTTATTAAAAATGTGTCAACGTCCCTATCGTCAGTATGACGTCAATACCCGAGAAGCGACCGAAAATCCTTTTTATTACCATGTTAGTTTTTTCCATTGCATGTCTTTTTTTTTCGTGATTTACGAGTATTTTTTTAACTTTATATTTTCTAAAAAGGAAAACAGAATCAAAGCTCGAAACTGATCGGCCAGGGTTTTATTTTATCATAATATTGTTAGTCGTCCCACAGACGTAACATATCCTTTTAGTACAAAATTTGACCCATGTTAGTAGCAAGACACCCAAAAACACAAACAAACTGTTGTTAGTAGATACCACACAAATAAATAATAATAAATAGAAAAATAATATACCTTCTGTGTTAGGTTGGATAGCTAGAAATATTAAGGATGATTCATACTCTACGAGGTATTTTAATAATATCTTATCTCTTGGTTCAAAATTCTTAGAACTGCAATCTTTTATGCAACAGAATTTGAATTTAAATCTGTTTCAAATAAAAAGATATTTGTTTTAAGCAAAAATGCAGTAGTTATCATTTTGGTGATTCATTTTTTAAGACTCAAATTAATCACAATTAAATTGCATAGTTTACCATATGTTTTGCTCCTGTTACAGTACTTAGTTGTTTTTAATTCGATTGATTGATTAAAAACATAAATAAACATCGATTTATCATTTGCTAACGACATCAGTGTATTGAATCATTGTCATTTTTCTCATTCACCCAACTACTAATTAATTTCCTAATTTTGACCAAACAATTTTTAGTAAATTATCTAAATATCACATCACAACAAATAAACCTCAAGGGCTCTAAAATATCTAAATATATCAATACTACAATCTCAAGGTATCTAAAAACCAGCACAAATCATCCTTAACTTAAAAAAAAATTAAATAAAAAGCCCACGGCATGCTTAGAGCGTTACTTACACAGACCTGCGCGGGCGCAACGGGTACTTAACGACGTTGGGGCGAGCGGACGCGGCGCTCTCCGTGGGCACGGCCGATAAGGGCACCTCTACCATGCCCAGGAAGTCGTCCCGGGTCAGGCGGTTCTCGTCGAACACCTGGATGAGGAGCTTGTGCTCTGTGGGCTTCACCTGGTAGAGGGGAGAAGTTGTTATAAGGGAGCAATTCGACCGATTCCAACTACAAGTGAAAATCAACCTTACCACTACGACATAATTATTATGACATAAAAAATGTTGTTTTCTACGGGTAGATGAAAAACAAAACACGATCGCCACGCTCAAGTCAAGTCAATCAAATTGCATCATTATTTCTTAGTAGCAAGGTCGATTTTCATTTTTAGTTAGTAGAAATTGCATATCGCACGAAACACCGACTTTAATTTTGATTAAATTATATACGACAGGGCTTGCTTGCGCATCTTTCATATTCAATTTTAAATTCAATTATCTCATCCAAATCCGTTCAGCTGTTTGTTGAAGAAGTAACAAACACCCGTTCATTAGAGGTGTTCCACATTGGGCACCCGCTGAAATGGCACCAGACCTAATGGCACCTTAACTATTCCACGTACGGCTCCTGTCAAACTTTTTAGGTGCCAGGTGCCCAATGTGGCATACCTCGTTCATTTTTTCATCATTCTATGCTCACAAACTTAAGAATTTATAATATTAATTAGGATAACTCATGCCTAGAGAGAAGTAGTCACTCAAAAAAAACAAAACGGCACTCACCCGAAATACAAACTCCTGATTCCATGTTGGGTTCAATGTCTGAAAAACAAAAAAAAATCATCAAAACACTAAATCAATACACAATTTTAAAGATCAACGAATGAGTCCTCCCTCCCTGGCTAGAACAAAAGGGACTATAAGACTTGTACTGACTAAAATCCACAGAGTTCTTTCTATTGCCCATAACGTTTCAAAGTCAAGGTTACCCGTTTGGACAGATACGCGACCGGGTTATACGATACCCCTTGATAAGACTGTTTGTCTGTCTTTCGGGATTTTTTTTTTAAATCCAGGTTTGTTGCAGGATGCAGTCCCACCCACATGCATGTGCATATGCATGAGGGCTGGAGGCTGCATCCAAGCTTGGATTTTTGTTGCTGAATTAAAACTACATATTTTTCATAACATTTAATGTTTTTTTTTATCTTGGTAGAATCATCAAATGAGTCCGGGAGGTCTTGGGTGGGAACCCGGGACGGGAGGAACTGTCAGGTTCGTACTGACTAAAATCCGCGATGATCCTTCAATAGCCCTTTATGTGCCAGGGTCTCGGTTACCTGATGAGACAGTCCCGCGACCCCGGCAGGCGACTTTCGGGCGTAACGACTGTCAAATCTATAAATTACAGCCGGGACCAACGGCTTTACGTTCTTTTCGAGGCATAGAGGAAACTCGGTAGGTATGTTATTAATGGATTGACCTAGGCAAACCCGGCTTAACCTTGAAGAGCGACCCGTGCGGCCGCCATTACAAATTAATTCGCACAAAAATAAAGTATGTATTGATAACGTTGACGTTAGTCGCATCGCATGATGCGTGGTGTTTATATTTTTAGTGTATGAATCAAGTTTTTGCGTACCTAATTCAAAACACACATCAAAAAAAGTTTTTTTGATGTTATAGGTATCACTTATATACACATTCCGTAACCTGACATTGACTTTTAAACTGATAACTAAGTCATTTAAGATGTAGACACAACGAAAGCAGAAGAGCAGCAGAGATTTCGAAGGCAGAATATTAAAAATAAGAATAAACAAGAATATGAATTACTAAAACAAATGAGTTCGATTGTAAGCTTACTTGTTCGAATGAGCTCATGGACTTTACATAATAGCACTATATTCTAGATATTCATCTGCATCAGGTTAGAATAGAAGCCGACCACAACTTAAGAAAAGGATATGACGTAAGTTATGACGTACCTTTTTCTTGGTTTTGGTGAGAAACGTCTCAATGGTGACGTCACCGTCGACCTTCTGTAGCTCCACGCGCACATATGGGTCGCTGGAATTAGAGATAATCTTTATTATTAGGTTTCATTGGTTAACAAATAAACAAGCCTCTATGGCTTAGTAATTAGTTTTATTTTTTTAATTAGCCTCTAGTGCCCCGCTAATAGATAAACTTCCCACATTCTTTTGCAACTTTAACATTCGTTTGTTCCGTTTTCATGTCTAAACGGCTGCATCGATTTTGACGAATTTTAATACAGAGATATATGGGATACTAAAGCCGGTAAATAGTGTATAACTATTGAGGGGTGATGGGGGCGAGTGAAGCCGCTAACAACAGTTAGTAAATAATCAAATTATTTTTAATTTTGGATATTGCTACTTCTAAGCTGGTGTTCTAGGATTTAATTTCCATATCGGCCTTTTGTTCAATAGTAGCTTTTTCAGTTCTCTTTTGTGTCCGCCAATGAAAAAAGAATTGTTCGCTATTACGTGAGACTAATGATATGAGTGCATTATAAGTGATAGAGTAAATGTGGCTGTGTGTGTTGAATTGATTTCATCGATTACCAAATAATATAATCTTAAAAAAGTCAACAGACCATGTGGGGAACCTCAAGGATCTTCCGTCTAGGCTAGGCGGAAATGCTGACAAGCTTCTAGCCAATTAATCGACAGGGTCATTCTTGGCATCAAACAAGAACTAAAACCCAATGGACTAAAACCCAAACATGAACAATATTCACGTAACTCTGACAATCAGCTTAGTCATACTCAATCCGAAAATGAACCTAAAAACAAATAATTAATGTTCTTGTTCGTATGATAGACTTGATAACAGACATCTGTAGGAATTTGCAACACAATTTCATACTAATAAGGTTAATTTTCAGACGACTCGGCTAAGTTTGAGGTAACACTAAGTTCGCTCCAAAATATTGGGCCTTAGTGCCGATGAATAATTAGTAGTTCGACCAATGATATTAATTAAGTGCGAGTGCACCAAGAACTAAGTACTGACTCATAACTTAACATATGTATGTAAATAAGTTACGACAGTCTCTACGCAGACGAATAGTCTCGATCAGTCGCGGAAGCAAATAGTCGCGCGTGTCTTGAATTTAATGATTCCCCCTAAGCAAGTTCTACTACAGACAACACAGTTAAAAATTGATTATAATAATAGTAATTCTCCTGACCATTTTTGGTCATAGCGACCCTGGGTGGAGACTTTTGGTGTGGGTGGTATCCGCCTAGAGCAACGGCACCACAGGCTACTTGTAACCTGAGGGATTTCAAAAGCGGCAGCAAGCCTCATCGAGGCCGCTAGGTCACCATAGTGTTTGAGTCCTGAACCAAACAGTTCTTAATGCGTCGTTCCGTCGGTTCCAATTCATTTTGGGTGGATTAAAGCCAAGAACAAACCCATTTTTAAATAAATAATTATAAAGAATACCCATCCTTGTGCACGTTAGGGTGTGTGCTCTCTCTCTTACATCACTATCATAGTCCGATACGACCGAAGAGAGATCAGGAGCAGGCTACCCACGGCTACACGTGCTTTCCGAGACACGGGTATACCTTTAACTATCATTTTTCGGCCTCCTACTGCAAAATTCCTGAGGAAACCTTAGGTTTGATCGACAGCAGCCTGTTCGTTTACTGGACCGTTGAGGCATTTTTAAAGATTTCATGTAATCCATTGTTCTTTTTCATCCCAGCGTAACGCTTTAAGATAAGACCGCACTAAGCGGAACTGCACTGCAGCGGAACTACGCGACACGACGCGTCAAAATATTCTTTTTATGAAATTATACGAGACATCACGCACTAAGCGACAACGGAACTACAACACTGCAACCGAACTGTGTGACAAAGAAACGCGTCGTGTCGCGCTGTTCCGCTGCAGTGCAGTTCCGCCTAGTGCGGTCTTACCTTTAACGTAGTTGGCGATCGCTACACTTATAAAAATTATTCGTGCGTGATTGTTTTCAAGTGCAAGGCCAGGTCTGCAGAGCATGGAATCGTTAGCGTAGCCTTGAAGAAACTTAATGTAAAACGTCTCGGAATGTTACGTGGGATTTAAACATAGCTCAATCATGTTGCCGAATTACACGACTAATTTAGCAGTAAATACAGGCGCCACGAAATATAGCAAAACATCTTGTAATACTAAGCATACCAAAAAAACTTCCACTTAAAGTTAGGCCGCCCATTCATGGACTGAATGAGCAATTAGCCAGTGATCAACATGAATTCCTCGAGCAGTCAGTGCATACTTGGTAACTGCGTCAGCAGTCCGAACGTCCGAAGCAATTGGACTGCTCGAGCGATTCCGTGTTTGCGTAGAAGACACTATCTACCCAAAGGAGCAAAGGATCATCAGCAATCCAAACACTAAGATCCATTTAAATAAAAAATGTATAATATGAGACATGGATGTTTTGAGACTTGACTATTTTGCAACTTGGAGGTTTCGAGACTTGTATCTTATGAGATTTGAACTTTTTTTTCCATGTGGTTATTTTGCAACTTGAACGTTATGAGACTAAACGATTGTATTATGTGTGGACGCATTAGTCACCTCTTTGAATAACACAATTTTTATTATCTTTATAAGAGACAGTCGATTAGGTCTGTCCGATTGCGCATATCTTAGGAACGACTACACGAATTGGATCATTCTTTTTCTTTCAAGGATAAGGTTTATTTAAAAAAAAAGAAAAACCGGCCAAGTGCGAGTTGGACTCGCCCATGAAGGGTTCCGTAGCAGCAATAATAGATTAGAGATATAATTATATTGAGATAAGTAAGTAATATACACAAACAATAAAAATAACTTTGTTTTTCATAGAATTTGTATGAATGGCAAAGTTATATTTGCGGTTTTTGAAAATGTACTATATCTCAAAAACTGCTAACTGTATCTCATCCAAACCAATTTTCGTTGGTAGTTTTGGTTGAGGTCTACATTATATATTTTTTTTAGTTTTATCATTCTCTTATTTTAGAAGTTACGGGGGGGGGACACACTTTTTACCACTTTGGAAGTGTCTCTCGCGCAAACTGTTCAGTTTAGAAAAAAATGATGTTAGTAACCTCAATATCATTTTTAAAGACCTATTCATAGATACCCCACACGTATGGGTTTGGTGAAAAAAATTTTTTTGAGTTTCAATTCTAAGTAGGGGGGGCACCCCCAAAATTTGTTTTGTTTTGATTTTTGTGTGAAAATCCTAATGCGGTTCACATAATACATCTTTCTACCAAGTTTCAACAGGATAGCTCTTATACTTTCGACAAAAAGTGGCTGTGACATACACGGACACACAGACAGACATGACGAATCTATAAGGGTTCCGTTTTTGCCATTTGGCTACGGAACCCTAAAAATCGGACAATCTAGGAAGGTAGATCAAAAATTTTGAAAACGATCAATTATTCATTTCAGATAAAGAGAGTAGTTAGACCTAATCAAAGGGGCAATATAATGAAAAATCCCCCGCATATCAGTCGATTACTTTCTACGAGTGGCCTTATTTACAGCAATGATACTTGTCGTAGATAAGGCCAAGTATTTCGGAGTGAATGAATTTATAGAGCAGCAGAATTAGCAAATGGTTTAAATTTCTAGAATGAGCAAAGGGGCACTGCGTTTGGCCGTCAGGAAATTCTCAGAAGAAGTGCGGTGTCTGGATCGGCGGTTATTGGCATTAAAACCTCGCCATAGGGACCTCATCATTAGTAGTGGTACTTTCATACACGGTGGCACCAGACTTGTCCTTAATAACCTGCTACTCTTCATAATTTAAAGATTTCTGATCAGTCTGCTTTTTTTGGGAAGAGAAATCATCATATGACTCTTCCGGTCCTAGGTGGAGCTGAAGGGACTATATGACTCGTCGTGACTAAACCCCACCCTGTTCCCTCAAATGCATTTTACGGTACAGCGTTGCAGTCTCTTAAAAAAATCCTGCAACTCTAGCGGCAATCTGTTTGCCTTGTGATGTAGCTCCAGCTTGTCGGAAAACGGAATGTTAGCCCCTAAAGCACTCAAAAGTGTCTTTAACTGACCTCATTGAAATGGTCGGTTTGATTTTAAGCATGACCAAAGAAATAAGAAGATTGTACAAGTATACTTCTGTCTGCTACGAGAATCAGAGACGTGAATTTAATTCATGGCTATGGGCAATTTCCGACTGGAGAATCTAGCGACTACCTAATTCCGGTTTGGACCGGTAGTGTCAGTAGTGGGCCGATTAAATTAACTTGTTTATTGTGTGATAATAATCAGCAAGGTCCGATGAATTGGCAGCATTTTAATTAGGTGTGGTTAAAGTACATTATTTTTAAAAACTAGCGATTCATGTGCGTGACATTTTTTTATAATCCAGTTATGAGGTATATTGAAAGTGGAGCCAACTATAGGGTTGAGCTGGGGCCTCGTCATTTCTTGCATTATTTTAAGATAATTAGGTCTTCAATGAATTTAAAAGGTTTATGTGGGTGGGAAATCCGATAAACCTTCCAAAACGACATACCATTGAAATTCATTATAACGTTTTTCGGAAAGGTGGGCGTCTATGATCGTAGACGAAGTTAAAGAAGTAAAGATTGCAGCAGGAGACATACTGCACTTTCAAGGTATTACTATACTAGGTATTATTATACTGTTCGAGCAGTCAGCCAGTTTTCAACGTACACGGACTGCTCTAGCAGTCAAATTCAACTGCTTGAAACAGCCATTGCTAACTGCTCCAGCAGTCGGTATTATCTGCTCCTGAAGCAGTTCCGGGTAAGTGTGTCTGTAGAGGACTATAGTTTGCTATTTTGCTATACAGTCGCAACTTGAAGCAGTCGCTATTGACTTCTTCAAGCAGTCCGTGTATGGCCTGCCTATGGGAAGAAAAGGACAAGACTTCTGAATACAGCGACAAAATGACTATTTCTTGTCATATTTTTTCGTCTTTACAAAGAAAAATCTATAGTAAACACCTACCTACATAATTTGGTATAAGTACCTGCTCATAATACGTTCGTACGATACTAAACATGTCATATACCTACCATATGAGTGACGTCACTAATTGTGCGGATTTGACCGGCTGTCACCGGAGCCGGCGCGCGGCGCCACCTCGTTAGCCAAGCGCTGACCGATATCAGCGATTTCACTCGCCTACGACTGTTATGCTATTATCTAGGCGAAATATGTATGGTTTTGTTACTGTCTGGCAATACTGGCAACAGATGGCCAATCCCCATGACTAAAACCCTTTATTTAGCCTTGTCAAAGATGTATGGAAATAGAAAGTATTTTTGAAGAGACTGGAATTAGACTTCGCACATGCTTACGACATTCAGAAATTGTCCAAAATGTTTATGGTTGGATAAACAATTTTTAAATTTTTAAGTAAACTGCAAGACCGTTTTCACTTATGACAGAATGGTGTCCTTCATTCAATTAGAGAAGCATAGGCAGGCAATATCGAAGATGGGAAGTTGATACTAAGGAGGTGGCAGTGGCAGAAGTATGTTGTATAAGAGAAGCAAGGGGAGAGACTTGAACACTTGGGGAGGCCTATGCTGGTAAGCAAGACAATCAAGAAACCGGTGCCTAACAAGAAAATTATTATTTATAGTTACTTTCATAAACCATATTTCTTGGAATGTACCTAACTTAGATTATAACGATCGGTACGGTCAGGTTATAAGGTAAATCTGAATTGTTACATTGCAGGCAAATGGTAAGGGAGCTTTAGCAAAAGAAAAAAAAATACCAAGTGAACCTCTTAAAAAATACTTCTAGAGGCAAGTGAACCTCTTAAAAAATACTTGTAGAGGCAAGTGAACCTCTTAAAAATATGTTATTAAAGCAATCATTATTACAGTTTTGAACAGCATAGAAAGGAAAATAATGAACAGGAATTTATTCTTATGCATTGTCACATAAATCCAGAACCATTATAGTCCTGTTGAACTTGAAATTACAAATATAATATATAATAATATAATATAAGATAATAATATAATATTCCACAACTATCACACAGCGCCATCTAGTCCCAAGCTAAGCAGAGCTTGTGTTATGGGTACTAGACAACTGATAAACATACTTATATATTTCTAAATACATACATATTATAGATAAATTACACCCAGACACAGAACAAATGATCGTGCTCATCACACAAACATTTATCTTGGGTGGGAATCGAACCCACGACCTCCGGCATAGCAGTCAGGGTCACTAACCACTAGACCAACAGGCCTGCCAATATATACCTAAATAATATTTAAATTAATATCATATCTAGTTTCCTGCTACCCTAAAAATCACAACGGTCTGACGGAGATACTCGTAATATTAATAAAATGATGAGTCACCATGCTCTCATGCTCTCGGGCGTCCATCAATTTGGTGACAATTGACAATCAAGCCAATGTCGTGGTCGCGTACTTTGTACTCATTGCTGGTGAACCGAATCTTGGCATCTTAGGACATTCATATGGACCTCATTGCGGTCAAGATAAGAAGATTAAGGGCACCATATTCGAGAGCAGTCGCCATTTAGAGTTACTCCTAGTGCCACGTCGCGCGATAGCGCTTTTCAAAAAAATACATGTGGCACTCGGAGACTGCCGCGGTGAAGCTATTGCATAACATTTTTTTTTAAGAATAAAATCGCCTACCTGCGCATATTTAACGAGAATATAATTTATTTAAAATGTTTATGGTGCACTACTGTAATAAAGAACTTCTTTGTTGTAGGAGAATTTTATAAGTAGGTGTCATTGTGAAAACTCCTTTTGTAGCTGGCCGTTTAGAATCAGTAAGAAAAAGTAAATTGTTTTTATGACGGATATTTTTATGACTACCGAACTCTCCCGAACTGAAACGATGTTAGACGATGCGTGGTGTCAGGTATTTTCCTTGGGTTTTTTCGTTAGGTTTTTGGACATTTTTTGATTCGGTCGCCGCGCCGCGCCGCGCTCAGAGCCCGCGATAAAAGCTATGCAATAGCTTAAAAACATGAAAACCATGGCGAGTGCAGAGTTGTGACAGTGTATTGCATTACCTGACCGACCACTCTTAAGAAGAGGGGACGGGTAATGCAGTTTTCTCTAAGGGTCAGTTTTCGATAAAGCCACGAATAAGCCACGCGGTTTCGTTTCCATGCATGCCTGCTCCGAATTGTATACAATGCAGTCCTATTCAGGTATTCACTGACATAAAAAAAAACTTTTTTTAAAAAAAGTACCGACTTCAAAACAAATACAAAAAAGTTTAAAATAACTTTTCTTTCGGAAGTCGGTGGCAATAGTCAATGACACAACAAAACAAAGCCACCGACTTCCGAAAGAAAAGTTATTTTAAACTTTTTTGTATTTGTTTTGAAGTCGGTACTTTTTTTGAAAAAAGTTTTTATTTTACCCTTTTTAGTTTATTTATTACATATTCAACCCAAATTCTAGTAAAATACAAAATTTTCTTACATATGCACTAATCTTGTAATCCGTCACAACATAAAAAAATCCATATCTCTAAAACTACTGAACCGATTTTGATGAAACTTGCAGTGTACCCTAAGTTGAACAATACCTAGTACAACAAAAAAAGAATTACTTAAATCGAACTTATAGTTCCCGAGATATGCGTGCACAAACATAAAAACATACATACATACATACATACACTTATGAAATTTGGCACATTTGTTCAGACGCTGATATAGACTAACATATATGAAAACTGGGCAGTTCTGATAATATTACATACATACGGGTCGAATTGATAACCTCCTTTTTTTTTTGAAGTCGGTAAAAATGCGCTTATTGGAAACTGACACTAAAGCGGATCAAAGCAGACGCAGAGAGAAATTAGTTGAAAAACACATCACATTATAAGACCTCATTTAGACGATACAGAAATTGCGTGCAAGTTGGAACTACATCCGTCGTACCACAAAAACTTTTAAACATCTGTTGAACACTTGTCTAAAAAAATGTCAGATTATGACGTTGAAAATAAGGTTCGTTTTGCAGTCACACTTTTTTTAGACAAGTGTTCAACAGATGTTTAAGTTTTTGTAGTAAGGCTGCATATGTTTAACTACATTGCGGCATTTGTTTGATCAACTGAATTCATTCTTCAATAATAGTCCGCAATGAAGTCTAGCGTGCATGCGGTGTGTAAATGGGCCTTTAGTCTCTCCTCTGATTGGTCAAATCTTGGACATTTCCGCACTGTTCTGTGATCTATGGTTTGATTGAAACCGGATCCATATTTGGACAACAAATGTGGGGTGAGGCAATCGCCAATTAATTTCTATTTGAGAAGCAGACAATTATTAATTAGTCAAGTCATTAATTTTAAAAGTTAAGAAGCACTTGTAACACCAAACACTAGTAGTTCACACACGAAAGGCTTGAAAGAATTAAATGATAAATTAGATAAGTAATCTACAGGAACTTCTCTTAGTCATTCATTATAACTGTAAATACTTTTACTATGACTAATGCATAGTGAGATCCTCTTCCGCTTCGCTTTATTCACTGATAATTCAATTATTTACAATTCTTCGATTAGATCTAATATCTTGAAATTAAATTTCGTTGATTAAACCTACTTTGATCTAATTTTTGTACGTAGGTAAGTGTGAAATCGGGCACGCCGCAATCGCGGCGGTAAGACCCCTCTTTGAGGAGTGGCTGGAAAGACGTCACGGCGTCCTGACTTACCGCATGACGCAGGTCCTCACCGGACACGGAAGTTTCGGGAGGTTCCTGTGTCTGATAAGGAGGGAAGAGACGCCCGGGTGTCACCACTGCGAAGATCGCCCGGAGGACACGGTGGAGCATACGGTGCAGGACTGCCCCGCTTGGGCAGAGCACCGCCGTGTCCTCTCGGCGGCGATAGGCGGAGACCTCTCGCGCCCGGCATTGGTCGAGGCCATGCTGCGGGGCGAGACGGAGTGGGAAGCGGTCGCCTCCTTCTGCGAAGCAGTTATGCTCGTGAAGGAGGAGGCGAACCGCGAGAGAGAGAGGACAGCGTCCTCCCTCCGCCGCAGTGGTAGACGCCCACGGCGTCGGACGTCGCGGGACGATTTCCGGCCACCGTAGGCGCGGGCATGCGGGCGGCGAGTAAAGGGCAACTCGCCACCCGACCATGGACCATGCCCGGGTCGACGGCGCGTTGTGTTCCACGCGCGCCTCAAGGAGTGTCAGCATGATGACGGGGCCCCCCTCTAGAGGGCCAAAGCCTGCCGGGGTTGCGGGACTTATCTCATTACCGTGACCCCGGGACATAACGGGCTATTGAAGGACACCGTGGATTTTAGTCAGTACAAGTCTGACAGTCCCTCCCGCCCTGCCCGGGGTGGGAGGACTCATTTGATGATTTTACCACGAAAAAAAAAAAAAAAAAAAAGGTAAGTGTGAAATGTGTAAGAGCAGATACTGATAAATCACTTATGTAATAATGTTGAAGTTTTTTAAACCTACCTTTTTTTTTGCGTGGTAAATCATCAAATGAGTCCTCCCACTAGGGCATGCAAAACCGGGTCCGGTTCCAGAATTTTCAGAACCGGTTCTGGAGGCTGCAGGAACTGGGTTACCCGGTTCTACCCGGTTCCAAGCGAACAAAATGTTTTATTTTTATTTTTGATGAGGATTTGTCTGCTAATTGTGAATAGAGCTTGGGGACATTCCAAACAGTGATTCATTAGTTATTTTATATATTTATAACAGATTTTGTCTTATTTTAAAAAAAAAAACTTGCTAAGCTAACTAGCAAATTGTTTAAGTTCCAATTCGCTCTCTACTTTAACCCCGATAGCATTAATTTTTAAGAACTGATGGTGACAATAAAGACAACTTACACTACTTTTTTTAAATTTCATTCTATGGGAGTTGAATGGAAACCAATCGTAACTTTTGTGTTTTGGCTCATTTTACTGAAAATATTAACGTTGATCACGTTAATACTTTCACTTCTTGTAAAACCAATATTTCAAAAGTAACTTGAGCAATTCCAAATAAAAGCTTACGATGTACCCTACGCTTCATTATTTGGAAGCTAAGTCGAAACCTATTGAAGGATCACCGTGGATCTACCACGCAAAAAAAAAAAAAAAGTCGAAACTATCGCTGGAGGCGACCGCTTCCCACTCCGTCTCGCCCCGCAGCATGGCCTCGACCATTTGCGAAGCAGTCACGCTCGCGAAGGAGGAGGCGGGCCGCGTGAGAGAGAGGATAGCGTCCTCCCTCCACCCCAGCCGCAGTGGTAGACGCCCACGGCGTCGGACGTCGCTGACGATCTCCGGCCACCGTGGGCGCGGGCATGCGGGTGGCGAGTAATGGGCGACTCGTTGTCCGACCATGGACCATGCCCGGGTCATCGGCGCGTTGTGTTCCACGCGCGCCTCAAAGAGTGTCAGCATGATCACCGGGCCCCCCTCAAGAGGGCCAAAGCCTGCCTTGGTTGCGGGACTTATCTCATTACCGTGACCCCGGAACATAAAGGGGTATTGAAGTACACCGTCGATTTTAGTCAGTACGAGTCTGACAGTACCTCCCACCCTGCCCTGGCTGGAAGGACTCATTTGATTCAAATGAGAGATGAGAGAATTAAAAAAAAAGTCGAAACTATCGCTATACACCGTGTTCTTCACGTTATCCATAAACTTTAGCAAATACTTCTATGGCTTTTACAAATCAAATCCAACAAAGGAAGTAGTACTTAAAAAGGCTTCGTTACAAAGATATTTGTAATTTCATTTAATGAAATTTAATTGATCTATGCAGTGAGAAAGTATCTTAATTTGAAATCTATCAAATACTATTTGCATTTCATTTGTTTCAGCCCGCCAAATGTTATGAATGAAAATACGACGTTGCCAATTCGGATAAAGAGGCATGCATATCGGGTTATTTACGTCTAGGTATTTAGTTTGTATGAAAATTAACAAAAAAATAAAAAATAAGAATTTATTAATGTGTCCATAATGAAAAATGCTTACTTCCGTGGTTTGAACATCTGGTCGAAGTTTATGTATATCGTCCGGAACACGGTGTATATTCCAAAAAGATCGCAAGCAACGACAAATGAAAGCTTATAATATGCCTTATACTTCATTCATTAGAAGTTTTATTTTTACGTGGCAAAATCATCAAATGAGGACGAGAGGGACTGTCAGATTCGTACTGACTAAAATCCAAGGTATCCTTTAATAGCCTTTTAAGTTCCGGGCTCACGGTTATCTGATAAGACAGTCCCGTGACCCCAGCAGGCCTTCTAAAATGCGCCCCGTCAGATTGCTGGCAGGCAGCTTTGAGGCGTGCGTAGAACTCAGCACGCCGTCTAGCCGGGCATGCTCCATCATCGGAAGCCAAATCACCCAGTACTCGTCGTCGGCATGCTTGCGAAATCATCTCGTCTTCATTGTCGTGAAGGTCTCCCACAGCAACTGGGTCGTGAAGTCCGGGCTGTCCTGCCTGTCCCTCACGACGCGCTTGCTTTCTCCTTGGCTAGCATGACTGCTTCACAGAAGGAGCCGACCCCTTTCCATCCCGTCTCGACCCACAGCATGGCCTCGAACAATGTAGGGCGCGGGAGGTCGCCGCCGCTTAAGGCCTCCGTGAGGACACGGCGGTGCTCAGCCCAAGCGGAGCACACTTGCAACGTATGCTCCACCGTGTCCTTCGGCGATCCTGCAATTTTGATGCCCAGGCGTTTTTTCCCGCCCGATCAGGCACAAGAACCTCCCGAACATTCACACCACAGGACCTGCGTCAGGCGGAAGGACGACGTGGCGTCTCTCCAGCCACTCCTAAAACAGGGGTCTTACCGCCGCGATTACGTCATTCCCATTCTTTGGCAGCTATGTCGAAAATAAAACAAAAATGATGTTTTGGCACATTTCAACTAAAATATGTATTACTATATTCACCATTTTCTTATAGTACCAACACTCCAAAGTACTGTAAGCGTGTGCTACGCCTAATGAAAACTTACAATGGGCCCTTCCCTTCATCCCATGGCAGCTTTCATAGCAATTCGATGCAGTGAATGCAAAATTATAACAATCTTATCAGAACCGGGTCGACCCGGTTCCATCGCTCTCAGAACCGGTTCCACAGACTTACTCGATTACCCGGGTATACCCGGGTTTTTCGGAACCGGGTTGAACCGGGAGCATGCCTTACCTCCCACCCAGGGTGGGGCGGGAGGGACGGTCAGACTTGTACTGACTAAAATCCACGGTGATCCTTCAATAGCCCTTTACGTACCAGGGTCACGGTAACCAGGTGTGACAGTCCCGCGACCCCGGCAGGCTTTGGCCCTCTTAGGAGGCCCCGTCAGATTGCTGATAGCTCATTGAGGCGCGCGTGGAACACAACGCGCCGTCGACCCAAGCATGGTCCATGATCGGGGGGCAAGTCACCCATAACTCACCGCCCGCATGCCCTTTAAAGTTACCTTACTCTAATTTTTGCTCGTAAATATGAAATGTTTGTAAAGAAGTAGTCATGCAGATAAAAGAAAAGATGACTAGATTGTGTGAAAAAATGACAGTGACTAAAAATATACTTCTTCATTTAGCATACAGCTAAACATTGATGGAAAACAAAGACGTACCTACAATAACAACATCATCTCATCACACATAAAACAAAAAAACTGTTTTATGTGTGATGATGATGATCAGTGATATTCAACAACCATTCCTTGGCATTCGCGTAACATACTTTATATCAAGAACTACATGGCTATTTCCTGCAGCTCTTATATAGCCTACAACCGTGTCTAGGATCCCATCTACTCCTGTACCAAAATTCATCAAGATTAGTTCAGTCGTTAAGACGTGAAAACGGAAGGTAAACGTATATAAACGTTCGCATTAATAATATTATAATATTTATATAAACTTTCGCATTTATATTAAGTTATGATATTTGTAGGATTTTTTACTTTCGCAACGTTGAAAACTCTAAATACGAGAATATTGCAGCGTCATGATCTGATTGAATGCCGCAAATGCATCTAGGCCTTTATAGCTATATTTCAATTATTTCTGATATACGATAACGTAATCACGATAAATTAAAAAAGCAAAAATGGCCAGTAATATTGACAGCATAAAATTACGTCGGTATTACGAAGAGGTGGATGCAGCCGAATAGAAACCCATATTTTACAAATATGTATGGTTCCAAAAAGTTAATAGTTATTTTAGGAGCGACTTTACTGCCTTTAATCTTGCTTAGGCCAGACTTGGGCTACTTTTCCCTATAACAAACCTCTACGTGTGACGCTTTGAAGTCCCGGGGATCGAACCCAGGACCCCTTACTTAACAGTTGTACTTACAACTAACCCATTATTTATGTAACATTATCGTCTGTTTTATCTTACGATCCTAGTGGTGTCATGCTTTGAAAGTATGGCCTCCAGGCATGGGCCGAAATAACCCAAAAAAAAAAATAATTTAAAGAAAAAAAAAAAAAAAATTTAAAGAAAAACAAAAAACCCGACTGCGTAAAAATTAATTTTGAAAAATACGTGAAAAAGTTAACTTAAATAAAAACTAAAAAGAAAGAAACAAGCCCTACAGAACAGCAGGAAGAAGCAGAACAGAACGACTCACAGTCGGAGCCCATTCAAATTTTACCAATCAAATCTTCCCAAGGGGCCCCGACTGTGAGTCGTTCTGTTCTGCTTCTTCCTGCTGTTCTGTAGGGCTTGTTTCTTTCTTTTTAGTTTTTATTTAAGTTAACTTTTTCACGTATTTTTCAAAATTAATTTTTACGCAGTCGGGTTTTTTGTTTTTCTTTAAATTATTATTTTTTATTTTACACTTTTTAGTTACGATTCATTGTACACTGTTTTTTGTTTGTATGTCGTTTATACTTGAAATAAAAACTTAAATCAATAAGTAAGAAAATTAGCGAGAATGATTGTTTTGTAAAACAACTTTAAATCGTTATATATCCTAAACTATTACTTAAAATGAAAAATGATAAAAGAAACCTAAAGATGATTTTAAAATACCTATTCAACGACACCCCACTTGACATAGTTCATCGACTTTTATTTTTTTCATTTTGACAATATGGCGTCCGGTTGTCGCTGTGGTGAATTTTGATTACTGTCATGTCTTTAGTGACACTCACAAGGTTAAGACGAATCGATTGACGTAAGAATTATCAAAATCGGCCTACGCGTTTGGTCTCTAGAACGCCACATAGAAACAAACATACATACATACTTACATACATACATACATAGACTGATAAACACATTACCCTCCTCTGCGTCGCGCAGTCGGGTAAAAATAGCTTTCTTATACTTGTATTGTATTACACTATCGTTCTACTGTTGGGCAAAGGTCTCTCTCAATTGCTTCTAGAAGCTCTTCTCCTGTGCTTTCTCGATTTGGGGGCGTACCGCAAGGGCCGGTTCGAGGACGCTTTCGAAAATATTTTTTTATAAATGAATGAAACTTACCTAGCACCAAATATATCCTTTTTAGCCAATGAGTAAGCCCCTACGATCCGCAGCCGAAGTAGGAAGCTATTCTCATCAGTCTGAAACAGAAAACAATTTATTTTTAACACACAACTTAAGAAAACATCACTGTATAGTGTATACTTCAAAGGGCCTCATTTCTTGATCAACAACATGATTTCAAGAATGACTCTGGCTTTGACCCTGCATCCATTTCTATCTCGAGATGAATTATGAAATCTTGAAATTAATGATGTAACAAAGATTCTGTAATAACCTCGTTATCTAGTAATTATTGTTTCTTGAAAAAAAATACATGATATTTGCCTAGCTTTCGCCCTGTCTCCCCTACGTGAGATTGAGCAAGATTCAGATTGACCCCTTAAACATCTCACGTTTAAGGCTTTAGTCTTGTGTTGCACAATATAGAATCGCGTTCGGCCAGTCCATACGTCGTACGTCAAATTTCGGCTCCCCGCGATACCCCGCATACATCCTGCCTAGCGAAGTATTATAAAACAATTTTGATACAGTCGAAAATATTTCTCTACTAAGGATTATTAAAGGATTTAGAAATAGAAATAGTTGCATAATAAGGAGTTTTAATATGACTTGATTTGTAATAATACGAGTATCACACGAGTGTTTTAATACTATTTAAATACTCTCATAGATTTGGTTTAAACTCATTGAACATAAAAAAACTAAGTTTAGTATAACAAAACGTATGAATCAAAATCAAAAGTCATTTATTCAAAATAGGCTGATTTATCACCACTTTTTGAAGGTAACTTTTTACAGGTCTTTTTTTGTGGGGACTGAGTCACTCGCGTCCGTAGGAGAGTACGCCTTCATGATACTATATTTACCTACACGTAACACGTGCGTCCCTGGATGGTGCTAATCAGGTGACATCAACTGGTGGTAGGTTTCTGGTTACTGGTTTCTGGAGTTGGTTCAAAAAAGTCGTTCTACTGCTGGCTAGCCGGAATGATTCGAGCTGTTATGGACTTATCGGGAGACTGGTCGTAGAGGGTAGCGATATCCGGCACACGGTGCGTCACTGGCCGACCGCAGGTACTAGGGGGGGGGGGGAAATTGTGTGTCAGCCACACACGAAAGGCTGCCCCGCCAACTGTCGAAAAATCCCGGGATGCGCTATCTTGCTTGGAAAATAATAAACAATAAAACTATCAGAAATAAAAAAACGTAGTAACAATTTGATACTAGAGACTTCACGTCGGGCACGCCGCAATCGCGGCGGTAAGACCCTTCTTTGAGGAGTGGCTGGATAGGCGTCACGGCGTCCTAACCTTCCGCCTGACGTAGGTCCTCACCGGACACGGTTGTTTCGGGAGGTACCTGTGTCTGATGAGGAAGGAAGAATCGTCTGGGTGTCACCACTGCGAGGATCGGCCGGAGGACACGGTGGAGCATACGGTGCAGGACTGCCCCGCTCGGGCAGAGCACCGCCATGTTCTCACGGCGGCGATAGGCGGAGACCTCTCGCGCCGGCATTGGTCGCGGCCATGCTGCGGGGCGAGACGGAGTGGGAAGTGGTCGCCTGCTTCTGCGAAGCAGTCATGCTCACGAAGGACGAGGCGCGCCGCGAGAGGGAGAGGACAGCATCTTCCCTCCATCCCAGCCGCAGTGGTAGACGCCCACGGCGACGGAAGTATCAACACGATCTCCGGCCACCGTAGGCGCGGGTATTCGGACGGCGAGTAAAGGGCGACTCGCTTCTCGACCATGGAACATGCCCGGGTCGATGGCGCGTTGTGTTCCACGCGCGCCTCAAAGACCGTCAGCAATATAACGGGGCCCTTTAGAGGGCCAAATCCTGCCGGGGTCGCGGGACTTATCTCATTACCGTGACCCCGGAACATAAAGGGCTATTGAAGGACACCGTGGATTTTAGTCACTACGAGTCTGACAGTCCCTCCCGCCCTGCCCGGGTGGGAGGACTCATTTGATGATTTCACCACGCTGAAAAAAAAAGAGAGACCTCACGTGGTCTCATAAGCTGGGACAAAGAAATTGATGAAGAATTTATAAATTTCTTTACCAGCAACCGAAACGTTAATTCATCTTCCTTGCTTTCTATTGATTTACTAGCTTAGCCCGCGACTTCGTATGCGGATCCTGTTGCCTATGCCAGCGACAATGGGGTCGTCAAAATCGAAGATGTAAAACGTCTGATGCCTAATTCCTAGAGCCCGGGTAAAAAAATAATAGGAGTTTTGGCCCGTATAGTCAAATTTTTATTCATATATTCGTCGTCATCGAAAATCAGTCCTAAACTGTAACCGCTGTCACTGGTACTCCCAGCTAATGTTATTTTATGATTACACAGTGAAATTAGTGACAGCTTTGATTTCCACAGGTGTTCCAGATCTTCAATTTTTATACGTCAACAGATTATTAGTGCTCATCAGGTTGAACACCTCTTGCTAAGACGTCATTTCTATATACTTAGGTAATTATGTTATAGTGTAGCTGGGCTCTTGGAGTTTCACATCAGGTGTTCCAGATCTTCAATTTTTACACGTCAACAGAGAGTGCTCATTAGGCTGAACAAATCTAGCTAAGACGTCATTCCTATATATGTATGTTATAGTATAGCTACTCTCTTGAAGTTCCACATCAGGTGTTCCAGATCTTCAAATTTATTCTCTCAGCAGAAAATGCTCATCACGCGGAACAATTTTTGCTATGGCACCATTTTTGCATCTCTTATAGTTTAGCTGGTCTGTTGCGGTTCTGCACCAGGTGTTCAAGTTTCCAAGATAAATATAAGTGAACGTTTCAGCCTGCCCAAACGAATTTAAATTACTCCCTAGCCGTCATGAAAGCTTACCAGCAAATCAAGATCATATTAGCAATTTAAAAAATGGGTTTAAGCGATTTTCGACCTTATTGACATTTGAAATTTGTTTTGGTTTTTCTCACATTCTCGTTCGCTAACATTGCTCCTTCATTAAAATCCGGTGTTTTTATTAATGTCAATAAGGTCGAAAATCGCTTGAACCTGTTTTGTTTTAACTTGCTATCGTTAAGCAAATGTTTTCCGACCTTCACTTGTTTTACCGATTTGTCCTACTGGTGGGAATCAGTAAATCGATAAAAAAAACAAGTGCGGAACCACGGGTAGAAGACTGTATTTCTTGGAGAGACAGTACCTTCTAGGGTTATGACAGAGACAACCATTTTAATTCGGCAGCATTATTTTTCTCGAAGGGACCACTAAAAATACACGCCCAAGTACGCCTGTAAGGTCGGCAGTTTGTTTTTATTTTTTTTACATTTACATATTATATTGTTTTAAATTCAGTATTTTAAAATAAATAAAAAAATGTTTTTTGACGTCTGTTAAATAAACTAATGCTAATACACAAAATTAAATGAATATTTACAAAATCACTCGACTTCTAAAAATTATATTCTTAGATAATAAAGTAGAGCAACTTGTGATGCGTAACTGTGCGTCATCACCGTTAGAGCGAGAGAATGTGCGAGCGAGAGGTACCGATAAAAAATCGGCGTGGACCCCACGTGCGTTCGCTCCGGCCGTGCCCCGGCCACTGAGGATTTTCTCTTGCAATGCTTGTATTTATACACTGTTTTTAGAGGTTATTTGAGATATTTTTTTTTGTTGGAAAAAAGCGCTTTAGGTACAATTTTTTTTTGTATTTGCTTTATTGATCTGTTGACATCATAATAATCTAAATATTACATACCTACAATGCATAGTTATTATGAAAAAGACTATTTATTAAGAGGTAAAATCCGAGAATATTGATGATATTCTGACTTCTAAATTGAGAAAATGAAAGATAAATAGAAAAAAGTAATCAGCGCATTTTGAAGACGAGAATGTTGCGGTCATTATGCGCTGAACAGATTTTTAAATTAATTCTTCATTGTCTCAGATAAAGTGCACAAACGTAACTCGAAATGACGTTGGGCACGAAAGAGCCGTTTTGAACGCTTGATTTACCTAATATTATCCACTTAAATCAACTTGAAAAAAATAACTAGCTGTTACTTATATTATGGTTATTTATGCGCAATAATAATATTTCAAGCTATTTCACTGTTTTATTCAAAAAACACATACAAAGTTTCGCAAATAATTTGGCGCGAGTGAATTTTAGAAGACTAGAGCCTTAATGGACGCTCCCTTATAGCCATCCAAATTCATGCCTACATATTTAAAACATCTCACATATTTTCCTCATTCCTACTCATTACATGTCCATTCCGATAACCGAATAACATTTTTTTCCGCTATTTTGAGACGAACATTTTATTTTTATTAAATTCATTTGGTCAGTGCACTGTTTGTATGATTAATCTTAGTAGATGATTAAGTAATGTGAGATAACAGTTTTAAAACATGTTAAATGTCAGGTCCTTGATGATAATATGGCCTGTTGAAATATGGAGCTAGCTAGTGTTTTATTTAATTTATTTATTGCATGCCGTGCCGAAAATAGAAATGTGCCAACGGTGGCCAGACACAAGGCGCAGAAATGGCCAGACTAACACCACAACTGGCAAGATCAGCAGTCCTATTCTCTATAAGACTCAGCGCTGCGGCAGAGCCTTAGTTATAGTTTGGCTTTAGTACAATTTCAACTTTATGTTCTAGAACATAAAGTTGAAAATCTATTGAAGACAAATAGTAGCTAAAGCGCTGCGGCGACGCTGAAACTTGTAGAAAATAGTATAGCTGTACGCAGATACAGAAGCTCGCACTGGACGCATAAAAGGCTAGATACGGCACTCATTGCATGACTCAACGATTCATAGAGCAATTTTTTGTATCCAGTATGCGGGTCTGTCTAAGCAGGATAACGTGTGTCTTGAACACATAGGGCATATCCTTCACATGTCTAGTATGTTTTTTTGAGATTGAGCCAAACGACATCTAGAGAACTACTGGTTTATTTATCAAAATCATGACATAAAGCTAATGGCTTTTAATTCAAACATAGAACAACTAACCACTTCAGTACCAGAAACTGACCCTAGAAGGGAAAGGGCCATTGAAGGAGCAAGGTGGGTTTTAGTAAAATAGTAAGTACTTAAGTAGGAATCTGAGAGTACCTTCCCTTCCACCTAGGACGAGAGGACTAAATTTATGATATTTATGCCCCAAAAAAAAACCATCTGCGTTAATATTAAAATCAAAAGCATTACGCCTGTTATTCTAAAGAGGATAAAAGCAGGAGATCTATAAGACACTCTAAGGCCCGTTTTACAGAACGTCACTCAATACTCAAGCATTATTTAAAACTAGACTCAAGGCATTTGATTCCTTGAAACCAGTTTTAAGTAACACTTGAGTTTTGATGTGCATTCTGTAATACGGGCCTAAGTTTTCATAAATTGCATTTGCGCTGATGTGGACGCGGCCTTTTCCCAACTATGTTGGGGTCGGTTTCCAATCGAACCAGATGCAGCTGAATATCAATATTTAACATAGAAAGACTGCCTATCAGATCACATTCCAGACACTGGGTACTACAATACCCCTTATTAAGACTTCTTCTTCTTAGCGTGTCGATGACAATCTATTTTAAGTCGGCCCAGAATTTGGCCACGAGTTTAGCACTCTCAGAAACGTCCATCAACTCCTGCAATGAACAATCTGCGGGGCACATAGGGCATGTTAGACTGGTTGTCAGACTTTCGAGCTTCTGACTAATAGTAACGACTGTCAAAGATCTACAATTGCCTGGACCAAAGGCTTTACGTGCTTTCCGAGGCACGGAGGAAACTCGCTATGATAGGCAATGACGTATTATATACCTATAGACACGCCATGAACGAACATCGCGGCGCTTAAAAACGGCGACAAAACTAGAACTACTTATACGCGTGAAGAAAGAGAAAGAAAATATGACACCGTACGGCGGGAGGGAGACGCAACTACGTGCAATGTGGCCAATTGGCTTCATTTTTTGTTGCCATTGTAGAGTGCGGACAACGTATCTATAGTTTATATATCATTGATGATAGGTGGTCACCAATGCATAGCCAAACCTCGGCAAGCGCGGCTTAACCTGGAAGATCAGACTGTGCGGCTGTAACTATTTAACCACGTGCTCCTCATTTTAACTCGACATAAATAAAAACTACTGAAACGAATCGGTGTAAACAATGTAGATATTTTTTGTTGTTGTTGATTTTTTGAAAACCGCTTGTCCGATTTTGATAAAATTTTCATGGGACTATTTGGAAAGTATATTCTTTCCAACAAAAAAAGATGGTACGTTGGTAAGCGACGGAGTTATGCGCGAACAAACATAAAAAAATGCAAACATCCGAATTGAGAAACTCTTCCTTTTTGAAGTCGGTTAATAAATAGTTCCTAACTAATTAAATTAGCACTTGCTTTCCCCTAACTGAGTCATCACATAAAAGTTACACCTACGGGAATTAATGCTGGCTGGTTGTAATTACTGTAAATAAGTCTCACACAAGGTTATTTGTAGTTGGGTACCGCTCACCCTTGTTCCCCTATGAGGAGACAGGAGACTGAGTTTTTTTTTACTTTAAAATCAAGTGTCATTATACTATGCTGGTTGTGGGAGCTCAGTTATCTATTATGTGTTTTTCTCACAGCCTATTTATGATGATTAATGAGGTCATAGTAATAGTTAATTTTTTTTTCTTAAAAATCATCGTATTCCTGTAACTTTTTTTTCATTCGAAATATCCTCACAGATACCCTAAAAATGGGACGAGCAGAGGATTATGATATAATCCTCTGCTCGTCGTATCGTAATTCGTATTCGTCTCGTAATTTTATAAAATCCTTTTAATAATATGCAGTCACTAGAAAAGCTATACACCTACATAACTTTGAAAAATAACAAATTAATGAATATCTAGCCATGACCCTCAAAACATCATCAGCCTATAAATGTTCCCACTGCTGGGAACCTGGATACCCTGGGGCACGCAACACAGCAGGAAATTGCTCAGCCATTGTGCCAACCGTGTCCTTATTTACCAAGTATAAAATATTGTATTTATCTGAACAAACACTTTTAATCATATTTTATACAATATTATCCTTAGAATAGTCACTATTTTTAATTCTATGGAATATTTCCTATACATTGCCATAACTTTGCAATACCTACAAGGAAAATATTTTTATACTGAATCCTGGGGCTACAATACCTACAATTGTCCTCACAACTGGGGTGCTTGTATAGCCAGATGTAGGAATGTGGATGAGGTGAAACGAGTATAAAGATTGTAGCAGGTCGTATATAATAATAAAGGTCATCGAAAAAATTCAAGATGCGACTGATCAGTCCAGAGATCGGAATTAGGTAGAGTTATTTAGTTGTTGATATTATTATTATGGAACTTCCTGGGATTTCAAATAGACAATGTCGTGCTTAAAATAGTATTACATATAAATAATAATAATAAGAACACCAGAGATAGATTAGACAAATAAATTGTGTAAAAGTAAATAACTTTTTTTATTTCATAAATCATTAAGTTTTTATTAATTTATGTTTACGCACGTTGGGGGCCCCTGTGGCCCGGGGGCCCCGTATAATTGATACGGCAGATACGGCGGTAGCTACGCCCCTGCTTTCTCCCTATCTCCCATAGGGGAGATTGAGCAAGATTCGGATTGACCCCTTAAACACCTCACGTTTAATGGACGCTGTGTGCGTCAGAATGGCCGGTTGCCTGTGGCGTTGGTCTATGAGAGTTGATTCAAAAATTGCTACATAATTGCTTATATTTGCTACATATAATAAATAATTGCTACATAGGATATATATTTAGAAATGAAATATTTTTTTTGTACAGCCATCCTGACGTCAGGATGGCTGGTCACCTCCTAGTTTAAAGTCAAGCGTGCAGAGTTTCCGAAATGTATTGCATCAATAATTGCTACATATTTACTTCATTTATCTCATTTAGTTGTAACTTCAAACATATGTAAAATAAAGGATGTAGCAATTATTTAAATTATCCCAAAGAAAAGTGCCTGATAAAATAATAAAGGTAAATAGTTGCAGTGCGTCTTCACTCAACGGTATTGCTACTTTAGGAGGCAGGCGTTCTAAATTGTTAAATGGCATGTTATGTATGAGTAGGTTAGTGGATTACAAGCATATTAAAAGGATATCGTAAATAAAAACAAAATGTGTCTCGTTCATAAGATTCAGTTTAATTATACCTATTACAATCAACTTTCAAAATATTCATTAACTTACCTTATTTTCATATTATTTTTTCGCATATACAGGGTGATTTGTAATTCGAAGCGGTCCTTGAAATGGGTGATACTAGACCTTATTTGCAACAATTTTAACCCCGACAACATGGGGTCTAAACTGACTGGTTTTAGAGATATCGAACTTTAAAAGTTTTTCGAAAAATTTCTACCTCTCCATCATTAAGTGCTTATTGTTAGAAAGTAACGATGGTCACCACTTAGAATTTATACTTTTCTGATAGAATATGAACGACTGAATCTAATGAATACAAGTTTGTTTAAAACTAATCATATCTTGGGAAATAAAGTGTCATAAAGTTTCTGTTTTGAAGTTTTCTGGAAACTTCCCTTGTCTTTCAAATCTATTTAAAAAAATAAATGTATGACACTTGGTTTACAAATTACAGGGAAAACTTTCTTGTCTCATTACCTTTCTAAAATGGTGCCACAGTACCCACTTTTAGTTAGTGTCTGACCAGAAAATTAGGGTTGTTACTGACAAGGTAGTAAATAAACGAAAATTGGTTGTAAAGTTTTTTCACCCAAATTTTTTTTTCTGTGATTTTTGTCCAAACTGTTATCTGATATGGTGTGCTAAGACAGGAAACCTCCACGTGCGCCCGTGGACTGGAATTCCCTCTCGGATACATCCGTGGGGAAGACCAGTTTTTCGGGCCGGTGTACCCATGGATGCGGGCAAAACTCTTCCTTAGGCACTGTGTGCCTTAGGGGTCTCTTTGCCCGTATGCGAATAGCCTGTCGTGTGGACGCTCCAACGCGTGTCCCTCTGATTAGCAGAGGGCACAGCGGCGGAGCGAGCTTGCAGACGGTGAGTAATGGGTAGCTCGCCGTCCGACCAAGGACCAAGCCCGGGTCGGTGGCGCGTCATGTCGTGTTTCGCGCGTGCCTTCGGAGAGTTGTCAGCAAACTGACGGGGCCCCACATTGGGGCCAAATGCCTGCTGGGGTCGCGGGTTTTTCTTAACACAGGATAACAGGGTTCCGTGGCTCCGGAACGTAAAGGGCATCCGAACGAACACGGGTGGATTTTAGTCAGTAAGAGTCTAACAGTCCCAGGGCGGGAGGACTCATTTGATCATTTTACCACCAAAAAAAAAACTGTTATCTGATATTAGCTTTGTGAGTCAATGCGCTAAGTCCTGGTCGATGACATCAGGCAAAATTCGCGCTTTATCTGGAGTATTTTACCTATGGACCAGATAGTCATTGTATTATGCCAGATAGATATGCCAGATAGTCATAGTCACAAGGCGCATTGACTCAAAAAGCTAATATCAGATAGCAGTTTGGACAAAAACCACAGAAAAAAATGTTGGGTCGAAAAAACATTGCAACCAATTTTCGTTTATTTACTACCTTGTCAGTAACAACCCTAATTTTCTGGTCAGACACTTACTAAAAGTGGGTACTGTGGCACCATTTCAGAAAGGTAATGAGACAAGAAAGTTTTTCCTGTAATTTGTAAACCAAGTGTCATACATTTATTTTTTTAAATATGCTTTGAGAGACAAGGGAAGTTTTCAGAAAACTTAAAAACAGAAACTTTATGACACTTAATTTCCCAAGATATGATTAGTTTTATAACAAACTTGTATCCATTCGATGCAGCCATTCATATTCTATCAGAAAAGTATAAATTGTAGGTGATAACCATCGCTACTTTCTAACACTAAGCACTTCATGAGGGAGAGGTGGACATTTTTCGAAAAATCTTTAAAGTTCGATATCTCTAAAACCATCCAGTTTAGACCCCATATTGTCGGGTAAAAATTGTTTCAAATAAGGTCTAGTATCACCCATTTCAAGGACCGCTTCGAATTACAAATCACCCTGTATTATACAATGTGGAATTAGCTTCTTTTTACTCTTCGTAATTTTTTTCGATTCGTCATCATCATATTTCTTATTTTGCTGATATGATATATGTTAGTATGGTTTAAAGTAAATGCGACCTAGTTATTATATATGCGAAAAAATAATATGAAAATAATGCAAGTTAATGAATATTTTAAAAGTTGATTGTAATAGGTATAATTAAACTGAATCTTATGAACGAGACACATTTTGTTTTTATTTACGATATCCTTTTAATATGCTTGTTATCCACTAACCTACTCATACATAACATGCCATTTAACAATTTAGAACGCCTGCCTCCTAAAGTAGCAATACCGTTGAGTGAAGACGCACTGCAACTATTTACCTTTATTATTTTATCAGGCACTTTTCCTTGGGATAATTTAAATAATTGCTACATCCTTTATTTTACATATGTTTGAAGTTACAACTAAATGAGATAAATGAAGTAAATATGTAGCAATTATTGATGCAATACATTTCGGAAACTCTGCACGCTTGACTTTAAACTAGGAGGTGACCAGCCATCCTGACGTCAGGATGGCTGTACAAAAAAAATATTTCATTTCTAAATATATATCCTATGTAGCAATTATTTATTATATGTAGCAAATATAAGCAATTATGTAGCAATTTTTGAATCAACTCTCATAGACCAACGCCACAGGCAACCGGCCATTCTGACGCACACTGGACGCTCCCTTATAGCCATCCAAATTCATGCCTACATATTTAAAACATCTCACATATTTTCCTCATTCCTACTCATTACATGTCCATTCCGATAACCGAATAACATATTTTTCCGCTATTTTGAGACGAACATTTTATTTTTATTAAATTCATTTGGTCAGTGCACTGTTTGTATGATTAATCTTAGTAGATGATTAAGTAATGTGAGATAACAGTTTTAAAACATGTTAAATGTCAGGTCCTTGATGATAATATGGCCTGTTGAAATATGGAGCTAGCTAGTGTTTTATTTAATTTATTTATTGCATGCCGTGCCGAAAATAGAAATGTGCCAACGGTGGCCAGGCACAAGGCGCAGAAATGGCCAGACTAACACCACAATTGGCAAGATCAGCAGTGCTATTCTTTATTTATAAGACTCAACGCTGCGGCAGAGCTTTAGTTAAAGTTTGCCTTTAGTAGAATTTCAACTTTATATTCAAGAACATAAAGTTAAAAATCTATTGAAGACAAATAGTAGCTAAAGCGCTGCCGCGACGCTAAAGCTTATAGAGAATAGTATAGCTGGGTGCAGATAAAGAGCTGCACTGGGCGCATAAAAGGCCAGATACGGCATTAATCGCATGACTCAACGATTCATAGAGCAATTCTTTGTATCCAGTATGCGGGTCTGTCTAAGCAGGATAACACGTGTCTGGAACACATAGGGCATATGCTTCACATGTCTAGTATGTTTTTTAGAGTTGAGATTGAGTCAACCGACATCTAGGGAACTACTGGCTTTTAATTCAAACATAGAACAACTAACCACTACAGTACCAGAAACTGACCCTGGAACCGGAAAGGGCCATTGAAGGAACAAGGTGGGTTTTAGTGAAATAATAAGTACGTAAGTAGGAATCTGAGAGTACCTTCCCTTCCACCCAGGACGAGAGAACTCAATTGATGATATTTATGCCCCAAAAAAAACCATCTGTTATTATTAAAATTAAAAGCATTACGCCTGGTATTCTAAAGAGGATAAAAGCAGGAGATCTATAAGACACTCTAAGGCCCGTTTTACAGAACGTCACTCAATACTCAAGCATTACTTAAAACTAGATTCAAGGCATTTGATTCGTTGAAACCAGTTTTAAGTAACACTTGAGTTTTGATGTGCATTCTGTAATACGGGCCTAAGTTTCCATAAATTGCATTTGCGCTGTTGTGGATGCGGCCTTTTCCCAACTATGTTGGGGTCGGTTTCCAATCGAACCAGATGCAGCTGAATATCAATATTTAACATAGAAAGACTGCCTATCTGATCACATTCCAGACACTGGGTACTACAATACCCCTTAATAAGACTTCTTCTTCTTAGCGTGTCGATGACAATCATTTTAAGTCGGCCCAGAATTTGGCCACTCTCAGAAACGTCCATCAACTCCTGCAACGAACAATCGGCACATTGGACACGTTAGTAAGACTGGTTGTCAGACTTTCGAGCTTCTGACTAATAGTAACGACTGTCAAAGATCTACAATTGCCTAGACCAAAGGCTTTACGTGCTTTCCGAGGCACGGAGGAAACTCGCTATGATAGATGGTCACCAATCCACAGCAAACCTCGGCAAGCGCGGCTTTACCTGGAAGATCAGACTGTGCGGCTGTAACTATTTAACCACGTGCTCCTCATTTTAACTCAACATAAATAAAAACTACTGAAACGAAATCGGTGTAAACAATGTAGATATTTTTTGTTGTTGTTGATTTTTTGAAAACCGCTTGTCCGATTTTGATAAAATTTTCATGGGACTATTTGGAAAGTATATTCTTTCCAACAAAAAAAGATGGTACGTTGGTAAGCGACGGAGTTATGCGCGAACAAACATAAAAAAATGCAAACATCCGAATTGAGAAACTCTTCCTTTTTGAAGTCGGTTAATAAATAGTTCCTAACTAATTAAATTAGCACTTGCTTTCCCCTAACTGAGTCATCACATAAAAGTTACACCTACGGGAATTAATGCTGGCTGGTTGTAATTACTGTAAATAAGTCTCACACAAGGTTATTTGTAGTTGGGTACCGCTCACCCTTGTTCCCCTATGAGGAGACAGGAGACTGAGTTTTTTTTTACTTTAAAATCAAGTGTCATTATACTATGCTGGTTGTGGGAGCTCAGTTATCTATTATGTGTTTTTCTCACAGCCTATTTATGATGATTAATGAGGTCATAGTAATAGTTAATTTTTTTTTCTTAAAAATCATCGTATTCCTGTAACTTTTTTTTCATTCGAAATATCCTCACAGATACCCTAAAAATGGGACGAGCAGAGGATTATGATATAATCCTCTGCTCGTCGTATCGTAATTCGTATTCGTCTCGTAATTTTATAAAATCCTTTTAATAATATGCAGTCACTAGAAAAGCTATACACCTACATAACTTTGAAAAATAACAAATTAATGAATATCTAGCCATGACCCTCAAAACATCATCAGCCTATAAATGTTCCCACTGCTGGGAACCTGGATACCCTGGGGCACGCAACACAGCAGGAAATTGCTCAGCCATTGTGCCAACCGTGTCCTTATTTACCAAGTATAAAATATTGTATTTATCTGAACAAACACTTTTAATCATATTTTATACAATATTATCCTTAGAATAGTCACTATTTTTAATTCTATGGAATATTTCCTATACATTGCCATAACTTTGCAATACCTACAAGGAAAATATTTTTATACTGAATCCTGGGGCTACAATACCTACAATTGTCCTCACAACTGGGGTGCTTGTATAGCCAGATGTAGGAATGTGGATGAGGTGAAACGAGTATAAAGATTGTAGCAGGTCGTACATCTGTAGTTTCCACCTACCCCGTTAAAAAAGACAACAAGACGAGTTATTATTCATATATGCAAGCATCATTGTAGATGCTCCTTTTTTTTTATCATGGTAAAATCATCAAATGAGTCCTCCCACCCCGGGCAGGGCGGGAGGGACTGTCAGACTTGTACTGACTAAAATCCACAGTGTCCTTCAATAGCCCTTTATATTCCGGGGTCACGGTAATGAGATAAGTCCCTCGACCCCGGCAGGCTTTGGCCCTCTAGAGGGGGGCCCCGTCATCTTGCTGACGCTCTTTGAGGCGCGCGTGGAACACAACGCGCCGTCGACCCGGGCATTGTAGATGCTCCTGGGCCATTAAATAATAGAATGCAAGTTAACCTGAATGGACAGTCTAAAGATACTGAGTAATAGTAGAATGTGTATGTGTGCGATGTGACAGTATTTTTGTCCCTCTCTTTCAAACCTCTCAATTGGTAATCAAACAAGGAAAATGATATGTTGGGAAATATCACCTGTTTTTTTTTTATTATTAATTTATTGACATTATGTGAACTAAATTCATGTTTTCTTTCCATGAGGGAACAACAGAATGACACCTGGTATGATTCACATTTATTCATGTGCTCATACATGCATGGTTCTTAATGTACTGAAAATATAGACACATAGTAAAATATTATAAAGAGACAGCTTAACTGCCTTTTTTTGTAATTGTTTTCTACTCTGCTAGTTTGATACTATCAAAACTTATGTATTTTGTTTTTTGTTTGTAACTAGAAAATTTTTGTTTGTTTTGCACCAAACATATGAAACCAAGAGATCATTGAACTGTCTGAATGATTGCAGTATCTTTTTAAACATCTTTGCACATTCATTAAAAACTTTGACACTATATTACATAGATATTCAAGTTTGCATTAAGATAACAAAGTTGAAAACTATAAGAAACGGTTATTTTGAAAATTAACTGGAAAAAAGATATGGGTAACATGTGGATGATTATTACATAGGAATTCAGACTGGCCTGTTGGTCTAGTGGTTAGTGACCCTGACTGCTATGCCGGAGGTCGTGGGTTCGATTCCCACCCAGGACAAATGTTTGTGTGATGAGCACGATCATTTGTTCTGTGTCTGGGTGTAATTTATCTATAATATGTATGTATTTAGAAATATATAAGTATGTTTATCAGTTGTCTAGTACCCATAACACAAGCTCTGCTTAGCTTGGGACTAGATGGCGTTGTGTGATAGTTGTGGAATATTATTTATTATTTAATTGAAAGATTTTGCACCCGTATTCTTTGAACTAAAATGACTAATTCTTTAACAAAGTTATGAAACAATGACAGCCTAAAAACATGTTTCAAAAAATGTGTGGTAATAATATTAGCTGAGTTATTCACGTAGCACTAAGTTGAAGGGCAAACCTCTTTGTGGAGCTGAGTTGCACCGCTGAAAAACTTTACAGCACACTATGACCAAACTTCATAAACATATTATTGTCTTACAAAAACACAAATGAATAAATTAAATCACCTCGTTCCGCAAAACAAAACGCATTAAAATGTTAATCGTTCACAAGGACATGTATGTATTATCGATAAATAATAAGAATTCACGAGAAATACAAGTTTCAACCAATAAAGTAAATACAGTTTTAGCAACTTACACGAGTGTCCGACTGCCAAGCCATCACCCATGTGAAAATATACTAATAATTAAATAAAATTAGACACGATTCACATTCCTATAGCGACGTATCGGTTGAAAACAACTGTTTGTAAAATAATAGTGACACGTTCCTCTAATTGTTGTTCGTCACTATATTAGAGAGTCTTCCACAGTTTATCAACATCAGTAACACTTATTATGGAGACAATATAAAAATCTAAACACCAAAACTGCAACAATTGTCTAGAAATACGTGATACACAAATAAAAAAACTAAAATATCACGGGGATAATAATTATTTTCTGTGACAGGCTGTGCATGACAGTTACTCGCGCATTCCAGTCCGCATATTATTTCAAAGCATCAATAATATGCCATCTCCTTCCCTCGCATCGAATTTTCGGTAAGGGATTTAGTGCTAACGCTTAAAAATCGAAATCGGTAGCTCGGAAGCGCGAGTAATTTCCAAAGTGATTCATTTGCGCATTACGCTACATTTTAAGCAGCAAGACAAAACTAACATGTTTTTAAGTTCTTCCGGTTTTATTATTTCGGAAAGTAAAATCAAATGCTAAAATTCCATATTATAATAAAATTTATAACTTAAGAATAATAACATGAACGTGTTCTTCAAAATATAATAGAGCTCCTTTGGTCACTATAGTTCCTTTGTTCCAGAGTGGCCTAAATAGCTGTGATGAATGATGATGCACACAATATCAAGGACAAGGTGTTCTAACACTGATTTTATTTCTCATTTACATTATAATGTCATGAGCCGAGCCATTTTCAGACACATTTCCTTATCGTTTCGTTGAAATGGTGTCAATGTTGATCTTTTATACCTAAATAGTGCAATCCATACAAACTCCAAAAAAATAGCAAGACTATACCTGATACTGTAGCGAATATCTTGGTTCATGTCTTGATAATCCATTTTGCATGCGCCGCAAGGACCAAGACGAAGATCGGCTCCTCTGAGGAGGTTCCCCACCGCTGTTAAATTCCAAAGGTCTTGCGTTTTGCATAGTGTTTTGGATGGACATGACGGAAACTGAAGGATTTTGTATCATTTTACACTAAAAACAACAATACACTGCACCATCACTTCCTATCGTTTATTTCTTTACATTCTCACAATAACACGTTTAATATTTACTAGGTACGCTCACTTAAAGCTTTAGAGGTGGCGCTGTTGTGAGCCATATGACACTGTAATCTTATCGGGACAAGAAACTGGTGTGATAAAAAGTGTGCGTTTACAATTAGCGCTCCGATGATAACTATATTCGGCCAAGTCATGTGAAACGCAGCCGATTAATGGCGTTTTTTCATTGACTTGTTTGATAACGGTATCGGTCATTTATTTTAAAGGAACGGTTTTGTTCTCAGCCTCGGCTTCTGTGCTATTGTTATAGTAATGACGAACGGTTGACAACGTGTGTTTATTACTTATTTGCTTTGAAAATGTGTGCCACTACGTGCTAAATAGCAAATAGTAGGTCAAAAGAGACATGCTGGACTTCGAACAAATAATTTATAGTTGAAAACTTGTTATTGATGTTTACCTAGTACTTTTTTAGTATCCACATGTATTTAAATTTGATTCGTGTCTAATCCTCGTGCTTAAGTAGTTATAGGTCATCTCATATTCAATGTCATAAAAAAATCAACAAGTTTGTACAAACAAAGCCTTGCCTCTTGTAAATCTATTTTAGGGAAATGTGCCTCTAAGATTAACGACCGACCGTATTTTTATATTAATCATCACTTCATCAGTATATAGAACGGAAAGTAAGGACTTATGTTAATTAAAATAATTATCAATTAATGTTTTAGGCTGTTTCGTTCGTCGGTGTAGTGATCGCAAGCGCGACAAACGAGCGTGAGGTCCCGTGCTCGATTCCCGAGTCGGGCAAATTGTTATTGGGGTTTTGCATTTGGAATTTCTGAGTAGCAGCTACGGAGTACTGATTTGTCCCCGATTGATGGGACTCACCTCCTATTACATGGATAGGCCTTAAACATAATTTGCGAAATATGGATCTACCAAGGTTTTACTATTAGGAACACCTCTGCCGCACCTTTCGAGGATTGAGGGCAGGATTTTATGTTGATTTATTTTTATTTATTTCATTAACACATACAATTGCTATTACAGGTAATACCCAAGCTAACAAAAGTAGTCATAAATTAGTTGTCTGCCCAGTCCCAAGTAACGGGTCTGGGTAGAAGTACACGTTACGTAGTGGTCAACTCACTAAGTGTCACCCTCTGGAATTCCGCCAAAGAGTAAGAAAATAAGTCTAAGCGCCGAGAGACCCTATATGTTGTGTGTTTTTATAAGGCTGCTTTTTTATTGAGTCGTAATATAATAATTCTGGAAAATCATGGTGATGCTAAAATTTAATAATAGTCTAACTTTGTATCAATTTAGTAATTAGGTGGACATACGAGTATAATAAACATAGTTGTTGTCTACCTAAAACACGATTTGGTCATCGAGAGAGTATCATGCAAGCCAATAACAAGCTTTGCTATTTATAGTTGGAATCATGCAAATCAATCATCGTGATTATAAAGAATCCTATTCTATCTTTTGATACAGAATTCAGCAGGAGAAGTAATTCGGTTATACAGGGTGTTTGGTGCATCGTGTACCAAATTGAAATGGTCGACTGAAAGGGTTACCTGCTAGCCTCACAGACCCCTTAACACCCCTCATGCCCTGTGGTTTTTTTATCGACGATTTATTGTTTTACTAAAAAAAAACAAATAAAATTTTACATTCAAATACATTTTTTATTTCAATATAAGATGTAGACTCTGAATTTTAATGTCATTTCGATGTGTATTGTTTAAGAGTACTTTTAAATACAAAATTAGTGACATTATAGTCACCTAGTTTTTTTTTAATTCCCTCGCAAAGGTAAAACATGAGGGCCTGAGGGGTGTTAAGGGGTCTGAAAGGTTAGCAGGTGACCCCCTCATTCGACCATTTCAATTTGGCATACGATGCACCAAACACCCTGTATATTTGAAATTATTATCGCGACGGGAACGTCTACGTAAAGTCATTAGTGATAACACAAACAAAGTATTTAGATCAGTCTTATGCAAACTGTACCAAAAAGTAGGTTAAGTGGTCTCTGGGGCATGAATTGGCATGATAATTATGTATTATTGTGGCTATTAATCGACGGTATTTGTTCGTCCCTATTAGGATTCCTAAGACGATAAACTAAAATAATATAGGTACACGTAAGGGACAAAGAGAATGATCAATTTCTTTTAGTTAAAAGTAACTAATAATTTACCGGTAATTCGTAGACCTTTGTCCAAACTCCAAAGACAAAGACAGGGTTATCAAGACATCCTTTGGCAAATTGCAGAGGTAAGTTAGTGAATCTTAGGTGGAACACTTGTTTTCTTTGTGACCAACGGACCTGACAGAAAATTAATTCCTTGTCAAATAGGCATTTAGAACGTATTCGCAGACAAGGTAAATTATTCTTTGTTGATGAATATTTATTTCCTTCAAGATAAGATAGGTAATGATTAAAACAAATCTAAAGCACCCTTGATATCTTCTAGCTAATATTATTTATTTGTTTATTGATACTTAAATAAGAAATAGTCTTATTTTTATTAAAATAACGCATCAGGCATATTTGTGTTTTCGTAAATGGGCCAATCTCCAATATTTGAGACTTCCGTTTTGGATTAATGACGCCCGATCTTTTACCTACTAGTGCAACCATCCACTGACAAAAAACAAAAATATAAATTATTTTAATTTCATTTAAGTTAGATGTGATTAAAATAATTTATATTTTTGTTTTTTGACAGTGGATGGTTGCACTAGTAGGTAAAAGATCGGGCGTCATTATCCAAAACGGAAGTCTCAAATATTGAGGATTGGTCCAAACATGTTATATACGTTGGATAGATAGTTTGTGAGTTACAGCTTGGCAAGAACGTCTTGAAACGGAACTATTATTTTTATTTGCTGACAACGTTTTAAAATATTTGATATTTGATGTAAACAAAGACGCAGGTTTGTAAGATTTATTATTGTGCCATAAAACTAACGTAATAAGTGAAAATAAATAAAATAAAATCATTCAAAGTGCTGATAGCGAGAAGACAGTGGCGACTTCCGGTTTTTTACTGTTTTTTGCCAAGCTGTAGACAAACTTTAGGCGGAGACCTCTCGCGCCCGGCATTGGTTGCGGCCATGCTGCGGGGCGAGACGGAGTGGGAAGCGGTCGCCTCCTTCCGCGAAACAGTAATGCTCGCGAAGGAGGAGGCGGGCCGCGCACGGCGACGGACGTCGCAAGACGATCTCCGCCGGCCACCGTAGGCGCGGGCATGCGGGCGGCGAGTAAAGGGCAACTAGCAGCCCGACCATGGAACATGCCCGGATCGACGGCGCGTTGTGTTCCACGCGCGCCTCAAAGAGCGTCAGCATGATGACGGGGCCCCCTCTCTAGAGGGCCAAAGCCTGCCGGGGTCGCGGGACTTATCTCATTACCGTGACCCCGGAACATAAAGGGCTATTGAAGGACACCGTGGACATTAGTCAGTACAAGTCTGACAGTCCCTCCCGCCCTGCCCGGGGTGGGAGGACTCGTATTTTGATGATTTTACCACGATAAAAAAAAAAAAGATGTAGACAAACTTGGTTTGACTGTTACCCAATCGACACCGCAAGGTATTAACAACTCTAGAAGACGTCGTACGGTTGAAGACTAATCATTTGATTTTCAGAATCTAAATTCATTAATAGTCGGGAGTTTGTTATAATTTGTTTTAATTTTTTTTTGTACTGCTCAAAATTATTTAACCTGGCAACCCATTAATCTTAATGTCAAATGTCATTTGTATGTTTTGACAATAAATATTATTTCAGGAGAAACATCAACATAAAAGCTGTTATTTATTAAATATTTAGTCAAAATGTCGCAACATTTAGTCAATGAAAATAGTAAATACATATTAGAGTAAGTTAACGTACCTGTCATAACCTAACCTCTTTATTTTAATAGCAAGTGACACATATTTTAATTGTTTGTTATTATTTACAGCTTATTTTCAGAGCAGACTGTAGACCAACAAACATTAGATTCTATATGTACTCAAGTGCAGAAGAAATTTCCTAAATCCGACCATTTTAACTGTAAGTTTTACAGTATTGTATAAAGTTTTTTATTTGTACCACTGTAAGGTATACTTTCATGAATCCGATAAGTTTTTCTAGTGAGCTAGAGGACTATTTATGGCAATGACAATACTTCTTATTCATCCTAGAAATATAACTAGATATTTTTTTTACTTAATTAAAACCAAACAATTCACAAAAGTTAATCAAATAAGTAATTTAATAAAAACTTTACATTTCCAGTATGTCTCCTCCTATCATCACTAATAACAGGCGGGGACCTGTCCTTACCAGGCCAGCGTGTGGTGGCCATAGCAATCCTGTTTGATGTATACAAGATGGACAATCCGTTTGCATCCTTGTTCCTCCACCTGTTAGAAGGCAAGACTGGTCTGCAGCCACTGTCGCCACAGGAGAGGCTGCTGATTGGCCAGCTGCATGGTTTCTTGCCAATTAATATTAAAGATGTGAGTATTGATGAATAGGACTCTCTACACAGCAACAGGTTACCTTGACTATGAAATGTAAAGGGCTATTGAAGAAACACCGCGGATTTTAGTCAGTACGAGTCTTAGAGACTTTCTAGAACTCAGTTGACAGGCCTGTTGGTCCTTATTTATAGAGGAATCTTGGTAAAAGAGGTTGAGGTTGACTATTTCTTTTTTATAGAGGTGGAAATGTCGACAATTTGTATCCCTGTAGAGAGCACTCAAAAGAAAAGCAAGTTCTTTTTAGGTGGGAAAGGGGTGGAAAATTATCAAATGAATCCCCCTGTTCAGGGTGGAGCAGAAGAGTGTCAGATTTGTACTGATTAAGTAAGTACTGACATGCGTTTGAGGGCCGCAGAAACCGCTTAACAGATTCCCGCAACCCCGGTAGACATTAGGCCCTATTGAGCCCCGTCAATTAGGCTAACAACTCCTTGTGGAACAGAACACGTCATCGACTCGGACAAGTAACAAGCTTGGTTTTAAAACGTCATAATAAGGCCGCTGGACCGTATCGGACGGTGAGCTACCCATTGTTCGCCATTGGCACGCCGACACCAACGGTAACCGGAAAACCGACCGTCGATAACAAGGCGTCTCCTGCAGCGGCGGCGTGAGAAGGAGAATTGCCTCTCCTTTACACGTTCTGCTTGCTCCTTCGCTCATATTACTGCTTTGCAGAATGTTGTGTATAAGCCTGAAAGGTTCCTGACTCAAACATTGAATGCCAGTTACATCTAGTCATCTATAATCTCCATCATTTTATTTACAGATAATGAAGAAATCTGCCAAGCAAGTGATGATGACCGAGGTATCACCTAAGGACCTGGAGTTTGACTACTCCACCCTGCAGACAATAGTAGCGGAGCGAGTAGCTGACATGAGCTCCATGGCGCGGGCAGCGGCGCCTGCGCTTATACCTCTCAGTGATGGGTCTGGTCATTTTATGTTGTTTTTTTGCTACCATCACTATTTTCGTCATCGAAGAACAGTGGTGGCCCAGTGGTATCGGCCTCGACTTACGAGTTGTAGGTCGTGGGTTCGAACCCCGTCAGGCGCATTACTTTGTGTAATTTATTTCAATACCACTGCTCTCAAAACGGTGAAGGAAAACAACGTGAGGAAACCGGCATGTCCTAGAACCAAAAATTCGAAGACATGTGACATCTACCAATCCGCACTGGGCCCGCGTGGTAGATTACGGCCCACTCCCTCTCACAGAGAGGAGGCCTGTGTCCCAGCAGTGGGAACATTTATAGACTGATGATGATGATCACTATTTTTATGTCATCCTTTAGTCCGTTTAATAAGCATGGGTTAGGAGAATTTTGCCTGCTTCTGCAACATAATAATATGATGATTTTGTTTAAACGAGTTTTGGAACTCTATCCTGCAATATGCCGTAGAACATGAAACTTCAGAGGACGGAACCATCGCGGGACCAAATTAAAAGGCCACCGTGGTCGTGAAACGCAAAGGGCAACTGAAACTAAAAATATGACTTGCATCCGATGCTTGCACGACGCCCCCATGGAATAACCATTTGACATTTATTTAGAAATTGATTTTATATATTTTTTTTTTGTTTTCTCTTGATAATTATGCCATGCCTATGTACTTATTTTACTATATTGAAAGTTGTTTTATTAACGTAAAATTTATTGAAAGTTGTTGTATTAATGTAAAATTGACATAATTTCATCAATTTGTTATTTTAAATTACTTAAACAATTATATTTTTACGCCTCTGGGCAAAACATAGAGGAAAATACCCATTTATAACACCTATGTATATGTAACTTGACCTCTGTTCACAAATAAAGATTTCTGATTCTGAAGATGACTTGGTGCCCCTAAATTATCTATACCAAATGTGATCGTCAGCAACATCCACGACATCAGCTTTGCGAGGCCTCTTTTTTTTTCTCTGAGCATGAGGCCCCTTCAGGTGCGAGGGTGGGGACTAGGGTCCGGTTCGCCCCCGCCTAGCTACGCCACTGAATGGCGACATAATAAATATTTAAGTTAGTAAATCAATGTGTTACATACAAATACCTTCCAGAATGCAAGGTGATGATAATCTCGGGCTGTCCTCATAATTTTGTAATGACGATTATCATTACCATTTTCAGAAGCCCACCCAACCGCATGGCGATGAAGGAACTGCTCGAATCTCTGATATCTAACGACTACATGCCGCTACATCGCACGCTGAAGGCTTCCGGACCTATACCACTGCCCACCTTCCTGATGGACACCACTGAAATTACTGCTGACAAGGTATTTATGAACATCATCATATTTCTAGAAAGAATTTGTGGACACAATAGTCCTTCGGACCTAATTTAAACAGTGGCAGCAAATTTCAGCGCAGCCTAGCCAATAGTCCACACAGACAAGTAGCACACGGGCTCGCGTGGCAACCTCGTGAGCCAAATGTTCGTTCAGTGAGGACTTGGCTCGGGGCCGTTGGAGCGCATGTTACTTCGTCTGACCCTGTCTCAGAGGCGAGACGACAATGCTGTCGGCTACTACTGGCGGTCTGTCGGTAAATCGGACGCCAGTGTGCGCTGTTCATTTGGTGTAGACGGTGGCTTCGGCTGGCGAGGCTTTTCTACAGTCGGGCCGATCATTCATAACAACTACACGCAGAGAAATGTCTGGCTACCTATACGAGAACTTCTGGTTGCAACCGTGACAGCAAGACTCACTAGTTGAATTTACAACATTTCTAGTAATAAATACTAAGTCCTTGTTATCTCTACTACTTACTTAGTATTTTTTTTTTTATTGATTTTTGATGCAATCTGTCCATCCACTGACATTCAGCATCTTTTGCGTTAACTTGAGATAGTCATGCCTGGTATGCTCCCAGTGGAGCACCCGCATCAATTACTAATTGTGTGCCATCTGTTATTTTATTAGGTCTTGTGTAGTTCTTCTTTTAAGCCTCTTGAATGGTCTTGTTTGCATCAGGTTTGATGCCAGTCTATTTGGATGAGCAGCAATCCTATCCCTGTAAGCTCCGACAGCTTGCATGACTTGTTCTTTCAGCTTAGGTATTCCTAAGTCCCGATGTAATCTATCATTGGTCATGTACCATGGTGCATTAGTTATAATCCTAAGCATTTTTGACTGGAACCTTTGGAGTATGTCAATGTTGGAATTGGCTGCCGTGCCCCACAGCTGTATCCCATATGTCCATATAGGCATTATGATAGATTTATAAATCCTGAGCTTATTTTCAAGGGAGAGCTTGGATTTTTTTGATAGTAGCCAATAGTGTTTCCTTAGTTGTAGGCTCAATGCTTTTCGCTTCGTGAATATATGTTTTCGCCAGGTTAGTCGCCGATCCAAATCAGAGCAAAAAAATAACGAAGAAGCACGTAACAATCTCGCCTAAGCAGGTAGCATCCATCTTGATGAATATGAAGAGAGGTAAGTCCCCGGGGCACGACTGCCTTAGCATTGAACATCTTTTGTTTGCGGGGAAACATGTATGTGTAGTCCTGGCGTGGCTTTTCACACTCTGCGTGAGACATTGCTATTTGCCATCAGAACTTATTAAAACTATAGTTGTTCCTATTGCGAAGAACAAAACGGGAGATATCTCGAGCATGGCAAATTATCGGCCTATTTCCCTGGCTACTATAGTGGCCAAGGTATTTGAACGAGTTATTCACTCTCATTTTGCAAAAGTAAATATTGATGACGGACAGTTTGGCTTTCGCCCAAAAATCTCAACCGACATGGCAATATTCGGATTAAAACAAGTTGTCGGATATTACAAACAGCACAAAACCACTGTTTATGCCTGTTTTTTAGATTTAAGTCGTGCGTTCGATACACTAAAGCACGACTTATTGTGGAGAAAATTACGTGACACGACTGTCCCCGCTGAGGTTATTGGTGTTCTCGAGTACTGGTACCAAAACCAGACCAATAACGTCAGATGGGGCGCTGAATTATCTGATAGCTATTGTCTCCCCTGTGGCGTTAGACAAGGTGGCCTCACTTCTCCCGATCTATTCAACCTTTATATGAATGACTTGATCGTAAAGCTGAGCAACACTCCGGTGGGACTGAGGATGGATGACAGATATGTCAACAGCCTGAGTTACGCAGACGACATGGTGTTGCTCAGCCCTTCGATCAAGGGTTTGAGAAGACTAATTAACATTTGTGAAAGGTATGCCGCAGAGCATAATTTAATATATAATGTGAAGAAAACTGAAATGGTAGTATTCAGAGCGGGAAAAGAACCGCAGAATATTCCTGACATACATATCAATGGTCAGCTTGTTAAAATTGTCGAGAGCTTCAAGTACCTTGGTCATATAGTAAATTCAAATCTTAAAGATGATGTTGATGTTGAAAGACAACGAAGGGCCTTATGCATTGTGGGGAATATGATTATTAGAAAGTTCTCCAAATCGACTCATGACGTGAAGATTACACTCTTCAAATCCTTCTGTCAGAGTTTCTATACTTGTCAACTCTGGACTGATTACACAAAAAGGGCTCACGATGGCATTCGAGTCGCCTACAATAACATCTTCAGGCAATTGATGGGCCTGGAGCGCTATTGCAGCGCTTCAGAAATGTATACCTCAGCCCGAGTCGACTCGTTTAATGCCATCCAAAGGAAAAGGATAGCGTCATTCATGTCCAGAGTTGATAAGTGTAAAAATACTATTATTAGTGGATTGGCTGACAGGCTTGTGACAACTGCTGCGTATGGCAGATGGGTACAAATAACTCATATATGATCGGTCCTTGCCTGTCTTTAAGTTTTGTGTTCCTTGTACTTTTTTTTAGTTTTTATGTGAAATGTGTTTTCACTATGTGTATTTTATGTGTAATGTGTTTTTTTCTGTATTTTATGTGTAGTCTTTAAGTAAAAAAATATGGATCTCTGTGTCTGAAATAAAGTTATATTATTATTATTATTTCCTTTATTCATTTTTTACCTTATTATATGCATTTTTAAATATTTTCACAAAAATAAAATAAAAAACATTTAAAAATATAAATAATAGTGGCCCACCGGTATCGGGAACAGGGTCCAAGCTACCGACGGTCAGGGCTCCAGAGAAAGGAACCTCCTGACAATGCGCGCCGTGTCCAGAAGAACTGCTCTCTGAATCAGGCCCTTGATCCAGCTGCCTAAAGAGAGCCTCCTTAGATGTTGGTCGAGGCTCTTGGCAATTAATTATTATTATTATTATTATTATTACATTCCGAGGTATTTAGCTTCTTCTGCTTGGGGAATCTGAATATTATTTAGTTTTACAGGTGGACATGTCTCTCTCCTCGTTGTGAACGTCACATGTACAGACTTGGTTTCATTTGCTTTTATTCTCCATTCTCTTAGCCAGTTAGATATTTCGTCTAAGCTTCTTTGTAGCATCTCTGATGCCTGGGCGGCATCTTCATGCACAGCTAGTGTAGCAGTGTCATCGGCAAACGTGCCCATGACTACTTCTTCTGAGACGGGGAGATCAGCTGTATAAAGAAGGTAAAGAGTGGGGCCCAGCACACTGCCTTGAGGAACTCCTGCTCGAATTTCGTTCAAACCAGTTATTTCGTTGCCCTGTTTTACAAAGAAGTACCTCTTCTCTAGGTAGGATTTAATAAAAATGTAGTAATTTATTGGGAGTGATTTTTTAATTTTATATAAAAGGCCCTCGTGCCAAACACGATCGAAAGCTTGTGAAATGTCTAGAAAAGCAGCTGAGCAGTATTTTTTCTCCTCATATGTCATATGAATTTTTTCGACCAGACGATGTATTTGTTCTATAGTTCCATGACTTTGTCTAAACCCGAACTGGTGGTCAGGCAAGAGAGCGTTTTGGTCTATCAGTGGTCTTAGTCTTTTCAAGAACAATGTCTCTAGTAATTTTGAAGGAATAGACAACAAGCTAATGGGACGGTAAGATTTCACATCTCCGGGGCACTTTCCAGGCTTTGCTATCATAATAATTTGAGCTACTTTCCATTGAGAAGGCACATACCCCTTTAAAAGAATTGCGTTGAATAAAGCAGTGAGGAAAGTTAAGCCTGCTTCAGGTAATTCTTTCAATATTTTTGCTGTTATTAAATCATATCCAGGTGCTTTGCGTTCATTCAGTTTATTGATGCCAGCTCTTACTTCATTTTTCGTTACTTTTGCTAGAGGCAAGTCGAGTTGGTATGTTTTCTGTAAATATGATTCTATTTCACTATGCAGTGTTTGTGATCCTTGAGCATTATTGGGTGTAAATACTTCCCTTAGGTGTTCGGCGAAAGTTTGAGCTTTTTCAAAGTCACTTTTGGCCCATGTGTTATCGCTTTTGCGTATTGGTGCTTGGCTTGCTACAGGTCTTTTAAGCTTTTTGTTGCTCGCCAGAGAGAATAATTTGAACTTGCCGTTGCGTCTAGATTTTTGGTATATTCTTCCATCTCTCGATTTTGATCTTCACTGAGTGCTAATTTAAGACGAGTTGTGACATAGTTAAGGTGTTTCTTGTCACCAGGGTATCTCGTCGTTTGCCAGCGTTTTCTTGCTTTGCGCTTCTCATTCAGTAAGTCTCGGACGGTTTCAGACCACTGTATATCTGTAGGTTTTGTTGTTGATGGAGTGGTGGAGACTTAGTATTTATTACTAGAAATGTTGTAAAGTCAACTAGTGAGTCTTGCTGTCACGGTTGCAACTAGAAGTTTTCGTATACATTTCTCTGCGTGTAGATACACAATCCCGTTCAAAAACGAACTTAAAATTGTCCGGCCTCGCGAGGCCAAGGTTGCGTGCCGCACATCCTGGTTGCCGCGCGAGCTCGTGTGCCCAGTGTTTACGCGGTTATTGACGAGTTTAATATTAGTCACTGCACCATATATTCCTTTATATTCGGATGGACGAACACTATCATGAGGATTTTTAGATCAGTCAAGTTGGATAGTCAACGTTGCTTATGCGAAATTACTAATTGAAATCTATAAAACTTGTTTCTACCTGGCAGTCGGTTCCAAGTACCCACCAGGCAAACTGCCTTTCACTGTATAATTGACGTAAGACGTACTGTATTGTATTGTATGGTATAACGGGCTGGTATCCGCAACTCCACGTCATATGCGCGTATTTTGCGTGCGGGTGGGAAAGAAATCATTCGATCCACCCCAGCTCCCCGAAGAAGGCCAGCAGCGCCTTCGTGTTGCCGACGATTTCGTGGAGAGTACCTGGGTTACCGAAGTACTTTGCCCTGTATGTAGCAATCTCAGGGCAGTGTAGGAGCACATGGGCTGCTGTCTCGTCCTCCGCCATGCAGGCTCTGCACAGGGGGCTGTCTGTGATACCTAGGACAAAGAGGTGTTTATTAAAGGAGCCGTGTCCCGTCAGAGCGGCTGTCATTGTTCGTAGCAAGACGTGCTGTATAACGACTATCCTGTGATAATTATTTGTAACATAACCATTAATACCCACCAATATTTTTCTAGGCAGTATGGAAGTGCCTGGTGAACCGTGGTGCGTACAACCCGCTATACGACACAGACTATGAAGGACTCATAGGACTGCGACCAGAGAAGTTGGACAGGCGACAGCACACGCAGCCACATAAACCTAAGGTAACGTCACGTAATATAAACTAACTTTTTTAAGCTATTGCATAGCTTTTATCGCAGACTCTGAGCGCGGCGCGGTGCGAATATCTTAATGAAAAAATCTAAGGAAAAAACCTGACACCGTCGTCTAACGTCGTTTCAGTTCGGGAGACTTCGGCAATTGAGCATCACCAAAAACAAAAATATTTTTAGATACCAGTACTCACTAAATGATGTCACTTTAAAAAGGGTTAGCATGATACGCGATCTGGGTGTAGTTATTGATGATAAACTCAACTTTGATACGCACATCAATACAATTGTTAATAAAGCTTGGCGTATGTACGGTTTTGTAATGCGTTCAGCCACTGAATTCGTACGGCCTCGGACCTACCTGTATCTTTACAAAACTCTTATTAGATCTCAATTGGAGTATGCAGTTGCGGTGTGGAACCCCTTGTATACTAAATATTCTGACTGCATAGAAAGGGTGCAAAAGAAATTCCTAAAGAGCATGAATTATAGGTGCTTTCACTCATCTGCGTCTTACATTGATTTATTAAGGAAATATAAACTTCTAAGCCTTACTGGTCGGCGTACATTTCTGGAGACAGTGCTGCTATACGAGCTGTGCAGAAACACTTACGACTGCCCTGACATATGCAATAGGATTTGTTATTTAGTTCCTAGAAGGGTCAATTTACGTGCAGTGCGCAGGCAGCCGTTGTTTGCAGTGAAAGCATGTCGAACAAATGCTGGTGTCCGAGCACCGTTACGACGTCTTGTAGAAAACTATAATAAGTACTTTCTCGAAATCGATTTGTTCTGTGTAACCCCCGGAAAACTTCGAAATTCTGTTCTCAAGGCAATCAATGATCTAGATATAAAACACTTTTCCTCCTAATTTATTGCAATCAACTCAACACTATCTAGATATTTTAGCTTAAAATCACTGTTTTTTTTTTTCTTCTTTTTTTTTTCTTTCTTTATATCATTATTAATATTACATATATCTTGACTGCTTTTAACTTCTCTTTGAAGCGTGTTACTATTATTTTTGCATATATTCTGTGAATAACGCTGTTGATTACATAATCGTAAATTTTAAGTATTATATCTGTATTATCTATTATGTAATTGTTTGTTGTTCCAAATAAAATAAAATAAAAATAAAATAAAAATAAAAATTATAAAGGTACGGACAGACGCGCTCATAAAGGTATGGACAGACGTGCTCATTCCTAGCATGGAAGCATGCTTTTATTGAGGGAGAGGGAGGAGAACGTTTCTTGTCGTTTCACTTGATTGACGTGGCTGACCATAGCCTAATTAGTACAGTAATAAATATAATAAATAAATAATTATAATTGCATAAGTTGGTTAAAAATGCTATGCAATAGCTTTACCGCGGCAGTCCCCGAGTGCCACACGTATTTTTTCGTAAAGCGTTGCCCCACACTAGGAATTTCTCTTGTACCGTGGGTGCGTTTACAAACATAGAAACTCACATAAACACACAGACCCAGAACAACTACTTGCAAAACATCGAACCCGCCACACGCTGCGCAGCAGTCAATCACTAAGACACTGCGCCAACCGGGCCATCTTAGTCTATAGTTGCTTTTTTTTTTTGGGTGGCAAAATCATCAAATGAGTCCTCCCGCCCTGGGTGGGGCGGAAGGGACTGTCAGACTCTTACTGACTAAAATCCACCCGTGTTCCTTCGAATGCCTTTTACGTTCCGGGGCCACGGTATCCTGGATTAAGAAAAATCCGCGATCCCAGCAGGCATTTGGCCCCATAAGGGGCCCCGTCGTTGACGCGTGAAACACGACGCGCCACCGACCCGGGCTTGGTCCTTGGTCGGACGGCGAGCTACTCATTACTCACCGTCCGCAAGCCCGCTCCGCCGCTGTGCCCTCTGCTAATCAGAGGGACACGCGTTGGAGCCTCCACACGACAGGCTATTCGCATACGGGCAAAGAGACCCCTCAGGCACACAGTGCCTAAGGAAGAGTTTTTGCCCGCATCCCAGGGTGCACCGTCCCGAAAAACTGGTCTTCCCTCCGGACGTATCCGAGAGGGAACTACAGTCCACGGGCGCACGTGGAGGTTTCCTGTCTTAGCACCCCAGTCTATAGTTGCTTTAGTAAGTTTTGTCTCATTACTAAGCAAAGGCCTCCCTCTACCTTTTCTATATAATTCTATCTTCTAGCCTTCTTAGCCCTTGGCTTTTTACTAGAAATCAAGCAACAATCGCAATATGAGTCAAGTAATCACATGTCATTACTCAATAAATAGCTCATACACCCAGCTCCCGAAATTAGCTAAATAGGACAGCACATTTTGGGAGCTCAGATGTCTGAATCCAGTGGCCCGCCACGGCTTCGCGCATATTCTTTTCGACCCGGTAGATTTTTATAAAAGTTTATTACATACCTACATACCTTGTACTGGCAAAAAGGAAAACAAAAAAAAATATCCGTACTGGCAATAAGGAACACAAAAAAAAAGAATTATCCAATTTGGTGTAGTTTTTCGGAAACTATACGTGTACAGTCTTAAGAGCCCATACAAAAGCCCAAATGGCTTAGCAGAATCCTGTGATACGTCGAAAATACTGCAGCATTAAGGCTTTAGTCTTGTGTTGCACAATATAGAATCGCCTTTGGCCAGTCCATACGTCGTACGAAAATTTCGGCTCCCCGCGATACCCCGCATACATCCTGCCTAGCGAAGAATTATAAAACAATTTTGATACAGTCGAAAATATTTCTCTACTAAGGATTATTAAAGGATTTAGAAATAGTTGCATAATAAGGAGTTTTAATATGACTTGATTTGTAATAATACGAGTATCACACAAGTGTTTTAATACTATTTAAATACTCTCATAGATTTGGTTTAAACTCATTGAACATAAAAAAAACTAAGTTTAGTATAACAAAACGTATGAATCAAAATCAAAAGTCATTTATTCAAAATAGGCTGATTTATCACCACTTTTTGAAGGTAACTTTTTACAGGTCTTTTTTTGTGGGGACTGAGAGAGTACGCCTTCATGATACTATATTTACCTACACGTAACACGTGCGTCCCTGGATGGTGCTAATCAGGTGACATCAACTGGTGGTAGGTTTCGGCCGAAGGCTTGCGACCACCCACCGTGCAAAATCAGCCACAAGGGGAGTTGGTTGAAAAAAGTCGTTCTACTGCTGGCTAGCCGGAATGATTCGAGCTGTTATGGACTTATCGGGAGACTGGTCGTGGAGGGTAGCGACATCCGGCACACGGTGCGTCACTGGCCGACCACAGGTAGTAGGGGGGGGGGGGGCAAATTGTGTGTCAGCCACACACGAAAGGCTGCCCCGCCAACTGTCGAAAAATCCCGGGATGCGCTATCTTGCTTGGAAAATAATAAACAATAAAACTATCAGAAATAAAAAAACGTAGTAACAATTTGATACTAGAGACTTCACGTCGGGCACGCCGCAATCGCGGCGGTAAGACCCCTCTTTGAGGAGTGGCTGGATAGGCGTCACGGCGTCCTAACCTTCCGCCTGACGTAGGTCCTCACCGGACACGGTTGTTTCGGGAGGTACCTGTGTCTGATGAGGAAGGAAGAATCGTCTTGGTGTCACCACTGCGAGGATTGGCCGGAGGACACGGTGGAGTGGAGCATACGGTGCAGGACTGCCCCGCTCGGGCAGAGCACCGCTATGTTCTCACGGCGGCGATAGGCGGAGACCTCTCGCGCCCGGCATTGGTCGCGGCCATGCTGCGGGGCGAGACGGAGTGGGAAGCGGTCGCCTCCGTCTGCGAAGCAGTCATGCTCACGAAGGAGGAGGCGCGCCGCGAGAGGGAGAGGACAGCATCTTCCCTCCATCCCAGCCGCAGTGGTAGACGCCCACGGCGACGGAAGTATCAACACGATCTCCGGCCACCGTAGGCGCGGGTATCCGGACGGCGAGTAAAGGGCGACTCGCTTCTCGACCATGGAACATGCCCGGGACCGTCAGCAATATAACGGGGCCCTTTAGAGGGCCAAAGCCTGCCGGGGTCGCGGGACTTATCTCATTACCGTGACCCCGGAACATAAAGGGCTATTGAAGGACACCGTGGATTTTAGTCACTACGAGTCTGACAGTCCCTCCCGCCGAGGACTCATTTGATGATTTCACCAGGTTGAAAAAAAAAGAGAGACCTCACGTGGTCTCATAAGCTGGGACAAAGAAATTGATGAAGAATTTATAAATTTCTTTACCAGCAACTGAAACGTTAATTCATCTTCCTTGCTTTCTATTGATTTACTAGCTTAGCCCGCGACTTCGTATGCGGATCCTGTTGCCTATGCCAACGACAATGGGGTCGTCAAAATCGAAGATCTAAAACGTCTGATGCCTAATTCCTAGTGCCCGGGTAAAAAAAATAATAGGAGTTTTGGCCCGTATAGTCAAATTTTTATTCATATATTCGTCGTCATCGAAAATCAGTCCTAAACTGTAACCGCTTTCACTGGTACTCCCAGCTAATGTTATTTTATGATTACACAGTGAAATTAGTGACAGCTTTGATTTCCACAGGTGTTCCAGATCTTCAATTTTTATACGTCAACAGATTATTAGTGCTCATCAGGTTGAACAACTCTTGCTAAGACGTCATTCCTATATACTTAGGTAATTATGTTATAGTGTAGCTGGGCTCTTGGAGTTCCACATCAGGTGTTCCAGATCTTCAATTTTTACACGTCAACAGAGAGTGCTCATTAGGCTGAACAAATCTAGCTAAGACGTCATTCCTATATATGTATGTTATAGTATAGCTAGGCTCTTGGAGTTCCACATCAGGCGTTCCAGATCTTCAAATTTATTCTCTCAGCAGAAAATGCTCATCACGTGGAACAATTTTTGCTATGGCACCATTTTTGCATCTCTTATAGTTTAGCTGGTCTGTTGCGGTTCTGCACCAGGTGTTCAAGTTTCCAAGATAAATATAAGTGAACGTTTCAGCCTGCCCAAACGAATTAAAATTACTCCCTAGCCGTCATGAAAGCTTGCAGGTCGAAAATCGCTTGAACCTGTTTTTAGGGTTCCGTAGCCAAATGGCAAAAACGGAACCCTTATAGATTCGTCATGTCTGTCTGTCTGTCTGTCCGTGTATGTCACAGCCACTTTTTGTCGAAAGTATAAGAGCTATCCTGTTGAAAGATGACGAGCTACTGGTAGAAAGATGTATTATGTGAACCGCATTAGGATTTTCACACAAAGATCAAACAAAACAAATTTTGGGGGTGCCCCCCATACTTAGAAATGAAACTCAAAAAATTTTTTTTCACCAAACCCATACGTGTGGGGTATCTATGAATAGGTCTTTAAAAATGATATTGAGGTTACTAACATAATTTTTTTCTAAACTGAACAGTTTGCGCGAGAGACACTTCCAAAGTGGTAAAAAGTGTGTCCCCCCCCCCGTAACTTCTAAAATAAGAGAATGATAAAACTAAAAAAAATATATAATGTAGACCTCAACCAAAACTACCAACGAAAATTGGTTTGGATGAGATACAGTACGGTTTTTGAGATATAGTACATTTTCAAAAACCGCAAATATAACTTTGCCATTCACACAAATACTATGAAAAACAAAGTTATTTTTATTGTTTGTGTATATTACTTACTAATCTCAATATAATTATATCTCTAATCTATGCTTGCTGCTACGGAACCCTTCATGGGCGAGTCCAACTCGCACTTGGCCGGTTTTTTTAACTTGCTATCGTTAAGCAAATGTTTTCCGACCTTCACTTGTTTTACCGATTTGTCCTACTGGTGGGAATCAGTAAATCGATAAAAAAAACAAGTGCGGAACCACGGGTAGAAGACTGTATTTCTTGGAGAGACTTTACCTTCTAGGGTTACGACAGAGACAACCATTTTAATTCGGCAGCATTATTTTTCTCGAAGGGACCACTAAAAATACACGCCCAAGTACGCCTGTAAGGTCGGCAGTTTGTTTTTATTTTCTTTACATTTACATATTTTATTGTTTTAAATTCAGTATTTTAAAATAAATAAAAAAATGTTTTAAAAAAATGTTTTTTGACGTCTGTTAAATAAACTAATGCTAATACACAAAATTAAATGAATATTTACAAAAACACTCGACTTCTAAAAATTATATTCTTAGATAATAAACTAGAGCAACTTGTGATGCGTAACTGTGCGTCATCACCGTTAGAGCGAGAGAATGTGCGAGCGAGAGGTACCGATAAATAATCGGCGTGGACCCCACGTGCGTTCGCTCCGGCCGTGCCCCGGCCACTGAGGATTTTCTCTTGCAATGCTTGTATATAAACACTGTTTTTAGAGGTTATTTGAGATATTTTTTATTGTTGGAAAAAAGCGCTTTAGGTACAATTTTTTTTTGTATTTGCTTTATTGATCTGTTGACATCATAATAATCTAAATATTACATACCTACAATGCATAGTTATTATGAAAAAGACTATTTATTAAGAGGTAAAATCCGAGAATATTGATGATATTCTGACTTCTAAATTGAGAAAATGAAAGATAAATAGAAATAAGGGGGGAATGGTCAAATTTCGTCTATTTTCTTGAATAACTTGGAAACTATTTATTTTAAAATTACAAAAAAATATATTTAAGATTGTCTCAACAAGACCTTTCATTTGATATGTCACACGATGCAGTTTTCAATTATTTTTATTAATTTTCCCCTTCCCCCCCAAAAATTACCTACCATATACAGATATGGACTTCTTATAGGTTATCCTATAATCTATAAGTAGAAAACTAATTCCTGCATTTTTTTCAAAATTTTAGGTTCAGTAGTTTCGGAGATAAGGGGGGGGGAATGGTCAAGCTTCGTCTATTTTTTTTGAATAACTTGGAAACCATTTATTTTAAAATTACAAAAAAAATACAATTAAGTTTGTCTCAACAATACCTTTCATTTGATATGTCACACGATGCAGTTTTCAAATATATTTTTTTAGTTTTCCCCTCCCCCCCCCAAAAATTACCTCCCATATACAGATATGGACTTCTTATAGGTTATCCTATAATCTATAAGTAGAAAACTAATTCCTGTATTTTTTTCTAAATTTTAGGTTCATTAGTTCCGGAGATAAGGGGGGGGGAATGGTCAAATTTCGTCTATTTTCTTGAATAACTTGGAAACTATTTATTTTAAAATTACAAAAAAATATATTTAAGATTGTCTCAACAAGACCTTTCATTTGATATGTCACACGATGCAGTTTTCAAATATTTTTCTTTAATTTTCCCCTTCTCCCCCCCAATAATTACCTCCCATATACAGATATGGACTTCTTATAGGTTATCCTATAATCTTTAAGTAGAAAACTAATTTCTGTATTTTTTTCAAAATTTTAGGTGCAGTAGTTTCGGAGATAAGGGGGGGGGGAATGGTCAAATTTCGTCTATTTTCTTGAATAACTTGGAAACTATTTATTTTAAAATTACAATAAAAATATATTTAAGATTGTCTCAACAAGACCTTTCATTTGGTATGTAACACGATGCAGTTTTCAAATATATTTTTTTAATTTTCCCCTTCCCCCCCAAAAATTACCTCCTATATACAGATATGGACTTCTTATAGGTTATCCTATAATCTATAAGTAGAAAACTAATTACTGTATTTTTTTCAAAATTTTAGGTTCAGTAGTTTCGGAGATAAGGGGGGAGGGGGAATGGTCAAATTTCGTCTATTTTCTTGAATAACTTGGAAACTATTTATTTTAAAATTATAAAAAAAATACATTTAAAATTGTCTCAACAAGACATTTCATTTGATATGTCACACGATGCAGTTTTCAAAACTTTTTTTTTCATTTTCCCCTTCCCCCCCAAAAATTACCTCCCACATACAGATTTCATCCATTCACGTCACACCTCTGTGCTTGGGTCACAGGAATTGATATGTGTACCAAATTTCAACCCAATCGGTTCAGTAGATTCGGAGATAATTGACTGTAAGCGACAGACAGACGGACACACGAGTGATCCTATAAGGGTTCCGTTTTTGTATTCGGACGTACGGAACCCTAAAAAGTAATCAGCGCATTTTGAAGACGAGAATGTTGCGGTCATTATGCGCTGAACAGATTTTTTAATTAATTCTTCATTGTCTCAGATAAAGTGCACAAACGTAACTCGAAATGACGTTGGGCACGAAAGAGCCGTTTTGAACGCTTGATTTACCTAATATTATCCACTTAAATCAACTTGAAAAAAATAACTAGCTGTTACTTATATTATGGTTATTTATGTGCAATAATAATATTTCAAGCTATTTCACTATTTTATTCAAAAAACACATACAAAGTTTCGCAAATAATTTGGCGCGAGTGAATTTTAGAAGACTAGAGCCTTAATTTTGAAATAAATATATGGTAAAGTTGAGGATTAATGTTAGGTCTTATGTTTGGCGAAAACACGATTCCATAAAATTTTCTCGATAGAAAAAAATCCCAAAGTTACCTCTAAATTGAACAATAAACCGCTGGCAATCATAAAATACTTAAAATTAGATCATGAAACTTTTTATACTAACTGAACTAATTATAAAGCTGGTCTTATGTTACTAACGTAAAGAAGATAAAGATCATTATGGAGCAAAATATTTATAAAATTAATACGTAATTTTACCCTTTCACAAGTTCGATCTTCAACCCCAACCAGATTTAATAGGAAAAGTCCATCCTAAAACACTCAGTTAGACATCACATTAAATTATCACTGTTTCTTCATCATCCAATTCCAATCGTTCTCTACCACCAGCAAGAAGAAAAAAAAGAGAAATCAGAAGAAAAGAAGCCCCCACCAGAAGAGTCCAAGCCACAAGACCCGGCGAACGCAGTGGCTGAAGCGAAGGAGCTCAGCGCTCTAGCGCTGAAGGGAGCGCTGAGTGTGCAGCATCAACAGCGGCTGTTAGCGCTGCTGGATCAGGAACCACATATCGTGTATGAGATAGGAGTCACGCCCAACCAGGTAAAGTGAATCTATCAGGTGCCATAATGTGACATCTTAAAGTGTGAGTAGTTAGGTTGTGGGAAAGAGACAGAGCTATACAAGTCGTCTAGCGCCATCTCATTTCCCACACTGGAACTATTCTGGCTTTAAGACGTCATGGTAGGCCACCAGGACGATGGGTTTTTAAATCATTTAAACTCGTACACATAACCGGCCAGAACCGGAACTACTACTTGTAGTTATGCAATTATTTGTTCTATGCGGGAATTTAACCCCTTTTTAGGGTTCCGTAGCCAAATGGCAAAAAACGGAACCCTTATAGATTCGTCATGTCTGTCTGTCCGTCCGTATGTCACAACCACTTTTTTTCGCAAGTATAAGAGCTATCCTGTTGAAACTTGGTAAATAGATGTATTATGTGAACCGCATTAGGATTTTCACACAAAAAAAAACAAATTTTGAGGGGGTCACCATACTCACCATACTTATAATAGAAACTGAATTTTTTTTTTTTCACCAAACCCATACGTGTGGGGTAGGTCTTTTAAAATGATATTGAGGTAAAGTCTAATATATTTTTTTTTTCTTAACTGAACAGTTTGCGCGAGAGACACTTCCAAAGCAGTAAAATGTGTGTGCGGCTGAGAGACGCGGCTTATTGATATCTGGCCAGTACATTTATAACTACACTGTGCAAACTATCGGTCGTAAGACGTGGACGTGACCTTGAGTCGTCCTTGAGCGTTCGGACGTCCGAACAGAATCTGGCCGGCTGGATGTTTGTGCGTCCGCGGACGGTGCATCCGAACTACCGTGCACACTGCTAAGCCGCGTCTTTAAGCCGCAGCTTTACACGGGAATTGCCAGCCTTCACCATTTTGTCTATGGACAATACCACCTGCCATCCAGCTTTATGACATGAATCGAATTTCGTTGAAAATTTCAAAATTGGAGATTAATTGTCAGACATTTTTAAAAAGACTCCTTTAGGACTTCCTTACTCTTATGAATTTGACTTTTAATTTAATAACTTAATACTTAATAACTTTAATAATTACTTGAATAATGTTTGTATACTTTTTGTATTAATTGACATTTAATAACAATTATGTTTAATACAATGAAAAATGTTTGTGAATAAATAAATGTTATAAAATACAAATTTTCCTTGATGTTATGCCACTTCATAAATACTTGGTTCTTCCACAGTTACCAGAGTTAGTGGAGAACAACCCGATGGTGGCCATATCAGTGCTGCTGAAGCTGATCCACTCACAGCATATCACGGAGTACTTCAGTGTGCTGGTCAATATGGAGATGTCGCTACACTCTATGGAAGTTGTTAACAGGTAATTTAACATTAGGAATACATCCTGAGTGAGATCAGCAGATTTCTTTGAACCTATAGCACCTTTTTGTTTCAACAGTTAGAAGTATTACACATTGACATTTTTTCGAGTTGGTATCCGCATTTTGGCAGTTATTGGTCCTTTCAATGATTTTTTTTTGTCTTATTTCCTTGCTTGCTCTTATTAAGAAGTTATATTAAATTCAAAATCATTATTTGAACTCCGAGCCGAAAACACGCCGACAGTGTCCGACGGGGTGGTGTGACGTCACTTTATCAATTTCTATACATCGATAGTACGTTCCAACTTTGAAATTAAAAGCCCGTTGACACAGTGCTAAGGAAATTCTTTGACCATTCAAGCGAAGCGGAGCGGCTTTTCCCCGAAGTACTATGCCATACCACGCAATGAAATTTTTCACGGACTGAAATCTAGATGTTTTTGAGTATTTTAAAAGCACACTGTCCAACTTATTCTTTATATCTTCTATACCCTGCAGATAAAGTCCAATTCTGATTGCATCCCACTCTCCGTCCACAGACTAACAACATCAGTAGACCTGCCAGTGGAGTTCGTGCACCTGTACATAAGTAACTGCATATCAACGTGCGAGACAATCCGAGACAGATACATGCAGAACCGCCTCGTGAGGCTCGTCTGTGTGTTCCTACAGTCGCTCATTAGGAACAAGATTATTAATGTTAAGGTAACAATAAGAGCGGAATCACACGTGTTTGTTTCGGGCAAAGTGCCATGTGTAAATGTACGGGGTCGAGTACACCGACTCTTCGGATACCCGATACCATTTTTGCTTTCACTTTGATCAAATCTTTTCTGATAACTATGTTTTGATGAGTTGACTACTCGTTGCTCGTATTCCATAACGATGACTATTGGGAGAAAATCTCCAGACTGGTAGGTAATATTTTAATGTCTCTAAAACTTTTCTGCCTCTAAAATTCTACTAATATTATAAACGTGGGAGCAGTGGTGACCCAGTAGTATCAGCCCCGACTTACGAGTTGTAGGTCGTGGAATAGAACCCAGACAGGCAGGCATTAATTTGTGTAATTTGTTACATTACCACTGCTCTCAAAACAGTGGAGAATCGTGAAGAAACTAGAACCAAAAATTCGAAGACGTGTGACATGTACCAACTCGCACCAGGCCCGCGTGTTGGATTATGGGCCACTCCCTCTCACAGAGAGAGAGGAGGCCTGTGTCGCAGCAGTGGGAACATTTATAGGCTGATGATGATGAAAGTTTGTGAGGATGTATGTGTGGAAGTTTGTTACTCTTGCACCCCAAAATTAAAGGTTCACAGATAGTTGACAACCTGGATTTACTCATAGGATGGTTCTCGTGGGATAATTCGTTAGTTATAGCGATCGGAGCCGCGGCTAACATCTAATAGTTTTATAACTTTCTAGCAATCACTAATACAAACAACTTTAGATAGTCTGAAATATGAAAACTTCTTTAATAACAAGAATAGACTATTTGACAGTATCAATCAATACATAGTATAAAACAAAGTCGCTTCCCGCTTCCTGTCCCCCTGTATGCTTAGATCTTTAAAACTACGCAACGGATTTTTATGCGGTTTTTTTAATAGATAGACTGATTCATAAGGAAGGTTTTTATGTATATAACATGCATAATATAGTAGAGATTGCACCCGTGCGAAGCCGGGGCGGGTCGCTAGTAAATTATAAATCTAATAAGACCGTTATTTAGAGTTTTGAAAAATAACGGACACAAATTTTTTCTTATGTAAAATCAATGAATATTTACCAAGATATATCACATAAAGACTCGAGAGTGGGGGCTCGTGACGTCAGAATTCAGTAAAACATGTACTTAATTGTGACGTATTGGCAATTTTGAAAGCATCACATCTCCGTCAATTTTGGTTTGCGTAAAAAAAGAAAAAATACGGGTCAAATATTATTTGATAATCTAAATGACATGACGGACTAAAGTTTTTTTTTTTGTCAAATAGCCTATTGACTATTAAAAAAAAATCAGCAATCTATAATTCCAGGAACTATTCATCGAAGTGGAAGCATTCTGCGTGGAGTTCTCCCGGATCAGGGAGGCAGCTGCCTTGTTCAGACTGCTGAAGCAGCTGGACTCTGGAGACGGACTGGCACACAAGGACGGCAAGGACAACTAGCAGTGGGCCCACTGGGACAAGGCTGGCCTGACTGAGGACACTGGGACGTGATAGTGACACATCTGGACATAACCATAGACAACTCTGAAGTTGATTCGTTTTTTTATGCAATCTATGTGCTAGTAAGAGTGCCTGACGTAAACGTCAAGTAAATACACCGAATTTTTAATCTGTATTTATATGTGCTATAAATCTGTCTGGTTCGAAGCCATGCCAAAAAACATTTTAAAAAATCTGTTTGCATGAATGCCCTAATCTTAGGAAGTGCTGGCTGATTCTAATTGAAAAAAGTTTTTTTTGTTTTATACCTAGTCTAGTTTTCGAGGAAGGCTACATAATGTCACGATCTGACAATAGGAGCAGGAGTAGCCAAAACCGCCGAGAACAGCTTGTAAAGTGAAAATAAAGGTGTTGCAGTGCTATTGATTGTCGGCACGACTGACTGCTGCGCTGTCGGATACGGTATTTTACTGCATAAATAAATTTAAAATCTTTAAGTCCGTTAGTAAGAATATTGAAAAATAATAGACACGTATTTTTGTTTTTTTTTTAATCAATGAATATAGAAAAAAATAAAACACTTTCAAATTCGGGAGTGGGGGCTTGTGACGTCACATCATCATCATCATCATCAGCCCGTATTCGTCCACTGCTGGACATAGGCCTCTCCCAATGTGCGCCACTGAGCCCTGTCTTGAGCTTCCCCATCCAGTCTCTGCCGGCCGCCTTTCGTAGGTCGTCACTCCACCTGGCCGGCGGGCGTCCCACACTACGCTTGCCGAGTCGCGGTCTCCACTCAAGGACACGTCTACCCCAGCGATTATCTGTCCTGCGAGAGATGTGGCCAGCCCACTGCCACTTCAAGCCACTTTCGACGTCACAACGCTTGTAAAATTGTACCGCCCCGCCCGAGTGACGTTTTGTGATTTTTAGAAGCTATGTATCTTCGTCAATCTTGTATGTTCTACAAGTAGTTTTTCCGGGTCTCGATATTTGTGTATGTAAGATTAAGGGGAATGCTCCAACTAGCCCGCGAAATTCAAAATTTCTTGCGTTTTTTGCAATATGCAGGCCAGTGCTAGGTTGTATGTTGATTAAAATATTATTATCATATAACTTTTTATGTTATGTTTTTGTTCCTACGCCTTTATGAACTTGGAGGGTTGTATTGATGATTTTGTTGATTATAATTCTGTAACTACATACGTCTTACAGCCGCGAATAATATTTTAATCAACATACAACCTAGCACTGGCTTGCAAATTACAAAAAATGTAAGAAAATTTGAATTAAGCGGGCTACCCTGGATAATCCACCTTAAATATTCGTAATCTCACCTATGACACAGGAGATATTCCTAAAGAGGGCCAGTATCCCTCATAGATAATATAGGTATGTGAAATACTATTTTACTAATTTTAACATAATTATCACATATAAGTATTTAATTTACAATTACGTTTACGTAAGGTACTTCTGCTAATGCCTCTGATCGTAATAATAAGGTGCAAGTTAATCAATGTTTGTGGAGCAACGTCTGCAAGTCTGTAAATATGGGTGACACGTGACACAACGATTACAAACTTTATTTCAAAAGCTACAAGAGTGTCAAACAGTTAGCTAAACTTGGCGTGTTGCAAAATGTTGCTATACAAAACTTAACTATTGTAAAGCGTTTGCAGATAATTTCTTTGTACATACGTAAAGGAAAATAGATATCATTAATTTATTGTACTGTACTATAGTTTAATTTACTCTGTTTGGACGAAATTATGAGCTTTTCAAAGCATAAAATACTTGTGTGTCATAAATAAGTGCAACAAACAATAATTCTTGTCTATTTCTTTTGCATTCTGTATGTTAGAAATAAAAAATATTTATAGTGTAGTAGGAACTACACCCAACCTTGTTAATATTACTTAAAATACAACCTGGATTAACATATAGGATAGTTTTTATACCGATTTTGTGTTAAAGTGGGATAATTTTCGACCTGTAGCGGACGAAGCAACAGCTGTACACACATGTCATTCATATAAAATTATACGAAAACCTGTGGCATTGAAATAAACTCCTAAAAACCATTCGCGCGGAAAACAATTGAAATGCTGTCATTTCTTTATCAATGTAAACTGGATCTTATTTATTCGAGCAAATAATATACCTTTCCTATGAATGTAGAGATAATTATGAAGCTTACCCTGCTCAGATATTATTAAAGCTAATACAGTATAGATTATATTTTTTTAAAAGGTGATCACTTATTATTGCCAGCAAATTTATTTATTTATTTATTTCAATAACACATACAATTGCTATTACAGGTAATACCCAAGCTAACAAAAGTAGTCATAGATTAGTTGTCTGCCCAGTCCCAAGTAAATTATATATTATTGAACCGTTCACACGAGGACATAATTATTTTTGATCTATAGATTCTGTAGAATTTATTGAGCTTACCAACGCCAACGCTCAAAATATTTTGAATCATTGACATTGCCAACATATTATTGAACTCGTCTGTACATAAGTGGGGAAACTTTGTTTTAACATTCGAGGCCGAATATTGATAAGAAAGTAAGAAAGCCAAGAACAGCAAAAACAAATGCCCAAGTGTATCGGACGACGTTTTCAAATACTTTTATAAAGAAATAAAATTATGGAACAAAAATATTTCTGTCATTTTTATTAGCAAACTATACTTTTATTTTTTTTTCTCCGCGTTTTGCTTACATTAGGTTTTAAGGAAAATCAAAGGATGAAGCCGCTGCTTCTGTCACTTATTTTTAAAACTTATTAGGATAAGTTTTAAAAATAAGTGTTAATTTTGTTAAGTGCTTACATATTCATTTTATGTATGATATTTTATTTAGAAACACAATTTTTAAATAATATTGATGCCGAAAGACGTCTAACTCTTTGCTGAAACTAAAATTACTATCGCTTTCAACACAGAAATATTGCCTTCAACTTGGACTAAGGCTGGCAGCTACACACGTTTTAGACTAGAGCAGATGATACGGTCAGTTCACACCGAGACGCGACGCGGCGCGACGTGACACAACGATACTACAAAATATGTGTATCTTATCGTGTAGTTAATAAAGTTAGATTTTGAGTCACTATTAAAATGCAGCGCGGCGGCGCCGCGCTACGTTGTGACAGATGTATCTTTTCGTCTAGAAAATAGAGTTCGATTTTGAATAGCTCTATTGAATTGTGCGCGCAGGCGTCACGTTTCGGTCTGAGCTGACCCTTAGGTTTTTTGTAATTTGAATTAGCGCGGCTGAGTTTCGAAACTAACATTAGATTTTTGAAGCGTAATCGTAGTACGATATGAGCCAATTTTCGAGAAAGTGTATTGAACATTTTATTAGGTATTGCATGCGAGGCGGTCGGTGATAAGGAGCCGAGAACTGCAATAAAAATAATACCCATGTGTTTCAAACGACATACAATTTCAAAGAAATAAAATAATAGAACAAATTGTTTTTTACCGACTTCAAAAAAAAGAAGGTTATGTTATTAAGAGTACACAGGCCGCTCGGTCGAACTCAACGGTGGGCGCGGCGTAAACGCTTGCTATTTCATCAAGCGGCACGCGAGAAAAGGATAGCGCCAGCGATGAACAGTACGAAACTATTGCGCACACACAGAAACGATCGCGTCTAGCATACCGTATCCGTCGTGCCGCACACTTGCGCAAGCTCATTGGTAACCATACTCGTAGTTTAGATAGTTTGTTATGTTCTGTAAAGTTTTTGTTGTTATTATTTCGTTATTGCCGCCGCGTAGGGCGGCGGCAGAGCTGCTCGGCAAAAGCCGGCGACAGTGCCGGCGGCACTGTGTAGGAGTCATTAGAGTAGGTACCTAATTACTAATTCATCAAATAAAAATCATGTCAATAAAAATATAACTAAATAAGTTATATTTTTATTGATAATTGTTCCTTCAAAATAGCGTTTATATAGTGTAAAAGCAATCTCTTCCAGATTGCTAGCTCAGGTTTGATTGAAGGATGGTGTAGCCGTGTGTAAACAAAGTTAGAAGAAGAAGCCAGGACGGGTCGCTAGTATTGTATAATTATTGTTGTAAAAAAACTTTTTGTAAAAAGGGAACCGAATTCAAAAACAGACACAAAAGAGCGTAAAATAACTTTTCTTTCGGAAGTCGTGTCGGTAGTTTTGTTTTTAGGGTTCCGTAGCCAAATGGCAAAAACGGGAGATTCGTCATGTCTGTCTGTCTGCCGTATGTCACAGCCACTTTTCTTCGAAAGTATAAGAGCTATCCTGTTGAAACTTTGTAAGTAGATGTTTTATGTGAACCGCATTAGGATTTTTACACAAAAATAAAAACAAAACAAATTTTGGTGGTACTTACACCCATACTTAGAATTGAAACTCAAAAAAATGTTTTCACCAAATCCATACGTGTGGGATATCTATGGATAGGTCTTTAAAAATTAAATTGAGGTTACTAATATATTTTTTTTCTAAACTGAACAGTTTGCGCGAGAGACACTTCCAAAGTCGTAAAATGTGTGTGTGTCCCCTGTAACTTCTAAAATAAGAGAATGATAAAACTAAAAAAACAACATAATGTAGACCTCAACAAAAACTTTCAACGAAAATTGGTTTGGATGCAATATAGTTAGCAGTTTATGAGATACAGTACATTTTCAAAAACCGCAAATATAACTTTGCCATTCATACAAACGCTATGAAAAACAAAGTTATTTTTATTGTTTGTGTATATTACTTACTAATCTCAATATAATAATTATATCGCTAATCTCGTACCCTTATTGCAAAAACCGATTAACTGCATCAAAATTCGAGCGATAATGGCTTTTACTTGTAGCTTCGTCGTGACTTGAGGATTCGATTTCTATATAATTAACAAAAATTGATTGTAAAATGCAGATAATCGGTTTTTGTAATAAGCTACTACGGAACCCTTTATGGGCGAGTCCAACTCGCACTTGTTTTTGAAGTCCGTTCGTTCCAATCTCAATTCGACCTGGATGTTTGTATGTATGTATGTTGTCCGCGATTATCTCGCGTTTGGCTGAACCGATTTTGATGCAGTTTTCAGAAAAGTGTTCGTCACATTCTTCCGGAGAAGGTTTTAGTATGTAAAAATAATGGATTTCCCGTGACGTTGCTAGCAGGGATCCGTTTTTAGAGTTCCGTAGCCAAATGGCAAAAACCGGCCAAGCGCCGCAATCGCGGCGGTAAGACCCCTCTTTGAGGAGTGGCTGGATAGGAGTCACGGCGTCCTGACCTACCGCATGACGCAGGTCCTCACCGGACACGGAAGTTTCGGGAGGTACCTGTGTCTAAGGAGAAAGGAGGAAACGCCTGGGTGTCACCACTGCGAAGATCGCCCGGAGGACACAGTAGAGCATACGGTGCAAGACTGCCCAGCTTGGGCAGAGCACCGACGTGTCCTCACGGCGGCGATAGGCGGAGACCTCTCGCGCCCGGCATTGGTTGCGGCCATGCTGCGGGGCGAGACGGAGTGGGAAGCGGTCGCCTCCTTCTGCGAAGCAGTAATGCTCGCGAAGGAGGAGGCGGGCCGCGCGAGAGAGAGGGCAATGTCCTCCCTCCGCCCCACCCGCGGTGGTTGGCGCCCACGGCGTCGGACGTCGCAAGACGATCTCCGGCCACCGTAGGCGCGGGCATGCGGGCGGCGAGTAAAGGGCAACTCGCAGCCCGACCATGGACCATGCCCGGGTCGACGGCGCGTTGTGTTCCACGCGCGCCTCAAAGAGCGTCAGCGTAATGACGGGGCCCCCTCTGTAGAGGGCCAAAGCCTGCCGGGGTCGCGGGACTTATACCATTACCGTGACCCCGGAACGTAAAGGGCTATTGAAGGACACCGTGGATTTTAGTCAGTACAAGTCTGACAGTCCCTCCCGCCCTGCCCGGGGTGGGAGGACTCATTTGATGATTTTACCACGATAAAAAAAAAAAAAAAAAAAAGTGCGAGTTGGACTCGCCCATGAAGGGTTCCTTAGTAGCAAGCATAGATTAGGGATATAATTATATTGAGATTAGTAAGTAATATACACAAACAATAAAAATAACTTTGTTTTTCATAGTGTTTGTATGAATGGCAAAGTTATATTTGCGGTTTTTGAAAATGTACTATATCTCAAAAACTACTAACTTTATCTCATCCAAACCAATTTTCGTTGGAAGTTTTTGTTGAGGTCTACATTATATATTGTTTTTTAGTTTTATCATTCTCTTATTTTAGAAGTTACAGGGGGGGGGGGGGACAAACATTTTACCACTTTGGAAGTGTCTCTCGTGCAAACTGTTCAGTTTAGAAAAAAATGATACTATTTTTTTTTATAGTAACCTCAATGTAATTTTTAAAGACCTATCCATAGATACCCCACACGTATGGATTTGGTGAAAAAAAACATGAGTTTCAATTCTAAGTATAGGGGGCACTGGGGGGCACCCCCAAAATTTGTTTTGTTTTTATTTTTGTATGAAAATCCTAATGCGGTTCACATAATACATCTACCTACCAAGTTTCAACAGGATAGCTCTTATACTTTCGACAAAAAGTGGCTGTGACATACCGACGGACAGACAGACAGACATGACGAATCTATAAGGGTTCCGTTTTTGCCATTTGGCTACGGAACCCTAAAAATGGAATCTATTCGTCATGTCTGTCTGTCCGTCCGTATGTCACAGCCACTTTTCTTCGAAAGTATAAGAGCTATCCTGTTGAAACTTGGTAAGTAGATGTATTATGTATGTAAACCACATTAGGATTTTTTCACAAAAATAAAAACAAAACAAATTTTGGGGGTTCCCTCCATACTTAGAATTGAAACTCAAATTTTTTTTTTTCACCAAACCCATACTTGGGGTATCTATAGATAGGTCTTTAAAAATGGTATTGAGGTTACTAATATATATTTTTTCTAAACTGAACAGTTTGCGCGAGAGACACCTCCAAAGTGGTAAAATGTGAGCTCCCCCCCCCTGTAACTTCTAAAATAAGAGACTAAAAAAATATATGATGTACATTATCATGCAAACTTCCATTGAAAATTGGTTTGGATGAGATATAGTTAGCAGTTTTTGAGATATAGTACATTTTCAAAAACCGCAAATATAACTTTGCCATTCATACAAACACTATGAAAAACAAAGTTATTATTATTTTTTGTGTATATTACTTACTAATATCAATATAATTATGTCCCTAATCTATGCTTGCTACTACGGAACCCTTCATGGGCGAGTTCAAGTCGCACTTGGCCGGTTTTTACACTTGGCCAACTGTAAAACGCGAAGTAAATCGTTCAATTCAATCCAATAAATAGTCCAAAATTAAATGCAAGGGGTCTATAAGATCGGGCACGCCCCAATCGCGGCGGTAAGACCCCTCTTTGAAGAGTGGCTGGAGAGGCGTCACGGCGTCCTCACCTTCCGCTTGACACAGGTCCTCACCGGGCACGGATGTATCGGGAGGTTCCTGTGTCGCATTGGAAAGAAAGAAACGCCTGGGTGTCACCACTGCAAGAATCGCCCGGAGGACAGGGTCGAGCATACGGTGCAGGACTGCCCCGCTTGGGCAGAGCACCGCCGTGTCCTCACGGCAGCGATAGGCGGCGACCTCTCGCGCCCGGCACTGGTTGAGGCTATGCTGCGGGGCGACACGGAATGGGAAGCGGTCGCCTCCTTCTGCGAAGCAGTCATGCTAACAAAGGAGGAGGCGGGATACGTGAGGGAGAGGACAGCAGCGTCCACCTCACGACCAGCCGCCGCGGGTGACGCCCAAGGCAACGGACGTCGCAACGATCTCCGGCCAACGTAGGCGCGGGCGTGCGGGCGGTGAGTTATGGGTGACTTGCCGCCCGATCATGGACCATGCCCGGGTCGACGGCGCCTTGTGTTCCACGCGCGCCTCAAAGAGCTGTCAGCAATCTGACGGGGCCCCCTAAGAGAGCCAAAGCCTGCCGGGGTCGCGGGACTCTCTCACCTGGTAACCGTGACCCTGGTACGTAAAGAGCTATTGAAGGTTTTTAATCAGTACAAGTCTGACAGTCCCTCCCGCCACACCCTGGGCGGGAGGACTTATTTGATGATTTTACCACGAAAAAAAAGGGGTCAATAAGATAAGGCGAAACCAAAACAATACACGCGCGAAGTCAACTATCAATGTAGAATCGTAATCAAAATCAAAAGTTCAATGCCAGGAGTCAGTGTGATAACAATGCAAAAGATAAAATTATCATAGGTAACGGAAGTCAACATACGAACGCGAACGAAAGCGAAATATAAGGAAATATTATTTAAAAAAATACTGCCGGCCGGCGTTCGCGCCGCTCCGCCCACTTCCCCCGTTCCCCGCGGGGGATGTGTATTGAAGTGAGATGCACAATAATTGTTGTTAGAAACGGGCGCGTAAAAATTGATGAGTAGGCTTCTAGAATTTGTGTTCTTATGACAAAATAACTGAATGTTTTGATCCAAAGTAAAGTTATATAAATTCTTGAATAAATAAACTACGCCTGTACGAATTTGGTTTTAGAGATTTCATACTCCTTCTGTTATTTAATTACGTCCAAAGTTGCGTTAAATTACGGGTTAAAATATGGAACTTTTGAGGCTGATAACTTTGAAATGACTAAATATTTTTAAATTCTGTTTTCGTACAGGCATAGATCATAACAAGACAAAACAGTATTATGTCCGTCTTGGAACAAAAAGTGTCAAACAATGGAGTAATCATCCTAAAACAAATGTATGGAGAAATGCGTGGCTTGTGTAGCCTTAACGCTCTAATCTCGGGAACTAATGGTTCTAATCCAGTTAGCCCATTTATCGAAGAAGGCATTTAACAGTCATCACGCTACGACTAAAAGGACCGGAGTAGCGAGTGAAACCGCAGGGAACAGTTAATAGTTAATGTTAAACATGATATAAACAACATGATCTTGTTGGGAATTTCATGGTTTGTGAAATTTTAACAATTTCATTAGTGCGTCCACACAGAGCGAGCAGCGCCTCGCGAGTCATTTGCCGCGCGAAGCAGCTCGGTTATTAGTGTGGACGTGACTCGGCCGAGGCAAGCGAGCGCGCTGCCACGGGCGAGCGACCGAGCGCCCGAGCCATCCAGTGTCGGCTTTTTGTTTTGCTCGCGTATATTGATTCGTGCCTCGGTCTATAATGTTCCCACTGCTGGGACACAGGCCTCCTCTCTGTAAGAGGGAGTGGGCCATAGTCCACCACGCCGGCCCAGTGCATGTACGTCAGGATTGAGGAGCCACATCAGATTTTTAAAATCTGATTTCACCATTATTTAGCAGCAATGTAGCTGATTTTGCAACACAAATTCTAGATTTAGCAGCAAAATATATCACTAGTTATATTAATGCAAAAGTGGCTCCTCAATCTAAACGTTTGAATTGAGGAGCCACCTTGGATCTCGGTAAGTAATAGATGCACAATGTTGAAACTTTTGCAGCATTTAGCAGCAATTGTGCATATTATCGTCTAAAAATTTGGCTACTGTAGCGCTAAAATCAAAGAAAAGACAATAGTTTTAGTTGAATATATTAATTGATCGCTCACATCCAATATAATTTCAACTCTTGCGTCTAGATTGAAGAGCCACACTAAAACTATTGTATTTTCTTTGATTTTAGCGCTACAGTAGCCAAATTTTTAGACGATAATATGCACAATTGCTGCTAAATGCTGCAAAAGTTTCAACATTGTGCATCTATTACTTACCGAGATCCAAGGTGGCTCCTCAATTCAAACGTTTAGATTGAGGAGCCACTTTTGCATTAATATAACTAGTGATATATTTTGCTGCTAAATCTAGAATTTGTGTTGCAAAATCAGCTACATTGCTGCTAAATAGTGGTGAAATCAGATTTTAAAAATCTGATGTGGCTCCTCAATCCTGACGTACATCCCAGTGCGGGTTGGTAAATAATTAGGTATCACATGTCTTCGAATTTTTGGTTCTAGGACATGCCGGTTTCCTCACGATGTTTTCCTTCACTGTTTTGAGAGCAGTGGTGATGAAATAAATGACACATTATCTGATAGTGTAGCTTACAAGGATCATATTCTGGGTAATAATGATGATAATATATGGCAAACTTAAGAAAATAAATGATTTTTTAACAAATTGCTTTTTTCCTTCAATACGAACTAGTAGTTCCTGAGATTAGCGCGTTCAACCAAACAAAGAAACTCTTCAGCTTTACAAGATTATTATAAACGAACTGACTGGAGAAGAATTGCCAAAATCAGTTTGGCAAAAATGTTGTCTCCATTTTCGCAAAACCGATGCGCGATGTGTTAAAAACAATAATAAATCTCAAGTTTTTTTAAGCAGAATGCATTTTTTTTTTAGAATAAAGTACAATAAAACTTTCTCATGATCAGGTCATGTAACTCTCATAATTAGCTGTTAGAAGTGTTGTGTAAGTTGGCAATAAAACAAAATAATACATTCAGAGTTTAATATTATGAATAACTACAGTAACCCAATATTAATTCTAACTTAAACTGGCACAGGAAGTCTGATAGATACATGAATGCTTCAGACCTTACATTTTGGGCTAAATAGAAAAGATTACAATAGTCACAGCACTCATGCATCCATCAGGCTCTCTCTAAGTCTACTTAGCACCTTCCAGAACTTTCCTAATGTCATCATCAGCAGCCAAGTCCAATGGAGTACAGTCATCCTCGTCTTTTAGTAGGGATGCTCCAGCTTTTAGCAATATCTTAGTTGACTCAATGTGGCCACAAGATGCAGCGTAATGTAAAGCAGTCTGACCACTTTCATCAGCTACATCTACTGGGCACCCTCCATCCAAAGCAGCTTGTAAAGATTTTGTAGCATTTCGGTCAGCAGCCCAGTGCAAGGCAGTGAGACCATCTTCATCAGTCTCATGACGGAGTTCTGGAAACTTAGTGAGCAGTTCAGTGACACGCTCAGCACAGTTCTCTCGTGCTGCATCCAGTATAGTCAGCTCATTGTGTATCAACTCAGGTTCAGGTGATTTGCGCATAGATGACACTGCAACCCAGCCTTCTTTCATACTAGTCTCATTGTCTTCTGCAAGTTCTGGGGCATATTTGTGCACTAAGGCTATGTACTTTTGTTTAGCTTCTTCACTTGGCATGTCACCGAGAGACCTCCAGGCCTCCCATTTTCTACGACCTCTACCATCCAGCCACCCCGGCTTAGGAGCTTCACATTTGCCTTCAAGTCCTTGTTTGTAAAGACCATAAAGTTCTAATAGTTGGTTATTGTTAAGTGTGCTTGTTAGTTTCTTCACATGATCAGCTGCCTTATTAAAAGATATGTCTAAAGGAGACTGGTCATCATCAGAAAAGTCTGAGTCAGGGTATTCTGGAAGTGCTTCAGCCATTGTGAATGCTATCTATGACAGTCTGTTTAACTATTTTGAACTTGAACAGTTAAGTTCAGTCCTTCTAAAGTGTGCACTTGCTTGTTGGTAGCATCTGCAGCAGAGGCGGCACTTGCAAACTCTATGAAACCGTATCCTTTGCTGAGACCGGTGGAGCGGTCAAACACTACTCTAGCATTCTGTATTGGTCCAAACTGAGCAAAGTATTCTTTAAGTTGTCGATGACCTACAGTCCAGGGCAGGTTGCCTACGTACAGGCGAGCTGCTCTTGCTGTGCTGGCCATAACCTTAAACTGCAACTATTTCAAGTAAATGCAAAGATCGGTCTCCAACCAACGCTCGGTAGTCAACTCCCGAACTGTCACTCAGTGAGTCCAAGTCCAGCAGAGCTCCCTTCAGTCCCCACTTCTTCAGCAGAGCCTCAATGGACCAGTCCGCGCTGCGTTCCTGGTAAGAACATAAAAATCGCGCGTCAGTGCCGTCTAGCAGGTAAGCGACAGTCGATAACACTTCCTCGAACTGGGAGGGTTCATAAAAACAATCTGAAGCTAGCAACAGATCTACTGGTCTAAGTGCGTGAACTTCTGATAGGAATAAGCCCCAGGCGAGTCCTAGGATCTTTACGTCGCGATTGGGAACGAGTCCGTTCGCCTCACAACATGCAGCTAAGTGCCGCAGTGACCTAGGCAGGGCGACGCTGTCAGTGAGCGTGACACGGGCGCCGCACTTCGCAGCTAAGATGCCCGGCAGGCCAGTTCCGCAGCCGAGTTCTAGGACGCGGAGGCCGCGTAAATGGCGCCTTTGTGTCCACAAATACCAGGCTAACAGGGGCGCCGACGGCCACGTGTAGAATGAGTAGCCAGCCGTCAGAAGCTCCGGAATAACTATCTCCAAATATTCACCTCGAGTGTCGCCGTTAGTCGATGACTTGCCACGAAACACGAACTTTTTCAGCTGACCACTCACAGACCTACCATCGGTCATTGCATAAGCATTCCTTGCGATAAATAAAGAAATTATATTTTTTGATGCTTTGTCGTCGTGAAACAAGATCAGCCGTCAAGTACAATGTTGCCAGTTAATTATGGTTGATATGAAAATAAAAAAAATATTTAATTCATCTTTTCCTCACTGTTTCATCTAACTTCGACGTGTTCTACATCTGAATTGACACAGTATTAATTATTTCTTGGTTTTAGTACTTGTGCTGTTAATTAAATATAAAGAGAAAAATATTATCATAATAAATTTATTTTCCGGTCATGTAACACTGATTCCGTTCGTTCATTTATCAGCAGATCATTCAATTTTCCATGTCTTATCAGCCCGTTCAATCGGTCTACAAAAAGAAAATAATTTGTTCAATGTTCATTCATTAAGTTGTGAAGTGTGTGCGTGTGTGCTGCGGAGATAATTTTTTTTTTATAAAAAGACCATAAAAACACAAAAATGTCCGCAGCAGCTAAAGGTATGAATCTTGTTTATTTTTAGTAGCCTGATAGAGGGCAAAAACGCGTTAATTTATTGCAATATCAGCTTTATTACCACCGGGGTCAAACTCCAAAGTTTTTACAAACAACTTCGTGCCTACCGATTTGCAATATTTTTAATTGCATTTTAACTGATGTACCTAAATACTTTATAAATGCGAGTATTATGTCTAGTAATGACACAGAATACTTAATCGATTTTATAAAGGTGTGTGTGTGAGGTGATTGACCTGTTACATACCGTGGCAAAGTCCAGCTCCAGCATTCTGTAAGAAAAGACGACCCACTGACCAAGAACTCTACGAAAAATTAAATAGTTGATAATTTACTGTCGCTCTAAAAACGGCTAGAACTGGACACCCTGAACACCTGGAAACACCGTGAGCGAGGGGTTTTGGAGTAGACTAGACCAAATTTCCGGAATAGGATCATCCGGATCCGGATCCAAATTAAATCATGGAGTCAAAAAATTTTTCAAGGTAACCGGTTTACGGTAGAATGTGCAACGAAGCAGCAAAGATATACAGCTGGAATTATTTTGCACTTTATTATCTGGCACTTGCGAGTAGGTACCTACGATGCGCAAATCGATCCCCACTCTTACGCAGAGCGCTCAAGATCCGTGCCGGTATTTGTACCTATTGGCGAATGGTAAACTCGACACCAGTTGAACTAGTGTGCGTTTGATTAGGTATTTTATTGATTAGGCATGAACTATTGATCAAAATGCAAAGAATAATTGATCGTCTCTTTCACAAAGGTGCCTTAAAAATATGAATGGAATGCAATTATTTGCATCTACCTCCTTTACAAGGTATTGGCTCACTCAGGGTAATCAATAGTTTAGCCCACCTGGGAAACGAACCTAGAACTTTTTGCTCAGCGGTCGCACTTGCGACCAAAGTTTTATTAACAACTTTTGTCAATTTTGCACGTAGGTAGATACCTACGTGCAAAATTGAATGTGCGTGTTTAATACAGATGTATTAAACGTAGAATATGAGCTTATCAACAGCACGTTTTTGTATAAAAATAAGAATAATGCAAGTCACCTGAAAGGCGCCGTGACAGAGATATGCAAGACGAAAGTTTATGATGATAAATAATGCTTATAATCCATCCTTGAATACATATAACTAACTGGAAAAACAGAAATCGCCATTTTTTCGGCGCAAATTAAAGTTATTGAGTGCGCTGGAACAATTGGAAGTGTCTGCTTTTTTTAGACCGCAAATCTCGTGAAGTCTACTTGTAACTTTATTGAACCAATATAATTGAATAATGACGACACAATTGGCGCAGTGGCTGAGCGATCGACTGCTGTGCAACGTGTCACGGGTTCGATCCCCACACGGGAAAAATATTGAAGTATTATTTGTTCCAGGTTTGGGTGTATGTGTGTTTTTCTGTTGTAAACGCATTTCCTAGTGTTTAACGTATTATCACAGTATTATTAAACACAAGCCTCTGTCCGCGACTTCGCTCGCGTGATCTTTTAGCTCGACCGACCCCGTCGCATCCATTGCCTACCCGCGCTTTACTTTTTCCGATTTGTTATACAAACATTCGGTTATTTACCATTCAGAATAAAGTAGCACCTTACCAGAAAAAAAATGGAATTGGACCATTCGTTTGATTAAGTACCCCCTTAAAAACAAACTTTTAACTCTTTATAAGTTTAAAAGAATAAATCTATCTGTAAATACCTGAATGAAGATCTTTATGATTTATGTTAATAAAGTAGGTGTTTGTTGCCCAAATTCCAATGTTACAGGTGCAATACTCGTACAACGATTATATCACATCAGGGTCAAAGTCCGACGTCTCCTCTATGCCAAGTTAAAAACTGTTTACAGTCAATGGCAAAGTCGGGTACCTACTTTAGTTTCAGATTAGGTACAATTTATAGACAATATTATCGCCACCAGATTATTTACATAACATCCATACACCGCAATTTCGCCATATCGCTATCAAGTTATCAACCAAGCACAAATTCAGGCTCCAAGAGGTTATTGAGAAACTTCTGATAGATAAATCCAACATAACAGCCTAATTTGAAAGTCCAACAAGTCCAACTCATGATCTTAGGCAGGAGGTAATTTTTAGGGTTCCGTAGCCAAATGGCAAAAACGGAACCCTTATAGATTCGTCATGTCTGTCTGTCTGTCCGTGTATGTCACAGCCACTTTTTGTCGAAAGTATAAGAGCTATCCTTTGAAACTTGGTAGAAAGATGTATTATGTGAACCGCATTAGGATTTTCACACAAAAATAGAAACAAAACAAATTTTGGGGGTGCCCCCCATACTTAGAATTGAAACTCATAAAAATTTTGTTCACCAAACCCATACGTGTGGGGTATCTATGAATAACTACCAACGAAAATTGGTTTGGATGAGATACAGTTAGCAGTTTTTGAGATATAGTACATTTTCATAAACCGCAAATATAACTTTGCCATTCATACAAATACTATGAAAAACAAAGTTATTTTTATTGTTTGTGTATATTACTTATTAATCTCAATATAATTATATCTCTAATCTATGCTTGCTGCTACGGAACCCTTCATGGGCGAGTCCAACTCGCACTTGGCCGGTTTTTGTGATAAATAGATCGACGACGTAGTCGAAGATCCATAAAATCCTGGTGGAACTTTGCCCTACACGTGAATCGATCCAGTATCAGTATCTAACCGACAGGCGGCTTATTTTTGTGGAATACTTATCTACAAACGTATGTTTATATCAATCGGTTGATAGCAATATTATCAGTTGCTGAATTTTGCCCCCTTGTAAAAACAACGGATTTTCTCGAAGGTCATCGATTCAAACTTGACAATGGTTATAATTTTCCCACACTAGGAATATTCCTGTAATGTGTGAACGTTTTATAAGCATAATAGTCACAATGGACGTACGGACGACGAATATCTCATATTCGTCGTCCGTACGTCCAGACCCGGAATAATTACCCAAGCTACATACCTAAATATTTGTTTCATGCGGGAATCGAACCAGCGACACGCAGTTCAGAGTATGACAGTCCCTTTCGTTTCACACAGGGCGGGAGGACACATTTGATGATTTTTAACAGGTGTTCTCTGACGAAAAAAATACATGCTTATCAAGTTACATTATGCGTAAATAAGTTTTGGGGTTTCTCTCTGTAGCATTGTATCATTATTTTCTCCCAAAATGGAAAAACCATAACTTTCCTAAATTTTTCATATACCTAGTTACTTACATAGAAATCAGTCGTGACAGCATTCGAGAGATCGACTTTAAGCTGGATCTCATAGAATTCTACATCTTAAGCAAGTATACTGAGCTGTAACCTTTTTCACCTAGGTATCTTCATCGTGGGTGCTAAACGCACGGCGTTCGGAACCTTCGGTGGCGTCTTCCGCAACACATCGGCCACTGAGCTGCAGACCGTGGCAGCTGTAGCAGCTCTGAAGGAGGCGGGAGTCGCTCCTGACAAGGTGGACTCTATCGTAGTGGGACAGGTCATGACGGTAAGTGTCCAGGAATTTTGAATGGATGCTATGTCTGCAGAAATAGGTTAGAGCGATTTCCTTGTGTTAAATCTGGCACGGCGCAATCGTGGCGTCATGGCGTCCTCATCCTCTTCCAGCTGACGCAGGTCCTCACCGGAACTCTTCTTTCGGGAGGTTCTTGTGTCGGATTCGACGGGAAGAAACTCCCGAGTGCCACCCATGTGAACCGCCGGGAGGACACGGTAGATGTCTGCCCCGTTCGGCTTTTATAGGAACTAACTGCAATCCACGTGGCCCAAAACAGAATCACAAAAATTTTCCCCTTCTGGGACACACAGGCCCCTCTTTTGAAAGGTTGAAGAGGGCCGTAATCCGCAACCTGGACCCAGTGCGAGCCGATGGGTGATACTAATCCTCTATCTTTCTCTTATAACTTTTTGTTTTGCGTAGGCATCTCAAACCGACGGTATCTACCTACCCCGTCACGTTATGCTGAAGGCTGGCATCCCCCAGGACAGGCCCGCCCTCGGAGTGAACAGGCTCTGCGGATCAGGATTCCAGTCAGTCGTCAACAGCGCACAGGTAAGATTTTACTAGCTTGCAAACATCCTAATTCCTAAATGCCATGGACTCTTTTCTGATCTTTTATATTTTTGTGTCGATGTAAAAGCATTTTGTTAGAATAATTTCTGGAGAATTTGGAACGTATGTCTAAAAAGCAGGCTGTATAACGCTAAGTAGACGACGAACTACTATCAAGTCTAGCCCAGCCTTTCCTAACTATATTCAAGTTATTTCTGTACAGCGGATAAAAAGTCAATCGTCTCATGCGCATGAATCATCTACATTGTAGATGATTCATGCGCATGAGACGATTGACTTGAGCTATGAGCACGCACTTGTACGTACTCAGGTACATATATTCTAAATGGTTTCTTCTTCTTCCTGCCCTTATCCCATTCTATTTGGGGTCGGCGCAACACGTTTTCTTCTTCCATTCTCCCCTATCAGACGTCACAGTATCATTTACTCCTTTTTCTTTCATATCATTCCTTAGATTCTAAATGGTTTATAGATACTAAATAGTACGTGACCTGTGCTATTTAGTGAGCGAGTTCATAATGATTCTACTAGTGATGCTATCGCCAAGTATTTAATAGAGTACTAATACCAAATCCCCTATGGTGATAACCTTGTATTCGGAGACTTGCCAAATACATACAATGTAGTTATAGTAGGTCAGATTTGATCAACCGATGCCAACAATGAAGTTTTTCGAATTCAACTCACTGAACTACCTTCAACTCGGATGTCCTCTGCTTGGAATAGGTAATAGTAGGGCTGTCTCTGGGAGAGAAATGTTATCGAATGCTACGCGTAATGCTCTGCTAAAGTTTTAATTATTCGCTGTCCATGTTTTTTCTCTGTAAATTCAACCAAAGTCGTAAACTCTACGTTATCACGAGTATAATCAAACATATTTTTAACTCTCGGTATCAAATAGAGCATTCTAGCGCGCCAAAAAGCGCACTGTCACGGGATTATAAACGCTCAGCGCTAAGTATATGCAACGGATATCCAGTGTTTAGGAAATTTCATCTGCTGCTAGCGATAAACAAGGTGATCATCCGACAACATAACCCGTATGCGATGCGCAATGTTAGGTCCAGATCCACAAATAAATATACTTTTACATCTTCCTAGGACATCCTTACTGGCAGCGCCAAGATCTCAATCGCCGGTGGCGTAGAGAACATGTCCCAAGCTCCCTTCGCAGTCAGAAACGTCAGATTTGGCACAGCCCTGGGCCAGAACTACGCCTTCGAAGACACCCTATGGGCTGGACTCACTGACTCATACTGCGGTCTCCCCATGGGTATGACTGCTGAGAAACTTGGTGCCAAGTTCGGTATCACCAGGGATGAGGTTGATAACTTTGCGCTGAGGTCACAGCAGAGGTGGAAGGCTGGTAAGTAAAAATACCGAACTATTTATAAAACATATTTAAATGTTCTTAATTCATTTTTCGCTGTTATCCTTACAAAATATGACAGTCATCTACATTATACAAACTATAAATTTCTCCTGATATTTTTGTACTTTAAATAAGACATCAGATTGTTTTAAATTCATAATAGATCTTAGGAAGAATATGGGGATTGACAGTTTGGTCTTTGTAAAGAGAGGCCCATCCTGTTACATAGAAGCTGTTAGTCAGGGAGTGGTCTATGTTGAACTGAAAGAAAAACATATAATTTCTTCAACACTATAAATTCTCAAACAGCCCAAGACGCAGGCGTGTTCAAGGCTGAGATAGCCCCTGTGACCCTGACCGTGAAGAGGAAAGAGGTCAAGGTAGAGGTAGACGAACACCCTCGTCCTCAGACCACCATCGAGGGTCTGAAGAAGTTGCCTCCCGTCTTCAAGAAGGAGGGAATCGTCACCGCTGGTACTGCTTCTGTAAGTCGAGAGATTTTAATATACAACACAAAAAAATCCTTGGAATAAATAAATTAAATTCTTAATTATTTTGTATTGTGATAATGATATCTTTACATTTGAGAGTTACGAAGCATTTCACCTTTATGACACCTGACGATGCAGTCGACGACACTTACCATCACAAGAAACGAACAGGAAACGCATAAAGATAAACACATCCACCTTATTTATACCATGATTCTAAATGCTCATTTAAAGCCGACAAAAAAAAATGCATGCATTTATAACTTAAAAAAAAAACTTCAGTCAAAAATATTAAGAAGACAGTTAGCGCGGTGGTTTCGGGGCTGCCAAGGTGTTTAATTTTTGGATAGCTTATTCTTTCGCTTGCTGGGTAAATGCGTTCCTGAATGATTTCCAGGAGCTCATTTACATCCATCTTACGGCACCCATTTGTGAAGGGTTTTTACTGTGTTTTCCGTCAGACCGCGGGGTTCCACTGTCCTTTTGTGTGAGCATCCATCTTACCCCTCATCTTTGCCTCTGGACAAGATCGAGGCCTATAGAGGAAATCCTCGTTAAAATGCCATGACTATGCTGGAAGTATATCTATCCTTATCCCCACCTTCCAAAACCAGGGTATCAGCGACGGTGCAGGCGCCATCGTCCTCGCAAGCGAGGAAGCCGCCAAGGGCCTGAAGCCCCTCGCGCGGCTGGTGGGCTGGTCGTACGTGGGTGTAGACCCCAGCATCATGGGCGTCGGCCCCGTGCCTGCCATCGAGAACCTTCTGAAGGTCACCAAGCTGACCCTCAATGATATCGACCTGATTGAGGTGGGTGAAATTATGCTAGTTGAACATTCTGTTTTATAATCTGGTATTTTTTTTTATATTCAGGCTTCTTTTCATATAATTTTGATGATTGTATAAATAAAATACCTGCTTCTGAAGCGTTTTTGGATGATTTTTCGTGAGCATCAGAATTACTTGCTAAAATAAATTACCGATCAGTTTAAAATTATTAAAAAAAAAAAACTATTATAGAACCTATATGATTCCTTTGTTTAAATAATTAGTACTTAACTGAGAAAATTATTTAAATAAGTGGGCCGCCATTCTGAATTTATGTCGGGATAGCTTATTCTTTTTCCATCAAGAAACCATATTTTACAAGAAACTGAGTGTCACCATGGTGCCAGTTTTGAATGCGACGACTTTCATCATCATCATCAGCCGGAAGACGTCCACTGCTGAACATAGGCCTCCTCTTTAGTGTCTAAACACACTATGCCGAAGTTACGCGACCGAAGTTCGGCGGCTGATTTCACGTTCCGACGTATTTGGCTGATATGACACACCATAAGTGCCGAACTTACGGTGGCTCCCTGCTGCTCCCCGCCCGAACCCCGACCGAAGTTCGGTTCGATTACCGACGAAGATCCGGATCTTCGTCGGTAATCGAACCGAACTTCGGTCGCGTATAATGTGTGGTGACCGAATAAATTGCCGCTGAACTTACGCCCGACCGAAGTTACGCTGTACGCTATGACGCGACGTAATTTCGGCATAGTGTGTCGTCAGTAATTCAAATAGCATTGCAGGCGTAATTGTACCGAACTTCGGTCGCGTAACTTCGGCATAGTGTGTTTAGACACTTAGACCGCCGCGCCGTCGACTTTAGCACCTATATAAATGTGCTGTATCTCCAACAGATCAACGAGGCGTTCTGCGCACAGACCCTCTCCTGCGCCAAGGCCCTCAAGCTCGACATTGAGAAGCTGAACGTGAACGGAGGCGCCACCGCCCTCGGACACCCGCTAGGAGCCTCCGGATCCCGCATCACCGCGCATTTGGTACATGAGCTCAAGTAAGCAATAATTGTTAATGATATTTTATTTGTATTCTCAGAATGAAATGTTTTATAACAACATCATGAACTTGCCTCGTAACAGACCTGCATAATCTGCAGATAAGCTTTCGTATAGATCAGCGATCGGGAACATTTTGTTAGGTAAAATCAAGTAACGGCGGGCCTCGATTTTAACTGATTCCATCTCTCAATGAAAAGAAAATCAATTGAAGATATTGCACTCAATTGTTTGAATTAGAGGTTGCATTAACTGTATGCAATTCGCTATTGACCGTATTGAGGCCAGCTGACAAAACAATGTTTTTGTATCTTAATGATAATAAAACATTTTTGCTTCCCCACAGACGCCGTGGCCTGAAGCGCGGAATTGGATCAGCCTGCATTGGAGGCGGTCAGGGCATCGCTCTGATGATCGAGACCGTGTAAACGCCACTCTAACTTAAGTGAACGACTGAACGAGTGAATGAATGGGACGTGAACGAGAAGGAATGAGTATAAAGACCATACTAAAGAAAACCAGTAATTTTCAAATCAAAAACTTTCTATTTTTGTACCATTTGAAATTAATTGAAAATTGTACTTGATCATGCATGATTGTATAATAATTACCCCTTTAACTATGTATTTCTATATTTATATTGTTAAAAAGCCCTATAAAAAATGTTTTCTCGCCCAATTTATATAAAATTGTGTATTTACTGGCGAGAATGTAAATAAATATAATTATCATGTGTTAATGAGGCACTGTTACTGTATGCTAAGTCAATAATATTTTGATAGCGTTTATTTTAAGAAGTATTAACTTTTGGAGGTTATTTAATTATATGTTATGAAAATAATCTGTTGTTTCGTTTGATCGTATTATCCTATCCATCCCGGTTGTATAAAATGGCTGTAAAACTTATGACGCAGCGGGAACATGCGATTACCAAGCCATTTTTCTTCTGTGACTAAACGAGTAGTATGTTTACTGAAACGTATAGCTGCAGTACATTGCCGGCAATATTGCCAACAATTGCAGCCGTTTACGTTTGGGCTCAATCGCAAGTAAGAAGCTTTGCTCAAAAAACAACAAAAACACAATAATTATGTGTCAAGTCATGACAATGATAAAGCGAATAATATCGTAAATACTCGACTTAAAAAGATTTGGTAGGCATGATATAACATTATATTTTGTCATCTTGTTACCTACCTACTTAGCACACTATAAACTCCGTATCACCTTTGTTATTCCTCAAAAAATAACAAGATAGAGAAAGAATATTAAGGCGTTTTATTACCTACACCAAAATATTTGGCAATAAAATATTCTAGAGAGTAGATTGGCAATATAAAACATTCGACAAGTCATACCTAAGTTTCAAATCGTACCTGTACAATGTTTAAAAAAAGTCCTTAAATGCGGTTTTAAATTCATGTTCTAAAATTTAATTTGAAATTATCTATGCATCATTATGACGTCAAGATTTTTAAACGAAGGTCTTAGGGTGCGTCCACATCTGGCGAATGCGCAGCTCGCGAGCCGTTTGCGAGCTGCACGCGCGCATTTTATGCTCTTGTGTCGCTTATGCATGCGCCGATCGCGCGTCGATCGCGTGCACTCCGCGCCGTGCGGGCGCGACTCGCGACTGACGCATGAGCCGCGCGCGCGCGGCCTACGCGCTTCACCTACTTCCTTCCGCCCGCGCCCCTCACACCCCGCACTAACCCTTATAATTTTGGTGAAAATTTGAAAAAAAAAATTAGCATAGTGCCCGCTTAATTGATGGCTTTTCAACTCCGGTACTATGAATTCTGTCTTGTTTCGTTTTCTTGGCGCGTGCCTTATGCGAGCATTGCATGAGTTGCGCTAAAGAGGCGTACCAAAGACATTAAACCTTTGAGGCGTACCAAACCATTGCCGTGACTGCACGCGCGCAGCTCGCGGGCAGCTCCAAACGGCTCGCGAGCTGCGCACTCGCGGCGCATTCGCCAGATGTGAACGCACCTATAGGCTAAGAACTCACGGAGCGTTTTACGCCCGCGGTGTGAGCGGTTTTTTTGCGGTTCCTTTAATATTTTACATAATATCTGCGTTCTGCAGAAGCTGCGGGCCCGCAACCGCGGCGGACGCGGGCGAAAATCGCTCCGTGAGTTCTTAGCCTTTGGAATAATTTTAAAATTGATGAGCGTTATTTGTCTTTTTTTATGACATCATGGTTTGCAGCGCAACAATGTAATAACAAATAAGTTTATTCACAGTAAGCTGACGTGGTGATGGTGCACGATAAAAAAAAAGTTCGAATTATTATAGGTTTCCCAATTTTAAAATTGAAGTACGATTTCAAAAGATTAATAAAGTGAAACTAAAAATCTAACGCTACCCTGTGGTATTCCAATTGAAGGGACATTTTGCGAAAGGGACATTTGCTACTGAGCCAAAGTAGGTATCAGTTATAACACTGGCTGGACAAAGCTATGGCAGTTTCAGTGAAAAAAGGTAAAGTACCTACTCAAACTACACTTTTTATCATGGTAAAATCAAATTATTCCTCCGGCCCAGAGTGGAGTGAAAGGAATGGTCATACTTGTACTGACTAAAAGCCACGGTGTTCCTCAATAGCCCTTTACGTTCCAGGGTCAGGTTACCTGATAAGACAGTCCCGTGACCCCGGCAGGCTTCGGCTCTTTAAGGCGGATTGCTGACAGCTCTTTGAGGCGGGCCGTCGACCCTTGAACACCCGGGAACTATCTTGTTTTGTGTTAGTTTATGGAACACCTTCAATCAATGGAAAAACATTCGCATTTTATTGTTAGAAATTAGAGGCAAAAAGTCAATGAAAAAAAAGTCCCCGACTTCCTTAAACAAAAGAGAAGAAACCAAGTAATTTTTACATATGACTCATTTTTCCAGGGGTCTACATAGTAGCCGGTAAACGCACTCCTTTCGGCAAGTACGGAGGTCTGCTCTGTGATGTCTTGGCCGAGGATCTGTTCGCTACAGCAGCAACAGCTGCTCTGAAAGCAGGCAATGTACCTGCTGATCTTGTAGACACCGTCAATATCGGTCAGGTAAACTGCAAAACTCCTCATTGCTCGTTAGCTTCGAAACTTCCAAACAAGAAAGACTAGTATATTCAAAACTCAATAGTTATTTGTTATGCAAGGCTGCAAAGTTGTTTTTTGGCGCGAGTACTTGAATTGAAAACTGAGCAAGCGAAGGAGTCTAGGATTGAACCGCGAGCAAAGCGAGTGGTTCAGCAAGTTACAGCAAAGGTCAGCAAGTTGACCAGTCACCACAAGCAGCACCCGTTCACGAGTATAACGCAAAGATCAGCCATTGTCCCCCACGCCATGTCAGTGGGTAGGAGGCAACCCGACCCCCGACGCTTAGCATTTACCCACAAAGGCCTCTTCACAAGCAAAGACGGCACAAGCATTCATCAATACGCATGCTTAAGGTGGGTTGCCGATTTCAGAACCATATAGGTACATCGATTATAAGTCCAGGTCATAAGTTCGGCGGTTGGTTTAAGGGGGAGGCCTTTGTTCAGCAGTGGGCGTCTTCCGGCTGATGATGATGATTATAAAATGAAATAATTACATTAATTTTTGCCCGAATTTAAACCAGCAAGTCATGCAACAGAGGCGACACCTTTACCTCTGGGTTATCACGACAAGAATCCGGAAAAACGATACTCTTTCTCAGATAAGCCCGATATCACAATCCGGCTTGTCTCCTCGTCACGCGGCTTTAAAGGCAGGAATCCCGGCAGACCGACCCGTTCTCAGCATGAACAGATTGTCAGGTTCTTCATTCAACGCCATCATCTGCAGTGCTCAGGTAAAATTAGACATCAATTTAGCTACCTATCAACCCAATTGTGTAACATACATACCTACTTTTTATCACAATTTCTACAAGATTCTTGGTGGAGATATTAAAGCAGTTTTTTCATCGTTTGAAAATTGGTAAATAACACAAAATGAAAGACAGGCTTTTTCCTTGGGGTATAATATTTGGTTAAGTATCAAAACAACTACGTTCATCTAAACTACTTTCGCTATAGCTACGGTTGACTCACATAAGTTCAAGACACATATCAACTACTATTCAACTAACATAATTTTGATTGAACGATTCATCTAATGTTCTTTTAAGATATAAATGGTTGTTTTAACTACGCGCTACGTTTGAAATACCTAATGGACGACTCGCCTACAGTATTTTTTTTTAATAAATAAAACCGCGGAGGAAGGAGGCTTTCGAAGTAAGTTCGTTCGTTCGTTTCGAAGTAAGTTTCGAAGAAGTTTCGAAGTAAGTTTGTATGATATCAGATAACACACATATACCGTAACAGGGATATTAATTGTAGCTAAGAATATAGTAGTTGAATTAACCGTAGGTGTATAAAACTTAGGTGAATTAAACATATAGGTGAGTTAACCGTAGGTGAGTTAAACGTAGCTGAAATATCCATTAGGTATTTCATGCATAAGTTATAACAAACTTATGTGAAACGACCATTAGTTACACCAAACGGTACGGTCCTTTGACCGTAGTTTTATCGAAAGAAGTTCAAATGAATGTTGTTATTTTGATAAGGAACCTAATATTTGCATACCTACTCTTTTCGTTTTATCTACGTATCAATTTCTGTTTTTGGTAGACAGAAATCAGACATGTGTTAATAATCCAGCAAGATCAACTTGACCAACCACCTGAAAAAAAAAGCAATTTTCTTGCAGGAAATACTTTTAGGAGCAGCTGAAATCTCTCTTGCTGGTGGCATGGAAAACTTATCTTCAATTCCTTTCCTAATATATGGTGTGCGTTTTGGAACTCAGTTCGGGAAGCCTATTGAACTGGAAGACTTTCTTCGCCATGGTAACATTGACACCTACTGCAACAAGTGGCTGCCACAAACTGCTGATGTTGTTGCTGCTAAGTATGGTATAACAAGGAGAGAAGCCGATGAGTATGCTCTGAGGTCGCAACAGAGGTGGAAACATGGTAAGATATCTGTAGAAAAGGCGGAAACCTTTTTATAACCTTGATTGAAAACATTAAATAACTCTATGTCAAAACACGTGTCATATAACTTGAAAACTAATACGAAGGTAGTAGTTATTGGAAATGTACCTACACACATCAAAAGTGTCTAGGGATCAACATATATTTTTGCAATAACTTTTCTCCTGATTGATATTAATTAAAATTTTCTTTAAGGATTCATCAAATAAAGTGTTTTCGTTTGTCACAGTAACGATAAACCAAGTCACCTTTGCATTAATAAAGAAATTTGCCATTTTCCTAATAAAGGGATTTTTGACATTTGAACCACTAACACAAAAGTTCGAAAAAAAGACTGAAGTAACAGTTTTCTTTAAAATTTTATTGGGTAACTTAAACAATTAATAATCCGTGTTTCTACCGCGAACACTAACAACACAAGAACATCGGTTTGGCATACTCAAAATGAGTTCATCCAAATCACGCTGTGGAATGGCCGCCCATGTTCGTTGCAACAACAAAAAAAGGTCTTCTTGCGACTGGATACCCTCCATATTCGGCAGAGCTCTTCTCTGTAGCATATCCCATGCATGCTCAATCGGATTCAAGTCTGGCGACTGAGCAGGCCAGGGCAGGACATTGATGTTAGCTGCGGCGAGAGTCTGTCTTACAACTCTTGCGGTGTGCGGTCGTGCATTATCATGCATTAACTGAAATAAGGGACCGATTTGCACTTGTAGAGGAACGATGACGTCTGATACAATCGTCTCAGCATAAATTTGAGCGTTGAGGTTGCCTCTGATCCAAATCAACTCAGTTCTTCCGCCGATCCAAATACCCGCCCATACCATGATGGTTCCACCACTATAAGGATGGACTTCCTGGCAGGATTTTAATCGCTGTTGGCGTCCAGGGGTTCTCCAGTGTCGTATACGTCTTGTATCCGGTCTCATACCGAAACGAGACTCATCAGAAAAGCACACGAAACGCCATTGTTCTTCTGCCCAATTTCTGTGTTCAAGAGCCCATTGATATCGAATCCTACGATTGTGCATTGCTATAGGTGGTACCCGTAGCGGTCTTCGGGAATGAAGGTTCACTTCATGCAAGCGGTTTCTGACTGTTTGGTCGCTAATTAAGTTCCCTGAAGAGTGATGAAGCCTCACGGCTAACATCATGGCGGTTATTGTTGGAGCTCTTCGAGTTAAGATTTGAATGTATCGGTCTTGTCTCCGTGTGGTGCAGCGATACCGTCCTCCATGGCGCTCAGCCACGGTACCAGTGCTTCGGTAACGTGTCCAAAGTCGACTGATAACACTCTGACTTGTATTCAGAGCTAAAGCCACAGTACGTTGCCGGGAACCAGCTTCTATCATTCCCACGGCTCTGAGCATTTCTTCCCTGCTTAAATGACGTCGCCGCTCCATAATAACGTTGGTTTTAATCAGTAGTAGGGTAACAGTAGCACTAATAATGTCTTCAATGCGTTGTATGTTTTTATAGGGAAAATATTGACAGCTGATTTTCATCTTTTACTCGAATTTGATTCACAGTTCCTGATTCAAATTATGAAATGCACCAAAAAGGATCCATATAAATTTATAAAATCATAAATTTATTACAAAGCCACATCTCAATCTCAAGAAATGCGCATAAAAATGCTTGATCCCTAGACACTTTTGATGTGTGTATATACAAAAGAATAACTTTAAGTGATTGCTTACAGCGGACGCAAGCGGCCTGTTCAGCGAAGAACTGGTGCCAGTACCAATAAAGATCAAGAGCCGAGAGGAGCTGATGACGAGAGACGAACACCCTGAACCTGATGTCACATTGGAGAAGCTCAGTAGACTACAGCCAGTGTCCACAGGCGGAATCACCACAGCAGGCAATATTACTGTGAGTCCGAAATGCAGATTTTTTTTGTAGTTCATATTATCAAACCAAGATTCGGAGTAATTGTGGATAGACAATGTACTGAAGAATATTGTCCGGGTCCGTAGCGGCGGGTACACGATTTGTAACCGGCTCAACCAAATCATATCTGTGTACCTAATTTCTTGTGTAATACTTTATTAAAAGTTTCCGGTGTTTTGATTTTATATTATCTACTTTGTAAAGATACCGACCTTATAGAAATATAACTAAAAAATGATGACGAAAATACAGAGGTAACAACACAGCCGTAAAGACAAGAACTATCAGAAAAAGTAGATCAATGTGCTTTTTGTCCTGCAGGGTCTCAACGACGGTGCTGCAGCAATGATCGTTGCCAACGATCAAGCTTTGAGGGATCACAACTTGAAGCCATTGGCTCGGATCGTAGGCTGGTCAGTTGCGGGAGTGGAGCCCGTCATGATGGGCATCGCGGCTGTCCCCGCTGTGGAGACTCTTCTAAAGACTACAGGACTGACAATTGATGATATGGACTTAGTTGAGGTAGATAAATCAGAGATCCTTGCATCTTGCAAGCTAAGATCGGGAAAAATATTATGGTGTCCATTTTGATTTGGCTTGAAATCAATCGTCACTCGCCCCTAATACTCGTACATCGGACTTAAAGATAACTGGCGAGGTTACGAATGTGGGCGTATGATGGAGAAGAGACATTACTTTCAAGTTCGTAATAATAGAACCATTACAGATCCATGAAACATTCGCAGCTACAACTGTAGTCTGTGCCAGAGAGTTAGAAGTAGATGAAGATAAAATGAATGTCAACGGAGGAGCGATCGCAATAGGACATCCATCCGGCGCGTCTGGAGCTAGGATAGTGTCACATCTCACACATGAGCTCAGGTACGGTATCAATAAGATGATCAGTTGATTAAACATAGTTGAGTATATTTTCTCTAAAAAGAGGCTCTTGCTTTCAATATTAACACCGCACCGTGGACATAAGAAATGAAGACGCGGCATTCCCATCGCGTTTCGTCGCATGTAATAAAGCCGTGAACGGTGGATATAACGTTGTTTTTTTTTCAGGCGACGAGGTCTAAAACGAGCCATAGCATCTGCTGGTATTGCGGGTGGACAAGGCATTGCTATAATTATCGAGAGTGTTTGATTTGAATGATCGAACCATGGAAAAGGGAACAGCTGGTGCTGAAGACCTCAGTTGGTCGATAAAAAATAATTAAAGTTTTTATTTTGAATAAAAAGTTGTATTTTTTGTCAAAGTCACATGTTTTTCTTCATCATTACATTTAAAAAGATGTGTTGCTTGCGTGCAACCTGGATTAATTCAACACTGTGAGACTCCGAATATTGTTCAAAAAAAAGATGGGCGTTTTTGTTTTGATACTTATTTTTATTGTGTTATTAACTTTTTTGGGCAGTTATTTATAGACTGCAAAAAAACCGGCCAAGTGCGAGTTGGACTCGCCCATGAAGGGTTCCGTAGCAGCAAGCATAGATTAGAGATATAATTATATTGAGATTAGTAAGTAATATACACAAACAATAAAAATAACTTTGTTTTTCATAGTATTTGTATGAATGGCAAAGTTATATTTGCGGTTTTTGAAAATGTACTATATCTCAAAAACTGCTAACTGTATCTCATCCAAACCAATTTTCGTTGGTAGTTTTGGTTGAGGTCTACATTATATATTTTTTTTAGTTTTATCATTCTCTTATTTTAGAAGTTACGGGGGGGGGGACACACTTCTTACCACTTTGGAAGTGTCTCTCGCGCAAACTGTTCAGTTTAAAAAAAAATTATGTTAGTAACCTCAATATCATTTTTAAAGACCTATTCATAGATACCCCACACGTATGGGTTTGGTGAAAAAAATTTTTTTGAGTTTCAATTCTAAGTATGGGGGGCACCCCCAAAATTTGTTTTGTTTTGATTTTTGTGTGAAAATCCTAATGCGGTTCACATAATACATCTTTCTACCAAGTTTCAACAGGATAGCTCTTATACTTTCGACAAAAAGTGGCTTTGACATACACGGACAGACAGACAGACAGACATGACGAATCTATAAGGGTTCCGTTTTTGCCATTTGGCTACGGAACCCTAAAAAAAGGAGACGCAAAGGGCATGTGAGGGAACAGAGTGGTTTTTAGTCCACTCTGCCTAAGCTAGGAAGCCTAAAAACCCAAAAAGTAACGGGTTTAACATAAAGAGGTAATGGAGATAACCCAAGTAGCAAGGTAACATAATAACGGGGAAAACACAACTCATATCCAAGCGCAAACGTTGAACTAGTTAATACGCGGAATTATCTGATAAATACAACTTTGGCAGTGCAAACAGTATCTAAAATGAACGTACCGGATTTGCAAAATGGGTCATCATTGCACACTACTAGCCAACGATCGGCAGACGATGAACCTTGATGCCCGCCGCGATGTATTAACTTGTCACCTACACGACATTACTTTAGTAGTTAAGAAAAAACCAGACTTTTTATTAATGTCACATGGTACAAATTGCACCACCTGGCTTGTGGTGAGCTCCGAAATTAAGACTCGTGGGGGTCCCAGCAAACTCGAACTCGAATATAAGGCTACTCCAACACTGGTGCATTGTCTTGTATAGACCGTATCTAAAATCCAGATCTTAGGCAGCCCGTGCAAGGATTAGCATAAATGCATAAAATATACAGTGGCTTTGTCCACAAACGCCAAATTCCTGTGATAATCAGGTATTACTTAGAATCAGACAAGATAAAGTCTTGGATTTGCATATGGATAAACTGCACAAATAACTCGCAGTTACTTCTTCAGATCTTGTTTGCCATGGTCGGGTTTCTAGTGCAATTGCAGAATAATTCATAAATTATTGAAAATGGCTGTAGCATTGGAGAAAGGTAAGATTTTATTGTGAACTTTAGAGACGGTATTTTAAGTAGTGGAGTTTAAGACATTCAAAGGATGTCTGATGACGGTATTAATGAGTCTGAATATCTAATATTTTTGCATTTTTGTCTAGGTATATACATAGTAGCAGCAAAACGGACTCCTTTTACTAAAATGGGGAGAACGTTCAAAGACGTCCATCCTTCGGAATTGTTCGCAGCCGCGGCGAGAGAGGCCTTCAGAGCCAGTCATCTGGCACCTGAACTTGTGGACACGGTTAATGTGGGACAAGTGTATACGGTAACAAACAGCTTAACAATAAGAAATTACGAGAAATTAAGTGTTGAGTTCATCACAGAAAATTCAAGAACCACCTACAAGACAGGCGCTATTTTCTGATGATTCCAACTACACCAAAGACATTCTCTTTGGTGTAGTTGGAATCATCAGAAAATAGCATAACATCGTAAACTTCATAATATCACTACATCAAATGAGAACGAGGTAAAGATGAAGGTATTTGCTGAACTGGGTGGGTGGGATCCACCTTCTAGAAGTTCATCTCGGGAAAGCGGCACATGTAACTTGCAAAGTTGGCTAATTGATCCCACTGACGGTAGTAGGCCTCACCAGAGTAGACTGACGTGAACATCATCGTGACCACCATCCAGTTGGATCCCAACGCCGAAATATTTAGATGTGTTCCGTTGATGCGCACGGCTCCAGTTCCCTCTAGGTGACCTCATTGCCTAGATGTAGACCAATAGAAATACCCATTGAAAAATTGAAAAATATAAATTTTATAATCTGTATATTAGCAGAACTAAGTCTACAACTCAACAAACTTCATATACTACCTTACAATAAACACATCGAACCTACATTATGGAAATACTAGTCTTTGCTATCGTATTTCAGGTAAGCGGCTCATCAGACGGTATCCTGACTCCGCGACACTCCGCTCTAAAAGCTGGAGTTCCTTACGACAAGCCAGCTCTTGGTGTCAACAAGCTGTGTGGTTCTGGAATCCAAGCTATGGTTAACAGTGCACAAGTAAGTTTACTACTCATAAAATGGTAAAGGAAGGATTACAGACACTCAAACTACTATTGATGACTATAGTATACGAGTCTTCTTCGCCTTTCTCTTACTCTAGTTCTTTCAGTATCTACTCTCTAGTACTTGTAATTCTTTGAATGAACCAGATCTCATTATATTTGATTTAATTTTTCGTACACAGGATATTCTTCTAGGATCAGCCCAAATCTCCTTAGCAGGAGGAACAGAAAATATGTCAGCAATCCCGTTCTTAGTCAGAAACCTTCGTTTCGGCACAAAGCTGGGCCAAGTCAGGGCATTTGAAGATTTCTTGAAAGCTGGCGCACTGGACTCTTATTGCAACTACACAATGGCAGAGACTGCGGAGAATCTGGCCGAGATGTACGATTTGAAGAGGGAACAGCTGGATGAGTTCGCTTTGAAGTCCCAGATGAAGTGGAAAGCTGGTATGTATTGAAGTGAGAGTAGGAGTATAACACGAGTGTAGTAACGAGAATGGCAGTGGGTCCAGTAAAATTTGTGCCCTGCCCCTATCCAAACCTTTTTCTCCGAAAGCTTCTGCGTCCAAAGCAATATTTAGTTTACAATCGAATAGCAAGTAATTTTATTTCGGGTTTAATGCGAACGACTTTTTAATTGTCGAAAGAGCCGCTGACATTGGCATCTTATTCCAGGTTTCAAAAATGGTGCTTTTGAAGCCGAGATGGCCCCAGTCACGGTGATGGTGGGTGGTAAACCTGTCGTAGTGGACAAGGACGAACACCCTCGTCCTAACACCACGATGGAATCTCTCAGCAAACTGCCTGCGTTGTTTAGGGAAGGCGGAGTTGGGACCGTCGGTAATTCTACGGTAATTTTCCATTTTTTTCTTACATTTTTAATATGAGAAGGGCCAAAAGGCTGTAAGTTTAATCTTTAGGAGCGCCAATGTGTTGCTTTAACTAGCAATCAAAAATACCACGATACGTTTGTGGAACAGAACTACTTATTCCCACGAACTCCCTCAAACTTCCATTTTTATGGGCATATTTATCAAGCTATATCAGCTCCTCTCTTTGTTTTATCTCAGTCAGCCGAAAACTGATTGTTTTCGATTTTATTAAACTTTGGTTTGAAGAATTGTATGAATACATACTAGTTACTCAAAAAAATCTGTTCCCAACAACAGTGACAAATGACATCTTATTTTTCTAGGGAGTAAACGATGGTGCTGGTGCTCTAATCCTTGCAAGTGAAGAAGCAATCAAGCAACATAACCTGACTCCACTAGTCCGTCTGTCTTGTTGGTCACATGCTGGAGTGGAGCCCAGGGTCATGGGGCTAGGACCTGTGCCTGCCGTACGACAATTGTTGGCAGCTACTGGGTATACGCTTGATGATATGGACATGATTGAGGTAATCTGGTGAATGTCCTAATTGCTCCGGACTTCCGGAGTCTGGTGTCGAAGTATTTATTTATAAGGACAATTCTATGTTTAATGTTTGTGCTGTAGGCTTTGGTGCATAATTGTTAGCAACTAAATTAGTATCGCATTTGATATCGCAACAATAGGATCTCATATCCTATTGTTGCGATATCTCGCTGACTGGATTATTTTTATGGAAACGCGAGCACAGATAGTGGCTGAACTTATAAAAGCTCTGCACAAGAAGATCAATTTTGCGACTGATGGTTCAGGACAAAAAAGGAGGAGGTCTTTATGCACCAGTGGACGACTGGGATGAAATTATAGGGCTGAAATACTGATGATCACATGAATCAGTACAAATATAAGGATAGCAAGGTTTTGCTCATTCATTAATTTCTAAATAATGTTGAATTTCCTCACATGTTCATTGTTTAAATAAAAAATACAGCTAGATATCTAAACACATCGCGAAATATTTGATAAGATAAGGGGACAGATAAAAATGTTTTTTGGTAAACATGACTTACATAACACAATTTAGAGCGGTCGAACCAAAGGTCAATGTTTTGATTGGATACGTACTTGCACACAATGCTGCAATCATATAGAGAGAAATTCTGTGACACATCACACAGTAGTGGGAAGCATCATATAGAAGGGATAATAGCTTGTGCTACATCATGATAATCCAGTAGAAACGATTGCTGCTTGAACTATGTGGCTACCTATCGTATTTCTATACTTTTCAAATGCTGTACATGTTTTTTGATAGAAGATGTGATTGCCACACATTTCAGATATTCCATAGTCATTAATGATGATAGAATTCCACTTCATCTGAGCCTTCAGGCTTTTTGCAGTCCCAGGGTAAAGCTGAATGACCGAATATTTCAGGATTTTCAGGCATTAAAAGTTTCTCATTCGATATTTCAAATTTTATACTTAAAGATCTTTTCCAGATCAACGAGCAGTTCGCAGCACAAGCTTTGGCCAGTGTACTAGAAATAGGCCTGGATCAAGACAAGCTGAATATGAATGGTGGTGCCCTCGCGATTGGGCACCCGGCTGCTGCTTCTGGGGCGAGGATAGTTGCCCATCTTACGCATGAACTCAGGTCTAGTTTAATTCCTTAGCATTTTCCATCATTCAAAGTAAAATGACTTTGAATGACGTCACTTTATCACATGAAATGATAATAAATCTTACTGTATCTTCCCTCACTCTCGTAACATGATGAGGCGCCATATTTAATACGAATGTTGAGAGATCAGGCACAGTAAGATCTCCAGCTTAATGTGCGTTTCCACACATAGGGGTATCATACCGTCAACATCCAAACTCCAAAATAAATGGAAGAACCGAATAATTATTTTGTCCGGTTTGGGAATCGAGCCTAAGATCCCCCGAGCGTTTCTTTGCGTTTGCAACGACGAAACCAACAGGACTGTTTAGGATACAGCTTTTCAATTGACTTTTCTGGTAGATAATAAAGTATTATTATCAAGTATCTTTGCATTATTTTTTTTTCAGACGTCGAGGCCTGAAGCGAGGCATCGGAGCAACGTGCATAGGAGGTGGTCAGGGCATCGCTGTCCTACTTGAGACTGTCTGATCAATATGAGAAATAAATACTTAAACCTGTTGATGAAGAAATTCTAAATCATACCTAACTTAATGTTTTTTTTTTTAATTACCTACTTAAGTCATTTAGTTTAGTAACTTTGGTTCTTATTCTGATTTTGGCTGTGAACTTGTGAGCTAGAATTATGCTTGAGACTAATTCAGAGACCACTTGGACTAATTTGTGGGTATTTTCAACTATCTGCCTACTTATTCCGATCCCAGCCAAAACACTAGGAAGTGTCGAAGGGGGGGCGCTTTGGGGGACTGTCTAATGTAAAAATTGACCTTCAAAAAGTGCTGATAAATCAGCCTAATTTGAATAAATGACTTAAGATTTTATTACTGCTGATCTATTATGCAGATGATTCATTTATCATCTAAGATATCGACTCTATTTTACCAAGATTGGAGCACTCTTGTGGAGTTTTTGAACTGCATTGTGTTCCTATGGATAAAAGGATGCTGCGGCTATAGACTTGAAGAGTACTACTATCGGCCCGAAAAAAATACATAGACATAGACTTCTTAAAAAGTAGTAAATGCGAAATTTTGTGAAGAAGGATGATTGATGATACTGTTTCACGCAAAAACTATTGAGCAAAACCATTGATTGCTTTGCTCGCGACTTGCTTGTTACAACACCTAACATTATTGCATTAAACCACTTTCTACCAACGTCACATAACCAGTAAATACATAAGAACATTAACATAAAAACAACTGGATTTCACGGCGGACTTTAAACCCAGTCCGTTATCAACATTTACTGGGGGCGCACGATTCGCTTATATACCTATCTTCTTCAAAAATACGCGATAAATAAAAACGTAATCCTTCAATATAGCAAGCATATAGATACGGCATGTGATATTAACAGAACCGGTGAGGTTTTGTGTAGTGTTGACGTGCGTGTGAGTGGATTTCAACAAAAATGGCCGTCGCTATCAATAAAGGTTAGTTTGAGTATTAATTTATGTATTCTATGTGTATATTTATGGATATGATGTAGGCCAGTAGGCAGTTCATTGAACTCAGCATTGTTTATGTAGTCTGTGATGTAGTGTCATAGAGGAGTTAATAAGTAGGTTCCTATGTAACTTACCTTTTGCCTAACTGTTGAACGCTAATTAGGATTTAAGTGTATGTTAAAATCCGAAAAATGGTTTGTTTTTTCCTTCTTCATTTAGTTTAGTGTTTGTTAGACGTAAGAAACTGACTATTTTTTTAAGTATAACATCGGAATTACAATTCCGAAGTGGTTTTTTCAAAGGCTGATAAAAACGTAAAAAATCTCCATTTTAAACCTACAGCTTCTAAAATAACATTATTGTTTACAAATTATTCAGACAATAATGTAATGAAGCGATTATGATCCTTATCTGTTACGAAACAAGGTTCAAACAGCATTGAACGGACTTTCACACAAAGGTCAATGTCCACATATAAATTGGGGGGCAAGGTTATTTCAAATGTTCCGTCTTGAATGACTAGGCACGAAAGTTTATATATTCAAAATACGCCAGGTATTTTACAAAGTAGGTATCTAAGTTTATATGTATAGTTGATTTCATTTTCCTAGAAGATGTTGGAAACATTTTTTAAGAGTTTTTATAGGGACCTTTGGATTGTTTTATCTCCACGTAAATTATATCACAAATGATAATTATCAAAACACTGATAACGCACTATTGCAAAAATCACCACGGCACAGATCCTAAAGGCTTTTAGAAGTTATCTGAAAATGAATAAAGAGCCTCGAATAAAATAGCTAATACGAATCTTAAAACACTACAGAATAAGAATCAATTTTACTCACGCCACTTTATCCACATCCAGGTATCTTCATAGTAGCAGCCAAGCGGACACCGTTCGGGAGGTTCGGAGGAGCCTTCAAGGACGTGTACCCTTCAGACCTGCTGGCTGCTGCAGCTAAGGATGCGCTCAAAGCCGGCAGTGTCGCCCCTGAAGTCATCGACACTGTCAATATTGGACAGGTTTATGGGGTCAGTATCATTATGACAGTGCCGTAAATAGGAGTATTCCTACGGTGCCCAGGAATAGGTCTCAGACTCTGGAGGGGTTGCAGAAATGGCCGGACCAAGACAACAATTATTATTGGCAAGACCAGGGTGCTGTTCTAGTTACAGCACTGGATGACGATGATGCCTGTTGCTGGTATGACCAGATGTATGAAAGCGAAGGAGGTGAAGAGTAGCAGGTGGAGTTTAGTAGATTTTGCTTTAGCAATGGGCTAAAGAAGTAAGGATATTTGGGCATTTTCAGAAGAAAGGCCTTTTTTGGGACATTTACTTATCAGATTTGGTACATCCGGTTCTAGGTTCCGATAAAGCTACAAAAGTCAGATTTAAATCCTCCAGATAAAACCCCAAAAGGCATTCTTGAAAATCTGTACAGTATTCAACGGCCTAGTTTATTCTATTTGATTCCTGATTTAAATGTGATGTTATATCCCCAGCTCAGTGGCTCATCAGACGGTGGATTATCTCCACGTCACGCAGCACTGAAGTCTGGCATCCCGGAAGACAAGCCAGCTCTTGGAATTAGCCGACTCTGTGGGTCTGGTTTCCAAGCTGTCGTCAACAGTGCTCAGGTAAGGAACAATTTTAGTAAGTACCTACACATGCTTGAAAGACGCTTGTAATACTCGAAGTCTGGAATGAGCAAAGTTATGCCTTGGGCTTTTGACAAAGATTGGAAGATTTAGAGAAAAATTCTATTGGCAACAATCAATTGGGATGGGAACATTTGGGTCGATCTGTTAATCGAATCTAATATCTCACGTTCAGTTTAAGCAATTATGATGAACAGTTTAACATTTCCTTCTCAGGATATCATCACGGGAGTGGCGCAAACCTCGCTAGCAGGAGGCACAGAGAACATGTCAACCGTACCGTTCGTCGTCAGGAACACCCGCTTCGGAGTCAATTTAGGAGTAAAGATGCCCTTCGAGGATCTTCTGACCGCGTCGTCTTTGGACACATCCTGTAACAACACCATGCCAGAGACCGCTGAAAATCTGGCTGAGAAGTACGGCTTGCACAGGATGGAGGTCGATCAGTACGCTCTGCAGTCGCAGCAGAGGTGGAAAGCAGGTAAATAGCACACAGCAAATAATGTTCGTTCAGCTATACACCGTGTTCTTCACGTTATCCATAAACTTTAGCAAATACTTCTATGGCTTTTACAAATCAAATCCAACAAAGGAAGTAGTACATAAAAAGGCTTCGTTACAAAGATATTTGTAATTTCATTTAATGAAATTTAATTGAGCTATGCAGTGAGAAAGTATCTTAATTTGAAATCTATCAAATACTATTTGCATTTCATTTGTTTCAGCCCGCCAAATGTTATGAATGACGTTGCCAATTCGGATAAAGAGGCATGCATATCGGGTTATTTACGTCTAGGTATTTAGTTTGTATGAAAATTAACAAAAAATAAAAAATAAGAATTTATTAATGTGTCCATAATAATATAATAATAATATAATAATATTCCACAACTATCACACAACGACATCTAGTCCCAAGCTAAGCAGAGCTTGTGTTATGGGTACTAGACAACTGATAAACATACTTATATATTTCTAAATACATACATATTATAGATAAACTACACCCAGACACAGAACAAATGATCGTGCTCATCACACAAACATTTGTCCTGGGTGGGAATCGAACCCACGACCTCCGGCATAGCAGTCAGGGTCACTAACCACTAGACCAACGGGCCATGTAATGAAAAATGCTTACTTCCGTGGTTTGAACATCTGGTCGAAGTTTATGTATATCGTCCGGAACACGGTGTATATTATTTGATCCAGAATCTTATCTTGGCTTGGTGCAGTGAAACCTGCGTGACTTAGTCATCCACAAACTTTTCATTGAGAGCTACGTCAGCTCAGAAGGTAAAAGTAATCCATATCCTGCAGTTGAAATCTAAATAGGATTTTAAAACCTTTGCTGGGTAGGACTGCATGCGGCAGCGGATGACAGGATATTATGTGTGTAGTAGCCTGCGATAAGCTGTTTTGATTAATAGAAAAGGTACAATTATTCTCTCCGAACTTTCAGTCTGATGACTTTTGACTATCTTCCTTATTCCTCATATAGCGCAAGACCAAGGTGCATTCAAAGCGGAGATGACCCCAGTTACGGTGAAGGTCAAGAGACAGGACAAGGTGATCGAAGTAGACGAGCACCCTCGCCCTGAGACCACCACTGAAATGCTTAGCAAACTGCCTGTGCTGTTCAGGAAGGGAGGCGTCGTTACTGCTGGCAACTCTTCTGTGAGTTCTACAACCTCTTACCGTTAAGCCACAATGTCAAGTATACTAATTACGAAGATTTACACTTTGCTTTTTAGCGTTTCTTGTAAATTGAATGGTTTATTTATAATTTTTATCGTTGGAAATCAGCTGACCATATCTGCCCGGGTCAAAAACGGTTATATTCCCTCGATTCATGTTTTAAAACTGCCAATAGGGTGTCAACGACGGTGCTGGAGCGTTAGTCCTAGCAAGCGAGGAGTCAGTCAAGCAGAACGGCTTCAAACCCCTCGTGCGACTGCTAGGTTGGTCGGTAGTTGGCGTGGACCCCTCCATCATGGGTATTGGACCCGTGCCGGCCATTCAGAACCTCCTTAAGGTCACGGGACTGAAGCTTGATGACATAGACATGGTTGAGGTAAGCATATCTTAGAGAATTATCTGAAAAAATAATAGCGAAGAAAGCAAAGAACTTGTTCAAAAGTGCTTTTCTGTTCAGCTGAATTGAATAATCAAACTCAAATAAGTGGTAAAAATTGCACTACGAAAACCGCCCTTATTGCTTTGGCCTAAGGATACTGCCAATGTAAAATTGTTACCACTGTTGTGCCGTACCAAAAGTCTTCAACGGAAAGTTCTCTCAAGCTTTATCACCATCTCGTTCTTTGTCCCAAGCATTTCTTATTTCTGTCTTGACGACATTATCACTTTCAAGGAGAAGTCTTGATAACTACTAACCGTTTTTCTTTCACCAACAGATCAACGAGGCGTTCTCAGCTCAGACTTTGGCGTGCGCCAAGGAGCTGGGTCTGGACCAGAGCAAGCTGAACATCAACGGAGGAGCCATCGCCATGGGCCACCCCGTCGGTGCTTCAGGAGCTAGGATTACCGCACATCTGGCCCATGAGCTTAGGTAAGCTGGCATTTTGTATTTAGGTGGATATTCTCCCAGGCCTTGGGTCATGGTGGTAGAAAGAACAGTAGGTTCTAGTTGGTAATAGTATGACATAATCCTGATCTTCCCATATGGAAGGCAAATTCATAAGAATTTATTCACATGAAAAGAGGTAGACCTAACACTCTTAATTCTGTACTCACCTTCCTTCATGCTGATTTCGTCCTGCTGTAAACTGTCAAGAGACCAAGATCGCCAAATACCTATGCCTACGGTGACGGTAGTGTTATACAACTGTTTTACACCAAACAAGACGTCGAGGAACCATCTCAGCAACTACTGACAATGCACTTGGATTGGGCTCAAACCTACAATTATTTCAGATCGTCTTCTAGAGGTCTTACGTAGATTCAGCCTACCCTCATAGGAAAAAGGCGAGACTTAACATCTTTGTTAACTAAGTCTCGTCCAGGGTCTGTCTTCCTGTAAATAACAGCCTTTTTTCGTTTTTCAGACGTCGTGGATTGAAGAGGGGCATCGGTTCAGCATGCATTGGAGGCGGACAAGGCATCGCCCTCCTTCTTGAGACTGTTTAATACAAAGAACACATTATATTTACCATTTCTATGCATTTTATCGATCTCCGAACAAAACTGTAAATATTGAAAATATATACGTACTTAATTATTTTTGTTTAAAATTGTGTTTCATTTCTTCTTCTTTTTTGCGATAGACTAGCGTTTTAACCTAAAGAATGGGCTCACACTGTCTTCATTCCATTACACAAAAAGGGTTCCACGAAGAAGTGTAGCAACTACCGATTAATTGCACTTGTATCACACGCTAGCAAAATTTTACTACACATTCTAAATGAGCGATTAAAGACCTTCTTATCCAAAGAAATTGCACCTGAACAGGCAGGGTTTGTGAAAGGTAAAGGCACTCGAGAGCAGATATTCATAGTGCGCCAAATTATTGAGAAAGCCCGTGAGTTCAACAAGCCAACGTATATTTGTTTCGTTGATTTCTCCAAGGCATTCGACTCGGTGAAATGGCCAGTGCTGTGGGGATCACTTCTTGCTATGGGCACCCCTAAACACCTTGTACACCTTTTGAGGCGTCTTTATGAGGATGGAACAGCGTCTGTGAGGACGGATGGCGTATTGTCGAGCGACTTTCATCCCAGTGCAGGCGTTCGTCAGGGTTGTATAATCTCGCCGCTCCTATTCAATATCTACACCGAACTGATAATGAGGATTACTCTTGAAGATTGGACGGACGGTGTATCAATAGGAGGTGTGAGGGTATCGAACTTGCGCTATGCAGATGACACTACGCTGTTCGCAACTACTAGTCACCATATGGAGGATTTGCTGTCCAAGATGGAACATACCAGTTCTTTTTTTGGTTTAAAGATAAATAGAAGCAAGACCAAAATTATGATTGTCGACCGCGCTAACGAAAACTCGCCCGAAGTCACTCAAATTGCGAATTGCGACGTCGTTCAATCATATGTCTACCTAGGAGCTCTTATATCAAACCAAGGTGGTTGCGTGGACGAGATCAAGCGACGCATGGCTATTACTAGATCTGCCATGGATAGACTGAGGAAAGTATGGAGGAACCGCAACATCACCAAAGCCACGAAAATCCGGCTCATACAGGCACTGGTGTTCCCCATATTTCTATACGCAGCCGAGACCTGGACGCTGAGGGAATCTGAAAAAAGTAAAATAGACGCTCTGGAAATCTCTGGGAGTCTCCTGGACTGAATTTCGTACCAACATATCCATTCTCCAAGAGCTCGGTATCAAGCAGCGTCTGTCAGCTACTGTCCAGGCTCGAATACTTCAGTTCTTTGGTCACGTGTCCCGGAGAGGCAACGACTCTATTGAGCGCCTTGTTGTCCAGGGGAAAGTAGAAGGCACGAGAGCACGCGGCAGGTCACCCATGCGATGGACTGACCAGATCAAGTCTGCTGTAGGTGGTCCGCTACACGAGTGCACAAGAATTACGGCCGACAGGGAGGGATGGCGCCGCATTGTGAGGCGAATTATGGCAGCACGATGTCTCGCTGCAACATGCTGACCACGACCACTCTGTCAAGAGTGAATCGACGAAGAAGAAGCGTTTTAACCACTATCTCTATCCTGCCTCCCTAGCCAAGTCGCAAACGATAATCGTAAACGCTCGGTACTTCCCAATAAATTTTCAACTTTATAGCCTAGAGCCTAAAGTTGAAAATCTATTTAAGATTTCTGAGCTTTAGCGACAGGAAAGATCGAAAACGATAAGCAATCTCCACTAGATCTTCAACGTTATACCCAAGCACAGAAAGTTGAAAATCTGTTACAGCCTACTCAGGGTTTGCGCTTATCGTTTGTAACATGGCTACAGGGCCTGATGGTAGCCGATAATGTGGTCGAGGGGGAAGCACACTTGCCTAGAAGTAACCTATTCAATATTGACTTAAAGTCCCTAAAGTTGTAGCGTTGTGAAGTTGGTTGTGAAAGTCGACCGCATTTAGGTTTAGCCGTTTAGGTCGACCGTTTGATTCCCATGTGAAGATTTAATAGTCAAGCATTTGAGTACTAAAGGCTTTTTTAGGCAAGTCAGATTTATTAGATAATACATATTGATCATAACAGGTACGAAAACTTTCCACTTTCGATTATCATCTATCGCAAAAAGAAAACATCACGTAAATAATATAATATTACTATCTTGGCATTTAAAATGGATGTTGATCCTCACAACACATATCTTTATATCAACATTATGTATGTACTTGCGTTGATAACACACCTATCAACCTTTTAGTGTACGAATACAAGTTTTATTCAAAACACGTTTCATTTTCATTCGTTTATTAGGTATTTCTTTCTTTTGAACTTAGTTCAAGATGGCGACCGGTACTAAAGGTACGTTTTACGTAATCGATAATTCCAAACAATCTGTTTGGTTTTATCGATATTTTCATTGATAAACTTGCTAATTGGTAGAGTGAGCCCACGAAGCGAGTTGCGCTACGATTATGGACTTTGGAACTTAAGATTTAAAGTCGAGATTAGATTAAGGTGTTGTTTATTTTGACACTTGTGTTACTATCACAAGTGTTTATTAAATTACTGTTCGTTGGGTTACAAATTAAGTATTTTTTGGATGTTTGGGTTCGAAGTCTAGAATTTAGTATTGTGAGGTAATTTAATAGCTACAAGATTATTATTATTGTTTTGATAAGGCCATTTTACACACACAAGTAAGCCAATAGGTAATCCATATTTTAAGGTTATGTATGACATTGGTGGTTATTCACATAGAGACATACACAAGTATTTATATAATGTATTTTTAAGAGAAGTTTACCTTCCTTATAAAAACATCATGGCATTGAAATATTTAATTAAGACATATTTATTCAATTGATGTTTCAGCAATTTTCATAATTGGCGCTAAACGGACGCCATTTTGTCAATATGGCGGACCTATGCGGGAGTTGCCAGCATCGCATGTGTTCGCGGCAGCGGCGAAGGAAGCTATCAGTTCAGCCAACCTAGAGCCTTCTCTCATTGACAATACCATCGTTGGAAATGTTAATTTTGTACGTATCGAAGTCTGACAAAATAACAAGCCTGAATTCCTTAAAAGGGTAGGCAGAATGAAGTCCCAAAGAAGGTACTATTGAGCCTTCTCTTTTTCGAAAATATTATTTTTGGCAATGAGGTCTCGGGATTTCCAGATCGGGCAGTGTTATTAGGTTTTTCATTAGGAATTTGTTAGTAGCAGCCACGGAAACTGGATTAAACTGTATTATTAAGTAAGTACACCTCTGCAAAACCCTTCGGGAACAATGATAATAATTCAAACCGGCGTTGTTTACAGTTAAGCCAATGTGATGGGGGTAAAACGCCGCGGTACTGTGGCATATACTCTGGAGTTCCAATTAGCAGCCCAGCGCTGGGCGTCAGTAAAGCCTGTGGGACTGGACTGCAGACCATCATCAATAGTGCTTTGGTAAGATCACACATAGTCCAGAACAGGAATTATAATCGAACTCAAAAGAGGCTGATCATAAAACAGATGTTCTTCCGAAAATATCTGCTCTTCAAAATTCATCTACTACCTACAGCGGCCAGTTATTGCTAGATTTATTCTACTCGCTGTTGAGGCGAATGGGACGATAAATCAACACGACTGGAGAGATATCTAGCGCAGCCGCACAGGTGTCAGGACTAGCGGTGGGACTGCTAAGTGTAAAGCCCTGGTTTAGGTTCCTATTTCTTTATGGTTTTTCCATAAGGAATTTCTCAGCAACGTCCCAAAGTTTCGTAATGACCGATGTGGCTCCCGATCTTCTGAATAACAGACACTTAACTACCCAAATATTGTATTTTCCAGGACATTATAATAGGCACATCAAAGATCACTCTTGCAGGAGGAACCGACCTCATGTCCTCATTACCACTGCTTGTAAGAAATGTTCGCTTCGGAACAGCATTGGGTGCATCATATCGGTTGGATGACCACATACAGAAGCAAATTCCTGACAGTTATACTGATCTGACTATGCAGATGATGGTAGAGAACTTGGCAAAGAAGTACGGAGTGACAAGAGATGATGTGGATCAGTTTTCTGTGCAGAGTCATTTGAAGTGGAAAGCAGGTACTCTTTTATTTTATTATCAAGATACATGCTGAACAATAGGGAGCCTAACTGTAAGATAACCGTGACCCTTGAACGTAAAGGAGAGGGAGGACTTAAGTCAGTAAGAGTCTACTGACAGTCCTTTCCGCTCCACCTAGAGAGGACTCTTTTGATGATTTTTCCCCCTTTAAAAAAAGAGGGACTGTGACCAAGTATCAGTTAAACCACCTAAAATGTCGGTAGGAGACATTAATGGTTTGAACTTCAGAACACCGACAGAGTATATGATACCTTTGACTAATTATGACCGTGTTGATTTAAGAAGAATAGTGGCTGCGGCGTAACTATGTTATAATGAAGGGAATGCTGTTGTTCAGAATATACGAGGTGAATGGTGAAAGCTGGTGCCAAAAATCCTAAAACTTCATGTTTTATTTCAGCTGAAGAATCAAAAGCATTTGAACAAGAGTTAGTCAGTATAACAGCAACCATAAAAAAGAAGCAAGTAGTAGTAGACAAAGATCAACCTGCGCAACCAACAATAAAGACTGAAGATCTGAAACAATTTCCAACCTTGATAGAAAATGGAGAGATTTTGACAGCTGGTAATATTTCTGTAAGTTTTTAAGACATTTTTGATATACTAGCTTTCTGGTATTTGTAACTGGCATCGAATGCCGATTTCAAAGCAGCGGCAGCAGTTCTGGAATGTCGCACATGCTGTAGGATTTTTAACTTTCGGTGTTGAGCCAAACGTGATGAGAAATGAATGATACTGTGACGTCTGATAGGGGAGAATGGAAGAAGAAAACGTGTTGCGCCGACCCCAAATAGAATGGGATAAGGGCAGGAAGAAGAAGAAGGTGTTGAGCCAAACGTTACAAATCTAACATCATGCTCAATGCCCCTAATGGCTAGACAACTGGCATTAAATACATATACCGTCGCTGATACATCTCTGTATCTGAAGCTATTCACATCACCTAATATGATCGCAACAAAAAAAGGTTCATTTTTCCCGCAATAATTTTCTTCCAATTACAGGCGCCTGCAGACGGGGCAGCAGCCCTACTCATAGCTCACGAAGAAGCAGTAAAGAGTCACAATCTCCGACCACTAGCTAGAGTAGTAGGATGGACATGTGTGGGGGTAGATCCTAAAGAGGCTGGCATAGGAGGAGTGCATGCTGTGAGGAAATTGCTAGAGGAACAGAAGTTGAGGATTGATGATGTGGACCTATTTGAGGTTAAGAAAACATGGCTATTATTTTTGTAAGAATGTTACGAATTTTTAGCCAAATCTATCCTCCGGAAAGAAGGTAGTATGTCGGAATTCTGTTGGTTAAAGTATAGTTTGAAAAAATCTTTAGGATTCCTTTTTCCAGCAATCAGAAAGAATTCTAAGGAGATATAACAGGATCTCTTATATCGCAAGTTTTCAACTGGCTTATCTAACATTGCAGATAAACGAAAACTTCGCATCACAAGCCCTTATCGCAGCCAAGGAACTAAAGATAGACCTCAGTAAAATAAACGTAAGCGGCGGAGCACTAGCTTTAGGAGACCCTATCTCTGCAACTGGAGCTAGAATGGCTACTCATCTGATACATGAACTCAGGTAACTTCTGTAGAATTATCTAGGAGATTTTTATTTTAATGTGAATTAATTCCTTGAGAGTGGCAACTTTGTAGGTACATATATGGTGACTTTAACAGGGTAGCATGTAACGAGGGCAGCAAGGTAGATACTCTACTACATCTGTCCTTGTCATTCAAAAGAAAATAAAGAAGAGAGCAAAAACTCTTTGTTTTTAATATTTTTCTTTATTTCAGACGGCGTAATTTAAAACGAGGAATTGCCGCATCGAGTTGCGGTGGCGGTCAAGGCGTAGCAATTTTACTGGAGAAAATATAGTATTTTATATATTAGTTATGTCCTTCCTGTCTTTTTTAAATAAAGTGTTATTTTTTTATTTAATGTTACTGTAAAGATTGATCATACATTATTTTTGTATTTAATCATTTTAAATTATTATTATTTTTGATTAATGAAAGAACATTAATTGTCGTGTCTTTTATATGTGTAAAGCTAAAATGTAAATAAAATCACTATATTTTTTAAATTTAAATACATATAATTACAGTAAAAGCAGTCACACAATAAACAATTATATATAATTATATTTACTGCTTAACTGGGGCAGTGTTCATTTGCGCATGATTATTACATACATTGATTACATTAGCTACTAGACTTTACATAAAAAACTCATTTCACATACAGCTTTATTTAATACTCTACAATTTTATATTGATATAAGAATTTTGTATACTTAAACATATTTATACCTAATCTAATCTACATTTTAAACAAGCATTTATTATGATATAAAAAATGGGAATCATATAAATCTCATGGAATAACTTAAATACTATAAATATTTATAACTTATATAATATTCAGATTATGTCAGTGTTTCACCTTTAGTTACCTGAAAAGAAATAAAAACTGTAAAAATAACTGAAAATCTTTTTTTTTACTAAATAAATGTTGTTTATAATAATATCTGCTTCAAGCAAATGTTGACAACCTTCTTTATATATATGAGAAGATGCCTTTGTCCAGCAGGCACTGTTATAGATTTTTGTATTATATTGTTATTTTAAAAAGTGTCACAAGCTTAATTAATTATGTCTGATGATTTAGATTTTGTGATAAATGAAAGTTAGTTTATAAAAATTATGTGACAAAAAAAAAATACTGACTTATTTACACTTTTTTTTTCATAATTAATTAGTTAAAAAATATTTCTAATTTGATGAAAATCTTTTTTTAATACTAATGTTACTTAGAGATCATAATAAAAAAATAATAAAGATAAAAGTTAAAAACTACATTATAAATAACTATAAAATTTCACTATTTTAGCTTACAATTTGACTAATTCTATAGTTCTACTGGTTGTGATGCATCCACTAGTTTCAGCTCCTGGTTTGGAATTCCAGGTTGGCATTTCTGTTAAAAATTTTGTTCTGTTCAATTTTTTGTTAAAGGTGCTGTGAAAATCTTATTTAAAATTGTGTTCAATCATTTATTGTTATAGTCGGAAGGTGCTGCACTTTGGAGAAGAAACAGAGAAATAGTTATTTCAAGAATGTATGCAACAGGGCAATGGACACAGCAATCAAAGATATTAACTACTTTATTGAGAGTTTTGGTTGAAACATACAATTTAAAGAAATCATCGACACAACAACAAGAAGAGAGAACTTTTTTTGGACTGTCAAATCAAAATGTCCCCACATATTTTGTATGGCAATAGCCTCATAAAACATTACTACGTGATCCCTTTATGGCCTCTTATAATGTGCCATCTGAACTACTGATTCACCACCATCAGCCTATAAATGTTCCCACTGCTGGGACACAGGCCTCCTCTCTGTGAGAGGGAGTGGGCCGTAATCTACCACGCGGGCCCAGTGCGGATTGGTAGATGTCACATGTCTTCGAATTTTTGGTTCTAGGACATGCCGGTTTCCTCACGATGTTTTCCTTCATCGTTTTGAGAGCAGTGGTGTTGAAATAAATTACACAAAGTAATATATGCGCCTGGCTGTGTTCGAACCCACGACCTACAACTCGTAAGTCGAGGCCGATACCACTGGGCCACCACTGCTCTCGAACTACTGATTTATAGTATCTAAATACTGAATTTGATAGTTTTTTTTTTTTTTGTTAAATTTTGCCCTTTTTATTGGCATGGAAAAATCAAATGATTAATTGTCCTGCTCTTGATAGAGCGGAAGGGTTTGTCAGACTCAACTGACTAACCCTTTTACTATTTGCGTGTCAGATCAAGAGTATCTCTTTAAGATATCTCTATCTCTTAAGATTTTTGGGTACTGGGTGCCAGGATGATTATTTAAAAAAGTTTTTTCTTACATTAATTGGTTAATGGTGTCTATTACCCTACTGCAACCTATTTCAAGGGTTATTTTTATGAATGGATGAATAGGTAATAAATTATTGATTATTGATGAGGTTAGGAGGTAGAAAACATCTTTTTGAGAGATGTAATAGGTACTTACACAAGCCTCCAAGTAGTCAATCTTCCTTTCCAATGATGTTAGTTTTTCATTCAGTGTGGCAAGGCGGGATCGGCAGGACATATCTGAAAATAAAGTCAATCATTTCAATTTCAAAAGATCCAGTACTGGTTTGTTGAAGCCAGATAGATTAATGCCCTAAATTAATATTCAAGCTCAATCCACATCCCAGAGATATTAAAGACTCGGATTAGGCAAATTCAGTTGTTGATTGGTGACAGACAGATCCAACCGAAGATACCAACCGACATACTAATAATTTCTAGCGATAGTTTTTCTGTATAACAAATAGAGCCGGGAACAGGCTTGTTAAACAGATAATGATGATATTAACACACAATTTATTTATCGATGCATGTAATAAGTCCTTCAAATGGCTAGCAGGAAAATAAAACAAACAATGCACTTATGAAACAGGAACTCAATTCTGTAGTCAAGTACAAGTTTTCAGACTTTTCAGCTCTATGAATCACCAATGAGATGACCATCATTAATTATGATAAGATTTTAACACAAAATAGTACTCAATAAAATAAAGTAATTGTTACATTGTAGCTGCATGGTAATTATGAGCTTTCTGGACTGAAAGAAACATTGTTTTTAGAAAAACTACGTACCAAATGAATTGAGGAAATCTGTGATCTTCTTTATGCTCCCCGTTATTACTTCTATGTATTCCCTGTTCGCCCAGTCCTGCTGAATTTGTTTCTGAATGGTCTCTCTTGGGGGAGTCGACATGTTTACAAATGTTTTTGTTATTTTCAATGAATTACAATACAAATTCGCCAAGCCCCAAAAATAAACGCTTGGTTTTCAATCGTTTGATTTCCACAGATAGGATAGTCAGAAAACACAGTATTTATAGCATAACATCAACATTTTAGTAACTATCTGAACAATCTTATGCTAAGAATTAAAGCAAACACTGAAACGCAACGTGCTGTTCCAACTTGACATTTGCTATTGCTAGGTGACAGAAAAAAGTTGCCAGAAAGCAATATTTATCTGATTGTCACTAAATTGTTTTGTTTGGTAATAGTTTTAATAGAAATCAATACCAGCTTACAGAGACCTGTGCTGAGACCACATAATATAATGACTAAAAAAAAAGGAAGGTCTATTGAAAAGTAATTACTCTTTTTCTCATTTTTTTTGTATGATTGCCATTTAAAACTACACTTTTGTCAGCATGTTGGACAGTTTGACACTTGAGTTTGACAGCTGCTAATGGGGTGCGTTTAAGTCGATTATCCAGGTTAAAATTTATACTGACTAAACGTCAAACACCCCGTTCAAGCACACCGCGAGGTGAAAAATTAAACTGACTAAAATTTAATCTGCCCCGTTCACGGTCGTCCGGTGGTATAAGTTTTCGCCTAACTAGGATAAATTTTAGCGACCTTTTTACCTCGCTAAATTTTATCCTGCTGTCAGATTGACATTGATTGACATTGAGTTTTGTTGTTAATGCTCGATTCGCGCCGTAAAAACGAATATTTTTATTTTAGAGAGTACCTAATTCATCGTCTCGGTGAATATTATTTGTGGATCATGGATATAATTAATATTACACCGGCAAATTGATTTTTCATGTTCCGGTTCATTTTTACTGTGTAATAATATCGAGATCACAAGTTAAATCCTAATTTTACGGAGATTACAATATAATATTCGGACTGTTAAGTTGAATTGAATTGTTATTTGTTTGATAAATTGAGCTGTCAATTGAATTTGACAGCTAACATTGACAGAAATCTATGACTCCGTTCAGCGAACACTCGCTAGTTTAATTTTTATCCGGCGAAAATTTCGCCAGCGTACTTAAACGCACCCCTGACAGCACAAAAAGTTCGATGTGTCAACGCCAGCTGTTTCTGTGCCGGTTTTATTCATAGAAATATTGAATATATTAGAAAAATACAAAATAATGGATGAAATTGAATATAAACTGAACACTAAGAGCAGCGTTTTGATAGTTAACGCAATCGACAAGCTTATATCCACAATCAAATCGAAGTACAAGCCGACGGAAAGGCAAAGATTTGTGAATGAGAATGAAGAGTTGAGGTTTCTTCGAGAGAAGTGTTCTTCTAAGGATGCTAGGGTGAGCCTGACGGCGTGCCAGGGTCTCCTGGCGCTGGTGGAGCTTGGGGTGCTTGAAATTGCACACACGATGTCCACTGTAGTTACCTTATTGCCAAGTACACAGTAAGTATAATTTTATTCAAAATAATTATCATCTCAGACACAGCATGGTCTTCATGTAAGTTGATCAGGGTTATATGTCAGGGTTTCAAAGATGACTATGAATTCTGAGTTTTTTTTGGATGGATTTTGGAAACATAGACCCTATACCCATCTTGGACTCAATGACCACCAATATCTTCCGATCTTAATGAAATAACAGCTGTTTAATGCTAACACACATTTTAACTTTGAATGGCACTTATTTTTACTCATTTTCCAAAGTCATTGCCAGGTAAAGGGTGTTTGTAAAAATATTTTAGCATCTAGTGGTTTTAACAACTACACACATCAAAAGTGTCTAGGGATCAAGCATTTTTATGCGGATTTCTTGAGATTGAGATGTGGCTTTGTAATAAATTTATGATTTTATAAATTTATATGGATCCTTTTTGGTGCATTTCATAATTTGAATCAGGAACTGTGAATCAAATTCGAGTAAAAGATGAAAATCAGCTGTCAATATTTTCCCTATAAAAACATACAACGCATTGAAGACATTATTAGTGCTACTGTTTCCCTACTACTGATTAAAACCAACGTTATTATGGAGCGGCGACGTCATTTAAGCTGGGAAGAAATGCTCAGAGCCGTGGGAATGATAGAAGCTGGTTCCCGGCAACGTACTGTGGCTTTAGCTCTGAATACAAGTCAGAGTGTTATCAGTCGACTTTGGACACGTTACCGAAGCACTGGTACCGTGGCTGAGCGCCATGGAGGACGGTATCGCTGCACCACACGGAGACAAGACCGATACATTCAAATCTTAACTCGAAGAGCTCCAACAATAACCGCCATGATGTTAGCCGTGAGGCTTCATCACTCTTCAGGGAACTTAATTAGCGACCAAACAGTCAGAAACCGCTTGCATGAAGTGAACCTTCATTCCCGAAGACCGCTACGGGTACCACCTATAGCAATGCACAATCGTAGGATTCGATATCAATGGGCTCTTGAACACAGAAATTTGGCAGAAGAACAATGGCGTTTCGTGTGCTTTTCTGATGAGTCTCGTTTCGGTATGAGACCGGATACAAGACGTATACGACACTGGAGAACCCCTGGACGCCAACAGCGATTAAAATCCTGCCAGGAAGTCCATCCTTATAGTGGTGGAACCATCATGGTATGGGCGGGTATTTGGATCGGCGGAAGAACTGAGTTGATTTGGATCAGAGGCAACCTCAACGCTCAAATTTATGCTGAGACGATTGTATCAGACGTCATCGTTCCTCTACAAGTGCAAATCGGTCCCTTATTTCAGTTAATGCATGATAATGCACGACCGCACACCGCAAGAGTTGTAAGACAGACTCTCGCCGCAGCTAACATCAATGTCCTGCCCTGGCCTGCTCAGTCGCCAGACTTGAATCCGATTGAGCATGCATGGGATATGCTACAGAGAAGAGCTCTGCCGAATATGGAGGGTATCCAGTCGCAAGAAGACCTTTTTTTGTTGTTGCAACGAACATGGGCGGCCATTCCACAGCGTGATTTGGATGAACTCATTTTGAGTATGCCAAACCGATGTTCTTGTGTTGTTAGTGTTTGCGGTAGAAACACGGATTATTAATTGTTTAAGTTACCCAATAAAATTTTAAAGAAAACTGTTATTTCAGTCTTTTTTTCGAACTTTTGTGTTAGTGGTTCAAATGTCAAAAATCCCTTTATTAGGAAAATGGCAAATTTCTTTATTAATGCAAAGGTGACTTGGTTTATCGTTACTGTGACAAACGAAAACACTTTATTTGATGAATCCTTAAAGAAAATTTTAATTAATATCAATCAGGAGAAAAGTTATTGCAAAAATATATGTTGATCCCTAGACACTTTTGATGTGTGTATATTGTCCAGCGTGACGATGATGAAGGTTCGTTTAAAATAGTCATTAAAACTACTGTAATTATAATTAACAGCAATTGTATTAATTACACATTGCATTTTTCACAGCAACTACTCAGCAATAATATCCACAATAGCTGGTCTTCTCATCTTGGACCTCAAATCTCGCCTAGTGCCTGGTCAGCAGTACAAGTGCCAGTTCACCCTCAAGTCTCCGCAGCATCCCTTCATCACGGTGCTGGAGAAGAACAAAGAAGCGGAAGATGATGTACTGGCACAGATGCATGCGCTTTGCACGCATCCTGATTATATGTGAGTTAGCTACTTTACTTTTTGTATAGTAGTGTTAGGATTATCAGCTGCATCCAGTTAAACTTTGTAGATACCATCATACAATTTGTAGTTGCCTCATAGGTCAGGCAAATGAATGAATTCAAAAGAGATTTTAATATAATAATAGAAGTAAACTATGTATACTCAATTACAAAATAATAACTTCCATTTCAGAGTATCATCAAACAGCTTGGAGTTGCTAAGGCCAGTGTTCCTCTGGTTGACATGTAATCCTCAGAGGGATGGTGGCATTAGACCCTGGCAACTGCTACTCAGTCTGCCGACATCAACGGCACAGTCCTCACTACTCCTTGCTTGCTTGAGTTGTCAACAGGTATGAAGATAATTTAAGATGTTTTTACAGTAATACCTGACTCTTTTGGGGCGCAACAGTAGTCTGAACGAATTTGCAAAACTGTCAATATTGTCTAATTGGAATTTCTTCTGAATCATGGGTTGCTTTTCAAAAGTTTTAAAATCACATGCAAAATCAACCAGACCCATAACAACTACCTACACCCTTATTTGCTACTCCTGGCTTAGCTGGCTTAAAAGAAAAGGCTTCTTCTGCCTGTTTTCGGTTCTGTGCATTGAGCCTCATCAAAGTTTTTTTTCTTGGAATATGCTTTGTTTTTGATACCGAGTACGTACACGAAATTCCTGCAGTTAATTTTTTAACATCATAATATTATCAACCCAACGAGCTTTTAGACGACCCTTTGACTTATCCTTGAAACTTTTGCTTCATCGGCCATCTCCATGTCTAACTTTTTGATTCCGCCTTGTTTTCCAACAGCTCAGTAATCCAGCTCTAATCGAGCGCTCGTACGCTGCATACAGCGCTGTGACGGAGGCAGCCGTGTACCAGGCGCAGCGCGACCACGTGATGGCACTGCTACCCATGCTCGCCAGGTTATCCAACCAACTTATCAAGCTGCAGTAAGTACTGTAAACAATGATGACGATTTCAAGAAAAATCGCCCTAAATCTCGTGCTGCCCATATCTACAAATCTTCTGTGACCATCACCAGTTGAAGTATCCCTGAAATTCTTCTAGGAGTCTTCCCTGGCTTTACTACACTTCTGGACACATCTATTGGCCCACCTTAGAGTTTAGGTTTCGATGGCCCCTACCGAAATATGATTGCTAGATTGAACAAAAACTGTTGATGCAGTTTTAAACCTGATACATTTTACCATCTTTTTCGATCGTATTGTTTTAAATTTGAATTCAGAATACTATACGACATGGAGCTACGCCTAACAAGTCGGATATGCGCCTTGTTAAAGGCATTGATTTTTGAATAAAAAACATGTTTTATCAAATAAAGGTTTAATTTAATAACGCGTGTTGCCTCCATGGGCATCTACCACAGCTCTCATACGATTAGGCATAGAGTTTATCAACCGCTCTATGAAATTTTGAGGGATCATCTCCCATTCCTCTTCTATGGCAGTTTTCAACTCCTGCATCGTCTGGGCAACTGGCTGACGAGCCCTAACACGTCTTTTTAGCTCGTGCCACATGTGCTCAATGGGGTTCATGTCTGGGCTTCTGGCTGGCCAGTCCATAACTGTGATGTTCACATCCCGAAGATATTCCCTGACGATGCCGGCCGCATGGGCTCTTGCATTATCATGCATAAAAAGGAAATTTGGGCCCACATAGTCCGCGTATGGTATCACGTGAGGTTCTAAGCACTCACGAATGTACCTTTCAGCATTTAATGTTGGCAGCCGTGGTCCTGTAACAACCTCAAGTTGAGTTTTGCCGCTCGCGGATATACCGCCCCAGACAGTCCATGAGCCACCGCCATAAGCAACCCTCTCTTCAAAGCAGCATTGTGCGAAACGCTCTCCCTTACGTCGGTAGACCTTCTTCCTTCCATCATTGCCATGTAATACAATTTTAGACTCATCAGAAAAGAGTACACGGCTCCAATCTTGCTGTGTCCAATTTAAATGACTGCGTGCGAAATGAAGGCGCGCTGTTCGGTGGGCTCGCGTTAGTTTGGGCCCATTAGCTGGCTTGTGTGGTACCATATCGCGTTCTTTTAACCTTCTCCGAACAGTTCGAGCGCTCACAGATACTCCGTGGAAGTCGCGAAGTTGGTTTTGTATCTCAATGGAGGTAAGGTGACGATTTCTCAAGCTGGTCGTCACGATGAATCGATCCTGCCTTTCAGTTGTGACCCGAGATCATGGCCTTCCTTGGCGACGAACAAAGCCGCCAGTCTCTAGGTACCTCCGATAAACATTTCAGACCGCAGATCGACTTAAATTAAGTTGAGCACTCACGTTTCTTTGGCTGTGTCCGGCCTGAATAAGTGCCACAGCTTGGGCGGCGACTTCAGGTGAACTATCCATAGATTATTGATAGAACCTCGCCTTAATGTTAAGAATAAGTAATGTTTGTTGCAAAACCAAAGATATCAATCACTTTTTCAAGAATTAAATCCAAGTAAACCAATAAAACCAAGTTTTCTTAGTATTCGATTGTTTGATATCAACAAACAGGCTCCAAATTGTCTTTTGTTTCTTTAAATTCTGTGTTCGAAATTCAAAAAAAGACTATTGAATGAAATTGTGAATGTGCCAGGTTCAAAACTGCATAAAAACTATTTGCTCGACCTAATATAAAATTTTAGCTAGGACCAAACGGAACTGAAAATACAAGGTGGGCCAATAGATGTGTCCAGAAGTGTATATTGCTATAGAATTTATTACATTAGCTATTTAGAGGCGACTAATTCGTGATGAAATACTTGATGAAAAAGTTTGTTGCAAAAGTCTTTCGTATTAAGTATAATTATTTTTTTTTGGAAATCCCAATGCCAAAATGGTAATTGAAAATTATGGGGGACAATATTAAATCTTCACGGACGAAGTGTAGTGGCTAACCACTACTTCGTCCGTGAAGATTTAATATTGCTAGTCATAGAACGCCATCGATCATAACATACTCCTTTCGCTTCATTTGTGTTACAATTGAGCTAATCTTGAATGTCCCCAGACGCGATCCTCGCTCGTGCTACAACCTCATAGAGCGCTGCTTCGCGCTCGACGCACCGGAGCTACGCACAGTCGCCGGCATCACGGTGATGCTGCTAGCTGAGAACCTGGTCGACACCTCTGCTTTGTATCTGCATGAACTGTTTAACTTATGTAAGTGTGTTTGATACATAGTTATGAGTACTGGCTAGTTTAGACTTCTTACGGCGTTATCTCTGTCGCACAAAGCACTAACAAACCATAACAAACGAGTTGTGACCATAGACCATAGACCTCTTCCATAACTAAACATTGATCAACTAGAACTATTTGTCCACAGGTCTCAACATAATCAGCAAATACGAGTACTCCGCTATATCCCTCAACGTTTTCGTGGCCTTCTCACTTCAATGGCTGAATGCTCCCTCGTACCTTACTGCATCAGCCCTGAAAGTGGCTGCAAAAATCCTGGACATATACGAGGACAATTATAAAGACGATCCGCGTTTTCACACTCCTAACCTCAAAGCGAATAAGACATTCCAAGCATTACTATACACTGATAGCCATTTATCTGTTGTATTCAAATTGAATCAAAATTGGGAACGAATGAGGGATAACGAAGAAAAATTAAAAAGTTGGCTAGACTCTATTGCTGCAGTAAACGGAGATGTAAAGTTAGAATTGTTACCTTTTCTCCTTGGGATGTTGTTGGAGAAACGAAAGGAGACTTGGTATCAAGAAATTGTGCTGAAAGTAATGAAGATTGTGGTTGATGTTGTGGAGTATAAGAAAGAAGTGTCGGTGCAGTTACTGCCGCAATTGGTGTATATGATCGGGAGACATAAGTGTCCATGGGTGAGGCTGGAGTGTTTGAGGACACTGCCGCTGATGGCCAAAGCTAGGGTGAGTTTAATAAAATTGTGAAACTCGTTAAAGTGAGGACGATGCATGCGATGTTTATTGCAAGCATTCGATAATATCCAGTCTCAATTAGAGTGTATTTTTAGGAAAACGTGCCGAATATTGTGTCATTACTGAACAAGATAAAGGCTAAGAAAGGAGTGCCGACTTCGTTCTTGATCATGTTGTACACAAGCCTATCAGAAACACAGGTATGCAACTATTTGATAAAAGATTTTATACTAATTAGTAAGGGACAAAGTATCGTGCCCTGTGCTACACCTATTTTATTCCTGTTGGTTAATTACTTTTATTTGCCAAAATTACTGTTTTCACAGAGATAAAATTTCACATAATATGTGTTTTACAAATTGCTGTCTAATGTCGTATTTATTTTCAAAATTTTGTGTAAAATATTTAAGATCTAACTTATGAAATGCCTTGATTAAATACAACTATAAGTAGAGCTAAAATATAAACCTTGGTTTTACTGAAACAGGTTCGATGTTTCCCGTATCTACAAGAAATACTTGTGGACCCTGGCATAGGCAAGCCAGATGATTTGAAGTGGGAAGTCGACATCTCTAAGGCCATCGCAGTCAATCGGATCTGTGAGATAAGGTATGTAATGATAACTGCCATTATTATGGCAGTACAGTCACGAGCAATAACATGTATACACTTCTGCAGAATTCAAAAGCGATTTTCTCCTACCATTAATGAATAATGATCTATTTTGGAAGCCATACTATTACGAATCAGACATTATTAAAGTAGAAACCAATATTTCATGAGAAAATCGCGTTTGAATTTTGTTATATTGTTTGTAATCGTACACCTTGCTAGCTTGCTTGTCTACTGAGGCTGTGTTGTTGTGCCATTATGAAATGCAATGGTAAGAAACTTTCAAGAAACAGTTTTTGGAGGATTTGAGCCCATTTAGATTTTTAATGGGTCCCGACCGACTATTATTTACTTCTAGATTACTGACCTTATTACTCTTTTCAGTTTTTTTTTACTTTACATTTTGGTTTTCAAACAATGTTGTTCGCCTTTTTCCCCCATAGACCCACAAGTCACGGCCTAGAATTAGTCTCCGTGATATCTTCAATCTTGAACCGCTGTGGGGACCGTCCAGGCAGCGTGGCGACGTGTGTGTGTCTGAAGTCGCTCGCGTTGCTGTGGCGTAGCGCGGCGTTAGCGCCACACACCACGTGGACGGCACTGCAGTCCAAACTGGCGAGGGAAAATAGGGTTAATGTGCAGATCAGGTAAGAAATCCTTTCATAAGTTTAATAGAAATTTCTGACATTTTATGTTGTTATGCGAAATGCTCTGCTAAAGCATTCAAGTCTGGCTTGTTTGGAATATTCAAACTTAATAATAAATACTTATACTCATATTTCAATACGTTTACGTGTTACGGCTCATTAACACTACGTCCGTCATGACGATTCGTCAAAAAAGACGATACGTAATGACGGATGAACGTTCACATTGCATACGGAATCGACTTTTTTCACGATTTGTCAAAATACCTATCCGAATATAATATTAAATTCGTGGTTCAGGCATAGTCGTCCCGACCGATCCGTCATAATGATTCGTGATTTAAAACAGAAGCTTTTTGAAAAAAGACGAAACGTCATTTAAGACGTATCCGTCATTTTTAACCGACTTCCAAAAGGAGGAGGTTCTCAATTCGGATGTTTATATATATTTTTTTTTCTCGATTCCGTAATAGTGTGAACACGGGCAATTAAAATGTATAGCCGCCCATACAAATCAAAATAACGATTCGTGAAAAAAGACGATTCGTCAAAAAACACTAAACGTCTTGACGGATTAGTGTGAATGAGCACTTAGGTAGAAAATTGTGAAAAGTAGACTATTTTGGAGTCTGTTTCTAGTCTAACTGGACAGCACCAGATTTTAGATGGACCGAACCTTTGTTGTGATCAAGTTTTCATGTGAACGCTAATATGTTTTTGTGAATTTAAAATAAGTTTGTTTCACCCACTATGCAGAAGAAATTCCTGGCGTTGAGCATTACAGGCACTTTTTTTTACAAATTATAGAATCAGGCGTTACTTTTCATAAGCCTTTTGCCCTTTCCTGCATGTGTATATGTACGAAGGCGGGAGGGCGGGACTGCATCCTGCATCCAAGCCTGGATATTTATCGCGGAATTAAAACTAGATATTTTTCACATTAAACTTTTTTTACTAATTGAAATATAATTTCTGGGCTGTATCCCCCAGCATCTGCAAGCTACTAAGTGAGGTCCCCTCCCTGCGCGTGTCCACTCCGGAGTACGACCGCCTGGTGCAGGACGCGGTGCGGAGACTGTGGGGACTGATAGCTGACAGCAACCAGCCGGACGTGGTGGAGGCGGCCTGTGACGCACTCGCCAACTATAGGGTTGAGGATTATAAGCTGTGTGATGTGCCTGATGTAAGATTACTTTTTAAAACTGTTTTAGACATTATATTTGTGTGTTTGAAATCTTTTGAAAGGTTTTTCAACGACCTCTACTACTGAACTGATTTGTTCTAACATAATGTACTATCAATTTAGCGTTAAGCGTTTCCAAACGCCTTTTTATAATGCACACAGTTCTCGAACGCATACAATCCTAATCTCTGCAAAGTTAAAGTGAAGAGGCTTCTTCTGAGTCATCATCATCATCAGCCTATAAATGTTCCCACTGCTGGGATACAGGCCTCCTCTCTGTGAGAGGGAGGCAGTGGGCCGTAATCTATGAAGCGGGCCCAGTGCGGATTGGTAGATGTCACATGTCTTCGAATTTTTGGTTCTAGGACATGCCGGTTTCCTCACGATGTTTTCCTTCACCGTTTTGAGAGCAGTGGTGTTGAAATAAATTACACAAAGTAATGCGCCTGACGGGGTTCGAACCCACAACCTACAACTCGTAAGTCGAGGCCGATACCACTGCTCTTCTTCTCTTCTGGGTAAACTCGCTCAATTGTCGACTTTGTCTCTGTAACCTACCCTAAAAACAAGAGCAGAGCCAACTCAAATAAAAAAAATACTTAAATGATGTAAACAAGGATTTTAAAAATATTTTGATTTAGAAGAATGATGGTGGAGTTTCCGGGCCGTTCTTCTCCATTGAATCTCGGAAACATATTGAAATAAGCAACTAGGATATTTTTTCAAGTTCGCCAAACGTGCTGATCTCTATAGTGAAATAACTCTCCGTTTCATGTTTCTTTTTCGGCAGATATACAGGAAGACTGTGCAGCTGCCAGCGTCGTACTGCAAGACTCCAGCAGATGCCGCCAGGAAACCAGAAGATGTTCTGGATTATGTTCCATGTAATTAAAATTACGATTTATATCAACACAAATGAAACGAATACGATTAAGAGAGAACAGTCTGAAAACAGATGTGTAACTTGTAAAGATAATGAAGGATGCAAGCTACTATGCGTTTCAACTAAGAATAGGAAGGCCATTATTGTGACTTCATTTACGTTTTCTAAAACTTACATGCCTTTAGATAAAAAATAATCACATGAACATCATAGCAAGAAAATCAATAATATTGAAAATCAATTAGCGCAAATCATTTTTAGGGTTCCGTACGTCCGAATACAAAAACGGAACCCTTATAGGATCACTCGTGTGTCCGTCTGTCTGTCGCTTACAGTCAATTATCTCCGAATCTACTAGACTGATTGAGTTGACATTTGGTACACATATCAATTCCTGTAGATGAAATCTGTATGTGGGAGGTAATTTTTGGGGGGGAAGGGGAAAATAAAAAAATAAAAATTGAAAACTGCATCGTGTGACATATCAAATAACCCTTGTTGAGAAGATCTTAAATGTATTTTTTTTTGTAATTTTAAAATAAATAGTTTCCAAATTATTCAAGAAAATAGACAAAATTTGACCATTCCCCCGCCCCCTTATCTCCGAAACTACTGAACCTAAAATTTTGAAAAAAATACAGAAATTAGTTTTCTACTTATAGATTATAGAAAAACCTATAAGAAGTCCATGATATTAAAATAACATGGTAAATCACTCAATATTTTGCGTACCAATTTGGGTCAGATTTAAAAAAAACGTGATAGGTAACATCGTACGGAACCCTCTTCACGCGAGTCCAACTCGCACTTGGCCGGTTTTTTTTTTTGCTAAATGTAATCGTCGTAACAATATGGCGTCAAGTTCGTTTTATTCTTAGTTGAGACGCAAAGTACAATAACCGCCGGGACCAACGATCTATAGGGCTTTCCGAGACACGAAAGATATCATGTAGGATATGGCTATCTATCCACCGAACAAACTTCATCATCATCATCATCATCATCAGCCGGAAAACGTCCACTGCTGAACATAGGCCTCCCCCTTAGACCGCCACGCCGAACGACAATTCGCCACTTGCATCCATCGGTTGCCCGCGACCCTCATGATGTCGTCGGTCCACCTAGAACGAACAAACTTGATAAACTCTAATTAACCTTTACGGTCTACGGTAGACCAGTCATTCTGAACTGATTGATAAAAAAAATCCATTCCAGGTGAAGTCTGGCCAGAAGTATTTAAGTTCACGAACCAAAGCGCCCTGGCTGGCATCCAGCGCCTGTGCAGCAAGTTGATAGAGAGGGAGGTGCGAGGGTACCGCAGTGGAGTGTACCAACATGATCCGAGGCAGGAGCCGATGTACCTCACACACCTGCATGTCACCAGCGTCGTTAGAGGACTCGTCGACTGCTTTAGGAAACAGACGGTGAGGAGAAAATAGGATTACAGCAAACGTAAACCTATTTTGTGACTAAAAATACTGAAAACACAAATTAAAAATGGTTTAAGGAAGCGTGGCCTTCTGCTCGTCAAGGGGTGGGAGGATTCATTTGATGATTTACATCGTGACGTGATGACTTACATCCTGAAGTAAAAGGAGATCATTTTTTTTGGGCTATTTCTGAAAGTGCCGGCCAACGAAAAAAATGGTACCTATGGGTAGTACTAGTCATTTGGAGCAATAGTTACTATGGCACAAAAGTTGTAGGATTGCTCTCGGCCAAGTTATACAAGTTCGAAGATTCGTAATTTTCATACATTTTTTTGATTCCTGAAAGTGCCGAGAAACACCAAATAATGATAAATATTGCTAGAACTAGCGACCTCGGGAGCAAGGAGGTCACCCAGTTTGGGCCCAACCCAATTAAATAGAGCATATGGATATAAATATTTTTTAGTATCACAGACACAAACTTCTAAGACTAAGTATGCTGCGGGGCGAGACGGAGTGGGAAGTGGTCGCCTCCTTCTGCGAAGCAGTCATGCTCGAGAAGGATGAGGCGGGCCGCGTGAGGGAGAGTATAGCGTCCTCCCTCCACCCCAGCCGCAGTGGTAGACGCCCACGGCGTCGGACGTCGGCAGACGATCTCCGGCCACCGTATGGGGCGGGCATGCGGGCGGCGAGTAATGGGCAACTCGCCACCCGACCATGGACCATGCCCGGGTCGACGGCGCGTTGTGTTCCACGCGCGCCTAAAAGAGTGTCAGCATGATGATGGGGCCCCCTCTAGAGGGCCAAAGCCTGCCGGGGTTGCGGGACTTATCTCATTACCGTGACCCCGGAACAGAAAAGGGCTATTGACGGACACCGTGGATTTTAGTCAGTACGGGTCTGACAGTCCCTCTCGCCCTGCCCTGGGTTCCCAGGACTCATTTAATGATTTTACCACGAAAAAAAAAACTACTGTTGCCTGGCTTGTTGGTCTCCTGGACGCGCTTGTGACCCTACTTCTAGTTACAGTTGCTTAAAGCTAAGCGCACAGATTAGCTTAGTTCGCTTAGCTGACGCAAAAGACCAACAAGAGTCCTTTGATTTTTAAGTTTAATAATTAATACTCTAAGAGGCTGTTGCAAACAGGTTATTACTTGTTTATTATTATTTTCAGGAACAACCTACAGACTTTATTTGCCGACCATGTTGGCAAAGAGTTGAAAGGACCTTTCAACGACGATTACGTGAAACTAATGTTTCACCGGATGAACCCGTTGAACAAATAAACCGTGACGTGACCACCCATCATTAACATTACCGGAATTTGTTCGAACCCCAATCACAACTGTGAATTGCGTTTTTCAACATTGCCACAATGTGACCAGACTTAGAATACCAAATAATGTGATAAGTCTTCATATGGGACGGTATAATTTATTGATACCAGAAAATGCTCGGTCGGGTGCTGCAACATTAACAAAACTTCGAACGGGAGATTCTAATGCGAGACTTGCATTGATTTTTAGAACAAGTGAATCCCGTTTTCAACATACCTGCAGTCGTGCACCGTATGCTCCACCGTGTCCTCCGGGCGATCTTCACAGTGGTGACACCAAGGCGTTTCTTCCCTCCCTATCAGACACAGGAACCTCCCAAAACTTCCGTGTCCGGTGAGGACCTGCGTCATGCGGTAGGTCAGGACGCTGTGACGCCTTTCCAGCCACTCCTCAAAGAGGGGTCTTGCCGCCGCGATTGCGGCGTGCCCGGACCTTGGTTGCGACAGTCGTCCCCTCCATACTGCCTTGAGATCGCGCCGGAGCTCTTACCGCCGCGCCTCGACTTCTCGGGGCAGCGGGGTTACACTCCGGCGCTGCGCCTCCATGCGCCACTCATAGACGCGCTGGAGGGCAGTCGCCTCCAGATCCCAGGGCGCAATCCGGCAAGAAGGTTGGCTGATTCGCAGGCGATCGTGCGGTATCCCCGGATCATCCGGATAGCCCTCTGGCATGCGACCAACTTTAGTGGTCGCGTCCGGATGCTCAGGGCCCACACGGGGGCCCCGGAGAGGGCCATGGACTGCACGACACCGGCGTACAGCCTACGGCAGGAGGCATTTGGCCCGCCAAGATTGGGCAGGAGTCGCCTGAGGGCGGCTGCTGCCCGGTTCAGCCTTGGGGCCAAAATCAGGAAATGCTCCCTGAAGTTCCACCGGCGGTCGAGGACGAGTCCTAGGTACTTCATCGTCCTCCCGACGCCGATGCGAACCCCCTCCACCATTATGTGGGACTCGGACAAGGCGCGTTAACGCGGCCATGAAAACACATGGCCTCCGTTTTGTGCAGCGCCACTTCGAGTCCCAGCTGCTGGATCCTTTCGACGAGTGTCGCAACCGCTTGCGTCGCCTTGTCGGCCGCCGCCTGGTGCGACTCTCCCTCCGCCAGGACGAGCGTGTCGTCAGCGTAACATATTACGCTGACGCCTTCGGGGAGGTCACCGCGCAGCACCCAGTCGTATCCGATGTTCCACAGGGGCGGCCCCAAGACCGATCCCTGTGGAACACCGCACGACATCTCTTGCCGGTGGCAACAGTAGTTGGGAAAAGCTTCAAAAAAACAACTAGCAACCCCTCCCGGCTCCGCACGAGTGCAATCTCTACTAGGTATATTATGCATGTTATACTTATACGTATTTAAACCTTCCTCTTGAATCATTCTGTAAAAAAACCGCATCAAAATCCGTTGCGTAGTTTTAAAGATCTAAGCATACAAAGGGACAGACAGCGGGAAGCGACTTTATTTTACACGATATAGTATATAGTGATGATGGTTTTTCTGAATTGCACTTTTTGAATACCTAGGTAGCATACCTGTTTCGCTATCAATTCCTCTATAACGATCTGCTACATCGATATGGTGTTCTTCTCGAGCAGGGCCGTCTTAAATATATTCTGCGCCGGGGTGCGAGACTCAGCCTGCGCCCTCGTTTTTTTTTTTACAATGAAATGAGCTAACGAATTCAATTACTCGGCATGGTCCATGGTCGGGCGGCGAGTTACCCATTACTCGCCGCCCGTATGCCCGCGCCTACGGTGCGGTTGGGGCGGAGGGAAGACTCTGTCCTCTCCCTCTCGCGGCCCGCCTCCTCCTTCGCGAGCATGACTGCTTCGCAGAAGGAGGCGACCGCTTTCCACTCCGTCTCGCCCCGCAGCATGGCGTCGAACAATGCCGGGCGCAAGAGGTCTCCGCCTATCGCTGCCGTGAGGACAGGGCGGTGCTCTGCCCAAGAGGGGCAGTCCTGCACCGTGTATGCTCTACTGTGTCCTCCGGGCGATCTACGCAGTGGTGACACCCAGGCGTGTCTTCCCTCCCTATCCGACACAGGTAGCTCCCGAAACTTCCGTATCCGGTGAGGACCTGCGTCATGCAGTAGGTCAGGACGCCGTGACGCCTATCCAGCCACTCCTCAAAGAGGGGTCTTACCGCCGCGCCCGAACCTCGATGCACTTTATTGACTTAGAGATCGTTTTACTTCAAATAAGGGCGTCCGGGTGACAATGTCAAAGGGCGCAATTGCTCGCCTATGACAGACGCACTGATTCAAGCAGGAAGTACGGTCTAATACGTAGAATTCCTGCTAGTGCCTCATTAGACGCCGCGCCGTGCGCCCATTTCAAATGAACTTACACTCTATTGACTTCATGTCAAACGTACATACATAACATACACTATTCTCAATTTTCAATTAAATATCCAAAAATTTAGCGCTTGACAGGCGCCCCCGAGCGCTCCGCGCCCGGGTGCACCGCACCCCTTGCACCCCCTGGTAAAGACGGCCCTGTTCTCGAGAACTCCACGTGTAAGTCTTTCGTCCTTCGCATGGTTCACGACAGTTTATGCATAACATTAGTGCCAATATCATCTACTGTGGACGTCCATTTTGTAATTGTTCTTTAATTGTTATGCGGACCAATTGGTCCGCTCAACATTTCAAGGGACTCTCGTAGCAATAACAATTAATAAAACACAAGGAAAACATAAACAGGTTTTTAAAAAAGTAACGGAAGACATGCAGAACTGATCTGATCTATTGGTACGACAACAAAAAGAGCGCGAAACGAAAAAATAATGAAATATAGAACATAAACCACGGACAATGAAATAATGTTCGAACATTTTAACATTTTTTTTTTGGAAATCTTGTAATGATTAGGTACAGGATTTAATAAAAAAAAAACTTATTAAAGATTTTTCTTTTTTGTGTTTGTTTTAGATAGTTCGTTTTTTTTATTTTTTATGATTATATATGATTTACGTTCCAAAAATGAAAACATTAGAATTTTAGTGTAGGTGGTGTAAGTGCCATTCCAAACACAGAATTAACATTTTGTGGTTGAATAACTTTTCAGTGAATTGACTTACGATTTAGGTGTAGTAATAAAAAATGTTTATTATGTTACGCTCTATGTAAATAATAAGTTTATTTTTATTGGCCGGCACTTTTGAAATTAGCCCAAAAATGTACTGGCCGCAGGTGATGTCCTTTTATCTCAATCCAAATTCTGATATTTTTCTTTGACGGCTGTTTCTAATGGGATATCTTTAACACTAGAGCAGGCAAATTATGTCATTGCTTAGTTACGGACAAAACCCTTTGGGAAGATGGATTAAAATTGGGATTCAAATATACGACTGGGATAGATATTAAATTCGGCGAATAATTCGTTAAAGAGCGTTTCCCAACGTAAGTCATGTAGTCTGAACCTGTAAACCAATGTGAAGCGGTTAGTTTCGGCTTCCTAGAGCATTTTCGTTGTCATACGAAGTACAGACGAACTAGCGACAAACATTATAAATACCTGCACGCGTAGCGGCGGCATAGCTCCGTAGAAACGGGTTTTTGTCGACGGAAAAAAAAGACAAAATTACAGAACGTAGAAAGATTTTTACCGTTTTGAGCATGGAAATGTTTAATAAAATATAGAAAAAAGAAATGTTAATATTCTTCAATGGTGTACCAATCGTGTCATACTTGCGCAAATAAACAGTTGATTTGTATACAAATAACGATAAAATAATTTTGTTTATTCTTGGTAGTAACAGAGAAAGTCAATTAAAACGCCGAAACCGAAACTAGATGCTGCCGCTATCTATTACTGTTATAACTTATATATTTTTTTTTAATATTCCAGTCCGCATCCGCCACATACGACTTCCCCTCGATAGCTCTCCTCACAGTCCTACAGACCCTCTCCGCGGAGTACAGTCGTCCCCTGCCTCCGTTCGACGCGTGCTTCCTGGCCGAGCTGGTGCACCGCGGCCCTGGCTGGCGGCGCGGCTGTGTGACCCTGGCAGCGCGACAGGCGCAGGTGTCGCAGACCGCCAGGAGGATCTTACAGACGTACCTGCAGGGAGTCGGTGCGGGGACTGAGGGGAATAATGATGTGAGTGGTGTACGCAATCATTTTATTGATTACAAGTTGACCCGGCAAACTTCGTACCGCCTCAGAAGAATAAAAAAAAACCTTTTAAACCTTTCCCGGACTTCACAAAATAATTCAAAACCAAAATCAGCCTAATCGGTCCAGCCGTTCTCGAGTTTTAGCTAGACTAACGAACAGCAAATAATTTCAATATAACTAAATAGACTAGGTCTTTTTGGATGATATACACATCAATCAGAATAGAATTGAAATAATTTATTTACATTGAATACATTGCAATGGCATTTTAATCGTCCTACGAAATGAAATATTGCGGACCAGAAATAACCCGTCAAAATTGATCCAGTCGTTTCGGAAAATACTGACAGACTATTATAATTGTTTTTATTTTTTACTAGCGGCCTGTTTCGGCTTCGCGCGGGTGGAAAGTTAAAGAATAAAAAAAAAACGTCCTCAAGAACCCGGTCCTGATGGTTACAAACACAACAAAAAAAGAATTATCCGAATTGGTCCAGCCGTTTTCAAGTTATGGTCTTAGCAACACATTTAGCGATCCATTTTTATATTATAGAAGATTATAATGTAGTAACCATACATTATTTTCATGTAGGTACATTTAGTAACAACCCGTTATTTTGACATAACAGCTACTTCAATTTTATTTATTTGTATTTGTAATGACTATTCCAACTTATACTCCAATCAAAACCAAAATCTCTTCCAGGAAATAGACACCCTCCTAATCTTCGAGATCCTCCCGATCCTCTGCAGGAGCATGCCACCTAACTCCCTCCGCACTCCACTGGAGCGATGCCTGGCGGACTCCTTCGCAGCTATCAGTCACACCAGGGGGAGGATGAAGGAGGAGGAGGAGGTGCCTCTGTTCGTCCAGCAGATGGACCGGATCCGTCAGTGTCTGGAGTGCGACAAGATACACGATGCTAATAGGACGCTGTTGTCGCAGATTGTGGATGTGTACTTTTCGATGATTGGGGAGGATAATGTGGTAAGTTTTTGATAAGATTATCCACTTAAGTACTCTCTCTTACTTAAGTATTTTTTCTTCGGAGTAAATGTGCTGTGCTGTCACGTGTGAAAGGGGAGAGTGGAAGAAGACGTGTTGCGCCGACCACAACTTTACTAAAATCAATCATCATGTTCCTGCCCTTTACCCCGGCAGTAATATGTTGATTTACTTGGTTCTTCTGTCATCAATTTTAAAGCAATATAACATTCGTTATTGATCACTTTAGTTAATACTTCGCCGACCATTAGAAGTCACTTAATTAATTTTATAAAATTGTTAGATATTTGGAGTAGACTGAAAACATCGTTTTTGGTCATATTTGGACATCATTTCTCGAATGTGCCAAAGAATGTGTGCGAGGAAAAACGACTACTCCACACCAGTTACTTTGATATTCAATTCGTAAATATAAACAAGAAAATTTAGTGCAGCTGTGGATCTACGTCCATTTAGCTATATTCCAAATAATTCACTTTTTGAATGACCAACAAACTGGAAATGCACGAAGTGAATAATTAGGGTTTTGCATAAAGTTAACGTATTAGACCATTGGTCTCTTTATAAGAAACAGCTTTTTCCTAAACCAAAACTTTCAATTAATTTGGTCTCCAGGCATGGCCCACCTACGTCCAGACCTGTCGCACGTTGTCCAGCTCACACCTGGAGCGACTCACGTCTCCGTCCAGCTGGTGGGAGGTGTCCGCTGTGCTGCTGCGCAAGAGTGCGGCCGTGCGATGTACTGTAGCTGCCATGACGGACTGTAGGGAGCCACTCAACTGGCTCAATGACATTATTGATGCACAGGCCAAGCATGTCACGTGAGTTTATATCAACATCGTGCTAATAATGTGTTTAAAAGATTGCAAAAAAAAGTTAAAAATCTTTATCCTGATTACGTGAAAAAAGGAGTCAAAATAGGACGAAACAAGAAAATAATTCAAATAGAAATCAAGAAATGCACAGGTATAAAAATAGTTAAGGTAAAGTGGTCGCAGCCGGTCGAGAGCAGTGGTGGCCCAGTGGTATCGGCCCGGACTTACGAGTCGTGGGTTCGAATCCAGGCAGGCGCATTACTATCAAATCAAATCAAAAATCAAATCACTGGGCCCGCGTGGTGGCCTGTCCCAGCAGTGGAAACATTTATAGGCTGATGATGATGATGTTGATGATGCACCCACATAACCATAATCTGTCATTTTCGCGAATCTATTAACACCCATTGATTCAATTCGGTTCATTAGTTTAAGCGTTACGTTGGAACATACAAACATACATAGACTCCTAAAACCAATTTTCTTTTTGGCTTCGCCATAATTGAATAACAACGGCTGATCTGATTTCGATGAAATATGGCACACAAACAGTTTATAACCTTTCTTTTTTGTGAGCTGGGAAATCTCTCTAAAATGACTCGGATTTTTTTATCCCATGACAAACGTTTTATGATCCCGTTGGCGCCATCTATTGTCGAAATGTCAAAGTATTATACTAACACGTTGATATTTCCGTGTATTCCCGTTGTTCCCGTCACGGGGACAACAGAACGTCATATAATTCCTTACCGTTCGTGCATACGCGCGACGGCCTAGTTGGTAACGGTCAGTTCACACCGAGACGCGACGCAGCGCGACATGACGCAACGATACTGCAAATGTGTATCTTATCGTGTAGTAAATAAAGTTAGATTTTGAGTTGCCAATAAAATGCAGCGCGGCGCCGCGCTGCGCCGCACTGGGTTGTGACAGGTGTAGCTTTTCGTGTAGGAAATAGAGTTAGTTTTTGAATAGCTCTATTGATATGTGCGCACAGCGTCACGTCTCGGTCTGAGCTGACCGTAAAGCGTTCTGCTCGCAATCGAATTTACTACTAAATTCGTATTTTTTTTTAATAATGATGTTTCTTCACAGCTAACTCAAATACAAAGTTTATCGAAATTATGATTGCAGAGAGCAAGAGTTCTCGTTACGCTGCATGCTACCGGCACTGAAGGCTGCTCAACCTGACGCGGAGTCCACGAGAGAATGGTTCTTACAACTGATGGGACGCACACAAGTCGCCTTCAACGAGTACGTATGAATTAGTTGGCGGTTTTCACGTCCGCGCGTACTCGCGTGCCTCTTTATGTATGCTAAAAACCATCTAGTATGAGTTTCTATTTTATAAATTTTTTTTTTCCAGAACTGAAGACAAATCGGCCAAGCTGTACCTGTGCGACGTGTTCATGCTGTGTGTGATAGTGTTCAGCGGTCTGTGGGCGTTGGAGCCGGATGACGAACAGCTGGCCAGCTGTCGCAGCGTGCGGCACGCGCTGCTGCCTGCTGCTGCTGCCGAGCTGCTGGCCAGGGGCAGCTGGGACAACTGTACACTGCAGGTATGTACCCACGTTACTAGCTGGCCAGGGGCAGCTGGGACAACTGTACACTGCAGGTATGTACCCACGTTACTAGCTGGCCAGGGGCAGCTGGGACAACTGTACACTGCAGGTATGTACCCACGTTACTAGCTGGCCAGGGGCAGCTGGGACAACTGTACACTGCAGGTATGTACCCACGTTACTAGCTGGCCAGGGGCAGCTGGGACAACTGTACACTGCAGGTATGTACCCACGTTACTAGCTGGCCAGGGGCAGCTGGGACAACTGTACACTGCAGGTATGTACCCACGTTACTAGCTGGCCAGGGGCAGCTGGGACAACTGTACACTGCAGGTATGTACCCACGTTACTAGCTGGCCAGGGGCAGCTGGGACAACTGTACACTGCAGGTATGTACCCACGTTACTAGCTTGCCAGGGGCAGCTGGGACAACTGTACACTGCAGGTATGTACCCACGTTACTAGCTGGCCAGGGGCAGCTGGGACAACTGTACACTGCAGGTATGTACCCACGTTACTAGCTGGCCAGGGGCAGCTGGGACAACTGTACACTGCAGGTATGTACCCACGTTACTAGCTGGCCAGGGGCAGCTGGGACAACTGTACACTGCAGGTATGTACCCACGTTACTAGCTGGCCAGGGGCAGCTGGGACAACTGTACACTGCAGGTATGTACCCACGTTACTAGCTGGCCAGGGGCAGCTGGGACAACTGTACACTGCAGGTATGTACCCACGTTACTAGCTGGCCAGGGGCAGCTGGGACAACTGTACACTGCAGGTATGTACCCACGTTACTAGCTGGCCAGGGGCAGCTGGGACAACTGTACACTGCAGGTATGTACCCACGTTACTAGCTGGCCAGGGGCAGCTGGGACAACTGTACACTGCAGGTATGTACCCACGTTACTAGCTGGCCAGGGGCAGCTGGGACAACTGTACACTGCAGGTATGTACCCACGTTACTAGCTTGCCAGGGGCAGCTGGGACAACTGTACACTGCAGGTATGTACCCACGTTACTAGCTGGCCAGGGGCAGCTGGGACAACTGTACACTGCAGGTATGTACCCACGTTACTAGCTGGCCAGGGGCAGCTGGGACAACTGTACACTGCAGGTATGTACCCACGTTACTAGCTGGCCAGGGGCAGCTGGGACAACTGTACACTGCAGGTATGTACCCACGTTACTAGCTGGCCAGGGGCAGCTGGGACAACTGTACACTGCAGGTATGTACCCACGTTACTAGCTGGCCAGGGGCAGCTGGGACAACTGTACACTGCAGGTATGTACCCACGTTACTAGCTGGCCAGGGGCAGCTGGGACAACTGTACACTGCAGGTATGTACCCACGTTACTAGCTGGCCAGGGGCAGCTGGGACAACTGTACACTGCAGGTATGTACCCACGTTACTAGCTGGCCAGGGGCAGCTGGGACAACTGTACACTGCAGGTATGTACCCACGTTACTAGCTTGCCAGGGGCAGCTGGGACAACTGTACACTGCAGGTATGTACCCACGTTACTAGCTGGCCAGGGGCAGCTGGGACAACTGTACACTGCAGGTATGTACCCACGTTACTAGCTGGCCAGGGGCAGCTGGGACAACTGTACACTGCAGGTATGTACCCACGTTACTAGCTGGCCAGGGGCAGCTGGGACAACTGTACACTGCAGGTATGTACCCACGTTACTAGCTGGCCAGGGGCAGCTGGGACAACTGTACACTGCAGGTATGTACCCACGTTACTAGCTGGCCAGGGGCAGCTGGGACAACTGTACACTGCAGGTATGTACCCACGTTACTAGCTGGCCAGGGGCAGCTGGGACAACTGTACACTGCAGGTATGTACCCACGTTACTAGCTGGCCAGGGGCAGCTGGGACAACTGTACACTGCAGGTATGTACCCACGTTACTAGCTGGCCAGGGGCAGCTGGGACAACTGTACACTGCAGGTATGTACCCACGTTACTAGCTGGCCAGGGGCAGCTGGGACAACTGTACACTGCAGGTATGTACCCACGTTACTAGCTGGCCAGGGGCAGCTGGGACAACTGTACACTGCAGGTATGTACCCACGTTACTAGCTGGCCAGGGGCAGCTGGGACAACTGTACACTGCAGGTATGTACCCACGTTACTAGCTGGCCAGGGGCAGCTGGGACAACTGTACACTGCAGTTAGTACAGTTCTAGCTTATGAACGAGGCTTCGGCCCCGTGGAGCCCGATAAATATTTCAAGGGTTGTAGTAATACGGGGTAAAAACTCATGTTAAAACATTATCTATGCTTTGCTTAATTTATCGACATCCGCTGTCGTGAACAGTTTTTCAAAATTAGTCATCATGCCTATTGATCCGTTTGTTATTGTTCCAGATACTAGAATGGTTCTGTCACACCCGCAGTGTGTCCTGTGACAGTGCTACAGCCGCCAGCTGTCAGCGCGCGTTGTTGGCCGCGAGACACGCGCCACAGTTCGCCACGCACAAGATATGGACCAGACTGTGAGTCGATTACATCTATAACAGTATGAAACACTTTTTTTATCGTGGTAAAATCATCAAATGTGTCCTCCCAGCCCGGGCAGAGCGGGAGAGACTGTCAGACTTGTACTGACTAAAATCCACGGTGTCCTTCAATAGCCCTTTACTTTCCAGGTTTGCGGTAATTCATTAATCCCGCGACCCCGGCATGCTTTGGCCCTCTCCCCCGTCATCGCGTTGACGCTCTTTGAGGCGCGCGTGGAACACAACGCGCCGTCGACCCGGGCATGGTCCATGGTCGGACAGCGAGTTGCCCTTTACTCGCCGCCCGCATGCCCGCGCCTACGGTGGCCGGAGATCGTCTTGCGATTACGAAACACTTGCAACGGCTTCATATGTATGAAGTTTCTGCCTACCTCCATGGGAAAAAAGCGAGAATTTATGTATATACATAAACTCTCGCCCATTTCTCATGGGAGTAGGCAGAAACTACAGAGCGCCACTTGTTAAAAATCCTAAATTACTCCTTTCGCGTCTCCATAAAGTGTCCTGATACACCCTGTTTCCAATACAATTATTTAAAAGTTTTTTCCTGCTTGTTTCAGGGAAAGCCACTTCGGTCGAGATATTATTATTGACGAATAATTATATAAACATGTCAGCATAAAATTGACTGAATATTTATACTTTATTGGCGTTTAATGTTAACGACATAATCTTCTTACTAAATGTATATTTAAAAACATCTCGTGCCACAATACTTGTACAGCATGTACGTAATACATACATACATTTAATCGTACGGCAAAAATCGATCTGTAAATTGATTGTCCTGTTAGACACCGAGCGATTCAAGGACGTATCGCCGGTACGAGTATATTGTTATTATAATCTAGTCAAATAAGTATGTTACGTGTCGTTAATTTTATATTTTTCTATAATTCTGTGTAGTATTAAGATTCGGGTACAATAAAAATATTTAAGCTTGTATTATCGAGTTTTTTTATTACATTAACTGTGAATATTATTTGGCAGGTAAAGTATAGAATACAAGATTAATTATTATTATACAAAAGACTAAAAAGTATTCCAGGAGATTATTTACATTACGTTAAGTATAGAAATCAAGACTATATTCGTCTTAAATGTGATACTAACTATATACAATATGGCTATAATAATGATGCTGTCTATAATCATTAAGTTGGTGGGAATAATATCTGTGCATCAATTGATAAATAAGCAAGTTATATCCAAACCAATATTATAAATGCGAAAGTGAGTGTTTGTGACACACAATTGCTCTTCTCAGCTCCTCACCCTCGCCTCCGGCTCGGCTGACAATTTCGCCTCGAATGCAATAACAAACTTTCCCCACTTGTATCGAAATGTACTATAATATCTTTATTGATAAAGTCTAGTATCCATTAACAACTACACATTGCCTTTTATTCTCTTTCTCTATTTCAATTACATAGATAGTGTCATAACTATACTGCTAATTATACTAATGCCGGAAATTTATATTTAAATCTCAATCCGAATTCCGTGCCTTTAATATTGACGGCGGCGGCGCCTCGGATAGGTAAATTCGGTAGTTGATCGGTTACATAAAAATTCTACCGAATATGGTAGTACTGAGAAAGATTATTAATTCCAGTGTAAATATGTACACCTTTTTTTTTAGCGTGGTAAAATCATCAAATGAGTCTTCCCTCCCAGGTTCGGAAGGGAGGGACTGTCAGACTTGTATTGACTAAAATCCACGGTGTCCTTTCCGTTCCGGGGTCACGGTAGCTCGTTAGTCCCGCGACCAAATATGTACACCTTCTTAGGATACATTATACTAGGAATGTATTATCACCACTTCAAACATTAATCAGCATATTTAGTAGGTAAACTATATCGCACCTTTCATAAAAAAAACCGGCCAAGAGCGAGTCGGACTCGCCCATAAAGGGTTCCGTAGCAGCAAGTAACATAATATAAAAGTTCTTGTAGTTGGTTCCAACTTTGAAAGGTTTACGATTTATGACGTATTAAAAAAAAAAAAAACTTGAGAGGTGTCAAGGGACGTCGAAAATCGCTTGAACCTGTTAAAAGGGTTCAAGCGATTTTCGACCCTCCACCCCACACCACCCCACTCTACTCCGCTCCACTCCGCTCCACTCCGCTCCACTCCGCTCCACACCGCTCCAATCCGCTCTACTCCACTCCACTCCGCTCCGCTCCCTTCCGCTCCACTCCACTCCGCTCCGCTCCACTCCACTCCGCTCCGCTCCACTCCACTCCACTCCGCTCCGCTCCACTCCACTCCGCTCCACTCCACTCCGCTCCGCTCCACTCCAGTCCGCTCCGCTCTACTCCACTCCGCTCCGCTCCCTTCCACTCCACTCCGCTCCGCTCCCTTCCACTCCACTCCACTCCACTCCATTCCACTCCACTCCATTCCACTCCACTCCACTCCACTCCACTGCACTCCACTCCACTGCACTCCACTCCACTCCACTACCTATTATAGCTGTAAAAATAAAGTTGACAAACTTACATTTGCAGTTGTTCTCCGATACATTTTGTTTAGGAAAATATGTAATCCAAGTACGTTTTATAAGTTGGTCGACTATTACTCGTAAACTTGTAAAGCCTACTTAGTCATGATAATTTTCTTTTAAACTTCGTTATATATACTACTATTGTGAATTTTTTCACACCCCCAAACATAACCGTTTAGCTGGTAGAGGGGGGGGACACTCGAGTCGAGCAAAAATTTGCACTTTAAAGCTTAATATTTCACAAACGAATCTTTTTATCAAAAAATTGTTTATGGAAACTATCAATATTTTTTAAAGGCCTATTTAATGATACCCCACACTAAGGGGTACGCGAGAAAAAAAAAAACATCCCCACTTTACGTGTACAGGAGGTACCCTAAAAAAAAATATTTTGCGAGATTTTATTTTACCACTTTTTTGACACAAAAAATTCGCATATTTACACCAAATTACAGCTTTCTAGTACTAGGCGTCTCTGAGCTAAGCTGCGGACAGACGGACGGACGGACGGACGGACATGGCGAAACTATAAGGGTTCCGTGTTGACTACGGAACCCTAAAAAAGGAACGAAATAAACCAACAGTTTAATATTTCAAGTTATTTCTACCTTACCTCTTTATTTTTCTACTCTTACTTTGACTTAGCATTATCATTACTTTCAAAATAATAGTAACCTTTATTGTTGTAAACATAAGGTTGGTTTTGGGTCGCACCTCGTAAAATGAATTGACGCTGAGAATACGTTCAATCTAACAGTCAAATTGATACTATGATGATAATTTACTGACATTCTCTTTTTAATTACCGTACGCGAACAACTATCAAACTAATTAGAATGTATTTTCTCACAAAATCTAAATTCAAAGTTATTTTTTTAAGGGGACCATCTTAATAACATTTTTAAAGTTTGATTGCCATTCGCTATTTTACTGTTCACTACTCATTAACAAACCCACACCGCATGCTGCACCAATACTTTACACGTTTCATAACTTGCTAATCAATTTTAGCCTCTAACTACCACTACACAAGTGTCATCACACCATCACTACCCAGTGTCATCATCACTTTATACTCTTCACAATCTCCCATCATCATGTTAGCAACGTTCACCCCTACAGAGTCTGTGCGGGATGTCGCTGCAGCCGCGCTCAGACGGCTGTCTCGTCAGCCGGGGCCTTCACCAGGGGCTCCGTAGGGCTCTTCACTGGGATACGGATGATCTCGTCTTCTAACTTCGATTCTACCGGCATGTTCTGTAAATTAAGTCAGTTATGAGTTTAATGGCAATTTACAAATGCTCAATACTCAAATCTTTATTGCATTTCACAATGTAGGTTTAGGTGTTAAAGATTGTTCCAATAGAAACAATTGTGCTCTTACTGACTCATAAGAAAAGGTACCTGGGGGGGTATTACAACGTCTAGTCTGGTTTTAAGACGTTATAATACCCCCCCTGATCCCAGTTTCAAGTAGGACGAGTTGCCCCCTAACCCGAAATTCCACCCCCTCCATTCAGTTGCCCTTTGCGATCCAGGGTCACGGTATACTGACTTAAACAGCCTCCGCGACCCCGGAGCGGTTTCTTACGCGCGTTTTGAGAACCAAGAGATGATATCAAAGTGTAGGTCGGAGCGATTCGGATTAGGAACCGTCCTATGTGTAACAGCTAAAGATAAAATGAAGTCAAACAAAAATAAATAATTACAAATAAATATGGTCTAACATTATAAACCTCATCCCCACATCATTTGTTTCTTTTTGCTGTGCCCGACAGTCCACAAGAGTCTGACAGTCACTTCCGCTTCACCCAGGATAGAAGGAATCTTCTTCTTCTTCCTGCCCTTATCCCATTCTACTTGGGGTCGGCGCAACACGTTTTCTTCTTCCATTCTCCCCTATCAGACGTCACAGTATCATTTACTCCTTTTTCTTTCATATCATTCCTTAGACAATCCATCCATCTTTTCTTTGGCCTTCCTCTTCCTCTCCATCCATCAACATTCATACTCATCACTTTCTTAGTCACATGGGTGTCATTCCTCCTCATCACATGTCCATACCAAGATAGACGATTCCCTTTCATTTTTTCTGTAACAGGCGCCACTTTCAAACTTCCCCTTATAAACTCATTCCTTACTTTACCTATCCATTCTTGTCACTCCACACATCCATCTCAACATCCTCATCTCCGCTACATGCAATCGTTTCTCATCCATCTTTTTCACAGCCCAGCATTCCGATCCATACAATACGACAGGTCTAATCACGGATTTGTATATTTTCCCCTTTAACTTGAGGGGCATCCGTGGGTCGCAAGTTGTTCCGGTGACCTGTCGCCATTTCACCCATCCCGAGTTGATCCGGTGTGTTATGTCCCGGTCTACATCGCCGTCTCCTTGGACAAGCGACCCGAGGTACCGAAAGTAGGAACAGACTGGTATGGGCGTTCCTGCAAGAGTAATGGGCACAAGACTGGAGAGACCGCCAAAATCGCAAAACAAATACTCTGTTTTGGTTCTGCTCAATTTCAGGCCAACGTTCTCCTTTTTTGCCACCACACCTCCAATCTGTTCTGGACCTCTAGGCCGCTCTCGGCAATCAGCACAATGTCATCGGCAAACAGCATGCACCAGGGGGCCTCTTCCTGGATGTCCGACGTCAGAGCATCCATTATCATCCGGAAGAGGTACGGGCTGAGAGCCGACCCTTGGTGCAAGCCAACCGCTACATTGAAGCTGCCGGTAGTGCCCGCTGTAGACCGGACTTGGGTACTGCATCGAATATACATTGCACGGATCAACTGTACATACTTTCCAGGTACACTTTTCTCCTTAAGGGCCCACCACAGAACCTCACGGGGCAACCGGTCGTATGCCTTTTCCAGGTCGACGAACACCATGTGCAAGTTTTTATGCGCACCTCTGTATTTCTCGCACAGTTGGCGGATAGCGAAGATGGCATCCGTCGTACCCCGACCAGGCATAAAACCGAATTGGTTCTGTGAGATTTCGCTCTCCTCTCTCAGTCGCCTTTCAATAACTTTCTCCCAAACTTTCATACTGTGTGATATTAGCTTTATTCCTCTATAATTATTGCATTCCAGCACATCACCTTTGTTTTTAAAAATGGGCACTAGCGAACTATTACACCATTCGTCAGGTATGGCTTTTTCCAGCAACAGCTTATTGAAGAATAAAGCTAACCACGTCCAACCATCCATCCGCAATATTTTCCACACTTCAACAGGTATTCCGTCCGGTCCTAATGCCTCACCATTCTTCATTCCACTTACCGCATTCCTCACTTCATCCACACTTATTCTTCTTACTAATCCCTTATTTACTGGTTTACTTTCAAGCACACTACTCCAGTCATTCTCCTCATTCATCAGTCTTTCAAAGTAACCCTTCCACCTATTCTTAATTTTCTCATCTTCCGACAGAATCATTCCAGCATCGTCTTTTACGCACTTTACCTGACAAACATCTCTCCCCAGGATGGAAGGAATCATTTGATAATTTTACAAACTGAAGAAAAGCGGCCAGTGAAAAAATTTGAATAATTGTTTTGAATAATCAAGGTGTTGCCAGTTCCCATTCCCACGGTCCATACGCCACACTTTTCAAAGGAATATTGGAAATATTTTATGGTTAATTGGTTTGGAATATACAAAATTAGCTTCGTCTTTCAAATCGACTAAAACTGATAATTAATGCTGCACTATTTATTACACTAAACATTTAAAGTAGGTATAAGGTTACAAAAACATAGTAGAACAAAATAAATCACATATAAAATAATTAAAACTTAAATAAAAATACTACATGATATAAATGCACAATCAAAAATAAAAAAAAAACAAAAAAGTACGTAAACAAATAAACCCATTAAATTATATGGTAATTAATAAATATACACAAATATAAATACATACAGTCATACACACATATAAAATATTGTTAATTAATAATAAAACATTGGCATATCAAATAGCCACTACAAAATCCTTAGTTCGCAGCAATTTTCCTGCAAAGAATTGTGCTTTATATGTTAGTACCTGAAAAGTGCGACCACCATCTCCGAACTACGAGAAAGCAAAACAAACCTCTAAGGCCGTGTAATGCTTATGTAAAGCCGCGGGCAACTTATTGTGTCTTGGCAACGCTGCCAGCGCGGACGGTCGTAGCCGGGCTGCGTCCAGCAACCGCGCGCGACGCACCGGCGACCCGCGACCCGACACCACCACGCAAGTGCCCACACTCTTCAAAAGACGGGCTCTGAAGTCAAATTTTAAATATTTCACACACAAAGGCACTCATGAAGAAAAGTCAGAAGTAGGGCGGTTCAAAATTTGACGTTTCCTATGGAGAAGACCGGCAAAAAGAAACTAACATAAAATTCATAAAGTTGCGCAACAGTTGCGTTACTGTTGCGGGACTGTTGCGCTGCAATCGTGCAACAGGGGTGCTGTGTTCGTGAATCTGCAGCTGAAATAATAAAAAAGATACGATTGGATGTGAGCCTGAATTTTCAGATGCTTGTATTTTCTGTAAGAAAGAATTTGTATCTGCAAAAACTGTCAACCATCTAATGTTTGACAGAATCACCATACAGATAAATGGGCTATAAAGGCTTTATCACGAAGCAGTACGATGGTAGTTGTGTCAGCAGATAGCGCTTCCCACATGATCCCTTTTGTGAGTCACTAAGATATTTTCTTCTCCACAGATGTTGTCGCAAAACATTTGTCGCCTGAGCCGGCAAGCATTGGTTACCACACAGACAAGAAATAAGTCACTCACGCATCTAACAATTTCAACAGCAACCGGCTGTATGCCGTATATTCATCTTCTCCAAACTCCCCGGGATGATGCCGGGCAAACTCGTAGGTATCACAGAACTGGTGCACCAGCTTCTGACCGCGGCCGTCCAGGGGGGCCGCGAGGGAAGACAGGAGGAAGGCTCGGAGGGACTCTCGAGGGTGGCGACGAAGACCTGGATCTTGACGGGCTATCTCTTCCTCTGAAAAGTGGACAAAATGACATGTTATCTTCTTTTTATTTAAGGTTATGTTTGCATGACCACTTTCTCTCCTGATGGTAAGTGAAGATGTGGTCGACGGTGAAGCACGCTTGCATAGAAGTAACCTGTTCACTCTTGACTTGAAGAGCCCAAGGTTATAGCACACCCTCAGTTTTTCATATTACTGTCTTATACTATCACTGTTGACCTGACCAAGCATACTGTAGGAACATCTTATATTAGTGCGATTATAAATATAGAACAAACTCTATAACTGGGAGACATGTTTGGCATAGTGGCTGAGTGATAGACTGCTGCACTGCGAGTTGCTTGTTTGATTCCAGCACAAAACATTTTATTGTCTGCAGATAGCTGTTTGAGTCTGGCTGTTGTGTACGTGAGTTAACAGTTTATAACAGTACTCAGGATTTTCCAGTACAGGATAAAATTAAAGAGAGAAACAAGATCTTTTTTTTAAAGAAACAAACAGAAGTCGACTAAAAGCTTCTGATTGGTGATTTGCATTCTGAGCCAACATTATTTTTATTTGTCTAGCTTTTTACTAACAGCTGTTTTTGTCATAAAAGTGGCATTAATAATAAATATGCATGTTTATAGCTTGTAAGATAATATTTTTTCAATGTAGAAATCGGGACACATTTTGGTATGTATTATTTTGCAAAAACTCATAGGAATCTTACCAAGTGTTTTGACATCATCTACAGCTCTGAACCGATAATGGTATGGTTGCTGTGGCTCCAGGATGTAATGTGACGGCTCTGTGCTCAGCAAGCGAGGCTCGTGCATGATGCGAGGCACTGCTTCTATACGACGCTCCAGCTCTTTCTTCAAACACTGGAACAAAATTCATGAAGGTAATGTAGCAGATATTTATGTGTTATGATGCATGAACACATGCGAATTTGCGAAAGACTAGTGTACTAAGGAACACTGTAGTTTCTAGATGTCTCCATTGTAGAAGGTGTGTTTAATTGTAAGTATTTAAAAGATATTCCTTCAATCACTTAAATTAGTACCAATATTGTGCTTGGAATGATGAAGACGACTCACTGACTCATATGTCGACGGGTTTTAAAAGAAACAGAATACCGACAATAACTATTTAAACAGAGCAATCTTTTTGACATTTTTTTTTGCTTATTGCAATTTTACAAGAAGCCAAACACTACGTTAAGTGTAAAACTGTGTTTGTATAGCATCAGAATTTTATAGGAGACTTCGCAGTTTCAAGCTGTTCATTACAAACTTACTTTTTTCGCATCAGTACCAATAGGTACGTGAGGACCCCTTCTCGAACGAAGAGCGAACCTTGTTATTTGTCTCTTGGCGAAGATGAACAGAATCACGAAAGTTAACACTCCACCACTTATTATGAATATAATATTCAAACTCGTGATATCCTGCATAGTGGATATTTAATAATTATTCATTAAATTGACTTCATACAATCGTAATCAATCTGAATTTTTTGTTTATATTTTCTTATATGTGCAAGTTGAGCATTAAGTGAAATATAACATCGGACATTGTGGAAGAGAGAAAGAGAAAAAAGAGAAACTTCACGTTATAAATATCAAAGCCTCTGGAACGAAAATATTTTGACATTTGAAAAGTTTGACAGTTCCAAATGACAACATTGGTTTCGTTCATTAATGTTCTTTTTAGAACAGACAGATGATGAGACTCCAAATTCGAAAATTACTGAACGATGTGTCTATATAGAACCTTCACGACAAGGGAAACTGGGCAGTATGTCTATCTCATTATTAGAGTTCCATAAGAACGTGCCGCTTGAGTAATCGTGTGAAATGTAACGATTACGAAAGTTGTATAATTTATAGGTTTTGTTACACAGTCCCAAGTAACGATCACAGCTGATTGAACTACGAATCACTTGTTTACGTTAATTTGGTCGTAAAATGGTAAAAGTTTCCGATGAGTAAATATTTTATTCGGCTGAAAAACAAAAGAATGCAGTGCATCATAACATTACAAGCCCGCAGGTACTTGCTATAAACCCGATCAGGTATCTGCCGTCATACCTAGAAACGCTTATTATTTATTCATCGTTTATCATACGCTGTCGCGTACACAAAACGAACATAAATTCCTTCATCATGATTCTTTCTATGAGGAGTTGGGCGCGGCACGAATGTCTTTGGCGGGAAACGCGGTTCGCATACTAATATGAAAATGGCGGCGACGTGCGATGACCAATAGACGTTGTTCAATTATGGAAAACGAATGTCGATTGTCAATCGACTGCCCACTGTGGCTACAATGGGTTTCTTTACAAATTTGGTGTCGTTATATTCCTTGCAATGCAATTTCGATTCAACACACATGGTTGCATTACTTTAATAGGCGCGCTCATAGAAATATTGTCTTCCTTCCATCGTTAATGTGTAATGGTAATATCGTGATTGTCTGCTTGATAGCTAAAATTAACTTGAATAAGGCGGGCCCTCAGTTAATATTATTCTGAATCGGTACCGTACCAGTAGGAGCTATAAATCTGGCAATAAAAACATACTCAGAAAACTCATTCCTTGTAAATGTATTGCGCGCTGCAACTATGCAAGTACAGATTAAATTCCTTCATCGTTATCCTATGCCGTGGTCAACGCCCATACATAAGAACATAACATGCATTAATTTGACACTTGTGGGCATAATCCGGTAGGTCGCGGGACAGGGTACCGCTGCCACGAAACTGAAAGGGCAACCGAAGAAACATACAGCACAAAGGCCATATCCAAAATAAGCTGCTTGGTTTTCTTAAAAAAATACTTATTTAATCGGTCTAGAAATCATTTTTCGTCTGACTCTATGTTCTGCTTGCTAATATGCTATTTGTTGTGTCTAATTCCCGGATGATTTCACCTTTAGTGCTTAGTTTGTGCATGGATGTCTGATGAGACAACAATTCAATTAAGAACACGGTTATCAAATCAAACTATTTATTATTTCCATTTGAATTAAGACACACAATTAACCATTTTACAGAGCAGACCCAGAAGCAGACGCCATGACAGATTGAGGCACAAGGCAAACTTGCATTTACAGCCAAGTGGCTGTGTTGCCACACAACACTATTGCCGTGGCGTGGTTTTCTGTTTTCTGCGAAAACCTTGGAGCTGTCACGTGGACTGATAAAGAATGAAATGCCACAAATTCTATTCAAGAAGATAACGAAGTTGTCTTAAAAAAAATATTTCGTCATATCAAATACTAAATACATGACTCCTGAAGTCCTGATACGTCCCATTAACGACTTCCTATCCGACAAACAAAATACTCATTTTAAAGTTAAACTTTCAATCAGCAAGCAACGCATCTTCAGTCGTGACATCTCATTTAGCAGCAGTTCTGTCCCATTGACGAGTCGCTGCTAAAATCTCTGGCCTTGAATCTGAGGTTATTGTTACTAAAGAGTAAAGTGATACAATTTGTTTGTAGACTTTATAGATCGACACATAATAATATGTATGTAGGTACCTAGATCGTTCCGTTTGCTTGGTCTAGGTATTGTTTGGTATCTCGTTGCGGAGAGCTAACTTTGGTAATTCAATCATAGACACCATTCGGCTTTTATTTCACTTCCATTTTATTTGCAGTCGGTGAAACAAGATTTTTCTTCTATTCACCCTTTTAGTCGTCACTCTATCACACTCTTTTTTCTTTCATATCGTTTCTCCTTCACACAATCCTACACAAATAAAATGATTCGTCTGTTTAGTCTTCGACTGTTCAGTCTTCGTCTCCGTCACCATCCAGTTTTCCCACAAAAGAATACGGTTTTAAGCGTAGGGTCTAAGTAAATGTACGAGCACGTATTGTCTTCTTAAAAATTGATTCTTGCAAAATAATATCGCGGTGGGTGGTCCTCCGGATATGAATAATGTTCTTTTCTGACAGGTAGCTTTGGAGAATATTAATGTCTACTTACAGCAGTAGTTGTGGTAAGTGCATATTTAAGTGACTAAGGGACGGGACCTTTGATTTTGAGTTCAAGACCCATTCAACTTTTCTAACAGTGGGTTACACATACGCAACTTTGTCAAGTCGAGTTACCAGTCTGTGGTCCTGTGGGTACAAGCATTGCAATGGTATGTTCCACGTACTCCACCGGACATCCTGGGGTCTCCATATTAGGCGGGGACGATTACCGTTGTGTGGCCCTTGTAGCTGTACTTCCATGAAAGTAATAGGTTCAATCGAGCTTATTTTCCCGGAGGTCAATTAAAGATTTATCTAGTACAGCATGCGTTCTAACTAAGAAGACCAGTGTCTATGGTCAACAAGTGACGTCAATAGAAGGTGGTCTTCCTAATTGGATCGCACCATACAATGGTGTCGGATGGGAGTCTATTATGACCAGTCAGGTACAAACCCAGACCATTTAAAATTAGTGTCTAAACACACTATGCCGAAGTTACGCGACCGAAGTTCGGCACAATTACGCCTGCAATGCTATTTGAATTACTGACGACACACTATGCCGAAATTACGTCGCGTCATAGCGTACAGCGTAACTTCGGTCGGGCGTAAGTTCAGCGGCAACTTATTCTGTGACTACACATTATACCCGACCGAAGTTCGGTTCGATTACCGACGAAGATCCGGGGGCGGGGAGCAGCAGGGAGCCGCCCGCGCCACCCGCGCCGAATTTCTGCCGCGTAAGTTCGGCACTTATGGTGTGTCATATCAGCCTTGTATCAGCCAAATACGTCGGAACGTGAAATCAGCCTCCGAACTTCGGTCGCGTGACTTCGGCATAGTGTGTTTAGACACTTAGAGCATCAAAACACGCAAAAATTCACTTCCGTATAAAATATTATGTGTTTGTCATTGTCACCGAGCTAGACTCCAAGCTATCAACTCCTTAGAACGTAAACACACGTACGATATAAAAAAAAGGTTTACTGCTCTCTGGACTTGTTGCAACAAGTCTCTTTATTAAAAGATAGGATTGCATGTTCCGTAGGGCAAGCCTTCAGCACGGTTTCATGGATGACTGAAAATTTCATAGTTTTTATCCTACTTGATTGAAACAACGCCGGGAAGGTAGCAAGAGTCAGTGACGAATAAGCTATAGGAAATAAGAAATAAACAAAATACCTAACACTTTCTTATTTTCGCGCAACAAGAGTGCACTGAATGAAAATGCTTCGGGTATGTTTTCGTAACGCTGACCATCCAACGGTTGCTGAGCCTGGTCGTCAAGGCGTTTACGTGGGGTGGGTTTTGTTGGAAACATATGGATAGTGGTAGCTGAACACAACCGCCGCGCCGGATCTCTCGAAAATGTCTTTATTCGTGTGACTCTGCACCATATTTATATTTATTCTTTAAGGTGCCGCTCGCACCGGAGACCGAGACAGGAGACAGCGACCGGAGACCGCGACAGGAGACCGGCGACAGTACTTAACATTAGACAATGTATGAGCGGCAGTTCGCGAGCGAGACAGCGACAGGAGACAGATACGGTAACAATCGCCGGTCGCGGTCTCCTATCTAGTCTCCTGTCGCGGTCTACGGAGCGAACCGGCACCTTTACGCATCTTTTGTGGTTTCTGTCTACCCTCATGAAAAAGGCGGGAGGTTTGTGTGTTAATCTTGATAATGAGCTTTCAGGTTTGATTATGCAGATTAAACACCTTCAGACATTTAATGTCAGACGCTTCTGCGATCTGTGAATCGGCGATTACTACATACAAGACCCATTTAAGTTATCACCAACTGTAACTTAGTAATTTAGGTATATGGATTATGGCCCTCTCCATCTTACAGAGAAGATGCTTGACTCTCAAAAGTGAAATCATTCAAGGCTTACCTATTCAGTTTTTCCAAAATTTTCAAAATCAACTGTCCCGCACAAAATACTCCCTCGTAAATCCACAACCAACACCAAAGCGCATGAGCATTCATATCGCGTCTCACAGCCACCACAATGGCGACGGCACGCGAAGATATGCGCACGCGACGAACTTAGGGCATGATAATTTAACAGTGGCGAAATATTGTTTCGTAAAATACTTCCAGTGTTATGTAGATCTTTTGCTATTTACCCACAGCAAAAAACCTAGCTATACTATTATAGCTAGGTTTTTGGAGAAAACAAGTTCATGGTGCCATTTCTGTCGTGTCCTCCATGTCCTGTCAATTGTACAGAAACTGACGGATGCTTTGAAAGCACCAAACTCGTAGCCCAATTCTGGACCAAATCAAAATAAATTGCCAATTTGCTATCAACACGTTATGAAGAAGAAATGAAGTTGTAGACGTGAGAATTGAGATGTAGTAGACCCCGGCACAAAACCATAGATTATAAGAATAAACTGAGCCTCTTCTTAATCAAAATACTTTTATCAGATTGATCGTGGTTGCGCAGACGAGGTACACATCGAGATGGCGAGATGTTTGAAGGGTCCAGTTGGGTCCAATGATAGATGATGAGTTTGGTCATCTTAGCAGGTATTAGCTCGGTCCTTGGTTTATGTCTATGGCACGTTCCCCGTTGACTGTTGTCAACACATCTTCGCGTACGGGGTATGCAACTACCTGTTAGGAAACCCTTTTCATCATTTGTAAACGGGACCATAATGACATGTAAGTCTTTGTTTGCTGGAGTGGCTGCAAATCGTGACGTTTAGGGTTCAATTCTTAGGACGGAAAGCATCGGTTTTCCTGTTAGCGGATTCTTGGAAGCTTCGGTAGCTTCGAATTTATTTGTCCTGAGAAACGACACGACGGTAAATGAGCACAAAGATGTAAATGGTGTTCTTAAAGTCGCTTATAGTTTATGATTTAAAGGGTTATAGTTACCTAAGTACGGTCATCAAGATCTGATGAATAAAGCTAATCTAGTTAAATCTGTAACATATAGTACGTCAATAGGTGCGTCCATATAGAACGAGCAGCCTCGCGAGGCATTTGCCGCGCGAAGCAGCTCGGTTAGTGTGGACGTGTCTCGGCCGAGGAAAGCGAGCTGCCGCGGGCGATCGACCGAGCGCCCGAGCCATCCAGTGTCGGCTTTTGTTTTGCTTGCGTAAATTATTTTGTGCCTCGATCGAGAAACAATTGCGCGTCCAAATAGAGCAAGCAGCTTCGCGAGGCATTTGCCGCGCAAAGCAAAAGCCTCGCGACAGGGCCGCGCCGCCCCTATGTGCGAAGTGTGCGGCGCACACAGGCGCCAGGGCTACAGAGGCGCCGGATGACCAGTGCCAATTGTTGAAATTATTTTTGTCACATTACAACATATATTAATACTTGAGTATCGATAAGTAAGTAGATACAAGTCTCCCGAGACGATACTTATCTAAACTATTTGAATTGACCCACTGTTTATATTTTGGGTTTTGTATACATGAATTACGAGCTCTGCTTTAAAATCAAAAGAACCGCCGGCCGCGCCACATTCGTTATGATAGCCGACTATTTTTATTAGTATGTATTTTATTACAAAGGCCGTGCCGTGGCTTAGTTTATAAACGTTACCCGATGCGAACCGACGGGGATGCCCCACAACAATTACAAACATTCTATCGAAATGCGTATTACCTAGTGGAGTCGCGAGTACGGCGCGTACTGGCGGAAAACTGATAAAACTGATGAAAATATTACAGCAAAAAATTTGAATTTATGAAAAAAAATTGAAAGACGACTACATAAAAGGCGCTTCAAAGGTTTTGCACACAGGCGCTTCATAGGTTTTGCACACAGGCGCTGCAAGGGGTCGGCGCGGCCCTGCCTCGCGAGGCTGCTCGCTCTGTGTGGACGCACCTAATAATATTCGCAACCAGCGTGCTTTTATGACCAGATTCATTCGATAAAAATGAAAAAAAATAGAATATTTTACTCTATTGCTCAAGCAATAGAGTAGATTACTAGCTGATCCCCACGATTTAACCCGCTACTCGTCAACCTATTGGTCGTAGCGTGATGTTTTATAGCCTATAGCCTTCCTCGATAAATGGACTATCCAATACAGAAAGAATTTTCCAAATCGAACCAGTAGTTCCTGAGATTAGCGCATCCAACCAAACAAACTCTTCAGCTTTATAATACAGTGAAACCTGGTTAAGTGAGACATCAAGGGACCTGCAAATTTGTCTCACTTATAGAGGTATCCCACTTACGCAGTGTCTCAGATATCCAGGAATAAATAAATATCTGTCTCATTTACAAAGGGTTCCATTAATACAGGACAGAATACAGGTTAACTCAGTTATAGAGGTCCGATTATTTTTAAAATTAGATAAATGCGGAATTTTCGGGACATACAAAATGATTTTATCTCAGTTAGATACAGAGGTTAATGCATATAAAATTTACTCGCTCTCTCATTTATAGAGGTAACTGACGATAAAATCAAAAGAACAAATCCCAAATATAGAGGTTTGTTTCGTCCCACTAACAGAGGTAATTCAGTGCCAAAGTGTTGGGACCTCAGCATGAGTACCAGTTATGGAGGTTTCTCACTTATCCAGGTCCCACTTAACCAAGTTTCACTGTATTAGTATAGACTAGCTGACCCGTGCCCACTTCGTAGGGCGGTAAAATATACATGATATCTTTATAGGTTGCATTTTTAGATCACCAGGTGGCGCTTTGTGGTTTTTGCCTACCCTCATGGGAAAAAGACAAGTGTATGAGTAGTTATAGTATGTGAAAATTCAGTAAAGTCGCTTTTGAAAAGGACTCAAGAGGACGAGAAATCAGTATACATTGTCATTTCTCATTTAATTGATGTAGAGGAAAGAAAGAAAAAACATTAGAGTACATAATTCAGTAAAGTCGCTTTTGAAAAGGACTCAAGAGGACGAGAAATCAGTATACCTACATTGTCATTTCTCATTTAATTGATGTAGAGGAAGGAAAGAAAAAACATTAGAGTACATAATTCAGTAAAGTCGCTTTTGAAAAGGACTCAAGAGGACGAGAAATCAGTATACCTACATTGTCATTTCTCATTTAATTGATGTAGAGGAAGGAAAGAAAAAACATTAGAGTACATAATTCAGTAAAGTCGCTTTTGAAAAGGACTCAAGAGGACGAGAAATCAGTATAACTTTGTCATTTCTCATTGCTACGAGGAAAGAAAAAACATTAGAGTACATAGATACCTGCGTGGGTTACTGATGGATTATTATAAAATAAAAATGACTAATACACGATCTTTCATTGTTGTAGCATATTTGGAACTGGCATACTAACTAGTAGCAGTTCCAAATATGCTGCTGATGCACAAATGGCAAAAACGGAACCCTTATAGATTCGTCATGTCTGTCTGTCTGTCCGTCCGTATGTCACAGCCACTTTTTGTCGAAAGTATAAGAGCTATCCTGTTGAAACTTGGTAGGTAGATGTATTATGTGAACAGCATTAGGATTTTTACACAAAAATGAAACAAAACAAATTTTGGGGGTGCCCCCCATACTTAGAATTGAAACTCAAAATTTTTTTTTTGCCATACCCATACGTGTGGGGTATCTATGGATAGGTCTTTAAAAAATATATTGAGGTTACTAATATCATTTTTTTCTAAACTTAACAGTTTGCACGAGACACACTTCCAAAGTGGTAAAATGTGTGTGGGGACACACATTTTACCACTTTGGAAGTGTGTCTCGTAACCCCCCTGTAACTTCTAAATTAAGAGAATGATAAAACTAAAAAAATATATAATATACTTAGAACTCAACAAAAACCTCCAACGAAAATTGGTTTGGATGAGATACAGTTAGCAGTTTTTGAGATATAATACATTTTCAAAAACCGCAAATATAACTTTGCCATTCATACAAACAGTGTGAAAAACAAAGTTATATTTATTGTTTGTGTATATTACTTACTTATTTTAATATAATTATATCCCTAATCTATGCTGGCTACTACGAAACCCTTCATGGGCGAGTGCAACTCGCGCACTTGGCCGGTTTTATCGTGGCAAGATCATCAAATATGAGTCCCACCCAAGGGGAACGATGGGAGGGACTGTCAGGTTTCATCATCATCAGCGTATAATGTTCCCACGGCTGGGACACAGGCCTCCTCTCTGTGAGAGGGAGTGGGCCAAAATCCACCACGCGGTCCCAGTGCGGGTTGGTGGCTGTCAGGTTTGTAGAGACTAAATCCACAGTTACTCTTCAATAGCTCTTTACGTTCCGGGGTCACTGTTACCTGCTAAGACAGTCCCGCGACCCTGAAACATCATAATTATGTCAGGCTCAATAAATCTTGGACTTACGAGTATCTACCGAATCTGTCAAATAATACCAATCGAACATTAACCTTCTGGTATGGTGATAAGGTTTTTTTTTAAACTTTTGCTTCACACCAGGAATTTTCTCCTGTATCGTGGGTGCGTTTACAAACATATAAACTCACATACACAAACATCCAGACCCGGAACAACTACTTGTAGATCATACAAATATTTGTTCCGTGCGGGGATCGAACCCGCGACACACTGCGCAGCAGTCGTTCGCACAGCAACTGCGCTAACCGAAGAGGTTGATAATCTCTATTAAAGAAATTTGACAGATTGAGGTAGGTTGATATGTTAATATGCTGGCGTCTGTATACCTATTGGATACCGAAACGAAAAAACCGGCCAAGTGCGAGTTGGACGCGCCCATGAATGGTTCCGTAGTAGCAAGCATAGAGTAGGGATATAATTATAATTATTGAAATTAGTAAGTAATATACAAAAACAATAATAATAACTGGTTACGCTGCGTAGAAAGAACGGTTAGGTCTTTTATCTATAACTTCATGTCATTGAACGACGAATCTGATTGGCTGTGGATGGTCCTATCCTCTATCCCATTCCCGCACATATCTTCTCGCTTTAGTACGAGAGAGACCGCTTAAAAAGCGGCCGCAGTTGAAACTCGTGGCCAATCGGTTACCAACAACGCGCACCTCACGTCAGAGCGCTCCAGTTGCCTGCACTCGACAGCCGCTCCTCAGCCGCGAGGACGTCCCCGGAGAATTAAGGTATTGTGCAATCCTTCCTATATTTCGATCTGCATTCTGTCTTGTGTTCCCGGCAGAACGTAATTTCCATGTCTTTCGTTCACAGCCAATTAGCAATTAGAAAAATTTAGCATAACCCGCGCTTCCATTTGGTCCTAACGAGCCTGGATAGTTATTGAAATCAGTGATAACCATTCGCCATTCGTAGTCGGTAAAAATACTCGTATTCTAATTAGTTTTGTACCAAACACTTGTCTCGCCGACAGGTGTAGGTATATCGTTAAATTCTCGGTAAAACCGTTGTATATTCGTAACACCAGCTAGTAATCGTTACTATAACTGGTTATTTCGCTTAATCCCGCATTATTTTAAAATATTACCGTTGAATTACCGCTTCGCGCTCAATCACCGACGCATTATTGTAAAAATAAATACCCACTTAGGTAAATTATTCGCTCACATCGCTTTCACAACGTATTTCGCGTGTTACATATTTATTTAATTATCGTTATTAGAAGGTTGCTAGATGGCGCCTACAGATATTACTCTTAAACGATTGTTAGGAAAAAGAGATCGAATATTTTCTCGTATGCAACGTATTTGCGATAAATTGAAAAATATTGATTCGGAGGAATTCGATAAAGAATCGTTCTTGTGTGACTGTGAAACAATAGATTCGTTGCGTACTGATTTTGAATGTGCGCTGGACGATATAATCGCTCATGAACTTAAATTAAATCCTGATTATGTCGTCGACTATCAGGCACTTTCTTCATTCGAAGACTTACTGGGTAGGGTGAAGCGGGCAGAGAAGAAATTGCAGGTTCAGGCACCTAGTGAATGTAAGAAATCTCCTCGCTTGCCCCCGATTGAAATACCCGAATTTAATGGGGATATTAAAAATTGGTCGCTGTTCATCGCCAGTTTTCGAAATGCCGTGCATAATAATAGTTCGCTAACAGCATGCGAGAAATTATATTATTTAATTGGAAAATTAACAGGCAAAGCTCGTTCGATATGTGCAGGAATTACTCCGTCAGCTGATAATTACCCTCTTATATTCGATTCACTTTGTGAAAGGTATGAAGATAAACGGCAATCGGCAACTTCATATCTAGATCAATTATTTGAATTTAAATCTATTTCGTCAGGTTCGCCGGCTACTTTAGAATCATTTCTCGATAAATTCGCAACGTCGGTAGCCGGGTTTAAAAACATAAAGGTCCATGACCACGCTGATTTTATTTTATTGCATATCGCTCTTAAAAAACTCGACATAGACACTGTACGGGCATTCGAATCTAATCATCAATTAAAATCAAGTAGTTCCGAAATTCCATCTTTTAGTGAATTAGTTGAGTTTGTTCGTGAGCATATAAAGGTGTTAGAACGAACTTCGTCAACGGTCTCTAACAATAAATCACCTGCAAATCGCAAACATACTAATGCATACACCTGTATAGCTAATAACGAACCTACCGCGTGTGTTTTGTGTAAGGAGAAACATGATCACGTATATAAGTGTAAAGTATTTAATAGTTATAAACCCGATCAGAGATTTAAGTTTGTGAAATCAAACAATTTATGCATTAATTGCTTAAGTCCAAAACATCGTGTGTCCGCTTGTGGGTCAAAGTCCACTTGTAAAAAATGTAGCTCTAAACACCATAGTTTGTTGTGCTTCGGCAATAAATTGAGCGACGCGCACGGTTCAAGGTCGACCGGCGCTCGCACGCCCTCTGCTGAGAGACTTACGAAGCAGACTGATATATCGTTGTGCGCGACTGATGAGAACCGTATTAATTCTTTATACCGGGGCCCAACCACCATATTGATTGCTACCGCGCAAGTTATTGTAGTAGATTCTTTTGGCAAAGAACATATTGTTCGCGCAATATTAGACAGCGCTTCTCAAAGTAACTTTATCACGCGGGATTGTTGTCAACTTTTGGGTTTGAACATAAATAATAAACCTGCCTGTGCAACTGTCAGGGGCATAGGAGGTGCTAGTAAACAAATACAGGGTTCCGTACAAATTAAATTTTATTCTCGTTTCAATCGTAATATAAACTATAATATTGAGTCATTCGTAATAGATAAAATTACTGAACGTTTGCCAACTGCCACGGTTGACGTTTCGCTTTTGCATAATTTTAAAAACTTACAGTTAGCAGACGATACATATTTTTCTTCAAATCCGATTCAATTATTGATCGGTGCTTCGACTTTCCCGCACTTACTCTTATCTACCAGAGTTCAAGGTCAGCCTACACATGCGTCTCCAATCGCCTTGCAAACTGTACTCGGCTATGTAATTGTCGGTAAGGCGCCGATTCTCATCGATGACAATTCGACCGTTTCGTATTGTTGCACCGCGGAGCCGTTAGACGTAGCGATACGGAAATTCTGGGAATTGGAAGAAGTAAATGTTCCCCCGGTACTCAGCCTAGATGACAAATTATGTGAGGAGTTTTATGCCCGCACTACCACTCGAAATAGTGACGGACGATACGTAGTCGCTTTGCCTTTCAAGGGTGATGTCGAATCCCTGGGCAACTCACGTCAAGCAAGTGAACGCCGGTTTCTCTGCTTGGAAAGGAAGATGCAAGCTTCTCCTAATTTAAAGGCCGCGTACGACAACGTCATCCTAGAATATTTAGAGAAGGGCTATATTTCACCTACAATTCCTGATCCTTCGGAACCTTCGTACTACATTCCGCATCATGGTGTGATCCGAGATGATAAGGTCACAACCAAACTTCGTGTCGTTCTCGATGGTAGTTGTAAAACTACTACCCGCGTTTCGCTTAATGATCTCTTGTATGGTGGACAGAACCTACAAGGGAATTTGTTTAACATTATAGTTAATTTTCGTTTGTTTTCGATCGCGCTTTCATCAGACATTCGTCAGATGTTTCCCAGCATTGGAGTCCGAGAACCTGATCGGCGTTTCCAACGCATCTTGTATCGTTTTTCGCCGCAGGAACCTTTGCAAGTTTATGAGTTCAATCGTGTCGTTTTTGGACTCAAATCTAGCCCCTTTCACGCGCTGCGAACTATTAAGCAGCTGGCGGAGGATGAGGGTGACTCGTACCCTCAGGCTAAAGCCATTGTCGCCACGGGATTGTACATGGACGATTTTGTCCATTCCGTCCTCACGGAAACCCAGGGCATTTCTACCGCTTCAGAGATGATTGGTCTCATGAAGGCGGGTCAATTCGAGTTGGTCAAGTGGACCAGTAATTCGCAAGTAGTATTGAATTCTATCCCGCTTTCGCATCGTCTGCCAGCTGACAAGGAGTTCGACGGGTCCGACCAACATAAAGTACTTGGTTTGTGTTGGTCGCCCACGTCAGATCACTTCGCCATGAGAGTAAACACTCCCACTCAGACTTGTACTAAGCGTACAATATTATCGTGCATCGCTAAAACATGGGACGTCATGGGATTTGTCGCGCCTGTCGTCTTGCATGCCAAGCTTCTTATCAAGAAGCTTTGGCTATGCAACTGTGACTGGGATGAGACACCACCTGAAGATATAGTCAGGTTGTGGACTCGCTTTAGGGAAGAGCTTCCTTTGCTCTGCAACATAAAAATCCCACGCCACGTTGGTATTGTCGCTGATAGTGTGGTCACACTCTTAGCTTTCGCGGACGCTAGCGAGAAAGCATACGGGGGAGTGATTTATTTCCACGTCCACAATAGCGATGGCAATACAGTCAATTTGATAACAGCTAAGTCTAAGGTCTCTCCCAAAAATGTAGTTTCTCTCGCTCGTCTTGAGCTCTGTGCTATTCTTGTGTTATCCCAGCTAATAAGAAATGTCGTGGTCGCTTGTCAAAACCGAATAGTTTTCCGTGACATATTCGCATTTTCGGATTCGACGGTCGCGCTCTGTTGGGTACATTCGTCGCCCCATCGTTGGAATACCTTTGTAGCCAACAGAGTTTCGAAAATACAAAGCGATTTGTCACCGCAAAATTTATATCACGTGTCCGGTGCGGACAATCCAGCAGATTGTCTTTCACGCGGACTCACACCCTCACAAATTATAGACCATCCGCTTTGGTTCAGGGGACCCCCGTGGGCTCACTTGGACATTTCACAATGGCCTGTCGCTCCTTTCAATCCCTCCTCAGTGTCTGAAGCACCTGAAGAGAAGAAAAATTCGTTGTTAGTCGCTGCACCTAACGAAAGATCTTCTATTCTTTGTTTAGTCGATCGTATCTCGTCTTGGAGTAAATTACTTAGAGTGGTAATTTACGTTTGTCGTTTTGCTAAGTTGTTACCGGTTAATAACCGCATGTCAGCATCGGATTACGATTTCGCTGAACTACTCATTCTACGTGAAATTCAACGCTTCTATTTCTCAAAGGAAATTGCCAGACTCAGAGAAGGCAAGGATTGTAGTCATTCTCTTCGGCACTTGAAACCTTTCCTCAAAGACGGACTCATTAGAGTCGGAGGCCGTTTAAGAAATTCAGATTTGGGTTATGAAGCGAAATATCCAATTCTACTCCCAAGAAAAGATCCTATTCTGAATTTGCTTGTCGAATACCATCATAAATTGAATTGCCACGCGGGTCCCGACCTGCTGATGTCACTGTTACGTCAAAGATATTGGATACTTTCTGCACGCAATTTAATTAGGAATAGGATTCATAAGTGTCTTCCCTGCTTTCGTCTCCGTCCCAAGCCAAGTTTCCCTGAGATGGCAGATCATCGGTCTTGTCGTGTAGTTCAAGCAACTAAACCGTTCGTTCACACGGGCACGGACTACGCTGGTCCCTTCAAGGTTACCATGTCTCGCGGCCGAGGCATTCGTTCTACCAAGGCATACGTGTGTCTGTTCGTCTGCATGACTACACGCGCGGTACATATCGAACTAGCCGGTGATCTTAGTACAGTCAGTTTTATGAGTGCTTTCAAACGATTCCTATCAAGGCGCGGCCCGGTTAGTAGGATTTACTCGGACAACGGGACAAATTACATTGGCGCTAAGCGTAAACTTTCGGAACTTCACGACTTCCTTTGTTCGAAATATCACAACACCGAATTTGGTCACATGTTAGCTGAAAATCGCATAAATTGGTCACTTAATGCCCCGACTGCTAGCCATTTCGGCGGTAATTGGGAGGCTAATATTAGAAGTTTAAAGATTCACTTATACCGTGTAATAGGTGATACCATCCTTTCGTTTGAAGAGTTAAATACCGTTCTTACTCAAGTCGAATCAGTAATGAATACTAGACCTCTTTGTAGGACACTCTCTAGTGATCCTTCAGAACCACTAGCTTTGACTCCAGCGCACTTTCTGAATCTCACCCCTTTAAAATACTTGCCTGCCGAGGAGATAGACGAGAGAACAATTGTTTCGAGACATAAATTGTTAGACCAATTAGTACAATCGTTTTGGAAGCGCTGGAGAAGCGGATATCTTCACACTTTACAATCGCGTCGTAAATGGAACACGCCGATCGATCCAGTCACTGTCGGTACGGTTGTGATTCTCATAGTAGATAATTCGCCCCCACTTCACTGGCCTTTGGGTGTCGTGGAAGAAGTTTTTCCTGACTCCACAGGAGTCACTCGCATCGCCCGAGTTAAGACATTGACTGGATCCTACTTGCGTCCCGTCGTTCGTCTTTGCCCATTGCCTAAACAATAAATTCGGCTCTCGTCATCCAAGGTTAGGTTAGCATTAGTAATTAATTATTTGATTTCATTGATATTTACGTATAGATAATAGTTTAAATTGTAGTTTAATTTCACGAATTTCGCCTTTAACTCTTGAAGGCATCCCTTCAAGCCCGGGGGGAATGGTTACGCTGCGTAGAAAGAACGGTTAGGTCTTTTATCTATAACTTCATGTCATTGAACGACGAATCTGATTGGCTGTGGATGGTCCTATCCTCTATCCCATTCCCGCACATATCTTCTCGCTTTAGTACGAGAGAGACCGCTTAAAAAGCGGCCGCAGTTGAAACTCGTGGCCAATCGGTTACCAACAACGCGCACCTCACGTCAGAGCGCTCCAGTTGCCTGCACTCGACAGCCGCTCCTCAGCCGCGAGGACGTCCCCGGAGAATTAAGGTATTGTGCAATCCTTCCTATATTTCGATCTGCATTCTGTCTTGTGTTCCCGGCAGAACGTAATTTCCATGTCTTTCGTTCACAGCCAATTAGCAATTAGAAAAATTTAGCATAACCCGCGCTTCCAATAACTTTGTTTTTCATAGTGTTTGTATGAATGGCAAAGTTATATTTGCGGTTTTTGAAAATGCACTATATCTCAAAAACTGCTAACTATATCTCTTCCAAACCAATTTTCGTTGGAAGTTTTTGGTGAGGTCTACATTATATATTTTTTTTTGTTTTATCATTCTGTTATTTTAGAAGTTACAGGGGGGGACACACATTTTACCACTTTCGAAGTGTCTCTCGCGAAAACTGTTCAGTTTAGAAAAAAAAACCGGCCAAGTGCGAGTTGGACTCGCCCATGAAGGGTTCCGTAGCAGCAAGCATAGATTAGAGATATAATTATATTGAGATTAGTAAGTAATATACACAAACAATAAAAATAACTTTGTTTTTCATAGTATTTGTATGAATTGCAAAGTTATATTTGCGGTTTTTGAAAATGTACTATATCTCAAAAACTGCTAACTGTATCTCATCCAAACCAATTTTCGTTGGTAGTTTTGGTTGAGGTCTACATTATATATTTTTTTTAGTTTTATCATTCTCTTATTTTAGAAGTTACGGGGGGGGGGACACACTTTTTACCACTTTGGAAGTGTCTCTCGCGCAAACTGTTCAGTTTAGAAAAAAATGATGTAAGTAACCTCAATATCATTTTTAAAGACCTATTCATAGATACCCCACACGTATGGGTTTGGTGAAAAAAAATTTTTTGAGTTTCAATTCTAAGTATGGGGGGCACCCCCAAAATTTGTTTTGTTTTGATTTTTGTGTGAAAATCCTAATGCGGTTTACATAATACATCTTTCTACCAAGTTTCAACAGGATAGCTCTTATACTTTCGACAAAAAGTGGCTGTGACATACACGGACAGACAGACAGACAGACAGACAGACAGACAGACATGACGAATCTATAAGGGTTCCGTTTTTGCCATTTGGCTACGGAACCCTAAAAAATGATATTAGTAACCTCAATATCATTTTTAAAGACCTATCCTTATATACCCCACACGTATGGGTTTGGTAAAAAAATTTTTTTGAGTTTCAATTCTAAGTATGGGGGCACCCCCAAAATTTGTTTTGTTTTTATTTTTCACATGATAAGTACATCTACTTACCAAGTTTCAACAAGATAGCTCTTATACTTTCGACAAAAAGTGGCTGTGACATACGGACGGACAGACAGACATGACGAATCTATAAGGGTTCCGTTTTTGCCATTTGGCTACGGAACCCTAAAAATGAGTGGCGGAGGAGTAAGCAGTCATAATTAAACTTCGTTTAGTCTACCAATCTAGATCTTTATCACAATTGAAACACTGCCTCTAATAAAAGGAACCCCAGAGCTCAGATGCTCAGTCAGCGTGCACCCCACGTCAACATGAAAGCTACATAGAACATAACCCGTAGGTGGATGATGAATGGGCCAGTGATGTAACCAATCATGACTCACTAATCATATAATTAGGCCCTCTAAACGATTCTAATAAGTGCGTAGTGGCCCGCCATTCATGCGAGACAGTTAGAAATTAAACGTTTGGTTTGAAAAACATGTGGTCGTTTAATGAACTGAATGTGGCATAGCAACTGATATAAATAGTAACTATGTGACCAGATACCCTTCGGGACACTAGATAGATACGGGTCCTTCGGGTCTATAATTTTACGGTACAATTGGCACAGTAGTGAAGCGTTTGGCGGTGTTGCATGTCTCCGGTTCGATTCCCGCCTATATCGCCTACTATAAGGAATAGTTTAGTATCTCACTGTTTGAGTATGTCAGTTTTAATGTTTGTAAACACATACAGGAACTCAGGAACAATACCTTTGCCTAATCTTACGTTTGATTCTTACATTATCAATCACGTTAGGCGCAGTTAATGATAACTCTTCAACTTCAAAAATAGACCAAATTATTATTCAAGACCGGTGTCCCCAAACATAATTAATTGACCAAAACAAAGTTTCTATTCGTATCACCCACAGTTCATTGAAAAACAACCGATTAATCGTCCACGTCAGTTTCTGTGTTCAGTTTACCAAAGGATCTTTCGGACAAAAAATCTTCCACCTCATGTAGGGCCTACATTTTTTTTAATTCGACAGTTAAACCATTATTTCAATATGTATTCATGTCACACGCATCCCCTCCCATATAACAATGGGTAGGTAGCGTACCATTTCGTCGCAGGAAACGACGCACGCGCAAGTTTTTCAAAATGGTATCCTAGCTAGTACCTTCCAACACCGCCCAGGTAAGGCGTTATAAGTGCGTCTGGATGCTAAGGAGACAGCATACCATAAATAAAAAGGATATCCTGGCTGGTTTCCGTTTGATAGTTTATATTTCTCAACGCGTATCCTGCGCGTGATTCTCATTTAAGTTTTGTTGTTCTTCCTTCCGTGTGAAAGGTGACAAAACGATACCTTTGTTCATTTTTTTTTATAAACCCTGAAAGCATGACCTGTGATCACTTGGGAGAAATATTTGCTTGGTCGAGTAGTCAGCGTTCAAGACCATATGAGGCATGCTCTTAATTACAAAAAGTAATAGTTATTAATCTATTACTTTTTGGGGTTCCTAAACTTTTCAGCTCGCGGCGCACATAGAGGTTTAGAATTTTTTCGCGACGCCCTAGCTAATTGATACCAGGTCAGGTGAATAATAAAACAATAATACCTAGTTCCGAACTCCACGAAATTAGAGCACGTGAATCTGGGTTTGTTGCTGCAAAAGAGATCAATGAGACTATCCTCTTCTTTCTGGTGCACATTTTATAGAAACTTTGTTTCACGCAATATCAATCCGGAGAATGGTTGACTCTCGCGTCTTACAACGCCCCTCTGTACTCTCTGCGACGCACCAGAGTGTCGCGACGCACAGTTTAGGAACCCCTGGAGTATACATTATAGTACTGGCTTTGAGTACGGGTAACGTCATGTTTAGCGCAGTACCTAGCTGAGCGATTGGCTGTATGCTATGTGTTGCAGGTTCCATCCGCACACCGAAAAATATTTGTATGGCCTACACTCCTACAATTAATTGTTCCGGGTGTAGGTACATAGCTGTTTGTGTATGTGACTTTAAATGTTAGTAACTGCTGGGTGCATATACCCACAGAAGAAATTCAAAGATTTAAAAAAGTTTTGCGGTTTTTTTAAGTTCTGTTTTTATTTTTGTAACTAGCTTCCGCCCGCGACTCCGTCCGCGCGAATGTCGGTCTTCGCGTGGATGGTTTATTTCTCCATTTTGAGTAACTCTGACAATGACATCTTATAAATATCTATTGGACCCAAATACGGCTAAGCCTATAATAATTAAGGAGATCTATTGAGCTACTGCTGTTGAGCTCGCGTTCTGTAGTAAGTATTTTTTTCATAGTAATTCCGACCTTGTATTTACAAATAACTGATCGGAACAGGGGGGGAGGGGTTTTGGTCCTCTATACCAAAAATAACAGAATTGAAATTTGAATTACTGTTTAACTTTATGATAAAACTTAGTAGCCGAGTCTTGTGTAGCTATTCCAATTAGGACGTAGCCCGCAAGTGCACTGCTAGTTAAGTCACACAGAAAAATAATAAAGTCGCAAGTCGGTAGTCATTAACTCTCGGAGAATCTTAACACCGCGATTCAGAAATGCGCGTCATAGGCACAACGCCATCTAGTGGTGAGTGATGGAACCTTTTTATAAATCAATGGAGGCAGGCGTGGCGTAATGTTGATAATACTACTACTTGATAATAGGTGTCGCCAGTGGTTCCATAATAAGGTTTGTTACAGATTTTTTTCTACGTATTTTTCCAGGATAAAAAGTATCCTATTTTATGCCCAGGATAATAAGGTATAATTATACCAAGTTTCATCGAAATCGAACCGTTAGTTTTCACGTGATGCCTGCACATACAGACAGACAGACAGACAGACAAAAATTTTTTTAATCACATATTTGGGTTTGGTATCGATCCTGCAACACCCCCCGCTATTTATTTTTTCAATATTTTCAATGTACAGAATTGACCCTTCTACAGATTTATTATATGTATATAGATTTTCGATTTCAGAGCACCAACTTACCTGTCACTTCAACTAGCAATGGAAGCGCAGTGCTCCCATGTGCTCCTACTTAAAAAAAACTCTTCGGACTGCTACATCAAAAGGCTCCAGTACACGTTGGCCGAGCACGCTCGGCCAATGCGCTCGGCAGATTTTCGTGGTACCGTTCACACGTTGGCGACTTTCATTCTGCGTTGGTCGCTCTACGAAGATGGACGTTAGGGCGATCACGGCCGCTGCAATATACTTGTACAGCACTTTCAAATTTTATTTACATGTGCACCAGAGTAGAATCGTTACTCCAAGACGCCATGATTTTGAAACAATATTAACCGCGACACTACAATCTAATCCGACGCCTAAATTTGAAATAAACATTCGGCCAACGTGTGATCGCTGTTTGCGGCTTGCGCCAAATTCCTTTGATTTGTGCACGAAAAACCGACACTAATCGGATCGTCGGCGAATGTTGGCCGCAAACGACAAATACACACAAAACAGCCTAGTACACGTTGGCCGAACGCACTCGCCGAACGCGCTGGGCCAACGTGTACTGGAGCCTAAAGAAGATTTTGACATTTATTATCTCGTTATTCTTAACCAGCCAGTGATTTAAATCGTTTTGTGTTAAGAATATCTTCTACTCATTGACTTTTATGTGTCTGGTTAGCACTACGCCGACATTAAAAATGCAAAAACAAAAAATATGAATAATGAAACAGTGGCATGAACAAAAGCGCTCGCTGCCGCTGCTGCGTATTGTGTTCTGGGTTCAATCCATAAAGTAGCTTTGTTCAATTCACAAGAATATTGAGAATTTCTAAGCAACAGCCTGGCTATACGCAGATTCGTGCTTGCACTCAATGCATCTCAGCCAATTATACTTCCTTGGTTCTTCCTTCCTTCTTCCTTCTACTATTTTTGTATGGTTTTAATTCCACCAATTATTATTCTGGAAATTATTAATCTATCTCGGTCACAATCATGATCCTGATCTTTTTCTGGAATCAATCAACGTATGAATTAACCTATCCGAGTCTTTATGAAGAACATGTTAAATCAGAAGCAACTGTCAAAGAAAACCGATCAAGAATATGTATTCAGATAGAATACCTATTAATTTCGAGCGTTTCTGCTCATAAACAAGCGATCTAGTCCAATAATGATTGATCTAGTGATCTAGTCAGAATTTTTCTAACTTTGCTTTCGCAAGTAGAAGCTGAGAATATGAATTTTGAAGCTATATTTTTTCCAAAAAGGATCCACTGTTATCTCAAAAATGTTGAGAAAACTTATCAGTCTTTTTACAAGAAAAAAACGGAGCACTTCCTTTGATAGAAGTTTGTAGGTATGAAAAGATAAAACCCGGCTACCGAATAAATAACAAAAAATCGTTGTTTGCTGACTGTATACACCCACCTGCAGGACGCAGGTTACAGATAAAGATAAACCGGCCAAGTGCGAGTTGGACTCGCCCATGAAGGGTTCCGTAGTAGGAAGCATAGATTAGGGATATAATTATATTGAGATTAGTAAGTAATATACTTACACAAACAATAAAAATAACTTTGTTTTTCGTAGTGTTTGTATGAATGGCAAAATTATATTTGCGGTTTTTGAAAATGTACTATAACTCAAAAACGGCTAACTGTATCTCATCCAAACCAATTTTCGTTGGAAGTTTTTGTTGAGGTCTATATTACATTTTTTTTTTAGTTTTATCATTCTCTTATTTTAGAAGTTACAGGGGACACACACACACACACACACATCTTACCACTTTGGAAGTGTCTCTCGTGCAAACTGTTCAGTTTAGAAAAAAATGATGTTAGTAACCTCAAAATATTTTTTTAAGACCTATCCATAGATACTCCACACGTATGGGTTTGGTGAAAAAAAAAATTTTGAGTTTCAATTCTAAGTATGGGGGGCACCCCCAAAATTTGTTTTGTTTTTATTTTTGTGTAAAAATCCTAATGCGGTTCACATAATACATCTACCTACCAAGTTTCAACAGCATAGCTCTTATACCTACTTTCGACAAAAAGTGGCTGTGACATACGGACGGACAGACAGACAGACATGACGAATCGATAAGGGTTTCGTTTTTGCCATTTGGCTACGGAACCCTAAAAATTGTGTTTGCTTTGAAACGAGATTTAACCTTATCTCTAAGCTATGAGTCACAAGTTATTAAGAATGTTCATAAAAGGAAGAATATTTGAGTCATTTTTTTAATAAAATGCCTTATTAAACACCTCCTTGATCCTTATTATCAAGGGCCGCGAACTCATCAAATTTGGTTGTGGTGAAAGTGTTTAGCCTCTTTAGAGATAAAACTGTGTTGTAATCACAGTCTTGAAACTACATAAACATTATTATCGTGGAATTTGATGAATAGACTGATACAGGTGTGTTAACCAAAATGGATCATGAGTGGGTGTAATGTTTGTAGAAGTCAGTTCTTAATAAGACTTCCTCTTAGGTTTACCAGCTAGGAATCCATTCATTTATTGATTTATGAATGTAAACTCAACATGGTGCATAGGTATCGTAAATAATTCTTGTTTTCCGCAATACAGATGAATTGTGTACACTGCGACTATGTCATGCTTTGACCCGATTCAACATCGGCCGATGCGTAGGCGACGCGCTCGGTCAAAAAAATATTTAAATAGTCAGGCTCACACGTGGCGAACACCAGGAACGTTACAGCCCTTTGAACGTACACACTTTTTCCACAGGCATGCTCGTCTAACGACAAGTACCTACACAAACTGTCTAATTAGTATTCATCTGGGCGCGTGTAGTCCTCACCGAGGTGGGGACGGGTTATTAGCTGGCGCCGCCTCCGCGCCCAGGCATATTGTTCCGAGTTCTGCCCACCGCGCGCCGCGCTCGCCCGGCAAACGTTAATTCACTCTGTCAATATTTGAACTGCAATGCTGTATAGTCGACTTGAACGCCAGAGGAAGCCGAGCCGGTGGCTGGGAAGGCAAGAAGTCGGCATAGCTGTTTGATGTTGGTATACGGCTGTGTCACTTCGAGCCAGCTCAATCCACCGGCGTTCTGCGATTTCTTCGAGTTAAGATTGAAGAATTACGGACGCTCCCGTAACGAAGAGAAGAAAATTTGGATCGCTCCCGTAACGTTTTCGCCGGGAGAGGGCGCGTCTCTGACAGCTGTCACTGCGCGCTTTCTTCACGGGCGGGACGTGGGTCGAAAATCTTTATTTTTATCACACACGACGATGTTCCCGTAGAGTGCGACCGGCTGTGTACTTGAGTGACGAAACGATACGAAAACACGACGACAGAATGGCGAACGAGGAGGTGTTGGGTCCGCGGAAGACGATGTTCGTACTTGTGATTGTTGTTGGGTGTTTCGCTGTGTTGTGGCCTAGGATCCTGTCGCCGCTGGTCCTGGGCCCCAGTCGGGAGCAGCTCAAGCCGAACAAGTTCGACCGGGAGGCAGGTAATGTCGGTATTTTTAACACAAGCTCAATGTCAATATCGCTGGACTCTGTGACGAAAGCGAGCGTTTTAGCTCACTATAATTATGATGATTTTAATCTAATTATACGCCGGTTACGGCTGTTAAATTATCATTGTAACAAGTTTGGTTACGGCTGATGTCTTATTTCGGGTTTTAAAGATGTTTAAAACGCATTTTAGGCGGGTGAAATCGTGCGCTAAAGTGGGTATATTTGCAGTTCACAAGAACGAAGTAGGTATATTGATGTGCAAATACGTCGCGGTCCAGGTGTTGACTCTGCGCATTTAATATTTACGAAAGATCTGATTGGAATGTTGTACTGGCATGTACACAAGAATAATTACATGAAATATTGCATAGGTATTCAATTTAATAAGAAGCATAATATTCCATCACACTGAATATAATTTATTGTTTGAGTAACAAAATAGTAATGATCATTGTTAGTACAGATTTATTGTTTAAAACGACACTAAGTATATAAGTGTTTACTTAGTTCGGTAAAGAATGCCAGTATTATGATTTTTATGTGGTTGAGAACTTCCTCAACTTGCTTAATTTGATAAGAATGCAACATATAAGATAAGATTCAAAACAAATTAAATAATTTTCCATGCACATTTTTAAACAAAGCTACTGGCATGAAATTGCTCACTGTACTTTTTTCTCTATTAAATTAGTGATTTTTTACTATAAACAATATATTTTTTAATAAGTTTTATAAACAACCTTGAACACATTGAATAGAAGTAAACAAATCAGAGGAATACAAAGAAAAATTTAATTTTTTACAACATTCAGATAAAATATGTATTGCCTTATTTGCAATTATAATATTAGAACATGGCACAAAAATGTAGTAATTTTTTTACAGTAAACCTAAGTAAAGTACCGGGAATTGATTATTTTTAATACCTAACAATAAATAATTTGTTTAATTTGTAAAACCATACAACAGGATAACAATGTAGCCATTAGTGTAATTGGATTAAAAATAATTATGTAAGTCAGATAACAGTATTACTTACCTACCAAAGAATATTTTTTTAAATATTGTAGCAAAATATTATTTGTTAGCAAGCATATTCATCAAAATTTCAAGTAATAAAAAATATAAAGTCCATTTAGGATATTAAAACTGAATCACTTTTTTTTCATACAATAATAAGCAATTTTGGGTATTTCTTTATTTAGTATGTTAATGCATTTAACAGCACAGAGTCAAAATTGGGTATTTCCATTTAATCCATTAATTGTTGTTGATTTTAAATTGTATTTAAATAAGCATTGTATCTTATCCTTATGCATTTGAACATAGACACTAAACTGCATACATCATGAATATCACCGTCAAAATTCTTTTCTGTTTACATTTAACAGGCATCGCAATGTTTTACTCATTAAATTTAAGATTTCTCAATGAATGTTCAGAAATATTCTAGTTGTATGAAGTCAGTTTATAGAATTCTTTTTTTTCAATATTAGGTATTTCAAACGAAATGATGTTCTCAGAACATTACCAACAGTATGTTCCCACTAACAATGACCAACAGGATGCTGCGAAGTACTATTCGAAACCGACATGGCTGTTCTGGAGCTTATCAACGAAGTCTGCAGTTCAGCGGTCCAATCTGACGGCAAGCTCAACCCTTACGCTGCAGCTGAATGTCGAAAAGCGGTCAACGAGACCTGCGGGGTTGACATAGCAGCGTTTTTGAAACGTAACGAGAATGTTGGGAAGACTTCCAAGATGTTAGCGGAGACGATAAAGAGTAGTAATAGCTCCTGTCTCAAGGAACACTTTGGTGTGCCTGTCTGGAATCTTGGTGTCCACATCTCACAGAATTCTTGGACACAACAAGACAGTTAGTGTGATCTTCTACATTGTTCCAGAGTGTTCCATTATTTGCTTGGCCCCTAGTTCTAAATATAAATTCCAGGATTAAGATTAATTTATGGTACCCAAGCCAAAATTGGTTTGACACAATAATATACAGTTTATTTATTGTGTCATAGATTCCCTTTTTGATTATTAATGTAAAGGCCTTAGAAAATTAAATATTTGACTACATAGCTGTTGCCATAGGTATCTGATGATAAGTCTATCAATTGATAGTTTTGAAAGTAATACTGTATTTTCTGAACCGGTGCCAAGCAAATAGTGTTAAAATGGTTTCTAACAGATGCTAACCAGCATGGTGCTGTTTTGTGAATGTATGTGCTAATAATGTTACATTGAATTATAGGTAGGGGTAAAAATAACATGTATCGATATTCTTCAAGAACTGTGTAATATTTCTAGTCATAGTTTTAAGATATAATAGGAGAATAGACTAACGTGGAGTCGAAACAAACTGAACCATTTTTTGATGAAAGAGTGACATCGACATCCAAATCGCCCTGTCGTTTCGTTTTAACTAATTCCCCTCTTTGGACTCTTTGACTGCTAAGATCACAAACTTGTGGTCCTAGCAGTTTAATCAGGGGCAGATAAAACCTCCTTACTATATCGTCTAGTTTAATGTAAGCCTACGCATTCGCAATTTCGTGAGCATTTCTGATTCATCAAGTACCTAGGGATCTTAACTGCGTGTTGATTACCGCACGTATTAATACACCGCCTATACTGACGAGTTTCTTTAACCTTAACCCAAAGACCGTTACTGCGTTGGTAGAAATGTACGGAGGAGTAGTAGCAGACTCATAATTCAAACTCAAACTACAAGCATTTATTTCATCCCGTCAAATTTCTTATGAACTGACGTCTAGACGCCTGGACTAGGCGTCAATAAGAAAATTATGCTTGAAACGACCAGTAAATATAAACGTTTAAACCGTGAACTTCTTACTAGGATAGTGCGGATTGTAGGCAAAATCTTGACAGATTAAATTAAACCATTAAGTTCAATCAGTTTAAGCACTTAACGAAAGCAGCATAATCTGATATAGTGTTCTAATTCGGGATTTTTCTATATCTACGCTATCACTAGGCTTTGGGATCAGCTAGAAAATGAGAGTATGCTAATGCCTAATATAGTTGGCGTTGCAATATGCTTGTTTTAATTTGAAACCTTATCGCCCGTTCCAAACCATTCTATATAGAAAAGAAAATCGGGGCAGAAATGCCATCTAGTCCAATGCAAACATTACTACATCATATCTACGTTGCACTGCTACGCGCTAGTGACGTCTATGTAGGACGGTTTCTAGCCTTGGAATTATCACAGTTAGCAAATAGCAACTGGTCCTTATGTGTGCTTTTATACCCCGCTTTGGATTAGACTATCGGCGTTCTGAAGCCTTAGGTCGACACAAAACTCAAGTGTGTCAGGATATTTAGATTGAAATCTTCGATTTTCACACAACTCCCGTGTTTCAGGGTTTCTGGTGTTAAGATATAATCAGAGGTTATGTTCAGCTGGAGCTTTCTGTAACTTCTTTATCGAAGCTTCTGATACTGTGCGACGGTATTACTACGCAGTAAGTCATAAAACTCGTCAGCCAATTTGAATTGTAGTTAGTCTTCCAAATCTAATAAGTTGATCAAAATCTAATAAGTTGATCACTATCATCTGCCTCTTCCGTATTACAATCCACTTTTACTCCATCTTCTTGATTATAAGAACTTACTGGGCGAGCTATGTTACGCATTCAAGGACCAATTCCTTTAACCAGATCATTCGAACTTAAAGACCATGTAATAAAATATGTTCCAGAAACACCCTACCATCAAAGAGTGAAAAGCTATAGCGGTTACCAATCACATGTGCATTACGTTGGAGCAGTTTACGTAGCAGAACTAAATATAGCGCCTGTTGATACCAGACCGTTGTTTTGCATCTTCACACACTGGGTTATGCAAGCCTAGTGTAAATATACGTCATGGCAACATGGAAAAAGAAATACCTACTGAATATAGAAGTGAAACTCAAAATATTGCTATGGTGGTTCGAAGAGTCTGTTCAGGTTCAAGGTACTAATATAATTCAGGGTGCTATGGGATTGATTATAAAAGCCCCCATTGACTGTAAATCAATCCCCTATTCAATCAAATAAAAAAAACAAAATGTCAGACGTATTTAGGTATGCTACATTCAGAAAATTGGGATTTGTAGCTTTCTTTAGTATTATTGACTTTCTATACCGAGGCTCAGATTGAGATGAAGTTACTCAGGTCTTTGAAAAACCATCATTTTTGCATTTGCCTACATCTTATTTCATCTCATCTCATCTCATCTTATTTGCCTACATACTACACCTACTTACAATCCTAGTGTTTCGATTTCTGTCTGCCTGTGATTACTGCTAATGCTTTCATCCAAACATGTTCAGCGCGACCAACCCAACCCTCAAATTCTTCAGATGCCTTCTAAAATTATTACGTTGCTATTAAAATGGTTATAAAAACTTGACAATGTGATTGTTTTACACAATATCAAGATCCGCCACCATTGCTAATGTTTTAACGATGTTACGCGGAATTCAGCAACACATGGTAGCTTTTATGTCTTGTTTAAAGAAACGTTTTTCTTCCCACGATGCTTCTCTCGGCAAATTCACACTGCCGTTTATTTCAGCCATTCATTATTATCGTACTATAGAGCTTAATTTTGTTTGATGTTTCATACATTTTCCTTGAGGAAGCTGTTGTAATAGCCGTTATGTTTGAATTGCGGGAAACCTGATTATTTTTAGGTTATCAGGATAAGGTCGCGTGTCGAGGTTAATTTGATAGTGTTACGCCAACGTGGTACTATTAGCTGCAATTGCATCATTTATTGTTTCAGTCGATTACAAAAGGGCCATCTAATTAGTCACCAGTCTGCTCAAAAACTATTACAGTATTTGTTACTGTTAATGTGACATACAACAAACTGGAAATAACTTTTTTATCGTTCCTAAAATACTTTGCGCTTGCTCGTGTCAAAATGTGCATCCATCTAAGTCCTTCGCAGTAACTGAAAATAGGTTCTTAGCACCCTCTGAAGCATTCCTTAGATCCTCTAGAAGTTCTAAATTCATCAAAATTACGCACGATTTTCTACTAACCTCGAAAACTTGACATCAACACCTCAATTTATCGACTCCGCATGAAGATTTCAACAATCATTTCGCTAGTAAATGTAAATACAAGACGTTAGCTTTCACAATGTGGTATGGAGCCGCATTTCAAGTAATACTCGTTTAGTGGCCTTTACGACAAGAACAAAAGTTTTAACGTCACATTGTCACATTACTAAGGTCACATGAGTAACGGTGCGACTCTCGTGGCTTCTTGTTAGAATAGAAAATTAGAGCCATTTCGATTTGACGCCTCGGTATTGGTGTTTAGTGACATCTGCGCATCTTTTGACCTAAAAATTAAACTTTCTTTATAAAATATAGGTCCTTTTGTCTCTTGAACGCAGTGATTGTTCGAGACTTTTCTTCCTTCTTTATCCTTTGCATTACTTCGTCGTGTGATCAAGCCTTTTTATGCTAAGTAATGTGTTCAAAAAGCAAATTTACTTTCCTAAAAGTCGTTTTTGAAAAATCGTACCAGTAATAATGACATCCAAATTGTACACTATAGCCGAATCATGAATGCGTTCAGCGTTAAACTCGGTGCAATGCTCCCATTTGGGCCAGTTTTGGTCAGAGCCAAAAATTATATTGTTGGCATAGTTAACAATGAAACCAGCGGAAATAGCATATTAGGAAGTGTTGGTTGAAACCATTTTTGTGTGCTCAATTTTATTTGTATGTAGTTTTGGGATACTGAGTATTTCGTGGAGAAGAGAGAGATTGTCGTGGCCGTGGCAATTTTGGAAAAGCTGGTCTGATACGCGTTGGATTTAGTAAGATTTGGAAGACTGCTGCATGAACATGAATCTTTACACAATTAAGAGTTCATCTGATGACTATTAATCAAAACTTTAAATGAAGGTTAGAACATAAATATTTCAGCAGATTAAATCCTGTAACTAATTCACTTTGAAGATGGAGCGTGTAATTACGCGTCGTTTATTAGAATGAAACCTGTCAAACACGCGCTCACATGGTTACTATTTCACCAGGAAGTTTTGATTTCAGAAAACCAGTTGATTCTTCTGAATATAATATCGGATTGAGTTGGTTTATTTCGTAAGTTCTTCGGCAAATTGATACCGAAACTCCTGCTCCACGATTTACATACTTTTAATTTCGTCACAGTAGAGATGCATATTCCAAATTCCCGGAGATTTCACAAGGAGTGACGTAGTATTTTGTTACTAGCTGTCAGCAATCTGACGGGGACTTCCGTTTAGAGGGCCAATGCCTGCCAGCCACCGTGGATTTTATTTACTGACAGTCCCTCCGATCCCTCCGGGAGGACTCATTTGATGATTTTACCACGATATAAAGTATCCAGTCACTAAGTTTTTAAAGTTACACTGGCAGTTGCTTCAGATAAAATACTATAGTATTCATCTGGATCTGGTGAGACTGAAATCCAGTCCTATGATAATTGGAGGATCATGACAGAGTCATGATCCTGGCAAGTGTCATCATATATGAGAATGTTTTTTTTTTACAGCCGTACTGATGTAAGTTTCTTCATGTTTCCAACCATATGCCTATCATGTCATGTGCACGAACCAATGTTTGTTCAAGTTACATGACATGGCGCTAACATGAGAAGTTGGTTAGCGCCGCGAGAACCTTGGACACCCATATGTTTTTTTTAAACAAATTAGGTAATGTGTCTATTGACAATTTGGGTTAAATTAATACATGTGCGTATGTTTACGCTTGTTAGTTTTGTCGAATGTTTGTGCTGGGTTTTGAATTGTTTTAATAAAGTATGTTTATTTGCATAATCGTAAGTATCAACTTCTTCAAAGAGTTAGAACAGATAGTTGATTAAAAGGATTTTGCAACGGTACGTTGAAAATAATTGAAATCGAAATAAAATACAGCTATGTATAAAAAAGTGTTGTTGTAAAACGAATTATTTTCCCCATCCCCTTCATCACAGTCTGGTCCTAAGATCCTTAAAGGTTTTGGAATAAAGGGACAAATTTTTCCATACCCAATAGAATTTATTTTGGAGAAGAACTGAAAATCAATGTCATATATGGTGCACGGTCTAAAATAATATCCTGAAATCGTGGTTACAGCTGACATATTGAAGTCCCAAACACCCTGTACTACCAAACTCTTGAAAATAGAAACAGCTAATAAACCGACGCGACGTGACCTAATGCTGTCAATCACGCGTTAACACAGTGACTCATGCGCACCCTTTGTGATGAATTAGGAAGTTGCTGGTTGCTACAAATAGGCCATAATTAATCTTGTGTTTTGTGTACGTAGACACAATGACTGCAACACATTGGATCATTTGTTGAGCTTTTATATGTGGGACTAAACGTTTGGTGTTCCCAAGGTCGAATTTTTGATGCAGATTAATGACCAAATAAAGCATATTTTATTAACAGATCGCTTAGTAGCCAGAACGAAAAAAAAGTAATTTATAGAAAAACAAAAAACCCGACTGCGTAAAAACTAATTTTCCCCTTGGGAAGATTTGATTGGTAAAATTTGAATGGGCCCCGACTGTGAGTCGTTCTGTTCTGCTTCTTCCTGCTGTTCTGTTGGGCTTGTTTCTTTCTTTTTAGTTTCTATTTAAGTTAACTTTTTCACGTATTTTCAAAAATTAGTTTTTACGCAGTCGGGTTTTTTGTTTTTCTATAAATTACTTTTTTTATTTTATACTTTTTAGTTACGATTCATTGTTTTTTTTGTTTGTATATCGTTTATATTTGAAATAAAAACTTAAATCAATAAGTAAGAAAATTAGCGAGAATGATTGTTCTGTTAAACAACTTTAAATCGTTATATATCCTAAACTATCAATTAAAATGAATAATGATAAAAGGAACCTCAAGATGATTTTAAAATACCTATTCAACGACACCCCACTTGACATAGTTCATCGAGTTTTATTTTTTTCATTTTGACAATATGGCGTCTGGTTGTCGCTGTGGTGAATTTTGATTACTGTCATGTCTTTAGTGACACTCGCAAGGTTAAGACGAATCGATTGACGTAAGAATTATCAAAATCGGCCTACGCATTTGGTCTCTAGAACGCCACATAGAAACAAACATACATACATACATACATACTTACATACATACATAGACTGATAAACACATTACCCTCCTTTGCGTCGCGCAGTCGGGTAAAAAGTACCACAGTTTTAATTCCTTTAGGTCATCATCGCGAATTTATTTGCAAAATTACGCTTAGCCATGGTTAGAAGCATCTTTGAAGTAGTTGGCACTAGCGAGTTAATACCTGAGAACCCAATTGAGAACTTAGTCTGCTATAGATACAGCACGTTACTGCTGGCTGCTGTAGGTATCGTCGAGGCTTCCCTTAACGCAGTTTTATTGGTCGTTTACTCGTTCGGTATACGGGGGCATACGGGGAGTCCTCGCATGCGAGATAACAACCAATGAAAGTCACAAGTCGTTACACCGTCTGCGGTGGTTCCCCCGCTTGCTTTATACCGATCGTGTTATCGACCAATGAAATTCATCGGTCGTTTTAAAGCATGCGGGTCTGCCACTTTTGTCAATAAACCACGAACATGGAGATTTCCTACACCCTGCATGCGGGCTATCGACTATTGAAAATGGTTCGCCGAATGCGGGCCCTGTGGCATGCGTTACAGAAATCTCCCGTATCCCGCATGCGGGCCCTAAGAACTAATGAAAATGCGCCATTAGTCTTCAAGAAGGCTACGGACTGTTAGACCATTTATTTTTGGGTTGTAGAAATTAAATGAGCCCTACCGCCTAAGGTAGACCAGAAGGAACTGTCAAACTCTTACTTGACTAAAAGCCATCCTGCCCCCTCATATGCCCTCTGCGTCCGATGACCTTCGGGTAGACAGTCCGGCGACCCCTGCAGCTGTTTGTTCCAATGGGCCCAGTCAGGCAGGTTAGATCTTGCAGAAAGTTTCTTGTTAGGTAGTAAGTGAACAGGAATTTATATGTATCTTCTGCTAGGAACGTTGCTGATTTTAGGAAACAGGAGGAAGGGTACACAACTACTCAATGTATCACAGGTTCTATTAAGTATTAAGAGCCTTTATACACCACGTTTTTTTCACGCACTGAAGACGCGCGTCTTTCGTTGTCAGCACGTTTATAGCCATACAAATGCAAGGATCGGGGCGTCTTGCGTTTGCTGAGCGTCTTGATTGCGTTCTACGCGCATGCAAAGGCTCTAAGATATGGTTCAGTTAGTCATCTATCATTTATGTACTCGTATCGAGTGTTTAGCTCTGATTCATAGCATGCTTTGTGGTTTATGTAAATAGCGAATTAATTGTTGATTGATTTATCTATATGTAACAGTTATTGTTCTACTGTATTCTAAGGAGCTCTGCATACATTTATACGCGTGCTGACAAATTGATTGTTTAAAGCTTATGGTGATAAAATCGATTGAAATTCATGTAAAGTTTCATAAGCGTTGTCGTTGACGATCTGTCAAGTATAATGTGAAGAAAGCTTTATATTTTGTGTGATTTACTTGCATCATATACCCGTTTTCTGAAAGTATTTATTTTTATTATTTATTTAAGTACTTTAAAAAAAGTGGCTCCACAGGAATTTCTTTATGTATAAAACACGCCTTTACTGCAGTAATTTGTTACTAAATTTCAGGATTCGAGTATTCAATATTAATTGACTACTTAACAAAGTTTTGCTCTTTGAATTACAAGTGTTTAATATTAAACTAATTAGTTTTTACAGTGTAAATAATAAAGATTTCGCCCTAATAATGCTTTCATTCATTTTACCCCGCCATCATCACCTTCTATAAATCTTGCAGACTAACTGGTTTACTCATAAACGCTGATAAAAGTTTAAACGTCAAAAATTTTATGGTTATCAAGACGCTAATCACTACTTAACTTTAATCAGCGTTTATGAATAAAACCTCTAATTAGTAGGACAATTACAACCTAACCGCTGATCTAATCTCTCATGGAACGCCCATTCATTTGGCTAAGTATCACGACATTACTCTTGGCATAAGTAGAGAAATTTGAATCAAGTGCCACAGTCGTGACCGGTGTTTAGCACTTGAAATATCCGCCAGGCGTTAATATTAAGTACCTACGCATTCAAAGTGGACCTAGTACTACTTATCTGTATTCAGTTCCGGATTCCGGACTTGAAAATGCGAAGTCGTGAAGCCTACGCAGACGAGGAATTGTTGTTTGTGGAAAACAGCAATCACCGAAATTAACTAAAAGGAATGTAGGTCTACAAGTACCTCAGTCCACTCCACTCCTCTGTCATCCTTCGTCGAGAAATACAGATGATGCGAGAGATAAAATATATAAACGCAAGGGGGTATTGCAACGTCTTAAAACCAGGCTTATTCCTGCGAGTGAACGAGATGGCGCTAGACGACTTGTATAGCTCTGTCACTTTCACTCACCGGAACAAACCTGGTTTTAAAACGTTGTAATACCCCCCAGGTCTCTAAACAGAATCTTGATGTTGAAAAAAAAATGAGAAAATAATTTAGGTCCTATATTCTATCGCTGGATACTTTCAGGGTGAAAGGACCAATTTACACTTATCCAGCAAAACTGTTGCATATTATAAAGCAGATGATGCACTAAGCATGCATGCACCCATCTTATGTAATCAGCTGTTGGTCAATCCAACGGCCATTACGGGCTCGTATTAGCCAATCACACGTGACTACGGAACATCACGGTTGGCGCAACATGTCTGCCTTGTGTGCCATCCATGTACCGTTTTCATTGTTAACACAGTAATTCTGAATGCGTTTGGCAACTAATGAACTGAATAAAAGATATTGCCCTCTCATACTTGCAAGCGAGACATTAAATTAAATACTCAAGCAGATAGACGCTACCGTCAAATGCAGCTTGAAAACTGAATAATTTAAAAGTGATTAGTTAGTAGTAGATTAATTAACACCTCTTTTGGTTTTCAATTTCATCTTGGCTGCAAGTAAAAGATGGCGGGATCTCTACAACGATAACGTTTTTTGTTGTAAACTAACCTGCACTATAAGGGCGAATTGCACCAATGTCATTGAACAAGATCAGCACATCTAAATCGCGTTTAAGAGCAATAATTCCATAACAATGATGACACTGACAGTTCTTGAACGGGATGTGTCGATTTTGTTTGGCAAAATTCGTCCTGCACAAAGCACAGTACTAATCTAGTCCTTATTCCCCAGCCATCAAGCAAGAGCGTCCCCTGATCCGCGGTTCAGGCCCACACCCCGCCCTCCGCGAGCGAGGACGGGCGATTCCTCCCGGAGTTCCCTCTACTCCTACGAAGAACACGGTGGCGATGCCTCCTCACGTCAGGGTACGAACCTCCCCGCTATCAGTGTACTATGATCCGGAGATTAAGGTCAGTTGAGGAGGGAGAATGCTTGTGAGGCTTTGCAAGGTAGGTCGGGAGTTCCTGGTGGTTTGTTGCTGGACCAAAGAGTTAGAGGCGATCCTTTGCACTTTGAAGTCACCGTGATAGACATCTTTATAAAATTAATACCAACTTCGGGGATTATATCGATGTTTTAGTTTATACGCGGTGTACAGAGCATTTTCACGAAATCTTTTACCAGGGATTCAGCTCATGATTCTGCAGTTTCTCTCAAATGTTTAAATTGATCGTCGATGTTAAATCAACTATTCAATCAATATAAAAGATGTAGAACATCTGTTTTTTTTAACAACCGAAGAAAAATGTCAGCGCTTCTGCAATTATGGTAAATGTTTGAATGTCCACGATACACCTTATATGTATGTCTTTCTCTATCAGAACAATAGTAACTGGGTGATGGGACAAACTATTTGGGGTTTTGAATTAGAATTTTTCCAAAAAAAACTTTGGAAAAGCAACATTGACAAATTACCAGGAACTACCGTTACATGTTCTAATATTAGAGGCAAGCTTCGCCTGTGGTCGGCACTTCTAATACTGGTGAGTAATAATGCCTAGATTAGCGCCATAACAATATGTAAGCTTTAAGAGCTTCATAGCACTGTTAATTAGCATTAAGATGAATATGTTCCCAGATCTGATATCATAATCTAGGACATGTGACGTCGAAAGTTTGAGAATGTCAAAAATGAGCCTGTCGTGTCTATAACGGCCATTTTAGCAACTCTTACTCTTCTTGGCTCGCGTAATTGCTCGAATAAGAAAAAAATAGATTAAGTTGATTGAAATTATACTGTTGAGCCTGCCTTTTTTAGACAACCTGATGACATCTCTGAATCTCTCAAAATCTTTAAAATTAAGGAATCTTTAAAAAAAAGAAATTTATACGACGTAGATGAAGATTATTTACTAGGGGCTTCATCAGCTTTGGGACGTTTTTCTGCAGATTTGATGATGGATGATTTTCAATCACCACAGTTATAATATTCGACTGCTTAGTAACCAACATTTACTCGTAGGAAAATTTTCGTCATAAGGTTCCATGTAGCATTTAACATGTTGCCAAAGGGTTGCCTTAATTCCATTTTATGTTTCAAAACTAAAGTTCAAACAAACGCCATGTAACGTATATAAAAGTAAACAAGATTAAACGTTTGTTGTTCCAGTTTAACCATTAGTTTGTGTTCACTCGGGGTCTCTTTTGATGTTTGGTGCAAGTTTTGAGATAGCACCAATGAGATCCGATTTAGTTTGGAGCGTTCAAAAAGTTATTAGATCTTTTGCATTGGTGCGAGGTATTACATCCGCCGCATAGGTCGTTCTTCAAGGTTGAGTTGCGCTTGCCGAGCTTGGTCTGTGGATGGGTGACCATTTATCATTGTGAGATTCCTCCGTTTCTCGGAATGCACGTACAGTCGTTGGTCCCTGCTGTCATATGTAGATCTTTGACGGTCGTTACTGTTAGTCAGAAGCTCTAAAGTCTGACAACCAGTTTTACCAAGGGGTATCGCATTATCCAGTTACTGGGTCGTACAGGTCAGATATGCAGACGATTGCGAGCAGGATTAAGACCTCCGACCATCTAATTCAGCACATCAGATCGCTCTTTCCGATCTAGCAAAGATTCGGTTTTTCTTTCCACAACTAAAAAGCTAGCAAGTGTTCTGTATTCGCAGCCCGCTCATCGTTTATTAATTAAACGCCAATTGCGTATCGCAAGATCGCAAGTAAACTAACAAGAGTGATGTCATCGTCATTATTTTCGGAGCTATGGCTTCTGGCGGCGCACATGTTGGTAACACCATCATCTATCGGATATTCTTAGTCTAATTAAAATGATGATCGGGCTGTAGTATCAGCTTGAGCCAAAATTGTTTCCGCGTGAGAAATTTTTGGATGGACTGTATATGGTGTAGTATCTGTGTCCTTTATAAAACTCTGTCCGATCCGAAAGGGACATAAAAGGTATCCTAAAAACTTTAGAATTTTGAAATGTACGATTTTAGTCGCCAAATAACAAATTAACATATTTCCGATGTGATGACCGAATTGCCCTCGTCCGCTGCCTTTTAAAGCCTTTTTCTTAATTTGCTTAAATATTGTTTGTTTTCATTGGGTCTACTCTGGTTGTTATCCAAAAGATTGCATAAAAAAATCTAGTGTCGACATTACCTTTTACAAATCGAATATTGTATAGCAGTCTTCATTTCAGGCTAACTCCCTAGGGATTAAAAAACGATTAATCTGAACGGACTTTGAAATATGGACGATGTCTCTCGAAGAGGAAACAATGTCATCGCACAGTTAAACAATATCTTGGCACGGAGTCAAACCGTTTTTAAACGTGCGAGAGTTAAATCTGAGACTATTAATATTATAATTTAGGACATACTATTGATATAAGATCACAATTTTGGCTCCTGAAAGTAGGTCCTTGATATCGTAAATCTCAAGACTTATGGGACCGGAAAATTCTCCGAGTAATCGGGGGCCATACTGGATAAGGGTTGCAGAATAAAGCAAAACAGTGAGGAGATCTGGAAAAGGACTACGTCAAGAGACACACTGAATTGCGGGACGTCACATACTCTAATAACTCAACAATTTTTCTACCACAAAAAATTGTAACTTAAATTCAGAATAGAAGCCTTATCAAAAAATTGGTTGTAATAGTGGGCATAAGATGTAGTAAGTACGTAACTACGTGACATAGCGTGCATAGTGACATATGGAAGAAGCCATTACTGCGCCGAACTCCAAATAAAAAAAAATGATGAATCTAGATGAAAATAGGTCTGATTATAGTACTAGTCAGCAAGTCCCAGTAACTAGTCGAACCAGGGAGCGCGAACTGGCGCCAAAATAAATGGATGCAATCGAAAGAGACAGAAATTATCACTGGGAGGCACGACCAATGCCAACTATTGAAGCAATGTGTCCCGGAATGTCAATGTAAGCCAGTCAAGGTCGGTAACGTCTACGGCCGTCAGATCTTGTTGATTACAGGGACAGGGACATTGAACGCTTGTCAACTGTTTTATCTGGCTTGGTTCCCTGTGACGAATTTGTCAAATGAACTTCTTTAATTTCTAGTAACTGATCTAGTGTCCATGGAGTTTTCTGCTCGATCTTCTGCACGTGTTCGCTTCGTTTAGGTTCTAGTAACAGCTTCAACTGTTTACCCAAGCCATTTTTTATTGTAAATTCAAATATCTGGTTTTTAAATTTAACTTGAAATGTAGACTAACAACAAGATTTAAGAACTAGCAAGTTATCTGGGCCTTATGACCTGATAACTTGCTTGTGCTTAACCCACTCGATGTGGGCTCTGGCATTCTCTCTTTCATGGAAAGGAGGCCGGTGTCATAGGCTGATTATGAACTGATCAATAAAGCTAAGAATATATCAATATTTGATAATCAATACACTCTAGAAATCTCAAAACATACCGTGTGAATAGTTAATTGAAAAGTTTGGCATACAAAACTGAGTAAACTATTTTAATGACGCAATACAGAGATGAAGTTAATATTACAAATATTTGCGATAAAATTATGAAAGACGATGCCGCCTGGGAAATTAAAGTAATTGAATTTTCATTGGATCGAACTTACAATATCCATGCAATAATTATAATGGATGGCTTGCACATGGCTCGGTGACGTTCGCTTTGGCAATATGAAGTGGCCTACTTATAAAAGTGATATAATTTTTTCTAATTATGGTTGGTTTAATGAATCAAGGAACTGGCAGGCATAAAAATGCCATAACTACAGAGCTACAATAATGTTTTGGAGTTTTATTGATTCTGACAGGGGCCTCTATTGATGGTATTTTAATCTGTGGTATTAATATGTATTTATGTTATCGTGAGTGTTCCACTTCTGGACAAATGTATTCCTCTATTCTTTACTTCACTAGTGAGTAAACATTGGCAAGATGAACACAGGGCATTGTATCTTTAAAAACAAAGATGGTGGCATACTTTTTGATTTTCCCGAGACTCTGAATATTACCTACTTGCGAGTTAAAAAGAGGTGCATTTCAGACAGGCCTGTTGGTCTAGTGGATAATTACCCTGACTGCTATGCCGGAGGTCGTGGGTTCGATTCCCACCCAGGACAAATGTTTGTGTGATGAGCACGATCATTTGTTCTGTGTCTGGATGTTATTTATCTATAATATTTATGTATTTAAAAATATTATAAGTATGTTTATCAGTTGTCTAGTACCCATAACACAAGCTCTGCTTAGCGTGGGACTAGATGGCGTTGTGTGATAGTTGTGGATATTATTATATTACAAAAAAAAAAAACTGAATATAAAAAGAAAGAAAGAAAAAATATTTATTTGGCTCAAAACCACGACAAACACACAACAAAATAAAATAAAAACAAGAAACAGAAAAATGGAAACTTAAGTTAAAACAAAAAATAAAAGGGAGAAGTGCAAAACAAAGATTTGATGTGTGTGCATATGAAATTGTTTCATCAAAATGGCGAAGATTCACCACTTCAAAGAGAATTGGGAGCAAGACAGTAAAACAACAAATTAACACTAAACTAAGAATTACCCTTGAAACTAGGCTAGTTTATTTTCAACTTAGCAACAACTTTGACAAAGAGGCGAAGAGTTACAGTTAAGACTGAACAAAATGCCTTTGAAAAACTAATTTACATGACAAAGATTCGAAATTTTAAGTTTTTTGTTGTTTTAAAAATACAAGGCTTTGAAAACGGATGACTAGACGTTTGTTGATGAGTTCATTATGATGAACAATTTGCGTCAATGACTGGTGGAACTAAATGTTGGATGTTGTGGATCAGTTTGCATTCTTCATGTATTTTAGGTACATTTTTGTTTACTGTTGTTTTTAATTTTGTTGTATTTTGGTTGAAAGGAATATGGTGAATGAATGAAGACTTAACTCTATGTACATTAATCAACGATTCGAATAGTTTGCTTATTTCTAGGAACTTCTACGAATGCGTATCTGATTTATACAGGCTGATGTCTAGAATTCGAGATGTCGTTTTTTGACAATCTTTTGATCCTTGTAACTTGTTTAAACAACTAGTCAAACTCTATTTAAGGTGAAAGTGACACCATCAGTTCAGAAACCAGCAATTTGAATTTAATTAATAAAACACTGCTTATTCCAATTTCAATTGGCAGATCATTGCTACCTGCAGTATTTGACCATTGATTCAACATAATTTTCAACACACTCCTAACTGAAGAGCCTCTTCTCCTTCTTCTTCGTGTATGTTTTGACCAAAACTCTGCCACATTAACGGCGTTGGTGGTGGCCTCTGTCAGTTCCATTATCTCGAAGAGCCTCTTAATCTGGTTAAAACCGGCTGTGCATATACAGCTTGCGCTCAAAACTAGATAAACTTATGTGTGGCTGGCATTGGTCGGGTCGACCTAGACACAGTGCGCAGAAATAGCGCGCGGTGACACTCCCGCGCATTGCACGCATCTCCGACCGCCGGCGTCGGCGTAATGCTTTGATTTATGGACTTTCCTTTTTTTTAGCTACCAGTCGTAGGTTAAATATGTGTAGTTAAAAATTGCTTGTTTCGAAAATAAGCCCTCAAATATTTTTACTTTTTTTTTCTTTAAATTATTATACATTAACTTGAACTAGCTGTTCCTCGCGGTTTTACCCGCTCGTCTCCGATTGGTCGTAGCGAGATGTTAAATAGCCAAATAATAGATTTTTTTTTTAAATTTGAACCAGTTCCTGAGATAAGTGCGGTCAACAAAACAAACTGTTCAGCTTTATAAGTATAGGTGAACGTGTGCATAGCCGAAGGAGTATGTAAGAATTATAGAAGGACAGTATTTCTTCAGGAAGGCAAGGTGAAGAAAACGTGAGTTTTTGTATGTAAGTAAAACCATGTTTCTGGATTTGGCTTATAAATTACATGATTGGTCCTTCGATCCGGATTATTAAGACCTACTATGTAATTCTAAAAATCTGATGGCAGACCTCGTAATACATCCAAGAAGGCCTCAACTATTAAGACAGCTAGCCCATAGTGATACAACGGGGGACATCAAACAATTTGTCAATATTAGGCTCGGCTTGTAAGACAATAATCTCGTTTAGAGGCCGCCTACACTCTTTCGTGTAACAACAGTGACCATAGATTAATTAATGGGCAGATGCGTCTATGATTATTGTGAAATATGCAGAAGATAGGAGATTATTAAGGACATTACATAGGACCCAATGATCTTTTGTAGGTTATCAACCCTGTTGACTGTTTGGAGAATTACTACCACTATCTTTTATTTTTCTGCCCCCATGGCGATGAACAAGAACTTTTTAAGCACTTTAATTTTTTGGTGGAGAAATATAATATCAAATGACTCCTCTGGGTGAAGCAGTATTGACCTTACCAGAGCCACGATGTTCTTTACGCATGGCCCCGGCAGGAATTTGGCCCTATGGTGGTCTCGTCAGTTTGCTGACAGCTCCGTGAGGTAAGCGTGGGATACACCGACGACTTGGGCCTGGTCCTTATTGGACGGCGAACATTTCGCAAACCCGCGGTTTTATGTGTCTCTGCAATATCAAAATGTTCGTTAACCATTTAATCGTATGGATTCCTCTCACGTTACCTACGATGGGAAGGTATACTGTAGTTCACTGAGACCCGGACACCTGTGAATGCAATTCAATTTATGGCTACATTCAAACAATGAAGGTTCGTGCTGAAGCATATAAATGAACAGTTCTAAACTCTCTTTATTACCTAGGAAGGTACACGGCGCCATGTTCTATTACGATAGCTTTCACTTAGGTGATTGAAATATGCACTGAGCTTCCTTAAAGGCGTATGTTAAAATTCGTGCTGTTATAGGTCTAGTTACTCTTTTTCTATAAAATGAAGATAAGAAAATGTGAAGCGAAAATCATTTTCCGTTTTAAAAGGGTCCAGATTACCCGTTAGATTTTATCTAAATTACTAATTGTTAAACTAACAGAGGAACAGGGAACTCTCGCTGTAGGATTCGATTTTCAGTCTTAATTTGGCCCATAGATGTCACTAGTGTTATTTTGTCGACCTATGTCCGCTACATTTAAACGAGCTTGCGCTCATACCCATTATGTGATTTTTGCAAGAGCCCTTGGATTAACAAAACACAAGAAAAAAAAAATTGCTCCTCCATACAATCGTCCACAGTCGGTTTGAAAGCCCATATCAGTTTGATGGATCCCTATGGCATCGACAGAAGCGCTCTAATAAACAGTGACAGTTCTGAATCTAATAGGATGTGAATGTGTATTGACACAAAATGGGCGCGGTTCCAAATTCCAACGTCAAGATTACAACTGTAATGTAACCTGATGTAGAAATGCTGGGCCTAACTGAAGAAGTAATTGCTTGTGAAACCTTGCGTTCATAAAAGTGAGAGTAAGCAAAAGACTTAATATAACTGACAAAATGTGGGTGTAGCTAAGGGAGGCACACCTCTGCCTAATCATTCGGGGACTATTAGACGTGATGATTGTTATCTTAATAAAAGTGTACATATCAAGTACAAAAAGTACACTTCGAAAAAACGAAATTCTACCGAGTGAAAAACACCACCCGTCTCATATAAATTGGTCATTGTCGATAAGTTTTCAGCACAAACATTTTAATTAACTGTATCTCTATTACTTGTCAAACTATTTGTACGTTTGTCAGTAAATTTGTTGAACAGCTGACGATCACAGATGGGTTAGACAATCTCGCGGTCTCCGAGGTCGCCTACATGCGTCCCAAACATTTGACCAAAGATTAAGAAATTGTGCAGATAGGAATGGTCGTACATATGTATTTATATTGACGCGTGTCGTACTTATGGATGTCCATTAGACAAAGAAAGGACCAAAGCAGGTGGAAAATTTTGGCTTGTTTCGACAAGAAAGAAAGGAGGAGGCTAAAAGTTAGAAAGAGGTTGAGTATTAAGATGACCACTAATTAAACGGAAGAAGAAAACTTGTGAGGATTAAAAACATGTTGTGGAAGAAATTGAGCGATGCACTAAATTTGCAATTGCATTTCAAGAAGGTGAAGATACTATTACAGAGGAAGAGAGAGAAGGAGCGAAGGTATTGTTAAAGGATAAATTATCATAGAGTTACCAATCCATGTCACCGGCCTAGCATAGATACTGAACAGCAAGTAGAGCCGTCGAAGTTTGCTGCCAAAAGGAACAAAAATAACTGCGTATTGCGGCTGGATTGCGTACGGAAAATTACCAAAAGGAATCAAAGAGTAAACCACAAATATCTCCCATAAACGTAATCTATGCACCAAAAAGATGGCTGTCTCTCAGAGGTCGCAAGCGCATGTAGGACGTTTTCCCTTTCTAAGTGCATCTATATTATATCTACCCATCGTAACATGAGCTTTATATCATGCTCAGAGAGTGGGACCGGCATTGAACCCACATCATGTTAAATTATTGCTTAATTTTAATTCCATCTGATAGATTTCGTCAGAATACGTATAAAATAATTATGATCTATCATATTATGCATCAGCATCCGGTTGAACTACCCACATGAAAGTCTATCGGCTGTCAATTTTCTATTCGCAGTTTATGTGAATTTACGACTACCGTCATTCGATCATTCATTAATCATTACACTACAAATATCTTGTCTAGAACAATTTTATGACCTAATTGTAATTCTCTAATGCACTATTCAAACAAAACGAAAAGAAGAAAACATTGAACAGAATGGCAACAAAATGTTGGGAGCAAATAATTTCATCAAATGTGCGAATTTTCTCAATTACTCGTATCTTGGAAATTGCTTTCAGTCTAACCGGATGAAGCTGAATACTAGTATTTTAAATTGCAACTGTTTATGGTCACATACTCTCACGATCAAGTTACTTGGCGGTGGTAAGGCGCTGGTAGGTGGATTTCGGTAAGGCTAATCGTCAGACCTTACATCAATGACAAGCTGTAAGGATAAAAACTGCAAGTTTTGCACTAATACCTATAATACTAGCGAGTTGCGAGAAATTGAGTAATGTGATGTGACCACAGTCATAGGTTGTTTAACATCCTGCAATAGCCACACCTTCTTTTAATTCAAACATGGCGCATTTTAATGTCAAGTTTACCAAGAACATGTGTATTTATCAACACTAATTATTTTTTATAGCTCACAGCCATAACATGAGAAGCGAACCTATAAAATGATGAACATCATTTTACCACCGGAATGCAATCATAAAACCTATTTTCATAGTGTAATGAAAATATTCTCCAAAATTACGGAAATTTAAACTGTAATAGCAACATGGGATATTTTGAAGATAGTTTGGGAGTTTAGGGCGGGCGCACGATAACGGCTAAACAGTCGTAGATATGAGATTTATGGTTTCTGTATGTCTGATTAGATGCTTGCTGTATAGAAAGCTTAAGTTTTCCTTGTGGCGTTATACAAAACACTGTCATAATTTTTATCTCTTTCATCTTTGAAGTATTGGAAGAGACAGGTGTACCTAACGCTAAATGCATTAATTATTTTTTTGGCTTCAGAGATTACTTACGCAAAAGCTGTACCGCGATTCGGTGTAACGAAAGAGATACATTTAGACAAGTGCTCAATTAGTAGTACTTTTAATGATAGCCAGACACAACTGAGACTTTATGGCAGAGCGACCTTAAAGTTAGAAGAAAACTACTTGAATTAAATTATAAAGCAGTCAAATCTTCAGGCAGGGGAGTTTAAGGTTCTTGTTTTACGGACGTTGGCACAGCGGTCACGAGCTACCGCGCACAGCAAGGCCAGGATAGACCTCTTTATAGTCTCCCCTGGGATATGTCCCAACAAGCATTGCACAGAGAGGCTCTGGAGCTGGTCTCTTAAGAAGAACCGAGGTGCTTCGGGTCCCGAAGCATGTTCCGATAGTAACCCGGTTGTTAACTGAGGTAAAAGTCGCACTCTCCCATTCTTATTCCCGAAAGCCGGGCGCTTCTTGAAAGTTTCCCCTTGATAAAAATGGCCTTTAAATGGTTACGTATATCATAACTTTGAAACTGGTCCTTTTGTCAGAAAAGTAAACACACCTCCCCAACAGTAAACAATACAAGCAATCCGAATTCCTTGACACATCCCATTAAGCAATACGTCTGTCATGGAAAAATCGCAAACACACAGATTGTCTAAAAGCCAGTATATATACAGGAAACCATTACGCCGCATCGTAAACGAGAGCGGACAGTACAGATTGGATTCGATCCGCGCCCCGCCAGTATCGTCTCCGCCGTTCAAAAGATAATCGTGTCATCTATAATTGAAGCTGTTTTTAATCATAATTTCCTGATATTTTCATTTTACTACTTTGAACTTTTTAGTGGAATAGTGAATTGAAAATAGTGAGAAATGAAGGATTTGAAGCCCAACCAGGTATTATTTTAATTACTTTTCGCAAATCCTGCCGAATCTGTGATGTGGAAGTACTTAGTTCTGATTAATCATTCAGTATTTTGGAATCAATTTGTGTCTATTTTAAGGTATATTGGTTGTTGGGTAGGATTTTCAGATTCTCTGAAGTGTCAATTCACATTTGGGTCATTAGTTTTCAGTTGTTACGCCCCAATAAAGTTCTAGGAATAACTTTGATTTTAATTGACATGACATGGAAACCCGGATCGGTGGCTCGGGAATAATAATAATTTCATATACATAGACACATTTGGTACCCAATTGCGTCCTGAAATCATGCACGACCGAGTGATAAGCTACAGTATGCTCCTCATCACCAACCAACACTTAGGCTGCCCCCCGATCTCCTCGGTCTGCCCCCAAATCTACTCCCTCTCACATAGAGGAAGCTCCATCAGTAGAATTAATATGATTGACTTACTATTTTATTTTCTGGGCATAAATTCACATTTCGGGGTAAGTATTAAGTCATGACGAAGAATTGGATTCTATTGCAGATTACTATACCTAAATACTCCAAAAAATATAATTTGGGACATTCACAACATTATTTTGATAGATAGTAACACTTTATTTAACACGGAAATGAAGAACATGAAGATACAACATATATATTAATTTACTGGAAGCAAAAATCACCGTGCTATTTCTATCACATTTTGAGACATCTATTTCTGTAAATGCTATCACACTTATAACAACAAGAATATTTTTGCATCGCGATAAATTGACGTCCACATGGTGAAAGTGAAGTTATGTCAAATGTCAATTAGAATTTGCTAATGGGGTTTTTGCGCTGCCGTTATTGCCAATTGGCCTTTGGTCAAAACTTTGTTGCTGGCATTGTTAATCAAATGCTTTAGTAAAAAAATTCTAACGATATTAAATTCGCTAATAACTCTCTAACATGATTTCTTCTTTTGTTTAACTGTTTTTGTCCTAACAATTTGTGCACTGTCCGATGTCTGTGGATGTATACTGTACTATGCATAACTATTATATATTTTTAATCAATGCTGATGATCCTTTTGGTCGTTATGTCCACTACTATTGGAAAATACGACTATACAATAAATACCTTGGAAATCTTGTTTAACATTTTTCTAAATCCCTAACTAGGCAAATCCAAAATGGTATGAAACCAACATCCAAAAAAATTAAACATTTCTTGCTTATCCTCCAAACCTTTTAAAATGAGCCTTTAATTCATAAACCGAATGTTTGAGCCCTTATTACTCAGTTTGCGAATGCATTTACTACCCTTAAATGGTTAAACCGAACAATTTCGGAACCCTAATTGATGCCAACATACTAGAGCATTTGAAGTTCTAGGTTTTGTTTTACCTTTTGCCTACAAAATCACCTTGTTTTCAAAGAGTTTTGGTTTTGCTTACCAAAACAGGTATCTTCTCGAGGTATTCCACATTAATCGTCAATAGGTACGTCATTGAATTTAAGGATTTCTTATCTCTGCAAACAGAAACCTCTGCCTTGCAAAGCTTATAATAAACCTTTTTCTTCCTTTTTAGCCTCCGCCGATCCCTGGTATGCGTCCTCCGCTCGGATCTCCCGGCGGCCCTGTGCCGACCCCCAAGTCTTCCATGGGCTTCGTGATGCCTATCTACACTATCTGCATTATCGTCTTCTTCGTCTACACCCTTAGCAAGGTATGTAATTTCAACTTTGTTGTTTGCAAATTTAATGTATTGAGTAAGATTTGGTGCATCTTCCAAAAGTATTATGCCTGATCAAGCAGCCACATTGGTTGAGTACAAACCTTTATTAATTATCCAACTGGGTGGATGATGATATTCAGAAGATTCCTCGTAAAACTTGGTAAAACTGTTTAGTTCATGGAAGCATGGCACCAAAGAGAGGAGGCCTATACTCAGCATTGGGTGGAACAGGGCTGCCAACGATGATGATAATGATGATGAAATACAATGAGAAGATAAGTTAACAAATGTCACTTTCAAAATTTCCAAGCTTGATTTCAAGAACATACCATCATTGTATGCGCCTAAAAAGGCGGAAAAATTAATGGGACAACTCTATTTTCATTACAAAATGTAACAACTCACAGCTCAAGATACGTTTAAACTGAATCTCAAACTATTCACCTATCAACCATACCGGTCACAAGAAAATCGTCACCAAGTCTACACCAAAATGTGAGTGCTAATAATTTTTTTCTCCAGATCCTATTCAAGCGCACCGGATCCTCACCCTACGAGACCATAACTCCAGACCCTCAATTCAGGAGACGAGTGTTCAGGGATGATTCCAGAACTTCACCTGATAAATTGGGTAAGTTTCCAAGCTTACTTTTTAACCTTTTAAGAATATGTCAAGATTTTAATGTTGGGGATTTGCTGCTGCCAAAAGTTACATTATAAAATTTCAGCTGTCTTATTAGTAAATGTTCTCGAAGTTCAACATATTTTTTTTATATCAGAGATATGATGTATAAGTAAAGATATTTTAGTTTCAATGTTAAGTAGGTATATTCGAATGCTCCAAATGCGAAAATCGCAGATGTTCCACATAGATTGCAAAAGTTAGAGATGTTGAAGAAGTGTTAGCTACAGATGAAAAAGTTATATTTGATGTATTGTGGGTCGGGTATAATGCGAGTTTTTATCACTAACAGAACTACTAGGTTGAGGTTAAAGTTGAAGTTACACAATTTTTGTATTACCCATACTAGTTTAGAAACTATGTTATTGTAATTGAGGATCGAATTTAGTATAAAACTAGGCCCTTTGAATGATAAAAAAAAAGAAGACGAGCTACGTAAATGACAGTTGATAATTATTTGTTAATTAAGAAATTATAAGGTCTTAAAATGTAAGCTAGTTAGTAGGTATGTAAAACATTTCTAACCAAAGCACTGTTGCGCATGCAGGACCAAAAGAACGGGACACAAGTAAGTTACATGTTGTTTTACGTACATTTCTGTATCAACAGGAAAATAGCGATACAATCGGGTGGCAGCTCATTAGTACTGTAATAATAATATACATGCGAACTGATAATTATAAAAGTAACTAGGTTTTGTCCGCGGCTATATAAAATTGTATTTCAGTAATTCAGTTACGTATGAAAGGGAATCATCTGTCTTGTTTCGGTGTGTAGTCGGTGCCTTTGTTTTTTTTTTCATTTAATTGTTTTTTTGCCACCGACTTCTGAAAGAAAAGTTATTTTGTAGGTTATTTTACCCTTTTTTGTGGTTGTTTTTGAAGGCGGTTACATTTTTTTAAAAAAGTTTTTTATTTTACTCTTTTTAGTTTAAATATTCAACTCAAATTCTTGTCAAATAAATCATTATCTCTCAAGTGCACAATAAGCTAATAAAATTCCCTATCTCAAAAACTACTTAACCGATATTGATGAAACTTGCAGTATTCCGTAAGATAAACAATACTTAGTACAACAAAAAAAGAATTACTTAAATCGGACTTGTAGTTCCAGAGATATGCGAACACAAACTAAATCAGTCGATGCCTTCTCCAAGCCGTTGAGGAGTTGTACCTTCCATCATCAGCTCATCCACCTGAGATGATGATTATCAGATGCAAATACTTGAACAGCTTTAGAAAATATATGAAAATGGTACTATGTGCCTATAAAATTTGAAGGTTGCCCTCGATTTCCCTGGGATTCCATCATCAGATCCTGACCTGATGATCATGGGACCAATTGGAAAGTATACCCTTTCAAACAAAAGAAAAAAATTCCAAATCGGTCCAGGCGTCTTCGAGAAATCGGGGAACATACATAAAAAAAAAAAAAAAAAAAAAAAAAAAAAGATTCCGACGAATTGAGAACCTCCTCCTTTTTTTGAAGTCGGTTAAAAACTAGGCCCTTTGAATGATAAAAAAAAAGAAGACGAGCTACGTAAATGACAGTTGATAATTATTTGTTAATTAAGAAATTATAAGGTCTTAAAATGTAAGCTAGTTAGTAGGTATGTAAAACATTTCTAACCAAAGCACTGTTGCGCATGCAGGACCAAAAGAACGGGACACAAGTAAGTTACATGTTGTTTTACGTACATTTCTGTATCAACAGGAAAATAGCGATACAATCGGGTGGCAGCTCATTAGTACTGTAATAATAATATACATGCGAACTGATAATTATAAAAGTAACTAGGTTTTGTCCGCGGCTATATAAAATTGTATTTCAGTAATTCAGTTACGTATGAAAGGGAATCATCTGTCTTGGTAGGGACATGTGATGACACTCACGTGACTAAAAGAGAGATAGTTATGAATATTGATGGATGGAGAGGAAGATGAAGGCCAGATATGAAAAAAAGTGGAGTAATTGATGACGTATGATAGAGGACAATGGCTACTGAAAATGTTTTGCACCGACCCCAAGTTAAATGGGATAAGGGCAGGAAGATTATGTATAACGTTTTCTGAACGGAGTCCAATTTTTTAATCGACGCAGCTGGATAATCCCGTGGGTTTGGGTATTCTTGTTATCGGCTAGTAGGTTCCTGTGGGATCCGAAGACGCGGACAAAAACTAGTTAACAATATCACTACAAAAATACAATTGGCTGTACAGCGTTGAGCATAAGTTTGTATAAAAAGCATCTAACACAGAATTACACGCAAACATTTATGAATTAGATGCAACAGATTGGCACAGAGCACTTAGAAAACAAACTTCGCTCATCTTTCAAATCAAATTCAGTAAAATGTTAGTATTTTTGATAAAAAAATCACTTACAATGATCGTTATGTAGTGTACACGTTCCTGAGATGCTAATGGATTGGCATAACTACTGGTGGTTATGTAGTCGGAGTACTACGCGGTTATTAATATGTATACATGTAGTTGTTAGTCTGAAATATTTCTCATTGGTGGGACACAGGCCCCTCAGAGGGAGTGGGTTAAAAAATTAAAACGCTGGCCCAGGAGGGTTTTGTAGATGTCATATGTCTACGGATTTTTGGTTCTAGACATCAAAGTAAAGAACAATATAATTACACAAAGTAAAGCGTCTCGAGTCACTATTGTTCTAGTTCCTCTCATTTGCGATTACTGTATAGATTGTTATTTGTATTTTGCCAACATATTATATAGGAAGCCTCTCAACGGTTATTCTTCAAAAATATGGCTTTTGGATTTTCTACTAAGTGTATACATATTAGTGCTCGTGACTGTATCTACACAGTAACTACATACAAATAAAATTATTTGCGTATTATATGAAAACACCATGAATTAAGGCGTGTTTAACACCTACTTGTGACGTCACGTGTTGTTAACATAATGTGTTCTTTAGAGGGTTAAGGTTACATTTTCCATGAAAGAAATACTGATCTACTATGAGTGGGTATCATAATTATACTTCTTTATTATTTCCATTCTTTTTTGGTTTTTCTCACGATTGCTGAATTGAAAATTTGAAGTTAATAATATCAATTCAGAAACCGAGTGTCTGTGTGTATCAAAAAAAGTCTTTAATCCAAAAAAAGAAATATAATTTCCAACCAAAAAACATCAAGCCGAAAAGACCAAATTTTTCATAAAGACCAAAAGAACCGTACCGTATCACCAATGACCAAATATTACGGCTCAATGCTCAGGAGACGTGGAGTTGGAAGCGCTGAGGGCTCGCCTGGCGGAGACTGAGCGCGCCATGCAAAGGATCGTCAGCCAGCTGGCGCAGCGCGACGCGGTATACATGGCGGCTTGTGGACTGGCCTGGGTTAACTGGCTTCGAGTTTTAGTCTCAGACCATCGAAAAAATAAATGATTGGAAACCTTTGGGCGGCCTTAAATTCATTTGGGAATCTTGCGTTTTCTTGAGGATCTGGTTTTCCAATAAATATTGGGTTTGACTACTTCCTATCTAAGTCTAGTAAATTTTTGGAGTATTCGATTGGACATTTGCATTTGAACAACATTCTAAAAAGTAAAAACTAAGGGTAGGGGTGTTTTTGTTCGCCAATGAGTAATTGTTATTTTTGAAACGCCAAATGTTCTCCCAAAAATTATAACATCGTCTACATAAACAAGTGCAGTGAAGCAAGCCATACCATCGGCCAGTTCATCAAATCCGCCAGATTTCTTCGTTTATAAACCGTATTATTTAGATGTGTACCTAGCAGCTTGCGGCATGGTGACGGTTGAGCCCTTTTCTAGTTGCCCGAGTCGTATCTTTACTTGCAAATACGACTGCGATGCATCCAAACGATTGTGGAGCCTAATATCTTAGGTGTATAGTTTTAATTCCTTTATGTTTAGTTTATAGAGTGGATTTTTGGTGGTAGAGTAATGGTTTCGGTATTGTTGTCCTGTTAACATTGTTAAACGTCCAAGGGTCCCCATAACATGGTATTGTGTGGATTATTTATGTTAAAATTTTTTCTTAGCTATAATAAAATGATTCCATTTGTAATTTGTGTATCCTTAACGTTGTGTTTATTGTCAAAGATGTCCTGTGAACTGAATAACATAATTGTGTAATTTGTACAAAATAATTTTAGAAAGGCTGCTCCAAATAAGCTTTTCCTTTTAAAATGGAAATGAATGATACTGCTGAAAATGCTATTTTATTTGCCTATTATTTCATGTTTTACCAAATTCAGACGTTTCTTTTTCTCGACTATTCTTTGTGATAAAAATAAATAGAAATTATGATTATCGAAAATTCACTTTATAAATACGGCCAAGTTGAACTCTCGAGATAGCGCTAAGTATGATTTGGCGCACGTCCAGCGTTGGAGAGCATGCCCAATCGTCTGATGCATCCCGTTTATTTTCGTCAGCGTCCTTCGTTGTTTGTTTTTATGTCTATTTTTACTCTGGTTTCGTTTTTAATTTGGTTTTCTGCTAAAATTATTTAAGTTTCATTCATGAGCTATTGGAAACAGTTTTGTATTCAATGAAAATAATTCAGATTAAAAATAAACCTTATTTATGACTGGATTCGCTTTCATATTTTGTTCGGTTTTCGACGAATTAATTTGCCAATTTATCTATCTCACTCTTTTCATGGTTAGGAATATTGGGAACATTTTTAATACAATAATATATTACAGTTTTATAATCTACATTTATAAAACTCAAGCCATGAACAAAATCATAAATGGAATGGCCTTGAACCATTTTATCGTTAGAAGACCGACTCAAATGAAATGTTAATATAATGACGGCAATACCCCGTCAATTTGAGAGCATCTACACTTAACCAGCCTCTAATGTTCCCACTGCTGGAACACAGGCCTCTGTATGAGAGGTAACTTGACAATTCATTAAACTAATATGAATGTTATATGGCACAGTTGTTACCGCCATATCAGGGCTGGTAGCCGAGGTGCAGCAGCAGATGGAGGCGAGCTACGCGCAGAATCAGCAACGACAGGTCAATGCATGTAGCAACCCTACCTGACTTTATCACTTACTACAATGGTTCAGCTGGAAATAAATACGATGAAATGTATGGGTTACCTTTCTCGGACAATAGCTTTAACAAGAAAATACAAAAGTATTCAAATGCACAGCACCAGTACTTATCGCGGGTTACAGAAAATTGTGCTTTGGTATATTTGAGTAGCTCTATTTCATTGAACATGTATTTTAATACATATTTTTTTGGTCCTTCGAACCGGATTCTCGGACAGGATGCGTACCGTTTACAAATCTTGAGACTCGAAGAACTAAAAATATGTATGCATTTCCAGATAATATTGTATTATCAATCCTATACATTTCATTGACTTTTATTTGCGTGACACTATTGTGATAAATGATAAAGTCTTGGCTCTCTGGTCCTAGTTTCCAAGAAGATTGGGCAAGGGAATCCATAGATTGTCTTGTCTCATCTCGCTATTTTTATTTCTAACCTTGCTACCTAATCCAAAATCCTGTCTTGCTGTAATTTTCTGTCGTTTTTATTTTGTTGTTTTATTTTGTTTTCTTCTGTTTTATCATCGTGTTTTTAAACATTTTACCTAATTTTGAATCTACAACTTGTAAAATAAATCTCATGATGACTTCTATTTATTATCGTCGCCATAATTGTATTAAAAGAAACTAAAGGCCGAAAAAACGTTTTAAAAATACTTTGTTTAAACAGTAAACCAATGTACGTTTTAAGATGGAAATAGTCTGAATTCGTTTTAACTCGCGCGTGACTTAAATTGCAGCCATAAAGCTTTTGATGTAGGGCATTGCGTCTTCATTACAACAGCATTTCACGCCAATAACTTTGACTTATTATCGCTTTTCTGCTGCAGATCCAGATAAGCTTTGCTTTAAATCTTAATGGCGCTTTAACGCGTGGATAAAATTGGAATTAAAGCTGCCATCTTGTCCATTTTACAATACATTTATTTTTTACAAATGGCGTCAACGTCAACGTCGCTTAAACACCAAAATCTCCAGAGCCATAAAAAATTTTATTAAAGTTTCAAATGTCCAAGTACTGGCTTTTTTATTTAAATATTAGTCAGTGTCATAATGGATAAAAAAAAAACATGTTGATGGCTGTTTAAAGATAAAACACCAAAATCTATTACAAAATTACAGATACAATCCTCATAATGAGATATAAGAGGATTTTTCAGAAATAATCATAAATGATGTTCTGTTACGTCATAGAGGTTGAAACCAATTTGGAGTGTTAGGATCAGTCTTTGTTATAATGTTATAGTTATAGGTTTAGCAGATTTTGCTCAAGCCAAATATTGCCATATTAAAATTTGGCGCAATCTGTATTTTTAAAGTGGTTATGATCGCATAATCTAAAGAGGATAGATATTAATGTCTTAAAATGTAATAGATTTTGTTGCCTCACAAATGTATTTTTTTAAGTTTTTCTTAAATGTCAATTGTCAAAATAAAAAATAATACAATATATCCAATCATAATGAACAATAGTGTACATATTTTTAAATTATGTTTCACTACAGCATATTTCGTTTGCACAACTGCTTATCTATCGTTAATATTATTTTATTTTAAGCCATTTTGATCCTAATCCTTCTTCATTAATCCTGATTCAAAACTCCCATATCCAATACATTTTTGTTGCATTCCTCTAGTCTCAATAAGCATGGTTTTTCAATGTTTAGTTATCCATGTGGTTGTCGCCTGTCTCTCTGTCTGCACCTCGCCGTTGACTAACTAACAATAATAAAAAATAAACCATTCATTACAACATTATTATTAAATAATAATAATAAACTGTTCGTGTATTAGGTAGAGAATAAAAAAAGCAATGAAGAGATACCAGGATAAAATTATGCACAAAATAGGGGTTGTTTATGTTTTATTTTTTTTAGCTTTTTAGATTTTGTTATGCCGTTGAAATCAATATATGGTTATATAAGATTTATTAAGCATAAGCCACCGTTATAAAAAGGTACATATTAACGTTTTAGATTTTTGTTTTCACTGTTTCTGATTTACTGATTTCAGCGGTGTAAATAATAGAGGTATTGGCGATTTATATATTTTTTCTTTCTTTTTCTTTAATTTAGTTTTGTAGGTAATTTCTATTTTGTTTTTGTAAATTACGGGATTAGTTTTGAAGTGTGTTGTAGTTATTTTCTTTGCGCTAGATGTAAAAGCGTCGATTGCTCTTTTTGAAGCTTCCAATACTACCCAGCTTCTGAAATATTTAAGAATGCAATCAACGCTTAGAAATAGAAAGCATGAAATTCCTGTAGAAATAGAGAACCTTTGTGTTTTGAGAAGACAAAGCGTAAAAGGAACAAAAATCTGACTAGCTGTTTAATATTTCCAGGAAGTGCCGCAGGATAACCACACTCGCCCATTCACGAACGGGACAGTCTTACACAACAGTGGCCCGGTGCATATAGTCGCCAGTGAGTACCGAGAGCCGTCCAAGGAGGCCCTTGAAACTGTAAAGGAAAGGGAACCATCTCCTGAGACACCTGAAGCAGTACCTGAACAGACCTCTAAAGATAAAGAACCGACACCAGAACCTCAGCAACCCACAGAATCTGTAGCGAAAGAGCTAGAACAGAAAGAAGCCACTGAAATAGAAGAGCCTGAAGAATCTCAAAAATCTTCTGAAGTAAAAGAAGCGATTGAGGATACAGAACCCGCTGAAGAAGAAAAAGATCCCACTCCAGAGAAAGACACTCAGTTAAAGGAACCTACCCCAGAACCAAAAGAACCTACACCAGAAAAAGAAATACCAATAGCAAAGGACGATATACAAGACGAGGAAGAAGAATTAGAAGAAGAGGAAGTTGAAGAAGAAATAGAAATTGAAGGGAGTCCAGAAAGAGAACTTAGCAAGGAACGAGAGGTAGAATCAACTGATGAATTGATCAAACTAGCAAGTGATGTTAAAATAGAGAGGAATGGAGATGTAAGGCATACAGAAGACTTCTTGAAAGAGGAAGCGAAAGCTTTAGTGGACCAAAAACAAGAGAAACAGTCGACACCTGAACTTCTGGAAGAGGCTATCAAAGATGATGATGACCAGGAGAATGCTAGTGTGAAGGTGAGTTTTATTTATCGTATACTTTTACCTTTCCTAGATGAACCGACGATCTACTGTAGGTCAAAGAAACCAGTCGAATGCTTGTCTGCTAAGCCAGGGAAGACTATGTCCAGTGGTCAATTTTATCCAGAGGGAATTCTGGCTGTAGATTTTACTTGGGAGATTTTTGGATAAATATAAATGATTTTGGTAGAAAATAAAGGCTGTCCATCCGAATTTCTTAGGGTCTGTCTTAGGGTTGGAATCCTAATGCTTGGATGTGTTAAGCATTTGTTTGTTGCACATGTTTTAAACTTAGCAGCCGACTTAACATGCAAAGTTCACCACATTTTAGTTGACATTTTTAATGTGTTTACACTCACACGCACCGTTAATAACTTTGAGATACGTAGATATCTTATACTGATTCACCCCTATTTAATTTCGTCGTCATTTATGGAGTTTCTTACCCGTGCTCCTCAAAGATGCGGAGCTTTAAAATGGGCAGCTATAGTACTTCCACAATTCTCATGCCTTGTTTGTATCTGTTTCTTACATTATATTGTGTGCATATAACTTGAAATAGCTTTAATTTTAGAAGACAACGATCACTACGACCGTGAGGATAGCGTATTTTCCCGCATTGATTTTGATAAGTTTACATTCGAAGTTTCAAGTAAATTGAAGAAAATTTAAATTTATTTTCATATAAAGTTTCATCCTCGTTCTTAGTGGACACTTCCGTCCTATAAGGAATCATCATCATCATCATCAGCCTATAAATGTTCCCACTGCTGGGACCCAGGCCTCCTCTCTGTGAGAGGGAGTGGGCCGTAATCTACCACGCAGGCCCAGTGCGGATTGGTAGATGTCACATGTCTTCGAATTTTTGGTTCTAGGACATGCCGGTTTCCTCACGATGTTTTCCTTCACCGTTTTGAGGAAGGAATGCTTGTGCAAAATTTCACTATTCTAGAACCGGTAGGTTTCGACTATGCGTAGATTGATCAGTCACTTAGACAGTCAGTTTCTTTTTTTATTGCTAGACCAAAAATTTAATGGTTATCTACGTATCTCCCCCACACATAACACAGTAGAGCGCACGCGTATCATCTCTCCCTTCGCACTTAGGTGGTAGGCATGGAGGTGACGGCGCACGCGGCGGACGGCGGCGCGTGGAGGGCCCCCCCCGCGGAGACTCCGCCCCCCGTGCCTGTGCACCCGCCGCAGCCGACACACCGAGCGGTGAGGCCTCATTTCACAGTCCATATCGTGCAGACCATTTACGATAGCGAATAAAAATGGAGATTCTTTTGTGCCATTTTTAGGGGATTTGTCGGGCGAGAGGAGTTGAACCTTGTAAATGATAATTCAACTAGTCTTTTACTGCAAAATTTTTTGATGTGTCTGGTGACTAGTCACACGGTAGATCACCAAATCGACCGAAAAATCGAATTGTGTAAATTCCCTATTAGGAATAATTTTCGAGTGGATTCTCAAATGCTTTTCAATTGTACATAAGTGATTGTGGAGTATCATGTTTTCTTCGATATCAAGATTTATTTTTGTTCAGTTGAGCAATATGTATTGGGGTCGTTTTTCAGGCTCTGCCAAAACTTTTTGCAGATAAAAAGCATGATTTCAGAGTCTTTCAAGTTCTGAACAAATATATGACTTGTGAGTGAACCGTAATTAATTAAAGAAATAAAAATACTGGACTGTCAAAAAGTACAAAATTATTATTAAGTAATCCTCAGTTATAAGAATCTCCATATTTATCGCTTTCTTTGATGTTTCAATAATTTTATTTATTTATATAACCTTTATTTATGCCCTTTTTTCCGTTTTTATGTATTTAGTATTTATCCTTTCTATAAATTAATTTATATGTTCGTTTTGTAGTTAGTGTATGGTAGATAGTTTGTTTGCTTCACATTCCAATGCTTTAAAACTATGTAGCTCAATTTTCTTGCTCAATCAAGGGACATCAGTTTTTTTTTAATGTGACACTGGCCTTTTTTTCTAATAATTATTTTTTTATGTACTGTATGAGAAATTGAAAATACAAATTTTTAGTCCTTACGTCACTATAAGGACTAAAATTCGTACCATTTTGTTGCTAAAATTAATTTAACGAATATATTCTATGACTTTACATAATTTAACAATGTTGATTATTACTATACGACAACGTTAAAGATGAAAACTATAATGACCGATGATGAAACTACTGTCACTTGAAAATTTTGTTTAGCATAGAATTATTAAAAAAAAATTTGTTTGTTTTCTTTATTATTTTAGAAAGGTTAATGTAATGTGATTGATTTTTATTTAAGTGCGTGCAAGTGTTAGAAAATCGTGCGCCATTCACACCTTTAACGTTGTCGCATAGTATTTGATATTTATATTACTTACTCACGAAAGTCAGAGTAAGTGATTGCTGTATACTCAAGTAACTACTGATGTTCCCGCAATTATAAAAACTAGTAGAATAAAACTGCTTGCATTTCTTTTATACTTTGTTTAAACGTTTTCATAAATAAATCGAATATTTTTTTATAAATATGAGCAGTTTTATTTTAACGTACCTATCTTTTACTAACACCTTACATTTAACAGTTCACATAAACATGATTTCTTACACACACAATCTGGGAGGCAGTCGAAGTTCTTAAGAAACGTTATTGCACCTAGTAACAAGTTACATATTTAATTGTTTTTATTTTGATACTACTTATCCCCTTTTTATGCAACGAATAAAGGCAACAAACTATAACCGTCTCCAAAGACTCATCTATCACTGCATCAATTTTTTTTTAAATCTAGCTGTTTGTGTGTGAACGCGCAACAAACATTTACTTTCGCATTTATAATATTATTAAGGTCCCTTTTTTGCGTTGTAAAATCATCAAATGAGTCCTCCCACCCAGGGCAGACCAGGAGGGACTGTCAGACTTGTACTGATTACAATCCACGGTGTCCTTCAATAGCCCTTTACGTTCCGGGATCACGGTAATTCCGTAGGCCCGCGACCATATTCAGATCCCTTGACATAAAAATGATAAAAACAAGAAAAATCTTGCTTGTTAAACAGTACATAACTGAACCAAGTCAGGGCCCACGTTTTTGAATGACTACTTGTTCAATTAACAAACACATTAGTTATAATCCTACTTATGCCATGTTATGCATACATAAATCATACTTATTCACTATGTAAGTGTGCCAACCTCAAAGCACGCATAGTATGAAATCGAAATTCGACCTTCTGTGCTTCTTAATTGTGTTGTAATTTAAATAATAAGTTTACAAATAACTGTCGTATTATGCTTATTAATAACTTATCTATTTTGTTTGGTGACTTGCTACCGAGATAGTCACTCTAACTTAATAAGCACAAGGCCGATTATAAATAGTAAAAGAAATGTTTTTATAAACGTACCACTGTATGTGTGTATTGAAAACCTTGAATATTTTCTTGATTTTAAGAATATGATGACGTAAATGGGTAATTACCTACATGTGATACACAGTACACTTACTGTTACTGTTAGCCTATTTCATCCCACTGCTGGGCAAAGGCCTCTCCCCATGATCTCCAGTTTTCTCGATCCAGGGCCAAAGTGGACCACTGGTCGTTGGTTTTATCCAGCTCATCCCGCCATCTTCTACAAGGTCTACCGCGACGCCTTCTGCCTCTGTCAAGGCTCCACAAAGTGGTTATTTTGTACACATAATTTATTAAAGACCTCTGCCTTAAATTGCAGAAAATGCTTTCATTCTAGCCAATTCATCATTTTACTGATGCCCACAGAATACCAATTAGGTTCTTTGGTCCTCTTTAGAGAAGAATACTACTTCTCTATAAGGGTCAATTTTCACCGAACAGAAAAAAATGATAAAATTAAACTACTACATGGAACAATATAAATCTCGTCCAGACAGTAACATAAAAAGGGTCCCCCTTTATGTTACTTTCTGGGCGAGCCAGCCTTTCGTTCCATCTAAGACGCTCATCTTTGCCTTTGGGCAAGTTTGATACCAAGAGCATAACCCTTAAAAACACATAATCAGAAACTTCACAAGAACATTTAACACAGAAACCTCGTAAATATTTACAGCACGAAGCTGAGCAGGTGCAGTCGATATACCTGGAGACAGAGATCCCACAGCAGTCGCGTGTCCTCGTCGCAGACTTCGCGGAGAACAGGACCGACAGGCCTGCGCCTACCAAGCACTCACCGGTAAGAGATCCACTTGAATATTCAAGTGGCCTAGCCACTGGTAAGCCTAAACATCCAATAATATCAGACCTGTCAAATGTCTGTCTTGTCAAAGTGACAGTTCTTAACTGTCACTGGGAAGAAAACTTCCCGTTGGCTTTTCCGAAATTTGACACTAATGACAGGTTGTGGGAAGAAAACTTCCCAGTGGCTGACAAGGGGCTAGTCAGTGGCTGAGTAGGAAAGAAAGGGAAAGAGACAAAGCTATACAAGCCGTCTAGCGCCATCTCGTTCTATGAGCGGAATTACTTTCGGTTTAAGAAGTCCTGGTAGGCCCCCAGTCAGCAGTGTCTGTCGGAGCAGTGGTGGTCCTGTGGTATGGACACGACTTACAAGTTGTGCGCAGTGGGTTCGAACTCAGCCAGGTACATTACTTTGTGTAATTTATTTCACCACCACTACTGCCAAAACGGTGAAGGAAAACATCGTCGAACCAAAAATTCGAAGACATGTGACATCTACCAACCCGCACTTGGCGCGCGTGGTGGTTTATGGCCTATTCCCTCACTGAGACGAGGCCTGTGTCCCAAGTTCTCCCAAGTCGAGCTGGCCTCTAAGTTTGGACTCGAGCTGTCGTTTCAAGGTCATAATTATGTTTATCATAACATTGTGTTACTGTTCCAGATGGTGGTGAGTGGAAAGATGACTCTGTCCCTGATACAAGACGCGCCAAGGGATACTCCTGAACGGGACCTAGGTAATTATAGGCTTTTCCGCTATTATTTTTTTATGTATCAAATGTATCCTCCCACCCGGAGCGGGATGGGACGGACTGTCCGATTCGACCCTGACTAAAATCCACGGCGTTCCTTTAACAGCCCTTTATATTCCAGGGTTACGCTTACACAGCACTTTAACACTTTAAGCCCCCCCCGCCCCCCTTAAAGGGCCGAAGCTCTCATCAGATTTCTGACAGCTCTTTGAGGGGTACGTGAGCCACCGGACCCAGGCATGATCGAACGGCAAGTCACCCATTACTCGCCGTCCGCATGCTCGCACATCCAACTCAGTTAAATTAATTCTCCAAGGCTTCGTCAAGCTTTATTCTCATTAATACAGGGGGATTGTACGAAATAAGGTTACTGATCAAATTGAAATATGATTTCAGAGTCTACGGTAGACGACTTCACCACAGCTAGTGCCATCACACAGAATGCTGAGGTAATAATTATATATCTATGTAGATTTCTTAGGGTTCCGCATTAAAAAAGGAACCCTTATCTCCATGTTCGTCCGTCTGTCTGTCGCTGAGCTGTAATTTGGCATGAATGTTCAGATTAGTAAATAGGATGTTGTTGGGATAGGTTTTTAAAAAACATTGTGGATTTGTGACAACAATTTTTTGATTAAGAGGTCCGTTAACAAAATATTAAGCTTTAAATTATAGCTATTTTTTTTAAGTGAGCAAGTAGACTTTTACTAGCTTCTGACGTCACGAACCCCCACTCTCGAATTTTGATGCGTTATATCTTCGTAAATAATGCACTGATTTAACAAACGTAAAAATACGTGTACATTACTCTTCAAAACTATCTGACAGACTAATATTGGATTTGCATTGATGGTGACAACGGTAATGGGGAAGGCCGGTCAAAGCTAATTGTAGATGGCGCCACCATAGCTAAGTCCTAATCCGACCAATGAGGTAGTACTATTTTGAAGTACCTATAAGATTTGAGCCAATGACGATGCTTGGAACAAGCTATGCTAGCGCCATTAGTTCCCCAGTTGCCATCCCCATTAGAACAAGCTACACTAGCGCCATTAGTTTCACACTTACCATCCCCTTAAAACGTTGAGTGATTTTTACAGAAAGAAGACGAATCAGACGAAGAAATAGAGGAAGAGATAGAAGTGGAAGAGATCGAAGAAGAAGTTGAAGTGGAGGAAGAAGAAGAAGAAGACGAGCCGGAACAGAAGGAGAAGGACAAGAAGACAGAGTGAAGTACTGATAGATGTTAGTATACTCATACTTGTAGGTAGTGTTTTGTGACTCTGTTATGGGAAAGAACTGTTATTTTTCGTAAGGTTCAAAATTGAATATCAATCACTGTTATTAGGACTGATGTTTAAATAAATTTTGGACTTTATGTGTTGAGGTTCAAAAAGAAGATTCAGCGTTATGAACTCGAGTAAGGGACTTTACTCATGGCGCAATGCGACGCAATTCGACCGATTCCAACTACAAGTGAGAATCAACCTTACCACTACGACATATGACATAAAACACGTTGTTATCTACGGGTGGATGAAAAACAAAACACGATCGCCACGACGACGTCAAGTCAATCGAATTGCATCATTATTTCTTAGTGGCAAGGTTGATTTTCACTTGTAGTTGGAATCAACCTTGCTACTAGTCCCGCCATTTCGATTGTTAATAGGCTTGTCCACTATTATAAATAGGCTTGTCTGATATTATGTACGACATAACAGGCTAAATCTGAGTGATCTATACGCTATAGGTGTATTTCTGCTTACTGGTACTTTTTCCCTTTTATGATGTTTCTTTTTCAGTTGTTATGTGACATTGTATTTTAAATCTATTGTTACATTTTTTATCAATCTATCTATAATTATAATCTTTAGAGGGATATACATGCAACCGACATTTAATTTAGTCCCTTTCCATATTCTTTTTATTTCTTTATCCATTTGTCCAGATCACCGCAGGGTATAGTTAACGGAGCCACAAAACATAATACTTAAAAAAAGTTACTATTTTGTTTATGGACAGCAAATTTATTGTGTATTTATTTTTGTCTATGCTTCTCTCCTAGTCTATTCATTGTTGAAGGTGTACATTTTATTAAATACTTCATGGTTTTTTATGCTTTTGACGTTTTTAATACTGTTGTTAGGTGTAATAATTTTAGAGCGTATTTGGATATGATTGAGAGATCAACTAAGACTAATTTTTTTACAAGCTTTCAGTTTTGGTGACTTATCTTGGTCAGAAAACCGAAAAATGGTCCTTGCTAATGTGTACTGTATCACAAAAGTGCCTCTATGGGCCTATTATGAAATAAAAATATAAGATTTAGGTTTTTTTTTCTTTTTTGACATGACAATTTAATTCTAGAGGTCGGGTATGTATTTTTTCTATATAAAATACTAATATTCAGTTTCACCTCTGTTATAAATGAAGCCAAGCAGTAAGCCGACCTCAACATAAAAATAAAAAACTGTGGAATTGATGATTCTCCTTTTACAGTAGTTGCTACGTGATAACAACTACCGCTTTACCAAGCAAGTGTGTGACGAGGAAATGACAGTCTTCCCAAAAAAGTAATCTCTTTCGTATCTAAATACTTTCACAATATTACAATTGGTTACTTAATTAATATACGAATTAATTAAATTGAGTGTTCGATACTTTGTGCCAAATGTTAAGTCTTCAAGCTTCTTAGAGTATTTGGTCATTTATTCGACGTTTCTATATTCACTTTTATTATACTTTCAAATACTTCCAAGTCTGTAAATTAGCCAAATTTTAATTAAAATACTTATTTATAGGTAATTATATTCGTGTTTTAATATCTACGTCTTAACATAGAGAATAACACAGCCGTGCAAAAAAACTGCATCAAAGAGAGGAGAAAAAACAGTGAATTTTGGTTTGAAGTTCCTTTTTCATTTATAAATGTAGTATATTTTTAAAAAGTAGACAAAATCATGATATTATTTAAGTTTAAATGTTTTTTATTCGAAATTAATTGATGTCATATTGGCTCAATGATTATTTGGTGTGATATGTGAATTTTTAAATTATAGCTCAATATACTGTGCAGTTTTTTTGCCAGTAAGTATACTAGTAGGATTGCCCCAAAATACAATATCTCCTAAGTATTGGGTATTTAGTGTAATGGAATAAACTAATAAATATGTAATGATGATAATTTTGCACCAGTGTGAACATAAAATACTGTTATTGTAAGCCAAAAAGCGGTTACTGAACAAAACTAGATAATCACAAATAACATGTATTACTTTTAACTCCTTCCTTTTTTAATTGTTTGTATAGAAATTTACTTTTTATTTTATTTTGATGATCTTGGACTAGTTTCAAGGTGTCAGAAGTATCTGTTATGTCTAAACCATACAAATATGTACTGCTTTTTGGATTACAAGGACCTTTAATAGTTATAATTATGCATTTAAGGGATATTGTGACAGTTTCCTTTTATTTTTCTATAAATTTATATTTTTGTTAACTTGAAATGAGAGTAGAATTTATGTTATAGATTGCAATTTACACTCATGTTATTTTGACTGCCCTGAGTCGAAACTCGGAATTAAATATTCCTACATTTGACAGATTAATTTGCACTTATGTGTAAAAAAAGAAATCTTGTGAAACATTTTTAAAACTTGAATCTCAAACTGTCCAACAGTGTGTAAACTCATTTCAGTATTAATAATAAATAATAAAATCGATCAATATTATGTATTATTTTAACATTTACTGTAGCATTTTTGTTATGTTATGCTTAAAATCAGATTTTTTGTTGTAAGCAAGGTTGTAGCCAGGAGGGGAATGGAATGGAGGTAAACATGATCTTTTAATTGATAATGTATTTGAAGGATAGGTCAAATTGTGAAGCAAACCCCCTTTTGGACATAACCCTGATTGTAAGAAAATAAAAATAACTCGAAACATTTTGTGTTTTATTTAAGATCCTTATGTAGCACCAAAGTGATGAGTATGAATGTTGATGGATGGAGAGGACGAGGAAGGCCAAAGAAAAGATGGATGGATTGTCTAAGGAATGATATGAATGAAAAAGGAGTAAATGATACTGTGACGTCTGATAGGGGAGAATGGAAGAAGAAAACGTGTTGCGCCGACCCCAAATAGAATGGGATAAGGGCAGGAAGAAGAAGAAGAAGATTTAGCACCAAAATATCACTCAGTTACTGGGTTGTGGAGATCAGATAGGGAGTCACACCAATAAAATAGTGATACTCAGTCGATTCGGCTCGACTGGGCGCCCAAAATAGTTGGGGAAAAGGCTAGGAGGCAGATGATGAGCACCAAATACTAATTTGACTATGACTGCAATTAAATAAACTATAATCAGCAAATATTTAATCATCAGTAGTTTCATCAGTGTTGCGAGAAATTCAATTGATGATTATTACACACCATCTAGACACATTTTATGACCTTAGTGACACTAACATGGATTTAACAATGGGATTCAACCCAAAACTAAAAAAATGTACTATGTGACAAAAAGCTAAACTTTTCTTTTGTTCAAACTTTTTTGTTGTGTAAGTCTAGTAGTCGCAAGTGTGACAATGAGCATGTGGTCCAGGGTTCGATTCGCGAGTTTGGCAGAGTTACTGGGTTTTTCCATTACAAATTTCAGAGTTGCAGTCACAGTGTCTGTTTTTGTTCCCAGTTGGTGGAACATAACTGGTGATATGTGGGTGTATTACCTTTTTTTTATTGTGGTAAAATTATCAAATGAGTCCTCCCACTCGGGAGGGACTGTCAGACTCGTACTGACTAAAATCCACGGTATCCTTCTATAGCCCTTTACCGTCCCAAAGTCACGGTAATTCGGTAAGTCCCGCGACCGCGGCAGGCTTTGGCCCTCTAGAGGGGGGGCCCCGTCATAATGCTGACACTCTTTGAGGCGCGCGTGGAACACTACGTGTTGTCGACCCGGACATGGTCCATGGCCGGACAGCGAGTCGCCCATTACTCGCCACGTGCATGCCCGCGCCTACGGTGGCCGGAGATCGTCTGCCGACGTCCGTCGCAGTGGACGTCTACCACTGATGTGGGTGTTTTACTGGGTACTCTTCAGATTTCGAGGATTACAGGTGTGATGTTATTATTGTAAAACTAGCTAATTATAAAAAAAAGTTCAACACTGTGGTAGTACTTGTAATGTCTCGGGGGTCAATAAAACACACTTTTTGTCACTCAGGTTATCTGATCAGGATACACTGTATGCGCAAGCCTAAAGACGTGCTCACTTGCCTACGGCTGGTAACCGACTGACAACGCCAATGCGCCCGCGCATACACTACATCCCTTCTTTATTTTAATTGAATTGAAATGTTTCAAAATTACAATATTAGATTAGGTTTTAATATTCCGACCTAAACACCTATAATTGGTGGATAACTAATCAAATGTTTTAAATATAATTATTTCAGATTTACCGCAAAGTTTTACAGAACAGCAATGATTTACTTAATTTTAAATCTGTGTAACAAATCTTAAAGACGTAGTTGATAACAGTAAATAACAATATTATACTACAAATTTAACAAAATTATTTACTATTTACGCTAGTTCATCATTTTCTCTTAAATCACTATTACCACTATTTTGATTTTACATTACGACGATATTCTTTCCCGGTTTCATCATTCTGATAACATCGCAACCTCTCACGTCCGTTACTGTATGCGCAGGATTGAAATTGGGGGTCAACTTATTATCTTTGATTAAATTTTCCACCAATACTTTTTCTCCTATTTCCAAGCCTGTCGCTTTACTTTTGAGATCCCCATGCTCCTTCCCTTTTTCCTTCATTTGCAGATCTCTTTCTCACTTCTTCGTCTATTGATTTGTATTCCATGTCTGGTGCTGCCCGGATCTTGTCTCTAAACTGTCTTTTATAAAACAACTCTGAGGGAGATTTGCCTCTTCTTGTATTCTTTAAGATCGGGAACTATTGGCGACACCCACGGAGAGGGTCCATTTACTTCCTCGATAATATCCGCATCCTTCAGTTCCTCTAGTTTTTTGGCAAACTTTTCTTCTAAGGGAATGGGAAGACAAAATTATTTTTGGTTTATGCCAAAACCCGATTCACCTGTCTAGTATTTTTGTGTAAAGAATCTATGTGCAATGGAATCGAATCAGTCACTGTCGCCAAGTCCTCGCGGAATGTCGCGACAGTTACTGATTCTGAACAAACTATATTCAGGTTTCGCATATACCAAAAATAATGTTGTATATGGTTGAGTGACTGGTTTTACTGTTCGGCCTTTTGGGATCTGGACAGTCACTCCTTTGAAAACGCTTTCCCTAACGATGTCACATTGTTTAATTCATTAAGCCAAATTGAAGCCCAATTTTACGCACGCCTAATAAATCGCGTGTGCTGTTTCTGATGACATAAGCAGTACACTTTATACTTTTATTTTTAATGACTGAAATGTCCACGTCAAAGGAGCCTATAATATCCAGGAGTTTTTTACTGCCATAGGAAATAAGTGTCTTATTAGGTTTGCGTATCTGGTTGGAAACTTACACATTATTGACTATTAGAAATTGTTATATTCTGTCTGTAATAATATTACATCTACTTCTTGAATCTATTAGCATATCAACGGTGACTCCCTTAATATTGCATTTCATAGTTTCGCCGTCATCCAGGTGGAAAATATAGTCAATTACAGATTTATTGGCATGATTTTTTATTTCTTTTCTTGGTTTTTTTTTTTTTACAGTCCTGTTGTCTGGCCTGTTGTTGGAAAATTGTCTTTTCTGTCGAGTCCTGCAATGTTCTCGGAAAAGACCAATGAATCCACATTTTAAACATCGTTTGTCTTTTGCAGGGCATTTTGTGTCTTTGGATAGATGGGTGGAGTTTCCACATCTACTACATTTTGTGTTCGATGATCGTTGTCTGAACGGTTTGTTGATTTTTTTTTCTTATCTATTTCATTTATTTTTGCTTTGTTGTAATAAATGATAAATTATAATTATTTATTCAGTAAATTGGTTTTGGCAAACTCTTTTACACGTCAAAAGACACTATTTTACACTAGATGAGGCCGGTGTTTCGTACCTGACTACTCTGAGAAGAAACATCCGAAACAAACTCAGAGGTCACAGTCTCTTTTAAAGTCCAGACAATTTTCTATTGTTCAAATTATATGAGAACCATGCAGTGTAATTATTCGCATCGTTTGTATTTACAGTTTTAAATTGTTCTAATCGCCTGGCTACAACTTCTAAAGCATTTGCTTTACTGATGATTTCGTCTAAACTTATTGTATCCCCGTATTCTTATTTTTTTTTCCGATTAATCGACACTTTTCCGTGATTTGATCGATAATATGCTCTTCTTTACTATGGAATTGACATTTATCGGCATGGTTTCTCAACCTTAATAAAAATCTTTCAAATTGTTCTCCTTCCTCCTGTTTCGTGAGTCGGAAAAGGTATCTTTCATAAATCCGACTTTGTTTTGGAGCAAAGTAACCCAACAAACAAACTAAGCTCATAACATTAAGTTTATAAGGTCTAAACCCTTAAACTGATTATAAAAGAGCATTCATTATGCCAATATTACTTTTAGTGGCACATTATTAGAAGATTTGGCTTAAATTACCTTTATTTTTATATTTTGGCTGGGTAAACGATAATAAATCCAATTTATACGGCTACAATAAGGGCTCGAAATTGTTTTTCTTATAGAGGCTAGTTACATTGCTTTTTAGCCACATAATATTCAAAGTCATATAAAGGCTTTTAGTATGGTCAATTATTCTTAGGAAAGTAATGCACAAGGTAACTATGATGCTTTTAAACTTATAGGAGCATTTTATAAGACGTCTATCCAACAAATGAATTCTAGCATGTTATATGATATTTACACACACCACCTCTACTCTTATGGTACTACAAAATGACCAAGCCGATACTCACGAATCAGCTAGTGGTTCCGCAGAGGATTATTTTATAGAAAATGAGATTGAAAAGGAAACCAGTAAGGAAGAACATAATTGTAGCGGTAGTGATAGTGATAAGGACATATAGATATTGCTATCAAGAGTCGGAGAATATTGATATTCGTAGTGATATAAGAGAATGGGTAGTGAAATTCAACATTTCCCATATCGCTTTAAGTGACTTATTATTTGATCTTTTCTCTTTGCAATTAATTTTCCGCCAGTTATTTTCTGGACACGAATGTTCAAGTTTTCTTAATTTATTTTCATTACATTATGACCAGCGCAGAACGCCATCTTTTTCCCACTTGCTCGGTACTGCGGACAATTTTGAGTGTCCTAACAATTTTGTAAGGCGTTAAGTTACTATTGTTAATGAACCTCACTATTTTCAATAATATGGTTGGCATTTTCCTTTATTTGCCAAACTGTTGCACAAAATAATGTAAATCACTGAGATAAAGACTTATTGCAGACGGCTATAAGGGCCGTCGGATTTTTATGAGCCTTTAATTTGCTACAATAAGTTTAAATAACCTTGTATCGGACCATAATAAAATATGTATAAGGGTGATCGCCCTTATCAACGCTCTTCATATCATTCTCACAGGGGTATTGGCTTTGTTGGAGCACTTTTCTTGCCATTATAAGTTTAATTTGAAACTATAAAGCAACTATAAGAGGAATATAAGGGTTTTGCCCTTATAAGTTATGCCCAAACGCTCCCTTATTAGCGATAATACTGCTGCTATAAGAACATTATTTTTTGGCATTCTAAGCCACTACAAAGAAAATTTTTTGATTGTTTGAAACAGTCTAAATTATTTAGAGCTATTGCATAATCATCGACACCTGCGCCTTCTTCAGCATGAGCTCCAGGAAGGTTTTAATACACTTCTTGAATTGCTATTCCCCCAACTTGGAGAAGAGTAGCTCTTTTTTTTTATGGGAGTGTCGATGTTGGCATAAAGTAAATAAATTTCAAGTGCCCTCTTCCATTTCCTCCAGCGAGTGCCGACAGATGTCGGATCGCTTTCGCAATCGAAATGTCTAAGTTGGGAACTATGGATGATGCACGAGTCATTTTGGGTAGCAATAAAATATTGACTCTTATTTTTGCGTGGCTTTTTACTCAAAATCAGTAACAGTATTACAACTGCATAGCCCTATTTTTTGTTGTACCTTGCGTGGCTTTTTACTGAAAATCAGTAACAGTATTACAACTTTATTTCAATTTTATTTCAATTTTATTTCAATTTTATTTCAATTTTATTCCAATTTTATTTCAATTTTATTTCAATTTTATTTCAATTTTATTTCAATTTTATTTCAATTTTATTTCAATTTTATTTCAATTTTATTTCAATTTTATTTCAATTTTATTTCAATTTTATTTCAATTTTATTTCAATTTTATTTTAATTTTATTTCAATTTTATTTCAATTTTATTTCAATTTTATTTCAATTTTATTTCAATTTTATATCAATTTTATTCCAATTTTATGTCAATTTTATTTCAATGTTATGCAAATTTTGTATCATTTATTTAATTTGTTATAATTGAAATTGTATAAATGTAATTAATTGTAATTGATAATCAAAATATGTTTTACTAACACAAGCTGTTTAAGAAAATTGTTACTAACCATTTATCAGCTCTGAGCTTGAATTAAAGATTTCTATTCTATAGCCCTATTTTTTGTTGTACCTAAGTACTCATTGCGTGGACTTTATTATATTTTTGTAAATGTTTGTTTTTTTAATAATATACAGTCCTTTAAAATTGTTACTTATTTAATCGGCGTGGCCCTTTGTTATTTACTCATTGCGTGGCCTTTTGTTAGGTACTTATTTAAACGGCGTGGCCCTTTGTTATTTACTCATTGCGTGGCCTTTAAGTGTACCTTTATTATAACTATTTTCCGAATATGTATAAATTGTGCAAGCATAAAAATAGTTAGGTTAGGTTATCTACCTAATTTAACTATTGTGATGTAATTGTTCTTCAAATAAAACAGTAAAAGTAGAATATGTATAGTAGTATAGTGTAAACATAAACACAACATACGTACTTTTGCTATCAACACTTCCAAATTCAATAAGTCTATTATTAAAATGACATTATCGAAAGCTATTTTTGTTGTTTTTTATTGTTTGTATGATGGCTTTTGGTGAAATAAAGAATTATTAGTATTAGTAATTTAATAATAGGTTTTTACTAATGAGTATAACAAATCCATAAACAAAATTAATTCTGTAAGTAATAATATCTTTAAGCGAGCTGAAATAACTAATTACCTATCCTTTCTACTGTGTTGTGAACAGTTAGGTAAGTATTTCTTATTATCTCGATCATAAATCTCATTATGTCGATAATCACGTTTGGTTAAACTTTTTTACTAATTGTGGGTAGTTACCGTTAGGTCGCATACTTGCACAATATTATATTTTTGTAGTATCCTTGCGTGGCCTTATTTTCCATCTAATACGATGCATGGCCATTTACAATGAAGGATAGTGGTATGAAACTGTTTATCAGTAACAATTGCTTACGTATTGGCTCGATTCATATGTGATTTTGATTTAGCTCATAACTCAATGTAAAATGAGTGTTAATTTGCTAGTATTTTTTCTTATATAATAACAAATAATTTGTAATAGGCTATTTGGAACGAATCTACCCGCAAACAACTGATAGGCAATAAACAATTACTTATATTCCTTCCTTCATTTTATTTTGTTTTTAATGTGTCATGTACTCACTTTTATCCTCGTCGCCATTTGTAATGTCTCGGGGGTCAATAAAACACACTTTTTGTCACTCAGGTTATCTGATCAGGATACACTGTATGCGCAAGCCTAAAGACGTGCTCACTTGCCTACGGCTGGTAACCGACTGACAACGCCAATGCGCCCGCGCATACACTACAGTACTCTGTGGTGGTGTCTAAAAACCTTAAGGAAAACATGGCATAGTCAACATTCCATTTCACAGGTTATTTTTAATGGTCAAAGAAAGTGAAAAGTAAAAAAACTGAGTATAATCACCTTGATTTATTGTTGCACTTAAAATAATTAAATAACATTGATCTTATTTACATTCTACTATCCTGCTCTGGACTTCTTCATGTATGATATTGAGTGAGACCTGAAAAAAAAACCATTTGCTTAGTTTCATTACACAGTTTGAGCCTTCAATCAATAATAGCTCTAGCCTCTAGACTATTAAGGATCAAAAATGAGTCGCATAAGCAGCCACATTTGCACACTAAACATCTACATTTCATAAAAAAATGTTCAATAGTATTAACAACTTCAGTTTATTATAAACCTTAACACTCAAACATACAGTTTAATTACCATTGCAAAATGTATTTAAGTTTTTCATTGAGAAAGTTTTAACGTAAACAATTTAAAAATGTTTCTTGAAGATAAAATGTCATCAGTACAAAAGTACTCATTCTAAAATGATACTTAAGGTCTACGCAATAAGGATTGAAATACCATCACAAAACTAGTTGTGGTATTATTTTTCGGGCCATTATTGAAGCACTCATCGGGAATCTAGTACTATTATTGATAGAAGGTTTGAACTTTGAAAGAGCAGTGGAGGCTTAGTTGTTTTAGCTATTAATTTACAATAACAAAGGAAAAGATGTTGAATTGATGAGGAAACTGGCATGTCCTTTAACCAATTGAAGACAAGTGACAACGGGCCTGCATTGTCCAGACGCCAGCACATCAAGCTACCACAATCTGCCAAATTTCTTCAATAGATTTTCAACCTTATCACAATAGTGGAAGGCTAATTTTCGATTGGTAAAATCTGACAGTTTTGGGTAGGTTGACAGGCTGGCGTCTGTACATTTCAGATCATTTCCTTGCATACAGAGGCCTGTCTTAGTTGTGGGAAGAACATTGGAGATGAGCTGACTAGTTGGTGGAGACTTGTCTAGTCAAATCAATCAACTGATTTGCTCTTATCAACACACAAAATCATAAATATCTGTTCAGCTGGTTTGATGTCAAAATTAAACACAAATTAGTACACATTATTTCATAACATTAGGAGGGTTAAGAAAATCAATAAAAACCTTAAAAAAGCCCTTTAGTGTAAATGCCATGGTGTGTTTTGTCCTAGTTGAAAAAAAAAACTAATCCATTAAGTTAGATTAATTTTGTTTCCCAATACTATTACTTAATTTTAGGAATAGCAAGTGAGATATATCAAGTACCTTTACTTAGTCCAGTTCTTCAATTCATCAATATCTTTGGCCATAGTCCAGTCGTACCTAACTGATCTGATTGACTGTGTCGCTCCCTCCAACTCTGGGAAGAAAGACCAGCCTTCATCAACAGAGGTCTTCTTAACAATGGCTGCAAGGCCTAGTATGCAGGCGGCAGGCACAGCTACAATGGGAGCCCGCTGCCAAGCGCTCAAAATGCTACCGGCGATAGCACCACCCATGAAGTAGTTCAGCTTATCGTTCTTTCCTCTAATGTTCTGCATAGCATTAGTAGTGACAACGAATCCTGCAGCCATTCCAACCATGGGGCCTACGAACCATGCGAACCTCCCTGCTGTGCTCGCAAAACCTTGAGGGTGGGAATACATCAGGACATCCAGGGATCCGAGAGCGAGACCAGCCATAGCAGCATATTTAGACGCCGCAAATGTCTTCATGAAGATGTCCTGCCCCTCAGGCGTGTCGTAGTATTTGTATTTTATTAAGTAACTCATTGTTTTAAGTTAAAAAAACTTTACACAAAGTAGTTACACAACACAGCACAGTGCGTGAAATGTCAAAATCGAATTTAGAAATCCATTTACGAAACCCGATTACGTTGCTATTGAATGTAAAAAAAGTGGATTGGAATAGTTAAATTATGTTTTTTAGTGCTCCTTATTTTTTTTCGTACAAAGTATTTCCCAGTTAAGTGTTTGCATGGATGACACCAACTAGAAAAAGCATGATTTGATGAACAACAATGTTATTTCAGTTTAATTATAACTATCTTCATAAATACAATTTGTTAAAACTGAACGCGACATAAAACAGAAAAAAAACAATGCAATATTTTTATTGCATTGTTTTTTTCTGCTTTATGTTGTTAAACCCTTTATTTATTTAGTGAACTTAATTTAAGTAATTACAGATTCCTTACTGAGCTGTTTGTTGTTCTTACTTTATTTCGATAAGGTAAGTCAAACAAGGTAACTGTTTTGAACGCATCCAATGCGATAATTCTTGCATATCCGACAATCCGTCATTAGTGTCAAAAGTATCAAAAATGGCGGCGGACGGTGACGAAGTGATTAGTGATCAAGAAAAAGTTAGAATCGTTTCAGATTTCATATTACATTCGCCACCTGGAGAATTTAATGAAGTGTTTAATGATGTAAGGGTTCTATTAAATAATGACACCCTCCTAAAAGAAGGCGCCAGCGGCGCGTTCGCACAATACAATAAGGATCAACTAACGCCCGTGCGCCTCGAAGGCTCGGAGCTCCACACGCTCATCACCGATCATAACGAGCTTGGCGGCGGGAGATTCTTTGACCCCCGCTCCAAACGTTCCTTCAAGTTTGACCACTTACGTAAAGAAGCGTCGGAGTATGAGCCCTACGAGCCCGACCGAGTGGCGGAGCCCTGGCGAGCGGCACTCGACGAAGAGTTGACGGCGTACGTGGCCGCGCACTTCAAGCACGGTGCCAGCTTAGTTGTAGGACGCACGCTCGACACGGGTGCTGTACAACTCGTAGCCTGCATCGAGGACCACCAGTTCCAGCCGAAGAACTACTGGAATGGGCGATGGCGCTCTGTCTGGTCGCTGACCGTGGGCGCGGGCGCGGCGGAGCTCCGCGGCATGCTACGCGTGCAAGTGCATTATTACGAGGATGGAAACGTGCAGTTGGTGAGCTCGAAGGAGGTGCGCGCGCCCGTCACCGCGACAGGCGAGGCCGCCACCGCCAAGGAGTTCGTGCGGCTGGTGATGGACGCGGAGAACGCGTACCAGACCGCCATCTCCGACAACTACAAGACCATGAGTGATACCACGTTCAAGGCGTTGCGGCGACAGCTGCCGGTGATGCGCACCAAGGTGGACTGGGCGCGGCTCGTCTCTTACACGATCGGTAAGGAGCTCAAGAGCCAATGATGTCCCGCCGCTGCGCTCTGAGCCGCAGCGGCCGCTCCACGCCTGTACATATTCGCGTAAGAGTAAATCTTGTTCAAATGTTTACGGGCGCCGGGGTGACGTCGCGGCGGGCCCCGGCGCGTATTTATCTATGAATATATAGAGAAATCGCTATCTTAACTGTTAAATTTTATTGCATTTTGTTACACTCAGTACGGAATGATTATTGAATAGCGAAGTGTCTGAATGCGGCTTACTTTTGGGACAGTACACTCTCATATGTCAAGAGAGGTTGATTCAGTGAGTTTGTCCGTTTATGTTGGTAGCAAGAGATTATACGGAATAACGTTGTACTTAGGTGTGGGCAAAGTTTACACCCGACTAGATCTGTAGAACTTGCCTGGACATCAGACTTGATCCATTTATTTATTTGCATGTCGGGGATGATTGGTTGTTGTGTAAGCAATATGATGACTGTTCATTCATTAATTTAGCTTCTTGTGATTGTTTAAAAGACGCATGTCAATTACAATAAGATTTAAATAATAAAATACTATAATACCTAGTTATGGATGTTAAAACTTAACTCATGCATGTATTTTTAAACTTTGTAATCCATCCACTTCTGCATTTGTTATTTAAACAGTATTATTTCTTCTATTGCTTGCATAACAGAGTATTATATGACAAAATTGTTCAGGAAAGGTACATAGAAGGTCTCCAATGGTGCATTTAATTGTAGTTAATTTAACAAATTGTCCACGTAGCTTTAAAGCAGCGTCTATGAGTGTAGAGCACAAGATATTCAATATTTTTCAATTTACAATAAATAAAATTGGAGTGTTGCTCAAACAGTAACTAATGCAGTGAAGTAAAAAAAGAAAATTAGAGAATTATTGTCCATATTATGGCTTGAGAGTGCGAATGATGCGTAACTTTTTTTTAATATAATGTGTAATAATTGTAACGCCAATAAGGATTATTTTGTAATTATTATAATTATTATTTTAATAAAGAACGTACATTAAAAATCCAAGATAATGTATGATTGGATTCATTTCAATAAAAATATATATTAAAATGTTGCTAACATCTGTTTTCTTTTTATTTACGTCGCCATCTTGAAATCAGTTGAGTACCGTTAGGTGGACAGGTAAAAACTGTAGTATATTTAGTGATATCGAAGATATGTGAGTGATAAAGTGGTGAGTCACTGTTTTATTGGGATCGCCAGTGACGCGGTGTGGCGGACCGCCAATATTGCATGCATTCACTAATTTTACACACGCTCGCTTCCTTACGTTCTCTGGTGACCCTATTTTGATTTAGCGAGTGTCGTAATGATACAATGAAGTGGCGAGTAGAGTTAACGTTGACGACATTTTAATGAATGCGTGTCATTATTACCATAACATAAGAATTAGTCATTCTTTGTGGCGTTACGATGTTGTATCTCGTAAATCAATAGTAATATGACATACTTTTTATGGAAACTTAGTGGTGAATACATACTTCAAACACTAAACTACAACCGTTAAGTTTGCACCTGTCGTTGATGGCTCGGCATTCCAGAGAGGTGTAACTGTTACTAAGGATGGTAAACTTTTAATATCAGACAGGTTGAAAGCAGCTCTAGGTCTTCTAAAATATATTCTCTTCCGTTTGATTCCAGTTATGGGAAAGTTTCGACCTTTTTTGCCAAATTAATTGAGGTCCAGCTTGATGACACTGGCTTGGCAGTTGGCCCCCATCAGCGCCCTAGGTGAACCTATTTTTGAGATTCACACGAAGCCAAGTTGGGGAAACTGACTCAGCTCGGCCATCAACACCCTTAAAACTTGATTATACTTGTGGCAAACCACTAATTATAATCTATGGATAATATATTTTTTCCATAGGGCCAAGTCAGTGTCAGTGACTCCAATTCTACACCAATTTTGGTAAAGAACGAGTTCACATTTCTACGCGTGTCGTAACAAAAGCGTAATATTCGTTTACAACTCCTCTTCAGTTTTCAATTTTGCCTGTTTGTTTCTGGGAACTGGTCGCTACCGTGTTATGTACTACTCGAACTGTACAGAGCCGGAAGCCGCGAGATAATTTGGTATATAGGCCGCGGTTATCTGCGAACACTTGTTACTGTTTATTTGTTTAGTTATTTGTCGCGTGGAGTATTGTTTTTGGGCTGATTTTTCAATAGTCAGATAACTTTTATCTGAGGAATAAAAATAGTGGTTTGACATATGGAGTCAGTCTTACTTATTTGTTAGTAGGTAGTATTCAATTCCTAAATACTGCCATACTGCTAACAAATAAGTAATACTACCCTACCATCTTCAACTACTAACTACCCTAGTAGTTGGAGAATTCTAATGCCGGCTCCAGACTATTGCCGTGAATTCGCGCCGCGAATTCTCGCCGTGAAATCTCGCCTCTCGGGGAACAGGCGCGAACACCCGTGAACCCCGCGAAAACCATCCACATTCTCGTTCGCGCCTGTTCGCGGGGCTTCACGGCCATAGTCTGGAGCCGGCATAAGATACAACTGTAAGTAGTTTTTTCTCGGTCTTCAACTTGCGGCTAAAATTAGGCGGAGGTCGTCTCCATGGCATCCCAGTATTGTTTGACCTTTTACATGTTTGTCAAAAGTAGGATCAAACTAAAATGTCTTTCAACATCATCGGATTGTTGCCATAAGCTCTCTATATTTTGATGTTGAGTCGTACTAAATTGCTGAGCCATTTTGTGTTCCAACATTTGTATTACTACTACCTACTCCTTCCAGTCGACGCGATAGTTTTATTCAGTAGTATTTTGGCACAACTGCCTACACAAAATGATTCATGAGTTTCTATTCTAACAACTACGGAACCCGCCAAGTAGTTAAGATGTAAACATGCGTAACTAACAAGGTTCTCATGTCGTTTATTGCGATCAACGGTAAAGCGACCGTACTAACCGGATAACCGTTTAATTTGTTACGAATCGACCCGAACGCACACCAGCTAACTCGAATAGGGAAAAGAGTTGCTGGCCCTAAAAGAAATGCGATAATGAATAGCACTTTGAAATCTTAAAGGTCGTGTCTGCCAACATTGTGTCATCCCTATTGTTGATTATTTCCGACAGTAACTCGAATTCTGTGATCTACGATGACGTTTCGTCAACTCCATTTGGAGGACGGGTGAAAAAAAATCCTTTTCTAGTCACCCGTAGCTTGTCTCGACGGTAGTGAGTCACACATAGGAACTTGACCCCGTCATAGAAAAGTCAAACCGAATTCCACATTCCCTAGTTTTCTGTCGGTCTTTATGTGAGCTAGATATACCTATATGAGTGCGTCAGTTATTTAGAATGCACTAAAAATCGCTACGTTGTGCTCCCTATTAATTTTAGCCACTATTTTCCAGCAAATGAAAGTAAAACCTATTATATAAAATTCTTGTCAGGAAAGCGTAGATCAAATATCCGAGGCCATCGACCTCTCTGTTTGTCTAGCTTTTAGTCTGCTCCACTAAACTAATAGCATTATAGTCATCGTGACCTTTATTATAGAATGGCCTTTTATTATTATCACGCGTGATACATATAAACTGCTGGATCTAATGCTGGCATTAGGCCAGAATTATTTTGACTGATGATCGTGTCATTATTAGAAGCCAGTTGTGGTGGACTGACTTTTTCAAATGCGACTACAGAGCAAAAGTAGGCTCATTTTCTAGCTTAGACAATGTTTGTCTTGACCCTTATTTATTTGGGATTGGATTAGCATTTCTTCTAGACTTGTCTATTAGTTATTATGTCTAGTCACCCCCTTTCTAGCCATATCATACTTCACAGAGCCCATCCATCGTTGTTATATTGGTACAAATTGACAGGATGTAGGGGGTCTTTTACAAACGGAGTCCCCTTTAAATAGTCTCGAATTCCACTTATTTTAAGTGATTTACTGTATCAAAGTAAGTAGGTACCTACCTCTACTTAATGGCTTAGTCCTGTTTACTTCCTCGAATAAAAATGTGTTTGTGTATCGTTAAATTAAAGATAAATATGAAAAATAAGACAAATTCAAAGAGATACCTACTTTAATTCAGAAGACCTATACCAAAACCTACGCAATAACGAGTTATCGAAAGGGAAAAAAGCTTTATAAACGCTGTTTAGTTGACGATCATCGTCCGAAAACCCGTCAGACATAATCACATCAAAATAATACGATTTTATCAAACGACATTCTGTATCGGAACTTCCGAAGTACGTTCAGTCTGTCGATCCAGCCTAATTTAGTTAGGAGCCACTTCAATCATCGTTGCAGAGGTCTTAATCTAGTTTAAAACTCGTCAAGAGCTTGCTAACTTACTGCAGACAGAAGATATTGCTACTTCAAACTACGAGTAGCTTCGAGTCAATTGAAGTTATGCTCAACCGAATTGGAGATAATCTTGATTACCTATGTTAGGTTTTCAATTAAAACAAGTAATTGATTCATATGTAATTGGCAAAAGTATTCTTGCTAGGGACTGAAAGATTTGTTAAATTTAGTACAACATTGCCATATGGGTCTCATGATGCAATAACGTTGAGATTGAGGACTTGGGTTTTGAATTATTCTAAAAGAATTGCCGTCAGTAGCTTCTTTGTACCTAGCACCCTTTTTTTGTGGGTGGAAAATTATCAAATAACTTCTCTATTAGTTCTGAGTTGAGTGGAAGGTAATGTAAGAGTCATACTGACTAAAACCCGCTTGTATCTTTGCAATCTATAGGCGCGGTAACTTTGATTTCCGCAACTCTGGTCTGTGTAGCACCTCTGTTGTCTTAATTTTCGCTGGCTCAGGGTTTAGGGCAACAGACTCGCCCTATGTTTTAGTTGGCAAGGTGGGCCGTGGGTGTACTATATCAGACACACCCTGTGCCTCTGCGTAACTCCAAAAAAAATATAGGCGAGGTGTGTGTGATGTTATAAAAAAAAAGGTTGTAAAGTCGGTATGTATTGCGTTAGTTCTCTGTAAACGCAGTTTATAGTTTAGGACATATGTAGTGGGTGTGCTGTGTGATCAAAATAAAATAAACTAGATTGTGAAGTGTCTTCTTATCGGATTGATTGGCTGTACTGACTGATATGAAATCTGTGGGTATTACTTATCAAGTAGCCTGGCGTCCTGATTGACATTTTCGTACAAATTCAAATTCTCGTCATGATCGAAGTCAACTGCTCATTTCTGAAAATCCCTTTATTTGCCAAGATTAAATTTTGTTTTTTTTAATCAACATTGGATCATCTGGCAGTTACAAACGCCAGTACCTACCCCATGCAATCTGTAAAATTTTCCCAATTCAACGTGAACCTTCAGCTTCTCATTATCACACAAGCTGAAATTTTGTGATAAAGTTTAAAATCGATTAGAGCAATGTGACAGATTGGGGTAGGTTGATGTGCTGGCGTGCCCTACTTACACGTCATAATAATGCGACCAGCTTTTTTTCAAAGAACCCTTAGTACTGGCCCACACAAATTACACATAGAACTAATACTTACGTCGTCGAATCTCTAGTTTAAATTAGGTCGTCTTTGAAATGGCAATGTCCAGTTTATGTCCGGCTCACCACCTCATGAGATTCGGTTTTGCGCCAAAAGACGAGGTGCCCTAATGAAATACTCATTTATTTTCTACCCATTCACCTAATGAACGAAATTAATATTCTCTATCCAACTCCAGTTCCTTGCCTGCCGGGGTCGCGGGACTTATCTCATTACCGTGACCCCGAACTTTATGTTTCGGACACCGCGGATTTTAGTCAGTACGAGCCTAACAGTCCCTCCCACCCTGCCCTGGGTGGGAGGACTCATTTGATGATTTTACCACGATAAAAAAAAAAACTCCAGTTCCTTATTTGATGGATGCTTCTGAAATCTGATTGGCCATCTTTAAGCTCCCTATATACAAAACGTCAAGCCATTTTATTGGTGGAAACTTAGTTTTTAATTATGTAACGTTTGAGTCTTGAGAGACGTCCTGTAATATGGGCGTAAGGGTCCCTTTCCCGGGCACGCCGCAATCGCGGCGGTAAGACCCCTCTTTGAGGAGTGGCTGGATAGGAGTCACGGCGTCCTGACCTACCGCATGACGCAGGTCCTCACCGGACACGGAAGTTTCGGGAGGTACCTGTGTCTAAGGAGAAAGGAGGAAACGCCTGGGTGTCACCACTGCGAAGATCGCCCGGAGGACACCGTAGAGCATACGGTGCAAGACTGCCCAGCTTGGGCAGAGCACCGACGTGTCCTCACGGCGGCGATAGGCGGAGACCTCTCGCGCCCGGCATTGGTTGCGGCCATGCTGCGGGGCGAGACGGAGTGGGAAGCGGTCGCCTCCTTCTGCGAAGCAGTAATGCTCGCGAAGGAGGAGGCGGGCCGCGCGAGAGAGAGGGCAATGTCCTCCCTCCGCCCCACCCGCGGTGGTTGGCGCCCACGGCGTCGGACGTCGCAAGACGATCTCCGGCCACCGTAGGCGCGGGCATGCGGGCGGCGAGTAAAGGGCAACTCGCTGCCCGACCATGGACTATGCCCGGGTCGACGGCGCGTTGTGTTCCACGCGCGCCTCAAAGAGCGTCAGCATAATGACGGGGCCCCCTCTGTAGAGGGCCAAAGCCTGCCGGGGTCGCGGGACTTATACCATTACCGTGACCCCGGAACGTAAAGGGCTATTGAAGGACACCGTGGATTTTAGTCAGTACAAGTCTGACAGTCCCTCCCGCCCTGCCCGGGGTGGGAGGACTCATTTGATGATTTTACCACGATAAAAAAAAAAAAAAAAAAAGGGTCCCTTTCCACCAGAGATGTGGTACCTATGTAGCTGTGCTGCGAGGATGTAAAAGCTGAGCTACGAAACTGTGTGACCGTTTCCACTGATGCTACGATATGTAGCTGTGCGGTAAGATGTGCTATGAAGATGGGTAGCTGCGCTACGAAGATGCGTAGCTGCGCTAAGAAGATGCGCAGCTCGAGCTATGCGATGTATCGATAGTAGGGAAGAGGACCCCTAGCACGCATCCATAGCAGGCATCCATAGCACGCATCCTTCCATATAAAAAACACATCTTAGTTGAATCCGTTTCCACCAGTGCTGTGCTATGGAAACCAATGATTAACAGCATTTTATTGGTGGATATCAAACGCATTCGCAGCAACGTAGCATAGCGCATCTCTGGTGGAAAAGCAGCCCAATGTCCCAATAAATTTCTTTTCTTTCTTTCTTCTCTCATTCCTACTTGGTAATTCTAATTCGGGCGTTGATTGGTTACAGACAAAGATCGTAATCAAGATAGCAACCGAGATATATTAATAACCTCCGGCACTCATTTACATATGCAGGTCAACAGGTCATCTAATTGAATGAAGTGGCAAACTGGCAATACCAGAATCATGCACATGCACTTCTGAAATCATTAGTATCTACATAATATTTATTTGTCGTATGTCCAGCCCACAGATTATTGCCGGTTCTAGCTGTGAGTTGGAATGTTAACGGTACTTTGTTGTTTGCATATTATTATCGAGTGTCCGCACAATGCGGAGATAATTTTATCAACGTACTGATAAAACGTTTGCTACTTTTGCGGAACGGAATTCTTTGGTAGTGATAACATATTTTTACTTTCTGTTGTGCGGTCAGTCAAGACAGTAGACGTGTCTATTAGTTTTGGCAAAAATTCAAGCAAACGAAAACAACACGCAAGCAATGGGTGCAAGAGGTGAATAGGCTATTTGACAGTATCAATATAGTACATTATGGTACAAGTGTGTAATGTTGGTGATTACCGCTGAGGCGCCATTGAGACCCGAGCCGTCAGGTGAGGGTCTTAAGAGAGCCGAGGACGGTAATCATCAATACACACGTGTATCATACGACGTTTTTCAACACACTTGCGAGGAAAAAACAAACATGTATTGCATAAATCGTTTAATTATTAAAACAATTGGTGAATGTATAATTTTCAAAACGATATTGGATTGTTTTTGATGGCAATTTCACAGTTTGTGTTACATTGGTACTTGCCACTTCTTTAGTACCTTCATTTACTTCTTGTGTAAATGTCGGCGACTCAGAAAATCGTTTCAGAAAATGACTGGGTTTTTTTGTTGCTCTTCCATTGCAGGAAACTATCGTAAGCAGCTAAATACTTTTCTCTAGATTTTGCAGGTATTAGGCTTTCGTTTGCATTTTGTGCTGCATTTAGTATTTCTGGCGGGGTTAAACCAATCAATTATTCATCTTCTGTACTAAAACCTGACATTTTTACAATTATTTACCACACAGCAACAAATGCGATACAAACAAAATATGAAAAGTATGGGAAAATTGGGAAATGGCGCGCAATTGTTTTTTTTTTGCACGCGCCAGATGTAAGGTGATTGTTTACAGCCATACAGCCTACTTCAAAATGATAATTTTTGTGATAAAATGCAAATATTTTATAAGAAATTATTGTGAATTATAAATAATTTGATAATAATAAATGTTTTTTCGTCTTAATTAGGGACACATTTATTTATTTCAAAAATGTAAATAGATTTTCGGTGGCATAAAACCTCTTTGTTGTTACAAAAAAAAAAAGCTGTATTACCCGGTTAAATTGAAAATGCTCTGTTTAGTCGCATATAATTTGCAGTTAGGTACTAACTTAACTTTGTACGGATCATTCTATTATGCACTAGTGTGTAATATTATTATGCACGTGTATGTTATAGTTCGGTTTATGGCCCTAAGAACGATATAATAAGGCTCACTTTACGAGCAAGTGTGTTGAAAAATTATAAATCTAATAAGTCCGTTATTTAGAATTTTGAAAAATAACGGACACATGTTTTTTAGGGTTCCGTAGCCAAATGGCAAAAATGGAACCCTTATAGATTCGTCATGTCTGTCTGTCTGTCCGTCCGTATGTCACAGCCACTTTTTGTCGAAAGTATAGCTATCCCGTTGAAACTTGGTAGGTAGATGTACTATGTGAACCGCATTAGGATTTTTACACAAAAATAAAAACAAAACAAATTTTGGGGGTTCCCCCCATACTTAGAATTGAAACTCAAAAAATTTTTTTTCACCAAACCCATACGTGTGGGGTATCTATGGATAGGTCTTTAAAAATGATATTGAGGTTACTAATATCATTTTTTTCTAAACTGAACAGTTTGCACGAGAGACACTTCCAAAGTGGTAAAATGTGTGTCCCCCCCCTGTAACTTCTAAAATAAGAGAATGATAAAACTAAAAAAAAATATATAATGTAGACCTCAACAAAAACTTTCAACGAAAATTGGTTTGGATGAGATACAGTCAGCAGTTTTTGAGATATATAACCGTAAATATATAACCGCAAATACAACTTTGCCATTCATACAAACACTATGAAAAACAAAGTTATTTTTATTGTTTGTGTATATTACTTACTAATCTCAATATAATTATATCCCTAATCCATGCTTGCTACTACGGAACCCTTCATGGGCGAGTCCAACTTGCACTTGGCCGGTTTTCTTATGTCAAATCAATGAATATTTACCAAGATATAACACATCAAGACTCGAGAGTGGGGGCTCGTGACGTCAGAATTCAGTAAAAAATGTACTAAATTGTGACGCATTGGCAATTTTGAAAGCATCATAATCTCCGTCAATTTCGATTTGCGTAAAAAAAGAAAAAATATGGGTCAAATATTATTTGATAATCTAACTGACGGATTAATTAGATTTTTTTTGTCAAATAGCCTATTTGTCGTTCTGCGTGGTGGTCTCAGGTGAAGGCCTATGTTCAGCAGTGGACAACTTCCGACTGATGATGATGATGGTGACATAATTAAAAGGTCAGCAAACGAAGTCAACTGGCACGATAGGCGCGGTGGTACCTACGTTACGTGTCTCGGGTTCGATTCCCGAACAAGTATACGTTAGCCTGTTCTGGCTGTTTGTGTTTTGTTAACGCACACATGATACAGGATAAATTCCTACTATGGGGCAAAGTTTGCATAAATTCAAAGTGAGATGTGTCTTGCCCTAAATTCATAATCTACTTGAATTGCTCAGATTTCGTATTCTATTTACCTAGCTATAAAATTATAAAACAATGGCAGGAATCCATCAAAACTTAAACACCTAACTTTTATTTGACCTTCTATTTCGCCGCTTCTGGCAGTAAATGACAGCTATTATGTTCTCATGAAGCATACACTCAGATAAAGTGATCTTATCTCGACTGGAGAGGCTGTTCACTCGATTACCGTTAGCCGCACGTTAGAAATAAGGGTTAGTACGCATGAAGACGTGAACGCGCGACGCTACCTCACACGACGCGACAATCCTCCAAGAAGTTCCGAGCGATGCATAAACCTGTGTGAAAATGGGTTACGCGAGGGGCAGCATTTGCTTAGCCGAATCTTGCACGTTGCGTCTACCAGTGCACCACTAAAATTGTGTCGCTCTGCACGTCGATGTTTTACATCATTTGTTCAGGCGTGAATCTACGCTACGGTGTTTTTCCAAATTATCGCAATGAATATAATTATATACCCTTGTTAGATGATAGAGTTCTTTAGTGACCTCTTGAGACCTTAGAAATTACTGGCAATCAATACATTGTCACAGTCTGTTTCGGTATCATAAAAAGTTGGCGCTCACTTTTTAAGACAATCGATCGTCTACCGAGCGCTCGTCCATACTAAAAGAGAAAACGTTTTCCTGCCCCTAGATGTTAGCCTATCTCAATGATTTTTTAGAATGCTTCTGACACAGTATCAAACTAGGTTTATAGGTTTTAATTTTTTCTAAATTTATAATAGTTTGAAAGTTACAGGCGCCTAAGAGTTACTATTTTTATGACAAAATCTTCATTGAAGTAAAACCTTTGTATTTTAAAAATAAAGAAGTTTTAGAAAAAAGCAAAACCTACAAACCTAGAATATAATATGCTGAAACGATTGACGCCAGAATCTAAGAGATTGGTCGTGATTTAGTATGTGAAAAACGTTTCTCCCGAGAGACAATTTTCATATAAAAAATACTTACAGTCAGTCGCGAGCTGCAACGCTCTCTATCGCACGATCGGGGATCGGGGAGGTGTGGTAGCGACAGCAAGAGTTTTTCTAAATACCTATTTTTTTAAATGGCAGCCGGTATACTATCCTCTTAAGACAGCGGCGCAATCTCGTCGCGCCTGTGTGAGCTGACCCTAAAGGGTGGGGGGTTGTAAAGGTCGAGTGTGACGTCATTATGACGTCAGCGTGACACTGGCTATGGAAATAAATACAGGCTGAATGCCTCTGCGGTTAGTAATGGTCACTATGATGATTAAAGGATGATAACTCGTTTGCCCTTATTGTAATCTTAGTTTATTATTACAGTGCGGTCAAGCAATGATGTGGGTACACATATCATGCAGCATTCAGCTTTAAGTTTTTCAATATCCAGCAGTACTGGCCTAGTGGTAACCGCCCCGACTTAGGAGTTTGTAGGTCGTGGGTTTCAATTCAGACCGGCGCATTACTTTGAGTATTATAATATGTATCCCACCAAAATAAATCTGTAAAAAACTAGCCGAAGTCTCGATAGAGTTAAAAAAAAATCGCAGTAAGGAACCTTAGACTTGGCACGACTTTGTCTAGATTTCATTACTTTTTAGAGATAAATGAGCAGCTCTGGCTGGCTAGTTTTTTACAGAATGTTTATGGTGAGATTTCACTTCTTTTTGTAGAAACGTGGAAACAATTTTTTTGTTTCTTTTTTAGACGTCAAATGAAGCAGCCCACCAAGTTGGATATTTTTTGTACAGGCAGTATATGTCAATCTCTAATAGTTTGGTTGGGCTCTTGTGTTTTCTAATCAGGGCAGTTTTCCCTTTATGTGGCCATTAAATCCTAACTCTGTACCAAATTTCAGCTTTCTGGGTTTATGGGAAGTACTAGTTCTATTTTGATGATCATGAGTGAGTGTCTGTCGTAAATGCGAAACCTTGCTTTCGCTTAACTTAGGAACTGAATGACCTACAGACTTGAAATTTTGGATTTTAAGTATGTGATTATAGCTTACTGGATGACGATAATTTCTGCGTTCTGGTCTTATCCAAAGGTTCTCAAATAGGGGCCTGAAAATGCGGCGAAATGGTTCCAGTGAAGGATGGTACGGCAGTGTTTGCTTTGCGCTCGACTTTGGCGGGGGCACTGCCGTGCCCCCGATCTTCACTTCTCTCACAACGGTGAAAGAAAATCGATCACACCGTGATCCTGGAACGTAAAGGGCTATTGAAGGATCTGCGCGGATTTTAGTCAGTAAAAGTCTGACAGTTGGGTGGGAGGATTCATTTGATGATTTTACCACGATAAAAAACTCTAAATTTCTCCTGTATCGTGTTTTATTCATAACTGGGACCGAAAGGTTGAAGAAAAAAAAATCGAAAGCCTAATTTACAATTAAAGACACAAAAAAAGATTATTAAAGTAAAGGGCTTCACTGACTCCGCCCTCTAGATTGCATTGTATTTGCAAAAGCTATCCCCACATACCATATTATAGGTAGGTACTGATGCTGTAACAATAACAGGAATAGATTTCCTTCCTCAAGGAAAATAATACGCAAATCACATTCATTTAGTTTATTCACAGCCTAAAATAATATGACAGACAACCAACGTATACGTTTTATAGGAGAAATAAATAACTTACATTTATAACTATTTTATAAACAAATTACACAAGCTGTTTTGAAGTTTTCGAACGCGAGAATAGCTGTACGAAATGTTACTTATTTTTAAAAATACCTACACTTAACATGTTAAGGTTTCCTCATATACTTTTTTTTCTTAAATAACTGAGATAGCACCAAAGAGAAAAAAATGTCATGTAAGATAGCTGCCTATGAGTAGTTAAACCTAATAATTTCATTTGTGGTATGTAATATGATGTGCAAGTTTGCAGTAATAGCGAGTACTGTAGTTTACGTAGAATAGCGAATAAGTATTATGTTAAAGGCAGTTAATAAAAGGATCGCACGACATACGGACGTTTCTTTATAAACTCCACCTAACCCTCAGCCCAATCCTACATGGCGACCCTGCCAGGATTTGGGCTGAAGATGCCAGTATTTGGGCTGAAGATGCCAGGATTTGGGCTGAAGATGCCAGGATTTGGGCTGAAGATGCCAGGACTTCAACTACGTTTCGGCGTTATTTAAACACGAGTATCTACATGGACAATTAAAGTACCTCATCAAAATGTGACGCTCAGATATCAAGAAGGACGAAGTATTCATCACCTGCCTGCCCTAAATAAAACGAAAATTAAAAACCTAAATAATGAAGAAGCGAAGAAAGAAGATAGTAATTATAGAAGAAAGAAGATAATAATTATAGAAGAAAGAAGATTAAATAATAGAAGATAAAATAATAGAAGAACGAAGACCAATTATTGAAGAAAGATAATACAGAAGATAGAAGAAAAATTAGAGAAGACAAAATACAGAAGAAAAAAAATACAGAAGAATGAAGAAATACAGTTTATTTTGTTGGTGGAGTCCAGGGATTTCCCGGCTCAGTTACCTGCGGTGTCCAGGGTATGCCCGGCCCAAGCTGCCATTCCTGAGGATGAGCCAAGCAGTCACCTCAGAGGACAGGCCAAGCAGCCCTTCCAGAGGACAAGCCTAGCAGCCCGTCGTGACGGACCAACTCAGTGAAAGGTATGAGTGCGGTACTCACGAAGTGTAAAAATAGACTCTATAATTATTCATGGATAGACTTAGTGAAATATATGAAAGTTTACTAGATTTATGTGTTAGTATTAGAAAATTAGGCCCTACACGGCGAGGTGAAAAAGTAGGACAGCTAAAGTTTCAGGAGGCTAATAATTTCGCCTGTCCCTATTAACAATGTCGGATCTGCAAAACAGTAATTTTACAGGAGAGCGCGTCAAAGTTTAAATTGCTTAAATTTTTTTAATGATTCAAATTAGGTTTACAAAAAAAATACTAAAAATTATAATATATTTAAGAGCTCATATACATAATAGTAAAATGTTATATTTCGTTTTGGAAATATGAGAAAAGTCAGACATGACTTTTTTATCGGTATTTGGTACACTGTATTTAGTCGGTTCTGTCACTTACTACTAACTTATCTGGAAAAACTTATCTATGAATTGTCGCAAATTCCACATACATCATTCTTCATAGGAAGTCCTAATCAAGATTTTGTCGTAACTGTTTCAAATGTAAGTGAAATATAATATTATTATTTTAAATGAATTATTTCGAAAGTAAATATAAATGAAACTAGTCTCTAAAAGAAGAAACATAACAGAATACCTCAATTTTACGAACAATATAATTGAAATCATTGAAATAAATAATTGAATCTAGCTTCATCAATGGCACTAATTGTAATGAAACCTATATAGGTTAAATAGTCATAATAGTCACACATTATACAATTTTACATTTTTAACAAACTAAAATAACTGTTCACTCCTGTTCCACTCACAAGGATGTGAAACAAGAGTGTTCTGATCATGTTTTTCAAGAAGTAAGACTCTACTAAAAACCTATCGTCCCATTTAACTCTTGAGCCACTTGTATAAGCTTTTTTCAATTATCATCATAAATGGTCTCGTAAGAATACTTGACAAGATTCATCCACACAGTGAGGCAGGTTATACAGAACTCTGAAGAGCATAAGCCCTTGTGCTTAGCATTTGTGGATAATGACAAGGCCTTTGACTCCATTGAAACCTGGGCGGTTCTACAATCACTGCAGCTATGCCAAATAAACTGGCGATACATCTGAGAACTCAAATGTAATACATGTACGTCGCTGCGAATCTGAAAACATAAATACTTACAGGAACGTCGAGGGTGAGGCAGGGGCATGTCATATTTCCGAAACTGTTCACATTTGTGAACAGATGGCATTGGCCATGACGATAATTATTATGTTTAACATGCTCGCTTGGAATGAAAATAACACCAGCGTGACAAAAGCTTTACAACGCATCTAAGGGATCTAGGGACCAATCGCTATAAATGGTGCAATTCTAGAATGTTCATGAATAAGTCCATCTTGGACAAACCGTTTGGTTCAGTAGGAATAACTTCAAAAGAGAAGTCGACAGAAGTATTTAGTCTGGTTGGGCATCATTCGGTCTCCGTTAAGTCTTATCGTGTGTCCAATTATGATTTACGATACCGAATCGTGGACACTCCTATTGAGGCTATCAATTTAGTCCCACAGCAACCTATGGAACAGACAATACTCGGAATAACTCTGATAAATAAAATCGTGGAGTGAGTGAGGTGATCCGTCAAAGCACCAAAGTTGCTGACATAGCTGGCAGTAGACTGGTCACATCTGTCTCTGGACAAATAGTAATTTGGTTATACGTATATTTGAGTGGACATCGCGACTAGGCAAACGTAGTGTAGGACGCTTGCTAACCAGGTGGAACGACGACTTGCCATACTTTTGCGTACATTGGAGTTCAGCAGTGGACAAAAGTGCAGGCTTATGATGAACTTTCCAGTCCTTCTAAGTTTAATATTTGGAATTCTTGATCACAACTAATATTATCATCTATTTGCGTTACAAATACATAGTATAATATTCATGCTGCTGCTGCATTATAATGAATGAATGCTGCTGAATTAATTTATTATAACTTGGTATCAGAGATTCTCCAGGAACTGATATAGGCTAGAAGCAACATAATATATAAAATATATAAGTATTATTGTTTTCTGTTGGTTCTTAGAGTAAACATATTAAAATGACTACAATCATACCAATTTAAGCAAAAAAAAAATGCCCCAAAAAACTTTTTGTAATATTAATATAGGCACACGGTACCCATATCGAAACCTAAAATGTTTTTGTCCGTCGGTTTGTTTTGCAATATTACCATATCCTACGCAAAGTTCTAATACATTTACCACTAACCTAGTAGGAAGTACCACATACGACAATTTAAAATTATATTGAAACCAACAAGAAAGTCTGATGTGGTACTACCAACATATTTTACATTACAACGGGCAGCTAAAAATGTAGGTAGTACCACAAACAACAAAATGCATATGTTATCAAACTACTATCAAAGTTGGATGTGGTACATGTTACAACTTTAATTGTATGATCCAAAAGATTTACCAAACTAATTAATAAAAGCTGGTGAAACAAAAAAAAACAATCTAGAATAAGAAGTACTAAAATAGCACGCCTTATTCTTACGCCCCTACAACATGGTTGTTAGTGACACAACCGACGGCGTTTTCTCTTCCTGCACCCCGTTAAAAACGTCGTAAGATAACATCGATCATTGTTAACGGGCAGTCATGCCACATACGACAATGTTAACTTGGCTATCTCAAAAACTATGAGGAAATTTAAAATTTTTGTTAATGCTACTGAAAGACAATACTTTTGTTAGGTCAAAAATGGAATAAAACGAAAAAGGCGGAAGTGGTACATCCGACCTTGTTAATAGGGACAGGCGATTTGTTTAATGAGTTTACATTATTAATTAAATATGGACAACTAAGTAAAAAGGAATTACATTTAGATCCGTCAATACCTAACGAAATAGAGAAAATATATAGTAAAATCTTGGGTTATAAAGAGGTAATAGATATTTCAGAAAGTTCATCCGACGAATTTTTAGATTTAGAGGAAAATAAGACAACATACAAAATGGAGAGTTTTAGTTTAAAAACGGCTAGTACTTTGATTCCAGTTATGGATGGAAAGGAAGAAACAGTAGAGAGAATAATCGAAGGTATAGAGATGTATGAAAGTTGCTTGAAAGAAGAAGGTTGTAAGAAATTGCTAGTTACATTTGTATTAAAGACTCGGCTGTCAAAAATAGCGAGATTAAAATTGAAAGAAAGTTACGAAACAGTTTCTGGATTAGTAAAAGATATTCAAACTTATCTTCTTACAAAAAAATCTTTCAACTCAATAATGACACAAATTAATAATATAAGTCAAAACAACTTGACTATAGGCGAATATGGAGAGAAACTAGGAGATTTGTTTACTTCCCTAACCATAGCGCAAGCAGACGGAAACCAGACAGCCGCCGAGATACTAAGTCCAATAAATGAAAGGTTAGTAGTTAAGAGATTTGCAGACGGTTTGAGAAATCGTCGACTTAGTACTATTTTAGCAGCTAGAAATTATAACCAACTGAAGGATGCTGTACGAGCAGCTGAAGATGAGGAGCTGTCACTTCCCGGAACATCAGGTCAGGATGCCGTATTTTCTTACACACGAGGTAGAAACTCAAGGTACAGTCGGAGTCACGGAAACTACCATCGTGGGCAGACTACTCACTACCGTGGGAATCCTTCTCACTACCGAGGTAATAACGCAGCCCAGCATTACAGGGGTCAAGGGCCCGCACAGCGAGGTTTTCACCGTGGCAGACATTACCAACCACGTGGATACTCTAGGCCGCCGAATAAAAGCTACTATAGAAGTAACAGGGGTCATTACAGAGGTGCCAGGCAGGACAACGTGAATGTTGTCAATGCGCCAAAAGAGGAAAGGAATAAAGAGGTAACGAATAAAGAGGAAAATTTAGTTCAGTTTTTTCGGAACAACTAATTATGGGTTAGTATGTGATGGTCTAGATTTTATCTATTTATACGCTAGCAAACAAAAACTAAAATTCTTAATAGATACGGGTGCATCTATTTCATTAATCAACAGAAAGTCGGTAACACGCGAAACAAAAATATATAGCGATCAAACAAGCATAAAAGGTATCGGTGGGAAAGTACAGGCATATAACTACGCGTACATATCTTTGAAATTAGAAACGGGTGTACAGTTTCGTTACAAGTTTTATTTGTTCGATAATATTCCATGTGAATCGGATGGAATACTCGGTTTAGACTTTCTGAGAACTTATAACGCTAACATTGATTTACCGACAAACGTACTCAGCTTACAATTAACTGATAAAGCGCCGCATTGTCACATTGAAATACAAAACCGTCAACCTATTCACACGAACACGGAAAATTATTTGCTTATTCCAGGTCGAAGTGAGTCTATACACTATATCGACATAAACAAAAATGTTTACAAAGAATACGTTTTACACTCAAGGCAAATAAATGACAACTTATTCTTAGCAGGTTGTATTTTTCAGCCAAAACGAGGTAAAGTACCAGTAAAAATTTTAAACACTAGTGAAAATTTAATCAAAATACCGAAATCAAAATTAATACGTAACGATGATTTAGAGTATTTAGATAACTATAATATTTGTTTGTATAATAAATCGGAAACGGGACTGGAACGAGTAAAAAAATTACTATCAGAACTAAATTTGTCACATTTAAATTCAAGCGATAGAAAAGATTTGGAAATAATTTGTGCTAAATATTCAGACATATTTTTCCTTCAAGGAGACAAACTAGGTACAGCAAATGTAGTAGAACAGTCAATAACAGTAAAATCAAATACGATGCCAGTGTATACAAAGCCCTATCGTTTGCCTCAATCATCGAAATCGGAAATTAATAAACAAGTTAATAAAATGTTACAGGACGACATAATAGAGCCCTCCAATAGTGAGTGGAACAGTCCTATTCTTTTAGTACCCAAAAAGTCTGATGGAGAAAAGAAATGGCGTTTAGTAGTGGATTACCGAAAACTTAATGAATGTATCCGAGACGATAAATTCCCACTACCAAACATTACCGAAATATTAGACTCTCTTTCAGGAAGTATTTGTTTTACCCATTTAGATCTTCATCAAAGTTTTTACCAAGTAAATTTAAAACCAGAGAGTAGGGATATCACCAGTTTTTCGACTAGTGAAGGTCAATATCGTATGAAGCGCCTTCCTATGGGTCTCAAAATATCACCAAATGCGTTTTCTAGAGCCATGTCAGTTGCCTTGTCAGGACTAACATTTGAGAAATGTTTCGTTTACTGTGACGATCTTATTGTATTCGGTAGGACAGTAGATATACATAATAAGAACCTTATGGATGTTTTCGATCGTTTAAGGAAAATGAACCTTAAGCTAAACCCAGCAAAGTGCGAATTTATGAAAACTCAATTACTCTATTTAGGTCACGAAGTTTCAGCTAATGGTGTATTACCAGATCCACAAAAAATTACTGTAGTTAAAAACTACCCAGTACCAAAAAATGCCGAAGAGGTCAGGCGATTCGTTGCATTTTGCAACTATTATAGAAAATTCATTCGATCGTTTGCAGAAATTACGGTACCACTAAATAAATTATGTAGAAAGAACGAAATTTTTGTATGGACAAGTGAGTGTCAAAATAGTTTTGACATTCTCAAAGAAAAGTTAATAAATCCACCAATTTTGCAATACCCCGATTTTTCTAAAGAAAATGAATTCATACTTCAAACGGACGCATCTAATATGGCAATAGGATCAGTCTTATGCAACAGTGACCTAAGACCAGTAGCTTACGCCAGTAGACCACTAAATAAAGCAGAGATAAATTATCCTACGATACAAAAAGAACTTTTGGCAGTGGTGTGGAGTATAAAATATTTTAGACCTTACTTATATGGAAGAAAATTTACTATTCTAACGGATCATAAACCACTCATCTATCTATTTGGCATGAAAGATCCATCTACACGACTTTTAAAGTTTAGATTACTATTAGAAGAATACGATTACGATATTAAATACATAAAAGGTACAGAGAATAATGTTGCTGACGCATTGAGTAGGGTTACCATAAGTTCTAACGAATTAAAAACTTTAAATGAAAAAAGTATAAATATGGTAATGACAAGGGCGCAACGAGCGAGAATAAACTCGGAGTGCAAAGCAATACCTACCTCGAGTGACAATGGTTCTCTTAATATAGCTGACGAACCGAGGTTTGGCCAACCAAGGATAGCAGAGATATTAAGAAAACCTAAAGAAGCTGTAGAATTAACATTTTTAAAAGGTAAAGAACTAAACAAGAAAAATATAGATTATGAAAACGAATGTTTTGTTTATGTTGAAAAAGAATCAACTCTATTTATCAATCTCGATTATATGTCGCATTTCTCGCGAGTCGAATTTGCGGATTTATTGAGTGAAACTTGTAGAAAAATCAATATTAAAGAACTATGCATAGTAAAAGATAAAAATAATGTTGAATTTATTAAAGAGTTGACCAATGAAATAAAAAGAAGACCACAGTGGACCGGTCCACAAATAAATATTATAAGAGGAATAAAAAGAGTCCTAGAAAATGACGAAAAGACATACATACTACATGACTATCATTTGCTGCCAACAAGTGGGCATGCAGGAGTAAGACGTATGATAAATAATATAAAGAGTAAGTATTTTTGGCCAGGCATGGAGAACGACGTACGATGCTACGTTTCCAAGTGTAAAAAATGCCAAACTAGTAAGTATTCTAGAAATATAATGGAACCAATGGTCATAACTACAACGGCAACAAGTGCTTTCCAAAAGGTATTTTTAGATTTAGTCGGCCCTTTAGATAAGGATTTAGAAGGTAACGTTTATATTTTAAGTTTACAATGTGAGCTCAGTAAGTATGTCGAAGCGTATCCATTACAGAGAAAAGATACGGTAAGTGTAGCTAGATCATTCGTGAACAATTTTATACTTAGGTATGGTTTACCCACAACCATTGCTACCGATCGAGGTACGGAATTTATGTCGGAAACAATGTCAGAGGTTTGTAAACTGCTACAAATTAATAAAATAAATTCGACTGCATATCACCATCAGTCGATAGGTGCTTTAGAAAATACCCATAAGCATCTTGCAGCATTTTTACGTACTCAGTGTGACGGACATCCAGAAACATGGAGTCAATGGTTGAATTTTTGGTGTTTTTCATACAACACTACCGTCCACACGGAAACAAAATACACACCCTATGAGTTAGTTTTCGGAAAAACATGCAACTTACCTAGTAATCTTACCAATGAAGTAGTAGAACCGCTTTACAATCCAGATAACTATGCATTAGAACTTAAATATAGGTTACAGTTAGCTCATAAGGAAGTTAGGAATAATTTAATTATAAGAAAAACTCAAAGGAAATTAGCATATGATAAAAAATGTAATCCTATTTCGTATAAACCAGGTGATTTAATACTAATAAAAAATGGTTTTCCTAGGAATCACGCTCGACTCAAGGCTTCAATGGGGTCCTCATTTAACATCTCTTGCGGGACGGCTGAGTTCAGCAGCATACGCTGTTAGAAAAATCCGCCAACTTACTGATGTAGATACCGCGAGGCTAGTCTATTTTAGTTATTTTCATAGTATTATGTCATACGGTATTTTACTATGGGGACGGGCTGCAGACATCGAGTCCATATTTATTCTGCAGAAAAGAGCCATCAGAGCCATATATAATCTATGTAGGCGCGATTCTCTTAGGGAATTGTTTAAGGAAATCAACATCATGACAGTACCTTGTCAATACATATATGAAAACATTATGTACGTTAGAAAAAATCTGCATCTTTTCAAGAAAAGAGGTGACAGACACAACTATAGTACTAGAAATAGGTACCATTTAGTTCAGCCAGGTTTCAGGCTAGCTAAAGTAGACACATCTTTCATGGGGTACTGTCTAAAATGTTATAATAAAATACCTCCTCACATATTAGATCTAAATGAAACAAAATTCAAATCATGTATTAAACGCACACTATGTAGGCAGGCATATTACAAGTTGGAGGATTATATTAATGATAAAAATGCTTGGCTCAATGCTGGTCCTGCTTCACAACAATAGGGGTCAACTTATTAATTAGGTACCACGCATAATTATTGTGGAAGCTGCAGAAGATTGTAAGATCAACTTAGCATTGTATCGATTCAATTTCTTAGTATTGTATAATTTTTATTGCACATAATGTGAGTACTATGTACTACTTATTAATTATCTTTGACTCGATTTTGCCCTGGTGGTTGAGAGAATGTCATGCTCACTAAAATGTCTCGCTGATGGTGGCGTGTGTGTCGGATCATTTAGCTCCCTTCAAAATGGTTGAGCTGAATGGTGCTGATACATATGTCATGTTCGTGAACGGGCGCTGTCAGTTGAGACTGGTCATCTCTTAGCTGCCACGGTTTATTTTAATTATTATTTATTTCTGAATTGTCTTTTTTTTGTGTAATTTTTACTGTGGACACTTTTAACTTGCTACATCGTTCTCACATAATGCACCATCTCAAAATGAATGATGTAACAAAGGTTTTGTAATAATTTTGGCGATCTAAAAAGAGTGTCCATGGAGTTTCTTGCCCGTTCTTCTCCATAGAGATCTACTTCTTGGAACGGGCATCTACGGTACTTTCACAGTTTTTATGTCTTGTGACTGGGACTGTAGCACCATAACTTTGTAGTACTTAATTCTATTTTCTTTGTCATTGACAATTCAAAAGTGCCTATAAATGGTCTACTTGAAATAAATGATTTGATTTGATTTGATTGAAACAGGTACAAAATTAGACAAGTTATATAATGGACCTTATACTGTGTTAAGCGATAACGAACCTAATGTTGTTATTCATAAAGGCGATAAATTAGAGACAATTCATAAAAATAGAACAAAGAGATTTGTAACTTAAGTAGTACCTACCTATATTTAATCGGTTTGTTTACATTTAGGTGATATTATGTTATGACAGTGACACACTCTACATTTAGTGATAATATACTTACATTGTTTAGATTATTAATAAATCATTCTTAAACTTTCGCGATTGTTTATGATAATGTTGTTTATGTTTAGAATAAGTACCTACATGTTAAGATAATGTTTGTTTTGCATTATATAAGGATCGTAACACTGCTTTAGAGTATAGGCAAATAAAATGAAAAAAAAAAAAAAAAAACATTTCATATGTTATTTTTTTTTTGTAACAACCCCTATGATGTGGTATGTAATATGATGTGCAAGTTTGCAGTAATAGCGAGTAAGTAGTTTACGTAGAATAGCGAATAAGTATTATGTTAAAGGCAGTTAATAAAAGGATCGCACGACATACGGACGTTTCTTTATAAACTCCACCTAACCCTCAGCCCAATCCTACACATTGTTAAAACACACTTAGAATTCCCTAATTTAAATACAAATATGATATCAAGTTTGTAAGTACTGGCAAGTCATATTTAGCGAAAATTTGCATCTTTTTGAATACAATGCAATTTTTAGGTACATACATACGTACCTACTTTAAAATAAATATAAATAAACATTAGATCAAGGTGATGGCACTTCCACCGTGTGGTCTTTTATGGAACTAACGCGGCCATTTTATTTTTCCTTTTTTACAATTTTACTAATGCGAATGCCATTCGGGCGCCAAAAGTACAAAATAAATAAACTAATTATGTACCTACTTTAAAAATCATAATGTTATTAACACAACTTCGAGACAGTACACTTATCACTTATTTGCGTATTTTATTATCATAACCATTGTTATATTTAAGTATACAATATTGTCATTATCTGCAGTCTTACAGGAAGAAATAATACATAAATAAAAATATAATTAATAATGTTATAGAGGTGACTGAAAAATTCAATGAGGCAAGAAAATTGGTCGTTCACTTTTTAAAGGATCTATGTTTAATTGTTTATCCACCCCCAGTATTTATCTACAATCAAAATCTGAATCGATGAAGTTGTGAATACCGGTAAGAGTTCTTCTCATTGTTTGCCTTGTTTTTTAAAAGTAATATATACCTAGTACCTAGTATTTTTTATTGCTTTTATCCTTACCCAACGAAACAGGAAATATGCAGAATTGTCAGTCTAACTCATAGATGTAGAACATGAACTAAGCGTATATGCTTATTAATTATCCATACTCTCTAGAAAGAGAGAAAAACACTTGTTTCACCATCTATCTCTTTCTTGGTCTATGGTAATTTAAAGGAAAGAGAGTTTTTTTTTTATCGTGGTAAAATCATCAAATGAGTCCTCCCACCCAGGGCAGAGCGGGTGGGACTGTAAGACTCGTACTGACTAAAATCCACGGTGTCCTTCAATAGCCCTTTACGTTCCAGGGTCACGGAAATTCGATAAGTCCTGCAACCAAGGAAAGAGAGCTTGGCCCATTTCATTTGATATAAGGGTAAGGCAGGCTCAGTCCATGCTCTACATCTATGATGTAACTATAGATACAACTACGCTACCCTAAATAAATGCAGAAAATCCACTACCATCACAAATAATATGAAGTCTTAAACACTAGATCCTATTTTCTCATCCTAACGTACCTCCAATCAATCGCAATTGGTGGTAACGCTCGGACCTTAAGATGGTCTAGCGTAGTACGACCTTCAAAAGTTTAAGGCCAGTACTGGTTTTCATACAAACATGTGCGGCTTACCGTACTGGAACAAAAAACTTTCTGTTGGAAACATTATCATCAGTTTTGAAATAAAAATACTGACCATTCGGTGTGTCAACGCTTTGTAAACTTCTTAAATTTGTACCGGGAACATAGTGTTTTGGTGGAAGAATGGTAGCAAACGCTCTTTCGACACTCGGCCGAGGGAAGGATGAGTATGAGTCTGGCAGACCCCGATAATTATGTGGTGGTGGTACAGGGAAGTTGATAGATGAAGGCAGTCCATCATACATGGGGTCTGGTCTTTCTACCCTGGAATTTCTGAGCGAGAAGTCTGCCTCCGGTGGGTGTAAATGTCGTATTCTAAATTGACCGTTTGGTTTCGGCGGTAGAACGAAATTTGGCGGCGGAGAGAGAACTTCCTCAAAAGTTTGCACGCCTTTATCAAACGGTCTACGCTTATATTGCAAACTTCTTTCGCCTGTTTCCGCTGCAGGTGGGACGAACCCCGGAGGAGGAAGGATCGATTCCGGTATTGGTCCTTCGATACCTTCAGGTACCTCCAAATCTTTATCAGTATCTATGACGTGAAAATCAGCTAAACTTGGATTATCTACGCCTTTATCATTTCGAGTTTCTAAATCAGTATCGTATTTTTTATTTATAATTTTCTGTGATGATTCGGGTTTTGAGGTAACGTACTCCTTAAGATTTCTTTTTATTTCTTTACTATTTGAGTCATCTTTATAGTTGTAATTGTCAGTAATGTCTGAATTTTGGTTACTTTTGTTTATAGTCATTACTCTATCGTCTTCGTCTTGAGTGTAAATAAGTTTGTAACCGGTAAACCTTGATTGGGTTTCGTTTAATTGTTGATGAGCCACTTTATTTAAAGAGTCAATTTCTTGAACTAGATTATTTTTTGTGTCATATTTGGACTCATCTTTGACAGTTTTGTGAGCGTCTACTTTAAGTTCACTTTTATTGTATTCACTGCCAATATTATATGAATTTTGGCGATCTATTTCAGTTTCGACAATAGACATAGCATTTTCAGCTGCAATATTGTAAAAATAATTGTTATTATCGATGAATGGATCTTCATAAACTTGACTATTCCCTGCTACTACATTAGGAACTTTACTGTAATTCTCAGCTGTGCTTTCATTTGGTTTTATATAATTTTTATTATTAGCATCATCCTCATTGGCCTCTACACTTATATATTCAGATTCGGTGCTTAAGTAATTATGGTTTTCTGTGACTGTACTCATCTTTGAATCAATGTTTCCTCCTACAAAATTGGCAAAATGGCTTAGTATTTCTTGCGATTCTGCTATTGGTGTGTTATTTCCGATTACACCATTCTTTAAGCTATGAACTGTGTCGGTTTTATCAGTAATTCCAGTTTTATCTTCATATCTATCGTAATGAGCACTACCTTGATCTGTAACATTATTGGCAACGGTTTTATTTACATCTATGTCAACATAACTTTGAGTATTATCTGCGCTGTCGTTTCGTAAACGCATATTTTCTGCTATAGCGCTTTCTATTTCATGATCATCCACAGTTTTATTTGTCTGATTATTCTCAATAGCAGAAGCTATGACTTTGTTACGATTGTTATCTTCCTCAATTTTTTTACTAACACTTGTTTCTGTAGGTTTGGTTACACTGAATACAACGTTTTCAGAATGAGTTTGGGGTTGATTTGAGTACGCAGAAGTCCAGGTATGTTTAGATACAACATTATCAGAGGTAGGACCTCGTTGGATCTCTTCATCAATAACTTTAATTTCATCGTTGGGTTTTTCTAATTTTCCGATTTCTTGATGTATTTCTGTAGTAGCTCTGTAGTTGTCATTTTCTATGTGGTCAAACATGAGAGGGTCATCAAGCGGTAAGCCCTCAGGGATGTCCTCAAACGTGAAATCGTGATTGATGATAAGTTCGTCACCGTCAGTAGCCCTCGCTTTGGCAAACAAGTTATCTTTTGGTAGATAATCATTAGTATCTTGGACGATTCTGGGTAGACATTCCTCAGGGATGGTGTATATCTGGAAAAAGGTAAGTAGATATTGAGAACCAGCCAGTCAGAGAATTTGAGGAACCAACTTATTTCAAAGTTCAAGTAGGATCGTGCACTTCCAGTTTATTTATGCTACACTTACCCATGCTATATTTTAGATTTGCCATAATAGAGGGAATATAAAATATCTGGCCTGATTTTTACATAATATACTTCATCTATGACAAGCAGACGTGAACTTGACAGGTTCTCTAAAAATACAATTAAGAGACTGGTCAAATAAATGATCATACCTGCGTATCATTGATGCTAGGCGCATAGTAATCCTGAACTTTAGCATATGCTGGCCTAGTCTTGACCTTGGGTCCTGTGGCATGTATCTTGTAGCACTGGTGACCTATATGACCGCTGGTGTCACTACCGTCGCGGCTGCCTAGGTAGAAGGTCGCGCGGTTGCTCGAGGGAGTCAGCTCTATGCGACGTAGCACTGAGGAGTTTTTAGAAAATGGTTGTTTAAGAGAAGTTTTCAAAAATGACACAGCTACATCTTTTTGGACAGAAATGAGGAGAATGGAACAAGAAGACTTTAAGTACATTATGTCAGTACATCAAGTTTGACAAATTGGGGTAGCCCAATCTGTAAACTTTCTACAATAGATTTTCAACTATGTCACAATAATAGAATGTCTCGTCAGGAAAAAAACAACAGATTGGAATAGGTTGATGTCCTAGCATCTGTAAAATGGGACAGGTGTAGGAAAATGATTCTGATGAATTTTTCAGACAACATCAATCAAGATTCGTCCAATAAAGGTGGTTGCAGGTACAGTTCGTGCTTCTGTCTTGACTTCTTTATCAAAGAATAAGAAGTAAAGGTAATAAGAACGAAGAAAAGCACTGGCCCTCTTCGGCAAGAGAGTGAAGTTTAGCCATACATACGTGAGGTAGTTTTATGTAGTTGTGCGTAGAGCAGTTTCGCATCTGCTCCGAACCCTCCAGGTAGTGTCACTTCCAGCAGCGCCATCTCCGGGAATCTACCGGTCCACATCACGCACGCCTGTAGAAATACAAGGAATTAAGGTAGTGCCCTCCTGTGGTGCTGTTGCCCGGGGTGGATCACCAGGAGGTAGATTCCACCTATCCCAAAATACTAAGGAGGCGAATGTTATTTTTTTCACCTTTGGCAATGCTTTCTTTTTTCATTAATATGGTACCCCCATTTATCAGGTCATATTACATTTGTTTATAATTTATTTTCTTAAAATGACAGAACAATCAAGCACCATAACTTCGAGGAAAACAAATAAATCGGAAATGATAGTTGTCTATGGGCGCTTTCACACTGCACTGCAGCGGAACTGCGCGACACGACGCGTTTCTTTGCCACGCAGTTTGGTTGCAGTGCTGTTCCGTTGCCTCTCTCTCTCTCGTATAATTTCATAAAAAGAATATTTTGACGCGTCGTGTCGCGCAGTTCCGCTGCAGTGCAGTTAGTAAGACATAAGGTAAGACCATAAAGATATCGAACAACGACACTTATCGTCATGACGACACTAACCTCAACAACAGCCGCACAGAAGCAGTAAGTTCCATTGTGATCGCAGTCGAAGGGTCCGTCAGTGTGGACTGACACTTGGACCGACAGCAGTTTGTCCTGAGTGGGGGTGTCCGTTGAGAGGGTGTTGTACGCTCGAGTGGCTTGCACCAGGGCGCAGCCGGATCCTGGAAAAAGGGGTTTTGTGAAAAAGAACTAAAGTTTTTTTTTAAATTGTGGAATCATCTAATGAGTCCTCCAGCCCTGGGTGGAGCGGGACTATCAGACTGACTAAAAATGCAAACTGTTCATTCCCTTGTGCTTATCTTGCCCTTTATGTTTCAGGGCCACGGTGACCTCTTAAGATAGTTCCGCGAAAGAACTATTGGCTCATTAGTGATTAATTAAAAGTAGTTATTTCAATTAAACCAAAAGTTATGGCTCTTTCGAAGAACAGAAAATAAATACAAAACCTGCTCTCAACCTTAAACCAGTCAGTGTGTCGTCTAAATACCCTGCTGATATCATCGGGCTCGCGCTGCTGATTGGAGGCGGGGGATATACTCGTATTTGTATTAGCCCATGCTATACCTCTGCTGAGCAAAGACCTCCCCAAGTTTTTCCAAGAGCTCTTATCCTGCGCCACTTCAAACCAGTCAGCCACGGAATCCGTCAAGATTTCACGCCACATCTTTCTGGACCGGTCTCGGAAAATGCATGATAATTTGATGATAATAATATTTATAGTCCCCGCCAGATAAGTCTGGAATAAAGGTCATTGATCCTAATAATGCATCGTTCGTATTTCAAAATAAAATATAGGGTCAAGGTTGCCTCTTACTAAGATACATTTTTTTTGATCGTGTTACGACACTTTCTTTACATTTTTAGGGTTCCGTAGCCAAATGGCAAAAACGGAACCCTTATAGATTCGTCATGTCTGTCTGTCTGTCTGTCCGTGTATGTCACAGCCACTTTTTGTCGAAAGTATAAGAGTTATCCTGTTGAAACTTGGTAGAAAGATGTATTATGTGAACCGCATTAGGATTTTCACACAAAAATCAAAACAAAACAAATTTTTCAAATATAACTTTGCCATTCATACAAATACTATGAAAAACAAAGTTATTTTTATTGTTTGTGTATATTACTTACTAATCTCAATATAATTATATCTCTAATCTATGCTTGCTGCTACGGAACCCTTCATGGGCGAGTCCAACTCGCACTTGGCCGGTTTTTTTTTCTTATCGTTTTGAAATATTAGAATACATTGGTACACGGGGGTCAACGAATTTTATTCCAGACTTATTTGGCGGGGACTATAGAATAGAATAGAATAGAATAGAATATACTTTATTGCACACCAAAATCATTACACATCTGTTTTAAAAAATTGCTAATTCTAGGGTTACAATGGCGGTCTTATCGCTAATAGCGATATCTTCCAGACAACCTGTTAGTGATCTACGGATTTAAAATAAAAAGGTGGAGGTAGTCAGTGGTGCACTGAAAATACATTATCTACTATACAGATTTTAAAGCAAAACTGTTGAAATCATAATTAAAGTTAATTTACACTACATTATATATAACTGTATTACATATACAACTAATATTAAAAATAAATATGAATATTATGTGTTCTTTAACAAATAAATGGCAGAGGAAAGAAGATAGATTGAGGATGATAATTTAAAAATATTGACGTTACAGTGAATGAAAATGATTTGCTACCGAGTTTTTAAAGGCAACTAGTGACTGAGCTTGTCTAACCGACACAGGCAACGCATTCCACAAACGGATAGCTTGAACCGTAAATGACTGGTCATAGAATTTTGTGGAATGAGTAGGCATCACAAGACTCAAATTCTCCGATGATCTCAAGTGTCTAAAATGTGTGTCATGAAGGAACTTGAAACGTTCTTTGAGGTAAAAAGGGGTTGTGGGATTAAAGAGAATACTGTAAAGTAATGATAAAATATGTGCATTCCGGCGAAGGCGGATAGGCAACCACTTGAGCTTAATGCGAAACTCGGAAACATGATCATACTTTCGCAAACCAAATATGAATCTAATGCAAAAATTTTGGAGACGCTCAAGCTTATCTAGCTGCACTTCAGTGAGATCCGGATAACAGGAATCGGCATAATCAAGGATTGGAAGAAGAAGGGATTGTACTAGCGCAGTTTTAGTGGCAGTTGGCAGGAAATTACGCAGTCTACGTAAAGAGCCTGCAGATGCAAATAATTTTCGGCTCACTTCCTGCAGTTGTGGACCCCAGGACAATTCTTTATCAATAAAAATGCCTAGATTCTTTACAGAGTCACTGTAAGGAATTGTGACTCCATCAAAAACAATCTGAGGAAGCTTTGTCCAGTCAATTCTAGAACGCAGCCTAGAGCTGCCGACAACAATGACTTGAGTCTTCGTAGGGTTAACCTTCAAACCGTGTGCCAAACTCCATTCCGAAATACGTGCTAAGTCCGCATTAACCACATTCACAGCCTCTGACAATTTATCTAAGGGAGCTTGTGAATAAATTTGCAGATCGTCAGCATAAAGATGGTAGGATGAGAGAAGTTCATTAGAAATAGAGTTTATAAATATAGCAAAAAGAAGAGGAGATAGAACGCCCCCCTGTGGCACGCCGGCAGTAGTATTACACCACGAAGATAACACACCTTCAATGCAAATACGTTGTCGGCGGTCACACAGGTAACTTCGAAACCAATCAATTACTGTTGGAGATATGTTAAGAGAGCAAAGTATGCCGAGCAGGACATCAAAATCGACGGTGTTAAAAGCATTGCTGAAGTCCAATAATGAAAGGATCGTCAGATTCCCAGTATCCATACCCAATCTGATGTCGTCCGTGATATTAATAAGAGCAGTGGTAGTACTGTGTCCTGGACGAAATCCAGATTGGTTAAGATTCAGGAGTCGATTTTTACACAGGAAAGCACTAAGCTGATTATGGATAAGGCGTTCTAGGACTTTGGATAGGAATGGTAAAATGGAGATAGGACGAAAATCAGAAAAGGAAACAGGATTACACTTTTTTGGAAGCGGGATGATTTGAGCTTCTTTCCAAGAAGATGGAAATACACCAGACATCACGGAATAATTAAGGATATGGAAAATGATGGGAAGGATTTCGTCCAGAATAGGGAGTATCATCTTGCGGCTTACACAATCACTGCCAACAGCATTTGACGAAATTGAAAGTATACTCTTCTTAACATCACAAGCAGTAAATTGATTAAAGACAAAAGAAGAATAATCGGGAGTGGGAAGTGATGAAAGATTATTAAGAGTTTTGGTTTTAACAGGACCATTGAAATTATAAGAAGTAGAAAAATGTTGATTTAGTGATTCAAGATCTATATCTTTAGGAATAGAGTCTTGGCGCGACTTTCCGACTCCCATTGATCTGAGAAATTTCCAGACTTTGGCTGGATCCCCGTTTTCGACGGACTTATGGATATGGTGGCGTTGGGCATCTCTACACATCAAGTTGCTGCGATTGCGGATAGCAACGTACTTTTCTCGGGCTTCGGAACTAGGCTTACACTTATATTTGTATTTTGCTGCCGCCTTCTTTTGTAAAATGGCTTTCAAGTCGTCTGTTAGCCACGGTGCAGGTAGATGCTTAATCTTTACTAACCGAACTGGGGCATGAACATCGTAGAACTTGTTTAGGTTAGAATTAAAAAGATCAACTTTTTCATCAATTGATTCCGCATCAACGAGATCAGACCAGTCAATGTTGCCGGCATCCTCACGAAGGCTGTCCAGGTTCATACCACCAAAACTGCGCTGTAAAATGGTTTTTGGTTTAATCTTAGGAGGGCGAATTTTGTATGAAAGGAAAATTAGGTCATGATAGGAGAAAGCGTCAGCAGAACACTGCCCATGCTTTGCGACATGTTGTGTGGAAGATACAAAAATGAGATCGAGGAGCGAAGGAGCACAGTTAGGAAAATGGTGAGTGGCACTTAAGGGAAGAAGGGATAGATAACAGGATTTGGAGATAGATTGGAGTGAAGAAGAGCGAGAATCATTCTTCAGAAGACAAGTATTGAAGTCCCCCATGACGATAGTGTGCCTGTAAGAAGGCGTCAGATTTATTAAAAGACTTTCAAAAGAGGAAAAGTAATCGATACGCAAAGATGGACAGTAAAAGACACCAAGCAAAACTTTGGAATGATGGAGATTAACTTCTAAAAAGAGATGCTCGCCAGCATTTGACGGTGGCGGCTGTGTTGACATATCAATAATTGAAAAGGGAATGTTAGCACGGAGATAGATGGCGACACCGCCACCACCGCTGCCTGTACGATCATTTCTTATTAGCTGATAACCAGGAAGAGAATAGGATGTGGAAGGGAGGCAGGGTTTCAGCCAGGACTCGGAAACAAGAATTGCATGAATGTCTTTACAGTCCAGATTCACAAGCATGTCATGGTAATGAGCCGGAATACTCTGAGCATTAATATGGACTACATTTAGATTTTTTGGAACATCGGAAAATTGAGACTGAAGTGTGTCAGCAAGAGTCGGGATGCTAATGAAGCTGTCGTTGTCACTGCTAGCTGATTTAAAACTATCGTCATCACTAAGCGAAATGTAATCAATCAATCATAGTTTCAACTGTTCTAACTTTTCTTCTCAGTTTTTTGATGGCACGGTTCGAGCAGTGGCTGAGTAATCGACTGCTGCGCAGCATATTCAACGCGTTTTTCTGTTTGTAAACGCACCCACGATACAGGACAAATTCCTAGTGTGGGGCCACGTTTAAAAAATAACTGCCCACCTTCAACAGACACACTCAGAAGTTCTCCTGGCTTCATCTTCATGATATCAGGTATCTTGATTCCCGGCTTCAAGGTGATGCGGTGCTCTTGTCTGCTGCAGCGAGCTGTCACGTTCAGATTTGTCTCTGAGCCCTGGGACCAGGCTGTTAAGGCTTCTAGAGCTACTAGAGTGTCCTGTAATAAATATATATTTGATGAAAGAACTTAAACTCATAGGACTTATTTCAAAATTGGTTCGCGTTTAAGTTCCATCTCGCCAGATGGTAGCCAAAGTAGAGGTCGACGGTGAAGCTTGCCTAGAAGCAACCCATTTATTTTTGACATAAAGACCCCAACGTTGTAGCTCAAGAAACACTCTCCGGCTACCAGCCACTCGGGCCCTGCATCATCCATCCAACTTTTTTGCAAATGCTTCATGTTTACCAACTTCCCTGTCGTATGAGTAATATATGACCGTCATCATCATCATCATCATCTCAGCCATAGGACGTCCACCGATGAACATAGGCCTCCCCTTTAGATCTTCAAATATACCGGTTGGAAGCGACCTACGCTGCGCTTGTTAGTCCGCGGTCTCCACTCTAGCACTTTTCGACCCCATCTATTCTGCCATCTGTTCTATGCCATATGCCAGTATTAAAAGAAAATTTAACGCCTAACGTTCGTGAGTCACAAGAAAATTTAACGCCTTACGTTCGTGAGTCAAATATGACTCAAAAAAGCTAATAAGCGTAACAATAAGAAAAACCTGTGGACGTAGGGCATTATCAAAATGAGTTTTGTATGGACAGGGAAGTTGTTACTGCAGGTTGGACATCACCAATGGTACGCTCTTTCATTCTGTCTTTGCTAACCCTCATAGAGCTGGAGTCAACTGCTACTAACAACGTTTGTGCTATGCTACTAGACAGCGGTTTCGATTCTGCGTTGGTCGATCAGTTAGTCAGCAGGTCAGTTCTGAATTTTATGTCACGTCTTCTGTTTCTGTCAAGGCGCCTTAAAGCTATTTTGGCTCATCAGCTCATTTACAAATACCGGCATGGATCTTGAGCGCTGACCTTCACCTGCGCAGAAGTGAGTTATTAGGTCCCTTTGGTAGATGAAGCGAGGAAGGGGCGGGGAAAGTGTAGTGATTGGCCCGCGTAGCGTGCCGTAGCGCATCGCGTCATAGCCGCCACTCGGGATTCATTGTTTTGTGCGTTTTATTTGTTTTATTGTGCGTTTCATTTGTCGATAAGTGTACGATACGCAAAGCGATCCCCACTCTTACGCCGAGCGCTCAAGAACCGTGCCGGTAACAGTACCTGTGTAGATATAAACCCCCCGCTAGCCCCCCGGTGTGCGTTGAGCCAGCGCGCGGCGGGCGGCGCGTCCGTGCGGGCGCTGGGGGACAGCGCGCGCGGGGCTCCGTGCAGGGATAGCAGGGCGTAGGAGGTCGCCTCTATTGAGGTCGATAGGCTGCCTGCAAAGTGACAACATTATTTTTCCTCAAATATTCCTTAAACTGCTCTTCAATTAAAAGGGGATGTATAATTACGCTATTCCCCTTGGGGGATTAGCAATGTTCTAATATGTTGATTTTCAGTCATTGTTGACATTTGTATAAGAACCGCTATTTGAAAACTACTGTCAGCGAACTAGCCAGTCTGGTTAGTAACCTGCTTGCCTTTCGTGCTTGGATCTCAGGATCAAATCTCGGTTAAGTATGTCTTTTTCACTTTTTGTGTTTATTTTTTTTGTTTTTATTTATCCTGCGAGAGTTTCAAATATATAAAAATAATTTTATGCATACTTTTGTTTCAATATTCTTTGCAATTTTATTTTTTTCTAATGTTTTCCAGTAGTTCTCTAGGATAAATCTGCGCTGATTTAAATTATAGGTAGATAAGTTGGATATTATTTAAACCGTAATTTATTGTTTCGAGGTGTAGGAATTTTAAGGATTCGAAAACAATCAAATCTTTCTATTATTTTGTGTTTATTTATGTTTTCTCTTGCGACTCGTGAAGTCAGTTTTTGCCAATATTCTTGGATCATTTCTCATTCACAGTTCTGGTACGTGGTTCAACTGGTTCAGAAGTGCTGATCGCGTTTAATTTCATAAGTGACATCTGTACTAAATGACTAACCTATTACGGTTTTCCAATTTTTAATTTACCATCTGGGTACTTTGTAACCTGAACCTTATGTTCACTTCACTTAAAGCAACTTCCCTTACCGATAGGCACCGCCTCAATAAATAGAAATAAAAAAAATACTCACTGGCCTCCCACCACACATACTCTCTGCTCCTCATAGCCAGTTTCAGCAGTTCCAACACCTGCCTGACTCCCTCATTCTCCTCCAACCCTCCCACAGTTCTCCTCAAGCTGGCCTCATTGGTACTCTTCAGTTCCTCTTCATAATTCAGCAGCTTCATGTAAGCATATGCCAGGAGGGCTTGCGCGTAGACCCTGGTTGGGGTTTTGGTCTTTAGAGGAGGGAAGGCGCGGAAACAAGAGAGGGCGTTTGTGATGACGCGGTACGGGAGGGGAGAAGAACTTTCTATGAGGGCTGTGATAACGTAAGCGGTTAAAGCTACGCTGGAGATTTCGATTTCATCGTTGAGTCCGCCCTGGAAATGTATGGTTGATGTGAGTAGATGTGATCTTAATTCATGTAAATAAAGTTGCTGTTAGTGGCCTGAATAAATAAAATACTCACCCTTAGTTCTCTATGGAACACCCATCCTTCATTCCTGAAGCATCCATTCTCCATTTGCTGGTTGAGCAGCCAACGTTCAGCTCGGATGATTGCGGGCGGGACTTGCAGGTTTGGCCATAAAATCTGCAAAAATTGTAGAGTTACCGAGTTGTTTAGGCTGCATTGTTTTAAGATTTTATTTAGGAAGTAGACCGCCTGTCTGGTTTGGACCAGAATGAGTTCAAAATGCAGTAGAAACATTCTTCTATGGGGCTTAAAATTATTGTCTTGTTTTCGAATAAAATAAAGAAATATTTGGCAGTAGACTACCGAGCCCTTCCTCTTCCCCAGGTAAAAGAAGTCCATGAGGATTTCCAGACGGTGTTTAAAATTGGACTTACTTTGTGAGCTCTCCTCATATGTCTGACAACGAAAGCCGTCAGCCAGGTGGATGAAGTAGCGTCGGACGCACCGAAGGCACTGAACCCGCCTGATGGGTGTACGTACTGCAGTTGACGGGTGAACCCTGCAAGAAACAAACCATGTCACATACCCGTAGTTTCGAATTCAGATACTGTTTTTATTTAACTCGTGCTCTAGCATTTCTGGGCAAATTCCTCCACTCCGCCCTCTGTTCCTTTAACTTCTCTTCGTTCACCACCATTCCTCTCAAAACGATAAAGGAGTCACTAAACCGAAGGGGATATCCCACAGACTATACGGGCTGGACCCTTTGTTAGACTAACGCCCTGTCCCCTGTCACGTAAAGGACATTTATCTCCCAGTAGTGGGTTATATGCTGTGTTATAGCCTGATTCTAGCTATTCTAAATCAGGAAGAGTCCTACTAATTTCCAGTGTCGGTACAGCAGTAGTCTCAACATACCTCTAGCCACATTTTCCCTGGCTGTGAGAGCGGCGATAGAAGTCGGATCTAGTTGGTTCAGCGCCAGTAAGTTGGTGGCCAGTTGTGCCATGTTTTGTTCTCCGCAGCCAAGAGGCATGGTGAGCAAGAAGTCAGCATCCTGTTTGGAGTAAGATGCATGATAATGACTTGGTAGCTGAAAGTCGGAAGTTGGAAGTCAAGCAGCAGCAGCATTGAACATACAGTTTAAATTTTGTTGAAAATCTAAGCTTTTCGCCAGTTTATGGCAAACTATCAAGCGAAAAGAGTATTTAAAGATCTTATCAAGTGGCGGTTCTGTGATTTCTTTTTACCCCCTTGGGGAAAAAGGCATGAGTATGTCAAACTATTTATCTAGAATGCTGGACCTATTAAGTCTTCTTCTTTTTTAAACGATATTATTTTAATGTGTTCATACGATTATTGTTGCTCAATTGAGCAACCTGTTGACTACATTAATATGAATTACTCACAGCTAGCAAAGGTCCAGTGACATCGCCGACTACCCACACCGTCAGTGTTTCAGTATCTGGCACAGACTTTACAGCAGGCCAGTTCCAAAGTATTTCAGACTTGCTGGATTCTGTACTACCTAAAAACAAAAATATTCAGAAAAGTTGTTCAAGATCAAGAAGATTCTTTTTTTAGATCGCAGACTTCTAAATGGATTTGGAAAAGATTCTTCTACTTTTCCAGGTGCTACTTACTGTTTCCACATAAAAAGATGGACTTCTGTTCCCGGACAGGCACACCTTCAGGAGCAACAGGAATACGGATTATTACTTCATCACTAGAAAAGAAATGGATTCATTAGGACATATCCCTTCGTAAAGCTTCAACGAACAATGATTAAGAGTAAGCTTCACCGAGTGCAGTGGAACAAAATGCTCAAAAAAATAATCAGCTCTCTCAAACTCCGAAATTATTTGATCATTTCCAAAAGTAGCAAATGGATCCTCACCTAACTCCAGTTCTCCCACTTGTGACATTCCCACAGTTGCCATCGCTGACGGCCTTGGCTCGTATCCTGATCCTGGCATTACCAGCCACTCTGGCACGAATTTCAACGCGGCGGGCGATGGACGCACGAGCTCTCACGCAGGCAGTCTCCACCAGATCCTTAGGGCCTTCCACACGTGGGTCTGTTAGGATTTGGATTTGGACCTGGGGAAACGAGTCATGATGTTAGTTTGATGATAGCTCTTTTACAACGTGATCGATCCCAAGTAGGGAAATGAGAATACTATACAGTTAACTAATGATCTTCATCTTTGAAAATACTTTGAGTCATTGATATAATAAACGTTAATTCGTGAATAAAATTGTCATGTAATAAAATATAAATGCTACTTTTTCTGTCCATGCGATTTGGATAAGTGACACTATTTATCAAATTCCTTAACTTTTAAAATTACCTTTATCCCCTTTAACGGGGACATGGCCTACGGGGACAAAGGGAATAAGGGAACAGTGTATAAGACGGGCACGTTAATAATCGCGAGGTATAATGGGGATGTTATAGATTGTGTTTGTAGATTAATATAATAAGAACGCGCCTTGAACGCACCCTCAATTTTGCCATCACATGTTGACAGCTAAGAAATAGGAATTATTATCTGTGGTAACACTGTTCAGATCCCATTAATAAAAAGTTAAAAACTAAGAGTTGTTTTATTAAGAACTTGCGAAAATTCTCCATCAAAGACTCAATCTATAGGCATCAGGAGAATCCCTAAGAATTACCACAAAGTGGCGACCGTGACAGGACGAAAAACAACTGATAAAGATGGATCTCGAAAAATTGAAGCGTGAACGCGAACAAATACGGCGTGTCTTTAATCGCCACGAGGCAGCCGCAGCATCACAGGTAGACCTTGAATTCCTAACAGAAAAAATGGATAAGCTAGCATTATTAGACAAATCAATACAGGATGAGTTGCTAAGCTCCCAAACATTCGATCAGAAAGGTTATGAAAAGGAATGTGACGAATGCGACATATTGCGACACAAATGGCTAAAAACAAAGACACGGCTACGGGATATGAATAGGTCGGATGATTTTATGAAACAGGAGACTGGAATTAAAAGACATAATCTCAACCTACCTAAATTAGAAATTCGCAAATTCGATGACAACCCCAAGTCGTGGCTGGCATTTTGGGGTCAGTTCAAGAAAATACATGAAGAGAAAAACATGGATGCGGAAACTAAGTTTCAGTACCTAACACAAGCAATGACCCAGGATAGCAAAGCAAGAATCTTGGTAGAAAGTTATCCACCCACAGAAGAAAATTATCCAAAGGTTATACAGACGCTCAAAGAACGATTTGCCAAGGATGAAACACTCATTGAAATATATGTACGGGAGCTGCTGAAGTTGGTGAACTGCAAAGATCAACTGTTACTGGACGTGCTATATGATAAGATTGTTACAAATTTGCAAATATTAGATTCATTAGGCATTGTTAAAGAAAAATATGAGTGTATTTTGCTTCCAATGATAGAATCGGCATTACCAGAGAGCACATTACTATTGTGGAGTAAAGTTCCGTATAAAGGGGAAAAATCAAGACTCAATAACCTTTTGAATTTTTTGCAGACAGAAGTTGAGGCTGAAAGGAGAGTGCAAATAGCAAAAACTGAATTTTTAGGTAGTTCTAAAGCGGCAGTTCCAACCGCAGCATGCTTGGTGGCGGAGACAAAACAGGTAAAGGAGAAGTCCATTGTTAGTCAACCTGGAAAAGAAGGTAAGGACCTGTGTTATTTCTGTGAAAAGCCTCATAATACATTAGAATGTGGTAAAGCTAATACTTTTACTCTAGAAGAAAAGAAAGATGCAATTAAGAAAAAAGGGGGGTGTTATGTATGCTTAAAAAGAGGACACCTCGCCAAACATTGCAAAGTTTTTGTGAAATGTATGTGTTGTAGTAGACGACATTTAATGATCTTGTGCCCTACACTTCATGAGCAACCTAAGACAGAGACAGTTCAACCCAAGACAGAGACAGTCAACAACTTTTCCAGTAATAATACAACAACCTTGTTACAAACTTTGATTGTTAAAGTTACAGATGGTAATCACAAAAAGAAAGTAAGAGCGCTACTTGACTCTGGCTCGCAGCGCACATATGTGAGGACTGCACTAGCTCAAGAACTGGGATTAAAGGTAACGGGAAGTGAGAGCCTTAACCACTCACTATTCGGTGGCATCAAGAAGGCTACACAAACTCATAGAGTATTTGAATTTCAAGTAAGTAACCTTGATGACACATATATTACCACAATGAAAGGACTTGAACAAAATATACTTTGCGGCAATTTGCCTAAGGTTCAAGATTCAAACCTAATAAAGAATCTACAAAAACACCAGATCCATTTAACAGATGCCGAAAATAGAGAGGCCTCTATAAAGGACATAGACTTACTCATAGGTTCAGACTACCTAGGCTCCATCTTAGACAACAGTCTTGTGCATGTTACAGAAAAACTTGTAGCTGTTAAAACAAAGCTTGGGTGGACACTACAAGGGCCTATTGATTCGTCTCATGGAGTATGTAATAATGTGGTCCACACAAATTTTGTGACGGCTATACCGGAAATGGATAATTCATTAGAGTTTTTGTGGAATATAGAAACTTTAGGCATCAAAGACCCTTGTAATAGGGAAGTAAATGATACGGTTTTGGAAATTTCAGTAAATGATAGCGGACGATATGAAGTGCCATTGCTGTGGAAGAATGGATACCCAGAAATTGAATCTAACTACGAAGCAGCAAGAAGACGTTTGGACTGTACGACAAAGAAATTATCTACTACAGGACAGCTTGAAAACTACCACCAAATATTTAAAGAATGGGAAAGCGAAGGCATCATAGAAAGAGTAAAAGAAGATAATTGTTATGATGGACATTACTTACCTCATCATGCGGTAATTAAGCTAGAAAGTACAACCACAAAAATAAGACCGGTCTTCGATGCTTCTTCCAAAGACAAGAATGGATTGTCACTGAACATGTGTATTCAGAAAGGCATAAACCTTATAGAAGTTATCCCGAAACTTATACAGATGTTCAGAGCTGGCACCTATGGAGTCATAGCTGACATAAGAAAGGCATTCCTACAGATTTCAGTGGCACCAGAGGATCGTAAGTACTTAAAATTATTATGGTGGAATGACCCCAAGGCAAAAGATGAAGTACTTACTTATCAACATGCCCGAGTAACATTCGGTGTTGCATGCAGTCCCTTCCTTCTGGCAAAAACAATTAACCACCATCTGGAACAGCATACTCACAAATACCCAGAAACAGCTGCAAGACTAAAAACATGCTTCTACGTGGATAACTGTGTAACCAGCTTCGACACAAAACCAGAGGTCAAGAAATTTATTAAAGAAGCTACAGAACTTATGAATAAAGGCAAGTTTGACTTAAGAGGATGGATGATGAATTCAATGCAAGAAGAGGAACGTCTCTCAGTATTAGGAGTACAGTGGGACAGAAAAAGAGATAACTTGTGTTGCAATTTAAACATGAAAACTGTACCTGAAAGGATTACAAAGAGAGATCTACTATCAATTGCACAGCAGATATTCGATCCCATAGGTTTCTTGTGCCCAGTTACACTAATCCCAAAGCTCATCATACAGAAAGCATGGTTATTAAAAACAGGATGGGATGAAACAATTCCTGAGCAGCTAGAGAAAGAATATAAGGATTGGATACGCACCATTGATTGTCTTCAAGACTGCACAATACCAAGGCGCCTTACAGAATTTCCACTAGGCGACTGCAAAACAACAGTGCATGTATTCTGTGATGCTAGCAAAGATGCATATTCAGGATGTGTATTTCTACGAACAGAACATGGAGAACAGGTAACTGTACGACTTATAATAGCTAAAAGTAGAGTTGCGCCCATCAAAAAAGAGATGACGCTACCCAGACTAGAGCTAATGGGGGCACTCATAGCTGCTAGATTATACAAAGAAGTCGTAACATCAGGTCTGCTTGCGGCAAGCAAGAACTACAAAGTATATTGCTGGACGGACTCGGCGGTAGTGCTGGCGTGGATACAGAGACAAGATACTTGGAAAACATTTGTAACAAACAGGGTTAAAGAAATCTGCGCTATCACAGACAGAAATAACTGGAACCACCTACCTGGTATTAATAATCCTGCAGACTTACCTTCACGCGGCTGCAACCCTAAGACTCTACTGGATACACAATGGTGGACAGGTCCTCAATGGTTGTACCTAAAAGAAAAAAACTGGCCAAAGTCTATCATCAGTAATAATAATAGAAAATATGAAGAAATCATTAGTGGTGAACAGAATAAGAGCATAGCAGTCAATGTGGAGATAACTACGGACAACTTCAGCAGCAGCTTATTGTATTTCAGTCAATATAGCAAGATAATAAGGCTTGTTGCTAGAATACTAAGACTGTGTCCTAAAACTAGGAAAATATTTAATATAAACCCTAATTATATAGGTTTTGAAGAATACAAGCATGCTGAAGAAACATTATTTAAACTAATACAAAAAGAAAGCTATACAGACAAGAATAATATAGATAAGAAGCTTATAACCACAGAAGAAGAGGGAATGATAAAAGTGAAAACTAGACTAGAATACAGTGGAGAAGAAAAAGATTTCACACACCCAATTCTACTACCAGGGAATAACGAGATAGTACAGAGAATGGTTCAAGAAACACATAGAAAGATGAATCACGCTGGGACACAGACCTTGATGGCTGCATTAAGGAATTCATTTTGGATTACTGGTGTTAGAAAGCTAGTAAAGAATACAGTGTCAAGATGTATTACCTGTAAGAAAGACAAGGCTAAACACTATGTAGTTCCCGAACCACCTCTACCAGCAGACCGTATCAAAACAACAGCAGTTTTTGAAGTGACCGGTATAGATTTGGCAGGGCCATTATTCCTAAAAAATAATCAAAAATGTTGGATCGTTCTTTTTACCTGTGCTGTTTATAGAGCAGTACATCTGGAACTTGTAGAATCATTGTCCACAAATGCCTTTCTCATGGCTCTAAGGCGTTTTATAGCAAGGCGTGGCCGACCGAGAACTATTTATACAGATAATGGAACAAATTTTGTTGGTGCTGTTAACCTGCTTCAAGAAGTAAACTGGCAGGAAGTTGAAGAAGCCACGAACACTTATAAGATCCTATGGAAGTTCTCCGCGCCAGCAGCTCCGTGGTGGGGAGGATGGTGGGAGCGATTGATTCGAGTAGTAAAAGAAATGTTGCGCAGAATTCTAGGCAAAGCATCAGTGGATTGGATAGAACTTTCGACTATTTTATGTGACTGCGAAATAGTGATTAACAGCAGACCCCTTACATATGTGGAAATGGGAGATGTTAAACCATTGACACCATTATTGTTTTTACAGAACTTACCTACTGGAGAGACACCTGATCTTGACCAGGTTGATGAGAAAAACATACAGGTTCGTTATCGTTACCTACAACAACTAAGACTACAATTTAGAACAAGATTCAAAAATGAGTACTTATCTCTACTTATAAGCAAGGGAAAGCAACATAGAAAAGAACCAAAAATAGGGGAATTAGTTATAATGGAGACAGAAGGGAAGAGACTATACTGGCCTCTAGGTATCATCCAGGAGACTTACACAGGTAAGGATGGTTTCACAAGAGTAGCAAGAGTTCACACCGCCACAGGAGTAAAGGTAAGACCCTACCAAAGATTATACCCTCTGGAACTTTCTATCTCAGAAGACTGGCTAGACAGCATCCCTTCATCCAGCACTGCTCACCCTCACCATTCAACGGAGCAGCCAGGTAATTCTCAGAGCTCAATTACACCTGTGCCTCTAGGTGCGAAAACTAGGTTAGGACGTGCAATAAAACTACCACTTAGATTTATGGAATAACTTTATTACTTATTTTTCACAGGGCTTTATTCTGAATGGTATGATGCTCTCTGTTGTGCTGTGTACTGATTATTAAATGTAAAGTTTGTCGATTGTTACAGTTTATTTTGATATATAGACAGTCAATAATGTTATTTTAGTAACACTAAACTCAGTACCTATTTAAAGTTATGTTGGTGATGTTAGATGTAATTATAGAACTAAACTTAGAGTAAGAATGTAACTAAACTTGGAGTGAACTGTAAACGAAGTATGTACTTTCAACCTTTTAAGTTTTATTCTGTCCCGGGAGTGTGTTATAGATTGTGTTTGTAGATTAATATAATAAGAACGCGCCTTGAACGCACCCTCAATTTTGCCATCACATGTTGACAGCTAAGAAATAGGAATTATTATCTGTGGTAACACTGTTCAGATCCCATTAATAAAAAGTTAAAAACTAAGAGTTGTTTTATTAAGAACTTGCGAAAATTCTCCATCAAAGACTCAATCTATAGGCATCAGGAGAATCCCTAAGAATTACCACAGGGGACATACACTCTTTTGGCATACTTAACACAACACTAACGTAGAGCAAGCGCCATCAGGACGTCATTTGCAAGCGGCTAGACGGAAATAGCGTCCTTGTTGGCGCTTGTGATACGTTAGTTTTGTGTTAAGTTTGCCTTAGGTATGTGATTTCCCATCATACCTCGCGTCCCCGTCTTATACACTGTTCCCCTACACGTTGTTTACTGTGCACGTTGTGAACTGGCAGTTAGAACTACAGTATTGAAGGCAAGGTAATGGTTTGCTTTTCAGAAATTATTGTATAATTTTAGTTCAAGTAATTCCTAGAACATTTAAGCATAGCACTTTACCTTTGAACTTTATGTACATTCATGTAGTATGAAATACTCTCCTATTAAAAACCTAAAGGTTCTCATTACGTCATTTTCCACTGCATCAAGTGCCTTTAACCCTTTCAAAGGACCCCTTCAGGACTGGGGCGCGTTCCATGTATTTATACTTACACTAAGAGGCTCATACAAATAGTTGAAGATCCTGTAGCGTATGATGGTGGTATCTCCTCGTCTGATGGGCTTCGGGTTATCGAAATGGATGAAGAATTCACGGAACACCTGAATATGGAAATAGATTATGCAATGAAAGGAGAAATAGTACAACTATACCTTGGGTAATAAAACAAAAGAGTAGCGAGAACAATGCCATTACCCTATATAGAACTGTTTGCATTCTGTTGTGTTTCTGTTATTAAGAACAAAGGAATATTAATTTGCAAAGTGGCTATGTATATTTGTAGGATTGTATATTTGTTCGTCTTTACATATAATAAATTCGTAGAGCTGTCATTCCTGTACATTGAATATTTTTTTCTTTTTGTATTTTTTTCGAGATAAGGGATCGATTCTGATGCCAAATCAACTTTTCTTTCGATTTTTTTTTATGTTTTTTGTTTTATTCTATCTCCGAAACTACTGCAAAGTCGATCCTAACGCGAAACGAGGTTGACGGTTGACCAAGAACACGCTCTCTCACGTGAGTCTAAGACTTTCCCCGAAAGGGGTCGCGTTTAGGTCCGCAAAGAATTCTGACTACGACTTTGCGCTCCCAAGAAAGCATCGAGGACTGCCAAGCGTGTTTATGGGCTGACCGAGAGCATCTCGCCCTCTCACGTGAGTCTGAACTTTCACCGAAAGGGATTCGCGCCACTAAAAATACATTGTAAAGTTCCGACATCCACGCGAACGAAGTCGCGGGCACAGCTAGTTCGTTAATAAAGGTACGAAGCTTCTTTTGTGCTTCGACGAATTTTGATGTGGTCGAATTAATTAGGAGGTGTCAATTATGTCTACTAGATGGTCAGTTTTATTGATACTAGAATACAGTTCATCAGTGTCATCCATCCAGGCAAAGTCCTATGTCTATGACATTTAGTTTATTTGATCCAGTGTTAAAGTAGACCTTGAGTCGTAGGAACGTCTGTAAAGGTACCGTTGACTCCAAAACGCTAAAGTCAGTAAGACTGATAGTCCATCTGGGGCAAGAGGACTCATTATTTTGATGATTTTACCACCCAAATACATAAAGGGTAATTGTAGACCACTGGTCGTTGATTTTATTCGATTTGTCCGGTCATCTTTCTTGAGGTCTACTGCGTCGCGTTTTGGTTGTGTTACAAGTGGCTAGTTTGACTAACAACCCATAGGGCTTGCGGCAGACGTGTTATCAGCCCAGTCCCACTTGAGCTTATCCTAAGTTTAACTTTTACAGGTTAATCAAAAGTCTTAACTGGGATCCATAAGTTAAAATGGACTAAAAAACCAAAAATGACTGTTCGAAAAAAAAATTTTTTTTTTTTCATCAGATTACTTCTGCTTTAGGAGAGGGTTGCATATTTTTTCTTGAAGGAAAGATCTTTTGTAAATTATGTAGATAATACACTAACTTGTAACACAGCAGGTGCTGATATGGCCACACCGTTTCTGGAGATGCAGACGGCGCTTGCTTCATATCGTGTGATGGAGTCGGGTGCGTGCGCTACTGCCACTCCTGTGCCGTTCGAGCCGATGCTTAGCAGGCGCCATAGCCAAGCCTGAGGGTTAATACATTGTTAATTCTTAAAACCCTTGATTGAAAAGATGAGATGAACGAATAATCAATAATAAAGGCCGTGAAAACTGATAAAATGACAGGAAATACAACTGCATGCGCAACTAAAACTTAAGTTTCTTTAGTTTTGTATTCGAATTGATAATAATTTATTACAAAAGAAAAGACAATTAATAACGCAATAACAAACCTATTAAGTAAGATGATTTTTGAAACCCTTTATTATAATAATAAACTTGCGAGAAAAGATAAAAGAGATTAACAGCTTCCAGGTGTTGGAAAATGGTATGTCAATTACAGAGTGAAATTTATATAAAACTAGCTTTTGCCCGCGGCTTCGCTCGCGTAATTAGTCGAAAATCTAAGAAGATTCATACAAACTTTCATCCCCTAATTTATCCCCTTAGGGATAGAATTTATCAAAATTCTTTCTTAGGGGCTACCTACGTCATAGTAGCTTTATGCATGCAAAGTCTCAGCCCTATCGGTTTAAAATTGACAAAGTTTCATCCCCTATTTTATCCCATTGGGGGTAGAATTGATCGAAATCCTTTCTTAGCGGATGCCTACGTCATACCATCTACCTGCATGCCAAATTTCAGCCCGATCCGTCCAGTGGTTTGGGCTGTGCGTTGATAGATCACTATATCAGTCACCTTTGAGTTTTATATATTTAGATACCAGGTCTTCTCTTTGAAATACATTAAGTTAAAGCTACGAATACAGGCTGCAAAGGTTTATGGCAAATAATCCAGGTATCAATAAAGTACCTTACCTCTGAGAAGTCACTCCTGGGCACAGTAGTACCATCAGCCACCAGCAAGGCGGGCGGGCGCGGGTAACAGTTCCTGCTGCTCGATTGCAGGTCACCTCCCAACAACCTCACTCCTGCTGCTGCCATCCAGGATGCAGTCAGCTCAAAGTTGGTAGAAGGAATGTTTGGGTTGTCAGAATCTGAAAGGTGTTAGTTAGATTTTTCTTCAAGCCTGAATAGTCTTAGGTGGTAGATGATATCTGGATCTGATGGAATGATTCCGGTTCAGATAGTGGTACCAATTGAAGGTGCTTGAAATATGTATAGAACGCTGGAAACTGTCAGGTTATTCCGGTTTAGGCAGGTGAATAAAGAGGACATTTTTTGTGTACATCAGTCGATGAGTTAACTTCACATGGCAAGGCAGAGTGCTGCAAAAATAATTTTGTGCTCAATTGACGTTTTTGAAGAACGGTGTTAACACAAAATGGCCACAAAATTGGATGTTGGCCTCGATTTTGATCAGAATCGATCTTTGGATAGCTAAACAGTTGGCGGGTGGAGGTAGGACATGGAAACAAACTGATATAGATGAATTTGAACTACCATTAGGTGATGAAAATGTATTAAAAAAAATATCTCTCCTAAAACCCTTATACTTACTAAGGAAACAGACTCCAGCCTGGTCATACTGTGTCAAGTTTCTATGACTGTCTATCAGTCTCCTCAGACTTGACATGAGCTGTTCCTTAGCTGACTGAGGTGCTTCGGGCCACTTGGCTGCGGTGTCCAGTACTGTGAGTCCGCAAAGCGCTGGCCCAGGAGTGGAAATCTGGAGCGATACTGTTGACCCTGGTTGGGCTTGACGGGTCAGCCATGTTGCTTCCACCTGTGTACAAGATGATGATTTTGAATGTAATCGATAAAAAAATAGAAAGCCAATATAGAAAAGCATGTTAAAAGTCTACATAGTAGAAAAGCACATTGACAGATCAGAACCGTAGAACATTTTTTTAACATACCTTGTTAGCAAAACAGTCGTCTTTATCAAAATGCTTGCTAGCACTGACCAGCTCTCCGTTATGATAGAAGTACGCAATCAAATGACTATCCGGGCACATCTGATGGGAGACCTTGATCGGTAGCATGACCCTCAGCTGATGCCTGTCCAGCAACGCATCAGACACCTCAGCACTGGCATTGACTGCCAAAGTGTCTCTTTGGGCCAAGAGGACATCATGACTTCCAGTACTTTGAAGATACTCAGGTTTCGGGAATTCACGGAAAGGTATTCTTCTAGCACTCCGCTTGGAGACTCCAAATTTTTGAGGTACTCTATTCTGGGCCATGATAACGTCTCGTTGTTCGTTGACGTCGTCGCAAATGCCGTTCTTTGGTGTTGTATGAGCATGGGGTGCGGAGGAAGTTAGGCATTGGGTTGTGACTGCCCAGCGGAATATGACACCCCCTCGAGTTATGACCTGAATGAAAAAAGTTTTATTAATTTCTATCTTGGAGTTTGGACCCTCGGTGAGTATCAAGCCTCTACAGTAGAGACTTATAAAATAGTTTGATGTTAACAGAAAGTGACTTCTGTGACTTACCACAAAATGAACAGTGTAAGGTTTAGACGTAGCATTGGTGGTGATATACAGCGGCACGAAGGTCCTGGCTTGGCCGTCTGGCTTGAGAGCTCCCAGTGCTGCGACCACCGTGGTGGGGCGACGGACTGGTAGGGAGAGCGGTACTGCTGATGTGGTTGTGTCGTTTGATAGGTGAGCCTGGGAGACAATCAAATGAATCAATGTTAGCTGAGTGGATCCGGTGCAATCAATTTACGAAATAAAAAGCGTAATTAGGGTGTATTGGAATTCCTTTACAGAACTTTGTAATTCTGTCCAACGATGAGTGGAGGGAAGAAAAAGTGCCAGTACTTGTGCCCCTTTTGGTAACTCCCACATTTCTTGTCCGTTGAGATTGTTCACCATCATCTAAAACTGGGTCAGGATGACAGAGGAGGTGTATTTATCGAATGTCGATTCTGTCACGTATGCTTAAGAGAAGAAAGTAAAGACACAAAAAAAAAGGCTTTTTTAAGCATGTTATCTCACCTCAAACCTATAAAAAGGCGCCGCATCTTCCCCTGCCGCGAAAAACACCACAGCGACACCACTGGCGTCAGTGGCGCCCTCTGCACACATGCTCTCACGAGCCTTGCTGGTTGTCTGCGCGAGCGCAGCGTCGTGGGTGGACGGGTAGCGGCACACGCGGACTAGCTCGTTCGAAGCCGGCTTGTCGTCCCAACGTGTGGCTTTTATCTGTAGATCAAAGTGTGTGTAGTTGAAGCATCATGTACAAACACTCTATCCCTTGCTATCTACTACTGAGTGCCAGTTTTGCATTTATAATGTGAATTTTCCCTGAATTAGATCACAATCGGTGGAACCGATGGTACCTCGGCCTTCTCGTCTGATGATAAGCGTTGATGTGGTCAATGATGAAGCCTGCTTGCGTAGAAGTAACCTATCCACTTGTGTTTCAAATACTCCAAAGTTGTTGCTATATTATCAGGCAACAAATACTCCAGTTATTTAGGGAACTCCTTAGCTGTGCGTATATTAACCCCCTTATTAATAAACGTGGACTAAAGTTACGCCAAGGTACGTAAAAATGTATGGTCAATCCGAAGATTATCCTGGTAGTAACTTTAGTCGACGTTTATTAATAAGGGGGTAAAAGTTTAAATGTGTAAATGAGGATTAAGTCACTAAGAGTATGTGAGGATAGTTGCAGGTGCCGTTCCGTAGTTTATAAAAGCCCGAGTTTACACATGTAGGTAAGTAAAAATTACAATCACGTTGAATCGAGCTCTCTGTACCGTGAACATTTGGAAAATTCAAGTTCCTTGATCTTGAATTTTGAAGTTTGTTTGTATCGTGTGAAAACGTCGGTCAATATCAAGTATAATGAGCTTTTGTTCTCAACTGTTAATAGCTCTGTCGGGTACCATTATAAAGTAGATACTCCCACGTTATGAAAGATTTTATTACTTGAATCATTCCTATCATAAAAATAATGTTTAGTTTTAAAATTAAAGAGAGCTCTTCACAGAATTATACTTTAAGCTTCGTCCTATATGCATAATTTCAACATGAGAACATGGATTTTTAACCTGTGTCATATGTTTTAATAGAAAAAGTTAGAGAAAAACGCGAAAATTGTCACGCGGCTCTCTTTACGGTAAAGTTCTGCTATGTTGTCTGCCAGCATTTAAATACGGTTTTCATAACTGCGACACACAGGAAAAGATTGCGAAAAGTTACCTTCAGTTTATATGGTAATCCGGGAGAGATAACCGCTCGGTACTTCGTGAGGAACTCCAGGGATATCGGTTTGTCCACCACTTGTGACACCACGGTTGTGTTCTGCCAGATTCTGGTACCGTCCTCCTGAGAACATAAATATCATTGTTAACTCTGGCACCAGAGGGTGGCCACATCCTCACACAAAAAGAAGAAGAACGTTTTGTCGATCGACCAGAAAGTCAAAGTGAACAAAATGAAACCTCCTCATCATCATTCAGTCTGTCCCAGAATTCCTTTGACTTATTCTTGTTTTGTGCCGAAGAACTTGAGTGGGAAAGAAAGTTTTGTTTCTTCGTTAAGTTTTCAATGATATCTCTAGACTGTAACGCCTTGGACCACTTAGCTGGAGTTGTCGAAATGCGCTCTTTACTTCAGTTCTGGTTTGCTAAACCATTCATTGCTCCTTCGACAAACATGGCCACTGGCCAGCCCTAAGCCACTTCAGCTTGCAAACCTTGCTGTCATAATTTTAACCATGCTTACTTGGAAGGAGAAGTCAGCAATAACAACGTCGGGAGGATCAGCGCCATCTAGGCCTATCCTCTTAGCAGCCGCAGCGTGACGGTGGCAGGCACGCGGCGCCCGCAGCTGCACAGCCGTGCGGATGCCGCCGCCACTGCCGCCACCTGCACCTCGGAGACGGATCACCAGCATACCTTCCACTGCTTCCGACCATGGGTACCTGGTGAAATAAGAGCGGTTTTATGGACTCTTTGTTAGGGAAGCCAGTATTGCTTTTAAGCAACGTTGCTTGTTCGAGCTTTTTTTTTGGCTGCTAAAAATCATCAAATGAGTCCTCCCGCTCTGGATGGAGCGGATGAGACTCTTACTGACTAAAATCTACTCTGTTCTTTCACCAGCTCTTTGCGTTTCGAGGCCGGTTTTAGTCTTAGTCTTGATAATAAAGGTAATGCAAGCACGCCTCTAAGAGCTGCTGACGGGGCTTTTATAGGGGCTATTTCTGCCGGGGTTACGGGAATGTGTTAAAAGGGTAACGAGTTATGATAATAGCTTTATTATCGTGGGAGACTGGTGCCTACTAGGCTGAAAGCCTGTATTTCCGGACACCAGGACTCCGCCTTTACACATAAAATATTTATCACGATACAATAACATTAGGTTGATATTGATCGGTGAACGGTACATGACTATTATCGTCTTTAAGTTTTAGATTTCTATTATTTATTTAGATAGATAGATTTTTTTTTTGCGTGGTAAAATCATCAAATCAGTCCTCCCGCCCAGGGTGGGGGCGGGAGGGACTGTCAGACTTGTACTGACTAAAATCCACGGTGACCCTTCAATAGCCCTTTACGTACCAGGGTCACGGTAACCAGGTGAGACAGTCCCGCGACCCTGGCAGGCTTTGGCCCTCTTAGGGGGCCCCGTCAGATTGCTAACAGCTCTTTGAGGCGCGCGTGGAACACAACGCGCCGTCGACCCGGGCATGGTCCATGAACGGGCGGCAAGTCACTCATAACTCACCGCCCGCATGCCCGCGCCTAAGGTGGCTGGAGATCGTCTTGCGACGTCCGTTGCCGTGGGCGTCTCCCGCGGCAGCTGCGTCGTGAGGTGGACGCTGTCCTCTCCCTCACGCATCCCGCCTCCTCCTTTGCTGATAGATTTATTAATAGAGAGTCTTTGAAATGCGTGCCAAGAGCATAAACAGGGTGGTTGTTAGTTTGTAAAAGCCTGACAAACCCTTTTATTCCACCATATTCATATTATTATGATGATCTTAACAAACCAAAAAAAAGACATTATCTCTTTCAAACTCCAGACATTGTTTTGGTCAATTCACGTGACATGTAAGGTTCTCTTGTTACATACCTGACACAAACTTGCCAGACGAGTCTATCGCTGGTCCGGAGCACCTTGGGCGCGTGGCGCACGCTCAGCTGGAACGGAGGCAGCTCGTAGTCACCAACCCTGAACGCAGTGGAGCCCTAGAAGAGAAATAGAAATTGACATGTAATTTGGTAGAGGAAGATTAAAGAAAAATGGGAGAAGTTTAGGGAATAGTTATTTATGATACTAGTGCGGTTAGTCGAGGGCTTACCGTAGCCACGAGTTTGTAAATACCAATTTCTGCACGTGTGACATACAATGTTTTTCAACACATTTGCGAGAAAACAGTACAATATTTAATTAAACAAACTTTATTTAACAGTGGGCAAGTTGCAACAATTTTTGAAGTTTCCAATATGAAAATGGCGCGAATTTGCAAATGGCGGCACATGCTCGTGGTGAAAATTAGAACTCATCTTTCGTCTCATTTACTCTTTAGTATTAAAGTGAGACAACGTATTGAGCAAAAGCGCTTCCAACGAGGTTCGATCAGTCAGGCTGTTTAATCTCATAATGTGAAACTCTGGTGGAATTCTTATATTTTTTTTATGGAAATTAAAAAAAAAACCGTAAAGAAAACGCACGGTGCTATACAACGGGGTATGCCGTAATAGTATATTTCATTACAAGTGCGGAAAGGCTGTCATTGCAAAGAGTTCTGACAAATGTCTACCCGAGCCGAAGGCGAGGGTTGACAGTCGGAACAAGTTGCAATGACGGTTCCGCACGTGTACTGAACGACTATTTTTAATACAGTTGCGAAAAAATGAAGCAATTTAATAAATAATAAAAACATAATAAACTAAACTCGCAAAGAAAATTTCTGGAAAATGACGGCAACCGTAGAATATAATAATAAAATAAAATAAAAATAAAATAAAAAGCCTTTTATTTCACAAAACATAAGCTGAGATTTTTTTAACAATACAAAAAAACAACACTTAAATAATTTGCTTAAAATTACATTTCATTTAGAAAACATGCAAAAACTTATTGGTAAATACATATATTATTATAATATCTAGTTGAAGAATAAAATATAATTTATAGAATCTAGTAATTTGACTTTAAAAAAACAACAGATATCAATTAATTACACAATTATTTCAAGATTTAATTATTTATAGCAATTTCAATTAATTTGTTTACTAAGTTTCTTTTCTTTTTTTGTTAAGTTTTGTGAACCCCTCACAGTTGAGGGTGAAGGCCTCCTCCAGAGCTGCCCAGTTTTCCCTGTCTGTGGTTTTCTGTAACCATTGTTTCCCTGCGGTACCGATAATGTCATCTTCCCATCTGGTTCTAGGTCTTCCTCTTTTTCTGGTACCCACAGGGCCTGCCCATGACGTCAGTCGGGTTGTCCATCTATCGTCGGCCATTCTCGCCACGTGGCCTGCCCATCGCCACTTTAGTTTCATAGAGTAGCTAAGAGCATCTATTACTCCTGTTGCTTCTCTTATAGCAGAGTGGCGTATTTTTTGGACTTTTCTGATTTTCATCATGCTTCTCTCCATGCTCCTCTGACAAGTAGTTATTTTGTTTTTAGCTCTGTTCGTAAATTTCCAAGTTTGGCAGGCGTATGTGAGCGACGGTAAGAGACAACTATCCATGACTTTTCTCTTAATTTTTACCGGCATCTGGCTTTTAAGTATTTCCTTTTGAGCCCAAAATTTTTGCCATGTTCCTTTTATTCTTCTTTCAATCTCTTTTTCGTTACTTTGTTTGTCGAAAGAAACTTGTTTGCCCAGATAAATGTAAGAATCGACGTACTCTAGTGTTACATTTTCGACTTGTATTTGATTTTTTACAAAGTTTGTCATCACCTTCGTCTTGCTGAAATTGATCTCTAGGCCTGCCTGTCTGCTTGCTTTTTGTAAAGAGCATATCATTTGTTCTAGGTGTGCGCTATTTTCAGACAGCAAGACCAGATCGTCCGCGAACCTTAGGTGACTGATTTTTCTGCCATTTATGTTTAGGCCCAATGTATTCCAGCCTAGTTTTTTTATTATCGACTCAAGCACTGCTATGAAGATTAGCGGAGATAGGGGGTCCCCTTGCCTTACACCTCTCTTGATGGGAATAGGGGGTCCTGTTGTTTCTAGTTTTACTCTACTAGTGTTGTTGTCGTAGAGATAGTTTAGCACTCTGATATAGTTAGGATCCACATTTTGCGAGTACAGGGTTTCCCATATAGCTGAATGAAGAATGGTGTCGAAGGCTTTTTGATAATCTATGAATGCCGTGTACAGCGGTCTCTGGAACTCTTGGTATTTCTCGATGAGTAGCTCAACTGAGTGAATGTGATCCACTGTAGAGTATCCCCTCCGGAATCCTGCTTGTTCGATTGGTTGGTGTGTCTCTAGGGTAGGGCTAATTCTTTTTTCTATTAATGATGAGAACAGTTTGTATAGTGAAGGCAGAAGGCTAATGGGCCTATAATTGTTTATGTCGTTTGGGTCGCCTTTTTTATATAATAGGATGATGTTTGACTCTGACCACTGTTTCGGCGTTCTTGAGGTGTCTAATATTTTGTTGAAGAGTATGGTCAAGGGTGTAGCAAGGACTGTACACGCTATTTTTATTACATCATTTGTTATCCTGTCCGGCCCCGGACTTTTATCCGGTTTGAGCCGTTTTATTTCTCTAATAATTTCGGATTCTATCACTGGGTTTGTTTCCGTTACATTGGGAGATTCATCAAGTTGGTAGTGAGAGTTTTCCTGACACTCTGGTGCGTTGTACAGATTTTTATAATATGTGGTGGCTATTTGGAGTATGTCTCTCCTATTGTGTGTCACTGTGTCCAATCCACGCAGGCTTTCTATCCACGTCTTGTGAGATCTCAGCTCTTTGTGGGCTTTCTTTAAGCTCCCAAGCGATTTCAGATATGTTTCTATAGTACGTCTTCTGTGGTCGTTATAATCTTGTCGTAAGTATTTACTTATGAGTTTGTAAAGGGCGGTTAGTTCGTTTTTCATTGCTCTTGTCTTTGGTTTCTTTTTTTGTAAGTACCTTCGTCGGTCCAACAGTCCTCTCGTGCGGTCAGATATAACGCTGCGTTTTTCTGTAGTTTTTGTTTTGGTAGGTGGTGCAGCTTTTTTTAAACTATTTTCTATAACTGTGATTATTTTGTCATAATAAGTTTGGACTGAATCCTCTTCGTACTGGTGATTTAGTTCGTCTTGGCGGGAGAGCAGAGCTTCTAGGTACCTTGAAATCTCAACATCTTTCAGAGCTGCTTTTGGGTAACTTATTATATTACCGTAGAATATAAGCAGAGTTTTTTTCTTCACCCATTTTGGTAGGCAAAGGGAACGCCCATTCAGCTTAGTCTTCAGTAGTTTTTTTTTATTGATATGAAATGAAAATGAGAAGAAATGAAATTAAACCTAACCCAACTCATTCAATTTAATCATTAAATCTGACATTAAAATAAATTATTAGCTTCTTTTTAGAAATATACGTTTTTGTATGAATCACAAAAACTGTTTAGTAAAAACTTCATGGTTGGTTTTTCTTTTTAATAGACATTATTTTGACAGTTGGGAAAGAGAACGCACTAGTGTGTAATAGCCAAATAGCCTGAGCAAATAGCCCACTTCCCGCACGCTATACGTCCCTGCAATATGCCATGCCACTTTTTGAGCAACTGTATTAAAAAAAATAGGTACTAAGGTGAGAGTACCTATTTTACCGCACGTTCCGTTGTTTGATGGTGCGTAATTTTTAACTTTCGAACAATGTATACAGGCTTTGTAAATGCATTTTTCGAGCAAATGTGTTGAAAAAAACATTACTGCATTTCATCACATTATAATGACGAGCATATCTGATCATCATCTGCCTAGCCTTTTTCCAACTGTATTGGGGTCGGCTTCCAGTCGAAATAGATGCAGCTGAATATCAGTATTTTACATGGAGCGACTGCCTACCGGACCTCCACATCCCAGTAACTGGGTAATACGATACCCCATGGTAAGACTGGTTGTCAGATTTTAGAGCTTATGACTAATAGTAACGCGGCTGAGAACGTCCAACCGCTTATGGTCACGTACTGGTGTTAGCTTTTGCTTCATTTCATTTAAATACTACCACGGATTTCTGAATGAGGGTGCAGTCACTGACGAAAGATCTCTAGTACTCTCCTCTGGATGGAATGGAAGAGACTGTCAGACTTGACTCATTCAAAACTATCCTGTTCCTTCAGCAGTGTTCCAGAGAGCGTCCTCCATACAGAACGCAACGCAAGTCTACGATACCTTGCGACTTTGTTGTCCAGGCTACTATCGCTATTCAAATCCATAGAGGTTCGTACACAAACACGCGTTATTGGGTACCCATACGATGAGTTGTCATTACGATACTCGATCATACGCATCGACTGCGTTTGGCGCTCTCATTGGTTGAGAGTTCATACAACCTTGGAGCGGGCCAGTGAGAGCGCAAAACGCGGTCGATATCGATGATCGAGTATCGTAATGACTACTCATGGTATGGTTACTGAGTCGTAAGGTATCGGAGACGTTCGTCGCATTGTGTAGGTACGAAGGGGCAAAGACAGTCCCGCGACCCTGGCAGAACCATTTCGCCTCCCTTACGGGTAAGATACATATGACAATATCGCATTCAAATATCTACTCACATCCACCTCATTAGGTCTGTTAATTTTAATAAGTGGCAGATGAATGTTTTTTTTTGTTTTGGGACAAACCCACCACTATTCCCAAACCACTGCAACTCCTGAAAGTCAGAATCAACAGTGGCAACCACCAGAAAAGCGCAGAGACAATGAAGCTCGATGTGTCCCGAAGAATGAATTTACCTGTCTTGGATCCTGCAACGAAATTAATCAAAAAAGAATAGTGGAGGAGTAGGAAAAATATGTTTCCACTTCCCTCTATACAAGCAGGAGAGAGAACAAAACAAGGCCAATAAGCACAAAGGGAGATTACAACTGGGAGAAGCCCAGTTGCCTATATAGCACTACTGGTAAAAATGACTACTAATATTATTGGATGAATCAATAGTGAAAGATGGTGGAGAAATAGTATATCTATTTCATCATTCTTTTAACAACATACCTGTGACCCATCTGCCATCCTAGCCCTGACGGTCCACTTGCCGCTGGGCGCGTGTTCATCCAGTTGGTACTGCAGCTGAGCAAGTCCGAACCGGGTGCGAACGTGCTTCCACTCCGTCACCCTCGACCCCTCCCACGCCCCGTGAGGACCTTCCAGCCATACCTCTTCGACCTGAAATAGGAGATGACCTATTAAGTTAGTGGCGTGGACTAAGGGACTTTACCTATGGCACGACGCAATTGCGACTAAAAGTGAAAATCAACCTTGCTACTTAGAAATAATGATGCAATTCGATTGACTTGACGTCGTCGTGGCGATCGTGTTTTGTTTTTCATCTACCCGTAGATAAACAACGTGTTTTATATCATATGTCGTAGTGGTATGGTTGATTTTCACTTGTAGTTGGAATCGGTCGAATTGCAATCGCGTCGCACCATGGGTAAAGTCCCTAAGTTTGATGTCACGATTGGAGCAGTGGCTGAGCGATTGTTTGCTGCGTTGCTTGTTGGGGGTTCGGTTCCCGCACGTAACAAATCTTTGTATAATCTACAAGTAGTATTTCCGGGTCTGGGTGTTTTGTATGGGCGAATAAGTGTTTGTAAACGCACCCACGACACAGAAGAAATTCCTTGTGAGGGGCAAAGTTTTTCAAAAAGTATGGATGTACTCGTATGTCTATAAGGTATAAGGGTCATAACAGATCGCGTTATGTTATTTCTATCTATGCCTGACTTGGAGGCAGTGTAAGCTATAACATGACAGTATTTTTTAAACCCGAACGCAAAAAGAGGGTTATAAGTTGACCGCTATGTGTGTCTGTCCGTGGCACCGTAGCTCTTAAAACGGAAGAACCGATTTAAATGCGGTTTTGTTTATTTGAAAGCAGGTTTATAGTGATAGTTCTCAGGCATGTTTCATCAAAATCGGTTCATGTTCATTAAGCTATAGGTCTATAATCGATAAATTTTTGACAAAAACTATATCTACTTTTTGAACACGAAGAAAAGAATCATCATCATTTCCATCCATAATAATCGATAAGTTTGGAGATTGAGATACAGGGCAAAGAATAATCCTAGCAAGTTGAATATGGAAGTACTGGGCAGTTCCCAGGTTTAAACTTCCGCCACTGCTACTTAAACAAGGCTTCATAAATCATTACATCCATTATGAATATAAAGACAGTCAAACAAACAAACAAAACAGATCATAAACCATTCAATAAATACAAACCTTGACCACGACTATAAACGGCTTTTAAACCATCACGAAGTAACAAACCACTTAAGATTAGTAAAACTGAGATTAAGATGAATCATCTTTTACCGTTACAGCCTTAACCCAATGACCCTGATCCGAGACCCGAGCTTAGGCTCGTTTACATTAGGAGCGATGATCGCCAGTTGGGAAGCCAGGTAAAACGAGCGTCGATGAAAAGAGTGACCAAAACTCGCTTACGATACGGTTTTACGTAAGAAATTGTAAAGTCGAGACCTTTTTGAAGTCTAATGAAAATCTAGATATTATATTTTAGATAAGATGGAATTTAAATGTCTGTTTTTTTAGTTTGAATTTGAATGGCCGCGAGTAAGTGTGGTTTAATGTCGGACTCAAACCAACTCAGAATTCACGGTTCGTCCAACTATCATTGGTCGAGGGCCCGGGAGATACAAATAGGGTAACACATTCGCGTGTATCCCCTAACTGGTATGGGGTTTTAAGGTACAACCTACAATAATTTAGGAAATAAAAATCGTTAGGCTGAATTTTCAGACGAAGCGAATAGGCGTGCGACTAAATGAAAAAAACTGTTAGCACAAGATTAAAATTTTTCAAAAATTCCTATTTGAAGCGAGAAAGTCTTCTCGTGTAAATGATCCATAAGAATAACTTAAAGCAAATATTGGCAGAGCATACAATGTCGCTGTGGAAGATTAAGATTTTGCACGTTTGAGGAAGAAAGTGATATTTCAAGTTTGTTTGCGAACTCGTTTAAGATAATTTCTTCGCTTTGGCTGGGTGGACTTTAATACATCTGGTTTGTTACGACTGCTTTCTTTTATGCGTTTTAATTTCTTTATTAGTAGTGCTAGTGTACTTTTGTAGAACACTAATGCCGGGCGCGACAGGTCTCCGCCTATCACCGTCGTGAGAACTCGGCGATGCTCTGCCCAAGCGGGGTAGTTCTACACCGTATGCTCCACAGTGTCCTCCGGGCGATCCTCGCAGTGGTGGCACCCCGGCGTTTCTTCCCTCCTTATCCGACACAGGTACCTCCCGAAACTTCCGTGTCCGGTGAGGACCTGCGTCACACGGTAGGTCAGGACGCCGTGACGCCTATCCAACCACCTCAAAGAGGGGTCTTACCCGGCGGGGTGCCCGGAGCTCGGTTGCGACAGTCGCTCCCTCCATACTGCCCTGAGATCGCGCCGGAGCTCTTCCCGCCGCTCCTCCACTTGTCGAGGCAGCGGGGATTCGACCCGGCGCTGCGCCTCTACGCGTCACTCATAGACGCGCTGGAGGGCAGTCGCCTCCAGATCCCAGGGCAGCAATCCGGCAAGGAGGTTGGCCGATTCGCCGGCGATCGTGCGGGTTCCTCGGATCACGACCATGATCCTCTGGCATGCGACCAGCTTTAGTAGTCGCGTCCGAATGCTCAGGCCCACACAGGGGCCCCGTAGAGGACCATGGACCGCACGATAAACAAACTTACGTAACTAAATTTTCTGCTTTATAATATTAGTATGGTTATCATAGGTAAAATACCAGTAATGGTAGGTACCTGTATATGTATAAAAATATTTTTAAAAAGTCCAACTTTTTCTACAAAAATATAGATTGAATTATGTCTTGGTGTATGAAATATTGGTGCCTTTTAGCTGTAGTTACTTTTTAAAGTGAAAATGTCAGAAATAATATACAATTCTAAACCTATCCCCCTATGTAACAATGTACAAAAATGCAGCAAAAAACCAGCAGGTGCGTCTTGCATTTAATTCTATTGAAGCAGATAACTAACTCAACAATGTCCGGATGTATCAAGCACCTGTTAAAACGACAATAAAACCCAATTCCTTTTGATCCTAAAATGCATGCAATGAAGTCGTTCGCTGCGCCTGCGCTGCACCTCAAAGCCCTATTAGGGAGCTTGCTGATAAGGCGATGCGACGCAATTCGACCGATTCCAACTACAAGCGAAAATCATCCTTACCACTAAGACATATGACATAAAACGTGCGGTTTTCTTCGGGTAGATGAAAACACGCTCGCCACGACGTCGTAAGTCAGTCGAATTGCATCATTATATCGTAGTAGCAAGGACGTTTTTCGTGAGCAAGCTCCCATATAAAACGCATCGAAGTTTAAAAGCCAAAATGTCCTGCATTGTCGTGAAGCTGAATCGATTTGTTATGCAAATCGGTGTGTTCAGCAACTTGGGCAGGCATTGTGTTTCTGAACTCGTTTTTTTGGGTGTTACCTAAAGCGTTTGTGTTGTTTTAGCTTGATAACGAGTTATGGTTTTTAGTAGTTACCAAGATGTACTTAGACTGTAATTTTGGCTGGTATTGTGAGTTATCAAAAACTTTTAACAAATTATGTAGAAGATAAAAAATAGAAATAAAGTCGAAATAAATTATGTAGAAGCGAGAATCTTAGCTCTTTCTTGTCAGTCTTGCCACTATAGAAAAACCGGCTAAGTGCCATCTATTTACGTACGGTTCATGAGATACAGCCTGGTGGCAGACGGACAGACAGACAAACGGACAGACAGAAAGACAGACAGACGGACAACAACGACTTAGTAATAGGGTTCCGTTTTACCCCCTTTTATGTGGTAAAATCATCAATTAAATCCCATCCATACCGTCAGACTCGTACTGACTAAACTAACGCTTTGGGTACGCGGACCCCTTAAATACAGTCATTATTTATAATATCATTTGTATATATATATTGGTTTATATATCATTGGCTATAGGATTGCATTGTGACCAATGATATTATAAAATAAGCTACACATCGGTATACCTATCAGTAACTGCATCCATCAGTATCGGTGTTATTGTGTCGACCGGTCCGGGGTCTCATCTCAACGGTTAACTGTACACCATTCGATATTCGTTTTGTGTATCAGACAATGTACAGTCGCACGTTTTTTATCGAGTGTAGTTTACAGTTTCATTTAGTTTATTGGGTGAATGATTACTGTTTACCATTGTTAGTATGTAGGTCGGTAGCTAATGATCGTGTGGGAGGTAGTAGCCTTATATGTTGAAGTGGACTTATTTGCTTTGATCCAGTATGTAATACTACCAATATCTGTCCAGTACAAGAAGATTTCAGTAACCGATTCGAATAGATTTTAGATTATCTCGATGTTACGGGTTTGGGTTAAATTCTAGGGTTGATAGGTTGGTGAATTATCATTAACAAATTTTAATTAATTCAACATCAAGAGGATTTAGAGGGCCTACACTAATAACAATCGTTTCTTTTGTTTATTGAACATTTTTAATGAAAATACATTTAGAACTCAAATACAACATCGTTTTCTTATTTTTTGCGTAAGACTGTTTTAGCATTTCCATTATTGCTATCGCTAATTGGAGTCAGGACTATTACAGGGAACCTGTAGTACTATAAGCGCGGCTCACTATTAAAAAAAAAAAACAAACTTAAAAAATAAAAATAAGGAAAAATCCGACGAAAAATTCCAACACGGGGTGGTCCAGAATCATGATTGTCCTGGACCCATGGTATCCGTTTGTGCCTCGATGTCTCTTACACCCTGTATTTTACTATCCTTGGTGTCTCTAACCGTACAGACTCTATCTAGGAAGTTTCTGGAAAAATCTACTATCTGGGAAGTTTGTTCCACCACTTCTTCTTCCCAGCCAAAACACTTGGAAGTGTCGTAGGGGGGGCCGCTTTGGGGGTCTGTCTTATGTAAAAATTGATCTTCAAAAATGTTCTCATAAGTCAGCCTATTTTTTTGAAAAAAATATTTTTGATTTGATTTGAACTGTATGAGTACTAATTTCCAGTCAGTCTATACAATTTCGTATGTAATACTCGTATATTAGGTATTGTAAAGAAGCCTATACGATTCTTTAAACACGAAGAATAAGTAACCTCTCGACCGTTTGACGCACTGATTCAGTCGACGTGAAAAATGGCGCATTCGTCGGCCCACTGTATCAGTCCACGTATTTGGGGTTGGATATAATCATGATGAGACATTAACCGTATTGATAGGAGTCAAGCCCGTTCGTAATGAAACCATAGCTACCATAGGCGCTGCTCCACAGTAGCCCACGGCTTCGCTAAACTTAGCTAAACATAATCATCTAATGTTCCCACTGCTGGGACGTGTACATGGCTGCTCTCTACGTAGCTTTTAGCAAAGTAATATGCTTTAATGACTTAAAGAGGTAGTTTATTTGTGTGTTGCAGATTATCTTCGGAACTGCTGATCCAATTTCGGAAATCCATTCGCTAATTGTTAACTAATACAATTTAGTGACGTTCTTGTAGAATAATTGCACAGATAGAATCATCTGTGAAATTATTTAGGAGCTCAAAAGACAGAGAAAACCATAATTTTGGAAAAGAAAGTAAATTACACTTGCACTTACATTTAAATCCAATTTCAACAACAAAAAAGTGAAATTACATTAAAAGTATAAATATAGGTATAGTATTAATTTTATGGTCACGAGAGAAATCCTCTATATACCTACAGGGTGTGCAAACAAGTTTGAAGAATAAAGTATGTCAGTGGTACTTGTCCTTATGGCGTTTTTGTACCGAAGTGGGAAGGCAGGTTTCATACAGGATTTTTGGCGAGAATCAATCTTCTTTCACCAAAATAGTCCAGTTTTATGGGTATAGCCCGCCTAATTGTTGCCGGTTTGTTGCGTCTCTCCATTTTGCGGACTAAAAACAGAAAATACCATTATTTTAACTTTTTCTCAATAACCTTAAGATATCTAGAAACAGCCAAGCCATACATTTTTACTGTTATGTAGAAGTTGTGAAGTTAGGGTCGGTAGAGTTAGGCCGTGTAGATTCAGAAGTTTGGCTTAACATGAGATCTGATATCTTTTTCACAGGCTAAATATTATGTGGTCGTCTGGCAACATTTTACATGAAATGTTTTTGGTGGGATCTGGTTTTTTGTGTAGTGTTCAGTCATGATTAAGACATGAATCACCTATGCAAGTCTTTGAATTTGAGTTTTGTTAGATTAATCGAGCGAGCGCATCGTAATATATATAATTATGTAGGTATTTTATTAGATTTAAATAATTAGTCAATTTTTTTTATTAAAATTAAAGGTAGGTAATTCCCTCAAAGCTTATTATTATTTGCAATAAATTATAACATGTAGGCGGTGGTTTTCCACATTATTTAATTGGGTTTTTCAGCGCCAATCACGTTTTTTTTTTAAATAATTGTGATGAAACTGTTATGGGTTCTTTGTTCAAATGAAATGTCCTTGTCTTAGTCATTCCTGACCTAGACTAAGGTCAAGAGCAAACCCATTTTACATTAAAAAAAATGTTTATTTATGCAAGTAGGTTTTTTAAAACACCTTTTTTACAAACTAGACAGACGTGTTTCGTACATGACTACTCTGAAAATAAACTGCTGAAACAAAATCAGATTTCAATGCCCCTTCTAGAGTCCAGAATCAAACGTTGTCTGAACTTTAAAATGTTTGACACGATGACTAGGGAATCCTAAAAATATGGAGGAAATCTGCATCATAAGTATAAACAAGTGGGCAAACTGTGTCACTGGCACGCCAAACTTTGTATGATTTACGTACATTCTCGTATTTACTGAGGACGGCACTTTTTGCTGAGTCAATGTTATTTTTTTATTGCAAATTACTCTTTTCCGTATGGTTGTTGCTTATTTTTTGTTCAAACCGAAAGCGTTATCTAACTGTATTTTTTGACTTTACTGAGTTTTTAAAACTTTTTGCATTTCCTTTGGGAAAAATAAACAGTGATTTGTTGGCTGTGGTCTTTTGTGATTGTTTTTTAACTTTTCCTATTTGATAAGCGATATTAGGATATACCTAATGGTGCACTTTGGAACAGCCTTATCCTACTTTCGGCAGTGGACTATCATAAATTGAGTTGGAAAATGAGTCGACCCGGAGTTTATTGGTGCAAATTCGCAAATTGTGTAAAAGTTCCTCAAATAATTTTTGTTTTACCCGATTACGCACGTCGAAAAGTGCTAGAGTGGAGACCGCGGAATAGCAAGCGCAGCGTAGGACGTCCACCAACAAGGTGGACAGACGACCTTATAAAGGTCGCCGGAAGACGCTGGATGCAGGTCGCTTCCAACCGGTATATGTGGAGATCTAAAGAAGAGGCCTACGTTCAGCAGTGGACGTCCTTTGGCTGAGATGATGATGATGATTATAACGGCGAGGCAAAAGAAAGGTAAGAGAGCAATGTTATCAATCTAGGTACAATTTCATGTAAAAAAATGTTTAGTATTTATCAGAGTAAGTTGTAAACCCTCATGTTTATAACCAGCACAGGATCTAGGCAGCGGGAATAAACTGCTTCTGTTTATGTATTCACAACCCGTTTCTGTGTAAGAGATACTACGAGGTTGAAGTTCTAGGGGTGGCAAGATATAACAAAAAGAAAAATGTTGATAAAATCTTTTTTTTTTAAACTAAAAATTAAATTTTTGGCACCGACTTATTAAGAAAAAGTTTTTATTTTATCCTTTTCAGGGGCCTTAGCACGAGCTCGTAACGCGATCCAGTTTAGGTTGTGGGAAAGAGACAGAGCTATACAAGTAGTCTAGCGCCATCTCTTTCCCACAGCCTAAACTGGATCGCGTTAACAGTTCATGGTAGGCCACCAGTTCACATATTCAACACAAATTTCCGTCAAATACGTAATCCGTGGTACCGGTAATAAGATCGTGCAACAACACAATAAGAACTGCTCTTAAAATAAAAACTCAACCAAACTGAAAGAAAGTTTTTCAGAGCCATGTCAAGAAGCCTGGGTTTGTAGATCAGTACATTGTTGATGCTAATCGTAGGAAATAGAATGTCGATATCCCTTTTTTAACCGACTTCAAAAAAAGGAGGAGGTTCTCAATTCGGTCGGTATGTTTTTTTTTTATGCATGTACACCGATTACTCCGAGGTTTCTGGTCCGATTAGTGTAATTCTTTTTCGTTCGATGCAGTATACTTGCAATTTGGTCCCATAAAAATTTCATCCAATTTGGTTCAGTACTTTTTATTTTGTGGGCATTTTTATTGATGGATGATGTGATGATCTTTACTTTTTTGAGTGTTTGTTACGCGATTACTCCGCCAATTGTGGACCGATTTTCAAAATTCTTTTATTCTTGTACGAGGTATAGTTCACTTTAGGGAACACTGCAAGTTTCATCAAAATCGGTTCAGCAGTTTTTGATAGGGAATTTTATTAGCTTATTGTGTACATGAGCGATGTTAATACCGGTGCTAAGGGTTACCAAATTTTAGTGCACATGTAAGAAAATGATGTATTTGACAAGAATTTGGGTTGAACATTTTTCGTTTTTGAGGTGATAAACTGTCAGATTTTTACTGACTTAAATTCCACCTTGATTCTTCAATTGTCCTTTACGTTTAAGGGTACGCTGCTTACACACTACACAGTCGTGCGATCCCGGAATGTGTATCAAGTAATTCTTCACGTTACTTATTTCGTCATCTCTTTTGAGAGCTGAAGTACCTAATGAAAAAAACCCACGGTATAAGTACATTTGTAAGCGAGGACTAAAGATTGGATCCTTTTTTTATCGTGGTAATATTATCTTCTCATCCGGGGCGGGGCGGGAGGGACTGTCAGACTTGTACTGACTAAAATCCACGGTGATCCATCACTAGCCCTTTACGTTCCAGGGTTATGGGAACCTGATGAGACAGTCCCACGACCTAAGATTGGATCCTTACTTTATAAGTACATTTATCTTAGATAAAATAAAGCAGATATGCCCCCAGAAATATTTAGTTTGTCAACCCCATCGTTTAAAATAAGAGTCAACCCTGACCTTAAAGATATCTTTACTATACTATACTGAGATGTAGTACGAGAAACGTTTTATATTTATATACAAGAGTAATCAACAGTTACAAGTTGTAGGACTGCTTCGAAAGCAGAACTGGGTTTACATGGCGATGGCGTCTTAAGGTTGCCCTAGTCGGCGGGACAAATTCGTTGGCGGGCGGGATTAAAATGCATGCAATTTCATCCAACATCACGTGCCAATGAGATGGATGAGCAGTAAGAAGCTAGGGCGCCTACGCACACATACTCCAACCTTCGACTAACTCATACATGCGTGATTTCATTGAAGAATGGACTACTGCAACTTTTCAAGAGACCTTCGGGAGTTTGGATATTATAATAAAACTACTGAAAGTATCTGTTCAAAATAAAATAATTTATATTTTTGAACAAATTATCTATGCCTGTATGGTAATTATTTTACAATTTACCATCTTCTTTTATTATTTATTTCCCCCCGAAGATGCGTTAAAATTAGTCTTAAAATAAGGAAGTTTCGACACCCATAACAAATAATAGATGTTTTTTTTTATGGAAGAATGACCGATTAGCACACCCTTAAATGAGAATAAGTTAAACTAGACGTAGTCAAAATAATAATAGAATTTTTAAAGGCTCCTAAGTAAATATTACTTTAGAGTCTAAAGTAATATTTTAGCTTTAGGCAGACTGCAAGTATTTGTGGAAAAAAATAAAATAATGTCCAACTTTAGGAATAATTACTGCGTTTGATATATTATAAATGCTAGGTACCGAAAACGGTTATATGGCAATTTTAAAGCAAGTCTTGTGGCAAATAAGAAATGATTGTAACCTGTCTAGATCCTTATGACACATGTTACGATGACAATTAGTATTCAGTAGCTTGAAACACCTACCTACATCCAAAACTGATACAACTCCAAAAAGTCAAATAGGAAGTAAAACACTCGATTACTGTGACAATGTACGTATTGTTGTAATTCTCTAAAAGCGATCCGTTAAAAATTATTCAACAATACAACATATTATGGAGATGTAAGGTCACTCGGACCTTGCTAGAGGTCGAGATCATGCTAATAAACATGCGTATTACGATATTTGTCATGCGAAGCATGGAAACACAGGACCGTAATGCCATAATGTCATCAATTGGTTCCCCCACGACATCGGACGTCACGAGGCAATTTCCGGCCACCATAGGCGCAGGCATGCCGACGGTGCGTAATGGGTGACTTGCTGTCCGATCATGGACCATGCCGGGGTTAACGGCATGTCGTGTTCCTTGCGCGCCTCAAATAACTGTTATCAATCTGACAAAGCCTGCCGGGGTCGCGGGACTGTCTTATCTGGAAACCGTGACGCTGGAACGTAGAGGGCTATTGAAGGATCACCGTGGATTTTAGTCAGTACAAGTCTGACAGTTCCTCTCGCCTCGCACGGTAGGAGGAGTCATTTGATGATTTTACCACAATAAAAATGTAAAAAAAAAATTGGTTTCATTGTTTCCATGATTATCAACTCATACAATTTTGAGACGGGCTTTATAAACTACCGGGCCAAAGAACTGTTTTGATCAAAGATAATGGTTGGGTCGTCTTAAAATGTTGCTTTGAGCTATTTAACACACGATACAACGACAAATCGTGGAACAATGTGACGTTCAAAAATTCACGACGAAATGTCAGATCGTGATCCATGAATTGCTCTTCACAAAAAATCTATTTCTTTCCAGCATTTTTTTCTCTGAGCCACAAGATACTTAAGACGCGGACTGACTACGATTTTAATCGCTTATGACCGCGTAAACTATTGTCACCACTATGGAGCGTCAATAAGATTGAAAATTGAAAAAATGACATTTGTGTTGAAATGTGACGTAAGCTGCGAATGGGCATTTATTTTACTGCTTTTCTTTAGATTATTTAAAATATAGACATAAAATTAAATAATGGTTTGGTTAAAGTTTTAAAAAAATGGAAAACCTACTAAATTCTTAAAAAAAAAACTGTTGTTATCGCTGGAAATACAGAGATCTTCGACGTCAAAGTTTATTTTTGTGCTACAACTTCCCAATTTTTATTGGGAATATCTAACTCTTATTTATTATTCTGTTCGGTTTAAATTCTTCTTTATACCCTTCTCTGTTCACTGTATTTTTCGCGTTGCTTATTTTTATTACATTACGTCATACTCGACGTTCTAAGAAACCAATTTTTGGGAATATGAGATAAGACCGCGCCTTAACAACCCCTAGTTTGAGGCTTACCGAATATCACAATTCATTTAGGTATTGCTTATATTATTTGTGATGAATAAAGGTAGCGGATTGCTTCTCACGGTATATGCCTCGGGAAGCTGCTTGCTCTGTTTGGACGCGCAATTGTTTCTCGACCGAGTCGAGAGGCGAAACAATATACGCGAGCAAAACAAAAGCCGACACTGGATGGCTCCGGCGCTCGGTCGATACCCCGCGGCAGCGCGCTCGCTTTCCTCGGCCGAGACACGTCCACACTAACCGAGCTGCTACGCGCGGCAAATGCCTCGCGAATGCGGACGCACCTTACAACCGACAAACCTATCGAGGGTGCCAGGAACTGTCTGAACGCTAGCACTTACAGATGCAGCTGTTAGCTGTTCTGCTGCACATCCGAAGTTTTCATGCTCACTGACCCCAAAATGTTTGCCTTCCCGAAAAACTTTAGCTACTCACCAATCCCTTTGACGGAGCCAGGTCTTGCCGGAGTGCTAGCACGCGCAAACGCATCAGTTCTCCGGGGCGGTAGCGCGCTCGTTCCGTGGACAGCACGACCACGCGACCGCTGGAGATGCGTACTGGCATCCGACGCTCCCATACGCACTGGGCTTCAGGGTACCTGGGTGGAGAATCAATCCCATCCAATCACATTTCCTTTAATTTTAATATTCGATGTTCTAAAGTGCCTCTTCGATGCCCTAATTGAAATAAATGATTTGACATTGACACTTCAGTGTGGAAAGGAGCTAATGCCCTGCATAGTCATCTTTTTAGTTGTTAAAGTGAAATCATAGCTGTTTTTTAGTTAATATTATAATTTTAGATGAAGTCAGAGGCTCATACGTGAAAAGCTATAGGTTAATTCGACTTAGACCGTTTAGGGTGTTGCAATCAGTAATCGGATTACTCAAAAATTGTAAGGGTTTGAATAGGGGATCCTATAGTGAAATCAGACAGCAATGATATACCATAATAACCTAAAGGAAGGGTTTAACTTGTTAGACCTCCATAGCTTCATCATCTCTTTCCAAGTTCTCATTCTCACCTGATGTTGACGATCAAATCAGCTTTCGTGTTTGGCAGGGAAGGCACATTGATATCCAGGCATCCACCGTCATCTGCAAATAAGTTATCGATGAAACATCACATATCAAGCCTGTATTACCCGTTTAGACACAGTTCTACCCATAGCATACCCATACTTTCTAAATGAATTGAATCCCATGCCTCATACTTATCAGTTATTCTTATATACAACCAATTGACCAACGGAGAACTCACAATCAAAACCCTAGTAAACATTTAACACGTGTTATTACAGATCTCTGAAGTAAGTTTTACCTGAAAGTGATGAAGAGGCCGTGACCGTCTGTCGGTCGTCAGTCAACAAAGTGAGCACCAAGTAAGCAGGTCCATCAGTGTAGAACCTGGAGACACATGCGCGGTTCATACCGCCAGCAGTCAGTACTCCTGGAGCCAGGAATAGGTGGTTCTTGTCCGTACATGGGCTTCTGGAAGAGAGGTGGAAGGTTATAGTGAGTTCTTCTGGGCAAGTTAATGGCTATCTAAGTTGAGTTTTTTCGGAACTGGGCTACATATGGTATTTAGGGCCCGGACTGAAAGGTCCAGAAATTGTAGCGAATGCTATAACCTGGTCGAAGTTGCGGCCAGATGCTAGTAATATTCACGGTTATATAATGAGACAAGTGACGAAAACAATTGTTTAGGAGAGCAGTTATAAAGTTAAAAATTGCAGAACAATGGACATAAGTAGAAGTTTTTTGCTTGGTCATAAATGACAAAAACAAAATCATGTAGCCATGGGAGTAGGTGTATTTGAAGGAGTGCATTTATAAATCATTTTCGACCGTAATGTCACTTCTTTTAACCTTTTAACCGTCGATATACTCGTACCTACTACCTTGCGACAAAAAACCACACGCTCCAAAATTCCCATCAGATATATCTCATCGATGTTTAGTATACCCACGCACATACCATGAACGTTTTTACGTCTGTCTCAAATCTTAACGTCTACTATACCGCAGTATGATAAATAACCAGTAGACCAACTCAAACTTTTTACTGAAATTCGTGGGTGGCAGGGTTCACCAGTAAACTTTTGTCAACATACGTAAACATAATATTGTCTTCCTAGATAGTCTTATCTTACGAGTAACTTGAATCCCTAGACATTACGGAAAGTTAGGGAGATCTGCTGGAATGGAAACCTCGTACAAGACGGAGGAATATGTGAAGAAAACTGACTAGGTGGACAGACGATTTTATCCAAGCGGCTGGAGGAAATAGGAAAGCTAATAAAAGACCCCAAAACGTGACAAGATTCGGCAAAAATAGGTTCAGGTCCCTCCAGGATCTATCATAATAGACGTTTTGTTTTCCCCAATAGATTCTGATCAATCCTAAAAATAAATAATATTTACTTCTCATAAACTAAAACACTTTTTTAACGTCAAAAATAAGAGGTACGGTTTGTTTTTTATAGTGTCGTAAAATCATCAAATGTCCGAACTAAAAATCCACACTGTTTCTTCAGCTGTCTTCGTGTTTTTGGATGACGGGTACTTTTACAGACACCTCTAGTTGAAATACTGCTAGTTTAATAATGTAAGTACTGTGACTAAACAAAGGGAATAATTATACCATAGAACAAAAAATGATGAGATCAATTGAATAGCCGTTTCCTCGTAATGCCAGTCATAAAAATCAAGGTCCAATCGACCTTGAATATCAACCATATAATAAATATGTTCTGTGATGATTTAATGATGTCCTGTAATTCTATGTAAATGATTTTCATTTTCCTTTGTAATTTGCATGGTGATTTTATGATGGAAGAATAAATGGAGCTGTGGCATAATTTTGCATTATTGCAATTGAAAATAAAAACGAATATTTATCAACTCTGTCTGTGTAGTTGTACATGTTAAGAGATTCACGTTTTAAAAATATGCTGATTGCAAATTAAGAAAGTCATCTGAGGCATGTTCTATGATATGATGCATGCTCTACGTCAAATAAAACTTTTTCTTTCTTTCTTTTCTCTATGATCTGAGGCTGCTTTTATATGACGGATAGGTTCTGAAAGTGCCAGTTGAAGCAGGATATGGACTTTTTGGTGAACTTTGGGCAAAAACAATTTCTCATGGCGAACCTAGGTGAACTAAGGGCAACAAAAGAAATTGTGGAACCGTGTAGCGTAGAGGTTTATGTCATTTGAAAATATCCCGCAAAAAATGTGCCAATGATTTTGTTTATATTTCATGTGCAACTCGCAAACATTTTCGGCGTTCCAAAATCTGCTGATGTCGTTACTGACTACAATCCACATCAGTACTTTGGAAGCAATTTCATAATGACTGCAATTAAGTTTTACATTACCTCATTAGCAAACAACCTATTCTGCTAACTCCAGAACCCGAAGCTACTCTAATCAGGTTTCAAATGACCGTCGTATGAATGCACTCGTTAACTTGTTCTTAGAAACACGTACATCTGGATGTTATTAAAACAAGCTGCAGGGCTGTGCCCACTTAGTTACATTTGTGCTTTTGATCGATGCAGTCGAAAATAGCAGAATGAGTATTGAAGGAACTGTACGAGGACTGGACTTGAACTTGATGTTTATTTTTAACTCAGCTCTTTTTAATCGACTACATGAAAGGGTGGATTCTAAATCCGTCGCAATCTTTTTGTGTATGTTACTCGATTAGGTACTCATAGACGCTTGGACCGGCTTGGAAAATTCTTCTACATATTATTTGAAAGAGCTTTAGTTCCTAAATGGCCCCAGGGTGAATCATGGTTATCACGTAAGGATTTGATGATGGTATCCTGGAGAAATATTTAATAAATGACAGAACAGACATGAAATTGTTCACGCAATCTATAAAATCACGGCTACCGGCGTTAAGGGATCTAAAAGAAAATATTTCTAAAATTTTGATTTTGAAAATGCGCGAAACATACATATATAACTACACACACAGAATTCTCTATTATAAAGTATATTTTGAATGTTTGCATTGTCATTTATAAATTGTCGTATTCCTTTTAATGCAAACGAAGAACGTGCGGATAAGTAATTAGATTATTTCTTATTACTGTGTAATTAATTAATAATAACAACGAGTCCTAATGTTTATATCCATTACGCATGCAATCCTTGTGAGGGAAGCGATGCAGCTGGTCCTTATAAATCATATCTTTGATTGGTAAATAAAGCGCATTCAATTGGTACTTTGATACGGGTTGATTGAGAGTGACATAAACATAAGTTCGCGCTCGAAAAGTCTTGGTTTGTAAAATATATACACCTCTTTTGTCAATAAGCCGGTGAAATGTGGATGTATGTATCATAGTCCGCCAGTAATAATACTTTGCCTGTCTTGGGAATCAAACACGAGACCTCATAACGCGACAGTCAATCAATCAGTTTTAGCTTCCAATATTAAGTGTTTCAGGGTGTTTATTTCCCAGTCTACTCTGTTGTACGTACAGAGAAAATCTAAACAGAAAAATCAACAACATTGCCCCACCTCACCTGGCAATTGAGTCCGGTGCATTGCATACCGCTGGACTTACTACTATTACTTCGCACACCCATTGGACAAACGGCTCGAGGAAGCGGAAATCGGAACTGATCGGTATGAGCATGCAAGGGTTATGTATGGTACAGGACTGTAGAGGCCACCAAAACCATAAAATAAGATTTCGATTTGGTTATACTCAATTGCAGACCCAAAGTTTCCTGTCTTTGCCACTTTCAAACTTTTCTGTGCCACTAAGCCACTGTTCACAACCTGAACAATATCATAACTAAGTAGCATATACCAGATCTTTTTCCTGGATATGCAACGTCAGAAGAGATCAGGGCTACGAGTTAACCCTTGGTGTATGCCGACAGGTACATTGAAGTTGCAAGTAGTTCCCGCTGTAAACCAGACTTGGCTCAGGCATTGACAGTACATCGCATGTATTCACTACCCATAGTTGCCCAGGCACACGTTTTTTCTTAACGGCCTACTACTAAACCTTACAGGTCACTTGGTCATATGCCTTTTCGAGGTTGACGAACACCACAAGTACCTATTTATTTTTAAAATCACGGTTATCGTTCCCGGATATTGAATAAAATCGAATTATTTCTATGAAACATTTTCTCAGTCACCTTTAACATTAGCTTTTATACCCTAATAATTTCTAGCACCGTAATTTTGTTTTTATGTTAGTAACAGAGTCCTGTTTTACTCTTTGAGTATTGAACTCAGTCCGAGGTAACATTAAAAACTACATCATCATCATCATCATATCAGCCGTAGGTCGTCCACTGCTGAACATAGGCCTCCCCATAGATTTCCTATAGGACTGGTTGGAAGCGGCTTGCATCCAGCGTTATCCTGTGATCTTCATTACATCGTCTGTCTACCTTGTAGGTGGACGTCTCACGTTGCGCTTGCTGGAGCGTGGTCTCCATTCGAGAACCTTACGGCTCCATCGGCCATCAGTTCTGCGTGCTATGTGGCCTGCCCATTTCCATTTCAACTTGCTAATTCGCTGGGCTCTGTCGGCAACTTTTGTAAGTCTACGAATCTCCTCATTTCTGACTCGATCACGCAGAGAGACTCCGAGTATAGCCCTCTCCATATCTCGTTGGACTATCTTGAGCTTATTAATGAGGTCCATAGTAAGAGACTACGTTTGGGCGACATAAGTCACTGGTAACACATTATAAACTTACCCTATAATATTTGCAAGTTTTTCAGCCTCATGAGCAGTAGTCTGGGCTGACAGACTGTGCTGACTGCTTACAAACCCCAAAGATATCAGCAGGCAAAACCACAACATTTTCGTATAGTTCGGAAAAATTGAAGTCACAATGTACTTAATTAGTAAAAAGTTTTTAATGTCATTTTAGCAGCAGGAAGTATTTGAGATATAGAAAGTTTTTTTACTTTATTATTTCCTGTGTTCTAATTACGGTTTATAATGTATTTAGGAAGTGCGGTAGTTTTGACAAACAGCCACAATTTATTTGATTTAGTTAATCACTTATATCTTTACTTGGTAAGTTTAACTTTCTGTCTGATATCCACAAATTTGTATTTTTCTTTTATAGCGATTTTTAATTAACTCCAGTTAGTTAATTACTTTTTATAATTTTCAATCTCATTAATATTTAATCTCATTAATTAAATACACTGATAATAATATCACTTAGCAACCATCTGTTTTAGTTCTCACCGCTTAACCTGATTTTTATTCTAGAGTCAAAATACTTAGTTATTTTTATTTAATTGATAAACAACGGTTATCCGTTTATCTCGACGAGCGCCATTTTGTTTTAACTCGCAATACGTCCGTCAGGTTGCGCGCGCGCAGCAGACTAGTTGTTATACGCATGCGCGTAAGTAAGGTCGTCGCTCATCGCGAAAAAGAGAGGAGCGCTCAACATTTTTTCGGTTCTAATTTTGTGGCAAAAAAACTTTTTTTTTTTATTAACTCGTCATTTCTTGGTCTTTGTTTTGATATAATTATCATCGAACCAAATAATAGCTAAGCTTTAATATTATTTTGGGAAATTTCTGATTTCCTTTTGCTGTTTTAGTACCTACTGTAACTCATAAATTTGATTTACTGTGTACCTCAAAGAAGAAAATAAATACGTAACGCATAAAAACGCAGTTCTTATACTTCTACTATTTTCTACCAAACACAAACATACATTACTGGTTGTTTTTAAAGAACATAATTTCAAAATGTTGCGCTCCCCTGGCTAGGTCAATAGGTCGATCGTCGACCGCTCCCTATACAATTAATTGTTCGCGCTCGATTGTTTTGCCACCACACTTACAAGATCGTTCAGGAATGTGTAGCAGTTTATATTTGAGAGCATTTGTCTACGCATAGCCTACGTTCTTTTTATTTAGATAAAGGAGTATGACTCACAATCTAAGTATGGACTAATTGTTGGCGAGCAGTCTACCGATCTGTATCTATGCATACTAATAAGTTTACTGCATAAATAACTTGAAAAGCTATTTTAATCCACCAGTTAGAGAATTAAAATATTTCATACGTGTTTTTCTTTTTAAGCTATTGCATAGCTTTTATCGCGGGATCTGAGCGCGGCGCGGGCGGCCGGAGCGGCGACCGAATTCCCAAAAACCTAACGAAAAAACCTAAGGAAAATACCTGACACCACGCATCGTCTAACGTCGTTTCAGTTCGGGAGACTTCGGCAATCGTAAAAATATCCGTCACTAGCTGACCGGGCAAACTTCGTACTGCCTCACCTTTTAAACCTTCCCTGGACTTCCAGAAGTAATTCAAGACCAAAATCAGCCAAATCGGTCCAGCCGTTCTCGAGTTTTAGCGAGACTAACGAACAGCAATTGATTTTTATATATAAGATTAAGACAATTTACTTTTTCTTACTGAAGTTCTCCTACAACAAAGCAGTTCTTTATTACAATAGTGCACCACAAACATTTTAAAGAAATTATATACTCGTTAAATATACGCGGTAGGCGATTTTTTTTCTTTTAAAATAAAATAAATGCTATGCAATAGCTTCACCACGGCAGTCTCCGAGTGCCACATGTATTTTTTTTTAATCAATCAATATTTATATTAACAAAGAAAACGCTTCGAAATTCGGGGGCTCGTGACGTCATAACGCCTGTTAAATTGACCGACCGACTGACGTTTTGTAATTTTTAGAAGCGTCGTATCTTCGTAAATTTTAGTTTACGTAACAAAAAAAAAATACGAGTCAATAATTTTTTGATAACACTAGTTTACAGTACATTATGTTGTCGAAGAAATAGCTGTTGCTGACTACTAAATTATGAGCCTTTTTTACACCTGAAACGGTTACAACATCAAATTCAGTGTTTTAATTGCATTGCTATATTATTTTTTTAGTGCACTACAGAGCCATATTTCTAATTTTCATACAGTAAATTTGCCAAATTAATTAAAACTTGTAAACATTTGACAGCTACTTGCGACGTTGCCAACTTTCAGAATACGCGCTCGAAGTCCTGATGCATACGGTCTCCCTGCTCTTCGTTCATTATCTTCTAAATTTTCCGGAAACCTGCCCAGACATATACTTACTCACTATACAGGAAGTGGAGTTTTTTGCTCATATTTTTAATTGTAGCAGAAGGTCTTCTTCTAAATATTTTATAAATATTAAACGCAATATAATTTTCAGATTTTTTATTTCCGAGAAAATTATGCATCACAGAGACGAAAGCTGTCCAAGCCTTTAGTCCTAACTCAGTCATAGAATTTTTAAATTGAGTATCTTTAGTAAGTTGTCCAATTCGGGGCCCATCAAAGATACCGGATTTAATCTATTCCCTAGTGAGCTGACGATTTTTTGGCAAATGTAAGAAAAGCAGTTCCCGTCTTTATCTAGTAATTTAACAAACTGTTTCATGATGCCCAGTTTTATATGTAATGGTGAAAGGATAATTTAGCCACGAGCTAGAAAAAGCGAGAGCTAGCGCTAAAGGGTTACAGTTTGATACCCTTTTCGACCGTTCCACGACCCCAGATGCTATAACCTACGTCAAGCAAAGGACTATCTTAATAGGTCTTCCTGCATTGCCACAATCACAGGACATTATACACTGTTTGTAATAACATGCAAATTGGACTGCTGGTCGTGATGTGAATTGTGATTAGATTTCACTATATTATAACAATAACTTACACTTTCAATCCTTATTGGTTTAGCAATTTCTTAGGTCCTTTTATGGATCAGAATTACAATTAAGTTTAGATCATTGCTAAATACGACGGAAGGGACTGTCAGACTTGTACTGACTAAAATCCATGGTGTCCTTCAATAACCCATAAGCCCTTACGTTACATAGTCACGGTTACCTGATGAGACAGTACCGCGACCCCAGAAATCAATGGCATACTTTTATTTTTGGGTGCTTTAATCATCAAATAAATCCTCACTCCCTGAATGGAGCGGGCGGTATCACTATTATTTTACCTTCAATTGCCCTTTACGTACGTCTGTAGCCATGTTACAAACGTTAAACGCAAACGCTGAGTAGGCTTTAATAGATTTTCAACTTTATGTGCTTAGGTATAACGTTAAAGATCTAGTGAAGATTGCTTATCATTTTCGATCTTTCCTGTCGCTAACGCTAAGATGTCTTAAATAGATTTTTAACTTTAGGCTCAAGGCTATAAAGTTGAAAATCTATTGGGGAGTACAGAGCGTTTACGATTATCGTTTGCGATTTGTTGTAACTTGGCTAGGGGGGCTGTTTAGAAAGTGTCGCGACTCCATCAGGCGTTTGGTCGTATGGGGGCTCTGTCAGTTTGCTGACAGCTCTTTGAGGCGCTAAGCGTGTGTGGAAAACTATACGCCGAAATAATTAATGGCAGACCTAATTTAGTGTTAGAACTTTAGACGGCCAAAATATTACTAAATTTGTCAGTTTAAAACTTGGGTCTATTTAATACCAAGTTTTAAGATAGTAAGAATGCTTTTAAGTTAAAATGCCTTATCACGATTTTTCTGTATTTTATTTACAGCGTAGGTATAGATGCCAGCAGGTTAACCTACCCGAACCTGTCTTTTACCAATCAAACATTAACCTTTTATTATTGTGATAAGGTTGAAAATCTATTAAAGCAATCTGACAGATTGTGGTACCTTGATGTGCTGGCGTCTGTACTTGAAGTAATTACCTACTGCATTATATTGTACGGAAAAATGGCAAAGTGCCTCTAGTGTAAGAACGAGGTAGTGTCAAAGTTCCACTTTACTTGGGTATCTGTCTGCCTATCCTGGTGACACGGGCATGTAGATATTACTAGTTAAAAAACCGGCCAAGTGCGAGTTGGACTCGCTCATGAAGGGTTCCGTAGTAGCAAGCATAGATAAGGGATATAATTATATTGAGATTAGTAAGTAATATACAAACAGTAATATGCAAAGTTATATTTGCGGTTTTTGAAAATGTACTTTATCTCAAAAACTGCTAACTGTATCTCATCCAAACCAATTTTCGTTTGGAAATTTGGAAGTTTTTGTTGAGGTCTACATTATATATATTTAATAGTTTTATCATCTTCTTATTTTAGAAGTTGCAGGGGGGGACACACATTTTACCACTTTGGAAGTGTCTCTCGCGCAAACTGTTAAGTTTACAAAAAAAAATACCTAGACATAGATACCCTACACGTATGGGTTAGGTGAAAATACATTTTTTGAGTTTCAATTCTAAGTATGGGGGACCCCCAAATGGTTTTTGTTTTATTTTTGTGTGAAAATCCGAATGCGGTTCACATAATACATCTACTTATCAAGTTTCAACAGGATAGCTCTTATACTTTCGACAAAAAGTGGCTGTGACATACGGACGGACAGACAGACAGACAGCCATGACGAATCTATAAGGGTTCAGTTTTTGCCATTTGGCTACGGCACCCTAAAAAAGAGCCATCTGTCTTTATTTTTTGTTAGCTTTTATCACTGATTCACTGCTTGTGAACACAGGCCGAGGCCAGTTCCGTTGCGTGTGCCACCAATTTCATCTTAGTTCAAAGGCTTTGTCATAGATGGCGTTAAATTACATTCTAACTTTAACTATAAAATTCTTGCACACACTTTATCACTATCTATTATTTTATTTTTAAGAGGTACTTTGCTCGGGTAATTTAAAAATTGTGAAAGATGTGACCATAGTCTTTGTAAAGTTACTACTTATTGCTGGTTAGGTTACATTATAAGTGACTCGACTGGATTTTTGTCACCTTTAAAAACTGAAACGAAAGCCATTGAAAGATTTTATGTCTCTAAAAAACTTACAGCATAGATAATTATGTGAATAATAACGTAATTTACACAAACAAACCACTAACAGAGCACGACCAACTCCCAAACCTCGATTAGAATGACAATAACAGAGATTCCCATTCAAAACTCGATTAAAAAGTTGCCAACGATATCAAGGTCACAACAGCCCATTATATTTTGAATGTATTTCGGCCATTATTGGTTCGCAATATGGCGGACGCGGATTTGCAGTTAAAAGGAATTAGCTCTCGTAGCAGATCGGTTTTATTTTCTTTATTGTTGACTATTATTTTGTTATGTTTGTTGAGAGCTAGTTTTAGCAACAATTTGAAGCTGGCTTGTGTTTTCTAAGATTTTTTTAGTCCTCGGATAAAATCAAATGATTGAAGCTGCTATTTTATGCCATAGCCAATCTCACGATAGAATTATTTAAGACCATCTGTATTTAAGTGCCCACCTAAGATTCACAATTAATACTTTGATTAATTGATGATGTTGACTTCCATAACGAATGAAAGACATTAGGAGAGAATATGAAAGCTGAAATCCAAATCTGAAGATTTGGTTTTGTGGTTGGTGAGATCCACCTCCTTGCAGTCTATCCCAGGCAACGGCACCTGGAAGGCTTCGGTGGAAGGCTTCACCAGGACCACAAGTATTGCGACTACCATCCTGCCGTCAAACAGATTTTACTGTGTTTAAATCCTGTCTATTCCGGGAAGCTCTCTACTTTCTAGGTCTCAGTAGACTTGGCGAATAATGGGCGAATCGCTGTTCATTCATGGACCCATGCCTGCGTCTACGGCGGGTCCTGTTCCACGCGCGCCTCTCAGAGCTAACAGCAATATAACGGAGCCCCCCTAAGAGGGTCAAAGCCTGCCGTTGTCGCGAGACTATCTGGTAACCGTGGCCCCGGAACGTAAAGGGGCTATTAAAGGGTACCGTGGACACAGATAATATAATACTCCGTGGAATTTAGTCAGTACAAGTCTGACAGTCCCTCCCGTCCTGCCCTGGGTGGGAGGACTCATTTGATGACTTAAACATGTTAACAAAAAAAATAGTCTCAGTAGACTAAAACTACATACATATCTTTCAATGTAATATTGCTGTGTTCCAATTTCAAGAGTGTGGGTGTCGGTGAAGTTGCACTTGAGACGTTTTAACCTCGTCACAGAATACTTAATAGTACAACAGAAGTCCCACTCCAAAAAAAAATTAAACAAATGTAAAATCTATGTACGAGAGAATAAAGTACATTTTAACTGGCAGCCGTACCGCCCACCTACTTTTATAATAGCCTAAACTTCCCGTGCGCAAGCAAAAATGTACTGAATGATTACGCGCGAGAGTTTATTTTGGTTTATCTGACGCCAACGACATTAAAAGGTTACTATGGGTCAAGCCCAATAGGGTTGCGACTTGCGAGTTTAGGCAGAAATAGGTAGGAACCTATGCGTATTTTATGCATTTGTTAAATTACTTTTTGTCATCGATTACTACATACCTACATTATTGATTGTTAGCACAGAATGTTAATAGTAGGTACCTGCGGCACCTTACGTGAGGAATGATATTTTTAATAATATTATCTTTTCTACCTATTATTGTTATATTTTTGAACATTACGTCTTACAAAAAAAAAAGAATAATATTTAAAAGATTGTTATCGTCTATGGCAAAATAGCCAGTCTTTATCATTTTGCACTCAACCTAGTAACCGACCAATTACTATCGCATACTGTCACAGGCCCCGCGTTGCGTGTCTTTGTAGGTAGGTAAAAAAGGCGCGCAGCGAATTACGATAGCTGACCTTGAATGCGTAGTGTGGCCATTTTCTGAGTTAGAACTTTTAAACAACAACGCAAACATCTTTCTACTTCTACCGATCTTAATTCTTAGTACTCAGCTTAAGGTGAGTGAGAGTGTCGTCTTTTTATCTTGGTCGTCTAGTAGGCTCACCCCCCCCCCCCTCCACTTAGTATCTCGCCTCATTTCCAAACTTGTAACCTACCTAATCATGATCAATTAAACCCATACTTCACAAGCAGGGAGATAATTTTGTTCATCATTACTAAATATGTAAGTACTTTATTTTTTTTCTTCATAATAATATTGTTTTATTAATTTCCCAGAAGCACCTAAAGCAAGAAACTTGTGCGTAACTACACGTAACGTAACAAAAATATTAAGGAGACGGAGCGCGTGCACAACGGGTGGCGCGTGGCAGCCGTAGTGAATGGGCCACGACATAATGGCCCCGCAACTACTTGCAGTTTTATGCCTACACCGCGGAGTGAGACAGGCCTGACCTCGTCTCAATGGCAATGGTCGCCAAACTCTTTTTCTTGAGAAGTATGTTCTCAATATACTTAAAAGGTGACACTTACTGATATTTTCGGTATGTCTGAAAAATACCGTACTTATTCGTAACCGCTCAAAATAATGTTGCTCTACCTAGCTTATTTTGCCAGAATCAGGACGCTCTACCATACTAATTGTGTCAGAATTCTCCCAAAAAGCTGCAATTTTATATGCAGACGAGTTTCGTTGTTGAAGCAATTCCGACTGTTGCCACTCCCAAACATAGGTATCATGTGTATAAACAAATGAAATGCAAATTAATTAAATAAAAGAGCGAGCGTACTCTTAAAAACAGCTAGTGTTGTAAAATAAAGCCAAGTGAAAAGTGGACAATAATAATTAATTTTTATTTCGGCGCCGTCGACTGGGTGGCCAGCATTCAACGCTTTGGAGTGTTGCCAGGTGGGGAATTCCGACTGAATTTTTAATTGTGGCAACATTTTAGCGATTGAGTTCGCGCGTGTTTGGGATGCTTAATTTATTTTTGTTAAATTCTTTTTTTCTTTTGTTGTTTTTTTTTTTTAATAAATGTGCCTGTGCGTGTTGCTTGTTTGATTTTGATCATGGAATTTAATAAAATTGAGATATCTATTTTTAAATTGGTTGAGGTACTCTGAAGTTAATTGCACGATTTGTTTCGAGGAAAGCAAAATGTCCTTGTTTGATATGGTAAAAACTTTGTGCAGTGTCTGCAAAGTGTCTGGGCTTTTTTTCCGAGAACACAACAGCGGTAATCATATGGAAAGGAAAAATAAACTGAATGCATGGGAAAACAGTTGTCATTGAGAATATCAGAATTATTCGACTTCAACTCATTATTTCGTTTATACAATAAAAGTATCTTTATTCTCTGTTCAAAGTTCACTGAAAGGAAATGACCGACTCATAATAAGTGAATCGATGTAACACGTAATTTTGACCGAAGTTTCTTGCGTTTTCAACTCCCATAAGGACACAATTTATTTGTGGTAGTGGTACTTGGAGTTATCCCTAAAATCCCTGTCAAAACTCATGAATTCATAGGCAGGAAATAATAGGTAGTACTTAGTGGTAGGGTTCACTCAAACGTTTTGAGATGCTTTCATACGGACTTAGAGAGTCTTAGATTGATATCGACACTCGACACAAAAAGTCACAGTGGGTGTGCCTTATGTGACTTTATGAAACAGCCCCAGAATACGATTTTTTCGAAACAGGACGAAACTGATGACATACATTTAAGGTTAAGATTAAGAACAATGCAACAAAGAGCGAAGCGAGCTCAAATTTTTCCTTTCTTCAACATTTCAGATTTTTCGTTGAGCGATTGTGTCCGTATACGTAACAAGACAAATAAGTATTAATTACTCTTGTGTACCGTTGTCCCGTAACAACAGACCAGCTCATTCACAATCGGACATGCATGGCTACTGTAATGCAGTTACCTGCACTGCCAACCTCCTTTAATTGCGCCTCGTTAATTACAACGTGCGCTACGTTCGTATGTTTAATTTAATTAACTGATTCCGTACTCCGTTGCTGAGTTGTTTCAGATGTTTGTTGCTGAATTTTCGTATTTATATTGCTTTTAAGGGAGTGGAGTTTATAGGAAATAAGAGATTGGATGGTGGTTGTATTAAATAAAGTAGTGTGAGTATGTTATGATGGAACTACTTAGTTTAACTGTTTGTATGATACACGTTCAAATGATGTGTTTAGAAAGCTAGACTGACTAGGGCTATCAGACTACTCTTAATTTTAGAATCCAAACGTGACTACCAAAGAAGAAAGTGTTTTTTGAACACTGTTAAACACGAAGTTTTGTGACGAAGCACCAACGAAACAAAGTAGTCAAGGCTTTTCCTTGTCTCCTTCGAGCAACACAGACTTCACCTGAATTCATGACGTCCGCCTAATCGTGCTTCAAAGTGTCATTTTTTTTGTTATTAGTTTGCAAAAACTGGTTCGTTGGATAAAATATGACCAAAATCACCTCATTATTAACAGAATATGTCTATTCAAAATCAGGGGTACCAACGTATCATGGGTTGTATATCAAGCGAACTAACACTCATAACATTCAACGAACTGAACACACCTTGGCTGTGGACGTGGTCCTTCCCAAAGGAAGAATTATAATAATATTTTTATTTTTTTCGTGGTAAAATCATCAAATGAGTCCTCCCAGCCCCGGGCAGGGCGGGAGGGACTGTCAGACTTGTACTGACTAAAATCCACGGTGTCCTTCGGTAGCCCTTTTGCGTACCGGAGTCGCGGTATACGTATGTCCCGCGACCCCGGCAAGGCTGTGGCCCTCTAAAGGGGGGCCCCGTCATTGTGCTGTGTTATACTAATATTTAACGTTATCGAATAGAAAACTTCTCACAGTTTTAGCAGCTGCTCATATTGGTTTTTATACTCAGCTTATTCACTTTTCTCCAGTACATGAAAACTCACAATTTTCTCAGTAAAAGCCCCAATAGCACATATTCTATAACAGCTCGGGGTCAGTTATTCGATTTGCCGGAGCCCGACGGTTCATACAGTCGAGCGAGCATTTACAATCGCTTGCAATATGCACCTTGCACACGGAAACGAAAATGCGAAACAATTTCCTAGACCGAGTCCGTTTGAGCGTCAAATGGCGGATTTTCCATAAATTCGTGGGACGGACTTAGGTTGGGGAGGTTATTGCTTTTTTGGTCTACCGTCTTGTCACAAATTCAATTTTCAAAGGTCTTTGTCACTATTAAAGCCGGTTTACATTATGAAACTAGTTGCATGACATTAGTTTTACAAAAAATATGCGCATATCACGAAACTACTCCAGTCACTGGAGTAGTTTCGTGTTATGCGCATATTGTTACACTGGAGTCCAGTGTCACGAAAGTAATGCATGCATTGTAAAACTGAACGTAACACGTGAAATTACTGGTCAAATTAGTGTCATGAAACTAATGTCATGCAACTAGTTTCGTAATGTAAATCCGGCTTAAAAGTGTGTAGTTTGAAATGGCTGCAAATATTAAGGTGGTAGATGGGAGCAATAATATAGTCGAAGTGAGTAAAGTGTGATAAGGACAGGCTGATCTCAAACGCAAAATCTAATCTAGTAGTCCGAAAAGAAGGTGAGGCACGGAGAGCGAGTCTGCTAATACAGGCCTCATCATCTTTCTATCCTATTCCTATCCCCAGTATGCTCTCTATTCCCAATAAATCTGTTTCAAGCTAGTAGTTCTGGTTCTTAGTTCATTCTAATGTCGTCACCAAGCGTTCAGTGGGGCCTAGCCTGAGAATCTCTTGGCCCTCAGTTAATCTGACTGCCCATTTATCCTGGGCGATACCAAGCAACGTACACAAAAAAAGATATATTTATCCCCCAAGTCCGTCCCGTATAGTTGGAGAGTAGTGACTAGCGACGTAGTGGAGTGAATCGGGAAAGCCGCGTGTTTCGCCCGCGGCGCACTATACGCCTGATCGACGACGCAAACCCTCTGGGGCTTGTGTGGAGCCTGTGTTTATACCTCTTTGTCATGGTAAGCAGATCTTCCCGGTGATGGCGGGACCTATAATTTTATTAAAATGGCTGAAGTTGGAGGCTTTAGTTGATGTGAACAGCAATGTATTAACAGGAAGGTTTAAGCTGAGTTTTGGTCTTTGGTATGCTTATCGTTAGGTCTTTCTGTGAGAAACCGGGTCGTCACGCATTCTATCCATTTGATCAGATGGGACAGATTCGGCACAACCGGGTAACCGGAATATGAGATAAAATATGTGTTAATTAACACCATTTACCATACTTTATGTGTATTAGATTGAAATAAAAATAAATTATGTTTATAATTATTATGTTGTCAATTGTCATAATTCAATACGAATACCCGCATGGAGAAAACAGACAAAGGCGTTGTTTCTCCAAGGATCAGTTTTTGACTTATATTTCGGAAAATAAGTGACTCTAAACGCTTTAGGACATTCATCATCATCGTCAGCAGGAAGACGACCACTGCTGAACATAGCTCTCCCCCTTATACCGACATTATGTTCATAATATTATTTGTTTGTTTATGTGAATGTATAACTTTCGTAGTGCACCCCGATTTCGAAAAAAAGCAAAATGCTGGGCAGCCGTTAGGTTAGGTTAATCTCTCCATTCAAAAACCTTCAAACCATTATGTCGATTGTACATTGAACCATGCGGTTCACTGTACCCAAAACATGCACTAGGGGTAAGGGGTTAAAAACTTTAAAGCGAAGAAGACCGAATTTAATTTAATTTCGGTTTGTATTAGTATTATTATAGTATTTGAATAAGCTCATTTTGGGAATGGGTTTAATAACTAAAAGCTTTTCGCCGTGTCGTCATTTCTTTGAAGGCTTAAAATGATTGGTATTGAGGTAAAATTCTTTGAATTTCGCCATTTTATTGAATTGGGTATTTGAATAAAGAAAATATATTATATTCTTTTTTTAATTTGTTTTAAAAGTCAATCATAATATTATTATTTATGATGAACTAAAAACTCGCTCCAGTAACTTGCTTTCAGCGACTAGCTCTCCAGTAACTGGCGCCAGCAAGACCCAATTCTGGATGCCACAGGTATAAATTGATGGAAAAAAAAAAACATTTTGGGTTTTCCTTTCGTTGTTTTTCTTTTTCAAATACGAAACTTGGCTAGTTTTGAAAACTAATTGTAATTATTATAGCCTTCGCATGTTTTAAACCGGTTACTTTACATTAAAAATTTTTGCCGCAAAGCGTATCTCTTGCGGTGTGGCCGAAGCCTCAAGGTATTTTCAAACAGCGAGCTTGGAGTGGCGCGACGCGGCGACGCTAGCGTGTAATTACGAAGAAAAAATTGTAATTCATCATCAAAAACACGCCACGCTACCGCGAGCTGTCTAGGACACGCCCCGCTAGCGTCGCGTCACAACGAGCTAGCGTCGCGTCACGCCAAGCTCGCTGTTTGACAAAGCCTTTAGCATCGGCAGGCAAGGTACGTACGATGTTCGTATTACGGGAATTTTCCGCGCGACCGCCCGACGCGCCTGCATCGCGTCGATAGGGTTGCATCGTAATGTGTTTTCATATAATTATTTATAGCTACGAGAGCTTTTATCGTAGGCTTTTACATGTATTAATATTTAATGTAATATTTTGTTAGTGTAATTTGAAGTGTGTGGGAATAAAGCGGAAAAATTCAGAGACGTTATTTTTTACCGTTTTGCTGGTATATTATTGTTGTATGAAATCTCATGACAATCGCAATGGCAAGCGCCATATTTGAAAAAAAAAACATAATGAGGAGAACACATAGGTTAAAGATTTAATTTATATTTAAAGTTCGTAGGGTCCAACCAAAGGTTGTCTGGGTTATATTGATCTAAGCTATACGATCACCATTGTTCGTAACCATGGAATGAGCAATATTCTAGACAGTTTTTTTTTAAAGTTTTGTTATGCGATTAAATACATTCTATCTAGGTATGTCTATCTATCTGCTCAAACGTTGTATCGTGGAACAGACGACATGGCAACTTCAGGAAGTTTTCCAAAAGCTGTCCGACCTTCAACTCACAGCAAATAAACCAAATAAATACAAACATATTGAAACCCGTGTTAACAGACATGGTAATATTTACTTATTCAACATCATTGTCAGCCCTAGTCCTATATCGCTCCTGAAAAAGTAATTGAAGCTTCGTCTTGAAATATATTTACCTGCGAATACAAGTGTCGTGTACACACGAGTTTACTTTTTAATAAAAGCCTTCAAGGTTAGTATGAGATTGAGGGTATTTTATTGCAATTATAATATTACGAAGTTAATAGGATCGGATATCGGCAACTTACAAGCTGAAATTAATCAACTCGCGTCAGTTAAGAAGGCACCCTTAACCGACGCGAGTTGTCGTTTAAAATTAAGTTACAAGAGGTCAAATGGAAGCTTTTAAAAATTTAATGTTGACCGTTCTTCATAGGAACAAATCAAAGTTGAAGTTTGATCGATAAGTTATCGGATCCTGCATGGAGTATACCACCTTTTGGATGACTGAGCTAAATCAATAATCAATTGCAGTGCCTGAATCAGTAAAACGCAGAGCTAAAAGGTTAATTGGCGACGTAAAACTGGTGGATGCCTGCGTAAAACTGGGTCGTGCGGTTGACGCTGTCTTCTCCCTGGAGGAGGAGCTTCGCTAGCATGACTGCTTCGCAGAAGGAGGTGACAGCTTCCCGTTCCGTCTTGCCTCGCAGCATATTCTCTACCAATGCCGGGCGCGAGAGGTCACCGCCTATCGCCTCCGTGAGGTCACCTCTGCCCTAGAATAGAATTAAGGACAAACCAAACACAAATAATAAAAAAAAATACGTGTGGCACTCGGGGACTGCCGCGGTAAAGCTATTGCATAGCATTTTTATCAACTTATATAATTATAATTATTTATTAATTTCATTTATGAAAAAAAAAAGAAAAAAATAATTATCGTCTACCGCGAATATTTAACGAGAATATCATCCCATCGTTGCTCTATAGGAAGTTACTCTATTAATTAGGTTATGGTCAGCCACGTCATACAAATGAAAAGTTAAGAAAAAAAATCATTCCTTATTCACGTTGACATGACAGATGTGACAGTGACAGTGTAAGGTTTATTTTCGTTACGGAATTTCTTGATTCGGTCGCCGCTCAAAGCCCGTGATAAAAGCTGTGCAATAGCTTAAAAACTGTTTATTCATCGTGAACCAAGTCTTGTGAGCAGTGGTGGCCCAGTGGTATCGGCCTCGACTTACGAGTAGTAGGTCGTGGGTTCAAACCCCGTCAGGCGCATTACTTTGTGTAATTTATTTCAACACCACTGCTCTCAAAACGGTGAAGGAAAACATCGTGAGGAAACCGGCATGTCCTAGAACCAAAAAATTCGAAGACATGTGACATCTACCAATCCGCACTGGGCCCGCGTGGTAGATTACGGCCCACTCCCTCTCACAGAGAGGAGGCCTGTGTCCCAGCAGTGGGAACATTTATAGGCTGATGATGATGAAGTCTTGTTAAAACATTCTCAACGAATTTCTCCCTCATAGTTTTTTTTTCCTCATAGCTTTCATTACACCCTATCATTCCACAAACTATATACAGAAACTAGTATATATTTGATACAGGCTGTGGTCTTCCCAGCAGTTTGGCGCCACGCAACCAATCGATTGATTAATTGGCTCGCTTCCCATCTTCCTAATTAATGAGTACGGTGGCCATTAAAAATATTACTCTTTTGCTGCTACTGCCAGCTATCGGGGGTCGTGGGGTCAAAGGCAGCGGTAGTACTGCGGCAGGCTTGTTGGTCTAGTGGTTAGTGACCCTGACTGCTATGCCGCGGGTCGTGGGTTCGATTCCCACCCAGGACAGATGTTTGTGTGATGAGCACGATCATTTGTTCTGTGTCTGGGTGTAATTTATCTATAATATGTATGTATTTAGAAATATATAAGTATGTTTATCAGTTGTCTAGTACCCATAACACAAGCTCTGCTTAGCTTGGGACTAGATGGCGTTGTGTGATAGTTGTGGAAAATTATTATTATTATATTATTATTATTAGTACTTGGGTACCTAGTGGCTGTGGGGTGTGGAGATCGGTTTTAATGATTAGGAAATAGTTTTCTTTGAAGCGCCATCCGCTCGTAACGCAATATTAAATATAAATAGATTCTGACACAGCCAGAAGGCGTCGAGGCAGACCTCGTAGGTGGGACGAGGTGGAGAAAACCAATGACTAGTGGTCCACATTGGCCCTGGATGGAGGAACCTGGATGCCAAGGAGACAGGCCTTTGCCTTGCAGAAGAATGATGCAGGAGAGCAGTACAGCACATAGTTAATTATTTCCCGTAGGTAGGTAAACGATTTTTTTTGGTTTGGAAAATCATCAATTTAGTAAGGAGGCTATATTAATTGACTGATAAAAAAGCAGTGGAGAGCAGTGGTGGCCCAGTGGTATTGGCCTAGACTTACGAGTTGTAGGTCGTGGGTTCGAATCCCGTCAGGCGCATTACTTTGTGTAATTTATTTCAACACCACTGCTCTCAAAACGGTGAAGGAAAACATCGTGAGGAAACCGGCATGTCCTAGAACCAAAAATTCGAAGACATGTGACATCTACCAATCCGCACTGGGCCCGCGTGGTAGATTACGGCCCACTCCCTCTCACAAAGAGAAGGCCTGTGTCCCAACAGTGGGAACATTTATAGGCTGATGATGATGATGGTAAAAAACCAGCCTGATAAAAACCTGTTCCTTCAGGCCTCTTTGCGTGAGTGTGTACTTTTGTAGTTCATGGTCAAACGAACACTGTATACTGAATCAGTTCACCTGTTATTTAAAACAAAAAGGATTAATGATGTAAATTGTGGTAAATTACTGCGTGGATTTGATTGAGGTAGCTTTTCAACCGAATTTTGTCTGCAGCTTTACAATTTATACAAAATATATTTTTGTTTTTGTCACTTGTTAAATTGATTAATGAATGTATGTGTACCAGAATTTGTTGTATGATCAAAAAGTTGTTTTGCGATCGAATTTTTACAAACAATCCGCGCGACCATTAATCCTTTGAACACCATATTTCTATCTCAATCCAAAAACAAACAAAAAATAAATTCAGCCTAATGCCAAAAAAATATTGAAAAAGCCACTAACAGCGCCAAATATTATTTTTGAGTGTGGCAACACGGCTGTTATTCATCGTTTCGGATGGATATATTGGCATATTTCGCGAAGCTCAAAGCTGGCAACACCGGATGATTTGTGGGCGTTGCTGGACTACTACAAATTATGAATCTTGGACACTGGAATCTGTATTGAATATTTGGAATGGCCGCTAGTATATTTTAGGCGGTATAGAGTTATAGATGTTCGAGGGAGATCGTTTTTCATTCGGGGATGTGTGATTAGGATTTAGTGGTTTTCGCAATGAGATTTAAACGGAATTGAAATCACGTTCACATGTGCGGTTATCTATCTTTAATATTTACATAATTTATATGTAATGGAAAATAAATTGACACTGATTACATGGACTTTATCCCATTTATATGTATATAAATTTTAAGGAATGATAGGAGTAGGTATTAGAAACATTTAAGAGCGCTTATTCTGAAAGTTGGCAACGTCGCAAATAGTTGTCAAATATTAAGAAGTTTTAATTAATTTAGCAATGTTTCCTACTGTATGGAAATAAGAAATATGGCTCTGTAGTGCACTAAAACATTGTTAAGGGAATGCAATAAGAAATATCGTAACGACGAATAAATAGTTTTAGATGTAAAAAAAGTATTTGGAAACCTTCCAAATGCCTTTTTTAAACCTGAAACGGTGACAACATCAAATTCAGTGTTTTTATTACATTCCTATATCAATGTTTTAGTGCACTACAGAGCCTTTTTTCTTATTTTCATACAGTAAATTTATCAAATTAATTAAAACTTGTAAATATTTGACAGCTATTTGCGACGTTGCCAACTTTCTGGTGATGCGCCCTTAAGAGAATCAGCAAAAAAATAAAATAATTAAAGGCCTTATTTCCTCCACAAAAACGTAATACGAAAAAGTTTCTTACTCGCGTTCGTCGGATAGCCGTATCAAGTGGCTACAATTATTTTTAATTGCTATCGGAAATAGATCCTTATTGATTTTAGCTTTGTTTTTATTTTTAGTGGCGATAGGTCAATTTTCTGGGCGGTATGTAGCTATTAATCGTAAAGTTATTTTATTAGTTTTCCATAAAATTGAAAATAGCACGGACGTGTGAAACTTAAACGAAGTCAAAATTCGAAAGTTAATGTTGACTTATTTTTGAGATTTTTCATCAAAATATAATGCGTGTTGATAAATGGCACAAGTCTTCGATTTTTTGGTTCTAATGTGCCTACCAGACGCGCAAGTTTCACCACAGTTCTGCCTGCGCAAGTTTCTCGTTTCTTCACAGGTTTACCAACTGCATGCACGGTGTACCGGCTTGCGCAGGCACAACTGTGGTGTGCTTGTGCATGTGGTAGGCCCTTTAGACATGCCAGTTTCGGTATCCTTCACCGTTTTGAGAGTGATGAAATAAATTACAAAAAAGTAATGCAACTGGGTTCGAACTCACAATCTACAGCTCGTAAATCGGGGCAGTTACCCCTGGGCCACCAATATACGTTAATGTAAATATTATATTTTAACGAGCCAGCCTATAAATCCACCTTTCAATCAACTTAAAGTTCCAGAAATTTTCCATAAAGAAAAAGGTATTTCAAGGTATAAAACTTCTTATTAAGACTGTTTCGCACTAAAGAATGGCTGGTGTGGCCACTTGACCGCAAAACATCCACCTGACGTCACCCGAAGCTTTCCGACGTCACCCGACGTCGAGCCGACTTACAGTTTTCAAGTACAAGTGTTTTATAAGATTTTTGTAAGAGCAAACAAGAATCTCTTGATGAACTTGAAATTGTTTGTTTTTTAAAAGTATATTAATAACTTTATTTTGAATTGTCTTTTTTTTACTATGGACATTATTAACTTGCCACATCGTTCTCACATAATGTACCATCTGATGATGAATGATGTAACAAAAGTTCTGTAATAATTTTGGCGATTGAAAAAGAGTGTCCATGGAGTTTCTTGCTCATTCTTCTCCATATAGATCTATGCTTTGGAATGAGCACCTACGGTACTTTCACAGTTTTTATGTCTTGTGACTGGAACTGTAGCACCATAACTATTTTTTTGTACTTGTTTTATGTCTTTTGACAATTCAAAGTGCCTGTAATTGGTCTAGTTGAAATAAACGATTTGATTTGATATGCTGTTGTGGCGAAGTGGTCATAACGGCTGACTAGCCTACTGGTATTCTAGGTCGGGTAAAACGTTAAGGTCTATTTAGACAACAACACTACACAGTACACTCAGTGTATACGTCATCAACCAATCGTTGAATTAGCGAAATCGCCCATTAAAAAGTAGGGCAGATCGACGAAGAGACGTTTTTTTTTGTCATCAAAACGACTTGGAGCTCTCCGGGTTAGTGGATACGAAATGGGGCACTATTGACGGGGTCCTCATTGTGGGTCTCCTACTTCAGGGTGGCTTACTTGGCCCGTGATACACTTCTAATCTATCCTGTCCTGCTTGTTCATCTTCTGAACAAAATGCTTTAAGCTAAATATATACATAAATAACTATTCTTATATATTTTTTAAAGTAAACTGAGAGCAGTTTTAAACAATACATTTTGTTAGTACCTACCTTTACTAACACAATGCATTTTTTCTGTCCGAAAATTAAATAAATGATTATAAAGAAATAAATATCACAATGTGGCTAAATCAACTTGCGACATAGCTATTAGGTATACGCTGAGTGTACCGAGTATAGTGTTGTAGTAAATTTTATAATAATTTTATAATAAGCTTTTTCTGTCCACCACACATTTCATTTTCTACATGCCCTATCCCCAAAACAAAAACAAATAGGTATTACTGAATCTAAACATCCCCCTCTCAGTACAAAATTATCCACTCAAAACTACCGTCCGCCAACACGTCGAGTTTACAAATCGTTTGCAAGTCCACAGCTCGCCAGAAGTTAGGGGAACAACAAACAAAATTTAGAATTACCCTCACATGGTCCCGTCTCATTTTAGTCCCGGTATTAAAACGTACTTTATCATCTCTCCCGCTTTTAATTTGTGACGTCACTTGTACGTGCGTGGGTCATGTTGGCACGTTCGTAGGGGTCTGTGTTACTTGTGTAACTGGTTGAAGCGACGGTTGTGTGGCGGTTGCTGTTTCTGTAAATCTGGTAAACCCAACAAACAAAAATTTTAAAAATACAAATATCAACTGCAACCGCGGTTAAGCCGGTTATACACGGACTGCTTGAAGCAGTCAGTATACAGGGTGTAATTAGACACATCACAAAGCCGTTAACTACGCATACTGTACATCTAACTAAGTAGCTTTACGCTAAAATTATCGCTGGGAACCGACTTTTATTATTAGGTATCAAAAAAAAAAATTATTGCGCGCAATGTAAAGCAAACAGGTTTCGTGTCGTTGTGTGCGTAGGCGGCGGCTTGATGCACACAAGCGCGCCTATGCTGGAACGCGCTGTGATAAGAACGTATCGACGTGCGTGCGTATTTTTTTTAGAAAATTCGAAAATTCAAGTAATGTTTGTTTGGAAAAAAGTTTTGTAATAATACTTAGAATTCGATTTCGTAAAAAAAAGTTTAAAAAAAATGCAACTTTGACCTTCAATATCTCGAGAACCCGTGGAGTCCCAGGTATGGTCTAAAGGAAAAAAATGATCCAAATAATGGGTAGAATACGGGGCTTTCGGCTTCGTTAAGTGTCTTCTTACGCCCGGTATAGGTACTGTTTCAAGCTGCGAAGTTTTATAACAAACTATCGCCTTCTATGTAAGTTACCGGAAATGTATGAAATCTAGGAATTGTATACAATTCCTAGGTAATGTGTTCAATTTCTATTTAGTAAATGTGTAAGTGACGATTGCATATGACATGGACAAACAGCATATTAAATAGATGTTAGGATACTTGCTGTGGAAATGCCATTTTAGAATAATATTCATTTTATTACAAATCTCTCTTAGATATTCTTTTTATTACAAATTCTAAATTAGTTTTATTACTCTGTCCTAGATAGGAAAATTCTTACTTGAAATATAACTAACATTATACTAAGATTTAATGGGATCCTCAAATAGCAGCTGTTGAGTCTACATTAACGTTTAAATAGCAATTTAAGTCCTAACGACGTATTTAGTTTAAGTATAAAAGAAATAGGTCAGAGAAATAAATTCGATTCAGAACTTTTTGATAACTCACTCAATCGTAAAATTGATATTCTGTTCTAGGAATAAGTCTATTAGTTCACGGCTGGAAATAGTTTCTTTTGATAATATTTTCTTTGCTGTCATTCCATACTTACATGTTTTATGAAACCAAAATTAGGTTATTCATTCTGACTAAACGGATTTCTATGTCATCATCAATCATCATCAGCCTATTAATGTACCCACTGCTGGGACGCAGGCCTCCTCTCTGTGAGAGGGAGTGGACCATAATCTACCACGCGGGCCCAGTGCGGATTGGTGGATGTCACATGTCTTCGAATTTTCGGTTCTAGGTCATACCGGTTTCCTCACAATGTTTTCCTTCATCGTTTTTGAGAGCAGTGGTGATGAAAATAATTACACAAAGTAATGCGTCTGGCTGGGTTTGAATCCACGACCTGCTACTCGTAAGTCGGGGCCGATACCACTGGGCCACCACTGCTCTCACTGATTTCTATGTAATTTGAGAATAATAGGAAGGTCTGCATCGTGTGATTATGTGAGTGCGATTTTTGAATTGAATACATGCGTAAATGCGTAATACAATAGAAAACGCATTCACGGGTGTTTTTCAGTACTTTGTCGCCACGCGCCCCGCTGCGTGATGCGCGGCATTGAGCCCATCGCCTTAGCTCATCAGATCATTTAGGATGACAACCGTTTAACATAGCAGTTTTGTCTTTCAAGGAAACAGCCTTGTATTCAGCGCTACCTGAGCGTTGATACAGTTAGGTATTCACTTAGGTACTGACATCGACGAGTCGCGTCACTATCTCAAGATTATCTCGACGACCAACTCCTCATAGCGTGCCGCCTAGAAATTGTCTTTTGAAGAATAGCATATTTGGTAAAACAGCCAACAAACCGCGAATAGGGATAACAGCTAGATGCTCTATAAATAAATCCCTGGTTAACAATCGCTGTAACAACTGGTTGCTAATAACAATCACAGAATAAGGCCCCAGTGTGAATCCGCGGCACAATAATTAGGCGGTGGTCGCGCCACAATCACGTGCTGAGCGGTCGCTTGTCGCAGCGCTATGACTTATGTTTAGCTTTAATGTCGACGCTTTTAATGAGGGTACTGCTTCTTTTATTAGTAGCGTTATAGCAGGGGTTGTAAACTGTGTATTACATGGTTACGTCTGTTTGTTAATACATTGTCTTTTTTCTGTTAAAAGTCATGAGCTCGAGACCTAGAACCCTTGACTGAATATACAATGTATCAAGTTTCGATTTATCCAAACTTAAAGGGGAGATAGCTTATTCAATTCTGTCAATCAAATTATTCTATTTGTGTCGTCGGAACCCAACCGTCCCTGAATGGTAGCCATTTTTTTGTGCCAGTGATCTTGCTGGAAATTATTGCTTAATCTGAGCGGCTTAGACCCGCAGTCAAGAGCTGTGTAGCAATTTTGTTCTTTAATAATGGACACTCTAGGGTGTAGGTTCGACGCTTACTTAAACTATATCTATGAGTTAATTTATGGTAGCCAGAGCATCATTTTTTTTTCTGTTTCGACAAGTCGCACTTCATTTACACCACGTTTCGCGCTCAGCTCAAAACCAAAATATGACCGAGTAATCAATGCAGCACGCTCAACACTCGATTCACCGCAGACACGAGTGAACCATGTAGGCAACACATGTATAACCAAACAGGTAACACGAACGTTTTTAATGACATGACCCGTGTTTCTCTATAAATAAATCCGTGTATTTTTTTGCAAATGAATACAAAATACGGATTGGAAATTGATTTCCATTTGATATTTTTTTTCGTTGTGTCGCATGGGCGACACCTATTCATCAGGTTTTTTTTTGATAGGAAAATATTTTAATCTGTAAAGTTCCATTATTTTTAAAGCGGTTTTTTTTAAATTGCGTCCGGGATTGATACAGTACCGGCCATTAATAATGGACACCAATCTTTATAAAGAGGCTTAATCGGCCGAAGCCCGGGTCGACACATGGCGCGTAGTGTTCGCCCCTTCATACACAACGCGACTCAAGTCTCCGATGCCTTACGACTTTGGTATCCATTGATGCGTCCTGTATACGAACCTCTATGGATTTGTACTGCGATGGTCACCTGGATACCAGAAATGGAAGGTATCGGACACGTGAGTCGCCTAGTATACGAAGGGGTTAAACTAGGGTTGCCAACATTTTTTTATCTGAATATAGTATTTTTTTTAAAAAGCCTTAAAAATATAGTACGCTTCAAAAAAATAAAGTATTTTAGTAGGGAAGAATAAAAAAATAGACTCAGTTATATTTTTTACTTATTAATTTTTTATTAAAAAAAAAACTATTTCATTGCACTTCTTGCATTTTTTAAAAATTTCTTGTCCTGAATAAAACTGCGATACAATTTATCACAGTCAAGTTTTAAATTGACATTTTATTTTACGATTTTAGTATTGCAAAATATATACATTGAGCTATTGTACTGAAATATGGTAGGTATTTTCGCGTACTATATATTTCTTCAACAGTATATAGTACGGAGACCCTAAATACAGTACAATACTGTATATTATAGTACGGTTGGCAACCCTTTCTACTAATGGCACCGAGGGAACGTTTGCTTTTTAAGCCGTCTTTAATTATAGAGGACAGGTGAATCTGTCATGTCTTATTTAGAAACTTAAAATGAAACTCTCTGAATTCATTACATATAGAGACCCTTCGCACCTCGTAAAGCTTTGATAGTTTACGGTACCTAGTAAAATGCCTGATAACCTGAAATACACCACTCTGTTCTATGTAGGTTTATAATTACTTGTAGGTTCCATGTTTTGCCGATATACTTTGCGCAGTGGCTGAGTGATTGATTGGTGGTAGCGCATTCGATTCCCTCTCGGAACTTTTTGTATGGCCTACAGGTACTTGTTCCGTGTCTGGTTGTTTGTGTATGTGCCTAATGTTTGTAAACGCATCTACGATACAGAATATTCATAGTGTAGAGCAGTGATAAAAAAAAAGGTCCGAGTGCCACATTTTTAAGAAAACTGACTTTTGGTTGAGGCTTCGTGAAACCCAAAGGGCACCTAATAGGACATGCGGATGGCGAGTAATGGGTGACTCACCGTGCGATCGTGGACCATGCCCGGGTCGACGGCGCTTCGTGTTCATCGCGCGTCTCAAAGAATGGGGCCCCCATAGCCTGCCAGGGTCGTAGGTCTTGACTGGGCACCCAGGACTCATTTGATGATCTTTCGGTCATCTATTTGTTCTGTACCTAGCATCCATTGATTAGCCGATACAATGCTCTCCAAATCCTGTCCCTGGCCACAAGGTCGATGATTAGCTCTGTTACGTTATATCTTAATCAATCAAGTCGAACACTAGTGTTGTATATCGCGGGAAATAGTCTCGGGATACAGAATAGTATAGTTATATATTCTCGGAATATTTTTTTATCAAAGGCCCTTGCAGATGGGAGGATTAGTCTTATGGATAGAAAATAAGCAGAAGCGCAAAATGAGAAATTACGCCAGATATTCAACAAAAAACCACTTGGTTTCTATCAAGTTATCTGACGAGGCCCCCGTAAAGGGCCAAACACCTGCTAAAGTCGCTGAACTGTCCAAACGAGTAGGTAACCCTGGAACTTAAAGGCCCATTGAAGGAATACGTCGGATTTTAGTCATTACAAACCTGATAGACCCAGGGCGGGAGAAGTTCATCATCAGTCTATAATGTTCCCACTGCTGGGACACAGGCCTCCTCTCTGTGAGAGGGAGTGGGCCATAATCCACCACGCGGGCCCAGTGCGAGTTGGTAAATGTCACATGTCTTCGAATTTTTGGTTCTAGGACATGCCGGTTTCCTCACGATGTTTTCCTTCACCGTTTTGAGAGCAGTGGTGATGAAATAAATTACACAAAGTAATGCGCCTGGCGGGGTTCGAACCCACGACCTACAACTCGTAAGTCGGGACCGATACCACTGGGCCACCACTGTTCGGGAGAAGTTATTTGATGATTTTACCACAGAAAAAAAGTTCCTATCAAGTTTTGATCAAATTTAATAAATGAACTGTATATACAGTACACTTCTACATCTACGCTACTACAGTTCACACATAATTACATTTGGTGTGAAGTACTAAGTGCCGACTGTCGCCCGCCATTAAATGTAACTACAGTACTTGATGTTAACGAAATTGAGGCGAGTGGTGGCTACGATGGATACTGTTACATTGTACTGTGATAGGTATAAAATGTTGCTAGTGTTAGGCGATTAGGTATCATCATAAGATAAAGTGAGTCAATAAAGTTTTTCACTCGTAGAAGCAGTGTCTGAAATAAAGGTTAGAGCAATCTGAAGTTTGTCAAAATACTATTGGAAATTGTTAAAGAACAAAGAAAATAAATCATTACATTCTATCTCCTTGTCTATGTGTGAGGAACGATAATACCACAATGAGGCGTTGAGAGTGACTGGAGATGAGAAGCGCCACGGCGTCTTTGCCTTCCACCTGACTCAGGTCCTCACTGAACACGATTGGTTTGGGAGATTCTTATGTCAGATCGGCGGGAGGATACGCTTGAGTGTCACCACTGTGTGGTCTGTCTCGAAGATAATATAAGGATTAAACGAACTTACCTAGTGAAGTTCTATCCTTATTATATGAAGAAATCAGGCTGAGGTATTAACCTCATTACTAGTAGTAGTCGAGTCCTCTCGCTCTTCGACGCGAAATTTTAGATTCTGTAATTAAAAAATTAAAACATCCGCCCCTGGCAACACTGCATTCAATCGTCATTCAGTTTAGAGCAGTGGTACCAAGTACCGCCATAAGGGAAGATTAATTGAAAGTTAATCTTGGGAGGGTGGGAATCTCATACCTCAGCCTGATTTCTTCATATAATAAGGATAGAACTTCACTAGGTAAGTTCGTTTAATCCTTATATTATATTCGAAATCAGGCTGAGGTATTAACCTCATTACTAGTAGATGTTCAGAGAACATAAAATAATATATTTATGTTAAAAGCAAATTGTTTCAATACCCAAAATTTCTTTTTTCAAATGGGAATATAATTATCTTGATATACGTCTGCTTGTGTACATAACCAGGCAATCATAGCTAACCTTGACTTAAATGAAAAAATCCCATCTTTCTAATTCCAACTAAACATCTGGAGTCACACTTCATCTGCATAATCTATGAAAATCAAATAAATATATCAAAATCAAAAGACAATCACTGTCTTTAACTTTAAATATTCCTCTTAAATGTATTAAATAATTATTATTATGTATTAATATAACACTGAAATTAAGGTTAATTAACTACGGGTATTAAAACTTGATGAAATTTAATGTCCCAGCAAATTTTATTTTAAAGAACATCTATTGGTCTATTATAATGATTTACCAAGGTAAACGACCTCGAAGACCCCTCACTGCCTGCAGTATAGAGTCCACAGTTAAGCCTAGTCTATGCGCATTTTAAGAATATGCATGTCTGGTAGAATGTACAAAAAACAAAAATGTATTAATTGACTGTATAAGGCCCTGCTGCTAGTAGTTGAACGTTCTTGTTTTATTATATGACAGTTTATGCGTAGACATATCTGGGCTTATTACTTAAGGAAGGTAACACCAGTCTGATGAACATTCTAGTCTTACACAGACCTGAGTTTTATAGAATATCTGTAATCCATTAATTTAATCGCACCTTTGTTACTAATCTATTTAATAATTGATACTTTTACACCACAAAATTTGGACACATAAGTGTTGTGGCTGATGCAATCAACCTAACAAACTTCTTTGTAAAGTTTTCTTAACTGAAGCTATTAAGAGAGTAGAAAAACTTTTAAATGTCGTAACACTGCTGGGATCCCAGAAACTATTTTTATTTTGCGTTAGTTAGACATAGCTTGAAAAATCCTTTAAATTAAATGTTTGATTCTATCGTCTCTGAACCTACATGACTCTATATGAGTGTCGATTTGCGACAATTAACTGATAATTTCTGGAAGACTTTAATAAGTCAAGTCAATAAGTCACATTCTTTTTTTTTTTTTTTTTTTTTTTTTTTATAAAGTTGATAAATCAATTGTTTATTTTTTGAGTTTCCGATATTTCGGCACTGTTGCAAGCGCCCTGATCGCGGATGAAGTGAAGTTATAAGAAATAAAATACATTAATAAATCTATCTTATAGTCTTCCATATTAGACCACTACTATCACAGGATTCCATTGTATTGTTCCAGCGAATTCTGCGATAATCTACCTATCAAAATCAATAACTCACCCTTGTGCACAAAATTTAGTTTTTATGTAAGTTATTTTTGTAAAATGATAGGCATTAAAGAATATATATACATACATACATATATTATTCTCCTCTTGACTGCTTGCTTGATAATATACCAGCCCCCCGGCTTAGGTATAGAGGATAACTAATTCTAAAAGAAGACATTAAAATATAATCAGAAGGTCTAATTGTTATTAACTCAGAGATTAGTAAAGAATTCAAAAAAAAAAGACTACCATTTCTTTAGCCCTATCTATTCTAATCTTATGGAGAGATTTAAACAGTAAACTAAGAAAGGGGAAAAACCTTAGAAAAAGAGATTATGCCATCTAGGGACCCCTATCCCAATAAATGTACTTTGGACACTTATGATCTTAACCGATATGCAAAAAGGTCTCTCTGGATGGCCAAAACTATTTATTATAGAATTGACAACTTAGTCTCCATTCTTTATCTACATTGGAATTATGAGACTCTCTGGATCAGGATCTGGATGGCCAAAATTATCTTTTATTCTTAATTTGAAAACTTAGACCATTCTTTATCTGCATTGAAATTACGAGACTCAAAGTCAGCCTCTTTATTAAGCAAAAATCAGTGCAATTTATAGAAGAGTATTGTAGGTACTCTTCCCACACAGTTTATATGAGCTATTGCAGTAATGTTGTCAGACCTACTACGCAAAATAGCACAGTATTTTTTTTTTTTTTTTTTTTTTTTTGATCACGAAGTTCTACAAAGTAAAGTATGCATCTAAGAAATCTTAAATAGTTTACATGTTGTTATTCCCAGACTGACAGACTGTCCCTAGTACTTTGCCCCTTGTAATGTGTATCTCAACCACTTAGTAATGCATCTGAAAATGTTTCTAAAATTAAGAACAAGGTGAGCTGCGCTCCAGAACTTGGCTTGACACGCTCCCGCGTGTCACATTAGACACATTGTATAATATCTCTACAACTATTAATAATGTTCTTTATTCCTTTATTCCTCCAAAGTAATTCTGACTTTGTTTCCTCTTTATCTCTACTCTAGGGCTGAAAAATGTTTTCTTTATAAAGTGTTTATGTGAACTAAACTGTATTATGAGATAGGTACTCGTAGATGGTTACCTAATGCAAATTGATACCAAATTTTCTAATAATATTGCTAATTGAGGACAAACTTATTATTGAGTAGGTATTCATAAAACAAAATACATATAGCAGGGCTTAGTCATGCATTTAGAATTGATCACCAGTCCTGACAATTCACAACCTGAGGAGGCATCTGAATTGTTTTCTTTGTTTATCATCAAAAATAAATAATCAATAGATATATATATATATATTTTTTTTTTTTTTTTTTTTTTATACTTGTACAAAAAAGGCATTTTCATAATTATGTTACTCTGGGACAGATTAATCATCTTATTAACTTAATTTTATACCTTGATCTTTGAGACTGATTAAACAGACTGATTAACTACAAAGACAGGCTGATTAAATACAAAGGGTTAAGTGAAAGACCTCTTGTATAGCTTATTGTTAGATGTGAGCCGCAAAAATTTCTAACCATATTCTTTAATTGCTACTAATAGTATAGCACCTTTATGATCTAATTTACATAGAGATACAATCCTTGTATATTCTAGTCTGAAATGGTTGATTATAATGAAATTATTTAACATTTAAAGATTTATTATAAATCTGTGATTAAAAAGAAAATCATGGATAAAATTGGTCAGCTGTTTAACAGAACTTAGCTATGAAAGTTTATTTATTTCTTGAATAAGACAAGTCTCTCAGTTTTAATGAAAGAGTTATTATATTGGAATCTTATCTTGTACAAGTTGACTGAAAAAGAGGAGTAGAGTATAGTACCCAGTCTTATATAATAGAATCTTTGGTTATAGATTCCCAGTATGAATAGAAATATACAAAGCAAACAGCAAACATTACCACTAACTGTTACTGGTACTTGTCCTGGGGTCGGCTGGGAGATGACTGTTGTCACTGAGGTATTTCTGTTGTGTTTTTGTTGTTGACTTCTGTTTTTTGGAGGTGGGCAGGGCTATTTGAACTGTTGATAGTTTCATGGAATTGACTTATTTGTATTTCCAATAATAATATTTGGATGAAGTCTATTGGTTGCTCCCTTTATGGTGGTGGAAGTCTACCCCGTTTCTTTTAATTTTGAATAAGTACAAGATTTCCGTTCACTTGTTGCCTCTTAGTAAGTTGAAATGCCTTATCTAAGATTGGTAAGATTAGTCTCTTTTATTATTAAATAATTAAATATATTGCCAGTGTAGGTTGAATATTCAACGGAAACCGTCTCCGAGCATGTCATATTATTATATTGCATGCATCTAGTAATATAGCATTATTTGGTACAAGTGCAGGCTTATGTTAGTCTGCTCCTTTACTAGCCCCTCCATTAGCATTCTTTCAATAACATTCACATCACATAATCCCTCTTAGAACCGGTTAGTGCACTTAAAGCAAAAAAATATTGCTCGATGGCTCTTCTTCTGGTTGCTGTTCTAGAGCAAAAGTATTGGAATTGTTTTCATGACTGACCATATTAACTCCTTGCATTTAGGCACCCATCTGACAACCCAACCGTTCAGAGTAAGTAGGTATATGTTTATAGTCTACAATGGACTATACATTTGATTGTTTTAGTAATCAGATCATGACTATTACTGTAATAATATTTACATTATGGCAATATATCCTTCCAGTCCATAACTCAAGTAATAGTATATTTTCATCTTAGTTCATCACTTTGTGTAGAGGCCACTTATGTTTGATGCTATTGGATCTTTTCTTGTTAAAGTAGAGGGAGTGCCCCGGTTTCTCCTTAGATCGCTAACAACATGTAGCACGCAGAATACATAGGTATTTAAACTTGAGTGTAACCCTCACAACGAGAGGTATTTAGGTAAATGTAACACAAATTACCCAATCATAATTCTTCTATTGTTAAATTGATCCAAAGCATAACCTTTTCAACGAAAAGGAGGCAAAATGCAACGCATTAAGCCTTAATTTTCTATCCAACAGGACATAGGTAGGTACATAGTTTGTTGGAAGTACTGAATGTTAAATTGATCCAAAGGATAACCTTTTCACCGAAAAGGAGACAAAATGTAACACATATTGTCTTAATTTTCTGTCCAACAGGACATAGGTACATTGTTTTTTGGAAATACTAAATGTTGAATTGACCCAAAGCATAACCTTTTCAACAAAAAGGAGACAGAACGTAATACTGCCATAATCTTTTTCCGTCCAACCGGACAAGTACATGCTAGACTTTGATCATTAAAATCTCAAGTAAATGAGGGGTTGTAAACCCCACACACTATCATAACTTTCAGTCATTGTACTCTTTTCAATGAGAAAACAACAAAAAAAAACTTACAGTTATTATGTTCCATTTTGGCTTTGTATCTTTCAATCTTTCGAGCCAATTTATTCCTTTTCTTATTTTCCTTATCTTCTTCACTATTTCTATTGTGTTTTGGCATCCTTGGTTTGTGTTTAATACTAATTTTTAAAAACACAAAACTTTCTCCGTTGCGTCTTGTGAGCGCGAAGAAAACGAATGACGATTGAATGCAGTGTTGCCAGGGGCGGATGTTTTAATTTTTTAATTACAGAATCTAAAATTTCGCGTCGAAGAGCGAGAGGACTCGACTACTACTAGTAATGAGGTTAATACCTCAGCCTGATTTCGAATATAATATGTTGGAAGTCTGTCTTGCTTGGGCGGAGAGTTGCTCCAAGAGGTGATAGGTTTGGGCGATCCCACGCTGTTCTGGTTCAAGCCTTTTTTTTTTTTGGGACAAACCCACCACACTATTCCCAAACCACTGCAACTCCTGAGAGCCAGAATCAACAGTGGCAACCACCAGAAAAGCGCCAAGACAATGAAGCTCGACGTGTCCCGGAGAATGAATTTACCTGTCTTGGATCCTGCACGAAATTAATCAGAAAAGAATAGTGGAGGAGTAGGAAAAATATGTTTCCACTTCCCTCCATGCAAGCAGGAGACAGAACAAAGCAAGGCCAATAGGCACAAAGGGACATTACAACTGGGAGAAGCCCAGTTGCCTTGCACCACGGGTAAAAATGACTACTAATATTAATGGGTCCTAAATTGTGAGCTGCTATATTTGATTCCAATAATAGGTATGGCAAAAACGCTTGAACGCACGGAAGTTTGTTCGAGTTTCCACAAGGTCCGTATAATAAATGGTTCAAGCCTGTTACATAGCCTGAGAAAAATTCACCTCCTTCTGCAAATCAGCAATTCTAGCGAAGAAAAATGCGGATGCAGTGGGAGAAGACATCCTCCACCACACACCCCAGCTGTCGCGGGATAGCTGGGGGGGCAGGCTTGCGGACGACGACCACCGGCAGCTCGCCGTTTAATGAGATACCAAGCCCGGGTCGGTGTGCCTCATAGAGCTGTCAGCAACATGACAGGTTCCCTGCATTGCGACTTTAATAACTTTCGCAATTTATTTATATCACAGATATCATTCATTTGCTTTATTAATTTCCGAAATCCATAACACAATTTCCACACACTAATTCACCTTACGAACTTAATACATCACCTGATTGACACCATCATTCACACCTAAAATCGGGACAGCTATTTCCAGCACATTTCCCGTAGATAAACATCACTATTTGTCCCGATGACTCTAATTGTTGAAACCGAGTCACCCTCGGCGAGTATATTTTCGACACTGATTACAAACGTCACACGTTGCAAATACGGCGTGTGTTTTGATTTAGACTACGATTTTAGCTTTAAACATAGATTAGGGAATTGTATTGTTTAGTCTCTTGGTCCGGTGTTTGATATCCAGGTCGGGCAGTGTTATTAGGAATTTCTCAGTAGCAGCCACAGTCTGGATCAGTCACACATCCCTCGCTTGTTTTGTATGCGCAAAAACCCTATTGGTATATTCTATTGGTTCTTTACAAACACATCCCTCGCTGCGCATCCTCTCACATCTCTGGTGGAAACGCAGCCTTAAACTTTACTGTCATTAGATAATCTGTCACTCGATTTGTGATTTTTAGCGCTTTGCTTTCAGAACAGGATTTCTCTCAACGATTCAGAAATTCGCTGTTAGTTTTCGTTCCACCACACCATTGGCCGTATTGATTTCACAAACTAGCATTCCTATATCTTTTTCCACGTCCCATTGTATTCATTCCCAAACTACGAGAACTTGTCGTCCAACTTCCCCGAACTTTCATTTGGTTCCGGAATCCCGGATCCCGGTGTCTATTACCGTCACTAGTGTCTGCAATCAGTGATGAGTCTAATTGGTAAAACCGAGGTCGCCGCAGTGTTGATTTAGATGCTGATCAACGCCACACGCCTCAAATTCGGACGAGCTGTAGGTACTGGCCGGTAATGACAAAAAGCAGTAACTCTACGGGGGTAAGTTTTTAGAAAAAAAGGTAAGCGTTGAAACTGTATTCTCTTATTTCGTAAAAAAAATATGTATTCATTGTGCATGTTGTATTTGTTACTGGCCACAAACAAACTCGCCTTGCTTTTTAAATGAAGCAGTGCAGAATGCCTGCAACGATCCTTACATTACATACTCTTTTCGTATCCAAGTTCATAAATCTGTACCCTGAGCCTGTGCCTGAGCACGAGTTTTCAGTATTTGAGACGTAAAGTAAACTGGAACTTTGACAACTTCAAATTGACAATTTTCAAGGAAAAAATTTGTTCCTTCTTCGCACAACAGAGGCGCTGTTCCATTTTTTCATACAAGAAACGCTGTAAATACTGGAAAGACGCTGTAAAGTAAAAGAGTGAAAACTCGTGCTAAGGGTACTGGTATTCGCTCAGTGCGAAGTGATCAGTGATACGGTGAGGGTATCAGAATCGATTGCAGCGCTCATGTTGGCAAAAAGTAGGAATAATGACGAATCTACGTAATTTATTATAGCTAAAAACAACCCAAAAAAAAAAGTATAGAGAAAAAATGACATCATATCCTCATTTAAATCCTGTGTTTGCTATTTTTTTTTCTTTACAGATTTCATTTTGCTTTGTTCAAAATTTTATTTTGTTTCAGTGCTCATAGATCGCTATGGTATTCAAAACCAAGTGTTTTGTAACAAAATCTGTTAACCGACTTTAAAAAAGGAGGAGGTTCTCAATTCGGTCGGTATTTTTTTTTAATTAGAAAGGTCAGAGTCAGTAAAGTTGCGAACGCTAGGTGGCACTAAAGTCGTGCACGGGTGCCAATACTAGACTGATGACCTTCTTGAAACATCTCACCAATAAGGTTTGCCTATGTCCTTTTATGCTTCACCTGGCTTTTGAGAATAAATAAGGATTTATTTGGGATTTATCACTTTCTAGCTAACGTGAGTATAGTAATTCGCAAGATCAACTAGAATGGCACTTTTTGGAGTTCGAATTAGAATGATTTTACATGCATGTAGGGTGGTGTGGATGACCGAAATAAAACTTATTCTTCTTGAAAACTTCTTTTCTTTAATTACTTTTAAACTTCTTAAATTATACGTCTTCACCTTTCGTTAGCTCACTCGCCATCCTTTTTTCTCTCTCTCCCACACATACTCTCCCATTCACTCATCGCTGCGTTCCAGTTTGCTTTTTCTTAAAATTATGATGCGTTCCAAATTAACATCCTACATGCATTTGGGGATTGTACGTGAAACTAGTTTTCAGAGTTGTTTTGCAGTTTACCCTGCGACTTTAATGTTTGTGGAGATACATGATAATGCTTCCCAAGGCCTTTCGGTGAAGTGGTAGTGTTGTGCGACAAACTTATCAGTTATTTCCGCAAACTGTGGATTTCCTGGACACACTAATATCACACACTCTGCAACTACCTGACCTCTGCCTCTAGCCTCTGGCCGATGTAAAAGCCATCAGTTGGGTCACGGGAAGCGTCAACAACTCGTTTTGATATCTCTTTGAAGAGGCTGTGAGCATACCGAACCCACAGCCCTGTATAAAAATGACATATCTTTTCCGAATTCCTAAATGTCTTACCAGAAGCCATTTAAATTCTCAAACGCCATCAAATCCCATAAAAATAACGAGGTGTTGGAAAAACAGATAACTTCCATTGATCGAGTTTTTAAAACGATTATCGAGTCGCTAAGTGAGACATTATGATTAAAACTGTCGTTGTGAAAGATATCAATGGTACATTACGTGAATTAAAATGGATTCTCGATTCGTTTCCAAAGGTCTAACGGTTCGAGGGTCTTTTATTTAATTTATGATTGTCTCCATTATAAGGAAGTGCCACGCTTGGACGGTTGGGATTACGAATATTTTTTGAGAATTTTATTTTAAATCGAAAGTGTGGCAGTGGCGTAGCGAGAATTTAGGAGGGGGCTAAATGCATTTGCGAGGCCCCTTTTTTAGGACGAATTAAATGACTTGCCCCCGATACTCGCGCGAGGCCCCCTTGTAAGTGTCAAAGAGTTCGGTACCCAGTTAGAAATAAAACGTAACCAAGTCACCTTGCAACAAGGGGCCTCACCCGAGCAGTGGAGGTGCTAGTGGGGGCGCTAGGTCTTTCATTTACCAATCATCGGACACCACAAGTATAATTATGTGGATCAAATTAATTTCTTAGGGCTCATTTTTCAATAGTCAGATAACTTTTATCAGAGAAATAAAAATGGCAGTTTGACAGCTTATCTATAAAAAATATGTCAAATCGCTATTTTTATTCCTCAGATAAAAGTTATTCGACTATTGTAAAATCAGCCCTTAGTCGAACTACCGCATTATTGTCTGGTAGCAACTTGTGATCGCCGTTGTCAAGTTTTTTCCTAGAGAGTTTTTGTGAGGCCCCTTCAGGTGCGAGGCCGGGGGAGACGGTCCGCTTTGCCCCCGACTAGCTACGCCACTGTGTTTTGGCGTTTTGATTTCACTAGCTGTTGCCATCTGCTTCGCCCGCTACTACTGGAAAATTATCCCACGGGAATATGAAATCGAGCTAAAAACTTATCCTATGTGTTAATTCAAGTTATTTACTATCTGTATACCATATTTCATCCAAACCCGTTCAGTAGTTTTTGTGTGTGAAAGAGTTACAAACATTCATCCAACCGTCCATTCATCCTCAGAAACTTTCGCATTTATATTATTAGTAAGAGTAAGACTGATAAAAATATTAAAATGAGCAGTGGATTGTTCACTTGCTATGTCATGATAAACATGTCATCAGTACCCTGAGCACGAGTTTTCAGTATTTGAGACGTAAAGTAAACTGGAACTTTGACAACTTCAAATTGACAATTTTCAAGGAAAAAATTAGTTCCTACTTCGCACACCAGAGGCGCTGTTCCATTTTTTCATACAAGAAACGCTGTAAATACTGGAAAGAACCTGTAAAGTAAAAGAGTGAAAACTCGTGCTAAAGGTACTGTACCCTTAGCACGAGTTTTCCTTGAAAATTGTCAATTTGAAGTAAGTCTTCGAGACCTTACGACTTAAGGCGCCGGTTCGCGCGCGAGACCGCGACAGGAGACCGAGACAGGAGACCACGACAGGCGACCGCGACCGAAGATTGCTACCGTATCTGTCTCCTGTCGCTGTCTCGCTCGCGAACTGCCGCTCATATATTGCCTAATGTTAAGTAGGTACTGTCGCGGTCTCCTGTCGCGGTCTCGCGCGAGAACCGGCACCTATACACACATTTATTTAAATAGTTTGTTAAGATGTTATTTTTTTATTTTACAGAAAAACAATTGAACTGTTTGATTGTTTTATCTATATTTTTAAAATAAATTAATATTTTTAAATAAAGAATCTAAAGAGAAGAAGAAATTATAAATAATTTACCATAACAAAAAAGAAAAACGTTTTTAAAAATGTCAAAGTAACTTTCTCAATGTGTGTCTACTATACATTGACGCGTGCCTTTATAGGAACCTCCATGGATTTGTATTGCTATATCTATATGTCGCCTGGATACCAAAGTCGTAAGTTATCGGAGATTTGAGTCGCGTTGTGTGCGAAGGGGCTAACTAAACGCGAGTCTATGATTTCTTATACTTAGCTGTTTATTTTTGTTGTTGTTATAGTTTATTTGAGTTGAATGGACGATGTTTCTATAAGTTCTGAAGATTATGACTAAAACTTCAAGTAAACTGATGGATTGTGAATTAAACATGCCGAAATAAAAGGTCTTATATACCGGCTCACTTTGAATGATGTATGTATAAGCTAGTCGTGTGCAAGGTAAAACTTTTAGAAATATAAAAAAGAACTTTAAGTTACCAGGTATAGTGTTTGTTTAAGATTATCCATAGGTAAAAGTATTGCACATTTAAAAAAAGAACATTTCTCTTGTGTTTATATTTGTCTGACACTGAATTATTTTGCATTTTGTCATGCTCTAAATCCAGCCAGGCTGTGGATTGTACATAACTTATCTTTGATGGTTTAAAATGATCCTTTTGAAAAGAGTATTTAAAGTCTTTATTCATTCTATTCTGTAACGTTCACAAGCTCACTTTACTAAGTGAGCGCACAAAATTCGAAAGCAAATTCAGTCGTTTTAAAGTAAATCATAGCAGATTCTAAACGGTGAATTGCACTTGAAAATCTTAGAGAAATACTGCTCCAAATCTAACAAAGGTTAATAAAATCCGTGTATTTTTACAATTCTGTTTGAAATCCGGGTTTGAAACGGACTCGATCTCATCTTACGGCAAATTAGCGCCATTTTCCCTTTGTAGAATTAATTCTGTATTGATACTAGACTTGCAGCTCGTTACGTTGCGTTGAGGATTTTACTCTCCAGAATAAAAATTATCCAAAATGGCATATAGAAAGAAAAATGGCATATAAAGTGAAATTCTATCAGCCATAAATATGATGAGTCGGCATGTTGCTTTCTTTATCGTGGTATAATCATCTAGGGCGTGGCGGGCGGGATTGTCAGACTAGTACTGACTAAATTCCACAGAGATCCTTCAATAGCCCTTTACGTTCCAGGGTCACGGTTACCTGATGAGACAGTCCCGCGACCCCGGCAGGGCTTTGGCCCTGTAGCCTAAGATAGAGAAAGTTTACCGAAAAGGAATTGGAAGTCCTGCACACTAATGGAATATAGTAAATACTGTTTGGTGCCGGACTCCAGTAATGTTAGTCGAAGCCCTAGAGAGGCCTAAAATTTTCAGTCACACTAGGGCCACACCAACCTAATGTGACCATATTATTGGGGCCGTAATATCTAGAAAGAAAGAAAGAAAAGCCAGTGCGGATTGGTAGATGTCACATGTCTTCGAATTTTTGGTTCTTGGACATGCCGGTTTCCTCACGATGTTTTCCTTCACCGTTTTGAGAGTAGTGTTGTTGAAATATATTACACAAAGTAATGCGCCTGACGGTGTTTGAACCGACGACCTACTACTCGTAAGTCGAGGCCGATACCACTGGGCCACCACTCAATCAATTCTTGCCAACTAGATATTTTGATAAAATTTTTTGCCTAGTTTTTAAGTACGAGTACTTAAAAAGTTGTGGTGCATATTAAACTTGTCACTTACTAAACTCTGCGGGTGGATCTGTTGAATCACATCTCTGCCACATCGCACGCTGCGATCGATTTGATCCTTACTAGAGATGTTGCGAATATTTGCATTCGCATTCGCATCCGCATATATTCATGCGAATATTATGGGAATGCGAACGAGTGGAATATACCAATATTTGGACCTCCTTCTACACATTTCATTTATTCTTATCTGGCGTCTTCCTCTGCATTTATCTTTTATTCAGTCTGCCTTTATCTCGCCATTCATCAATATGAATGTTCATCAAATCAATCACAAACATCAATCATAAAAAAATACCATGCTAAGATAAACGTGTTTCATTCTGTTTTTCTTTCACTGACTGACCCTCTTAGAGCTACTCTTACATAATTTTTCCATTCTCTTTACAGACAGGAAGTAAAAAAAAAAATTAAAATTAAGTTATGAAGTTCGATCATTTAAGTGTTTTTATCAAACGTGATTGATTTCAAACTGAATATTCGCATTCGCGAATATTGGAATTGAATATTCGCATCCGCATTCGCATTCGCGAATGTCAAAAATCGACCATTCGCAACATCTCTAGTCCCTACCAAAGACTTCGCACATAGCACATAATGGTCCCAAAGCTGGAACGCAGAACCTTTACTATGTACCAACGAGTTGATAATACACATGTCACCAGAATGGTTGACAGTTACTCGATTATCGATGCACCATAAAGCGAACTATCTTCATCTCATTTTAAGGTGTCCTAGAGCTAGTACCTAGGTACCTACTTATCTTTTACGCTCATATTTTATGACCTAACTAGAGTACCAGTGAATAGAAGTCGATATCATGTGTCGAGAGCTACTCGACGAACAAAGGTAGAGCTTTGCAATAAATAAAAATGAGAGGAAATTGTCTTGTGATGGCGCAGAGGTTAGATCTTGAGCGTGAGGAGGCGAGTTTAAAGTTGAGTATAAGTTAACAAAAACAGACAATATAAAAAGGATAAACTGATAAATGTAAGCGTTATTATTTTGTCGTTATATCAGAATACCATCACTGTGACTTTTTTCAATCGTCAGAGGACTATGCTGAGATAGGAACACCTCTGATAAAAGTAATTCTTTTTTTTTAGTTTTTTTTTTTTGCTTTTGTGTATACCTACGTTTTCTATTGAAAGTTGAAAGCGATGAAAAAAAAACTCGAAAGTAATAAGCTGTTTTTTATGGAGTGTAAAAATCATCAAATGAGTCTGTACGTCCTGGGTGGAACAAATGCAATTATCAGTCTTCTACTGGCTAAAAACCATCGAAAAACAAATTCATACAACAAAGACGGATGTACAATACTCAAAGCACATTAAAACTATTGTCAAACAGACAGGCGAAGCGAACGCGAAGCGAAGCGTTTTTGTTTGTAATGTATGGAATTGTTTGAAGCCTGTCACATAGACTATCGGAACGCTTTCGCTTTTCTATATGACAGGATTCGGATCGCATTCGCTTCGCTTGTCTGTTTGACAATAGCTTAAATGAGTTGTGGTATTTTAGTCGGATATATTCGACTCTGACGAAATGGACTCGAAAATATTTATCGGATATATCCGACGTTGGTGGTTAAAAGGTTAAAGACAGTCCCTCATCCTCGGCAGGCGTTTGACGCTATAGGGGCCAGGCAGTCAGCGTCTCCTAAATGTAAATTTAATTAAAAAATACATGAACATAGAATAAAATAAAATACACTGTACTACTTTTCAGTTGCCAAGTTTTAATTTTAAACTCCCTACTTACTGTTAAAAGTCGTGCTATCCTTTGTTACACTTAATTAAAATCACCATATTAAGGTATTCAAACTATTTCGAAAGTGGACGCCATTTTTGTCGCAGTTTTATTTCAATTACTTTGACAATTAAACTTTAGTCATTTAAGTTTGCATCGTTCCCCTACTAGTTGAAATTAACTCTTTTGAATAAGTAATCATTGTAAAACGTTTCCCCTAAGAAATGGCGTGTTTTTTCTGTTCTGGATTTTCTGTGTTCTTTTATTGGCGGGAGTGTCCGAGATAACTGTTAAGTGCTGAAATAACTTTGCATCGAACGTTAGTTTTATGGATTTAAGTAACTGGTTCTAAACCTGGTAACTTTGGTCACCGGCCATCGTAAGCGCGGGTTTGTGGTCGCCGAATATAACTCGCCGTCCGATTAAGGACTAGGTCCGAGTCGACGACACGTTGTGTTTCACGCGTGCTTCTAGTAACTGTCAGCAAACAGACGGGACCCGATAGTACCAAATATTTGCTTGCAGAAATGTCTTAAGAGCTTACCGTGGCCCTGGACTGCAAATGAGAATTAAGGAAAAGCGTGGTTTCTAGTCAGTTATATTTGACAGTCCAGTTTCACGGCACGGTTGACGCAAGGGTTGAGTATTGGACTGCTGTTCAGCGTGACGCTTGATCGATCCCCGTACGGAACAAACATTTTAATGACCTACATGTAGTTGCACGGAGTATGTGAGTTACTAATATGTTTGTAAATTCACCCATGACACAAGAGAAATTCCTAGTGTGGGCAACGTTTAAAAAAATAAGTTCCTTTTGCTTCACCCATAGTATCATTTCTAATGAGGCGTCTAATACTTAATGAGGCGTCAGTTGAGGTGGTGTGGGCATGTACATAGAATGCACGATGATAGACTTGCGAAACTTATCTTCTATTCGGAACTCCAAGAAGGGAAACGGAAACGCGGTGGTCAGTTGCTATATACGTTTCAAGGATGTTCTGAATAGACACTTTAAGAAGTGCCAAATTGACCCTTCAACATGGGAGAACCAGACACAAAATCGGCCCGAGTGGAGAAGCTATGTACAGGAGCAGGTTTACACCTTTGAAGAGACAAGAAGGTTACAATTGGACAAGAAGCGTGACGACCTAAAAGCTAGACCACCTGCAAATATAACTTACAATGTCATCAATGGTGTCCTTACTTGTCCACTTTGTGCTCGGAGTTTTATGGCAAAAGTTGGATATGCGAGTCACTGGAGAGCACATGAAAGGGCATATCAAACCTCTCAACCACTCTAAAAAAATCATCGATTGCAGTCGCCGTGGCCGAAATCGGCTAGATGGCTTCATCATCATCATCAGTATCATTTCATGGTTTTTGCAGCCTCACAAAACCACCTCTGACAAATTTACCAACAGATTCTTGCATAATATTCTCCTTAAAACCCACAACGATCATAAATTATACCATTTAAAATTCACGCATTACTTTTCCTAATAATCAACACACCGCTTTCGTTAAATTTTGAACCGCTAAAACTAATTTACTTTTATTGATTGGTGATTACCAGGGCAGGGCAAACAGAGCCCTTCGTAATTCAGTTATAAATAATTCGACAAACACTCAATATAATCCGCGCCCAATTTACTTACACTATTCGGTTAATTATGAAAGTTAGTTACCATAATTTTTCGGGAAAACTTAGGATGGGAAATAATTCGTATTTGAATTAATCTTGTCTGTTTTAAAAGAAGTCAAAACCAAAAGTTAAATTTTTGATTTTGATTCACTTTCCATTTCCAATGACTAACAGCTATGGAATACTTAGAATTTATCCGTTGTGCTTTTTAGAATAATTTGTATCTGAATTCAATTTTAATTTCTGAAATTATTTTGTATGTCTAGTGATCGGTAATAGCGGCCATACACCATACTGCCTATCGTACAATCGGCATGACGATCGATTTGATCAAACTTCAAATCGGCAGCAGTGATGCCAGCTTAGCAACTTTATAGCTAGATCTAGCAATTATTCGGTGACCGACAGCTACAATTTTATAAAACTTGTGGCTTAACTTTTTAGCTTACTTTTTACCGACTTGTTTTTTTACCGATTTATCCCACTAGTGGGAATCAGTTGGTAATACAAGTGAAGGTCGGAAAACATTTGTTTATCGTTAAGCAAATGTTTCCGACCTTCAAGCGATTTTCGACTTTATTGACATTTATGCAAACACCGGATTTTAATGAAGGAGCAATGTTAGCTAACGAGAATGTGAGAAAAAACAAACTAAATTTTGAATGTCAATAAAGTCGAAAATAGCTTGAACCTGTTTTTTTAACTTGCTTAACGATAGCAAGTTAAAAAAAGGTTCTGGCGATTTTCGACCCTCCATTCCACTCCACTCCACTCCGCTCCGCTCCACTCCTCTCCACTCCACCCCACTCCACTCCACTCCACTCCACTCCACTCCACTCCACTCCACTCCACTCCACTCCACTCCACTCCACTCCACTCCATTACAGTCCAGTCCATTCCTTTCCATGGTAATACACACATTACCCTCCTTTGCGTCGCGCAGTCTGTAAAAAGTGTCGTTACAATTTTTTCCGCCTAGCCCCCTTTCGCAACGCGCCATAAGGAACTTCGTTCCAAAAAAATATACGTTTCGAATTGAGAACCTCCTCCTTTTTTTACGTCGGTTAAAAAGTAGCTACCGAATATTAGCTAGATCTAGCTATAAAGTTGCTAGTTGGTATCACTGCTGCCGATTTGAAGTTTGATCATTCCGATTTGATCAAATCGATTTGATCAAATTGGCATGATCAAATCGGCATGATCAAATCGGCATGATCAATCCTATTGTCATGCCAATTTGATGGATTCCACGCCCACACACGGTCAAATCTAACGGATCAATTCGGCAGCGTCATGCCGATTGTACGATAGGCAGTATGGTGTATGGCCGCTATTACAGTATGTAAAATATAGTGTAAGCGTGGCAGTTGTAAAATTGTTTTAAAACTTATATGGTTTAAAGACCTGAAATAAATAAATTTTACTTTTTTCTTTTCTAAAACAGTATTCTGTAAGAAGAGTAATAGCTAATACGGCGAAACGGTATTTTGAACGCCAATGACGTAAGTAGTAAAAAAGTTACTGTTTAATCATCAGTCATCACTAATTTAGCACACGGTTATTATGCAGTACATAGAAATTTACCAATTGCAAACGCATATTTCATTCGAAATATTTGTTAAAACCGAGTTTCATACTCGTCAATACCATCCATTGCGGATAAAATTCCCAGAATATCCGCACCGCGTTAACACGCATGGACTCCGTAGCATAACCGATAGTTAATAACGTAATTCGATTAATTGAAGCATAAACTGAATAATGAAGTAACTGTTTGCAGTTCGACAGTGTGTGATGTGTGGGTACAGGTGTGTCTTTATGGATAATTACGAAGGTAGGGTTGTGGATAATGAGGGTTTTTTTTATTAATTATGCCAATCCTTCATCTAAAAATTTACAAAGTCATCCTCGATGCATTCTTTACAGAAATTAGCAAAATTCAGCAGCGATTTTCACGGTCGTTATGTACTGCACGTCAACTTACCCCAATCTGTATTTCCCAATTGAATATGCAACTTCTAATTTTACCGAAACATTCTAATTGAAAACGTAATGTACAAAAAAAAATTGGGGTAGGTTGATGTGCTTCCTGCCGGAGGCTGTACGCCGGTATCGTGCGGTCCATGGCTCTCTACGGGGCCCCCGTGTGGGCCCTGAGCATGCGGACGCGACCAGCGAGGCTGGTCGCATGCCAGAGGGTCATGGCTATCCGGATGATCCGAGGATACCGCACGATCGCCGGCGAATCGGCCAACCTCCTTGCCGGATTATTGCCCTGGGATCTGGAGGCGACCGCCCTCCAGCGCGTCTATGAGTGGCGCGTGGAGGTGCGGCGCCGGGGAGAATTCCCGCTGCCCCGACAAGTCGAGGCGTGGCGGGAAGAGGTCCGGCGCGATCTCAGGGCAGTATGGAGGGAACGACTGTCGCAACCGAGGTTCGGGCACGCCGTAATCGCGGCGGTAAGACCCCTCTTTGAGGAGTAGCTGGAAAGGCGTCACGGCGTCCTGACCTATCGCATGACGCAGTCCTCACCGGACACGGAAGTTTCGGGAGGTACCTGTGTCGGATGGGGAGGGAAGAAACGCCGGGGTGTCACCATTGCGAAGATCGCCCGGAGGACACAGTAGAGCATACGGTGCAAGACTGCCCCGCTTGGGCAGAGCACCGCCGTGTCCTCACGGCAGCGATAGGCGGAGACCTCTCGCGCCCGGCATTGGTCGAGGCCATGCTGCGGGGCGAGACGGAGTGGGAAGCGGTCGCCTCCTTCTGCGAAGCAGTAATGCTCGTTAAGGAAGAGGCGGGCCGTCAGAGAGAGAGGACAGCGTCCTCTCTCCGCCCCACCCGCAATGGTAGACGCCCACGGCGTCGGACGTCGCAAGACGATCTCCGGCCACCGTAGGCGCGGGCATGCGGGCGGCGAGTAAAGGGCAACTCGCCGCCCGACCATGGACCATGCCCGGGTCGACGGCGCGTTTTGTTCCACGCGCGCCTCAAAGAGCGTCAGCACGATGACGGGGCCCCCTCCAAGAGGGCCAAAGCCTGCCGGGGTCGCGGGACTTATCTCATTACCGTGACCCCGGAACACAAGGGGCTATTGAAGGACACCGTGGATTTTAGTCAGTACAAGTCTGACAGTCCCTCCCGCCCTGCCCTGGGTGGGAGGACTCATTTGATGATTTTACCACGCTAAAAAAAAAAAAAGTTGATGTGCTGGCGTCTGTACTAATATTTTTTTTACATATTTACGTCTGCAAGGTTGGTCAGGTCAGTCAAGTCCTCCATTACTTTTTTTTAAGCTATTGCATAGCTTTTATCGCGGGCTGTGAGCGCGGCGCGGCTACCGAATCAAAAAATTTCCAAAAACCTAAGGTAAATACCTGACACCACGCATCGTCTAACATCGTTTCAGTTCGGGAGACTTCGGCAATCATAAAAATATCCGTCATAAAAACAATTTACTTTTTATTACTGATTCTAAACGGCCAACTACAAAACGAGTTTTCACAATGAAACCTACTTATAAAATTCTTCTACAACAAAGAAGTTCTTTATTACAGTAGTGCACCACAAACATTTTAAATAAATTATACTCTTGTTAAAAATACGCGGTAGGCGATTTTATTCTTTTAAAATAAAAAAAAAATGTTATGCAATAGCTTCATCGCGGCAGTTTCCGAGTGCCACATGTATTTTTTTTGGGACAAACCCACCACACTATTCCCAAACCACTGCAACACCTGAAAGCCAGAATCAACAGTGGCAACCACCAGAAAAGCGCCGAGATAATGAAGCTCGACGTGACCCGGAGAATGAATTTACCTGTCTTGGATCCTGCTTTCTTTTTTTTTTTTTTTTTGCGTGGTAAAATCATCAAATGAGTCCTCCCACCCCGGGCAGGGCGGGAGGGACTGTCAGACTTGTACTGACTAAAATCCACGGTGTCCTTCAATAGCCCGTTATGTCCCGGGGTCACGGTAATGAGATAAGTCCCGCGACCCTTGGATCCTGCTACGAAATTAATCAGAAAAGAATAGTGGAGGAGTTGGAAAAAAGTCCTCCGTACCTGCCAAGACGGCTAGACGGACCCGAAGCCTATTTCTACATGCAAGATTTAAAGTAACCTAACACCTAACCGGTCCGCGTCGAGGTGCCCAAAGTCCCATACTAAACTAAGATATTACACACTAAACTAAGAAGTGAAATAGCACAGTATAATAAGACTATAATGAAAATCAAGTTATTTATTCAAAATAGACTGATTTATCCGCACTTTTTGAAGGTCAATTTTTACATAACACAGCTCCCCAAAGCGACCCTTCGACACTTTCTAGGGTTATGGCTGGGAAGAAGTGGCGGAACAAACTCCCCAAAATTATAATGTTAGCACTGCAGAGAAACAGGCAGGCCGCCTCCATGTGGAAATGAATGGAGGTGTTCCCATTTGACCAACTTTTCCCAGAGCACCTTTTATAAGGGCAACTTTTTATTCCCGATTGAGCAACTCGTCAAAATTTTGACAAATTGTTCAATCGGGAATGAATAATTGCTCTTTAAATAGATGCTCTGGAAATAGTTGCTCAAATGGGAATATCTTAATGAATGGGCTGTTATCCACTTCGTGACACTAGATGTCACAAATGTCGATTTTTTGGTTCTAGAACATGACCTCTTCCTTTACTGTTTAGGTGCGTCCACACAGAGCGCGCAGCCTCGCGAGGCATTTGCTGCGCGAGGAAACTGACAAGGGAGGCTGCTCACTCTGTGTGGACGCGTCTATTGTTTTTCGACCGAGGCACGAAACAAGATACGCGAGCAAAACAAAAGCCAACACTGGAAGGCTCGGGCGCTCGGATACTCGACAGCGGCAGCGCTGTCACTTGCCTCGCCCGAGACACGTCCACACCAACCGAGCTGCTTCGCGCGGAAAATGCCTCGCGAGGCTGCGCGCTCTGTCGGGACGCACCTTTTCGAGAGCAATGGTGATGAAATAAATTACACAAAGTAATGCGCCTGTGCCATTCTAAATTACCACTGTAAGAATCACATAACAATTATTTCTTTTAAATAATATAACGTATAATAACGTATTCAACGGTAAAATAGTATTGGGGACATTTTTAAAAACGCGTTAGCTCTCGAATGACTATAATTATGTATGCTCCATTGTTGTGCTTGTGCTGACTTATCTATCTATCTCTATACCACATAGTAATAAAGCACCCATGTTGTTCTAGAAAATACCAAAATTAAATGTTTAGAAACTAGACTTACATAGTATGACATCCTAAATGTATCTAGAATGGCGGTCGCCTGACATGTGAAATATTACAGCCAGTAGCCAACGTGAATGTTAAGATAGATGTCTCTATTTATGAATGGATGTATATATGTGGGCGAAGTAATTCTTGCTTTTCAACTGTCTATCGGGTTCTTTAAGTATATTTAAGTGCTCATTTTTTGTTTGACGATGACGGTTTGGCAGTTAGTGGTCTCAGGGTCTCTCTAGGTTATTTATTTTAAAGAGGATTTTCATTAAACAGATATTTGGTTTTTAATTCGAATTGTTATCTATTTGTCAATGTTCAAACAATAACTGGTTTTTTAATTTATTCAGTATCGAACATAATTTGTGTTTTTAATTAAATACATGAATAGTTTAGTCTCACCGGCCACTTTTGTCTCAAAATCACAATATTGATTTGGAGTATTTATAACAGCATACACAATTTTTTAAGCACGCATTACGAAGCCATAACATTTATTTTTTATGTTGGTAAAATCATCAAATGCGTCATTCCACCTATTACTGTCAGACTTGTACTTAAATCAACTTTGATCCTTCAATAGCCCTTTACGTTCTAGGGTCACTGCTACCTGATGGGACAGTCCCGCGATCCTGGCAAAGCCATAGCATCAACTACCTTCTATCAAAACTAATAACATGAAAACAAAAACGTAACTGACTTATTTTTAAAATAAAGTTACCGTCTATATAATGGCTTATTTAGCCAGTATGAAGCTCGGCCGAGACAGGCAATAAATAATAGTGAGTTAGTCAACGTGAATGTTTTAAACTAGTGTAACATTGGACATATAGATGTTCGTTTGGATGGAAACGTTGGCGGGATTTCTCACCTGTCTGTCTTCTTTGGATTTTATTTTACTTATAAATGCTGTGGAGCAGTTAAGAATGTGTTTTGTATGTTTGTAAAGAAGCTATTTATAACGGTCTGCCGATTAAGTCTCTTCATTATAAGTAAAAACATGCAAGGCTAAAATCTTTTTTACAGGTTGATCTCGATTCTCGATTCGACTCCTGCGTTCTCTGCATACGCTCTGCGCTCTCTGCGTACGTTGAAGACAAGGATTTGTGGCAGTAGTTCCTTCTGCACATGTGGCTTCCCTGGCAGCTCAGCAGCAGCACTTATTTGTGGTCTTTAACTTCAATAATCCACGTGTTAGGATATGATTCTTCTATTTTATTTTATTCTTGTAAAGTTTTTTTTTTAAATATTATTTTATTGTGTTCGTTTTGCAATATTATATTGCCTTAGGTTTTATTCTTTTTGTTCAGTCTTGTTACAGTTTGTAAGATAATATAGAAGTAATGAGAATGCAGTTTGCTTTCTATTCAAAAATAAAGGAATGTTTCCTTTGAGTAAAGTTTTCTATCTGCAGTATTAAGAGTACTTTCCCTCCAGGTGGCATTACAAAATTCCACCCTGTATATATATCTTTTGCTAATGCTGTGCTAATTTTCGTAAGGACTTCTCCCTTGTTACTAGGCCTACGTTTTTCTCACATATTTATGTACCTATTCAAAACTGTAACAATCATTTTGTAAAACATACCATATTTTAAAAGAGTAACCATGGAGTTTCTTGCCGGTTCTTCTCCATGGAATCGACCAACCCGAACCGAGCACCTGTTGTCGACGTTTTATAAGTGCCCTCATGGGCCTAAGTGATTTTTTTTTTGATTTTGTTCTCTGTTCACCCCGTTTAATCGGTATCGTATTACCCAGTTACTGGGTTGTGGAAGTCAGATAGGCTGTCGCTCCATGTAAAATACTAATAATCTGCTGCGTCCGGTTAAACTGAAACCCTAACATAGTTGGAAAACGGTTAGGAAGATGATGAATTTATTTTCCAATAAATATATCAAACTTTTTCAAAAAAAGTAACCGACTTCAAAAGCAACCCCAAAAAAGGATAAAATAACCTACATAATAACTTTTCTTTCGGAAGTCGGTGGCTTTGTTTTTTATTTCATTGACTTTTTTGCCATTTTTTTTTTATTTTATCCTTTTTAGTTTAAATATATAACCCAAATTGTTCACAAATACATAATTTTCTTACAAGTCTATTAGAATTTTGTAATCTGTAGCACCGGTAATAACATCGCCCATGTACACAATAAGCTAAAAAAAAATCCTTTTCTCAAAAACTACTGAACCGATTTTAATGAAACTTGCAGTATTTCCTAAGTTGAACAATACCTAGTACAACAAAAAAAGAAATAATTAAATCGGACTTGTAGTTCCGGAGATATGCAAACACAAACATAAAAACATACATACATACTTACATACATAAATACACTTTTGAAATTTGGCACATTTGTTCAGACGCTGATATAGACTAACATATACGAATACGGGACAGTTCTGAAAATATTACATACATACGGGTCGAATTGATAACCTCCTTTTTTTTGAACTCGTTTAAAAATAACGTGGTAAACAGTTATTGCTAACTAATCAAAGCAAGATTAGGACGAATTGAGAACTTCCTCCTCAAGTCAACTGAAAATAGTTGGACTTGAATGAAGGTATTAAAGTTACGTAGCAAGTTTTCTACTACTTCAAAAAGCCGTAGCGAGCTACGACGTAGCTCAGCGCGTAGCGGGTGCTACGCGGATTGCTACGAGATGCGAAAGTTTAGAATGCAATGCATTTTCGCTTTATTGAGAGTTGCTATTCACATAATCGGGTTTGCTAAACTGGTTGCATCGAAACAAACAAACACACCTTTTTTTTGGGTGTTTAAAAATAGTCCTCCCGTCCTGGGCGGATAGAAAAGGACTCTCCGATTCTTATTGACTTAAAATCACTCTGTTTCTTCACCAATCAGATGAGATAATGGTCAAACGCTAGCCTATCTCTCATTAAAAAAAGAACCTATTCCTCCACGAACCCTTTGGTTCTAGGGCCGCGGTGCCTTTTTTTAAGACAGTCCCGAGACCCTGGCAGGTTTTTGACCCTTTCTGTTATTGACGGCTCCTTGATGTAAGTAAGGTCGTCGAGTCGGGCCCTGGTCCTTGATCAGTCGGCGAGCTACCCACACGAAAATTTTCTTTTGTTAGCCTGCTTTATCCCGCTGCTACGCGTCCTCTCCCCATAAAGATTGTACCACCATTAATTTTGTTGCTTGTTATTATTATTTTGTATTCATTTTTGTCATCGAAAGAAAGAAAAAAACATCCCTAATTGAGACTTATTACTAACTTATGCGATTTATCCATCATTTCAATTCCTGCCACAAAATCTAGTCTACCGAATCTAGATAACCATATTCGCATCCCTCAAAAACGATAGCTCATAATAAAAGGCGACGTTGCCAGACTTCTGTATAGAGCGACTCATTAAGCCGTCGACACACGAGCGTCAACAAACACGCTTGTCAAACGGTGATTATTCCTGCCTAGAGATAGCTCATAGCTCACCTATCGCGGCCTGAAAGAGCCCTTTGATAGCTCAGCTTTTCATGCTCCGTGAATAGTGTCTGAACTGCGATCCGGATTATAGAAATGTGGATGGGAATGTGTGTTGGATTAATTTGTTTGTGTGTTCCAGTGCTAATATAGATGGAGTAGCTTAAAATGTACTAATAGTAATATTGATAGCCACACTAATTTCAAAGTAGTAATTGTAATTAATAAATTAAAAACACAAAATCGAAGCACGATTTTCAAAGTTATTTCACCTTTTTTTTTGCGTGGTAAAATCATCAAATGAGTCCTCCCACCCCGGGCAGGGCGCGGGACTGTCAGACTCGTACTGACTAAAATCCACGGTGTCCTTCAATAGCCCTTTGTGTTCCGGGGTCACGGTAATGAGATAAGTCCCGCAACCCCGGCAGGCTTTGGCCTTCTAGAGGGAGGCCCCGTCATCATGCTGACACTCCTTGAGGCGCGCGTGCAACACAACGCGCCGTCGACCCGGGCATGGTCCATGGTCGGGTGGCGAGTTGCCCATTACTCGCCGCCCGCATGCCCGAGCCAGGGCACTAGATTATAATAAAGTACTAATCCTTAGCTTCGTAGTCGCAAGCATGACTGGTGAGCATGAGGTCGTAGGTACGGTTCCCAGATCGGACATTTTGTTATTGAGTTTTCGATTTCACAGTAGTAGCACCGGATATGGATCTGGGATATGGATGTAATTATCAGATGTGGCTCTGCTTAGCCTTAGGGAATTACAGACATTACATAACGTTAATAGGTACTTATTCAAAAGACGTAAGAAAGAAGTAGAAATCTCCTTAGGGTTGACAGAACGATTAGCGCAGTGGTTGAGCGATCGAGCGAAGTCACAGGTTCGATTTCCGCAATGACTAAAGATTGTTATAATCTAAAAATTATTGTTGCGGGTCTTGCTGAATGTGTTTGTTAATCTAAATGTTTGTAAACGCGCCCACGAAACATTCCTAGATCGTAGCAACGTACAAAAAAATGTAAAGAAACATTCTTATCCACGTTTTCCATTCCGTGTCCCTCAGTGACCTACGTGACCTGTCCTGGTTAAATTATGAAGTGTATTTTTAACTGAATGCACATGAATATGTTGTTAAATAGTTACGTTGCTATTTCAGACTTGTTTTCAGTTGTAACATTCGTGTAAAGAGCGCTATTTTTATATTTATGCAACTTTTAAGTAATAGTAGGGCTATGGGACTTCAAGAACTTTTTTACTCATTATCATCTGCCTATAATGCCTAATATGTTGTAGTCGTCTCCAAGTCGAATCGAATGCAGGTGAATATCAGTATTTGATAACTATGGAACGACTGCCTATCTGAGCTCCACAACCAAGTAACATAGATATTCTAGTTTTTGACTAGCAAAAGAATCTACAAATGGCAGACATGATCAACGGCTTTCGTGCTTCGTGTACTGGCTAGGTAGAAATAGATCAACGCCGTCCTACGATGAAGAATATACCTATCTACTTTTATTTTTATATGTTTTTCAGGTTTGAGAAAAATATAGCACAATAATGCTAGAATATCACCCACCACGCATGCCGAGCTCGAGAAGACACTCTCTGACTTGACTGACTAATAAAAACCACTGTGTTCCCTAAAGTTGCTCTCTGCGTTCCAGGGCTGCAGTTAGCTGTTTAAATATTCCAGCGACCCATACCTCTTTTTTAACTTGGTTAAATCATCAAATGAATCCTCCCACCCCGGGTGAAGCGAGAGGGACTGTCAGACTCGTATTGACTAAAATCCACGGTGTTGCTTTACGTTCTAGGGTTACTTGTTGCGAAATTAAGCGAAGGAGCTACGCGTCATCATCATCAGCTGGAAGAAGTCCACTGATAAACATAGGCCTCCCCTTAGACCACCACGCCGAACGACAATTCGCCACTTGCATCCATCGGTTGCCCGCGACCCTCACGATGTCGTCGGTCCACCTAGTGGGAGGCCTACCTACGCTGCGTCTTCCGGTCCGTGGTCGCCACTCGAGAACTTTTCTTCCCCATCGGTTGTCAGTTCTACGAGCGATGTGGCCTGCCCATTGCCATTTCAACTTGCTTTTAAGAGCTATGTCAATGACTGATTCTTTGCCGAATATCCATGTTCCGGATTTTATCCCGCAAAGAAACTCCGAGCATAGCTCTTTCCATTGCTCGTTGAGTGACTCTTAGTTTCTCTAAAAGGCCAGCAGTCAAAGACCACGTTTCAGAGCCATATGTCATCACTGGCAACCAGGGGCGTAGCTACCGCCGTATCTGCCGTATCAATTATACGGGGCCCCCAATGTGCGTAAACAAAAATTAATAAAAACTTAATGTTTTGATAAATAAAATAGTTAGGTATTTACTTTTACACAATTTATTTGTCTAATCTATCTCTGGTGTTTTTATTATTATTATTATTATTTTTAAGTAATACTGTTTTAAGCACGAGATTGCTTATTAGAAATCCCGGGAAGATCCATATTAATATCAACATTTCGATGCAAGTACTAAAATAACTCTACCTAATTCCGACCTCTGCTCTAGACTGATCAGTCGCATATTGATTTTTTTTGATGACCTTTGTCCAATTTTTTGTTTATATTTCGGCGTAGATACAGAGAAATGCATTTTTTTTCTTGAGCAATAAATCTTTACCTTGGGGGCCCCCAAACAAATTTTTATACGGGGCCCCGCCAAGCCACGCTACGCCTCTGCTGGCAACACACACTACGCATGATGTATTAGATCACTAACCATGACCCTGGAACGTAAAGGGCTATTGAAGGATCACCGTGGATTTTAGTAAGTACAAGTCTGACAGTCCCTCCCATCCCTCCCTGGTTGGGAGGAGTCTTTGATGATTTTACCACGATAAAAAAGCTACAAAGTAAAACAGCTTAAATCCTTGCATTTGCAGAACCTAGCCACCAATACCGCATCGGAGTTAGAATTAATATCCCAGTAATAATAGAACAATGATAAAGTTGGAGCTTCGTCGGACACGCGTTACAACCCCTCCCTGTGTCAACCATCCCTCTTGCTTCACTAGATCTGAGGGGTGCAAGTCATGAAAATTGGAGCAGCAGAATGAATATTTCTGTTCCTATTCTACAAAGAATATACAAAGTTTTTTCTATAAAATTCGACGTTTTTCTCCTCCAAACTAATGAGCCTACAATCGAGAAAAAAAATTAGATTAATAATTCTTTACCCATAGATTACAGGAAAATCAATAAGAAGTCAAAAATCTTAAAATAAGATCTGTCAATCATTTATTGAAGAACAGAAACATTTTTTTAAACCGACTTCTCTTTGTTTTAAACATTCATAATTATGCTGATATTAGAAATCAACTTGCACATGCGTGCTGTGACATTTACATTTTTTAGGGTTCCGTACGTCCGAATACAAAAACGGAACCCTTATAGGATCACTCGTGTGTCCGTCTGTCTGTCGCTTACAGTCAATTATCTCCGAATCTACTAGACCGATTGGGTTGAAATTTGGTACACATATTCATTCCTGTGACCCAAGCACAGAGGTGTGACGTGAATAGATGAAATCTGTATGTGGGAGGTAATTTTTGGGGGGGAAGGGGAAAATGAAAAAAAAAAGTTTTGAAAACTGCATCGTGTGACTTATCAAATGAATTGTCTGGTTGAGACAATCTTAAATGTATTTTTTTTGTAATTTTAAAATAAATGGTTTCCAAGTTATTCAAGAAAATAGACGAAATTTGACCATTCCCCCTCCCCCCTTATCTCCGAAACTACTGAACCTAAAATTTTGAAAAAAATACAGTAATTAGTTTTCTACTTATAGATTATAGGAAAATCAATAAGAAGTCCATATCTGTATATGGGAGGTAATTTTTGGGGGGAACGGGAAAATTAAAAAAAATATATTTGAAAACTGCATCGTGTGACATATCAAATGAAAGGTCTTATTGAGACAATCTTAAATATATTTTTATTATAATTTTAAAATAAACAGTTTCCAAGTTATTCAAGAAAATAGACGAAATTTTACCATTCCCCCCCCCCCTTATCTCCGAAACTACTGAACCTAAAATTTTGAAAAAAATACAGAAATTAGTTTTCTACTTATAGATTATAGGATAACCTATAAGAAGTCCATATCTGTATATGGGAGGTAATTTTTGGGGGGGGAAAGGGAAAATTTAAAAAAAAATTATTGAAAACTGCATCGTGTGACATATCAAATGAAAGGTATTGTTGAGGCAAACTTAAAAGTATTTTTTTAGTAATTTTAAAATAAATGGTTTCCAAGTTATTAAAAAAAAATAGACGAAGCTTGACCATTCCCCCCCCCTTATCTCCGAAACTACTGAACCTAAAATTTTGAAAAAAATACAGGAATTAGTTTTCTACTTAAAGATTGTAGGATAACCTATAAGAAGTCCATATCTGTATATGGGAGGTAATTTTTGAGGGGGGGAAAGGGAAAATTAAAAAAAAATATTTGAAAACTGCATCGTGTGACATATCAAATGAAAGGTATTGTTGAGACGAACTTAAAAGTATTTTTTTTGTAATTTTAAAATAAATGGTTTCCAAGTTATTCAAAAAAAATAGACGAAGCTTGACCATTCCCCCCCCCCTTATCTCCGAAACTACTGAACCTAAAATTTTGAAAAAAATACAGGAATTAGTTTTCTACTTATATATTATAGGATAACCTATAAGAAGTCCATATCTGTATATGGGAGGTAATTTTTGGGGGGGAAGGGGAAAATTTAAAAAAAAAATTGAAAACTGCATCGTGTGATATATCAAATGAAAGGTCTTGTTGAGACAATCTTAAATATATATTTTTTGTAATTTTAAAATAAATAGTTTCCAAGTTATTCAAGAAAATAGACGAAATATTAAAATAACATGGTAAATCACTCAATATTGTGCGTACCAATTTGGGTCAGATTAAAAAAAAACGTGGTAGGTAACATCGTACGGAACCCTCTTCACGCGAGTCCAACTCGCACTTGTTTTTTACTATAAATTTTGCACCGGTTTTTTACTATAAATTGCAAGACGTTCAAGTTCATTTAAATTGAGCCATTTAGTTTTTCAACATAAATTACTGTTTGGTTAAGGTCAGATTTTATCTACGTTAAATTCATATCCTTTTCAGATTACTTTCATTTTTTTCCTCGCAATTCATGCACAAATGCTTCCGAGAACAACTCGCTATCTTCTCATAACTTGGAAGTCCCAACATTAAATTGAATTTCTATTAATCGACCAAGTTCTGGGTACCGCTAAATCATCCTAGTTGAGCCGGGTGTAACTGGGCATAACCGATTGTAACCGTCGTAATAGGCCACTATAACCGGGTATCGGTTTTAGGGTATACCCGGCCGGTCTGGGGGACGGTAATCACTTTAAAATTTATATCACTTTACGGTACGTTTACCCGGTTTTTTTGGAAATTTGTTGCTTGCGTACGTGGAATATAGACGCAATTTGTTATTGTTATTATATGGTTTTGAAAGGAAATATTGTTCCCTTGTACCTTTAATATTAAGCCACATTCACTTATAAACCGGCTTCAAAAAAGGAGGTTCCTCAAATCGACCGTATATACTGGGTGTAAGGGACAGCCCTCCGCAAGCTTACAAATGAAAAAAAAATCAGCCTCTCCATACAAACTGTCCAATCAAGTTTATATTTTCTATGGTGAACTTGATTTTTTTTCATTTCCTAAAAAAAAAAATTGTGGTAGATTGTTCAGTTTCGTCTGCAGAGCAAGCCCTGAAAATATGCCTTTTTATGTTTGTTTGCGGATAACTTCATCGTTTATGAACCGGCTTTGATGATTCTTTTTTTGTTCGAATAAATATTATTTTAAAGGTGGTCCCATGATAATGAAATCAGGGTTTGATGATGAAAGACCAGAGAAATCGAGGGTAAGTTCCAAAAATCGTAGGGGCGACTAGTGTGTTTTTATGGTAATGGACTGTCACACTAAAAAACAATCTGTACCTTTAGTTGCTTTTCTCGTTGCAGTTCCGTAGTGTCCTTAGTCTCAGTTCCGCTACTTCATATCATATAGATTGGAAAATTACGGCTGATGAAGGTTGCCAGTTACCTACGAGCACAAAATACAAATCTTTTATACTGTACTGGTGGCCTACCATGAACTCTTAAAGCGATCCAGTTTAGGCTGTGGAAAAGAGATGGCGCTAGACGACTTGTATAGCTCTGTCTCTTTCCCACAACCTAAACTGGATCGCATTAAGAGCTCGTGGTAAGGCCTCAGATTCCTGTTTTTATACCACGTTTTTGTACATATTCAGGCACTGTTTGCAAAAAAGGAGGGCCCGATCAAAAAAAAAAATGTTGATGACTGTATTGTATAAACCAATAAACTATTATTAGTATTATATTCCTAAAATCGAATAATCCAGTAAAATAAAAATAATACAACGAATTGAACAAATAAATAAAGGAGTGAATAGATCACTTTTACGCAAGCGAATTTAAAGCGAAACAGGCACGAGGGTAGAAAAAAGCAAGTTATCGCTTAATAAAAAAATACTCAATAAAAATACATAGTACAAAATATACATGTCGAATTGAGAACCTCCTCCTTTTTTTTCGTCGGTTAAAAAACAGCTCTATGCCAACACAAACCAACGATAAAACGAAGGTACATACTCGTAGAAATTATTAAATAGCAATTTTATTCGTCACACCAATTATTTTACAGTCAATTCTATCAATAGTCAATTTAGAAAACGTCGATTAGCGTCTTTTTTTCCTTGTAATTCCCGCCACCCCATCACAATTACACGTTGTTATATAAAATTGAGCAATTTTCACAATCATCCTGTTTTTTTCAAGCCAATCATTTTGCGGAAATGTTAAAAGTTTCCTAATAACTGCTAGCTATAAAGAAGATTAACTTTGGAAGAAGTTCTTTTAATTCCATTTAAGAAAGAAATTAGAATTTATTGTTTTTAAAAAATCGTTAAAAAGTTGCTCTGTTGTTGTGTCCAAAAGGAGGGTTGTGTTGAATTTCAAGGACTTTAATTTTGAAATAGGAAATTGTTAAGACTGGCTACGTTTTAATGAAAATATCTACACTAATATTATAAAGCAAAAAAAAAAATGCATTGTAATGAACTAATAAATAAACTCAAAAACTATCAGCATTATCATGAGTTTTCAGTTACTCTGCTGTAAAGTAAACTGGAACTTAGACATTGTCAATTGACAAATTTCAAGGAAAAAATAGTTCCTTCTTTGCACACCAGAGGCGCTGTTCCATTTTTCCATACAAGAAACGCTTTAAATACTGGGAAGACGCTGTAAAGTAAAATAGTGAAAACTCGTGATAAGGGCTTTGGACCAGTTTCAAACATTAAAAAAAAAATCCATTGAAATTAATTTAATTTTTTAAGTTTAATCATTTTTAAAACCAGTTTTTCGTCTTTGAGTTTTTACATTACAAACAATAACCCATTATTGTAGATAACTATACTTGTAGGTTCTTCAGGCAACTTGAAGCGACGAAAGATGAATGAAATATTAAAAGGTTCATTCGTTCATTCACTCAAAGTTTCATTCATCGTAAATACATTTCGATCAGCCATCATTGTCAGGCCAATCAGCGCTGTGAATAAATAGCAGTCATTCAGTTGCCATTGTACCTATTACAATTACGGGTGTCATTTGTTATCGGCAGACATTTGTGACGGATAAGTTGGCAGTAAAGAATTATATTTAAGACGCGGACTGACTACGATTTTAATCGCTTATGACCGCGTAAACTATTGTCACCACTATGGAGCGTCAATAAGATTGAAAATTGAAAAAATGACATTTGTGTTGAAATGTGACGTAAGCTGCGAATGGGCATTTATTTTACTGCTTTTCTTTAGATTATTTAAAATATAGACATAAAATTAAATAATGGTTCGGTTAAAGTTTAAAAAAAATGGAAAACCTACTAAATTCTTAAAAAAAAAACTGTTGTTATCGCTGGAAATACAGAGATCTTCGACGTCAAAGTTTATTTTTGTGCTACAACTTCCCAATTTTTATTGGGAATATCAAACTCTTATTTATTATTCTGTTCGGTTTAAATTCTTCTTTATACCCTTCTCTGTTCACTGTATTTTTCGCGTTGCTTATTTTTATTACATTACGTCATACTCGACGTTCTAAGAAACCAATTTTTGGGAATATGAGATAAGACCGCGCCTTAAGGCCCATTTACACGTTGCAAGAACTTGCATGCGATTTGCAATTTTTTTTACGTGATAAAATCATCGAATGAGTCCTCCCACCCAGGGCAGGACGGAAGGGACTGTCAAACTTGTACTGACCATAATCCACGGTGTCCTTCGATAGCCCTTTACGTCCCGGAGTCACAGTTACCTGATAGAGTCTCGCGACCCCGGCAGGCTTTGGTCCTTTAAAGGGGCCCCGTCACGTTGCTGACAGCTCTTTGAGGCGCGTGTGGAACACAACGCGCCGTCGACCCGGGCATGGTCCATATTCGGACAGCGAGTCGCCCATTATTCGCCGTCCGCATGACCGCGCCGGTGATCGTCTGGTGACGTCTGTTGCCGTGGGCGTCTCCCGCGGCGGTTGGACGCTGTCCTCTCCCTCACGCGTCCCGCCTCCTGTGCGCTTTGCACGCAAGATTGAATACATTGTGGACTATTATTGGATAATGAAATCAGATGAACAAACAAATACCGCTATTTAGTTAAACTTGTGGGCGAATCTCATGCAATTTCTTGCATCGTCTAAATGAGGCTTTATAATGAGTGATGCTCAATTGCCGCCAATTTCAGTGTTTTATGGTGTTACATAAAACTTAATTACACTGCCACGCTACTACATTCTTTCTTCACAAGCGAGTATACATTCCTTATTTTCTAAACCAAGATCATACCAAAACAAAAATTAAAAAAAGAACTTCGTACTATGAAAATTTAAATCCAGTTACAGGAAAGCAACGTAAACATACGAGTATTATATAAAAAGACTGTTACCTTAAGCGGTAGTTAATTAAAAACTAAACTACAGTGACGGTATGAGCCCCCCGCTCCCCGCCCCCCACGACTATACGACTACAACTGCTGCCAATTTGCATTGCAATCGTTGACAATGCACTTTTTTGGGTTCCGCAGGTGCGAAACATAAACGATTTTTAAGGATTTTATTTTGTATACAAATCAGTGCAAGAGTTGTTCTTTTGAGTTGGGTTATTAAGAAATAGCAATGGTGGCTAAGTAGTGATTGCTCAGACTTTGCAAGAAAAATATCGTGATTAATCAAAGAAACCATAGAATTACCATCCTAACCTCATTGCTATACCTACCACCAATTCACACTAAGCGTTTCCAAACGTCTTTAATAATGTGGACTGCAAAGGAGTGGAACTCTCTGCCTGCGTCTGTTTTTCCGAATATATACAACCCTAATCTCTTCAAAGTTAGCTCGTCCCAAGGCCTAGAGCAAACCCATTACACAAAAAAAACATAATTATGTATGACATAAGGTAAAGGTTTTGGTTGTAGCTTGAAAATAAATGTTTGTAATTTTAACCCTTCTTGGTATGTAAACGTTTTAAACGCAATTGCCAGTTATCTAATGGTTGATTACTCTCTAGTGTGTTTTGTTTTCCAAGCGAGGCCGTTAACCAACAAACAACCAATTTATATAAATATTAATCCCAACAGCTCAATAACACAGTTACTGTTGTTCATATCCAGTGGCGTAGCTAGGGCCAGAATCAAAACTTGTTTGGGGCCCTTATGTATTATCTAAGTGTATAGTTTTGCAGAATGAAGACAATAGCATCCTGACTCGTGTAAGTGCTCATTCACACTAATCCGACAAGACGATTCGTGTTTTTTGACGAATCGTCTTTTTTCGTGAATCGTTTTATTTGATTTGTATGGGCGGCTATACGTTTAATTGCCCTTGTTCACACTATTACGGTATCGTGAAAAATTACGGATACGTCTTTCGTCTTTCCAAAACCTTCAGTTTTAAATCACGAATCGTTTTGACGGACCCAGTGTGAATGAGCTGTAACTAATGCTATTCCTGATGTCATTAAGGGAATTTTGAAATGAGCTAGATAAATGAAAATCCTGATTGACTGATAGTAGCTCATTTATATTTTTAGCTGAAAGCGATTTCACTTTTAAAAGAAAACTGCGTAAACTCTATTTAAGTCACAATAAATAGCTCTCTTTTTTCAAGTCTAGTCATAATAGTTATTATTAAGTTATATGTATTTCTTTTTTCATTGTTGCTATAATATTGTTTAGTTTATTTTATCAGTATTATATGTATTAGTATCTATATTAATATATATGTCGTGAATAGCAATATTGTTTTTAATAAAAGTTGCTCAATTGATTAGTGTAGTAGTGGGGCAAACGCTGTGACGTTATGTTGTAATGGCGGCACGTGGACAGAGTCGTTTTGGGAAGTGGGGATTGTCGAACGCTCAGTTTGCATCGAGACGCGGACCAAGTCACATCTCTAAAACGAAACTGTCGGTTTGCCTAACTAAAATGTTATCAAATAATATTGTGAATTAAGTGATTGTGAACAAAAGTGAGGTTATATTAACGTATCGTGTTATTCGTGCTATACTTCAACGACACCTACGAAATGGATCCTTCACCACCGAACCGAGATGATGACGTCCTATCGCTCCGCCGTCGCTGACGTCGTCATCAGAAGTGGGATCTGGACCACGACGACCCACGTGTTCGAAATAAAGACGCCATCGACGAAAAATGGATGCGTTTGTTGAAACAACAGAACCGCATTTTCTGACACTGATTCAAGCCGTGAAAAAATCTACTACGTCGTCACATGGCTTTCGATTACCGGATTTAAATCCTGACAAACAAGATGTGGATGCACGTGCTTGGGTGACGACTGCAGAGATGTGCTTGATGGACCGGGACCAGCGTGGCGCCCCGCTTATGGTCGCTATAAGCCGTGCGCTGTGCGAGCAGTGGTGGGTGCAGTGGCAGCGGACCAGTTGACGGCACGGCGCGACGCGGCGCGTCGATGTCTGAGTTGTTCAACCAACATCAGGCAGGATACAACACAGGTGAATTGTTTCATTTTTACTTACGATTCTGGTGCTGAAAGCTCGTGTTTTGCATCGAAATTTTGTGGTAAACGTGTTTGTAATGTTGTTGTTAAGACTGGTATAGGTCAGACACGAGTATTCAGTCCAGAACAGATTTTATGTTGTGTAGTGATTAACGGGTGATCATCCTCTTGAAATTTTGTTCATGTCCATGCCCGACAATTATTAGCAAAGTGAGGTCGCGATTAATTAAGGGTTTTTCTGTAAACATGCCGACATGTTTGCATGCCAACTGAGCTTTTTAAGTTAACGAAAGTCCTTTGTGTAAATTCAGTGAGGCGAACGTAGAGTTGTGTGCAACCGTGTGAAGGTTGATTCAAACGACTGTGGTACATGGCCTAGGATAGTTGTTAGTGGCCTAGGGTAGTGATTGCTGTATTTTCAATTACCTATTCCCGATGTTTCATTTAATTGAAGGTTTTAATGATACAGTAGAGTTCTGAAATTTCCTTATTTTTGCCGACGAACTGAATCTAGAGTTTGGTCAGGAATGACCGAGTGAAACAATATTCTGTCGTGGACTGTTTTGTGTTTCAGTGGGATATCCAGACACGTGGCCAGCTACAACAAGAGCTGCAAGCGGTTTCTTTTATGAAGAAAAGCTACCTAGCGATGACCGCGATGCCCCTGAAAAGTGCTGTGAAGCCTCTGAAGTGTTTTACCTGCCACGGCGCAATGAGAGGAGCAGCGCCGACTCCGGGTCATCAAGGCCTGTTAATTAAAAGAGGTTTGACCTGTGCCTCCTGAACGCGTCGACTGGGACCCTATCCGGTGAGCAATTTTCATTTCGTTACGACTCTGGTGCCTTGAGTTCTTTATGTTGACTATCGCTGGTTAAGCGTTAGTGGGTTAATATCACTGGTTAAGCTTTATTATTATTACTACTTAACCAGATAGGATTTGTAACGCTGGTTAAGCGCTACAATGTTAAGTACTGGTTAAGTACTTCAGTGATTTACACTACTGGGTAAGTGGTGATGCATAGAGCTGGTTAAGTGCTGTGGATTTGAGGGAGAATGCCTGAGGTTCAAGTACCTTTTTGAAGTAGAGGTGTTGAGTTGGATGATAGTGTGGAATCTTAGGTCGGCTGGTCAGACCGTACCAGTAGCCATTTCGTAGCCGTAATCCGTATCTTATTGACATCCCGGTGTCCATAGAAGCGCGGTGCGCGGGTGGCTCTGGCAGAGGTCGGGTCTCATAGAGAAGAGACTAGAGTCATGGGGACTCGGCGTTCTTGAGGAACGTAGCGAAACAAACAGAGGTTTGTTAGCCGGGCTAGTGTTAGCCATAGGCCACGAATTTGATTCCTGCTTTTTGATGATTAGTTTCTTGCATTGTAATGATACAATTGCAAAGGTACTTGGTTGCTCTGGGATTTTCGGTCAATCTTAATTGTGTTATGTTTAGTGTTTGAACTTAAACTTTACTTGGCTTAACTTTATTTTGATTTTCAGCGTTGCGTCAGGATTGACCGAACGGTGTGTACAAGTTATTTTTTTTGTAGAAGAGGAAGTTGGCTGAACAAAGAGAAAGCTTCTGCCTATGACAAGAAACCTTTTGACTCTACAAAGGCCAAGTTACAATCTTGACTATTTAAAATTGTAGAATTACTTAGATGGTGATCGTTACCTACTGAAATCTTTGACTGATAATAGAACTTATTAGTACGCCCACGATCGCGTCCGAAAGATTCCTCCAAGTAGTCTACCTGATGGGTTAGATTTGGTTAATGTAGAAGATGGTGAGGAGGGTGCCTCCACCAGTAAATAGAACACATACCATAGCTTTTTGGTCGCGGTGCACGCACTAGTCTGTAGTCGTAACTGCAACTCACTGTGGAGTTGTTCAGAGCGCGATGGGCAGCTAGTGGTGTACCATAGTTTTTGGTCGCGGTGCTCGCACTGGTCTGTAGTCGTAACTGCAACTCACTGTGGAGTTGTTCAGAGCGCGCTGGGCAGCCAGTGGTGTACCATAGCTAATTGGTCGCGTCGCACGCACTAGTCTGTAGTCGTAACTGCATCTCACTGTGGAGTTGTTCAGAGCGCGATGGGCAGCTAGTGGTGCGGCGGGGACTAATAGAGTTTTGAAGGACAATATTTGTTTGGTCATGTTATGACCTCAGAGTCGCGGACTCGATGAAGTGATGGTCGTATCACATGAGGTGATGACGATACTGGTGCCAATTATGTATTGACACTGGCTGCTTGTAGCAGCCGGGCCATGAGTGGTGTGTTTTCCTTTTGAGATTTGATAATTATGAGACTTGGAGGAACCTTTTGTGTTTAAGTTGTTAATATGATTCTGAAGTTTTTGATTTGAGTGTAGCTATTATGATAACGCGTTAAGGTCAGGTTGGTCGAGTTCTCAAAAATGCCTCAAAGTTGGTTATCATGTTACAGATACACACGAGGACGTGTAACTCGTCAGGCTGGCCGTGTCGTGAATAGCAATATTGTTTTTAATAAAAGTTGCTCAATTGATTAGTGTAGTAGTGGGGCAAACGCTGTGACGTTATGTTGTAATGGCGGCACGTGGACAGAGTCGTTTTGGGAAGTGGGGATTGTCGAACGCTCAGTTTGCATCGAGACGCGGACCAAGTCACATCTCTAAAACGAAACTGTCGGTTTGCCTAACTAAAATGTTATCAAATAATATTGTGAATTAAGTGATTGTGAACAAAAGTGAGGTTATATTAACGTATCGTGTTATTCGTGCTATACTTCAACGACACCTACGAAATGGATCCTTCACCACCGAACCGAGATGATGACGTCCTATCGCTCCGCCGTCGCTGACGTCGTCATATACATGTCTTTGATTTTTTTTTGTACCCTACCACAATATTCTCTTATTTAACCCAAAGTTTGACTGGCAGAGAATGCCTTGTGGCATTAAGTCCGCCCTTGTACCACTTTATGTACATGAAGTTTAAATAAATAAATAAATTTATGACAACTACACATCCTTTTTGAAAATTGAGCTATGTTAGTAGTTCGATAATTGGAGCTTTATGGCCGCGATAAGTTTTCATTTAAGAGCAATTTTTTATGTTTTTGTTTTTATTCCAATCGTCGGGGGCCCTTGATACTTAGGGGCCCTGCATAATTGATAAGGACATGGGCTGATAAGGAGGTAGCTACGCCTCTGTTTATACCTACAGAACTTTCCAAAAAGCCACATGTTCGCACTTGTCCGGTTAATTTTCCTTTCGGTTCTCGGCAAATGGCGGCCGCGGCGATTGCAGCGCGCCAAATAGGCGTATTATATTAATTTAAATGTTAACTAGAATGTCCTCCATAGCGCAACGTTTGTGCTCGCTATTTCTTTATTTATGTAAACGTTTAGGATGAAAACGATTTACATTATGTTTATGATGTAGTTTTGCATTGTTTGTGTGGAATTTAGAAACATTATATTGTAGTGGCTCATAACTGTCTACTGCTAAACATGGGCTGACATTATTTGGCTGTTAGAGCGCTAGTGCATACATTTAGGTCGTTATTATTGTGAAGCTTTCATAATCAATTAGGTTTAAACTATCGAGAGGGCTTTTTGAGTTTGAAAGTCATCAAATAATTCTAGTCTAGTTCCTTTGCACATTTGAGGGACTTTAAGGTAACCCTGGAAAGAGCAACTGAAAGAACACAGTGATTTTGGTCAGTACAAATACCGGCACGGTTCTTGAGCGCTCGGCGTAAGAGTGGGGATCGCTGTGCACATCGTAAACTTATCGACAAATGAAACGCACAATAAAACAAATAAAATGCACAAAACAACAAATCCCGAGTGGCGGCTAAACGCTATGCGCTACGGCACGCTACGCGGGCCAATCACTACACTTTCCCCGCCCCCGTTCCTCACTTCATCTACTAAAGGGACCTAATAACTTACTTCTGCGCAGGTGAAGGTCAGCGCTCAAGATCCATGCCGGTAACTGTAACAGTCTGATAGACCCTTCCATTACACTTTGAGTGACAGGACTATTTCATGATTTTTCAACATACTTAATTACGTTCTTGCAACATAATTGATACTAGTGCAGGCGTCAGATAATTATTTGTAGTTTGTTAAAATATATTTTTAAAGGTATTTCTTTTTAATTTATTAAGACAGTGCCTCGACCAAGACTATAGATTTTATAGTGCATGGTGACAGTCTAAGAGAGATAACGTTGAAAAAATAAAATATTAATTCTAAGTCACTTTTTTTTTTTTTGCGTGGTAAAATCATCAAATGAGTCCTCCCACCCCAGGCAGGGCGGGAGGGACTGTCAGACTTGTACTGACTAAAATCCACGGTGTCCTTCAATAGCCCTTTATGTTCCGGGGTCACGGTAATGAGATAAGTCCCGCGACCCCGGCAGGCTTTGGCCCTCTAGAGAGGGGGCCCCGTCATTATGCTGACGCTCTTTGAGGCGCGCGTGGAACACAACGCTCCGTCGACCCGGGGATTCTAAGTCACTTTGGAAAGTTTTATTTAAAATATAAAAGAAGAAATTTGAACACTTCCTTTGTGTAAACACAAGAGGTTTTTTTAACGACTCATTCGTCAACTCGCGCGCAATTAACTCGCTCGATCGAGCGAGTTGGCACATTCCGATTTTAATTATTTTTGTTGTCGTCAACTCGCGACTGAGCGAAAATTTACAGTCGTCTACAAAAGTGTTTTTATAAATTTAACATTTAATTTAATTGAACCTACTTCACATGTTTAAGACATGAAACGTATAGAGTAAGTTAACTAATTGTCAGGAGGTCGTCTTAGAGGTGAAATTCTGCTCGCGGTTCGAATCTTTCTTTCCAAAGAAAAGCTTTTGTTAAGTAACCATTTGGCGAAATTACTCAATGATTTTATGTATAATAGGGTATACACCGTGTTCCGGACGATATACATAAACTTCGACCAGATGTTCAAACCACGGAAGTAAGCATTTTTCATTATGGACACATTAATAAATTCTTATTTTTTATTTTTTGTTAATTTTCATCCAAACTAAATACCTAGACGTAAATAACCCGATATGCATGCCTCTTTATCCGAATTGGCAACGTCATTCATAACATTTGGCGGGCTGAAACAAATGAAATGCAAATAGTATTTGATAGATTTCAAATTAAGATACTTTCTCACTGCATAGCTCAATTAAATTTCATTAAATGAAATTACAAATATCTTTGTAACGAAGCCTTTTTAAGTACTACTTCCTTTGTTGGATTTGATTTGTAAAAGCCATAGAAGTATTTGCTAAAGTTTATGGATAACGTGAAGAACACGGTGTATATTTTAACATCGAAGATTAAAATATCTACGCTTAAAATATCGATGTTCAAAAACATCGAAAATTTAAATATCGATTGTAACAAAATATCGAAAAATGTTACATTTACGCTTAAAACGTCGAAGATTGAAATGTCGATTGATTAAAATGTCGAATGATTCAAAATATCGAATGACATTATGCCTAAGTTCAAAATATCAACGTTTAATACATCGAAGTTCATAATATCTAAGTTCATAATATCTACCTTAAAAATACCTACTAGTACAAATATCGCACAGAAACCGGATAAAAAGTCGGACTTGCTTTTGCATCCTTAGTCAAATTGCTGATTACCACCTATCAAGTTAAGTCGACGGAACCTCGTTTCGCGGGGCTCCTATTTCTGTTTGCAAGGTTTAAAGTAACCTAACACGAAGAGGATGGCGGGGTCTTTTAATTATCGATTTTATGGTCGTTCGATATTTTCATTTTTTGTAGGTCATTTTGAACTTTTTTGAACTTTTTTGAAACTGGTGCCATTTTCGTTGTTTGGCAGGGCCTGTCCATACTGTATAAGTCAATGACTGCACCAAACTAAATGAAAATTTTATGGGACCAAATGGCAGAAATACTGTATCAAACAAAAAATATCATCGAAATCGGACCAGAAACCTCGGAGTAATCGGTGTAGACAATGTTGAAAACTTTTTAGGTTGTCCGATTTCGGTAAAATTTTAATGGGATTATTCGGGAAGTACCCCTTTCCAACAAAAAAAAACAAAGAATTTTTCAAATCGGTTGGTAAATTACGGAGTTATGCCCGAACAAACATTAAAAAAATATATAAAGTATACAGGGTGTCCAGTAATGAATGGATAACCATGGAATGGGTCATAGTAGAACTAAAGGTGATTCAGAAAAAAATTCAAAAAAAAATCAATACCGAGTATTTCCTAAGAGATGTCACTTTCAAAAATATTGATAATTTTTGGTACCCTACTTTACATTCTTGCACACCACGACCACAAATTGATGAATTCCATCATTTTTTTACTGTTAAAATAATCTACATTAACTGAGCTGATAGAAGAGCAATAAATAGTAACACTGTTAATACACGGCTTTTCAAAAAATTAACTCGAATTCGTGCTTTAGTGAAAAAAAAAATTCGTTATGACAAAGTTTAAGCAACCATAGCATGAAAAAAACGTATGACAACACACGTGACCAATAATTTTAATATAATGTGCACTTAATGCAGATTTTTAAATGGTATTACTTATCATTTGTACCTAATGTAAATAATGAATTATTGCTAATTGTGTTTGAAAGGAGAGAAAATTGCTGCTGAGAAAAGTTTGTAATATTCAGGTATTCCAGGTAAACCCCACACATTTTAAGAATTTCACCGAAGTAAAAAAAAGTCTCATCTTCTAGATGCTTCGAATGACACCTATTTCAAATTTGTTGGAAACCTTCACCCACCTTCACCCAGGTTAGGTTACGTAAGCCTCTTCTGAATCGCCTTTAGTTCTACTATGACCCATTTCAAGGTTATCCATTGAATTCATTACTGGACACCCTGTATAAACATCCGAATTGAGAACCTCCTCCTTTTGGAAGTCGGTTAAAAAAGTACATTTCTTTTATTTTAAATTCAAATCGTACAACGCCTTATACTTATAAAGTAGGTTTCTATATTGAATTTATTATAACACTTTTATAGATGACTGTACCATTTTTCGCTCTAGACGCGAGTTGACGACAACAAAAATAATTAAAATCGGAATGTGCCAACTCGCTCGAGCGAGCGAGTTAATTGCGCGCGAGTTGACGAATAAGTCTTTTTAACAAACAAACGAGCTGTGATATTATAATAAGCTTATAAAGTCGCGCCAGGTGGAAAATCGAACGGAAACCAATGACGGTATAATTTTTATAAGCCTGTATTTTTTGATAAAAGGACCCAATATTATGTTGGAGTTACTTTTTATTTTGAAAATATAAATTGAGGATTCACGCTCATAATGTAATTAAGCAAATATTTGGACGCTGGATGCAGGTCGCTTCCAACCGGTATATGTGGAGATCTAAAGGGGAGGCCTATGTTCAGCAGTGGACGTCCTATGGCAGAGATGATGATGATGATGATGATGAAATTAATATTTCAGTATCTTGAAATCAATCTACTCTAGACTCCAAACGATGCGATGAATATTCTTGTTTGTACAATTTTTTACGGGCCCATTTTCTGCATTGGGCTTTGGATCTTATCTTCTTGAAATGAATAAACTCAAAAACAACTGACCTGATTTACAATATTCTTTCTCCTGTATAAAAAGCTTATAGTTATTCCTGTGAGATTCCAGGAAGTTAGTTAAATAAGTATATTTGAGGTGTACATCATGTCCTAAATCCTCAGAGCTACGAGTATCAATATTTCATACTGTCAGTATGAGTGGGAAAACTCATTCGATTATTTTTCGGTAGATAAATAATTAAACGTGATCTCCTTTACATAACTATTTAAAGAAATATTTACGTCCCATCTAATGAATTTGTTATCAACACGAAATTAAATCAGTCCAGCGCTGGGCCTAAGCCCAGCCGGAAGGCCGTTCCCTTATGTAAATGAGTACAATATATGAGCGATGTAAACCGGCCGTGATTTACCGCCGCTAAAACTTACGGATTCAATTACTTAGGAAATACATAAATCATGTGGTCTTGATGCCGCTCTGGTAATATTGTTGTCGGTGGTGGGGGTTCCCGGTTAGTATGGGGCTTTTGATACTGTCTTCTGTCTGTGAATGTGCAGAAGAAAAAATAAAAACATTTTTGGAATTCTGGGGACACACTAACGGGAAATGCCGTTGATTACCATAATGATAGACGTTTATACGAACATCTACCGTTTTACTACAAAAAAGTTAAACATCTGTTGAACACTTGTCAAAAAAAAACAGCATACTGCAAAACCGCATTTGTCGTTGATATAAGAGTGTTTTGCAGTTACACTTTTTTTAGACAAGTGTTCAACAGATAACTATTTAACTTGTTGTGGTATGATGGTAAGGGTTTAAAAAAATTGGTCATTATGGCTTTCTGAATTTGTTTTTCTTTAAGATTCCTTAGAACTGTTACCATTGTGCCACAACCGAATTCACTGTATTGTTATACTAACTAAGCTTGTCAAAGGAAGTAAGTACATTATGATTTTACTGCTCGTAAAATTTTATGGAGCCTCCAATAAGGTGTTGTCACAAGTCGTTTCATGAAAGCCTATTAACGATTATGTTTCCCCGCGGGCTAACAAACGAATTGTGCATTAATCAAAGAGCCGTCGTTGTTATTAAATACTCAACGATTTTGTAATGGACTGATGATTTATAGGGTACCTGAGGAGAATGTGAACGGTATTGTTGCTGTATCGAACATAAAGTTGTAGTTGAAACAGCGTATAACGCTGCAGAAACTTGCATGCAATGCTAAACTTAGGTGCCCTAAAATGGAATACCTCAGAACCGTCCCGCTTTGTTAGAAGTGGAAGGAACTGCCAGACTCGTATTGACTAAAATGAACCTGTTTCTTTATTTGCCCTTTGCGTTCCAGTACTCTGGTGCCCTTTTAAATAGTCCCGCGAATCAGAATGATATAAAGATTTTTTAGCTGAGATATAAATACACACCTAGACCCAGAACAAGGTACTTGTAGATCATACAAATATTTGTTCCGTGCGAAGATACACTCGCGACACGCTGCGGAGCAGTCGAAGGCTCAGTCACTGCATCAACAGTGCCATCAAACCATTAAAACAAAAGAGAGTTTAATACAATGACGTTAACAAGAGCACCTTCATTTAATACCTACTTCAGGACTGTCTTAGCAGTAGGTCAAACGAGTTACGTTGGAAATACACGGAGTGTTATTGTGTTTTCAATCGATATTCCGCTTAGTGAACGATTCTCTTGGATGGAACTGATTTGGTCGATTATGGAATAATCCTTCGGATAGATGGGAAATTGTTTCTGTTACCGACATTTACTTTAAATAATTACTATTAGTTTAAAAAACTAGTAAACACGCTTTTAGCACGCATGAAAAATTACAATCTTCGTATTCCTGTCGTCGAACCTTTTTGATTGATACCCATGACATAGTAAGAATTTAGTAAGAAAATGTCATTTCGCATTATTTTCAGCAAAACCTTTCATTTTATACCCATTACATGAGGGTGGATTTCAAATAGCCAGTCCGCCATCTTGGGGAGGCCGCCATATTAGATTTGTAATGACGTTTCTTAGCTAGTCATGTATTGTCTCCAGAAATCAGAGCGTGTGCAAAATTTCATCCTAATCGAAGACCGGGAAGTGGGTCAAATTAAGATTCCAAGATTTTCTTACATTGTTACAAGTGAAGCTAATATAAGCGTGTTAAAAAGAGCTTAAATGCTTTTAAATATTAGTAAAACCCAAACAATAGGGTAAGAGGAATTCAGGCCTTAGCCTTTGTGTTAGTGAGATCTGAAGGCCGGCAATACATTGATTGCTTGAAGTAGATAGTATCGAGTGCTTCATGCTGCGACTTTTTTAACGTACACATGTCAAAACCGCTCGTATAGTCGAGTTGTTTCAGGAGCACTTAGCAATGGATTGCAGCTTCAAGCACTTGTGTTGACTGCTTTCGGTCCGTGTGCTCCTACCGAGCAGACCGTGCTCAGTCCTAAGAGTAGGAAAATATAAGAACTGCAACGTTTTCATTCCGAATACATCTCTCTATATCGCCATTTTAACTAGTCTTATCTCTAGGAAATGTTGGTGGCATATTGGACGGCCTGCCTGTATGAACTTTATGTCAAAAACATAGTTCTCATACATATCACTTACTTTGCATATATTATGTATGTCACATATCATGTCTCTGCTAGTTATATTTCCGTATGACTTGTTATCAAAACGGAAAATGAGGACTTCATTTTCCGTCATACGGTACAGCGGAAGTGTTTATGAATTGTAGCTTGGAAGGTATACTTGAACGTTGCTTATTTTATGGTAGACGAAGAAAGAGAAAGAAAGAAAGAAAGAAAAAGCTTTATTGGACTCACACAGGACAAAACAACAACATTACATTAAAAACAAGGAAAGGTAAAAATTAAATAAAAGAAACTTAAACAATTAAAATAAAATAACCAATTTTCGTCCTGTACGAGGCCAAAAGGCCAAGGAAAAAAAAGTCACAGCGCTGGTTTTCAGATAGGGCCCAAAAGTGATGTCACGGTCAGATATACGTACAGTGATAAATAATTATATATTTATGAGGATATATAATATAGCAATATACAGGTAAAATATAAAATAAATAAACTTACAATTTGTTAATATGCTGCACCCGACGTAACTGCTTGTCTATGTCATGTTTGTCAATAGTTGGCAACACTGACAGACAGAGACGCGAGCGCAGATAATAGACAATCATAAAAATGTGACAGTTTGTGCATACAATTTAAACACGGTAGACCAAAACATAATTTAGATATAATTTGGCTATTGTGCAGCGAAAGGTGAACAAGTTGCAAGATTTCCGTTTGAGTACGAATAAATTGACGTAAATAATAAAGTTACGAGTACCATAACAGTGACAACAACCGAAACGGAGTCAGATTGCAAAACAAAAATGTATCTTAGAGTGCTGAGCTGTGCTGAGGAATCATTAGCAAGGGCTGGAATATGTATAAAAGAAGTTCAATGAAGTTCACACGAAGCAGTCATTAATGTAAAGGTAATATGATTACGATCTTGGCACAACGCTGCTACTATCGTACTGAACGGTAGTGCTGCCTGCCATGTTGATTGCGATGCAGGAGGCAGGTGGGGGCTTCCAAGATCAAATCATATCCTAAGATGGGAATTGGGATGTGGCACACCATAAGTGCACGCAGAGAAATGTATACGAGAACTTCTGGTTGCAACCGCATTTCTAGTAATAAGTACTAAATCCTTGTTATCTCTACTACTTACTTAGTATTTATTACTAGATATGTTGTAAAGTCAACTAGTGAGTCTTGCTATCACGGTTGCAACCAGAAGTTCTCGTATAGGTAGCCAGACATTTCTCTGCGTGTGGCTAGAAACTGTTAATGAATGGGTGGCTGTATAACTGATATTTTATTTCTCCAATTTGTTACGTTTGACACTAAAAAGGGCTTTTTGAAACATATTTTTGACTGTGAATGGTTGGAAAAGTGGCTTTCCGACTGACGAAGGTGCTTAAAAAGCGACCAGTCAGTACGTCTTATATCGATTAGGTCAGGAGTGATTGCTCGCAGGACTGCATCGAAGCCTCCTACCGCATATTCTGCTTCCAATCTGCTCAATAAACCTAAAACATACTATTTCAATGGTTATCTCAGTTTTTCGGTCGCCGGACTAAACCCATGTCATAACCGTGACCTTGGATAGTCTAGGGTAATTGAAGGAACACCGTAGATTTTAATCAGTACGAGTCTAACAGTCCCTTCCACACGACCCAGAGCTGAAGAACTCAATCTAGTGGAAACTCGTTGGAGATTTACACAATGCTTTGATTGCCATGGAGTTTCTTGCCCATTGAATGGAGTTTCTTGCCCAATTGCCCATTGTATGGAGTTTCTGGCCCATTGTATGGAGTTTCTTGCCCATTCTATGGAGTATCTTGCCCATTGTATGGAGTTTCTTGTCCATTGAATGGAGTTTCTTGCCCATTCTATGGAGTTTCTTGCCTATTGTATGGAGTTTCTTGCCCATTCTATGGAGTTTCTTGCCTATTGTATGGAGTTTCTTGCCCATTGTATGGAGTTTCTTACCCATTCTGATGGAGTTTCTTGCCCATTGTATGGAGTTTCTTGTCGATTGAATGGAGTTTCTTGCCCATTCTATGGAGTTTCTTGCCTATTGTATGGAGTTTCTTGCCCATTGTATGGAGTTTCTTACCCATTCTGATGGAGTTTCTTGCCCATTGTATGGAGTTTCTTGCCCAGTCTTCTTCACACAAACCTACCCTTGCGAATAGGTGTCGAATCAATCTCATCCCATCCCATTTCCTTTAATTTTAATATTCAACGTTTAAAAGTGCCTCTTTGATGGCCTTATTGAAATAAATGATTTGACTTTGAAGACTGAACACTCCCTGTGCACCAACATGCTGTTTAATCATACCTATACTACGTTTTACACCAAGTGGGGCAGTTCATAATATCCTCCCATATATCCTCACTATCACGAAGCTTATCTATGTAACAGAGATGTTGTAGGCAGATAGCACGGCGTGGGTACCTATGTGCTGTTGTGACGGCTACGGTCACCATGGAGTTGTGAGGACACCATGATAATTAAATCGCGGTAGTAAAATGCCCTGATTTAGAAATAGACTTTGATAAGGCGACTGAGTTAAGGAAGGTAACTACTAGGATTAATTTAGCTTGAGTGTCCCAGCTTACGTCCATAGTAGGAAATCCCTGAATTAAATAAACGGTCTCTTTAACTATCGTGACAGATAAAATTTGTGAGCTTTCATAAGTATGGGTTTATAGCATATGTCAAACAGGGCTAAAAAGATTGGACATTTTTCCATACCGTTGTTCAGTTTGGTCTACACTTCCCGGGACACCTTTTATAAACAACTCATCATCATCATTGTCAACATTAACAGTCTTACTCTACCCATTGCTGACCATAGGCCTTCTCTAAATACGACAAGATTTTTTGGCCATTATCATCATCAGCCTATACATATTCTCACTGCTGGGACACAGGCCTCCTCTCTGGGGGAAGGAGAGGGCCATAATCTACCAGGGCCCAGTACGGGTTGGTAGATATCACATGGTGTTGAAATAAATTGCACAAAGTAATGCGCCTGGTTGGGTTAGAACCCACGACCTACGACTCGTAAGTCGGGGCCGATACCCCTGGGCAGTGGCGCTCATGCTCTCTTATTTTACCTACGAAGAAAAAGCTGTAGTCCTTCGCCCCACAAGAATCACAGTCACCACACATGCAGGTTGCGTGTATCAGAGCCATCGAGAGCGGAGTGCCACTACAGCGCTGGCTAGCGTTAAGAATAACACCCACCGCACCCACAGATATACCCTGGTTTATACGTAAGTGCTTAACACGTACTTATTGTTCATATTAATATTAAACTGTTTAATATGAAAGCATACGTGGAAGGCGCCTATCTTCGTCGCAGGTTTACGGCCGGTGAGTATATACATATATGGGTAACTCGCCGTCCGATCAGGGACGAGGCACAAGTCAACAGACCGTTTTGTTGTTTGCTGCAGCTAACTGACGGGTCTTGGTAGGTCTAAATGACTGCTGGAGTTGCGGGGGTGTCTTTAAAAGTAACCGTGACCCTGGAACCCTATGCGATTCAGGGCCGCGGTATATGGAAACAAAAAAAAAAACTGCCTCAGTGTTTCCGAACGCATACAACCCGAATAGGTGCGTCCACACAGAGCGCGCAGCCTCGCGAAGTATTTGCTGCGCGAGGAAACTGACAAGCGAGGCTGCTCACTCTGTGTGGACGCGTCTATTGTTTTTCGACCGAGGCACGAAATAATATACGCGAGTAAATCGAAAGCCGACACTGGATGGCTCGGGCGCTCGGCCGCTCGACCGCGGCAGCAGTGTCACTTGCCTCGCCCGAGACACGTCCACACCAACCGAGCTGCTTCGCGCGGAAAATGCCTCGCGAGGCTGCGCGCTCTGTGGGGATGCATCGCTGCTAAGTTATAGTGAACAGGGTTTTTCTGTGTAAGCTCATTCTTTCGTCTAATTTATCTCTGTCGCAGTCATTTGACCTAGACTTGAGTTAAGAGCAAATCCAACTAAAAATAAAAAAAAACATACGCCTATTCCTTTTGAGGATGAATAGCGTGATGTAAAGTAGTTAGAAAAGGAAAACAAAGAGAGGCTTTGGTCCTATTTCTTAGAACATTTTCGAAACAAAAGACCGCCTCAATTACTTAGCTCGATCCTCGTTATTAGGTCACAAATCTTGTATTCAGACGCGCGTAATCACTGTTTTCATCTTTATTCATCTCAGAAAGAAATAGATTGTAAAGATGGATACTGACTGAGAATTCGTAATGTATTTACACTATATAATATTATAAAGAGGAAAGATTTGTATTTTTGTGTGTGTGTATGTTTGTCATGAATAAACTCAAAAAAAGCTGCTGTGCCGATTTCAAAAATGTTTTCACCATTAGAAAGCTACGTTCACCCTGAGTAACATAAGCTATATATCATGTCCATCCGTGAGAAGTCGGGAAGGGCCGCTAGTACTTAATACTTTGACGGCACGTTTGGTTCGGGTTCGATTCCCGCACGGAACAAATATTTGTATGATCTGCAAGTAGATGTTCTGTGTGTTTGTGTAATAAATGAGTTTCTATATTTGTAAACGCACACACGATACAGGAGAAATTATTAGTGTGGGGCAAGGTTAAAAAAAATGTGTATTATAAAATGCAAAAATACTGTTTCTACAATAAGTAAGTCTCATAAGATTTCGACATACACGTTCACGACTTTGGTCTTAGCTGTGAGCTGTGCGGCGGGCGGCGCGAACAACACATTAATAGGTGCATCCCCACAGAGCAGGCAGCCTCGCGAGGCATTTTCCGCGCGAAGCAGCTCGGTTGATGTGGACGTGTCTCGGGCGAGGCAAGTGACAGCGCTGTCGCGGTCGAGCGACCGAGCGCCCGAGCCATCCAGTGTCGGCTTTTGTTTTGCTCGCGTATATTGTTTCGTGCCTCGGTCGAAAAACAATAGACGCGTCCACACAGAGTGAGCAGCCTCGCTTGTCAGTTTCCTCGCGCAGCAAATGCCTCGCGAGGCTGCTCGTTCTGTGGTGACACACCTAATTACTTAGAAGTACGCTAATACGCCACTGGCGTGCCTCGTGGCGTGTTTCAAACATTTCCATATTTGATCTTACCGCTCACCGCTCTGCACTAAGTTACCACTCACAGCGGCAAGATCATGAACGGACCGAAAGACGAAATCGCAGGACCGTCTGTAAATAACTAAACTAGAAACAGTAATTTAAGGAACAAGATAGATTTCTAATCATTAAATGTCTGAAAGTTCACCTCACGCAGGAGGACTGATTTTATCTTTCACTCAAAGATTACAAAAATGGCTAGACAGGGTTATCAGTCTATAATTTTTCCACTGCTGGAAAACGGCCTCTTTTCTGTTGTGGGAGTAGACTGTAATCAACCACGAAGGCCCAATACAAGTTGGTAGAAGTCACAATCATGTCATCGAATTTTCGCTAAACGACCTGCAGGTTTTTCGAAAAGACTATCCTTGCGCCAACATATCCACAGTAAAGCATCGCTACTTGTATATTTCATGTGTTGAAAGCTCCAAACAAAGTTGTCGCTCTCAAAACTTGGAGACAAACTTGGGATGTCTCATTTGTCTGCAGTTTCAGAGGCTCTTCTTCAAACAGGAACAGCTATGTCTTGGTGGTAGGAATTAATCGGTATGTAGTTAGTTGTATACAACAGTTTTTGTGTACCGAAGTGAGATAGTTATATACTACTCAAAACAAAATAAGGGCCACCTGGTTTTTATCGATTTATTAAATAATGTTTAAATATTACTAGTTACAATGACTGAATCTGATTAATATTAATGGTTTTAGATGGAAATACACAAAAATTAAATATGTATTCCAGTAAATCGTTAAAATTAACCAAATTGAATGAAAAGTGAGGAATTGCAGGAATGTATCAAGTTACATAAAATATAAAAAAAATCGAAAAAATAACGTCTTTAATGTTCCAAAGTGTTCTTTTAAGCTTCTCTTTTAACTCTGTTCTCTCTGTTCTGTTCATTTTATGAGAGGTGGAATGGTCTAGATTAAATACCGAACATTTTCTTTTGGGATACTCTACCAGCAAGTTTTCAGACAATTTATGAGATCCAGCTGCATGTTGATGGGAATTTTACTTTCTTTTTACTCTTCTTTAACTCATCTCTTAAATGCTCAATAGAACTCAGGTAAAAATCCTGAGTGTCCACTGTAACATTGTAATCCGAGCGTAAGGGAATGTGTGCACTGTTAGTCGCGTCGTGTTCGCTCGAGCATATCCTGCTTCAAGAAGAACTCAGGTATTCCTTGCTGTGCGAATGGGATAATGTGGAGTTGCACCATATTCTCTACGCAATTTTGAGGAGTTACAGTACCCTCGTTAAGAAGTGCGAGCTCAGTTTTGCGTGATAGAGATAACCGCCCCAGAGCATAACTCAGAACTCGCCAGAACAGTTTGTTTTAAGAGTGCAAGGATCTGAAATCTGTTGTTTAGATCTTCTCTACACTCTTATGAATCAGTTTTATTGAAAAAAAAATAACCCAGCAGTCATCAACAAAAAGCAATGAAGCCCAGTCAAAACAGTTCAATAAATTTTCTCCTTCGCAAATGTTTCACGATTTGCACCATACGCTGCAGTTAACTGGAGGTGAACCAAGCATCTTCTTGAGTATTGTTAGTTTTTATGGAGTCGATTCGGAATAGTGTAGTCAATTATAGGGGTGCCTGTAGCTCGACGCAATGGAGTTTATACGGTCCGCGCAGTAGATTTTAGCTCTATTTGCGCGGTTAAACAAACTTAATGGTCTTCTTGGGCTTTACTTACTTACTTTCTTCCTTGATCACGGCGTCTGGTGATATTACCCGTCTTTTAAGACCATTTTCAAGCATTTTGAACCACTCGTTGGGAATATTCCACCATTAAACCTACCTCTTCTGGCTACGGGCCCCCTGCATTAAGATGACACCCCAAGTGGCTGTTTTTGCGTCCATATGTCTCCGAATACATGACATTATGAGATTGAAAGATCATTATAGCCTGCTTGCTGTATTAGTCGAAGAAAACTCCGTTAGAAGTTTGAAAATTAAAAAACACCATACCGTAAATTCTAAGTAATCTCAAATATCTAATTAAAAAAAAGTTATGAATTTACAATTATGCAGTAGAAACAATATTAATACTTGAAAGAAACCATAACAAGATATTTAGTATTGATTATGTACCCAGAATAAGAGCAATTCTTGTTTAAAGTGCAATTTAAAAAGTGGCCCTTATTTTGTTTTGAAGAGTATATATTATATTATAATTAGCCTGAACTGTCCCACTGCTGGGCAAAGGCCTCCCTCCATTCCTTCCAACTTTCACGACTTTGCGCCACCTCTTTCCAATTCTTAAGGAAGACATCCAGTTCGTCCCGCCATCTCCTTCGAGGTCTACCGCGGCCCCGCGTCGCTGTTAAGTGAGATAGTATTTTATAAATATTATACGCATTAACGCATGCATTTCCCTCGATAGCTCGATTGGAAAGAGCGGCGGATGTACTGAATCTGGAGGTCGCAGGTTCAAATCTTGTTCGCGGTTCGAATATTTCTTACCAAAAAAAAAGCTTAGAAGTGAGATAGAATACACTTTATTATGCACACCATACAAATTACAGGTACAAAGTAGATCTTATAAATAGGGTGACACAATGGGTGGTGTTCTCGCTAAAAGCGATCTTTTCAAGACAACCTTTGGATGGATTACAAGAGACGATTGCAGAAGAGGGAGAAACAATACTGTAGGTAGTTAAACGTTAGTACTCGTATTTGTGTTTGTTACATACCGTTCCCCACGGTATCAGTTCCTTCAAAACTGAAACTTTTTTCTAGCTTCTAGTATCCTAAGTCACTTGAGAATGTTGCAGCTTTACGTCAATAAATCTGGGGAAAAAGTGTAAATTATTTAAAATCCTTTATTTTAAATAATTTACACTTTTTCCCCAGATTGCCTATTTCAAACGTACAAAGAATATTTTGTCCTTTTTTTAATATTTCTCTGTTTTTGTTGAGTCAGCAACTCGTTTGTTTTATAGTGGAAAAATACAGTACACAACATTTTCCTTGACAAAGCAAATGTAAAAAATTTGGTGTAAACATAAAAACTTTTTTGCCAAAAAAATCGACTTTTAGGTTTTAGCTGTTGCACAAACAATGCATATGGAGCATATACACAGGTCGATCTTTCGGTCGATATGCCTGGAGACTAGACGGACTATCAGTCAACAGTCGCTGTGCATGCAAAAACAAGTCGAATTGTCTTTAGACATTGGATTTTCGCCGCACGACTAGTCGCCAGGAAAATAGCCCAAAAAATAGGTTTTCAAATCCGTATAAACAAATACAAATCCGTCTATGTACGACGAAGTTATTGCCCGAATATACATTACAGAAATAAAGAAATGTGAATTGAAAACCTTCCCCCGTTTTTAAACTCGGTTAAAAATCAACTGTTTACTTAGTTCCTACCTTTTTTTTTTTAGGGTGGCAAAATCATCAAATGAGTCCTCCCGCCCTGGGTGGGGTGGGAGGGACTGTCAGACTCTTACTGACTAAAATCCACCCGTGTTCCGTCGGATGCCCTTTACGTTCCGGGGCCACGGTATCCTGGATTAAGAAAAATCCGCGACCCCGGCAGGCATTTGGCCCCATAAGGAGCCCCGTTGGTGACGCGTGAAACACGACGCGCCACCGACCCGGGCTTGGTCCTTGGTCGGACGGCGAGCATACCCATTACTCACCGTCCGCAAGCCCGCTCCGCCGCTGTGCCCTCTGCTGTTCAGAGGGACACGCGTTGGAGCGTCCACCCGACAGGCTATTTGCATACGGGCAAAGAGTTTTTGCCCGCATCCCAGGGTGCACCGGCCCGAAAAAATGGTCTTCCCCCCGGACGTATCCGAAAGGGAACTCCAGTCCACGGGCGCACGTGGAGGTTTCCTGTCTTAGCACCCCTTAGTTCCTACCTTAAAGGAAAATAAGTGAAAATCTTCGCCTCGTTTCACGAGATGAACTTGGCAATTAAATAACAAAGTTGCCAACTAAATGTCCTGTAGTAATGATAGGGATAATCTGTTTATCCCCAACAACAAATACTAAGAAGGTTCGTTTTGTCGCCGTTTTTCAGTAAATTGTTTTCCTTTTTTGAATTTCGCTGATTCTTGTGACATTTTTATACTTGGGCCTAGAAGACATCGTCGAGAGTGTTTTGTTTTTTTTCAGCCTATTTTTTGTTTTAGTTTATGGCCTTTTTAAGAATTTAACGTTTCAGGCAGGAATTATTATTATTGTTGCAGGAATACGGAGAAATTGTTTACAAATGGAATGTGGTTTTGTTATCCGTTGTTTATTTTTTTAAGCATTTTTATTCTAGAGAAGCAGTCACTCTATGTAAATTATTAATATTCAGATATATCTGTTTAGACTTTTAGTCGACCGAGAGAGACAAACAATAACAACTTCAACATGGTAGTTCCTTTTGACTTTGGGAGTTGACTGAATCTGTTAAAATTTGTATGAAGTTATAAATAGTGGCAAAAAGGCACACATTTTTACTTATTTTACACGTTTCTAGTTTAGTTGTCCAATCGGGAAAGTAATGCAATAGGATAAAACCATCTTAATAGTAGAGAAATGCCAGTGCAGATAATTAAATTGTAAGTTTCACGTTGGAACATAACAATGCCAACAAACATACAGGGATGATGTATATTTTTCCGAGTGAGTCTTTTCTCTATAAGCTCACTTTACAGTGAGCTAGTATAGCTCACGTTATAAATATGTAATGCTTCTTGATGATACTTATATTCATTCATGATAAGAAATATTTTCTGCATTCAAGAAATAAAAGATTATCTCGATTTGAAAAATGAGTATGCATCTTAACCATTTCAACGCTTTGTGTTGCAGGTTCAATGCCTGCACGTATCAAATATTCTTATAAGATATACATGAGCACGAACGTATCATACGAGACTTATAAAGAACTCTATTCTTAGCCTGCCTTGACAATCTAATACTGACATTTATAAGTATTCGTCTGGAAAAAGTAGTGTCGTTTAAGCCCAGTGGAATGAAACGCCAAAGCTCAATGCCTAAGCTCAATGCCTAAGCTCAATGCCTAAGTGAAAATAAAAACAAAAGAAGAAAGCTTTTTCATTTCAGTAAACATAAGTAAAATGAATAAATTCGACGTCCCCAAGTATAATATTCTCGTCTATAAGACTAAAGATGGTATTATCCCAAGTACTCTGAAAAGATTGATCCTCGCTGAAGTCGTAAAAGAAAAAAAAAAACTGAGACAAATCCATCTAAACTCCATTTAGATAGCCTATCAATTTCTGTGCCATTTAAATTGCCATAAACTGAGATCGGTGCTTTAAAACGAAACATTTTAAGTTCGCGAGGTGAAGGACGCGCGTTAGGGGGGCTTTACATTGTAGGCGCAGATATACAACCATGTCGGTGTCTTGTTCGTCGTAAATTAACTAATGATAGGGTGACTCAGTTGTGAAAAAAATTGTCCCTTAACGTAAATATTGGGGACTTTCATTTCATCATCATCATCAGCCTGTATTCGTCCACTGCTGGACATAGGCCTCTCCCATTGTGCGCCACTGAGTCCTGTCTTGAGCTTTCCTCATCCAGTCTCTGCCGGCCGCCTTTCGTAGGTCGTCACTCCACCTGGCCGGCGGGCGTCCCACACTACGCTTGCCGAGTCGCGGTCTCCACTCAAGGACACGTCTACCCCAGCGGTTATCTGTCCTGCGAGAGATGTGGCCAGCCCACTGCCACTTCAGCTTACTTATTCTTTCTGCTATATCAGCAACTTTGGTACTCTGACTAATTACTTCGTTCCGGATTTTATCCATCAAAGTTACTCCGAGCATAGCTCGTTCCATAGCTAGCTGAGCGACTTTAAAGCGACTTGCATTTAAAGACACTTAATTGGCTATTTCCAATCTTTATGACAGTTGTGCTAAAGGACCTAAAAGATTATGAAATATTGACGGCAAATATTTGCACAATTTGCATGATCTAAGGGTAGTTGTTCCGGGTGTGGGCATTTGTGTATATGAGTTTATATGTTTGTAAACGCATCCACGATACAGGAGAAATTCCTAGTGTAGGGAAAAGTTTAAAAAAAAAGAAAAAAAAACACAACCAAAGTTATACTGATTGCAACCAAATGTTAACGTCTCAAAAAATATCAACTGAGTTTATTATTCAGCAACCATCGACACAAAGGCTAGTGCAAACGATCCTTTAGCCCGAAGTAAAAGAGATAATGTCTATGAAAAAGCCGGGTTCTACCCTTGGACGGGCCGTAATTGATAGCAACCTACGATTTAATTTCGACCGAGCCAGTGATTATCTTCGAGTGAAATGTTACAACCGTTTAAATTACAAGCCTAAGATGTTATAATTTAAAGGTTATTTGAAAGCGACGCTAAGCGTTTAGGGATTTCGCCTAGTGGTGTAATTAAATTTGATTTTGGGTAAATTTTTGGAGGCCGCTTATTGAAATGATTTTATTAGAGGGTGCTGAAGGGTTTTGGGTTATTAAATGATTTCTGTAGTCTTTTTGAGATTGTTTTGGAAGTGCCTTAATTGTTTAGAAGGATTTTTTAAAGGAAATGTTTTATATTGAAGATTTATAATTTATTTGAGAGGTAAAAGCTGTGGAGCCTTGACACTGCTAGAAGGAGGTAGACGTCGAAGATGATGGTGTAAGGCTGCTTTTCCACCAGAGATGCGCTATGCTACATTGCTGCGGATGCGTTTGATATCCACCAATCATATTCATTGGTTTACATAGCACAGCACTGGTGGAAACGGGTTCAACTAAGATGTGTTTTTATATGTAAGGATGCGTGCTATGGGTCGTTTTCCCTAGTATCGATACATGGCATAGCTCGAGCTGCGGATCTTCGTAGCGCAGCTACCTTGTGTCAGTGCATCTTCATAGCGCAGCTACCTTGTGGCGGCGCATCTTCGTAGCGCAGCTACCTTGTGGCGGCGCATCTTCGTAGCGCAGCTACCCATCTTCATAGCACATCTTACTCGCACAGCTACATAGCGTAGCATCAGTGGAAACGGTCACACAGTTTCGTAGCTCAGCTTTTACATCCTCGCAGCACAGCTACATACCACATCTCTGGTGGAAAGGCACCCAAGTGAGCTAGATGAAACTATGACGGCTCACATGAGCCCTGGAACAGATTAGTTGGATGTCATGGGGAGAGGAGCTTGCTTGGCAGTGGGATGACAGGATGACAGTAACAGTATCAAAACGGTCTGTAATCTATTGATATTATTCGAATGTATATGCACCAGGGTCTACACAAAGTGATAATAATATAATAATAATAAGCGTTTATTTCTCCTCATACATACATTTACAATAATTGTGGTTGCACTTTGTAGGTTACAGTCTCATACATATTATGTGAGGAGCTGGCGTCTGAGTTAGGTTAAGCCCTGTATTACAGATCACCAGGACCCCACCCCTAGAAACATTGACAAACATTTTTGTGCAGTGCTAAGAAAGACGGTATAAGAGGAGATATACAGAGTTACTAATTAAAATAGTTATTAATTAACGATAATTATAATATTAGATTTTTTTTGAAAGTAATATTTTATAAATCTAATTACATTAATAGCTACTTAGAAACAAATGACTGTGAGAAACTCAGCTCCTAGCGGTCTACTCTAGCAACGGCTAGAGTAGACCGCTAGGAGGTGAGTTTTTATAAAATATCACTTTCAAAAAAAAAAACAACTATTATAATTATGAGCTGTTGCTCAGCAGGCTACTTGTAACCTGTGATAACGGCTGAGCAATCTTACTGACTTACTGACGGTGGCAAGCCTCACCAACTAAGTCAGTTCTTTCTGGGTGACCTCGTTCCAAGTTAGGTTTAATATTTGCATCTGAGCTAGATTGAGCCGAGAGCAAACCAAAAATCTGGTTTAGTGTGAGTCGGATACACGCACGAGAGGTTCTGTACCATTATTTATAGAAACGGCAACATAGTCATGTCTGGGTGCCTCGTTAAATATTAATTTTTATTCTCTTTTTTTTTTGGATTTCTTGTTCTAGCCACAACAGAAACACATCATCTATGAAAATTTCAACTGTATAACTATTACGGTTCTCGAGATATAGCATAGTGACAGACAGACAGACGGACAACGGAGTCTTAGTAATATGTAGGATTATGAAATGTTTTAAAATCGACTGCTATTTCAAGGATCTTTTACTTCAATTCTTCATCCAATCTAACATAACCCGCAAAACTAATCACTCATCGATTGAACGGAGATAAAATGCAAATATTCCTACATTACACTGGCTTAAGATTCGGGCATAACAATATAAATCTTCCGATGGGAGGGCCACGAAATTCAGGGCTAATGAGATTGTTCCTGCGAATGTTGTATCCGATCGCGTGGTGGCTATGAAAGAGGAAAATATAGGATAAGTCTTAATCATCAATGTTTTTAAGGTTGCGTTACCAACCTTGACAAACAAGGTTGGTCTGTTAGCAGGACAGATGAATCGACCAAATGCCATAGAAAAAGGGTATCGCTAAAATAAAAAAAAGTCAATGTGTGTAAAACATCTACATAAACAAAATAATTTAAAATCTGCAATTTTAAATTCGTCGCGTAGTGCTTGTTGGCATTTTTAGTAAATTGGGCCTATTTGGTGTAGCCGTCTGTAACATTACTTTTTGCAAACCTATTTTGTTTGTGTAGTCTGCATATTCTTTCTTTATTACGGTTCAATGATGTTGGACTACTATAAGCTTTTTTTTTTTTTTAGCTTAGTAAAATCATGGTGAGAGGGACTGTCAGACTCGTACTGACTAAAATCCACGGTGTCCTTCAATAGCCCTTTATGTTCCGGGTCACGGTAATGGGATAAGTCCCGCGACCCCGGCAGGCTTTGGCCCTCTAGAGGGGGGCCCCGTCATCATGCTGGCACTCTTTGAGGCGCGCGTGGAACACAACGCGCCGTCGACCCGGGCATGGTCCATGGTCGGCAAAATAACTTTTATTACAATCATAACTACGAAAAAAGCACACAAATAATTTTAATAAACTTTCATCAAAATAATTCTTGTCTTTCTATTCTCTAGGGTTAAAAATCTCAGGAGTTTTAAAACAAGTTTTCCCGTTTATGTGACTTAAAGTAAACTGGAACTTTGACGTTTATTTGATGGAAAAAAAGGTCCTCCTTCGTACAATAGAGGCACTTTTTCATTATCCATACGATATATGCCCGCCATACATTTTCAAGTACACTTTACGGTAAGATACGGAAAACTACTTGTGCCAAGGCTGAATATGAAAATAATTTACTTGATGTCCTAATGAACAATTAATTGTTAATTAAACACCTATGTTAATAACGTTATTAAGTGCAATTGGGGCAATATAGTTAATTACTACAATAGCTACGAGTACTTCAAGGTCTACCTACGTAAGTGGTTGATCAAGCAATCGAGATTATAAAGCAGGTGGCCTACCTTGAACTGTTAATGCGATCCAGTTTAGGCTGTGGGAAAGAGATGGCGCTAGACGACTTGTATAGCTCTGTCTCTTTCCCACAGCCTAAACTGGATCGCGATAAGACCTCATGGTAAGGCCCCTTGAGAGGCGTTATCACCTTGGTAATTACGTCATTGTTTATCTGCACGTACGCACTCACTAACTGAGAGCTGCTCTATTTAATTTGACTTAAATAAGGACACCCACTAATTTTTAAAAATGAATTTGCTTTCAGAGGCATATCACGAGATTTTTCTATTTTATTTACAACGTGCTTGAAGTAATTACTGCATTTATTGTACGGAAAAATTATAAAACGCCTCTAGTGTATGAATGAGGAATTTTTTTTTTCTTCAGATTAACGTCAAAGTTCCAGATTACTTTACGTCAAAAAAGGCACGGTCCAGAGTTTTATAATTGAGAATATTATGTCTTTTGCAAAGAGCGTATATTTTAAAAGTCCAAAAATAGGCTTATAAAAACCTTATTGATTATTCAGGCGCTCTATCAAAATTACTAAACAACAACAGTACCTATGTATAAGTACTAGTAATGAGACCTTTTTAATAAAATAAACAGTAAAGAAACATTATTATTTGCTATTTTGACGCCTACAAAAATATTTGTATACCCTCGAAAAAAAATGGGTCGACAGGCGAAAAATCTTTATAACGTAGGTAAATATTGAATTGTACAAAAAAGAATGGGCTCTAAAATCTGGGTTATTTACACAACGCACAAAAAGTATAGGTCACCTAACGGGGTAATTGTTAAACAACAGTCCACTTTTTGGGATTTAGGCCTCTGCCTCGAATCTTGCGGGCAGTGGGGCGGCGGCGGTGGCGCGGGAGCGGCAGGATCTTATGCGTAAAATCATATGGACCGGTCCTCGAAAATAGCGGCGCGGCAGCTAGGCGGGAGCGAGCAGCGAGCAGTGTACTTATGTCAAGCAGTGACAGCCCGCGCGTTCTTTTGCCCAGAATAAATCCAGCATTAAGGTAAGACCGCACTAAGCGGAACTGCGCGACACGACGCGTCAAAATATTATGAAATTATACGAGACAACAAACACGCACTAAGCGGCAACGGATCTGCACTGCAACCGAACTGCGCTGCATAGTTGAGCGTCGTGTAGTTCAGTTCGGCTATAGTGACGCGCTGACGCTCGATCTGCCCGCTAGTTTCGAGAACGGGGGTCTGCGATGAACGCCCCACTCCCGCGCCGCCGCCTCCACCGCCCCGCTGCCCGCAAGATTCGAGGCAGAGGCACAGCAGAAGCGTTAGAGTGGCAGAAGGACTTCTTGGGTATGCAGTAATCACCTTTTTAAGAAGTGGCTGGAGAGTCGTCACGGCTTCCTCACCTTCCGCCTTATGTAGGTCCTCACTGTTGTTTCGGGAGGTTTCTGTCTCGGATTTTGTGGCAGGATACGCCCGGGGGTCACCATTGTATGGAGCATCTCGAGGACCCGCGGAGAATATGGTGGCGGTCTGCTCCGCTTGGGTGGAGCGCCACCGTGTCCCCATGGAGGCGATAGGTGGCGATGATCTCCCGTGTCCATCCCTGGAACATGCCATGATATGGAGCGGGGGGCATGGGAAGCAGTTACCTCCTTCTGTGGACTGATGGTTTTTCACCACAAAGAAGGGCTAGTTTCACATATAAAATAAGCCATTCTTCTTAAATTTATTTGCTTAAGCTTAGTATGTTTTGTCATGGGGTTGGGAACACTGATGCCAATGTACGAGTGATTAGATCCAGCGCAAAATTAAAAAAAAAAATTAGAAAATTAAATCGTCCTTTGATTGAAGTCATACTAAGAGATCCAGACATAACTAATAACTCGATGCAATATTAATCATTATTTTATTTATTAAGTTAAAGCAATAATTATTTAAGACCTAACTAAAGTTTCAACTTAATAACTTAAGTGGCTCGTGCTAACAACTTAAGATAAAAAAAGTTATAAAAACTTAATTAACTAAAAGCCCTAAATTCGAGATGGATAATGGCATGTTTAAGAACTTTATAGAGAGCTAAAGTTTTATAGATGAAGACATAAAAATATTTAAAAGTAAAAGTCGCAATCGATGGACTGCAGATGGGACGAAATGCTGTCTGAATAATAATAATAATAATATTCAGCCTGACATATATAGTGATAGAAAGATCATAATAATCATAATCAATGTTACTCGTACCATCCCGCATGACGAGAACCTCGTGAAAGCCGAGAAAATTAAACAAATAAAATATCTTGAATTGGCGCGCGAGGTTATCGACATGTGGAATGTGAGCTCGGCTATTATTGTGACTATTGTTGTAACGGCCAATGGCCTGATGGCCAAGAGCCTCGACGAACATCTGTCGAGGCTCTCGTTGGGTAGTTGGAACAAGGGCCAGATTCAGAAAGCAGTACTACTCCTTGATACGGCTCGTATTGTGAGGAGGTTCCTGTCTTTGGAGCCCTAACCACCGGTAGCTTGGACCCACTCCCACACCGGTGGAACACTATTTTTATAATTATATTTTATTTAAATATTTTTAAATGTTTTCTTTTTTGTTTGTTTTTGTAAAAAATATTTAAAAATATGTGAAATATGTACAAAAGTTGAATAAACAAATAATATTCCACAACTATCACACAACGCCATCTAGTCCCAAGCTAAGCTAAATACATAAATATTATAGATAAATTACACCCAGACACAACAAATGGTCGTGCTCATTACACAAACATTTGTCCTGGGTGGGAATCGGACCCACGACCTCCGGCATAGCAGTCAGGGTCACTAACCACTAGACAAACAGGCTAGTGTTGTAACGTTTTAAGGCTACACACTATCAGACTTAGCACTTTTTTTTTAGCGTGGTAAAATCATCAAATGAGTCCTCCCACCCAGGGCGGTCGGCATCCTCACCATGCTTTGCTTCACTATTTTAGGAGCAGTATTGATGAAATGAATTACACAAAGTTATGCGCATGAGTGGATAGAAACCCTTTGAAAAGATGTTTTTTAAATAAATTGAGCCACAAGCCTTTAGAAAAACATCTAATAAATATCACAAAAAATCCTTAAAAATACCTCGGAAAACATAGTCCTCCTACATTTCTGTCGGCCCCGCCCCTTCTAACCAATTGGAAATATATTCTCTTAATGTCGCGAGAGATCTACAAAGCGATAGACTTAATGGACGCCGGGGGATCTCGCTGTGCCCATAGAAAGCCCATGGGAGTAATATCTCCCACTCAAATTGTATTTTGGGGCTCTGAAAGTTTTATTTTGATTGGGTATAGATATGGAAGTCTTTGTGAGGCGTGATATGTGGGTTATAAGAGTAATAGGGGGGTTCTTTAGTTTAAAAGTAAGTCGGTTTTAGTGTCAAGGACGTGTTTATTCTTGGTGGTTTTTTGTATCTATAGAGACTGTAGGGGAAAACTAGGTAATAAGGCCTTAGTTGACAAAACGTCTCATCATTCTAGCACTCAAACTTACTGCTCGAAATCGCACGAGAGGGTGGTCACTGAAGGCGTACTGCGTCACGTGGCCGAGGCCGAGGGCCGGAATGACGGGGCGTTTTGTCAACAAAGGCGTATTATCTAGTTTTACCCTAGTAGTATTACTAGTGTTTTTTTTTTTACAAATGCTGTCCAGAATCTGTTTATTTGCCCAGGTAAAGGCAAGTTCCCTACTTTTGTGGTTAATAGTAGATTATTAACCAAGGGCTGTATGACATCAATTGCATACGAGGTTTTTGGCGCCTGAGCGAAGCGAAGGCGCTAATTAACCCGAGTATGCAATTGATGCTTACGCCCGAGATAAATACTCTGCTTTACATATCGATTGTGAGGTAAGTAATCAGGTCAGACGTCAGACGGGCTGTCCTGTGGACCGCGTACAGTGCAGACGTGCTACAAATATTTTTCGCGAAGTATAAAAGTTGCTTAAAATATCTTTTAACGGAATATAAAACTTATAATTGTGTAACTCAAGTCTCTAAGTCATCTGAACGAACGGTGGGATTTACAACTTTTACGAAGCAAAGAAACTCAACATCCGAGCAAGGTAACCGCTCTTCACCCCCTCGGGGAAAAGAGACAGGCTCATTATTTTTTTACTCATTCCCACAATAGTTACCGCGACTTGCTCAGAGTGTTAACTGTGTCACAGATCATGAGTGTAATACGATCATCTCCTGGAAGTGGCTTGAGTGGCTCTGAACCAAATTTGCTAAGTAGTGAAACAGCAACAAATTTTCAGAATAGTCCTAATCAAGTTACGTTCCGAAATAAGAGAAAGTTTACCGACGACATTATGGAAGAACTAAGCGAATTCCGAAAACAAATGTTGGAAATGATGGGCACAATTACAACCAACCAAAAAGAATTTATGAATAAAGTAAGTGAAGATATTTCTACAATAAAGGGAAAAGTGGAAGATGTAAAAACTACTTTAAATAATATAGTTTTAGAACAAAACAAACTGAAATCCGACATTTCAGATGTACAATTAAAAACCATTGCCACTGATAAAATGCTCGATAAAATTCAATCTGAAATTGACACAATTAAGAAGAACTCAAAGTTCACTCCACAATCATTTGTAACATCAGATGCATATGAATCTATTATGATGGAAGTCAGAGAGCGTGAACTAAGGAGTAAAAATATCCTAATCGTTGGAATAAAAGAGCCAATCTCAGCATCTAAAGACGAAAGAATAGATATGGACATGGACCAAGCTGTTAAAATTATAAGGATGACAGGTGTAAATTGCTTACCTGAGAGAATCATCCGTCTTGGTAAATATAACCCCGACAAAAATCGTCCTTTAAAGGTTTGCTTCCAATCAGCTGAAGCGACAATATCTATCTTACGTAACAAAAAAGGTGTAACCAGTGACAACATTAAAATATATTCGGATCAGACACCCCAACAACAAGAATTTCTGAAAAATCTAAAGGATGAAATTAAATGCCGTACCGAAAATGGCGAAAATAACTTAACAATTAAGTATGTTAAAGGTGTGCCAAAAATAATTCAAATTCCCACAAAAAACTGACTACAATAGACTCCAGCCATAACCTAATCCCTCACAGAAAAGACACTGTAACTTACCAGATAATTGACAACTACGACGATGTAATCACAAGCAGCAAATCTATAAAATTTCTTTACGTAAATGTGCGCAGTATCGTGAAACCAGGGAAACTGGATGAACTAAAGTGTGTGGTGGAATCTTTCCGTAATACCATACACGTTATAATACTTACTGAAACATGGATAAAAAATGATGATGAAGCTAAAAGAATTCAAATTCCTGGCTATACACATTACTAACTACAGACACTGCGTAAAGGGCGGAGGAGTATCAATATTTGCTCATAACAACTTAAAACACCACTTAATTGAGGAACTATGTTTGAATGATAACCACTACCTATGGATACATCTTGAAAAATATTCCCTCGACATAGCTGGTATCTATCGTAAACCAGACGCTTCTAACTTCAAAAAGGAGATGGTCCAAAAATGTATGGAGCCTGGGCCCAGTCTATGTACACCATATGTAAAAATAGCTTTTTAATACATAAACCGTTTTTAATTGTTAATTTTCTTTAATTTCACTTCGTTGAATTGTGCTTTTCAATTAACTTTGTCAAGGATAACAACACTCGACAAAAAATCAAACATGGTGGATCTGACAGTAATAAGCGAAAGGGCATTTTGACAATGACATTGACATATGATTGATGTTTATGTAGGTGTAAGCTGGGCTAAAGAGATTGCAGAAAACAATGATTGATCTCGAATATCTTAGGTTTTAATAAAAATAAAAGAATAGTAACCGGCGGCACTTATATCATCTATCCTACATCTCAATGCCAAGAAACGAAACTTCACGATGCTCTTCATTCTGCCAAGGACAGAAACAGATGGCGAAGCATCTTCAAGCTGAAAGTAACTTCACATCGGGGGAATCACGTCCCTCAGCAAAGAGGAATACGACGCGAGGAGGAGCAGTGGCATGTGCAGTACCTAACAACTTCAAGTTATTGTTATAGTACCTAGTTAACATGACACAGTAATAGCTAGGAAGAAGACAATAAATGTCTACTTTAGCATTAGCTGTGTTGGGAACATTATAAGCTGATACTTCTGCTAGGACATAGACCTCCATTCTGTGAAGGATTCCACACCCAATCCAACTGAGCACTTACAATATATGAAACAAGTTTTGTTATTTTACATCTATTACTAGCGACCCACCCCGGCTCCGCACGGGTACAATCTTTACTATATTATGCATGTTATCCTTCCTCTTTTATCACTCTATCTATTTAAAAAAACCACATAAAAATCCATTCCATGATTTTAAAGATCTAAGCAAACAGGGACAGACAGCAGGAATCGACTTTATACTATGTAGTGACATTAAGGGTATACATTTAAATAAAACAACTTGTTGAGACTTATGATTTATTCATCATCCACATCATCCCTATTAATATTCCATCCAGGAATGACGCTGGTGCTTCTATGTTTTCTTGGTGCCGGGCCCAACCCAAAATACCACATGATGGTCATTATGTGAGCACAGCAACCCATTGTCCGGTGTCCAGAGATGCAACTACAATAATAACTAATTATATTATCATCCCAACCTGATCCTTCCCTTGCCAACAATATATATTATAATAGGTTCGTCCTGAGCTATGACTTGATTTTATTCTACCTCTTATTAGTAGAGGACTGTACGCTGAGTATGAGTCCAACAATTAAAACATAATAAGCCACCTTCAGGTATCTAAAACAAAATAACGAGATTTATTTAAATAACAACATTTATAATAAATATAAACTTATCAAGATTTATGTAAGAGTATTTTAATATCACTTTTATAGACTTGTCCTAGGGCCCTAGGCAATGTTCTATGTCATATAATTATTGTTATATATGCACATTCCCAGAAATGATATAGTATCAGTTCTTTTTCTACTAGCAATGACATTGTCTTGCATCATAATTATGAAACATTGCATTTGTGCCTACCCCATCCATATGAATAAAAGAGGGGTACTTACCTCTCTTGGAGCAATTGTTGCAGCTATAAATTGTCTTTCTGCACCCTCCGCAATGGAATGAGTACGCCTCCTAAATAATGACATCCTACACCGGACACAGACATTGCTATAATGACAATGCTGAAGTTCATGATCTCCATGTGCACTATTATTTGACATCTCACACACATTATGACTCCAAAGCACTGTGAGCACATTATTTCATTTTCATTAATCTAAAACAATAAATGAAAAAGAGGTTATACAGTGTTTATCAATCCGTTTGGTTAAACAGTATTTAGATTAGATAAATGTTTCTTACCAGATGGCCAAGATTTCGCTCGATGATAGAAATTATTTCGGGACCCATATCATCGGCAGCGTAAGACTGGTCATTTTCATTTATTATAGACGTGCATTGTAGCCATGCCATTGTCAATAAACTGGAATAAAAATGAGTAAAATCTGTTAGAATATAATACAAGGGAAAAATAACTCGCATAGTAAAAGCATTAAAACAAAATACAAGTATAGGACATACCTGAAACTAACTCGTTCTTGTAAAATAACATGACGAAATCCGAATCAAAAACCATATAACAAAGCCGGGGTCAACAGGTAAGCAATCAATCAGTCCGTAGTAGTAATCTGGGTCGCAAAACTAAAACAATCACTAAAAATTCCGAAAAGTATCCAACTCAAGCTCAAAATGTGGCTCAATCAAAGCAAACATAAACAGAGACTCGGGTGCGAGAAACGTCAAAGTCGACAAACGTCATGTCAAATGTCAAACATAACTGTCATGGCTGCCCTAAAGACAGGGTTAACTTATTAAAAAACTTTCCTGATTATCATTTTTTAACAGCTAAACCCGTCTTCAAATTATTTTTATAGTATTTTTGTGAAACTCTCCTATTTTTTCCCTGTTTATTGATGTGGTGTACATAGACTGGGCCCAGAATGAAACATCTCCTTTTCTTGAAACTTACACCAAGCAATTACAAAAGCGAAAAAGAGTAATAATACTGGGAGATTTCAATATCAATGTACTTAATTTGGATCAGACAGCAATTAAATACAACGAAGAACTACAAACTAGTGGCTTTAGACTCCTCAACAAAATAGAGGAGAACTACTGTACCAGAGAAACCACCACAACGAAAACTATAATTGACCATGTCTGCACAAACCTCGCCGACGTCAAGTTCCACCTTGCTGTAATTGCAACTGCTATGTCGGACCATAACCAAATTTACTTAGAAATTAAAAAACACGAACCCGAACCACCTAGAAAAGTAAAATATGAAGCTATAGATTACGGTAAGCTGTACAAGGCTGTGGGAGAATGGAATATCACCAACGACGACGATCTATACCAACTACTTGAACAAAAGCTAATAACCTGTATCAATAGCAGTAAAATAACAAAATACAAAATATTGAATCCACCCAAACAAGACTGGATAAATAAAACAATTATAAATCTAATAAATAAAAGAAACAAACTATGGAACATGCACAAAAAAAAAAGGGAATGATCAATTATTGAAGGAAAAATTTATCAATCAAAGAAATGAAGTCAATCAACTTATACAACAAACAAAAAGTGCTTATTACAAAAATGCTTTTGATCAATGCAAGAATAATACAAAGAAAATGTGGAGTCTTATAAATGATCTCTCCAGGAATAAGATCAGAAATTCACCAGCACCGAGTTAACTCCTTATGCCATCTGGAGTTTTGACTAATCAGACTGACATTTGTGAGTGTTTTAACGATTTTTTCTCAGAAATTGGATCGGTTCTGGCTAGTCAAATTCCTAGTCAATATCACAACAATTTAACCTATACTAAAGGAACACAGGCAACTGGAACTCATGTTACACTTTCACAAGTAAGACCTTGCACCATAAATGAAATCGAAAAAATTATTGATAACTTAAAATTAAACACTAGCTCTGGCTTAGATGGCATAAACACAAAATCAATAAAGTGTGTAAAAGACTTAATACTATGTGAACTAACAAATTGCATTAATAAAAATTTAGAGCTTGGAACTTTTCCCGATAGCCTCAAAATTGCCAAAGTCAGTCCCATCCACAAAAATGGAAGTAAATCGGATCCGGGAAATTATCGTCCCATTTCAGTCTTGCCGGTTTTATCAAAAATTTTTGAACGTATTCTGTACAACCGTCTCGAAGAACATCTCAGAGCGCTAAACTTTCTTTATAAAAAACAATACGGTTTTAGGCCAAAATCCACTTTCTGCAATAGTAGATCTAATAACAAAAATTAAACTAAGTATCGACAAAAAGCAAATAGCATTAGGCATTTTCGTGGACTTAAAAAAAGCATTTGACACAATAAGTCACAAACTGCTTTTGAAGAAACTAAATGACATTGGTATCACCGGTAGTGCTCTTGATATATTCAAATCTTACCTGGCAAATCGTTCCCAAGTGGTCAAGCTTAATGACACCCAAAGTAGTCCTAAAATCGTGAGTTTTGGCATTCCGCAGGGATCAATTTTAGGACCCTTATTATTCCTGATTTATATAAATAATATTCATGAAATTGAACTAAAAGGCGATGTCTCGTTATACGCCGACGATACAGCTTTATTTTACATTGGACACTCCGTAGAAGCTGTTATGAGTGACGCCCAGAATGATCTACATCTTCTAAATATGTGGTTTCAATGCAATTTACTCACTATAAATATAGCTAAAACCAACTACATAATTTTTGCAGCAAAAAACAAAAAAATATCACATCAATCACAATTAACCATAAATAACCAACCAATCAAAAAAGTTGATCACGAAAAGTACCTTGGATTAATTCTAGATAATCATTTAAACTGGAAGCCACATATGGAGAAGGTTAGATCTAAACTGTCTTCGCTCACGGGAGCTCTACGGAGTGTTGTCCGATGTCTTCCACGCCAAGTTCGCTACAATATATATAATTCTCTTATAAAACCTCACTTGGACTATCTAATAGAAATATGGGGCACAGCGGCCAAAACTAATATAAAAACACTTCAAATAGCACAAAATAAGTTAATAAAAACACTCTTCCAATACGATTATGATACACCTACACACAAAATATATAGTGAAACGAAGTTAATGGACATATCACAAACATACATATATAATACATGCATCTTAATAAGAAAAATACTAAATCGAAATATTCACACGCAGATACATTTTATAAAGAAACATCAAATACACAAAATTGGGCTTAGAAATGCAAATGACATACAACTATACACACCACGCACCAATTATGGAAAAAAAAATGTGATGTACGAAGGTGCTGAATTGTATAATAGACTCCCAAATACCATTAAAAATGCAAAATCCTTGTCAATATTTATGAAAAAATTAAAATCATATACACCGTGACTTTTTAGTCGTCTTACAAAAGCAGCCCAGTTCATGTATCCAATGACTAGAACACGTTTTTAATAAAAAAATACGTATTTAAGATATTTGAAAAATTTAATAATAAAACTTTAATTGGTTATTATGACACAAGGCGTAGTTAGAAACGCCGTTGTCTCATATAAAATGGAAATGGAATGATCTGCCCGACTATTGCGCTGGGTAGGTATACTCTACAGATTGATACGTAAACATTTTAACAGGGTGTTTCATATTTCTAATGTACCTATTTATTAAAAATAAAAAATATTATTAACGATTTAAAAAAAATTAAACTCGCCTAGAGGTATTTTAGGTCGGATAAATTAAGTGGACGACTTTTGTAAGACGACTAAAAAGTCACGGTGTATAATTAACAAAAATAAAATGAGCGCACCTTAGTACATCATTGCATACCACATCTAGTTGCGCGTGTTCCGTGTTTGTTTACATTTTTGATGTGCTAAACTTGAGCGATTACCCTACATTTTTTAAATATTTTTGATATGTTTATTACCTACTATTTTTGTCTTTTGGAATATTTTGTTTTACGATAACACTGTACGTCGACTTTAATGTTTTTAATTATTTGTTAATATTTCTCATGTAAGTGAATTTTTCTTATGGGAAATAAAGATATCTCAAACCCGAAGTAAACAACAAGACAGCAGGTTTCAATGAACATTTATTAAGAAGAAAAAAATGTGTATTTAATTAAAATTAATAGTAAAATTATTACAATTTGTAAGAGATATGGTCACGTTCTTTTTAGGTATATTTATAGTTTGAATATGAGTTTGTGATGATAAGTCTTGAGTTTGAGTGACTTGAGGTTCTTGCATCGTAAATGGCGGCAGTTGACTGGTACTATTTTCTTCATTAAAAAATGGCTCAGATGATGTGCTTTGACGTGGTGATTTTAAGTTTATATTTTCTGTTATTGTAGAAGTAATTTTGCTTTTGTTTGCCATCGAATCTTCGATATAACCTTCGGCCACTTTGCTGGACTTCCAGCCGCCGTGCCTTTTTAACAGAGTGAGGTTGGCTCCCGAATCAGCCAATAGAGTCGCTGATGTTCTGCGAAAGCAATGCCCGGTGTATAATTCTACGTTACTCAGTTTTAAATATGTGGCTATTTGCTTTGGCATGCCTGTAAATTTGTTTTTTCCTATTACTTGTCTGTGGCATTTTCCTTTACTGTAATTAAGAAAAAAACGATTTGTATCCACGTTTTCAGGCCGAAGAGCTTGATATTTTTCAACATAATTTGCAAATTCTTCATGCACAACAAATGACCGGCCAATTTTAGTTTTCGTGTTAGGCAGTTTTATGAGTAGTAATTTGTTATGTTTTACTACATTTTCTATTGTCAAGTTTGTCAATTCCACGGTTCTGCAGGCTCCCGATATCCCAAAAATTAGAACAACCTGTAAAAAAGACATAAGTTGTATTAAAGGCACCAAATTCGCATAGTATTTTTGTGAAATATTTTGGTAACTTATTAAAAAGGGCAAGTAAATACGTAGGTACCTTTATTGCTAAATAAATTTCATCCGGAGCTTCATTTAAGAATTTCTGTACTTCTTCTGCAGTAAATACCTTCGATTTCTTGCTTTTAAAGCCGTCAGACTGCCTTTTCAAGAAAGCAGTAAGTTTAGAAAAATCTTTCAAATTCACGTCATGTTTTGTCATCATTGTAGATTTTAGCATGGAATAAAAGCACCATAAACTGGAAGGTTGTAGCCTCTTAGATAATTCATCAAAATATGATATAAAAACACTTTCAGAAAGAGATTTCACTTTTTTTTCTGACCGCCATTTCATAAATTCGTCGTATGCCTTTACATATCTTTCTTTCGAGTTCGGCGGTAATATATTTTCGACAACTGTTTTTGCCCTTTCTTTAATAAAATCGGGCGTTAGATCTATGTCTTCGTCACTAGACATGTTTAAAACTTTTGAAAAAGAACTCAAACAAGAAAATTAATTATTTTCGCGATGCTTTCGCGCCTACTAGTAGACTGCCTTTTTTTTTTCACGCACGCAAGCGCGTCAAATCTTGCTGGCCAGTTTGATTTTTAAATCGATTCCATCTAACATACGATGTGGAAACAAATAGTTCCATATTTAAAATAAAATCTTTATAAAATAAATTGTCTAGATTCCGATTCGAGTAATTAATCGATACCGAGAAAAAAAAAATTAACTTTTTAAAAATATTCTTCGTGCAGTATGAGTATGACAGTTCTTTTTTCAAATTCCAAAACCTATGCTGTAATGATAGTCATACACCCCGGCATTCAGGGGTGTAAGGGTGTACTTACAGAGCAAGAGATATGTAAAAAAAGCAGTACCTAGGCTGTAGGTACACTTTTTTAGGGTTCCGTACGTCCGAATACAAAAACGGAACCCTTATAGGATCACTCGTGTGTCCGTCTGTCTGTCGCTTACAGTCAATTATCTCCGAATCTACTAAACCGATTGGGTTGAAATTTGGTACACATATCAATTCTTGTGACCCAAGCACAGAGGTGTGACGTGAATGGATGAAATCTGTATGTGGGAGGTAATTTTTGGGGGGGAAGGGGAAAATGAAAAAAAAAAGTTTTGAAAACTGCATCGTGTGACACATCAAATGAAATGTCTTGTTGAGACAATCTTAAATGTATTTTTTTTATAATTTTAAAATAAATAGTTTCCGAGTTATTCAAGAAAATAGACGAAATTTGACCATTCCCCCTCCCCCATTATCTCCGAAACTACTGAACCTAAAATTTTGAAAAAAATACAGTAATTAGTTTTCTACTTATAGATTATAGGATAACCTATAAGAAGTTCATATCTGTATATGGGAGGTAATTTTTGGGGGGGAAGGGGAAAATTAAAAAAAAATATTTGAAAACTGCATCGTGTGACATACCAAATGAAAGGTCTTGTTGAGACAATCTTAAATATATTTTTATTGTAATTTTAAAATAAATAGTTTCCAAGTTATTCAAGAAAATAGACGAAATTTGACCATTCCCCCCCCCTTATCTCCGAAACTACTGAATCTAAAATTTTGAAAAAAATACAGAAATTAGTTTTCTACTTATAGATTATAGGATACCCTATAAGAAGTCCATATCTGTATATGGGAGGTAATTTTTGGGGGGGAGAAGGGGAAAATTAAAAAAAAATATTTGAAAATTGCATCGTGTGACATATCAAACGAAAGGTATTGTGGAGACAAACTTAATTGTATTTTTTTGTAATTTTAAAATAAATGGTTTCCAAGTTATTCAAAAAAAATAGACGAAGCTTGACCATTCCCCCCCCCTTATCTCCGAAACTACTGAACCTAAAATTTTGAAAAAAATACAGGAATTAGTTTTCTACTTAAAGATTATAGGATAACCTATAAGAAGTCCATATCTGTATATGGGAGGTACTTTTTGGGGGGGGGAAGGGGAAAACTAAAAAAAATATTTTGAAAACTGCATCGTGTGACATATCAAATAAAATGTATTGTTGAGACAAACTTAATTGTATTTTTTTTGTAATTTTAAAATAAATGGTTTCCAAGTTATTCAAAAAAAATAGACGAAGCTTGACCATTCCCCCCCCCTTATCTCCGAAACTACTGAACCTAAAATTTTGAAAAAAATACAGGAATTTGTTTTCTACTTATAGATTATAGGATAACCTATAAGAAGTCCATATCTGTATATGGGAGGTAATTTTTGGGGGGGAAGGGGAAAATTAAAAAAAATAATTGAAAACTGCATCGTGTGACATATCAAATGAAAGGTCTTGTTGAGACAATCTTAAATATATTTTTTTTTGTAATTTTAAAATAAATAGTTTCCAAGTTATTCACGAAAATAGACGAAATTTGACCATTCCCCCCCCCCCCTTATCTCCGAAACTACTGAACCTAATTTTTTTTTAAAAATACAGAAACTAGTTTTCTACTTATAGATTATAGGAAAACCTATAAGAAGTCCATGATATTAAAATAACATTAAATCACTCAATATTGTGCGTACCAATTTGGGTCAGATTTAAAAAAAAACGTGATAGGTAACATCGTACGGAACCCTCTTCACGCGAGTCCGACTCGCACTTGGCCGGTTTTTTTTTTGAGAAGTACATCTTCCCAAAGTTAAGTTTATTTTGTGTTGCTTTTATGACCACTGTATAACCACTGTTCGACACAAATGTAATTTTGTTGAGAATAAATAAATAAATAAATTCCCAAAAACACTTCCCACTGTTGGAACTCAAACCTCTCTGTGAGAAGGAGTGGGCCATAACGGGGCCACCACGCAGACCCAGTGCAGATTGGTAGATGTTACGTCTTTGAATTTTAGGCTTAGAACATGCCACTTTCTTCACTATGTTTTCCTTCACCGTTTCGAGAGCAGTGGTGATGAAATAAATTACACGAGGTAATACGTCTGTGTGAGTTTGACCTTAGGATGGTAACAGAGGTGCCCCAACACCCCACGCGAGAAATCACGCGCCGATTTATCGAAAATTATTTGCTGTCTTGATCTAGCATTTTGTGTATTCTTTTATTTGACCGTGAGCCATCCATACCCGTTGCGCGGTGGGAGCTGCAATGCAACTCGTCGATTTCGTTCTGCAGGTATGTGTGGGGTGTTGCGTCACCCCTGTTACTGTTTACGTAGGTATTTTTTTTGTTAGTGTATTTTTTTATTTTCAGTTCACAATGGCGTTTTTTAATGAAAAAGAGCTTGAGCGGTATTTAAACAATACTGCTGAGGATGCTGAGAGTGAAACAGAGCCAAAATAGGCGGAGGAAGCTTCTGAAAATGAAGATAACCTCTCTGTGCATTCAGTTCATTGTTAGATCAAGCAGGGATCAACTCTATGATTCTCTATCTAGAAGCTAAGCATCTGAACATGCCAGCTAATAAATTTAGAAGTAGTTTTCTAAAAAAAACTAGTATTGCAGTTAGCCGAGCCGTACATAGGACGACGTCTGGACTTCAAACATACCTCAACAAGTAACGTGCAATATAAGGGCCATTCTAAAAGTCCCCGAAACGGTTCCAGCAACTGAACCCCCCGCCAAATTGAAAAAGGAAGCTGGATGTGCGTTGTGTCCTCAAGAAAATGAAAAAAAAAGGTGAAGATTTTTTGTTTAAAATGCAAAAAACCTGTGTGCCCTGAACGTCGTGTGGAAATTTGTCGCAATTGTATATAAAATTCCAAAAACATTATTTTTTAAAATCTAATATCATTTACTTACTCATTGATCTCAAAAAGAATGTTCATTTAGTTTGTACCAAGAATAAAAAGTTTTATTTTTCATTAAACAAAAGTTTTTTATTCAATTTATAATTATGGGGTGACGTGACATCCCTGTTACCGTGCGTGTTACTTTAAATTATGTTACCATCCTAGGGTTAAACCGTTGGTGTCGATAGCATAGGGCCACCACTGCGATCTGAGGCAGATGCCATTAAATATTCATAAAAAAAACTTAAACGAAATTTGTAAATTAGTATACGAACTTCACACCTTTTGGCAGCTTTGCCGCAGGTAATCTGAAACTAAATCAGCAACCATATAAGTCCCCCTATAAATTCTTGACACCTAAAATTGAATATGTAAAAGCCAATACACCGTACATCAGAAGGCAGCAAATCTGGCTATATATCATGCGATGCAACGGGGGTAAAACGGCCACATAGCAATATTGCTATGGTTTCACTTCGTGAATTTCCAGCAACGTCATTAGCAATATTTCTAATATTCATAAAGTGCCTCAAGCATGAATAATTGCGTGTCATATCTGAACATAGACTTATAGCATGAACTGAACCTTACCGAGTCAAACGTCAAATAAAATTGTTTAAAATTCCTTTAAGTTACCAAACGGATTTTAACTAATTCGTACTATTTCTTTTTCTAGAGAGTATGTCAATTTAATCTAAGCGTTTCCACACGTCTTTAATAATGCGAACAGCGAAGGTGTAAAGTGAAGTGGAACTCACTGCCTGCGTCTGTTTTTCCGAACGCATATAACCCTAATCTCTTCAAAATTATAGTGAACAGGCTTCTTCTGGGTAAGCTGGCTACATCGTCAACCTTGTTGTTGCCACCCCTGACCCAGACCAAGGTCAAGAGCAAACCCAACGTACATAAAAAAACAGCTGATTAATGCTATTAATCTTTGTTTAGGACAAGCAAATCTGCAGGTGCGTGTAACGGTAAGTTTTACGAATATTACAATAATTGACAGTGACGTTTCTCGAAAGTCAGGAAGTCAATCAATAGCAATATTGCTAAGTAGCAGTTTTAGACCCGCAGGTAATCTCTGGATCTTACCATGCATGGTATTGAATAACGACATAATTTAGCTCCTAACAGCGTGTCTTGTTTATGGATATTAGGCGACGCTTGTATAAATATGGGCTAATTAGTATTTGATGTTGTTGGAAAGCATTTATCTACATGCTATTAAGACCATTATCTTGAAGAGTTTAGCACACTAGGAATTTCTCCGCCAAAAATATCTAAATTCATGTACAGCAGGGGTGGCCAACTTGATTAGACATAAGATGTACTGTTTACTAACGAAACCCTGTGCGATCTACAAACCGTGACGGAACAGTGATTGAAAAATTATACAAGATGATGCTGCAGTAGTTGGTACCTAATTACGTTGCGCAGTCTGGACTACCTACTTATTTATATTTTTTGCCTTGCCACGATCGATTGGACTAATAGTCGCGAACGACCTGTTGGACACCCCTGATTGTACAGAGATAGTCAGACCCGGAACAACTAAACGGTACAAATATTTGTATCGTGCGGGAATCGGACCGACGACACGCAGCGTAGAAGTTTCACTTAGCCACTGCGCAAACCTTGTGGACATGTACTACCCACAAAAAATCCCTTATGTTAATTCAGATCTTACAGAATCTGTCCACTAAATTTTATCTAAATCTGAATACTAGATTTTATATGAAATAGACAAACATCTACCCATCCAAAGTTTATGAGGATAAATTTTCGCACTAGTATGAGTAGTGTAAGCACGATATTGATGCCCGTGAAAACCCTGGTCTTTGTTTTCGCTTAATAATACAATACTAAAGGAAATGTTTCAAAATTAAATCCTAATGTTACCGATTTAATAAGATTTTCCCCTTTTAAAATTAAAAGTAATGTGCATTCAAATAATAATATCACTTTAGAACAATCGTACCGGGAAATGTGTTTTCATTCTTATAATTATTCAGATTTAATTATGTTGGGGCGAAACTTTGGCTCTTCTTAATTAATATATTATGAGGCTCCGCTCACACCCTCGGGAGATTCGAACTGCGACAGTCGATCGCCAATAGATGGAACGGTAAAAAATGTTCTACTAAATGACCGAAAACGTGATGAGAATTATGTTCTTTCCTACTCCTTAATTCAGTTAACTTATTTTCTGATTTTTCTTTAGGATCTTTCTGGCTGGCGACCACAAACACGCTAGTCAAGTAACTTGTCTGCGTTTTGTTCGCGAAAGCAGGTGAGCCAGTTCTTCAATGATTATTGTGCCGACAGCTGGAACACCGACTGTAAACATATCTCACCGAAACGATTGTCTCTTTATAGCCTTTCAACTTTCTTCACACCTTCGGCTTCAATAACGGCGCGGAAATGTTACAGAGTCGGCAACGTGCAGGCGATACCTCTGTATGAATACCATAAGTTGTCATTACGAAGACTCGATCATCGATATCGACCGCGGTTTGCGCTCTCATTGGCCCGCTCCAAGGTTGTATGAACTCTCAACCAATGAGAGCGCTAAACGCGGTCGATGCGTATGATCGAGTCATCATAAAGACAACTCATGGTAGAGGCTCTGGTATTGTAGACGTCCATCCAAAGACTACAGAGAATGTTTTCCATCAGGCGTGCTGTATGCTTGACTGTGATCTTTATGGTACAAACCTTCACGTAATTATCGTCTCTCCGCAAATCGCGGTCGTGGTCGTGGCATACTCTAAACATTTGTTTTTCTGCACAATTGATGTCGCAGATTCGTGTATTTCGTGGCCAAGACTTTGAAGATCGGCCTCAGTTCATTCATGTCATCCACAGCAGACAAAATAATGGTATTATGTTAAGAGTTAGGGAAGTGATTGGGATGTCCAAGCGAAATTACGTAATTGTTTTACGATTTTTTCCATTAGCGGTAAATTGTAATGTGGTAGATATATTTTGGACGGTAGGTAAGGGGAATTTTCCTACATTTCAAGTGCCTGGTCCTTTTTTAGTAAGTTTACCTTGATGACACGTTCAATATGGGGGAATCCTGTGTATGTTAAGCCTTGCCTAAACTAGAATTTTCTTTCTGTATTGTGGTTGCATTTACAAACATCATTATGCAATTCAGATTCAAATTCCAATTGAGTTCATTCTATGTATTATTATTTATTTGTATGTTTTTGAGTTGTAGTGTGCTTAATTATTTTTATTGTACTTTTAAATCTAAGTGTCAGTAAGTTCCGGTGTCGCGGGACTTATATCATTACCGTGACCCCGGAATGTAAAGGCTATTAAAGGACACGGTGAATTTTAGTCAGTACAAGTCTGACAGTCCCTCCCGCCCTGCCCGGGGTGGGAGGACTCATTTGATGATTTTACCACGATAAAAAAAAAAAGTGTCAGTAAGTTATTTTAATTGTTATTTTTCATTTGTTTTTTTTTTCCTCTTTTTCTCATTGTTTCTTTTTTGGTGTATACGCAAAATATAGTGCATGTGGTGCTCTTCTTTAAGTGGTGGAGCACTTAAACTTAAGGTTGTACTGTATGCAAAAATGTAATAGTATACTCATTGTTGAAGAGCCAAATAAAATAAATAAACTCACATATACAAACACTCAGATTCGGAACAACTACTACGGAACAACTATTCGGTCATACAAATAATAGTTCAGTGCGAGAATCAAACTTACGACAAGGAGCGCCGCAGTCAATAGTTCAACCATTTCACCAATAGTGTCTTATTCAGCTGCATCTGGTTAGACCTGTGTCGCGGAACCGTCTCATCAGGTAGCCGCGACTCAGGAACGCAAAGGGCTATTGAAGGACACTGTAGATTTTAGTCAGTACGAGTCTGACGGTCCCTGCCATTCCACCAGGGATTCGGACTCATTTGATGATTTTAATACGTTAAACTAGTTATACCGAAAACCAATCTCAACATAGTTGAGAAAACAATAAAAAGTCTTCACCTTCGTTAGGCATTCTCCACATCGAAGTGGTACTTGACCTCCAGTAACCTACACTAACAAGTACCTATAATACACCGGTACTAACCATTCCACCGCCTTTTATATCTTTACACAATTTTCTACGTTATGATTTTGTAGCAATAAATACTATTTTACGCTTGTTTTCATTATTTTTATGGTCTGGAGCTTGTAATAAAGTTATGCTTCGGTGGAGGACTTGTACGTTAACGGTAGAGGTCTGGAATATAGAAATAAGGGAGATTTGTTAGAGGACGCGTATTGTAATTGTGTTGTATGTCCTTAGTGTTGTGATCCATTTCATAGTTTGGCCTGTTTTCTTGAACGGAGTGAAAAGTTAGTGAATACTAAAACGTTATTGCACTGTTGGATATGTTTACATTTACTCTCAGGAAACCGTTGGAGAGCAGTGGTGGCCCAGTGGTATCGGCCCCGACTTACGAGTAGCAGGTCGTGGGTTCGAACCCAGCCAGGCGCATTACTTTGTGTAATTTATTTCATCACCACTGCTCTCAAAAACGGTGAAGGAAAACATCGTGAGGAAACCGGCATGTCCTAAAAATGAAAATTCGAAGACATGTGACATCCACCAACCCGCACTGGGCCCGCATGGTGGATTATGGCCCACTCCCTCTCACAGAGAGGAGGCCTGTGTCCCAGCAGTGGGAACATTAAAAGGCTGATGATGATGATGAACCGTTGGATGCAAGTTGCGGATTGCCGTTCGGCATGATTGTCTAAGGGGAAAGCCTTTGTTCCGCTGTGGACGTCTTCCGATGATGATACATTTACTGAGGTATTAATCCTTGTCATTGTTTTGGCCAGTGGCTACTTAATTTTTTACGGGTAATATTTATACGGATTTATGAATATGGCACGGATTTATTTATTAGTAACGTCACAGAGTACTACAGAGGGGTCTCTATGCGGTGTAGGTATGAAACGGCACGCACACACGCGCACACCGTTCACGGTGCCGTATGGCGGCCGCCCGTCTCGCACGCGTTCCGTATCTTAATATTTTTGTTACGTTTACGTATGTGAAAGAGAAAATAACCAAAATAAAAAGTAGTATTATTAATTAGGTACTGTGTGAAATAACTTTATATATATTTTAGTTATAAAATATAAGGAAAAGCAAATACTGCATAGCTTTTGGTTGCTTAAACGACAATAGTGATAAGAGCCTCACGTTTCATAAACTACCGCGTCACGTCGAAAGGTGAAAATATCGACCACGTTCAAACTCAGAAAATAGCAGCTACGCATTCAAGGTCAGCGATCGTAATTGGTTGCGCGACTTTTTACCATTTACAAAGACTCGCAACGCAGAACCTGTGACGTAGGGATGGAGATCTGAGATCGATTAATCGAAGAATAAAAGTAGGTATTTACAATTAATTGAATGTACCCATATTATAAGAGTGCTGCCGGTTAAAGGGTTAATTATTCAAAAACTCGCGAGATGGCTGTATGTTTGGATTGCTTCGCCTCTCTTTAATAAAAAAAAGTAACGTTTGTTTGTAACCTTTGACTTTGTTTTGTATTCTGTGACTGACATTTCTTGTTGCGTCATCATCATTCATTAAAATTCATTTGTTTGTTGTTTTAGAATCTGTGTGTGGTAAAGCAAAATAAATACTGATTTTTATGTGGTGTTTGTTGCAGAATAATAACTAAGTAATTGTAAACCAATACATTTAATAAAGCCTATAAACAACAAAGCCTAACATTTCAAATATTTTTAAATAATATTCTTTTTTGTTTTTGTAAGATAAAATGTTTAAAAATATTACAATAATAGGTTCTAATGTAAGGTGCCGTTGGTACTATGTATTAACATTCTGTGCTACCAATCGATAATGTATGTAGAATGTAGTAACGAAACCAAAAAGATATAGGCTGATGATAAAAAAAATCCCTGAAGAACATTTATGTTAATAGTGTAATTTAACAAATGCATAAAATACAACATAATGTGCCTCCTAAACTCGTAAGTCGCAACCCTATTGAGATTCACGGATAGCAACAATGTAATCACATTGTAATATCGTTAGCGTCAGATAAACAAAAATAAACTCTCGCGCGTAACCATTCAGTACATTTTTGCTTGCGCATGGGAAGTTTAGGCTATTATAAAAGTACGTGGGCTATGCCGATGCTAGTAAAAATGTACTTTATTCTCTCGAGTATAGATTTTACATTTGTTTGATTGTTTTTGGGAAGTGACCCAACTGTTCTAAACTGTGGTAACGTGAAAAATGCAGGAAAAAGCAGTTTCTATTCTCAATTACTTTTATTTTTCATCAACTGGTTTAAATCTGACAGCTCCTATCAAACTTCTTATTTAGCCTGCAGTTTTATACTTGAAAACTATTGAGTAGTAACCAGAAGCATATCCAATTATTCACCTATCTTCTTTACTCCTTGTCCCTGGTAAGACCAACCGTTTATTTTGACGACATCATTTTTTTATGGCCGCTAAAAGATTTCTTTCTGGATGCTGCCACGTTTTATGAAGATTGTGACGGTTAAGCCGACACTTCATGTTGTTGCTTTTTCGAATGCTGACGATTTTGAGATTAAGTTGTAAGTGAAGGGTTGAAAGAATCTGTCTAAGGCCCGTATTACAGAACGTTACTCAAGACTCAGACTATTTAAAACTAGGTTCAACCAACCTTGGATTTAGTACCTATTAAGTAATGCTTGAGTATTGTTCTGTCATACGGGACTTACTGTCGTACCACAAAAACTTTTAAACGTCTGTTGAACACTTGTCTAAAAAAATGTCAGATTATGTCGTTGAAATAAGGTCCGTTTTGCAGTCACACTTTTTTTAGACAAGTGTTCAACAGATGTTTAAGTTTTTGTAGTAAGGCTGTTAGTGTTTAAGGACTATATTCTTATTAATATTAGAAATGCGAAAGTTTAGACGTTTTGATAGATGGATGGATGAATGTTTGGTACTCGATCACGCCAAAATGAAAATAAAATAACACATATGATATTTTTTGTCAAGATAATTACGAATTTATGGGATAATTTTCGACAAATACGCAGGCGAAACCGCTACTAGTGTTGATACGATCTACGCTAGTTTTGTTACGATAGATCGTGCCTGATGATAATTAACAAAGTTCCAAGTGTCAATTTTGAGTAGGTGTCAAGCATAAAGCAGGTTTAAAAGATTAAAACCTTAAGTCCGAATTCGGCCTAGGCTGTACTTTTGACTTATGAATGACGGCTTAATTAACAAGAGCCTTAAGTACCTACGATTAATGTTCTTATTCGTATGATAAGCTTAGTCATAGTCGTGTTTGGATCAAGCATCTTGAACTAATACTAAGTTCGGTCTAAAGATTTTTGCCTTAGAGTCTTAAGTCAAAGGTCATTAGGTTGCTTTTACAAAACATTACGTCTATAAACTTTGGTCTTACCGGTGAGCGGTGCGGCGGGCAGCGCAAATAAGACATTAATTACTTGGAAATACGCGAATTCGCCACTAGCAGCGCATTGTGGCATGTTTCAAACATTTCTATACATTTGATGTTACCGTTTTTCGCACTAAGTCACCGCTCAAAGCGGCAATGTCCTGAAGGGCGTTAAACAGTTAATACAAGGTGGATCTTATAGGCAAACACTTTCAAATACTATGTTGTATTTAAAATATATTCGCTTCTTAAAATATCGGTTGCTTTTCTTAAGCATCTTCTAATAGGACTACACGCTGCTGGTCACAGACGCCATTCGTCACTTACCTACGCATCACGTCATGATACGCGATTGGTCACTAAAGCCAAGGATACACTAGGGGACAAATGTGCCACGACATGTATCGGCGACATGACAAATATCTGAAGTCGCTGACTTTGCGAAACTTCGCCTGAGATATCTGGCGACATCGCGCGACTTTAAGTTATTTACGCTACTTCACTCGATGTAGTTGGCGACACGTGTCGCGCGATGTTGCCAGACATGTTGAGCAAAGTCCGGCAACGTCGATGCTACTTCACCCAATGTCGCTGGGGACATTTGTCGCACGATATTAATTGTCCCCTAGTGTATCCTTGGCTTTACGCCACGGTTGTCATAGATGTAGTACATATGTCACTAAAGCAATTCGTCACAAACGTTGTCCGTCATAATCGCAATTCGTCATAAACGCATTTCAGCATAAACGCAGTTCGTCATATTCGCAATTCGTCACTAACGCAATAGGCATGTTTGCTAAACAGTAAGGAAAAAAAACCAAAACCCTTTTAATAAACAACCTCTTTAAATAAATAAACCGCTTTAAATATAAACATCAGTAACCGTTCGGACAGGGCACAGACGGTTCGTGCCCAAACTCAATTTCCCGTGACTCGGCCGTGCCCCACCGGATTTATAAGTTTGTTTTTTACGCGTTAACTCCTAAACTGATTTGGAAGTTTGTACCGTTTCCCCCTGTACCCTATATTGGTTTTGTCTTAAAGTTTTTTCTGTCTGACCTTAACTTCGTTTCGGGAATAGAACGGACAAAGGTGTGTCGAAATTACGGTATTGTGTTGTTTCTGCAAATAAGTTGTTTGTGGATTTGATTTCATTATGGTTGGATATTTTTGTAGAATGATTAGTTTTGTATTACAGCATTTGCTCAGAAATGCGTCTAATCAAATACTTAACTATTCTTTGTGATATTTATTACATCTTATCCAGCGTACCTTAGAGTGAGGTTGTGTCATCGCAATGTTAAGAGCGGTGCAATAATGGTCAGTGTTCTAGGCTACGCTCTGCGTAACTATCTTCTTGCTTAGGCAGTTGTGGCATAAAATGCGTTGATTCGCTGCTACAATGCGACGCACAAACGGGCCCTCACTCTTATGATATGGGCGTAATAACTTAACCTGAAAAATCCAGCTAAACCCATACTTTTTAAAGCATAAATCTAGGTGCTACTTTTACTGTAAACAAGAATGCTAGCGTCCCAAATCGCAAAGGTTTCTTGCGGAAAGAAAATCGGGCAGGTCTGTGATAGCCTAATTAGTTGGTAAAGCATCTGAAGTATTTATCTAGAAGGTCACAGGTTTCAATCCTACTCGTAGTCAAAATCATTCCTCAAAAAAATAATTTAAAGAAAAACAAAAAACCCGACTGCGAAAAAACTAATTTTGAAAAATACGTTAAAATGTTAACTTAAATGAAAACTAAAAAGAAAGAAACAAGCCCAACAGAACAGCAGGAAGAAGCAGAACAGAACGATTCACAGTCGGGGCCCATTTAAATACCAATCAAATCCTCCCATTACCCTCCTTTGCGTCACGCAGTCGGGTAAAAAATAAGACAGTTTAACAATGCAAACAAGCTTATTCGATACAATCGTTTGAATGTTCTCAAAGCAAAAACATAAGTTAAACTAAAACAAGTTATCTTCAATACAGGTAGTGAAAAACAAGTCGAGGAAATGGGCAGTATATCCTGGGAACGTTGGCCCAGTGAGCTATGGCCATGGATAATGGACGAACTGGCTTTATTTGTGGACCGTGGCCAATTTTTAGAGTCACCAGTAAGCACGTTGTAAGTTTCTGTCGTGTAAGTGAACTGTATAGCAGTTTGTGAATGGATTTTATGGGCCGCGACTACTTTATAAGAACTTTAAGTTTCGTTTGAAGTTACGGGTGTTTTCTGGTCCATATCGTTTACGGACGTAATATTAGTTAGGGGTACGAACTAACAATTTGTGACAACATGAGTTGTTTTGACACCTTTGATGTGGTGTCAAAACTCGCCAATTCAAAAAAATAGGGCGTAGGGTTCATCAGTTAAGCATGCGGATGGCGAGTAATGGGTGACTCGCCGTCCGATCATGTACCATGTCGACGGCGCGTCGAGTTCCAACTGCACCTCAAAGAGCTTTCAGCAATCTGACGGAGGTCAGAGCTTGCCGAGGTCGTGGGACCGTCTCATCAGGTACCCTGGAACGTAAAGGACTATTGAAGGATCACCGTGAATTATAGTCAGTACTATATAGTCTGGCAGTATGGGTAGGAGGATTCGGAAAGATAGACAGATAAACAGACGAATATCGAAGTCTTAGTAATAGCTAGGGTCTTAACTATAACACTCAACACACACACACACACATTTAAACGTTTCAATTTCGTCCATGTTTTCCAAACATTACTCCAAGTAGCCCCTTGGGTACGGCCCACATTCCAACACCGATCAACGCTATGCAGTTTGCAGTTCCGACACATAAACAAGTGTTAGTAAATTTATTCATGACCCAATCTCGCTTCAATCCGGACGTCCGGGCGTTCCGAGTCCGGTGCTGCGATTCCCACCAATCATGGTGTAGTTATGTTGGCAGAACGGCAGTTATTGTTTTGTGTTTCTATTTGATTTGATCGAAAACTAGCAAGGTGCGTAGTTTGTATTTGAAAATGGAATTTGTCTATGAAAATTGATCAGCGTGCGATATACTAAGGCTATGTCATATACCTACCAAAAATTAACAAATCTGCTAGGTATTTACTTAAGTTTTCCGTCATATGATTACTTCCCAGAATTTGATCTTTATTAGCAACACTATCAAATGGTGTAGGTAATAATACAGGTATAGTTTTTATCCAAAATTAGCTAGCAGGTTCGATTCCTGGCCAGGATTTTTGATTCTTCTAAAATCCAATAAATAAAATCGTCGTTTTTCGGTATTACTTATAGTTTCGGACCTACTATAATTAATGCAATTTTTTTTGAGGATGGATATATATGGTGAAATTTGGTACACGGATAGTTTTAAAACCTGGATTAACACAATTTTTATCCACATTTTACGTTTCACAACTTTGACTAGGAAGATTACTGCTGCCAATGTGTCACGGGTTCGATCCCCGCACAGAAAAAATACTTATTTGATCTACAAGTAGTTGTTCCGGCTATGGATGTTGGTGTATTTGAGTTTCTATAATATTTGTAAACGCACGTCGTACAATACACACCCTCAATCACATGGCTTCTTAACTTTGTAACATCAATACCTAAGTAGAACATAATTTTCACTTCAGTAGCTCAAACATGTAGGTTTTGCTGCCTGAAATCAGTGAGCAAAATGCGATTTTGCTCACTGAGTGAGACAAAGTAACTTTTTAATTTTTGTTTTCAGAAAGCCGCGAATATCTTATTCAGCCTTGGGTTAATCATACAATTCGAAACATTTACACTCCATCTCTTTCCCGCTATTAGAAAGAGAGAGGGACAAAGACCAGCCCTTTCGAAATTCCGATTTTGAATTCGACCTCAAAGACAAACACGCTCGGTTTGTACTAACTAAAGTTTTGCAAAAAGATAACTATGTCTTAGTGTAATTTATTGATTTTTTAACTTATATGTATACGTAGTATTTAAACGAAAATAAGTATTTACTGCAAATAAAACTGATATTTAACCAGTAAATATTTATTTCTAGCTTCAATAATGTTACGTAAATATTTTGAATAATAAAATATCATGGGTGCTATTTCCGAACACGCCTTAATTTAAATAAAAGAGCGGGAATTAAATTTCGTGGCTGGCGTAAAGAGTTGAATAAGTTAATAGTTATTTCAATCTATCCCTGTTTATTATTTTATCTCCTAAAGTGTTCTCGCTGCTGAAGTGAAAAGTTATGAGTGTTACACGAGAGCAAAGTTTTTTGCATCTCGTGCCTTTTAATCCCACGCCACACTCAGGATTCAACTTTAGAATCACTCGCTACGCTCGTGATTCAATCGTTGAATCCTTCGCTTGCTCAGGATTCGAAAACGACTTTGCTCTCTTGTTGCACAAATAACTATTGCAATAATTCACCGTTAGTAGTGATCCATTATTCCTATCCACATTATAAGAGAAACCCATCATTAAAAGACTAACTATAAAACTTTATCCTAGCGCCAAACTTAAGCGCAATTTAAGTGCGAGAAGACTTCGTATCGCCTGGATGGTAAACATTTTGTTGTGAATATTATTTTTAGGCAAACGAGTACACATAAAGACGTTGAAAGACAAGTGCGGGTCGTTTCCATGACGAAGAAACTGCAAGAAGAGTTTTACTCTTTTAACCCGGCGACAGCATGGTAGAAAATAGGTACAACAACTGCATGGTGGGTCATAATTACCCGGGTTTTAAACGGTACCTGATTTTTACCATTTCAATGAAATGTAGAGCTTTGTGATTAACTTGAAAATTAGTTCCTAAATTATAATATTTTGGAGACAAACAGCTTGATAATAATAGCTTAGCTTGTCTAACTGCAAAACGACGCTTATATCAACGTGATGTCGTTTTGACGTTGACAACTTTTTTCGACAAGTGTTCAACAGATGTTTACCTTTCTTGTAGTAAAGGAAAGGCTCTTAAAATAAAATCTACCTTTGTGTTTTATTCCATCTTTATTTAATAGCCTTTTTAAAAGTTTTGAATGTAATTAAGAAAAATCTTTTCTTTTTAAGATTTTTAAACAGTGATTCATTTTCAACCTCCTAAACCTGCCGTTTAAGCTCTATTAAAAAAAAAGGTACTGTCATCCAGATAGAAAATTTTATCTCTAAAACTCGACATCATTATCATAAATTCATGGCTAGAATAAAAAGAAATTCCTAAAAAGTTTTTTCTTTCGCTGACCTCAATAATTTGTATCAGATACCTATTTCAGGATTCAAAAACCTTATTCCTATTCGAGTCAGATCTGCCTCATCGGTCTAGCTAAAATATATTCGGTTTCCCTCCGATTAGGGCTACCATTCAACTGGATAGTTTTAGACATGGGTAGCTCTTTGTCATCGATTTTTCCAGATAATAATTAAGTGCAGGTCTTTGACCTCTGGTAAAAATTTGCCCAAGTTGGTAATTGGCCGGTCGCGGGACTTATCTCATTACCGTGACCCCGGAACATAAAGGGCTATCGAAGGACACCGTGGATTTTAGTCAGTACAAGTCTGACAGTCCCTCCCGCCCTGCCCGGGGTGGGAGGACTCATTTGATGATTTTACCACGATAAAAAAAAAAAAAAAAAAAAAGTTGGTAATTGGCCCAGGGCAACTCGCAGCCCGACCATGGACCATGCCCGGGTCGACGGCGCGTTGTGTTCCACGCGCGCCTCAAAGAGCGTCAGCATATTGACGGGGCCCCCTCTCTAGAGGGTCAAAGCCTGCCGGGGTCGCGGGACTTATACCATTACCGTGACCCCGGGACCTAAAGGGCTACTGAAGGACACCGTGGATTTTAGTCAGTACAAGTCTGACAGTCCCTCCCGCCCTGCCCGGGGTGGGAGGACTCATTTGATGATTTTACCACGATAAAAAAAAAAAAAAAGTTGGTAATTGGCCCGCGGTGGTGGACATTGGTGTTGGTCGCAAGACGATCTCCGGCCACCGTAGGCGCGGGCATGCAAGGGCGAGTAAAGGGCATCTCGCTGCCCGACCATGGACCATGCCCGGGTCGACGGTACGTTGTGTTCCACGCGCGCCTCAAAGAGCGTCAGCATAATGACGGGGCCCCCTCTCTAGAGGGCCAAAGCCTGTCGGGGTCGCGGGTCTTATCTCATTACCGTGACCCCGGAACATAAAAGGCTATTGAAGGACACCGTGGATTTTAGTCAGTACAAGTCTGACAGTCCAATGGGTAAAATAATCAAATGAATCCTCCCACCCCGGGCAGGGCGGGAGGACTCATTTGATGATTTTACCACGCAAAAAAAAAAGTTGGTAATTGGACCAGACATTGTAATTCAAGTTTTTTTTGGATCGATTTCTAAATGATTAACTAGTATAAGATATAAAAGGTATTGAAAGTTTCTTGTTTTGCGAAATCAGCTTCTTATCAGAATCCTGAAAAAGTAATCCCGCATCGGGTGGAGCGGATGAGACTCACCAATTTGTACTGTTTAAAACCCACCTCGTTCCGCCAATACCCCTTGGGCCTTAGCAACTTTTTAAAACACCCCTCAACTGTGTATCTTCCCACAACCATGGTGGAATAGTAACCCTAACTTCGACCCAATAACCAAAGGTTCACCGACCCTGTTATAGGCATTTTGGCGGAGTACTTACGGGGCACTTGGCTAGGAGTACTAATCCTTAACTTCGGCGACTGCATGCTAACTTACTACTGTTTGTTCCGCTCCGTCCGCGTAATGATGTTTTGATTCCGGCCGGGTTTAGCCGCCTCGTGGGTGACGACACGAATATAGGAATATAGGCCAAGAGGTGTTGTGAAGTGTTTTCGAAGGCTTGTGTTATTTTTGGGGTGAAGTAAACATGTATGGAAATATTTGGGAGGGATTTATGGTTTGTGCTTGATAAGTTTATTTTTTCTTGGTTTATTCAAATTATTGAGGAGCTCGTGGTTTTTTGTTTCTTAAGCCTATGCTGTCCCACAGTTGGGCCAAACCCACCCCTAATTCCTTCCAGGAGGTCTTATTCCTATGCCTCTTCAAACCCGTCGTGGTAATGCGCGTCCAAGTTGTCTTGTCACCTTTTTCTGGGCCAGCCCCGGCTGCATCGACCATCTTCCGGCACCCATTGTGAGGAAATTTTTAGGAATGGAAAAGAAAAACCCGTAGAATAAATTAAAACAGTAACCTACAGGTGCACACTAAACAGTTTAACTCCGAGCAGATGAAGTTTCCACGAGCGCTCGTTGCCTCGGGGTCCGTACATAATTAAACGCAAGATCTTGCTTGGCTCTCCTCTGGCCACCATCGTACTGTGTATTGGAACTATGAGTAAGTCAGGACCTTCGATGAAAGGATTTAGGGATTATACGAAGGAGAACTTATTGTTCCTACATTTGTGTATATTCTGCGGAGGTGGCCTAATGGTGATGGCATAGAGTTACGAGCTCCAGGTCGTGTTTTCGAACCCAAACTTCCGAGTTGTAGGTACATTGTGTATTTATTTTCTTATCACTGCTCTTAAAACGGTGATGGCATGTCCTATAACCAAAACATTTGAAGACGTGTGACATCTATAGCGTGTTTATAGAGGTCTGTGCCCTAGAAGTGGGACCATTATAAGTTGTATTATAACTATTAATTCCATCATTGCAGAAAAACGCCACGCCAACGTCTGCCAATTGCTGAGTTTGAAAATAGACTTGTTGAAAAAAATGTGTAAGTAGGTAATATGGTTTTTCAAGATGAAGATGTCTCCATAGCAGTCACAGAAATAGGCTTTGGTCCTAGTTGGTGGCAGTAGGCTCGTCCCCTATTAGGTGAGACTTAAACATAGTTGGCAAACTGCATTTATTAAGCTGGGTACTCACTTAACAGTGTTGCATGTAACTTATCAGATATGGTATCAAGTGAGTACGTAGGCACGAGCCCGCTGCGAACCGCTCGCTGTAAGTTCGCAGTGATACCATCACTCGGCGGGTCATACAAACACAAAGGCGGCTCGCAGTGTGCTCGGACGAGCTGTACCCACTTGCAGGTTGATACAGTATTTGATACGTTACATGCAACACTGGTAAGTAAGTACCTACCCAGCTTTAGGTCCACCCCAGTCTAATCACTCAGGTATTACATCAACGAAAATTTCCCTGAATTGCATTATTGTTTTTTCTTGTGGTTAATAAAAAAGTATTATCAATAGGTAGGGTTGATGTCTGTAAAACTACATAGAATATAACATTTATTTTTTATTTTGTACACCATACAATTTTAAATTTACATAGAAAGATAACATCTCACAAAAAGTGATACAAAGTCTTATTCATAGCCAAAAGAGATCTTTTAAAGATAACCATTGGATGGATCAGAGGTAGAGCAGAAAGAAAACGAGGGAAATAATCGTAAAATAAGACTAAAAGAAACAAATAGAGTGATCTAATTAAGGGGAGAGGTAGTGGTTTTTTAATTATCATATATTCTAAAGAATCCACAAGGTCTGGGCACGTCTTATTGACACGGACTAAGTATTTCATAGCCCTATTGATAATTTTACACTCCATACCTATAGAAAGATGGGCGAATTTGTTAGGAAAGGAATGGTACGTTGTTGTTTGGAAAACAATAACGAACATAAACATATTATTACCAGATAGTCATTGGCCATGCTTAATGATTCGTTGAAGAGAGGAAAAAATGATAAAATCCAAAAGGATTATAGTTTGAGAAGTGGTAAGTGGCACGTAAAGGGAGAATTGATAAATTCGATGATTTATTTCACGGAACATACATTACCAACTATTGTACACATTAAACTTAATACACATAGATCATTCAAAAATGGTTTTTATACCATACACATATAACATTAATTAATTTTCTATCATGATATTATAATTATTATTTTATTTTTAAACTTAATTTTTATGAATCACATTTATATTTTTTTTTAATATTTTGTCTTAGTTTCTTATTTCTATGATTACATGGTTGTTACACTTAGACATCGATCAAGAAAGTAAATGCACAATAATTTAATTATTTCTGTGTTTATGCATTTAAAATTATAGCTAACACTTACTGTCTTACTACAAAAAAGTTAAACATCTGTTGAACACGTCTTGTCTAAAAAAAACTGTCAAAACTATCAAAAAAACTGACAAGTGTTCAACAGATATTTATTTTTTTGTGGTACCTACGACGGTTATTATTTAACGTAGGGTTAGGCCCCCTTAATGTGTGTTAAAACACAGTCCTCCTAGCTGGTGAAAGCTATAAAGTTTTTATTTTTTAAATAGCTTAAACGGGTTCGATCTCCAAAAAACTACCCTCACGCTTGAACCATTGCTTGAAAGCAACTTACTTTTTTGTATCAACCTGTATATGTTTACAACACATGAGGAATGTGCGTGAGATTAAATTCCGTATAAAACCCCCTGTATTATGCTTGTAATATTATAATATTATTGTAATTAAAAAAAAATGACATAAAAATACTAGATTAAAAAAAACATAAAAATTAAAATGAATATGATAGTTTAATAAATAAGATTTTAAATGAAAATGAAAAAACTTGAATTTTAATTGTTTCGTAGGAAGACATTTATTTTGATATAGTTAACGTAAGCGTATAAATATGTACCTAGATGTCCCACCTGTATTGTCATTCTCTTAATCTAATACATAAAATAAATACTAATCGGAATAATAAGCCCGATGAATAACATTTTTACAACTATTAACTACATAACTATTTATTCGTTGATCAATCAAAATACAAAGGAAAAAAAATATACGTCGTTACATTCTTCTTCAGTTATTGTTTTAAAATTAACTAAACAAATTCATTCAAAATTAATCTTCTAATAGTATTAGGCTACTTAAAATTTGTAGTTTCTTATAATATTAACTTATTTTAGTAATAAGTTTTCAATAATACAGTTTAAAGTGCGTGTAAGAACTCCGTCACATAACTTAATTACCTACTGTATTTTTCAAAACTTAGAATAGGGAAGATTAAATCCATTAAAACGAACGAAATAAAGCTCAGTTATCCGCAAAATATCGGAATGAAAGAGTAAAAAGGAAGCTTAACCTTGTAATTACTCGAAATAAACAAGTATTTGCGCAGGTACCACGGACTAGTCTGTAACCAAGGACAATGATGTTAGTCACGGGAATACCGACTGGACCGTGTAACCGTCCATGGCGTCCATCTGGAAACGCGTGTGAAATAAATATGGGGGACTCTGTACCCATCTCCTGCCACACACGCACCATAGCTACGCGACACAGACGGCTCACAAATCTCAAAAAACTACCTACATAATAAACAACGGTAATAGATCGAATTCTTGGCAACAAAGATCCGATTAACGATAATTCTCTAAATATTATCAAAACATTTTTCCCGAATAGCAAACACGTTTTGGTTTAAAAACAATAACTTTAAAGCATAATTAAGCTCCAATGAGTGTTGACTCGGCTTCGATGTAGCTTTGCCTTAACGCCGGCTTCCTATCACAACCAATTTCGCGTTCACAACTCATGACAACCTATAAAATTAATCAATAAATATACGAGTAAATAAAGTGCGCGCGTTTTATTTGCGTTTGTTGTGCGGCGCGCGGGCGGCGGGCGACGGAGGTGGGCGGCAGTCTACACGTGTCGCTTAGAATGCAACGCCAGGTGATCGGAGCGCGAGAAACAGCGGTCGCAGCGGCGGCAACGGAACGGTTTGACGCCGGTGTGTTTGCGGTAGTGGCGCGTCAGCTCGTCCGAGCGAGAAAACCGCCACTCGCAGCCCTCCCACGAGCAATTGAACGGTTTCTCGCCAGTATGCGTCCTCTTATGAGCCTTAAGATGCGAGCTCTTAGTGTAGACCTTGTCGCAGCCTGGAAACTCGCAGCCATGTATGCGCCGGCCAGGGATCGCACCGGGAGGGAGACTGTGGAGACGAGCTAGGGACATCGTCTTGCGAGGCGCGACGGCCTTCTTTGGCACTGGAGTAGGAGGTGGCTCCTCAATGACTTCATCCTCCGAATCGCTCGTCGGCTCGTACTTCACGGTGACGATAGTAAAAGTGGCGCTGACGATTGGTGGAGCTGGCGGTGAGGCTGGTGGTAATGGAGGGGTCGTGATGGTTTTGGGTGACATCATCGCCCATTCCTCCTCTTGGGAGGACTCACGACTCTTGCGCGGCTCCTCCCGGAGGTACTTCTCCATTTCGTAGCATGTCTGTTGCCAGTTGTCTTCCAGAGTCAGCTTCCACGCGAAGTAACCGGTGTCCGTGACGTCCTTCAGTTCCCGGAACAGGTTACCACTTGGAAGTACGTTCATCGTACTTGCAAGGGGTGCCGATCGATTTTAGAGCAACGCGCGGCGCGACGTGCCCCTGCAGCGGCTAGCGGACGACTGAAGTGTAGAGATGTGCAAACTGTGAATTTGACCGATTGGCCGACAGTTTTACTAGTCGGCTACAAATTCTGAATAGTCGGCCAGGGGCTGTCGGCAATGAACGTGGCGTGTTTATAAAATGCACTTAATTGCATTAAGGGCTTGGGATTCATTTTTCCAATAAAATCTGACCTTTCCAACTTTTTTGTTTAAAAATATCTTACTATCTTATATTACAGATACGAAGAGTGAGAATCGATGAGGGATATTTGTGACTCTTTCATACAAAAACTACTGAACGCATTTGGATGAAATTTTGTACACACATAGACTATAACCTGGATTATCACATTGGATCACTCTCATCACTCACTTTTTATGCCGATATTATTTTATACGCAGGTGAAGTCCCTGGCAATAGCTAGTAGACAATAAAGGTTATATTGTTACTATTAAGTACATCTTTGCCGAACCCTCAAGGAATTACAGGCAAGATGTTATGTTTAAGAATAATATTATTTCATATCAATCAACCGATTAGACGGCACATATCCTACTAAATTGTCAAGCCGTTATAAGGAATGTTTTGTTAAGTTAAGAAAACAATATGAGCTTTTCTTTAGAAAAATCGTTTTATTTTCTTTATTTACTTGCAAACATAATCCATCTAAAAATAATATTTGATATAAAATATTATGAACAGATGCATGATAAAGGCTTTCCCACCCCTCACCCCACTCCACTTGGAGCATGCGCCTTTCATGGAATAGTTCAGTTTCGAACATTACAACATTGAGTGAGGATAGGCGAGCATCACTGGGCGCAACCTGTGACGATAAAATTGGTAGCAAACCGAATCTTGATTGTACATTTGTTATATTTTATTGGTAAAACATTGGCCCACACTATTGGTGTGCTTACAAACATTTAAACTCCAGACAAGACCCCAACCTCAAGCTTACAGAATTAACTAAAAAAAATTGACATTTTCAAAAATGTATGGTATCTGAGAAACATCGTGAGGAAACCGGCATGTCCTAGAACCATAAAATTCAAAGACATGTGACATCTACCAACTCGCACTGGGCCCGCGTGATGGATTATGGCCCACTCCCTCTCACAGAGAGGAGCCCTGTGACCCAACAGTGGGAACATTGAAGGCTGATGATGATGGTATCTGAAGTGCAGGCCCGAATCCTGCCAACTTATGGTTGCTATACTCAGTCTACTATGCCTCATCAATAAACTCTACAACTACTACTTTCGACAACCGTTACTCGGGGTTCACGAGCTCTTAACCTATATCCTAACCTAAATCTAACCTTGGATTATTACATTACAGGCGTATGCTTCAGTAAGAAAACATCCTAAGAGTTGACAATATATCTAAGAAAATTCAACACATAGACACTTTCAGTATGTGTGGCATGACACCGTAGTAACGGCTATTGTCGACGGAAGAATCGACAAAATGAAAAGATTTCTAGCGTTCTTAGTAGGAACGAGATATCCGCCATCCGCTGTATGGGCATCAATTACCTCCTCCACGCTTAAAAAGTGTAAAAGTTTTCTGAGACTTACAACTTCTTCAGAAAACGATGCCTCAGATGAGAGAAGCGAACTATGGAGAGTAAGTAACCCCACCCCTCCTCACTTGCTCAATCCAGCAGAGCACCTCCCTCCTGGTTCTGAACTGCAGTGGCCGATCTGGAAATCTCTCAATCGATTGCAAGCCCAGGTTGGCCGCTGCAAAAATAATCTGATCAAATGGGGTATATTAGACCCATCCCAAACACAATGCCAGTGCGGAGCCTCTGTACAGGATATGTCCCATCTACTTTCGTGCCCATCCTGCCCAACCACCTGCACCTTCCAGGATTTAAACGAGGCAAATGACAGAGCTGTGCCGAGCGGGTAGCCACGTATTGGTCGGATGTAATTTGAGTTCATCGACACGCAAAGAAGAAGAAGTATGACGAGATGATTAAAAAACCGGCCAAGTGCGAGTTGGACTCGCCCATGAAGGGTTCCGTAGTAGCAAGCATAGATTAGGAATATAATTGTATTGAGATTAGTAAGTAATATACACAAACAACAAAAATAACTTTGTTTTCCATAGTGTTTGTATGAATGGCAAAGTTATATTTGCGGTTTTTTAAAATGTACTATATCTCAAAAACTGCTAACTGTATCTCATCCAAACCAATTTTCGTTGGAAGTTTTTGTTGAGGTCTACATTATATATTTTTTTTAGTTTTATCATTCTCTTATTTTAGAAGTTACGGGGGGGGGGGACCAACTTTTTACCACTTTGGAAGTGTCTCTCGCGCAAACTGTTCAGTTTAGAAAAAAATGATATTAGTAACCTCAATATCATTTTTGAAGACCTATCCATAGATACACGTATGTGTTTGGTGAAAAAAAAATTTTTGAGTTTCAATTCCAAGTATGGGGGGCACCCCCAAAATTTGTTTTGTTTTTATTTTTGTGCGAAAATCCTAATGCGGTTCACATAATACATCTACTTACCAAGTTTCAACAGGATAGCTCATATACTTTGGACAAAAAGTGGCTGTGACATACACGGACAGACAGACAGACAGACAGACAGACAGACATGACGAATCTATAAGGGTTCCGTTTTTGCCATTTGGCTACGGAACCCTAAAAATGTAGAGAAGAAAGTTTTTATTCTTCAGTCGCCTACGGGTCGTTATTTTTTTGCTCCAACAAGCAAAAAAAAATTTGAATAAGCCATTAAAATTAAATATTGTACATATTTATTTATATATGTAGACCAAACACATAGGTAGAAGGAAAAACATACATAAAGAGCACGGAGCACTTTGTACTTAATCTATTCATGTTAGAATAGATAATTATTGGACTGTTCATGTTACGCGTGTAGCTAACGCTTTGGAACTAACGCCTTTTCTAACTAACTAGTCTCACCACAACACGAGCTAATTCTCGCGTAGTTTCGGCAAAGCGACAGTGTAGAGGATTTTGACCAACACCTAATTTTCAATCGCATTCAGAGTCGTGTAGCTAACACGTTCATTTGTTAACAACTCCAATTGGCAAATTCCACGCGACGTACCCTAATCTACTTCACAGCATAGGCCTTAAACACACGACGCAGATAATCGCAAAATGCATGCCACGTATAGCGATTTAACGCACGATCGCGCGCGAATCGCATCGCTGGCGCTTACAGACAACTAGAGGATTATTGTATAGGCTGCCGACACACGGGCGACTGGCCACGTCGGTTATGCGTAGCGAATTTTAGGCGGGATTTAATATTCGGATAAAGTTGGAGTCTTTATGTGGTTGGGATGTGGAGCTCGATTTTATTGATGTACAGGTTTTGATTTACTAGTCGCGTAATTGAGTGGGTGATGTGCTATATGATATTTGGTTAAAAGCCGCGAAGTATAGTTCCAATTTACTCGATTTACTTCGATAAATAGGCACTAGTTTAATAATTTAAAAAGAGTATGTACTCATATTTTTAGATAAGTAAATTATCATGGTCATGTCTGGCGCAGCACCGACGAAAGGTGGAGTAGGACGGACGGAGACCGCGTGTAGGTAAGCGATGACCTGAAGAAGGTGGCTGGCAGTAGCTGGATGAAAAAAGCAGGAGATCGTGTGCTGTGGCGCTCCCTGGGAGAGGCCTATGTCCAGCTGTAGGCTGCAAAAGGGTGAAAAGATGATATTATCGCGGCAGCTTTATCTACAAAGAGAGAGATAGTTATATCGCTATCAATCTCTCTCTCTATCAAAGCCTTGAAGAAAACTCTAGGCAATAACACTCGATCGACTGCTGCCCTGTGTGTCGCGGATTCGATTCCCACACGCAAGAAATTGTATGGCCTACAGGTAGTTGATTTGATTCTTGCTGTTTGTGTATGTGAATTTTCTTGTTTGTAAATGCATCCACTGTAAAGAAGAACCAAGAATGATTTTCCAAGAGAATTTCTAATGAAGTGTAATGTCTTGTAAAAAAATACTCTTAGAGATAGAATTGTTTTCACTGGTTTAAGAGCAGTATGCAGTATGCGACGAGTTCCTGTTAACCCGGATCAATACTGGAATAAAACATTTATTCAAACCTGATTTAAGCAGTGCCTAGTTTCACAAAAGTACATAAAAAAACTAATCAATTTGTATTCATAAACCTTTTCCCCGAAACTACAGAACCAGTTTTAGTAGGTGTTACAATAGTTTCATGGTGAATGAACTCAGTCAATGTTTACAGCAGCAGTCTGTATAGGCTGTCGACACACGCACGATTGCTCGTTTCGATTTTTTTGAGGGAATTTTTAGATACGGATTTTGATTGTCGCGTTTTTGTGGAAAACTTTTTTATGTTCAGGTTTTATTGATTTTTGTCTAAATGGGCGTGTGGATAACTTTAGAAAGATTAAAGAGAAATATAGATATTTTTTAAAATCTCTTTCGATCTGTGGCTCACATTAGCCCTGGATTGGAATAGAGGGATATCATGGGGAGAGGATTTTGTCCAGCAGTGGGATGTGATAGATAGAATACACTTTATTTTACACCAAAATTGTTACAAAAACTGTTTTATAATATTTCTAATTCTATGGTTACAACGGCGGTCTTATCGCTAACAGCGATATCTTCCAGACAACCTTATAAACTGTATGAACTTGAAATAAAAATATGGAGGTAGTCAGTTATTATCATCATCAGCCTATAAATGTTCCCACTGCTGGGACACAGGTCTCCTCTCTGAGAGAGGGAGTGGGCCGTAATCCATCACGCGGGCCCAGTGCGGGTTGGTGGATGTCACATGTCTTCGAATTTTCGGTTCTAGGACATGCCGGTTTCCTCACGATGTTTTCCTTCACCGTTTTGAGCAGTGGTGATGAAACAAATTACACAAAGTAATGTGCCTGGCTGGATTCGAACCCACGACCTACAACTCGTAAGTCGTGGCCGATACCACTGGGCCACCACTACTCTATCGAGGTAGTTAGTGGTGCACTTAAAATATGTACCTACCTAGTACACATAAACTACAATTAAGTATGATAGTATGTCAGTAACAGAAACTTCTCTTTTAGACGAAGACCAACACGTCTTTATCCTATTAAACTTGAGGCCAGTGTAATACGTATTTTTAAAGAAACACAAAATTCAGTTGCGAGCTTCAGGTTCAGGTCAGAGTTCAGGTTCGATCTCGTGGTTCAACATGTAAACATACAACAAAATTCAGCTTTGTGAGTAGTGGTTGCGATGGCCTAGCGGTTAAGGCGTCTGGAGTACCTATCCAGAAGACGCAGGATCGAACCCTGCTCGCAACTGAATTTTTCGTTTCTTTAAAAATATCTTTGCGAAGACGCGACGCAGGCGTTATTGCGTATAAAAATATAACTTTAGTGTAATACGTTTTCTTTTCCTTTCTCGATTTGGCAGTAGGATAAGCCTGGGTTTCACTACAATGTGGACCGCCCGTTGGATAAGGTGGAGCATATGGTAGAGGTCTGTCTCTCTTGGGAGGAGCTGAGCGCCGCTGTATACCTCATGGAGGCCATAGTTGGCGGCAAAATCTCGATACGGGCCATTCTAAAAATCCAGGGGTCATGGGAAGCCATCACTTCTTTGGCGAAGCAGTAATGCTAGGAAAAGAGAAGGTGGACTGGATCAGGTGGAGGCATTCTTCTTCCTCATATCCGGATGCCACAGGAAACTCCTAAGGCGTTGCAGACGGAGCGTAATGGGTAGCTCGCTGTCCAATCAAGGATCAGGTCTGAGTCGACGGCACGTTGTGTGCTACGCTTGCTTTATAGAGTTTAAGTTGAGAGAAATGCCTGCAGATAACTGCGGCTCTGGAACGCAAAAGAAAACTGTTTGGTTTATAGTCAATGACGTCTAATAGTCTCTTCCACTCGCCCAGGGATGGCGTGCTCATTTGATTATTTTTAACCTTAAAAATAGACGTCAATGGGGGCGGACCCGTACTCCAACTTTCATACGTAACACGCACGAACAATATGTCTATCACCTAACATAATCTTTTATTTGCTCTCTTTTTCTCATCCATCAACATTACGAGTTATCATCTGATTTGTTCAACGTTACATCAGTAAAACCTTCCTACTCATCGTTTTACAGCTCATTGAATAGAAATAAATCCAAGAACACGAAGAATAAACAGCTTAGTTTATTGCCAACAAAAACCTTTCGATCTATTAAAATCTTTCTACCCACATCTAAAACTGGAAATAGTTCCAGTTAATACAACCCATGCTGTTTAAATCCTATAAAACTGGTATACGATGCAATCCCACTTCTATCTCTGCCGACCCTCAAAACGATATACGGTTTTATAGTTCGATACAAGATATTACCACATTTCATCAAACTCGACAGTAAAACGGAGGAAGGAAAGTGAACTTTATGTTGGTAGAGAAAGCGTTTAATTTCGAATGGACTCGTTTATAATAACGTATGACTAACGTAGAATCTGAGATACTAGTAGATTGTCTGTTGGATTGCGTTATTGGTTATTGCTACTTGTCTAGTAACCTAAAGCTGAGTTAATCAATTAAATTCTCTGTCTGAACTACAGTGGTCCATTTGGAAATCTCTCAATCGATTGCGAGCCCAGGTTGGAAGCTGTCAAAATAATCTGGTCAAATGGGGTATACTAGACTCATCGTAAATACAATTTAAGTGCGGAGCCTCTGTACAGGATATGTCCCACCTCCTTTCGTGCCCATCCTGCCCAACAATCTGCACCTTCCAAGATTTGAACGAGGCAAATAACAGCTATGCAGGTGGTTACGTGTTAGAGCAGTGGTGGCCTAGTGGTATCGGCCTCGACTTACGAGCTGTAGGTCGTGGGTTCGAACCCCGTCAGGCGCATTACTTTGTGTAATTTATTTCAACACCACTGCTCTCAAAACGGTGAAGGAAAACATCGTGAGGAAACCGGCATGTTCTAAAACCATCAAATTCGAAGACATGTGACATCTACCAACCCGCACTGGGCCCGCGTGGTGGATTACGGCCCACTTCCTCTCACAGAGAGGAGGCCTGTGTCCCAGCAGTGGGAACATTTATAGGCTGATGATGATGAGGTGGTTACGTATTGGTCAGACACAATTTGAGAACATCGACTCGCAAAAATTATAAGAAAACACCAACATATAAATAAAGAGCTGATAGACTTAAAACGGTTGAACTAGTATGATAAATACGTAAAGAAATTAGAGTTAGAAACCCGTCAAATAGATTCACTCATTTCAGAACAACGGTGCCCATAAATTGTTCCATGCAGCTTTCAGCCCAATTACATAACAGACAACATTTCAACCCCAAACTAAATCTTATAACAAACACAAATACCAACAAAACGAATGCCAAATAGCTTTTCATCATAAATATTAACTTCGAAAAGTTAACTTTGATGTTCCGACAGCGGTGGCTAACAAGCCGCGCCGCTAGTAAATTTCCATCGCAGTTGCAGTTGTCTGAATATTAAACGCCCGGTTCGCCTGATTAAGTTCTGAGCTGCGGCTAAATAAACGCATTTGTATTGCTTTACGTTGCATTCAGGTGATACACAGCTAGCAAAACACACTATGGGTTACTAACTGCTGCCAGCGACTCAACTCGCGGGTAACTCGAAATTATTCCACAGGAATCGAGAATACTTAGATAATTGGTATTCTATACGGTATTACACTTTACAAACTATATCTGAGTCAAATTTAGTCAAGATCCGTTCATTCGTTTTGATACGATTGAGTCAAAAACATCCATCTGTCCATCCAAACATCAAAACTCTCAAACTTTTCAGTTAGATGTTTGGTTACAACTTCTGCAATTACTTTTCTTTTTGCTCGGTTTGTTGCAGAATTAATTTTAGTGGCGATTGAGGATCAAATCCTTGAATTATAAGCAAACTAGCAGTTGCTAGGGGATTCGCCCGCGTGTAGCCTTCCAATTTTTAATACCTATAAGTTAGCTATAAAATAGGTACTGGGAAAAGCTGATGATGACGACTCATCCTTAAGCCGGGTTTTCACAGTAAGAGTTGGCTCGGATCGAGTGCACTCGTACGAGACAGCTTCGTACGAGTGTACACGGATAGTGGTTTACACACAACTCACTGTGTCACGTTCACTCCACTTTTTCTTAGTTGTCGCCATATTGTTTACATAAAAATGATCCACAGAGTACATTCAAATGATCCGAGTGAGCTCGAAAAATAGAGCAGAGTCCGAGTCTACTCGGATTAGACGTTGGCGTCCGAGTGCACTCTGACTACGTGTTTACATGATACGAGTAGCATCCGAGTGCACTCGGTCCGAGCCAACTCTTACTGTGAAAACCCGGCTTTACTACAGAACTTGTAACTGTACATGATTTGACATGTACTTAGCCGGTTTATTAGTAGGCAGTCCTTATAGCCTGAGCTTTAAGACATACATTTCTTTACGTTAAAAATTCTTCGCCAAACTTTTAATAGTTATTTGTACGTGGATAAAGAGTATGGAACAGTATTTTGTTATTTTAAACACATAACTTGTACGATTGAAAACATGCCAAGTTTTAGATTCAGGTCAATACTTTGAAACAGCTTTCCTTTTGGCAAAGAAGCTCAATCGAATTTTAAGACAATTAATACACGGATACACTCGAAATTATAACATTCATTAAGTTTTACAGTACAGTAATTAGCTAATCCTTCCTTAATGTAAAATTTTGGATGGATTGAAACATGTATGTTACTCAATCATGTCAGAATGGCTGAACGGATCTTCATGTTATTTAGCTGCCAGCGTTCTGGGCACTTTTCCGTTGACAGCGATGTGGATGAATTGTTTGATGCTCTTTGTTAGTTATAGTAATTATTATTAGGTTTTTTAATTTAGTTTATTAAAGTATGTACATATTTGCCATAAAGGTAATCACAATTAGAATGTTAATTATTATCAATAAAAAAAACACCGCAATAAGATAGGTAATAGTCTGGAATAACTCGTAGTAGGTATACTTTTATTTTTCACCAGTTTTATGTTCATAATTTTCGATATAGACGTGGGTAAAGCCGATGGCACCAGTTTGTGATTTCGCGTTTTAAAACCACCTCGCTATATGGTAAGCAACTTTCGCTATCTTCTTTCTTTCTTTCAATGATGTGGTCGATGATGACGATTATAATGAAATTTTATAAAATAAAGTCTCGGGTAACATCTAGTGTTCATAAAAGACGCAATACAGTAGATCACAAATGAACATGAAGTAGCACAGTCAACGTGATTAAGAAGCGCCGCGTTGTGCTGAGCGAACACATTTGTATCTTGCTCTACGCTAAGCACTGGACTAAGAACTTTGTTATAGCTAGTCGAAGAAGCCCCTTTAGTACTCGTAGAATGTAAGCTTAATAGCAGGTATTAAAATTTTTAGAAACTCCTAGTTTTGGTAGATTCGTTTCTACCAATATTATTTTTGTGCCTTTCAATTTGTAGCGGGCATAATCTACTACAAAAAGAACAGCAGCGTCATCTATGCAGAGACTGAGAAACTAAGAGTCTACATCGCACAATCAAAGTTATCCTCGACATTAGAAGACATAGAATATTCCGACTATGAATGTGGGGCAGAAAGCCCACCAGATACAACACCCGTCTGGTCGGAAGGTACCTTCCTTTTCACTGGGTGTAGAGGAACTTCCCACTCTTTTCCTCCTACCCCCAAACAATTATTAGATAAAAAATCAAGCGTCACTTTTTAGTGTTCATTCCTGGTAAAAGATAAAAATAAAATTAATTTTATTCTGAACAAGCGTATGAACATGACTTTGATATCTTGTCGTTTATTTGGTACACTTTGTTTAACAGTGAAGAAGAACCAACTTCCTGGCAGGTTGCTGATGTTATTGGCTGTTTAAGCCGCGGACTTAAATTCTACAAATATATTATAAACTTGAAAGTTTGTTTGGATGGATGTTTGTTACTCTTTCACGCAAAAACTACTGAACAGATTTGGATTACATTTGGTACACAGATAGTTTATAACCTGGATTAACACTTAGGATAGTTTTTATCCTAATGTTCCCTTAAAATTAATTTTCCATTAGCGGGTGAGACTGTTGGCAACAGCTAGTTTAATCATAAAATAATAAAGACGCTCTGTTTTAATATTAAATTCAATAAAACATTTTCTGTTTTTTTTAAATAAAAGTCCAATTAATTCCATGTAAAACAGAGTCCACTTTCATTAGATCTATATCCCGATTCCCGGAAAATTCCCGGAAAACACGTTCAGGTCCCTTTTCAACATTGAAAATTAAAAACTTTTCACGCGAATGCTGCTTGTATTTAATAAAATATTAAAGCAACAAGCTATTCGTGTTCCGGAATTTTATCGAAATAAATCTTCATGTTATCTGTCCTTCCACGAATTAAATAACATAAAGCTTTGTGTAACGAAAAAAAAAATACTTTTATAGTTACTTCAATGAAATATTTTTTAAAACAGATTCCAATATTTTCGTACAATTTTCCATTGCATGCATGAATGGATAAATTCTGATAAATATTATAAAACGTGGTGAATAACCCAATTGGGTTTGTTCGAAAATTCAAGAAAGATAAAAAATGCTCAAATATTCCAAAAAGCTAGAAAATTCGGTAACCGTCACTTAAAATTGTACTTAACTTTTAATCGCGGCACTTGTAATATGTATTACTCGTATATTTACAATTGTAATAAGTTCTTAAATATACTCTAAACTCAATTATGAGGGCTTTAGAGTCCTTTGAAACCGCCTTTAACCTGAAGATTTTTTTATGGATTAAATTAGTTTATATATATTTCAAATAGATTCTCGAATTAGAAGTTAACTGAAAATAATTAAAAACTGTAAATAAATACAGCTGTTGTTATTGAATAAATACATACTTAAATAAGTTTTGTTTCTGAATTTCTGAAATAATAAATAGTAACATTTTGAAATCATTTAAATGTGGCCGTGAGTTTGAGGTCAGCAATTCGCTCGCCACAGAAATCAAACTTAATTTAAATAATATACTTCGGAAAATAATTTTCAAAAACGTGTTTGGTTGAAATGGATGTGAATGAATGGTGTTAACAGTAATATTATAATTTTTAAAACTGATAGTATTACACTACATCCATTGTGACATTAATATTTTATGATTTGATAAAATGCATCGAAGGTATCCTCGTCATTTGCCTAGACTTTTCCAACTAGTACACTGATTTAGCTTACCCTTTGTCACTTGTTCTGCTTAAATTTTATTTAGTTGATGAAATTGAAAAGTGATGAAACCGGATGTTGCCTCTGAAGTGGCTGTCGTAGATCAATTAACAGCCTGGAATGAATGCCTCCATCTAAAGCTTAACCATTAGGTGCGTCTACACAGAGCGCGCAGCCTCGCGAGGCATTTGCTGCGCGAGGAAACTGACAAGCGAGGCTGCTCACTCTGTGTGGACGCGTCTATTGTTTTTCGACCGAGGCACGAAACAATATACGCGAGCAAAACAAAAGCCGACACTGGATGGCTCGGGCGTTCGGTCGCTCGACCGCGGCAGCGCTGTCACTTGCCTCGCCCGAGACACGTCCACACCAACCGTGCTGCTTCGCACGGAAAATGGCACGCGAGGCTGCGCGCTCTGCGGGGACGCACCTATTAAACATGAATGTAACTCACGCAGCAAAAACAGTAGCAACATATTGAGTTCCCAGTCTGCAACTTAGTGCACATGTTTATAATATATTTCCAAGTTAACGTACACACGGTTAGCGGAGAAGTTCGGCGCAGCTCTAATCTCCAGTTTAATTTGACTATTTCTTGTTAAACTGGTTCAGCGCATAATCGCGAGATTCTGATCGCGGGTAGTGATACAGTGAGGTTGTAGTCGTCTTACTCGTACGTCTTCGGCTATGATCCGGAGTCTCTCTTCGTGATCGATGTAATGGGTTTTCATTACAAATAAATAAAAAAAGTCTTGTTACGTCTTTCAAGGGAGCTCAGAAATAAAATGCCACTGTGAATAAATCCTCGATGACTTTGGAACTAGAACTTAGAGCTTGGTGCAATGTAGGGCTCACTGTGCGCAAAGTGATAATTATGAAATCTTATGACACGTCCGCGGTGCCCTTTTTTACACTCCAGCAACCGTATATTTGATTCTTCAGGCAATTACAGATTATAAACATTTAGTGACAATGTATTGTAGGACTAGCCAGAGCAAAGAGGAAAATAAAAGCTTTCATTTGGACAGATAATCATAATTTATTTACTGGGTTCAAATCATTAAAAATAAGTAACTGCAATATTACATTTATCAAGATATTATTAATCACAAACATAAATAACTGTACTACTACATTTATAAAGACATTATTAAATTATTAAAATTCACTGTACTTACACAAGTATTAAAGAGTTCCTCACACTTTCACAGTTCCACCACTACTGGCTAGCTAAAATGGCGCTGTCTTGTCACTTTTTATCTCCCTCCTCTTTACCATATAAAAATAGTCAATTGAGAGCATAATATCCACTAGCGCCATTTTAGCCTTTTAAAACAAGTCAAATCACTTACTAATTTTAGCCAACATATTTGTGTAATATAAAGAAAATTACTGTTAAAGACATTAACAGTAATTTTCTTTATATTACACAAACTACTTGTAATTATCGTATTTAATATTTAAATAGCTAACATTCGGCCATCCAAACCTTCGTACGTCCTCGTACGATAAACAAATATTCTTTTAAGATGTATACATTACAAAATTAGGTTTCTTACTTGTTTAAAATATAATGCACAAATATTCAAAATTTAATGCTACATAACTTTTTTTTTTATCAGGTAATGTCCTGGATGGTATTAGTAAGAGGCTTCAGCATGTCTGAATACCCCTAGCAACAGGCCCCAATACGTCCTGAATACCAGTGGCAACAGTCTCAATATGCCCTGAATACCCCTGGCAACAGGCCCCAATACGTCCTGAATACCAGTGGCAACAGGTCCCAATATGCCCTGAATACCCCTGGCAACAGGCCCCAATACGTCCTGAATACCAGTGGCAACAGGTCCCAATATGTCCTGAATACCCCTGGCAACAGGCCCCAATACGTCCTGAATACCAGTGGCAACAGGTCCCAATATGCCCTGAATACCCCTGGCAACAGGCCCCAATACGTCCTGAATACCAGTAGCAACAGGTCCCAATATGTCCTGAATACCCCTGGCAACAGGCCCCAATACGTCCTGAATACCAGTGGCAACAGGCTCCACAAAATGGTTCATTACATAGCCATAATCAACAGTAGATAAATTACATGTAAAACCAAACCAGTTAAATAAACACATCATCAATTTAATAAGCACACTATTAGTTAAACAAATACATTAGTTGAATACTCGTAATCATATCAATTTAGCAAACACATCAATTTAGTAAATACATTAATTTAGTAAATACAACAATTTAATAAAGTTATCTTATCAACAATAAATCAGTTTCATTTACAATCATTGTATCATAACCATAATTATTATTAAAGTACTGTTTAATATGCAAAAATCGATTACTATAACATAAGTGTTTATCAGAAAGACCTAAGCAACTTATTCTGGGTCAGTATCTTCACTGTCCTCACTTAGAGACTCATCGTGTGGTCTGTTAAAATTTAGCCATGGTTTAATCTTGTCCACCGCCACCACCGCAGAGTACGGTTTGTTGCCCCTTCTAGTCAAGGGTGTGTCTACTATTTTATACCTATCACAATCGTAAACCTCTGTGATTCTGTAGGGGCCCTGATATTTGGGTACAAGTTTTCTACTTTGTCCTGTAGCGGGTATTTGCCTTTCTACACTAATTAAATCGCCTACAGCGTACTCGCGAGGTTTACAGCGTCTTTTATCATAATGCTCTTTGGCTTTTTGTTGAGACAGCCTCATATGCGAATTTATATTTTCCCTAATTTCAGTAATATTCTGTCCGTCAGTAATATCTGTCACATCGCCACCTAATTCTGAAACTACCTTATTTTCATTTGATCCCGTTAGCCTCGTTCCGAAAAGAGCCTCGGAAGGAGTGCGATTAATGCCTTTATTGAAAGTGTTGTTCATACCCCATTGCACATCTAACAAGTGTTCGTCCCATTTATTATCAGCCGTGCCTACACACTTTGCAGTAAGAGCGTCTACAATAGTTTTGTTGTAGCGCTCTACTTGCCCGTTCGCTCTAGGGGTGGCTACAGCATTCAATATATGTTTTACACCCTTTTCAGTCATAAATTTTCTAAAACTATCACTGGTAAATGAAGTGCCGCGGTCTGATATAAGCCGCTTTGGTACTCCAAAAATACTAAAGTACTCACGGAATACTTTTATTGATGTAGAGGACTTTGTATTCCTAACGGGTTTTAAATAAATGTATCGACTATATGCATCAACAATTACGAGTATGTGCATATTTCCTTTACTACTTCGTATAAATGGTCCTACATGGTCCACGTGTATTGTATCAAAGGGAGTCGACACTTTATCAATCGGATGTAGATACCCAGGTTTTTTTCCACCTATAGATTTTGAGTAACTACATTCTAGACACGAATTAACGTATTTTTTTACAAAATTACGCATCCTCTTGAACCAATAATGTGATTTAATTTTATCTAATGTCTTTTCAACAGCAAAATGACCAATGTCATCGTGGTTTTGCTTAACTATTTGCCAACGGACTCCCTTTGGTACAACCCACCTATCCCCAGAGGTGGTTACTCTAAATAATTTATCATGTTTCAATTTGTAATTTGTTTTAATATCTATCACATTATCTAAGTTAGGGTCTTTTAATATTCCTACAATTCTCTGTATTTCGCTATCTGAATGTTGGACAGTAGCTAACCAGTTATCGTCATTTACAATCATTACATTGAATTTTAACCGTTCGTCATTTATGGGATTACGGCTCAGGGCGTCTACGTGGGACATTGATTTTCCTGGCCGGTATTCAATGCTAAAGTTAAACTCTTGCATTTGCTCCCACCATCGAGCTACCCGGGGAAGCATATCCCTTTTTTGAAACGTGGCCCTTAACGAATTACAGTCAGTAACGATCTTAAATTCAATCCCTATTAAATAAACTCTAAATTTATGCAAAGATGCGACAACTGCTAAAGTCTCAAGATCGTAAGACGAATAGTTTTGTTCTTCTGGGGTTGTTTGTCTACTAAAGTATGCAACAGGTTTAAGAATATTATCATATTTTTGGAGAAGGATACCAGCAACGCCAACTTTACAAGCGTCGGTATGTAGTTCTGTAGTTAGCCTCGGATCATATAATGCTGGGTTTACGCGTTAGTTCAGTCTGTAATTTTCTGAAAGAATTTTCCTGATCTGGGCCCCAAATCCAGTTGATATCCTTCCTCAATAAGTATGTTAGTGGTTTTGCTATTATAGAGAAGTTGGGCACAAATCTTCTAAAGAAACTAGCTAACCCGAGAAACTGACGAACATTATGCTGATTGGTAGGAGTTGGGAACTTCTCTACTGCTTCTACCTTCTTTGATCCAGGGCGTATACCATCAACAGATATCTCAAATCCTAAGTAGTCTACTTTAGGACTAAAGAAATTACACTTCGACAAATTCAATGTAAGGCCAGCCTGAGCAAATAACTGTAATATCGATTGTAAACGTGATATGCCCTCACTAAATGTTTTGGATGGGATAATAATGTCATCCAAGTAAGCCAGAGCCTCCCCATGACGCGCTTTTCCTAATACTTGGTTCATTAACCGTTGGAAGGTTGCAGGTGCATTAGCAAGCCCAAACGGCATTCTGTTAAATTCAAAATGGCCGTCGGGAGTCACAAACGCGGTTTTATGTTTATCCTCTTCCCTAATCTGTATTTGGTAATAGCCAGATTTTAAATCAAGCGTTGTGTAAAGTTTATGTCCTGCAAGTATATCTAACTGATCATCGATTAAGGGCATCGGATAGTTTTCCTTAATAGTCTTTTTATTCAATGCCCTATAATCTATGCAGAGTCTAAGCTCGCCACTTTTCTTCCTAACAAGCACAATTGGACTAGAATATGCTGACGTTGACGGACGAATTATATTATTGTCCAATAATTCCGAAACCATATTTCTAACTTCTTCTTTTTCTCTAACCGCTAGCCTATACGGTCGGTAAACTACAGGTTCATTATTATTAAGGTTTATAGTCATTTCTCCCACGGAGGTACAGCCTAACTCATTCAAATTAAATGCGAAACAACCTCTAAACCTATTTAGTAAATCTAGTAATTGTGTCCGTTCGGCAGTAGACAATACTGACCCAATATTCACATTGAACTCACTAATAGAATCTAAGTTTGAAACTGTATGAACTTTAATTTGACTTTCTTCGCGTGCGACTCTACCTCGAGCAATAAGCTTATTTTTAGGCAATGTAATTGATACAACACCCCAAGAGTTTAATATTATTTGACCTGTTCCCTCCCGTACATAAAATAACCCTGTTAAAACTGAAAACATAGAATTGGCTTCAAACCTCACACCTCCATCAATAAATATTGCACCATTATAACTAGGTTCTGTATAAATATCAACGGCTGTTACTCCAGCAACAATGGTATCACTTTTACAGTATAGACCTAATTTGTTATTTTCAAAAATTGTATTAGTTAACTCCTTGATTTCTAAACGATCTTTAGTCTTATGAATCTCAATATGTGGCTGCTCTGTAAAAGTGTGACCAATCATCACTGGTACTTGCATGACATTATCTGGTACTACTACTAACTCTACATCTGCGGCTACATCATCAATAGAAATATGGACAGACTGTTTCCCCAATGAGAGTACAGTCGAATTGCCAAATCCTACCAACACAGAATGGTCAACTTCGTAACCTATACCTAATTTCTGAAATTCAGTTAACTTCATCATAGAACACTCACTACCAAGATCTACGTACGATTCAAATGGCACATTATTAATTAAAGCTACTTTAAAATATTTATCATTCGTTTTCTTCAAGCTAGAGACGCGCATGACCTTTTTTTCAGACCCTGCGAGTTTAGTAAAACAATGTTCGGTTTCATGACCGTATCTGCTGCATCTAGTACATTTTTTTACAGGTTGAGGGCACTGTTGAACGATATGGCCTTCTTGCTTACAATTAAAACAGCGTTGAGGTTTGTTAAGAACACGCGGTTGAGGATCTTGTTTACCGACAGTTTTACTAGTGGTATTAACTGTTTTACGGTCGCCAGGTTTTACATTTTTGGAATTTCTTAAATATGCAAGTAACCTATCGGGGTCATCAAATTGTACTGCTTCTGCCCCTAATCGAACAGAACGATCGTCAATCCCATGCAAGACGCAGTCTACTGCTTTCTTACCTACTATACCGCATCTATTGATAAGGTTTATTTTTTCATAATAATAATTTTCTAGCGAGTCTCCGAAACGAGCGCGTTTGAAAAGCATATCACTCAACATCTGCCCGTAATTCTCATCGGAAGGAAAGGCTGCCCGTAACTTATCCTGCCATTCCTCCCACGTAAAAAGTACGGTTGGTAAACCCTCGTACCAACGCTGAGCTACCCCACGTAATTTAGGAAGGGAAAAATGAACAGTTTGCTTTCCAGACCACCCATAGATAGAAGCGCATTCGTTCACTTTGTGTAGCCACATGGCCATAGTTTGTTCCTTTTTTGCTGGATCAAATTCAGGTACAGCATTGTTGAGAGTTCCAAATTTATGCATAGGATCTTCGCCTTTTAAGGATGTTAAAACTTGGAGAAGCTGTGATATGCTTACATTATTGGAAAGTGACTCACCGGTGTCCTTCGACTGCTGATTGTTGTTCTCGACCTGATTTGTAGCTGCGTTCGGTCTTGAATTGCGTCTGTTGTTCCTGGGCTGGCTGGTTGATCGGCTCCTGGAGCGACGATGGCACCTATCGTGGACTCGTGACGCGTGCCTCTGCATGACAACAGAACGTTGACGGCACCCGCTCTCTGGTGACTGGAACCGGCTGGAGCACCGATGTGAACGGCGACAGTTCGGACTTCTGGCATCCACACGACTCCGGGAGCGTGATGAACGCCCCAAACCATGGTGCCTTTCCCTACTGCATGAGCGCCTCTCTGATCTTCGTTTTGGTGTCCTCACAGTGCGATTGGCTGAAGGTAACGCCCGGCTCCGTGATCTGCGCGCACTGCTTTCTCGATCTGCAGCGCGAGATTGCTCACGAGACGACAACTGGTGCACGTTTTCCATGTTTAACTGAAATAAGAAATAAACGGACAAAAAATTGCATTTAAAATACACTAACACTGTACCTATGACTTGGAGAACAAACTACAAACAATTTTAACTAAAGGCAGAGTCAGATGAACACTTTTCTTTCCGTTAATCATAACTTGATGTAACATAATAAGAAAGAGGGGAAAAAGAAAGAAAGAAAAAAAAAATGTTTGCAACTAATTTACAATAAAGGAAGAAAAAAATAATTTGTTTGCTGATAATGTGGGTACATTCAAGTTTGAATAATTGTGAATAGTCCAGATACATTTTGCCTTATGGCAAGCATAAAGTTACATTTGAATTTAATAAATAAAAAATTATGGTTAAAACCAACACAATTTAGCTGAAGCATTGATTATTATCTATCCCACTTCTGAAATGTAGGACTAGCCAGAGCAAAGAGGAAAATAAAAGCTTTCATTTGGACAGATAATCATAATTTATTTACTGGGTTCAAATCATTAAAAATAAGTAACTGCAATATTACATTTATCAAGATATTATTAATCACAAACATAAATAACTGTACTACTACATTTATAAAGACATTATTAAATTATTAAAATTCACTGTACTTACACAAGTATTAAAGAGTTCCTCACACTTTCACAGTTCCACCACTACTGGCTAGCTAAAATGGCGCTGTCTTGTCACTTTTTATCTCCCTCCTCTTTACCATATAAAAATAGTCAATTGAGAGCATAATATCCACTAGCGCCATTTTAGCCTTTTAAAACAAGTCAAATCACTTACTAATTTTAGCCAACATATTTGTGTAATATAAAGAAAATTACTGTTAATGTCTTAAACTACTTGTAATTATCGTATTTAATATTTAAATAGCTAACAGTATACAGGCTGTAAGAGACATCGACGCACAAACGGATATCATGGGTCCAGGACATGATTCTGGACACCCCGTGTTGGAATTTTTCGTCGGATTTTTCCTAATTTTCAAAAAAAAAAATAATTAAAGTTTTTTTTTTACTTTAGACTATTCATAATGATTCTGCAACCATTCACCAACGACCGGTTGACCAATGGACGTTTCGCCGACAGGACGATTCATTTATGGCCGTTTCACCGATAGACTCTTTCACCTTTGGACTTTTCGCAGATAGAACGATTGATTTATGTCCGGTTCATTGATAGAACCTTTCACCTAGGGACTTTTCGCCGACAGGACGATTCGTTTATCAATAGTATTTTTCACAACGGACTTTTCGATGATGAAGATGATAAGTTTTAAAAGAGTTTAAAGAGTTATAGGTTAACCGACGTGTCGGCAAAAAGTCCGTTGTTGAAAGAGTCTATTGATGAGACGGATATAAATGAATCATCCTGTCGGCGAAAAGTCCCTAGGTGAAAAGTTCTATCGATGAACCGCACATAAATGAATCGTCCTATCGGCGAAAAGTCCAAAGGTGAAAGAGTCTATCGGTGAAACGGCCATAAATGAATCGTCCTGTCGGCGAAACGTCCAATGATGAACCGGTCGTCGGTGAATGGTTGCAGAATCGTTCATAATCGTTATTCTTACCTAACCCAATGAGATTTTTAATAAAAACAAAGTAATCAATTCACTACTTTCACTAAAAGTAGCAATGTAAATAAAACTAGAAATGGTGTCTTCTTAGATGTTTATAATGAAAGGTCATCGTATACGTAAATATACTGTGTCCAGTACCAAAGTACCTGTAGTACTTTAAGCGCGCCTCAATATTAAAAAAAAAACCGACGAAAAATTCCAACACGGGGTGGTTCAGATTCATGTCCTGGACCCATGGTATCCGTTTGTGCGTCGATGTTCCTTACACCCTGTATAGCTTTTGATATTCGTAGCAACAACGTAGCGTAAAACAGCTACAACGTAGCTGCGTAGCACCATGTGCTACGAGCTCCCACCACGCCAACAGTAACTGCCGTAGTCACGTTGCTACGAATTATTTTAGTTTGGAAAGGTGGACTTGCTGCGGATATCGGAATATGGCAGTAATTGTGGGCTTGAAATGAAAACGCACTTAGTTTGACCGCAATTCAATTTAAATGGTTAAATAATTAATTTTGTTGGTGAAAAATTACACTAAAATATTAAGTTAAATACAAATAGGCAATGTAATTCATCACCAAATTCGTGGAAGATTGTTTTGATCCCTAATACTGCCAATTTCTCCACAAAAACTTGTGTGATATAATCATAACTAGAACTTTCAATTTTCCTACGAACGAGTCCTCAAGAAATAAACTCAAGTGTACAATTAACTTAATGTTATCGCTCTCCGCTCGCGAGGTGTGCACCCAAATTGAATTTCAACTTTAATACTACAGGACTTATTAAATGTACTGGATTGTTGGTCTTTATAGAAAAGGTTTTGTGCCAATTGGGCTTTTTTATAATGGTAAAATGATCAAGGAAGAGGGAGAGGGAGAAGGAGAGGGAGAGGGAGGAGAACTTATCTTGACGTTTCACTTGATTGACGTGGTTGACCATAGCCTAATTAAGTACAGTAATAAATATAATAAATAAATAATTATAATTGCATAAGTTGATAAAAAATGCTATGCAATAGCTTTACCGCGGCAGTCCTCGAGTGCCACACGTTTTTTTTTTTGTTTAGAGTGGTAAAATCATCAAATGTGGCCTCCCACCCAGGGCAAAGCAGGATTGACTGTCAGACTTGTACCTACTGACTAAAATCCACGGAGTCCTTCATTAGCTTTTTACGTTCTGGGGTCACGTTAGCTCGTTAGTCACGCGACCCCAGCAGGCAACAAATTCTAGTAAAGTTCCTTCTAGTTCAAGAAATCCGCAGTAAGGTTGTCTATTTTGAAACTATTTTCGGCTCCATTTGGGAACTATAATGGGTCCATTCTAGGCCCCATTATCGTGGTTTAAAACGTTCGGTTAACGGGCTATTGGGCGCGCTGTTATGACCATAAGTTTGGAGTGTGGAAGTGTTAAAGTTTTGTCGTGTGAGGCGGGTTTTATTTTATTGTTGTTCGGTCTCACTAGAGGCTATGTGGGCGGCATTTTTAAAAGGTATATTGATTTTTATTATTGGTATAAGGTTTAAGTTTAGTTTAGTTTAGTTTTGGTAGAGCAGTGGTGGCCCAGTGGTATCGGTCCCGACTTACGAGTTGTAGGTCGTTCGAACCCCACCAGGCGCATTACTTTGTGTAATTTATTTCATCACCACTGCTCTCAAAACGGTGAAGGAAAACATCGTGAGAAAACCGGCATGTCCTAGAACCAAAAATTCGAAGACATGTGACATCTACCAATCCGCACTGGGCCCGCGTGGTAGATTACGGCCTGCTCCCTCTCACAGAGAGGAGGCCTGTGTCCTAGCAGTGGGAACATTTAAAGCCTGGTGATGATGGGTGCAAAAAACATAGGTAAGTTTAAATAAATGCTCTGATATGACAATTTTCCATTTTCCTTTTTTCATGTGCGTGTTGTCAGCAAAGTGATTTTATTGCTGTGCATTATTTATGTAGTGATCACGAAGGGTCTATTTTATAAATGATTTGTAATTCTCTTCGTGTCTCCGATTTCGATCGTTATTACTTTCTCATCTGAAAAAAATAACTATTAATTTATACCAATACATCAAATGCAATACATAATAAAAATAAATAAATATCTAAAAGTATATAATGGAAGTATTCCCGTTTGAGCACCGATTTTTAAAGACCAAAGTTATTTTCATTTGAGCACCGATCAATATTTTCACGTGTTGGGGAACAAAAATATAATTCAAATGTTTCGTTTCGTCAATACATCGTTAACGTAGGTTTATGTGGGTCACGTGATTTACGTGGGAGCTAGTCATCGCGCGTGCAGCCACCCTTATTTTAACCATGCAAATCGTTACGTACGCAAGTCATCATCGTACGCTTAAACGCAAAACTGTTTTGATTCTTCACATTGAAAATAAATTGTTGCGGTTTTTTAGCCGCTCAATGCCTAGTATTTAAAACCTCTTTGGTCGGTTATACAACGCAGTCAGTATTCAAGTGTCAAGCTTTTTTTAATTATTTTGTATCATAGTCGCAATGGCAGATCGATCGACTGCTGCTGTGTCGAGGGTTCGATCCCAGCACGATACAAATATTTGTATGATCTGCATGTAGTTGCTCATTTACAGTCGAAGCAGTACGGCTATGGAACGCCTTGCCCCTGTCAATAAGGCGCGCTCAAACCTAGTCCACGTTTAAAAATACTACTTATTATCTCCATAAACGTGTGGCCAAAATGCTTCTTTGATTTGTGATTATTGTTTTTATACGTATTATGTTTTGTATATGTACAGAGATACCGGCATGGATCTTGAGCGCTGACCTTCACCTGCGCAAAAGAAAGTTATTAGGTCCCTTTGGTAGATGAAGTGAGGAACGGGGGCGGGGAAAGTGTAGTGATTCGCATCGCGTCATAGCCGCCACTCGGGATTCGTTGTTTTGTGCGTTTTATTTGTTTTATTGTGCATTTCATTTGTCGATAAGTGTACGATGCGCAAAGCGATCACAACTCTTAACGCCGAGCGCTCAAGAACCGTGCCGGTATTTGTATTTAAAGGTATTTATTTATTTATAATGTTTTATTTATGTATGTATTTTATATGCAAATGGTACACCAAAGACTACCTACAGTATTGTTTCTCCCTTCTCTTCAAATTCATCCAAAGGTTGTCTTGAAAAGATCACTTTTAGCGATAAGACCGCCCATTGTGTCACCCTATGTGTAAAATATTATTTGTATACTTGTAATTTGTATGGCGTGCATAATAAAGTGTATTCTATCTTGCTCCGAGTCTGGGTGTTTGTGTATGTGAGTTTCTATGTTTGTAAACGCACTCACAATACAGGAGAAATTCCTAGTATGGGGCAACAATTTTTTTAACGGGGAGTGCCTGTCAGACTCGTACTGAGTAAAATCCAAGGTGTTTCTTCAAAAGCTGTTTACGTTCTAGGGTCACGGTTTAAACAGTACTGCGACGAACTGCTTCAAGCTGCGACTGCATAGTTAACTACAGTTTACAACACATACACGGAACAGCTTGTGCAGTGAATTGCTTCAGGAGCAGTTGATTCCGACTACTGGAACTTGACTATTCGAGCAGTCGGTTGTGGACGGCGTTTGGCATCAGCAAGCAAGACAGCGTAATTAGTTTAAAAGCTAATACCTACCTACTAATGAAACTGGTATAGAATAAACAGTTACTATGCGCGGAGTGACTTTAACAAGCGTTTTTCACGTTGAAAAAACCGGCCAAGTGCGAGTTGGACTCGACCATGAAGGGTTCCGTAGTAGCAAGCATAGATTAGGGATATAATTAAATTGAGATTAGTAAGTATAATATAACTTTGTTTTTCATAGTGTTTGTATGAATGTTTAAGTTATATTTGCGGTTTTTGAAAATGTACTATATCTCAAAAACAGCTAACTATATCTCATCCAAACCAATTTTCCTTGGAAGTTTTTGTTGAGGTGTACATTATATTTTTTTTTTTATTAGTTTTATCATTCCCTTATTTTAGAAGTTACAGGGGGACACACACACATTTTACCACTATGGAAGTGTCTCTCGCGCAAACTGTTCAGTTTAGAAAAAAATGATATTAGTAACCTCAATATCATTTTTAAAGACCTATCCATAGATACCCACAACTAAAATGATAATAATGAGTTTGGTGAAAAAAAAAATTGATTTCAATTCTAAGTATGGGGGGTACCCCCAAAATTTGTTTTGTTTTTATTTTTGTGTTAAAATCCTAATGCGGTTCACATAATACATCTACCAAGTTTCAACAGGAAAGCTCTCATACTTTCGAAGAAAAGTGGCTGTGACATACGGACGGACAGACAGACAGACAAACAGACATGACGAATCTATAAGGGTTCCGTTTTTGCCATCTGGCTACGGAACCTTAAAAACTGAGCCTTACTGCATACCTATAGACCCTTTTACTGGCATGTTTGTAGACAATTAATTTCAGCAAAACGGTAACCTATTTTCTCGTAATATTTACACTTTGACAGGAAACATGAAGTAAAATAATCAAATAACGCGATAACCACCACATTCTGGTTGTTCAATTAACTCAAAGATATGGGGTAGCGACGCGTGAAAATATGCACGCGTGTTGTAACAAAAGCGTGTTACACGCAATTGTATTGTAAAGCTGGGTTGTTACTATGTTCGCGCAACAACTGTGTAGCGCGCAGCTGTCTTGAATCTTGTGGCGGCCATTTTGATTTTTATTATCATCATCGTTTTTATTTCATGAACAAGTATTGTGCATGGTTGAATTCCCATACCTTGTGAATAAAATAAAAGAATTTCTGTACAAAGTTTCACCCCGTAATCAACCCCTTTAGAGGCTAAAAGTAAGCCTAAAAAAATAACCCTTTTTATTGAGATGTGTTTTGCACTTTACTTGCGTAAGTCAGAGGTGATAAAGTCGACATTGGAGTGAGCTTACCCGAAAGAATCCTGCCTGTCCACTCTTACTTTGACGTAGGTAGTGAGTTCCACTCATTTACTAAGCGTAATGTGATATTTGGAAGCACTTGGCGCGCATTGGTAAGCCCTGACGAGCTGACAGTCTAACAGCGATGAAGTTAGAGTCAAACCATTTATTTCAATTTGGCTAATAAAAAGTACTTGTCACAAAATGTCAAATACAATATATTATATTATAGGAGGATATAAAAAAAAGGAAAAACTTTTGTCAAAAATAAAAGACATGAGTGAACACAGTTGTTGCCATGTGAATAGTGAATACTCAGCTTTATATCCAGTATTCACAGGAAAGTAAGGACATTATCGTAAACATTCGTGGTTTGAGCGAATAAATTCGATGACAATTCAATTGCTGCGTACGTGTGTCACGTTCACGTTATTTTCTTTTGACATCTGACTTTACACGTGGCCTCCTGACTTTTGGAATAGTTACACTGTTACTAGGCGCTTCTGAAATATCTTGCGACTGCCATTAGGCCGCTGCCTCGAATCTTGCGGGCAGCGGGGCGGCGGCGGCGGCGGCGGCAGCGTGGCAGCAGAGCGGGAGCGGCAGGATGTTATGCGTATGATCAAATGGACCGACCCTCGAAAACAGCGGCGCGGCAGCGGGGCGGGAGCGGGCAGCGAGCGGTGTACTTTGACAAGCGGTGACCACCCGCGCGCCTGCGCTGTAGTGTTTTGCCCACAATAAATCGAGCGTTAGGAATACATTTGAATCAAAAAGATGTTGCCGCCATTGTTCAGACATTTCGTGCGCGAATAAAAACAAATATCTCGGCGACAAAATCACGAATACAACATTACGCGGCTATAGTGACGCGCGATCTGCCCGCTAGTTTCGAGAACGGGTCTGCGACGGCCGAGCCGCTCCCGCGCCGCCGCTGCTCGCAAGATTCGAGGCAGCTGCCTAGCAGTTGAGCTTATACTTTTTCATGAGGTACTTTGGTTTGGAATCAGAGATCGGGCAGTGTGATAAGGGTTATGTTATGGGTACTGCTAAGTTAGCAACTAAAATGATAATCCTGCAATGTGACAATAACAGTTCTCCAAGACATATTTAAGGGGCTTTTTCAACTCAGATGTAATATGCAGCTGTGCTGGGAAAATGTGTAAACTAAGCTACGAAGCTATGTGACCGTTTCAACTGATGCTATTCTGGGTAGAGGAGCAAGAAGATATTATGCTTTATGAAGAAGCGCCACCTCACGGTACATATATAGCTAAACCACTTGAGACCAGTCAAAGCACGCAGTTACGATACGTATCTTTCCAAAACAAAAGTATAAACGCAGGTTAATTGAATCTGTTAGTAGTTCCATAACGGTTTTTATACGGATAAATATTTGTAATACCAATATTTTTAACTTATTTCTTCACGGTTATATTCTGTTCAGTTGCTTATCTGTCCAGCTGAGAATCTATTCAGATGCGAATCAGTCTAGTTGCTCCAGAGGGCAATATTTGTGTGGCTTACCGGTAACTATTCCGGGTCTGGCATTTTGTGTATGTGTGTTTAAATGTTTGTAAACACACTCAAGATACAAGATAAATTCTTAGGGCTCATGTACACGACGCCCGCGCCGCCGCCGCGCCGCTACCGCTCCGCAATGCTGTGTACACCATCGCGACCGCGCCGCCACCCCACCGCTACCGCGCCGCCGCTGCCGAAATTCAAACAATAGTGAATAGGTGCGTCCACACAGAGCGCGCAGCCTCGCGAGGCATTTGCTGCGCAAGGAAACTGACAAGCGAGGCTGCTCACTCTGTGGGGACGCACCTAATGGCATGGAGCACGGCCTTTGTCAAACAGACAGGCGATAGCGAACCGAACCGAATCCTGTCATATAAAAAAGCGAAAGCGGTCCGATAGTCTATGTGACAGGCTTCAAACAATTCCATACATTACAAACAAAAACGCTACGCCACGGATTCGGTTCGTCTGTCAGTTTGACAAAGGCAGAGTATGTTTTTTAAATCAACAAAGAAAATTGGCCGATCTGTTGTCAAAGTAGGTAGGTCTCTATACTTTCAAAAAGTATAAATTTTCTTTTTAACACTTTTATACGTGAGTGTACTGCGGGCGGAAACTCTTATCTTGCTCGCGTTATGTTTTTAAACGTTTTTTGGTTAAATAAGTTGTGGAGTGTTTTTAGAAGCGTGTCATAAAAATGGAACGTCATTACATTGTGTTATTTTTAAACAAAATACCGAAAATGTGGGGAAAGTTGTTACCGTGTTTTGTGACCTTGAACATTCGGGTTTGAGGATTCCTGAACAAACTCTCATAATTATTTTAAATATTATTCTTACAAATTGGAACATTATCAGTTTCTAAAGCAGTATGAAAGAATAACTTGATATCAGTACAACAGGCCTTGGTTAGTGCATTATCGCCTTTAAAAAACAATGGTTTCACGCATGAGGTTATTTACACTGGTCGATTTACCCGTGTGGCCAGCTGTGCGGCGACAGTCGACCATTTGCCCCAGATTATTTATTTTTATTTATTTATTTATGTACACAGAACACACAAAAACAAGAAATAACATTTGGATAAAAGAGCACAAAGGCACTGCTTATTTCATTAAGAAATCTCTTCCAGCAGGCGTAGCATGGCGCCGTAGAAAGGGGTTTTGTCGACAGAAGAAAAGACAAAATGACAGAACGTAGAAATATTTTTAGCGTTTTAAGCATGGTAATGTGAAAAATTTAGAAAATAAACGTTCTATTCTTCAATAGTGTACGAATGGTGTCATATTTGTGCAAAAAAATAGTCGATTTGTATAGAATTAACGATGAAATAACTTTGTCTATTCTTGGTAGAATAGAGATAGAATCGCCATGCTACGCGTGCAGCAGACCAACGACAGAAGAGAGATAGACAGCAAAACGTAGACACAGTGTACAAAAAATGAATAAAATATGAACATACATACTAATATAAACATATAAAATGTATTTAGGTATATACATTAGGTAACTAAAGCTAGTCTAAAAATAAATAAAACTATATATTTACAACTAATCTTAAACTAAAACTAAAATAAAATACTTAATTAAAAAAAAAAACAAAAAAACATATAAAATATATTTATACAATGTATATTTTAAAATAAATAATTATTAATTAATGCCCGATCTCGGGACTTGGATTGCCACATGCCGTTCGTTTTTTTTTTTAACTGCTGCCAAGATACTTATGCCTGTTTGAGGAAGAGGACATTCGGACATTCTGCAAAAGGGACATTTTGTGAAAGAGTTATTCTGCGAAAGGGTCGTTTTGCGACAGGGACATTCTGCGAAAGGATCGTTTTGTGACAGGGACAGTCTGTGAAAGGAACATTTTGCGGCAGGGACAGTCTGCGAAAGGGACATTTTGCGACAGGGACAGTCTGCGAAAGGGACATTTTGCGAAAGAGACATTCTACGAAAGGATCGTTTTGCGACAGGGACAGTCTGTGATAGGAACATTTTGCGAAAAGGACATTCTGCGAAAGGGACATTAAGCGACAGAGACAGTCTGCAAGGTACATTTTACGAAAAGGACATTTTGCGAAAGGGAAATTCTGCGAAAGGGACATTTTGCGACAGGGACAATCTGCGAAAGGACATTTTGCTACCTGTGGTCATTAGACAAATTCGACTGACAAATAGAACCGTGTGGCTCATATAAGTTCAATCAGATTCGATCAATCCGATCACATAAAATGTATTTTCTATGTATCGCTAAGTTAATTGTAGCGTCAATACAATCGGGCGTGAGATCCAGACAAATTTAATTCTGAGTCTTGCAACATATGTGCCCCTCGCAAATACAGATAGAGAAAATATATCTGTCACATTTTAAACTCAGTTTATTCGTTTTTATTTTTCTTGCAAGGATTTATATCACAAAACAGTAAAAACTGAAATAATTCCCTAACTTTAAAGGATATTTTTATGAAGCGGAATTTTCATTTCAGCTTTTTATGCATGTCAGTAGTAAAAGACATTTCTCTAGAATCATCAAATACCTGACAGGCCTGTTGGTCTAGTGGTTAGTGACCCTGACTGCTATGCCGGAGGTCGTGGGTTCGATTCCCACCCAGGACAAATGTTTGTGTGATGAGCACGATCATTTGTTCTGTGTCTGGGTGTAATTTATCTATAATGTGTATGTATTTAGAAATATATAAGTATGTTTATCAGTTGTCTAGTACCCATAACACAAGCTCTGCTTAGCTTGGGACTAGATGACGTTGTGTGATAGTTGTGGAATATTATTATTATTATTACCTAGTCATCGCAAAACGTTTCTCCATTTGCGTTCCAGGCCAGCTGCAGCGGTGACCAGTTAAGACAGTTCAGCGACCCGGTGAGGGTCGTCTAAATTGATATTTTGTAACACAATGTATTCTAATACACAAGGTATAGTACTGGGTACATATTTCTTTTGTTGTTTACTAGTCAACACCTTCATAAATTACAGAAATACGTACAAAAATACACCAACAAGTATTATTTTCCTACCTTTTTACTCCATTAAGCCATTGAACCCACCCTTAACACTATATCTGCCTACCATCATATTTCTTATTAAAAAAGTCCAGTAATAAACTTCAACAATATTTAAAAAAAAAAACATGGTCTCTAAGGAGTATCGTCTTGGAATACATAATTTACTCATCATGGCGTCTTCGTTTTAAATTCATGGGCTGAAAGCAATATGGCTGCCGGTTGATAAAATAGATTGAGCGAGAAAATTCTATGACTTGGTTTAGCATTGTATTTTATCAAAGTGGTATAGTGAATACATTTTTTGTAATGCCTTTTCTGTCTTGGTAAGATCATTAAATGAATCCACCAGCCCAGGGCGGGACAGGAGCGACTGTCCGATTTGTACTGACTAAAATCCACAGTTATCCTTCAATAGCCCTTTACGTTCCAGAGTCACGGTTACCTAATGAGACAGTCCAGCGATTCTAGCAGGCTTTGGCCCTCTATCTATATAACATCACTCTACGACCAGCATCTGAACAGCGGAGGTGAAACCATGGAACATTTAGTGGCATGATAAGCAAAGTCCCCATTCGAGGGTCCTTTCATCCATCATTTATAAAAAACAATCTTTCGAATGTTTGCGACCCCTGAAATACTTAACATGGTCAACGAGCTTAACATTTTGGAATCTATGTGAAAGAAATAAGGTTGGAATTCAAATGAAGTCAGGCCATGGTAACACCAATTAATTTTTTGCTGATATTGAGTTTGTTAATTAGTTTCCTATGGTGGGTGGAAGTTTTTATTTGAAACCGAAACTTGTGTTGATATTTACTCCAATATTTAATTGGTGGCTCGAGTTTTTTTAGTTTTAGCTATATTTGAAATATAAGTTAACGCAAAAATATTTGATTTAGCTTTTAATTGAGTAGTTTTTGGTTTGGAATTGAAATTCCATTCAAAGTTTATATCAAAGCAAAAATATTTATTTTATGAGCAAATATTTTTGTTTGTACATAACTTCAAATAATTTTGTATTTGATCAGAGGTATTTACTGAACATGGAGTAAAAGCAATATCAAATGTTAGTTAAATGAATATAAAAATAACAACGAATAAAAAAAGCTACTTTTACGGTTCCGTACGTCCGAATACAAAAACGGAACCCTTATAGGATCATTCGTGTGTCCGTCTGTCTGTCGCTTACAGTCAATTATCTCCGAATCTACTGGACCGATTAAGTTGAAATTTGGTTCACATATCATTTCCTGTGACCCAAGCACAGAGGTGTGACGTGAATAGATGAAGTCTGTATATGGGAGGTAATTTTTGGGAGGGAAGGGGAAAATTAAAAAAAATAATTGAAAACTGCATCGTGTGACATATCATATAAAAGTTCTTGAGAAGATCTTAAATGTAGTTTTTTGTAATTTTAAAATAAATAGTTTCCAAGTTATTCAAGAAAATAGACGAAAATTGACCATTCCTCCCCCCTTATCTCCGATACTAATGAACCTAAAATTTTGAAAATAATACAGAAATTAGTTTTCTACTTATAGGTTATAGGAAAATTTATAAGAAGTCCATGATATTAAAATAACATTGTAAATCACTCAATATTGTGCGTACCAATCTTCAATTATTCGTAAATTTCAATTCATCTATTATTTGCGGTTAAAATTATAGGTAGGCAAAAAATAAAATGCATAAACAAAGGGTCAGATTAAAAAAAAACGTGATAAGTAACATCGTACGGAACCCTCTTCACGCGAGTTCAACTCGCACTTGGCCGGTTTTTTATATTCAGGACCACTATGCTATTCTCAATAAGAAATGACATCCCTGGACCTTACGATGTCCTTTTCGACTTTGAGATCATTTAATCGCGAAGCGCGAGCGCTCACCGTTTGCGAAGCACGATTGGTTAGGTCACGTGACACGAGCGCTGCGGCGGTCACAACGCTGTGTTAATTAAGAATAGCACTGCAGGTGACAGAAACACAATCTACAATAGAGTGAGATTACTCAGAATCATGTAATTGTACACTCTATGAAGAGATTAGAATTGCATGCGTTCGGAAACACAGACGCAGCGCTGGCAGAAAATTCCAGTCCTTCGCTGTGCACATCATGAAATTGGAAACGCTTAGTGCGAATTGGTGGAATAGCAATTAATATATGCCTCTAGAGTATTGGTCACGGGTAACTAAACATAGGTATACATTTATTATCAGCCTATTGCCATTCACTGCTAAACGTACGTCTTTCCCAAAGTCCTGGGCAGTCCGCATCCATCCGCTGCCAGCCACATTCTTAAAATCATCGACCCATCTTGCGGCAGAGCGTCCTACACTACGTTTGCCCATTCGCGGTCTCCACTATAGCACCTGTCTGCTCCATCTACCATCTGTCCGTCTACAGACGTGGCCGGCCCACTTCCATATCTACGCGCAATGTCGATTACTTTGGTTCTCTGGCGAATGATTTCGTTCCGAATTCTATCCGCCAGAGAAACTCCGAAACATAAACATAGGTGAAGTAAGGTTATTTGGTGAGATAGACAATTCGGTGATAGAGTCTAAAAAACCTTTCAAAACGTCACCTATGCATGCAGTAATGCGAAATGATGCAACTACTTTAACACAAAGGTGGACAAAGCGTAGTGACACATTATTTCGCGATATTGCGTGTATGGGTAACATCTTGAAATACTTTTAAGAGTGTAGCACCCCTTCCTCACCAATTAATAACCTTACTTTAATAGACTCTCTATAGATAACATAAAAATAAAACAGATCATTGTCAAATTTAAAGTTACTTGCAAACCTTTCACCAACCAGGCCTGCGGTCTAGTGACTGGCCTGTTGGTCTAGTGGTTAGTGACCCTGCCGGAGTTCGTGGGTTCAATTCCCACCCAGGACAAATGTTTGTGTGATGAGCACGATCATTTGTTCTGTGTCTGGGTGTCATTTATCTATATGTATGTATTTAGAAATATATAAGTATGTTTATCAGTTGTCTAGTACCCATAACACAAGCTCTGCTTAGCTTGGGAATAGATGGCGTTGTGTGATAGTTGTAAAAAAAAAAGTGCTACATCGCAAAATATTAAGATTTTTTGAGAGAACAAAGACACTGAGAGCCTTGAAACATGAGTAAATATCCGGATTTCCGGTCAAATAAGGGTGAATAACCGGTACAAGGGTGCCGGGCGAAACTTTTAATGAGCCGGTAAAGACTTTGGATCTACGTGCTTCCGGTTCTGCACAGCTTGTGACGAAGCTTCCGGGTTGGCAAGTCTTTGATGAGTCGTTAACTTGTTTAGGTGTTTATAGGTGAACCTTGTGAAAATCAGGTATATTAACGTACTTTCTGAAGGGGTTTTTAGGTGTGTCTGTGTATTATAATATAGAATAGCAGTACATAAATATACCTATGGGTTCACACCGGGTAAATTCGCAAACACACACACACAGACCGATCTCGTCATTCCGTCCTCGCCGCCGAGGACGCCCGCCGCGACATCCAAGTCAATGCCCCCCCCCCGACCCTTACATGAGCCAGCCCGCGTTGCTGAGCCTGTAGTTTTAAATCAGCCCCTAAATAATGATATCATTGCGATCCAGCCTGTCCCTTGCGCTGTCCTCCCTCTGTGACGCCCTAAGCCGAGGTTCGTACCCCACAGGGGGTGCCCTTAGCGTGTGGTCACTTAGTTTGTAGTTTTAAGCTCTGGCTGGAGGCCTTAGAGTCATCTATGGCATCCACAGAAAAGGCTGACCTGCGAGATGCCATTCAAAAAAAAAAACAACACCGGGCAAAGTCTTATTGGGTTTTTCATGGAATTATTGGGCATTCCAGGAATCACTCAGTGGTAGCTCAGAGCTAAAATCTTTTCACGTTAAGGCGCTCCCTCACCGCGAGCATTTACCTGTAATGTAACGTTACAGATTCGAGCATTTCATCAGTGACGGAGTAGAACCGAGCATTATAATGCGCACCTTGTATCAAATCTATACTCAGCGCCGAGATCCCGAACGCGCGCTCGTACGACGCTGCCACGCAACACATTACACATACAATATATCAATGATCGAGGACATTTGTGTTTTCTATTTGACCCGTTTTAATAGTTTCAAAACGCGAATGCTCGTCAGTCAGGGAGGTAGTATTGTAATTTAATGCTTAAAGTCGAATGTTACATTACACGCGAATGCTCCCGGTGAGGGAGTTAAGTAAACGGGAAACATTTGAAGCTAATTTTGATAAAATAAAATGTTCCTCGTTCGTCCGAAGAGACGCTTTTTCATTTTCCAAGTTCACTGTATGGTGAAATACGGAAAGCTTCTTAGGATTCTGTTCGGTGAATGCAGGTACAATGTAAATACAACAGACTTCATAGTAACGAAGCTAAAATCCTAGGGGTACCAACATGATATTATATGTAATATCCTACTAATCATTGCGAGCTAAAAATGCGAGCGAATAAGTGGTTGGCGTAGTGGTTGAGCAATCGAAAAAAAAGAAGCGAACACGATCAATTTGACAACTTCCGTATTGACTTCAAGGTTTAATTTTACATAACCATGAAATATTGCCGGAAGACGCTGGATGCAGGTCGCTTCCAACCGGTATATGTGGAGATCTAAAGGGGAGGCCTATGTTCAGCAGTGGACGTCCTATGGCTGAGATGATGATGATGAAATATTGCGGGAGTTGGCAGCACCCTTTTTTCTCGACGAAAGCTGGCATGCAAAATAAACTTAGCCCTGACCTGAGCCTCAAGCACGAGTGAGTGACGCAAACGTGAAGTAAATAGATTTTACAATTGAAAATATTCGTTTAAAATATAATATTAACTCAATATCGTGGATTTATTTTAGAACGGAGAACTGTATTTACAGATAACTGTGGTCAAAGAACACAAAAGATTTGACAGGTTGTTTTTGTCCAGTCTGTCAGTCCCTCTCCCTTTTACTTCACCGATATGGGAATGTAGTAGGATAACGATTTTCCGAACTTAAAAAATAGGTGCGCAATTCGATTCCGAAGTTATTACAGAATTAGGTATGAAAAATTCCATTATGAAATTATAAATGTTGGTTTATGGCAATGGATTTGGCCCCTTATTATAATTCAGACTTGTCTTGGTAAAATATTAAAGATACTATGCGAATATCTCCGCCTTGAGGATTTCAGGCGAAATCATACCTCTATAAAAGTTGATGGGTCCCTAAGTGTAAAACCCATAAAAAAGAATCACCATGCTTAATTTCGCAAGTTAAACGCAGCCCCATCAAGGCACAGCACCATAGGCGCCTCTCAGCACAAACTTTGCTAATATTAGTAAAACTAGCGTGTAAGTGTTACAGTACACAGCGATTGTTAGCATTTATACGTTCATTAAAACTTTGCCTCTACGCCGGAGTTCTGTGAACGTGTGCTGCGAAAATAACGAACTGGAATTAGGTCGCCATTGATAGTTATTTGGTGATTTTTGAACTCGTGTGCTGTGTTTGGATTAGTTTATAGTACGATTTATGTAAAAAAGAGTTTATTCAGGGATGACATTGGTACGTAGTTCATTCAGATGGGCAAGAAAACGCCGAGCCATTGCCTTCATACGGCGCGGAGTGCGAACCCCGTTGCTGCATTTTAATAACGACTCAAAATCTAACTTTATTTACTACACTAAAAGATACACATTTGCAATATCGTTGCGTCACGTCACGTGTCGGTGTGAACTGACCGTAAACCAAATAAATGAATGCTGACATAAAATGGCTACACCGTACATCAGCGGAGAGCAGTGGTGGCCCAGTGGTATCGGCCTCGACTTACGAGTTGTAGGTCGTGGGTTTGAACTCCGTCAGGCGCATTACTTTGTGTAATTTATTTTAACACCACTGCTCTCAAAACGGTAAAGGAAAACATCGTGAGGAAACCGACATGTCCCAGAACTAAAAATTCGAAGACATGTGACATCTACCAATCCGCATTGGGCCCGCGTGGTAGATTACGGCCATTCCCTCTCACAGAGAGGAGGCCTGTGTCCCAGCAGTGGGAACATTTATAGGCTTATGATGATGATGAGATCGTCAACTCGAATTCGCAACACCACCAAAATGCTCCAAAATTGGAATCGCTGACGTGGGCAGTGTAGTATCTTTATATAGTCTGTGGAACTACTGCGAGCCAAGGGTTCCAAAAAGTCTAGTTAGTCTGTGGTTTTTAAAGTACTTAATAAATTGTCTGACTAATTTAATTCGGCATTTTATTTAAATATAACATTGGCGACGAGGATCTTAGAACCAGTGTCATGGAACAATTAAAATTACATGAAATTAAATGTAAAATAAATAAGTTCTAGTGGAAATTAAAATTGAAGAGACCCGGCCGGCGTCCATCTTGTTCTACAACGCAAAAGGAAAAATACATACACGTGCGTGAGAATCAACTTGACTGTGAAGTTATTACAGTGAATACAGGTACACGTTTTTCATGAAATGTCGGATACGGAGTCACAAAATAAAAAGACTGATTCAAGCAAATTGTCGTGGATATATCAATTACATAAATCTGAATTATTAAAGAAATTTCAAGAATTAAAATTACCCTTCACTGAGGAGTCTACCGTAGACCAATTGAGGAAAACACTAAGCCAGCATTACAAGAGTCAAGCAGACCTTTCTAAAGTCGGATTAGAAAAACAACAACCACTAAAAATGACAACTTCCTATAACCTACAATTCCCGGCCTTCGATGGAGACAAATGGGAGAGCTTTCAACAACAGTTAGAGTGCGTGATTCAGTTAAATGATATTCCTGACGAAAAAAAAGTAACTCTTCTGCTTACAAAAGTAACACCAAAAGTGTTTGAAACACTAACTTACCTTTGTAGTCCGGAGAAACCTATTCAGCTATCATATGAGGAGCTCTGTAAAAAATTACAAAACAAATACGTACCAAAACAATCAATTGCCCTGGATCGTGCAATTTTTAGAAGCCGGAACCAAGGGGAGGCAGAAAAAGTTGAAGAATATATTTTAGAGTTGAGGAAACTGGCAGGAAAATGTAATTTCAAAGATAAAGACGACCAAATTAAGGAAAAATTCATTGATGGAGTTCAGTCAAGGTTTATCAAATTTGAACTTTTAAAAAGTAACTCTAACATGACATTAGAAGAGACTATTATACTAGCAAAGACAGTGGAAGCTGCGCTGTTACAATCAAATACCAAACAAAAACCCAAGGAGGCTGCTGAAGAAATGTTCTTCTATAGATATAAAGACAACAAGAAAAACGGGTCACTGCCTAACAGGAATTACAGGAGAGAAGCAGTCAACAAATCAGTCACAGGAAATCCAAGAATGCTTTGCTACTGCTGCGGAAATGACAACCACATCAAGAAAGATTGCAGGTTAATTAAAAAATATTGCTCGGAGTGCGGAAAACAAGGCCATTTGTTCAAAGTATGTCCAAAGAACCCTAAAGTGAAGACATATTTATTGGAAAAAGATGAGAAGTCCACGGAAGCAGCGGAGGTCTCAGCAGAAGAGGCTGCAGGGCCTGAAAAAGAAGAGGAGGGTTCCTATGATATATACTCAATTAATGTAAGTAGAATACCCCCTCATTACATAAAAATTAAAATGGAGGGTCAGTATTTAAACTTTCAGCTTGATACTGGGGCTGAGGTAACAGTAATTCCACTCTCAGATAAATTAAAATATTTTGAAAAAATGGAACTATTACAGTGTAAAGTAAAATTTAGGAATTTTGACCAAAGCCTGTCAGAGCCGGTGGGGGTACTTCATGCCATGAATGTAGAATATGAAGGGGAAGTGCGACAGTTAAATATCTTTGTAGCTCAAAATAATATGCCACGCATAATAGGTAGAGATTTTTTAAAGGCTTTCAACATGTGGCCTCTAAAATTTTTACATACCAATAATATCAATGTTGATAAGGATCCCTACCAAACCTGTATCAAAACTGTTTCAGAAGCTGACCGAGTGGTAAAACAAGAGTTTGCAGAAGTATTTTCTCCAGGCTGGGGAAACTTTGAAGGTGAAAGCATCAAATTGAAGTTGAAGGAAGGAGCCCAGCCAAGGAGTTTGCCTGTGCGCAGGGTGCCGTTTGCTCTTAAGGATAAGGTAACCGCTGAAGTTGCACGTTTAGTAAAAAATGGCAGGATAGTTCCAGTTGAACATAGTCAATGGGCCACTCCAGTGGTGCCAATCCTGAAAGCAGATGGCACAGTAAGGCTGTGTGGGGACTATAAGGTCACCCTAAACCCTCATTTGGAGGTGGATCATTTTCCATTGCCACATATTGATGAAATATTTGACACCTTAAAGTATGGAGAATACTTCTGCGAACTCGACCTTAAAGAGGCATACCTTCAGGCAAAATTAGATGAGGAGTCGCAGGCTTTAACCACAATTATAACAGAAGTAGGGACTTATAAATATAAGTACTTACCATATGGAGTTAGCACAGGGCCGGGATCCTTTCAGAGGTTAATGCATAAAAAGTTGGCAGGCATATCTAATACTATAGTCTTCATAGATAATATTTATGTAATGGGTAAAACTCTTAACGATACTTTCAACACAGTTTGTCAAGTTTTAAAAAAGCTTAAGGAATGTCAATTTAAACTTAAATTAGAAAAATGTAAATTTTTCACCCATAGTATTGATGTATTTGGATTCAGAATAACAAAAAATGACATTAGTGTCATACGGTCAAATATTGAGCCTCTTTTGGTCACTAAGTCACCCACAAATCTTACCTTGTTAAAATCTTTCTTAGGAAAAGTTAATTACTATGCTAGGTTTTTAAAAGATATGGCAACAATAATAACTCCACTTTATGAATGTACTAAAAAGAATCGTTTTGATTGGACTCAAAAATGTGAAACAGCATTTGTTAAGATCAAGCAAAAATTGGCCTGTGTGGAAAACTTAAGGCATTATGATCCAAATTTACCTCTGATCTTAACATGTGATGCTTCACAAACGGGGTTAGGAGTCGTATTGTCAAATAGGGACTATGAGGGTGTTATTAGGCCCATAGCATATGCCAGTAGGAAACTAAGTGACACTGAACAAAAATATGCGGCGATCGACAAGGAAGCCATGGCAATAATATTTGGAATTACTAAATTCTATAACTATACATATGGTAGATATTTCGAATTAGAGACCGACAGTGCGGCGTTAGTACGTATATTTGGTCCCACAAAGGGTATACCAAAAATGGCAGCCAAAAGGCTTCAACATTACGCTATATTCCTGTCGGCTTTCCATTACAAAATTAAGCATATAAAAACAAATTTAAACCCGGCTGATTACTTGTCGCGCTCAATTACTGACTCGAACTTTAGACAGGTAAATCTCCACCCAATATGTACAAACGGGAATATTAGTAATGAATATTACATAAATAACTCGGAAGTTGTAAAATTAGATTGGAAATTAATTCAAAATGAGACCAAAAAAGACTTAATTTTATCAAAAGTTATGAGATACATAGTAGATGGTTGGCCTGACAAAAAGTTATTAGATAAAGAGATGATGCAATTTTTTAATAAAAATAATGAACTTAGTACAGACAGGGGGTGTTTATTTTGGGGACACAGGATAATCATACCAAAAATATTAACAGAAGCTGTTTTAAGAGAGGTACATAGGAGTCATTTTGGCACAGTGCGAATGAAGCAAATAGCACGTTCATTTTTTTGGTGGCCGGCGCTAGATTCGGAGATAGAGACAGTGACAAGTGGTTGTTTAACTTGTCTGCAAAACATGAAAAGTCCGTCAAAAGGCCAACTAAGGCCATGGCCAGTAGCACCTTCTGTATGGCATAGGCTACATGCAGATTTTTTAGGACCTTTTTATAACAAAATGTATTTAATTGTTGTGGATAGTTATTCTAAATGGCCCGAAGTATTTGAGATGGGGAGTATAAGCGCAGCACGAACAACAGAAAATCTAAAGAAAATTTTCTCTCAATTTGGGTACCCTGCTCATTTGGTGACTGATAATGGTCCTACATTCACCAGCACTGAATTTAAAAACTTCTGTGCTGCTACGAGTATCAAACACACTTTCACGCCACCATATCATCCAGCAACAAATGGTGCCGCTGAACGATTCGTTGAGACTTTCAAGTCACATGTAAAAAAAATTAAGGAAAGCGGAAGTTCCGTTTCATCAGCAATCAATTTGTTTCTGTTTGACTACAGGAATATGGCACATGCAACTACGGGCGTTACCCCGGCGAAATTAATGTTAGGGAGGGAACTTAGGACTAGGTTTTCCTTGTTGCGACCGCCACCAATTACAGAGACGTTCCATGAAAAGCAGGAAAAGCAAGTAGATAACGCGTCGGGAAATAGGAATGTTTCTTTTAGGGTGGGAGAGAAGGTGATGGTCAGAGACTATAGAAAAAATTGTAATCCGTGGACTCAGGGGGTAGTGATAGAAGAGTCCGTCCCTAATATCACATATATTATAGATGTAGATGGTGTTAGATGGAAGAGACATTGTAACCAAATTCTTAAGTGTAATAGTAGCCTAGATGAATGATGGTAATTTTAAGTGACAAATGTAACAAGTTGTTTCGTAAGACTGAATTGTTATACCATGCATAGTAATAGTTAAATACTCATAGTAATAAATTAGTTACTGTTTAATAAATTTATTTACAATGAATGTTATGTATAAATGGAAGGAATGTGTTAGGAGATATAGAAGATGTTTCGGTTGAGAGTTATCTTAACTTTTAGGTTAAGTGGAGTATTAAGGTTACGTTATCTTAATTTTATGTTGTAGCTAAATTTTGGGTTCTGTAGGAGTAAGCAGTTTTGGTTTATAATTAAGTTTTTGTTTGGGTTCTGTAGGAGTAAGCAGTTTTGGTTTATAATTAAGTTTTTTTTGTTGTATAATGACTATTATTAAAGTAACTGTAGTTGAGCTTAGCTATTGTTTTGTTGAGATGGGCCAGGTTGTTATTGTTATTAAATTTGTATTAGCACTAAGGATAATCTGGTTGAACAGAGGTCAAGATTTAAGGCGGGAAGAGTGTAGTATCTTTATATAGTCTGTGGAACTACTGCGAGCCAAGGGTTCCAAAAAGTCTAGTTAGTCTGTGGTTTTTAAAGTACTTAATAAATTGTCTGACTAATTTAATTCGGCATTTTATTTAAATATAACAGGCAGTAAGGCTGCTAGGTTCAAATGAGAGCGAGCCATGTGGGTAGAATGCATCGGGATCGATGGGCCAGGGTCATCAGCAATGTGTGCCGAGCGGCCGAGGGAGGCCTAGAAAACGCTGGATGACTACGTTCGCGTCTACGTTTGTAGAAAATGGGCGGAGAAAGCTGCACAAATGGAAAATTGGAAAATTATGGAGGAAACCTTTGCATAGCACTGGGGCAGTAATTTTAGGTTAAAAAAATACCTTCATATGGCGAGAGAGTGAGATCTCGTGCAAATCTAAGGCGGTACACTAGTTGAAAAATAAGGTTTTATTCCTAATATCTACCAAGTGATGCCAATATCGTATCCAGACTTCTCCTTGTTTTCGAAACCCTAAGTCACAGCCAAGTGCCAATAAAAACCCGCTCAGTCTCCAAAACTGAAGTCTAACACAAACAAATTCCGAGTATCGTGTTCTAAGAGGCCAAGAAAGAAGCCTTCATAAATAAACAAAGGCTAAGATACGTTCCCGATTTCGTTCGAAAACCCTCAAAGTTAGGGCTAAAATAACCGATGTCGGTAATCAGCTCACAAACTCCTTTGATACCGTGAATAAGGAATAGTATAGACTAGGCAATAGGATGAGTGTGTGACGTTTTTTAATTAAAATATTAAAAGTATCGTTTATAAAGGCATGTTATACATGCAGAAAATAATTAAGAATTAATTAAGAAAATAATTAGGAATTCAGATAAGAAGTATTAGGTAACTAAATATTTCACAGGCCTCAAGTAGGTACACACATTATACGGAAATAATTAATTGTTAGTGGCAACATATTGTAACTTTTGAATCCGGTTCAGATGTGAAATTCAATCTTCCCCAGCTTACTTTAAAGTTTATTCTTTCATCATAGAAAATATCAAATTAGTAATTTGATATTTTCTATGATGAAAGAATAAACGATTAAAACGCAAATAACGATTACGAAAAATCTATGATTAATTAAAGCAACTAAAACAGGTCAAAGCAAGGGAGATTTTTTTAGCTGGCAACCCAGTGCCCTTGCGAAGTTTTAATGAAGGTGCGACATCGGACCTTCGACGTTCGTGATCTGTTTCTTATGTCAATCAAGAGAAAATAAATGATATTAGGACAAGATTAAGACATTTTCGTTAAGTTCATTAGAAACTTTGATTGGTTGTGTACTCTGCCGAACATTATTAGAAAGATCTCCCACTAATCAGGAAAAGAAGAGAAGATCTTCTTGAGAATAATTTTTGGCGGTACGAAAGTGAGTCCTATAAGTGTGTTTAATTATTTAGCAGTCATTGCAAGACGTTCGAGGTTTTTTTGAGGTCGAGCAATGTGTTGTTGCGTTTTCCATTAGAAGCAGGAACACACCTTACTGAACTCTTTTAAAATGATCGAATGAGTCCTCCCACCCAGGACGGCAGGAGCGACTGTCAGACTTGAACTGACTAAAATCCCACGGAGTCCTTCGGTTACTCTAGTCCCGTGCAAGCTTTGGCCCTCTAAGGAGGCCCCGTAATTTTTCTGACAGCTCTTTACTTCTTTTCTCTTTTAATACAAGACGCGCGTCGCCCATTACTCGCCGTCCGCATGCCCGCGCCTATAGTCGCCGGAAATCGTCCTACGATGTCCGTTGCCGTGGGCGTCTCCCACTGCGGCTGGGTAGTGAGGTGGACACTGCCCTCTCCCTCACGCGTCCCGCTTCCTTCTTCGCTAGCTTTGGTACTTCACGATAGGCTGGTGGCGCAATTATCGTTCTTCTATGGAGTTTATATGACGGTGGGAGCACGGAATCGTCATAATTCTCTCGCTGATGGTGTTTACCACTAAGTCAAAAAATGCAACGAGCAAGATAGTCACGTTCAGACAACAAACATAATTTGAATAGTAGGACCAAAAAAAGTGACCGATGACGATGTACTTACAGGCTGTACCTATTAACCTGCATTTCAATTGCAGGAATTTCGTGTGCGTATTCGGTATCAAAAACCAAGTACATTCCAAAAAAAAATTTTTTTTCAAGCATTTTTTTTTGACCATATTAATGAATTTGGGTGCTCTTTTGGGGTCGTTCACCCGTGTGTAGCGTTCTCAGCTGATTCCAACTTTCCCATCACATTTTGCAGACTTTAGACTGGCAGTTTATCGAAATACTTACAAATAATTTATTTTATTGGCCGTATTAAGAGGTCAAAAGAAAAATGCTTGAAAAAATTATTAATTTTGAAAAAAAAGAAAGCGAAAACATGGCAGAAAAAAAATTTTTTTTTTGGAATATACTTGGTTTTTGATACCGAGTACGCACACGAAATTCCTGCAGTTGATTTTTTAACACCCTATATTTTGGTTCCTTTTTTTGCACAGGGTTGTAGAGTACGCTTATTTAGTCAGTTTATACTCATTTGAAATAACAGGAGTTAGGTCACTCTCATTCTTAGAGGCTGCAGCCTTATAGTTGTGACGATGACCTAACTCAAATTCCAAATGAGATCAAGTTGAAAATATCATGTTGATTGACTATCCCAATCTTTCTTTCATTATGAGCAATGTTAGTTCATTGTGTAGGCACAATGAACATGCTTAAAAATACTCAAAAATTCTGTAAGTTTTCCCCTTAAATCAAATTCCATTTCTTGTCATATAAAATACGAGTAACATTACCCGATACTACTACCGATGTTCATCAAAACATGTTCGAATATGTCAGGTCAATGCTCAGATTGACCTGTCTTGCCTGCTAACTACCGCATTACCCTCGATTTTTCCAATCACTTCGGAAAGTAATACAATTCCTGGTAATTTATGCCCAAAAGTTTATTTGCCTGAATCTGTATTATTAAGGATATTTTTCTGTATGTGTTTTTTCCTATACTACTAGGACATGAATGGTTTATCCTAGATTTTGTAAGTATGTGAAGAAGGTTGACTTAGTTATTTGATTTGGCCGCAACTTTCGAGCCGAACAAAGTACCTTTCGAAGTGAAGCTTCTAACACAGAATGCTATTGTTACGTTGACCATGTTAGAACATTCCAGAAGAGAGAACTTTGTAGAAGTTCAATGCTGTTTCTAGAATATTCCGAAGCAGGTCGTGTAGCTAAAGGACTAATACTTATCTAAGCATCGGTGTTACTACCTTATCTCTGCGAGAGTTAACGAGACAGGGCAAGCGTAGTACCTACCCTAATATTACAAAATAATAAACCATATTTTTCATTGTTTCCACCATAATTAGGTAATACTGCTTTTCCACATTTTGCACCATAATTAATAACAGCAGAGACCAAAAAACAGTCGTCATTTCAATAGAGGCCTATTTGACTCCGATTTCTCAAATTAGCAGAATCGCCATGCAAATTGCGAATGGAAATAAAAAGCGAATGACAAAAGCGAGTTAATTATTTCTCGTCCATAGTTTGCCACGATTGCGGGAGGACAAATGAAGACAAATCGGGGATGGCAGTCGGTTCAATCCCCGTTGGGACAGAGCGTACCAAGGAAACTCGCCGATAAGGAAAATTTTATCGAAATAGAAGAGCTTGTTTTATTTTATTAAACGTTTTAGTGTTAATGGTCCTTTTGTGCAAGGGAAGGTACCTACCTACAAAACAAGTTAATAATTAAAAAAAAAAACTTAGTTCTTCTTAAAAACAAGCTTTGTTAAAAAAAATACTTACGATAGTCAAAGTACTCGTTAAGACGACTCGACCTGGACTTATACAAACAAATAAATAATAAAGTGTAAGTTTTAAGCTGTCTTATTCTGACACCGGAGGAAGCAACATCATCACACGAAAAAAAAAAAAACTTAAAACAGAATCCCTAATTATTTTTCGTCCGTCTTGTCAAATTCCAAGCATTAAAATTAAAGTTTAGTTCACACGATTTGAATACCTAATCAGCAAATTGGTATTATGGATCCAACTCATCCGAATTCGGTATTAAATTAATCCGTGACCCTTCTGTTGTCCTTCATGACCTAAGGGCTGACAAGTAATACTGAGCTTGACGATGGAACCAATAACGAAACAAGCGACAGTTTTCTGAATGTGGGAAAATGAGCTTTAATGACGGTGATTAACATTCAAAATTAAATGTTTAGGTTTTGTCGTTTAATTCCTTGTTCCTTAACGCTGTTGCTATGATCTTTACAAGGGTCTTAATAATACCTACTGGAAATACTTAAAGACAAGGACTGATTTTGAAATAATTATTTTTGTGATAAGAGCTCTCTCAGTCTCTTTGGTCAGATAGCTGTTGTTGCGTGTGTTAATAATATAATATAATAATATTCCACAACTATCACACAACGCCATCTAGTCCCAAGCTAAGCAGAGCTTGTGTTATGGGTACTAGACAACTGATAAACATACTTATATATTTCTAAATACATAAATATTACAGATAAATAACACCCAGATACAGAACAAATGATCGTGCTCATCACACAAACATTTGTCCTGGGTGGGAATCGAACCCACGACCTCCGGCATAGCAGTCAGGGTCACTAACCACTAGACCAACAGGCCTGAATGAATATTTCCATTTGTAATTTGTTAGTAGTATCACTGATGGAAGGAATAGGGGGGGGGGGGGGTTGCCCAACGGGATAAACAGTATCCAATCATTTCAGCTGCTCTGACGTGTAACAAACATGCATCTAATAATGTTAGTATGGATTTTGTTGGTGGTGATAGGCTGTCCCCTGTTAAAATGACCCAGCTGTGTTAGGTGGAGTGTCTTCGCCGTTCTTCTCAATAAGAATTGGCGTCATTTGTTGTCAACTTCCACCTTCTTCTTCTTCCTTCCCTTATCCCATTCTACTTGGGGTCGGCGCAACACGTTTTCTTCTTCCATTCTCCCCTATCAGACGTCACAGTATCATTTACTCCTTTTTCTTTCATATCATTCCTTAGACAATCCATCCATCTTTTCTTTGGCCTTCCTCTTCCTCTCCATCCATCAACATTCATACTCATCACTCTCTTAGTCACATGGGTGTCATCCCTCCTCATCACATGTCCATACCAAGATAGACGATTCCCTTTCATTTTTTCTGTAACAGGCGCCACTTTCAAACTTCCCCTTATAAACTCATTCCTTACTTTATCCATTCTTGTCACTCCACACATCCATCTCAACATCCTCATCTCCGCTACATGCAATCGTTTCTCATCCATCTTTTTCACAGCCCAGCATTCCGATCCATACAATACGACAGGTCTAATCACGGATTTGTATATTTTCCCCTTTAACTTGAGGGGCATCCGTGGGTCGCAAGTTGTTCCGGTGACCTGTCGCCATTTCATCCATCCCGAGTTGATCCGGTGTGTTATGTCCCGGTCTACATCACCGTCTCATTGGGCAAGCGACCCGAGGTACCGTTGTCGTCAACTTCCACCACAATTCTAAATTACTTGTGTGGAACAAGTAATTTAGAAAGACTGATAAATTAAGGAAGACTGTAACAGTCTTCCTTAATTTATTTAATCTACCATGGAATAAATGATTGGGAAAGAAGAAACGGCTGGGTATCACCACTGCGACGCCGGAGGACACGGTGGAGCATACGGTGCAGGACAGTCATTCGGATGGTGAGTAAAGGTGAGTCGCCGTCCGATCATGGACTATACCCGGGTCGGTGGCGCGTCGTGTTCCATGCGTGCCTCAAAGAGCTGTCTACAAACTGACGTGGCCCCTCTTTTTTTTTCTTCTTAGGTCTATTGAAGGACACCGTGGATTTTAGTCAGTACAAGTCTGACAGTCCCTCCCGTCCCGCCCTGGGCGGGAGGACTCAGATTTTAACATGATTAAAAAATGGTACTCTTAAATGTACCAGAGAAAATGTATTTAATTGATTAAATGGACAATCCTAGCTGTTCTACGGGCAAGAAGCGGATTATTCTGCTGAATAAAATTTTAGAATTTTCCACTATCGAATAGTTTCTAGATAATGCTTCTACAAGCGACAAATAGTAATATCAGCCGCAACAATACAGTTCGATTGCAAAGTCCGAAGTTAAAGTTCTCTATGTTTTTATTTCAACACTTTTTTTTTTATTTGGCTTCCATTGTCCGCAGTTTATTTGTTGTGAGACCGATATCGGTTTTGATCCAGAATGGATTTATTTTTCATACAATACGATCTTTTCTTTATTGTCACCATCTGTTCTGGTTTCCTAGGATACCGGTTTAAGAATGTTGTTCCTTTTTGGATCATCCTGAATTATGCTTCAGGTGCCATTTCGGGTACAAAAGGGTGTCTATTTAAGTATTTTTTTGAGAAAAGATGAATCAGTCGTTACTTTGTAGAAATCCAGGAAAGTATTTAGTTTTATTCTGCGAGTCATTTTAAGCTTGGATGGAGGATACGGTGTTAGGTCCAAACTCCTGCCCATATGCGTAATTATGAACATGAAAGAAAAATAAGTAGTAGAGCAGTGGTGATCCAGTGGTATCAGCCCAGCCAGGCGCCTTACTTTGTGTAATTTATTTCATCACCACTTTTCTCAAAACGGTGAAGGAAAACATCGTGAGGAAACCGGCATGTCCTAGAACCAAAAACTCGAAGACATGTGACATCCACCAACCCGCACTGGGCCCGCGTGGTAGATTATAGCCCACTCCCTTTCACAGAGAGGAGGCCTGCGTCCCAGCAATGGGAACATTTATAGGCTGATGATGATGAGTAAAATTAAACTGAGAATGTCCCACGGAGAGGCGAAACACGAGTCGAGTATACGTTTGGTAAAATGGCAAGCCATTTTTTAGCTACTCGTTTATTTAGACGGCCATTTGTGTCCGCATCCTGTATCATAACATTCTACCAGTTTTTTTTTTTTTTAGGTGGTAATATCATCAAAGGAGTCCTCCCGCCCTGGGTGGGGCGGAAGGGACTGTCAGCCTCTTACTGACTAAAATCCAACTCCCCGAAGGCACGCGCGAAACACGACACGACGCGACACCGACCCGGGCTTGGTTCTTGGTCGGACGGCGAGCTACCCATTACTCACCGTCCGCAAGCCCGCTCCGCCGCTGTGCCCTCTGCTAATCAGAGGGACACGCGTTGGAGCGTCCACCCGACAGGCTATTCGCATACGGGCAAAGAGACCCCTTAGGCACACAGTGCCTAAGGAAGAGTTTTTGCCCGCATCCCAGGGTGCACCGGCCCGAAAAACTGGTCTTCCCCCCGGACGTATCCGAGAGGGAATTCCAGTCCACGGGCGCATATGGAGGTTTCCTGTCTTAGCACCCCCTACCAGTTTTACTTAGAGGAAATCTACATAGAGCGGAAGTTTGCTTTCAGCATTGGACATTTTCCGGCTGATATGATGATGATGATCATTCTAGACTAAAACCAAAACCAAGTGTCTGGTAAAATTGGGATTTTGTCTAAGTCCTAGATATAAAATAAGAGTACCTAAAGCTTGATTTTGATGGCTTGAACTCCACTCTGAATTCTTAAGAGTTTTTAGGAGTGGCAGTACGAAGTCTCACAAATCTTTTGCAGTTGGCGACTTTACGCTAGTAAAGTCATTCATTCATTCTTCATTTTTAAAAATTACTCGATAAAGCTATTTATCGAGTAATTTTTAAAAATGAAGGTTTTATATTTACATCAATTCTAGTTCTTGTTTAGTAGTAGTGTCTTTATACATGTAATAATTCTAAACCAAAGTCACACTACACCAAAGTTATCGTGTCTAGCTGTGTGACTGTTGATGTCTAAACAACGCAATCGTTTTTGATTCGATTGTTAACATCGCGTGGAAAAATACTTCGACATACGTAGCAATACCTAGTACAAGTGCGAGTTAAAAACGGGTCACGAAAAATGTTGGTTTTCCATTTTTCACGTAGCGGGAAAATGATCTGTCAAATTCACACACTATTTTAAAAAGCTTTTGAGCCAAATTTTAGAATATTTACCTCACTTTCACCATACACACATGCAAATCCTATTTCAATGTAAATTTTCATCCACCATACAGTAACCGCTTAACCTGTAAAAGCAAGGCACGGGTACTTTATCCCGGTCCCTCCTTAAAAGCTAGCTACACTACTTGACTCTGGAAGTAGAACGGCTTTCGATGGAAATTTCAACAATGCGGGACAGTTCTTAAGGATTGTCGGGGACAGCATAAGGCACGTGTCACACAGCTAGCGATTAACGGAAAGCGAGTTGAGTCATATACATACCTTTTTTTTAGCGTGGTAAAATCATTAAATGTGTCCTCCCACGCAGGGCAGGGCGGTACTGACTAAAATTCACGGTGTCCTTCAATAGCCTTCTACGTTCCAGGGTCAAGGTAATAGAATGAGTCCCGCGACCCCGGCGAGCTTTGGCCCTCTAGAGGCCCCGTCATCTTGCTGACGCTCTTTGAGGCGCGCATGGATCACAACGCGCCATCGTCGACCCGGGCATGGTCCACGGTCAGGCGGCAAGTTGCCTATTACTCGCCGCCCGCATGCCCGTCATATACATACCTAGTTTTTTTATTACTTGGCACACACTGGACATTCTTCCAATATCCCTGTGTGTGTAAACAAACATTCAAACCCGGAACAACTACTTTATATAATTATACAAAATATTTGTTCAGTGCGGGAATCGAACTCGTAACACGCAGAACAGACATCGATCGTTCGACCACTGCCGCCAATCGTGTCAAAAAGGAACAACACAGCATAAATTACAATTCTATTTATTTGGAGCAAGTGTTGTGTGAGTCTGATGGCCGATTGTACCAAGCACGCAGGAATCTTCCAGCTAGTGTTTTGCATATCAAATTAGTGTCTTCGACACGCATAAGATTGTCCTAATGTAATGAGTACTCGCTTGGCGATTGAAACATTCGCTGAGAGATTCTCACCATTGTAAGTTGTTTTCACAGACTCACTGCTTGTGGCCAACTCGTTTACAATTGAATTCTACTCGGTTCTCGCTAATCGCCGGCAGAGAAACCTGTGCCTCACAGTCCTGTAGTCCGTTAGTAGATTGGAAAGCCGGACTTTTTTGTGTGGAATTAGCTTGCTTAAGTAGTTGAGTCAAATCGAGCGAGGCAGCGAGGTGAGAAAATCTTTGAATTCTATTGGAATTTTTATGCGATGTTTTTACACCATGAGCAGTGGTAGCCCAGTGGTATCGGTCTCGACTTACGAGTTGTAGGTCGTGGGTTCGAACCCCGTCAGGCGCATTACTTTGTGTAATTTATTTCAACACCACTGCTTTCAAAACGGTGAAGGAAAACATCGTTAGGAAACCGGCATATCCTAGAACCATGAACCAAAAAATTCGAAAACATGTGACATCCACCAACCCGCACTGGGCCCGCGTGTTGGATTATGGCCCACTCCCTCTCTCAGAGAGGAGGCCTGTGTCCCAGCATTGGGAATATTTATAGGCTGATGATGATGATGACCTTTCTCTGCCGGTGTCGCGGGACTACTACCTACTACTAACAAGCTACCGTGACCCCAGAACAAAAAAGGCTATTGAAGGACACCGTGGATATTTTCAGTAAAAGTCTGGCAATCCTTCTTGACCTCCTTGTCCCTGGGTGGGGACTAATTTCATAATTTTACCACTCTAAAAAAAGCTCCTTTATCTCATTTTTACGTTTTAGAGGGATATAATTATGGACTACCACGCGTGGGCAAAACTGTGGCAATATCAAGTTATATTTATAACTTTAAAATCTTATTGCGTTTTCTAAACTGAAGTATTTCCTATCTTTCTTACTACATACGTTGCTATCTAGACTACTGCCTCGTTTTATCGGTACCTCATGTGAAGTAGGTTACGTTCCGTTCAAAAGGAAGGGCTTCTATATTTATGTGGAGTGCTAATTTTAACCCCATCGTACTGGCATGAGTGCCTTGCATGTTACTTCCATACAGGGTGTTTGGCAGAACGTTGAACATACGAAAATGGTGGATAGGTGGGGTCATCTGCTACTTACTCAGCCCTAATTTATTTGGCCCTGGCCCACTGGATATTTAAAAGATTATTTAGCAGATGACCCCACCTATCCACCATTTTCATATGTTCAACGTTCTGCCAAACACCCTGTATAGCATTATTGTAAACATCGTTTGATGCCATATGCCGTGTTTTTGCCGTCAGATACTTTGGGAAAACAAGACATTTAGCGCTGTTTATTAGTGATCATGATTGAAGTATCCTCCACAAAGACTAGCAAATATCAAACAACAAAAACTCAATCCGAAAATAAAAACCATTCTTCAAGAAAATATTGCTTTCCCCGTATTAACCATTCATCCCCATCCATCCATTCATGCCAAACAGATCTTATCGAGGATACTAGATAAACCTTCTTTTATTACACTTCAATCTTCAAACCCAATATTTCTACACAAATAAGGTCAGACTAGACATCATCCTCCCCTCAATATTTTTTGTCTCAATTTAAGGACATAAGACATCCAATAATAATATCTTAGGACAAAAAGTCTTTAACTCAGGCGATCGGTCCCGGGCCGTGACAAAAACTAGACAAAGCCTGGAGGAGAATTATGACGTATGGTACATTAAGGCAGGGACATCTGGACGCTAAAAGGAAATTCCCACACGCATTTACCAAGAGAGGTCCCTAAACACATTATGGGTTTGTGCTACGGTGGTGAGAGGTAGCGGTGAGCGGTGTGCGGTGACCTTATTTTGTTTCTAACTTTCGAGAAAGTTTTGGGTTTTGGTTTAGGTATTATTGGGTAGGTAAGGATTTAAAAGTACTTTTACAGGTTTTGGGGCAGAAACAAAGAATGCGTGCCCATCCAATCGAGTTGGTTGCGGGATTACCGGTCAGGGTAAAAAAGATGTAGGTAATGTTTTGATCATTTATAGCAGCAAATAAAAGTAAATAGAAATGATTTTGGTACAAAAGGGTCCCTACTAACAGTGTGACTAAAACATGATATATCCTGACACAATAAAAAAAAAAACGAAAATTGCCTCTTTTCTGAGCTCCAAAACCATTACGTATAAAAATTTGTATAACCTACAAGCGGTTGTTCCGGATCTATTTGTGTGTGAATTTAAATGTTTATAAAAGCACTAAGTAGCAGTCCACACTAACAATAAATTCTCAACAGTGGGTATGTTTTATTACAACGCAAGATTAACAAATATATTATACATCGCCAAATCTTTGCTACTAAAGCCTCGCCCTATTCTCAAGGATGACAACTTGAATCTTCGCCCCTATTCTACATAGGAAATCGACTTTTAAACCTTTTGTTGTACATATCTTACATGAAGATATGTTGCTCGCGTGTGAAATACTCGCTTTGTTGAGAAAAAGATTGGTGTGAAATTACATTTTTATTTGCTTCACTCGTTTTTTGGTGCGAAAAATTATCGACGCTTCCCCAGTGGAGCAGGAGTGACTGTCAGATTAAAAACTGTTTTTAATTGTCTTTGCGTTTCAGTGCTCTTGAGTCATTTCCACAGGCTTGGCAGGCATTTAGAGCTATTTAGTCTCGTCAGTTTTTCTAACAGCTCCTAGAGGTGCGTGAAACACAACGAGTCGTCGACTCAGTTTGGTCCTTGATCGGTTGGCGAGCTACCTATTACTCGCCTTATTCTCCGGTACTCCGTCGAGCTTCATTGCGTTGCAGTGGTTTGGGGTTAGCGCGGTGTGGTTGGCCCAATACTCGCCGTCTGCAAACCACGCTTACGGGTGGTGGCTGGAAATAGCTTCACATCCAAGACGCCCTAGGCATATTTTTCTGTACGTTTTCCCAGTGCGCGTTGCCAATTTAAGGATACTATTACTTCCATTCTACCCATCTTTCTTCACCCTACACGAGTATTCCACCGCATATGAAAATGTCTAGGAAGCTAAATATATACGGGTTTAAAACCGTCACGCTCCGCTCGCTTACAAGGGGAATAAATCTCTAAACGCGAGTTGTGAACGAACTATGTACCTACGTACAGTCTCTGCTACTTATTCTATTTTCATATGGATTTTTGTGGTAAGGTACATTATAATGGGGTGCTAAGACAGGAAACCTCCACGTGCGCCCGTGGACTGGAGTTCCCTCTCAGATACGTCCGGGGGGAAGACCAGTTTTTCGGGACGGTGCACCCTGGGATGCGGGCAAAAACTCTTCCCCTTAGGCACACAGTGCCTAAGGGGTCTCTTTGTCCGTATGCGAATAGCCTGTCGGGTGGACGCTCCAACGCGTGTCCCTCTGAATAGCAGAGGGCACTACGGCGGAGCGGGCTTGCGGACGGTGCGTAATGGGTATGCTCGCCGTCCGACCAAGGACCAAGCCCGGGTCGGTGGTGCGTCGTGTTTCACGCGTCACCGACGGGGCCCCTTATGGGGCCAAATGCCTGCTGGGGTCGCGGATTTTTCTTAATCCAGGATACCGTGGCCCCGGAATGTAAAGGGCATCCGAAGGAACACGGGTGGATTTTAGTCAGTAAGAGTCTGACAGTCCCTTCCGCTCCACCCAGGGCGGGAGGACTCATTTGACGATTTTGCCACCCCCAAAAAAAAAAGGTACATTATAATGAATAGCAGATTTGACATCAAGCGTTTATTTGCGCTATGATTTTCCTTCTTCTGTCATCTAGATGCTTTTTGACGACTTTGGTTTCTCTTGCTGACTGAAGTTTAGCCACTATTTTACCGGTTATATTTAGGTATGTCTTATGCACTAGGGGCTTACATATTGCTACAAACTGATAATGAGAAATTTGACAAAACTCATTTTGCTCGATCCAAAATTGGTAACCCACATTCAGAAGCAGACTCTGACGATGTCAGTTCATCTAGTGGGAGGCTGGTTTACGCTGCATCTTCCAGTTCTGCTGAGCTATAATCTATAATATGAATTCTCATCATTGTACTCGACGATTTACTCTAGTACCTACGAGGTAGCTTTGAGATCGTCTAATGAACAGCAAACTTAAGACACGACAAGACCCTTTCTAGAAAATAGCACTACTGATCTCGACTCAACTCAACTCGAACTTTGCTTCTAGAGACAGCTTAATTAATACTACAACAGATATGGCGACATTTTACGTTAAAAAACTTCGTTAAAAATTGAACATGACGACGCGACGACACAAATCTAGACTTCACGTTATTATGATGTACAGTCACCTCCGAGACGGGAATACTAATACAATTGTACGCGGGAGAATTAAATTACTGTTTGTTACTGAAGGAAATTTGAAGATACATTGTTGTGATAGCTTACGTGTGGTGTGGGTTGTGACCTGTGACGAATAAATCTGTTAGCTGCTGAGAATTTCAGACTGAGATAGTATTGTGTGGTATGTTTTTGATAAACAGAACATGACTTTTCATGTTTTTTATGACGGAATATAAAGTGGAATATAACATCCCACCAAAAACATTTCATATAAAATGTTGCCAAGACGACCACATAAGGTTTGCTCTGTGAAAAAGATATCAGATCTCATGTAAAGCCAAGCTTCTGAATCTACACGGCCTCACTCTACCGACCCTAACTTCACAAATTTTACATATCAATAAAAATGTATGGCCATTGATGCTATTTATATTATTGGTAAGGGTCGCGGTGCAGGCCATTCCCTGTTGCATATGTTTGTAAGTGGCGGTAACCGCTTTCCATTAGTTGAACGGACACCATCAACCTATTTACGTAGGTATCAGAACCTATTATGAACCTAGTGCATCGTGTGGAGGTTAAAATTGACGTCACGGTTGGTTCATTGACTGAAATATTGACTGCTTCATTTCGATTTGCGGTTTCGAATCCCGCATTGAAAAAATATTTGTAAGCTATCAGGTGGGTATTCCGAGTCGGGCCGATTGGGACGGCCGATGTGGGACTGTGGGTTGCCCCACCGACACAGAAAAAAAGCGGCCAAGTGCGAGTTGGACTCGCCCATGAAGGGTTCCGTAGTAGCAAGCATAGATTAGGGATATAATTATATTGAGATTAGTAAGTAATATACACAAACAATAAAAATAACTTTGCTTTTCAGTGTTTGTATGAATGGCAAAGTTATATTTGCGGTTTTTGAAAATGTACTATATCTCAAAAACTACTAACTGTATCTCATCCAAACCAATTTTCGTTGGAAGTTTTTGTTGAGGTCTATATTAAATATTTTTTTTAGTTTTATCGTTCTCTTATTTTAGAAGTTACAGGGGGGGGGGGCACACATTTGACCACTTTGGAACTGTTCAGTTTAGAAAAAAATAGTAACCTTAATATAATTTTTAAAGACCTATCCATAGATGCCCCACACGTATGGGTTTCGTGAAAAAAAAAATGTTCGACAACGGCAACAGGTAGACGCTTGAAATATTCATAGAATATTTAGTTACATAATAAATTAAAAAATAATTAATTGATATAATGAAACAAATACAGCCGTGATTTTTTACCGTTTTTATAGAAAATGGTACGGAATCCTTCTTGCGTGAGTCAGACTCGCGATTGCCCGTTTTTTATGAATAGGTAATCGTGTGAAAAATGATTACACGTGTATAATTATAATAAATAAAAATGGCGATTAAAATAGCCTTTTTTATTTTTTTTGCAATAAAATACATTGTGTAGGACCAATAAAAACAATGAGTGGGCCTTTTGTCGTAACAAGTTTTATTTTTATTTTACAGTGTTCATTATTAGTAGAGTCGAGCTACACGATCACCGACAAATGCTTGCACTGACTGGACAGGTCCACTCAAATCTGTGTGGTTCTTTCCTCAAAAGACCATCTCAGACACCCGCATGGTCCTCGTATGACCTGAACAAAACAATGTCTGGACTTTAAAAGAGACTGTCACCTCTGAGTTTGTTTCGGCTGTTTCTTCTCAGAGTAGTCAGGTACGAAACACCGGCCTCATCTAGTTTAAAAAAAATATTAGTTGTGACGTGTAAAAGTGTTTTTTATAACCAACTTACAAAATAAATATCATTTATCATTACAGATTGTAAGTAAATTAAAAGAAATAAAAAATATATAATTATATTCTGTGATAATAATTACTTGGGGACGGGTTAGACTTTGGGTCAGTGTACCTACTATGCGATTACGGTAGGAAAAAATCTATGAAGGCGCCATATTGTGATGCCATGCACGCTTTTCTAACACTTGCACTCTCTTAAATTTAATCATAATTATGAGTATTTTTGTCGAATTTTTTGGGGAAACCTAATTTTCAAGTGACAGTTGATCTGTCAACTTCGTGCTTCCACCCAAGGCCGGACGGGAAGGACTGGCCGCACGGCCGGACGGCAGGGATCCACGGTGTCCTTCAATAGCCCTTTACGTTCCAGGGTCACGGTTACCTGATAAGACAGTCCCGTGACCTGAGGCCTTACCACGAGCTCTTAATGCGATCCAGTTTAGGCTGTGGGAAAGAGACAGAGGTATACAAGTCGTCTAGCACCATCTCTTTCTCACAGCCTAAACTCGATCTTGTTAAAAGTTCATGGTAGGCCACATGTGCTTTATTTATCGTGGTAAAATTAAAATCCACGGTGTTCTCTCAATTGTCCTTTACTCGTATATTATAAGGCGGCTGGCAACCCGATTCAGCTTTGGGGCCAAACGAAGGAAGTTTTCCTTCATTATGTTTTAGTCCCATGTAATAAGGGTGAGCTTATAATGCCATTGACCGGGCACAAACCCTTGTACACTGTGTATTATTGAGGGCTTCGGTATTTTTCGATCCGTCATGATAGCTTTTCATTTTAAGTGTTCGCTGTCTAGCCAGACGCGACTCAATATATTGTCTGAGTATCTTTTGAATTATTCTATAAGTATACCCGAAAAGTGTTGATAAGAAAATTTATACCTACCTACTAATCAAAATAATGTCCTAACACCCAGTTTGGACTCCCAATGATGAGGTCTAGAGGTTGCAAAAAATAAATGAAGGAACAGAATGGTTTTTACTCAATCAAGTCTAACAGCCCCGCTGTACTGAGAGCGGAAGAACTCATTGAAAACCCAAAAAAAAAAGTAAAAAATTATTGCATATAGTATCACCCTTCTACGGAATGCAACCAATTTCAATAATTGTTGTGTATTTAAATCTTTCCAAAAAAGAAGAGTTTATTTCATTACATACATAATAAATAACTTATTTATATTAATTGCCATTAGGTTCTATGAGTAATCGCCGTTGCCCGCGTGAATGATGACGTAACAAGATGGCGGACATCAATTTGACGTTTAATCGCTTGTGGCGGGAACGCATTGGTCACTTGTCGTTGTGGGAGTAGCACCTGAGCATTGCGTCATTCGCCTGCCAGTCTTGAGACTAGCTCTTATTAAAACAAACCAGATTAAAAATGAGTACCAAGCTTGTTCTCCGCTTTTTTTTGCAAAATTTTAAAATATTGGATATGTGTTTTTTTTTAAATTAAAGTGTAGGTATTGACAAAGATAAATCGTATCAAAACTCGAGAGTTGGAGCTCATGCATAATATCAGAACTATAATACCAAGACGTGACCTATTGTTAATTTAATTAATTAGATTTTTTAAGCATCTTGCCTGGTTAAAATTCGAACAGATTTAAGTAATCAACCCTTATTGCGGAATTTTAACGAAGGGTCTACTGGGTTTAGTATTTTTAACAAACTATAAAAATAGATTGTTATAGTTTGTTAAAAATACTTAATCCCTTTCGAATCTTTCCAATGAAACTCGGAACACATTTTCTTAGTTCCCAAGTTGCAGAGTAAGCAGGCAGAGGTTATAGGGGTCAAAAAGACCGGGTGGCCAATCGTCCGTGTAATGGCCGGAAATGATCCTTTCCAAATAGTTATACTTATGTCTTCAATCGTTAGTTTTAATGTCTTCCAGTTACGAAACTCTGTGGTTTTCTTTGGGGGATTTCTGCTCTGTTAATGAGTATTAGTACGAGGAAACGGGGGTAAAATCATAATATAAATTGGGATAAAATAACGTGGACAAGGCGAAAGAAGTATGAAAGGCTGAATGAAACGAATTATACTATAAATGTTCCCACTGCTGGGACACAGGCCTTCTCTCTGTGAGAGGGACTGGGCCGTAATCTACCACGCGCGGGCCCAGTGCGGATTGGTAGATGTCACATGTCTTCGAATTTTTGTTTCTAGGACATACCGGTTTCCTCACTATGTTTTCCTTCACCGTTTTGAGAGCAGTGGTGTTGAAATAAATTATACAAAGTAATACGCCTGACGGGGTTCAAACCCACGACCTACAACTCGTATGTCGAGGCCGATACCACTGGGCTACCACTGCTCTCCGCTGATGTACGGTGTAGCCATTTTATGTCAGCATTCATTTATTTGGTTTACTTTTGGTTTTATTTTGGTTTGGTTTGGTCAGTTCACACCGAGACGTGACGTGACGCAACGATATTGCAAATGTGTATCTTTTAGTGTAGTAAATAAAGTTAGATTTTGAGTCGTTATTAAAATGCAGCGCGTCGTCCATTACTCGCCGTACAGTATTGTCCTGTATATTTTACTACGTCCACGATCCATTATTAAGACGGTATCGAGCTCAGTTCATAATAAACAAATAAGCAGTAAGGAACCTTAAAAGACTTGGCACGACTTTGAGTCTAGATTTCATTACTTTTTAGAGATAGGTAAATAAAAAGCTCTATCAAGACTTTGGCTAGTTTTTTACAGAATGTTTTTGGTGGGATTACCATTACAGAAACAGCTGTTAGTGTAGCAATTTTCTAAATAAGGAAGCAAAATGTGACTTAATATAAAAACAATGAATCACATGGCAAGCACGTAGCCACCATGAATTATTATTTGTTTATTATGAACTGAGCTCGATACCGTCTTAATAATGGATCGTGGACGTCGTAAAAATATACAGGACAATACTGTGACATACAGACCAACAAGTTTGGAAAGCATTTGTGGGAAAAGCTAGTGTAAAAATCTGTATTATTTCGATTGAAGGCAAGGTTTTGTGATTTAGAGCTCCAATGTATTCTATTGTGGCGTAACAATTTATGTTAAGCATGGAATCTGGTGTTTTATTTGTGTATGTGAGTTTCATCATCATCATCCACAGCCCGTCTTCACCCACTGCTGGGTATAGGCCTCTCTTTGTTTGTGCCAAGCTCCACGGTCTTGCGCCAGCCTCATCCAGGACACTCCCGCAATGGCAACAATGTCGTCTGCCCATCTCGCCGCCGGACGACCAACACTTCTTTTCCATATGTGAGTTTAAGTGACCACAAAACGCATCCAGAATGCAGGAATTATGACTAGTGTTTAAACAAAACTGTACCACTTTATCTTAGCATAGAAAATTCCCACAGCTGGGACTCAAGCCACGTCTCTGTGAGAAAAGATTCATGGTAAACTACTGCGGATACATACGAATGAATACTGTAAAAATACTGTAAATGACTTTTTGATTTTTTGGCTGCACTTCAAACCACCTTCCTCGCTATATTCACCTTCATTGTTTTTTACCAGTGGCTAAAAAAATAAAAAGTTAATTCGAAAATATCGGGTGAACACGACATGTTGGAAAGTGAAAAAGTCGGCGTTGCCATCTTACAATTTACCTACAACAAATGTTCTTTGTCTGACCACTCTGTAAGTACGAAGAGGAGCAGGGACATTTTATTACACAGGTCGTGACATGTTGCGCTGATGGCAGCCTGTCCACAGACGCGTTACGGCCGGCTATGGCCCGTTTTGGGGCATTTTGGGGCATTACGGGGCGTTTTCGGGCCATTCGTCCGTCGAATATTGTTTTTGGCACAATCGTGCCGCTCTCATTGTTTTTATAGCTATTCGCTAGTTTCCAAGGGTCAGATAAAATTTGAAAGCACTTTTCTTTAACTGCATTAATTCGGAGTTTGGTTTTTTGGGATGATGGTAGTTTTGTCCTCAATCAAAGTTGTACAGTCATTGAGGGACAGGGAGTTCCATTTTTTCGGGTAATAAAAATAAGAATAGACACGGAAAACATCGCGCTTGTAATCCCTGAAGGGTTAGAGAGATATTTTGTTTATAGTTCACACATATTTTAATAAAAAATGGAAATTTTATTTTGTAGCCGACATTAATCGAAGTAATTAGAATAAAATGCAGTCTACTTACTAATAAGCGTCAGCGCAGACCGAACTGCAAAATGCTCGCGCATGGTCGACCAAAATTTTTACTGCTCGAGCATGCAGGCGGCATGCTCGACCATGCGTGAGCCATCTCTGTTAAATAAGTATGTTCTGGTTCTGTTAAATAAGCACGCCCGCTGGGCAACCAGCGGGCGTGCTTAATAGGTTGATAATCATACGTCCGAACGGTTTTCACTGCTCTGAGAGCAGAGCATTTTCTCAGGTTATTGAAAAAAATATCTTATGATTATTATCATACTTCGCAAAATTGAATACACGCCCAAAGAAGTTCGGCGAGAATGGACCCATATGATTTAAAAATAAAGGAAGCGTCGTTCACTTGCAAGTCTATATAAATTTAAAATAAGAGTTTAATACAGGATTATATAAAAAATATTGAGTTGCTAGCTTATGGCAATTAAAAGTTAGAAATAAATTAAATCTATTGAAAATAAGTTATCGTACAGTTTACGAACGCATCGCGTGTCACCGATTGCATTCCAACCTTCATAATTAAACAAATTCATCACCTACTAATGCTTTTGGACGTTTAAGTTCGGTTTTTCTTAACACAGGATACCGTGGCCCCGGAACGTAAAGGGCATCAGAATGAACAGGGGTGGATTTTAGTCAGTAAGAGTCTGACAGTCCCTTCCGCCCCACCCAGGGCGGGAGGACTCATTCGATGATTTTACCACCTTAAAAAAAAAAAGTGTAAGTAACGCCTATCTATTTAACTATTTTAATTGTTTTTAGGTTTTTACCCACAACATGAGTTCCTATAGTTTTACTAGCAGGCTTAGACAAATGACTTTTCTGTTTAGCGTTCCTACCAAACACTAAGTACTAAATGACAATGTTTATTATGCATTACCGTTAGGTATAGTGGGCCACAGATAAGTTGAACCAAAATGGCTGTCGTAGCTATGGTTACGCGCAGCCCCCCGCTGTTTCGCTGACCCGAAAATCTGTTACTGCGCATTGAAAGTCGGTCGCTGTTTTGGTTCAAGTTATGCCGTCTGTCACTTGTGACTATTCAGGTAATGTCATTACCATACATTGTGTACTTTGCGTTTGGCGGGAACGCTAACAGAAAAGTCTTAAGCCTGCTGCGATTAATCTAAGCTGGGCTTAAAGACATCATTTATCTATAGTTTTAGCCAGTTAGCCAAGTTTCTATAGTCACCAAGTTCCTAGTTCGCAGATAATTTTAACTTTTAGATTTTTAGGTTATAATCTTCTACCTTGTATAACTTTTTTCTCCCAACTTTTACAGCTGACTATCCATTTGCATTTTTGCTAGTTTTGTATAGTTCTATAAGTAGTACTAAGTTTCAATAATGTATGATTCTAATATCAATGGGTCCCAATTTACATAGAAGTTCGCCATTCTTCTTTGATGCTCGACCATGCTCGAGCAAGCCGACTGCGTGTTCGAGTATGCATTCTACATGCGCGAGCGCGCTCGAGCAGCGGCGCGCCGCTCGCGCCAGTCAGTCAGTGTTGCCGCAGCGAGAAATCCGTTCGGACGTATGACTATCAACCTACATCAACCTATCAAGCACGCCCGCTGGGCAACCCAGACCATATTTACCAGGGATGACCGCGTATGGTCGAGCATGCCGCCTGCATGCTAGAGCAGTAAATATATTGGTCGACCATGCGCGAGCATTTTGCAGTTCGGTCTGCGCTGACCCTAATCGAAACTGTAACAGCGGGTTTACTTATAGCATCATGACCATCCAGTAAACCCGCCGTTTCTAAGAAATATCCCACAAACTTAAGAGCCGTTAGAATAGTAAATTCCCACTGATGACCCTGAAAAATAAGATTAAATCGTTTTAACGAAAGACATCTTTCTACTGCGAAAATAACAGTATATTCATGTTAAGTTCAAAATAATATGTTCGACAAGCAGTTTTTTTTTCAAATTTCTACTGAGAAATCAATTGCTTTAGCCATAATTCTACTTACTCCCAAAAAACTCTTCAACAAAACCGCTAAAAATAATCGTGCATATTTCTAACCCCGAAACTACGGTAGATTGATGTAAATAGCGTGTGAGGTCGCGCGGAGGGCCCTCCCGTCGCCCTCACCGACCTCACAGAGTGCGCTACTCTTGACTCCCGGTAGCTTTTAGCGCTCGCTTGAGGGCCAGCTGCCAACCTGAATTTTACAATGCATTTTTTTCTGTATAAATAGCTTAGAGGTTACTTGGTTTCAAGTTAAAATATTTTGTGAAAGATTATATGACGGAGTACTAAAATCATGTTTATAATGTAAATAGAAGTAAAAAATCCACATGAAACTCAGCTAAATAAATATAGTCTACTGGTAGTAGAAGTAATCACAGTTTTGAATGAGTGAAAGAACAAAATAATGAACAAGAACTATGCTTATAGTTCGCAATTTAAATTCCGGACTCGAGAATTTTCAGGCCTTGGTAATTTTTTCTCGTCTCGAATTAAGGGCGTGGATCCATGTCTGCGGTGCGGCGCGCGGTACGGCGCCGCCGCGCCGCCGCGCCGCCGCCGTGCCGTGCCACGGTGTAAGTACATAATAATGCGTTAACCAATATTTCCTTTGATTTTGTTTTAATTTTGTCGTCATCTTAACAGGAGCAGGATACGTCTTTCGCGGTCCATATCAAGCCAAAACTGTAATTTTGGTATACGTGCTGAGCGGGTTCGTGCCTTTACACAATGCCGTGCCGTTGCGCGGCGGCGACGCCCCGCACCGTGGACATGGGTCCGCGCCCTAAGCCAAATTTCTCGATCAGAAAGAGAGTAAAATTTTCTATCTGCAGTATTAAGAGTACTTTCCCTCCAGGTGGCATTACAAAATTCCAACCTTTATACTATTTTTCTAAACAGGTAAAATTCTGCCCTGGGATCTGGAGGCGACTGCCCTCCAGCGCGTCTATGAGTAGCGCGTGGAGGCGCAGCGCCGGGGAGAATTCCCGCTGCCCCGACAAGTCGAGGCGCGGCGGGAAGAGGTCCGGCGCGATCTCAGGGCAGTATGGAGGGGACGATTGTCGCAACCGACGGCCGGGCACGCCGCAATCGCGGCGGTAAGACCCCTCTTTGAGGAGTGGCTGGATAGGAGTCACGGCGTCCTGACCTACCGCATGACGCAGGTCCTCACCGGACACGGAAGTTTCGGGAGGTACCTGTGTCTAAGGAGAAAGGAGGAAACGCCTGGGTGTCACCACTGCGAAGATCGCCCGGAGGACACAGTAGAGCATACGGTGCAAGACTGCCCAGCTTGGGCAGAGCACCGACGTGTCCTCACGGCGGCGATAGGCGGAGACCTCTCGCGCCCGGCATTGGTTGCGGCCATGCTGCGGGGCGAGACGGAGTGGGAAGCGGTCGCCTCCTTCTGCGAAGCAGTCATGCTCGCGAAGGAGGAGGCGGGCCGCGTGAGAGAGAGGACAGTGTCCTCCCTCCGCCCCAACCGCAGTGGTGGACGCCCACAGCGACGGACGTCGCAAGACGATCTCCGGCCACCGTAGGCGCGGGCATGCGGGCGGCGAGTAAAGGGCAACTCGCTGCCCGACCACGGACCATGCCCGGGTCGACGGCGCGTTGTGTTCCACGCGCGCCTCAAAGAGCGTCAGCAAGATGACGGGGCCCCCTCTCTAGAGGGCCAAAGCCTGCCGGGGTCGCGGGACTTATCTCATTACCGTGACCCCGGAACATAAAGGGCTATCGAAGGACACCGTGGATTTTAGTCAGTACAAGTCTGACAGTCCCTCCCGCCCTGCCCGGGGTGGGAGGACTCATTTGATGATTTTACCACGATAAAAAAAAAACAGGTAAAATTAGAAAGTTATAAGCTGTAGGAAAGCTCGTTAAACTTAAACGTAATTTTCAACAGCTTTTCGAGAGTGTCTTTTAATTTAATTCGGAACTTTGATTTAAGCTTTAACATTAACAGTTCTGAAGTTCTTCTGCCTCTTTCAGTGTTAATTTTGATTCTGTGTTGCAATAGCTGAGTGCCGAAAGCTGAATTGATAAGTTTTGTGTATGAAGTCTCAACTCAGTATTGTTAGGTTATGTTATTTATTTCATCATTACTGCTGTCTAAACGGATGAGAATATCATGAAGAAACTGGCAACGCCAAAACAAATAAGCTATGATAATGTGTGTCATTATTGGCTGATTTTAGTACGCTATCGTCTAATATCTTCTCGAGTGGCGACCACGGACCGGAAGACGCAGCGTAAGCAGGCCTCCCACTAGGTGGACCGACGACATCGTGAGGGTCGCGGGCTACCGATGGCTGAAAGTGGCGAATTGTCGTTCGGCGTGGCGGTCTAAGATAGACTTATGTTCAGCAGTGGACGTCTTCCGGCGGATGATGATGTTGATGATGATCGTCTAATATCTTTTCTAAGTATCATAAAATCTTCACCACACCATTTTGACCCGAAACCAAGTATTGTTTAAGCTATTTTTACAGCGAAAATGCATTGCAAGGTTCTGGTTGGCAGCTGGCCTATGTTCCACTTCTGGACAAAGGTCTTTTTCCACTTCTTCCAACTTTCGCGATAGTGTAAGCCCTCCTTCCAGTACGGACGGACGGAACCCACACGGAAGGCCTCACTGTCTATTATGTCATCCCAATATTTAGAAGCAATGGATATTGTTGCTCTAAGACATTAGGTAGGCGCTGATTCATTATATTGTAGTAACTGCGGTTTTTTAATTAATTAATAATTATAATTCTAATCCACAGATCCACGGCATAAAACATGAAATAAACATGGGATATAGTTATAAAAAAGTATTACCTAAATTAAAATATAGATTTTAATTTATATTTTAATTTAGGTAATACTTTTACGTGGAGGGAGGACGCTGCCTTCTCCCTCACGCGGCCCGACTCTTCCTTAGCGAGCATGATTGCTTCGCAGATGGGGCGACCGCTTCCCACTCCGTCTCGCCCTGCAGCATGGCCTTGAACAATGCCAGGTGCGAGAGGATTCCGCCTATCGCCGCCGCCGCGCCGTGAGGACACGGCGGTGCTCTACCCAAGCGGGGCAGTCTTGCACCGTGTGCTCCACCGTGTCCTCCGGGCGATTCTCGCAGTGGTGACACCCAGACGTTTCTTCCCTCCTTATCAGACACAGGTACCAATTCGCCGGCGATCGTGCGGTATCCTCGGATCATCCGGATAGCCATAATATGACCCTTTGGCGTGTGACCAGCTTTAGTGGTCGCGTCCGGATGCTCAGGGCCCACACGGGGGCCCCGTAGAGAGCCATGGACCGCACGACACCGGCGTACAGCCTCCGGCAGGAGGCGTTTGACCCACTGAGATTGGGCAGGAGTCGTCTGAGGGCGGCTGTTGCCCGGTTCAGCTTTGGGGCCAAACTCAGGAAATGCTCCCTGAAGTTCCACCGGCTGTCGAGGAAGAGTCCCAGGTACTTCATCGTCCTCCCGACGCCGATGCGAACCCCTCCCACCGTTATGTGGTACTCTGAACGTGCCGTGTTCAGACGGCGATGAAAACACATGGCCTCTATTTTGTGCAGCGCAACGTCGAGCCCCACCTGCCGTATCCTATCAATGACCGTCGCAACGGCGTCACGTCAGTCGCCGCCTGGTGCGACTCTCCCTTCGCCAGGACGAGCGATAATATGTTATGCCGACACCGTCAGAGACGTCGCCGAGTAAAAGTTGTTTAGTCTGACGGGCATTTCCTGTTTACTTACAAAAATAAAAGGTCTGGAACGTCTCGAATCGTCTCGCGCATCCCGTTGTTGCCCCGTCCCCGGGCTCTTAGAATTCGGTATTAGACGTTTCAGAACTTCGATTTTGACGATCCCGTTGCCGCTGGCATAAGCAACAGGATCACAATAAACGAAAAGAATTGCGCAATCATTTGGCGGCCGATCAATATTGCATTCGGATGAATTGGGAATGATTTATAGTCGTCTAAAAACAAACGCTAACACACAGTATAACAGTTTCGTTTTCAATACTAACCTACCGCATTCGCTGCAAGGTATCTACTTGTTGTCATTGATTAAAAATTATATTTTTATCTTCAAGCGCTGAGTCAGCGTTAGCATGATTAGATATGTTTTTGGCTGTTATGACGACAAAGTTCAAGGTCTTTGATTCTTTCCCATAAATAAAAATGACTTCACATAGTTACAATGGTTAGGTATATGTCCTCATGAGGATTTGACCAAACGGTTAAGTGTAAGCAAATACATATTATTATTATAACAGAAGATAGTACGTTTAGCTATCTAAAACTAGCTCTCTATGATTCTAGATTATGTCAGACCATAAAGTATTCACTGTTGAGACACAAGCCTATGAGATGGATTCGACTTCAATCCACCACGTCTAGTACTAAATGTTTCATGTCTTCGGATACCTATCTAATACTTTCTTCGTGATGTTTGTCTTCACCGTTTTAAGAGCAGTGATGATGAGTTACACAATGTTATGTGCCGCGTTTGATCCCACAATATGCAGAACTCGTAAGCCGCTAGCACTGCACCACCACTGGCCTATTCTACACTGTGTCTAGGTTCAAGGCAGTAGAAAAATCGTCCCTTAAATTCCCGAAAATTGTGTGTAATAGCAAAATGTAAGAAGTCAAATCGAGTGACGGTCTGAACGGCCTTAGATTTTTGGTGACAATAAGCTACAATCACTAGCCACTGTTTATGCCAACAAACTCCTTTTATCGATTTAATATTAATAATTTTTGAGATTAGTACACTGATTAGATGATAATATTTTAGTAACGCTTCTGAAATAAATATAATAAGTCAAAAATGATGTGTTGTGAAATTGCAATAACATAACAAATGATTTTTCATCCCAAAACTTTGTCTAATGACTTCAAACATGCTATGACGTTGTTTGTTAAAAATGCTGTTATTTACGTACGTGTTAGGTACGTTTTCCCTCATAGTTGGCTCGACAAAATACCGATGCCATCGTTTGGACGCTTAGCATATACATGTCGGTGAATCAGTCGACTGCTCTATCGTAGAGCGCCACGAAGTCGACGCCTATATTGATAGCATGAAGTGGGCATGCTAATCTATTGTATGTATAAAAAAATGTTTACCGGCAGAATGAGACTTCTCTAATCAAAATTACGTTTGGTTTGATGAAAAAGTGGCTTGTCTGAATGTATTCTGGGGCATACTGTTCAAGACCTGCCAATTTTAATATGTGATTTTTTTATGTATCAATTACCAAAGGGTAAAACTATTACCCTGAACGGTGGATCACTTGGCTCGCGGGTCGATGAAGAACGCAGTCAAATGCGCGACATAGTGTGATTGACACATATGAACATCGACATTTCGAACGCACATTGCGGTTCATGGATACATGTCCAGGACCATTTCTGTCTGAGGGCCGGCTGTATTTAACATTGCCACATTGCGCTTACTAGACGTTCACGGTTGTCTCCACCTGAAATTAACAGGTTGTGATGGTGGCCGTAGACGCTTAAGTGCAAATGACGGTTCTTTGACGAGGATGTGCATAACGTCCTCGTTTTGGTCCGTTTAAAAATAATTCTGAGTACATGAAGAGCACATAGCCGTACAAATAGATGCATTTAAAAGCGGTATGCGTGCAGAGCGAACTACGATGCGTATCGTTGCCACACCTGACGACGAGGACACGCGTTGTTTTTTGTTAAGCACAAGTATGCTTGGACTCTTTGGTTGTTTTCATAACATTACACCCGCGGGCAGCGTATAACATACTACTTTTGATGTGCATCACTTACGTTTGTTCTAAATGAACAAAAACTGTAAGAATGGCTGCATAAGTGTCTACTTTATGTGTAAACAACCGTTTCTTTAACGTATCCTTGGCCTCAGATCAGGAAAGATCACCCGCCGAATTTAAGCATATTAGTAAGCGGAGGAAAAGAAACTAACCAGGATTTCCTTAGTAGCGGCGAGCGAAAAGGAAAGAAGCCCAGCACTGAATCCCGCCGTTGTTTAGGCGGCGGGAGATGTGGTGTTCGGGAGGTTCCATTTTCTCGTTACGACCGATCCTGTCCAAGTTCGTCTTGAATGGGGCTATTTCCCGAAGAGGGTGCCAGGCCTGTAGTGACGGATGATCGAGGCGAGAGGGACTCTCCTTAGAGTCGGGTTGCTTGAGAGTGCAGCCCTAAGTGGGTGGTAAACTCCATCTAAGGCTAAATATTACCGCGAGACCGATAGCGAACAAGTACCGTGAGGGAAAGTTGAAAAGAACTTTGAAGAGAGAGTTCAAGAGTACGTGAAACCGTTCAGGGGTAAACCTGCGAAACTCGAATGAACGAACGGAGAGATTCAGTGTCATTTCGTAGCGTTTGGATGTATAATTTGATGCTTCTGATTTTTTCGGCAAGCACAGGTGGCGTCTGTTAACGTCTGCGGACGGCATGCACTTCTCTCTTAGTAAATACATCGCGACCCGTTTGATGTCGGTCTAAGCGCTGTTCGGCTCCTCGCCCCATTGTCTTGAGGCAATGGGACCGCGACGGTGGCTGACCGGCTGTCAGACGGTAGATCTGAGGAATGGCGCACGCGTTTTTGACGCGTCCGGCCCGACGCAAGTCAAGTCTGCGTTCAACGTCTACGTCATTGTGCGGATGTTGGTGCGGGTTGTCTGTTGTCGCTGCCGTATTGTCTCGGACTGTGCGCATCCCTGTCTGCGATATTTCAGTTTTGGGCACTCGCAGGACCCGTCTTGAAACACGGACCAAGGAGTCTAGCATGTATGCGAGTCATTGAGATTTAAAACTGAAAGGCGCAACAAAAGTGAAGGCGCGCGCTAGTCGTGTGCTGAGGGAAGATGGAGCCTCGATGTTAGTCGAGCTCTCGCACTCCCGAGGTGTCTCATTTCCAATCCGTGAATGTAGACGCACTCAGAGCATAAATGCTGGGACCCGAAAGATGGTGAACTATGCCTGGTCAGGTCGAAGTTAGGGGATGACCCTGATGGAGGACCGTAGCGATTCTGACGTGCAAATCGATCGTCCGAACTGGGTATAGGGGCGAAAGACTAATCGAACCATCTAGTAGCTGGTTCCGTCCGAAGTTTCCCTCAGGATAGCTGGCGTCGAAAATGAACAGTCTCATCCGGTAAAGCGAATGATTAGAGGCATCGGAGCCGAAACGGCTTCGACTTATTCTCAAACTCTAAATGGGTGAGTACTCCGGCTTACTTAAATGATGAAGTCGGGGATCAGATGACGGTGCCAAGTGGGCCAATTTTGGTAAGCAGAACTGGCGCTGTGGGATGAACCAAACGTAGTGTTAAGGCGCCCAAAAAATACTCAAAGATACCACAAAAGACTTGAAGCATTAATGACGCCAGGTCGGTGGCCATGGAAGTCGGCATCCGCTAAGGATTGTATAACAACTCACCTGCAGAGATTGCTTTGATCTGAAAATGGATGGCGCTTAAGCGTTTTGCCTATACACTACCGTTACGAGCATGTGGTGTGTTAAAATGACGTAATAAGCCGTAACGAGTAGGACGTGCGTGGCGGAGAGCGCAGAAGAGTCTGGGCGTGAGCCCGCTTGGAGCCTCCGTCGGTGCAGATCTTGGTGGTAGTAGCAAATACTCCAGCGAGGCCCTGGAGGACTGACGTGGAGAAGGGTTTCGCGTAAACAGCAGTTGGTCGCGAGTGAGTCGATCCTAAGCTCGAAGAGAAATCTTATGTTGAAGTGGCGTGTTTTGTCAAGAATTTATTATCAGGATAATATGTCAAAGATAAATAACGCCCTTTGAGCGAAAAGGAATCCGGTTTTTATTCCGGAACCCGGCAGCGGAACCGTTCAATAATCGTTCCCTCGTTTTTACAGCGAGTTTTCGACGGGGTAACCCAAAGTGGCCTGAAGACGCCGCCGGGAGGTCCGGGAAGAGTTTTCTTTTCTGCCTGAGCGTTCGAGTTCCATGGAATCCTATAAAAGGGAGATATGGTTCGGTACGCGAAGAGCACCGCGTTTGCGGCGGTGTCCGGATACTCTCTGCGGACCTTGAAAATTCAGGTGAGGGATGTACGTGGAGATGTCGCGCCGGTTCGTACCCATATCCGCAGCAGGTCTCCAAGGTGAAGAGCCTCTAGTCGATAGAATAATGTAGGTAAGGGAAGTCGGCAAATTAGATCCGTAACTTCGGAACAAGGATTGGCTCTGAGGACCGGGATGGTTGGGCTTTTTACAGATTTTCCCAGCTGAAAGCCTGCGTCGGTTTCGTCCCGTACGCGATCGATGCGGTTTTCAACAACCTCCGTTAACGGTCAGCTCAGAACTGGCACGGACAAGGGGAATCCGACTGTCTAATTAAAACAAAGCATTGCGATGGCCCTCGCGGGTGTTGACACAATGTGATTTCTGCCCAGTGCTCTGAATGTCAATGTGAAGAAATTCAAGTAAGCGCGGGTAAACGGCAAGAGTAACTATGACTCTTCAAAGGTAGCCAAATGCCTCGTCATCTAATTAGTGACGCGCATGAATGGATTAACGAGATTCCCACTGTCCCTATCTACTATCTAGCGAAACCACAGCCAAGGGAACGGGCTTGGGAGAATCAGCGGGGAAAGAAGACCCTGTTGAGCTTGACTCTAGTCTGGCATTGTAAGGAGACATGAGAGGTGTAGCATAAGTGGGAGATCGTTTACGCGATCGTCGCTGTAAAACCACTACTTTCATTGTTTCATTACTAACTCGATTGGGCGGAAACCGTGCGCTGTTGATATATCTGCAAGTGTGCGGTTTTTGTGATTCAAACGTAAAAGAGGCGACGTAGCGGTAACGCTTGTTGCCAATTGTTGCGTGATCCGATTCGAGGACACTGCCAGGCGGGGAGTTTGACTGGGGCGGTACACCTGTCAAATAATAACGCAGGTGTCCTAAGGCCAGCTCAGCGAGGACAGAAACCTCGCGTCGAGCAAAAGGGCAAAAGCTGGCTTGATCCAGATGTTCAGTACGCATAAGGACTGCGAAAGCACGGCCTATCGATTTTCTTGATTAAAGAGTTTTTAGCAAGAAGTGACAGAAAAGTTACCACAGGGATAATTGGTTTGTGGCAGCCAAGCGTTCATAGCGACGTTGCTTTTTGATCCTTCGATGTCGGCTCTTCCTATCATGGCGAAGCAAGCTTCGCCAAGCGTTGGATTGTTCACCCACTAACAGGGAACGTGAGCTGGGTTTAGACCGTCGTGAGACAGGTCAGTTTTACCCTACTGATGGCATGTCGTTGCGATAGTAACACTGTCTAATACCACAGTAACCACGGTGTCGGACATTTGGTTCATGCACTCGGTCGAACGGCCGGTGGTGCGAAGCTATCATCCGCAGGGAGTAATTCTGATCGCCTCTAAAGAGTGAAACCCATCTAGTCAAATTCGGCAAGGATATCATGTGGAGCTCCGAGAGTCGGGAGGCTCTAAACAATGTGACTATGCTAGTCGCGCTTCACCTCGTGAGGTGCGACGTCGAAGCCCATTTGGTCCGCGGAGATCGATGCTGTTCGTTTAACACGTGCATCACGGCTCCGAAGGTCCGAATTTAACTCAGTTCGATGTCGGAGCTCGGAATAGTCTGTAGACTACTTACGTTCCTGGCGGGGTGTTGTGCTCGGTAGAGTAGCATTGTTTCTACGATCCGTTGAGACTCATCCCTTTGCTAGGTGATTCGTTTAACAATAATTTAATACTAGAACTCGTTTTCTTGGAACAAAATCAAATGGCGCAGGCGCACCCTGCATTAACAATTTTAAAAATGTGAGACAGAGTCGTACATTAAAGACGATTGAACACGCCTGACTCGAAATAATTATAATTTTTTATTTTGACATTAAAACTTATATTTTTGACATAACTTTATTTTTTGGGAATAATGATAGTAATTCCCTTTTTAGGGTTCCGTAGCCAAATGGCAAAAACGGAACCCTTATAGATTCGTCATGTCTGTCTGTCTGTCTGTCTGTCTGTCTGTCTGTCTGTCTGTCTGTCTGTCCGTGTATGTCACAGCCACTTTTTGTCGAAAGTATAAGAGCTATCCTGTTGAAACTTGGTAGAAAGATGTATTATGTGAACCGCATTAGGATTTTCACACAAAAATCAAAACAAAACAAATTTTGGGGGTGCCCCCCATACTTAGAATTGAAACTCAAAAAAAATTTTTTCACCAAACCCATACGTGTGGGGTATCTTTGAATAGGTCTTTAAAAATGATATTGAGGTTACTAACATCATTTTTTTCTAAACTGAACAGTTTGCGCGAGAGACACTTCCAAAGTGGTAAAAAGTGTGTCCCCCCCCCCGTAACTTCTAAAATAAGAGAATGATAAAACTAAAAAAAATATATAATGTAGACCTCAACCAAAACTACCAACGAAAATTGGTTTGGATGAGATACAGTTAGCAGTTTTTGAGATATAGTACATTTTCAAAAACCGCAAATATAACTTTGCCATTCATACAAATACTATGAAAAACAAAGTTATTTTTATTGTTTGTGTATATTACTTACTAATCTCAATATAATTATATCTCTAATCTATGCTTGCTGCTACGGAACCCTTCATGGGCGAGTCCAACTCGCACTTGGCCGGTTTTTTTATACATAATAATTATTATTTTGCATTAATGATAATCATAACCAATTAATCTTAATCAATGTTATTGCACAATTTTATTTTATTAAGTTATTAAAATTCTTGTACTGACTATTATTTGCATGTAAAATATCTTTGAAACCAATTATTTTAAAATCACAGAAAAAAAAAATGTTTACAATCCTTATAACCAACCTTTTCATTTGATATGCCGCCCGATGCAGTTTGCATTTTTTGTAATTTTCCATGTTTACCTAACTACTTAATCGGTCAAGTACGTTCGGAGGAAATTGACTGTGAAGGGCGGGCAGACGGATTTTTATTAGGTACGTCCACACAGAGCGAGCAGCCTCGCGACGCACCTCGTTCTGTGTGGACGCACCTATTTCGACGTAAGGAACCACAATATAATTACTTAAATATATAAATTTATTTAAGTAATCTTCTATTGACTGACTAAAAACTACCGTATTCCTTTAATTACTCTTTGCGTTTCAGAGTTGCGGTAAACTCTTAAGATATTGGAAATCAAACTGGAAATGTCAATGCATTCTAGCAGTTTTTACGACAAATCTTTTACCGTCGAAGCATCGTATAAGGAATGCCTTGCCCCTGTCAGTAAGGCGCGCTCAAAGCTTGTCCACTTTTAAAAATCTGGTTAACACCACTACCTTTGAACATGTGACTCGAACGTTTATTTGCAATGTTTCATAATTATTATATGTATGTATAATTATATGTGTTTATATATTTTGTGTTTGTATGTGTATATCTATTTTTTGTTGGTAAATTGTACACCGTAGACTACCTACAGTATTGTTTCTCCTTTCTTTTTCAAATCCATGCCAAGGTTGTCTTGAAAAGATCGCTTTTAGCGCTAAGATCGCCCATTGTGTCACCCTTTTTATAAGATATTGATAATTGGACGTATCTGTAATTTGTATGGTGTATATAATAAAGAGTACCTATTCTATTACCGTGACAAACATCCCTTAAGTCCTATAATTGATTGTATTCATGTTAAATAATATTACTTGCATGATCATTGTATTCAGGGATAACCGACACTTCTGTTTGCCTATTTTTAAATTTTAATATTTTATGTCATATACCTATAATTTATGCAAATAAAAGCTTTCGTTCTTTCTTTCTTACGTTCAGCAAAAAAACAAGGCAAGGTTCATATTAACGTGTCATGAACGGCATTTTCGGCTTGTTACATTATTTGTGACGTCATTTTATCATACCATCGTCCCCGTGGATCCCTAACCTTATTTCCTAAAACACAGTTACTAATAGCATAAAATATGCTCTCAATCGGAGTCACGTCTACCAATAATGATATTCATCGCTCAACGCTCGACTGACCCAATTTCCTTGGTCAACTCCTTGGCTGTCGATATTTACTTTGCCAGAATGTATTTTATCTTAAGTTGTGACTTTGAACTTTAATAAAGTTCAAAGCCACATTGCATGAAAATGCCAATGGCATGAACCTGCACTGTTCTTAATGGTAATTTTCTTCAAAAAAGTGCTTATTACTTAAATATAATAATAGTAATAATATTCCACAACTATCACACAACGCCATCTAGTCCCAAGCTAAGCAGAGCTTGTGTTATGGGTACTAGACAACTGATAAACATACTTATATATTTCTAAATACATAAATATTATAGATAAATATCTACCTTATCTATATACCTTTGATGGCACGGTTGGTGCAATGGTTGAGGGATTGACTGCTGCGCAGAGTGTCTCGGGTTCGATCCACGCGCAGTACAAATATTTGTATGACCTATAAATAGTTGTTCCGGGTCTGGGTGTTTGTGTATGTGAGTTTATATGTTTGTAAACGGACCCACGATACAGAGAAAAAAAAGAGAAATTCCTAGTGAGGGCAATGCTTTTCAAAAAAAAACAATATCTACGTGTGGCACTCGGGAACTGCCGTGGTAAAGCTATTGCATAGCATTTCCTATCAACTTATGCAATTATAATTATTTATTTATTTTATTTATCCGGTGTAATGTTGAGGCGACTAATTGGTCGGATTTCAATTGTCAAAACAATTGTTAAAAAAATGGCCACAGTTTAAGATTTATGAAAAAAAGAATAAATATCGTCTACCGCGAATTTTTATTTAACGAAAACATCATCCCATCGTTGCTCCATGGGAAGTTACTCTACTAACTAGGCTATGGTCAGCCACGTCAATCAAGTGAAACGTCAAGAAAAAATCATTCATTCAAATTTTTTTCATTCACGTTGACATGACAGATGTGACAGTGACAGCGTTAGGTTTATTTTCGTTACGGAATTTCATGATTCGGTCGCCGTGCTCAAAGCCTGCGATAAAATCTGTGCAGTAGCTTAAAAATTTATAACCGGTGCAGTTTGCATACTTTGTGCTTGTATGACCAGATGCATGAACGTGAACAAGGCAAAAGAAGTGTGTAAGGATTGTACTAGGTGGCATTCTGAGGTTTTTATCCCTTGGGAAAAAAGGGTGTGAGTTAATGTATGTATTGTTGTGACTTTTGATATTAATTTTGGAAATTGTAAAGGGCCTTAAAATGAGCCATGTCGATACTATTCATGTGATGTTACGACTTTCGTGATATGTCAAGAGGGAATAGACGAAATGTCATTCTAGATGACAGTAAATTAGGGTTGTGTGAGACTGACGTGTTTACCGAAAGGTTACTTAGATTCTATTAAAAGGCGTTGTGTGATACGCCTAGCAAATACTCATTTAAGAGTAAATCCCTACCCTTTGGTATAAGAGTATTATTATGATATATCATCATCGTCATCATCATCATCAGCCTACAATGTACCCACTGTTGGGACACAAGCCTCCTCCGCCATAATCCACCACGCGGACCCAGTGCGGGTTGGCAGATGTCACATGTCTTCGAATTTGATGGTTCTAGGACATGCCGGTTTCCTCACGATGTTTACCTTCACCGTTTTGAGAGCAGTGGTGATGAAATAAATTACACAAATTAATGCGCCAGTCTGGGTTCGAACCCACGACCTTACAACTCGTAAGGCGGGACCGATACTACTGGGCCACCACTGCTCTCTGAATTATGATATAAAAAGTAATAATTAGCTGGCTCGTGCTCACTTCGAATGGCGGTAAATATCTATATAAATAAAAATGGATCGCTAAATATGTTGCTATACCCATAACTTGAAAACGGCTAGACCGATTCGGATATTATTTTTTTTGTAGCGTTTGTAACCTTCAGGACCAGGGTTCTTATGGACGATTTATTTTTAACCCTTAACCACCTAGCATACGTCTCACAGACCCTGTTAAGTTTAAAATCCTGAATATTTTTGCGCAGGAGTGTCGTATCATGTTCTTCCTTCTTATACTTTTTCCCCACGTCCCTCAATACTGTGCAACGACCCGTCGGGGTTGGACGGATTCGCGTTTGCCTCAGGTGAGTAAATAAATACGTGCTGGGGTCTGAGAGACGTATGCTAGGTGGTTACGTGATTCTTTTAAATTATGTATTTCTTTATTATTTTTGTTAAAATAGCACATAGACAGTCCGTTATTAAGAGCTAGTTGGAAAAAGAATTATCAGACGACGATAATATAAAAAACGACAAATATAGTGGTGCGGAGAATGTTGATACAAGTCATGTTCTGGAAGAAAGTTGTGCCTCTTATTCCGAATGCGAGCGGCCAGATACAGTTCAACTAAACACTGTATCACACAGTGATATTCCTTTAGAGTGGTGGTCAAGTTTTTTTAACTGAGGATGATGTGCCGTTGGCGGAAGTTCGACCGAAAAGAAGAAAAAACATTTTATAATCGCTTTCGTTAGTCATCAGCCCCAACCTCTTCGCGATTGCAAATCTACAACATAATATAGTAGAGGAAATATAAGGTATAAATACAGCATACCGGAATAAACTGAATACATATGGCAAGTCATGAAAGTAATGTGATATTGCACCGTGATATAAGTGTCGGTATACAACGTTTCCTCCAGAACAGCGCGACCCCTCCAGCAGCTGCTCCAGGCAGCAGCAGTGCTGAAGGGCGATTGATAATTCGTAAAAACTGTATTACTTATCAGTGTACTAAAGAACGCAAAACATAATACATGTGTTTCGAATGAAAAGCGCTAATTTGTCTTGAATGCTCAAATGAGATGTGTTTTCGATGTCACGAAAATATATAAGTTTAGAGTCTGCAATTTTGTTTAATTTATTATTTTAATAAGAATTTTATATTTTTTCCATGTTTCTTGTTGATTTAATATAACAAAAAATTTAAGAAGAATTTTCTATTGCTCAAAAATTTTTTTGCAAATCTCAATTTCCAAACGTATTAGTAAGTAAGCCTAAAATAAGAAACTGCATCAATGATTGGGGATTAAAAGTATAAAATGTTGATTTTCATGTGCCTTTTGTTTATAATATTCGAGTTTAATAATGTTCAAAACAGATTTTTTAATAAAAACAATATCCTTCCTTAATATTTATAACAATAGTGATTTATTTAACTCTAGGGTCCTACAGACGTATGTTAGGTGGTTGTGTGACAATATTATGTGCTAGGTAGTTAAGGGTTAATAAAATTCTTTTACTTTGATCATGTTCACCCGTGCGAAGCCGGAATGGGCCGCTAGTTTTTTTAAATGTGGCTTGGTATTAGGAAGGAGAAAAAAACATCATGACTTTTCTTCGTATACCAAAAGAAAAACATCAATCAAATCGGTCAAACCGTTCCGGAGGACTGCAATACGAGATTTGTATTAATAAGTATAATATTAAAGTAAATATTTTTCCTAAAATTATGAGTTCATTTGAATCATTTTCGGTCGAAAATTTATCTAAGTAAAACACTTTTAATAAAAACTATTAATGTTTTCACCACTTTACAAAAACCCAAAGTTTCGAAGCCTTTTATTGAATTATGTGTAAAGTAATTTATGAAATTCAGTAAACTAGAAGTTTCAGACTGAAGTTTCATGTTCGTAGTTCTCCCAGTAGACCGAACATATGAGAAAGTCTACAAAGTTTCTGGATAAGACTTGAGCCCTTCAAGACGTACTGACAGACCTATCAACAATGTTACTCTAAAACGTACATAAGGGACGTTGACGTGCTACATAATTCCCAACGTTCGGTTCAAGAAACGAAAGTCTTAATTCCGAAATCATGCTCACTGTTTCATAAAGTATAATATCTTTCGCTGTCGATATTTCACAAATAATATATGCACACAACTTTCCAGATGTGAGATAAATTAATTTATAGAGTAAGTTTGAATTTCAGTAGAGCAAACATAGACATACGCTGGTTTATGAGATTGTGCCCAGTTCTGAAGTTGTCATTCATTGATTCAAATGAAAACAACTTTGGTTAGAAGTTTGAAACGTACTGGTTACGTCGACAGTTCAGTAGAACAACACTGCGGTTTTCTTAGACTTTACTGTCAGACTATCTCACTAAAATCCACCCCATTCATTCGGTTACCCTTCGTGACAGGTCCGCAAGCGTCCATCCCCGTCAGTTTGGTGATAGATGTTTACTTCTGACTCAACGTGTGTGATCTGTGTGTCTATAATTGTTGCATCATAGATCTCTTCCGACTTATTACAAATTTTGAACATCGGTTGAACACTTGTCTAAAAAAGTGTAACTGCAAAACGACCTTTGAAATGTTCGAACGATGTTTCACTTTTTTGTAGTAAGTCGATTAACTTTAAAGCTATTGCATAGCTTTTATCGCGGGCTCTGAGCGCAGCGCGGCGCGGCGACCGAATCAAAAAAATTCCAAAAACCTAACGAAAATACCTGACTCCACGCATCGTCTAACATCGTTTCAGTTCGGGAGACTTCGGCAATCATAAAAATATCCGTCATAAAAACAATTTACTTTTTCTTACTGATTCTAAACGGCTAGCTACAAAAAAAAAAAAACTTTTTGAAAAAAGGGACCCGACTTCAAAACCAAACACAAAAAACTGTAAAATAACTTTTCTTTCGGAAGTCGGTGGCTTTGTTTTTTATTTCATAGACTAATGACCACCGACTTCCGAAAGAAAAGTTATTTTACAGTTTTTTTGTGTTTGGTTTTGAAGTCAGTTCCCTTTTTTTCAAAAAGTTTTTTATTAAAACTTTTCCCTTTTTATTTTAGACATTCAACAAAAATTAATAGATTTAAAAAATCTAAAAACCCACGTTTTTAAATGTCCTAAAAAGAAGAAAATAACCCTACGGGGCTGAGAGAGGGGTCACTCAAAACGTGGGGGCGTATATTATATAAGGGATTATTTATGGGATATATTTACATGACGTGAGATCGTAGGTGTAACTTGCAAAGATACGCCCCCACGTTTTGAGTGGCCCCTCTCTCAGCCCCGTAGGGTTATTTTCTTCTTTTTAGGACATTTAAAAACGTGGGTTTTTAGATTTTTTAAATCTATTAATTTATTTTATTATTTTTATCATTGTTCATCGGGTTTGAAGCTACCCTGAAAATTTCAGCCTGCTAGCTTATCGGGAAGTGCCTCAAAGCCTGTCCGCCATCTTGGACGTCCGCCATATTGGATTAATAGCCTAGCCTAGCATAAGCCACATAACTATTTTTTTCGTATTCCTGACAGCAAACCCTTTCATTTGATACCCATATCACGGGGGTGGATTTCAAACAGCCAGTCTACCCTCTTGGACGTCCGCTATATTGGATTTAAGTCACGTGACTATTTTTTTCGTACTCCTGATAGCAAACCCTTTCATTTGATATCCATATCACAGGGGTGCATTTCAAATAGCCTGTCTGCCTTCTTGGACGTCCGCCATATTGGATTTAAGTCCCGTGACTATTTTCTTCGTATTCCTGACAGCAAACCCTTTCATTTGATACCCATATCATGGGGGTGGGTTTCAAACAGCCAGTCCGCCATCTTGGGGAGGCCGCCATATTGGATTTGTTATGACGTTTCTTAGCTAGTCATGTATTGTCATCAGAACTCAAAGTGTGTACAAAATTTCAGCCTGCTAGCTTATCGGGAAGTGCCTCAAAATTGAGTTGCAAAAGTCCAACCGGAACGACAAACAAACAAACAAATAAACAAACAAACAAACAAGAAAAGTGAGTGTATAAAAACGTGGGAAAAATCTTCATATAATCGGCGTCATTGAAAATCTACAATCCTAGTAAACAACAAAAACGGATCTATGCGGGCAACTTCACGAGATATCCATTATTATTATACACTAAAACCCCCCAGATATCCATTATTATTATACACTAAAAGTCCCCAGAATGTAACAAACACTTTAATGGAAACTGCATCAAAATCAGTTCAGCCAAACGCGAGATAATCGCGGACAAACATACATTTTTTTGAAGTGAGTTTTCACAATGAAACCTCCTTATAAAATTCTCCTACAACAAAGAAGTTATTTATTACAGTAGTGCACCACAAACATTTTAAATAAATTATATTCTAGTTAAATATATGCGGTAGGCGATTTTATTCTTTTAAAATAAAAAGTGAGTGCCGAGTGCCACATGTATTTTTTTTATAGTAAGACAACACAGTGTTTAAAGGTTTGACAAACAAATGAACTAAATCACATGCTTGATGTTAGTTAGACTTCTTTTTAATCATACTCTCTAAAAAGTTTTCAAATATGCAAATGGCATAAATCTGTAAAAGAGTGAATCACAATGACCAACTACAATTAAATGAATGCGGAATTACTGAATTCATGGATCAATCGGGAGTGTCATTGAATTAGATAGTTCTGTCGTTTAAAATGGTCAATTGCCCACAAATAAATTAGAATTAGTTAGGAATTACTCTATTTCGTACGTAATTTAGAGCTCTTGTTTTGTTGGTCGTCGAATGGCATTAAAACAATTGGGCAAAATCAATCATTTTTTTTTTAACTTTGAATCCCAGTGCCTTAAAGCTAAGCTGAAGTGGGCTTTGGTCGGCCATGTTTGCTGCATGCCCAATGAGTTGTGGGTCAAATTAAACACTTTGTGGAGCCCTTACATAGCCAGAAGGCATCGTGGCAGACTCCATAGGCCATTGGCTCTGGATCAAATAAACTGGAAGACTGGATGTCATGAGGAGAACCTTTGCTCAGCAGTGAGATGACGAAGGCTATCATTATCAGTATACGTCGTAAATAAGATGACGTACCAAGCTACTGGCATGTAACAGAGAAGTATCCAACCTCTTCTGTTCCTTCAACCTCTTTACTTTAAGATCTATTTATTGTTTTAATAATTTTTAAAAATTCATGTGTCGAATTTACGTTCTGTCATTGCGTCACCTTCAATTCTTTTCTAGGCACTACAATTTTCACCACGGCTCCAGCTGCACGTTCTACAGTATTGTTTTATTTTCATATTTTAAATAAATTACTTATAAACTCCGTTGTGTTTTTTAAAAGTGCTACACAACCAGTACGACAGCTCCAAATCGAGCAAATACCGCATCAACAGTACCCAGTTCGCCATTTCACTGCGGCTCCAGCAACCTTTCCGGCTTCCTCTCGGAGGACGATGTCACCGTGGGCGACATCACGGTGCGCGACATAAACCCTGGACTCATAGCCGGCCTCGCCTTCGTGGCCGCTGATTTCGACGGCATCCTCGGCATAGCGTATCAGCATCTCGGTGGACGGCGTGAGACCCGTGTCCTACCTACTAGAACGTGGCGCAACGCTACAGGCATATGCCAGTAAAGACAACTTCTCTTCAATTTAGACAAAAATGCTTATAAAATTGTAGACATCTACTTTTTATCTTTATACGATACAAGGAATTGCGTGTTTCCCTTCAGTAGCAATCATCTAACACTACTCGATGATATTAAAAGGTTTTTGCTCATTAGCGTGAACGATGCTAATACTAGTGCGGTTGCAACGCGATACGGACGGATCAGTGCGGGGGAGGAAACCGCGGACTTCCATAAACCTATATTAATTATTTAATTTTGTAAAAGTAAGCTAAGTTTTTTTTTTTTTTTACACGTCGCGGCGGTAAGACCCCTCTTTGAGGAGTGGCTGGATAGGAGTCACGGCGTCCTGACCTACCGCATGACGCAGGTCCTCACCGGACACGGAAGTTTCGGGAGGTACCTGTGTCTAAGGAGAAAGGAGGAAACGCCTGGGTGTCACCACTGCGAAGATCGCCCGGAGGACACAGTAGAGCATACGGTGCAAGACTGCCCAGCTTGGGCAGAGCACCGACGTGTCCTCACGGCGGCGATAGGCGGAGACCTCTCGCGCCCGGCATTGGTTGCGGCCATGCTGCGGGGCGAGACGGAGTGGGAAGCGGTCGCCTCCTTCTGCGAAGCAGTCATGCTCGCGAAGGAGGAGGCGGGCCGCGTGAGGGAGAGGACAATGTCCTCCCTCCGCCCCACCCGCAGTGGTGGACACCCACGGCGACGGACGTCGCAAGACGATCTCCGGCCACCGCAGGCGCGGGCATGCGGGCGGCGAGTAAAGGGCAACTCGCTGCCCGACCATGGACCACGCCCGGGTCGACGGCGCGTTGTGTTCCACGCGCGCCTCAAAGAGCGTCAGCAAGATGACGGGGCCGGCTCTAGAGGGCCGAAGCCTGCCGGGGTCGCGGGACTTATCTCATTACCGTGACCCCGGAATATAAAGGGCTATTGAAGGACACCGTGGATTTTAGTCAGTACAAGTCTGACAGTCCCTCCCGCCCTGCCCGGGGTGGGAGGACTCATTTGATGATTTTACCACGATAAAAAAAAAAAAAAAAGTTTTTTACATGTGGCACATAAGTACGTTCAAAGTGTTTTGACGATACTTTCATTGTGCCCATAGCAAAGGAATCTTTATTCCTCATACCTACAACCTTTAGGTTTTAAAGTTATTTAATATGTTACTTTTAGGCCAAAGTGCGTCATCGTCGACCATCAGGCGAGATAGTGACCAAACATTTGAGTCAACGTATTGAAGTTTTTTCAGCAGATTTATTTCTGTTGTTGTATCATCATCATCATCATCAACGGCGTGACTTCACCCGCTGCTGGGTACTTATTAGCCTCTCTACGATATAATTATGTTAGGACATAGGATACGGTAGAATATTCAAGAAGGATAATTTTAATCCGTGAATGACGGCTCTGTGGTACTCGTATAATGTCCGATCTCTATATAAACGAAGCGTACAAAAAAGCTGTAAGTGGGCTATAAAAAGTACTTTATTCACTACACTTCGAAATTTCTTTTCGCAGTCGCCATTTTGAATTATTTAACGGCCCTCAATAACGCTAACACGGCTCCATCCGCCATTATAAACTGAGAAACAGATTAATAAGCCTCCAGCAATCTTAAGTGGCTATAACGCTGCTAAGTGTTCGCACACACTTGCGACACTGCGACGGTTCCGCCCCGGACGCAGTTTGTGGGCGAGATTTAGGTAACTGTCTCACTGCAGGCGATTAGCGAGATGTGAGGCAAGCTAGTGTTTGTTTGTCAGAATTTTTGTGCGACTTCTAGCGATCAGCAAATATTAAAAATGTACCTGTTCTTCTCCGATAACGATTAGGGTACCAGGGAGAAAAGAGCTCGTGTCTAACAATCTGCACAGGTCAATCTTCAATGTGAAGCTTACTCCTTGCATAGGCCAGGTAGGTAGCTGTTCCATGTGAAATTCTGGTATTCATCCAGTTAGACTGGAAGACGACTTTAACATAATCGAATGGCTAAGTAGATGATAATGATCGTTGTGTTCTTGAGTGGAGTTCTTGAAGTAGCAAGTATAACGTGTGACACATTGGATCGCGGGAATTTCTCCAGTTTACCGTGGCGCTGGAACGCAAACAATTGAACAGGATGTTTTGGGCTCTAGGTGGAGTGGAAATAACTTTTAGATTTGACAGACTAAATCTATCCTGCTGCTTCAATTGCCCTGTGCAGTCAAGCCACGGGTAACCTCTGTAGACCTTTCGGCGATCAAGGTTCAGGTTCTTTGCCATGATCGCAGGTATTCGAGCGTAGAGTGAACGTGAGTCGCACTGAACTATTCCACGTTTAAACAAAGCAAAGCTGTAATGCGTAGCTTAGCCGTGGGCTTCTGTGGAGCGTAACCTTTACTGCCATTGCTTTTAAGTACATAAATGGGGTTGAAATAATGGTGGGTACATGTGAAAGCAGTGATAGGGCTTTATGAGGTAGTTTATAGGTAATGGAGGAATAAGTTTTAAATGTTTAATGGGGTAGTAAATTAAATTGCAATTGGTAAGAGGTTATAGCTTATCTGCTGTGTAGGTGGTGCAGTTGTTACCATTTTCAATATGTAACAATATAAATCTGTTTCGAAAAATAAAAAAAAACCCATATTTTCAATTATATTTTGCCTTCACAACATCCGCACTCTCAATCACACGCAAATTGACCACAACCCGCTTTACAATTAAACCGCACTCACCCAGTTATAGTCAGTTTTAACCAGTTTTAACTAGTTCCACCAGCATTTAATCTGCACGTAACCTAATTTGCTATATAAAGTGAAACTTGGAATAAGATGGATCGCTGTACTTTTTTCTACAGAGGACTTATCATGAGTTTTCACTTATTGTGACGTAAAGTAAACTGGAACTTTGACATTTGTAATTTCAAGGAAAAAATTAGTTCCTTCTTCATACACCAGAGGCGCTGTTCCATTTTTCCATACAAGAAACGCTGTAAATACTGGAAAGACGATGTAAAGTAAAATAGTGAAAACTCGTGATAATATTAGTTCCTTCTTCATACACCAGAGGCGCTGTTCCATTTTTCCATACAAGAAACGCTGTAAATACTGGAAAGACGATGTAAAGTGTAAGAGGCAAATTACCCCCAAAATGATCGAAAGCACAAAAACCAGGCCCCCAGTCCCCGGCAGCTCCGCTATCCCTGGCGCGGGTAGCGGTCAAGGTAACGGCGGAGCAGGGGGTGCTAAGAATCTCCGGAAGAGATCCGGCTACCCACCCCCACGACGACTGGCCCTGGTAACACACAACATACGCACAATGAGGACTGACGAAAAGATCTGCGAGCTGGAAGAGGAGCTGAGCAAGTTACACTGGGACATTGTAGGGTTATGCGAAGTCCGTAGAGAGGGGGAGGACACCGTAACCCTGAAGTCTGGTAACTTGCTCTACTACCGGGAGGGCGACCAACAGTCCCAAGGTGGTGTCGGGTTTCTCGTTCACAAGTCCCTCGTAAACAACATAATAACCATCGACAGTGTGTCGAGCAGGGTGGTATACCTAATACTCAGAATATCCAAAAGATATTCGCTGAAGGTCATTCAGGTATACGCACCGACCTCGTCACACTCCGATGATGAAGTGGAGACTATGTATGAGGACGTAAGTAGGGCCATACATAGTACCAAAACCCACTTCACTGTTGTTATGGGGGACTTTAACGCAAAGTTGGGCAAGAAAAGCGGTGATGAGTTGAGAGTGGGGCAATTTGGGTATGGGCAACGGAACCCTAGGGGACAGAGGCTGGCCGACTTTCTGGAGAAAGAGGAACTCTTCATGATGAACTCTTTCTTCCAGAAGCCACCTCACAGGAAATGGACCTGGTTGAGTCCCGATGGTTTCACGAGAAACGAGATAGACTTCTTCATGACCGACAAGAAACGGATATTCAGTGATGTCTCTGTGATCAACAGGGTAAAAACCGGTAGTGATCACCGAATCGTAAGAGGCTCGCTGAATATCAATGTTAAACTTGAAAGGTCCAGCCTGATGAAGTCTACGCTCCGACCTACTCGGTCCCATATTCAAAACCCCGAAAGCTTTCAACTCGAGCTCTCTAATCGCTTTGCTTGCCTTGAGAACTTAGTTTCAGTGGACGAGATCAACGACGGGCTAGTGGAAACTGTCCGCACGGTAGGCTCTAAGTTTTTTAGACCCTGCCGTAAAGATAGACCTCAGAAATTGACCGAGCAAACCTTAAACCTCATGGCTGAACGACGCTTGCTACAGCTGCAGTCTTCCGATGACGCGAAGTCATATAGGCAGCTCAATAGACGTATATCTAAGTCCTTGCGACACGATCTGCGTCTCTTTAATACGAATCGTGTTAAAGAGACCATACAGCGAAACCAAGGCTCCAAAGTGTTCGCAAAGGACAAGTCTATTGGGCAAAGCCGGATGACAAAGCTGAAACGGGAGGATGGCAGCATAGCGTCGACCAAAGCAGAGGTTTTAGGCGAGATCGAGAGGTTCTATGGACAGTTATACACTTCGGTCGCAAAGTCCGTTGACAGCTTGGTAAGAGATCCAAGAGCCAAGCTGTCCCGACATTATACCGAAGATATCCCGGACATCAGTCTGTACGAGATTAGGATGGCCCTGAAGCAGCTTAAGAACAACAAGGCGCCGGGCGAGGACGGAATCACTTCAGAGCTTCTGAGAGCGGGTGGAACACCGATACTTAAAGTCCTCCAGAAACTCTTTAATTCCGTCCTGTCCGAGGGCAAAACGCCTCAAACGTGGAGCAGGGGTGAGGTGGTGTTGTTCTTCAAAAAAGGTGATAACAGCCTATTGAAGAACTACAGACCCATCACGCTTCTGAGTCATGTTTATAAGCTGTTTTCAAGGGTTATCACGAACCGTCTCGAACACAGACTTGATGACTTCCAGCCTCCCGAACAAGCCGGTTTCCGAAGAGGCTATAGTACCATAGACCACATCCATACGCTGCGGCAAGTTATACAGAAGACCGAAGAGTATAACTTGCCATTATGCTTAGCGTTTGTGGACTATGAGAAAGCCTTCGATTCGGTGGAAACATGGGCGGTACTTGAGTCACTCCAGCGATGCCGTATTGACTATCGGTACATCGAGGTGTTGAAGTGTTTGTATAATAACGCCACCATGTCGGTCCGAGTACAGGAGCAGAGCACGAAGGCGATTCCATTGAGAAGAGGCGTAAGACAGGGGGACGTTATCTCCCCTAAACTGTTTACTGCCGCAATGGAAGACGCCTTCAAACTCCTGGAATGGCAAGGACTTGGCATCAACATCAACGGCGAATACATCACTCACCTTCGGTTTGCCGACGACATCGTAGTCATGGCAAAGTCGATGGAGGAACTCAGCATGATGCTCGATGGCCTCGACCGAGTTTCACAACGGGTGGGCTTGAAAATGAACATGGACAAGACGAAAATTATGTCAAATTCCAATGTTGTGCCCACCCCAGTCTCTGTTGGAAACTCGGTACTCGAAGTTGTTGACTCATATATCTATTTAGGACAAGTAGTCCAATTAGGTAGGTCCAACTTCGAGAAAGAGGTCAACCGCCGAATCCAACTCGGTTGGGCAGCGTTCGGGAAGCTACGCAATGTCTTTTCGTCCGACATACCTCAGTGCCTCAAGACGAAAGTCTTCAATCAATGTGTGTTACCAGTGATTACTTACGGCACCGAAACGTGGTCTTTCACTATCGGCCTCATCTCAAAGCTCAAAGTCGCTCAGCGAGCTATGGAGAGGGCTATGCTCGGTGTTTCTCTACGTGATCGAATCCGAAATGAGGAGATCCGTAGACGAACTAAAGTCACCGATATAGCCCACCGGATTAGCAAGCTGAAGTGGCAATGGGCAGGCCATATTGCTCGCAGAGCAGATGGCCGATGGGGTCGAAAAGTGCTAGAGTGGAGACCGCGGACGAGCAAGCGCAGCGTAGGACGTCCACCAACGAGGTGGACAGACGACCTTGTAAAGGTCGCCGGAAGACGCTGGATGCAGATCGCTTCCAACCGGTATATGTGGAGATCTAAAGGGGAGGCCTATGTTCAGCAGTGGACGTCCTATGGCTGAGATGATGATGATGATGATGTAAAGTAAAATAGTGAAAACTCGGGCTCAGTTTGCATAGATAGACCCCTTTGTCTAACTAGGCAAGATTGGGGTTGTCTGTTATTTTTTAGGTTGTATTAACCAATTTCAAACTTTACGTAGGGTAAACTTAATTAGGTCTTATGTACTCAAAGCGCTCAGCCCTGTTTTAATTATTTATTCTAACTTTCTAACTAAAATCATAACTATGAGGCTGAGTTTGTTTATTTGCCACAAAATTCAACAATGTAGGACTCATTGTTGAATTTTGTGGCAAATAAACAAACTCAGTCCTGGGTAGACCGAAAGGGACTGCCAAATTCTTACTGATTAAAAACCACCCTGTTCTTTCTCATTGGACGCAAAGAGTGGGAGAACTCATTAATTGTTGACTTTCACCAAAAAACATTGTACTCTTGTAGGTGTAATTTTTTATGTATTGAAAGACTGCTCATACATTTTGATACTTATATTTTTAGAAAATCTATGATATGTGGGGTGCTAAGACAGGAAACCTCCACGTGCGCCCGTGGACTGGAGTTCCCTCTCGGATACGTCCGGGGGGAAGACCAGTTTTTCGGGCCGGTGCACCCTGGGATGCGGACAAAAACTCTTCCTTAGGCACTGTGTGCCTAAGGGGTCTCTTTGCCCGTATGCGAATAGCCTGTCAGGTGGACGCTCCAACGCGTGTCCCTCTGAATAGCAGAGGGCACAGCGGCGGAGCGGGCTTGCGGACGGTGAGTAATGGGTATGCTCGCCGTCCGACCAAGGACCAAGCCCGGGTCGGTGGCGCGTCGTGTTTCACGCATCACCGACGGGGCCTTATGGGCCAAATGCCTGCTGGGGTCGCGGATTTTTTCTTAATCCAGGATACCGTGGCCCCGGAACGTAAAGGGCATCCGAAGGAACACGAGTGGATTTTAGTCAGTAAGAGTCTGACAGTCCCTGCCGCCCCACCCAGGGTGGGAGGACACATTTGATGATTTTGCCACCCCAAAAAAAAAATCTATGCTATGTTATTTAATTTTATGTTTCAATAAATCCGTCGGTTTCCTTTTAAGATTTTTGAAATCGTTATTGAATCATTTACTTTTGCAAACGCCTTCAATAGTCTTAGATACTTAATCTACTACAATTTACAATACATAAAGCGACAAGATCATAACAGCACCTTAATTTACGCATAACAGCAGACGCACACGCATTTCTTTAATGTTTACGAATCATGATAATTATTAAAGCATAATACTGTAAAGGCATAACGATTTGCTCGACAGAGTTCGTATGTTTCCATCAGAAATGCAAATGCAGACTTCACCTCAAAACTCGACACTAAATAGTCAGTCTAGTTTGCAAAACCAACTTTTACTGCATCTAAAAGGTATCTAGCTTTCAGTCTAGGTAGAATACCGCAGGCAAAACCGTAGTTCTACATACACAAGTAAACGATCGTGCCCCAAGCCAATTTTGTTAGTAGGATCCTCGATTCTCGTTAAAACTTTTAACCAGCGCTATGCCACGACATACTGGTACTAACAGGAGGTACCGAGTCGGGTTTTAATGTCTTCTTTTTTTACTAAAAAGGAGGTACTTAATACTACGTTTGCGTTTAACAGTTTATTTGGTAATAAATTAATTGGGGCGACTTTCTCTGTGGCGCCTAACTTGCAACTTGTAGTCGAGTCGAGCTACACGATAACTGACAAATGCTTGCACTGACTGGACAGTGGACAGGTTCACTCAAATCTGTGTGGTTCTTTCTTGAAAAGACCATCTCAGACACAAACCTGCAGGGTCCTCGCTTGACTTAACGTAATGCCTGAACTTTAAAAGAGACGATGCCGTCTGAGTTTGTTTCAGCTGTGTCTTCTCAGAGTAGTCAGGTATGAAACACCGGCCTCATCTAGTTATATAAAAAAGGTGTTTTGACGTATAAAGACGTATTTCATCATCAGCCTATAAATGTTCCCACTGCTGGGACACAGGCCTCCTCACTGTGAGCGGGAGTGGGCCGTAATCTACCACGCGGGCCCAGTGCGGATTGGTAGATGTCACATGTCTTCGAATTTTTGGTTCTAGGACATGCCGGTTTCCTCACGATGTTTTCCTTCACCGTTTTGAGAGCAGTGGTGTTGAAATAAATTACACAAAGTAATGCGCCTGACGGGGTTCGAACCCACGACCTACAACTCGTAAGTCGAGGCTGATATACTGCTGCTGCACTGGAGCAGTGGTGGCCCAGTGGTATCAGCCTAAATAGGTTTTCAAATACGTCTTAGCGGTGTAGCCACACTGCTAAGACGGGTCAGAGCCCATTCGTCCCCTAAAATTCGTACCCCAGCATAAAAGTTGTGGATTCGGCCCCTATATAGGTGCCCATTGGTCTCCTGGTAGGGGACCAATTAATATTTTAATAAAAAATATTATTTTTAAGGTACCCATTCGTCCCCTCTAATATATATACAATATAAGTTAAAGATTCGGCACCTATTCAGGTGCCTATTGGTCCCCTGAGATAAAATTAGCTATATTTTACATAAGAAACGGTTAACATAGTACACTTGTGAACAGTTTATTAACGGAATTAATTTAATAAATCATAACAGATCATTGAAAAAAGAGCTATGATGAATGATAATCCGTCATGATAATAATATAACCTGTCGATAGGCTTACGATCTAAAATTGTCTCTCTACGAATGGCTTGTTAAAAAAACGGGTTACAAAAAATAATAGATAAGGTGTTTTGTTTGTATGTTATGGCTGCCTATTGGTGGTGGTGGTGACATATTGGTTCTTGAAAGTGACTGCGAATACGAGACTGTTCAATGTGTCTTTGGTCTTTTATTAAATGAAGTTCGCCTAACGAAATAAACAATACTGTTAACATTATAATTATTTTGACATATAATTGAATCGAATTATCTCATTTGAATCCTGGAATATGATTAGTATTATTATTGATGGTAATTCACTTTATGGTTCACACTTTTATATATTTTTTCCAAATTAACGATATTGTATTACCTATATATAATTATAATAAAAAAGAACCTATAACTATACTACATTTAAAAACTAAAATTAAAAGTAAAATATTTACAAAAATGACTATATTAAAAATTTATGATGGAATACTACAGTCATATTTTGACTAAAAAGTCTAAACTAAATTATTTTCTCCTAAATATGTATAGCAATTTTTTATCCGCAATTATTATTTTATCATATTAATGGATGTTATTATGTTCTTGTATTCTAAGTGTTTCGTTTTAGCTCAATGTGGAGTCGTTGTCACCCTTTTTAACCGACTTCAAAAAAAAGTAGGTTCTCAGTTCGACCTGTATGTATGTATGTTTGTTTGGCTGAACGGATTTTGTTGCGGTTTTCAGCAAAGTGTTCATTACATTCTGGAGAAGGTTTTATTATATAACACTAATAGATATCCCGTGACGTTGCCCGCGTGGATTCGTTTTTGCTTACTTGGATTGTAGATTTTCAGTGACCATTGCATGTTTTTCAGCGATTATCTCGCGTTTGGCTAAACCGATTTTGATGCGGTTTTCAGAAAAGTGTTCGTTACGTTCTGGGGAAGGTTTTTATATATAACAATAATGGATATCTCGTGAAATTGCCCGCATAGATCCGTTTTTATTACTTACTAGGATTGTAGATTTTCAAAGTCGACGATTATAAGAACATATTTGTTGAATACCTAAACTAAAAAGGGAAAAATAAAAAACTTTTTGAAAAAAAAATTCAAAAGAATGTAACCGCCTTCAAAAACAACCACAAAAAAGGGTAAAATAACCTACAAAATAACTTTTCTTTCAGAAGTACCGACTTTTTTTTTTTTTGCCTTTATTTTTTTCATTTCATTGTTTTTTTTTTCCACCGACTTCTGAAAGAAAAGTTATTTTGTAGGTTATTTTACCCTTTTTTGTGTTTTTGAAGGCGGTTACATTTTTTTGAAAAAGTTTTTTATTTTACTCTTTTTAGTTTAAATATTCAACCCAAATTCTTGTCAAATAAATCATTCTCTTACATGTGCACAAAAAAATTGTAATCCATAGCACCGGTAATGACATCGCTCAAGTGCACAATAAGTTAAAAAAAATTCCCTATCTCAAAAACTCCTGAACCGATTTTGATGAAACTTGCAGTATTCCGTAAGTTAAACAATAGTTAGTACAACAAAAAAAGAATTAGGTACTTGAATCGGACTTGTAGTTCCAGAGATATGCGAACACAAACTAAATCAGTCGATGCCTACTCCAAGCCGTTGAGGAGTTGTACCTTCCATCATCAGCTCATCCACCTGAGATGATGATTATGAGATGCAAATACTTGAACAGCTTTAGAAAATATATGAAAATGGTACTATGTGCCTATAAAATTTGAAGGTTGCCCTCTATTTCCCTGGGATCCCATCATCAGATCCTGACCTGATGATCATGGGACCACTTGAGAAGTATACCCTTTTAAACAAAAGAAAAATTTTCCAAATCGGTCCAGGCGTCTTCGAGAAATCGGGGAACATTAATAAAATAAAAAAAAAAAATATTCCGACGAGTTGAGAACCTCCTCCTTTTTTTGAAGTCGGTTAAAAAAGGAACCGACTTTAAAACCAAACACAAAGAAACTGTAAAATTAACTTTTTTTCGGAAGTCGGTGGCCATAGTCAATGAAATAAAAAACAAAGCCACCGACTTCCGAAAGAAAAGTTATTTTACAGTGTTTTTGTGTTTGGTTTTGAAGTCGGTTCCCTTTTTTTCAAAAAGTTTTTTTAATGTACAAAAATAATGAACGTTCTAACATTAATTCTGTTTTGCTAACATTAATTTTTTATTTTACCCTTTTCTGCGCGACTGTACCAGGACTACCAAGCTGCAGTATACACATGTACATGTACTTATATTAGAAGAATGAATAAAAATAAATATTCTTCAGGGGACGAATGGGCCCCTCAAAAGTTCCAGGGGACGAGTGGGCACAGGATGCGAATCTTAGGGGACGAATGGGCTCTGACCCGCTAAGACGTATTTGAAAACCTATTTCCAAAATAAATGTGATAAGCTAAGTACAATTAAAACTCAAGCACTACCCAAGACTAGTTTTAACCAATCAAATGGCTCGAAAACATAGTTCTAATATAAATCATGTTTGAGTGCTGAGTGTCGTTCTGAAATACGGATCTTAGAATTAAATTGTATTTCGCTTGTAATTTAATGTTAATATTTGAATATTGTGATTACAATAATGTGTATTTATCAATAGAGGCGCAAGTAACATAAAAGTTTGTAATAAATATGGCCGCTATAGTTCCAATTATAGCCACGAGCCGAAAGACCCGACTCACCTTTGGAATTGTACCTTGAATCTCCGAGTCACCTTGAGTTTTTCATACAGCATTCATTTGGCCTAATCAATCAAAGCTTAGCTCTGAGCCAAGGTTAGGCCACGGTAAATCTTTACCTGCTAGAATATTCTGCCCTAATGAGTCGAAAATTGCTATCTCAATCGGAGTACTTAAGTTTTGAGAAAATCGTCGAAATCTTTTAAGCAGTTTCAAAGAAATTTAGTAAACTATTATAGGTGACCTAGCATAACGTCTTAAAGTGAGAGTAATTCAAGTGTGGGAAGGAGACAGAGCAATACAAGTAGCCGTCTAGTGCCTCCTCGTTCCCACACTGGTAAGTCACCAGGTTCAGCTGGAAATCAATGTGGTCAAACACACTGCGAGCCTAGCGCGGTGGCGGCGGCGGGCGCTATAATATTGAACGCATGAAATCGCCGCTCGTGGCCACACTGAAGTAAGGCGGGGTGCCTAGCGCGACGGCTACAAGCGATTTTGCGAGCCTAGGCGTTGCTAGGCAACAACAAATAATTATAACGGGTGGGTGGCAGGTGTAGCAAACCATTTCGGTCAGTGATAGTCAGCGCCATCTAGTTATCAGGAGATGCACTAAAATACTACCGTAGGAGGTATATTGTAAATATTTAAATTATTCTTACTGTAATTGACTAGAATCATGTAGAATGGTTGATAATTTACTTGTATGCAATTTTAAACAACCTATAGAGCATTTTTAAATGAATTTCTTTAAACAAGATTTATAGAAACTACTTTGTACTACCGGTTTGCAACACCTGAAGTCGCCGCTACAAAAACAAACGCTTGATCGGCAGTGTGGACACAGATCGCGCCCGCGGCCGCGCCCGCCGCCGCCGTCGCGCTAGGCTTCCAGTGTAAACAAACACAGTGACGAGCATTACTTTTGCTGGCTATTTGGTGCAAACGTGGGACAAATATCCTTATCCATATCTTTTTTCTTATAATTTGTCTTATGTAAATTTTGATTTAGCTTAAGTTTCCATTTCTGTTTCTTGTTTTTTATTTTGTTGTGTGTTTACCGTGGTTATGTACCAAATAAATGTTTTTTCTTTCTTTCTTTTCTTTAAATAATACCTATTATCATGTTTTAGATAAAATAGATAAAATAATCTCTGTTGGGTGCCTACACCATACAAATTACAGATATCGCAAGATATAACTACATAAATAGGGTGACGCGATGTGCGGTCTTATCGCTTGTTTTTGATATCGGTGGCGGTGGCATGATTTTTTTTTTAGGTGGTAAAATCATCAAAATAAATGAGTCCTCCCGCCCTGGGTGGGGCGGAAGGGACTGTCAGACTTTTACTGACTAAAATCCACCCGTGTTCCTTCGGATGCCCTTTACGTTCCGGGGCCATGGTATCCTGTGTTAAGAAAAACCCGCGACCCCAGCAGGCATTTGGCCCCATAAGGGGCCCCGTCAGTTTGCTGACAACTCCCCGAAGGCACGCGCGAAACACGACACGACGCGCCACCGACCCGGGGTTGGTCCTTGGTCGGACGGCGAGCTACCCATTACTCACCGTTCGCAAGCCCGCTCCGCCGCTGTGCCCTCAGCTAATCAAAGGGACACGCGTTGGAGCGGGCGCATGGCTAAGCGATCGACTGCTTTGCAGCGTGTCGTGGGTTCGACCCCCACACGAAACGAATAGGTAAGGTACAAATTATAATAATCTACAAGTATTTGTTCCGGGTCTGGGTTTTTGTGTGTGAGTTTCTATGTTGTAGATACAGGAGGAAATCCTAGTACGGAGCAACGTTTTTCATAAGAAACGAAAAGAAAAAAATGTGGGAGAATTTTTGACCGACATACGGACAAAGCCGCGAACAAAATCTAGTAACTAATAAAATGCCATACCAACATGTTTGGCTGAAATTAAATTGGATGTCCAACAATCAACGCTGATGATAAATTTTAAATGACCTAATTAACTCGTAGTTGTGTAGTAATTTGTCGAGTTTATGCTTAAATCATCATTTTAACTGGCTCTGCAAAAAAGGCGGCATAATGGTACAGTCGAGTTCAATAATATGTTGGCAGTGTCAATGATTCAAAATATTGTGAGCGTTGGTAAGCTCAATAAATTCTACAGAATCTGTAGATCAAAAATATATCCTCATGTGAACGGTTCAATAATATATAATTTCCCTTTATCAATAATATGTGACCACCTTTTGAAAAAATATATCTATACTACAATAGCTTTAATAATATCTGAGCAGGGTAAGCTTCATAATTATCTCCACAATCATAGGAAAGTATATTATTTGCTCGAATAAATAAGATCCTGTTTACATTGTTATAGAAATTACAGTATTTTAATTGTTTTCGGCGCGAATGCTCTTTAGGTCTTTTGAAATGAGTTTATTTCAATGCCACATGTTTTCGTATAATTTTGTATGAATGACGTGTGCGTCAGTTTATTCTTTTTTTAAAAAAAAAACGTCTTTTGAAGGAAAACTAGCCAGTGATACCTAAATAATGTTGCAAACTCCTTGACCATGCAGTTTTAAGATTGCTAGTAAAATCATCTTTATGACGTAGTAATAAGGTTGAAAAAGAATTACATTTACTTGTTTAGATATTTTTGTATTCATGTGTGCTTACATAATTGTGAATCTTACACTGTTCACATAATTATGATCTTAAAGTTGTTCATATAATAATGTCCCTTTGGCTGTATACATGTTACTGAAAAAAAGTAGTTACATATTAATGAATTATAATCTTGATCACAATTTAATGAAGCTTGTAGTTGTCACAATATTCTGGATTATTTTGATGTTCATATATTTTTGAAGTCTAGACGTGCCAACATGTTAATGAACGCGACTGTACCATGTTAAGTGTGACGAAATTATTATGTGGGGTCGGCGCAACACGTCTAAGCAACATGAGTAAAGCCTCCTGCAGACACACGCGATTAATCGCGCTGCGACAACGAGCCAAGCTAATTTCCACTCTAAAAATACTGCGAATGGACCGCGACATGTCGCCCCGCGCGATTAATCGCGTGTGTCTGCAGGAGGCTTAATTATTATGTGCTAATTGTTTATAAATATGGTACTGTTTGTCTAAAAAAAAAACGCATTTACATTATTTTTTTAAACTATTACAAAATATAGATCATTGCGATTTCTACCTAAAAAGGAGATAATCGCGTGACAGAGAAAAAATAGATGATATTAATAATAATGATAAACATTTTCTGAACGTATAATTTAAGTGAGTTGTGTCACACACTAATGACACTACCACGAGTAAGTGACGTAACGTAAATAAATACACAGATTTCTTTTATCGAAAACAAGTAAGTCATAGTAAGCTTTTATTATTAAAAAAATACTTACGATAGACAAAATACTCGTTAAAAACTCAAGACGAATCAAACGAGGCTAAACTCGATGGGTTGCGAGGTTTCATTACGGTTTCTATGGCCACCTTCCAGCTCTATCATCGGATCAGCTCCATATGATATATTCCATTGTTACGCGATAAACAAATACGTGCAAAATTTCAGCTTAATCGGAAACTGGTAAAAGGATCAAAAACTTGCAAGTTTTGATTAGGTACTGACAATGGGATAGGTGTAAGTTAATAAGAGCTTTGAAAAACACTAATATTACATGAGTTTGTATTTTCATTTTCACTAACTAAGTAATACTTGACGTCATACACTCACGCAAGCACTTCAGTCTTCATTTCACCGGTTAGTAAAGTATCAACAATACCTTAGTATTTATTAGAGAAAATTCGAATTTATGCTGATCCGACAAGAATGAATTGTTCGGTCAAGTAACACTTTCCTAAAGAAATGCCTTTTCTAGGAACTCTCCCCTACGTGTAAAAACCACCAAAAATATCAAAGCATATGGCAACACTTTCAGTGTGGCCACCCTAAAAAAACAAAAGAAGAGGGGAGTTGACACAACTGCGGATAAAGAATTGTTTTGCGCGAATATTTTCCAAAAGATATTCAATGGATGGCCTGGTTCTAACAAAAAAGGTCTGTTCCCTTTTGTCTCGCGCTAATTTTGTAAAGGTTTGCCATTTAATGCGTATTTTGTTCTTATGTCAACACGCTTTTTGTGGTAGCTTAAGGAAATTAATGTGTTATTTATTTTATGGCGGCTTTCATGTTGCGTTGGATAAGGTTTGTTTATTCGAATATACACAATCATGACTACACACCAAGCTATACGAAACCCGTATAAGCTGATCGTTGAATATGCGGGAGGACTATAAAAAGTGAGACCACGATAGAAGACGGTTTTGTATGGCTTGATGCGCAGCCCTGTGTACCTGTTGGCTGGTTGGGAAGCACTAGTAGATGCACTAGAATTGATTGCAGCGCTCATGGTGGCAAAAAATAGAAATAATGACGGCTCTACATTCAGCTCTGTCCTCTGTCAATTTAGAATCAATTGGTTAGACATAAAAAATAGGTCACAGCAGTTGTTGTGTTGTAAACACAAAAAACGTTCGCCTATAATTGTTGTTTTAAGATTACATTTTGCATAAATATTTTCAATTCTGTTTCGCTGCATGTGCCATGGTATCCAAAACCAAGTGTTTTGTAACAAAATCTGATTTTAATTGGAGAGCCAGTAAAGTTGCGAACGCTAAGTGGCGCTAAAGTCGTGCACGGTGCCAATATCCTTGTGTGTGCCTGCTTCTTCGTCCTTGCCCGTGTGGAGTTCAGTAATTGTCCCACAGGGTCTTACTCTCGGGATAAAAAGTATCCTATGTGTTAAAATAGATTAAAAACTATGTAGGTGTTCACTTATATTTTATTAAAACTATTCCTATCACTAAGGGGCGGTACGCCCTTTTATTTGCATTAGATGTACAATAGTTCAACAATTACCGACTTTTTATCTGCATTCAAGAAGTCGGTGATCCATAGATGCGTCCACACAGAGCGCGCAGCCTCGTGAGGCATTTGCTGCGCGAGGAAACTGACAAGCCAGGCTGCTCACTCCGTGTGGACGCGTCTATTGTTTTCCGACCGACGCACGAAACAATATACGCGAGCAAAACAAAAGCCGACACTGGATGGCTCGGGCGCTCGGTCGCTCGACCGCTACAGCGCTGTCACTTGCCTCGCCCGAGACACGTCCACACCAACCGAGCTGCTACGCGCGGAAAATGCATCGCGAGACTGAACAGTTGAACACAACATCACCTGAACAGTTGAACACAACCACAATTTAAATACAGGTAGTAAATCAAGCGAAATATTCACTGAGTTCTGCCGTGGAGCTGGAACGAGCCTGCATAGTTCTGGGCGCAAAGTTTTTGGATTCCACACGCATCTGGCGTGGAATTTCCGCCATTATCGAGAATACTTGGTTGATGTTAGAAAGGGTGGAGGTGGTATTCTATGTCTAATCAATATTTGAAGGAGTATTTTTTTTATTTTTTCAAACAGCGAACTCTTTTCGTGGAAAGCGTCCTGGGGGGGTATTACATCGTCTTAAAACCAGGCTTGTTTGCGGCGAGTGAAAGTGACAGAGCTATACAAGTCGTCTAGCGCCATCTCGTTCACTCACTGAAACAAGCCTGGTTTTAAGACGTTGTAATACCCCCCCAGGTCCGCTCGCCACCTCTTTTTGAGGTTTTTTAAAATCAACAAATGTTTCCTCCCGCTCTTTCCATTGCACCCCCAATAGAGACACGGTTGACGCAGTGGCCGAGTGTCGCGGGTTCGATTCCCGCACGGAACAAATATTTGTATGATCTTCTATATTTGTAAACGCACCCACGACTCAGGAGCAACTCTTAGTGTGGAGCAACGTTTTTATTAAACAGTTTAAATTGCTCTTTACGTTCCAGGATTACGGTAACCTGTTTAGACAGACCATGGTTTTTTTTTTCAAAGCTGTTGATACCTATACAGGCAGGCGTATATTATCACATCCCAGACTTTGATCCTTATTAGCGAATCGAATGGTGTAAGAATATAGGGTGTGACTTTATTTCTAAGATCAGCGGGTTCGGCTCCTGGCCAGTATTATCTAGCCAGTATATCGTCGAAATCGGCCTTGAGACTCCTTATAGTAGTTTTTGATATTCTTCATAATTTATGATATAATGACGCGAATTTGCGCTACTTAAAATTATTATTTATTATAATTATATTAAAATTTCCTCAAAGTTTTCTAGAGAGGAAGTCATGTTTTCATCGATTTTTTTCAATTTCTTTAATATTTTTTGATAACTCTGTATCAGTGCATATGCCTGTGGCTGGTGCTAATAATGTTTTGTAAAAATTGATTTGAGAAATAAAAATGGGGGACTTAGCGTCCACAAAGCCCGAAAGAACAAAGCAGAAATATCTCATCCACGCTATCATACATCAGCGATCCCCATCGGCAGCATCCCAACGATGCCCGCGGTCGTACCAATTAATCAGCTCCGAGATATTGATTAATTAACGTTGGTCAGTGCGCGACCAGCCTAACGCGCGTCGGTCCGTGTGCGCGCGGACTAATGCGCTGGATTACTGATGCTAATGATCTGGTAATAATGGATGTCTGGTTTGGCTGTGTTTGTAGAGTCAGATGGAAATATTTTTTGAGGCTTTCTTTTATTTTCAGATATCATTTTCAGTGTCATTTTTAGTTATGTAACTTATGATATAAACACCTTATTACCTTTGCATTGTTTTTTATGGTGGTAAATTCGTCAAATGAAGAACTCTACCCAGGGCAGGGTGGAAGGGACTGTCAGACTTGAACTGACTAAAAATCCACGGTGACCCTTCAATAGCCCTTTACGTTCCAGGGTCAGGGACATCTAAAAATAAAAGATGGCCGGGTTAAGATACATTCACCTTGGTCGGCTTGAATGAGTATCATCCATCACTGTGTTAGTTTGAGTAGATTACCAAAGTCTAGACTAGAAGACTCATCAAGTAATTGGGGTTCTCGTGTCAGGTTTCCAAACAAATCTAAAAGAAAAGAAAGATTTCTTCTATGCAGGCCGTGTATGTTCTTTTCACGTAGAAAAAATCATGTTGTACGTGTCCGTGGGATTTTATTTGCATTTAAACTCATTAACACAAACTACCAGACCAGTATCATCCACTTTGTGTGTCATCATCATCATCGTCAGCCTATAAATGTTCCCACTGCTGGGACACAGGCCTCCTCTCTGTGAGAGGGAGTGGGCGTAAATCTACCACGCGGGCCCAGTGCGGATTGGTAGATGTCACATGTCTTCGAATTTTTGGTTCTAGGACATGCCGGTTTCCTCACGATGTTTTCCTTCACCGTTTTGAGAGCAGTGGTGTTGAAATAAATTACACAAAGTAATGCGCCTGACGAGGTTCGAACCCACGACCTACAACTCGTAAGTCGAGGCCGATACCACTGGGCCACCACTGCTCTAGCTTTGTGTGTACTGACCTTTAATTGTTGAAGTGCGAAGGTTAGTTTGTGGCAAGTACCGAGACCTACATTATTATATTTAGAGTGATTTAATAAACGTTTAATTAATAGGTAAGTAATTGTTTAAAATCCAATTACGTCACTAGATGTAACACCCCACATTGTGAATTTCTCCTATGTAATGACTTTGTTTATGAACATTTAAACTCACGTCATTATTATTAGCACTATGTGCTCAAACACACTGCGAGCCTAGCGCGGTGGCGGCGGCGGGCGCGATAATACTGAACGTATGAAATCGCCGCTCGTGGCCACACTGAAGTGACTAAGGCGGGGGCCTAGCGCGATGGCTACAAGCGATTTTGCGAGCCTATGCGTTGCTAGGCAACAACAGATATAACGGCCGGGTGGCAGGTGTAGCAAACCATTTCGGTCTTATAGTCAGCGCCATCTAGTTATCAAGACATGCACTAAAATACTACCGTAGGAGGTATATGTAAATATTTAAATTATTTTTACTGTACTTGACTAGAATCATGTAGAATAGTTGATAATTTACTTGTATACAATCCTAAACAAACTACAAAACATTTTAAAATGAATTTCTTTAAACAAGATTTATAGAAACTACTTTGTACCACCGGTTTGCAACACCTGAAGTCGCCCAAACGCTTGATCGGCAGTGTGGACACAGATCGCGCCCGCCGCCGCGCCCGCCACCGCGCCCGCCGCCGCGCCCGCCGCCGCCGTCGCGCTAGGCTTCCAGTGTGGACACACACATACTCAGACCCGTAAGAACCAAATGGAGGTCATGAAAATGTTTGCTCTGTTTGGGAATACATGACCAATCTTTTCACCACTATGCAAACCATGCCGTCAAAAATTTCAAATCTTGATCAATGAGTTATACTAACTTTTTGAACATCAATGATCTCTATTGAGATTGCATAACAAAATAGCTTAACTAAATAATAATATGTTTGATAAAAGATATTTAGTTAAGCTATAATATAACATGTAGCATCTAATACATAATTATCATGAAATTCAGAACATTACAGCTTTTAATTGGGCAGAGGTAACTGTGATCATACACAGTTGGGAACTCGTAATCCTCGCTTCGTTAGTTAATTAATTAATTGCCATAATTTTGAGCCTTTCCGCAAATTTTGCATGTTATTGAGAATAATTGTTAATTTTAGGTACCTATATTTGCGTATGGAATTATGAACGAGTGCTGCAATGACGCATTTGTGAGTTTGATTTTCGAACGAAAACTATTTTTATATTAAATTAGGTATAGGAACAGTAGTGGCCTAATGGTGAAGGCCTGACTGAGTTCGAACCCAGCTAGTTGCGTTACTTTGTCTAATTGATTTGAACACAACTGCTCTCAAAATGGTAAAGAAAACATGGTGCGGAAACCAGCATGTCCTAAAAACAAAAAAAATCGAAGACATGTGACATGTCCTCACCCGCTCCCTCTCTTACAAAGGAGGCCTGTGCCCCAGCATAACAGGCTAATTATTCTAACTACAGTTACCGCTAACACAATAAGTTAAATTACCAAGGGACAATATTTCAACATACATCACAAAAGTTCAAAAATACATTTGCTAAAAGCATTGCTATAAAACAAACACATATTGTGACTAGACGACAAAACAAAAAGGTGACAGCGTTGTGTCCTAAATATAGCGATGTAGTGCAGCTGGAATGTACTACGGATCGCACACGAAGATACTATAAGCTGTCTGTCTGGGGCTAAGAATAAACTGACGATTAACTGAACATTGGTTTATTTTTTTTATTTCGAGGATGCGGCGGGCTGACAGAATTGTACAGACTAAAATCCACGGTGATTCTTCAATAGCCCTTTACATTCCACAGTCACGGTTACCGGATGAGGCAGTCCCGTGGCCCCCGCAGGTTTTGGTCCTCTAAAGGGTGGTCCCGTCATAATGCTTCTTCTTCTGCGTGTCGATGGCAAATCATTTTGGAACGAAGTTTTTTTTTTAACTTACTGTCGTTAAGCAAGTTAAAAAACAGGTTCAAGCGATTTTCGACCTTATTGACATTTAAAAATTTAGTTTGTTTATTCTCACATGATCATTAGCTAACATTGCTCCTTCATTGAAATCCGGTGTTTGTATAAATGTCAATAAGGTTGTCCGACAAATGTTTTTCGACCTTCACTTGTTTTGCCGATTTGTCCAACTGATTCCCACCAGTAGGATAAATCGCTAAAAAACAAGACAACCATTTTAATTCGGTCGCATTGAACAGTGTGGTGTCGCGACGATTATTTTTGTTGAGTGTACCTTTACAGTAACTTCGTTGCATCCGGGTGTCCCTTGACACCTCTCAACTTTTTATATATTTTGTTTAGCTCGAAATTCAGCTACGCGAACCCCGCTCACTGATGCAGTCATAAGGTCGTCAAGTGTACAGGTGACAGGACTTGCGGTGCAGGAGAGAAGGTGAGCCATTGTCTGTGGGGACACGTCGCATAAGCATTTGAGGTCTGAGCCGTCAGTGAATCCCCATCGGTGGAAGTTATCTTTGCTGCGGACGACCTGGGTTCGCAGTCTAATGCTGTCATAATACTGACACTCTTTGAGGCGCGCGTGGAATACAACGCGCCGTCAACCCGGGCATGGTCCATGATCGGACGGCGAGTCACCCAATACTTGCCATCCGCATGCCCACGAGTACGGTGGCAGGAAATCGCCTAGCGACGTCCGATGCCATGGGCGTCTCCTGCGGAGGCTGGGTCGTGAGGTGGACGCTGTCCGCTCCCAACTGAACATAGGTGCCGTGGAGAAGTCGTAGTCCATTGCTGACTGCCCGTCCATTGCCTGACTGTGTGGGTACAAACCCAGCCAGGTACATTTGAAAGTATGAAGAGTCGGGTGTACAATCATTTTCTCGATAGTGAAAAGGAAGGTACCTTCAACCGGGGTGTTGTGTCTGGTGGGCTTTCTTCTCAGCAAACATTGTCGGAATTGACATAGGTAAAGGTATAGTCTCGTGGAGACTGTTAAATGTGCGATACAATTATATAAGTATAATACTGGTATTTAGTTACATTTCGTAAAACAGGAAGCCGATTCCAATAAAGTTGTAAAAATAAATAGATGAAGACTTTGTAAGTGATTATAACATTGTATCTTATGACTTTGTCATTAGAACCTTTGTTACGACGCGACGACGCGATTAAACATTTATTGTTAGCAACAAAACAATTAAGTACGTCTACAAAACAACATAAAACAATGAATATAAAATACTTGCAATTATTTTAATACTTTGTCTCGAAAACTCTATCGCATTTGAAACATTAATTAATTGCATTAAAACTGAACGTTCTCACAAAAAAAAAATTGCCTAATTTACATACAATACTGACATCTTAATTGGAGACGTATACTTTCAATAGGTTTGTATACCGAAAAATTTAATCAGTCCGTTAGTAATACCACTACAAAACAATTAATAATTATTCTATCTTCAATAAAAAAAAAAAATATTATACAAACACAAATACAAAAATGTGTACAAACTTAATAGTAGGTAGTAGCACTATGGACGAAAATAAATATTATTATGTCCATCAGTTACATTTTCAAGATTTATTACAGAACCCTTCGTGTGCGAATCCAACTTGCACTTGGCCAGTTTTTTTCTTCATTACTTACGGAACGCTGAAAAACTTTATGATCATGAATAGGTTAGGTACCAAGATTGTGGTAGAGCTTGTTATGCAGGTACTGACTTTAGCATAAATAAAAAACACAATAGTCTGAAGATTGTAATTTGTTTCTTATGTCTTATTAATTATTCTGATTCTAAATGAACATGTTGTGTATCGTGTAGCTCAGTCTTACAAGAAACAAAATGTTGACAAAATTAATATTATTATTTTGGATTCATAGTTCTACTGGTTACGTATTTAACCTCAATGGTATGTGCATTAATCTGTTTTTTATGTATTATAATATTTATGACACTCCTGATTTTTAATTATTTTTTTCCCGGTACCGCTCGTTTTCGTATCTTGGCTCACGTTGGTTTTAGTAATAGTCCTTTATTTTTCGAGGTGAAAGTCTTCAATGGATATCATCCGAAACCCTTCGGATATTCGAGGGATCTATCAGAATCTTTCTGACTAAAGCCATCCTGATTTTTCCTTGCATAATTGGGGTAGGGGGCAACATAATGTAATCCAACTTCTGCTGCCCGGACTGGTACGGGCGAGCTTTACTTACGCTCCTTATCCGTGAGGGAAGTGAGACGTAGGTTCTCCCTTTACGTCAACGAGAAGTGCGCTTGCAATACGACGTGCTACCGCCTGGGGTTCAGTTTGGTGGATAGCTACGGATGTAACTGGTTTCGTCAAATTTATTTACTTTGATCTCCACGTAATACTAAACTTATGATCCATATTGTAATATTATGTTAATAGCTGTGTTTATTATAGTTTAGTTTGATCAACTTTGTTTGCTGTGTCAGTTAAAATAAATGAAAAAAATCAATTTTCTAATTATATTTTGATTTCTATTAAAATGAACCATCATTTTAATAGAAATTACTTATTATTTTGCAATACGTTTAATAGAAACGAAACCAGTATGAACTGGGCTTCTTATTTGGAAACTCCTAAAACTAGGTCAAGTCAAGATCAAAATGTTACCCACCTGACCTGTTGGTAAATTAGGTGTTATTATTTTCTAGATACGGACTATGCTCGTTTGCCCCCACTGTACCGGATAGACAGCTACGAAGATTGTTTTGATGAACCTGATTCTTTATTTTGCTTCACGGAATTTGTTCTGGTGTCAGATGAGCCCAACGAACTCCTGACTTTAGCACAGGCAAGTTACGGCACTAGTGTCATTATTAATTTTATTGTCAACTACAGTCTGTCAGTAGCTCTCACGATATTAAAGAAAGCTTTTGTTTTACAACTTGTGGAATGAGTATTATCAAAGCCGCAAATTGAAGTGAATGGGTTACAATTCAAGATGTGTGTGTAAATGGAAAATCCATGTCGTAAACCTCTCGAAATTTAAACTACGGAATTGTTACTTCCTGTAGCAAAATTATGCTATATGCAACTTGCTAAGTTCTAGCTTTTATGTGTTATGTTATAATGATTCTTCTAAATTACAGAAAATTTCAGAAAGTTTTGTTCACTTTAACCATACAAAACTAGGCTACGGATTCTGCATGAAAAAAACATGCAGTAAGTTCTATAACGGTTCTGGAACAGATGAGGACCTAAAATTGTCCCTTGAAGCATGCACCAATAAAACCATTTATGACAAGTACAAATTAAAAACGAGGCTGACGAATGACATTGATTGTTCCAAACGTGACAGGGACCATCCAATAGACACTTTGGATATAATTGTTGCAGTAGTATGCATCATGATATTGTTGCTTAACATTATCGCAAGCCTTTGTGATCGCTATTCAAAGAAGGAAAAAAATGTTGGAGGTAATGTACTCGTAAAGTAATGTAAAGTGTCAATGACAAAGCAAACTTTGTCATTGACACTTTATTTAAAATGTTCATCACAATTTGCAGATTTGTGCATTTTTATTTTCTTTTTGAACATTATAAATAGTTGCCTACAGTAAATTACATTAGACTGTGTGTGTTTAGGTAAGAAATTAAGACTACACTGTGCACTGTATAGTGGCATTGATTATTATTTGTCGATCCACTTCACTTCCTTACTTTTTTCTTCAAGTTTATGTTTAGTTTTAGTTTCCTTAGTTTATGTATTTATATATTATTTTTCCAGCTCTCAGATACCTGTATTGCTTTTCAATATACCGGAATTGGAAGATGTTTACAGCATTGCCAGGAGAAGGACGTGATTCTCGTATAAAAGCATTAGGAAGTATTCATGGTGTCAGGTACCTAACAATTATAATAAAAATAATTAGACATTATGTTTATATACCTATAAAAAATTATTAATTAATCTGCTTCAGATCTCTGAGTACTTACCTTATATTGGTAGCTCATACAAGTTTTGTCGCCGTTTATTTGCCTGTAAATACAAAGTACATAGAAGATGTAAGTGTTAGAAATGTTTTATTTGTCGCAGCAATAACCCCTGCATTATTTAAAAGTAACACTGTATATTATGTTAAGTTTTATTTTATTTCAGATGATGCAAGTTAAAGTTTACAGCGTATTCTTGGCCGGATCAACGATAATGCAGACTTTCTTTATCATTTCGTCCTTTCTGCTTGTGTATAACTGGTCAATAGCTGCGGAAAAAGAGGGAACTTCACTGTGGATGTTACCATGGCAGACCATAGTGAGATGGTTTAGGTAAGAAATAATTTAAAATAGATAGTGCGAGTATATTGCCAGTTCAGAATAATGTAATAATTATACATGATAATCACTTTTTTTATTCACTCTGTCTTCAAAAACTAAAAATACATTTTTATTGACATTAAACATTGTACAGTGTGTGAAATTCTCTGATTCCTGACTGCCGTTGATTTTGTGTTTGCAGAAGTAAGTGTGTTTCTTTAATAAAATTGCAACTTTTTAAGACAAATGCAACTAACAAATCTTAACTTATACTTTTCATTTATGAAAAACTATAAAATGTTTTTACAAACAAGTTTGTTGATATTATTGTACTAGCTGTGCCCACGACTTCGTTCGCATGGATGCCGGAACTTAACAATGTATTTTCTGGTGACGTGAATCCCTTTCGGTGAAAGTCTCAGACTCACGTGAGAGGGCATGCTCTTGGTCAACCCTCAACCTCGTTTCGAGTTCCTCCAAACTCTGTTTCGAAAAACTGCCGTAAGATAACACTGTATACTAAGTCGAGACTCACGTTGGGAAGGCGTTTCTGACGCAAGAGTTCTGACTTGCCTTGCTCCAATGCTATTGTCAAACAGAGAGGCGAAGCGAACACGAAGCGAACGCGAAGAGAAGCGTTTTTGTTTGTAATGGATGGAATTGTTTGAAGCTGTCACATAGAAAAAAAAAAAACTGAACCAAACAAATAAAATGTTGAACCAAATAAATCAACAATTTACAACAACACACATACACTTTCAACATGAGAATGAAGACTAATCTAATTTCAAACTATTACGAAGTAAAAACTACTTGACTCAAATTGCAAGTTATTATTTACTTCGCACTTCAAAATTAACGGGTCTCTGTCTCGGTAACTCGGTCTGAGCTGGCACTTTTTTTATCGTGGGAAAATCATCAAATGAGTCCTCCCACCTCCCAGGTCTGGGCGGGAGGGACTGTCCGACTCGTACTGACTAAAATCCACGGTGTAATTCAATAGCCCTTTACGTTCCAGGGTCACGCTAATGAGAAAGTCCCGCGACCGTCTGAGCTGACCCTAGCTCGAATCTAACCAAAAATTTTTGAAAGTTAGAACGAATATATTCACGCAGTTGATCTCTTGATATAGTTCAGTCTTAATTCGATTGATGGCGCTGTTTTAATATTATACTTCGGAAACATTTATAAATTTTATTAATTTACATTTTTTAACCGACTTCAAAAAAAAGGAGGAGGTTCTCAATTCGTCGGAATCTTTTTTTTTTTTATGTATGTTCCCCGATTTCTCGAAGACGCCTGGACCGATTTGCAAAATTTTTCTTTTGTTTGAAAGGGTATACTTTCCAATTGGTCCCATGATCATCAGGTCAGGATCTGATGATGGAATCCCATGGAAATCGAGGGCAACCTTCAAATTTTATAGGCACATAGTACCATTTTCATATATTTTCTAAAGCTGTTCAAGTATTTGCATCTGATAATCATAATCTCAGGTGGATGAGATGATGATGGAAGGTACAACTCCTCAACGGCTTGGAGTAGGTATCGACTGATTTAGTTTGTCTTCGCATATCTCTGGAACTACAAGTCCGATTTAAGTAATTCTTTTTTTGTTGTACTAAATATTGTTTAACTTACGGAATACTGCAAGTTTCATCAAAATCGGTTCAGTAGTTTTTGAGATAGGGAATTTTATTAGCTTATTGTGCACTTGACAAGAATTTGAGTTGCATATTTGAACTAAAAAGAGTGAAATAAAAAACTTTTTCAAAAAAAAATGTAACCGCCTTCAAAAACAACCACAAAAAAAGGGTAAAATAACCTACAAAATAACTTTTCTTTCAGAAGTCGGTGGCAAAAAAACAATGAAATGAAAAAAAACAAAGGCACCGACTTCTGAAAGAAAAGTTATTTTGTAGGTTATTTTACCCTTTTTTTTTGTGGTTGTTTTTGAAGGCGGTTACATTTTTTTTGAAAAAGTTTTTTTTATGAGATGTGAATTAATTACGATTAAACAAAAACTTAATATTACCTCAATTTACTCACCTATTGTTGCGAATGAAACTTACGAGAACTTGTGATACCAAGTGCACATAATCCTATTTTTTTCTAAACTGAAAGCTTTTTTCTAAAATAAAAGTAGCCTAAGTTACTTCTTATTACATCAGCTACCTGCCAATAAAGTCCCGTCAAAATCGGTCCAGCCATTTCAGAGATTAGCCGATACAAACAGACAGACAGACAAAAATTGTAAAAAAAAATATTTTGGTGTATGTACCATGTACATATTCGTATGCAAGTAGAAAAAAACGTTTATTTCAATATTACAAACAGACACTCCAATTTTATTTATTATGTGTGTATGTATTGATGCATAGATGTATAGATGTATATACAGGTATATGTATACATTCATCACCTACACAGTTTTTCAATCGCGAATAACATGTTGATGATATTATATAACATCACGTTTACATAACATCTTAGCAAAATTTCATAAGAAATAATATACCAAATCACATACTTTTACTTTATTTGCAGGTTGACTCCTCCGTACGCCCTAGTTTTAGCCTTAACATCAACTTGGTTTGGGAGAATTACATATGGGCCTTATTGGAAGGTAATTTTTAATAATAACTCGATTTATCGTCTGAGTATTAACACTAGAGCAGTGGTCGCCCACTGATAACGGTCCCTACTTACAGGCCGAAGGACGTGGGTTCGAACCCAGCCAGGTTAATTAATTTGTGTAATTTATTTCATCATCACTACTAAAAACGGTAATGCAAAACATCGAGAGGAAACTGTCCTAGAAAAAAAATGTGATATCCAAAAAACCGCAGAAGGCCCTCGTGGATAATAACAGCTTATTCCCTCGCACAGACAGGAGGCCTACGTGCCAGTAATAGTGGGGACACTATAGGCTGATTATATTATGCTATTAACATAAAGCGCATTACACACCAAACCCGCCGACCCGCCGACCTATGTCGGAAACTTTTTGTCGGCGGGCTACTCGGCGGCAATACTCATTGCAAGTCGGAAAACTTTGTGGGCGGCATGTCGGCGGCTCGACATGAGTATCTTATTTCGCAGTTAGTGATTGCCGCGTGTCGAATGCCGGGGCGGCGCGGCGGGCGGCTTGCACAAGCCGCCGACATTCGACAACATGCGCCAACATGTAGGCGGCAACACGCGGGGCGCATATTGCCAGCATTATTGTTACTTTTCATTTATAGTCCGCCAGGTTATGTCGGCGGGCTGTGTCGGCGGGCCTGGTTTGGTGTGTATTGCGCTTAAGAAGCACGCGCGCCCCAAACTTGACCAGTTCGATGTTATTCCTGCTATAGTAAGGTTATGTCATAAGTGTCTAAACACACTATGCCGAAGTTACATCGTGTCATAGCATACAGCCTAACTTCGGTCGGGCGTAAGTTCAGCGGCAACTTATTCTGTGCCCACACATTATACGCGACCGAAGTTCGGTTCGATTACCAACGAAGATCCGGGGGCGGGGAGCAGCAGGGAGCCGCCCGCGCCGAATTTCTGCCGCATAAGTTCGGCACTTATGGTGTGTCATATCAGCCAAATACGTCGGAACGTCAGCCGCCGAACTTCGGTCGCGTAACTTCGGCATAGTGTGTTTAGACACTTATTATGCGTAGACTTCTCAGTTTTTATGATTCGTAAATGTTTCAAATGTTTAGATCCATCGACTAAGGTCTTTAAAACCGGATATTATTGTTGCAGAAAATCATTTATAGTGAAGTGATTGACTGCCGTCGAGAGTGGTGGCACCATATCCTTTACATCAACAATTTTCATCTAACTAACTGTATGCCGCAAGCTTGGTAAGAAACTTATTAGATTTTGCTAGTCTGGTCATTTCAAGTTATGTGTGGTTGGTATGTTACGATTGACAATTGATCAATTAGGTACCATTACGCGGGAGCTTTTTTTATTCCATTTTTAGAATGGTAATATCATCCAATAAGTCCTCCCCACCCAGGAAGATACGGGAGGGACTGTCAGACTTGTACTGACTAAAATCCACGGTGATTTACCTTACCCTTTACGTTCCAGGGTCATTACCTGAAGAGACAATCCTGCGACCCTGGCAGGCTTTGGCCCCGTCAGATTGCTGAAGCAGGCTCGAGGGTTTAAGCCATTTCAGGTTGATGGCAATATAGTGTAGTAGATAAAGAACCTTTTTCGTTTTCTTTACCAGGTATTTGGCCTGTGACACCCAGCTCTACATCGTTGGGGTCATAGTCTTCGTGACGTGCAAAACCGCCGTATCTAGGAAGGTGGTCTTGAGCCTCCTTTTTCTATCGGGAATCATTGCTTCCATTCTGATTACGTATTATGAACGCTTACATGGTCTAATGATTCCGACCGTGGAGTAAGTCTGTCACGTTTATTTTTTTTTTGTTATGCTTATATTTTGGAATGCCAATGGAATGAAATTTATGAATAAAAATCTCGTTTCTCAAGTTTATATTTCGTGGTTCAGTTTTATCTCATAAATTGGAATAGATATTATTTTGTCCTTATTTAAGTGCTTCACATGTCCTATGTCCACATTGTGGCAACTACCAGGATGCACTAAGCACTTAGTGCTGCTTTAAGTACTCATGTGGCCTAATATAGGAAAATTTCTTGCTGATAGCACTTATGCATGTGCTGCCGTTTCCTGTAATATTTCTAAAAAATTATCTTCAACTTTCAGAACAGCACTGAAATTATTTATAGAGGATCCCACATTCAATAAAGTTTACATCAGACCATACACAAACATAACTGGGTATGCCATCGGTATGGCATTAGGCTACATGATCTATAACTGGCAGAAGAATGGAGGCAATCCTCAGAAATTCCAGGTAACCTTCCTGTATAATACAATAGCCTAACTGACCAACTCAGAAAATATTCACACGGTATAAAATCGATTCAATACACAAGGTTAACACGTGGATAAACACGTCGCTCAGGTGAGTCAGAAAATTCAAGCATTTCCTCCCATCTAGCACCAAACTCATTCTGGTCCAGTCACTTGTGCTTCCCATTATCGACTATGCTGATGTTTGTTATTCTGATCTATCCCAAGAACTTCTTCACAAATTGGATCGACTTCTCAATAACTGTATTCGCTTCGCATTTGGCCTTCGTAAATACGATCACATTTCTTCCTTCCGTTCTCAGCTTAAATGCTTGCCTATCCGACTCAGGAGGTCCCTCAGATCTCTCTGCATGCTTTTCAAAATTATGAACGATCCACGTGCTCCTGATTATTTAAAAACTCATTTTAAAGTGTTGGGCAGTTATCATAGTTGTAACCTTCGAGATTCCAAAACACTACTTCTCCAAATTCCTTTACACCGCACCTACACCGCACCTAAAAAAAAAAACCAGGAAACCGACTTGAATGAATGATGCAGCTACGTTAAAGTGAAAGTATAAATTCACTATGGTAGCTGCATCATTCATGCGCGCAAAAGAAGTCGGTTTCCTGGTTTTTTTTACGTTAATTAAAAAGCTAGAAAAGTATTAATTATGAAGAGTATCAGTTTGGCATGGTTTTACTGTAAATGTTTTCTCATCTTTTCCAGAAATATAAGTACTTATACTGGAGCTTGGCCCTAATGGGTTGTCTGTGTAATTTTTCCTCTTTCATCTTCGTCGTCGAGGGTCCAGGACAGCCCATCTACGTTCACATGATATATGCTGCTTTCATGAGGCCAGTTTTTGGCATGATTATAGGCTTGATTGTGGCTGGACTTGTCATTCGATTTGAAGGTACGTCGTTTACTATTTTAGTTTGTTATTTATTGTGATTTGTGTGGTAAAATCATCAATTGAGTCCTCCCGCCCAAGGCAGGGCGGAAGGGACTGTTAGGCTTATCTATACATATAATAAATCTGTAGAAGGGTCAATTCTGTACATTGAAAATATTGAAAAAATAAATAGCGGGGGGTGTTGCTGGATGGATACCAAACCCAAATATGTGATTAAAAAATTTTTTGTCTGTCTGTCTGTCTGTATGTGCAGGCATCACGTGAAAACTAATGGTTCGATTTAGATGAAACTTGGTATAATTATACCTTATTATCCTGGGCATAAAATAGGATACTTTTTATCCTGGAAAAATACGTTGAAAAAAAATCTTATTTTTCAGTTTTTTTCATAGACGTTGTTCTGTAGAATCGCGAACACACGTTGCATTACCCGCAGTGGATTCAGCGCCGTAACCTGTAGCGCCGAAAGTCGGATTTGGCTTGAACCGTTTGCGGCACACGCGGGCCACGCCTCCCCGACTCCTATATAACGAGCCGCGTTCCGCGCCGCGCGATTCATATAAATTCTGAATTTTGATGCGAGCGGACGTGTCCAGTGTGGCGAGCGGTCGTCCGTGGAATTAATATTGTATGCGAGTAATTTTAAACCGTGCTTTTCAGCGCGACCTTTTTAATTACTGTTCCGATCAGTTATTTGTAAATACAAGGTCGGAATTACTATGAAAAAAATATTTACTACAGAACGCGAGCTCAACAGCAGTAGCTCAATAGAGGGATCTCCTTAATTATTATAGGCTTAGCCGTATTTGGGTCCAATAGATATTTATAAGATGTCATTGTCAGAGTTACTCAAAATGGAGAAATAAACCATCCACGCGAAGACCGACATCCGCGCGGACGGAGTCGCGGGCGGAAGCTAGTACTAACTAAAATCCACGGTGTCCTTCATTAGCCCTTTACGTTCTAGTGTCACGGTGATGGAATAAGTCCCGCGACCCCGGCAGGCTTTGGCCCTCTAGAGGGGGGCCCCGTCATCTTGCTGACGCTCTTTGAGGCGCGCGTGGAACACAACGCGCTGTCGACCCGGGCGTGGTCCATGGTCGGGCGGCGAGTTGCCCATTACTCGCCGCCCGTATGCCCGCGTATACGGTGGCCGGAGATCGTCTTGCGACGTTCGACGTTGTGGGCGTCTACCACTGCGGTTGGGTTGGAGCTGAGGACGCTGTCCTCTCCCTCTCACGGCCCGCCTGCTCCTTCGCGAGCATGACTGGTTCGCAGAAAGAGGCGACCGCTTCCCACTCCGTCTCGTCCCGCAGCATGGCCTCGGCCAATGCCGGGCGTAAGAGATCTCCGCCTATCGCTGCCGTGAGGACACGGCGGTTCTCTGCCCAAGCGGGACAGTCCTGCACCGTATGCTCCACTGTGTCCTCCGGGCGATCTTCGCAGTGGTGACACCCGGGCTTTTCTTCCCTCCCTATCCGACACAGGTACCTCCCGAAACTTCCGTGTCTGGAGAGGACCTGCGTCATGCGGTAGGTCAGGACGCCATGACGCCTTTCCAGCCACTCCTCAAAGAGGGGTCTTCCCGCAGCGATTGCGGCGTGCCCGATTGTGACAGTGTTTAGGGAATAGATAAGTAATACAAACACTTTGGATCAGCTCTCTAACTTTGTGAAATAAAACAAACAGAAATCTGATTCGTAAATTCTATGGCTCCAAAATCCCACAGTTTGAATCAATATTTTATTAATTTGATACTTAGAAACTATAAAAGGCCTCTCCAAAAACTTCCATGAGCTCTTCTCATGTGCCTCCTTGATTTATATTTATCCTGCTTGGCATAGCAGCCTACTTGATAAAACCCTGCCCGTTTGAAAAACAAGCGGTTAAGGACTCTGTCTTTTTATTGAAAAAAAAGCACTCATATGCATTAAATCTGTCTGGGGGGCTGTCAGCCTCTACAACTGCTCACAAAAATTATTGAATTGATTCCCTAAAAAAACCTCATCCACCGTCTCATTCTTTTTTTACAGGATTCTATCGGGCTATATTTGAGTGGAGACCTTTTACGTACACCAGCCGATTATCTTACAGCGCGTACTTACTGCACGTTGCTTTCATCAGGGCTGAAATCGTTTCGACAATCGCCGTTCACAGAATATCAATTATTTCAGTCGTAAGTTATGTATTATTTAGTACTACAGTCTTGATTTCGACAAGGAAGCAGGTAGCAATCGACTATTTTTGTATACAGAAGTGATACACAACACATATAACTTTATTACTAGTTGATCGCTAACCGCTCATTCTCACTTCTCGCTAATCACCAGCAGTGGGATGGGTGTTGAGACTAGCATGACGGTTAAATGTAACATTGCAAGTCGTTGATCCTATTACGGACGGTACTGTACTGGTCCTTTAGTACGTTCAATGTTCGTAAAGTTTAAGTCATTGCCATTAACTGGTCACAAATACATCTTTTCTTACCCTGGAATTCAATCCAACATCTTGACTCAAATGTCATTATACTTTCTTATAGTTCCTGAAAGGCTGCACGATAATTATGGGCACATTCATAGCTACATTCTTTTTCTGGATGTTGGTTGAAACGCCTTTCGCAAATCTTACTGGACAAATCTTTAAGAAACCTGCAACACCACCTATTGAAGATAAGAAAGAGGCTGTTAAGGAAATAAAGAAAGCAGAAGGCGAGAATAGAACAGAGATGACTCAAACACAAGTAGAAGATGGTACTATTGCTGTAAAAGTATGAACCTAAGTGTAACATAAGTGTCTGTATCTGTAATCCTCAAAGTGCATTGAGTACACCCACTTTTGCCAGTAGGCATACGCGATTGGCGAAACGTTGGTATTTTAGGCCCACGGAAAAAGGGACTATTGTCAATTGGGACTCATCAATCTAGATTTCTTGCTAATAATATATGAAAAAAATACAAATTGTTTCATTGCTATTTTACATTTTTGGTTTGTGATAAATAAATATGATTTCTTGCCAACTGTCTTTTCCTTTTTTTATCATCAAAGTTTTGACGATAGTTTTAAATTTTATTAGACCAAACTTCACAGCGTTTTTTTCCAGGTGCACCACGGAAGGTTATATTCCGTAGGTAAAAGCTCTTCCAGGTGTTTTCCTATAATTTATATCGGGCATCAGCAACGTTTTGAAAGGATTAAAAAAAAAATTGCCTGTTTTTTTATGCCGATGTTTTGGCCCTAGGGCGCCACATAGTAAATGTCGACTCTTGTTTGTGTTTCTCCACTTTGCTTGCAATTTCCTTTCTGACATGTGGATGATATTTATAATCTATGATATTTCCTAGTCTTTATGTAAGTTGGCTTTTTTTTATTTCGCTAAAACGACGAAATGATAGAAAGGTGTAGACCTTTCTATCATTTCGTCGTTTTAGCGAAATCTGCATAATCTCCCGAGCCGTCAGGGCTGTGCGCGAGTATTTCCTTGCCCCGAGTCACCGCATTATCGTTCGGGGGATCAGAAAGAATTGGGGGAAGCTATGGTGGAAGCCGGGTCATTATGTTTTGTAATGTGGTGATTATAGGACGGTTTTGGGTGTTAAATGAGTGATTTAAAAGACAATTTTTTTCGTTTATTTTGTAATATCAACATTATCTTGGTGTTAAAAAATGCAGAAATTCGTAAAAGTTGTTTGGCGCCGAACAGGGTCACGCCAGGTTGCCCTTACGAGTCCTACCACCACCACTGTCACCGTAGGTTACAGGCAGTCTGTGCGCGAGTAGCGAGTGAATTTCAAATGTACTCATTAAGCCTTTTCATTTGATACCCATGTTGACACTGACTACTTTATTTTATTTATGTTGATAAAATAAAAGATACTTCTTGATGTACAGGGTTTTATTGTAGACAGACACACAGTAGTACACAGACGGGTCTCGGTAGGTACAGTGACAGAATGAATGACCGGAAGCATACACCATATTTGTATCATAGATAATATAATTACTAGTGGTGTACCTACATACTAACTATTGTACTAATTAGTGATGTCACAACAAGAAACAGGCAAAGTAGCTTGTAAAAGCTATATAATGTATATATATTTCAAATATGCTCATCAAGCCCTTTAATTTGATACCCATGGCGATACTGTGCGATTTTTTTTATACCATATTGGATTTGGTGACACGTCACCTACCCTGGTGACGTGTCACCAAATCCAATATGGCGCCCTCTAGGGGATGTAAAGTAGTAACCGAAAAAAAATCGCACAGTATCGCCATGGGTATCAAATTAAAGGGCTTGATGAGCATAATATTTGAAAACTAGCGGACAACTGAGACGCTTCTAACGACACCTCATTTGTCATGTAATGATAAGTAGTTTAGAAGTTATGAGGGAACAGACAAACATACATATACAAACATACGTACCGGTCAAAATCATAACCCTACTTTTGGCTTTGCCGTAGTCGGGTAAAAATAAAGTTGATTTTAGAATATTGGAGACCGTTGAAAAATGCTAAAATAATAGAAGTTGAAGGCAAATTAAGTTTAAAATAAATATTCACAAAATCGCAACCTTCAACAGAAATTCATTTCAGAAACCCAAACGTGTACAGTTGAAAATAGCAAAGATTACTTGCACCAACAAATAGCGTCGGTAGCAGATTGTATTCCTGCGTGAATTAATCTCAGACTAGATACAGATCGGTGCATGACGGGGACCTGTGTTGAAGGATTACATCCTAGTAGCGCTGTGTTACTGCTTTTGGGGATCCGCGCCACAAAACTTGAAGAAAGAAACCTTTTTAATTCAGAGAGGAATTCGGAATGTGCGGCTGACCTTTTTTTAACCGACTACAAAGAAAGAAGGAGGTTGTCAATTCAACTGTATTTTTTTAATGTTACAACTGGATGATTTGATGATTCTCTTTTTGGTCGATGCAGATGACAAGAATTTGGGTTGAATGTTTTAACTAAAAATAGTAAAAATAAAACTTGAAAAAAAAAAACAATAAACGCCTTCAAAAACCACCACAAAAAAGTGTAAAATATCTTATCTTTCTTTCTTTAAAACAAAGCCACTTCCAAAAGATTTTTTTTTTGTGGTGGTTTTTTTAGGTGATATAGTCATCAAATGAGACATTTCAACCTGGGATAGTGGAAGGGACTGTCAGACTCGTACCGACTAAAATTCACCGTGTTTATTCAATTGCCCTTTTTTTTGCGCGGTAAAATCATCAAATGAGTCCTCCCGCCCAGGGTGGGACCGGAAGGACTGTCAGACTTGTACTGACTTAAATCCACGTACCAGGGTCACGGTTACCAGGTGAGACAGTCGCGCGACCCCGGCAGGCTTTGGCCCTGCTAGGGGGCCCCGTCAGATTGCTGACAGCACTTTGAGGCGCGCGTGGAACACAACGCGCCGTCGACCCGGGCATGGTCCATGGTCGGGCGGCGAGTTGCCCTTTACTCGCCGCCCGCATGCCCGCGCCTATGGTGGCCGGAGATCGTCTTGCGACGTCCGTTGCCGTGGGCGTCTCCCGCGATGGCTGCGTCTTGAGGTGGACGCTGTCCTCTCCCTCACGCGTCCCGCCTCCTTCTTTGCTAGCAAGACTGCTTCGCAGAAGAAGGCGACCGCTTCCCATTCCGTCTCGCCCCGCAGCATGGCCTCGACCAGTGCCGGGCGCGAGAGGTCGCCGCCTATCGGTTCCGTGAGGACACGGCGCTGCTCTGCCCAAGCGGGGCAGTCCTGCACCGTATGCTCCACCGTGTCCTCTGGGCGATAAGTATTTTGATGGGCAACTACGGAACCCTACACTGTGCGTGGCCCGACATGCACTTGGCCGGTTTTTTTTTTATTTGTTCACGCTAATAAATAAGCCGGAATGAAAATCACAGGACATCTGTTGTTTGACACTCTAATCAGCACTTGATATTTAAGAAAAAAAATACTAATTTATTTGTTTAGTTAATTTAGTTAATTAGATTTGTTCTTTACGATACGGTTGGCGCAGTGCCTGAGCGATAGGACTACTGCGCAACGTGTCGCGGGTTCGATTCCCGCACGGAACAAATATTTGTATGATCTACAAGTAGTTGTTCCGGGTCTGGGTGTTTGTGCATGTGAGTTTATATGTTTGTAAACGCACCCACGACACAGGAGAAAGTCCTAGTATGGCGCAAATAAAAAAAATGTTTTTTTTTAATAACGGTAATTCTTTTTTTTTGCACTTCCTGTTTTTCTTCCAGCCCGCTCCGTGTGAAAGCTCAACTGCAACATCTGTGATACAGAACCCGCACACTGCAAGCTGGACTCGTTCTTACCCAATTTTTTATATGAAATACACCGCTTTTCATATTAAAATTATGTTCAGAATAGAAGAACGTGTTTTGTAGTTAGTTGGTGGGTTTAGTTGAGATTTAACGGAATAGTTTTTGTTCATCCATCTAGGTTTGTTTCAGATTAGTTCGTGGATAGCGTGGGAGGAATGGATGGATTAAATTATTATGTTTCTGTTAAGGCGTGTTCAACCAAAACGCTGCGCGACCCGTTTTTTGGGCAGTTTTGTAGAGCTATCTAATTCTTATTTAAAAGAAATACCAAAATCAACATAAAGATATTTTTAAAGAAACGAAAAATTCAGTTGCGAGCAGGGTTCGAACCTGCGTCTTCTGGATAGGTACTCCAGACGCCTTAACCACTCGGCCATCGCAACCACTACTCACAAAGCTGAATTTCTCGTTTCCTTGTTTTTTGAACGCTGTTTACACAATATCAACATACATCAACATGTTTTTTTTTCATAATCTTCATTTCTTATTGGTATATTTTTTATTAATAAATCTTCATTTAATGAAACAAATTATAAACTAGTCTAGTAAAGGAGTCTCGTCGTCGCGGTTACTGCTAAACATGAAATCTTAGGTACGATTCCGAAAAAGTTAGACTGATTTAGTAAATTCGGAATTTCGTTAGAGCAAAAGTAATGGCTGTGTGAGGACCGTGGGAGAACTCATTTGATGATTATACCACGATAAAAAAATGGCTTTAAAATAAAACGCTTATATTACAGTTTACAGACTTTAGCTCTGAAAACAATGATGGCACGCTTAGTCACAGCAAAACCGTCTCATAGTAAATGTAAACATAGTGTATCTCCTCCTGAATAATCTGTGTCTAGAACGGCTTAGACTGTTTTCTTGCTAGAGTAGCTGTTTTAGCTAGTAGCAGGTATTAGAATCTACTCCGTGAAAACTGAAATTATTTCACTCATTCACTGACAAAGTGACAACACTTTAAACATAAAGCGCCAAAATACCTAACTATTATAATTATTAAAATATATAATTACATTTTATTTTGATACATCTCAATAAAATGTTTATTTTCTTCTATGAAATAAAACAGAAATTAATCAAACTGAATGATTTATTTTTACTTAATTTAACAACGCGTTATTAATCGTTCTCAAAGATAGAAAATAATTTACGAAAATAAAAGTTTTCTTTATTGTTTAGACGAATTGAGCCGTTATTAAAAACGAGCCATTTAGTCACAAATGGTATAAAATCATTTTTATTTATGTTCACTCTCATAAATGAGAAGAAAGATAAATGTGCTTTTTAAAAGCTCAAAAATAAATTACATATTGTCGTCATAAAATATCACCAAAAACAAACATAACTTGATATTGTTGTCAACAAAATAAACACACATTCTAAAAAAAAGTAATTTTACATAAATTGAAAGTTCGACAGCACTTTATAAAGTACACGAAAGTGCACACTTTATTATAAAAGTTTAAATTCATCAAAAAATAATGTAATCTTGCTAAGTTTATTAAATAAAAACTTTATAATCAATAAACTCATCTACTAACAATGGATAAGGTTACGTCCACATTGTCACGCAGTTTGACAACGATTTTATGTTTTACTAAACCCTAAACAGAGTATTAAATCTTGAATATACTTCATAACAATGCAGTGAAATTGCAGACACTCGTACAGATATCATGTTGTAGCGTGTAAGGAGTACAGCTGTAGCGACGTGGGAAGAAAGCCGATGCATCGACGGCATTGGTCCTTTGAGAATTTGTACGAGTATCATTGGATCTGTATTGTGTTCGACGAACGATAATATGAGAGAGGGGGAAAGAACTTGAATGGTAGGTATTATAAAGATTAAATTATTTACAGAATGTTTAATTATTTTAACCTTTACCTACACGCGTTGTTTTTTGGAAACTTTTACAGAAGTATCCCCATTAAATATTTGACCCGTATTTTTTGAACATTACGTTAACATCAATTCAGATTCTAAGGCAGTGCGAGCGTACGGCGAGTAATGGGTGACTCGCTATCTGATCATGGGCCATGCCTGGGTCGACGCCGCGTCGACAAGCACTATTATTATTATTTCAAACTGCAACTAAATAATATTGATGGCGTTCAGACCCGCCGACACAGCACGCAGACAGAATCCAGCGGTCCACGTGTCTATCTTTTAACTCTTCACCCAAATTTTCAACGTCAAAAAGAAAAGCCAACAGCAACTTAAGGCACTTCGGTAATTTCCGCTCACGCGGCGTTGTGATCGTACATGCGCCTTAACCTAAATCAAGTCAGCACACAACAATCAAGTGAGTCAGCATCTACATTCAACGTAAATATTCAACACGGATCTGAAGCTGGTCGTGTCGCAACATGACCCCACAAATTGAGTAGAAACATGGCGCCTGCATTGAATGGGAACTAGACGTTAGTTTTCTTGCCACGTACATATTGTACGCAGCCTGTGAGCCACAAACACGCTATCCGTACTGCAATTTCGTTGCAAAGATGGTGTGTCGTAGGCTGATCGTTGAATTAGCCATATCGTGGTATGCCTAGACACCCCGGGTAGTAAAAAGTCGCGCTAACGGGCTGTTTATTTATTTTTTGCCACCAACTTCCGCAAGATAAGTTATTTTACACTTTTTTGTAGTGGTTTTTGAAGACGGGTAGTGTGTTCGAATGCTTAAAAACTACAGAACCAAACTGAAAGATTTTTTATAGGACCGACAGATATACTGCATCGAACAAAAAGTATCATCAAAATCAGTTCACCCAGTCGTAACTTATGAGGAAAAAAACACTAAAAAATAATAACAGTCAAATTGAGAACCTCCTCCATTTTTTGAAGTCGGTTAATAATGTATTTTTTATCAATAATGCCTAGTTTCGCATCCACTGAACACACTCCGACTAGGACAGGTTAAGTAAGAAGGGGATGATACCCTTCGTGGTTATTTTATTTTAAAGCAGAAGAAGGAGCGCCGTTTAGCGGGGTACTAAGTATACACCGTTTTATATCGAGCCTCACATTGATTCTACGACAAAAATATGTTATTCTAGGCCTTATTTACTGGACACATCCTGAAGAACCGACGGATTACGATATGCCTAGCCATATCACGATGTGGCTTGTTCAACGATCGGCCGGCGACATATAGAATAACGTTTGGCTTGGAGACGAACTGTATTTTGTGTTGAATAGCTGTTGTGGAATTATATTTTGTTTCCTGTCTGGCAGCACAAAGACCAGAGGAGAGACTAAGAAAGGTCCTCTCTGTGAGAGGGATTGGTAATTATATACCTTTTGAGCTCAGTGCAATTCTGTTGTATATTCCATTAGGCCTTCGAATTTGTTGGAGGTCAGAATCAACAGTGGCAACCACCAGAAAAGCGCCGAGACAATGAAGCTCGACGTGTCCCGGAGAGTGTTTGTTGGGTGTCAGTTCAAAACCATCCAATCATTTCATCAAATCGTTTCCTGATGAGACAGTACCGCGATCCCGGCAGGCTTTGGCCCTTTAAGGGGGGCCTCATCAGATTGCTGACAGCTCTTTAAGGCGCGCGTGAAACACGCGCGCCGGCGGACGGCGAGTCACCCACTCACACCGTCCGCATGCCCGCGCCTACAGTGGCCGGAAATCGCCTCGCGACGTCTGATGCCGTGGGCGTCTCCGGCATGGGTACAACCTTCGCTAGTCACAACTGCTTCCTATTCGCCTTTAAATTCCATATTACAAGAAAATGCTACAAAGAAATCAAAATTTTAATTCTACCCACTTTTTTTCTTTCAACTTTGAACTTTGTTGGCAAGTTTTCAGCACCCCTCAAAGAAAAAAGACGGTTTTTCTTTGATTTCTTGTTTCTGAATTACAAATTCCTCACCTTCCCTTTGTAACCCTCCCCCAACATAAACAAAATGATTTACATGAAAGTACAAGCGTCCGCCAATCACACGTCTGTCCCACGTCACGGTTGCCACTTTACTGCGGAAATGTGAAAGAAATTACATTTTGTGGGTAGTTGTCACAAACAACTATTATTGTTAAAATGTCACTTATTTGTTCTTTTTTCATTTTGTAATGCGAGGAAGTATTAAGAAATATTTTGTATTATTTTATGAATGAAACTGAATTGTTTTCTCACTCACAAATTGGTCCTGCCAAATACACGGATACAAGGAAATAGCGTTTATTGCCCGTGGTACTACCCGTTGTACTACCAGTAGTACCACGGGAAAAAAATTACCCGTGGTACTACTCACTTATTTTATATTATTATAGATTAATTATTCACAGTTCTCTGTATAATCTTGCGTATACCATCTCCTTATTACTTTGCAACAGTTTTTTTTTTAGTTTTTAAAATTGTCAAATGAGGCCTCTCGCCCTGTGTGGAATGAAAGGGAATGTCGAACTCGTACTGATTAAAATTTACCGTGTTCCTTTAATTACCCTTTTCATTGCAGGGTCACGGTTAACTATGTAGACAGTCCCGCGACCCTGGCATTGTAAACGAGTAGTACCACGGGCAAATTAAAATTTCCCGTGGTACTACTAGATCGCTTGGTAGTACCATGGGTATTTTTTTTTTCCCGTGGTACTACTGGTAGTACAACGGGTAGTACCTATCACGGGCAATAAACGGGAATAGGGAGTAATAGTTCGTTACAGAACGCTTACTTTTGTATTGTGTAACGTAACGAAAGAAAAAATTAAGTGATACTATTATTACCTACAATATGAGCATTTGAAAAACATGGAGCCTTTGTTATAATTATAAATTGCAACTATTTTCTAATATTCACTTTAAGGCGATTTTCACACTGCCCCGCATCATGCTGCATATTGCGTGTCGACGCACCTACGCGCGTTCCTGCGGGAGTGCAGATCTGCATCATCGTGCGGGTTTTTTCGCACTCACGCGCGTAGGTACGTTTTGTAGATTTACGCACGGCGGCTCTCATTTAGGCGATTCACACACTGCCCCGCATGATGCAGCGTAGCGAGTGGATGCGTGTTCTTCCGTTGCTTGTAAGTATCTCCGTTTGTATGGAAAACACGCACAGTCTAACACACAGAAAATGCATCCACGCGCGTTCATGCGGATCACGCGCATACACGCGGAGAAAGATGCACCCCCGCGCGTAGGTGCGGGGCGAGACGCAAGGTATAGCACACCGAATCCCGCAGTGCCGGGCGTGATTTTGAATGGGCGTGACGTGTGTGTTTGTGTGTGACTACAGAGAACGGCGAATAAATGAGAGTACGTGAATCTACAAAACGCACCTACGCGCGTGAGTGCGCAAAAAACCCGCACGATGATGCAGATCTGCACTCCCGCAGGAACGCGCGTAGTTGCGTCGACACGCAATATGCAGCATGATGCGGGGCAGTGTGAAAATCGCCTTATTCGCCGTTCTCTGTGGTCACACACAAACACACACGTCACGCCCATTCAAAATCACGCGCGGCTCTGCGGGATTCGGTGTGCCATACCTTGCGTCTCGCCCCGCACCTAGGCGCGGGGGTGCATGTTTCTCCGCGTGTATGCGCGTGATCCGCATGAACGCGCGTTGATGCATTTTCTGTGTGTTAGACTGTGCGTGTTTTCCATACAAACGGAGATACTTACAAGCAACGGAAGAACACGCATCCACGCGCTACGCTGCATCATGCGGGGCAGTGTGAGAATCGCCTAAAAACGCGTGATGCAAAATGTCAAAGGCTTTTACTATTTCATTGGCTTCTTGAAACGGCCATTTTTAGACCGTTGACGGGTCTTAGCAATATTCCCAATGATTCACTTCGTGAATTTTCCTCAATGTCATTAGTATATAATTCTTGGATGGATTGAACCTTCTTGGAGAGTATAGTAACCAGCTAATGCTCAGTCATTGCTATATAGTCTGTATTCAGATATGAGAAGCAATTCAGTGTGTGTTACGAATTTTAGTAGAATTGCTAATGACGTTGCTGAAAATTCAAGTAATCCACTCTTAGGAATATTGCTTAAAGTAGCCCTTTAGACCCGCAGAACGCTACGTACTATTTACGTGATATTTTTATTTTGTCTTGTGCGTCTAATAAAAACCGTTTTTTTCTTTCTTTATAGACACAATAAATTATTGATAAGAGATGAAGAAGAACTCGTCACCATTGTTTTTTCGATAACATAAACTGCAATCTAGTTAACAGAATCACCCCTTATACTTTAAAAACCCATTAAAACTATAACCAATGAAATCATAAATATATCCCTCCAGATTTACAATGCTCTGGTTTGAACACCAGTACACCGTTTATGCTTCCCTTACGTGACTCGACCAGCATCGGCCGGCTTATATAGAAAAATATAACGCTTGTTTCTTTTATTTTAACTCGTGTTGGTCCACTGGCTTTGTTTGGGTACGCAGGGACTACGCAGGGTCTACATATGATTTATGGGCAGTTGTTGAATTGGTTTTTTTTAAGGACAGTGTTTGATGAGTCTGTCGTACGTTTTGAAATATTGTGTTAAGCAAATTCCATTCGGTTTGCTGTTAAAAGATTTTTTTTCTTTTCACTACTTCTGCAAAATTGTCAAAATAAATTTTATTACTAAATGTGCTTTCTCGTAGCAATAGGCAAATCAAAATTGCATTTGTTTTACACCGCATAAGACGTGGAGGAAAAAAGTTAGATCTTGCTGACCTTGAATGCGATGGCCGTATTAGTAACGTCTAGTGTACCGAATCAGAAGTTCGTAGGAAAATTCGTAGAAAAATTGGAAACAAACATGGATGACATGTGAAAAAATGGATACAAACATTTAAAATGTCACTTACGGGATACCTTCCGTGATTCAATATTTCTTTGAGTTCCCGATATTTCGACGCTGTTGCAAGCGCCATGATCGCGGGTTGACTGGAGAATGTGGATGGATGAAAGCAGTGTTGGAATCAAATATGGCTAAAAACTCACCGATCTTGCGATCTTTTTCTGATTCGTGACTTCCATGTTTTTTTCCCAAGTAAAAAGGGTAAAAAGTTCAATCATCTCTTATACTAGGTATCGCGTATTTAGGTATAAGTACTTATAACAAACTATTCTTGTGAACTCAATCGTTCACGTTCAGGCACATTAGTCTTGCTTGGAAGATCATAGAGACGTTAGTGATGTGCAATAAGACGAAAGATATGAAACGCATTCAGTCGTTTCTTAGTTCCTTTTGGATTGCACACTAGAATAGAAAGAATGTTATACTTACTCGGAATATCGCTTGAATTGTAAGGTATTTTAAAATTTAACTTAATACTATAAATGCGAAAGTTTGAATGGATGGATGTTACTCAATCTATGGCTATTAAATAGTTGGAAGTAAATAGTGTGGAATAATAAATAGGATAAAGGATACTGTTCGTCCCGTAGTTATATAAATAAATAAATAAATAAATATTCCTAGGGTAATATTTAAAATTTTGAGCATTTACGGAAGGTTGCGTAGATCGGAAGATACCGCTTGAGCAAAGCTGCATTAATTTTTTAGCTTTAGTTTTTTTAATTAACAATCATTTATAACATTTTTATCAAATTAAGGATAACTGTCATAAAAATCTATCAGTTTCAAACCATTTAAGTTTTAATCCTTTACTTAACACATCAATATGATTAGTAATTTCTAAACTCTCACCAACTCAAACCACTATTCTATTACGTCATTGGATCCTTCATCCCGGAGATTATCGCCGCACTATTCCCGGGATTTTTCCCGGACTCCGGGGAAGGAACCGCCGAGATTTATTAGAATAGGGGGCCGGATGTGCTGATATGTAATTTATGAGGCAAAACTGTGGCAAGCGGATTTCTTTAATGATAAGATCCGGGAGTCCACCATTTGGTAGTTTGTTAGTTTAATAGATGACCGTTTTAGAGTTAAACTTAGTTTATTTGTAAACTCGTTATCGTTACAACTCAAAATGTATCCCATGGGAACATGAAATCGGGATAAAAACTATCCCGCGTGAGAGAGAGGACAGCTTCTTCTTCCCAGCCGTCCACGGCGAAGGACGTCGACTCGCTGTCCGACCATGGATTATGCCCGGGTCGACGGCGTGTTGTTTTCCACGCGCGCCTCAGAGTGTCAGCATAATGACATGAAAGCCTGCTGGGATCGCGGGACTCATCGAATTACCAAGACCATGGAACGTAAAGGGCTATTGAAGGACACCGTGGATTTTAGTCAGTATGAGTCTGACAGTCCATCCCGCCCTGCCCTGGATGGGAGGTCTCATTTGATGATTTCACCACGATAAAAAAAAAATATAGAATGAAACTTTTATAAATTGGTAAATTGAAATACGAAGTCAAACCTTGAATTGGAATAAAACTTAATCACCCGTACGTTAGAATATTGAATGTTCAGATTCCTAGTAGATCTAGTAGAATTGAAGCCAGAAAGGTAAAAAAATATTCCCTCCGTTCGATTCCCACGTAAAACAAGTAATCATCTCCAAGGAAACATTCAAAAAGCGTGGCGCTCACTCACATTTATAAAAAGGTAGCTTCAAGAAAAACGTTTTGTTTTGAAAACCTTGACTTTATTTTTCTAAAACTACATTCCATAAAAGTTATCATTATTAGGTATCAAAACTGAAAAAAGCAGTCCTAATAATAGTAGGTACATTATCATTATTTTATATCCAAAGTTTTACACACAGTCACACAAAATTATAAAATAAAAAACATTTCAATGAAACGTTATTTATAAACTCGAATCAAGTCCTACAAACCACAGTTTTAAAACACGAATTCGAAAACGCAATTCAAAAAGTGAATATAAAACTATTTATAAAACCAGCCACTATTTTCGCACTAAAAAGTTTTATAACATTTGAAAAATATTTGTTGGTACATAAATATAGTTTGGAATCTGGGGGTCTAATATCTAAAAGTCCATGAACGAAGACACGGGTACGGATACGGATATACGAACGTAACTAGGGTCAAAATCAAAGTGGACGGAGAATACGACTGAAGTACTTTTGACGAGGCGGGTGCTATTGTATAAGTCATTACATCAAATTGCATTAAAAAATTGAGTACATACATACATTTTTCACAGGTCATGAATGGCGGCGCGGTCTCAAAGGAGCTATCTGTCAAATCGAAATATCATTCATTCTAAGTTCGGGCTCGTTGTCAAAATGCCCGTAACTAACGGCAAAACACGGGTTTCGTGTTTAGAGATTAGACCCCCTGTTGTGACGCATGATTCGCGATATAAAACTTGTAGAATATTTTATTAATATCTTTAAGAGCTAGCTGAAGGCATTGTGGAGATTTTTGCATATTGCATAGAATTCAGGGTATTGATGCGCTATTCCGACACTGTAACGAATTCCTTCAGAGTGTGTTTGGTCCAAGTTAAGAAGACTTGCGAGGTACTTACTGATTTTTTTTGTTTTATACAATTTGGAGATTTTATCGTTAGAAGTAGACAATATAAAGAAGTAATAATTTTCCACGAGGACTGAAAACAATAAGACTTTTCAAATATTATCTAAAATATATCTAGCCTTTATATAACTTAATATTTTTTTTGCAAAGTCATTAAAACCATTTGCAAGTTTCTATTAATAATAATATTTTCCCGATGGAAAATACCATTCCGACATTAACTTGTCTGTTAAATTATAAACTAGCAGTTTGAACTACATTCCTTCTATTTCTCGCCCCTGAAGTCCATTATTAAACTATGAATTTAAGACAAGACTGTAATATTAATAATTCACCTTGTCTTTTGATTACTTTGTCACTTATTCACAACCAGCTGATTCAAAATATTTTATTCCCAAGGTAATAATTTACTACACAGAAATTATTTTATCGTCAACATTATTTTGGTTTAACATTTCATTGATTTATAAATGTTTATGTGCTTTGGTTTTTATCGCTGCATCAATAAAATAGTATGTGTCACAGAAATTATTAGGGGTTGTTATTTTAATCGAACTAGCACTTTATTCTGATTTGTGTTGTAGCTTTTCTTAATGTGGGTTTGTTTTAATATCATAAAAGCTATTTTGTCATTTTCGTATTCTATTTACTCTCTTTTTTTTAAGCTATTGCATAGCTTTTATCGCGGGCTCTGAGCGCAGCGCGGCGACCGAATCAAAAAAATTCCAAAAACCTAACGAAAATACCTGACACCACGCATCGATTAACATCGTTTCAGTTCGAAAGACTTCGGCAATCATTAAAATATCCGTCATAAAAACAATTTACTTTTTCTTACTGATTCTAAACGGCCAGCTACAAAAGGAGTTTTCACAATGAAACCTATTTATAAATTTCTCCTACAACAAAGAAGTTCTTTGTTACAGTAGTGCACTACAAACATTTTAAATCTCAAATAATAATAATGTAAAACTCAAAGGTGACTGATATTGTGATCTATCAACGCACAGCCCAAACCACTGAACGGATCGGGCTGAAATTTGGCATGCAGGTAGATGTTATGACGTAGGCATCCGCTAAGAAAGGATTTTGATCAATTCTACCCCCAAGGGGATAAAATAGGGGATGAAAGTTTGTATGAAAATTTATCAATTTTAAACCGATCGGTCTGAGACTTTGCATGCATAAAGCTACTATGACGTAGGCATCTCCTAAGAAAGGATTTTGATAAATACTACCCTTAAGGGGATAAAATAGGGGATGAAACTTTTGGAGAAATCTTCTTAAATTTTTGACTGATTACGCGAGCAAAGCCGCGGGCAAAAGCTAGTGAAGTATATTCTCGTTAAATATACGCGGTCGGCGATTTTATTCTTAAAAAAAAATTGTATGCAATAGCTTCACCGCGGCAGTCTCCGAGTGTCACATGTATTTTTTTTGTCATACTATGGCCATCCAAAGCTGAATTTAGGGCTCTTTAATTTTTTTGTTTGGTGGATTTTTATTATGGCTATCCAGTTTATTAACGATAGGTTCCAAACCTAGTTCCCTAAAAATAAATTCGACGACTTTAATTTATTTATCAAATAACAACTCAATTTCTTTGCTTTGTCAAAAAACAACGAAAATCGCGGGCATAATAAATGAAATTTTCTTTCAAATGCATATTTGATATTTTTTTGCTTCAATAATTATTATAGCCATTGGAATATAATCCAGGAAAGTTGAGACAACCCTCAGAGCGTCCGCTAAAGATGCTAAGAGCTGGTATAAAAAACTTTATTATCCAATCATTTTTGTTGTAGTAAAATTATCAGATGAGTCGTCTCTCTTTGGGCGAAGCAGAAAGGATTGTCAGGCTCTTCCGGGCTAAAAATCTACACTGTGCTTTTTATTTTTTACTTGTTAAAATCGGCAAATAAGCCCCGCCACCCAGGGCGGGATGCGAGGGACTGTCAGACTGACACTGACCACGGTGTCCATAGTCCATTCCAGGGTCACGCGGTTACCTGATAAAAGAGTCCTCTGACCCCAGCAGGCTTTGGCCTTTTTAGGGGCTCTCCTCTAGATTGACCCCTCCATCATGCTGACAGCTCTAGAAAGGCACCCTTTTTAGATAACTCAGCGACTCTGTGATTTTTAGCTTTGGTCATAGTGTGTGTCCACACTGGAAGCCTAGCGCGGCGGAGGTGGCGGGCGCGGTGGCTGGCGCGGCGGCGGGCGCGATACGTGTCCACACTGCCGATCAAGCGTTTGTTTTTGTTGCGGCGACTTCAGGTGTTGCAAACCGGTGGTATCAGTAGTTTCTATAAATCTTGTTTAAAGAAATTCATTTAAAAAAAAATTATAGGTTATTTAAGACTGTATACAACTAAATTATCAATCATTCTACATTTTTCTACTCAAGTACGGTAAAAATAATTTAAATATGTACAAAAACATCCAACGGTAGTACTTTAGTGCATGTTCTGGTGACTAGATGGCGCTACTAAAAGACCGAAAAGGTTTGATACACCTGCCACCTACTCGTTGTATCGGTTGTTGCCTAGCAACGCCTAGGCTCGCAAAATCGCTTGTAGCCTCAGAACAATAAAGCCATCGCGCTAGACCCCCGCCCCGCCTTAGTCACTTCAGTGTGGCCACGAGATAACATACAAGCGAGTAGACACCGTACCCGCTTGTATTGTAGCTGACGCGTTTACCTTGGACCACCTTGTAAAACGCATACAGCGAAATGAAATATCCAATATTCATACGTCGATGAATATTTGATATCCTTTGAATTGGCACGTGCTCAATAATTAAAGATCTAATGATATTATGTTTGTTTTAGTGATGTTTAGAATAACTCATTATGAATTTAAATGTTAACTATATTCGCATATTACAAAATTTTGTTAGGTAAACTTTCAGATGGAGTTCACGCGATTTCCAACTTTAAATTCAAGTGGGATAAAGTCTAGATTTAGTTAAAAACGATTTTACGATCGTCTACAGCCTAAGTGGATATTTGGGTAACCCAATTACTCAATTTATATAGAAGAGCGTTTAGGTACCTAAATACCCTTTAAAAGGTACAAAAAGGTTATATTCACTGACATACCCACTGACATTATGTACCCGTGTAACACAAAATTGAATAATAAACATTTTAGTTTTAGAGTTTCAAATAGGTAATTGGCTCTCTGAACGTTAAAATTATACAACTTCTTGTTTTTTTTTTTTCATAGATTTTCATATTTAAAGGAGATGGAGGAGGAAAGTGTTGGAGTCAGCAAGGAGACACCCCGTCCGTGGTCTCTCCACGCCTGAGTTTACGGAATTCAAGCAGCCAACCAACTACCAATGGTCAGAGAAGCGAGGTTAATAAGTGTCGAATCAATTTTAGAACAAAATTCCAAGCCTTTGATTTTCCAGCCATTAAAGAAATAGCTGGAAAATTAAAAGCACCGTCAATAGTAGCAAAAGAGCGTAATGAATGAAAAAAAAAGAAACAAAAAGTTGTTCGGGTTCAATTAATAAAGGCCATGATTTGAGTGCTTTTTATTTTTAAAAACAAGTATTTTTCTGTACTACCTACTGAAAAGGGCTTTCTTTTTAATTGTTTGCGCGCCTGACTGTACTGAAACAATAATTACTTCGCAGCTATGAACGACGATCGATTTATTTTTTAATTCATTCAAGAAAATTACATTTGTTCGAAATTGCTATTGAAGATCAATTTTGAACGTTTGAGATTGTGTGATGTTGGTGATTTTATAAGTTCGAAAAAAATATAGACAACCACTTTACACACAATTTATTATGAAATAAAAAAAATGAAAAAAGAATTTCCAGACACCAGTGACATCAAACTGCCCCAATTTGTTAGCTATTACAATAATATAGAAGGTTCCTGTTCGATAAGAATAATTTGAATGATTGTTTGGTACATAAATAATCTGGATTAACTCATAGGATACCTATTTTTTATCCTCACTTTATGTTCCCGTGGGATAATTATTTGAGTTGTAGCGGGTGAAATATCTGGTAATTATTATTATTTTAGAAGTTACAGGGACACACACACACATTTTACCACTTTGGAAGTGTCTCTCGCGCAAACTGTTCAGTTTAGAAAAAAAATATATGAGTAACCACAACATCATTTCTAAAGACCTATCCATAGATACCCCACACATATGCGTCATCTCCAAAAAGTAATGAAATCTAGACAAAGTCGTGCCAAGTCTAAGGTTCCTTACTGCGATTTCTTAATTATTATAATAATTAATGTTGTGTGACTTGGCCGTTGAAGGGCAACGGTACAAAACCAGGTGCTCCATGACACCATTGCACCAATCTTGACTTGTACCCAATAACCAACGGCCAATTAAGTCACACAACATTAACTATAAAAAAATATAGAAATCGCAGTAAGGAACCTTAGACTTTTTTTTTTTTTTTTATCGTGGTAAAATCATCAAATGAATCCTCCCACCCCGGGCAGGGCGGGAGGGACTGTCAGACTTGTACTGACTAAAATCCACGGTGTCCTTCAATAGCCCTTTATGTTCCGGGGTCACGGTAATGGTATAAGTCCCGCGACCCCGGCAGGCTTTGGCCCTCTAGAGAGGGGGCCCCGTCATTATGCTGACGCTCTTTGAGGCGCGCGTGGAACACAACGCGCCGTCGACCCGGGCATGGTCCATGGTCGGGCTGCGAGTTGCCCTTTAAAGGAACCTTAGACTTGGCACGAATTTGTCTAGATTTCATTACTTTTAGAGATAAATAAGCAGCTCTATCGAGACTTTGGCTAGTTTTTAGGGCTCCGTAGTCAACAAGGAACCCTTATAGTTTCGCCATGTCCGTCCGTCCGTCCGTCCGTCTGTCCGCAGCTTAGCTCAGAGACGCCCAGCACTAGAAAGCTGTAATTTGGTGTAAATATACGGATTTGTTGCGTCAAAAAAGTGGTAAAATAAAATCTCGTAAAATATTTTTTTTTAGGGTACCTCCTGTACACGTAAAGCGGGGATGTTTTTTTTTTCTCGCGTACCCCTTAGTGTGGGGTATCATTAAATAGGCCTTTAAAAAATATTGGTAGTTTCCATCAACAATTTTTTGATAAAAAGATTCGTTTGTGAAATATTAAGCTTTAAAGTGCTAATTTTTGCCCTACTCGAGTGTCCCCCCCCTCTACCAGCTAAACGGTTATGTTTGGGGGTGTGAAAAAATTTACAATAGTAGTATATATAACGAAGTTTAAACGAAAATTATCATGACTAAGTGGGCTTTACAAGTTTACGAGTAATAGTTGACCAACTTATAAAACGTACTGGGATAACATTTTCCTAAACAAAATGTATCGGAGAACAACTGCAAATGTAAGTTTGTCAACTTCATTTTTACAGCTATAATAGGTAGTGGAGTGGAGTGGAGTGCAGTGGAGTGGAGTGCAGTGGAGTGGAGTGGAGTGGAGTGGAGTGGAGTGGAGTGGAGTGGAGTGGAGCGGAGTTGAGTGGAGTGGAGTGGAGTGGAGTGGAGTGGAGCGGAGTGGAGTGGAGTGGAGCGGAGCGGAGTGGAGTGGAAGGGAGTGGAGCGGAGCGGAGCGGAGCGGAGCGGAGTGGAGTAGAGCGGAGTGGAGCGGAGTGGAGCGGAGTGGAGCGGAGTGGAGCGGAGTGGAGCGGAGTGGAGCGGAGTGGAGCGGAGTGGAGTGGGGTAGTGTGGGGTGGAGGGTCGAAAATCGCTTGAACCTTTTTAACAGGTTCATAGCGATTTTCGACGTGCCTTGACACCTTTCAAGTTTTTTTTTAATACGTCATAAATCGTAAACCTTTCAAAGTTGGAACCAACTACAAGAACTTTTATAGTATGTTATTACTTGCTGCTACGGAACCCTTTATGGGCGAGTCCGACTCGCTCTTGGCCGGTTTTTTTACAGAATGTTTTTAGTGGGATTGGATTCACAACAGTTTGATTACACTAAATTCTCTACTAGGGAAACTACATAGGAAGACAAATTTTCCGAAAGTCTTGATTATCACAGCATACAAATAATTAGAATTATCAACCTTCAGACACCAAGCCAAGACTCCTAAACCCAGTCACGGTCGTCAACAATGAGACGGATTGTTTGAATAAACATTTATTTCGAAGGAGATTTTACGAAACGTGACCACAGACAGACCGTCTGGTATTTCGTTATAACAGAATCCTTTTGTAAAATCTGTCTACAGCCTGTCTAGGTATAGACTAGCTTTCTTTGAAGAATAAAATGTTTTTATTTAATTTATGATTAGTGGGGCCTATAAGCCTAGAAAAAAAATTAGATAAGTATTTATTTATTATATAACTCCCACCATATACCTACTATTCCAATTTATAAATCAGTACGATTTACAAATTTGAATAGATTTTTTTCTATGCGAAATAACAATAATATTATATTCTTATTCTTAGGAATACAAAGCTAAAAAGATACAGCGTTTTTTTTTGGATATGATTGTATTAACTGGCCATTTCTTATTCGTAAGAGACTGATATGCATTAATTAATTATTATTAAGAGCCTGAGTTCTTTCTTTACAAGTAAAATCTTTAAAAAATTCTCTTACTTGTATCAATCCGAAACATTTTTTTAATTTTCTATTTTAGTTTATTGCAGAATATTACTTTGCCTTAGCCTCGTTTTAGCACTTCTAGCCTCTCTAGAATTAAAACCCCAGCTGCGACACAAGACATCAGAATGAATCACAGGAAAATACTCCTTATTTCCATCTAACAAATTCCCACTACGACGTAAATGCACATTTAAAATATCAAAATGAGATTTGGACTCAAAACTTTCTGTGAATCTAAAATTGAATTTCGCCGCGTTCCGGAGTGCCATTGTTCTTTAGATTCAAACTAAAGTGTTAAAATGACAGTTGGTTGCAACAAACAATTAGGAACTCTGGCTGGTGGAGATAGAGTTGAAGTTGGTTTGGTATGTATTTATGCTAGTTTGGCGCTTTTTAATCGGATTGCAGTTTGGAGACGCGAAGCAGGTATTTATAGTGTGTCTGAGTCCTGTCTTTATTTTTAAGGGACCGTCTTTGTAATCGCTCTGAAGTGTCTCTACAGTTTCTTGCATCTGCTAGAAAATGGTTTCTTTGTTCGCTGAATTTATATTATTTTTATGCCTCATTACTTGTCTGGCGTTCGTTGTTTGACTAAGATTGTAGAAACACCAATGTATTTATTGTTTAATTATATTTTTCGTTGAAGTGAAGTAGACGAAAAGAAAATGAAACTAAGGCATTAAAAATATGCTATCAATAAAGCACAATCATTCCATTTCATTCGAAATTCAATAATTTCATAAGTTTATTGAAATTCGTATGAACAAAACAATTTAATATAGGTATAGCTAATAGTGTCATGAAAAGAGAAGGAATTATTCTTGTGGTCACAAACCCTTGCTGAGTTTTCCTGCATCCTGTATGCAAACCTGGAATTTTGTGGCGGAATTAAAACTAAATATATTTTTCATAACATTTAATGTCATTAATTTCCACAAATTAACGCCTGATTCTATGTACAATTTACTTAACAGTTACTACTGTTCAAACAAGTCGCCCTAAGGTATTTTCCTTAAATGTTTTAAAACCTTTCTTTCTAAAATTGGTTTTACGAGTGCTTATAATTTACTTTTAAAAGCCTTTCAGCAATGTTTTATATTGGACCAAAAAATATATATTTTTGTTCATACTTGTATTTTACGGTTTATCAAATATTCATGGTTCCTTTTCCCATTATTTATTTACTTGTTTCAGATTGTGGTTTCTTTTTTAATCAAAAGTGTTTAGAAGTCTGTTTTTAATTTCCGCTACATTCTGATTAAGAATTAATTTTTATTCCCGTAAATATTAAATGACTTTTCGTAAGGTTTTTTGTAAAAAATTACGTCCTTCCAAAAGCACAAATCGTGTTGTAGAATTTTTATGTTGGTATTTTCCCATGTATTATTATCGGCCTTTAATGTTTCCACTGCTGGGACACAGGCCTCTCCTCTGTGGGAGGGAGTGGGCCGTAATCCGACACTCAGACCCGTTGCAGGTTGGTAGATGTCACATGTCTTCGATTTTTTGGTTTTAAGACATATCGGTTTCCTCAAGATTTTTTCGTGTGAGAGCAGTTGATGACATTAACCACGGCTGGGTTCGAACCACGACCTACAACTCGTAATTCGGGGCGTATCGGCCCCACTGGGTCATCACTACTTGTCTTCCTATATCCGGTATTTTAAGATACCTATGTCAAGACTTGTACTGACCCCGGCAGGCTTTAGCTCTTTAAGGGCTCTCCGTCAGATTGCTGACAGCTCTTTGAGCGATACAAACACTATGTGCCATCGACCCGAGTATGGTCCATGATCGGACGGCAAGACACCCATTACTCGCCTTTCGCATGCTCGCGAAAAAGAGATAATATCTCTTGAAAATGATTATGATTCCGCTGATCCAGCTGTTTAATCCATTTCCATAGTACACGTAGTAATCTTACTTCTATACGGGCCTAAATTTTAATCACCGATAGATTACATCACATCCAGATGGCAAGTTAATGATGTTCGAAGGTAATAACTTAGTCCTTACTTAGTAACTTATCACTACTTAGTAGTGCTTAGTTACGCCTACACTGTTTAAACGACTGTTTAAAAGCGTTCAAGTAGATGTAATTGTAAGTTCATTGTTTAGGAGTTTTAATTAGTTTTTGTTTCATCATCACCAACATTTGTCGTCGGATTTGTGCCACTCATCATTCACCATTAGTATTTGAATGTAGGTGTAGGTAAAAATGTATATTTAAGTTTTTTGCAAAAAATAAATCAATACACATAACTATATAAAAAAATAGTTTTCTGTTCGGCATTGCCTAAAAACTTGTTTTTTTTTTAACCATAAAAGTAACAAACGGGTTAAAGAACCGCTTGATGAACTGATGGATAGCAGTCACCGTAGCCAACATTTTTCCTACGTGTTTTTTCCAAGTTTTTATACACGCGGTATGGAGACAACGACTGTCGCAACCGAGGTTCGGGCACGCCGCAATCGCGGTGGCAAGACCCCTCTTTGAGGAGTGGCTGGAGTGACGTCACGGCGTCCTGAGCTATCGGATGACGCAGGTCCTCAGTGTCCTCACCGGTCACGGAAGTTTCGATTTCGTTTCCCCACGTTTTGAGTGGCCCCTCTCTCAGCCCCGTAGGGTTATTTCCTTATTTTTAGGACATTTAAAAACGTAGGTTGTTAGATTTTTTAAATCTATTAATTTTTTATCTTGGTAAAATCATCAAATGTATCCTCCCCCTCAGAGCGGGACGGGAAAGACTGTCAGACTCGTACCGACTAAAATCTACGGTATTCCTTCATTAGCCCTTTAAGTTCCAGGGACACGGTTACCTGATGAGATAGTCCCGGTAGATCCTTCAACACCTGAGTAACCGCTTGCGCGTTGCCGACCCTTCAATTTTTACTACGCACTTTATGAGGGTGTGAAGAAAGTAGGACAAAAATCAATTATAATAATTAACGCGACAAGTATTTCGGTGAAATGTGTGTACAAGGTAGGCCGCGTAGTTATCGGTGCAGTGATTGAATGAATGAACTGACTTTTCTTTACGCTGGACATATGCGAGTGGTTTTAAGTATATTTCAGGGACAAATGTAATATACTATACTAATAAAATTATCAAGATGAAGAGAAAAACTATTGGTTCCAATTGAAAAAAAAACCTCCATCAATATGTTTATGAACGAAAAATCAAAATCGACTCTAAAGAACAACTAAACAACTTGAAAAACACGAAAATAGATCATCAAAAGATCCAATTTCTAGATAATACGAAAATCCAATTCCAGTTTGGTAACTCCAAAGCTCATCAGTAGCAAATAACAAATCTTGTGAACAAGGTGGGGAAAGCAAAAAATCTTACAGTTCAATTTCTTCACCTGGCCGACAGCATGGCAGAATAACATGGAATATCAGAAGGCTGGGTTCGTGCAATAAACAAAAGACAAGTATCCAGGCAATAAGTTTTAATGAATGGTTTCCCAGTGTTTTGTGATGAATTTCAATGTGCCTGCGTGTCGACTTCTTTAGTTTTATGTGGCATACAACCAAAAAGCATAGCTGTATGCTAATATACCATACCCCGCAAATGCTGAGTTGGTAACCTTTTTGGTGTGGACATGCTCAGAAAAATTCTTATTGAGTTTTTTTTTGTTTTATTTTTAATTATTGTTGTGTGTCGTATTGGTATTCGGTAGTCCCGCGACCCCGGCAGGCTCTGGCCCTCTAGGGGGGGCCCTGTCATCGTGCTGACACTCTTTCACTCTTTGGGGCGTGCGTGGAACACAACGCGCCGTCGACCCGGGTCCATGGTCGGACAGCGAGTCGCCCATTACTCGCCGCCCGCTCCTACGGTGACCGGAGATTGTCTTGCGACGTTCGTCACCGTGGGCGTCTACCACTGCGGCTGGGCTGTGAGGTAGACGCTGTCCTCTCCCTCACTCGTCCCGCTTCCTCCTCCGCTAGCATGCTTGCTTCGCAGAAGGAGGCGACCGCCTTCCATTCCGTCTCGCCCCGTAGCATGGCCTCGACCAATTCCGGGTGCGAGAGGTCGTCGCCTATTGCCGTAGTGAGGACACGTCGGTGCTCTGCCCACGCGGGGCAGTCCTGTACCGTTTGCTCCACCGTGTCCCGGCTGTATCCGGGCGATCCTCGCAGTGGTGACATCCAGGCGTTTCTTCTTTCCCTATCCGACACAGGTACCTCCCGAAACTTCCTTGTCCGGTGAGGACCTGCGTCAGGCGGTAGGTCAGGACGCCGTGACGCCTATCCAGCCACTCCCCAAAGAGGGGTCTTACCGCCTCGATTGCGGCATTTCCTAGAACCAAAAATTCGAAGACATGGGACATCCACCAACTTGCACTGGGCCCGTGTTGCGGATAATGACCTACTGCCTGTCATAGGGTGTAGGTCTGTGTGCCAGCAGTGGGAACATTATATGCTGATGATGAGAGTCTGACAGTCCATATTGCTCCAAACGGGGCGAAGATCTCATTTCATCATTATTTCATCGTCCCAAAAAATTGTATCTACATATATGTATGAGTGTGTGCGTTTGCACTCACCTTCTGTTTCTACAGGATCTTGTGCCCAAAGTGAGGACCGAAAAGGAACTTGCCCCAAGTTCCCAACTCCACGATAGAAATTTATGTAATTTCCTCTGTACCTCCCTTGCTTACTAATTTGTGCCTTTGTTAGATAAAAAAAAGCCTTGGATCGTACTCCCGTTCGAAAACTAATTAAAATTTTAGCGTTGTCTTAATTTGACGGTGAAATCCGGGAACCTTAAGTTTTGAGTTATTTTGAAGTGTTTTTGTCTGAAAAGAGTTCCCCAAAATTGCTTGAAGGATTATTATTTTTAGAACAAGGAAGTAAGGTTGAAGAACAATTTGATTTAGGGAAAAATAATTTTTGGTTCTAAATAATGGATGGGTTTTTGATGGATTTTAAGCTCTTTGAAGTTTTTATTATGAATCTAAAATAAATAAATAATGAAAATCGGTGAAAGAGTTTGCTAATGTTTTAGATTTTCTTCATGGATTTCGGTGTCGAACTTCCACAACTTTGTAAAATCTTTTTAATTTTTTTCACGCTTTCGTGAACTACTGTGATTGATATTCGCGGGCAACCGATGGATGCAAGTGGCGAATCGTCGTTTGGCGTGTCAATCTAAGGAGGAGGCCATAGTTCAGTAGTAGATGTCTTCCGACTGATGAAGATGATGAACCACGGTCTACAAGACTTTTCCATTCCACGACGCAATCACATTTACAAGGCAAACACTAATTACAGTTTAAAAACAAAAGATTCACAACCCAGAAACTACCCAGTGCCCATAAATCCATTTCATCGACACACAAAGTTATCAGCCGAACTATCATAAAGTATCATCGGCATTCGCAAGTCAAACCGACCGAACGGTAAATCAGTTTGAGAAATCTCCAGTAATCCACCCGTTTGTTAGACTACGATAAAACTCAATATATAAGGAATCTTCTAAAACTGAGCTTTATTAAACCTTGCTCGGTTAGCTGCAGATTTATGGGGGCAACGATTCAATTAGGTGGAGGGATCATTTTCATATATTTTGCGGTGGTTTTCAGTTAGTTTGGCAAAGGGTCGTTTTTGGTTTGTCGGATTGTTTTGTCGTGGTTTGCTGTGTTTATTTTGATGCGTGAGAAGCAGTTTATTACATCGGATCTCGGTTAAATATTATGAAAGAATATTTTAAAATGTCACACACAAGATATCTTCCGTGATTAATTATTTCTTTGAGTTCCCGATATTTCAACGCATGTTGCAGCGCAAGTCAACCCGCGATCATGGCGCCTGCTTTTTATAAACAAACCGTGACAGCTTAAAACATTGTTTTTGAAAGAATAATAATTGGAAGCATGATTTTAAGACAGAATAACTCTGCTTAGTTTTATTCCGTCTCACGTTATAGGTTATAAGCCTAATAGCCATGAACTTAGCGCAAATCTTACCTCTAGCTTTTACTGATAAATTCTTGATGGAAAACCCAATAACATTATAACTGACCCGAAAATAATATGGCTGTCGCGCTTGCGACAGTGGACATATATTAATCAGTCATCAATAAACAGAAATGCATTCCAAGATCACGGTTACCTATAAAGACGGTCCCGCTTTAGTGGCAGGCGTTTGGTCCTATGGTCCTTCAATTTGATGAAAGCTCGTAGAGGCGCAGGTTACACGCCGTGGACTCGTATTAAACGATCTTTAGAGTAAAGCGAATTTAGAACTGTATCTGCAAAGGCGCTCCCTCACCGCGAGCATTCACCTGTAATGTAACGTTACAGATTCGAGCATTTCATCGGTGAGGGAGAACAATCGGGCATCACAATGCGCACCTTGTAACAAATCTGTACTTCTTCTTCGTCTTCGTGTCGCTGGCACGACGGTAATTATATTTTATTGGCTCAAAACTCCGCCATCTCCACCGCGTTGTCGGTAGCAGCGAAGAGGTCTATTTATAAATTTGTACTAAATTTACGCGAATGCTCGTCAGTCAAGGAGGTAGTACTGTAATGTAATGCTCAAAGTCGAATCGACGAATATAATGTTACATTACACGCGAATGCTCCCGGTCAGGGAGCGCCTTTATATTAAAAAGTTTGCCAACATTCAGCAGTGCATCTCATGTTTCTTAGTACAGTACATAATATAAGTGTATTGCAAGTTATTAATTAATATAATCTGAAAATCCTCTACCATACATAAAATATGCATCATATTACAGTGTTATTTAATTATTGTTTGCCCACAGGCAATGAACTGTCTTCTAACAACACGTGCCATAGAAATAATGTTCTGTTATTTTATCCAGCAAGAGATTAATATAAGCCATCTGAAGCAATTAGTGAAAAAGTTATTATGAAATGTTAAGCCAACCGAAAACACCCACGTTTGAGGTTGTAAAAGAGGTTTTAATCTGTATTTTCGACGTAACAAATTCATCTCTGTTTTATTCCAACAAAGTTTTATGGTTAACTGAGTATTGAAGCTGAAGTAAAACGGTGTCGATAATAAGGGTAGGTATATCTAGTATTAATAATGACATAAAGTCACATTTTTTTTAATCATACAGTGATGAAACGGTGGAAAAGTGACGTCAGAACTATGTGTAAAAGTACACTTAGAAGTTAAGTATTGTGAATTTTAAAAATGTTGTGTGTTCGTTAATAATTTAGACTTGCGTTGCAAAAGAAGGAATCTGGTAAAATAATTTTTAACTGTCGGACTAATTAGAAACAACTTGCAATCTTGATTAAGACTCTTTGAGTCGTACTTACTAGCCAAAGAATCAAAATCACCATAAATAGCTCTTAATACTTGCAATTACCACAGTCACCGACATAGCTCATATTTGCAAGTTGAAGTGGCAATGGGCAGGCCACATCGCTCGTAGAACTGAAAACCGATGGGGAAGAAAAGTTCTTGAGTGGCGACCACGGACCGGAAGGCGCAGCGTATGCAAGCCTCCCACTAGGTGGACCGACGACGTCGTGAGGGTCGCGGACAACCAATGGATGCAAAAGGCGAATTGTCGTTCAGCGTGGCGGTCTAAGGGGGAGGCCTATGTTCAGCAGTGGACGACTTCCGGCTGATAATGATGATGACTTGCAATTAAAGTGGTTCTCAAGTGGCGACCACGAGTACGTGACGCAGCGTTGGCAGGCTCCCAGTAGGTGGACCGACGACTTCGTGAGAGTCGCGGGCAACCTAAGGATGCAAATGGCCGAGTTTTCTTCGGCGTGGTGCTCTAATGGGAGGCCTTTCTTCAACAGTGGACGTCTCTCGGCTGATGATGATGTTGACTTAATAGCCTCGAGGCAACTAATTACTTAGACCAATGAGACACAATTAAACTAGTTGTCAGGCTTTTTTGCCACTGACACCTGTCATGACAGCCAAAGATCTGTAAATGGCAGCTGAAACCAACGGCCTAATGTAATTTTTAGGACACGGAGGAGACTCGGTTATGGTCGTCCATTCATTATGCTGATCTAGGCAAGTGTGGTTATACCTTGAATGTCGACCCTTGCTATTTTTATTTAGCCGCGGCAAAACTAAATTAATTGCTACCTAATTACTTAAACAAATATTTTACAAAACACCTTGAAGCGAAAACACAAATCCCATTTTTCTTCAAAAAATAATTTAATTTCCCTTCACAAGTTTTCAGTAGGATTTCTGAGGATCTAATATTGTTAAGAGGTTCCCAAGGTTTTAATTAAACGCTGTTCGCGAAACGTCTATTAATATAATTATTATTTGCTTCCCTTAATGTTAGTATCGGCAAGTTGTGCGTTATTGCGTTTCTGTTGCGGAGGGCTGGGGTTGTAAACATTTGTAAAGTGTAGTTAAGATTAAAACTAATATTTAACACTACTTATAATTTTATAACTTAGTGAAGGTTAAGTCAGCGGGGATTGAGCAGTACACAGGAATTTTATAGTACAGTACAGTATACAATTAGAGGAAAATACGATATATTCAGGAAGATATTCAGTAACGACTTGTAGATCAGTACAAATATTTGTTCCGTGCGGGGATCGAACTCGCGACACGATGCGCAACAGTCGATCGCTCAGTAACGTCACTGAGCCAACAATTCTTTACTAATGTACTTCAGTTATCTTACGGTGCATCCACACCGCCGGTAACAATTGTAGCTCAACGTTTTCAAATGTTACTCGGTAACATCAGCCAACAAAATGTTATTTAATGTTACTAAGTGTTGACGTGTTACTGTAAGTCGAGTAACGTTGCTCAACATTCGGTAACATCCGCCAACAAAATGTTATTTAATGTTACTAAGTGTTGACGTGTGTGTAAGTCGAGTAACGTTGCTCAACATTCGGTAACAATGTTACCCCCATTATCTAACAATGTTACCGATTGTCGAGCAACGTTACTCGATTTACAGTAGCACGGCAACACTTAGTAACTTTTTGCTGTCGGATGTTACTGCGGTGTGGATGCACGGGTAAGTAACAATCAACAAATAGTAACACGGAGCCACAAAAGTTACCGAATATTACCGTGTTGCCTTTTGTTGCTCCACAAATGTTACCGGCGGTGTGGATGCACCGTTAACTATTCTTGTTGTATCTACCAGTGGTGGTCTACAATAACGTCTTACAGCGAGGGAAGTTCAACTGTGGGAACGAGATAGCACTAGACGACTTGTATAGCTGGATCTCTTTTTTATAGTGGAACTCTTCTCGCTTTAAGACGTCATGACAGGCCATAGGTTTACAATCCCTGAATACAATCATTTGTTACATAGTTATGTATTGGGATGACGTAGTACGAGCATTATAATATATAACCGACGTAAATACACAATGAATGGGTGTGTGATGTATTCTTGAGATATACATTATGTAAAGGTTTTGGTGCCATGCCAATTTATTTTGTTATAAAACATTTTATAACAAAATATTAAAGAGAATTTTAAACAAAAAAAAAAAATATATATCAAAGAAAATTTAGATGTGTGATGTGAAAATTTAATGTGCAGATGTTATTGAAGTCGTATTTATGCTTTTTTTTTTTAAATTCTCTTTGATAGCACGTTCGACCACGATCTTGTTTGAAAGTAAACAATGTGGAAAACGGTAAAGCATGCTATATTCATTAGGTTGTTTCTATAAAGAAAATATTTTTTTTATCGTGGTAAAATCATCAGATGAGTCCCTCACCCAGGGCGGAACGGGAGGGACTGTCAGACTTGTACTGACTAAAATACTCAGTGGCTCTATAGCCCTTTGTGTTCAATTACGTTCCGGGAAAGTAAAGGGCTATTGAAGGACACCGTGGATTTTAGTCAGAACAAGTCCGATAGTCCCTTCCGTTCTGTCCTGGGTGGTAGGACCCATTTGAAGATTATTGAAGCATTAAGTTTATCAAAAACTTTTGCCACTTGTCTAGACCATCTAATGTTTCTCTCGAACCTCCCTCATAAGTTCAGTGCACGTCCTTCTTGACCGTTCCCTCCAGCGTCAACATTATTTAAATTAATAATTTATTCCTCGAAGTTGAATTGGAAAATACATTAATTTTAACCTATAAATAAGTTGTGGGTTACACAGAACATGTTCACAACTTCATTGCAATTAAAAAATGAATTTTAAAACAATTCTCGTGGTTTCCGAAATTCGGTTGGTGACCGCAGAATTTGTGGTTGCACTGAGGCCACGGGTTTGATAAATTATGAATTTATTTTATGGTCGGTCATGTTCTTTTATCTACCAAATACGACCCTTATTTTTGTTTTATTTTATCTACCTGTCTGCAGCCTTTTTATTTCTTTTTGGTACATATTTTTAACATTTTTCAATATTTTTCCATAAAAAAACACATGTGGTACTCGGAGACTGCCGCGGTGAAGGTTTTTTTTTTATTTTAAAAGAAAAAAATATCGCCTAACGTGAATATTTAACGCGAATATCATTTATTTAAAAATGTTTGTGGTGCACTACTATAATAAAGAACTTCTTTGTTGTAGGAGAATTTTATAAGTAGGTTTCATTGTGAAAACTCCTTTTGTAGCTGGCCGTTTAGAATCAGTAAAAAAAGTAAATTGTCTTTATGACGGATATTTTTATGATTGCCGAAGTTTCCCGAACTGAAACGACGTTAGACGATGCGTGGTGTGGTATTTTCCTTAGGATTTTTTCGTTAGGTTTTTGGGAATTTCTTGATTCGGTCGCCACGCCTTGCCACGCTCAGAGCCCGCGATAAAAGCTATGCAATAGCTTAAAAACAATACTATACATTTAAAAACATATAAATAGTAGTCTTCCGGTGTGGGAGCTACAGGTGGTTAGGGCTTCAGAGATAAGAACATCCTCATAATTGCGACCTGTATGGAGGAGCACTGCCTTCTGAATCAGGCCTTTGATCCAACCACCTAGGGAGAGCCTTGAAAGGTGTTCATCAAGGCTCTTTGCCATCAGGCCATTGGCTGTAACAACAATCGGCACAGTAATTATAGCCGAGCTAACATTCCACATGTCGACAACCTCGCGTGTTAAGTCGAGATATTTTCTCAGCTTTCACGAGGTTCTCGTCATGCGGAATGGTAACATGGCATGATTTTTTTTTTCCAAAATAAGCGGGTTCGATTTCTGGCGATATTATTGATTTTTCTAAAATCCAGTGATGCAGTGTTAATTTTCGTCAAAATCGGCATCGAGGCTCCTTTCAACGTTTTTCGATATTCCTCATAGTTTCGGATATAGCCATCCACGCCCAGTTGAAAAATTCGCCCTGTATAACTAGACTAAGCAATATCGTGGAATATAAACCTCCTACGCAATAAAAACAGTAAAGAAACGGGGTGATCGTTAAAAAACTTTGACTTCATTATTTCTCAGTGACGCAGAGCTTGGAAAGGCACCCTAATTTAGCCCGCCACTCTAACTTAATCAACATAGATCAAAGAGTTCGCAATCGACACCACAACCCCTAACTACCCCTTTACATACGTATAAGATAATGTAGGGTTGTCTATCATTGAAAGAACAGAAGTTTCACTTCTTTTATTTTGATGGGACTTTCACTAGCTGAATAGAAAGATAGCTACATGTTATATGGAAAGAAACAGATAAAAACGAAAGTAATTAAAAAATTGGGAACCCTAAAAAATTAAACCAAAAAAAGCTATTCCAATAACGAACGAACGAGGAACAATTTTTTTCCAATAAATTAACGTCAAAGTCCTCGTTTAATTTACGTCACAAATATCGCGGCGGTAAGACCCCTCTTTGAGTAGTGGCTGGATAGGCGTCACGGCGTCCTGACCTATAGCATGACGCAGATCCTCACCGGACACGGAAGTTTCGGGAGTTACCTGTGTCAGATGGGGAAGGAAGAAACGCCTGGGTGTCACCACTGCGAGGACCGCCCGGAGGACACGGAGGACCATACGGTGCAAGACTGCCCCGCTTGGGCAGAGCACCGTCGTGTCCTCACGGCAGCGATAGGCGGAGACCTCTCGCACCCGGCATTGGTCGAGGCCATGCTGCGGGGCGAGACGGAGTGGGAAGCGGTTGCCTCCTTCTGCGAAGCAGTTATGCTTGTGAAGGAGGAGACGGGCCGAGTGAGGGAAAGGACAGCGTCCTCCCTCCACCCCAGCCGCAGTGGTAGACGGCCGGTCTCCAGCCACCGTAGGCGCGGGCATGCGGGTGGCGAGTAATGGGCTACTCGCTGCCCGACCAGACCATGCCCGGATCAACGCGGCGCATTGTGTTCCACACGCGCCTCAAAGAGCGTCAGTATGATGACGCCCCCCCCCCCCCCCCCCCTTTAGAGAGCCAAAGCCTGCCAGGGTCGCGGGACTTATCAAATTACCGTGACCCTGTAACGTAAAGGGCTATTGAAGGACACCGTGGATTTTAGTCAGTGCAAGTCTGACAGTCCCTCTCGCTCTGCCCTGGCTGGGAGGATTCATTTGATGATTTTACCACGATAAAAAAAAACGGTCTCAGATTCCACTTTTTACTACCGGAGTGTAATTTCTGTCTAACTCTGCAATGTAACCGAACATGAATGGAAAACTTTTGATTAAAATAATATTGTGTGCGTACCGACTTATACTTAACAGCAAGATTACTGTGTGTATGGAAACCGCGTTGAAGATTCGATCGCTATATCAAAACTTATCTACGACCATAATATTATGTTGTATGAAAATTATATTAAGGTCTTATAATTGGATCGACGGACGGCGCGCTGTGTTCCACGCGCGCCGCAAAGAGTGTCAGTATAATGACGGGGCCCCCTTTAGAGGGCTAAAGCCTGCCGAGGTCGTGGGACTTACGAATTCCCGTGACCCCGGAACATAAAGGGCTATTGAAGGACACCGTGGATTTTAGTCAGTACGAGTCTGACAGTTCCTCCCGCTCTGCCCTTGTTGGAAAGGACTCATTTAATGATTTTACCACGACAAAAAAAAGGTCTTATAACTTGGAAGATCTCAGCCTATTACGTCAGGTTATAGTAATTTAGAAATTCGCATGGAAGCAATTTAGAATAATAGAGAAGTGCGCTCAGTAACGCCACCGAATCACTTTGTTTTGCGGGAGTTTTGCAATTTTTCTTAAAATATTTATGTAATTTAACTAGTTTAAAGGGCATATACGTTCTAAACTATATATTAAAAAATAGTAAACATAATTGAATAACAAAATATAAATGAATGCCTAAATAATGTTTTACAAATATTCTACTGTTTGATAGGTTTTTAAATAAAAAGATGTGATTATGACATTGTTTCTGTGAAATTTAATTATGCGAACATTCCGTGAAATGTTAATATGACTAATATGCGAAACGATTTTCTATAAAACTATTGTTCTTATAACAATGTGCAACCGTTATTTTGTTTGTAATGTACTAAAGAATGACGTCGTCGTCTCCTCGTCAAAACTTCACGATTTTAACGTTCGAATTTATTGGCGTTTCGAGTTGCTTCTTCTTCCGTACTATCGTCAGTTTATATAGACATTTGTCGGGTTAATAGACTGAATGAAATCACATAATAAACAATCGTTTTTCGAGTAACATAATTAAATCTGTATGAGCTTTTAGTTTAGTGACTAGGCTTTAATATATAACGCCAACAAAATGGAATGTAACACCTCTCAGTGTCAAATTATGAGCCACTTTGGCCGCATCCGGAGTCCTATACAGTACGAGTGCAACCTTAACAATGAGTCCTTAGCAGAGTCGTAGCCGTAAAATACCTTGGCGTAATATTTGACGGCAAACTAACTTCACTCGCACATTATAGGCCTGGCTAAGGAATGTTTCCGGCGCTTAGGTTACGTTTTGAGTAAGTTGCCGTACACAGTAAGTTTTCTGTATAGCATTACTTCCCAGAATTTGATTCTTATTAGCAACATTATCGAATGGTGTACCTAGTAAAACAGGATGTGATTTTTTCCAAACATTAGCGATTAAGATGATTGAATTTTATTTTAATGATGCAGTTTTCGTTTTCTTCGAAATCGCCCTAAAGAATCCTTTGAACGTTCTACGAAATTTTTCGTAGTTTCGGATGTAGACATCCACGCCCAGACGAAAAATTCACCCTGTATACCTACAGACAGACAGGTCGAACTGAGAACCTACTTTTTTGAATTCGGTTAAAAATCTCCATCATTTACTGAACCTTTAAAGTAATAAATTATCTGTCACAAAGTTGGAATTTCATTTCTTATCCACTCTCATTTATTTATAGCAAATAGGTACCTACTTATCCGAAAATATTTATTAAATTCACTAGTACTTTTGTTTATCTGCTCAAAAAATACTATCATGGTCAATGACATTCGTTCAAGGTCATCTAAATCTTGAAGCTTCTACTCATTGTCTCAAGGTCAACATTTTAATTGAATCGTAAAGATCTCTAAAGCCGTCAAGCTTAAAATAAACACGTTTGGAAAATTTTATGATACCTACTTTCAGTGTTATATTAGAATTGTACAACTGTATAGTATATCGATTCTGGCAGAGAATTCCACTCCATAGCTAAGTAAGGATGCGATGTTCATAATGTAGCTATGGCGCATTTCAGTACGTCTTGTAGTCCGATAAAGAAAGAGTTTGGCTATGTCAAATCTTCTGCGTCATGGCCTCACCCTTAATTTACATAAATTATATATTTTGCGGAGTACGAGTATATAGTTAACTCACCTCCTCCCTTTTCCGCCATTTTGAAACAGCACCTGCTCTCACTAAACCCAAACTTTAGAACAAAATCAACTTAGTTGCCAAAGCGTACAACATCTGTGAAGTACCAGATATCACTTTCACTAAACGTTTCTTCAAGTAGCCATTATAACTGCTAAGAGATTTAAGTACTCTTTGATCTTACGCCAGAATCCTTTAATACTATTCAAACTATCTAGTCAAGGGTATATTTCGTTATACTTAAGTACGCGGTAGGCTTTTGACTTAATATGTTAGGTGACAGCTGTCAAAGAATGCCTTTGTTGTACTTGACAGTTGTCGAACGGCCATTTTGTTGTGTTGTATTCGAAGTATGAGTAAAGAAAGAAAGAAATAAAGAAACGTTAAGTACAGATTTCTTCATTAATCATTTAGATGTAATAAAATATAATTGTATTGTTCCTAAATTATAAGAAGGTCGATACTTCTTCGCAGGCACAAGCACAATTGCACGACGTAAACTAAATACGCCGATTTTTTAATTGAAAATACGAGTATCTTTTAGCATGTTAGTCTAATTTTTGACAAACTATCCTTCGTATTTATATAACATTAAAATTATTGAGAAAATATAGCAGGAAACGAGTATTTTCAATTTTTAAACTGAATTATTTACTTGACGTTTACGTCACGTACTCGTTCTGGAGCTTCGAGAGTAAAGAAGTTTTGACACAACCTTTTAAATATCAACTTTTAAAGTGCTATAAAAATATACCCAACTCATTCATAAAACAATAACACCAAAGAATCACTCCTTAAACAAATCTCAAAATAAACTTAAAAACAATTGCAATTTAAGACAATGAAACACAGTTCACACAGAATTTATCTTTTTGACAGCCTAAGAGAGCCGTTTTACTAATAGCGGCCATACACCATACTGCCTATCGTACAATCGGCATGACGATCGATTTGATCAAATTGGCAGTTCGTCCATATACACCATACACCATACTGCCTATCGTCCAATCGGCATGACGATCGATTTGATCAAACTTCAAATCGGCAGCAGTGATGCCAGCTTAGCAACTTTATAGCTAGATCTAGCTATTATTCGGTGACCGACAGCTACAATTTTATAAAAGTTGTGGCTTAACTTTTTAGCTACTGTTTTACCGACTTGTTTTTTTACCGGTCTATCCCACTGGTGGGAATCAGTTGGTAATACAAGTGAAGGTCGGAAAACATTTGCTTATCGTTAAGCAAATGTTTTCCGACCTTCAAGCGATTTTCGACCTTATTGACATTTATGCAAACACCGGATTTTAATGAAGGAGCAATGTTAGCTAACGAGAATGTGAGAAAAAACAAACTAAATTTTAAATGTCAATAAGGTCGAAAATCGCTTGAACCAGTTTTTTCCACTCCACTCCACTGTAAAAAGTGTCGTGACAATTTTTTCCGCCTAGCCCCCTTTCGCAACGCGCCATAAGGAACTTCGTTCCAAAAAAATAAACGTTTCGAATTGAGAACCTCCTCCTTTTTTTTACGTCGGTTAAAAAGTAGCTACCGAATATTAGCTAGATCTAGCTATAAAGTTGCTAAGTTGGTATCACTGCTGCCGATTTGAAGTTTGATCATTCCGATTTGATCAAATCGGCATGATCATGCCAATTTGATGGATTCCACGCCCACACACGGTCAAATCTAACTGATCAAATCGGCAGCGTCATGCCGATTGTACGATAGGCAGTATGGTGTATGGCCGCTATTACAATCCTATAACTTACTTTTAAAAACAAGTTAAGCTTTCAAACTTCTTTTGTTTTTGTGTAAAATACTTGGAATTGAGTTTTTAAATAGATTTTGTACAGGTGTTTGACATTGGGCTGTTTTTTCGTGTCTATTTGAGATTTGAAGAAAGTTTGGCAGCAATGTTTTTCTATCTGCTAATGGAATTTTGATCGAAGGATCAGGCGATTTATAATGTATTTTTTACCAATTCGATATTTTGAGGGCAATTTTCACAAGTTAAATTGCGTTCAAAAGTGGTCAGCGTTAGTTTGATAATATTAACACTGATAGTTCTTAAATGTAAAAACTTTTAAATGTTTATGTTCAGTTTTTAATAACAAAATTCATTTTACTGGTATTGAAACGAATTTCACAAGAATCTGTTTCTTATTTCTTTATAACGCAGCACTCAAACATATGAAATTGGCAAAACATAGTTTTACTATGTACAGCACAGATGTCAAAGCTATACTTTTTTCTCAGAAATGATGGTAGAATACGATCAGAGATATACGGGCAAGTCGTTACAGTATTAATTTTAATTTAAGTAAGAAAAATTTATATATCGTGTTTAAACAGTCTCTGTTGCTACGGCGTAGCTGTTGCCATCACTACGCCATCTACGTTTTCGTAGCTACCAATCGATTCGCTACGACAAGGTTTATGCCTATCCATTATGTAAATGGATAGGCATAAACCTTGCCGAGCGACGAGCAGTGGTGGCCCAGTGGTATCGGCCTCGTCTTACGAGTTGTAGGTCGTGGGTTCGAACCCAGTCAGGCGCATTACTTTGTGTAATTTATTTCAACACCACTGCTCTCAAAACGGTGAAGGAAAACATCGTGAGGAAACCGGCATGTCCTAGAACTAAAAATTCAAAGACATGTGACATCTACCATCCGCACTGGGCCCGCGTGGTAGATTACGGCCCACTCCCTCTCACGGAGAGGAGGCCTGTGTCCCAGCAGTGGGAACATTTAAAGGCTGATGATGATGATTATGTAAATGAACATTAACAAATATAAATGTAACTTAAATACGTACTATATTATGTGTAGGATTTAACAGACATTTTATCTACAACAAACATTTTTATAAGGAAAGTAATTGTGTCTGATAAAGTGTCTACGCGGGTGCTACGCGGGTGCTACGCGGGTGCTACGCCGTAGCTGACGTCAAACGCTGTCGAAGCCAGCAATCAATTTACTACGCGTACTATGTAAGTTTATGAGAAAAGTAAAACGTAATATTGAGCAGTTTTATTTTTGTAACAATGTTACAGGAAATGACAGAAGAGTGACGTCATACAACCTTACGATGTAGATCCTTCTTCTTATTTGGGAACATTTTATCGACAAGAACACTATTTTTAGAAGCTTTTTACGAACTTTAATATAACTTGCAATGTTTGTATGGAAGTTGTGTAAATTAAATTTTGCTAGCTCAAGAACTTCTTATAAAATCCATAATATTATGTTGATTCAGTTCCGACGATTACATTTTTTTATAAACGTAACCTTCATCGAAATGCTGGATTTGCTCTAGATTAAGGAGCTTTTCAAGGGGCCTCTCCTTAGAGGGCCAAAGCCTGCCGGGGTCGCGGGATTATCTTATCAGGTAACCGTGACCCTGGAACGTAAAGGGCTATTGAAAGATCAATGTGGATTTTAATAATTACGAGTTTCACAGTCCCTCTCGTCCCACCGTGGGAGGACTCGTTGGCTTGTCAACAATCAATAGCACAATAAATACCTGTTTAATTGACCGATAGGAAAGTAATAAGGTGATCCAAGGTTTGATGATATCGACACAATAATATTTGTGTGACTTCGAACCAGTGTTTCCTGAGATTAGAGCTTGGCAGGTAATAATAGTATGTCGGAATCGAGACGTATTCAGAACGCCAGCGCCATCCGGTGGCGCTCGATGGAGTTAGTGTGAGGCGCGCTAGTGACTGTCGACTCACTTCAATGTTGGCAGCCGGCGCGAGCGGATCACTAAAACCATCCCGCGATCTGAGATACGTATACTCTCCTACCCAGATATTTTTGTAGTAGTATGTGCAGTTATAGTACCTACAGTGTTCATTAGTGCTAAATAGGAAAAATAAACCAAGATGATTATCAAGTCTAAAAGACTGCTTTCTTTATCCAACACTACCCACCGATGACGCCCACAGCAAAAAGGACCCACTATGAGTGCCTATAATGATGATGGAGACGGTTATCCTTCGACAAGTATAAATATCCTAACTGCCCCAAAACGAGTCTTTTTTCTCAATCTCGTCTACTGTTTTAAATAAGGTAATAATCAGTATCTCCTAAGGTATCGTGCGACGCCCATAATCCGGCCTCCATTATCGTCAATTACAGCATTATCCCCTAAAGATCAGGAGGCTGTATTGAGGAAGCTCATAAAGACGTGACCGTCTAAAGTATTATGATAATATTTATTAGTTTATACCTTTTTTTGTCGTAGTAAAATCATCAAATGACTCGTCCCACCCAGGGCAGGACGGAAGAGACTGTCATACTTCATCATCATCAGCCTTTAAATGTTCCCACTGCTGGGACACAGGCTCCTCTCTGTGAGAGGGAGCGGGCCGTAATCTACCACGCGGGCCCAGTGCGGGTTGGTAGATGTCACATGTCTTCGAATTTTTGGTTCTAGGACATATCGGTTTCCTCACGATGTTTTCCTTCACCGTTTTGAGAGCAGTGGTGTTCTAATTAATTACACAAAGTAATGCGCCTGACTGGGTTCGAACCCACGACCTACAACTCTTAAGTCGAGGCCGATACCACTGGGCCACCACTGCTCTCATACTTGTACTGACTAAAATCCACGGTAATCCTTCAATAGCCCTTTACGTTCCAGGGTCACCGTTAACTAATTAGACAGTCCCGCGACAGGCAGGCTTTGACCCTCTAAGGGGGGGCCCATCAGATTGCTAACAGCTCTTTGAGGCCCACGTGCTGTTTAGCTACACCATATTCTAGTCTGACCCAAATTTTCTTCATGACATAACATAAGACATGGTCTTATTGCTCTATAGACAGGAAAACCAACCCTATTTGTAAATCTTAAGGAACACATTTCAATACAGCAATATGATGTAATCAGGTAAACAAGCGCAAAAATCGCTTGAAGACATAAAATAACGTCGAGCAGTCCGCTTTAAAGCGCTAGGCCGATGCATAAAACATTTTGAGGTCTTGTAGACGCGCTACCAATATGGCGCCTAGTCTACATAACATTCTAATGTGCTGAGCTCATGACGTGGAACGATTTTTAAACGATATTTTAAGTTTGGTCTTGGATTTTCAACCCCTGAGTTTCAAAGTTTTGTAATAAAAACCGCTTTTTTCGCTCATTAAAAACTTTAATGATAGGTTTGATCTTTAAAAAAGTCACGGCCTATCATTAAGTAAGTTAGAATTTTGATACCCGTTTGCAAAATTTTTGAGAAATCTTTTATACCTGTCTAATATTCTTTGTGTAAAAAAAATATGTACAAAATTTTGAAACTGTATCATGAAAAAACACAAAATTATAAGCTTCTTAGGTTACCCGGTTGTACGTTCAAAAACATGGTCATTTCAATGCAATGCAATACGTACCTAACTGAACGGTGATATTATTATAATTTTTAAAATATTTTAGGAACAAAATATAACATGGTGTAAAATTTTGAAATCAATACTGTTACTGATTCTGAACAAACTTAATTCAGGTTTCGCATACACTAAAAATAATGTTGTTTAGATCAAGAATTACTTCACACTTACAGTTACTGCCCAAGAGATTTCCAAGGAAATCTTCACAATCTATCTTTGTTATACATATATATTGTTATTAAGTAGTTAAGTTTTTTTTTTTTTTTTATAGAAGGCTTACAGACTAATTACATCGATGATTAGAAAAACTTAATAATATTACAAATTGCTAATAACAAGCCTCCACATATATATGTTATTATAATATCTAACGTAAGTTGGCAGGTTTGAGAGTTTCTTTGTAGGTAGTAATTTCATAAAGAACTAACGATTAAAAAAAAAAAAACTATCACTAGTAAAAAGGAACATTATTCATGAGTGATAAAGACTTTACTTTATTTTAAAATTGCACCTATGCGAAGCCAGGGCCATGGCCGATCGCTAGATGTAAGTAATGAAACACATTTCAAAACAAAATCATTCAAAATAAGAGGCATTGCCAAAGTAAATATAATATAATTTTGCTTTTACTATAAAACAGCAGATTTTGAACGAATCATTATTTTTTTAAAACTTCATCTGCTTACAACATAACCAGCAAAGTATGTTTTTCAGAATACAAAACAGGAAAAGTTATAACAATTTCATATTTTAAAACACAACTTGCATCGTTCACCCGACAAACCCCAGCAGATAGCACTCAGTCCGTCCGCATCCGCACTCAAATAAAACAGTTTTCAACGTGAAATGTTCAGAAAAGTTACCGCACCAGACCGCACGGAACCGCACAGAACCGCACGGTACTACACCTTGCTTACTGGACACCGCAGCTAATGACTCTCAGCTGAAACACACTGTTTGCACTGCACTGTGTGTTTTCGCCGTAATACTGTACTGTAGTTTAGAAACATTAAGCAGATAGGTACTCGTACTCATATATGAAATGTTGTTTCAACAAACATAAATGGCCAGTGATCTAACAAAGACAAAATTTGCTGCCGTAGTTACGGGGAAATAACAGGTTATCGCGACCTCACGACCCAGCCGCCACGGGAGACGCCCACGGCAACGGACGTCGCAAGACGATCTCCGGCCACCGTAGGCGCGGGCATGCAGGCGGCGAGTAATGGGTGACTCGCCGTCCGATCATGGACCATGCCCGGGTCGACGGCGCGTTATGTTCCACGCGCGCCTCAAAGAGCTGTCAGCAAACTGACGGGGCCCCCTAAGAGGGCCAGAGCCTGCCGGGGTCGCGGGATTATCTCACTCGGTAACCGTGACCCTGGTACATAAAGGGCTATTGAAGGAACACCGTGGATTTTAGTCAGTACAAGTCTGACAGTCCCTCCCGCCCCACCCTGGGCGGGAGGACTCATTTGATGATTTTACCACGCAAAAAAAAAGGCAGAAGGAGTAATTAGATGATATTCCTCACAAAAAAGTTAATATTCACCTCTTTTTTGTTGTTGAATATGGTAATCCATTTTTCTAAATGATCGCAAAATTTTTTTGATGTGTTTAATTGACAGCGCTAAATATACAACCAGCATTAGAAGCTAGAAGTGAAGATGCAGAGATAACTACCAGAATCGTCGATTCTAGAATCCAATTTGCGCAATAAGAAAGCGAACATCTCACTACAACTTTAAACCGCACCTGTTGGCCTAATCCATTTGTAACCGAGCCATAAATCCATTTAAACACGCAATAAGCCACCAACTTGTCAGGAACACAACTTTTCAACCGATTCTATATCTATAAATAGCTCAAGGCACCACGAGGTATATTGGACGTCTATTCCACCACAGGGGAATTCCTAGGAAGGAAAAAGCGTTTGCAATTTATAGTCATTGCAGAACTTTATAAGGTAAGTGAGTTTACGGCTTTTATTTCTTGTTTGTGGGGCGGTTAATCTGAGTAATCCAGAGTATAAGGTTCGTAGTGCAATTTTTCTTTTTCGTGGAGTAGGCGACTTTGTTATACTTAGTACCATGTAATTGAATTACACTGAAGAAAGAATGGATGCGGTCAGCTGAAGAATAAATGCCGGAGTTATAAGGTAAAGGTAAGTAGGCAAGTTTTAAAGGCACTTTTTTGAGCTAGGATAGTGAACTTTTTGAATTTTTATACTATACCTACTTACAGAGCAGTGCTGGCCCAGCGGTATTGGACCCGACTTACGAGTTGTAGGTTGGAAGCTCGAACCCAGCCAGGCGCTTTTTTTGTTTGTAATTTATTTCATCACCACTGCTCTCGAAACGGTGAAGGAAAACATCATGAGGAAACTGGCATTACCTAGAACCTAAAAATTCGAAGACATGTGACATCCACCAACATGCATTGTGTCAGCGTGATGGATTATGGCCCACTCCCTCTTAGCGTGTTCAGTGCGGGAATTGACCCCGCTACCCACAGCTCCGCAGTCGATTGGTCATACACTACGCCAATTTTTTTATACCGGATTTTAAGACTTGCTGTATAAAGCTAAGCTAAAATTCAGTACTGCCGAGCGCTATCTTCCCAAGTATATGTATATTCTCATACTAGGCAGTAACATCCCTTGCGTTTTATACCTCGCCTGTATTGTTTCAGCATTGAGCAAATGCCTGCCTCCATTCCTCACAACAGTCACATTAATTATGCACAACTTTTTTTAACTTTCGAGGAGTACGTCTAGTTCGTCCCGTCTCAGGTTTTTTTTTTAATAAACGGATCACGTTCGAAACACAACATTGTGCTCCGAAACGCATAAAAAACTATTATGTGATATAATGTACATATATTCTAGGCGTCACTAGGGCAGAATTCCTTACTAATTTAGGCATCATTATTTTTGACGAGCTACCCAGAAGGCTTCCTAAAACATGATATTTTCATTAAAAGCGTTGAGCGTCCAAAGATTTGGGACTAATTGCTAATTTTCAACCTAAATTGATTAAAAAAGCTTTGATTATGTAATTGATTGATTAGTCGCAAGCGTAGCTACTGAAGATGAGGTAGCGAGATCGATTTCTAGGCAGTGTTACTGAGTTTTTCTTTATGATTTTTTCAGTAGCAGCCATGGAGTTTGATTTGTACTCGGTCCAAGGCAAAAGGTTTACCCCCTATTACGAGTTTAAGAGATTTAAACCTGGGCTTGCGGACGGCGACTACTAATGGGTGACTTGCCGTTCGATTATGGATCATGCCCGGGTCGACGGCACGTCATGTTCTACGCGTGCCTCAAAGAGTTGTCAGCAATCTGACAGACACCAAAGCCAATCTGACAGGGAACTTAGAGGGCTAAAGCCTGCCGGGGTCGCAGGACTGTTTTATCAGGTAACCGTGACCCTGGAACGTAAAGGGCTATTGAAGGACAACGTGGACTTTAGTCAGTACAAGTCTGACAGTCCATCCCGTCCCGCCCGACGACAAAAAAAGGGACGTAAACATAACTGCCGAAATGTAATTAGGTATATAATTATGTAAACATCTGCCTAAAAGTGATTAAGCATGATGTGATGAAGTACAATTTTAGGTTGAGTTGAACGACCTGAAAACTTCAAAATCCATCGCCTCTATGAATCCTAACTAAATTCAAAGGCGATGACCATTACGCCAGGTAACTGTGTTAGTGCCCGCAGTCCATCCATTGGTTTAGGATTTTAGGGATGTGCCTTTGAGCGGATTTATCGGTGTCGGTACATGAAGTTCGTCAGTTCGACAAACTACCGGCGAGTTTGCGGGTAAATTTATTAAATAAAAGCACTAATATTAGTAAGATATTATTATTTACATTTTGTAAAGAATCAGTATAATTACCTACATAAATCAAATGCTGTTCGTTGGTCTTTAGCATGAGATCTGGCATTTTTTCACAGGGCAAACTTCCACCCCCCCCCTCAATTTTAGGACATGGAGGGCGAGACTTATAAGCTTACCTGGGGGCATGGTAGTGTTTTTTATAACGTCCACCCCCCCATTTTAGGGGATGGGGGCGAAAGGTAAAAGTTTACGATTTTTTTTGTTGGTTGTACACTAAACTGAGATTGCATACCAAATTTCAGCTTTCTAGCACTTCAGGAAGTAGCCAAACATTTTGATGATCTTCAGTGTGTCGGTGTGTCAGTGACGAAATCGGTGTATTTTAGATATGAATAAAATCTAAAGTAGTAGAGCTTTTCAATTGAAACTTTGTAGGTTTTATAAGTTTATTGTTGACATCATATCCTGAGAATATGAACTATCTGGTACATCGGAAACCAACTGTATAGTGTCAACAATAAATATATTGTGGGCGCAGAGTGGGATTACAGGAAAATGAGAGAAATAGCTTTTTCGACCTATGCACAGTTATTATTTTACAGGGTCTGTTTCCAAGTCTACTACATTAATACTCTGACCTTAAAAAGTTACACAGTACCGTTCCTAGAGCAGTATGTGTCACTACCACCACGTCCAAATGAACACTATCGATCCATGGGAACGTGGGGCTTATCAGACACATATCTCCTAGACTCAACACAACTTCTAGACAAAGGCGCTTGTGTTCCCGCGGTGGTGGACGCCCACGGCGACGGACGTCGCAAGACGATCTCCGGCCACCGTAGGCGCGGGCGTGCGGGCGGCGAGTAAAGGGCAACTCGCAGCCCGACCATGGACCATGCCCGGGTCGACGGCGCGTTGTGTTCCACGCGCGCCTCAAAGAGCGTCAGCATAATGACGGGGCCCCCTCTCTAGAGGGCCAAAGCCTGCCGGGGTTGCGGGACTTATCTCATTACCGTGACCCCGGAACATAAAGGGCTATTGAAGGACACCGTGAATTTTAGTCAGTACAAGTCTGACAGTCCCTCCCGCCCTGCCCGGGGTGGGAGGACTCATTTGATGATTTTACCACGCAAAAAAAAAGGCGCTTGTGTTATCTTTAAGGCCATACCCAACCAAGATCCGACATAATCATAAATGTAATAATCTACATATAAAACGGCAAAACCGCAACAGTTAGTGTTTACATTACACAGGGTTATTGGCAAAGAGTGCAGCGGCAGGGTTGTGAGATGCAGTCTGTCCTCTCCCCCACGGCGTCCGCCTCCTCCTCGCAAAAGGAGGCGAAGGTATTGGAGACTTGCGTCGCGTTGTGTACGAAGGGCCTTCGCCGTAACTTAATAACGTTCTCAACGTCAGCCATAGATCACGAGCCGGTGACAAATAAAGACAGATGTTACAATATTACATTGATGTTTGTGTTTTTATTAAGCTAGGCAAAGGTATGTTTGTGGATGGACGAAGTAGGCTGTAATTAATGTAAGTCTGCCGGAATTCATTTCGCATTGAAGCTGAGGTCAATTTGCTTCGCACGTGCTAAGGTACGTTTTTTTCCGTTGCCCTACACTAAGAATTTCTCCAGTATTGTGGGTGCGCAAACATTGAAACTCAAATACGCAAATAGCCAGACTCGGAAAAAAACTACTTGTAGTTTATACAAATATTTGATTCGTGTGGGAATCGAACCGAAGACACGCACGACCTATAACTCGTTACCCGGGGCAGTTACCATAGGGATCGATCGATCACTGTTTCAGGTGTTATAAAATCATGTATAACGTATTTCACTAAATTTCCATTTCAAATAGAATATGAGATGCCACATTACTTTGGACACGGCTCCCATAGAGGGCCAAAGCCTGCCAGGGTCGCGGGACTATTTCATCAGGTAACTGTGATACTGGAACGTTAAGGCATATTGAAGGAACACCGAGGATTTAAGTTAGTAAGAGAGTTACAGTCTCATTGATGATATTACCACGACAAATAAAAAAAAATCTAAAAACCCACGTTTTTAAATGTCCTAAAAATAAGAAAATAACCCTACGGGGCTGAGAGAGGGGCCACTCAAAACGTGGGGGCGTATATTATTTAAGGGATTATTTATGGGATATACTCGTATTTACATGACGTGTATAGATCGTGGGTGTAACTTGTAAAGATACGCCCCCACGTTTTGAGTGGCCCCTCTCTCAGCCCCGTAGGGTTATTTTCTTATTTTTAGGACATTTAAAAACGTGGGTTTTTAGATTTTTTTAAATCTATTAATTATTTTATTATTTTTATCTTTGTTCATCGGGTTTGAAGCTACCCTGAAAATTTCAGCCTGCTAGTTTATCGGGAAGTGCCTCAAAGCCTGTCCGCCATCTTGGACGTCCGCCATATTGGATTTAAGTCACGTGACTATTTTTTCGTACTCCTGACAGCAAACCCTTTCATTTGATATCCACATCATAGGGGTGCATTTCAAATGGGCTGTCTGCCATCTTGGACGTCCGCCATATTGGATTTAAGTCACGTGACTATTTTTTTCATATTCCTGACAGCAAACCCTTTCATTTGATACCCATATCATGGGGGTGGATTTCAAACAGCCAGTCCACCATCTTGGGGAGGCCGCCATATTGGATTTGTTATGACGTTTCTTAGCTAGTCATGTATTGTCATCAGAACTCAGAGTGTGTGCAAAATTTCAGCTTGCTAGCTTATCGGGAAGTGCCTCAAAATTGAGTTGCAAAAGTCCAACCGGAACGACAAACAAACAAACAAACATACAAATAATTAATAGATTTAAAAAATCTAAAAACCCACGTTTTTAAATGTCCTAAAAAGAAGAAAATAACCCTACGGGGCTGAGAGAGGGGCCACTCAAAACGTGGGGGCGTATATTATATAAGGGATTATTTATGGGATATATTTACATGACGTGAGATCGTAGGTGTAACTTGCAAAGATACGCCCCCACGTTTTGAGTGGCCCCTCTCTCAGCCCCGTAGGGTTATTTTCTTCTTTTTAGGACATTTAAAAACGTGGGTTTTTAGATTTTTTAAATCTATTAATTATTTTATTATTTTTATCATTGTTCATCGGGTTTGAAGCTACCCTGAAAATTTCAGCCTGCTAGATTATCGGGAAGTGCCTCAAAGCCTGTCCGCCATCTTGGACGTCCGCCATATTGGATTAATAGCCTAGCCTAGCATAAGCCACATGACTAATTTTTTCGTATTCCTGACAGCAAACCCTTTTATTTGATACCCATATCACGGGGGTGGATTTCAAACAGCCAGTCTACCATCTTGGACGTCCGCCATATTGGATTTAAGTCACGTGACTATTTTTTTCGTACTCCTGATAGCAAACCCTTTCATTTGATATCCATATCACAGGGGTGCATTTCAAATAGCCTGTCTGCCATCTTGGACGTCCGCCATATTGGATTTAAGTCCCGTGACTATTTTTTTCGTATTCCTGACAGCAAACCCTTTTATTTGATACCCATATCACGGGGGTGGATTTCAAACAGCCAGTCTACCATCTTGGACGTCCGCCATATTGGATTTAAGTCACGTGACTATTTTTTTCGTACTCCTGATAGCAAACCCTTTCATTTGATATCCATATCACAGGGGTGCATTTCAAATAGCCTGTCTGCCATCTTGGACGTCCGCCATATTGGATTTAAGTCACGTGACTATTTTTTTCATATTCCTGACAGCAAACCCTTTCATTTGATACCCATATCATGGGGGTGGATTTCAAACAGCCAGTCCACCATCTTGGGGAGGCCGCCATATTGGATTTGTTATGACGTTTCTTAGCTAGTCATGTATTGTCATCAGAACTCAGAGTGTGTGCAAAATTTCAGCTTGCTAGCTTATCGGGAAGTGCCTCAAAATTGAGTTGCAAAAGTCCAACCGGAACGACAAACAAACAAACAAACATACAAACAAACAAACAAGAATTGTGAGTGTATAAAAACGTGGGAAAAATGAAGTCACATTGTTTCTACTTACAGATAATATTGCCTCCAAGGTTGTTTCAAATCATTATAAAAAAAAACATGGCCTACTTTATTGACGAACATCACAAAGTTTCTACGAAACGGAATATCAACCTTCTCACTAAGATAACATTTAAATAAAGATTATTATGTGTTATTTCAGCGGCCCAAGAACACAACTTCCGACTTGGCATAAACTTGGAACGAAGATTGAATGATATTTATTTTGTAGTTCGGTCTCGTATACTTCGGGTAGGCAGCGGGGACCCTTTTTGATTCAAATGAAGTGTCTTCGGAGCAGGAGTTGAAGTTATTGATCCGGTATCTGTATCTGTTGTTGACTCTTTGATGTAACTTTTGGCTAAAATATAGTAGCTGAAAGGGTCAGTTTTCAAGGTTACAACTTGCTGCCAAGGTTATTAAAAAAAAACCTGCCGAGAGTCGTCTAGCGCTGGTCAGCACTTTAAATCGTCAATCAGTTGATCGGCGGTAGAAAGTTTGAAAACCAGACTTACCAACGGGTATTAGGACTAACTCGGTTGTGGAGATCAGGGGGCCTAATATGACCTCTAAAAGCGAGAGTAGTTTCACTGTGGGAAAGAGACAGCCATACTAGTCGTCTAGCGCCATCTCGTTCTTACAGTGGAATTAAGCTGAGAACAAATTATCTGACGCGTCCGTCAGCCGCGACTTAAAGACGCGGTTTAGCAGTGTGCACGGTAGTTCGGGCACATCGTCCGCGGACGCACAAACAGCCAGCCGGCCAGATTCTGTTTGGACGTCCGAACGCTCAAGGGCGACTCAAGGTCACGTCCGCGTCTTACGACCGATAGTTTGCACAGTGTTGTATTAAATGTACTGGCTAGATATCAATAAGCCGCGTCTCTCAGCCGCGAGAGCTGTGGGAGGAGAGCAGTGGTGGCCCAGTGGTATCGGCCCCGACTTACGAGTTGTGGGTCGTGGTTTCGAATCCAGCCAGGCGCATTACTTTGTGTAATTTATTTCATCACCACTGCTCTCAAAACGGTGAAGGAAAACATCGTGAGGAAACCGGCATGTCCTAGAACCAAAAATTCGAAGACATGTGACATCCACCAACCCGCACTGGGCCCGCGTGGTGGATTATGGCCCACTCCGTCTCTCAGAGAGGAGGCCTGTGTCCCAGCAGTGGGAACATTTATAGGCTGATGATGATGATGATGATGATGAGTCTAAAAATCTGTTTGTTTTCTTTTTTTTCAACTAACCTGTGTCTTAAGTCTGAACACAGGTTCAGACTTAAGACACAGGTTAGTTGAAAAAAAAGAAAACGATGACAATTTCACATATTTTTTTTAAATCTATATTCTTCTTGTAACACAGGTTACAAGAAGAATATAGATTTAAAAAAAATATGTGAAATTGTCATCGTTGTAATTGTTTTTACACACACGCGGCTCTCCTAAACAAACCAGAAGTAAGTAAGTAAGTAAGTAAGTAAAATTTTATTTGTTTAAACATGGTGTACATGATACATTGCATGCAAGATAATAATGAGATAAAGATAAGTTCTAACATGTTCAGCCGCATATCGTGGCGTACAAATTGGTAGAAAGAGATGGTGCATAAACCGTGATAATATTCATCAAAATTAACATTATAAATTATGTAGGTGCTTATTAATTTTTAAATTATTCAGATTAGGTATCATTACAATTCAGCAAGCATATTTCTTGGATAAAATTAAATGTCAAAATAGTCATTAAATAAATTAGTCAATAAAAAAGAAAAAATAATAATAATAGATACAATAACATGTCAAAAAATACACACACAACATTGTCATCTCAAAGGAGAAGAAAAATTGTCCTCTTTCATAAACTCTGCTATACTATAATATGCTCTTTCAGTTAGTAAACTCTTCATTTTACTTTTAAGAGAAGATATATTTAATGTTCTCCAAGATTTGGGCAATTTATTAAAAATGGTCGGAGCCATGCAAAAGATGCTCTTACGCATAAGAGTGGTTTTAGCGCCGTGAACACGGAGTTTGAAATTATCACGTCTATTCCTAGGGACAGCATCAGACACAAGCTGAAATAAATGAGGATTAGTTTTAATGAACATTACTGTTTCCAAGATATATAATGAGAGCAATGTCAATATTTTATGTTCTATGAAATAAGATTTACAGCTGTCCGTTGTTTGCAGTCTAAACATCGATCTAATGCACCTTTTCTGTGCCCGAAACGCTATTTCATTGTCCGTGCTATTCCCCCAAAAGATGACTCCATATCTAAGAATTGATTCGGCTAATCCATAGTAAGCAGTAATTAGCGCATCTGTATTAAGAACCGCAGCAAGTTGTTGCAGAGCGTAGGCTGCACTACTCAATTTTTTACTAAGTGCCTCTATTTGAGGTTTCCAATTCAATTTTGAATCTATTATTAATCCCAGAAATTTTGTTATGTCAGCTTCATTGATATTTATATTGTTAAATTGAATATTCAGATTGTTGATTGTTTGTGTACGTTGTCTAAAGTGCATTACGTTAGTCTTTTTTAAATTAATTATTAAATTATTATCATTTAACCAATTTATAATAGATATTAGTGAATTATTAATGTCATGTTCATATGTGTTTATGTCATTACAAGCTATTGTTATAGTACAATCGTCAGCAAAAAGTGTCATCGGTTGTTCAGTTACTTTAGGCAAGTCATTTATATACAGAGTTAACAACGGAGGCCCCAATACACTGCCTTGAGGTACTCCGTACATAACTTCGCGTTCCTCTGATCTTGAAGTTTCTTCACGTTTACTTTTTTTATTTATTGTACTGATTTCTGTTACTTGTTTACGGTTATGAAGATATGATTTAATTAACTTTAAAACGTTGCCTCTAACACCATAGGCTTCAAGTTTCTCTGCCAGGGATATAAAATGGACGCAGTCAAAGGCCTGTGTCATATCGCAGAATATGGCACAGACTGGTGTTCTCTTATCTACATTTAGTGTGACATTATATAAAAACTCATAAATAGCCAAATTTATACTTTTATTTTTTCGAAATCCCTTTTGTTCGTCACTTAATATATTATACTTTTCTAAATAGGTATTTATTTCACCATATATATATTTTTCGAACACCTTAGATATAACTGGTATTAGCGCAATCGGTCTGTAATTTATCATTAATTCGTGATTATCTTTTTTATATAGCGGTTTTATTATAGACATCTTTAATGCATCAGGAAATATACCTGCACTTATGCAAAGATTTATAATGAAACACAAATGAGTACATATTTCAAATGCAACTGCTTTCAATATTTTTGTGGCAATACCATCGTAGCCAACGCTGTTCGTGTTTTTCAGCTTCATTATAATATTGAGAGAAACTGAAGTTAGTGTTTGATGAAATCATCAGACCGTTTATTTTCGTGATCCCTTACAACAGACCTTTAATATTTTGGTAACAGCATATTTCGTTTCCAGATAAAAACCAATATCTGTTAATACAGGACCAGTGAACGTGATCTAAAACCACTCCAGTTAACCCAAGCTTTACATAGTGCGGCAAATCCTAAACCAACTATAAAATCATTCTGTAAAATCCTTGCTTTTGACGGGATCTGTTTGTGTTCTTTTGTAGTGTCAAAACCATTCAAATGTCAAAAAAATCTGTTAAAACCAGGATTTGTATACAATTCCTGAAATTCTATAGAATTTCCGGCTTATTTTGGAAATGTGTGAAATAATATTTTTGTTGAATATTTTAACTAAAAAGTGTAAAAAAACTTTTTGAAAAAAAAAGGAACCGACTTCAAAAGCAAACACAAAAAAAGATTAAAATATCTTTTCTGTCGGAAGTCGGTGGCCATAGTCAACTAAATAAAAAACAAAGCCACCGACTTCCGAAAGAAAAGTTTCAAAGAGTACTGAAAGAAAATGGACAGTACGACACAAAAATGAAAGCGTTAAATTACGCTTTCATTTTTGTGTCGTACTGTCCATTTTCTTTCCACTAGTTTCCAGGTTACCAAAGATGGCACAAAGAGTTATCGGATGCTCGTTATTTAATCAAGTTTTACTGAACATTTTCTATTGAAAGAAAAACCTGTTTCCACGAAGAGTTTTTGTTCCAGACATAGTTGAACACAACATTTTTCATGTGAAACACGAGTATTTCAACATGGCAACGCTTTGTACAACATATCGGTGAACAGATTTCCAATACTGTACTTTTATTTTATTTATATAAACTGACCCATTAATCCAATGTTAGGTTACTGAAGTCAACAATTAAAACATAAATTAACTACTATATTAACTACTACTACTAAGAAGTACGGCTAAATTGTTATGAAGATATTTTTACAGAGATTTTCATCATAAAGAATAAATTAATGTCACAAATAAACCCAAGCAAGCATATTTCGATGTTAGATGCCTCACAATAAATTGCTGTCAAAGTTTAGAATCAGCAACCAAAATCCACTGAAAAGTACTTGTTACTTCATTTTTTATAAAACAAACTTATTTTTACGGCCAGAAAACTCAATTCTGCCCTCTAAACCTTCGCGTAACAATTTAGTTTAACTGCAAATGGTTTTGTAAGTTGTTTACGATTGACAACTTTTCTTTTACGACTACATCAAACCAAAACCAACCTTAATCCAAAGTCGTAGAGAATGTAGAGACAGTATTTAAAAAATTGTATTTATGGATGACAATAGTACCAATCGAGACAATTCATGAATAAATGTATGAATAGATTTCGAATAGTTCTCGTATAAGAACGTCCGAGTGGTTTTTTTTTCCTATGAATATTGTTTGCAAAGTGATTTATGCATTCTTTCATTGACGTTTTCGGTCTCGTATTTTATCGGGTATGTAAAGAAAAATGGGTCAGGAAAGAACGATTGATAGGGGATGGTGGTTTTCTGTCAGTAGGGTAATCATGGTGTTTTTATTGTATGTAATGGGATCTGGCGTTAACGGCATGTTGTGAGATGGAAATCAGATGTTTGAAAAAAAGCGAGTCACACCCCAGAAAATCCTTCCGATTTTCTGGGGTGTGACTCGCTTTTTTTTGAGTGTATTTCTGTTTGGGAGTGGTGTGTGATTCGGATAATACTTCAAGTAAGTTCAGTGTAAGTTATTTTATGGGTATTTTTAAGTGAAAACTTCTTTAGCGGTATTGTACACTTTTTTTGTAATGGGTACAAAATGTAAAACTCGCATCAGGGTCACGTGACCCTGATCGAAAAACCGCAAGACGTAATTGAAATAAGCGCCATCTATCGCTTTTAGCGTGAATCACGTAGAATGAAAATTCGTAAGACGAAGAGGCAAATGATAGCTTGAATTTTAATCGTGCAACGCCATCTATCGAGCATATATGAAAACATTTGTGATTTGACACATGTAGGAAACTAACAAGATGTAACAAAATTCGTTAATTTCATATGTTTCTGTACCACTTCAGTTTTAAAATATAACACAATCATAAAAATGTTTTCACTTTTACAGGCACTCCCGGAGTGCAAGCCGTCGTTTTTTTTTTGGGTTGGTCAAATCACCAAAATGAGTTCTATCGGGCCCCGTTAGATTACTGACTCTTTGATGCATGCGTTTAGAAGCGCGCATAGAACATGACGTGTCTTCGACCCGGGCATGGTACCTGATCGGACAGCAAGCTACCCAGTGATCGCCGTCCGCGTGCCCAAGATTGTCGATTTCCCTTCACTATTTTGAGTAGCAATCATGATGAAAATAAACTATACAAAGAAACAGGCTTGGGTAGATTCGAACCCACGACCTCTAACTGGTAAGTAGAGGTCGTTGACTGTTCTACAACGTGTTATTAGATATTAAATTTTATTATCCACAATACCTGCGAAAAGGTCTAGAAATATTAAATTTAGAAGAAAGCAAGTTTTCATAACTTTAAGAATGTCAAAATGCCAGACGCACGGCTCAGACATGTTAGTACTTATAAAAGAAGTTTTATATCTTTTGAAACTTATTAACGAGGAAAGTATGATGTAGAAATTTCTATTGTCGAAATAAAATTACTGAAATGAAGGAAAATCGACCTTATGAAGGATTTTTTCTTTAAATATTGCCCCACACTACGATTTTCTCCTGTATCGTGGGTTCGTTTCTAAACGGTTTTGACTGTCGCGATATCTGTCATGAGTTTAATTCTGGCACAGAAAAAATGTTTTAAGGTGTGTAATAAAATAAGTTGTTTGACTGTTTCTGCCCAAGTAAATAGAAGGCCATGATGCGATCGCTCTGTGGTAAATAAAGGTAATTAGCGACATTTTTGGTCAGACTATACACCGTGGCTTTTTAGTCGTCTTACAACGGCAGCCCAGTTCATGTATCCAATGACTAGAACACGTTTATAAAAAAAAACGGTATTTAAGAGATTTGAAAAATTTAAAAATAAAATTTTAATTCGTTATTATGACGCAAGGCGTAGTTAGAAACACCCTTGTCTCATAGAAAATGGAGATGGAATGATCTGCTCGACTCGTGCGCTAGGTAGATATATACTCTACAGTATGATACGTAAACATTTTTAGCAGGGTGTTTCATATTTCTAATGTGCCTATTTATTAATGACAAAAATTATTACTAATGATAAAAAATAACACACAATCGCGCCTAGAGGTTCATTATGTCGGATACATTAAGTGGACCACTTTTGTAAGACGACTAAAAAGTCACGGTGTATAATTATGCCAATCCTAAATAGATAACAGAAGGTGATGATGATGATGAACCAGATGACGATGCCTATTTACCTCATTAAATTTTTCTTACTGTTGTTCACAATCGTAAACACAGTAATTACAAATTATTTTAATGAACTTTACTTCAATTTAGACTGAATTTGAAAAGTTCAAATAAGATTTTAACGGTACATCAAAAACATGTACTTTCAGTCGACATAGTCGAAAACTTTAACGTGAACACGTAATGAGATGCTTGATGTTACGGTAAAACTGTAAAATCCGATAGATTGTAAAAATTCTAGACTGAAATAAAATGATGTTAAAAATGTATATGCTTAAGGGCTGATTTTTCAATAGTCAGATAACTTTTATCTGAGGAATGAAAATGTCGGTTTGACAGCTTATCTATAGAAAATATCAAATCGCTATTTTTATTCCTCCGATAATAGTTATCTGACTATTGAAAAATCAGCCCTTAATCACATAAAAATATTGTTTTTACTTGTGAATTAAGGTGAATTTACATATACATGATCTTATTCAGGTAATTAATTATGTATTTTACTTACAAACTTTAAACCGATACTTAAATAAATATCAGTATAACAGGGGAAAATAATGATAGGTTGTAGTTTTTTTTGTAACTCCGCCGGAAACAAGATTAGCGAAAAATTAATTGTATTTGACGCAGTTTAAGAGATAAAATAGAAAATACCAATTTACTGTTGAATCACATCTTTAAAGTGTAAACCGTAATAAACTGAAGTTTGATTATTAATAGCACAGAAAAAAAACCGACTTCAAAAAAAGTACACAATTAGATATAAAATAACTTTTGAATGAAAAGTTATTATTGGAAGTCAGTGACTTTGATTTTTATTTCTTTGACTTTTTTATCACCGACTTCCAATAACAACTTAGTTAAAAAGTTTTTTTATTTATTTTAGCCTAGAAATTTAACATAGCAACGTTTATTGCAGACAGATGGACAATATTGGATTATATGGAGTATGACCTATATTGCAGTTTCACCGTAACACAGGTATATTTCGTGTGATAATATCGTACCTACCGAGAAGTTATAACAGTTCGCTAGGGATGGCCTATTTCACAATTCACATTAACAAATGTATGTAATTTAATGGACTTTAGGGAGCCATGAAATAGTATTAGATGCATTGCAAAAGTGCATAGTCGTATTAGGTGGAAAATAAAGGTTTGGAGTACAATATATATTCCTGCCTCAAAAATACTTAAGGGGCTTTAAACACCAAGACGACTATTTGTCGCTCATCATCATCATCATCATCATTCGCGAGACTGTCTCATCAGGTCACCATGACACTGGAACGTAAAGGGCTATTGAAGGATCACCGTGGATATTAGTCAGTACAAGTCTGACAGTCTCGTCACGCCCTGGGTCGGAGGACTCATTTGATGATTTTGCTGATTAAAAAAAAAAACGTGTGGCACTTAGTGACTGCCGCGGTAAAGCTATTGGATAGCATTTTTTATCAACTTATGCAGTTATAATTATGTATTTATTTATTTATTATACCTATTTATTACTGCACTAATTAGGCTATGGTCAGCCACGTCAATCAAGTGAAACGTCAAGAAACGTTCTCCTCCTCCTCCTCCTCCCTCTCCCTCTCCTCCTCCCTCTCCTCCTCCCTCTTCCTCCTCCTCATCCTAGACAATTGCATCCGCTGCCTGCGAGTTTCATGAAGTCATTGGTTGTCAAATCTACGAGCGATGTGGCCTGGCCCAATGACAAAATGATAACGTGATGAGTCATGAGTTCGGAACCGTCATTTCGGTAGCAGAAAATTCGACCAAGAAGAACATTTTTGATCGCAAAATCATGTGAAATTTTTTTCATGGTGGTATTGACCCGAATTACGAGTTGTAGGTCATAAGTTCGAACCCAGTCAGGCGCATTAATTTGTGTAATTTATTTTATCACCGCTACCTGGCTCAAAATCACCAAGGTGTAGAATTAGCTTTGCCAGCAATTTAATATATTAAATTATGAATTTATTCAGAAAAGAAAATTAATAAAATAGTTTAACTAACCTGTTTTATATGTACATCGAATCATACAATGTATGAATAAAGTAAATTTTAAATTAAATCAAAATAAAGGTATAGAAAGTCATTTCGGGAACGCGTCCAAAAGTGCAATCTTCAACAACAAGTCCAAAATATTCATGAAAAAATCAAGGTATTGAAAAGCTGTCATTAATTAATATACCGTATTTTTTATGCAAAATCTAGTTTTTAAAAGGCATCTAAAATATATTTTGTTTTTCATTATAAAAATGCGAAAAATAGTTTGTCCGATAGCGCACAAGTCATTTCAGTGAACACATCGATAATCGAAAAAAAATAATTTTAAGAGCACGCAGTCATTTGGTGTAAAATGTCAATAGTGGAAGAAAACTATAACAAAGCCGGCTGTCAGTGTTGTTGTCATCAAAAAAATTGTATCTAAGTGATAAGTACCTTTCAATTCATCATTTGTAGAACGTACATCAATAGTCCGTCATTTCGTGAACGTGTTTATTACATTTAATTATTGGTAAAATTCTTTTTTACGACACGAAATCACAAAATTACCACCAATACTTTATTATTGACAAAATCGGGTCACACTTAAGATGGCCCGCCATATAATGAAAGCGCGCGTTTATTTGAAATCATCATTTCGTGAACGGTCATTTCGGGAACGTTCCCGGACATGATGACACGTTCCCGAAATGACTGTCGCGTTCTCGGAATGATAAATTAGTGTTTGTAAGAGCGATTCACTTGCATTTTTTTATTAATTATGTTCCAAATCTATTGCCTTTTAATTACAGCGTAATGGAGACTTCAGAAAAAGAAAAAAAGAATAATAAATCTCAAAAAAAGGATAATGCAGCTTATTTGCCGTAAAGAGAAAAGGCAAATACTAGAAAAAGAAAGTTTTTGGATAAGATGACTGATAAACAGAAAGAAATTAAAAAGACAGGGAATATCGACAGATTTTCATCAGGCGATTGGCCGTTACCACAATCGGCACAATGATAGCCGAGCTCATATTCCATATTTCGACAACCTCGTGCGCCAAGTCAAGATATTTTATTTGTTTATCTTTCTCGGCTTTCACGAGATTGTCATCATGCGGGATGGTAACATCGATTATCATTACGCGGCACGCTGATCTGTCTATCACTACTATGTCAGTCTTATTAGCAATAATAGTCCTGGCATAAACGATAGGCAGATCCCAGTACATCGGGACATAGTCTTTTTCGAGAACTGGGTTGGGCACATACTTGTGATACGATATCTCAGAATCCACAAGATTGTATTTCAAAGCAGGTTGCTGGTGGATAATCCTGGCCACTTGGTTATGCCTGTGTAAGTACTCGCCATTAGCAAGACGAGAACAACCTGAGATAATATATGTCTGATCGACTCACCCGGACAGTGGCATGCCCGACACACGTCGACCGTCCCGTCTTTCATAATATGTCTCCGGTAGTTCGTCAGAATAACTTCGTCCTCATAATTGCACAGACAAAACCTTCAGTTTCAACGAAACGTAGCCAGGACATGGTTGCTATAAAATCGACATCGGGCCCATGAACAGCCCTGAAGCGCCCGTGACGCTCCTTGCCTTGCCATACGTCCTTGCGATTTTTGGTACGATGTACCACAGGTTTGCGCCAGTTCTCTTTAGCCATGGACAGCGAGGTGAGCCCCTTGTCCACTGTCACCACTTCCATTTTCAAAAAATATTGTTTGAGACTGCATACCTCGCGGTTGTGGAGGGTCTTTGGATTTAAAAAGCCTCGACCCCCGCTCTTCCGCGGGGTGTACAATTGTACATCCTCATCCTCGATGATCGTGGGTGATGCATCATTATTATTTTGTTAGTGATATTGATGTTTGAAAAATAATAGGTTTTGTTTTGTATTTTTTTTTTAGTTAACTTGTCATTCGTGACAAAATATATTGTTGATTTTCTTACGTTATTTATATTTTTTTCATTATTTGTAGAATTATAGTGAAGTAAACTGTGATTTTAAGTCAATACACTCAATTTGTAAGAATATATTAAAATTTTACGAAGATACAACTATGATTATAGAAGTTCTACTAGACCGATTTATAAAACCATTAAACTTAATTATAACAAGATTTTTCTTAAGTGCAAGCAATGCGGCAATATAAATAAATAACTTTGTTATTTAAACTGTTCTTTATAATTTAAATATTTCCTTAGTTTTACCTTATGATATCAATATCATCATTTCGGTAAAACTTGTGTCATTCCGGGAACGGTTGATCCTTTCCGGGAACACTAAAATATTTCAATAAAATACGGGTAAATTGAGATATTTTTTAGAAAAAGATATTTAGTTACGTTAGGGAACTTTCATTCTTTTCATGTAAGGTTAATTTGATTATGAGAACTTTGAATATTTTAAAATTTCTTAAATTTTATTGACGAAAATTGCAACTTCTTTAATTTTTTTACGTATTTTGCATGTAAAAGATTTTGTTTGTACTGTTTTCATTATTGTTTATAAAATATAGTTACATAATATATGCACGTTATTAAACAAAGGTTAAATGACGTACTTGGTATTGTTTTTCTTCATTTTGTCAAACTTAGAAAAACGTTCCCGAATTGATGATTTTCTGTATAATATTTACTAAAAAGCAATATTACGAGAAAAATATAGAATTATGTGCGCTGCCCTGTCAAAGTTTATTAATATACAAAATTTGCAACAGCATAAACTAAGAGTTATCATTATAGCTTGCATTTTTTTTGTCATAAAATCAATCTTGAAATTCGCAACCTTGGTGATTTTGAGCCACCTACTCTCAAAACCGTGAAGGAAAACATCGTAAGGAAACCGGCATGTCCCAGAACCAAAAATTTTGAAGACAGGGTGCCATCTACCAATCCGCACTGGGCCCGCGTGATGGATTATGGCCCACTCCCTCTCACAGAGAGGAAGCCTGGATCCCAGCAGTGGGAATATTATAGGCTGATTATATGAATGAAAATTATGAATAGTGTGTGAGTTCTTTGAAACACTATCTTTTGTAAGAATGGATAGATATTTTTACTTTTTGACAGCATTTTTTACATATAATCTTTGATTAAAATAAAATAGCGGAAGATATTATGTCATTACACGATAGCGCATGGACCGCATAAATTAGGCCAAATTGGCCTAACTGTCCTCAGTCGCAATACGAGTAGATTTCGGTTGAGACGTGCGTACGTGTTTATTTCAAACTCGCTCCACCACACTCTCAGAAGAAAAAAACTGCCTTCGTGTGCCTTCACCGGGTGTACGAACTACTCTAAAAGAAAAAACAAATCACATGGTCTCACATTTCATTCGTAAATACATTTTTTTTTATAATTTTCTATTAAGATTTAATGTATCCGTTGAAATTTGTTCGCCATTTTGTAGAGCGGGATAGAAACATACACGAGTGATTACACGAGTACTAACGAAGTAATACGAAGAGCGTCGATGCTCCGTCTTGGTCGCACGCCACCTTTGTGCATTATTCTGTCTCTCTCTTTATTAGCGTGTAATAACAACGATTGTTTGTGTGAGTAAATGTGTCTGTGTGCGTATAAGAGTCACTGTTCGAATACTCAACGCAAGAACGTAACGTATCTACCGCTATTTTATTTTAATCAAAGCATATAATCAAATCATAGTCCATCTGTCATTTATAAATCCTATAATACTGAAACAGTTGCCAACCCTATGCTTCAGAGCAGAACGTAATAAAACTTTCAATACTTAATGAGATTTTCGCTCGCTGCGTACAACCTGCTTTTAATTTTGTTGTTCTCGGTTCAAAATGCGTGTTATAGATTATACTGGTTAGCTTTAGGTACTTTTATACAAAAATGTATTTTAAACATCAACTTTCGGATAAACATTTTTCAAACGTGGTTTGATTATTATAAAGAAAAAAAACTTGTTATAGTTATGACTTTACTGTAACAAAATTAAAACAGAGGATTCGGTTACAGGACGGAATACAAAATAATAACAGAGATCATGTATTGTATAAAATTGAAAATGCAAAAAAATTATTTTGTATTTTGTCCCTATCATAGCCATCTCACAAAAAAGACAATAAAAAGTGACACTAACTAACTCAAAACCGACTCCACAGTAAAAACCACAAAAGCTCGTGTCCAACAGCCCACAAAATAAAACTCACTATAGTTCATATTCCAGCATTTCCTCTGAATATTTCACCTGCAATGCAAAAGATTGAATGAAATTGTTGAACAAACAAGCAGCCAAACAAAGTCTGGCTATTTGTTCCTCTGGGGCAAAGCCAACTTGGCTTGATCTACCTAAAGATTCCGCGAATTTATGTCCACACACATTTCTTCTGGATCCAGGGTAAAAGTTCAGCGTCCAAGTAATAAAATGATAAAACTGTCACGGCCAAGTTTTATTTGGAAAGCATCAAATTGTTTTGCGAAGTATAAAGTTTTTGATGCCAAAAATAATAGGACTTAAAGGTTATAAAAGTGTTTTAGTTTATCGCTGATTCTATTTTGAAATGCCTGTAGATCCAAGAATCTATCTTTCTTTAACATTAGTATGCTGTATAATTATGCAGAAAACAAAAAAAAAAGACTTACGTTTCGAAACTTTATAGTCCATAGAATTGAATTTTACAAACTCCCGTGCAATGTTTGATAGTGTTCAGGTCAATATTTCAACGCTAGTTGTTGAATGCGATCCCCACAGTATAAAGTGCTAAGCACAGCAGACATAGTAGTACAATGTGTGGTTAAGTGCTGGGCTTTGCCACTTTACCTCAAATAGAAGATATATGTATACATTCTGTCTTTTACAAGCTTTTTAACCGACTTCAAAAAAAAAGTAGGTTCTCAGTTCCACCTGTATGTATGTTTGTATGTACAGTACTCCAAAATTAATAATGCGCATGCAAATCTTCGCTAATTGTCGTATTCCCGGAAACACCCGAATCATTAAATCGGAGAGAGCCCTAAACAATACACTTGCATTTTGCACCTAGTTCGAAAGAAACAGGAGTCAATGTCATATGTCAAATCATGTGAAACAATTGAAAACAATTCGGGCGGTCGGCGGCTGTCACCGGTCAGTCAAAGGTCCGTCAGTCGTCTTTATATATTGGTGGTGACTGGACGTGTTCTCTCTGTGTGGAATTATATAGAGCTGCTATTACACACCCTTCTTGGTTTTGTTTTCAAAGGTGAATTTAATTTCAACTTTAATTATCTTACTCAAATTGAAATAATTTATTTTGTAAAATAGGTAAATATACTAACATTTTTTGATCCTCCTTGATTCTGATTAATTTTTTTGTAATAATTGTAATATTATTCTGGAATTATCAGTGCTGTAAATACTTTTGAACTGAGATTTTAATGATTAGATTTTAATGTAAACCTATGTTTGAAAACCATTTTTTCTTCTTTTAATATAAACCTTGTGTTATTTAAACCTTCTTTTCTTCCATCATTACACCAGCTTCAGTATGAAGAAGTAAATCAATTCAACAAACATTGTAGCATATTCGCAATCGTGTCGTTTTCCTCGTTATTTACTTACATAGAATTATCGAATCAATTTCGTTACTGATAAATCAATATTTATCTCTTTTAGCACAAAACACATAATTCTGCTAAATTATGCATGAAGAAAATGCACTTAACCACTCTATATACATATCGTCTTCCGACGCTCGTGGAATACGACCGTTGCCGAACAGTGACGAAGATTTCTATGCGCATTATTAATTTGGGAGTACTGTATGTATATTTGTCCGCGATTATCTCGCGTTTGGCTGAACGGATTTTGATGCGGTTTTCAGGAAAGTGTTCATTATATTCTGGAGAAGGTTTTAGTATATAACACTAATAGATATCTCGTGACGTTGCCCGCGTGGAGCCGTTTTTGCTTACTTGGATTGTAGATTTTCAGAGACGATTGCATGTTTGTCCGCGATTATCTCGCGTTTGGCTAAACCGATTTTGATGCGGTTTTTGGGAAAAGTGTTTGTTACATTCTGGAAAAAGGTTTAGTATAAAACAATAACGGATATCTCGAAGTTGCCCGCATAGCTCCGTTTTTGTTGCTTACTAGGATTGTAGATTTTCAAACACGCCGATTATATGAAGATTTTTGGTGAATATCTAAACTAAAAAGGGAAAAATAAAAAAACTTTTCGAAAAAAAGGGAACCGACTTCAAAACCAAACACAAAAAACTGTAAAATAACTTTTCTTTCGGAAGTCGGTGGCTTTGTTTTTTATTTCATTGACTATGGCCACCGACTTCCGAAAGAAAAGTTATTTTACAATTTTTTGTGTTTGGTTTTGAAGTCGGATCCCTTTTTTTCAAAAAGTTTTTTATAAGGATTTGATTTTTTCAGTATGTCAATATAATAATAGGGAAATATTATTTTCTTTACAAATCACTAGATGTTTGCTCTGCTTACTCGTCGCTGAAATTTGCAAATACCACATAGACATTATAGAGATTCTGCCACAGCTGTTTAAAATTAACATAAGGCACTCTTTATAAAATTTAATTAAATTAAAAATGTCTATAGTAAGTATTACAACATTCGAAGTGTGTACGAAGGGAAAATTTATATTTAGTTTTGTAATGAACGAAATGTAAATGAGTTACAGGCAATTATTCTGGTCTGTTTTCATTAGGTATTCTAATAAAATTCATGATAAACTTTTGAAAATAAGATTAATATACATATACTCTGAATAATAAATCTTTAATAAAGTATGATGTTATTCTGTGCGTAAAACTATTTTAATTTCTAAGATTTACGACCAAATCGCTAACCATCTTTCTTCGGCTTTAAACTCGACCATTTGCGGTTGAATATAAATCAAACAGCAACTGTTACTCAAAAACTTAATTATTTGAATATTTTAGTACAAAGAAAGAAGTAGAAATTAAAAAATAATATTGTTTTTTAATCCAACAAAAAAGTAGGCGAACTCCCTAAGCTCTTGTCAAACTTGCTAACTAAACAATAAGTTTATAAAAGGAACGCCTAATTTTTTTAGACTATTGGGTATTTCGTAGGCATGCTACGAAATTCGTAGGGCCTCTACGAAATTCGTATTGCTTCTATAAAATTGCTAACTTGCTACTACGGATTAAACAAAATGTTTTGTGGAACTTACCAGATTAGATTTCATCAAAAATTTACTACAATTTTTGACTTAAAAGCATACTTAAATATTACTTGATTTTAAGACAAACCCCTTAGTGGGACAACTTTCAGTATGCATTTAAAGGATATAAAATTGTAAATTTTAGGTGACATCAAATATTATTTACAAAACTAAATTATTTTAACTTGTTTCGTCCATGTCTCTTCCTACTATTCCTACCATGTCACTTCCTGCTATCCCACCATATCACTTCCTACTGTCCTACCACTACGATGCAGTGGCGGTTCCTTCATACAAGCCCAAAAGCCCGGCATGCCTTATTAAAAATGCTCGACAGAGAATCATAATCAAACCCGAACTATTTAAAAGTTCGCGCGCTTAATTGTTATCAAAATAACACAAACTATCCACGCCACACACTTTACATCGCAATTGTTCGCGCGCATTTTCGTATTTGCAACATCTATATATAGCTATCTCGCTTACACGTACCGGCTTTTACCGGGCTTTCAAATACTATCTCTGTCCCTTTCGCGCCTAAAGCGTTGTGCCGTATAACGAGTTAGAACCTTGTGCGTCTACAAATCGATTAGTATGGAAGATTTAAGCCGTGCATGCGTATGAAGTTGCACGCGTATGCGTGACCTTGTGTCGCCTTGCCAACAATATTCTGCGTAAGTAGCTCACTTCAGTTTTATTTGCTTGAGTGGGGAAAGCTTTGTTGTTAAAGTTTTTTGTGTGTTTTGTTAGATTTTCTCAGTGATACAATTGTTTTGGTGACTTACCTGCAACAATGGAGGTAATTGTACCTTGTGAGGATTTAAAATGCGTTCAAGTTTTGATTGGCGAAGATAAGGTAAAATCTTTAAACTTTGCTCAGAAAAAACTGTTAATTTCTTCACTATAACCGACGCCGACGCCTAATCTGTGTATTTCTCTGACTAGTAGGTAAATACCTAGCATAAACGAAAATTTCAAATGTGTATAAATCATGCAATAGAATTCAAGAGGTTAGTTTATTTTTTTCAGCCCTTCAGGCTTTGTGTAATTTTTTTAGTACCTACCTAATAGTACAAAACGAGCTGCTTTTTACGATACTCATTGCAGCAAAAAATTCGTTGGACATACATGTCGCGAGTCGTAAACACGGTTTTTGAACAAAAAAGTAAACTTATTGAGTTGTTTTCTGATCTGTGCGACAACCCACAGAACTGGGACGAGGATACGATTTTAGCTATTGAAAAACAGTTGTTGGTAGAATTAAAACGATCACCAACATTTTACTCTGATGTAATTAAATCATTTCTTAAGAAAGATAGACGATTCCAATTAGAATATAAATAATTTATTTAAATTCCTTATTACATTCTATCTAGCTATTTTTTTACTTTCGTTTTGTAACTTTCTGTTTTGTTTTTTTTTGTCTGTAACCTGTTAGTCCTGTTACAAAACAAGCAACTACTTACCATAACTTTGTTCCCTCAAGCAACAAATGGCTTTTTTCAAAGCCACCAAAGGTATGCAATTGCTGATATGTTTATTATATTCAATCTAGCACTAGCATGCCTTCAGTGTGCTTTGGTTACCTCTTTCACCGCACGACAAGCAAGAGTGAAATTGAAGAAAGAGGAGGAAAGAAGAAGATGGATGAATTCACTTTTAATTTATTGTACCTAACCAGTAATTTATGAGAAAATTGCGATGATACATACGTAGGTACCTACATACTCAGTCGAAAACTGAACTTTCTTTTTTTGAAATCGGTTTAAATTTTATTGGGCTTGCCTTATATTGAAACCCTAGGCCCGCCACTGCTACGATGTTACTTTCTACTATACTACCGTGTCACTATCTACCATGTCGCTTCCTACTATCCTACCATGTCACTTCCTACTATCCTACGATGTTACTTTCTTCTATACTACCGTGTTATTATCTACCATGTCACTTCCTATACCTACCATGTACCTACCATGCTACTTCCTATTAACCTACCATGTCACTTCCTATTAACCTAACATGTCACTTCCTATTAACCTACCATATCACTTCCTATTAACCTACCATGTCACTTCCTATCAATCTACCATGTCACTTCCTATTAACCTATCATGTCACTTCCTTCTAAACTACCATGTCACTTCCTACTAATCTACCATGTCACTTCCTACTGGTTGGTTTGGCCGTAAGACAATGATGTCTGAACCAAGACATATTGCCGAGATACTACATTAAAATGTCTTTGATGGTCGGAATATTGAAAATGTTTTTGAGCTGGCCGGAAATTTTGTAGCTACATATTGAAGTAAAAATATTGCCCATTTAGACGCACCTTCAAATGAAGTCATCTCGTTCTCCATGGTAGTAGGTAAAAGCACAAAACTTCCAAATCAAAATTTTAAACTAAAACTCATAGAAATACAATTTGTGATAACTTAAACGCCCCAAAAATATTCAGTCGACATTCCCTAATCGGAAATTCTCATACGAAAAATTTAACAAAATGGAATTTTTCTAATAAAATATATGAAATATCTCATAGCTTGTAAATATTTGGCATATGGGGAGTGTGCGCGACTGGATGCGACGTATGGACGTTCCACAGCCGCATATTTGTCATACTAGGACATCAGGGATGGCGGACGTATGTATTGTATTATGTAATGTTGCTTGTAGTATACAAACTGACCGAACAGTTTTTGTGGAAAACATTTGCTATTGTTTTGACTCGTAACATGAAAGATTATTGAAAGTTTAGTCTTTTTCCGTATATCTACTTCTGATATAAATAGTTTTTTTTTACAAATAATTTCTTCTGTGTCGTGGGTGCGTTTACAAACATTTATAAACAATTCTAGATCATAAATAATACATTCCGAGTAAAAATCGAACCTGTGATACGCAGCGCAGCAGTTATTTTTAGTGGTAGCTCTCAATTGTTACCAATATTCGTGATTATAGGTCTACGGGAAGTACCCTATCCGTCTTACCACAAAAAAGTTAAACATCGGTTGAACACTTGTAAAAAATCTGTTAATTTGCAATCGTTTCTCATCCATCTTTTTCACAGCCCAGCATTCCGATCCATACAATACGACAGGTCTAATCACGGATTTGTATATTTTCCCCTTTAACTTGAGGGGCATCCGTGGGTCGCAAGTTGTTCCGGTGACCGGAGATGGATGAGAAACGATTGCATGTAGCGGAGATGAGGATGTTATCTCAACATCCTCATCTCCGCTCTCCGCAGACCTGTCGTGTTGTATGGATCGGAATGCTGGGCTGTGAAAAAGATGGATGAAAAAACGATTGCATGTAGCGGAGATGAAGATGTTGAGATGGATGTGTGGAGTGACAAGAATGGATAAAGTAAGGAATGAGTTTATAAGGGGAAGTTTGAAAGTGGCGCCTGTTACAGAAAAAATGAAAGGGAATCGTCTATCTTGGTATGGACATGTGATGAGGAGGGATGACTAAGAAAGTGATGAGTATGAATGTTGATGGATGGAGAGGACGAGGAAGGCCAAAGAAAAGATGGATGGATTGTCTAAGGAATGATATGAAAGAAAAAGGAGTAAATGATACTGTGACGTCTGATAGGGGAGAATGGAAGAAGAAAACGTGTTGCGCCGACCCCAAATAGAATGGGATAAGGGCAGGAAGAAGAAGAAGAATTTCAAAACGGCATTTGTCGTTGATTTAAGGGTCGTTTTGCAGTTACACGTTTTTTAGACAAGTGTTCAACAGATGTTTAACTGTTTGTAGTAAGACGGAAAACTGTTAATTGCAAAACGGCATTTGTCGTTGATTTAAGGGTCGTTTTGCAGTTACACATTTTTTAGACAAGTGTTCAACAGATGTCTATAATTTTTGTAGTAAGACGGTATAGGTTTTGATTACGTTGCGACCTTCAACATAATATGTGGCATACATGGATTGGAGGCATTAAACGGCGTAACCTTTGATTGAGTTGACTTAGATTTTAGATTTTCACTGCTGCAAGGAATTTCAAACCTGTGTTTTGATATTAATTTCAACATGAATCTCTGACAAAAAGTGTTTTGGCAGACGGACAGACGAACAACAAGTCATTCTATAAGATTCCGTATTTTCTTATATGGAACGAAACCCTAAAAATAAACAGAGCCACTCAAACACAAATACTTTCCTCATACATTTTCCTTATAAATTACTTCTATTGAATTGAAACTCGTGGCAGCCCTACAGAGCACGCACGACGATTCGATCGCGATATAAATGCAGCGATTGTAAACTCTCTCAAGTCAGCTGAATGCAATAAAACATGGAGAATAGCACGTAAACTGGAACGCGTTTACTGAGATTTTGTATTTATTTCAAGTCATCACCTGCCTAGCCTTTCCCAATTATATTGGGGTCGGCTTCCAGTCGAACCAGAAGCAGCTGAATATATGTATGTATTTTACATGGAGCGACTGCCTATCAGAACTCCACAACCCAGCAACTGGGTAATACGATACCCCATGGTAAGACTGGTTGTCAGACTTAAGGAGCATATGACTAATGGTAACGACTGTCAAAGATCTACACGACTTTACGTGCTTTCCGAGGCACGGAGGAAACTCGCTATGACAGATGGTCACCCATCTACAGACCAACCTCAGTAAGTGCGGCTTAATCCGGAAGATCGGCCTGTGCGGCTGTAATTATTTAGCCACCAGCTCCTGTGGTTCGGAGACCTCTCGCACCCGGCATTGGTTGAGGCCATCCTGCGGGGCGAGACGGAGTGGGAAGCGGTCGCCTCCTTCTGCGAAGCAGTTATGCTCGCGAAGGAGGAGGCGGGCCGTAAGATAGATGGGCCCCTCCTCTAAAGGGCCAAAGCCTGCCGGGGTCGCGGGACTTACATACCATTACCGTGACCCTAGAACATAAAGGGCTAATGAAGGACACCGTGGATTTTAGTCAGCAAGTCTGACAGTCTCTCCCGTCCTGCCCTGGGTGGGAGGACTCATTTAATGATTTAACCACGCTAACAAAAAAGCTCCTGTCGTTATTTCAAGTATTTTTATTTGCAGCCTACTTGAAGAGTATTTACTGCGTTTATTGCATGGAAAAATGAAACAGCCTCTGGTGTATGAAGGAGGAACTATTTTTTTCCTTCAAGTTAACGTCAAACTTCTAGTTTATTTTCCGCCACAAAAACTGGAAAAGTCATGATAAGGCCTCAGAATTTGTATTGAATTATCTGGTTTAACTAGTTTTAGAGTGGGTCGGTTCCTACCGGTCCGACCGCGAGAGAGACACCAAAGGTAACCTGCGGTGACTGTTCATCGATCTCACTGATGATGGTAGGCCTCTCCAAGGCCTTCTGCCTCGCGACCACCATCTTGTCGGAGTCCGGCGGAGTTTTACTGCATTACGAACGCGACGTCACAAGAACATAAAAAAATACTTGTGACACTCGGGGACTGCCGCGGTAAAACTATTGCATAGCATTTTTTATCAACTAATGCAATTATAATTAATTATTTATTTATGTTATAAAAAAAGAAAAAATTGTCGCCACGAATATTTAACGAGAATATCACCCCATCGCTCATCGTTGCTCCATGGGAAGTGACTCTACTAATTAGGCTATGGTCAGCCACATCAATCAAGTGAAACGCAAAGAAAAAAAAAATCATTCATTCAAATTTTATTCATTCACGTTGACATGACAAATGTGACATTGACAGTGTTAGGTTTATTTTCGTTACGGAATTTCTTGATTCCTGCGCTCAAAGCCCGCGGTAAAAGCTATGTAAAAGCTTAAAAACTAAAAACAAAGGGTTGTTTTTACTTCTATAACACTTTTTATAAAAAGTTATTAATCATATTTTCGTGGTTTTATTATTTTGACAGCATAATAGCCAGGATATTCTACCTAATAAGTTTTTATAATATTTTAAAGTCAACTGAATTGAAAACTTTATTTTCTCTAGCCTTGCTTTATTAAAAAGAAACAATAGAATGTTTAATAATGAACTGAACAAAGCCAAAGCTATTGAAAAGAATCTTTTCTTGAAGGACTTTTTTTTGCCACTAACATGCCGCTACCACTGCGCTTGCGTTTAATTTAGTGTGAATTTATTAATGTTTATTAATGTTGTTTTTATTTTATGTAGGTAACTAGGTATAGTATTTTGTTTAATAAACACGGCCTGCCAGCAATTCTTTGTACATTTTCTTTAAACAAGAATTAAAAAATATACATCGAGTTCTTTCTTTTATTCTCGGACGGAAAATTCAATCCCATAACGACTTTTTATCCCAAGCCGTCTCCCAACTACTTTGGGGCGGGCTTTCAGTTCAACTGAATGTAGCTGAATACTAAAATTTTACATGGAGCGACTGTCTATCTCACCTCAACAATATTTAATAATTGTTCATACTAAGGCCGCTATCCCACTGGCGTTTTACGAATGTTGAGTCTCTCCAACGTTTGCGCAACGTCAGCGTTGCGCAGACGCGACAGTCGCGTTCAGCGGACGTTATCGCTTGCCACGCGACGACGCGACGCGTTGGAAAGACCAACGCTCGTAAAACGGCAGTCTGATAACGGCCTTATTCCATTCCAGTTAGTAAGACTGGTTATCAGACTTTTGGTTTACTGATTATCTGAAACAACTGTCAAAGATCTACAAATTTAATGCAAAGACTGATCTCGACATCGTTTAATACTCATCATCATCTTCCTACCATTATCCCATTCTATTTGGGGTCGGCGCAACACGTTTTTTTCTTCCATTCTCCCCTATCAGACGTCACAGTATCATTTACTCTTTTTTCATTCATATCATTCCTTAGACAATCCATCCATCTTTACTTTGGACTTCCTCTTCCTCTCCATCCATCAACATTCATACCCATCACTCTCTTAGTCACATGAGTCTCATCCCTCCTCATCACATGTCCATACCAAGACAGACGATTCCCTTTCATTTTTTCTGTAACAGGCGTCACTTTCAAACTTCCCCTTATAAACTCATTCCTTACTTTATCCATTCTTGTCACTCCATACATCCATCTCAACATCTTCATCTCCGCTACATGCAATCGTTTTTTCATCCATCTTTTTCACAGCCCAGCATTCCGATCCATACAACACGACAGGTCTAATCACGGATTTGTATATTTTCCCCTTAAACTTGAGGGGCATCCATGGGTCGCAAGTTGTTCCGGTGACCTGTCAGCATTTCATCCATCCCGAGTTGACCCGTCAGTCACGTCAGTTAATACCATAGATATATTAAAGAAGGAGATATGGCGTGGAATTCAAAATGTATAGAAATCCGATGAAGCCACCATTGTCCCTCCATAACGCTAATATTGCGCACACAATTCTGTCAAAACAATACTACGAACAATTGCACACACGCGCCATCGATAACTCAGTCATTTAAATATAAACCTAATTCTTTACACGACAGCGTACTTTTTCCGTATAATTTACTCACACAAACAATTATCATGGTGTGTTGTCGCGACACGGGGGGCGGATACGACTCTCCCGCTCAAATACAACGGACGCGCCATGCGACATTACGGCTTGGTGAGGTATCGTTATGTCAGTTTTACATTGCTTGTCAAGTCACTCAGTGATAGACTGAGGTGGTTGTAAAAGAGCAATGTATTTAATGCAAAAACAATACAGTCGGAGTAATATAGGAAAACAAGAATAAAGTAGTACAAGTGATAGCTGAGCTAAACGCTCAACACCACGGCTTCACTGACACGCCCCCTTGCCACTTCTCCTGTTTTTAATATTTCTGTGGTTAATACTGTCACATAAAAAACTAAAAAAATTAAGTCAAAAAAGAAAAGTTCATTCTTATAACTTTACGTCCTATGTGATCCTACATCGTGAATAGTTGATCTCTCCATACATACTGGATATCTTCCTTTATTACTCTCCGCTGAGAGGTTTTAGATTACTGCCAATAGAGGTTAAGTTGCTGCTGTGGTGGATTTGAATCGGATGGGTCACTGAGCTTGTTTGCTTGAATGAATTGTTTGTTCAATTTTTAAGTCTTTCATTTTCATCTTTGTTCAAAACATATTCAACTGTTTTATTTAGAGGTAAAACTTCATAATTATTGAATTCATTCAGTTTTGAAACAAAATACTTGATTGGTTACTAGTTTCGTGAGTATCACGTCATAATTGTATTCCTAATAGGTTAAGAGCGCATATTCTGAAAATTGGCAACGTCGCAAATAGTTGTCAAATATTAACAAGTTTTAATTAATTTCACAATGTTATTGTATGGAAATAAGAAATATGGCTCTGTAGTGCACTAAAACATTGATATAGGAATGCAATTAAAACATTGAATTTGATGTTGTAACCGTTTCAGGTGTAAAAAAATCATTTGGAAAGTTTCCAAATACTTTTTCTACATCTAAAACTATATACAGTGTGTCCGGACACGAGTTAGCGATACTTGAAGGGGATATTATAGATTAATTTTCATCGACAAAACTGCTTTTAAAAAATTCTTACTTCAACACCTCGCGAATGGCGGCCATTTTAGTTTTTTGATTTGTCAAACTGTGGTATGGCAAATATCTTTAAATCCAAGAGACCTACAAACATGCCAATGACTTTATTGCAAAGTTAAATGTTAAGGCTTTTCAAAAACTTGCGAAAGTTTTCTAAATAATATGTAAAAAGTACCAATAAACGTGGGCAAACACGAAATTGTACACAAAAATTACTGAATATTTTCACATTTTATACTCTAGCATGAAAAGTACCCCTATATTTTGCTTAGTTTTTTGCATTAAATTAAAAGTATTTGAGTTAGGCTATAAAATGGTATCAAAATTATTTCTCTACGTCAATTACTTTAAGAGTTATTTTTACTTGAACATAACCCTTCCTTAGCGAATGTACCCCAATATTACAGGTGTCGCATTCTTTGGGCGAGCTAAATCGTTTCAGTGTAAATTTATGAACTGGCATTATTAACCACCATGTAAATGATCCCAACTAATCATTCATAAACTGAAATGGCCCATTTTTTTAATTTATTCAAAGAAACCGATTTCATAAAGTAAAAAAAAAATGAATTATTTCAGTTTAATGGTGATTCGTTGGGATCATTTACATGGTGGTTACTAGGGCCAGCTCATAAATTTACGTTGAAACGGTTTAGCTCGCCCAAAGAATGCAGCTTCTTTAACATTGGTGGTACATGCGCTAAGGAAGGGTTATGTTCAAGTGAGAATAACTCCTAAAATACTTAATATAGAGTGATAATTTTGATATAATTTTATAGCCTGACTCAAACACTTTTAATTTAATGCAAAAACCTAAGCAAAATACAGGGGTACTTTTCGTGCTAGAGTATAAAATGTGAAAAAATTCAGTAATTTTTGTGTACAATTTCGTGTTTGCCCACGTTTTTTGGTTCTTTTTGCATTTTATTTAGAAAACTTTCGCAAGTTTTTGAAAAGCCTTAACATTTAACTTTGCAATAAAGTCATTTGCATGTATGTAGGTCTCTTGGATTCAAAGATATTTGCATTTTATTGTACATACCCCAGTTCGACAAATCAAAAAATTAAAATGGCCGCCATTCGCGAGGTGTTGGAGTAAGAATTTTTTTTAAAGTAGTTTTGTCGATGAAAATGAGTCTATAATATTCCCTTCAAGTATCGCTAACTTGTGTCCGGACACACTGTATATTCGGTGTTACGATATTAAATATTGCATTCCTTAATCAATGTTTTAGTGCACTACAGACCCATATTTCTTATTTTCATACAGTAAATTTACCAAATTAACTTAAACTTGTAAATATTTGACAGCTATTTGCGACGTTGCCAACCTTCTGGTTATGCGCCCTTAAAGTGGGAGAAAAAGACTCAAATTTTACCATTTTCACTTAAATATTCAAAAGCGAAGAGAACAATGTTCTAAAGGTGCTCCCACACGGCTACTTACAAAACATTGTCTAACACAATAGCATTTTATTATATTGTATGATATTTTGTACTCTTAAAAATAAAAATAAAATTACACCATGATGATGAATTATTAAATAAAAACAATAAAAAATGTATACAACATTTTTTAAACTGCTGTTGTAGCATTTTTTTATAACCTTTAACGTTACCACACTGAAAATGTCTTTTTGCATACTCCGCAACAAGCCACATAATATTTAGCGATTTTTACGATTAAAATATCCAGCGTTTCCCTTAAGAGGAAAATATACCGGCTGCCATTAAAAAAAATAGGTATTTAGAAAAACTCGTGCTGTCGCTACCACACCTCCCCGACCCCCGATCGTGCGATAGAGAGCGTTGCAGCTGCAGCTCGAGACTAACTGTAAGTATTTTTTATATGAAATTGACAAATTTCACATAAAAAATACTCGTTTCTCGGGAATAAACGTTTTTCACATACTAAATCACGACCAATCTCTTAGATTCTGGCATCAATCGTTTCAGCCTATTATATTCTAGGTTTGTAGGTTTTGCTTTTTTTCTAAAACTTCTTTGTTTTTAAAATACAAAGGTTTTAATTCAATGAACATTTTGTCATAAAAATAGTAACTCTTAGGCGCCTGTAACTTTCAAACTATTATAAATTTTGAAAAAATGAAAACCTATAAACCTAGTTTTTTACTGTGTCAGAAGCATTCTAAAAAATCATTGAGATAGGATAACATCTAGGGGCAGGAAAACGTTTTTTCTTTTAGTATGGACGAGCGCTCGGTAGACGATTGTCTTAAACAAGTTACTTGTATACAGGTTGCAAATTATATGCAACTTGAACAAACCAGCGTTCAAGTTACGCTGAACTGTACATAAGTTAAGTTGAACTGTGTTTTTTTTTCAACTCAAGCAACTTGTTTACCAATGTGGCGTCATACTTGTTTGCAATACTGGGAAACGTGCCTCAAAAAGTTCAGATTTTTTTCTTTAAAAAAAAAACGTTGCCCCACACTAGAAATTCTCCTGTATCGTGGGTGCGTTTACAAACTTATATGTTAATACGACCCATAAGAAGTGTATGTATTTTAACACAAACTATTCCATGTCGCTGCATCTTTAGATCACTAGATTTTTAATGTTACAGAAAACATTTTTGAGGATATCCGCTGCGCTTTAAGCCACTGGACAAAGAGCTTAGTAGCCCATAAATCAGATAGTATGCCACGGACACTTTAGATAATCCGTCATTTGTATTAATGCCCGGGGGAAGTTTTGTTATCTTTTGCGGATAGTTATGTTATTTATGATTTGGCAGCAGTTATGTGGTGGTTAAGAGGCGTGATGCGTTTTGGATTAGTGATCTTAGGGAGAATTCTTGAAATGAAATTGAATGCGATATACTTCAGAAGAGTGAACATGAGCATTAGTAGTTAGAAGAAAAAGCTAGCATTGTAATTAAATTAGCACTACCAGCTTTTAAACGCGTTTAATCTTTTGAACGCACTTATACATTACTTTCACAGTTATTGTTTTGTGACTGGGACTATAATATCACCATTATTATTTTTTTGTCTTTTGACAATTCTGAAATTCCTGTAACTGGCCTTGTTGAAATAAATGATTTGATTTAATTTGAAAATAATTATAAGGAAAATAAATTAGAACACGTTCAAGAAAACTAAGTACCAGATTGCCTTTTAATACAAAATGATATCACATTCTTGTGAATCCTGAACACTATAAGTCACTTCACGAAGATTGCACAGACAATCTTCGTGAAGTGGGTTATATCGGTGTCCAGGAGTGGATTGAATATTTTTCAATTCACAACTTGTTGTTCCAGATCTCACTGACGATATTTTATTCCAGATTTTTTTCGGGCAGCGTCAGGTTTCGTTCTTAAAGTTTTGCCATCTATGTTCATCTTTTAAGGGGTCAAACTCATCAAAGTACAAGTTCCCTCTACTCTATATATAAAAAAAAAACAACGTGGTTTCAAAGATATAGCTTCTAAACAGTATTAAATTTAATGAAAACACCAAGTTTTGGCCCCGCCTTCATCTTGTTGAGTCAGGTGCAAGTTACCGTACAAGCGGGGGTTCCGTTGGTTTCTCAGTAAACTTGTTTTGTATTAGGTTTCTTTGGTGTATTGAACATAATGGTATGACTGTATTCATCTTTGTTTCATTTCGAAGTTTCACTTCTCTTTGAAACTTCGAAAATATGAAACAACGATGAATACAGTCAGATTCTTGACTCGGTTTTAAATAATTCGTAAGAGAATTTTGAGGTAACCTCAAATAGATATGCAATATTCAAGATTAAGCCGCGCTTGCCGAAGTTAATCTGAGTATGGGTGACCATATATATTATAGCCAGTTTCATCCGTGTCTCGGAAAGCACGCAAAATTGTTGGTCACGGCTGTAATTTATAGATTACTGACAGTGATTACTGTTAGAAGCTCGAATGTATGACAACCAGTCTTACTAAGGGGTATCGTATCACCCAGTTACTGGGTTGCGTAAGTCAGATAGGCAGTCGTCTAATGTAAAATACTGATATTATATTCACCTGCATCGGGTTGGACTGGAAGCCGATCCCAAGATAGTTGGGGAAAGGTTAGGCAGATGATGTTGTTGCGGTGATCTCAAAATAAAGTGGGATCATGACATGAAGATTGTAATTTCTTCTTCATGTTCGGCGTAATCAATTTTATTTATTTATTTATCGTTTGGGTCAGATGTTTTCTATAATATAAAAACAATAAATAACGATAAGTCTATGATTTACTTAGTTTTCTTACAAAACACACCATTACACAACATTTTACATAAACTCATTAGTGTATTGATGAATGAATGAATGAATGAATGAATGAATGAATGATTGTTTATTTGCACAGAAAGTAGGTACAATATTGAGATGTTAAGTATTAACAGATGATCCTTATACTTTCTACCTTAACTAAGGCATGCAAAACAGTTTAACACTACAAATACAGGCATAAGAACACAGACACAAAATACAAACACAATGTCAATATAAATTGTTAGTCAATTATTTTAAAGTCATATTATTAAGTATGTCATGATTGAATTATTTATGTTAGGCATAGGTACAGAAATGTCAGAATTATTTTAAGTCTTGATCATTTAAAAAATCACAAATCGAGTAATAACATTTATTTGTCAACAAATTTATCAATTTCTTTTTAAAGATTGGAGTGGTCTGTGTTTTTATGTCATCTGGTATTTTATTAAATATAATCGGGCCCATACAAAAAACACTTTTCTTCAATAAGGCGGTGTTATAGTGATCAACATTAAGCATGTTTTTGTATTGTTTCCTTACTGGTCTGTTTCTAGTATCGGATACTTTATTAAAGAGGTTCATATTTGATTTTACAAAAACAGAAATTTCTAAAATATAAAGACATGGGAATGTTAGTATTTTCAAGGACTTAAACATAGGTACACAGCTATCTGTTGCTAACAAATTACACATTGCCCTTACACATCGTTTTTGAGCCTTGAACACCTGTTCTCTCAGGCTACAATTTCCCCAAAATATCAAGCCGTATCTCAAAATCGACGCAACTAACCCATGGTATGCAACTAATCTTGTGGCCATGCAAACTTTTTTAGAGAGATTAAAAAGCACATATGCAGCTACACTAAGTTTCTTGCACACTTCTTCTGCTTGTGGCTTCCAAGTTAACTGGCTATCTATGATTATGCCAAGAAATTTAGCAACTGTGGTTTGGTCAACTTTTTGTCCATTATGATAAAGATTTAATATTTGAGGTGGAATTCTTTGATAAAAATGCATAACATTCGTTTTTGATATATTAATAATCAAATTATTTTGGTCAAGCCAATCTATTAAATCTTTTAGTGTATTATTTATGTTATTTTCATACGTATTTCTGTCAAGGCATTTAATCAAGGCAGTGCTATCGTCAGCAAAAAGGACCATAGGATGTTCAATGTGTTGTGGCAAGTCATTAATATACAGTAAAAAAGATAAATTGCCAAGCACACTGCCCTGTGGGACGCCATACCTAACAATTCTTGCTTTAGATAGAATTTTTTTCTCACTCTTAGTTTTCAAGCATATTTTAGTAATTTCTGTATGCTGCTTACGGTTGCTAAGGTAGGATTTTAAGAGATTTAATACATTTCCTCTGATTCCTATCGCATTTAATTTATTGAGTAAGATTTCATGATCAACACAGTCAAATGCCCTCGACATGTCCGTAAAAATTGCACTAACTGGTATTTTTTTATCAACATTTTGCAGTACAATATTTAACAAATCATAAACGGCCATATTTATACCTTTACCCTTTCGGAAGCCTTTTTGTTCTGTACATAAAATGTCATATTTAGATAGAAAACTGTTAATTGCGTCATAAATAATTTTTTCTATAACCTTTGAAAAAATTGGTAATAATGCTATAGGCCTATAATTAGCGACGTCATTCTTATCGTTTTTTTTAAAAAGTGGTTTGACTATTACTGTCTTTAAACTGTTCGGAAATGTACCAGAGCTAATGCATGTATTTATTATGTGGCTTAAATGTGAGGCGATATCAACTGATACGAATTTTACGACCTTTGTTGATATACCATCATATCCAGTGCTTTTTTTATTTTTTAAGGATTGTATGGCTCTTAAAACATCTTGCGGTAATACTGGATGCATAAACATTGAGTTTGGGTTACTTTTCAAATTGTTAGTGTCCAGTTTTGTCGTCTTTTTAGTTTGCGTTTGGTCAATAAAATAGTCATTGAAAATGTTTGCAATTTCTGTTTGATCAGTAATGGTCCTATCCTGAATTCTAATTTGGGAAATTGGTTCGGTAATTCTATATTTATTATTAATAATCTGCCAAGATGCTTTAGATTTATTGCTTGAGGTGTTAATAAAATAATTGTTTTGCGCTTTTTGCGTTAATTTAATAATTTTACGAAACCTGCGCGAGTAGTTTTTGAACGTGATTTTATTACAAATTGATGGTTCACGTCTGTATTTCCATAATAAATATCTTTGTTTTTTACTACACACTCGGATGCCGCGTGAGACCCATTTAATGTTTTTATTTGTTTTAACATTTACCATTTTGTATGGAAAGCAAAGATCGTACAGCCAGCGAAACTGTTCTAAAAAATAATCGTATGCTTTATTAGCATCATTAGTTTGGTACATTTCAGTAAAAGAAAGGCATTTAAGGTAACTTCTAAATTTAGTCATATTTTCGTTGGATAGGTCACGTTTTTTAATCCGCCAAGAGTTTAATCTATATGATTTCATTACCTTAACTTCTAATAGTTGAGCAGTGTGGTCAGACAAAGCAAAGTCCAATACTTCTGATGTACACTTTAGTTGAGAGCTGCATGCAAAATTGTCTAAACAAGAATTGCTGCCGAGCCTGGTGGGTTGTTGAAGTTCTAATTTGAGATTGTAGCCTAATAGAAAGTATTCAAAGTCCAAAGTTAATCTATTTCTTTTTAACGTGTCTATGTTGAAATCCCCACACATGACTACTTTCTTAACAGATTTAGAACATACATTTTTCAAAATAATCTCTAATTTATCATAAAATACATTTAAGTTATTTAACTTTGGTGGCCTATATATACATAATATAATTAAATTATGGTTTGTTAGCTCTATGCCGCAGCATTCAATGACATTAGCTATAGAATGACGCGAAACATCTGGAAGCTCTTTATAATCAAGACAGTTTTTAAGCAGAATACATGCTCCACCGCGCTTCTGTGATTTTCTTGAATATATTGCCCCTAACTTGTAATTAGTAATATTCAATATTTTTTCATGTCCAGCCTTAATAAAATGTTCAGTGATACAAATGACATCTACGTCTCTTTTTTGCTGAGATAGGTTTTTTATGTGAACAATTAGCATGTCAGATTTATTAAATAGTCCAGCAATATTCTGATGAAGAATGTTTAATTTATTATATACGAAAAAAATCACTGTTGTTTGAGGTATCATTAATAGCAGAGTCAATTGGATAATTTTGTATGTCAATAATGAGGCGATTGAAAATATTTTCAAAAATGCGTTTAGTGCCCAGTCTGTTTAATTTGCCTGTATGACTAGAAAACACTTCTAAAGGGAGATCACGATTTGTATCAAAAAAATAAGCATAGTTATTATTCATTATGTCCAAGTAAAGTAAATTATTAAATATCTCGACACGATAGTTTTGTATTAAACTTCCTCTCACATATGTAGGACAACAAACAATTATATTAGTGTGAGTGATTGGTTTCAAGGAATGCCTTATTAACTTGACTAGCTCAATGTAATCTTCAGCACTTCTGAAATCCCTTTCTCCGATCATAATCAAGCAGTAATCATTAACAGACAGATTTTGGACTTTGTTATTTATATTTGCTAGTATTTCTTTTAATCCGCTGCCTGGTGATACAAAATGAAAGAAATCAAACTGTTCTCGGAAAGTATTATCTATGTTTTCCAGTGCGTCCATGTGATTGCAGTTGCTAATAATGTGTAGTTTTCGCTTATTTGGATTTTTTATTTTCTCAGAACAGTCGTTGAGTATTTTTTTTCCGTAATTACACTTGTAATCATTATCAGACTTCGTTGTAAGTGATTGTGTAGAAAGAGTCTCTGCTTGTTTGGTTTTCTTTTTCCCTTGCGTTTTTTTCAATGGCGAACGCGCTTTATTATTTGTGGACTCTGGACTGTAGGCCGTTTTACCGTTGGATTCTCTTTTATTTAATATTTCTACATTTATTTTTTTAAGTTCGTTATTCTCTGTAGAAAGAGTTTCAATTTCCTTATGAGCAATATTTAATTCAAGCTCAAGCTTTTTAATTCGTTCTTTTAATCGTACTACGTCATCTTCGTGGCTGCTGTCGATAGAAGTATCGGGTAGACTATTGGCCGTTTCATCTAAGGTCTCATTCAATACTTCAATAACATTTGTCATGGAGTCAGATGTTGTTCGAGTGCGACGGAACGTAATATTTTCGAGGAAGTTCATTTTATTATAATTTTGGAAGGCAGGTATTATTAATGAATGCGGAATATTACGAGTACTGATCTTCCTTTGCTTCTTAACAATGGTTTACCAAAGAACAATGAGCATTTTGGTACTTGATCCAATAGCAATCATTGTGGTGTCATTGGATAGATATTTTTGCCCATTCTCCTTTGTAAATGATCCAAAAAGACGAGTCGCCAGTGGGATTCGAACTCGGGTCATGAGACGAATGGGCCACTCATTACACGCCTACACGCCACCGTAACAGTTACGTAGGAGATTGAAATTGTCAATCACAAGACTCATCTGTCTTAAAAGTTCGTTAAAAAACTGGTTGTAGTTTAAATTATTTGAATTTTTTTTTTTCTCACTGTGTCACTTTTTGTTTAAAAGTTTTTTTCACTGTTTTTGTCGAGTATTTGTTTGAGACACGATTTTTAATGACGTATTTGTTATTGTTTATATCTAATAAGTGTCAGATATCACTTAAAAAACTGTTTTTGTCACCGATTGATGTCCACATTTAAAAGTTATTTTATATAGTTCACATTAATTCGTTTGCTGAGATAACATTTTCACACACGCGTTGTACTACTATCTTCACTTTTACGGTATATTTAAGCGGATAATGTCCAATAAAACTTTTTTAAAGAATTTTTAAATGGGAGCTCGATGTTCACTTGGCAACTAGCGCCATCTTCTCCTACACTTCTTCGATTTCTTTTCTTCGATTACACAAGTGTTTCTAATCTAACCTTACTTAGAAGACTTAATAACATTTGTTTTATTGTGGAATTTTCTGATTTCCTAATTCTTATAGGTACACTAGATTGCATATCACCACTACGGTACCCTAAAAATAAGATAAAGCCGCTACTTCCATCAGTGAGGGTACTTTTTCGGCAAGTTTGTTGGGAACGGGGCCACTCCGGACGCTTTGTTACGAGTTTTTCAGGTGCTCGCCATGTCTTCATGCTAAAGATTTTTTTAGATATTTTAGAATACATTTTAGGCTTGAGTAGTTTTTAACGATAATTGTTTCTAAACTTTGAATATTAAGTGGTAGACAGGTGGCGTTCCAAAGCCTGCCGGGGTCACGGGACTGTCTCATCAGGTAACCGTGACTCTGGAACGTAAAAGGCTATTGAAGGATCACCGTGGATTGCAGTCGGTATAAATTTGACAGTATGGGTAGGAGGACTCATTTGGTGATTTTACCACGATAAAAAAGACAGGTGCGTTAAGTTGTGCAACTTATTTCATCACAACAGTTCTCTTAAAAGTAGAAAAACAAAAATAAAATTTGGAATGTTTTCAAAATGCCAGCATTTCTTTTTCTTTATTTAAATTTTCGTCAACACAGTTATTATTAACATTGTGAGGACACGACGTCCATGACCTAGAAAATTCAAAGACGTGTGATATCTATCAACATACACTGAGCCTGCATCTCATAGCAAGGTGATCTCTCCCTAGGTGAGGTCAAAAAGAAACTAGAGAAACTTAATAATGGTAACTATGTATAAATTGAATGATTACTTGACAACCTTATAACATTATAATTATTACTAGCTGCTCCCGCCGTTTTCAATCACTGCTCAGCTCCAATTAGTCGTAGCATCATGTTTTATGGCCTAAAGCTTTCCTCAAGAAATGTACTAACCAACACAATAATATTTTTTCAATTCGAACCTGCAGTTCCTGAGATGAGCGCGTTCAACGAAACAAACTCTTCAGCTCTTATTTTACTAAAGGGTTTGACAGGACTGAATTTTGCTCCAATTTTTGTAGATGTAAATTTTTAGTTTTCTGTTTCAAAACATTAGCTTGATTATATGCACAGAATTATTTGCTATTAGTGCTGTGAATACTTTTGACGATAGCAGAAAACCGTTGAATAAGAGACACTTAGGACATGTCGCTTCTGGAAAAGATCTATTTAAGTACATTGGTGGTAGTTTTTCGATTGGAAAAATGATGTTGCTGACGAACATTTCGTTAGATTAAGATACTTCTCACATAAAAAGCCGAGGTTTAGGTAAATGTGCTTTCTTAAAATTATTTCAATCTATGGCTATTACACCAAAACAATAATCCAAGTGAACGAAACAGTTTTAGATTAAGGCAAACTGTTGCAAGCTAGTGGCTAGTGGCTCAATGAAGGCCCAAGCCATAAACAAGACGAGTTGTTAGGCCAATCACATACGAGGCCAATAAAAGAGCTCCGTGAATCGACTCACTGAATCCACTGGGCCATACTGCGTACATTGCCTAGGGTTTTTTGATTAAGTCAAGACTTTCCCAATTTCGGTCAATTATGATAGCTCAATTGGGGCAATGGTTCGACGTTCGGAGTCTGTTATAGTAGTTGGTTTGGTCCATACCAGTGAAAATGTTTGTATGGATGATAATTAGGTTTATTTTAGGAATTTTAAAACTTGTCCAGTATACCGGTTTTTTTTCTATTAGTTATTTCTGCTATTTAGCCGCGGTCGCCTCCTTCTGCGAAGCAGTCATGCTCGCGAAGGAGGAGGCGGGCCGCGTGATGGAGAGGACTATGTCCTCCCTCCGCCCCACCCGCGGTGGTGGACGCCCACGGCGACGGACGTCGCAAGACGATCTCCGGCCACCGTAGGCGCGGGCATACGGGCGGCGAGTAAAGGGCAACTCGCTGCCCGACCATGGACCATGCCCGGGTCGACGGCGCGTTGTGTTTCACGCGCGCCTCAAAGAGCGTCAGCATAATGACGGGGCCCTCTCTCTAGAGGGCCGAAGCCTGCCGGGGTCGCGGGACTTATCTCATTACCGTGGCCCCGGAACATAAATGGCTATTGAATTGCCGTGGATTTTAGTCAGTACAAGTCTGACAGTCCCTCCCGCCCTGCCCGGGGTGGGAGGACTCATTTGATGATTTTACCACGCAAAAAAATAAAATAAAGTGCTATTTAGCCTGCCCACTGCCACTTCAACTTGCCAAACTTGCTGGGCTATATCGATAACTTTGGTTCGTCTACGAATCTCCTCATTTCTGAATCGGTCCGATCGACGACTCGCAAAAATTTCTGAATGTAACGTCTCCGTTTTAACACTAACACTACCTTTATCTTAAATACTTCTACATACCCAAACCCAATGAACAAGCCCTTAAAAGGAGCGTGTGTTATCATTTCACAAGTCACCTCTAGAGGAAATTTAGTCAAGTTTCACTCCCTCTCTGATAGGATCCGCATCTTGTCCCAACTTGCCTGATTTATTGTTCAGTTTTGGCTTGAGCTATTAATTTTGTCTGCTTGTTATCCCGATCGACGGTTACGGTTCGACAGGGTTTGTTGAGGTGTTCTTGAAACGTGTAGTTTGTAGTTTTCAAAATGGTTTTTGGTACTTGTTAACCGAACATGTTCAAAGGCTCTTATGCGTAGTTTTCTTGATAGTTTTTCGTTTAACCTAAGTATACGTGATGGCCTTGAGGTTAGCACTTCACCTTTCATGCACAAGGTTGCGAGTTCAACCCTTGGCAAGTCTTAGTACCAAAGTGTCTTTTTCAATTCACGTGTAAATGAAATCGATGGACGTTTAGTCAATCAGTATTTAATGTAGCTTCAAAGCCATGTAAGAACCCTATTCTCTTCTGGGAACACGACGGCTTTGAAGTCTCCAGAAGGTGGGCACATCCTCACATGAAAAAGAGAGAAAGAAAGAAGAGAAGAAAACAATTCATTTATGTTTTGAGATATTTTTGTTGCTCCACAGCAAAAATTTCGCTTGTAATATAATATGTGTGTTTAAAAAGATTTAAACTCACATTGGTACCTACACAAAAAACCATAATTATCTGTAACTAACTACCTTGGGCCCATACAAATTTTTGCTTTTGTAGCCGATTGCTTATCTATTGCGCCAACCCTATTTTAACGACTACAATATTTCATTCAAGTCACTACAGAGAAAACTCTTTGAACTTTTCTTTGTACATACACTTCCTTATATTTTTCCGTGACTAACTCTGCACGTTGAAGGTCGAGCCATGCGTGCGACAGTCACGTCAAAAATTGCGCATCCGTGCGTAAAACTTATGTGGGAATTATATCCCCATCATCATTATAAGTCTATAAACGTCAGTCATAAAAGTTTATTTTTTCTGGTATTGCGACATGAATTGTATTGTGTACTATAAAAATGTGGAGTATGTAGGTTAAAAATGTGAGGTTTTATTATACTTTATGATTACATAAAAAAACGTACATTATTTTATTTATAATTGAACCCCAAATGTAAGGACAGCGAAAATAACTTAAAATAATTTTGAGTTCAAACATAGGTACTTAAACTCACGCTATTTTCCCATGACTACAGAATACTACCTACAAAAATTCTTACATACTCATTTCACTTCACTCACGTCATCTTTACAAAGTCAGATCTAACTTGAAAAAAAACCTGCTGTTCAGTACATTAATGTTCGCTTAGCTCTTAAAAATGTACTGAAGAAACTTATAATAAAACTCCCTAAAACTTTTTTTAAAATTAATCTTGTGTACACACAATTAAAAACATAAGGATATTTACCAAAACTTAATAGTACAGACGACAGCAGGACAACTTACTAAGTACACACAACTGCCTTCCATGATTGTGGTAAGGTTGAAAATCTATTAAATAAAGACAGATTGAGGTAGGTTGATGTGCTGGGGTCTGTATAAAGGCACTGTTTATTTCAAAAGAAATTTCCACCACCAGACCTGCGTCAGGAAGAGCGACACAAAGAAGAAATGTAGACAATAGTGCGTGAGAAGAAATTGTTATAAAAAGGAATTCTTTAACCTAAATAAACATAAAGAACACATAACACACACACAAATGAACTTGTTCTTAATAAGGAGTACAATGATCTTACCTTAAAAACATTTTAGGTATATCTGACAGTTGGTCGCGGGACTTATCTCATTACCGTGACCCCGGACTCAAAGGGCTATTGAAGGACACCGTGGATTTTAGTCAGTACAAGTCTGACAGTCCCTCCCGCCCTGCCCGGGGTGGGAGGACTCATTTGATGATTTTACCACGCAAAAAAAAAAGGTATATCTGACAGTAAATCGTAAAATAAGAAACAAGAAAAAAATCCAATTTTCATAAATCACAAATCCACCCAACTTCAGCCTGTATTTATAAACCGTAGTCACCTGAAACCTTGAACGCAGAGTACAACAGAATCACCAATTAAAGCCTGCCTCGATAGCCATGCGGTGCACCGAGGAACAACGCTCCAACGTCCAAGAGTTGACGGGGTATCATCCAATTAGCTCACCCTAACCCGTTAGAAATGTCGACTGTGAATATACTGCTGACTTGGTCTAGTAGCTGCAATGGGTTCAGCTTTGCATGGTTCCCGTTGCAAGGTTGGCAAACTAGTGTTTTTGTTAGAAATCTATCAGGAGCATCTCTATCTGAAAGTTTCATTGGGTAGGGATTATTTATTATTATTTAAAAAAAGGGTGAAACAACCTAAACAATAACTTTTTTCGGATGTCGGTGGCTTTATTTTTTATTTCATTGATTTTTAGCCACCGACTTCCGAAAGAAGTTATTAATTAGGTTATTTCACCCTTTTTTTACCGACTTCAAAAAAAAGGAGGTTATCAATTCGACCCGTATGTATGTAATATTATCAGAACTGCCCAGTTTTCATATATGTTAGTCTATATCAGCGTCTGAACAAATGTGCCAAATTTCATAAGTGTATGTATGTATGTATGTATGTTTTTTATGTTTGTGCACGCATATCTCCGGAACTATAAGTTCGATTTAAGTAATTCTTATTTTGTTGTACTAGGTATTGTTCAACTTAGGGTTTCATCAAAATCGGTTCAGTAGTTTTAGAGATATGGATTTTTTTATTGTGACGGATTATAAGATTAGTGCATACATATTATGTAAGAAAATTTTGTATTTTACAAGAATTTGGGTTGAATATGTAATAAATAAACTAAAAAGGGTAAAATAAAAACTTTTTTGAAAAAAAGTACCGACTTCAAAACAAATACAAAAAAGTTTAAAATAACTTTTCTTTCGGAAGTCGGTGGCAATAGTCAATGACACAACAAAACAAAGCCACCGACTTCCGAAAGAAAAGTTATTTTAAACTTTTTTGTATTTGTTTTGAAGTCGGTACTTTTTTTCAAAAAAGTTTTTTTTTGTTTTGTTATTGTTTTTGAAGTCGGTTGCTTTTTGAAAAAGTTTTTTTTTTAACCTTTTTAGTTTATTAAATATTCAATCCAAATTCTTGTAAAATACAAAATTTTCTTACATATGCACTAATCTTGTAATACCTCTAAAACTACTGAACCGATTTTGATGAAACTTGCAGTGTAGCCTAAGTTAAACAATACCTAGTACAACAAAAAAAGAATTACTTAAATCGAACTTGTAGTTCCGGAGATATGCGTGCACAAACATAAAAACATATACATACATACATACACTTATGAAATTTGGCACATTTGTTCAGACGCTGATATAGAGGTAACCTCCTTTTTTGTAGTCGGTAAAAACAGGTTAAAGTAGGATTCAATGTAAGTGACGAAATGTAGATCAACTCTGATAAATTTGGTTGAGTGATTGGACTGCTCCACTGTGTGTCGCGGTTCAACTCCCGCCCGGAACAAATATTTATATGATCTACAAGTAGTTGTTCTGGGTCTGGGTGTTTGTGTATATTTGTAAACGCATCCACGATACACGAGAAATTTCTACTAAAAACCACCAACTACTAAAAATAACCAAGCTGATAATCACTTGGCTTAGGCCCGTGCTATCACTTTCCGACTACACGATTAGTCGAGCAAAAACAAAAACATACAAAATATAATAATAATGCTTTATTGAACAACTTTCAAAACGGTGAAGGAAAACATCGTGAGGAAACCGACATGTCCTAGAACCAAAAATTCGAAGACATGTGACATCTACCAATCCACACTGGGGCCGCGTGGTAGATTAAGGCCCACTCCCTCTCACAGAGAGGAGGTCTGTGTCCCAGCAGTGGGAACATTTATAGGCTGATGATGATTGAACAACGTAAGTACACAGATTCATCAAAGCCAGTTAGCCTGTATCTCAGGAGAGAGTTCCCTTCCAGTTTACATTTTACATGGTGCTCACAGAGTTATAAAGTTCTAAAATAAAACAGAATTAATAGAAAACAACAGGAAAAATAAAAAAGGGCTATTGGATTAATTAACTGATTGAGAGCACATGTGTGGTGTGGTGTAAATGTAGTGTATCATTGGTGTATGTGTGTGTAAAGTTGTGATGTGTGTATGTATGTTTAAATATGTTCTGTTTGCGATTAATACAGACATGCATTATCCAAGACATGTGAATTCATCAAACACGTTGAGGTTTATTGTCTGTTTATTCTGGCTTTCAGGAGTTGCAGCGGTTTAGGAATAGTGCGGTGGTCCCAAAAGAAACGGTCTCACCCGCTTCACCGAGGGCAAGAGGACAATTGAGGATTTTACCACCTCAGAAAAGAACGGCTTAAGGAACCTTGACGGAATTTGACTTAAAGATACAATGGCAGTACCACGTTTCTTATTACACGATATTATTTGATAATTTTCAAGTTACACGCGTTTCAAGCCGTTGGCAATAATTAGTTCGAAAACCAGTTCGGTAGCTTTTGAGTTTAATTAACTACAAACTAAAATACAGATTCAGAAATATTGAAGTTAAGTAACTCGCAAGGACAAACCTTATCATTTACTTACGATGTTAACTATTTATCTTTCATTGCTTTAGTAAAGATCCCTTGCGAGGCATTCTCCCAATATACACAATACGAGAAACTAATGAGCTAGATATAGAAAATATTGATAGGTTTCGTATTATTGTAGGCCATAACAATGACTCTGTATTATTATTGTCTGGGTATTATTTAAATACTAACTTTTGCCAGCGGATTCGTCCGCTACAAATTGGAAATTGTAGAGATATTAAGAAAACAAAGGGGTGAAAATTATGCTATGTGTTAATCTAGATTATAAACTATCTGTGAATCAAATTTCATCCAACTCCATTCAGTAATTTTTGCTAGAAAGCCTATGTAACAAAAACTCCATCCATCAGTGTAAACTTGCTTATAATATTTGTAAAAATGGCCGAAAATTATCCCACGGGAATATATTGCCCACATGGTTTACGCAGTTACTAAGCAATTGGAAATTGTCGTGGGTACGCTTTTCGCATGGAACAAAATTATAGGTGTTAAAATCATCAATTATTGAATCTGGCTGGAGCGAGACTGTCAGACTCGTACTGGCTAAAATTTACCGTGTTCCATTTTGTTTTTTTAATAATATACAGGTATAGAAGTAGGTATGAATTATTCTACAAGGTTAGCTAGCAACCTATTATTATACTAGCTTCCGCCCGCGACTCCGTCCGCGCGGATGTCGGTTTTCGCGTGGATGGTTTATTTCTCCATTTTGAGTAGGTAACTCTGACAATGACATCTTATAATTTATAAATATCTATTGGACCCAAATACGGCTAAGCCTATAATAATGAAGGAGATCTATTGAGCTACTGCTGTTGAGCTCGCGTTCTGTAGTAAGTATTTATTTCATAGTAATTCCGACCTTGTATTTACAAATAACTGATCGGAACAGTAATCAAAAAGGTCGCGCTGAAAAGCACGGGTTTTTGGTCCTCTAAACCAAAAATAACAGAATTGAATTACTGTTACACTTTTGAATTACTGTTTCACTTTATGTTAAAACTTACTTAGTGGCCGAGTCTTGTGTAGCTATTCCAATTAGGACGTAACCCGCAAGTGCACTGCTCGTTCAGTCACACGGAAAAATAATAAAGTCGCGGTAGGTAGTCGTTAACTCTCGGAGAATCTTAACACCGCGATTCAGAAATGCGCGTCATAGGCACAACGCCATCTAGTGGTGAGTGGTGGAACCTTTTTAGAAATCAATGGAGGCAGGCGTGGCGTAATGTTCTACTTTCTTAATAGGTGTCGCCAGTGGTTCCATAATAGGGTTTGTTACAGATTTTTTTTTCTACGTATTTTTCCAGGATAAAAAGTATCCTATTTTATGCCCAGGATAATAAGGTATAATTATACCAAGTTTCATCGAAATCGAACCGTTGGTTTTCACGTGATGCCTGCATATACAGACAGACAGACAGACAGACAGACAGACAAAAAAATTTTTAATCACATATTTGGGTTTGGTATCGATCCAGCAACACCCCCCGCTATTTATTTTTTCAATATTTTCAATGTACAGAATTGACCCTTCTACAGATTTATTATATGTATATGTCGCCGATAGATGTCGCTACCGTACAACGTACAGCGCCATCTATCAATTCAATTCAGAACTAAACATCATGTGATTAGAAACGCAAGCGCGCCCCACCGCTTGGACACGATCGTCGGTAGAGGGGATGCAGCGAAGACGCACAGAGACCGAGCGTTAGCTCAGTCTAGTTCGGACAGTCTTGGCAGACGCTCAGTACCAACGCACGTGTCTGTTTCTGTTTAAATAATAAATCGTTACTTTAAATAAAGTCAGTGAAAGTTATAACCGTATTTCGTTCGAGTACCCACACAGTGCCCACGTTAATCAAAAATTATGTCGGATCGTGAGGAAGACCCAATACTTCGCACCTCGGCCACCCTCGATGCTGTTATGTGGTTGTTTGGGAATGAAAGATACTTCTTGATTTACAGGGTTTAATTGTACTCAGACATTATATTAGATACAGTACAGTCTTCACAGACGTGGCTAAGGCAGTGCAGTGACGGACTGAACCCGGACCACAGATTATATATCATAGATAATTAATAGTGAGGTGGATGCTTACTATATTACTAATTAGTGATGATACAACATCCCCCCTGTTGAGTTCTAATTGGACCCCTGACAAACAATTAAAAGATATATTATGCTATGCAACTATACAATGACAAGATACTTAAAGATACTTATAGTTACACTTGTTTAACATTCTTATTTATGACAGTATATATTATTTATGACATAGCAACTTAGTTAATCTATTTCATCTATTAACCTTCTAGTAGGTTTTACAATGCGACCTGACTTTGTTATTACACTTGAGGATTTTTGAGATGAGGAATCTTGTTGTCTAGACGACTCCTGTCTGTCACCTTCCTCTCTCCCCTGTGACGAGTTGGATTGCATAGGAGGGTTTGAAAAATTATCAGAATACTTATGTCTTAAGTGAATTCTATTCCTCCTATACCTAACACCATGGACATCCTCAACAACATAAGACCTATTATTTAACAATCTTTGTTTAACAATAGCTTGTTCCCAGTCACTTTTAGGATTTCTTTTAAAATAGACATGATCATTATAATATAATATTGACAAAGGCTTTGTATTTCTATCATAATACTTTGTTTTATTTTCATTGTTTTTCTTAACTGACTCTTTATAATCCTTAAAAGTTACTACTTTTGGTTTTAATCTTTTGTATGACACTGGGATGTTATCTCTTAAGTTTCTAGACATTAGCAATTGTGCTGGTGATGACAAATTATTTTTAGGTGTATTTCTATATTGTAATAAAGCTATGTATGGATCTGATTTGTTTTCTTTACATTTCTTTAACATATTTTTTATGATTTTAACTGAGCTTTCTGCTTGACCATTCGACTGTGAATGATATGGACTAGTAATAATATGTTCTATGTCCCATTCTAACATAAACTTTTTAAATTCAATTGACTGAAAAGGAGGTCCACCATCTGACACTAATGACAATGGTATTCCATGACGAGCAAAAATAGACTTTAAATGAGTGATAACATTTTGAGATGTACTGTTTTTATTTAATAAAGCAATTTCTATGTACTTTGAGTAATAATCTGTGACAATTAAATAAACTAAGTTATCAAAATGCATTAAATCAATACCGACTTGTTGCCATGGATATTTACATATTTCAAAATTTTGTAGTGGTTCCTTTTGATTACATGGTTTGAATTTTGCACATACAAGACATTGTTCTACTAAATTCTTTATATCACTTGACATATTTGGCCAATACAAAGATTCTTTTGCCAATTTTAAACATTTATTTATACCTTGGTGACCCTTGTGAATCTTGTCTAACATTTTTTCTTTATACATAGACTGAGGTACTATTAATTTTGAACCTTTGAAAACTAAATCTTTAATTACATGGATTTCTCCTTGAATATTCCAAAATGGTTTTACCAATGGACTGACATGGTTTTTGCTTTTTGGCCAACCTTCATTATAATATTTTTTTAATAATTGCAAGGATTCATCAACTTTGGTTTCCTTTGCTAATTTTGTGCTGTATTCTTTTGTGATTGCTAAATTAGAATACATTAAATTGACATGACAAGACATTTGTGATTCATTTTCAGGTATATAATGGTCTTTTAAAGCTGCTCTTGACAATGTATCTGATATATACATTTCTTTACCTGGGACATGTATGACTTCTAAATCATATTTCTGTAAAGTTAACATCATACGCTGTAATCTAGCTGGTACATCATGTAATGGTTTTTTAAATAAGTAGACTAATGGTTTATGATCAGTATGTACTGTGACTCTATTACCATATACATATTGGTGAAATTTTTCACAACCAAATTGAATAGCTAGTAGCTCCTTTTCGATTTGAGCATATCTTTCCTGAGTTTCAGTTAAAGTTTTTGAACTGTATGCAATAGGTTTGTTTTTCTGTAAAATGACTGCACCTAAAGCTGACTTTGATGAATCGACTGACAAGACTAATGGAATCTTGGGATTATAATGAGCTAAAACTGGTGAGTTAGTAATCTCATCTTTCAGTTTTTTTAAGACATTGACTATGATTCTCATCCCAAGTCCAGACTGAATCTTTTTTCAAAAGATTTCTTAATATTTGAGTTTTTTCTGACAAGTTACTTATAAAAGGTCCTAAATAATTAATCATACCTAGTATTCTCTGTAACTCTTTGACATTTTTTGGTGTGGGCATATTGACAATGGCTTTGACTTTCTCTTCGTCTGCCCTTGCACCATCTTTACTGAAGACATAACCCAAAAAACAGACTTCTGAGACTAAAAATTTACATTTTGACTTGTTAAACTTTAAGTTAACTTGACGTGCTCTTTGCATAACTTTATGTAATCTTTCATTATGTACCGACTCATTTGGTCCATAAACTAAAATATCGTCTATGAAAATTAAGACTCCTTCTATATCACCAAATAAATTCATCATAACTCTTTGAAATATTTCAGATGAGGCATTTATGCCGTAAGGTAATCTTAAATACTTATATCTACCAAATGGTGTTTGAAAAGTACATAATTCAGAACTATATTCATCCAGACGTAGCATCCAAAATCCAGAGAATGCATCCAAATGAGAAAAACATACAGCTCCTTCAAGCTGAGACCTAATCTCATCAATTGACTTTAATGGATAAAATTCTCTCATAATGTTCTTGTTTAAATTTCTAGGATCTAGACAAATTCTTAACTGACCTGAACTTTTTACAGTTACGACGACTGAGTTGACCCACTCTGTAGGTTTTGTAACCTTGACAATGACTTTCATAGCCTCCATGCGATCCAACTCCTCACGTAGCTTCTTTAGTAAAGCAAATGGAACTTTCCTTGGCGGATCCACGCATGGTACTGCATCAGGCTTGAGTTTAAGATGACAGACTGGAGGTAGACACCCAAGACCCTGAAAAACATCATTATATTGTGTAAGAATTTGTTTACAAAAGTTTTGTTTAGATACTGAAAAGACACGATTTATTATACCTAACTTTTCACAAGTTGGTAGACCAAGAACATTTGGACAATCTAAATTAGCTACTATAAACATTATTGATTCGACGACTTTACGATTATTTATGCACAAATTGCAATTTATATTGACTTTGCCTAAAATCGGAATGGATTTTCCACCAAATCCTGTGACATTGACATGACATTTGACAAGTGACAGTTTATTTTGACGTTTGACAGAGTTGAATGTTTGTTTCGACATTATATTGACATCTGCACCAGAGTCTATGATGCATGTAATTTGTTTATTTCCTAGTGACAAGTTAATTTCCCATGACTTCTTTGAAAAACTATTTTTCAAAGTGTTGACATAATATTTTACTTCTGAGTGATTGACTAAAGATTTGTTGGGTGACTGTATAAACTGACTGTTGTATGTCTGACTGCTTTTGAATTTGACCCTGTGTGTGTTGTAATCCCTCAGACTTGTGACTATAATATTCTTCATTGAGATGTTGACATTTTTTATTTAGACTATTTGACTGGAGTATTTGACTTTGAAATTTTTTATTTTGAGTACATCTCTCAGATATGTGACTAATCTCATCACAGAGATCTACATATCTCTCAGACTGACTGTCACTATTCTCATCACAGAGATAATATGAATGGGGATTTTGACTGACTGATCTCTCAGACATGTGACTGTTTTCATCACTGAGATCTACACAATGACTTTTGGATCTCTCAGATTTGTCACTGGTTTCATCACAGAGATAATATGAATGGGAAAATTGACTATCATGTCTCTCAGAATATGTGTCACTTTTTTCATCATTGGGATGTGACTGTGACTGACTACTAGACCTAGTACCCAACAGATCATACTGATATGAATGACTTTTATGACTTTGACTCGTCTTTAATTGACTGTTTAACATACCAACAAAATAATCTTGACTTTTATCTGAATTAAACGATTGTAACTGACTGACTTTTTTATTCTTGAGACAATATTTAGCAAAATGACCAAAAGATTTACATGACCTGCATTGGACTGCTTTAGCGGGACACTTGAAGCGATGAGACTGCCCACAGCGACCACACGTCCTCGAGCTGCTGTGTTCGCTGTTCGACGCTGAAGCTTCCTTGCGACTGCTCGACACTGACCGGCGAGTGCTTGAAGGTGGCCTGCGACTGGAAACTCGTTGGCGACTGTCTCCTCGACCACGGCTCCTCCGACTGAGATGCATGACATTTTCACTAGGGACACTGCTGTCTTTGACAATTCTTTCAGCATCCTGCTGAGCGACTATGAGCGTTTTTGTTAGCTCTTGCATCCTCTGATACGTCAGATCAGGTTCTTGAAGTAGTCTTTGACGAACATGTGACAATTCATTATTTAAATTTGCTATGAAAATATCTTTAATTAGCGATTCCCTCAGCGTGCCAAATTCACAATCTTTGCTTTTAATTTCCAAATCTGTAAGGAATTCCTCGATGCTTTCGGATTTTTCTTGCCTACGTGTGAAGAATAAATACCTGCACATGGTCACATTTCTTCGTGGCTCGAAGTAATTGTCGAATTTGGATTTGACTTCGTTGAGCGTGCTGCTATCGAGTTTAAAATCGAACGTATTAAATATATTCAATCCACGTTCACCAATTAAATGGAGTAAAATTGCGATTTTTCGTTTCTCGCTAGATTTGTCCAGTCCTGTAGCCAGGAGATACAGCTCCAGCTGCTGCCACCAGCGTTTCCACGACTCAGCATTGTTGTTAGCTGGATCCGACGAAATATTCAGTTGTTTTAGTTGAGAATTTAGGCTTTTTTCTCCATCGCCATCTTGACTACGGACGACGCCACCGGCTTGACTTTGCATTTTTTTCGACGATCTTCAGACTTTTGATACCAGACCTTCTTCGATTTCTTTTAATGGACTTCTGACACCATGTTATGTGGTTGTTTGGGAATGAAAGATACTTCTTGATTTACAGGGTTTAATTGTACTCAGACATTATATTAGATACAGTACAGTCTTCACAGACGTGGCTAAGGCAGTGCAGTGACGGACTGAACCCGGACCACAGATTATATATCATAGATAATTAATAGTGAGGTGGATGCTTACTATATTACTAATTAGTGATGATACAACAGATGCGACATCAGCAGTGGGATACACTCGAGCTGAAGAAAATGTGGAGAATGGAGCGATGACGTCACGCTGTGACGAGAGCTTGCTTCGTACGCTGTTGGCAGCCCAAAACCAGAACATGATGTCCCTCATAGAAGCCGTCAGGGGTCCAGCAGGTACCAAGCATATTTCTTTGCCTGAATTTGACCCGGATAAGCCGGATGTAGACGCACGTGCTTGGTGCACTACAGCGGATCTGTGCTTATCGGAAGTTCCGCTTCAGGGAAGTGCGCTTATCATCACCTTAAGCAAGGCCCTGAAAGGAAGTGCTTCACGTTGGCTAGCGCAAGTGTCATTTGCGGGGATGACATGGTGTGACTTTAAAAGCCTGTTTTTATCCCGTTACGACTGCGTGGACACACCAGCCGCTACGCTTGTCAAACTGATGAGTAGCAAGCCTAAGGAAGGTGAATGCTATGCTGCTTACGCTGCCCGCTTGCTTTCTACACTCGCGTCACGCTGGCAAAATATGAGCGCCGAGCAGATAGCCATATCCACAGTGCTGGCTCACATGGCACAATTTGATGGACGCATTCAAAGACTGGCTTTTACTACCGATGTCAACAACAGGAGCAAGCTTCAGTGTGAACTTCAAGCGTTCTCATTTTTAAAAAGGAAAGCTTCCAATGGCAACACAACCGAACCTGAACCAGATGTCAAGCGATCGAAGTTTCAGCCGTCAACTTTGAAGTGTCACAACTGCGGTAAACCAGGTCACAGAGCGGCTGACTGTCGATCAAGGGGTGAAGTGAAGGGTAAGGCAGTGTATTCTGCGACCTCTGCATCAACTTCTACGGGATCGAAACAGCGTCAAGATGTCATCTGTTTTCGATGTGGCAACGCCGGACATTTTGCTTCTAAATGTCCACGAAGCAATGGCGGAGACAACGGCACACGTGGTTTGAGCAGTTCAGTGGCAGCGCCTGCACCAGCAACGAGCAGCGAGCGTCGCATTGAAGTTTGCTACGTCAGCAATCCTAGTGGTGTGTTGATGAACTCTGGTGAGTCATTTCCATTTTATTATGATTCTGGTGCCGAATGCTCTCTAGTGAAAGATAATGTTGCGTCAAAATTTAGTGGCAAACGTGTAAACAACATAGTAAATTTAACGGGAATCGGTCACGGTAGTGTGCAAAGTACCCTACAAATTTTATCCGAGGTTATGATAAACAATTTACGATTAGAGATTTTATTTCATGTTGTACCGGAGAGTTGTCTTAAAAATGATATTTTAATTGGTCGCGAGATTTTAGATCAGGGGTTTAACGTTAGTATGACGTCTGATAGTGTTGTTTTATGTCGTGAAAAAATTGTTAAATTATGTGACGTTTCAAATAAGCTTGAAAGTGATTCTACTTTTCAAATTGATTTCGATAATGTTAATACCGACATTCCGACGGAGTTTCGTTCCCAATTGAGTGCTCTTCTGTCAGAATTTTCATCGTCATTTTCTAGTGGTGTTTCTAGTGTTACAACAGGACAGCTGCAAATTCGATTAATAGACCCTAATCGTACAGTCAATCGTCGCCCTTATAGGCTAAGCGCTAGCGAACGCGAAGTTGTTACTGCTAAAGTTCGGGAATTAGAGGAAGCAGGTATAATTAGGCCAAGTTGTTCGCCTTTTTCCAGTCCAGTGTTGCTCGTTAAGAAGAAGGATGGTTCAGACCGCATGTGCGTCGACTACAGGGAACTGAATGACAACACTGTATCGGATAGGTTTCCACTACCATTGATAGAGGACCTTGTCTCTAGGTTAGGCGGCGCTACATGGTTCACGTCTCTTGACATGTTATCAGGCTATCATCAGATCCCAGTCCATCCTGAATCAATAGAGCGAACTGCATTCGTCACACCTGACGGTCAGTGGGAATATTTAACCATGCCGTTCGGTTTGAAGAATGCAAGCTCAGTATATCAGCGGGCTGTTATGAAAGCATTAGGTGAACTTGCATATGCTGTAACATACGTTGATGACATTTTGGTGATAGGGTCATCTGTAGAGGAGAGTTTAGTTCGTCTTCGTACTGTACTCGATAAATTGACAAAGGCTGGTTTTTCCTTGAATTTCGCTAAGTGTTCATTCCTTAAGCGCCGAGTTGAATATTTAGGATTTGTTGTAGAAAATGGTCAAATAAGACCCAACCCAAATAAAATTGTAGCTTTGTCCAAACTTCCGCCACCTAAAACCATCACTCAGCTGAGGCAGTTCATTGGTCTGGCTACTTATTTCAGACAATTTGTGCCACAATTTTCAAAAATAATGGCTCCTTTGTTTCGTTTAACGAGTGGTAAGAATAGGTCCATTGGTTGGGAACCCAGTCATGAGGCCATTCGTCAAAAAATAATTTCCCATTTAACCAGTGAGCCGGTTCTAACAATTTTTGACCCTGCACATGCTATCGAGTTACATACCGATGCTAGTGCTGAAGGATATGGTGCAATTTTCATTCAAAAGATTAATGGGAAACAGCACGTGGTTGCTTATTATAGTCGTCGTACGTCCCCAGCCGAATCGAAGTATCATTCGTTCGAATTGGAGACTTTAGCTGTCTTTAATGCGATAAAGCATTTCAGGCATTATTTGCTAGGTCGTAAGTTTACGGTGGTGACAGACTGCAGTGCTGTCAAAGCTTCCAAAAATAAAACTGACTTGTCTCCAAGAGTTCATCGTTGGTGGGCTTACATGCAGTCATTCGAGTTTGACATTGTTTATCGCGAAGGCAGTAGGATGAGTCACGTAGACTTCTTTTCTAGAAATCCTCTTGCTACTTCTAATGTAGCTATCTCTCGTGTGGAACAGAAGCGTGTCGATTTAGCTGAGCTTTCTAATAACTGGTTGCAAGCTGAACAGGAAAAGGATGAAGAGATCAGCAAGATTGTGTCTGATCTTCGTAACGAAGTTTTTCCCGAGGAAACTCGCAAAACCTACGAAATACGCAAAAATATTCTGTTTCGTAAGATTCAGCGTAACGGTCGTACCAGATGCCTGCCTATTGTACCAAGAGCGCTCAGGTGGTCCGTAATCAATAATGTCCATGAGTCAGTTATGCATTTGGGATGGGAGAAAACTCTCGAAAAGATCTACGAGCACTATTGGTTTGAAGGCATGTCCAAATACGTGAGGAAATTTGTGGATAATTGTGTCACTTGTAAGGTAGCCAAGCCTCACTCTGGCAAAGTTCAGGCAGAACTTCACCCAATTCCCAAATTCAATATCCCATGGCATACCATCCATGTGGATGCTTCCGGTAAACTGTCAGGCAAGAACGACATCAAAGAATACGTGTTCGTCATCATAGATGCATTCACCAAATTTGTTTTACTTCGGCACTCACTCAACATTGACACGAACAGTAGTATTTGCGCTATTAAGTTTTGTGTAGCTTTGTTTGGTGCTCCGAAACGCATAATAGCAGACCAGGGTCGTTGTTTCGCGAGCAAAGACTTCTCTAGTTTCTGCGCTACTAACAACATCGAGTTGCACTTAATAGCTACTGGAGGCAGTCGTGCAAACGGTCAAGTCGAGAGAGTAATGAGTACCCTCAAGAGTATGTTGACAGCTGTAGAGACTAGTCGTGATCAGTCTTGGCAGGATGCATTAGGAGAAGTTCAGCTGGCCATGAACTCTACTATTAATAGGGTGACTAAATCTAGCCCTCTAGAGTTGATGATAGGAAGGGTAGCACGTCCGCTTAGTTTAGTGACCGCTGATGATGGTGAGGTTGACGTTAATTTGGAGGAGACTAGAGAGCACGCGACACAGAACATTGAGAAAACATCAAAGTATGATAAGAATCGTTTTGACCAAAATAAGGCCAAAGTGTCTAAGTTAGCCATTAATGATTATGTTTTGATTGAAAATGAGGAAAGGAATCAGACTAAATTAGATCCCAAATTCAAAGGCCCATTCAAGATTATTGAGGTATTAGATGGGGATAGATACCTACTGAAGGCGCTTGACTCTAAGCGAACGTACAAGTACCCCCATGACCGCGTCAGAAAGATCCCCGATCACCAAGTGCCTCGAGAGTTAGATGTCATAGTTGATGACAGTGGTAGTGAAACCACATCCGATTAAGAATGGCGTGTGTACTCATACTCGAAACTCTTGACCGCACCTCATGAGTAACATGTGGCGATGGGTCTATTAACTCTTGACCGCACCTCATGAGTAACATGTGGCGATGGGTCTATGAGAAATCGTTGGTGCGATTCTGATCTGTGTTGGTGCACAGATTGTGACGAAAGTTTGATGAGTTGAGTACGCATTGCCTTTGAAATTAGTTTCAGATTTGTGGAAATAGTTTTCCGTTGATTACCTTGTTGATCGGATCTCTTCCAATTACTTGTTGTGCAGGAAGCACTGTGTAGAAAACCCTAATGACAGGGCATTGTAAATAATGACGGTTGGTTATTGTATGTGCGTAGATTTAGTGGAAATAAACTGCAGTGAAAATGAGTCACTTAGTTTCTATTGGCAGGATAGCCGAGCTATTTTTACTCTCTGAGTGCATTTTGTCCACAGGTACTACACCCGAGGACGGGTGCTAGTCAGGGATGGCCGTGTCGCCGATAGATGTCGCTACCGTACAACGTACAGCGCCATCTATCAATTCAATTCAGAACTAAACATCATGTGATTAGAAACGCAAGCGCGCCCCACCGCTTGGACACGATCGTCGGTAGAGGGGATGCAGCGAAGACGCACAGAGACCGAGCGTTAGCTCAGTCTAGTTCGGACAGTCTTGGCAGACGCTCAGTACCAACGCACGTGTCTGTTTCTGTTTAAATAATAAATCGTTACTTTAAATAAAGTCAGTGAAAGTTATAACCGTATTTCGTTCGAGTACCCACACAGTGCCCACGTTAATCAAAAATTATGTCGGATCGTGAGGAAGACCCAATACTTTGCACCTCGGCCACCCTCGATGCGACATATAGATAACTTCCGCAACACATTCCAGAGACAGGATTCGATTAGAAAAACTTAAGGACTGTTTTCACTAGAACTGTCCATGTTAGTACCACTCCAGAATTTGGATTCGTAGTAAACTTGATACTAGGCCCGGAACGTAAACGTCTATGATTTAAACAGGACGAGTCTGACAGTTTCTTCGTCTTCACGCTGGGCTGGAGGAGCAATGCTTGTATCTTATACGTACACCAATACTTCATCCACCATGTTCAATGTTATTTTTTTCTTTATTAAAAGTCTCGTTTGCAAACCTGCCTAAACAAACAACTGTACCCTTCCCGTACGAAGGTATATTATAAACCATGGCCTCAAATCCCCACAACACGGAAGCATGAATTTAATAACAATAAATCCTCACTTTTATGCAAAACAGCAGCTCGTTACAAAATGGTGCCGGTAAGCATGTTAAAATAGTTAAATTTATAAAGCACACAAAGTCGTTAAGTTGCTTCCGTTGTTTTATTCATATTTATTACAAGTGTAAAAACGTTATTCAAATATAACTGAATATGGTTTGCGTATGAATCGAATTGTTGTGATTTTTGCGAGAATTCTTTCTATTATAGTTCTACACTTTACACTAATTTGTATTAAGAACAAAGACATTACTATTAGATTATGCTAGCGGCTTCGCTCTCATCATTCATTTATTTTCCCAAGGGATTAAAAGTGTACTATCAAGACTATAATCTGACATAAAGGTGTCTTTTCCGTTTTATTACTTTTCTTTGAATTTATTTGAAGAAGATAATTATACTTCTGGGCCTGATATGTAGACGCTTCTTGTTAGTTGGGAACCAATGAGAAGTTATTTTGCGCACTATTTTTTTATATAACCAGCCCAGTTTCATTTCCACCTAGCAGTTCTAAGGTCTAAATCGCCTATTTATGTTTTAAAGCAAAATATAGAGTTACTCGTAGAATTAAGCCGCAGTTTGTATGCTTGATCCCCGATAAGCTTCGCTAAACATACTTGATAATTTACTGTTCAATAAATAAATAATACTTTTTAATTGAAAAACAAGGAGTTATTAGTGTATGCAGTTTCCAATTTTAATGAATACTGCGCTCATTACTTCTGATCTGACGCTGGAAATAATTAAAACAAATTAATTGAAGCAAATTTTAAATGATGAAATTACTGATTTTCCCAGCAGCATTAAATTTTATTGTTAATGGATTCTGTGTTATGTCAGATTATCATTTACAGACAAATTAATGTTGAAGGATGTCTATTACATTTATTTTAATTGTTCATTTATTGTGGTTGCCATGCAGTTTTTTGGAAGCAGCTTTTTGTTTTTTGAATGCGAACGATGTACGAGTATTACGGCCCGTAAAACCAGTCAGTACCTATGTTGATTTTTGCAAATCTTGTGAAGATCTATCCGTGAATGGATCATGAAACATCCATCGCATATCAGTATGTTCTTCAGTTTTGCACGGTTACCATACCTACGTTTTAGTGGTAGTTCCGAGTTCTCAGAATCTCAAATATCTGATGGCAAGTTTGTTTAATTAACAGGGGTTCTGTGATTAACTTACCATCATGCATGCAACTATAAATGTACACACATGCTTTAGTAAATAAAATTATCTATCTAGGTATCTATCTGTCTATCTATCTATCCTTAAGCCACGTAACGTAACTTATCATACCATCATCGTTTATTACAATATGTACATTCCTTAGAACGGATTACTAACATCCTGTATTTTGGCTAACAAATATCCGAAATTTTACAATCTTTGTATAACTTATTAATTCAAACGACAATAGAGGTATACGTATGCAAATGTTGGCAACAGCAGCATTGGACAATGGTCCAGCTTTTGATAACTGTCCAAAAATGTATGAACACAAAGGATTTTTTAAAATGTTTTGACGTTCATTTTAACAAGAAAACAATGGCTGTAGAGGTTTTGCAACGAATTTTAAGCATCAATATTTAATTAGATTCTAATGGAACAAGGGAATTTTGATTCCGGCTCTTTAGGAAAAGTTTTGAGATTTACATAACTTAGGTAGGTTAATTAACCTTTTAGTATAAAAGAGGGAGCGCCTAGGGCGTCGGATTCGCGGAGCGATTTCCGGCCTTGTGGATGGTGAGTAATGGGAGCTCGCCGTCTGATCAAGGACCTGGCACGGGATAATCGCGCGTCGTGTTTCATGCGTGGCAAACGCTTGCCGGGGACACGGGAATTTCTAAGGAGAATACCGTGGCACTAGAACGCAGATGTCAACCGAAGGAACAGCGTGTACTATAAGCCCCTTCGTATATTCGACGACGCAAATCTGCGGTACCTTACGACTTTGGTATCCAGGTGACTATCACAATACAAATCCATAGAGGTTCGTACACAGGCACGCGTCAATGGATACCAAAGTCGTAAGATATCGGAGATTTGCATCGCCTACTGTACGAAGGGACTAAGTCTGTAAAAATCTGACATTCCTTTCGGCTGCACCCAGGGCGGGGGGAAGTATTCATTTGATGCTTTTACCCCTCCAAAAGAATTCCGAGGTTAATTAAACCTGTACCTATTGATCGAACAAATAGGGTTTGGTATATATGTCTTAGTTCCGTGTAATCAGGCATTTTGCCATCGACTGAGCACCTGAGCAAATTCTTAATTCCACATTTTTTACGTAACTTGGGGATCATCCTATTAAAATTCAACAGGAATGCCGATAGATTTTAGTCCTTGGGGGCCTTATAATCTTATCTTATAGGTATATTTTAAATAATATTTGTGCGAGAGGTTTTTGCAATGAGGTCTTTTTTGACCTAAGGCCTCATCACGAGTTTTCACGACTTTGTGGCGTCAATGGGGGCGTTAATTTAATGGATAAAATTAGTCCCTCGTCCGTACACTAGAGGCGCTTTTCCGTTTTCCATAATTTACGTCTCAATACTACAAGTACGCTGTATAGCCAAATACGGAACATTCATGCTAGGGATTCGGAACTCCATTAACTTAAAACTATCCATAATTTTAAATCCTGTTTAAAATCGCCGTAAAAATAATAAGTGACACTATGAAATCAATTGTTTGTCATAAAATTTTGTTAAAACAAGCATAAAATGAATAATATTGTATATTTATTTTGTGAAACATGAAGGATAGTGACAAAATTTAAATTACAATGCTAAAATTTAAATTGAATTCAAGATTAAAATATCAACATTCAAATTTAAAATCAGTGTCAAAATCAGTAAAGCTAACAGACAGGCGAAGCGAATGAGATCCGAATCCTGTCATATAAAAAAGCGAAAGCGATCCGATAGTCTATGTGACAGGTTTCAAACAATTCCATAAATTACAAACAAAAACGCTTCGCTTCGCGTTCGCTTCGCCTGTCTGTTTGACAATAGCTTAAATGATTCAACTTAGCCATCCCAAAACGCCAACCTGGTTAAAGAGCTTACGGATGCATTTACCCGATTATTACCGAACCGTATGCAAGTGGTTTAGTCGGGATAACTTTTATACAGATTGTTCCTGTTATGTCTTTTAAAAACTTCGGTTGTCTGATGTATTTTAAAAAACAATTTTATCTACTCTTATATCGTTAAATTCAAAATACAAAACTCAAACCGAGTTTATATAGACGTACTTTACAAATAGTACTTATATCGAAATGAAATTAAATAATTTAATTATGACACTATTTCTCTAACAAAATAATGTTACAATTTTTTTTTTCATTGCGATGCAGATTACAGATCATAGATACCTCCATCCATTTATTTTTTTATTTTATCTATAAAGGGAATTTTGGCGCCATAATACGTTTGTGTAGGTACTGTGTCAATCTTTATCTTTTATTTGATTTACGTGTTCAATGAGAGTAGATAAAGTAGTGTATGAAACTGCACATAACTAGGTATTATACACTCGTGTGATACTTTTAAAAAACTCTTCTCATTATGTACCAGTTTCATAAACTACTATTATGGATATTTGTGAATATTGATAGAAAGAAAGGAAAAAATGTGTTTGTTAGCATTAAAACTTAAACTTATTAAAACTACAAAAAATGTTAAGAACATGCCTTTCACAATAGGATAGTTTACTGCATAAATAAATTCAAAAACTTTTTAGTCAGTTAGGCTATTGAAAAATAATGCACATGTATTTTTCTTTTGTTTTTGAGCAATCAATATTGACAAAGTTAAAACGCTTCCGAATTCAGGAGTCGGGGCTTGTGACGTCATAACGCTTGTAAAATTATACCGACCGAGTGATGGTTTGTTATTTTTAGAAGCGTTGTATCTTCGTCAATTTTGGTTTATGTAAGAAAAGAAAAAATTAATACGGTTTAAATATTGTTTTTTTTTTTCGACCAAATATTTTTTTGTTAGTAATATAGCCAATATTCTACTTCTAATTTAAGTTTTTTTTTTAAATTGTTTTTTTGAAACGTTATATTTCAAGAAGCTGTTACAAAATGGGTGTATTTTGTTACTAGGTAATTAGGTTACAAATGTAAAGAAGCTCTGAATCTCTATTTCTGTTAGTTAACAACTAAGAAGTGTAGTATCAAGTAACTTATTTAATGAGGAATTATCAAGTATTAACGTATTATTTTTTGACGCCATGTAAATTTTTAATTTTAGTTTTAACTTAGTTATTTTTGTAAATATTTTAGTTTTATTTTTAGTTCTTAGTATTAACAATAATTTGCTAATTTGTTTTGTTGATGAATCGGGATTTAGTCAAATGCTTTAAAATCGATTGTCACTTGTAAAGGCCCACCGATAGAATGAAAAGTAGAACGAAATACGAGTGAGTAAGTAATATTTAATTGAACCACAAAAGCTAAGTTAAAAACGTAAAAAACTTTTGTAGAATATTTCCCCTCTTATATATAAAATGATGGATGCATTTACCCGATTATTACTGAACCATATGCATCAGTAAGTAAATTAGTGGGGTGTACTCTTATGCAGATTGTTCCTGTAATGGTTTCTGACCACTTCAAACCTGAGATGTTTTTACAAAAGAATCGTTTGGTAATTTGTGAACAAATTTTTTTTAACCTTATCCCTTACTAGGAATTTCTCCTGAGTCGTGGGTGAGTTTACGAACTTAAAAACTCACATACACAAATACCCAGACCCGGAACAATTACTTGTAGATCATACAAATAGCGGGTATCGAACCCGCGATACGCTGCGTATAGCAGTCTATCGCTCTGCTACTGCGTATCCACCAGAGATGTGCGAGGATGTGTAGCGAGGAATGTGTTTTTAAAGAACCAATAGAATCGTTTCATTTACCTCGCCTCGGTCAGCACAGCTCTGGTGGAAACGGCTCAGCGGAGCTAGATTTTTGTACATACAAAACAAGTGAAGGATGTGTGCGAGGGATGTGTACGAGGAATGTGTACGAGGAATGTGTGTGAGGAATGTGTACGAGGGATGTGTGCGAGGGATATGTTGCGATGGATGTGTACGAGGGATGTGTTGCGAGGAATATGTGTTGAGAAGGATGTGTTGCGAGGTTTGCGCATACTGTACCAGCCAGTCCGTCTACGGAGTTTGTCACCGCAACCCCGTCGACACATTTCACAGCCTCGCAACGCATCCTCGCACCACACATTAATGCGCATTTTCACAGCTCCGCTACACATCCTCGTAGGCACATTTTCATCGCACAGCTTTGGTGGAAACGCCCACACATTTTCACAGCACAGCTAGACATCCTCGCACGACACATTTCAATCACACATCACTGGTGGAAACGCAGCCTAACTGTGCCGTCATTTGTTAAAACAGACTTTTCGGTTCTGCTTCAATCAATAATCCGATTTTTTATGGATTATATAAAAGGTATCCTTTAGCATTTTGGTTAATAGATCAGATATTAATTAATTCGAAACATTGACTAAATATTTTATTGGAAGCGAGTATTTTCAATTTATAAATCGAAGAATTTAATTGTCATTTAAGCCAATTCGACTACCGTGCTAGCACTTCGGAGGCCTTATCACAAGTTTAAGTTTTTGTCGTTTTGTGACTTGGACGTTAATTTAATGGATACTGTTAGTTCATTGCCCGTGCGCTAGACGTGCATTTTCATTTTACATTCAATAATTTACGTCACAATACTTCAAGTACTGTACGGCCAAATACGTAGAATTCATGCTAGGGCCTCAGATAGCCTACCATGACTTCTTAAGGTGAATGCTCCAGGGTAGCCCGCGAAATTCAAATTTTTTTGGGATTTTTGTAATTTGCAGGCCAGTGCTAGGTTGTATGTTGATTAATTTTAATATTGATCGCGACTGTAAGACGTATGTAGTTACAGAATTATTATCATCAAAATCACCAATACAACCCTCCAAGTTCATAAAGTTTCAGGAACAAAAAAATAACATAAAAAGTCATTCCTGAAGCTTTATGAACTTAGAGCGTTGTATTGATGATTTTGTTGATTATAATTCTGTAACTACATACGTCTTACAGCCGCGATCAATATTTTAATCAACATACAATCTAGCACTGGCCTGCACATTGCAAAAAACCCAAGAGATTTTGAATTTGGCGGGCTACCCTGGAGCATTCACCTTAAAGCGAGAGTAATTGAGTAATTCCAGTGTGAGATTGGGATGGCGCTAGCCGACTTTATGGTAGGCCAGCAGGCCGTCAGAAATGTTGCTCAAAGGCTTTAAAATATTACTAACGAATTATCAACTAAATAAATAGTCTTTTTATCACAATTTCGGGAAAATAAATACAGGAGAAAATATTTAATTACATCAGTCATGCGCATTGTTTGACGCGGGCAGCATTCTGGCCCCTGCTTCATTGAAATATGTATTTTATTTTAATAATGTGAAGGTAGGTATTACGAAACTGCGTACGCAAAGCATGCAATATTCATGTCGTTACACAGTCGCTTTATTGGAAGTTCGATCCGTGATGCTTGATTGCTTTCGGGAGCGAACGTATGTTCACCGATTACTTAATTTTTAAGTCATCATCATCATCATCAGCCTATAAATGTTCCCACTGCTGGGACACAGGCCTCCTCTCTGTGAGAGGGAGTGTGCCGTAATCTACCACGCGGGCCCAGTGCGGATTGGTAGATGTCACATGTCTTCGAATTTTTGGTTCTAGGACATGCCGGTTTCCTCACGATGTTTCCCTTCACCGTTTTGAGAGCAGTGGTGATGAAATAAATTACACAAAGTAATGCGCCTGACTGGGTTCGAACCCACGACCTACTACTCGTAAGTCGAGGCCGATACCACTGGGCCACCATTGCCAATTTTTTTTAAGTAAGGATGTTAAAATGTTTTTTTTTATCATTTTTTTTTTTCCCTGTAATATAGTAAATTTAAACACTGTGGCTCACTTATCAAACAAAAAATATTAGGGTAACTTGTAGACCATACGTCAAACACTCGTGCGGTAATCTAAATATGTTGTAAATTATAAGTATTAGTTTGATTGACAGATTTAACGAAAACCCACTGATGCCTATCTCTACACTAATATATTATATTCTATAAATGAAAGATTTGTGTGTTTGTGTGTGTATGTTTGTAATTAATAAACTCAAAAGCTACATTCACCCTGAGTAACATAGACATGTCCACTCATGCGAAGTCGAGATGGGCCTCTAGTCATTTACAAAATAATTAACATTTAACACAATGAAATTGTGCAACCACTTACAATTTGGGTCTAACAAAATGTAACAGAGTATTGAAGTACTTACATGATTTGTAACAAGATTAATCAATCATTTGATTAAAATTAATGGTAATTCAACACTTACTAATTGTTTTAGTGTTTACTAACTAGATTGGGATTAATGACAAGGTTTGATGTAAGTAAATACAACTCAGAGGCATTAGCACGACAAAGTGAGTTATACGTAAAGTAATTACATCTTTAAAAATTCTTCTAATGTCAATGTCCCATGTGATTTGTACTCTGTGATAATAATTAATGGATTTATTTGTGACTAGTTGTTCTCTGTAGTTTCATCCCCGCTGCTCCTCTCCTGTTGATCGTAGCGGGATGTTTTATAGCCTATAGCCTTCCTCGATAAATTGACTATCAAATACAAAAGATTTTTTTTTAATTCGAACCAGTAGTTCCTGAGATTAGCGCGTTCAACCAACCAAACAAACAATCTTTTCAGATTTATAATATTAAAAGAGATATTAGAAATTTAGGTAATTTGCTAAACACTTATTATTACTTACTATTACTTTTAAAAGATCTTTCAATTGCAAAAGATAGCAGCTACAGCATAATTATTCACCTTACGAGGAAAAAAATTCCCTACCATTTTACGGATTTCTTTGCTAGCTGTACTTTTAATTAGAATTCCAATTAATCTCGATTTCTTTGCGGCTATCGATTGAACGGTTCTCTTAGAAAGAGCAAATAATTACTGTGTGGAATTGAAGACGGTTGTATGAGTGGGAATAAGATTGGATTTTATATTTATGTTGTAAACAAGTAAGTCATTTAAAAACTATGTTCTTTTACAAACAAGCTTCTATTTTTTTATTGTTAAAAATTGTTATTGTTAAAAAATACTTACGGTAGACAAAGTACTTGTCAACACGAATCAAACGAGTCTAAGTCCGATGGGTTTGCGGCGTTTCATTACAGAATTCCAATGGCCGCCTTCTCACTTCATCATAAGATCAACTATATGTCATCATAATGCATTGTCAAGCGGTATACATATACGAGTATATGCATTTCAGCTCAATCAGAAACCGAGAAGTGGATCAAATTTAACTTACAAGGTTTAATTACAGACAACGGTACAGTTGAAACGCTGGTAATGTCACGGGCCATGGACCATTCATCATCATCATCAGCCTATAAATGTTCCCACAGCTGGGACACAGGCCTCCTCTCTGTGAGAGGGAGTGGGCCATAATACAATACGCGGGCCCAGTGCGGGTTGCCATGGACTATTCACAGCAAGCAACATGCCACTTGTTTTTGTTTTCGATCACCTTGTTTCTCGGAACTGACTGCATGAACGCTCGCTGGTACAACACGTTACACTACATCTTGAGTGTAAGGTTAAGCAGTGTTAGACGGCACGTAACCTTCAAAGAGCTGTCAATATGACGGAGCCAAACGCCTACCGAGTTCGCATAAAGGTCATGGCACACTATACCGGCACGGCAACGCGGCAACGGCACGGCTCCAACCAAGCACTTAACTAGTCATTCAAATGACCGCGTGCTTACGGCGCGCTGTCTCTTAGTTGCTAGGGAAACAAATGCCTTATAACAATTATGTTCACGGTGACAGCAAGCTTGCATCTCGCAGACGGCGCGTGGACTGCTAGCTTACACCTCGCGGACAATGCGCAGTTAGCACGATAACGGCTAGCCGAAGCCCAAATTCGAGGTGACGCCGCCGCCGTGCTGCAGCCGCGCCGTTGCCGTGCCGGTATAGTGTGCCATGACCTTAACTGTCCAAACGGTTATCCGTAACCCTGTAACGCAAAGAGCAATTGTAGGAACACGGTGGAAGGTGGAATTTAGTCAGTTTAAGACTGACAATGCCATTCGCTCCACGCAAGGCTCAGGACTCATTTGATGATTTTACCACCTAAAAAACAAAAAAGGCTTCTACCTAACATTTCGGGGATAACAGTAACGATGTAACGTATTTAATCAGATCTATTTATAAATACAACCCATCTTCTTTTATGTCGTATCTCACAAGAAAAGGTTTTGGTCTGACCTAACATAACCGGCTGCCGTACCAAACCCTCGGCTATAAGACATAATCGTATTCTTTTATGTTTCCTAGGCTTTAAATAAAGGTAGTCGTTATGTTTGTACAACAGCTGCGTCGTACAGAATACTGCTGTTATGAATTTTGAGATGGGGTTACTACTTGGTATTACTATTCTTGCCAGGATTCGAATTCTATTTATTTATGCTTGTATTATTGTATACCAGTGCTGCCGATTCCAACTTATAAGGCAGGAATCGACCCGGACTCTTCGTCTCGAAGAGAGGAGGCAGAGTCCCAGAATAATTTTCTTAACTTAAATTGTAAACGTAGATAACATAATTATGATTAATAATAATAAAAAAAAAATCAGTGGTTGAGCAATCGACTGCTGTGAATGTGCTGAATCGAATATTTGTATGATCTATCAGAGAGGTGTTCCGGGTTTGTGTTTGTGAGTTTCTGTGTTTTTAAACGCACCCAAGATACAATATAATTTATAGTGAACTCCTGCAAACTGATAAGACACAATAAATCTGTTTGGCGCTGGACTCCGACAAGATGCGAGTTTCAGGGTGTAGTTTCTAAGTACGTCAGCGAAAACTAGGGAATATGTACGAACGTACACGCTATATCGTAATATTATTTATTCTTAGTTCGGGCTCGTTATCAAAACGTCTGTCAATAAGGCCGGAACCACGGGTTTCGTGCTTAGAGATTAGACCCCCAGCCCTACCACAACCGTCACCGCAGGTAGTTTGTGGTGTCTTTGCCTGGAGTGGACCGCTAGGACGTGAATACCACCAACCCCAACTTTGATAAAGTTTGACGTTAATGGTGGTACAATATAGAATCATAGTACCTCCATTAAGAAAAGACATTGGTTACCGAGAGTTACATCATGACACAGTAGGGTTCCTGGTTTTTTAAATTCCAAAATCTATTTTTGTATTCCTAATTCGTTCATATCGTGAATACTGTTGCGTTCACAAATCTGAACAAAAAGAGGAATCACGAGTCAATTAATCAAACATACGGAACACAAACCCGTGATTTGTAACGAAACCATTGTAGAACGTAAACGTGTGTCCAATATTAATGATACGGAATAGTAGACAGAAACAGAAGGCCAACTCTATAGCTTTTATCGTATGATCTGAGCGTGGCGACCGAATCAAGAAAAAATCTACTTTAAAAACAATTTACTTTTTCTTAGTGATTCTAAACGGCCAGCTACAAAAGGAGTTTTCACAATGAAACCTACTTATAAAATTCTCCTACAACAAAGAAGTTCTATAGATCATGAATTGTGTGTGTGTGACAATTGAATGCCGACCAATTGGTCGCCTCCACATTATATGGTAGGCGATTTTATTCTTTTAAAATAAAATAAAAATGCTATGCAATAGCTTCACCGCGGCATCGGCAGTCTCCGAGTGCCACATGTATTTTTTAATATCGAATTTCTAGACATGTCTTGGGACATTGGCACTACTCCTAAAATCCCGAAGCTTCGGCCAAAGTTTCGGACATTTTCTACTCTTTATCGCTTACGAACCTAAAATTAGTTAGTGATGCGAACTATAAATTGGTGGCAACTTTATTGGACAGTTGTCCCGACTCCCGTTGCGTTGTCAAAACTTGTGAATTCAAAACTAATAGGAAGTAGGGTTCACCTAATAGTTTAGAGCTTACCTTCGTAAGGGCAAGAATCTCATCATGGACTAAGAGAGTAATCTCCCTGAAACACACCCACTAAATAGGAAAAAAATGCGTACCTACGCATTTTTATTACCTTATTAGCGTCTCGTCTGTTTGTGAGTCTGTTTTTCCTCGACGCATGTAATTGATTTTCTGTACTATTCTGTATAACCGGTTAACCCTCGAAACGGCGAAGGTCAAAGGGTTGCACATTACGTGTCTATTTTGAGAACGGAAAGGAAAGGGTACGATGGAAGAAAAACATTGAATGTGTAGTATTAAGTGCTTTTTGCGCGGTATTGTTACAAGGAAATGTTTCAGGTTCGTTCCATTGTTGCCGTAACTAAAAGGTTGTATGTTACCGGGTGTTTTGAAAGGGGTTTTTGATACGTGGTTTCAATTGCATTTGCATTGGTATAATTAAAGTCCAGAATTGAGTATCATTAAACTACTAAATGATATTTGGTTTTGAACTTTTTATAGACGCCAGCAGGTCAACCTACCCAAATCTGTCAAATTTTACCAATAGAACATTAACCCTCCACTATTGTGGTAAGTTTAAAATGTGTTGATGTCTGTACGTTTAATTTAATTTCTTCAATTGATTCTAATGAAGTTAACATTTGTTTCGTAGGAAACATTTAGTTACCAAAATTTATTCCATCTACGCTAGCAAGAAAAACATCGTGAGGAAACCAGCATGTCCTAGAGCCAAAAATTCGAAGACATACATATAACATTTAAAAATCGCCCACTCCCTCTCGCAGAGAATAGGCTCGCGTCTCAGATGGAATAATATTTTATTATAATATTTTATGTTAAAGTAACACATAATATTAGTATAGACAGATTAATTATGATTAGTTCCTATTACCTCCGAGTTTCCAATTATAGGTTTCCCACCTAGATAGGCCTCCCTCATACATCCTATTGATACAAGCCCATTTCTAGTACAATACCAATAAATTAGCCTAGTTGAGAGGATGGACATGAATACTAACACATCACTAGTATAACTAAACATGACGCTGATACATATATTACTGATTAAGCAGCTATGACGTATTCACTCAGGACATAATTATATACATAGAAGTACTGTTTGTTGCATAGTTATTTTGTGGAGGTGTTATTTGTGTGGGACGCCCTGCAGTATGATGGTTCGATGAATTGACTAGGTAGCTGGTAGTGGATTTGTGAAGACTGTCCAAAATAATGTCACTTGTATCTGGTGGACCGAGCTACGCTCGGGAATAATAATAATAATACTCCACAACTATCACACAGCGCCATCTAGTCCCAAGCTAAGCAGAGCTTGTGTTATGGGTACTAGACAACTGATTAACATACTTATATATTTCTAAATACATAAATATTATAGATAAATTATACCCAGACACAGAACAAATGATCGTGCTCATCACACAAACATTTGTCCTGGGTGGGAATCGAACCCACGACCTCCGGAATAGCAGTCAGGGTCACTAACCACTAGACCAACAGGCCTGTCCAAATTCTCAAAAAAAAAAACATTTCAAGGGAATTTCTTGAAAAAACATAACCCTCCTTCTGGCGCAGTCGGGTAAAAATGGAAGCAAACCCTGAAAAATGAAATGACAAAAAGAAAACAAAAAATAGAAAACCTGTTTAAATCTAGGGTTTTAACACGCGGTCATCAGAATGGAAATCAATGCTAAAACGACCACAAATGTTCAGTTTCGGGAAACTAAGTTACGAAGCATATTATTGTGCGTATGAAATCTATAGGTACGTATGTGCGACAATACGGAGAAAACGAATTTTCCGAATTACGTAGCCTAGCTAGATCGTTTTCAAGTAACGGGAAACATTTTATAGAAACACAATTAATATTACTCGTTTAATAGCATAGGGTGTAAAGATAAAGATTTGTATGGAGGTCGTGACTAAATAATTACAGCCGCACAAGTGCCCTAGTCTGCTATTTTTATAAATTCGTCATTCCAACACTATCCCGTTGTAATTTAGCTAAAAGTTCATTCGTTAAATTAATTTTAGTTGATCAATGGTCTCATAATAGAATTGTGTTACAATGACATTTGAAGATTTATTTTTGCCAGATTTCATTTATATTTACACTAGCTGTCCCGGCGAACTTTGTTCCGCCTTAGAGGCAATAAATGAGGCAGATTTTCGATTTTTTATTAGGATATCAAATAAAATTTTAAAAATGAAGTCAAAAATCAATGATTCTTTATTATTAGCTATGTATTTTGGTGCATGGGTTGCACTGTTCAGTGAAGCACGTGATGGACGACATTTTTTGTTTTATTATCACGCGCAAGAACAAATAACGCAGGCGGTCATCCGACCCGTGAACATGCCACATATATACCTAACTGACCATGTGAAAAACAACGATTTTCTATTTTCAGACCATAAACTTTCAAGCATTGGCCTTGTGATTTGTTAATGGTTATGGCGAATGCAAGACGGATCGGCAATTGAGGTCGTTTAAACTCAAACGCATATCGTTTGGGATCCTCGGAATGAGAACTTCGTCACCTTCGAATTTTCCTTTGAGTATCGTCGCGTAAATCACATTGTTCATCAATTTACTTACCACCAAACGCGTTCTGTTGCACAGTTTTGGTTGGTTTATGTTTCGAAGCAAGATTACTACGAAGCCAATCTTTATTCGTAAATTGTGCGGTGGTAAGCTAGATATTCAAGGAGTTTTAATTCAATTGGAAAGTTGGTGGCTAAATGCAACTGACATTTATTTTTAACGTGGTAAAATCATCATGTGAGTCCTCCCACCCAGGGCAGAGCGGGAGGGACTATCAGACTCATCAGATCCACGGTGTCGTTCAATAACCCTTTACGTTCCGGGGTCACGGTAAGTCGTAAATTCCGCGCCCCCGGCAGGCTTTGGCCCTCTAAAAGGGGACCCCGTCATAATGCTGACACTCTTTGAGGCGAGCGTGGAAAACAACGCGCCGTCGACCCGGGCATGGTCAGCGAGTCACCCATTACTCGCCGCCCCAATGCCCGGGCCGACGGTGGCTGGAGATCGTCTGCCGACGTCCGTCACCGTAGGCGTCTACCACTGCGGCTGGGGTGGAGGGAGGACGCTGTCCTCTCCCTCACGCGGCGCGCCTCCTCCTTCCATAGCATGACTGCTGTACAGAAGGAGGCGACCGCTTCACACTCCGTCTTGCCCCTTGCGATGGCCTCGACCAATGCCGGGCGCTCAGTTCTCCACCTATCTCCTACGCTCGTACACGGCGGTGCTCTGCCGCGCGCGAGGCAGTCCTGCACCGTATGCTCTACTGTGTCCTCCGGGCGATCTGAGCAGTGGTGACACCCAGGCGTTTCTTCGTCGTATGATTGCATTGAATCTATGCAGTCCTAGTACATTTTTTGGGTATTCAGTATTCACCAAAATACTTTTTCATTACTCATACTCTGAAAGTAGGTCATTACATATCTGATTAGCCGTTTGAAAGTTATCCATTGCCGCCCTAGGGAAAATCGCTTTCAACTGACAGCTGCCAAATTTAAGAAAAAAAAACTAGTTCTATTTTGATATTTCTATTGAACCATGTTCAAACTTTTTATACAGCCACGAAATAACAGAGCGATTTAAAATTAAAATAACATAAAGTTAAGTATTAAAAATATAAATAATGACTTTAGAATAATTTAGTTTCAACTATTTCTCTAAAATAATACAGATTTCGACAAAATTTTTGCCAATTTTTAATTAATGAACATGAAAAATCCTGGCTGTATAGATGGACGACAACAGCACAAAAATTAAAAAAAAACAAGCGGCAAACTGACAATCCGATCTACACTCATTTTTTCTTTAGCTACTTATTTATGTTGTTAATTTTACTTTCCTCGTATTCGTAATGAAAAGCACAGTGTTTACCTCGGGTAAATTACTTATTTAGTCCCTCGAACTATTAGCGCCCTCACTACGTTACGGGCGCCAAACCCCGTCTCGGGACGTAAATAAGTAACTTTCACGCCTTGGGTAACAATGTACTATTTTAGCATTGACGACTGGTGGGCGCTGGGCGGCATGAACATATTCTTCATGTTTTCCTAGTACTTTATGTTCAGATCCCTCATTCAATTTGGGCACCAACACCTTCTTCTTGATCATGTTAATACGTTTTATGTCACGTCTCACGGAAACAGGATAAAAATTTGATCGTCTCGGTGGCGACATGGCATTGGTAATTATGATAATATCGGCACAATAAGCTTAGAAAGTCAATACAAAACAAACACAGCGACTGGTCAATAATTGATGTTTTGATTGATAAATTTTTCGTTTTGCTGTCATTCTATGTCAGTTGCGTTTTATTATATCACGTTTTATGTCACGTCACACGGAAATGGCATAAAATAAAACAAAATAAAAAAGGTAAAAAGTATCCTATATGTTTCTCCTGGTTCTAAGATACCTCCCCACCAATTTTCAGCCAAATCGGTTCAGCCGTTCTTGACTTATAAATAGTGTAACTAACACGACTTTCTTTTATATATATAGATATTATTTATTTTATTAATGCTATAAGCATTCTGAAGTAATAAGAAGTTCGTAAATACCAAAAGAAAAAAAATGTATGAGATTACCATTCTATGCCATTTCTTTCAATGGAGTGTCAGTGGATGACCATGGAAAGTCATTATTTATTTATTTAAAACTTTATGCAACACTAAAGGTACATAGGCGGACTTGATGCCTGAGGCATTATGACTCCATTATGTTAGCAGGCTACCAAACTTGTTAAAATCAACAATTATGAAATCAATGATAGCTCATTCTGATACTATTGTAATAGCAGATTTGAGGCCCAGGTCTAGATCTTTCAGGTGCAGTTACAATTAGTAGAGGCAATTAAAATAACCACTCAAGCGTCTAAAATGGTCTAATAATGTTAAAATCGCTTTCAGTTTACATTCCACCCCACAAACATTGGTATGCACGCCAATGAAGAAATCAAGGCTATTGTTGCTTGAAACGGAAAAACAAAAAGAAGAAAAACGCTACAGAACAAAGCAGTAATGAAAAAAACCCTAATTTATTTCAGTTCTTTTACAAAGGAAACGTCGGCATTCCCCACTAATTAGTTTTAGATTTTCATTTTGTTTGATTGAAAGTAAACGTTCCGTTAAATTCTTGCGTCTCTGAGTTTGGTGACCTTTCAATGAAACCTACGAGGTCTGTAATCGGCAAGTGATTTAATTAATTAATAGTCTAATTAATAAATAATTGTCTATTTTAGGCGTGGTTGCTTAGGAGCTCATTAAATACTATTTTTAGGTTTGATTGAGGATGTATTTAAAAAGCTGTAGCCAGCAGTTTTGCAAGCGTGTAAAAAAAAAACACAGTGGAGCTCACGTGGAGATCTGCTCCGCTTGGGAAGAGCACCGCCGTGATCTCACGGAGGTGAGCGTCGGAAATATCTCGCGTCATGTATTGGTCAAGTCATGCCATGCCGAAAAAAAACCGGCCAAATGCGAGTTGGACCCGCCCATGAAGGGTTCCGTAGTAGCAAGCATAAATTAGGGATATAATTATATTGAGATTAGTAAGTAATATACACAAACAATAAAAATTACTTTGTTTTTCAAAATTACTTAGTGTTTGTATGATTAGCAAAGTTATATTTGCCATTTTTGAAAATGTACTTTATCTCAAGAACTGCTAACTATATCTCATCAAAACCAATTTTCGTTGGAAGTTTTTGTTGAGGTCTACATTATGTATTTTTTTTTAGTTTTATCATTCTCTTATTTTAGAAGTTACAGGGGGGGGGGGGACACACATTTTACCACTTTGGAAGTGTCTCTCGCGCAAACTATTCAGTTTAGAAAAAAATTATACTAATAACCTCAATATCATTTTAAAGACCTATCCATAGATACCCCACACGTATGGGTTTGATGAAAAAAAATTTTTTGAGTTTCAATTCTGAGTATGGGGGGTACCTACCCCCAAAATTTGTTTTGTTTTTATTTTTGTGTAAAAATCCTAATACGGTTCACATAATATATCTACTTACCAAGTTTCAACAGGATAGCTCTCATACTTTCGAAGAAATCTGGCTGTGACATACGGACGGACAGACAGACAGACATGACGAATCTATAAGAGTTCCGTTTTTGCCATTTGGCTACGGAACCCTAAAAAGACCTGGTGGTGGTGGCTGCTACAGAGTAACTAGAACCTTATAACGCTTCACCCGACTTAGGTAACAAACTTAGGATCTCATGCGCTGGAGAAACTATGCAGTAGAGTATCATCTTACATACCATTATGCAGCACAGGATAGTCTCCGGTTACACTAACACAGTTTCCAAGGAAAACAACCGCAAGACATGCAGTTCTATTTCAGACACAGGTAGGCTCAAATTAGTGATCCTGAACCGCCACCCGAATTGCCTACGGTTAATTGCATCCGTATATACAGATCCAGAGAGATCCGTGATTAAAGTCCGTTTACATACCGCAACCGGTAATTAGAACGGGCTCTGTGACGTGTCAACTTAGTTGAAAGGTGTTGACAGTGTGTTCGTGTGTGTGTGTAATAGTGAGGATGGTGAGGTCAACTTTTGTGATGGTTCTATCTTATTACGTTATTTTAAATGTTTTCATGTCTGAATCTCACACTAAATTCCATTTGTCGTGACGATTGGATATTTTAGACAGATTTGGATCCATACATCAACACAGCACAGTGATGATAGGTATAATGGCTCTGAAACGTGGTCTCTGACTGCTGGCCTTTTAGAGAGACTAAGAGTCACTCAACGAGCGATAGAAAGAGCTATGCTCGGAGTTTCTTTGCGGGATATAATCCGGAACATGGATTTTCGGCGAAGAACCAGAGTCACCGACATAGCTCGTAAAATTTGCAAGTTGAAGTGGCAATGGGCAGGCCACATCGCTCGTAGAACTGACAACCGATGGGGAAGAAAAGTTCTCGAGCGGCGACCACGGACCGGAAGACGCAGCGTAGGCAGGCCTCCCACTAGGTGGATCGACGACATCGTGAGGGTCGCGGGCAACCGATGGATGCAAGTGGCGAATTGTTGTTCGGCGTGGCGGTCTAAGGGGGAGGCCTATGTTCAGCAGTGGACGTCTTCCGGCTGATGATGATGATGATGATCAACACAGCACACATTATCATGTTAAAGTATCTCTACGGGCATGTGGACGGCAAGTAAGCCCTTTCGAACAGTAGGAGCGTGCCTGTGTACGAACCTCTATGGATTAGTATTGCGATAGTCACCTGGATAACAAAGTCGTGAAGTATCGGAGACTTGCGTTGCCTAGCTAGCCATCCGATTAGGGACCATGCTCGAGTCAATGTGGGTCGTGTTCCACACGCACCTCAAAGAGCTGTTACTACTCTGACGGGCCTTCATAGAGGGTCAAATGTCTGACGGGGTCGCGGGATTGTCTTTTCTTTGACCCCTCAAGGTTGAAATAGGACTATATTGGTTACCTTTTTCACAGAAATAGGTGTGAAAAGATTTCGAGAAGTGGCCTGTTTGAGCACTATATCAACTGAAGGTAAATGAGTGAAGAAACTTGTTTTAAAAAGATAACCTAAGCTAGCTTTAAAAAGATAGCCTAAAGATACCTATTGCTTTCCAACATCGTACATTGGCAGTTACCCTTGCATTCACGTTTTCCTCATAGGTTATACTAACTTATGTTCGAGACAAATGGCTTCCACAGAGCATTAAGGACACATGTTTTGTGTTTATTACGATACCGTTTAGGAGTCAATATTATCGTACACTATTGTTATTTTTCTGGTTGTAGCAATGGAGTCGTCCCCGACTGTTTATTATGTCAGGTGAAATGTAGGCATACCATGATAACTGCGGTACGTTTCAACTAAGAACAGCTTTTTTGTGATGTCATAACTGTCAAATATTTTTGTTCCTTTTTATTCTCACAGTACATGAATAACTAATCTACCTACACTAATATTGTAAAGAGGAAACATTTTTGTATTTTTGTGTATAATAGTATTAAGTTTGTAATGAATAAACTCAAAAAGTACTGTGACGAATTAAAAAAAAAATTTCACCATTGGAAAGCTACAATCTTATCGGCTTGTTCCCACTAGTTCTACTGAACAGTTCTACAGTAGAACTGATGGGATTTTTTTTTCTCACTAGTTCTACGATAATTATCAGGTAGAACAAAATAGTAGAACTATTGGAATTCTCTATTCCCACTTGTTCTACTGAACAGTAGAACGAGTTCTAGTTCTACGGGACACTGAGAAAAAAAAATGTCGTAAAAACGACTGGGGGGGCACCCCGACTTGAACCACCTAAAAGTAGGAGCACCGCTTTGCGGTGCTCCGTCGACGTTTTCTGACATAGTTATAGTTAGTGGAATTGTTCAGTAGAATAAGTGGGAATAGAAAATCCCAATAGTTCTATATTGTTCTACCTAATATAGTAGAACTAGTGAGAAAAGAAGTCCCATTAGTTCTACCGTAGAACTGGTCAATAGAACTAGTGGGAACAAACGATCATATATCCACCCGTGTGCCGCCCGCTGGGAAGGGCCACTAGTAATATAATAATACTAGCTTTTCCCACTATTGCCTATGTCACTCAGGACCAAAGCAGCTTTCAACTGGTGAAAGAATTTTTGAAATCAGACCAGTAGTTTTTTTCCAGTACCAAACAAAAGTACAATGTTTTCGTCTTTATAATATTAATGTAGATTGGTTTTCATTAGTAAACTAATATGTAATTACCCACATATTGTACTTATATGTAGCAAATGAAACCGCCGTTAGTTTTATATTAAAACAACTATTTAGTTTATTATAACACATAATATACAGGAATAATAGTGTTATTAATATAAGGTAATGACTGTGCAAATGGCAATATTATTCAACTAACTATGTAACGAAGCATTACACTACCTAATTATTATGTTTGCACGAGCGATTTATGTATTTACTCTGATATAATATTATAGTCACGTATTTACCGGGGGGTGCTAAGACAGGTAACCTCCACGTGCGTCCGTGGACTGGAGTTCCCGGAGTACGTCCGGGGGGAAGACCAGTTTTTCGGGCCGGTGCGCCCTGGGATGCGGGCAAAAACTCTTCCTTAGGCACTGTGTGCCTAAGGGGGTTTCTTTGCCCGTATGCAAATAGCCTGTCGGGTGGAAGCTCCAATGCGTGTCCCTCTGATTAGCAGAGGGCACAGCAGCGGAGCGGGCTTGCGGACGGTGAGTAATGGGTAAGCTCGCCGTCCGACCAGGGACCAAGCCCGGGTCGGTGGCGTGTCGTGTTTCACGCGTCACCGACGGGGCCCCTTATGGGGCCAAATGCCTGCCGGGGTCGCGGATTTTTTCTTAATCCAGGATACCGTGGCCCCGGAACGTAAAGGGCATCCGAAGGAACACGGGTGGATTTTAGTCAGTAAGAGTCTGACAGTCCCTTCCGCCCCACCCAGGGCGGGAGGACTCATTTGATGATTTTGCCACCCTAAAAAAAAAAAAAAAAAAAAAACGTATTTACCGGGACCCAGAGTTGTAATTGAATGAAAATAAATCTACAAACTACAACAACAGCTATCTTTTCATGGGAGTGAAGTTAGGACACAAGGGGGCATCTCCCTCCATATGCTATATAATTTTGGCTATTACTTAATTCTAGTTTTAACAAAGGCACTTAGTAAAAAATAGTTCTAAGTAGGGAATATGCGTTATCTCTGAAAATGGGTTTTAACTGTAACATAATATTATATTAAACTGGCTTCTACCACACCTCCACCTGCGAAGGTAAGTCGTTTGCACGCAATAACAAAACACCAGCCCGGTAGCCAAGTCACAACAAATCGCAAACGATAATCGTAATCGCTCGGTACTCCCCAATACATTTTCAACTTTATAGCCTAGAGCCTAAAGTTGAAAATCTATTTAAAATATCTTAGCGTTAGCGACAGGAAAGATCGAAAACGATAAGCAATCTTCACTAGATCTTCAACTTTATACCTAAGCACATAAGGTTCAAAATCTATTTATTTGTTACATGGCTACAGGGCCAGGTTTTGTGCTTAGAGATTAGACCCCAGATGTGTCGAATTAAAAAAAATGGAGACGGGAAGGTATTTTTTTATTTTACATATAACACAAAGAAAAAGATGTCATCAATAAAGTTTTTTATAAAATGCAACTTCTTTTTGAAAATTAAAAACTGGACAGCATAAATTTTTAAAATTGGAATTTAAATAAAAAGGCTGAATAAATAAAATCAGCAGCAAACACTTACGAGTATTCACAGTTTGTTATTATTTATTTTATAGATGAAAAAATAAAGTAATGAACCGCCATTCTCTTTCAGGACGTGACAAATTAACAGCCGGCCGGGTTCGCTTTATATGAGGGCCGGTGAATTTTTCATCACCCTGTATGTGTGAGGTTGGTATCAATATTAAAAAGAGTACTCTTTGTGGACGTGTAAAGGCTTACGAGTATTGTTTGCAGATATTTTTATACTGGAGATAAAAATAACGAAAAGCTGAAACTAAATAACTGTTATTTAGTTATTTCTGCTAAACGCTGCTAGTTTACCAATTACGTTTTGAAATTGAGTAACTTTTGTCAATCTGTGGTTGATTGATATTTTTTCGTTGACGTGTCACCACCAATATGGCGCCCTCTAGTGGATGAAAAGTCGTAACCGAAAAAAAATTGCACAGTATTGTTAATTTAAGCCCCCCCTGTTTAAGTATCGTTAGGCCAGTATTTGAGAGAAAATCCAAGAATTCTGAAACCTGGGAAAATATTTTATGCAAATTATTATTGTGTTGTGGTTTTTAACATTATCATTATTGTATTTCATAACGTGTTATGCTAGAACTCTAACCTATTTGTAAACTGGTTCCCTATTTTCTCCTGGACCGCGTGTGCGCTTATAACACCAACTATTATTATTTTTATGTAGTCATACAAATATTTAACTATATACACACTCTGAAAACCAAGTTTCGGAAGAAAACAATTAAGTAAGTAATAAATATTTAAACAGTCGTTACGTAAAATATTATGTGCGAAAATTACAACCGTAATTATAATTAACTAATTACAAACTCATAACTCCAAGAACACATAATTCGTGGAAACCAAGAAAACCGAAACCGGTTCAATATAATACTTCAACTCCCACACATAAATATTTTAAAGGAGTTTCCAAAGAAAGTCATACAACTCAATTTGGAATTTAATTTCGTTACAAAAACGGAGTCAAGCGGTTGTTCCTTGTGTTCGTAGTTAAGTGTAAGTAAACTTCTCTACTCGGCTATGAAATTTAATGTTTTATAGTACAGGAGACAGCGTGTCGTTTTCTTTTGCCATTTAGGTAATTAGAAATTGACCGTACTCGATTTTCACCTTTCGCTGTTGCAAATTGTTCAATAGGCTATTTGACAGTATTAATATATAATAAATCTAATTAGTCCGGCTTTTAGAGTTTTGAGAAATAACGGACACGTGTTTTTTCTTTTGTAAATTCAATGAATATTTACCAAGATATAACGCATCGAAACTCGAGAATGGGGGCTGGTGACGTCAGAATTCAGTAGAAATTGTACTAAATTGTGAAGTATTGACAATTTTGAAAGCGTTGTATCTCCGTCAATTTTGGCAGTCGTACAAAAAGAAAAAATACGAGGCGAATATTTTTTGATAATCTTACTGACGGACTAAAGGTTTTTTTTTGTCAAATAGCCTATTTGACTTTTGCGATAGTTTAACTATAACACCGTGAGAGTTGCTGGCAACCGATGGATGTAAGTGGCGAATTGTCGTTCGGCGTGGCAGTCTAAGGGGGAGACCTATGTTCCATGAGGCCAGTTTAGTGGACGTCTTCCGGCTAATGATGATAGTTGAGCTAAATCTTTCGTAGGTATTCTATAATTTGACAATGTTTTACCATTAAAGTATTTTATTTTATCCTTCAAAATGGTCCTTCCACATTCTTTAATCACTGCAACTACTGAAAGCTAGAATTAAGAGCGTAAACTACCAGGTAATTAGTGCCCAACCAATGAAAGTCGACGAAATCTCGCAGAACATACTCGTATTTATTTATTGAAAAAATTTCACCAACAGCTTCTATGTAAAATGAGTTTATGTTCAAAATTAATCATTTCCCTTTACATTCCTTCAAATTAAAATTTTATAAGGCAGAAAATATGAGAATAATCCGATTATTCTCATATTTTCTGCCTTATAAAATTTTAATTTTAATGACTTAATTAATTGTATTATTAATTATTGCACGAAAAGTCCGATTGGAAGTCGGTAAATTTACGTTTTTGTGTTGAACAGTTTTGGGTACATTTGTAAAATTGTAAATATTATGTTGAATTATTTTACCATGCAAATGTAAATCTAAAATCACTTCAACAATTACAATTCTAACTCCTGAACTATTTCAACAATGTGAAACTGACAAACGGAACATTTTGTTGTAGTATGTAAAGTTTTATGGCACGAATAATGGTTCTAAGTTGGGTGAAAACCATCTTAGTTATAACTTCAATGTTCTAGATGTAATGGATGTTACATTGTTTTCCCGGAAAACTTGAAAGAAATGCCGTGAAAGAACAAAGTGACATAAAAAGATGGAGCTTAGCTTACTTACCTGTTTAAAAAACTTTATTTACAGTAACATCGTCTTCTGAACTTGCTATGTTGGTGTCGTGGCCGTAACTGCAAATACTGAGTGTGAGTGGGGTTTGATCTTCGGATCAGGTAAGAAGTGCTTTTTTTTAGCGTTGTAAAATAATCAAATGAGTCCGACCCAGGGCAGGGTGGGAGGGACTGTCAGACTTGTACTGACTAAAATCCACGGTGTCCTTCATTAATCCTTTACGTTCCGGGGTCACGGTAATGGTATAAGTCCCGCGACTCCGGCAGGCTTTGGCCCTCTAGAGGGGGGCCCCGTCATTTTGCTGACGCTCTTTGAGGCGCGCGTGGAACACAACGCGCCGTCGACCCGGGCATGGTCCATGGAGGTGAGTTGCCCATTACTCGCCGCCCGAATGCCCGCGGTGGCCGGACATCGTCTTGTGACGTCCAACGCCGTGGCCGTGGCGTAGTCTACCACTGCGGCTGGGAGGTAAGAAGTGCTACTGGATTTTTCCATTATTCCAGAGTCTGGCTGTCAGGGGGATGGTATCACCGAACAGTTTGAGCCATTGGTCTTGCGCATCTCTCTCCAGTCTGGTTTGCTGTAACATCGGAAGAAGTAGAAAATATTTCTGTACGCGTAACTCGTAGACGCGTTACTACTAGCTACTAGCGTCCACTAAGTTTGCTTACTTCACGCAATGATATTATAAACTATAGATACGTTGTCCGCACTCTAAAATGGCAACAAAAAATGAAGCCAATTGGCCACATTGCGCTTAGTTGCGTCTCCCTCCCGCCGTACGGTGTCATATTTTCTTTCTATTTCTTCACGCGTATAAGTAGTTCTAGTATTGTCGCCGTTTTTAAGCGCCGCGATGTTCGTTCATGACGTGTCTATGTATAATACGTCATTGACTTCACGCAAATAAGCATGTTGACAAAATGTAACATGCGAACGCGCATTAGCTTCACAAAAATAACTCTTATCTTCAACTGCTCTCAGACTAAGGCGTACCTTACAATACACCCTCTTTAAATGAAACAAGTTCTTAATCCTAATTGGCAACCACTTACCTACTAGAATGTAGCCGGGTGATCGAACACAAAAAGGTTTACATCCCTGAACAGAAGGCATAGACTTAATAAATCTCATTGAAACAAAACGAACCTCCAAAGGGTTTCAGTTGAGCTCAAAACATTATTCTACTATTGACCCTTCAATGTTTAATTCAAGTTTTGTATTCCATTATTGTGACAAATTATTCGTTTTACAATACAGACTTCTCCCAAGGGACAAACTTTTGTAACTCTTCCGTATAGAGTATGTTTTTGTTTAAAATTTCTGTTTTTACAATGATGAAGTTAGCAACGTTAAGAATACTCAACACAAGAGTCCTTGAAAACTAACTTTATGAAATTGGTAATACTATCAATGACATTATACTGATGTACGAACGTAACTTACGTCAAATTCAAAATTGCAGACGACTAATAACGCAATGACTTAAGTTCTTTTCTTTCTTTTCTATGTCATTACATCAAATTGCATTAAAAAATGTACTTAGTCAAGAGTGGCACCTCGTAATCTAAGGAGCTATCTGTCAAATCGTAACGTCATCAATTCTTGGTTCGGGCTCGTTCTCAAAACGCTCGTAACTAAGGCCGAAACCACGGGTTTCGTGCTTAGAGATTAGACCCCAGTATTCGACAGTCGGGAAGCAAATAGAATACGTCGATATTGGTTCATGAAAAAGCTTCAAACCAAAATTACAGTAATGATATTTCTAGACGAGTGAAGGTCTCACAATACTCTAAATATAGCCCGTTGTTATAATAGAATCATCCATATTTAATATGAAACGTTACAATCAATGACATGTTTTCCATTACAATGATAAATTGTGAGGGAATTGTGATTTGATTGCTGTCAAATGTCTTTATGTTAAAGAAAAATTAAAAGAAATGTTATATTATTTTATGTTGTAAAAAAACTTTTTGAAAAAAAGGGAACCGACTTCAAAACCAAACACAAAAAAAGAGTAAAATAACTTTTCTTTCGGAAGTCGGTGGCTTTGTTTTTTATTTCATTGACTATGGCCACCGACTTTCGAAAGAAAAGTTTTTTTTAGGTTATTTTGAACTCTTTTTTTTTTTGAAGTCGGTTAAAAATAGAAATGGTACATTAACTTTGTTCCACAATTCGATTTTCGTGGTACACTTTTATAGTCATGAGTGGTAGCGTGGACTTCATCTCCTGACTTTATCTGTCAAATCATTCATTCTTAGTATGGGCTCGGCGTCACGGGGTGTAGAAAACGTCCGTAACTAAGGCTGTAACCACGGGTTTCGTGTTTAGAGATTAGTACCCAGTCCCGTGACCCCGCTCTGTAGGTACTAGTCTTAAAGATGAAATGAGGTCATTTTATGTTTGAGACTAGTACCTACTCCGACCCAATTATAGCCTGATAAGCTAGCAAGTAACTCTGGATTACTGATAACGTAGTACCATTGTGTTCGTAGGTAATTAGAAACTCATCGTTCAACTCAGTAGGTAACTTGTACAGATAGTGGAAATTCTACAATCTGCTGTTATTTGTGTAATAAACAGCGAGAGAATTTATGATTAATTACTACGTTATATTAGATGTTATGTTTGTTCTAGATTATGTTTTAATTTTGTTATCAAAGGATAAAGATTTACGCTGGCAATTAATAATGTATCTCAGTCGCAATCTTGATAAAAAAAAACTTTTCTTTCGAAAGTCGGTGACTTCCTTTTTTATTTCATTGACTTTTTGTCACCGACTTTCGAAAGAAAAGTTTTTTTGTAGGTTATTTTGAACTCTTTTGTGGGAACTCGGTAACATTTTTTTTTTAAGTTTTTTATTTTATCCTTTTTAGTTTCAATATTCAACCCGAATTAGGTATTGTCAAATACATAATTTTCTAACATGTAGGTACACTAAAATATTGTAATCCGTAGCACCGGTAATAACATCGCCAATGTCATGTACCTACTCTTACACAATGAGCTAAAAATGAAAACTACTGCACCAAACTAAATGAAAATTTTATGGGACCAAATGGCAGGTATACTGTATCGAAGAGAAAAAGAATCATCGAAATCGGACCAGAAACCTCGGAGTATTCGGTGTAGACAATGTGGAAACTTTTTAGGTTTTTGTCCGATTTCGATAAAAATTTAATGGGACCATTCGGGAAGTATACCCTTTCCAAGAAATAATTTTTCAAATCGGTTGATAAACGACGGAGTTATGCCCGAACAAACATAAAAAAAAATTAGACGTCCGAATTGAGAACCTCCTCCTTTTGGAAGTCGGTTATAAATAACTAAGCACCTTCGTACACAAAGCGACACAAGTCTCCAATATCTTACGACTTTGGTATCCTTTGACGCGTGTCTGTGTACGAACCTCTATGGATTTGTATTGCGATATGTGTCGCCTTGTCTACGAAAGTGCTTTTTTTTTAGGGTTCCGTAGCCAAATGGCAAAAACTGAACCCTTATAGATTCGTCATGTCTGTCTGTCTGTCTGTCCGTCCGTATGTCACAGCCACTTTTTGTCGAAAGTATAAGAGCTATCCTGTTGAAACTTGGTAGGTAGATGTATTATGTGAACCGCATTAGGATTTTCACACAAAAATAAAAACAAAACAAATTTTGGGGGGTGCCCCCCATACTTAGAATTAAAACTCAAAAATTTTTTTTTTACCAAACCCATACGTGTGGGGTATCTATGGATAGGTTTTTAAAAATTATATTGAGGTAACTAATATCATTTTATTCTAAACTGAACAGTTTGCACAAGAGACACTTCCAAAGTGGTAAAATGTGTGTCCGGGGGGGACACACCCCCCTGTAACTTCTAAAATAAGAGAATGATAAAACTAAAAAAAATATGTAATGTATACCTCAACAAAAACTTCGAACGATAGTTGGTTTGGATGAGATACAGTTAGCAGTTTTTGAGATATAGTACATTTTCAAAAACCGCAAATATAACTTTGCCATTCATACAAACACTATGAAAAACAAAGTTATTTTTATTGTTTGCGTATTAATTACTAATCTCAATGTAATTATATCCCTAATCTATGCTTGCTACTACGGAACCCTTTATGGGCGAGTCCAACTCGCACTTGGCCGGTTTTTTTAGTGTGTTAAAATCATCAAAAGAGTCCTCCCACCCAGGGGACAGGGCAGGAGGGACTTAGACTGACTAAAATCCACGGTGTCCTTCAATAGCCCTTTATGTTCCGGGGTCACGGTAATTCGTTAGTCCCGCGACAGTGCGAAGGGGCTTACTGTAAACAAATTGACGAATTGATACTTCACAAAACTGTCCCATTTAAGGCAGGTACTATGCATAAATAAATGCCACAACTTAAAATATCCTGATACTGTCATTGAAGGGCTTAAAGCTTTCCAACCGTAAATAAACCCTTATCAAAAACCGCAAAATATCAACATGGCTGACTGACGTCACTGAACACAGCGCGAAAGACATTGTGTGGCTGGTAGATTATGGTAGCATAGCAAAAAATGGGATAAGACTCATGGTCCAAAGAAGAATGCAATAAAAGGACAGAGGTCTATTGTCAAAAGTAGGTAGAAAAATGTCAATGATGCTGACTGCATTATGCATCCTTTCTCGCTCATTTATGGCAATGCCTCGTCAATGCACAATAATCATTAAAAAAAAAAATTCAATGTTCCTGAAAATTTTAAATCTTTACTTATATTATAAAACTGAGTAGTTTTTATGGTTAAACACGCTAATCTCAAAAACTACTGGTTCAAATTGTAAAAATATTTTTGTAATGGATAGTTTATTTACCGAAGAAGGCTATAGGCTATTTAACATCACGGTACGGCCAATAGAAGCCGAGCTGCAGGGGTAAAACCAAGGGGAACAGCTTAATATCTCATTAAGTTTTTTGAGCGATGAATCTACGCGCGCAGGCGTAGGCCACTTACGTTTTATGATAATTCAGATTCGGATTAACGGATTATAAGCGCACAGAGGACAAACATACCAGCTTTTACTTTCATAGATTTTCTGTGGGTATAAAAATTCGCCATATACTCGTAGGTCGTACCTACAAGTAGTGTCAATTTTTTCAATCCATTCCTTACTTCTTATGGTGAAAATATTTAAAAGATCACAGAATATCTTTGAAATAAGCAACGCATACGTTAATGCGTATAATAAAAAAAAAAAACAAATTTTCATTTTCTTAAAAGCCATAAATGTCAAGCAAAACGAACAATTTGTACGAAATCGTCAAATCAAATTACAACACAAAATCGTCATAGATTGGAGAAATTATGAAGGTATAATTGAATAACGTCAAGCACTGACGTGGGTTCGGTCTCGTTAAAAAAGGGACAAGTTGTGACTTGTTCGTGTAGAATTAATCGGTCTGCGGGGAACAAGTCGGTTGCTCACGTTGCTCCCGGTAGAGGATGTTAAAATACAATTTGCTGGAACTGTGGGTGTGAAAATTGAATATCGATGTTTGTGAAATGAAAATTAGGAGAGTTTGTCTGTAGAGGTGACCTACGTGCTCGTGATAAAAATGGTAAAAGCCTGTTCTTTCAGTGAAACCAGTTGTCAATTCTTTTTTAAAGAAATTTCCCTGCACGACAGTGAGTGATGTTGCATAGTAAGTACCTACCTAGTTGCTATCGCCTTTGAAAAACTTCGGCAGAATATAAATTCTGATGCATTGTCCATTAAATTAAGACCGACTGGTCTGGCGTTGCGGGTACGTGTATTTTATTCAATGCCATTAGCTATTCATTCACGAAGGTGAATCATTTGGGATATTGCTAAGTGGCCGATTAAGACCCTCAGCTCTCTTTTAACAGAAACAATGATGTGCGTCTGGGATATTGAAATATGAATGATATTCCCGCTATACCCACTATTAGATATTTAATTAGCACACCTTTAACACCTTTTTACTTTACAAGTTTACACCATAAAAGTAGGTGAATGTCAGTCAGGCATATCCTCAGAGCTTTGTTCACGACTTCAGACCCTAACCTGCATAATCTTCGTATGACTTGACAAATATTATGTCTGGACTTTAAAAGAGATTCGTGACCTCTGAGTTTGTTTCGGCTGCTCCTTCTCAGAGTAGTCAGTATACGCCGGCCTCATCTAGTTTGTAAAAATACTTCTAGTGAAAGTATTCTCTAAACATACTTGCATACTACAATCATTTAATTTTATTTCAATTCAGACTATAAGACTTTCTTCGTGTGGATCGTAAGTCGCGTCATTTCGCAGTGACTAGAGGCAAGCTCTAACCAACTTCTGTCATCTATGTCCTCTACTGTCATCCACTCCATAAATACAACGATTGAGCGAGTACCTAGCAGCCAAGCGGTAATAGCACTACTGAACGAAGACAGATGCCCCAATTTCAGACTGAGTCTGAACGACGATTTATTGGACAAGGCGCCGGACATTACTTGCCGGTATCCTCTCAATACGTCTCGATTTACAAGGCCCGTTACCTATGCATCAATCCAACAATGAAGGGAGAATTTTCGTATCCATTGTTACAATTTTTGTAAGAACCCTTAGTAGCCCTTGTGGTCAATTGCATTGTTTATAATGAGAACGAGAAGAAAACATGAACAAAACAAAAACTATTCCACCGATTTATACCAAGCTACTAGCTGAGCCGACAGGCTTCGTTCTGGTTAAACCTATTGAACTGTGGTAGTCTTACAAACATATTTGTTCGAACAAGATGTGATGATGACGTCGCTTCTAAAATGGGTAGTTATAATATCTTCATTTTTAAGTTGTGATCTCCAGAACAGAATACATTTTACAGATGTTTTTGGAAAGAATTTGACTGCGAGCTGGAATCGGAGCAGCATTAACTAACTACGCTATCACAGCCCCGCCCAGTGGCGTAGCGTGACCGAAGCTAGGTGGGGTAAGATGCATCTGTGAGGCCCTTTTCTTTCAGCACTAAAAATATGACTTTCCCCCCTTTGTAAGAGTCATAGAGGCCTCGCAAAACTGACGTCGCCGGCAATCATATTATTGGTATAGATGACTTGGGGAAACCTCAGATTTGCGGAGAACTCTTCGACTCTTTCAATTCCCAGTGAGAAATAAAACGTAACTGAGTCATATTGTAACAAGGAGCCTCACTCGAGCAGTGGATGCGCTAGACCAAAATGTGATCATCGGCGACATCAGCTTCGCGAGGTCTAGGGTCTTTTATTTCCCACCCATCGGACACCACAAGTATATGTATTTAATGTCTTATTAATTTCTTAGTGAACGTTAAGTTGTACCGCTTTACTGTCTGGTAATGACTTGTGATTGCCGTTGTCAAGTTTTTTTCTCTGAGCTCGAGGCCCCTTCAGGTGCGAGGCCGGGGGCTAGGGTCCGCTTTACCCCGCTTAACTACGCCACTGGCCCCGCCAGCGATGTCGAATCTTTCACTCTTTCCGAAAAAATGTATACGATTCGCGACGCAGGCGTTAATGCATTTAAATATTTACATTTAGATACATATTTGATACTGTTGTTCAGATACGAATGAAAAACAACGAAGCTATTATATTTTAGAGAGATCACTTTAGAGGACTATCAAATAATTACTATAGGTACCCATTTTTTCCGGACGATGGAGGGTACAAACAATACAAACAACAGGCCCGAAATAATAACTTTTGACCGAACAATTATGATCGTTGTTAAAATGAAAGAAACGATACGCAGCGTAGCAGTCAATAGCTCAGGTACTGCGCCAACCTTAAAACTAACTTAACATAAAATGATACATTATCTGAATTCTTTCCCTCATAACATTATTGTGACCATGAATAAGAACATCTATGTCATTAGCAATACAGGATCCTCACTATAAAATGTTATACGAACTCATAAAGTACGCATAAGGGGTAAACATGGGTATATTAGGGGCGCTACAACAAAATAACATAAAGTACACAACGTTCTTCGAATATCCACCCTTCGGGATTTTATGCTTAGGGAAGCGCGGTGTATCACACTGATGCGTAACGATACATTTTTTTTCTTTTACTGAGAGTTAAATGTTTTGTCACAGTTGAGAAAGAAAAAGAAGCGTGAAAAAACTTCATAATTTTAATACCAAAACTTTTCCATCATCTTGTTTCGTGAATGGCAGCACAGAGTTCACAATTACTCTAATGAGGGCTTCGAAAGTCACAGCGTCCAAACAAGGTCGTTTCATTATTTTATCATAAAAAGAAAAATAATGATTTATAACTATAGGTAAGTAAGAAAATGAAAAGTTTATATTTAATTTCTTGAATTTTTTGGGCATAGTTCAACGCTATTTTAGAATTACGTTTAGGAGGTATATTAACACGTTGCAATTTCCATGTGGGCCAAATGTCGACCCCTGTAGAACCCCCCAACTAATTTAATCCCACTGGACACAACGCGGTAGTAATGAATCATTTGCCTAAGTGTTAACTCTATAGGCAATTAGGAAGGCTAATAGTTTAGAGGCGAGCGTCCACACACGAAGTGATAAATGGGAAATACAGATATGCCATATTAATCGAACGCCTGTCTAAATTCTGTACATCGGTCAATTTAGCCAACGTGTTTTATTTACATTGCTAACCGATTCTCGAAATCATTTTATAGCCTGCCAGTAAAATAAATAAATAAGCAATGAATTTCGTTACTGGAAATATTTGTTTTTTTTTTTTTGGAATTTAGACACGGGTTTGTTTTGTATGAGCGATTGAAACTAAAACATTTTAACAAACAGTTTCACGTTTCATTTAACTCGGTTAGCCGATGGTAATTATTAATTATTTGGGATGCTATTATTTTGTAAACAAGTAAAACAAGTTATGCGACACGTTAACACATGAATAAATCAACAAATTTCAGTTTGTGATAGTAATCATTGCACTGGCGTAAATAAAGTCGGCGTAGTAGTTCACCAATTGCCTGCTATGCTGTGTATCAACGGTTCGATTCCCGCACGAAACTAATAATCATGCATACAGTCCACAGGTTGTTGTTGGTTGTTTGTATCATCATCATCAGCCGAAACACGTCCATGGCTAAAGAAAACCTTCCCCTTGGACCACAACAATACTTTTATCCATCGGTTGCCACCGATTGCTGTGTAGCTGTCTCAGTGCTCTACATCGTGGCTGTTTTGCACACAGGGCATACTGCAGGTTTAGCCAGCCTAGTTTTATTTCTTCTCAGATACTAATACTTGAACATAATATCACGCCTGTAATCCCCAAAGGTGTAGATAGAGGTGTACGTAATTAATATTTTAATTCCACGTTATAGGAAGGGAGAATATTACCATCAACTAATCGCAAAATCCAGATGCCGTGACTACTAATGAGAAACTCCTGATGGAAAACTCTGATACCATCTGACCTGAGACACAAACTCAGAACTTGTCCACTAGAACTCAGAGGCATTGTAAAAACTTAAACTTAATATCACACCTCATGAGCCAACTCATCCACTGCTGAACATACGCCTCCTCTTTAGACCGCCCGCCACGCCGAACGGAATTTCACCACTTGCATCCATCAGATGCAAGTGGTGAAATGCCGATGGTAGATGGAGCAGACAGGTGCTAGAGTGGAGACCGCGAATAGGCAAACATAGTGTAGGACGCCCTGCGGCAAGATGGGTCGATGATTTGAAGAATGTGGCAGGCAGCGGATGGATGCGGGATGCCCAGGACCGGGAGGGTTGGCGCTCTTTGGGGGAGGCTTACGTTCAGCAGTGGATGGCAATAGGCTGATAATATAATATATATCTATCAGTAAGGTGCCCGTTACTCTCACGATGTCGTCTTTCCACGTAGTGGGAGGCCTGCCTACGCTGCGTCTTCCGGTTCGTGGTCGCCACTCGAGAACTTTACTTCCCCATCGTTTATGAGTTCTAGGAGCGATGTGGCCTGCCCAATATTAAAAAAAAAGAAAGAAAAAAAAATAAAAAAAAAGGTTTGCAGGTATATTTCAATCAAAGTTTATTAATTAAGAAAATACGAGCTACAATCTTCTGAAACTATTTTACTTAAATCATGCCAATTAACTTTGAAGCTCGCCTTAATCCTCGAAGTACTAGTGCAAACGAAATGTTTTTATTTAGTTTTTCTAGTAAATGAGAGCGTCAAAGTTAATTATTTCTTTGTGGATAACTTTTATGACACTAATTATCGTGGATTAAATAAAGTAAAATAATTTAGGGTCGTTATTGAATGTTTTTATAGACTAAAAATAGTGCTATGCAGCTGATCTACGAAAATTTTAAAGCTAAGCTACGAAACTATTTGACCATTTCAACTGATGCTAAGCTAATATAGCTGTCTGAGGAAGATGCGCAGCTCGAGCTATGAGATAAGCCTACATAGCTACACAACTCGCAATCATTCATAGAACACATGTATTGTACGCAGTCATACTTTGTATGCATAGCACTTAGCCACAGCACGAGTCTTTCACTATAAATTATCGTAGCTTAGTTAAACACCACGGTGTGACAAAGTCCGTACTACTCTGAACTCTCGCCAGAATCCTTACAGGAAATTACCCCTCGCATATTGCAGGGCGGGAAAAATTTAACGATTGGTTTATCTTTCTACCACTTGCGAGGATATCAAACTACTAGAGGTCAAGGGAATTATAGTTGAGGGGGGAAAAACTCGAATACTAATGGGAAACTTGACTATGGATTCACAGAGAGTGATTTGTAATTTCTAACTATTCCTCAGGACAGACGTTTAAAATAAAGGTATCCTAAAACACTTGAGTATTTCGTTTATGATAGTATCTCAAAACTAACGAAAAAGTAAAAAAAAATATATAATCACGTCTATGAAAAGTATAAAGTAAGATTTGTTGAAGAGATACATTCAGAATTCTTAAAATAAAAAAAGAAAGCAGATGTTCCATTCAACATTTTATCTTTAATCAAAACATAAAGTACCACAATTCCACGCTTATTTGCCACCGAAAACAGAAAACGAAAACACTAAATCCAAATATAATGTAAAAACAAAATCAAAATGTCTGATCCGGGATCTATAACCCAAAGTGTTATATCTACAAAATCCTTTAGTTTATTTGTAAACGAAAATGGACAGTGTTTCCCGTCAAGCAAAAAGCGGTAACGCAACAAATCTGTATTTCGGGGGATCGGAAAATTGGGAAGAACGAAAAAATCTGGTAAATAATTTCAGGACAAAAATTGTTGTGTATGTTTATAAGCTTTTGAATGCGCTTTCAATATTTGTTAATGCGGTGGGATAAACTTGTCCTATTAGTATGATACAGGTCAATTGAATTTTAAACTTGTTCAACCAACTGATAGACCTTGACACGCTTTTGGTTCTTGTGATATAATAATTTATATGACAGTGATCTAATCTTGCAGCCAGGATCAATTTATTTATAACTAGCTGTGCCCGCGACTTCGTTCGCGTGGATGTCGGAACTTAACAATCTATATTTTTAGTGCGAAGCGGTGTTGGAGGATACCGATACAATCTTTTATATAAGCTATAGTCCCCGCCAAATAAGTCTGGAATAAAGGTCATTGATCCTAATAATGCATCGTTCGAATTTCATACCACAATCGTTCAAACAAAATAAAATATAAGGTCAAGATCGCGTCCTACCACGATGCGTTGCTTTTGGCCGTTCTACATTTTTTCGAATTGTTTTGAAATATTGCAAAATACGGGGGTCAACGTTTCTTATTTTATTTTATTCCATACTTATCTGGCGGAACTATAGTGCTTATTTAATATTAACAATATTGTGAACAAATTAACACAGCTGTGAACCATCATTCTGGAGCGTACGTCCTGTCCCGTCCTGACTATCCTATGATTCCATAAAATCGCTATAATTAAATTACGTTTTTTATAATATGTAAACTGATTACGATGAAAAAAAAAAACAATGTTACTTCAATTTAAACACCTCTATTTCAGGTTTTATTTTAACGCCATCTACCGTTTTATCGTTGAAGTACATATGTTTAGATGAATTATTTGAATATATGTAGTTTTGCTATTCTAAGCTAGATCGCGCTACTGAACTGCACGTCTTAGTGTGAACTGACCGTAATTTTACTTCTGAAACACTTTAAATTCAAATAAGTTTTGATAGACTGAACCGATTTCGATGAAACAAAAACTAAGTTAAACCTCAAGTTGCGTATAATTTTTGTATATAAACATTGTCAGCATTGAATTCGTAGATTTTACGTGATGTGCGCACAAACAAACAGACAAACAGACAAAAATTTCAAAAATGATGGAAATAGGTTCTGTTACTTATCTTTTCACACGCTGGCTATTTTTTGTTTCAATTTCTTCAATGTACAAAAATGAATTTTCTACAGATTTATTATATGTATAGATATAGCCTTTGAAATTCGAGATAAACTAGCTCTTTAATAGTAAAAAAATCCAATGGTGGAATGGCAGTTATACAATACATAATTATAGCTGATAACGATATCTTCCAGACAAAAAGAACTTTAAGTAAAAATATTCAATGTACGGAAAATTACAAAAAAAAAAGTAACGACACAGAAACTACGAGTATGTCTGACGTCATAGATATTATTATGTGCAAGAAAAGGAAACACGAATTTTAGTTTTTTTGAGATGGCACTTTTTATCTTACGAAGCCCAAACAGGGGTTCTCACATAAATTCGATTATTTAGTAGGGACCGGTCTGATAGTAAGGAATTAACTAGCTTGTGGTCGAAATCTGGATTACTCCGAGTGTACTTGTTACACAGTAATTATTTCGTACTATTGTGTTGTTTCGGAGAATGTTCTTGAAGTTATTTTATTGTTGCGGCGTCTGTGGTAATTAGTTTAGAATTAGCTGTTTTTTATTGGGATTCAGAAGAATGATTTTAGGTTCGTAAAAGTTTTGCCAGAAGACGTCGTGACGCAGGGGAAAGACAATAAACGTTGGCGTAACAACTTAGATGCGTACATACATTATTAGCCGTCCTTTTCCTGGCAATCTGTTCAAGATTTCTCAGGAGAAGGACAATACAGATTAAAATAAATGACTTGTAATAATTGTAAGTTTGTAATATTCATGTAACAGTTTTAAACCAATAAACCAACCATAAACAATTCAAAAAGTATATTAGGTTACTGATTGCATTTTCCATTTTTAACAGTATTTTTTGTTAATGATAACAGTGTCCCTAAAGACCCGTTTTCACTCAAAACTTAGTACCAGGTAGCCAGTTTCCAATTTGAAATCTTTCCGTTTCCAATCCAGGGCCATACATTCTCTGGGTTTTTCCATTCCATTAGTCCCATAATAAGCCCAAGACTCCCCAAAGTTAAGGTCGACCCACACTTTAATAGGATTTATACTAAACAACCAGCTATTTGAGGTTAAATGAGAATTTAGTCCCGTTCTTACGCGCTGCGCACCCAATTTGCGTAATTTTAGCGGAGATTAGGCTTAGTTTATTGCTTTTAATTGCGTAAATATGTATTAGGAGTGTACCTTTTAGCAGCGTTGTTCGAGAAGTAAGGAAGTGTACCGAAACACCCGAAGATTTATATCAGTAGATGTGCTTTTGATATACTTTTAATTTTGATACAAAAAAAACACCTGAGTGACAGTTTCTAATATAATATGGAGTAACGACAGTGAATTCAAAGAAAATAAATTAAAATTTATCATCACTTGAGAGACGCTGCTTGTCACGGTACTACTTACCACTGAAAAAAATATTAGTGACATAAACGTGTGACGCCTGACACGGTCGCGTCGCAAGTTTCACCACCCGAGGACGTAAAATAGCGTTAGGTTGCAAAAAAAAAACGTAAAGGGCTATTGATGGGTCACCGTGGATTTTAGTCAGTACAGGACTGACAACCCATCCTGTCCTGCCCTGGATGGGATGACATTTGACGATTTATTACCAGAAGAAAAGAAGGTCGCATTAAATGAATACCTATTAGCAAAGAATAGCTTTAATATTTCACATGAAATGATAAAATAATGTGATTCTAAATATGGGCAAGTGAGACAAACTATTCTGAAACAGAAAGTCTATTTGCTAAGCATGGAACTCGTAGTTTTGCCCAAAGGTATAGTTTTCTACTCCGTTGCACTTTTGAACATAAGATTAGTTATGACCTGAACTATAGAAGAATATATCAATACTAATTGAGAATAACCCCTACCGAAATGTTTTGAAAATTCCTGGATCGAAAGTCATGAGAAACAGGGTCTTTTGAAGCTTAGAGCTACTTCCGAGTTGTCTCATATTTTATTTGACGGACATAAAATGTCAAACGATAAAAGATTTCATTTTGACATGGAAGGGCACCTCTTCACAGTTTAGATTTACTGCCCATCGCTGTTTCTGTAATGAAGACTGCGTGTCAGCGAGCATTTCTTGGGAAAGCTCCATATACCGATGATCTGAGATTTAGCTGAGTGTAAAGTACTGATCAACAATGAAGTGCAAAAAACTGAGTGAATTAAGGCTAATCTAACGATTTATATCCTTGTACACCTCTGAAAGTAATGGGGGTACTAAATGTTTTACGATCAAAGGAAAACTCATGTATATGTGGGCGGTCCCTTCTGGTGTTAATCATGTTTTAATAAGTGCGTTTATTAAGGTAATAGGCGAAAGACATCGCGATGAGGCTATTGATGATGATGAATCTGACGCTTGCCAATAAAATTTTATCTTTAAACGAATGAATTTGACGAAATAAATCAATTTCTCTCTACGATTCTATCTTTAAAAGGATTCCTTAAGCCCCTTCACACGATCCAGGGTAAAGCTTTCAACACGACAAAGATACCGCTATTCGTCACACTCGCCCCTCCGGTTAATCTTAATCCAGAGTTAAGTAAACTACGTTTAACGGAATGGTGCAATCCTTGATTACAGTTTAACTATAAACTCGGATTATATGTTTTACTATAAAATGAACTGTGGATATAAACCCGGTGAATGGTGTGATTCGATTTTATAGTTATTATTCTGAAACGGATAGATTGATAGTATTTGGATTAAATGTGAGAGTTGTTTGTTTTAGTTGAATTTTATTTTATCGAGTGCTTTTACTTCCTGTTTTGGGTCTTTCAGTTTGATTGGTCATGGAAAGGATTAAATAAGCTTCCACAATTCCTCTTTTCTCTCTTCAGCCGATATAATTGCCATTCACTGCTGGATGTCTCTCTTCCTGGAAAGTCTGCATCCATCAAATCCTTTAATTGATCGATCCATCTTTCTGCAGGATATCCCACATTACATATGCCCATATACTGTCTGTAGTCTAAGATGACAACATGGCCGACCAACGTCCACTTCAGCATGACAACTCCAGATGAAAAATAAAGTTACTGATTTTCAGTAGGTAACTTTATTTTTCTCATTCTCTTGTGCTTCTCTACTTTGCTTCAAATTCTATCCTCCAGAGAAATCCCAAACTTTGCCTTGTTTTAACTGAATAGTTTGATCCACCACAGCTTCTTCCCACATAGAATAATAGGAATTTTAGGAAAGTCAGTTTGCGTTCAATATGTCCAGATGCTCAACGTCTCACCTCACATTTTTGGCTTTCAGGGTAATTAATAGCTTCAGCCAAAGTTGGCTTCATGCCGAGAAGACTGGCTTAAATGGGTACGACCTTGAAACGCAAAGGGCAACCGAACAAACAGGGGTAAAATCGAATGAGTCCTCCCACCCAGGGCGGGACGGGAGGGACTGTCACACATTGACTGACTAAAATCCACGGTGATCCTTCAATAGCCCTTTACATTCCAGGTTCACGTTATCCTGATGAGACAGGATGGATTGGGTGAGGGAAAAACAGGGTCGATTTTTAAAAAGTCTGACAAAGTAAACGGGAACGGATGACGTTAATTTGACGGAAAAAATTAGGACATTAGAGGCACTTTTTTATTTTACACACAATTAACGTCGTGATACCTCAAGTTAAATACAAAAATCGTATGCTAAAGTCTCTGATTGTATTTCATCATCATCATTATCTCAGCCATAGGACGTCCACTGCTGAACATAGGCCTCCCCTTTAGATCTCCACATATACCGGTTGGAAGCGACCTGCATCCAGCGTCTGATTGTATTTAATTTGGTAAAACTAGTAAAATAATATACTCCAAAGTGTTCAACTATCCAAACAGATGAACACAACATACACACGCAATAATTAATTAAAGAAAACTTCTACCAAAACAACCCATTATACATTAAAACTCATTTCCTCTTACACTAACAATCCGAGTTTCCTTCCATTCATTTACACAAACATCACGAGAACAACACAATCTTTGTTACTGTAAATAGAGCTTTGAACATTATACGATTGTGGTTTAGTATTTATTACTCAGTATTCGCTAAACCCTCTTGTACAAATGCCAGCACATCAACCTTTTTTTTTACTGTAAAATCATCAAATGGGTGAATCTTGAGTGGCTAATTTTACGCTGTCCGAAGAAAAAAACTACCCGTAGTATTTAAATTAGAAACCAAAATATTTTTTTTTATGCCACTATATTGTGTGATCTTACTGTAGCACGATAGTTTTTGTGTCTAATTTGGTACTAAACAGTCGAAAAAAAATCCAAAAGGCCTAAATATTGATAACCCTGGCGCGTCCGCTGCACATTTCGCAAACAAAATACCAACAAAACTCTTACTTATGAACGTAAACAAAATAAACAGGGCGGTCTCATCGCTACCAGTATTGTTGTAGATATATATTTAAAAAAGATACACCATGTATATTTATTATAGTTTTATTAAGAATTACAATATAAAGTTTGTCCGAGACTAAACAGTGATTCCCGTGGCGCGACACAAATCTTCGTAAGTATATCTTAGTAGAATTTTCTAGAAGACTGTCTCCGTGCCGTCACATGTGCGCTGCTGGTATAGAGCTTCGAACGTCTTTGCGGAAGATTGCGCCGCTCGTTGGTCTAGGACGAAGTTACGAACGTAATTATTTGATTCCCCTGGTTTTGTTTTCGTTAGCTCGTTGATTACCCTGACCACGTTTTCAAATGCAATTTGAGTTTTAACGATTTGTGGTCGGGTATTGAAAGTGATAAATTGTTAACGAGACTGATGAGTATTATATGTATAGAGGCTACTTTAAAATAGTAATAAAACTTGATTTTCTACTACCTTTTTTTGATGCCCCTGGCCAAAAAAAAATTAAAACGCAATATGTTGGGAACCATCCGGCCAAAAGTGATGCCAATTCGTTAAATGTGTTTATAATGAAGTTACATTTTATATTACATTGTTACTTATAGAAAATCTGTTTAAATAAATTTCGCCAAGAGAATCACCTGAATATGCCGAATCTCAGGATTCACCGAAATGAGTCCTCCCACCCAGGGCAGGGCAGGAGGGAATTGTCAGACTTGTACTGACTAAAATCCAGGGTGTCCTTCAATAGTTTTTAAGCTATTGCATAGCTTTTATCGCAGGCTCTGAGCGCGGCGCGGCGCGGCGACCGAATCAAGAAATTCCCAAAAACCTAACGAAAAATCCTAAGGAAAATACCTGACACCACGCATCGTCTAACATCATTTCAGTTCGGGAGACTTCGGCAATCATAAAATATCCGTCACTAAGACAATTTACTTTTTCTTACTGATTCTAAACGGCCAGCTATAAAAGGAGTTTTCACAATGAAACGTACTTATAAAATTCTACAAAAACAAAGCAGTTCTTTATTACAGTAGTACACCACAAACATGTTAAATAAATGATATTCTCGTTAAATATTTGCGGTAGGCGATATTTTTTTCTTTAAAAATAAATATGCAATAGCTTCACCGCGGCAGTCTCCGAGTGCCATATGTATTTTTTTTCGTTCCGGGGTTCGTTACTCCCGCGACCCCGGCAAAGAACATCAACCTACCTCAATTTGTCAGATTTCTATCATAGATTTTCAACCTCATCACAATAGTTGAAGGTTATTGTTCGATTGGTAAAAATTGACAGATTGGGTTAGGTTGACCTGCTGGCGTCTATACATCTTAATTAGGAATTTAATAAACTGCAGTTTAAATTATGGTGTAATCGATTATTACAAGGTAGCGTTGAAAGAACAAAAAAAGAAAGAAATAAACATTTATTTGGCAGCCCAAAAACCACGGTAAACATACAACATGAACAAAATAAAATAAACAAACAAGGAAAAAAACCAGCCAAGTGCGAGTTGGACTCGCCCATGAAGGGTTCCGTAGTAGCAAACATAGATTAGGGATATAATTATATTGAAATTAGTAAGTAATATACACAAACAGTAAAAATAACTTTGTTTTTCATAGTGTTTGTATGAATGGCAAAGTTATATTTGCGGTTTTTGAAAATGTACTATATCTCAAAAACTGCTAACTATATCTCATCCAAACCAATTTTCGTTGGTAGTTTTTGTTGAGGTCTACATTATATATTTTTTTAGTTTTATCATTCTCTTATTTTAGAAGTTACAGGGGGGGGGGACACACATTTTACCACTTTGGAAGTGTCTCTCGCGCGAACTGTTCAGTTTAGAAAAAAAATGACCTTAGTAACCTCAATATCACTTTTAAAGACCTATCCATAGATACCCCACACGTAAGGGTTTTTATTTTTGTGTGAAAATCCTTATGCGGTTCACACAATACATCTACCTACCAAGTTTCATTAGGATAGCTCTTATACTTTCGACAAAAAGTGGCTGTGACATACGGACGGACAGACAGACAGACATGACGAATCTATAAGGGTTCTGTTTTTGCCATTTGGCTACGGAACCCTAAAAAAGAAGAAAAAAATAAAAGTGTGCTCTACGGCTGCAGCAAAATATCGAGTAAGTTCTACGTATTGGAAATAAAAAATATATTTTGGAAGCAGGGTGATGGCCCAGTGTTAATTACGCCCTAACATACAAAGGTGAGGTACATTATTATTATGTATAAATTACACTGTGCTTTGTATAATTATTTATTTCATGATCACTAACCTGCTCTTAAAACGGTGAAGAAAAACATAATGAATTATCAACAATTAGAACTGATTTTTTAGAAGTATATTCTCACATTATCATAGCGCACATTGACAGTTGAATCCTCAGAAACCTTTAATACCTTCCACTTTAAAATATGCTATCTTAGACACTCATAGCCCTTAACTCACACCCACCATAGTTAAGAGACTATCTTCACCGGTTATCTATACATATCGAGGGGTGAAAGGCTATTTGGTTTAAGCGACATCTTGGGCGATATTGAGTTATATACATATTCGGAATCAGCATTTTTTTCTCCGTCGAATGATGCCGGTTTCATCAAAATCAGAGCACTTTTATGGCGTTTGAAACAACACTATTTTTGGGTTGCTTCCAAAGTGGCAGCGTATTATCCGACGTCCATTTTGCATTTTTTTTCCAGTCATGTACTTGAACTATACAATGATATAAAGAACCGAGACATAAACCAAATACCCTTTCTCGGATTAACGATTCTATATCGGTTAAAGCGTTTTTCATGTTTCTATTTCTTATTAACATGTTACTTAAATCATTTGGAATTCCACCATTTACACGTTGTGGTGCCGCATAAAGCATTTGTCCGTCAACCAAATACGATATGGAGTGTCAGTTAAACTCTTTCAGCTGCATCTATTTTCTACTTAGGGTGCTTCTTAGACCAAATAGACGTTTTGTTTCAGCTATTTTGCATATTCGTTTAAACATTTTTGTCCAATAATTTTTTCAATTAATGTCGCTTAATACAGGCGGTAAAATGAAAAGTTGGGCTTTAAATCGTTCAATTCCAAAATAATACATTTAATTCATGTCATATAACACCATCTCCATTTCATCTCTCGGGAGTTAACAATAGTGATCATTCAACCAGACTGCAGCGCTCGGTCGCTTCATTCGAACTCCAAGTGGTTCAAGGAGTGATAAATATGAATAAGCGAATAATGGACCCGGGTATGTTCTTAAACTATGACCAACTATCGAACGTCGGGCCCCCCTCATTATGATTGACACCCAGTCTCCGGCATCTCCGCTATTCCTGGTCTGCTTAGTAGATCGGGTAAGGGCGAAGCAGGTGATGCAACCCCTAACGAACTTTAGCCCTGGCAACACGCAACATCTGTATATCATCATCATCATCATCATCAGCCTTTAAATGTTCCCACTGCTGGGACACAGGCCTCCTCTCTGTGAGAGGGAGTGGGCCGTAATCTACCACGCGGGCCCAGTGCGGATTGGTAGATGTCACATGTCTTCGAATTTTTGGTTCTAAGACATGCCGGTTTCCTCACGATGTTTTCCTTCACCGTTTTGAGAGCAGTGGTGTTGAAATAAATTACACAAAGTAATGCGCCTGACTGGGTTCGAACCCACGACCTACAACTCGTAAGTCGAGGCGAATACCACTGGGCCACCACTGCTCTCAGTCGAGGCGAATACCACTGGGCCACCACTGCTCTCTGTATATTGGGCGATGAACAATTGTCGAACTGGAGGAAGATTTGAGCAAAATAAGCTGGGATATCTTGGGATTATCTGAGTTCCGAAGAGAAGGTCAAGGTACGATGGTTCTAGATTCCGGCAAAATGTTCTTATTCCAGGAAGGAGGTGTTGGATTTCTCGTCCACAGGTTCATTAACAACGTTGTGAAAGTCGACAGTATTCAAGAGTAGTCGAAAGTAGATATACATCATTGCATCATTCCTTATACTTAGAATAACCAATCGGTATTCGTTAAAGGTATATGCACCGACCTTGGCACATTCTGATGATGAAGCAGAGGCTTTGTATGAGGAGGTATCCGAGGCCATACGGTATGTATGGCCAGGGATATCTCCAAAACATACTTTACTGTTGTTATAGGGGAATCCAACTCGAAGGTGGGTCCAGGAATGGCAATGAGTTAAGAATGGGGTCATTTTGGTATGGGCAGCAAATCCATAGGGGCCAGCGGCTGGTCGACTATATGGAAAAGGAAGAACTTCATTTGATGAACTCCCATCATATAAGCGGACGTGTGTAAGCCCTGATGGTACAACCAGAAATGTGATTGACTTCATCATGACGACCAAGAAGCGAATATTCAGTGATGTCTCTAATCGCCAACTTGAAAATGTGGCGATCACTGAATCGTCAGAGTCACCTTGAATATCAATGTAGAGCTTGAAAGATCACGTCCGGTGAAGTCTACGTTCCTGGTCTTGCTCACATTCAGAACCACCAAGACTTCCAACTCAAAGTGCACAATCGCTTCCAGTGCCTAACCTAATGCAAAATTGTGTACGTGATCAACAACCGTGATTGGTGGAAACTGTCCAAGCAGTGGAGTCCAATTTTTTTAAGACCCCTCTGTCAGCCTCTAAAGCTCTCGAACGAAACCATCAAGTTGATCCAAGACCGGACCGAGATGTGGCTGCAATCTTCAGCTGATATGTCGGAATATGGCAAACTCAATAGACATCTCTAAATCAATATAACGTGACCTGCGTGCCTATAATGCAGCACGGAACAGAGATGCAATAGAGCGGAACCAAAGCTCAAAAGTCTTCGCCAAGAATTCAGTTATTTGGCAAATGACAAAGTTGAAGATTGACGACGGCAGTATCATTTCGTCAAAACCGGAGATCCTGAGAGTTGAAGTTTTACGGAAAGTTATACATTTGCTCCGCCAGATTTTACAGAAGTCAGAAAAGTATAGTCCATAATAGGCCATTATGTCTAGCGTCAAAGTCGTCCTAAAAATCCAATTCGTATGGGCAGCGTTAGGAAACCACGTGCTATCTTCTCATCGAGAATCCCACGGTGTCTTAAGATAAAGGTGTTTAACCAGTGTGTGTTGCCAGTGATGACATACGGCTCTGTAACTTGTTCGAAGTTATGCTCGGAGTTTCTTTGCGGTATGAAATCTGGAACAAAGATATTCACGGAAGAACCAGAGTCACCGACATGGCTCGTAAAATTTGCAAGTTAAAGTGGCAATGGGGAAGAAAAGTTACGCACTGTAGGCAGGCCGCCCACTAGGTGGAATTGTCGTACAGCGTGGTGGTCTAAGGGGTAGGCCTACGTTCAGCAGTGGACGTCTTTCAGCTGATGATGATGATGAAGCGGATAATACTTTAACGGATGTTTTTGTTGATAAAAATATTGATGTTCCTACATTGAGACAGTTCTACTTTATTATTATTCTAGATGAATACTTAAACTGATCTTGCGTTGTGTATACGTATATTTTGCTTTATTTATTAATTTAAGCACCTGTGATTTTCGGTGATGGCGATATATTCAGGTCGTTTCAACAGCCATTGATAATATTAGATGTAAAAAAATGTTACATCAAACGTTAAATTTTCAATACTGTTACGTCACATATGTCTATTAGCCTGCCATTCAATTCAATATCAATTGGCAGTTGAGATAAATAGCTTGCTACTATTCATTTTGGCCTGCGTCACTTCATGCTGTTTGGCTTATTCTGAAAGTATACTGCAGAGTCGCTTAAATCTTTTTTCCTTTCTCTGAAAAATAGAGGCTTAAGACAATTTGTATTAAGCGACATTTATCTTTGTAATTAAAGGTCCTTTTTATTTGATATAGGCATCAAAAAATGAACGTTTTTAAATGAATTTCAATTTAGTTTACCCCATTCAAATAGCTGAAAGAGTTTTTTTGTTATGATTTTTTTTCGATTTTTTAAAACTTTAAATGGCTCTCCTGTAAAGTTGCAAAAATGTCGCTTAAAGCAAATAGCCTTTCACCCCTCGATATAATAAATCTGTAGAAGGGTCAATTCTGTACATTGAAAATATTGAAAAAATAAATAGCGGGGGGTGTTGCTGGATCGATACCAAACCCAAATATGTGATTAAAAAAATTTTTGTCTGTCTGTCTGTCTGTCTGTCTGTATGTGCAGGCATCACGTGAAAACTACCGGTTCGATTTCGATGAAACTTGGTATAATTATACCTTATTATCCTGGGCATAAAATAGGATACTTTTTATCCTGGAAAAATACGTAGAAAAAAAATCTTATTCTTCAGTTTTATTCATAGAACGTTGTTCTGTAGAACCGCGAACACACGTTGAATTACCCGTAGTGGATTCAGCGCCGTAACCTGTAGCGCCGAAAGTCGGATTTGGCTTGAACCGTTTGCGGCACACGCGGGCCACGCCTCCCCGACTCCTATATAAGGAGCCGCGTTCCGCGCCGCGCGATGCATATAAATTCTGAATTTTGATGCGAGCGGACGTGCACGTCCAGTGTGGCGAGCGGTCGTCCGTGGAATTAATATTGTATGCGTGTAATTTTAAACCGTGCTTTTCAGAGCGACCTTTTTGATTACTGTTCCGATCAGTTATTTGTAAATACAAGGTCGGAATTACTATGAAAAAAATACTTACTACAGAACGCGAGCTCAACAGCAGTAGCTCAATAGAGGGATCTCCTTAATTATTATAGGCTTAGCCGTATTTGGGTCCAATAGATATTTATAAGATGTCATTGTCAGAGTTACTCAAAATGGAGAAATAAACCATCCACGCGAAGACCGACATCCGCGCGGACGGAGTCGCGGGCGGAAGCTAGTATAACATAAAATCACGGAAATAATATCATTCAAAGGTGTATGCAGAAGTTTTTATAGGTATCCACATTTTTTTTATGGGACAAACCCACCACACTGTTCCCAAACCACTGCAACTCCTGAGAGCCAGAATCAACAGTGGCAACCACCAGAAAAGCGCCGAGACTATGCGTGCTCGACGTGTCCCGGAGAATGAATTTACACATTATGTATGCGGTTTTCAGGAAAGTGTTCATTACATTCTTTTTTTTTTGCGTGGTAAAATCATCAAATGAGTCCTCCCACCCCGGCAGGTCGGGAGGGACTGTCAGACTTGTACTGACTAAAATCCACGGTGGCCTTCAATAGCCCTTTATGTCCCGGGGTCACGGTAATGAGATAAGTCCCGCGACCGTTCATTACATTCTGGAGAAGGTTTTAGTATACAACACTAATGGATAAACCGCGACATTGCCCGCGTGGATACGTTTTTGCTTACTTGGGTTGTAGATTTTTAGAGACGGTTGCATGTTTGTCCGCGATTATCTCGCGTTTAGCTGAACCGATTTTGATGTGGCTTGAAAAGTGTTCGTTACATTCTGAGAAAGGTTTTAGTTTATAACAATAATCGATATCTCGTGAAGTTGCCCGCATAGATCCGTTTTTGTTGCTTACTAGGATTGTAGATTTTCAAAGACGCCGATTATAATATGAAGATTTTTGTTAAATATCTAAACTAAAAAGGGGAAAATAAAAAACTTTTTGAAAAAAAGGGAACCGACTTCAAAACCAAACACAAAAAAAGTGTAAAATAACTTTTCTTTCGGAAGTCGGTGGCTTTGTTTTTTAAATCATTGACTATGGCCACCGACTTCCGAAAGAAAAGTTATTTTTTTAGTCACAAAAAAAACGAGAAATATTAAATGATCTCAGTATTTTAACGGCCGTCGTCTTACCACAAAAAATAAAACAAACATCTGTTGAACACGTACAATAATGGCTTCAGGGTACTGTTGAGTTTGCCCCGATTCTGCAGTGCTTCTAGTATTGGTAAAAAAAAATGTTACTTACTACAAAACGACCCTTAAATCAACGTCAAATGCCGTTTTGCAGTTGACAGTTTTTTTAGACAAGTGTTTAACGGATGTTTTGCTAAACTAAACTACGAGTAAGACGGTCAAAGTTTAGCAGCGGATCTGCAAGGATATTTTTCTACAATATAGTGGAAATCGGTGCCTGACTTTTGTTCACTTCTTTATCTCTAAGTTCACAAAACCCCCAACAATACGCTATCACCATACGCTATACACATAACCCTTACTTCGCCACCCAACATAGCTAAGGCACTATAATCGTCCTATTCACCATGTTATCTATACACCCCGATCATTTAGCAGGTACATACAGGTCTATTGAAGCGACATGAATAGCCGTCTTTAGTTATCTAGATTAGGTCATGTTTGTCACTGAATGAGGGTTACGACTTTCTTTTATGTTTACTAGATTCACAGACCACGTTTAGACTTTATGAAGAAAGATCTATCTGCGTTGCCATGGCAACAGGACTTTGGACTGTAGCTTTATTTCGAGATCTTAATCTGGTATAATTGCGGCTGACTAATTCCTTTTTATCGTGATAAAAATCATCAAATGGTTCCTCCCACCCATACTGTCAGACTTGTACTGACTAAAATCCACGGTTATCTTACAATAGCCCTTTATGTTACCTGTTACCTGATGAGAAAGTCGCGCGACTCCAGGCGAGCTCCCATAACATAGAAATTGAATATAACTGGCGAAATGGGTGTACAGTTGTACACTACTGTTGAAGTTATGCTTCTAGGATTGTTGCGGGACTGTCTTACCGTCTTCTCATCAGTATATCGTATACTAGCTGTGCCCGCGACTTCGTTCGCGTGGAGGTCGGAACTCAACAATGTATTTTTTTAGTGCTTCTTTATTAACAACATTAGCTGTAAACCATCATTCTGGAGCATACTTAAATATCATCATCATCATCATTTCAGCCTATTGCAGTCCACTGCTGGACATAGGCCTCTCCCAGGGAGCGCCACAGCGCACGATCTCCAGCTTTTTTCATCCAGCCACTGCCAGCCACCTTCTTCAGGTCATCGGTCCATCTTGCCGGGGGGCGTCCCACCCTACGCTTACCTACACGCGGTCTCCATTCGAGAACCTTCCTACTCCACCTATCGTCGGTTCTGCGGCAGACATGACCAGCCCACTGCCACTTCAGCTTGCTACAGATTTGGACAATATCTGTAACTTTGGTCTTATGCCGTAAGACCTCATTCCGGATTTTATCCCTTAGTGAGACCCCAAGCATAGACCTTTCCATAGCACGCTGCGTGACATGAAGTCGGTGGGCCAGCTTGACTGACATGTTCCACGTTTCGGCTCCGTAGGTTAGGACTGGAAGGACGCACTGATTGAACACCCGGCTTTTCAGGCACTGCGGCAGTGGCGACGTGAGGATATGACGCATTTTCCCAAATGCTGCCCAGCCCAGCTGCACTCTTCTGGCAATTTCTCGCTCGAAGTTGTCTCTACCTAGCTGTAATACCTGTCCGAGGTAGATGTATTCTTGGACAACTTCGAGTGTTATGCCTTCGACGGAAATTGGTTCTGGGATGACATGGTCATTGAACATGACCTTAGTCTTGTCCAGGTTCATCCCAAGACCCACACGTCTCGAGGCAGCATTGAGACTGTTCAGCATTTTTTGCAGGTCTTGCAGCGATTCCGCCATAATAACTATATCGTCGGCAAAACGAAGGTGCGTTAGGTATTCACCGTTGACATTGATGCCCAGTCCGTTCCAGTCCAGCGTCTTGAACAAATCCTCCAGCGCGTTGGTAAACAGTTTAGGGGATATTACATCTCCCTGTCTCACACCTCTTAGCAGCTGGATGGGTTTTGTTCGGTGGTTTTGTACTTGGACCGACATCGACGCCATGCTATATAGGCTCCTTAGCACCTTTATGTACCGCCAATCGACTTGGCATCGCTGCAAGGATTCCAGAACAGCCCAGGTTTCGACGGAATCGAAGGCTTTTTCGTAGTCCACAAAGGCTAGACACAGCGGCTGGTTATACTCCTCTGTCTTCTGTATAACCTGCCGCACTGTGTGTATGTGGTCTACGGTACTATAGCCTTTGCGAAACCCAGCCTGCTCCGGCGGCTGGAAAGCGTCAAATCTAGCGGAAAGCCGATTTGTGACGACCCTCGAAAACAGCTTGTAGACGTGACTCAGGAGCGTGATTGGTCTGTAGTTTTTGAGGAGATTTTTGTCTCCTTTCTTGAAAAACAATGTCACCACGCCCCTGCTCCACGCCTCCGGGGTAGTCCCACTGGCTATGACGGAGTTGAACAACCTCCTAAGCTCTCCGAGCACAGGTTGGCCCGCAGTTTTTAGAAGCTCGGAGGTAATTCCGTCTTCGCCGGGAGCCTTCCCATTACTAAGCTGCCCAAGGGCCGTCTCAATCTCATCTATCTCTACGTCTGGGAGATCGTCTGTGTAGTGGCGTGTAAGCGTGGCTCTTAGGTCATTTGCGTCGGGCTGTGGCTGCGGGGAATGCGAGGCGTAGAGTTGGCCATAGAAGTCTTCGATTTCGGCCAGAATCTCTGGAACCGATGCAACAATTCTGCCATCCGAGGTTTTCAACTTTGTCAGATGACTCCTCCCGAGTCTTTTAGTGAAGACCTTCGACCCACGATTCTGCTTAATCGCCTCCTCTATGAGGCGAGTATTCAATTTACGAAGGTCGCGTCTCACTAAACTCCGTATCTTTTTATGCAGGGATCGGGTGTCTGACAAAGTTTCCTCTGGCCTTTCTCGTCGTTGCTTCATCAGTTCCAGAGTCTCGCTCGAAAGTTTAGACCTATGGCACGCTGCCTTCCCCTTAAAGTGCCTATTTCCCACTTCGCGTATGACTTCTATCACGCTCTCTAGGTCCTTGTCCACGTCCTCTGTAGTTTCCAAAGCGGCAAACCGATTGCGGAGTTCCAATTGGAAGGCTTTGGCACCTTGGCCGGTCTGGTCCAGTGTTGGACGGAGAACTGACCTCATCATGCGGCTTCTCTCAAGCCTAAAATTGATATTTAGGGTGCCTCTTACTAGTCGGTGGTCACTGCCGGTGTTGAACCTGTTTACCACAGAGACATCCCTAAATATATGCTTCTTGTCCGTCATGATGAAGTCTATCTCGTTCTTCGTCCTACCGTCGGGGCTTAGCCAAGTCCACTTTCTCTGGGGTTTCTTCTGGAAGAAACTGTTCATGCAGAAGAGCCCCTCCATGCTCAGAAAGTTGACCAGCATTTGCCCCCTGTGGTTCCTGGTTCCAAAGCCGTGTGGTCCGACACACGATTCGTCGAGTTGCTGTACTCCTACTTTGGCGTTGAAGTCACCCATGACAACGGTGAAGTGGGTCTTGGTTTTACGATGCATGGCTTTGGATATATCCTCATACATGGCCTCCACCACATCATCCGAGTGTCCAGTCGACGTCGGGGCGTATACCTGTATGACCTTAAGAGAATATCTCTTGGTCAGTCTGATTACAAGGTACGCTACCCGGGTCGACACACTGGATATCTCCAACACGTTGTCACGGAGTGCTTTGTGGACAAGGAAACCCACGCCACCTTGGGAGAGTTGGTCTCCTTCTCGGAAGTAGAAAAGATGGCCAGATTCTAGGGTCATCGTGTCCTCCCCCTGTCTTCGGACTTCTGACAGCCCCAGAACATGCCACCTTATGTTTTTGAGCTCTTCCTCGAGTTCGACCAAGCCTTCGTCCAGTCGTAAACTGCGTCCATTATACGTCGCCAAGGTCAAGGGTTTGTGGCAGCCATTCGTAGCCCGGAGATTCTTGGCACCCCCTACCCCACCGTAACCAAGGCCGCTGCCGTGACCCGGAATAGTAGGGCGGCCGGGAACTGGGGGCCGTGGGTACAGTCGCTCGTTCATGGGAGGTGCATGCCCATACTCACCACGCTGGGCAAGCGGGTTGGTGAGCGCAGTACAGAGTCTCGCACCAGCGACGCTGCTGCCCGCCGCTGGTCAGAGAAATTTGACTCTGTATACCTTGTAATGGTTATACCGCCATTGGTTCGGTCGCCAGGCCTCGTCCGTTTATCAGCAGGGTGCACCACGGGCAGGTGAGGTTGGCATTTGGGGCAAAAAGATGTAGGTGTGCCCCCTTACACCCACACTACTTAAATACTTACTTAAATATGCGTACGTAAATCATCAAATGAGTCCTCCTACCCAGGGCAGGGTAAGAGGGACTGTCAGACTTGTACTGATTAAAATCCTCGGTGTCCTATAAATCCTATAATAGGCCTTTACATTCCGGGGTAAATGTAATTCGATAGTTCCGCGACCCCGGCAGGCTTTGGCCTTCTAAGGGGGGGCCCGTCATTGTGATAACACAACGCGCCGTCGACCCAGGCATACTCGTCGCCCGCATGCTCGTGCAAGAGAAAAATCTACGTTTAAACGCATCCTATCCCATCCTATCCCATCCTATCCCATCCTATCCCATCCTATTCCATCCTATCCCATCCTATCCCATCCTATCCCATCCTATCCCATCCTATCCCATCCTATCCCATCCTATCCCATCCTATCCCATCCTATCCCATCCTATAATATTAGGTTATTATTACGATTAATATTGTGTTAATGAAAATACCTTCGCAAGAAGTGCATAACTTTAAAATCAAATTTGATTTCCATAAAAAAAGGTTATAATGACTTAACCTTAAAACATAAATGTATGCTCTCGCGGACTTTATTTTAGAACTTTTTTAGAACTTTTTATCAGGAATAATTCCGTAGTACATTATTTTTGCGCATCTTTAACCGTCTACGCAGCGCACGCAACGGAAGCTCTCGAAATGGAATCCATTTTCCCGATTTTTGAAACATTTCTCTTTACTGCTCCGCTCCTATTGGTGATAGCGTGATGTTATATAGCCTATAGCCTTCCTCGATAAATGGTCTATGCAACACAAAAAGAATTTTTCAATTCGAACCAGTAGTTCCTGAGATTAGCGCTTTCAAACAAACAAATAAACAAACAAACAAACAAACTCTTCAGCTTTATAATATTAGTATAGATAATTCCGTAGTACATTATTTTTGCGTATCTTTAACCGCTTACGCAGCGCACGCAACGGAAGCTCTCGAAATGGAATCCATTTTCCCGATTTTGAAACATTACTCTTTACTGCTCCGCTCCTATTAGTGATAACGTGATGTTATATAGCCTATAGCCTTCCTCGATAAATGGTCTATTCAACACAAAAATAATTTTTCAATTCGAACCAGTAGTTCCTAAGATTAGCGCGTTCAAACAAACAAACTCTTCAGCTTTATAATATTAGTATAGATTAAAAAAAAAAAAAACTTAACTGCAGGAATTTCGTGTGCGTACTCGGTATCAAAAACCAAGTACATTCCAAAAAAAATTTTTTTTCGAGCACTTCGTCCGAAAAAAAAATTTTTGTTTCAATTTTTTTTTCCAAAAATATTTTTTTTTTTTCGAGCATTTTTCTTTTGGCCTATTAATATGACCAATAAAATAAGTTATTTGTAAGTATTTCGATGAATTGCCAGTCCAAAGTCTGTAAAGCATGACTGCGTAGTAATTGTATTCTACCAAAAAAATGTTGCCCGTAAATAGTACGACCCGTAGACGACCGAAGAATAGATTTTTTTATAATTTTCTATATATTAAACCGCTATGCGTAGAGCGATAGAATTAGTTCTCTTTTCTATCATTTTGTCTATTCTTCCGTGGACAAAAACAGTTTTACGCAGCTACGCCTGCCACTGCTGATAAAAACTTAATCGGTACAAATTGGTTTCCAGCTCGCAATCTTGCTACAGAAACTTTGCTTCATCAAATATCGTGAAAATAACAGGCCAGCATGCTTAATCAATCACAAGTTAGTCCTTAATTGGTCGCGCCTAGAAAGTTACGTAAACCACCGCGTGGGGTGCCTGACACCCTGGCCATTTAATAATTAAAATATGAAATCTATACAAAACCATGCTCAATACTTGATTGATAAGGTAACAGGAATTACAATGTTCAACATTCAGAGATTGAAAGTTCTACATTTTTAGGGTTCCGTAGCCAAATGGCAAAAACGGAACCCTTATAAATTCGTCATGTCTGTCTGTCTGTCTGTCCGTCCGTATGTCACAGCCACTTTTCTTCGAAAGTATGAGAGCTATCCTGTTGAAACTTGGCAGGTAGATGTATTATGTGAACCGCATCAGGATTTTCACACAAAAATAAAAACAAAACAAATTTTGGGGGTACCCCCCATACTTAGAATTGAAACTAAATTTTTTTTTTCACTAAACCCATACGTGTGGGGTATCTATGGATAGGTCATTAAAAATGATATTGAGGTTACTAATATAATTTTTTACTAAACTGAACAGTTTGCGCGAGAGACACTTCCAAAGTGGTAAAATGTGTGTCCCCCCCCTGTAACTTCTAAAATAAGAGAATGATAAAACTAAAAAAAATGTATAATGTAGACCACAACAAAAACTTCCAACGAAAATTGGTTTGGATGAGATACAGTTAGCAGTTTTTGAGATATAGTACATTTTCAAAAACCGCAAATATAACTTTGCCATTCATACAAACACTGTTGGTGTATATTACTTATCTCAATATAATTATATCCCTAATCTATGCTTGCTACTACGGAACCCTTCATGGGCGAGTCAAACTCGCACTTGGCCGGTTTTAAAGATGGACAAGGGTACCTATGTACACACAATAATAATGCGAGCAATTCAGGTTTAAATACGCACTAAAGCGATGCCCTTAAAAAGTATTTCACAGCAAAAACAGTGACGTATTTTATATCTAATAGAAAGCCGTTCTAACTAAAATTGAATCCATAAAGACGCGGGCCCACCGCGGCGCATGCTGAGCAGGGGCACGCGGTGCATTTTAGTAACGTGGGTCTACGTTTCCACTGGAGTACCTACACGAAGACCTACGACTATGTATAGCGTGGCGCGGCGCACGAAGAGGCTACACACGTGCCACTGCAATCCCCGGACACGGGCTTCACTGCGGGAGGAGGTGATAAGCGAGCTGTACATACCTAGTACATAGTCATGGGTCATATTCGTGTACTCCAATGGAAACCTAGAATCACGTCGACAGCGTTGAACTATGTAACCGCCTATTCGAGCAAGCCACGCATATATCTATGACGTCAATTCATGCGTAGCCTCTCCGTGGGTTGCAGTGGATACAACCACATACATTTTCTTACAAAGTGAAGCTTAATACACGTGTGTAGCCTCTCCGTGCACCGCGGTGGGCCCGCGCCTTAATACTATATTTTATCACGCTTTATACTAGATAGCATTTGACCGTAACACGGACATTTCGCACATTACCCGCAAGTAAAGCCCGGAATACAACACGTTTAGTCATGTTTTGTTAGATTGTAGATCAGGACAATTCTTGAGGGAAAGGTTTTATGCCGATGCGCTTAAAACCTTCGTGAGGACGAAATCTGAATACTGTCTTAATTATAGACGTAATGGCAGAAAAGAAGCAGAATAAAACCTGCTAAAAAACCTGTGATAATATTTGAATGTTGAGCTTGAATTGGAACCAGCTTTCCCGTGAACACATTTCCAATAAACGGAGAAGTATCAGATCACGCCTTTATTGTCACGTGCATCAGACTGCTTTATTATAAATTGTAAATTTCAATGTTAAATGTATGTGATGTGGCTGTACTTATTCTAAATAAATAAATCAAAGTATTATGAAAGTTTTATATAAAATAATAGCTTCGTCTTACGTCTTTGTGTTTAAGTCACATTTGCGAGTATAATATTAACATCTGTAGTCACAAAAATAAATTACTTAATTAAATAACTGTGTTCTCTAATAATAACTCAATAAGATTGATCACGTTATACGTTCAGAATGAAATCTGCGCCTTCGTGTTACGATATTTACTAGAACCTTTGTAATGCTATCAATCAAAATAATTAATTATTTTTCTTTTGTGAGTTGCTTAGAGAAAAATCTAATGAATGAAATTAAGAAAGAAAATGGGTTTCTCGAGATTTTATGGCATGATTAATTTAGTCGCTTTCTTAAGGAATGTTATTGAATCAATCAAATAGATCTGATGTACTGGTGTGTGTGTGTGTTGTTTTGTTTCGTGATAACTTTTATCAGTTTTTTTGCAAACATCAAGTTTATGCAGTTTAAAATATTGTGTTGCAATTATTAAAATGTTGTACAGCTTCTTGCAACTTATTCAGTAGTAAGTAGTAGTAACATATTTTGCCATTTTATCAGTTTTCTGTCCTGTAGGTATTTTTACATCTTCTTTTTTTAATATTCAAATAGCTTCTAGATGTAATCATTGGATATCATAATCTTTTTATCACTCGGAAATGACGCAACATGTTTTTTTCTTCTTTTTTTAACATTTTTCATAAAATTGATCCTTGATTTTGTTAGCTTTCCTCTCCATCGTCATCCATCATTTATTACATTAATTCATTAGAAATACGAACTAAGTCTACCATTGAATGCCCACTTGCAGATCTGTCCTTTAATTAAACACTCCTTACTCTATGACAAGCGGTGTCGTGCAAATGACGTCGGTCATTGCGTTTGTGTGAATGAATGATTATAATAATATTCAGTGAGGCGCTTGTTGGAACCGCACTGGCTGAATGCGGACTATATAGGTATGTAGGTATAATAGCGGGCGTTAATCTTCTCCCGTTTGGAGTGTCATTTCTGTTGTTGTTATGGTAATTTGAACTTAGTGTTTGTAGCAAAATGAACTCAGAAAAAACACTGTATGTGTTACTTGTAAAATATGGTTTATGTTGTTAGGACTTCTTGTGAATGTATCTTTCAGTTTCAGCTGATACATTTTTGGAACTTTTTCCCACTGAACAACGTTGCTGAGGTCTAATCTCTAAGCACGAATCCACAAAAAAGGTGTCCTAAAGACGTTCAATAGGGAATTCATGTTTAAATCTCCGTTTCTACAAATAGGAATCTAATCAGACGCATGGCTTGTACGTCAGTGAGACAAGCAATTCTAAAAATAAAACCCTCATTCCACCTACGCGTTTCAATTCTCTAGATTCTCATGATTCATTTAACATTCTCCACTGGGTACAAGAATTTAAGCGTCCCTTAAACAGCTGTCACATGCAGAAGTGTTTCCCGTCTTACAGTTAGAAATGTTAGGCAGATGTGACGCACTGAAGGTAGTGTTAGAGCTATTCATCATTTTATTTGCGTAGTTGGGACACAGGTGGGCAAATTGTGCGAAGGGCTGGATTGATTTATTTAAGACACATTCTGAGATTGTGGAATAGGGTAGTTTCCAGGGTCAAAATAATTGCATTCTATTTAGTCCGTATTTTAGATTATAAAAAATATTGGACACGTATTTTTTATTATTTTGATTAAACAAAAAATAACAAAGATATAGCCCATTAAAGTTACGTGGGACGTCACCCCGCGCGAAAAAATGCCACGCGGCGTGACGTCACACGTAACTTTAATAGGCTATATCTTTGTAATTTTTGGTCCAATTTACAAATTAAAAAATACGTGTCCCTTATTTTTGAATAATCTAAAAGACGGACTAATTACATTTTTTTTTGGGCAACTAGCCTATTGTCACTAGTGTATATATTAGACTCGATACTATATTAGTTTGGGATCAATAAATATTAGACTCGATACTGACTTAGTTTAGGACCAAACGATGACGGGATTGTTTTTTAATAGGTATCTACAAACGCCAGCAGGTCAACTTACCCGAATCTGTCAAATTTTACCAATCGATGGATGAATGGATGTGTATTGCGATAATCGCCTGGATACCAAAGTCGTAAGGTATCGGAGACTTACGTCGCGTTGTGTACGAAGTGGCTTACGCAGATGTGTACTGATAGAAAGTACATCCACATTCAGTAGTTATGTAATAAGAGACCCATGTTGTATGAGCCCAGTGTTGTTAACCGACTCAAAATACAGATTTCAGTCTAAAACTGTGCGATTTCTGAAGACAACATTATTACGAAATGTAAAAAAAAAAACACAAATTTTAAGACCCTTAAAATAATTGGTTCGTTAGTCGAGCAGTTTTGGCCCAGTGGTATCGGCCCCGACTTAGGAGTTGTAGGTCGTGGTTTCGAACCCAGCCTGACGCATTACTTTGTGTAATTTATTTCATTACCACTGCTCTCAAAGGAAAACATCGTTAGGAAACCGGTATGTCCTAGAACCATCAAATTCAAAGACATGTGACATCTACCAACCCGCACTGGGCCCGCGTGGTGGATTATGGCCCACTTCCTCTTATAGAGAGGAGGCTTAAGTCCCAACAGTGGGAAAATTGAAGGCTGATGATGATGAATGTGATAAGGTTGAAAATCTAATTTAAAAAAAAATGGCAATTTGAGTTAGGTAACGGCACGGTTGGCGTAGTGGCTGAGAGCGATCGACTGTTGCGTATCGTGTCGCGGATTCGTTTCCCGCACGGAACAAATATTTGTATGATCTGCAAGTAGTTTTTCCGAATCTGGGTGTTTGTATGTGAGTTTCTATTGTGGGGTAAAGTTATTAAAAAATACATGTGGCACTCGGAGACTGCCGCGGTGAAGCTATTGCGTAACATTTTTTTTTTTATTTTAAAAGAAAAAAATCGCTTACCGCGTATATTTAACGAGAATATAATTTATTTAAAATGTTTGTGGTGCACTACTGTAATAAAGAACTTCTTTGTTGTAGGAGAATTTTATAAGTAGGTAGGTTTCTTTGTGAAAACTCCTTTTGTAGCTGGCCGTTTAGAATCAGTAAGAAAAAGTAAATCCCTCTTCGTACCTTTATGAGCACGTCTGTCCGTACCTTTATGATTGCCGAAGTCTCCCGAACTGAAACGACGTGCTGTCAAATGTGGTCAGGTTTTTTCGTTAGGTTTTTCGCGCCCGCCGCGCTCAGAGCCTGCGATAAAAGCTATGCAATAGCTTAAAAAGGACCCCAGCTGTTGGCAATGATCAGCTGCAGATGGCTTTCTGTAGTTTACCTTACGCCAAAAAAAAGTTGTAAGTTAATGGATGTGTCTTTGGTTGGCTTGGTTCCTCCAACCGTACAGACAGATGTGTTGCTGGGGAGTTTGTTTCGCCAATTCTTCTTCCCAGCGAAAACACTAGGAAATATCGAAGGGTGGCGCTTTGGGGGACTGTCATGTAAAAACTGACCTTCAAAAAGTACTGATAAATCAGCCTATTTTGAATAAATGACTTTTGATTTTTATTTGCCCATGCCTACATGCATATATCTAAACGTGTCTTAATGTTCTAAAGAAAAGTGATCATTTAAGATAACTTTTTCGACTGTAATGTTATAAAATACCTTCGGCACGAACATCTAGATTTACATAACGACATCGTAATGTGTTTTTCTCTAGGTAGGTTTTGCATAACTTGATAATATAAGGCACAAAAAGTTTTTGCGTTCATTTTTATACAATTTTTTTAGTAAACGTAACCTTAATAAAACCTTCAATTTTTAGGGTTGTCTTGTTGAAGTGAAAACTTCTTTAGCGGCGTTGTACACTTTTTTGTAATGGGTAAAAAATGCTAAACTCGCGTCAGGATCACGTGACCCTGATCGAAAATTCGTAAGACGAAGAGGCAAACGATATCTTGCATTTTATTTTAATTGTGCGACACTAACAAGATGTAACAAAATTCGTTAATTTCTTATCTGTACCACTCCAGTTTTAAAATATAATAATAATAATATAATAATCCACAACTATCACACGACGCCATCCAGTCCCAAGCTAAGCAGAGCTTGTATTATGGGTACAAGACAACTGATAAACATACTTATATAATTATTATAGATAAATTACACCCAGACACAGAACAAATGATCGTGCTCATCACACAAACATTTGTCCTGGTTGGAAATCAAACCCACGACCTCCGGCATAGCAGTCAGGGTCACTAACCACTAGACCAACAGGCCTGTCAAATAATACAGAAATAAAAAAGTTTTCACTTCTACCTGCACTCCCGGAGTGCAACCCGTCGTTTTTTTCATCTAGTGGCCGTGAGTGGGCTTGCTGAACAAAGGATCTTCAATTTAATTGAAGAGAAAAATAAAAGAGAAGTGTTAATTGATTTCTTCCATGAGGAATTTCTCAGCACTTTTGATGTTGCAAACGCCACTGCTGAGAATGAGGTTGGGTTTGATTCCCATGTAGATCGAAATGTTGTTAGACTTTTCGTATATTGAATTTCAGAGAAAGAGCCTTGGAATCCTACTTCCAAGGCTCCTTCGGGTGGGTGGGTGTAGGTGAGCGGCATAAACCTTCGTTTATGCCGCTTTGATGGCATGATCCACCCACCTTTATTTTATTTAAAACCTCTAGCTACCCTCTAGCGCGTCTTTGTCCTGCCTCGAGAAGTCAAGGCTCTGCGGAAAGAGTTCTGGCGCGATCTCTTGGCGACGTGGACATATAGGGCTAAATCTTGCCGTGGATCCGGCACAGTTTTATCAGGAAAACGTGAACCCAGAACGGAAAGGGCAATTGAAGGAACACCGTTGGTTATAGTCAGAACGAGTCAATCAGTTCCTCTCGTCCCGGGTTGGTGATTTTGCCAGTTATAAAAAACACTAGAAATCCTACTGAATCTTGGGCGTGCGTGGATGCGTTTACAAATATTGAAACTTATTAAAACGAGCAAACATGAGACTAAGGCTGTGTTTCCACCAGAGATGTGCGATGGAAATGTGTCGTGCGAGGATGTCTAGCTGTGCTGTGAAAATGTTTGGGCGTTTCCACCAAAGCTATGCGATGCAAATGTGGTGCGAGGATGCGTTGCGAAGCTGTGAAATGTGTCGACGAGGGTGCGGTGTAGTGGGAGCGGAGACACAACACCTCACATCCCTCGCAACATATCCCTCGCACACAACCTTCGCTTGTTTTGCATGCGCAAAAATCTAGCTCCGCTGAGCCGTTTCCACCAGAGCTGTGCTAACCGAGACGAGGTAAATGAAGCGATTCTATTGGTTCTTTACAAACACATCCCTCGCTACGCATCCTCGCACATCTCTGGTGGAAACGCAGCCTTAAACATAAGAGGCAAGGCATTTCTAAACCCTTTCCCTTTCGTATTTAAAAACAAAAGCAAAATCACCTATTCTGGAACACTTTCAAGCATTCTTCACATACCTGTAACCATCTATTTTCTCCTTGTCTCCAGATAGTTTGGAACTACATTCTCTGGCCGGCCTCGGGGACTATAAAGGAGTTTATAAATCAACGCGGTACTGTAAAGGATGCTCTAATGTGGACATAATATTTGCATAAGTACTGCTGTCTGTGTGTGTTGTATTATGTTGTAAACTTAGTCTGTGTGTGTACTTGTTATGTGCTCTTTATTGTTTTAAAGTTGTTTATGAAGGTGAATTAAGTTTGTGGCTGTTGTTAATTCCTTAATTTTATATGACTATTCCAGTGTATGTTCTTCAATGTTTTATTCGATGAGTTGTTCAGTGGTTGTTATTTAAGCTTTGTATAATAGGGATACTCCTGAATTCTAATTAATAATAAATGTAAGGATGAATGGACAGATAGATGGATGAACGTCTGTTATTATTTCACATAAAAACTACGGAACGGTTATTTAAAAAATAGTACCTATATACCCGGAGTAACACAGGATAATTTTTATCCCGGAATGACGTTCATGTAGTATAATTTCCGTACTTCACGTGGATAACACCACGGGCATTAGCTAGTCCATATTAAACCAAAAGATGTCTTTAACTGGACATAATACTCCATCTTACAAATAATAGGTACTTCAAAATAACAAAGTCTAAGATCTCATTCATGATTAGCGGGACTGTCTAAACAAGTAACCGTGATCCTAGAACGTAAAGAGCAATTTAAGGAATACTGAGGAATTTGTGCGATTTTTTAGTATTTGTTGTTACAGCGGCAACAAACTTGTCACTGTCTAACTATCACGGTTCATAAGATATAGCCTGGTAACAGACGGACGGACAGACAGACAGACAGACGAACAAATGTATAGAATGTTCACGGAGAAGCGGCACCAACTAACGAATCATCCCGCCCGACGTACCGAGCGTCCTTGAACGAGGTCTAATTCCGACCCACTGCAAAACTATTTCATAGTTTAATGGGATTATTTAAATGAATATAACACGAACACTAGAACAGTTTCCAACACTATGTAGATATTAATTATAATAATTTAACAATGATCTCGAGCGTGTATTAGACACGCGTGTTACGCAAATGTAAATAACTTGTAGTTACGATCAGAAAATGTTGGTATGATTATCCGAACGGGTTTTAAGGGCTGGTTCTATAAACGCGATTCGTAGGAGATAGCGTTTTAAAAGTTGACAACATCGCAAACTATTTTTACTTTGTTTTGGTTTTAATCAAAATTACTAGAAAGTTTTTATTAATAGTTTATATTAGTATTGTAGTATAGAATAATATAGTCTTGTAAATGAAGATTAAAAAGTAGGGACATAGAATTAATTGATTTAAGCTTTTTGTTCAATAAAAATATCTGATAGATTTTCTAAACCAAAATATTACTGAATAAAACTATGAAATATTGCTTTGATATTGAAATGTAATATGTTACATTTATTTCAGTTTATAACGAAACTAAAATGTATTCGATGCTTCGGTTGTAAGGTGACTAACAAAAAGAATTTATAAGTCAGAGGTGAGTGGAAACGTCGGGTGGGGACGCCCTATAACTGACCTTATTGGTGAAGTGCTTCAGATAGGCTGGGTGCATACGTCACCAATTAGTGCCAACCACCACCCCGGTGGCAAGCTCAAAGGGGGCCGATGGGAATAAACGCTCGCAACCGGCGTGCGTGTGTGAATGTTGATGGAGCGAAAGAAGTATGTAAAGACCGTAGCAGTCACTCAGTAGTTTCTGCCCACCCCCATGGGAAGAAGACGTGTGTTTATAATTACTTATGTAAAAATATATTCCAAAATAGAATGTTCAATTTCAAAGAAGCAACAAAGAAACTAATTGGAAAACGTTTTAACAGAAATATCGACACCGGAAGTATCAATTAATGTAAGGGACAAAATACGGCTTTTCAGGAGAGCCAAAAAACGATTTTATTTTTTTTATTTTGTCTATAACTTTTTACTGTCTGGTCCAATTTTTATGGTGTTCATGGCAAAGTTTCTTAGAATTTCGCCTTCTTTCTTTTTATATACGAAAGGTTTAGGAATTCCCAGTAGTTTCAAATATAGCATGTCCTTTACATTAAAAAATAAAGTTCAGGTGACCCTTACGTTACTAAAATTTTATAGATAATTCGTCGAGCATAGCGTAAGCAGCAAGAAAAATACAAAATTATACGAAATTGTATTGTAAAGGACTTTAACAGTGTTTCAATTTAATGTAACAATAGATTATCTACTAAAATTTATAGTATTTTAACACTATGGGAATGAGTTCAAAGAGAAAATGAGTTTAGTTTCAGGTTTTACTGCTAGCTATCGCAGATTTAAGTCCGAGTCGAGTGTAGTTCTACATAGTATAGGTTACTACTTAGTTTTAGATGTTTCTTTATGAAACAGGATTGAGTTGTTGAATTTCTCGGAGAAAATTACTAGATGTGTAATTGTGGGATGTTCTTCGTAATCGCTGAATCCAAGGACTAGTTCAAATTATTCTCCTTTTGCTAGATGACTTATATTTTTCCCGTCTTAAGTCTTCGATTAACATGTCTCTGACAATTCATATACTACTTCAAACAAAATCCGATTTTTTTCTATAAAATATTTGACAATATTAACCACTAACCGAGTGTACACTTTGTATGAACCTTACTCGTCCGAGCCCACTCGGTCCGAGCATGCTCTGACTATGTCAACGCGGCTTTAATTGGCTTTATAATTTTATTATATTAATTAATTTAATAAATAGTAAAGTTTTCTCAGAATTTATTGCTAACACTTTTTCTCCACTTGACATCATCACTTCTTGCCAGGTGGCAGTGTAGGTTGAATGAATGTAATGGAAACGACAGACCGATGAAAAAATGGAATATGAATTGCGCGAAACATGGTATTAGTGTGATGGCAGTGAAACTTGAAATGACGAATAGAGAGGACGTAAGGGGAAAAGATAGAATAAAAGGTGCATGGGTTGTATAAAAGATGATTAATAGTTAGAAATGATGATGATGATGAATTTCAGCTACAGATTGATTTGTGTTGCCTATATTTTATGTATTTTTATATCTAACAGCTGTTCTTTTCCAAATCCCTTTACTTATTCTGTCGCATTTGAATTATTTGGAGGTAATTCTTCGTAAAATTTTATGTCGTAAGTGTCGCCGATCCCTAACATTTTGTATAAGCTTCAGTTTTCTTCAAACAATTTTGTAACGTAAAGGGCCATGTTGTTTAAAGTGAGAGATATTTTATTTACAGTAAAGGACATGTTTTTTTAGTTAGAGGCTTTTTATTTAAAGTAAGGGACAATGTCATTTAAGTCCACTAATTTGAGGCTTAAGGTAAGGGTGATAATTATTTAATACGGTAACTTACTGCAATGTTTTGAGAGGAAAAATTATTATTGACTGTTACATCATATTTTTTTAAAAAAATCGTTTTTCGCAGTCAAAATTTTTGTACTGTAAGGGACATTTTTTTGAAGATAGAATTTTTTTAATAATACCAATCGATAGAGCGCGAAATTCTGAATCCAATGATATATATAACTCATTTTCGCCAAAATGTCCCTTACGTTAATTGATACTTCCGGTATCGATATGTTAAAACACAATTATTTTGAGTAATTGGAAATATACACATACGACTAAAATGTCGTTTCCATTCAGATGTTAAATTTCTACGAACCAAAAATAGAAACTAATTGTACAATGTTATAACATAATGTCTTCAAAAAGAGAAAACAATTTTGATTAACAAAAATATAGGTTTACTATATCAAATGACTAAAATGTCGTTTCCATTCAGGTAAACATAATTTAGAAATCCCAATTAGAAACTTTCGTTCCTAAACTGTCGAAATTCCTCACTTCAAATCACAAATCATTGAAACACGATCACTCATTCATAACAGTACCCTTAGCACGAGTTTTCACTCTTTTACTTTACAGCGTCTTTCCAGTATTTACAGCGTTTCTTGTATGAAAAAATGGAACAGCGCCTCTGGTGTGCGAAGAAGGAACTAATTTTTTCCTTGAAAATTGTCAATTTGAAGTTGTCAAAGTTCCAGTTTACTTTACGTCTCAAATACTCAAAACTCGTGCTCAGGGTACTGAAGTTTGAAATATGACTGTAAATAGTCTCATTTTTCCCTTCCTTCGGATATTGGGTGCCGCGACATCGTTCTCGAAGTCGATAAATAAAATATCCACTTACTGTTTTATTATGTTTCGAGAAAATTGAGAATCAACACTGCGCGGTGACTCAGTGGGTTGATTGTTGCACAGTCGTCAGATCACGGCACAGGTCGCTGAAAACTACAACAATCTCAAAGCATTTACATTTATTTCAACTGGACCTTTAACTTAAAGGTCCAGTTGAAATAAATGCTTACACCTTAAAGGCTTTAAGGTAGGGACAAACTGAATCCACGTACGCAACGTATGCACCGCGTTATTAAATCTAAAACGGTTTAATTTGTATGCCTAGAAACACACTTATCATACGCAATACTGTAAGTGATAAGTGTGTTTCTAGGCATACAAATTCAACCGTTTAATTTTAATAACGCGTTGCATACGTTGCGTACGTGGGTTCAGTTTGTCCCTACCTTTATTGATATATGAAAATGTAGCTATACTGTAGTTTCAGATACAAGACATAATGGTAAAAGTACTGTAAGTATGTACAAAACATTCCAAAACGTAGATCTGTGTGGAAAAAAATAGGCAAGAAAATCCATGGACACTTGTAGTGGTAACGACCGTAGTGGCCGACTTACGAGTTGTGTTCATGTGTGGACGTACTTACATCAACGCTGCTCTCAAAGCGGTGAAGGAAAACATCATGAGAAAACCGGTACGTCTTAGAATCAAACATTCGAAGACATGTGACATCTACCAACCCGCAATAGGGCTCTTGGAGGATCACAGCTTACTCCCACTCCCAGAGAAGAGGCCTGTGCCCTAGCAGTGGAAGCATTGTAGACTGATTAGTCAGCCGTCAGTTTTTAAGCTATTGCATAGCTTTTATCGAAGGCTCTGAGCGCGGCGCGGCGCGGCAACCGAATCAAAAAAATTCCAAAAACCTAAGGAAAAAACCTGACACCACGCATCCTCTAACATCGTTTCAGTTCGGGAGACTTCGGCAATCATAAAAATATCTGTCATAAAAACAATTTACTTTTTCTTACATTCTAAACGGCCAGCTACAAAAGGAGTTTTCACAATGAAACCTTCTTATAAAATTCTCCTACAACAAAGAAGTTCTTTATTACAGTAGTGCACCACAAACATTTTAAATAAATTAAATTCTCGTTAAATATACCTACGCGGTAGGCGATTTTATTCTTTTAAAATAAAAAAAAGTTATGCAATAGCTTCACCGCGGCAGTCTCCGAGTGCCACATGTATGTTTTTTCTGTCTCTTTTGTAATTTGTGTGTGGTTTTAAAAAGTGTGGCTTTGAGAGTGTTAAAAGTGTTTTGTTTGTATTTCGGTGTTTTTGAAATGTTTTTGAGTGGTTCTAAAGTATGATCTATGCTGAGCAAACTGGAATAAAAGTGAAATATCTAGGTTAACCTGTAACAGCCATTTCAGAATATATAAACCAGGTTTTTTTTTTCAGTCTAGTGAATATTATGCACATCGTTATCATCATCATCATCCACAGACTGACTTCATCCAGTGCTGGGCAATATGTTACTATTCTAAGCAATTAATTTGCACTGCCCTTCATTCACTTTACTTATTTAGTTCTTCTTCATTCTGAATGACTACGCTCCTTCTTAAGGCACGGTGTTATCTCAATATTCCCAAAAATTGGTTTCTTAGAACGTCGAGTATGGCGTAATGTAATAAAAATAAGCAACGCGAAAAATACAGTGAACAGAGAAGGGTATAAAGAAAGAGAATTTAAACCGAACAGAATAATAAATAAGAGTTTGATATTCCCAATAAAAATTGGGAAGTTGTAGCACAAAAATAAACTTTGAAGTCGAAGATCTCTGTATTTCCAGCGATAACAACAGTTTTTTTTTTAAGAATTTAGTAGGTTTTCCATTTTTTTAAAACTTTAACCAAACCATTATTTAATTTTATGTCTATATTTTAAATAATCTAAAGAAAAGCAGTAGTATAAATGCCCATTCGCAGCTTACGTCACATTTCAACACAAATATCATTTTTTCAAATTTCAATCTTATTGACGCTCCATAGTGGTGACAATAGTTTACGCGGTCATAAGCAATTAAAATCGTAGTCAGTCCGCGCCTTAAGTCATTCTTTACTTCTGGGCATTGATTGAGGCCAAGGGCAAACAAATAACTAATTTGTTCAGTGTACTGCGATCCTCTATGAAACTGCTTGGTTACTACAATCGTGATTTGAGCACTTTAATGATACTTCCTATTTACAAATCATTTGAAAACTCCTGATTCACAGATCACAAAACAACGCAACATCAAAATCCCACCTTAACTCAGCCTATTCCAAAATTTAGTCAAGCATAAGTATCCTTTAACTCGGTCGCTAATCCTGATATAGTGTAATTAGAAGACCCTAACCCGGGAAGCCTCGAGTGGTTTCCCTTGTATGCCTAATGAAGTACGGACGTCCCAGGATGAAACTCAGCTTGATCTGTTTTGACTTAAATCAGATTAGGCCACCTTTTTTGATCCTGCCTTGTTATTTGTTTGAAGAATTATATTATAAGGTATATAATTGAGTTATTACGGTTACTAATGGGCAAACGTAATGTGGGACGCCCTGCGGGACGATGGATCGATGATTTGAAGAATGTGGCTGGCTGTGGATGGATGCATAGGTACTGCCCAAGACCGGGATGGTTGACGTTCTTTGGAAGTCTTACATCCAGCAGCTGTAGTGGACGGCAATTGGCTGATGAGAGATTACGATATTAATGTGTAGTTTTATAAAAATATATTCATTAGTGTTAATTACTGAAGTATTGTGGCTTTACAACTTAAACTTAATAATATCAAATCCAGTAGGGTTAGGCATAAGTGTGCCCACTAGTACATTCACATTTCTCCATGCGATTACGTGACTGATACTGATAAATTTCTTACGGAAAACTCCGATAACACTATCCAAACAGAATTTAAGACCTCCTGCTCCAACGGTCGCTATTGCGACCAAAACTTTGCTCCAGCTGCCATCGTCTTATCCAGATCATTTTCTGTCCATAAGCTACAAGAACTCCTGTATTTTTTTTTTTTATTATAGTCAATAATATGCAACGTCCAACCTAATCCACGCCAGATTTTAAACGTTTTGTGTCATCATCATCATCTCAGCCAAAGGACGTCCACTGCTGAACATAGGCTTCCCCTTTAGATCTCCACATATACCGGTTGGAAGCGACCTGCATCCAGCGTCTTCCGGCGACCCTTATAAGGTCGTCTGTCCATCTAGTTGGTGGACGTCCTACGCTGCGCTTGCTAGGAACGTTTTGTGTATTGAGATATTATTGTAGCCTACAGACTCACGGCGAGAAGTCACGGCGAGATGTCTCTCCGACAAGTGAAGTATAAGAGACGTAGAAAAACCTTTCACATTCACGCTTCTCGGATGTTCTCGGAGTTTCTCGCCGTGAGTCTGTTTTGTACTTCATACTTCTTCAGGGGATTTGAAGTCTTGTGTGTAATGAAAAAAAGTTATAAATAAAACAAAACGAATTCGACGATCAATAGATTTATTTTCTTAAATAACTTCTTATATCATACTGTATTTACACAACCGTATTACATCGATAGACTATAAAAAAACAATATTCATAAAACTTAAATTAACCTTACAATCTAAGCCATCGATTAGGGTGACTTATTACTTATTCTAAATCGTTATATTAATATTATTACTAATATTTTATACCTTTTAAAAGTATTAATTTTTATAAGTATCCATTTTTTTTTCATCAAATAACATAAGTACTAAACTAGTAGTTATAATAAATGCTTGAAAGTAACACAATGAAACGGATCGGTTTATAGCTACTTTATCAATACTTATTTACAAATTGTATTTTTATTAAAGATTGTTGCATTATTTTTAAATGTTAATCAATCGTATTATTAAATATATCTTTTTTTTAAATCGCGATTTCACGAATTGATAATAATTTATAAAGTTAAGCTGCTCCCCGCAGTTTCACTCACTGGTCGGCTCCTATTGTCGTAACGTAATAGGAAAGAGCCTTCCTGTTAAATGGTTTATCAAACACAAAAATGATTTTTTTCAATTCGAACTAGAAGTTTGTGGGATAAGCGCATGACAAACTCTTATTAAGTAAATAATGCAACAAACTTGTTTTAACAATAACTACATTCATATGGACTTACATGTCTTTAATTTTAATAACAGTTTTATGTACATTAGGTACGCTTGAAAACGCATAGCGGTGAACCAATCATTGTATAATAATTATGATACACTCAATTATTTTGACCTAATCATTTCAATATTTTTCTATAAAAATTGAAGTATGTTATTGTTCAAACGCCATTGATTTTTTGGACAATTTCACACGATCTCGATCGATAACTTTACGTGATAAGTTTTAAACATACATACATAATTTTAACTTGAAATAGCAGGGCCGAAGTCAAGTCCCTGAGGTACGCCTGTAGGTCAATTTGGACTGCGACCTTCATATATCCAAAATTAAATTAAGTTTGTAACCCAACAAATTACCTTTCCGATTCTGTGTTTAGTGACTAGCTTAGATACACACAATAAGGATTTCTTTGATTCTAAATTAAGCACACGTACTCAAAAGCCAACTCAGAATTAAATTACATGGACAATCTATTAGTAGGTACTTGGTAAACGTCAAGGGTTGTTTAACAAATAATTTATTACAAGCCTGTTTCACCCTTCTGTGATAAATTAAGATGTACGCTTTGAAGTGACTTGTCTTGGAACAACGTGTCTCCGAGAGAAACTCTTGAATAAATTATTTCTATAAGACCATTTTCTAGTTGAATTGCTTTCTCATTTTTTTATTATCTCTGACTGTTATTAACAGTGACTGGAAATGACAGATTTTTTGTTGATTTCTCTTTTCTTATTGTCATTTAATCATTTATGTGAGATTTAATAAGTGGTTTGGGTGACATTTTATAAATTGATTGTTATGGTCCACAAAAATATTATTTCGAACTAATTTGAAGTTTACAATAACATTATTGTTCTCCAGAATTGTGAATATTACTGTCCGTATTGTGTCGTAATTCGACTAATTTAAACTAAAGTTTAGAAGCTTCGGGCATTGGGAGTGTGTCCAAAGGGTCAATTACCAATTTGAACAAGAATCGTAAAGATAAACCTTGAAACAATATAAAATAGTTATTCGACAAACATGTTTTGTTACTTGGGCCGTAAGGAAAGTAATAAAACTTTGATATGATAAAACTTTAAACGGCCAGTTGAAGTTATAAGAAGAGAATCTCACTAAACGAAATAGAGTCTTACAAACAAAAGTTAAGAGAATAAAAATCTGGGAAAAGTTTAGCAAGGATGATGTACAAAGTACGAAACTTAGAACAAAACTGCACATGATGTTCACAACATCAAATGTTTATGTAAAAGTATGTGGAAAAACACTTTTACTGAGTATTTGGTGGTTAAAAGAAAGGTTGAAGAAGAAGAAGATACGTACAATGGTCCCGTACCAGTAAAGAGATCAATTTACCGCGGTGAACTAAACAAACAACTTATGTTTGTTTCTATGTGTACTCGCATCTTATTTAAAATATCCATTTATTTTGTTGATCAACATGTTGCTGTACTATTATAAGTTGAGTAACTTTATCTCCCACTGATAACCGTGCTATGTTATGTTATTGCATTGCTGATATTTTTATGTCCAAAAATACCTTGGTATTTTTATTTTTCCTTGTTTTTTTGTCCATCTACAATGGAATTATTAATGTGGACTAGTTAAATTTGCTTGTTTCTCACTTTTTCACACCTTAGCAGCTGAATATTTCTTTGAAATCTAGGAAACGGGTTACCGGGACCTGTACATTGGGTATTTTCTATTTTGGTCATAATTAAGTTACTATGGTATAATTTCCGATCTCCAAAAGTTACTGTATCGCAGGACGAAAATATTCTTCTAACAAACAAGAAACAAGTATTATTTGTGAACTCGTAAACTTCCAATAGTTTCCATCATCTTGTCGATTCGATTATCGGATCTATATTTGGCAATCGGCAAATTATTATTATTGCTTTCGTTTAAGGCGTTTTCCTTTTGATTAGTGTCTATTTTGATAAGTAAGAAATTCGTTGACTTTTATTTATTTAATGTTTGTTAGTTTGCGTTATTTCTTTCATCCATAACATTATCAAGATTCGTTGAAATCGTATACATACAAGGAAACACTAAATTCAATATTGGACGTAACATTGCGACACATAATTATAATACCACGTTTCATAATTTCTCGTGTGACAGAATGACAAATCTGGCCAAATTACCTGTCCAGCTCTTGATTTACCACTCCAGAAAACACACCTCATTTTCGTTAATTAATACGGAAACTAAGCGTGTTTCTCTCGGTTTACTGCTGTAGTTTTAATAGAAAAATGTTAGACCGCACCCTTGCCACGCCAACTGTGACGTCACATGCAATTTGCTCAATCACGCACTTAAAGGAATCCCAATTTCTGAACCGTAGTAGTGGGTATTGACTTTGTTCAGATCAGTTTTTGTGTTGGTATTGAATGTGAATGTAATAATGGTGACGAACATTTTAGGTTTGCTTGGTTCGTTAACTTTTTGATCAAAATATTTCAAATCGTAATTATAGAATCGCTCATTTAGAAGTAATTTATCACATTAGCATTAGGAAATTGCTTAGATTTTCTATATGAATGAAATAGAATATAGAATGGATTTTTGACCTCGATGTAGATTGATGAATACCCATTGATGAGATCTACGGAATGAGTTTAGAAGACAACTGTTTACTCTTGCTTTGTCTGCAGTGTCAGCCAAACTCATAGTCATGAATTTGTTATCTTCCACCAAGTGTGCAAAGAGCATTGTTTCATACTAAGCAAACTAACCAGAAAACAAGGTTAACCATAGCATGTAATGTATGTGACCCTAATCCAATACTTCCACCAAAACAAATTCTATCAATCTTATCTCACCAGTCGCCACCCTTGACATCCTTTGCGCACAATCCATAGGTCACCGGACTCCCTCGGGAAGAAAATTACGCCTCATGTTATATGTATTTGCGTTTGACGTTTTTAACGTGGGTAACATCGTCAATTGATTATTTATGAATCAACCTCGTTTGGGGACCTGACAAGAATACAGTGAGATTATTGGGAGGAATTCGGGGACCTATGAAAAAATAATCATTCTGATGTAGTATTGCGTAATCGGAGCGGCGGCGGTTAGGTTCTATTATTACAGTAAGCTGGTTCATGGTTGATTGGATTTGTGGCATACGATAATTGTGTCTATTGTTGTGGATGAATCATGAAATTAGATGAGGTCTTGATATTTGTTTGTTTATTATTCATGCCGTGTATTCTAGTAGTTAAATTGAACGTTTAGAATAAATTCAAATAAATGTTTGTCAAGAAAATCAGGTCCCGTCATACATTTTTTTTCACATCATCTATAACATACGTTACAAAACTGTCAAGTTATTCATAAGTATCAATTTAACAATTTCGAATTAAGTTTAGATGACGAACTTACTTAAGCTCATGAACTTACAGATGAGAAGATTGTTACAGTCAATGATATTATACATAGTAATATTTATATTATATCAATAGCCATCATACTTTTTAAGTATTTTATACAAAATGTTCAAGATATACTACTGTCCAATGTAGTTGAGGATTACCAAAGGACCCTACGAGTCATACTTCCAGAAGGAAAAGTACAGAACTAACACAATTGTGATGATATCGTGGTTTAGAAAGAGACTGTCATATTGGTACGAATCGTAGAGAAAATACCATTTGTACCATTCGTTCCAATAAATACGTATTTTGTTTTCTAAAATTCGATGTGCCAATAAAGGACCTGATACTATAGGTACACGAAGGAGAAAGTAAATGGAGTCTCAAAAAAACCGTAAAATGGATCTGAAAAATTTTATCGAAATGTCCGTTCTTGACTCAGATATTGAAAGTCAAATAGTTATGAATGTAGGAACTGATTCATATTTTGCTGCATAAATATGATTTGAATGAAACCCGAATTTTACGAACAGCTAGGTGAGTGACTGCATAAAGAGGCGACCTGTGCCACAGAAGGTATGGTAGATGAATATTATCGTGATCAGATAATATTCATCTATCATACATTTTCTCAAATAAATTATCTAAGCAGATTTCGAGTCTAACAAAATACAGCTGAATACCAGCATTTTCAATGGAGCAAATATCTATTTCACCTCCGCCATCCCATTAATTTAGTAGTACCTTAGTAGTAACAGGTTGGTTGATAATGCTCCTAAAAAAATCAAGAACGGAACAGACTTTAGAAACTCCATTAACTCCTCAAATCTCATTAAATAGGGCCTCAATACAGCCATTGTTCTAATCCAAGGTATATAATACAAAACTGTGGAGCTATCGATACTAGCAGCCCATGAGGGTGACGATGACGCTGAGCAGCGCGGCTGAGAGAGGGTACTGGAGACGAAGCTGTCCACCATGTTGCATGGCAGCTGGGTGTTCACCTGTTGAAGATGAAAATGGTTAGTGTCTTTTTTTATCGTGGTATATGGTATAATCATCAAAAATGGGTCCGCGCCCAGGTCGGGCCAGGAGGAACTTTTAGACTCGTATGGACTAAAATCCACGGTGATCCTTCAATAGCCCTTTACGTTCCAAGGTCACGGTTACGTGATGAAACAGTCCCGCGAACCCAGCAGGCTTAGGCCGTCTAAGGGGGTCCATGATCGGACAGCGGGTCACCCATGGCTTGGTTAGTGTTTAGATTAATGGAAATGTAGAGGGTGCAGACAAAGTGGCCTTTTTATTTGAAAATGTGTGAAACTGACATTATTTTTTTTATCGTGGTAAAATCATCAAATGAGTCCTCCCACCCCGGGCAGGGCGGGAGGGACTGTCAGACTTGTACTGACTAAAATCCACGGTGTCCTTCAATAGCCCTTTATGTTCCGGGGTCACGGTAATGGTATAAGTCCCGCGACCCCGGCAGGCTTTGGCCCTCTAGAGAGGGGGCCCCGTCATTATGCTGACGCTCTTTGAGGCGCGCGTGGAACACAACGCGCCGTCGACCCGGGCATGGTCCATGGTCGGGCTGCGAGTTGCCCTTTACTCGCCGCCCGCATGCCCGCGCCTACGGTGGCCGGAGATCGTCTTGCGACGGTGTGAAACTGACATAAGTTATTATAAAACCAATATATCAAACATTCTGAAAGACGATGATAAACATGCACACAGGACAGGACAAACAAAATTATACAGAAGAAGAAAAACAACAAAGGAAAAACAGAATTATTTGAAAAGAAAAACAACAAATAGAAAAAATGTGTAATATGCGACTTTAAAAAAAAAAAAACGAAAAAGATGAAGTTCATATACACCGTGTTCCGGACGATATACATAAACTTCGACCAGATGTTCAAACCACGGAAGTAAGCATTTTTCATTATGGACACATTAATAAATTCTTATTTTTTATTTTTTGTTAATTTTCATACAAACTAAATACCTAGACGTAAATAACCCGATATGCATGCCTCTTTATCCGAATTGGCAACGTCATTCATAACATTTGGCGGGCTGAAACAAATGAAATGCAAATAGTATTTGATAGATTTCAAATTAAGATACTTTCTCACTGCATAGCTCAATTAAATTTCATTAAATGAAATTACAAATATCTTTGTAACGAAGCCTTTTTAAGTACTACTTCCTTTGCTGGATTTGATTTGTAAAAGCCATAGAAGTATTTGCTAAAGTTTATGGATAACGTGAAGAACACGGTGTATATGTTCGATTGTGAAAAAAAAATGCCATGACATTTTTAAAACGCCTGAAAGAGACGTCTTTGAAATGTACTGTAAAATTACAGATGATACTTTTTTGTTTTAAAAAACTATGCTTATGATAACGTTAAAGAATTGTTAACCACTGTTCTATTTATGTTCTTAATAACTTTAAATTAGCATTGGCTTGAAAGCTTTAACAAAAGTAATGTTAGTTGTTAGCTTTTCTCGGCAACTGAAAATAACACAATATTATTGTTACGAGTAGTTGTTAAATTGAAAACTGTTCCCGACTTCTCATTAACGGAGAAAAGCAATAAATAACATTCCATTTCATTCTAATGTTGTTGGATGTTTCAAATCAATCGTTGAGACGTAGACAGTTGCATTAAGAGCAATGTTTCGAGAATGGCTTTTCGTTAGCTTATGTCAATCTAATACATTTATTGACATTGTCCTACATACTTTCTTACTTTCGTTAGCTAAATACGCTAGTACGAGTGTGTGACATAAACTATTAAAATGGAAACGCCTATTTTTGAATTGTGCCTATTCTTCTTCTTAGCGTGTCGATGGCAAATTATTTTATATATTTTGTTTAGCCCAAAATTCAGCTACGCGAACCCCGCTCACTGATGCAGACATTTAAGGTCGTCAAGTGTACAGGTGACAGGACTTGCGGTACAGGAGAGAAGGTGAGCCATTGTCTGTGGGGACACGTCGCATATTCATTTGAGGTCTGAGCCATCAGTGAATCCCCATCTGTGGAGGTGCCTATTAATCATATTGCTTCAACATATTGCGAAAAGTATAAGAAGTAGGTATTCCTTATTCAAGTAAATAAATTCACATTATTAAGTGAATATTAGGTATACATGAAACGAGTATTTTCAATTTCAAAATTGAAGTATTTACTTGACGTTTACTTCACACTCCGATGCCTTTGGTGACGTAAACACTTTAAAAGCACCTCATTGCTATAATCACTACACAGTATAAAACAAAGTCGCTTCCTGCTGTCTGTCCCTATGTATGCTTAGATCTTTAAAACTACGCAACGGATTTTGATGCGGTTTTTTAGGGTTCCGTAGTCAACAAGGAACCCTTATAGTTTCGCCATGTCCGTCCGTCCGTCCGTCCGTCTGTCCGCAGCTTAGCTCAGAGACGCCCAGCACTAGAAAGCTGTAATTTGGTGTAAATATACGGATTTGTTGCGTCAAAAAAGTGGTAAAATAAAATCTCGTAAAATATTTTTTTTTAGGGTACCTCCTGTACACGTAAAGCGGGCATGTTTTTTTTTTCTCGCGTACCCCTTAGTGTGGGGTATCATTCAATAGGCCTTTAAAAAATATTGGTAGTTTCCATCAACAATTTTTTGATAAAAAGATTCGTTTGTGAAATATTAAGCTTTAAAGTGCTAATTTTTGCCCTACTCGAGTGTCCCCCCCCTCTACCAGCTAAACGGTTATGTTTGGGGGTGTGAAAAAATTTACAAGAGTAGTATATATAACGAAGTTTAAAAGAAAATTATCATGACTAAGTGGGCTTTACAAGTTTACGAGTAATAGTTGACCAACTTATAAAACGTACTGGGATAACATTTTCCTAAACAAAATGTATCGGAGAACAACTGCAAATGTAAGTTTGTCAACTTCATTTTTACAGCTATAATAGGTAGCGGAGTGGAGTGGAGTGGAGCGGAGCGGAGTGGAGTGGAAGGGAGTGGAGTGGAGTAGAGCGGAGTGGAGCGGAGTGGAGCGGAGTGGAGCGGAGTGGAGCGGAGTGGAGCGGAGTGGAGCGGAGTGGAGCGGAGTGGAGCGGAGTGGAGCGGAGTGGAGCGGAGTGGAGCGGAGTGGAGCGGAGTGGAGCGGAGTGGAGCGGAGTGGAGCGAAGTGGAGCGGAGTGGAGTGGGGTAGTGTGGGGTGGAGGGTCGAAAATCGCTTGAACCTTTTTAACAGGTTCATAGCGATTTTCGACGTGCCTTGACACCTCTCAAGTTTTTTTTTTTAATACGTCATAAATCGTAAACCTTTCAAAGTTGGAACCAACTACAAGAACTTTTATAGTATGTTATTACTTGCTGCTACGGAACCCTTTATGGGCGAGTCCGACTCGCTCTTGGCCGGTTTTTTTTAAATAGATATAGTGGTTCAAGAGAAAGGTTTATATGTATATAAATGTAGTAGAGATTGCACCCGTGCGGAGGCGGGGCGGGTCGCTAGTTCAAAAAGAAATAAATCAGACAGCTTACCGCTCAGTACATGGACGAGTACAGATCTCGGGTTAGCATTAGCTGGGGCGCAGGTGTATCTGCCGGAGTCGGGGGCTTTGGCCCTCTGTACCAGCAGGTGTGAGGTGGTGGTCTCCCCCTTCTCGGTGATGACTGACACCCCGCCGCGGGGCGAGTCGTAGTTGATCTCCTGAGGAGCAAATAACACTTTTAAAACAAGCTCAATTTTAACAAAGCTGTTCAACGCCGTCCTAACCAGTGCTCGGCTCCTGTTGGTCGTCGTGATGGTATATATATAGCTTTTTGTTAGAAAGCGTAATGTTACGTAGTCTTCCTAAATAAATAGACTATCCGACACTAAAGCTGTTGTCGAAATAGACACCGGAACGAAAGCGAAGCGAAGCGTTTTTAGGGTTCCGTAGCCAAATGGCAAAAACGGAACCCTTATAGATTCGTCATATCTGTCTGTCTATCTGTCCGTCCGTATGTCACAGCCACTTTTTGTCGAAAGTATAAGAGCTATCCTGTTGAAACTTGGTAGGTAGATGTATTATGTGAACCGCATTAGGATTTTCACACAAAAATAAAAACAAAACAAATTTTGGGGGTGCCCCCTATACTTAGAAAAAAATTTTTTTTTCACCAAACCCATACGTGTGGGGTATCTATGGATAGGTCTTTAAAAATTATATTACTAATATAATTTTTTTCTAAACTAAACAGTTTGCACGAGAGACACTTCCAAAGTGGTAAAATGTGTATCCACCCCCCTGTAACTTCTAAAATAAGAAAATGATAAAACTAAAAATATATACATATATGTATAATGTCTTAAACTTCCAACGAAATTTGGTTTGGATGAGATACAGTTACTCGTAGCAGTTTTTGAGATATAGTACATTTTCAAAAACCGCAAATATAATTTTGCCATTCACACAAACAGTATGAAAAACAAAGTTATTTTTATTGTTTGTGTATATTACTTACTAATCTCAATATAATTATATCCCTAATCTATGCTTGCTACTACGGAACCCTTCATGGGCGAGTCCAACTCGCACTTGGCCGGTTTTGATTGTAATGTATGGAATTGTTTGAAGCCTGTCACATAGACGATCGGACCACTTTCGCTTTTCTATATGACAGGATTCGGATCGCATTCGCTTCGCGTTCGCTTCACCTGTCTGTTTAACAATAGCTTAAAATATTTTTGTAAATTTGAACCGATAGTAATAGGAGAATGGACATGCTGCACCGACCCCAAGTAAAATTGGTAAAAGGCGGCAAGGAATGAAAAATACCTACTAATTCGCCAAAAAACTTGTGTTTTAAATTAATTAATCGCGGCGTATTTACTTTGTTTACGTCACACATACGTGCCAGTGCCTCTCAACTATTAATACATGTAGCAACTATGTTCCTGATTTAATAATAGCTAAAGTTAATACCAATATTAATAGAAAATCACGTGTTAATTCCGTAAATTAATCTATAACAATTTATAATAACGTAGTTGGTTTACATACAAATGCCGATAAATATATCCGTGTTTGGATAACGAGTAGTAAGTTCAAATTTCAGCATTATTATAAAATATTTAACTATTTCAACAATATTAGAAATAATTGATCTCGGTAAACGAGCGTGCTGTTATGTTGTTTTTGTTCAACTAACATAACAAAATAATACACAATTAGTTATAATCCCGAAAAGTACTATTAGTAAGGCACACAATTATTTAAATTATTTTACTAAAACTTTCTGCATGTGCGCAACAATTTTATGTTTTAAGGCTCGAACAGACACACGCGATTAATCGCGCTGCGACAACGAGCCCAGTTAATTTCCACTCTAAATGTACTGCGAACGGACCGCGACAAGTCGCCCCGCGCGATTAATCGTGTGTATGCTCGAGGCTTTAATGTCAGATAGTATAATAGGTAATGCAAAAGAGAATTATCAAGAAAACAAAAATGAATATTGTTGAAGTAATGCAAAGTGCGTGAGCAGTGCCGCCTGTCGGAAACCATCCAAATTAGTGTGGTCGTTTCGTTCGTGTCGCGCCGCTGATGTTATTGTGATAAATAAACAATATTAATGTAAAACGTGCATTTCTTATCCCATATCCTATCAGGTTATGGGCCCAGAGACTCAGTGACTGCCAGTGAGTGTTATTTAAACTGAAAAGTGAACAATTACAGTGATTTGAACTAAAACAGTTCGTTGTAATATTAATGTGATAAACGCGCGCGTTAAGGTCTATGCAAAACATAGGTGATTAGTGTAACGCGGACTTGAAGGTTTACGTTTGCCGGTTGTTTACTACATTTTATTACGAACATTTTTTATTCATTGTTGTTGTTTTGAAGTTGAAGAAACTTCGATATGGGTACATCTATTAAGATTGACCGATTAACTGGCGATAACTACGATACATGGAAGATACATATGCGAGCAATCTTGATTAAAAATGATCTGTGGGAATATGTATCGGGAGCGTTACCAAAACCACGTTTGGATGATCCGAAATATCCCGATTGGATTAGAACGGATAGAAAAGCCGAGTCCGACATATTATTAGCGGTAAGTCCAAGTGAGTTGGCTGCGTTAGATGGCTTGGGCAGTTCCAAGGCTATATGGGAAAAGCTGCAATCTATGTATCAGTCGAGCGGACCAGCCAGAAAGGCGTCGTTATTGAAGAAGCTTGTTCTGACTCGTATGCAGGAAGATGATGACTTAAAAAAGCACATCGCGGATTTCTTTGATGCAGTTAAGAAACTAAAAGAAATCGGTTTGATAGTTATTGACGAACTATTAGCGATATTATTGTTGTACAGTTTGCCTGATTCGTTCGCTATGTTTAGAACGGCAATGGAATCGCGCGACGATTTGCCATCAACAGAAACGTTAAAGGTCAAGATTATTGAGGACTTCGAAGGTCGTAAGTCCAAGACTAGTGATCAGGGAGCTATGTTTGTCAAGTCTACCAATAAACATAAGAATGCCAATCAGAATAAGAAGAATAATAATTCTAACCAAGACCATAAACATAATTTTGAATGCTATCGTTGTGGTCGTCGTGGGCATTTAGCGAAAGAGTGCAGAACTAAGAATATCAATAAGAACCAGCAAAGCGCACGAAAGTTAGAAGGTAACAGTGTCGAGCAAAAGACGACAATGTTATTAAGTACAACCGAAGAGGTTATGTTGAGTGAAAATTTAAATCCTATTTGGTGCATTGACAGTGGATGCACGGGTCATATGTGCAATGAGAAGCAGATGATCAAGGAGTTTACTCAACTGGACTCCGAATTGAATTTAGCTAACAGCGACAGGACACGAATAAGTGGCACGGGTAAAGTTAAAATGTTTGTAGACACAGGCAGTGAAGAACGCCAAGTTGATATAGAAAAAGTGTTTTACGTATCCGACTTAAGAACAAACTTGCTATCAGTAGCTAAGATGACAGATCGTGGGTTCGAGGTTCGATTCAGAAAGAATGATGCGATTGTAATTGACAATCATAATAAAATTCATATGTGTGCAGATCGTGTTGGTAATCTATACCATGTTCGGATGAGTAAGAACTCAGCAAATAATGTTGAAGTGGTAAATAATTCACTAGACATGTGGCATCAACGTCTCGGACATATCAACGAACGCGACTTAAAAGCTATGAAGAAAAGTGACTTAGTACATGGGCTAACATTCAAGGATGATGAAAAATTGTCTGAATGTGAGATTTGTATTAGTGAGAAACAGGCATGCACGCCTTTTCCAAAGAAAACGGAAAATCGTACCAGCGAATTACTAGAAATTGTGCATAGCGATGTCTGTGGTCCCATGAAGCATCAATCTTATGGAGGTAAAAAATATTTTGTTACTTTCATCGACGATAAGTCTAGATGGTGTGAAGTGTACTTTATTGCAAATAAAAGTGATGTACTAAGCGTATTTAAAATCTATAAAGCTTATGCAGAGAATTTAACTGGAAAGAAGATAAAGAATCTTCAGTCTGATAATGGAGGAGAGTATGTGAACTATGAGTTCGATGATTTTTTGAAGAAAACTGGAATTAGAAGGAGATTGACAACGCCATATACGCCCCAACAGAATGGGATTGCGGAAAGAAAGAATAGGACACTGGTTGATATGGCGCGATGCATGATGCGTCAAGCAGGAAGTCCGCCTTCATTTTGGGCAGAAGCAATTAACACTGCTAATTATATAAGAAACCGGTGCCCAACTACAGCGTTAAATGGTCAAATACCGTTTACACTATGGAGAGGGAAGAAACCTACTGTAATATATATGCATGTGTTTGGTTCAAAAGCTTATTACAAGGAAAAGGGAAAACCTAAAGGAAAATTTGAATCACGTTCACAATTAGGAATATTTGTGGGCTATGATATTCAGTCTAAAGCATATAGAATACATGACCCTACGACAAGGAAGATTGTTGTGAGTCGTGACGTGAAGTTTATGAATGAGACAGCATTTAGACAGGAATATAAAGAGATACTTGATAAAGAAGAAGACACTGATGAGGAACAAATGACAGTAGAATTGAATAATGAAAGAAAGGAAAATAAAAGAAAAATATTGAGAATCAGGAAAGATGGTGTCAGACCGAGAAGATCGATCGAAAGAGTAACTGAACCAGAGGAAGATAGAGATAGATTCCAATTATACAGAAAGAGAAATTCAACAGTTTCGTGGGAAAATTTGATAGAACCTTCCAAAAGAGGTAGAGGAAGACCTCGCCTAATTCGAACTGGAATGGTAGGTAGACCGCGAAAAGAATATCACACAGTGAAAGAGAATACTACAGATAGTGAAGATGAATGTGATGAACCTAATGAGGAATTGAGCGCAGGGATAGCTATAATAGAACCAATGACATGGAAAGATATAGAAAAGAAAAACGACGTGCATTTATGGAAATTTGCTCTAGAAGATGAGTATTTGTCACAATTAAAGAATAAAACTTGGGAAATTGTTCCACGACCTGAGAAACGAAAGGTTATTGGAAGCAGATTTGTGTTCAGGACCAAGAGTACTGGCAAAAAAGTACGCCTCGTGGCAAAAGGATGTTCCCAACGGCCAGGGGAGGATTTTCACGATACTTCATCCCCCGTTGTGAGATCGTCATCAATAAGACTCATTGCTGCTTTGTCGGCTGAAATGGGATTGGAGATACACCAGATGGACGTAGTAACAGCTTACCTAAACGGTTCGCTAGATGAAGAAGTATATATGGAAATTCCAGATCAGTTAAGCGATGTTCTAAAGAGAGTACTCGCAAAAGAAAAAGTTGGTTCACAGAAGAAAATAATAACAGAAAAGAACATACTTCAGACAGCTAAACGCTGGAACAAGGCACTTGATGAATGCATGGATAGTGTGTGTTTGTTAAAGAAATCTTTGTATGGCTTGCGTCAGTCAGGATTGCAGTGGCATAAGGAATTAGTGAGAAAGTTGAGTGATATAGGTTTTGAAGCGTTACCGCAGGATCCTTGTGTATTCATGGCGCAGAGAGGTGAGCGAATAATGTTAATTGGTATTTATGTTGATGACATTATCCTATCTACAAGTGATGATGTATGGATGCGAGATATAAAGAAGCAATTATCAAATGCATTCGAGATGAAAGACATGGGCAAGATATCTACTTGTCTAGGTATTGAATTTAGTCGTGACGATAAAAACAGAGTGTATTTAAGTCAAAGATCATATATAGATAAAGTGTTAGAACGTTTTAGTATGAGTGAATGTAAGTCTGCTGTCACGCCTATAGATGTTAACGTAAAATTAGAAAAACCTGAGTCTGTTAGATACGACGTAATGGAACAATATCCGTATCAATGTTTGATTGGTGCGCTGATGCATCTGGCCGTCTCAACGAGACCAGACACAGCGTACGCTGTTAACTATTTGAGTCAATTCAATACGAATTATGACATTGAACATTGGAAGGCCGCTAAACGTGTGCTGAGGTATTTAAAAGGAACACCTGATTACGGTTTAGTTTATGAAAGGACAGGTTTACCTCTATTTGGTGTGGTTGATGCAGACTGGGGAGGGAACACGATAGACCGTAAATCGTATTCCGGTTTTGCATTTATTTTGGCAGGTGCGCCGATCAGCTGGGAGGCGCGTAAGCAACGGACAATTGCCTTGTCAAGCACCGAGGCTGAATACATGGCTATTTCCGAAGCTACTAAAGAGGCCATATATTTGCGTGATGTTTTAAACTACATTGGTATTGAGTGTGAATGTGTAAAACTATTCAATGATAACCAGGGTGCCATTAAACTTGCTCAAAGTAGAAATTACCATTCACGAACGAAACATATTGATGTAAGGCACCACTTTATTCGAGATATGTGCGAACGAAGTGTAATTGGTCTGAAATATTTGTGTACTGAAAGAATGCCTGCAGATATTTTAACTAAAGGTTTGAATGGAACTAAACATCATGAATGTCTGCGTAATTTAGGTATGATGGATGAATGTATGTAAATGTCAAAGAGACATGCTCACGACTTCGAGGGGAGGTGTTGAAGTAATGCAAAGTGCGTGAGCAGTGCCGCCTGTCGGAAACCATCCAAATTAGTGTGGTCGTTTCGTTCGTGTCGCGCCGCTGATGTTATTGTGATAAATAAACAATATTAATGTAAAACGTGCATTTCTTATCCCATATCCTATCAAATATGTCGCATCCAGGTATATTTGCTGGCGTATCGGAATAAATACAGAACTAAATGACATGCGTAGTGTCATCAATTGTGGGCGAAACTAGGATACGGGTAATGGTGATTATTACAGAGTCTATTACTAACTCTCTTACATTAATACTCTGACTTAATGTAAAAGAATACACGGTACTGTTCCTATGGTATGTGTCGCTACCACGGCGTTCAAACGAACACTGTCGATCCATCGGACCCTGGAGTTTATCAGACACAACCTTAGGCTCAGCACAACACCTAAACAAAGGCGTTTGTGTTCTCCTTAAAAGGCACACTCAACCAAGATCTGACAAATAAATAATTGTAATCTCAGATTTCACTGTCTCTTCCAAAACTAGACATTATTTTGGTCAGATCACTCTCTCTAGCCTGCTACTAAGCAATACCTGGTAGAAAAACCCCATAGAGTATAGCAGGGCAAAAACTTCGTGCTCAGCAGTAGAAGTTCCTAAACCACCGAAGGAAGTCCAGAGGTCAGAGAGACCAGGGCTTGATGTGGAGAAATGGCTTTTGTGCTTTTTCAGTTACTTTTATCTGTTATTAAAGATAAAAGCAACTGAATGTCTAACATTAATTTATTACATTTCTAAACATTATTCTATCGTCAAACGCGCCTGAAAGACCGTCAAACAATTTTTAAAAATTAAAAATGAAATACAAAAAACCAAAACTGAATTTCCAGTTCCGGGGCTGGTTTGAGTTAAAAAAAATAAAAACTAAAATGGATGGATGCTATGCAAAATGTGATGCTGAAATTCTTTTCATTTCCGTGTAAAATGTTTTTTAGGTGTGATTTTCTAGTTCCATTTGAATGGTTATTCATTTCATCGTTGGATCATTTTGTCGATAAATGTAAAGGCATTTTTATAGCTACATGATACTATTAGAATTTTATTTTTCCCACATTTTTAAACACTCACTTTTCTTATTTGTTTGTCGTTCCGGTTGAACTTTTGCAACTCAATTTTGAGGCACTTCCCGATAAGCTAGCAGGCTGAAATTTTGCACACGCTCTGAATTCTGATGACAGTATATGACTAGCTAAGAAACGTCATAACAAATCTAATATGGCGGCCTCCCCAAGATGGCGGACTGGCTGTTTGAAATCCACCCCCATGATTTGGGTATCAAGTGAAAGGGTTTGCTGTCAGGAATACGAAAAAATAGTCGCGTGACTTAAATCCAATATGGCGGACGTCCAAGATGGCAGACAGGCTATTTGAAATGCACCCCTATGATATGGATGCCCCCACGTTTTGAGTGGCCTCTCTCTCAGCTCCGTAGAGTTATTTTCTTATTTTTAGGACATTTAATAACATGGGTTTTTAGATTTTTTTAAAATAAATGAACAGCTATAATCCTTATTTTTCCAAAAAGTCATACCTAGTTGGCTTCCAATTAAATGGCATGCAGGCAAAATACCAATATTTTTAAAATGTACAGGCTGCACAATACATTTGGTAGAACTGAGTAATGGGAGATCCATTAGTAAGGCCGATTCTCAGACTCTCGAGCTCGAGAACTATCTATGGTCGAAAACCAGAGATATTTTCAGTTATGTATTTTTAAAGACACTTAGAGAATGTTCTCCAACAACTCTTTAGGTAAGCCTATGTGTCCTGCGGGCCTAAAACGGTCACTTAGCATTATTCCTTATAATTCACTTCAAGGCCGTTTTTGCCCCACTGCTTATTCGTACGAAGTTTCATCATATTCAGTTAAGTCGTTTCGAACATCAATGACTTCAAAGTTTGTATAACTAAATATTAAATGCGAAAATATTAATAAAATACGTGTTCTAATTTTGACGAAATCTTCTTTTACGAAACATTTTCAAAGACCTTAAACACATTTGCAGAGGCTTGTTAAATATTTTCTATGTTTGTCTTACTGAATATTACAGTACCTACTTGCTTCCCCTTTGAATTTGTGAGCATCTTACGTAACTTATAAAAGTTGTAAACTGTTGAGTAGGATATACTATGGATGTTTAAAAGCTGTGCAAGAGTGTAGATGTAAGTATATTGTAGTATGTTATTTCTTACAAGTTAGTTATGTCGCCATACGATACCACAAACCTTTCAATACCTTATTCTTCGAAATGCTTTAACAAATTTTCATCACCATTCATCATTAGCCTGTAGATGTTCCCTGTGCTGGGACACAGGCCTCCTCTCTGTGAGAGGGAGTGGGCCATAATCCACCACGCGGGCCCAGTGCGAGTTGGTGGATGTCACATGTTGTTGATGTTTTCCTTCTCCGTTTTGAGAGCAGTGGTGATTAAATAAATTACACAAAATAATGCACCTGGCTGGGTTCGAACCCACGATCTACAACCGATACCACTTGGCCACCACTGCTCGACCAACCAACCAATTGTAAGGGTCTTAAAATTTGTGAAAAACAGTGTTCCTTTTTGAATTTTTATAAAACATTTCGTAAATATTGTCTTTAGAAATTACACAGTTGAAGACTGATGTCTATATTTTGAGTCGGTTAACAACACTGGGCTCATACAACATGGGGCTTATACATAATATACATAACATTTTTATTTAAAAAGATATTTGGGTACTATACATTCCTTTACCCAACTGAATATCTACTTGGAATGTTAAAATTCAATTCTCTTGAAGTGAGGCTATTTTTTCTTACTTTTGTTTTCATGTCGTGTCCTTCGGGGTGATTCTGATTGCCCTGAAATAGTAAGTCAGCTTGTGAGACTGTTTATTCCTTCTGTGCCCAAATACGACCTTAGGCCGAGGGTTCACTATCTATAAGATGTTCCGCCTGCACGAACAGTCTCACACGCGAACTCTCCCCTAGATGCTGAATACTATGCTGACCTGAGTTTGATTTGTTTGCGTCAAGATGGATGGAAGTATGACGTGAATGTTTGAGCTTTTGTGATAAGATGGATATACTCGTAAGATGAAAATTGTTATTTTTAGCTCTATGTTTTCTGGCTTTAATTTCCTTTTGTTTATTATATACAATTTTTTAGACTTCGTCTGTTTTATGATACATATTTTTATCTAATAAATAAATAACTGGTGAATATGGATGTACCTTCTATCAGTACATATCTGCGTAAGTCCCTTCGTATACAACGCTACACAAGTCTCCGATATCTTACGACTTTGATATCCAGGCGACTATCACAAAACACATCGTAAGCAATTAGAGACTTGCGTCGCCTAATATACGAAGAATCTAACCCTTCGGAGAAAAGTGTACAAAGAACAAACAATCGCAAAATTTTGACAAAACCCATTCAAATTCAGTTTCATAATACTCTTTGACGAATCGCAAAGCTGTCTATAATACCCGTTCTAATAAGATTTTCACTAACTTATTCATTTGGCTACTCTCCAGAAATTAAAGAGGCGTGAACAAGAATTGTGAGCCGGAAATTAATTTGATTAATTAGGGAATGATTTGTTAAAGAAATAGAGATAATATTTTACTAGGTAAATGTTCGATGAATATAATTTGTGAATAATGGCCTCGTTATTTGATTAGGTCGTTTGTATAAATACCAGGAGAATCGAAAGTTTAATGCTGACCCAACTGGTTTATAAAGTACTTTAGAATAATTCGTTTATATACTTCTATTTAGGTATTTGATCGTGACATCACTTTGGGCCCTATCAGAAAACCAGCGCTGTGACATTTAATAAAATGTGGCAGCACATGCTGAGATAGGAGCCTTTTGGCCTCGCAGAGGACTATATTCATGTTATTTTTGTTACGTTTATCTGTTTTTTATTTATTTATCTTTGTTATAATATTTGTAATTTTATTTTTCCTTTGTGTTTCTTTTTCTTATGTATACTTATTGTATCTCTGTATAATTACTGTTGTTCTGTTCTGTGTGTGTTAATAAATCTTTTTTCTTTCTTTCTTTACATATAAAATATAATAATACTTTTTCTATTTGACGCTGTACATATTATTATATCGTTATCATATACCTAGCCTTTTCCCAAATATATTAAGATCAGCTTTTGGTTTAACCAGATGTAGCATCAGTATTTTTATAGAGCCACTGCCTAATTATTGACCTCCACAACTAAGTAACAAGCATCTAAAATACAATACATAACGTCACCCTTGTAATCACCAAATGTAGGCATAGATGACTTATGTAACATCCACATTTCGCCAGTTATGTTCAAGAGCTGCTCTCTGTGAGAAAAAGTGAGCTGTAACTCACCACGTGGGCTCAGAATAGTGTTATTAATTCTGTAAAATGTTGCCCCACACTGGGAACTTCGCCTGTATCGTGGGCGTATTCATAAACATTGAAACTCACCCAATAGATGGTTAATAGATAGCTGGTAGATGTCACATGTCTTCGATTTCTTTATTCAAGGATTGTTTCCTCATGATGTTTTCCTTCAACACTTTGAAAGCAGTGGTGACGAAATAAATTACACAAAGTATTGTGCTTGTCTTGGTTCAAACTCATGACCTACATTTAGTAAAATCTGAACAGCAACTCTTCACAAAAGCTACATTAGTGTTGAAAATAACGAAGTAACAACACAATAGCGTAGCTACGTTACTGTTATTTTCTAAAGTCCAACTGTTGAAGTAGAGATGTCAAACGCATTGCACTTTCTATAAATGAGTTCCAATTTGAAGAACGAATCGCAGTCGGTACAGGATACACCGATGTACGAATGGAAACCCTTACGAGAGTTTCTAGAGTTTTAGAAGAAGCTGTGTGGCGTGTATTTTGTTCTTATTGTGATGCATCGGACTTTTTATCACCTTTGCAGTTTTGTAGCGATTTGTTGGTATAGTGTGATGAATCTTCGTCAATCCACGGTATTTATAATTTAAAAAATTGAATAAGACTTGAGTCTTATACTATCAAATCAGGTATAACGTTGATGGAATCCGTGACAATATTCATAAAAAACATTTTCTTGTAACTCTTAAAAAAACAGTTCTGCTCGCTAAAATGATCATAATGCAAATTCACTGATAGACTAACAAATTATCGAATTCGAACAACAAAATCATCCAATTCGAATAACATTCAAAATCCATCGTGATATTTAACAGAATTTTTCGTTAGTGTGACCTCCGCATTAGTTATTTCCTGTACGATTTTCTTGATAATTATGATAATTCAGACTATAAATACACAGTAATTACCAACAACAAAAAACCGACATTAATCACATACTACGAAAAAGTTTATTACAGATAATTCCCTCACTTAATAAACGTCGATAAAAAATTAACTTCACCAGTATCAAGCAAGAGTCATAAATTAGCCTGAACTAAATTGCAATGGTCCATAAAAAGTGGAAGGTGAATTTTTTAACGACCAGCCAGTAACCAGGGTACGACTTGATTATTTACGACACCATAATTTTTGCATAAATATAAAATTCATTATTGTTATGGGTTAAGGATTAGCTTGGAAATAAGCTGCAAGTTGTGCGGGAACAGCTTATGTCGTGGTAAAATGATTAGCTTATGCTTCAAAGGTTGGTAGCGTGTTTGGTGAAGTTCATTTCTTTTGTTACAGCATGATTTTGACCCATTCTTAGTAAACGTGTCCTCGTTCAAAAAGTGCATGAGCCCGACCCTTTTTAGTTTTGTTTTTAAATGTTAATTCTTGTTTCTTGGTGAATGTATTGCGTAGTGTTATACCCTCACTTTTTAATGACTGGCCTGTTGGTCTAGTGGTTAGTGACCCTGACTGCTATGCCGGAGGTCGTGGGTTCGATTCCCACCCAGGACAAATGTTCGTGTGATGAGCACGATCATTTGTTCTATGTCTGGGTGTAATTTATCTATAATATGTATGTATTTAGAAATATATAAGTATGTTTATCAGTTGTCTAGTACCTACCCATAACACAAGCTCTGCTTAGCTTGGGACTAGATGGCGTTCTGTGATAGTAGTGGAATATTATATTATTATTATTATATTATTATTAATCTATTTCTAGAAGTGAAGACTTACGAGTATAATTGACTGTCAGTCTCACATATTGTTTTTATGCTGTTCATTTTAGCTGTAAGTTATCAATGGTTTCCAAATTCCTTTTTCCTTTCACTCATACTCTCAACAAAGCCAACAATTTGCACAAAATTAAATAAATTTTATGAAAAGCAGTTTATCCGCAGCGTTATAAATCTAAAGTTTCATGATATACAAAAATATACATTCATACTCAATCGCGATAAAACACAAACATACTAGAACCGCAATTCTATTAAAACAAATGACGTCTCATATCTTGGCAATCCTTTTGGAGTGAAACTGGCAAGAATTCAAATGAAGTAAGTTCATAGAGTGGTGCCATGGAGTCTGCGATACTTAATTTAGTTCAAATAGACCCCTTTATTGAATACTAACGAGGACGTCATTGACTTGGTATTTGTTTGAAAAATCGGCTCAGCGTGTGGTGGATGCATGGTGTGGGTTCGGGTTGATCATTTATGCCACATTTAGATATTTTTGTTTATTATATAAGACTTAAATAGCGAGGTCACTAAGAAATCCAACAACACCCGATGCAATTGTAGGTGCATGTTTTCTTCCCTCAGAAAAAAACAGAATGGAAAAAAGTACGTATTCCTGATTTGGGAAGTCTCATTCAGCCCGAGTTTACGATTTTTAACTCTTTTATTAACCGACTTAAAAAAGGAAGTGTTATAGCATACCTACCTACATTAATTGAGTAGATATTAAAATTATTAATTAAAAATCGTTTTTTCATAATAATGATGTCGGTTTTCTACAAACACTGAGCCAGTAAAAAAATAGACACACAACTTTTTGGTATACACTAAAGATGTAATTAATAGAGTACAATCAATCCGGTATATGTGGAGATTTAAAGGGGAGGCCTATGTTCAGCAGTGGACGTCCTATGGCTGAGATGATGATGATGATAATGAATCATGTCTGTGTGGCAACTGGAAAAGGGTTAAATTTTTGCCATTTTGCTGCGGATCCCTAAAAATACTAAGCTCTCTTGCTTAAACAAAAGGGTAAAAGCATTATTCTCATGCACGAAGAAACGCTTTCTCACTGCGTGTTGGCGGCAGATTATTAATTTCAGTCCATTTAATCTCATGTTAGCTAACAGTGTAGCTTTTAGATTGAATTTCGATGACATTGAAAAAGTCACATTTGCTTTATCAGGTTTTTAACCCAGCCCGTGTCAAGGTTGCGAAAATCTCTGAAAAAAATACCACCGGCCTGGAGTACTCTCTAAGCATGGAACCCGTACTTTTGGCCGAAGTTCCAGGCATTTTCTGATCTATATCGCTTTTTCTTATGTTGTAGTAGCCCCTTACGATCCGGGGCCACCGTTACAAGATAGTCCCGCGACCCCGCCAGGCTTTGGCCCTCCAAGGCCCCCGTCACATTGATCTTTTTCGCATATGGACGTATGCGTATATATACGCATGCTGTACAGCTGCGTGACGCAGCGTAGGCAGGCCTCCCACTAGGTGGACCGACGACATCGTGAGGGTCGCGGGCAACCATTGGGTGCAAATGGCGAATTGTCGTTCGGTGTGGCGGTCTAAGGGGGAGGCCTATGTTCAGCAGTGGACATCTTCCGGCTGATGATCATCATCACCATCATCATCTCAGCCATAGGACGTCCACTGCTGAACATAGGCCTCCCCTTTAGATCTCCACATATACCGGTTGGAAGCGACCTGCATCCAGCGTCTTCCGGCGACCTTTACAAGGTCGTCTGTCCACCTCGTTGGTGGACGTCCTACGCTGCGCTTGCTCGTCCGCGGTCTCCACTCTAGCACTTTTCGACCCCATCGGCCATCTGCTCTGCGAGCAATATGGCCTGCCCATTGCCACTTCAGCTTGCTAATCCGGTGGGCTATATCGGTGACTTTAGTTCGTCTACGGATCTCCTCATTTCGGATTCGATCACGTAGAGAAACACCGAGCATAGCCCTCTCCATAGCTCGCTGAGCGACTTTGAGCTTTGAGATGAGGCCGATAGTGAAAGACCACGTTTCGGTGCCGTAAGTCATCACTGGTAACACACATTGATTGAAGACTTTCGTCTTGAGGCACTGAGGTATGTCGGACGAAAAGACATTGCGTAGCTTCCCGAACGCTGCCCAACCGAGTTGGATTCGGCGGTTGACCTCTTTCTCGAAGTTGGACCTACCTAATTGGACTACTTGTCCTAAATAGATATATGAGTCAACAACTTCGAGTACCGAGTTTCCAACAGAGACTGGGGTGGGCACAACATTGGAATTTGACATAATTTTCGTCTTGTCCATGTTCATTTTCAAGCCCACCCGTTGTGAAACTCGGTCGAGGCCATCGAGCATCATGCTGAGTTCCTCCATCGACTTTGCCATGACTACGATGTCGTCGGCAAACCGAAGGTGGCTGATGATGATGATAGATAATGATGATGATGAGTTCGATTCACAGATTGAGCAAACAGTTCTAAAGTTTTAACCGTCAAAAATATCTCAGTAGCCTCCACGAAGCCCAGACTTAAGCCCGGATAGTGGCAAGGTGAGATTCGCCCCCTATTATCTGAGACTTAAACATAACTCTACTAAGTTCGATGTTTTAGCAAAACATGGGCGACTCGCTGTCCGATCAGGCACCATGCCCGGGTCGACGGCGCGTTGTGTTCCACGCGCGCCTCACAGAGTGTCAGCATAATGACGTGGCCCCCTTAGAGGGGCCACGTCATTATGCTGCCACTCTGCCTGCCGGGTCGCGGCAGGTTTTGGCCTAAAGGGCTATTAAAAGACGCCGTGGATTTTAGCTAGTACAAGTCTGACAGCCCCTCGGCCCTGTCCTGGGTTGGGAGGAGTCATTTCATGTTTTTACCACGATAAAAAAATACTGTATAAAAAACGCTTCAAATTCACCAGCTTCAGCTTTACTTAAATCCAACAGTCTACGTTATGAAATAATAGAATCAAGTTAAAACGTCGGCGTACGATCGCTCAATTTCGTGCAAACATGACGCACATTTGTACTGCGCGCCAACAGAATACTAATCAGGAGGTTATCCGATGAAGGATTCACTGTTACATCAAATGTTAGGCTTTAGATTTAGTTTTGCTTGAAATTACACTAACTGGGAAGACTTCTTAATCGAGGCATGATATATGAGGAGTAAGTTAGTGTGGAATGGCTTTTCTTAAAGACAGTGAAAAATCTTTAGGATTATGAAAATTGAATTGGAAAAAGTTGTTTATATTATGACTAGCGATGCATCCGATACCGATACCGATATATCGGCGATAGTTCGGGTTAGCCGATATATCGGTATCTTCGATATTTTATGACCGATTCAACGATACTTTTTAATTTAAAAATGTAGTGTAAACGAGTGTGTTGTCTCGTCTATTTCTTTGTAAACGAGGCACGAACTATGCCTGGGGAAAACTATTACTATTACTATTTTCCAGCGCAGGTCTTTTTCAAACAGACTCGCGAAAGCGCCTTTCTCCGAAAAAAAATGTCACATCTTTTTATATATATATATTTAATAGCCTGTTCTGTCCCACTCCTGGGCAAAGGCCTCCCTCCACTCCTTCCATTTTCCGCGACACTGAGCGTCCTCCTTCCAGTTTGGACGGAACCTGTCTAGTTCGTCCCGCCATCTCCTACGTGGCCTACCACGACCTCGTCTCACCGTCTCAGGGCACCAGTTTTCTGCTATTTTGGCCCACAGTTTGTCCGGCATGCGGCAGACATGTCCTCTAACTTTTTAGTTTTTATATTAATAAAAAAAAATGACTTGTGATTTATTTATTACATCTTAATTTTTTAATTCATATTATGCATATTGGTATCGGTATCGCCGATATTTTTATAAGAATATCGGTATCGGTATCATACCGGTGAAATGGCGTATCGATGCATCCCTAATTATGACAAAAAGATTGAACTCTAATTTCAAAAGCAATTGGTTTTATGTAACTGATGTGACTTCATAACTAATGAAATTTACAAAACCAATAAGTTAGTAGCATAAGGATAAGGATGCTTGCTTCACACGGCGCGTAATTTTCCGAGTCACGCCGCGCCTCCACCGTGTGAAGGCAATGGCTTGTCCCGTCGCTTTCAATCCCTAGAGGTTGAATCATGCTCGAGACATCACGAGCCGTGAGAAGCATGCAAAGAAACAGTACTTAAACAAAAGAAGATCACTATACTTGTTGATGATCCAAAATACTACGCGTTCGTCACTTATTTATCCAGAAAGTCCAAAGTTTAACCCTACAAAAATAGTTTGAAAATAGCTAGAATTTACTCGTGAAGCTAAATTGATCCTTATGACAAAGACAATAAAGTTTAAACAGCACCGGAGAGGCGATGTTTCCTTAATTTGGTGGACGTTACTACATTTGTTATAGCTGGCGTTCTGACTTCTAACAAACGGCTCAGCTACAGAAAAATTTGATTTAAAAAGTAAGTAGATTGCTGAAGTTACATGTTATTTGACTTTGGCTAATGTGATTGGAATTGTAACAAAATCAACTTTGATAAAGTTGTAGCCTGTGGCAAAAGAATAATTATGAAGGAGGAAAGAATTAAGGCAAATATTACATGCCATAGAATTTTCATTAAAAAAACATGTTCTACAAATAGAGAATCGCTAATAGAAAAATCTAATATAGCGGCAAAGAGAAAAATATATTATGTAGAAATTAAAAAATAGGAATTTGCCTGTGGAGCTACTAAAACACATCATTTACTTGGATGAAATTTATTTCCACAGTTCGTATACACTGAGAATAAAACGGAATGTTGTTTTAGTGTGCAAAAGATACCTCGACAAACTAACAAAATCAATCGACGCCAAAGCCAATGACGACGAAGACGAAGTGTAAAAATCTTACATGAATCTACTCTAGTTAAAATGCAACTATTTTGCCGTAACTTGAACAACTTCTCTAGCCATAGTTTTAGTCTGAATCTTATCTTAGTACTTAAGATTCACACCAACTTTGATATTACTTTTAAGTTTTACATTATCATAAAATGCACCCCAGCTTTACCGTCAAAATCTCTGTTTTCAGCTACACCCAATTTTCTTGGGTTCCTGTGGAAAATTTGAAAACGGAATCCTAATAAATGTTGTTTGTCTGATTTTGTCAAATTGAACGCCATCTTTGGAGATTTTTGGCACTACATCGATGTTTAGAAGAAATGAATGTCAAGTATTTTTGAATTCCTAGGGGTAGTGAAATTATGAAAAATAAAACAAAAAGAGGTGACCCAAAAGTTATCCGAGACTGAAGTGACCATAACGATCTCATAATAAATTATAAAAACTACAAAAGTTCCTACGTTTATATAATTATCTTCATGTTCATCTTTATCAAAAGATTCTTTGTCAAATACAATGAAAATCAGTTTCAAACTTATTTTTCTGTCGATAAAATCAATGCACGAACAATAAAAACTAATTCCAAATACAGAACCTTTCAGTGTTATAAAGATACGTAATTTTCCAGATTTTCCTGGAACAACATCGTTATATATCTTGTCAGTTCGTTGACGGAAGATAATTTCGCTGACGCTTGGTCCTCGCGAGGGGGGGGACTTCCAAAATGGCGGAATTTTAAGGTCTCAATGTCACGTTCTCTCGTTTGCCGACAGCTTGATAAATGTAATTATTATTCTTGTGCTCAGGGTCCGAGGGGCTTCGAAATAGGGCACGTTTTTATATGTACACAGCTATTTGTTAAAGCGTTTTTATTGATTTGATCTAATCCACAGATTTTCTTGGCTCGCTGCTACAATTTAGAACGAACTCATATAATTATTAGGTTAATTAGAATCATACACAATTATTGTACATTATGTTTGTTCGGGCGTTGTCGCCAATCATCGGGTGACGCGAGCGATGGCTGCGCGAGCGCATATATCAAGGGTCAACGGCCCACCGGGGCACTCCACATACGACCGGCACCGAGCTCACACGCATTCCCTTGTATTGTTTGTCCGGGATTATCTTGTAAATTGCCAATATATAATCAGTTTTACAGTCCACTGGTTTCACTTCATAAGGTCCTCAGTAAGGTCCCTAACAGTTTTGGTCCATTCGCGCCTCTTCAAAAGCTGCAATTTGGAAGACACAAGATCGTCGGCAATTGGCAGTACAAGACTACAAGACGTTGGTGAACTTTGTACTCGACGTCTACACGAGAGCGCTGAGTCATCATTGCAACGGTTTTTTTTTGCTGGAGTCGCCGCTGTGGGAAAAACAAGAAACAACTTCGTGCATATATTTCCCTGAAGTCTTGAATACGACGCTGGTACAAGATCGACACTGCAGGTCGACTATTGCCTAGTCATCGCTTCGTGGGAACTCAATCAGTTTTTCTTGTGGATAAGGATAAGGTTATTGGTGAGTTCGTTCCAGTTTATTTTCCTTTCTTATTCCATTCCCAGCATTCTTACACTTATACATAGTATTTAAATTCTGTTGCCTTTCTATTTCACCTCTAATCTATTTGAATTAAACAATAGTGCTATCATACCTTCTGAGTAGGTATTCTGCATTCATAAGTTTCTAATTCATTCACGCATTGCTTATCGCTTGCCGTTTACCGTTACAAGTTCAACGGCCGAATCAGCTGTGCGCACAGTTACATTCAAACCGGCTGGCAGTTGCTCGACGTGCCCGTTGGTGAACGCGCGCTGTATTAGCTGCGCCTGCGTCTATTAGTCATTCTTTCGTGTTGTGCAAAATCCGTTATTTATTTTATTTGTGTTGTGGGTAACCTTTCATAACTGTTGTTTCTTTTCTTTTTCATTGCAAAATGGCTAGTGAAGACTTATTATTGAGGAAGCGTAGTGCCATGAAAGCAAAATTAACAAACTTTGGCAATTATATCAACATTTTGCTAAGCTGTGATGCTATTTCTGACTTGCAACGCATCGAGTTGGAGGGTCGCTTGAGTAAATTTGATGCCATATACGATGAATTTGATGACTTACAGTTACAAATCGAGGTGCAGTCGGACAAGCCTGACGAAGCGTATGCGGAGCGAGCCAAGTTTGAGGAGCGGTACCATTCGCTAGCAGCGCAGGCACGTAGCCTGCTGGCCGGCGCCGGCGCCGGCTATGGCGGGTCTGTAGCGGGCTCAGCAAGCAAACAATCAGGTGAACCGTGCACACGTAACTTTATACGCTTACCTAAGATTAATTTACCTAGTTTTGATGGTGCTTATCAGTACTGGCTGGAGTATAGAGATACGTATTTGTCCCTAATACATAATAGTAGTTCTATAGACGACATCAGCAAGTTTCACTACTTACGTGCGTCACTCAAAGGAGATGCGCTCGAAGTAATTAAAAACATTGATTTTAAAGGTGAACATTACGCAATGGCGTGGAACTTGCTGTGTGAACGTTATGATAATAGTCGGCTTCTAGTGGATAATCACGTGAAGGCTTTGTTCAATGTTGAATATATGGTGAAGGAGTCTTGCAGTTGTTTACGTCGATTAGTGGACGTAATAAATAAAAATCTTAGAGCGCTCAAAACATTGGACGAGCCCGCGGAATCATGGGATACGTTGATTATTTATGTGATGTCTATTAAATTAGATCCTGTCACGAGTAGAGATTGGGAAGCACATCGAAGCACTTTGTTAAAAAAACCCACATTGTCCCAATTTTGTTCATTTATAAGTAAAAAGGCTGATTTATTAGAAACGTTAGAACACAATAAAGTCACATTTAACATAGAAAATAAAAATAGTAATCGAGTAGAAAATAACCATAGAACTTTAATAGTAGCAACTAACCCTAGTAATAGCAATTATAATAATACAAGTACGTCTAATAAGTTAAAATGCCCCTTATGCAATAAAAATCACCTTTTGTATATGTGCGAAGAATTTCGTAGTTTGTCTGTAGAAGCTCGCATATCAAAAGCAAAGGAATTTAAGGTTTGCTTTAATTGTTTGCGATCTGGTCATTTAACCAACCGATGCAGATTATCTTGTTGCAAATCTTGTAAAGGCAGACATAACACTCTTCTACATATCGAGGACTCTAATTCTACCATGGTCAAAGAACCAGTGCCTAGTAGTGTTGCCTTACATACTGACATTTCTGAAGGTGGCTCTTCATTTACTGCCGCTTCAGAAAATGTTGTCTTATCTAGCGACACTATTTCACAGCATACTACTTCCCATGTTTTGCTTTCCACAGCGTTGGTGCGTGTGGTGGACAACCGAGGTAACAAGGTCGACGCCAGGCTTCTGCTGGATAATGGTAGCACAGCCAACTTTATTACGCAGTCACTTTGCGATAAGCTGGGATTACCTCGACGTAGCACGAGTTCCATGGTCACAGGTATTAACGGTCAAATAACATCTAGTACACAGTCTTGCAACTTAACCATCGAATCTCGGAGCGGCAGCTATAAAACAAAAATAAATTGTAATGTATTGCCTAGAATTACCAATACACTGCCGTCTGCTGTGATTGATAAAGGCAAGGTTCCCATACCATCGAATTTGAAACTGGCTGATCCTTCGTTTAATGCACCGTCAGAAATTGACATTCTTGTTGGCGCTGAAGTGTTTTGGAATGTCTTAGGTACCGCATCTATTAACCTAGGCAAAAACCAACCTAAATTACATGAGACTAAGTTTGGGTGGATTGTATCAGGCCCTGTGGCTCTTCCATTACATTCATCAACCAGATCACAGTCATATATTTGTAGTAACGTCTCAATCATAGATTTACAAAATAATTCATAATAATAACAATATTCTTTAGTGTTTTAATAATGTAATGATTCTTGTTGGAATCTAATTATGTAGTAATGATAAAATATTAAATGAACTTTACGTGTGCGCACGCACATGCATTTTAAAAATCTAATGGCACTTGCTTCTATTTTATGTTAGTTTCATAAACAAAGAATGTTACTAACACTGTACAGCTAGTCTCTAAAATCGTATGGCACCAATCATGTCATCGACTATCCCGAGGTTCGAGTATGTGGGACCTTGTTGGGAACAAGACTGTGTACTAGTGTCCTATATTCCTTGACCAAGCCATTAGCAGATGCTAGTTTTCAGCGATTCGACAGCAGTGTTAAGTTGGTTTTCAATGGCACCAAATTCACTAAACCTTTCTATGAAATCGCATCGATGAAATACAAAAAACACTGCTGGGCATACATGGAGCTGCGTGCCGTCTAAGGTTAATCCGGCAGATCTTGTTTCTCGCGGGCTGAAGGCTGACCTTATCAGCGAGTGTTCCTTGTGGAGGTCAGGTCCTCAATTAAAAATATGCCTCATGGTAACGTGAAACAGGATCTACCTGAAGTAGTTTCATCACACTTCAATGATCATACGTGTCACCATCAATTATGCAACATTTTAATTTGAAATAATCAATCATTCACTAAATTATCATACATTAAATTATAATTCATACATCTTGCCCATTTACTAAGTTTATTGTTTAAAAAAAAATGTTTTAAATATGTACAAGTTTTTAGAGTTCGAAAGTTCCAAATTGTGCAATCCATAATGGGTCAATCGCCCTCTTCTAGGACACATTTGGAATTCCCGTTTTATTTTTAATTGCAGTTTTAACTATGCCGGGCCAGTACTATTAGCTGACCGCAAAGGGCGGGGGTGTAGGCGTATAAAGTCATGCTTGTGCATTTTGTTTGCCTTGCAGTTAAAGCTGTTCACATAGAGCTCGTTACAGATCTGACCAAGGAAGGATACATGGCTGCTCTTAAACGTTTCGTTGCTCGTCGTGGCAAGCCTCATATCATCTTGTCAGATAATGGCACTTTCGTCGGTACATGTAATGAGTTAAGAAAACACAATTTTTGAAGTTGCTCAAGGCATTGAATTTTCTTTTGCGCGTCCCTATTCTCCCCACTTCAACGGTATCGCTAAAGCTGCCGTGCGTTCTACTAAAACTCATTTGAAAAAGCTTTTAAGCTTAACGCATTTTACCTACGACGAGGAGATAGCTACTTGTTTGAATCAGATAGAGGCGGTCTTCTTAATTCTCGTCCTCTTACCCCTTTTCCTCTGATCCTTCAAACCTCACTGCCCTTACTCCTTCACATTTTTAAATCGGACGACCACTGAAATCTGTTCCGCATCCACAGGTGACTGACATCAATATCAGACGGCTGGAGCGCTACCACAGAATGAAGCATATTTACCCAACACCTTTGGAAGCAGTTTCATATAGAATATTCTCTGCTCCAGCAAAAACCTCGTCAAGGACCACTGGTGTGGCCACTGGGGCGAGCCACGAAGGTGGTTCCAGGGAGCGACGGAGCCTCACGGGTGGTCGAGCTGAAGACGAAGAAGAGGACGCTGCTGCGCGCCTACAACAACGTCTGCCCTCTTCCTTTGAAGTGAATACTTCAAGCCGGGGAGCATGTTCGGGCGTTGTCGCCAATCATCGGGTGACGCGAGCGATGGCTGCGCGAGCGCATATATCAAGGGTCAACGGCCCACCGGGGCACTCCACATACGACCGGCACCGAGCTCACACGCATTCCCTTGTATTGTTTGTCCGGGATTATCTTGTAAATTGCCAATATATAATCAGTTTTACAGTCCACTGGTTTCACTTCATAAGGTCCTCAGTAAGGTCCCTAACAATGTTCATGATACGTTTTCTTAATTAATAACCTTTTTTTCTGTGTCAGAATGTGGGAGAGTTAATTAATCCGCCTCTAGGAGTTTTATAGTCCTCTGACAAGGCTTCGGACTTATATTGATTAAATTAGTCTAGGTTTCATCACTGTATTTTCATACACAGATGTGAGTGATATCCAAGATAACCTTAGAAAGTACGCATGCATTTTGTTTTCGTTAGCGTGGTAAAATCATCAAATGAGTCCTCCCACCCAAGGCAGGGCTCCCGCCCTCCCGGGACTGTCAGACTTGTACTGACTAAAATCCACGGTGTCCTTCAATGTGTCCTTCAATGCCCTGTATGTTCCGGGATCACGGTAACGAGATAAGTCCCGCAACCCCGGCAGGCTTTGGCCCTCTAGAGGGGGGCCCCGTCATCATACGACACTCTTTGAGGCGCGCGTGGAACACAACGCGCCGTCGGTCGACCCGGGCATGGTCCATGATCGGACAGCGAGTTGCCGATTACTCGCCGTCCGCATGCCCACGCCTATCGCGCACATTGGTACTTGCCCTCTGTTTTTGCCCACTAGATAGTGGACTGTGGTTAGTGTAGATTTACTGATTGCATTTGGCATTTAATATGTACGAGTACCAAACACGATGCAGCATGAATTAACAGCAATGAAGTTGTTCATTCCCAGTTAAAGTTACAAAGTTACAACTAGAACTACAACTGGATTATCCACACCCTTGTCACACTAACTCACTATTTGCAGAACTACATACGAAGCTAAATGAACATCGATCAAAGGCAACTTGCACGACTCTGCGTACCTCTGCGTCGGCAAAGTTTCTATAACCGCAGATCCACTAATTTATTTGCAAGAGTGAAACTGCTAGATTCAATCTTATCTTACTAATAAATATTATAGATAGTGAAAGTTTTGTGAGTAAGGATGAATGTATGAATTAATGTTTGTTTCTCTTTGACATAAAAACATTCAGTAGTCATTGTGTGAAAGAGTAGGATAGATATAAAGGAGTAGGATTTGGATAAAATTTGGTACCTACCAGATAGTTTATAACCTAGACAGACGCTGGCACCAGCTATTATTTTTCTTTTACGTTGCCCTCACTAGTAATTTCTCTTGTATTGTGGGTGCGTTTGCAAACATATAAACTCACATACACAAACGCCCAGACACGGAACAACTACTTGTAGACTAATCAAATATTTGCTCCGTACGGGAATCGAACCTGCGACACGCAGCAAATCAGTCCAATCGTTCAGCCACAGCACCAACCGTGCCGTCATTTAAAACGTGCCGAAGTGAATTTATGCAAATTGAATATACCGGGTGTAAGAAGACACTTAACGAAGTCGAAAGCCACGTATTCTACCCATTTTTTGGATCATTTTTTTCCTTTAGACCATACCTGGGACTCCACGGGTTCTCGAGATATTGAAGGTCAAAGTTGCATTTTTTAAAAACTTTTTTTACGAAATCGAATTCTAAGTATTATTACAAAACTTTTTTTCCAAACAAACATTACCTGAATTTTCGATTTTTCTAAAAAAAATACGCACGCACGTCGATACATAAGAACGTATCGACGTGCGTGCGTAATTTTTTTCACAGCGCGTTCCAGCATAGGCGCGCTTGTGTGCGTCAAGCCGCCTGCCTACGCACACAACGACACGAAACCTGTTTGCTTTACATTGCGCGCAATAAAATTATTACTTTTTTTGATACCTAAAAATAAAAGTCGGTTCCCAGCGATAATTTTATCGTAAAGCTACTTAGTTAGATGTACAGTATGCGTAGTTAACGGCTTTGTGATGTGTCTTATTACACCCTGTATATACAGACGTAAATTATTGTTCAGTTGCAACAATTGTTTGTCAAGAACAATTGAGTAGAGCTCTGTCTTTCAATAAATTCTTGTGGTTCTCATTGAACGGACATTTTGGGGTATCATTTGGGACTACAAAGGGATGCGTCAAATTGGTCGTGATGGCATTTGATCGCGTATTAGGATGGATAACTGTGGTTACTGATGTAGCTGGTTTGATGATTGTCAATTAGTTCAAAGGCAGTAAGTGATTTGGCTTATTAACTGAAATACGACCACAATCCTTTTCTAATCCTATCAGCAATGGTCAAAAAACATAAAATGATAAATTGTAATATCCTCTGGTTGCAAAAATATTCATCACTGTTTGGTAGTTAGTGTCTTTCAATGCGAGTTTCCTCCGTGCCTCGGAAACCACGTAAAGCCGAGCATTGCATGTAATTTTTAACGCTTTTAGATTATTTTTTCGAGTGATAAAATGGAGGTCACGGGTCTCACGAATTACCTACCGTGACCCCGGAACGTAAAGGGCTATTGAAGGACACCGTGGATTTTAGCCAGTACGAGTCTGACAGTCCCTCCCGCTCTGCCCTGGGTGGGAGGACTCGTTTGATGATTTTACCTCGATAAAAAAAGTGATAAAATGGAGACACTTTCCGACCCTTTTTCCCTTGATGTAACTGCCTAACGAAAACCTTAGATTTTAGACGAGACTCTTGGCAATCAAGCCACGGCTATCGGCACAATGCTATCTGTCACTTACCTCATCATTATGAGTCCATCGTATAGCTGGTGGTGGCTCCGGAGAGTGCTGCACCACACAAGTCAGATTGATGGTGCTCCCCGTGTTGATGAACAGCTCCGGACCACCCAAGATCGTCGTCAGGGGCTCTGGTGAGAGAAAGAAAAGGAGTTAAATGCTAGTCAGTGGTCAAATGCGAGCTTATCGCTAAATAATAAGAAGTTATTGTTGGCAGTCACTTGTTTGAGCTACAATTGTTTCAATGTTAACGAGGAAGCGACTATTTTTTCTCTCAAGAAACGCATCAACATTATAATGTGAAAACGCCATGTCCAAGGTACAAAATAACTTCCTAGGCAACGCTTAAAAAAATCTCATTTTCAGTTAGTAACTAAGTTCATAAAAATAACATAATTACAACGGAACATACAAAATCTCTTCTCATTTTCACACTCTGTAGTAAATTAGGCGTAGATTTAAATTCCTTCACTTAGGTGCGAAATTAGCATTAACATCACCTTCAAGTTTACACGTTATTTATTATAATTAGAGTCATTACTTATTCATATAGCTCAAAGCGGTAATATTTGATGAAAACTGAAAATTATACTTTTTTAGGACAAATGTACCTACTTAATGGCCATGGAAATTAAATTAAAACAGATTTATTGATGGTAACGAATTAAGTTTAGTATTATAATTTATTTATTTATGAACAATTCTTATTAACGGTATGATTTTTTGAAGATAACCGCAACTTGAAAGACCTTCATCATCATCATCAGCATAAAGCAGTCCACAATATCTATTTTTAACCGACGAAAAAAAAAGGAGGAGGTTCTCAATTCGACATGTATATTTTTTTTTTTTTTTTTTTATGTATGACCACGCATAACTTTTCCCAGCGTGGTCCGATTTCAAAAATTCTTTTTTTGTTGGAAAGAGTATATCTCAAAGTTGGTCCCATTTTAATTTCAAAACTAAAATCGGCCTCTAAGGGTAGAAAAAAAGGAATTGATTGTCAACTTTCCTACAGAATTTTCAGTTGTGAACCGATTCGTTTGAAATAAAGTTAACATATGTAGTTCTGAGGACATTACTATATAGCAGAGATGTGGAGAAGATAACATGATGGTGTCACCATCATCAGATCAACTCCAGATCCCTGTTATGTTGTGAAGTCAGTCCCAAGAGTTCCTCAACAGTTAACAACAGCTATATCGTGTTTGGACTCATTTCACTCAGCTTGATGAGAACTTTAGACCCAGCTGAGGTATCATTGTCATCGAGGGTCTGAGGATGGTGACGGAAAGCAGGGGCAAGAGGTCCTCAACAGTTAACAGCACCTATATCGTGTTTGGGCTCATTTCATTAGTCTTGATGAAAATTTTAGACCTAGCTGGAGTATAATTGTCATCGAGGGTCTGATGATGAGGACAGAAGGCAGTAGCAAGAGATCCTCAACAGTTAACAGCAACTATATCGTATTTGGGCTCATTTCATTCATCATGATAAGAACTTTAAACATAGTTGGGATTTGACAGTCGTTGACAGTCTGAGAGTGGAGTTTTTAGTTGCAAGTTACAGGTCCTCAACAGTTAATACTAATTACTGTGACGGTTACGTTGACAATGACAAAAGGGAAGACGGGTTTTTCCATGTGTTAAACACTCTAATCATGGTATACAACTAAAAAGCTAAAAATAATAACTTTTTAACAAAAAAATCAAACCGACGAAAGATTGAACTGAAAAGCTAAAAATAAATTTTGAGGCGGCGCCAAAGAAACAATCAACGAAAAGCAACCTAGCTACAATAAAATTATGCTTCGCTTCAAATAATGAATTTAGGTACATGTTTGTATGTTTGTTTGGCGCCGCCTCAAAATTTATTTTTAGCTTTTCAGTTCAATCTTTCGTCGGTTTGATTTTTTTGTTAAAAAGTTATTATGTAACGATATACATATAGGTAAAAATGTTAGACTGTAATATGTATTATTTTAGGGTCAAAGTTCTCTGACGAAATAACTTAAATATCTCTGAAAATAATATTTCTTTCATCAATAAAGTTATCACAGATGAAACAGATATCCAATTGTCCAAAACTCTTCTAATCGTTTAAAAAGTAATCGCTAAGTATTTATTACGAACAAATAAAGTAACAAACTCGTTTGTCCTTTTGTCAATAATGAAAAGGCAGTCAATTGAAACTTCTTAATAAGGAAGAACACTTTGTTATCGATTGTCAAAATTTTGTAAACGGTATTATTTGTTATTTGTCGACAATAGAAAGTTTTGGGACACAATGAGCGTCTTAGAAGCTACTAAGTGGGCTCAAAGATGTAACTTTTTGTGTGCATAGAAATGTATTGAAATATTGCTTTTTAGACATTATTTGAGATGTCATTGCCCTTTAAAGTTTTCATGGTTTGAGTAAGTACTTTTAAATTTTAATCGCGTCAATGAACCCTTTTACTTGAAACTCTCTCGAGAATAGCTCTCCACGCGTAGCATGGCGATTCTATCTCTATTCTACCAGGAATAGACAAAGTTATTTCATCGTTATTTCTATACAAATCGACTTTTTTTTTGCACAAATATGACACCATTTGTACGCTACTGAAGAATGGAACGTTTATTTTCTACTAGTGGCCCGTCCCAGCTTCGCACGGGTATATTAAGAACCGCTCGTCCGATTTTGTGCAAACTTCACATAAAGCATCTACTAAATAGTTCGAACAAAGCCTAAACATTTGGTTTGGATAGGTGAGCCCGTTCTTGAGTTATAACATTACAACGAAAAGTGGCATTAATTTTTATATATTAGATATTTTTACATTACCATGCTTAAAAAGCTAAAAATATTTCTACGTTCTGTAATTTTGTCTTTTATTCCGTCGACAAAACCCCTTTCTACGGCGCCATGCTACGCCTGCTAATTTTGATGGACACCCTACCGAGTGCAAACAGGTAAACCGAATGCATAAGAGAAATCAGAAAACTTTGCTATGAAGCTTAAGCTCTTTTTACCTATACCTATTTAATATTTATTATTTTGGATAAAAATAATATTTGTTCTGCTATATCAAGTTATTAACACTTACTTTGGGTGTAAATATTTTCGTGTGGCCTAATATTCCCACTGTTCTCTGAAGGAGTGGGCTGCTTAACCCACATAACAGAGATAAAATTGAAAAACCAGAACACAATCCACAACAAAACTTTCTGAACATAAATGTATTCTTCACGAAACTCCTATTTATCACTGCCAAAACCGATGACTCGAAACTTGAATCGGAATATTTTCTCAGCGCTCGTATGAATATGAAATCACGTCACTAGATGTTGAGTTGAACGGTCTGTCCGGACTTATCTAACGAACCTTTTGTGATCGAGAACGTGGTGGACGTTTGTACCCCAGTCCCCACCCGTTCGGGTATTTTATGACCCCACCCATTGGGGTATTCGTGATGGAAATACCCCACTCGTTGGGGTAGGTCATGCGCATTTTTACGAGTAGATTAGACTTGAAAAGCAAATGATTTCGTGAAGATTGTGGGGTCATTTTGTGTCTGTATGAGGTAATGACTTTCTTAGGGTTGCATAATGTGGTCAGGTAAACAAATCTGGATAGGACACATGCATGTGGTAAAGGTGCTCCCTCACCGCAAGTATTCGCCTGCAATATAATCGAATCGAGAATCTATTTTATCAGTGAGGGAGGAAAATCGAGCATTAAATGCGCAACTAGTAATGATACAATGTAATAATACCTTGATACATTCTTGACACCGTATATCTTGCATTAAGCCTCCTGCAGACACACGCGATTAATCGTGCGGGGCGACATGTCGCGGTCCATTCGCAGTATATTTATGGAAATTAGCTTGGCTCGTTGTCGCAGCGCGATTAATCGCGTGTGTCTGCAGGAGGCTTTACGTGCGAATGTTCGTCAGTCAGGAAGGTAGTACTGTAATGTAATGCTCAGAGTCGAATCTGTTTGTTACATTACACGCAAATGCTTCTGGTGCAAGAGCATCTTTAGTAATAGGTGAGTTTTGAAGATTTTGTCATCAATTTGGGGTCTGTATGGTATAATAATGACTTGTTTAAGCACAGAAAGTCTCAAAAAATATGCTACAAATAAATTTAATGCTAAAATTAAACTTAGCAATTATTTTTCGCGTCATAAACACCTAGACAACATTAACTTTATTAAATTAAATAACAAAACCAGATATTTTCGTCGGCAATTGTTGAATTTAATCATCTTTTGCCCATTATTATATTTTAGTTTATTTCAGTCTGTAGATATGAAATAAAAACGATTTCTTAAAGGTCAATTCAATTACAAGTCTAAATTCGAACACAACTAGGTTTTATTTTGCTTATGAACGCCTTTGCCGTCAAATCATATTCATGCCAAGGAATAAAAAGAAAGTCACTACGAAAGTTTAAGGCCAGGCAAAACCAGCCTGTCATTACTGAAGCCTTATTTTTTCTTCAATTAAGCCATTACAAGCAGTTTTTGAATGTGCAAAAAATACTTTTGAGCAAAAACTGGAAGGAAACTAAGCATTTAGTCTTTTATTCCTTTAATTGCTGACGGATTTCCGTATATTAAAGACTCGTTTGTTAAATAAAGGTCAGAATTATTTTTGAGTTAATAGTCGTGGTAAAGCGGTATTCAGGGTTTGAGGGGGTGTTATTGTTAATCTGCCGTCAAGAAGATGAGCGATTCGGTTTCATCATTTGGTAGATAATCTTAAATGTTAATAGCCTTAGCCAAGGATAATACAAGGTGATCGTTTTGATATCGTTTTCTTTACAATTAGGTACATTGAAAACGAGCTGTCTAGCTAAGTTCTTCGTTCCTTAAACTTTTATTCCAGTTGCAAATTCTCAGGGGTAATTTTTGAACATGACGTAGTTGAATCTGTTGGAAAAAACTATTATTAACCAAAAAAACTATATTGACAACTCCATTTAAATTACTATCCAATTTGATAAACAATAACCCAAAAAAAAAACAAAACTAACAAAGATTTATTCAAAGTAGAAGCATAAACATCCACGAGACCAATATAATACAATGTTGAGAAATACCATTAAATTTCTTTAAAAATAAAACCAAAATGGAACCAAATATCGTCAGTAACAGCTCCAATACGTCAGCGAATTCATAAACATGTTACACGCGGTTCTTTCTGCTAGCAAAAATTCTGGAATATTCTGGCTTAAACCCACCGGGAGCAGTTTGACGTTCCCCCGAAACCTGCTCAAATCGACTGTTTTATTTTGATGCATATTTTGACGACGCCATACGTTTCAGTATGTATGTAGGAAATAATGGCTTCCGAGAACAATGTACTGTAACTACTGTTCTTGCGTTGTTATTTTTCTCTTGATTTTGCTTGTCAGTCAACAAAGTGTTGTCATTGTCGTAAGGTTATGTTACAGGTGATTTGATTATTTGATTTCCAAGTATAGGAGTACGTTTTAGTTCGCTGATTATTAATTAGAATTCAAAATTTTGTAGTTTTAATGAACGGTCCGATTAATACTCTTCGCTTTTCTTAATATACGATCCTGTTATTGTAATTATATACATAAAGATGTTCAGTTATTATGTAGCTTTCTGTATTTAAAAATAATAGAATTTCTTGAAATTTAACTAATATTATTTTAAACTTAGTCAGCCTTACTACAAAAACATAAACATCTGTTGAACACTTGTCTAAAAAAAGTGTGACTGCAAAACGGACCTTAATTCAACGTCATAATCTGACATTTTTTTAGACAAGTCTTCAACACACGTTTAAAAGTTTTTGTGGTACGACGGAGTTTGTTTACAGAAACGCTAAACTATGAAATGTAGTCTTGGATTTGGTTTACAGGAAATGATTGATTATTTGCTGATTTCCACTCGAAAAAAAAAATTGATAACGGTTACAAAATAATTTGTGGATCATTTTAAGTATCGATTTTATTAAGTGCCTTAAAACGAAGGCATAGGAAGGTGAGATCATACGACAAGTATTAACTTGTCGTATGATCTCATCTGACTTCAAAGTCTCGACTCTATCAAAGGAAGTAATATAAGTTATTTACCCGTAACTCGTAAAGACAAGGTTGTAAATAAATTTTATGTTTCTTCTTTGATGATCGGAGATTAAAATTATGTTCTTTGGGAAATTTTTGATAAGATCCCTTAAGGACTTGATGCAAATTATGTGAAATTTACATTTAATGTAGATTAGCTTATATTTTTTTGTAAATGGTGAACAATCTTTTATAAAAAATACTGTCACGAAAAACTGAGTAGGAGATTGAAATACCTATACAAAAAATACCAAGAAACAACTCGTCAATCAAGGCAGCAAAGTATTGAGACTAAAAAACCACATGGAAACCGTCAAATACTTCTTTAATTGACATTTAAAAATAATTTGCAGTTAGTACTTTGAAAATGGCAAAATATTTGATTAATAATGGGGACGCTGTTAACTTTCAGGCCTTACGTATTTCTTTCTTATTTTTACGTCCACAACGTTCAAATATAGAGAAACAGGGAACAAAAAAACAAAATTAAGACCTTTTACCTGTCTTCTTAAACCAAAAGCTTGAAAATAAGTAACGATAAGAATTTTCATGTGATCAAGTACCTAACCTAAATACTAATGAAAACCGAAGATTCAGAAAGTACTTGACGTAAAATAAATAAGGTGTTCTCAGATTATTTTATGTGGAAGTAAAATTTGACGTTTTTTTGTGCTCATACTAAGCCGCGAGCGAGGCCGCTCTCATAAATAATGCCTAATTCCGTGTCACTAGAAATTCCTTTATTTTTATTCAGGATTTTCGTCTGATTTTTGTTAGTAAACCTTTAGGCGAATCCTTAGGCTTTTTGCAAATTTGTCTGAAGGGAAATGTTAATATTTTTTGCTACACTTTTTTATTTATACGGATAAAATGAATAATTTATCTCATAGTACTTATGTTTGATTTACGTAGGTTATAGTATCTATTTATGACAATCTCCTTGTTGTTTGAGTTCTTTATTATGAAAATAAATATTATTTTACCACACAGATACTAAACATGAAAATTAATAGGTGCGTCCCCACAGAACGCGCAGCGTCGCGAGGCATTTTACGCGCGAAGCAGCTCGGTTGGTGTGGACGTGTCTCGGGCGAGGCAAGTGACAGCGCTGCCGCGGTCGAGCGACCGAGCGCCCGAGCCATCCAGTGTCGGCTTTTGTTTTGCTCGCGTATATTGTTTCGTGCCTCGGTCGAAAAACAATAGACGCGTCCACACAGAGTGAGCAGCCTCGCTTGTCAGTTTCCTCGCGCAGCAAATGCCTCGCGAGGCTGCGCGTTCTGTGTGGATGCACCTAATGAGGATAGACGGATGGATGTATGTTCATTACCCTCTCAAGCAAAAAGCTGAATAGATTTAGACGAAATGCGGTTTTAACCCAGGAGTAGTACAAAAATATAAAACAATTTTCATTCCAGTTCTTTTATTTCAGCTTTTTTTTTTTTGCTCCAACATCATTCTCCGTCTTATCTCCGTACAGCTAATAAAGTAGCCGCATTATAAAACCTCCTCTATCATGTAATCTCTATTGATTTTTACTCACTGAACGATTTTATGACTTCTTTGACCTTTGTGACCCCGTGATAACATTATTGCTGACCCCAAAGACCGGAAAGGTCATAAAATCTTGAATGACAGTATCGCCTCGCTTAATTGAATGCTTTCATAATTATTAATGATGAACGAGATAAAATATACAGGATGAATTTTTCAAGTGGGTGTGGATCAAAATTGACGGCATGGTTGATGCAGTGGTGTAGTGGTTGACTCCTATATAGATAGTACAATTTATAATTATGATCTGTTGTTTCGGGTCTGGGTGTTAGTGCATGCGAGTCTTAAAATATAAATAAAAAATTAACTACACAGGAGAAATTCTAAAAGTGGGGTGACGCGAAATCGAACCGTAACCATGAGGAATAGGGAAAAATATTAGAGGAATCTTGGGCCCGATTTTGATGAGAACTGAAACTATATTGTTTGATTGCTCAAGATTCAATATTATGTTAAGGCAGGAATAGTATAGTCAGCGTCAGAGAAATCTTACCCCCTTTGGTAGTGATGTCACTAACAAAAGGGGTCAGTTTTCTCTGAAGTTTACCGTACCAGTTATAGATTTTTAAACAATTAAAAAAGCACACAGCAGTTGAAAACCAGCGTCGAGCACTAGGTAGCTGCTCGACAATTTGCTGAGCTGGGCCTATTTGATGTAGCCTTGGGACACACAATGTTATCTTTGAATTTACGTTGTTGTTGTTTTTAATTTGCAATGTTTTCCTTTGTTATCATGTTCTTTTTATTGTTTTTTTTTTTGTTGTGTGTACCGGCTCTTAAATAAACGTTTTTTTCTTTCTTCGCACACAAGGAAATACCTGACACTTTTGATCCATCGTACGGATATACAAGTACCATTATGTATTTTGGTACTTCAATTGAATGACTCTCATGAAAACGTAACTCGTCCAAAACACCCAAAAGTACCTACATAAATCTTGAATACACAAAAACAAAAAAAAATATCAAGATAATTACCTAAACCCTAAAAAAAACTAGGTCGTTCGTACAAAAAAATTCATTCCCTTGATTTTTCACATCCAGAATTTTTCATTTTCTTTAAAAAGACCTCCTCTGGGGCCATTAACTAGGTAAGTAAGGCGTATAAATTAACCAGCATTCGTTCCGTTTAGACTTATTTTATGCTAAGTCTAGAAATAAAGCAAATAGACTGCATGCAGAGGTTCGTTACTTTGATTTCAATCACTGTGATTACTGTAATAGCTTCGGGACCAATTTCGTCACTTTTTAGTTTCTATTGGGAATAGAAATGTGCGGCTACTTGACCTGACTAAAGTCTATTCAAAAGTATCTTAAATGAAAAAAACAGAAGTGGATTTATAAACCTAGTAATGGTCTGAAATGAAGTTAACGCATTCTTTCATTCAGTGACTATGTACTCGTAAATTGGTACTTTTCCGGGCATGAACTTACAAACTTGTAGGTATTGTATTACAAATACCGGCATGGATCTTGAGCGCTGACCTTCACCTGCGCAGAAGTGAGTTATTAGGTCCCTTTGGTAGATGAAGTGAGGAACGGGGGCGGGGAAAGTGTAGTGCGGTGTAGTGATTGGCCCGCGTAGCGTGCCGTAGCGCATCGCGTCATAGCCGCCACTCGGGATTTGTTGTTTTGTGAGTTTTATTTGTTTTATTGTGCGTTTCATTTGTCGATAAGTGTACGATGCGCAAAGCGATCCCCACTCTAACGCCGAGCGCTCAAGAACCGTGCCGGTAACTGTATGCTTTGGTATAATTATTCGTATAATATTTTTAACACATTTGTAAACAGATCTTCTTTTACATAATTTATTTCTAAAGTGTTTTCATACAAATATGATGAAAAGAAAAATTGTTTATTCAGGTATGCATAGTGCACTTAAAAGGCCAAGGAACGAATTCTGTAAAAAACATGCAAATAAGCTTAAAGTGTTTGCTGATGGTACACTTACCTTCAAAGCATATTTTTCTTTACTTGCTTTATTTCGTATAAAATGCGGTGCTAGCTAAAATATTTTGAGAAATCATTTTCCATTTAATATCTTTTATAATTTTTTTTTGTTATCGTTGCCCTATTCTAAGAATTTCTCCTGTATCGTGGGTATGTTTACAAACATAATTATAAACTCATACACAATTACCCAGACCCACAATAACTACTCGTAGATCATACAAATTATTTGCTCCGTGCAGGAATCGAATCTACGACACGCAGCGCCGCAGTTTAATCGCTCAGTCACTTCGCCAATAGTGCCGTCAAATTCTTCGGAAGTAGGTAGGTAAGAATAACACGGAACCCTAAATTACAAAACAATTTATGGCTCATATTCCCTACAGTAATTCACTCGGGTCGATTTCCTAATTTTGTGAGCTCAAACCCGAGTTGATATACCTACCTTTATCCCTATTTTTTTTTCTCCTGTATCCCTACTTTCAAATAAATTGTTATAAAAAATAAAGTTATAATGACTTACCGACGACGGAGAGGTACATCCTGTGCCCGATAGGAGGCGTGGTACCGACTTGGCACTCATAGATGCCTGAGTCGCGACGCTGCGGAAACCGAATCTGCAAGAAAATATAAAAATAAGTACCTACATCTTTTGTCTATAGAAACTGAACAAAAAAAAAACAAAATGGCGGAGCAGCATAATAAGGGGATTGATTTTTTTTCTGTAACTAAAAAATAAAGGGTAGTGGTAATTAGAAAATAAAACATTTGAATTTTAATAATTCATACGTCATCCCACTTTGGGCAAAGGCCTCTCCGAATGGGGTGCTAAGACAGGAAACCTCCACGTGCGCCCGTGGACTGGAGTTCCCTCTCGGATACGTCCGGGAGGAAGACCAGTTTTTCGGGCCGGTGCACCCTGGGATGCGGGCAAAAACTCTTCCTTAGGCACTGTGTGCCTAAGGGGTTTCTTTGCCCGTATGCGAATAGCCTGTCGGGTGGACGCTCCAACGCGTGTCCCTCTGTACAGCAGAGGGCACAGCGGCGGAGCGGGCTTGCGGACGGTGAGTAATGGGTATGCTCGCCGTCCGACAAAGGACCAAGCCCGGGTCGGTGGCGCGTCGTGTTTCACGCGTCACCGACGGGGCCCCTTATGGGGCCAAATGCCTGCCGGGGTCGCGGATTTTTCTTAATCCAGGATATCGTGGCCCCGGAACGTAAAGGGCATCCGAAGGAACACGGGTGGATTTTAGTCAGTAAGAGTCTGACAGTCCCTTCCGCCCCACCCAGGGCGGGAGGACTCATTTGATGATTTTGCCATCCCAAAAAAAAAGGCCTCTCCGAATGACTGCCAGTTTTCACGATTCTGGGTCAAAGTGGACCACGGATTGTTGAATTTTAATAATCACGAAAAGAAAATCATAAATATCAAAAAAACCGACTGTGGCAAAACTAAATTGATAGATTATATTCTAATAATATTGACTACTGTCACAAATACTGTTATGATTTGAATTAATTGACAGTTGAGACTGTTCAATCGATCTTATTTCACTGGCTGAACTTTCATTTAGATACGAAAAAGCTTGACCTTATAAAACGTTGGTATAATAACTGGCGACTAAGAGATTACGTCACGATGAGCAGTTTTAGTGCAAGCTGCAGAAAACGATCTGCTGTGATGATTAATGCCTTAGCTCTGTTTAGGAAAGGAAAAGAGGTTAAGTTCTTTAAACTGAAAAAAAAACCCTGCTGATTTTGCTCTATATTCTACTTATTTCGTTTGTATTTCATAAAACAAAAAAGTAGACACAATCTTGTATACCGTAGAAAGAATCGCAAATCTAATTTGGGTAAAATGCCATCTAAAAATAAAACATTTTTGGATGGAGTACATTTCCCATTTTCTTAATAAAACCAACAGATTTTATTCTTAGTCATCGTAAAAAAAAACAATGTTATATGAGAAGGCACATTTTGACCTAACCACACTTCATGAGATAAGCCGAGGGGGCGGGAGTGGGCGAGGGTGACAACATTTTAACCATTTTCGGGACACTGACATGACGTCAATCTAACAAGGTCGGGGATGACGTCAACCATGACTTTGTGTCACATAATTTAGTTTACAGATTGTCTTTTATTTAACAAACTCGTTGTTTATGATTATCTCATTTTTATAAAACCTAATGATAATGCTTGCAACAAGCATGAAATTAAGGCCATGCTAAACAGAGAGCTGGCTTCATCATCATCGGCCTATAAATGTTCCCACTGCTGGGACACAGGTCTCCTCTCTGAGAGAGGGAGTGGGCCATAATCCACCACGCAGGCCTAGTGCGGGTTGGTGGATGTCACATGTCTTCGAATTTTTGGTTCTAGGACATGCCGGTTTCCTCACGATGTTTACCTTCACCGTTTTGAGAGCAGTGGTGATGAAATAAATTACACAAAGTAATGAATTGAGCTGGCTTGCTGTTTGGCAAATCCTTTACACTGAAATTGGGTCTGGTTTTTCTATTCATAGAGGTAAAAAAATATCCCAAGGAGACATAACGGTCGCGGGACTAACGAATACCGTCATCCCGGAACGTAAAGGGCTATTGAAGGACACCGAGGATTTTAGTCAGTACAAGTCTGACAGTCCCTCCTGCCCTGCCTTGGGTGTGAGGACTCATTTGATGATCGGAGACATAACTCGGAAAATAAGTATCCTATTTATAGCACTCCGCTCATGGTCTATCTCAACAGCCGGGAAAAATGAAATCACGAAGGCCTGTCAAGCAATTTTCACATTTTTTATCATTTTTAGGATTAGGCATTTCAGGATGCTGACGTGACGTCAGCGTGGCGTCACTCTCGCCCTTGTATAGCATTATTTAGTTTACAGAGTATCTGTTATTAAACGAGGTATATGATTATCTTAGTTCTGAACTAGTAAAGCTAGCAATTAATGTTGAAAATTGGGCAACATTTCATAGTCAAAACAGATTATCAAAACTTTTGCTCAATGTTGGACCAAGAGAAGTTTGAAAATGATCTCATGCATACCTAGGGGGATAAAAATATACTATATCTTAATTCAGAACAAGGATATTCGGCGCAGAACCAGAGTCACCGACATAGCTCGTAAAATTGGCAAGTTGAAGTGGCAATGGGCAGGCCACACCGCTCGTAGAACTGATAACCGATGTGGAGGAAAAGTTCTCGAGTGGCGTCCATGGACCGAAAGACACAGCGTAGGCAGGCCTCTCACTAGGTACACCGACGATATCGTGAGAGTCACGAGAAAGCAATGGATGCAAGTGGCGAATTGTCGCTCAGCGTGGTGGTCTTAGGGGGAGGCCTATGTTCAGCAATGGACGTCTTCCGGCTAATGATGATGATGAAGTCTTAATTCAGGACATGGCATGGCAGTCGGTTGAGGAGTTTAGTTTTGTCAAATAAGCTTATAACAGAGAGGTATCCCACCTCTTCTGTTGCCTCAACCTCTTTACTTTAAGATATATTTATTGTTTTAATAATTAGTAAAAAATCATATTTCGAATTTTATTCTGTCATTCATTCATCTTCAATTCTTTTTTGATCAGTGCAATTTTACGATGCCTTGCAGCAGCTCCTGTGCTGACATTTTCTTTGCTAACTTATGTATTTAGATTTTAAATTGTTACCTCTGCAGGTCTTTAGGACCATTACATAATACTAAATTGTTGTATTTCTTTGTTAATAGGGTTCTACCTTTGGAGCTAAGAAAATAAACATACTAAACCTTGTAGTGGCTACTTATTTCACTGTCCTATTACCCTACTGTCCATATTTATTTGCGGCATCTCGGCCTTTGGGACAGGCCGAATGCTACAAGCTTACTTTCAAGTATTAGCTAGAATGTCGAATTTTGGGATAGAGGATTTAATTGTAAAAGAACTTTCACTGGATGGTTACGGAGAGGAAGTAGAAGATTTGATAGACCAACGGGCAGTTAGGTGGATCACTTTCACGAGTAGAACATAGCCAAAACCAGCGAAAGTGAGGACAAAATAAGTAGAAAATTTAGGACGCCTATACTCAGTAATGAGTGGAATAGCTACCAATTAATTAATTAATTAAATTTACGTCGATCTGGATGACGACGTCCCATGAATAGCATTATTTAGTTCACATATTCTCTGTTATTAAACGCGATTTCTAATTAATTTACATTCTAGGAAACTTGTAAAGCTAACGTAGTAATTACGCTGAAAACAGCGCAGCGTTTAAATGTGGACAATTGTTTATGACATATTATTATGGCTGTTGCCCCGTTTCTTCGTCCCAGTGTAGGTCAAAAAGTATCCCACACAACGTACGGCAATGGGATAAAAATTATCCTACGTTATAATGTATGAACTCTGTTACAATAAAAGTAATCATGACAATGTCACTTTCACATTTTCAAATACATTTTAGGACTAGGCATTTTCTATATTCGGGATAATAATGTTGAAGCGAATGATTATACCCCCAACCTTGAACTGTATACAACAGAACATATTATTATCTGTTCGCTCAGTGTAATATCTCGTATTATGCGAGGTATTTGATTATCTTATTTCTGGGAAACTACTGAAGCTAGCAATTAAGTTCTTCGTAAAATTGGACATGTGAAACGTGTCACTGACAGTTGTTTGTGTCATAGTAAAAGGCTCAATTGACACTGTGACACATCATGCTTAATTAAATTGAAAGCTACGAATCCATTTTCATTGAGATTCAAGTTTTTTTACGGTACCCTATAGAAATGGCTTGTTAGGTATTTTTTCAATCTACATAACTTATTTTTTTTTTATTCGGAAAGAGTGCACTAAAACATAGGCAATTTTACAGCAACAATACTAATTGAATTAGTCCGTCAGCTTCAGTTTTGAATAAATAATGAACACGTAGTTTTTCATTCGTTTATCGAATGCATATCAAAGATATAACGCATACGAAATTCGAGAGTGGGGGCTCGTGACGTCAGATGAAGTTAAAACTGTACTTGTTTGTGACGTTTTGCTAATTTTAAAAGTGTCCTGTCTTCGTCAATTTTGGTTTACGAGAGAAAAGAAAAAATACGTTTCAAAAAATATTTTTTGTTAAACATTAGTTTTTTTTTCTTCTGCCTTGTGAAATTTGCACGCGTAAGTTGACAAAGGTTTTGTCGACGAAAGAATCGACAAAATATAGAAAGATTTCTATCGTTCTAATCATGGCAATGACTATTTTTCAGTCGTTTATGGGTTGTGCCCTGTGGTTGTGCCAGACTCCAACTAAAACATGGTGAATTGTGTAGAAATATTTATATTCTTAGCACAGTATAAATATTCATGCTACGCGTGCTGATGCCATATTATAGCTAGGTACACCTATTAATTTAATTTTAGACATTAAAAAAATATATTTGTCCAAAAAATAAATAAATTAAAAACAATTGACGAAGATACAATGCTTCTAAAAATCACAAAACGTCACTCGGTCGGTATAATTTTACAGACGTCATGACGTCACAAGCCCTCACTCCCGAATTTTGAAGCATTTTATCTTTGTCAATATTGTATGATTTAAAAAAGAAAAATTACGAGTGCATTATTTTCAATATTTTAGCGGACGGGCTTAACAGATTTTCAATTTATTTATGCAGTAAGCTATAATATTGTTATTTTGAACAGATTTATGATGATGAGAAACAAACATCATACAGCATTGTAAGTATTAACAGGAGTGTAGTGAAATAGACTGTTGAACTGTTGTCGTGAACTAACCTTCAGTATCCAGTCCTCAGTATGAGGGTTGTGCACACTGATGAATCTCTGGTCTGACGTGTACGTCATCCTCCCTGACGTCAGCAGGTGGATGTCACGATGTCGGATCCATGATACCTAGGAATGAAAAGAAAACAATTTAGACCAGTGTTTCCCAAATGCTGTTCTGCCATGGCCCAGTAATTTTTAAACTGCTCCTTCGTGATCCACTTAATAGTTTTAAACATAAGCTGGTTTCGTTAGGTAAAATAATATTATAGGTACATTTATTAATAGTAAACTTTGGTATCGTCTATTTAATCACTAAATCATGTGCGAATTATGGAGCTGCTGCTTATTTTTTACTAAAAGAAAAACAAGACGGGAGTGTTACGACCCGGTATTTTATTTTATTGGCCCGGTATCGGGTCGTGACCCGGCAAATGGGAAACACTGATTTAGAATATGGCTCATATTATTATTCTTAGCTGTTGACGTCTTCTTTTTGAAAGTAATTTAATTAATCACAATCTAAAACTAAAATTATAAATAGGTAAGTAATTATCACACAACAGTACCCTTAGCACGAGTTTTCACTCTTTTACTTTACAGCGTCTTTCCAGTATTTACAGCGTTTCTTGTATGAAAAAATGGAACAGCGCCTCTGGTGTGCGAAGAAGGAACTATTTTTTTTCCTTGAAAATTGTCAATTTGAAGTTGTCAAAGTTCCAGTTTACTTTACGTCTCAAATACTGAAAACTCGTGCTCAGGGTACAGGTATTCGTTTTTCAAGTTTAAATAAATAAATATACCTAATTTCCTCATATTTTTATAAAACCTGACAGGACTTAACGCAAATCATTGTTATCAGCAAAAAGCCTTTTCATGAGCCACAATTTATTTTTTCACAATAACAGCAATTTGTTATTTTAACAAAAAGTTCGTTTACAGTGTTGTAATCCACGTTTTAGATATTTTTGTTGTGAAAATCTCTGTGGGATTGCCTTTTGTATGTATCGGATAGATAAGTGAGTTATTTTGTTCAATTTCGCTCGGCTCCGAATTGTTTTTGATTGCTAGGTACTCCATAGATTCGAAATTATGCTTGACCTGGATTTATGGATGTATCAGTATCCACTTTTGTTTCTGACTGCAGAATTTGTTCTACATTCTTTAAAACTATTTTATGTTGAAAATGTCTACGGTTCTCTAACCGGCCAAATCTTTAGGTATTGCCAACCACTTATGCAATTATTTTAACCTGCAAACAAAATAATAATATAATAATAATATTCCACAACTATCACACAACGCCATCTAGTCCCAAGCTAAGCAGAGCTTGTGTTATGGGTACTAGACAACTGATAAACATACTTATATATTTCTAAATATATACATATTATAGATAAATTACACCCAGACACAGAACAAATGATCGTGCTCATCACACAAACATTTGTCCTGGGTGGGAATCGAACCCACAACCTCCGGCATAGCAGTCAGGGTCACTAACCACTAGACCAACAGGCCTGTCAAAATGGGTAACCAAAAGTCATAAAAGATTTTCTACTCCTTATATGATTACGACACAATCATCACTTTTAGCTTTCACACGGAAGCTAAAAGCGATTATGTAAAAATACACATTTATAAATATATTTCTATGTTTAGAAAGGCAAAACTTTTAACATAATGTTACATTGTTATCACATTAACTTCTGAAATTAATAAAGTTTCGTGTTTCATGTCTAAAATAAACTCAAACAACGCCTGTTTTCATTTCGGCAAATCTGCTATCAAATCTAAAAAAATATATAATATTATTATTTAACAAAAAGAACGAAGTCATGGTTATATTTTATATTCCAAGAAAAAAAAAAACTTGAATAACGAATATACGAAGCAATTAATTGAACCAAAATTCCAATTTAAAAATATACCCAGGTATTTAGAACAACTTGTGTTTTTGATATTGAAAAAAAAAACAAGCTTAGATTTTGAATCAAAATAAACGTAAAAAAGCACAATAATTAATTATTTCAAATCATGAAGAAAGTAAGACTTTTTTGTAATTAATCAGTGTCATCGCACCGCGATTTAAAGCTTAAAAATATTATTATATTCCGTGACAAAGTGACAAATGTGATGTTTTTCTTTCCTCTAAAAAATAGCCATCATTTCTTAATTCAAGCGTCAATTGCTCTAAATAGACGGTTTGAAGGTAGTATGGTATACCAATAAAACAGACGAGTATTGATTATTTTACAACAAAATTAAATTAAACGTTCGTACAATAACTGTTGAGGAGTACTATCAAGAACTGACAATACTGTTTGCAGGATTAGGTAATGTTTATCATTAAAAATATATCACTTTTTTTTAATTTTTATCTCACGCGGTCACCGAGAACTTAAACGTTTCCCCTATTCAAGGAATTTCTCCCGCGTTGTGGGTGCGTTTATCAATATAGAAACTCACATACACAAAGACCCAGACCCAAAACAACTACATGTACTGCAAACTGTTTTAAAATTCAGCTGCAAAAGTTAACTATTTATCTATACATATATAATAAAGCTCCTTCTGAAGCAGTCGGGTTAAAATTAGACTAACTACTTAGGTATCTTTATAAAGGAAGAAATATATTCTCTTGCTATACAGACTTAAGTGTCAAAGGATTTAAATTAGTGAAGGAACAAATGGCTGCGTTTAATATCTCTTGAAACTAAACGAATTCATTTGTTTCTCTGGCTTGCTTCCTAGGACAATTATTTTACGAGTCAAGGCAAGAACACCCGCTCCCGTATAAGAACATTAAATCAGGATTCTAATATGGAACATCCAGTAGAATTGCTCTACCATGCTGCGGGGTGAGACGGAGTGGGAACCGGTCGCGCGCCTCCTTCTGCGAAGCAGTCATGCTCGTGAAGGAGGAGGCGTGCCGAGTGAGGGAGAGGACAACGTCCTCCCTCCACCTCAGCCGCAGTGATAGACGCCCACGCCGCCGGACGTCGGCAGACGATCTCCGGTCACCGTAGGCGGGGGCATGCGGGCGGCGAGTAATGGGCAACGCGCGCCTCAAAGAGCGTCAGCACGCTGACGGGGTCCCTCTTTAGAGGTCCAAAACCTGCTGGGGTCGCGGGACTTATCAAATTACCGTGATCTCGGAACGTAAAGGGCTACTGAAGGACACCGTGAATTTTAGTCAGTACAAGTCTGACAGGCCCTCCCGCTCTGCCCTGGGTGGGAGGACTCATTTGATGATTTTACCAAGCTAAAAAAAAAAAGTGTTCGACAAAAACGGGAAACCGTGAACCTGGAACGTTAAAGCTATCGAAGGAACACGGATTGGATGGATGGACTTTAATCAGTATGAGTCTGACAGTTCCAGCCGCTCCACCTCGTGTGGGAGGACTCATTTGATGATTTAAGTTACTAAAAAAAAGGTACGGCAGTGCTTTAGGCATTTTCTTTTTGTCATTATGTACTTAGTATTTGCTCTTGTGTCTTTACAAATATTTAAACTCACCTAAAAAAATCAAATCATTTTTCTAATTATGCCATCAAAAGGCACCTTTTATTATTCTTATTTAATCTGTGTTTATTACTCTTGACTTTAGTCGAGGTCAGAAATGACAAAGACAAAGTCTTACGTGTGTGTCCACACTGGAAGCCTAGCGCAGTGGCGGGCGTGATCGGTGTCCACACTGCCGATCAAGCGTTTGTTTTTGTTGCGGTACCGCGCTAGGCTCACAGTGTGTTTAAGCACTATGATAGAGCGAGATCACACAAAAGCAGTACTTTTGAAACTCCTAAGTTAAAATTAGAAGAAATGGGATGGTCTTTACACAAAACACACGAACATCTATTTATAAGGGGTGCTATTTAAAACGGCTTCTCTTTAATAGCATTCTTGTCCACTAAAAAACTACATTAGCCACAAAATTACTAAGTCAGCCACGAATCAGAAAATGTACAAAAAATAGGCCAAGCCCAGGCGTATTCGACGGAGCCCTGCTGGGCGGGACTCCTATTTCTGTCTGCAACGTAGCCAAACGAAACCTAAAACACACAAACTAAAATTGTTGCCAAATTGTAACATTTGTGACTGAGTTAATAATTTAGTAGATAAGTTAGTAATTTTGTGGTTAAGATAGTAATTTTGTAGTTAAGTCAGTAATTTTTTGGCTAAGTTTGTAATTTTGTGGCTCATTTTATTATTTCCTATTTAATTAAAAGTATACTCACTGTTCTATTCCCAAGATCATGTACCCTGCAGTTGAGTTGCGCTGTCTTCCCGACCAAGGCCGTCACATTCTTGGAGTGAGGGACATCGAAGCGAGGCCCCCGCTGCGTTAGTCCAAGGTCTACGTCAGTATAGTCCAGTTCTTGCACACCGTCGGTTCCTAGACCGTTTGTGTTGTCTGTGCAACCTGTGGACAAAAAAGTAGGCTATAATAAACAGCAAAAGATATTTTTTAAAGAAACGAAAAATTCAGTTGCCAGCAGGGCTCGAACCTGCGTCTTCTGGATAGGTACTCCAGACGCCTTAACGAACTCGGCCATCGCAACCACTACTCACAAAGCTGAATTTCTCGTTTCCTTGTTTTTTGAACGCTGTTTACACGTTGCGCCATCTATTGGTAGTGTTTCAAACTACTTACCAACCAACACGTCTGATATTGCAATTAAATCAATTTTGTATTAGATAACGACTTCTAACCTAAAGTTATATTTATATACGTGCGCCTGCGTCGCGTCTTCGCAAAGATATTTTTTAAAGAAAACGAAAAATTCAGTTGCGAGCAGAGCTCGAACCTGCTCGCAGACCTGAACCTGAGCTTATCTAGCGTATCTAGTTCTGACAGTCTAAGCAGGGTATTGTGGTTTTAGAGCACAATGAAAGAACAGGATAGTTTTCTGCAATGTCGCTTACAGTCCCTAAGATAACCTTCTTTAGATTCCGCATAGAGGTCAACTTAAGCGCGCCACACATCAGTGTTTTATAGAATTGCCACCACACTAAGCGAAATGACCCATTTGATGATTCTTAAAATCAACAAAAAAAATATGCATTCTTAAATACCAAGTCTTCTTTTCCTTTCGTAATTCATTATTGTATGCAATTAAAGAGAGTATAAGCCAAGTGTTTCCCTATGGAAATAAGCAGAACAGTGCATTTGCGAAAACAAGTTCAGTTTGTCAAGAATAACTTGTACCTTGTCCCCTTAACTTTTTAAGCCACTGTTATAAATACGTATTTATTGTGAAACTCAAGGGACAAAAGGAAAAGTTCTTAGCCGTTTGTAACCACGATGATTAATTTAAAATCCCCAGAGTTTTGAAACTCGCAACAGATTTTTTTTTTCAAATTTTCTTTATGGCGACAAATAGGTAAATGCAAAAAGTATGTTACTTATAAAACTCATCACGTTGCGAGGTTGAGGCCAAGTCAAGTTGGAGCCACTTAAGTCACAAGAACGAACCGAGAAGTGGCTCACTCTTTGTTCAAAGTTCACTTCTTCTTGTTTTAGTGATGTGAGCGTGAGTTTAAAATGATTCATTGATATCGAGTTGCTATAATTATGTGAACATAAAAATGTTTAAAAATATTCTGTTATAGTTTATCTTTTCAATGTCATAACAATTCAGATAAGACAAAAATAATGTTAAAAAAGTGGAACTTCGTGACGGGCGAAAATTGCAAATTCCAGAAGGATAAACCCATTAAATCAATTATAATAAACCTTGCAAAAAGAGTCTAACCTAAATTCCTTATTCAAATACAGCCACGTCTTAAAAATAACTCACTTCTACTCGACTCGACTCGACTAAACTAAACAGTATTCAAAGCACATCACTACGCTTCGAATTCAAAGTATGTTTTTCTGAAGTAGGTGGGTAAGTATCTAATTATTTGAGTTCGTTCACGTCCCAGCTCTAAATCTTAGTTTGTTACACAAAGAAAATTTAATATGTAAATTACATTTTAATGAAGAGATGTCGTTGAATAGTGTACTTACTTGGTACCTAGTGGTACTTTGTCATAACTCTTTCGTTAACTGGTACCGTGGAACTTTAGATATAGGTTTTAGGTACAGAAAACTATTAAGTGTGGTCTTAAAGTTGGCAACGTTGCAAATATCTGTCAAAAATATCGTTGAGGCCGAATTTTCGTTAAATGATTAAATGAAAATTCAAATTTAGAATAGAATGAAAAGTTTGACCTTGTCGAGCATGACTGCGATGGCTTACTTGCTAAAGCGTCTGGTATATTAAATCAGAAGTTAGCAGGTTCAAGTCTTGCTAGCAATCTAATTTTCTGCCTATTATATACAAGAAAATAGTTATAGGAATTAAACCATTTTATTCATCAATTATAATGAGTGAAAGGTACATGTCAAAATCCCATTTCTTCTTCTTAGCGGTATGTCCACAAAGGTTAGTATCCAATACTGGCCCTTATCAGATCTTAATTGGGGTCGGCGCAACACGTTTTCTTCTTCCATTTTCCCCTGTCAGACTTCGCGACATCATTCACTCTTTTTTTCTAGCATATCATTCTTCACACAATCGATCCATTTTTTCCTTGGTGTTCGTGTTCTTTTCCATCCACATTCGCTCTGTTTTATTGAATAAAAATTGCAGAAACAATTGGATACACTTCGGAACGATTTGGCCACTTTATTTCCGCACGAAAGGTCACTCATCGGCCTACCCTTAAAAACAACGTTCTATATTCCCTGAATCATCTGAATAACAACCCGTGGGTGAAAGATAGGTGACTAAGCAATTATAGTAGCAACCTTTTTCACTTACATTTAACGGGTTCCTACTTATTTAATACGTTGAGATAGAGTCCAAGGGTGGTCATTATAAACATTTACAAACAAGTTAATAAATAAATTATGTTCTCTTTAAAAAAAAGTTTTTATTGATAAAAAAATACTTGCGATAGACAAAGTACTCGTCAAGACAAATCAAACGAGTCTAAACTTGGTTGGCAGTGTACATTACAGAGTTCCTATGGTCACCTTCCAGCTCCATCATCAGATCAGCTCCATGTCGTTATAACATTGTCACGCGATATACACATACGTGCAAAATTTCAGCTCAATCGGGAACCGGGAAGTGGTGGTCCGGGAAAAACTTGCAAGATTTGATTACAGGTGAAACTAAATAAAAGCTTATAAACATAAAAACCTTTTTCATCAAATGAGTCCTCCCATCTTTGGTGGAGTGAAAGAGATTATCAAAATTGACTGATTAAAAACTGTTAACATAAAGCATAGACTGGGGCTTCCCTAACCAAACGTCAAATAAAATAGCCTTGTATACTTTTTAGAAGAAGAGAAAAATAATTAGAGGCAATATATCTAGGTCTTTCAGGAAAGATAAATGTATGTTAAGGATAGAGCCATGCCCTATGTATATGTTTAAAACCAACATGTTAATGGTGCCCTTCAATAAAAAGACATCATTACTATCAGCCTATATGAATGTTTCCACGGCTGGGGCATAGGCCTCTTCTCTGGGAGAGGGAGTGGGCCGTAATGCGCTAGTGCGGATTGGTAGATGTCACATGTCTTCGAATTTTTGGTTCTAGGTTTCCTCACGATGTTTTCCTTCACCGTTTTGAGAACATTGGTGATTAAATAAATTACACAATGTAATGCGCCTGGCTGGGCTCAAATCCATGACCTTCAACTCATAAGATGTGGCCGATACCACTGGGCCGCCACTGCTGTGAATTGTTTTATTCTACTCAATAAAAACCGGCCAAGTGCGAGTTGGACTCGCGTGAAGAGGGTTTCGTACGATGTTACCTATCACGTTTTTTTTTTAATCTGACCCAAATTAGTACGCACAATATTGAGTGATTTACCATGTTATTTTAATATCATGGACTTCTTATAGGTTTTCCTATAATCTATAAGTAGAAAACTAATTTCTGTATTTTTTTTTTAATTTAGGTTCAGTAGTTTCGGAGATAAGGGGGGGGGGGAATGGTCAAATTTCGTCTATTTTCTTGAATAACTTGGAAACTATTTATTTTAAAATTACATTAAAAATATATTTAAGATTGTCTTAACAAGACCTTTCATTTGATATGTCACACGATGCAGTTTCAATTTTTTTTTAATTTTCCCCTTCCATCCCAAAAATTACCTCCCATATACAGATATGGACTTCTTATAGGTTATCTTATAATCTATAAGTAGAAAACTAATTTCTGTATTTTTTTCAAAATTTTAGGATCAGTAGTTTCGGAGATAAGGGGGGGGGGAATGGTCAAATTTCGTCTATTTTCTTGAATAACTTGGAAACAATTTATTTTAAAATTACAATGAAAATATATTTAAGATTTCTCAACAAGACCTTTCATTTGATATGTCACACGATGCAGTTTTCAAATATTTTTTTAATTTTCCCCTTACCCCCAAAAATTACCTCCCATATACAGATATGGACTTCTTATAGATTTTCATATAATCTATAAGTAGAAAACTAATTACTGTATTTTTTTCAAAATTTTAAGTTCAGTAGTTTCGGAGATAAGGGGGGAGGGGGAATGGTCAAATTTCGTCTATTTTCTTGAATAACTTGGAAACTATTTATTTTAAAATTACAAAAAAATACATTTAAGATTGTCTCAACAAGACATTTCATTTGATATGTCACACGATGCAGTTTTCAAAACTTTTTTTTTCATTTTCCCCTTCCCCCCGAAAAATTACCTCCCACATACAGTTTCATCTATTCACGTCACACCTCTGTGCTTGGGTCACAGGAATTGATATGTGTCCCAAATTTCAACCCAATCGGTCTAGTAGATTCGGCGATAATTGACTGTAAGCGACAGACAGACGGACACACGAGTGATCCTATAAGGGTTCCGTTTTTGTATTCGGACGTACGGAACCCTAAAAAGTATAATAAAAAAAGACGACGATCCATTCTACATCCACGAACATTAGAAATTGTATTCGCTAAATAAAGCAAGAATTCACTATACAATGTCAGCGTAACATACTAAAAGTACAATAGGAACCAACATTGTCGGGGCGTCGCGATAAATATCATGGTACAAAGTTTAATATCGAAGACAGTGGCGCTATCTGGCGCACAGTTTTGTCTTCGTAATATTATGACATTATGGCTGGCAAAGACAACTATTGTTTGTTTTGAGTTATGGAACTAATTTTCTGGGCAAGTTCTGAAGTTGCTGCAGTTGATATTTTTTGGAAGATTTATTTTACACTTTGTAGTCGATAGTTAAGAAGTGGTTTTATTGTGAAACTGTTTCATGGCCTATATGAAGTTTTCTTATTGAAACTCTTTTGGATTATAATCAATAATACATGGTGATATTTAATTAGTAACAATAGAATACCATGTTATTATTATCTACTTGTTCTTTGTTCAGTTTAGTTTATTAGTTTTGTTATAAACAAAACATGATGTTGAGTAGTTGGAGAAATAGCTATCCGATCAAAGCCCAGGTCCAAATCGACAGCGCGTTTGCCATGCATGCCTAAAAGAGCTGTCAGCAAACTGATGGAGCCTGGTAGGGTCAAATGCCTGTCGGGCTTCCGGGAATGTCTCAACATGGCGGTTTTTAGTTGGTCAAGTCTGACATTCCCTTCCACTTCACCCAAAGTTCGAGAATTTGATGATTTTTTAACCCAAAACCAAAGTAGTTTAAAAACAAAAAGACGAAGATATGCATAGCTAAAAGTATTTTTTAAATATTTATTGTCTGTCATAGTCTGTGAAATATACTTGTGTAAAAACGAACACGGTCTACAAGTTTTACTGACTTGGCATAAGAACAAAACGAATTAGCTTCCACATCTATCTCAATGAGAATAAAACACTCAAAATGTTGACTGATACAATTCCCCTGGTCACTGCCCAAAGGTCTCGCTTCCAATTAGTAGTCCCGACATTATACCATCGCTTATTGCACCTTCATAACAATTCTCTTAATTAACGTTTCCATCTGACAAGGTTATATCCCTTGATCCCTCTATCCCGGCGGATCGAACGTTCCAAATCTCACACAATTGTCTCTAGGATATTTAGCTTAAGTTTGCGCCGCCATTTTTTTTTCGTGAAATATAAAGAGAAATCTTGTTGAAATGTCGGTTAATGGGAGCGGGTCTTGATTAAAATGGATCATGACAAAATGTAATTTGGCTCTTCGAATAATGTTGCGTTATCTTACCATCTGCCCATTTTGTGAATTCGTCCGGTCTTCTTTTGTTTGACCTCTTAAGTTTTTTTTTTCTGGTAGTGGCTATATTTTTAATTGGATTGATGTGACGTCCCCAGAGACAAAAAAGGAGATACATTTCTCAATTGTATAAACAGACAAATATTCAATTATGCTGATAACACAAAATATAATACAGATCTTAGTACAAAAACCATTTTTTGAGTCGTAAACAAACCGAAAACAGATTCGACTGGCAGATAGTTCAGCAACAGCAGCGTATTTGCGCTATAAGACAAACACTGACTGCAATAGTGAGGTTCTTCAGAAAGTTAGAGTGCGTAGTACTCGCCACCGGTGTCTATGCTTGTATGACCAGAAATATGGACGCAGATGAGACGCAAAATAGTACTTGAGGATTGTAACAGGTGGCGCTCTCTCTTTTGTTTAATAAATTATTTGCTATATGAATAGGTGCAACTTATACTAATATTATAAAGCTGAAGAGTTTGGTTGATCGCGATTATGTCAGGAACTACTGGTTCGAATTGAAAAAATATTAGTTGGATAGCCCATTTATCGAGGAAGACTGTATAGGCTATATAATATTACGTTACGACTAATATGAGGCGAACAGCTAGAACAGTGAAGCAAAATATCGTGAGAAAACCTGACCTAGAACCAAAAATTCAAAGACATTGTGCCAATATGTATTGTGCCAATCTGAATTATAGCCATCTCCTAGACAAGGCCAATGTCTAAGCAGTGGGAACGTTATAGGCTGATTGTTTATATGTTTTAACTATTTCAGTTTTATCTCGTGGCTAAATAATAACAGCCGCACAGGCCGATCTTCCGGGTTAAGCCACGCTTGCCGTGGTTGGTCTGTGGATGGTTGACCATCTGTCATAGCGAATTTCCTCCGTGCCTCGGAAAGCACATAAAGCCGTTGGTCCCGGCTGTCATTTGTAGATCTTTGACAGTCGTTAATCACAGTCAGAAGCTCGAAAGTCTGACAACCAGTCTTACCATGGGGTATCGTATTTCCCAGTTACTGGGTTGTGGAGGTCCGATAGGCAGTCGCTCCATGTAAAATACTGATATTCAGCTGTATCTAGTTTGACTGGAAGCCGACCCCAATATAATTGGGAAAAGGCTAGGGAGATGATGATGAACTATTTCAGTACAAACCCACCGTTATCCCTGTTCACATTTCCACATCACTCAATAGTGAATCAAACCCCTAAGCATGTAGACGTGTCGTTTCTGAAGCCCTCAGGCTAATCGTTCCCTTTTCTCCTCAAGTGAGCGCCCTAAATGCTCACTCTCCCCCGGAAACGGGGTACAGACCCTTCGCGAACCTACATTATGTACGCACATTATATTTATTTATTTGTAGGTGTTTCTTTCGACCTCGTTTTCTCTATATAGGTTGAAAGTAGAAACTAAGGTTACTTTAGTTTTAGTGGGGGAGTCAAATAAGGCAAAATATTTATTCTGTATTAAAAGTAGTTGTTGTCAGAGGTTTTGCCCGGGAGTAATACGTTTATCTGGGTCTCTACTTTCTAAGTCAGTGAACGAAAACACGAGAACGGATACAGATGTATGCACGTAATCAACGTTAAAATCAAACTACGGACGGATAATACCGCCATGAATATATAGTCATTTTGAGGCGGCGCTAGTGTCTATTTATTATATAAAATGCATTAAAAAAATTAGTACCAAGAATTTTTCGCAGATCCTGAGTTGTGGGGTGCTAAGACAGGAAACCTCCACGTGCGCCCGTGGACTGGAGTACCCTCTCGGATACGTCCGGGGGGAAGACCAGTTTTTCAGGCCGGTGCGCCCTGGGATGCGGGCAAAAACTCTTCTTAGGCACTGTGCCTAAGGGGTCTCTTTGCCCGTATGCGAATAGCCTGTCGGGTGGAGGCTCCAACGCGTGTCCCTCTGAATAGCAGAGGGCACAGCGGCGGAGCGGGCTTGCGGACGGTGAGTAATGGGTATGCTCGCCGTCCGACCAAGGACCAAGCCCGGGTCGGTGGCGCGTCGTGTTTCATGCGTCACCGACGGGGCCCCTTATGGGGCCAAATGCCTGCTGGGGTCGCGGATTTTTCTTAATCCAGGATACCGTGGCCCCGGAACGTAAAGGGCATCCGAAGGAACACGGGTGGATTTTAGTCAATAAGAGTCTGACACTCCCTTCCGCCCCACCCAGGGCGGGAGGACTCATTTGATGATTTTGCCACCCCAAAAAAAAAAAAGATCCTGAGTGGTAGTGCGGAGTTATCTGTCACATCGTAATGTCATTCATTCTTAATTCGGGCTCGTTTTCAAAACGTCTGTCACTAAACACTCTTTTATCAAGATTCGTTCAGCCGTTTATACGTGAGAAAATACAAACTTCTATCCATCAATTAATCCAAACTTTCGCATTTATAATACTGGCTTACTAACTTATGCCTACAGCGTTGCCCGCATCAAAATGCGGTTACTATACATCACGAGAATGTCATACCGGTATAAAAAGTATCCTATGTGTCCGGTGTGCTTAAACGCATACTTTGTGGAACGGAAGGGACAGTCAGACTCGAACTAACTAAAATCAAAAAGGGAATTTAAGGAACGGGTAGTCTCTTCAATTGACCTTTACGTCCCAGTGATGTAGTAACCTCTTAAAACATTTTCGCAACCCTGCAAGGTCTAAATCAGAGCTTTAATATTATTCCACATTCAGTTAAGCTAATTACGAAAGATAAATGCTGTTATCGGAAAAAATTGAATTTCAATTCACACCAAGAGCTTTCAATCGGTGAGCGAGCTTAAATCGAAAACATTATCTATCCAGTCACATTGGCAGAAAAAGTTTCATCCATCAATCGATCAGCTTTGATAGCTAACCACTTATCTCTGTCACTCGCAAACCTTCTCTAATGTTCCATTTCATATTAACAAATGCCCTTGTTTAATAAAACACCGTTTGTCGGGATTTCAAATGATTTTTGAGACGGAAATTTATGTCAGTTTTCCGGGATTGCTAGCTCAATAACAAAGGTTTTCTTATTGAAGGCTTTAAACGAGGTCAGACTGGGAACAGCTTAAAGCTCGTGCTCCACTAGACTAGGGGAGCAGAGTCAAGCAGAGCGGCTTTGAGACGCGTGTGTTTAGACCAATCATGGAAAAAACTCGAGACACGTGTATAGACTTTACACTTTTAAGCCTTGTGACTGGGACCGTAGCTTCATTTCTGATTTTTCAGTCAGAGGTTGTGACAATCACCTTTTTTTTAAATAAATGCTTTGATTTTATCAGGTGTACCACGTCCAATGATGAGCGAAAAGTGACAGCTAAAACCTAATAAGAAACCAGCATTCTAGCGAGCACTATACAATTATAGTTCGGATAGTTTTGAGGCTATGAGCGAAAACCACTGTTGATTGCTTTAAGCTAGTCACTTTCTGTAATGTGTTTTTTCCCAAGATTATTTTTTAAGTTTTCTCGCGACATATTACTAAGGAGACCAATGAATTTTGAGAGAGTTGAGTGAGCTCTATAAATATTCACCGAAGCCGTTACAGCCGTTTTGACGTAAAAACTGGACATACATATAAACGAAAACACTTTTGCATTCATAATACAAGTAGGTATCGTGTTATCTCTTGTGAGACCTAAAATTATTAACATACCTATTACGTATCTCGGGGGAAGAAATTTTCAATAGCTAGTCAGATCCTCATCAGTGGAACAGATACCTAAGCAAACGACAATTTCATGCCGCTAACGTCTGACGACAATGAATTCGGGTGAGCTTAGACGGCGTATTACGTCACAGACTGTGTAAGCTGCGTTTAAAAGCGAGCGTAATCAACTAAATGCTGTCTTGTAATGTACTCAGTGAGAGTGAAATATTGAGGCGACAGTGGCGCCGCTAGCGGATGTTTGGAGAGTTAGTAAACATGAATTTTATTTTTAAGGTTCTGTACCTACCCAAAAGGTAAAACGGGACTAAGACTTCGCTGTCCGTTTGTCACCAGGCTATCTCATGAACTGTGATAGACAGTTGAAATATTCACAGATGATGTATTTCTATGGCCGCTATATTAACGCATACCAAAAAAATCAAATTAAGCAGACAAATTGAGCGGACTTTTTAGGTTTGCAATTTATTTATTCTGTCGACATACCTATTCACAAACAAAATTGAAGCTTTCATAAAAAATGGCATATAATTCAAAAATGGAACACAGAGGGACTTATCTATACGTATTAATGCCCCGTGTTTTCACATAAATAAAGACCCCTTCTCACCTGTGCGGCTGATGAGTGCCAGAGCGCCGAGCGCCGCGAAGAGGAAAGCCGCAGACATCGCTAGTTCACGTGTCCATGCATAATCCCACTTTCACGGCTCAAAACACCCTGTATACACCGCAGCCTGCGAACAAAAATAAACCATATCACTAGGGTTTCTAAGTCTATTTTAAGTTTCCCCTGTAAAATAAGCACACGTTTTAATTTAGACTTTTTGTGTTCAAGTTAAGGTCGATTTTTCAAGGCGTATAAAAGTTGTTAGAGTAGAGTGCCTATGCGTATGGTGAACGGTAGGACTCTGTTTAGAGGACGTATATACCATGAATAGAATATGCGAGTCATGCTGTTATCTTTTTAGTTCGTAAATAAGATTATACCTGTATAACCCGATCCATGTTTTCCAACCCCACCGTAGGTAAGCCTTTACTTACATTTTCCACTTTATCAGGGTCGTCAAAAATACAAATGTAGGTATATATTTCTGTACGTATTATTATTTTATTTATTTAGGGATAATAAACAACTACAACATATTTATAATCACAATGGTAAACAAAACATATGAAGTAATGTTGCAGTTCACAACATTATCAGCAGATAAAACATGATGAAACACATTATACCTATACTATGTCGTTTTCTAATATACGCAAGGGTTACTGTGGACTTGTGTTCGATTTACAGACCGGCTAAGTAATTATTGGGTTATTCGGTCTATAATTTTTCAGCAGTAACCACGAAGTCTGAATTTCTGCCTGCTTAATATTAAGTATGATGTTAAAAAAAAAACAAAAAAAAATTGATATTTGAGTATTCGATCAATAATAAAGAATTAGAATACAATGTCCCATAAAAATCCTCCAAGAATGTCACGCAATTACAAATAATTGGTGGTTCATAGAAAATGAAACTTACACGCATGTATTAAAGTTGGAATTACAGAACATTTCAGCAATAAAAGTACACCAAAATTTTCAGTGTCGCTCATTTGGTGAAGTGGTGTTTTGAAGTTGATTATTTGAATCTAAGTCGTTATATACACCAAAGTTAGAGTAAATTTTTGCCAGAAACATGAACGAATTTCCATTCCAGTTGCAAACCTCTGATGATCGATCCCCATGTATTTATAAAGCCATTGAAAACCGACCTGTCCGGGGAACCACGGGTGAATGGGGACCTTAATGAGTTTATTCAATAGGAATAGACTCCAATGGGCGTTAAGCGGGGTCATTATGTAAAGAGATAACATAAACCAGCCAAATGTTTAGGACGAGTCTCTGAAATAGAGAATTTAATGGCCATCATAGTTGTGTTAGTGTCAAAGTGTAGCTTATTAGCCTGGATTGGGAAATGTCGAGATTGACCCTGTTTGGGTTTCAAAGATCTTGAATTAATTTGGATTTTTAAGAGATTGATTTAGTCTAATTCTTATTTTCTCGTATCGATATATAGCACATTTGACAGGCCTGTTGGTCTAGTGGTTAGTGACCCTGACTGCTATGCCGGAGGTCGTGGGTTCGATTCCCACCCAGGGCAAATATTTGTGTGATGAGTACGAGCATTTGTTCTGTGTCTAGGTGTAATTTATCTATAATATTTATGTATTTAGAAATACATAAGTATTTTTATCAGTTGTCTAGTACCCATAACACAAGCTCTGCTTAGCTTGGGACTAGATGGCGTTGACTTAAAACCAACCTTTTCCTTCTGTTGCTTCTTGTGTTTCAGGGCTGCGGTGCCCTTTTATAATAGTCCCCCAACACCGAGTAGCCCTCATGTCCTGCCCAGACATTTTCTCACCCATATGAATATACATGGCTCAGACTCAAAAAGACAACTATGCATTATTTTTCTGATAACTATTTTTTAGTTAGTTGTGCTTGTGATGCAATCTTTACTATCATTTTCAGACACAGATAACCTTAACGTGGTGACTATTGTAATGTAAGACAGCGAAGGAGTGGAATTCTCTGCCTGCGTCTGTGTTTCCGAATACATGCAACCCTAATCTCTTCAAAGTTAGAGTGAACAGGCTTCTCCTGGGTAAACTCGCTCCATCGTCGACCTTGTCTTAGTCACTCCTGACCTAGACTGAGGTTAAGAGCAAACCCATCAAACATAAAAAATGTAATGTAACTAATATGTAGTGTAACTAATTTTTATTGTTCTACCTGATTTCACTACTGAAAATAACTCTGACATTACTAACACGAACTTTTGTGTTTTTAATTTGGCAAGAGCACTTTCTGAAAAAGGCAAGCTGTTCGTAAAAACTTTTAGTTTTTCCTTATTGGTGTTATACTGCTAAAATTAAAGCCTAGCAAAACATACTTAAACATTAAACTTTACTTCTGAAAAAGTTCCACTTTTCAAAACCAAAGTTTTGCCACAAAAGTCTTTTTTATAGGCGCACAATAACTAATTATAAAATTACGTCACAGTAAAAAGAAAATGGCGGATAGAAGTTGATAGCGCGTTGACCGACTTCGGTCGCGACTTTTTTTTCGAACTGTCCAAGTTGGGAGGGAGCCAAGGGGGGCATTGGATGGCCCGAGTTAGTTCATTAAGTGAACTATAAGTAAACCAGAAGTGCCTCGGAGACTTGGAACAATCGATCAGGGAAACTGTTTGAAGATGGGTGGTGTGTGAGGTTTTTTAGATTCATTGTGAGTTTTTTTTTTTGTTGAGGAGTTTTTGTGCGACATATATTATAAAAGAAATAAGGAAGAATGTCAACATATTCTTTTTTAAATTTTATGCCATATTTTATTTATTTTTTTTAATAAAAAAGGGTTTATGATATGAACTAATTAATATAATTTTTTATATAAATTATTTTATCATGGTTAATAAAAGCTATTTTACTTTAGTTTCAAAGTACTCTAAACAAATAAATAGATAAGCTTTTTTAAGGAAAGAAAAATTCGATCATTTTAATCGTATAATTAAGAAATTTCGTTTTAAAAATCCTGAAATACGAGTACGAAGAAAATTAATATGAAAATATTTGCAAAATATTTATTGGTCCTAATATCTTAACTAATGCTAGGGACTGACTTAATAAAGGGGTTTGACAACAACAGATGCCAGCCTCGAATTCCGAATATGTCCTAGGGACACAGAAATAAAGATTAAATATTTTAGATTTTTTGTAACCCAGAGCATGTAGGTGTAGGTATTTTTTTTTAATCACAGCAATATGTTATGTATATATTATTATTACCTATATAAGAACATTTTGTATTTAATAGGAGGTTGGCTCCTGAAAGGAATGATGAGAGCACCAATAAATTGCAAATTTATATTAAATTTATTCCGTTAGCCATTAAAAATATTGAACACGTATTTTTTAGATCCAGACTTGTTAAGTCAGAACTATTAAAACATAATTATACTACATTACTTATGAATTTAAAAGCGAATCTTAGTCAATAACCCGGGGTCGCGGGACTTATCCCACTACCGTGACCCTGGAATGTAAAGGGCTATTGAAGGACACCGTGGATTTTTCAGTACGAGTCTGACAGTCCCTTCCGCCCTGCCCTAGGTGGGAGGACTCATTTGATGATTTTACCACGATAAAAAAAATAAAATAATGGCTTATATCGTACCAAAAAAAAAACTACATTTTTTATTATCTTAACAGTTACATTATCAAAAAATATCCTAATAATTACATTTTTTCAGTTATCTTGCTTTAATTATAAACATGAAAACCTTATAAATGTTACGAAGAACTAAATAAATTGGGTTTTATCCATGCTGATTTTGTTCAATGTTATTTTTTCAAGGAAAATACTGGAACAGCTGTTTCTAGTTTAATAATATGCATTGTGGGAAACAGTTTTCTGTGGCTGCTCGAAGAATATTTTTTTTCTCTGGCTGTATATATAAATCCTAAGGATATTATTAAATATAACATAATAAAATGCAAAGTCATGTTAGTTGTAACATGACTTTGAATTTTATTATTTTAAAATAATACCATCACACGGTTCCAATGCAGGTTGAGTGTTGCTCAACCTGCATTGGAACCGTGTGATGGATAAGGCTATTCTTTCTTCTTTTTCCAAGAAAAGAGATTTATAAAAATCATAACTGCCTAGAAAACCCCAGCAGTTGGAATATTATGACTCAGTATGGTTATTCATCAAAAAATTATCTTTTTCGAATAAAACCTACCAAACGGATCATTATGTGGCTCAAAGATAGAAATAACGGACAGAATACCTTATATCCCGATTTTGGTAAGTAGGCAAAGCCGGTGACAAAACCTAATTCCATATATTTTTTGCTCGATAAATTGAAATGGAGGGCGATGACCCGTAGAGCAGAAACCAATCACTCAGCCCAGACGCCAGACGTGTCGCCACAAACGCCTGATAGATAGAATAAACTCCGCTACCTCCAGAAGTGTTTATGTTGTTATTCCGATACTCTTTATCATCATCTGAGCGGAGTTGAGGAGCAGGAGACAGATTTCAGGAACAGTGGTGACCCCGACTTATGAGTCACACAGTTGCGAGGTGTAGAAGTCCCTGCTTTTTAAGTCAGGAGGGAATTGGTTACTTAAATAGACAATGAAGATACGTAATATGCTATTTCAATTGCAAATGATTATGCTATACTCGTGCAATGGCGGCATTTATCGACTTCCAGTCTAACCAGGGCTCTCTAAGAAAGACACCGTAGTATCGGCCGAAGTTTCAGACATATCACTTACGGACATTATTATTAGTTAGAGAACTGGAAAATTGCCCCATCTTTGTGTTCTCAAATCTCATGTTTTCAAAAATAATAAGGAGTAGGGTTCACTCAATGATTTCTAGTTACTTTAGTACGGGCCCGTATTTATTAAGTAGATCCCTAAATGCTACTAAATACTTGGATTTTATATTTTAATCTTGCTTTCACAACCTAGACATTGCGTAAAACGATAAGTCAGTTGTCAGACATTCTGACCTTACTTGTCAAAGATCAACAAATAAGGGATCAAGGTCTAAGCTCGTCAAGTCTGACTTAGCCTTTTAGGACAGTCCCGTGCGACACCTAAAACTTGACTAATGTTTTAGTCACTGTTTAATATTTAAATTCCTCACATCACCATAATAAATAGGCACCATAATTTGACGGCCTGGTTGACTCAGAGACGATTGAATGCTACGCTGTGGGTCGCGGGTTTGATTCCTGCACGAATTATGTTTGAACTACAAGTAGTTGTGCCTGTTATGGGAGGGTGTGTAACTACGTGACTTTAATTGTAAACGAATCCACGACACGTACGGAAAAAATCCCAGAACGGGGTGACGTTTTTTTTTTTAACATAACATAATTATTAATTATGCGTGACTGAACACTGTCTCCCGAAATACAAGCTTTGCTTAGTTCGGGAATCAGTATCAGTATTTTCATGACAATACATTTAAGGCTTTATACCACTGGGCCACCACTGCTCTAGAGCAGTGGTGGCCCAGTGGTATCGGTCCCGACTTACGAGTTGTAGGTCGTGGGTTCGAACCCCGCCAGGCGCATTACTTTGTGTAATTTATTTCATCACCACTGCTCTCAAAACGGTGAAGGAAAACATCGTGAGGAAACCGGCATGTCCTAGAACCATAAATTCGAAGACATGTGACATCTACCAATCCGCACTGGGCCTGCGTGGTAGATTACGGCCCACTCCCTCTCACAGAGAGGAGGCCTGTGTCCCAGCAGTGGGAACATTTATAGGCTGATGATGATGATGATGATGAATCTGTGACGCTACGAACTATTTACATTAAGAAATATCCAAGAATTATACTAATTAGCAACGTTAAAGACTAAACATCCAGTTTTCATAATTAAATTAAAACTGAGGTTTATCCTACTAAGTTTTGACCTCGCACTAAGGAACCACACAGTTTACAAATAGGGGTCTAAAATAATCAAGACTCAGCACTTCTTTGTCTAGAACTCTCTTCGAAATCTAACTCTTGTACAGTTCTTTGAAACGAACTGTTTTTGAAGTTTGAAACTGGAGCTTGTCGCAAAAGATGAAAATCCAGCAATGTGATGGAACGGATTGTGGTAGAATAAGGGTCCCCCCACATTAATCGACGCGGAATCGGCTTAACCCGGTCAAGAAAACCTTTATGTCAACGTAATAATACTAATACCATTCACATCGGATCGCGTAGTCCGAGCCGAGCCGATGCGAATGGCATACACCCTTATTACGTTGACATAAAGGTTTTCTTGACCGGCTTAAGCCGATTCCGCGTCTATAAATGTGGGGGGGGACCCTAACTGAAAATAATAAGTTTTCTTTACTGACCCCTTTAATTTGTCACTGGACTGTCTTAAAAGCACACTGTGGCCTTGGAAAACAAAGGTTAACCAAAGGAACTAGTTGGTTTTTAGTTAATCGAGTCTGACAGTAAGAGGTCAGAACAGAGGTCAAAGATTCATTTGATGATTTTCCGGCCCAAAAAATATCCTTTCATTTTGAATAACTTTTGGCTACAAGTCATCGTCTAAAAATGTAAAAATCTTCATCTAACTGTTTAAAAGATATAGACCTGTGACAAATGGTTGGACAGGCTGTGGAGTGTCATTAATGGTCTTCCGGACCACTTATTGGCAATTTCTGAGTAGTAGCGTTCAAGCTATCTGCTCAGAACAGAAGTATGTTCGCAGGTACAAGTGTATTTTCCTCTTCATATAATTATCAGTGAATTCTAAACTCTGGACTTCCAAGGAAAACCTAATAACATTTATTGTCCGTCACAGGACGCGAACCTACTACCTCCTTTATTGGTATTCGCGGTGACTAGTGGGCCCAAAGACTTCTGAACTATAAAAAAAGTTTGACCCAATTGTATAGAATGTTTGAGGTGGTTGTCCCAAAATGTTGTAGACAAAAAGTTGGAGGTAAATTGATTGAGTAAATACTGAACAAGTTTCAATCGAATTTAGGTGACAAGGAGATAATTTGATAGAGGAAGTTGTGAAGGCTTTGCACTGAAAGTAAATAAAATACTCGATTTCTATTTCGAGAAATAGGGCATAGTGAAGTGCGATGAAATCGCTGTACGGATAAATTGCGAAGGCTGCTCTAGACATAGACACTTCCATGAAAATACTTACTGAGGCATCTCTCAAATACCTACTTGTTATATTGATCCTTAAAGTATTAGTAATAAGGACTCTTTTTGTGGCAATCAGTTAGCAGCAGATTCAAAATTTTGAGGGTTTTTTGTCTTGTAAAACGTTATTTTGCGAGACAAAATACTCTCAAAACTTAACTGGATATTCTAGCAACAGACTTGTTAATAAAATCTTGACCGTCAACAATATCGCAAAATCTGTCAAACGCAACAGGATTTATGCTGCCTCGGTCGTATTTACTTTTTCTACGCTACCGGATACAAATTGTTTATTTCTTATATGGAATAATTATGTTATTTGATATTACAAACTGTATTGTGTAACTTTCTTTGCGTATTAAAATAAAAATTTAATAAATAATATTTTTTTCTAATAAAATAATATATTCTATGTAAAGCTCTTAGCTGAGTCTAATTAAAATTTATATTATACTAGCTGTGCCCGCGACTTCGTTCGCGTGGATGTCGGAACTTAACAATGTATTTTTTAGTGCTCCTTTATTAACATGCATTAACAAGCTGTGAACCATCATTCTGGAGCATACATAAATATGCTCCAGAATGATGTAACCTACGTAAATCATCAAATGAGTCCTCCCACCCAGGGCAGGGTAAGAGGGACTGTCAGACTTGTACTGATTAAAATCCACGGTGTCCTATAAATCCTATAATAGGCCTTTACGTTCCGGGGTCAAGGTAATTCGATAGCCCGTCATTGTGATGACACATTGAGGCGCGTGTTGAACACAACGCGCCGTCGACCCAGGCATACTCGCCGCCCGCATGCTGGTGCAAGAGAAGAAGTAGTATGGGCGGACTCCGGAGCCTGCCCGTTCCTGCCTTTACCGGCGCTGGCAGCCCCAGGACGTAAGCAGACATGGGCGAAAGTCATTCTTTCAAGGAAACAGGTCGTACCTATGCGTGACCCATCGTATTCCATCGTATCCCATCGTATCCAATCATATCCCGTCGTATCCCATCGTATTCCATCCTATCCCATCCTATCCCATCCTATCCCATCCTATCCCATCCTATCCCATCCTATCCCATCCTATCCCATCCTATCCCATCCTATCCCATCCTATCCCATCCTATCCCATCCTATCCCATCCTATCCCATCCTATCCCATCCTATCCCATCCTATCCCATCCTATCCCATCCTATCCCATCCTATCCCATCCTATCCCATCCTATCCCATCCTATCCCATCCTATCCCATCCTATCCCATCCTATCCCATCCTATCCCATCCTATCCCATCCTATCCCATCCTATCCCATCCTATCCCATCCTATCCCATCCTATCCCATCCTATCCCATCCTATCCCATCCTATCCCATCCTATCCCATCCTATCCCATCCTATCCCATCCTATCCCATCCTATCCCATCCTATCCCATCCTATCCCATCCTATCCCATCCTATCCCATCCTATCCCATCCTATCCCATCCTATCCCATCCTATCCCATCCTATCCCATCCTATCCCATCCTATCCCATCCTATCCCATCCTATCCCATCCTATCCCATCCTATCCCATCCTATCCCATCCTATCCCATCCTATCCCATCCTATCCCATCCTATCCCATCCTATCCCATCCTATCCCATCCTATCCCATCCTATCCCATCCTATCCCATCCTATCCCATCCTATCCCATCCTATCCCATCCTATCCCATCCTATCCCATCCTACGATTCCTTTAAAACGCTTTAATTAATTTACATTTTTTGTTTGTAAGGTGTAAACTGATTATTACGATGAAATAAAAAACGTAATGTTACTTCAATTTAACAGCTCTATTCCAGGTTTTTTTTTAATGCCATCTACCGTGTTATCGTTGGTTTAGATGAATTATATTTAAACTAGCAGTTCGCCCGCGACTTCGTCTGCGCGTATTTCGAACCTTCTTCCTCTCCCTTATGGGATACTTTTAGAAAATCTAAATCAATATCCAACAAAAATTCTATCAACCCAAAAACAACCCCTCAGGGTTTCAAATTTCGCAAAATCCCGCCTGAGGTAGCACCTACGTCCTAAAACAAACCCATAAGCAAAATTTGAGACTCATAACTATCAAGAACAAAGTCGCGTCTTAGTGAGCACCTTTTTTTTAGCGTGTTAAATTCATCAAATGAGTCCTCTCACCCAGGGCAGGGTAGGAGGAACTGTCAGACTCTGACTAAAAGCCATGGTGTCCTTCAATAGCCCTTTACGTTCCAGTGTCATGGTATTCGTTAGTCCCGCGACCCCGGCAGGCTTTGGCTCTCTAAGGGGAGGCCTCGTTATTGTGCTGACACACTGTGAAGCGCGCGTGGAACATAACGCGCCGTCGACCCGGGCATGGTCCATGGTCGGATAGTGAGTCGCCCATGACTTGCCGTCCACATGCCCGCGCCTACGGTGGCCGGAGATCGTCTTGCGACGTCCATCGCAGTGGGCGTCTACCACTGCGGCTGGGCTGTAAGGTGGACGCTGACCTCTCCCTCACGCGTCCCGCCTCCTCCTTTCTCTAGCATGCCTGCCGTGATTGCGGCGTGCCCAAAAGTGTGCGATGGCCGCGTCTCTATGCATATTTTGAGACTCCCAGCATTTGTAATAACGAACTTTCATGCAAACTATCAACCCCAAAAACATCCTCTTAGGGATAGAATTTCAGAAAATCCCGTCATAGGCAACATCTACGTCCTCAAAAGAATCCACATGCAAAATTTGAAAATTCTACCTCTCAACCCCAAAATAACCCTTCAGGGGTTGAATTTCGTAAAATCCCATAGTGAGCATTAATTTAAATATGTAGTTTTTCTATTCGAAGCTAGATCGCGCTACTGAACTGCGCGTCACGGTGTGAACTGACCGTAATATTTTACTTCTGAATCACTTTAAATTCAAATATCTTTTGATGGACTGAACCGATTGCAATGAAACAAAAACTTAATGTTACTTCAAGCTACGCTTAATCGTTGTGTATAAAAGTTATCTACATTGATTTCGTACATTTTACGTGATGCCCGAATAACCAAACATACAAACAGACAAAAATTCTAAAAATGCTGGAAATCGGTTCTATTGGTTGTCCTTTAACACCCTGGCTATATTTTTTTATTTATTTTTTTAATGTACAAAAACTTCTTTTCTACAGTTTTATTATATGTATAGATTAGTTACTAGCTTCTGCCCGCGACTTCGTACGCGGATCCTGTTGCTTATGGCAGCGACAACGGGGTAGACAAAATCGAAGATCTGAAACGTCTGATGTCGAATTCTAAGAGCCCGGGGACAGGAAATCAACGGGATGCGCGAGACAGCAACAGAGAGTGCTCATCAGGCTGAACAACTCTTGCTAAGACGTCATTCCTATACATGTTATAGTGTAGCTGAGCTCTTGGAGTTCCACATCAGGTGTTCCAAATCTTTCATTTTTGTAAGTCAACAGGAAATGTTCTTCAGACTAAACAGCTTTTGCTAAGACGCCATTCCTACATATGTTATAGTGTAGTTCCACATCTGGTGTTCCAGATCTTCAATTTTATACGTCAACAGAGAGTACTCATCAAGCTGAACAACTCTTGCTAAGACGTCATTCCTATACATGTTATAGTGTAGCTAGGCTCTTGAAGTTCCACACGGAAAAAATTAAGACGAAAAGTTGTAACGACACTTTTTGCTATTGTAAGCCGTGCGGCGTGCGCATGTTCTGTGTCTGTCTCTCTCTCTCTCTTATAACTGTAACTTTGTTCCATCCGGGTGACCCTTGACACCTCTCTAGTTTTTTAACCGACGAAAAAAAAAAGGAGGAGGTTCTCAATTCGACATGTATATTTTTTTTTTTTTATTTTTTTTTTTATGTATGACCACGCATAACTTTTCCCAGCGTGGTCCGATTTCAAAAATTCTTTTTTTGTTGGAAAGAGTATATCTCAAAGTTGGTCCCATTTTAATTTCAAAACTAAAATCGGCCTCTAAGGGTAGAAAAAAAGGAATTGATTGTCAACTTTCCTACAGAATTTTCAGTTGTGAACCGATTCGTTTGAAATAAAGTTAACATTTATGTAGTTCTGAGGACATTACTATATAGCAGAGATGTGGAGAAGATAACATGATGGTGTCACCATCATCAGATCAACTCCAGATCCCTGTTATGTTGTGAAGTCAGTCTCAAGAGTTCCTCAACAGTTAACAACAGCTATATCGTGTTTGGACTCATTTCACTCAGCTTGATGAGAACTTTAGACCCAGCTGAGGTATCATTGTCATCGAGGGTCTGAGGATGGTGACAGAAAGCAGGGGCAAGAGGTCCTCAACAGTTAACAGCACCTATATCGTGTTTGGGCTCATTTCATTAGTCTTGATGAAAATTTTAGACCTAGCTGGAGTATAATTGTCATCGAGGGTCTGATGATGAGGACAGAAGGCAGTAGCAAGAGATCCTCAACAGTTAACAGCAACTATATCGTATTTGGGCTCATTTCATTCATCATGATAAGAACTTTAAACATAGTTGGGATTTGACAGTCGTTGACAGTCTGAGAGTGGAGTTTTTAGTTGCAAGTTACAGGTCCTCAACAGTTAATACTAATTACTGTGACGGTTACGTTGACAATGACAAAAGGGAAGACGGGTTTTTCCATGTGTTAAACACTCTAATCATGGTATACAACTAAAAAGCTAAAAATAATAACTTTTTAACAAAAAAATCAAACCGACGAAAGATTGAACTGAAAAGCTAAAAATAAATTTTGAGGCGGCGCCAAAGAAACAATCAACGAAAAGCAACCTAGCTACAATAAAATTATGCTTCGCTTCAAATAATTAATTTAGGTACATGTTTGTATGTTTGTTTGGCGCCGCCTCAAAATTTATTTTTAGCTTTTCAGTTCAATCTTTCGTCGGTTTGATTTTTTTGTTAAAAAGTTATTATTATGATTAGCTTTTGCCTGTGAAATCTGGAAATTATGTATAATTATTATAGGAATGTACTACAGAGATATGATTTACGAACTTTACTAACGATTTTAGGCGTATTTTTAGTGTGCGCACAGCTGAGAAGTGGAATTCTCTAATGGTGTCAGTATTTGGGGTCAAGAGTTAATAGGATAATTCTAGGCATGCGTGTTTCACCATCGACCACCATTGCAAACAATCAAGCGACATAGTGTTCAGCATGCCTATCGCTAAATAAAATATGTCGGAAAGTGTCAAGTCACCAGGCAACTCCAATCGAAAATACTCTCTATTCCTTTGAAATACGAAACATAAAGGCATAATAATTCTCTACTGCCCATGCAAAAGCCGGGGCGAGTCGTTAGTTACATTTAATTCATTCCGACAATGACCTATAAAAGAGTAACTGACAAAATTATTTTTTCAGTATAGATTGTGACATTCTGGTCAATATTGAAGTATCGCGTGTAACAATAATGAGGAGAAGACACGTAACGACGATTGTGACCTTTGAGTATATTTCCTTCTTATTTTCCAAAGGTTATACGAAAAATATCTATTGGTAGATATTAATTATGTAACATGAAATATCCACTCAACTGGACCTATCACATTACATAGCTGAACATAGAATTCTCCAAAGCTATGCCAGATCTCCTTGTAGCTAAAGTCTCACTCAAGCTTCCCTTAGAAAGTGCGTTAATCTTGCTAAGGGGAGTCTTCCCGGTGCTATCTTAAATGGGAAATGCAGCCCTAGAACGCAAAGAGCAGGTGAGTGAACCAGGTCCCTATGATTTTATCCCACCGGCCCCTTCTACCATCGAACTTCTAGATGTACTGCTAATTATCATCAATGCCTAGTTACCATTTCACCAATTCGCACCAGGCGGTTTCAATCTTCCTTCATGATCATCATCATCATCAGCCTATAAATGTTCCCACTGCTGGGACACAGGCCTCCTCTCTGTGAGAGGGAGTGGGCCGTAATCTACCACGCGGGCCCAGTGCGGATTGGTAGATGTCACATGTCTTTGAATTTTTGGTTCTAGGACATGCCGGTTTCCTCACGATGTTTTCCTTCACCGTTTTGAGAGCAGTGGTGTTGAAATAAATTACACAAAGTAATGCGCCTGACGGGGTTCGAACCCACGACCTACAACTCGTAAGTCGAGGCCGATACCACTGGGCCACCACTGCTCCTTCATAATGCGCACAGCAAAGGAGTGGAACTCACTTCATGCGTCGGTGTTCAACCCTAATCTCTTCAAAGGTAAAGTGAACGGGCTTCTTCTGGGTAAGCACGCTCCATCGTAGGGTTTATCTCAGTCACTCCTGACCTGGACAATTAGTACCAAGAGCAAAGCCATTAAAAAAAAAACATGTCGTACTCGGAAACTGCCGCGGTGAAGCTATTCCATAACATTTTATTTTTATTTTAAAAGAATAAAATCGCCTACCGCATATATTTAACGAAAATGTAATTTGTTTAAAATGTTTGTGGTGCACTACTGTAATAAAGAACATCTTTGTTGTAGGAGTATTTTATAAGTAGGTTTCATTGTGAAAACTCCTTTTGTAGCTGGCCGTTTAGAATCAGTAAGAAAAAGTAAATTGTTTTTATGACGGATATTTTTATGATTCCCAAAGTTTCCCGAACTGAAACGATGTTAGATGATGCGTGGTGTCAGGTATTTTCATTAGGTTTTTGGAATTTTTTTGATCCGGTCGCCGCGCTCAAAGCCCGCGATAAAAGCTATGCAATAGCTTAAAAAATGTTATTCACAGTCATGTCTGAGAGTCCCTTCTAGTCCACCGAGGGAGTCTAGGCAATCTCCAGGACTGTTTTACTGGGCCAAATAGGGCCAAAATAATGTCTATGTGAATTGCGGGCGTTTCCAAATACATACCAAGGTTTTGAAATTCAAAAGGCAATAAAAGGAATAGTGTGGGTTACAGTCAGTACGAGTCTGACAGATTCTTTCGCAGAGCGGGAGAAATCATTCGATGATAACCAAAATCCTAAGAAAATGAATTCGTTTGCTCTGCATTAGTCCTTCTCAAACTTGGCCAGCTTACTGACACTCCAGCGAAAACTGAAGTCACTGAAACTTCAATCCTTTACGATAGAAAAAAAATATCTCTAACACTTTTTTCAGAATGTTGGGGACATTCAACTCAATGATATACGCCAACAGAATTTGGCAGCACGTTCCCCCCAGACAAGTTGTGCAAATATTAAAACATTTCCTCTATATTTGCCGAACTACCAACGTATTGGTTCACAAGGAAAAACTGTTAACATGCATATAAAATGGAATGTTTGTACAAACAGCAAAATAATTTGGTTTGTAAGTAAAGACATCATTCATACTTCTTTCTTATAACTGTGATTGTTGTTGTGTGTCTACAATCGAATACATATTTTTTTATTCTGATCTATGTATTTTTTGTGGTACGTTTAAAATAATACATCTTTGGCCTCTGGCCGCCTTCTAGTGTCATAATAAATTAAGAAGAATCACAAGTGTCTGACATGGCTTTGGAGTTGTACGAGTAATTTATAAAATAACTTTAGGTTTCTTCACAATATTTTCAAAATGTAAGTTTAATGTTGATTTTTATAGCATCACGCATGTTATATATGTGTGTGTGTATTAGACAGAGTTGTATCTAATAGAAAGTACATCTATATTTTGCTGTGTGCGTTTAAGTTACAAGTAATAAGAGTGAGCCTACTTCCATCTAAAGGTCACTAATCCGAACGCTGCTACTGAGAAAACCCCGATGGGAAATCCAGAAAACATTGTGATAAGATAGATACTAAAAGTAGGTACGAAAAGCTGACTGCACAGTTATTTCTTTTGTCGACAGTACTTTGTTTCGTTGTCTTTGTCAAACTAATAATGTTAAGAGGAAAGTTTTGTTGAAAATGTATTGTTGGGGAATAGTACAAAAACGTTAGCAATATACTAAGTTTTTGTTGTAGACTTCTTATTTTATAGACTCGCTTACTTAATTATAGTGTAGACAACAAAAACTATAGAGATATTGTGTAGTTTAGAAATAAAACGCGAAAACCCGAGAAGTTATTTCTATTAAGTGCTTGCTTTGTATGAAAATAGCCTCTACTAGCTGTAACCTGTGGCAGCTCTTACGTGGAATTTGGTTCGATTTCCGCACGAAACAAACATACGTATGACCTAATAATTGTTTTTTTCTAATAGTTGTTCTTAGTCTGGTTGACCGTGTATGTGAATTACATAGTTTGTGCACGTACCCACGGTACTATAGGAATTCGTAGCTCTTTCCCCGTTGTCCAATTGTCTATAGTACCTGGATAAAAGGTAACCTATAGATTTTTCAGTTTTTAAATTATCTTTTTGTGCTTATTTATATTCGTTCAGTACCTTTTGCAACAACAAACATTGATTCTCACAATTTTTTATTTGATGACGTCACTTACTCAACTCTTTCTCTCAATCTTGGATGTAAATATTTGTAATAGCCCTCCTCCTAATTCCTATTTTGTTAAGCCCGACAGGGCAATTAATGTATATCCTTATGTACCAACCACCTAAGTACTACACATTATGGAATGCAATAACCGTATTGAGTATAAACAAGGAAACTCCTTAAATCAAAGCATCTCCATAAATCAAAACATCTACTCTAAACACCAAACAATTTAGAGAAATCGTACTATTGGAAAATTGAAGTAGATGCTCTAAGCGACCAGGCTCTCCTCTAATGCTGGACGCTCAAGCGACAATCCAGCGCTTAAGCTTCTAAGCTTCAAAGGAGCTATTACTCCAAGTGTTTTGATCCCCCAGTCGCTACTACCGTGAAATATTCGAACAATTCTGTAATTTATTTGTGGTTATAATATTGTTTCGTCTCCTGGTAGTTATCCATTCGCGGTAGGAATTCTTGAATTTAGATTATACTTATTTGGTTGTCCCATTGTCTGATAATATTGTTGATCGTAAAATTTGCCTTTGATTATATTTTTAACTGCTAAACAGTTAAAAAATACAATCGAACAACAGTACAATGTATGTATAACGGCACGGTTGACTCTGAGCGATAGACTGCCCAACTACCCGAGTGCGCAGTATGTCGCGGGTTTGATCCCCGTACGGAAGAAATATTTGTATGACCTACAAGTAGTTGTTCCGGGTCTGGGTGTTTGTGTATGTGTGTTTCTATGTTTGTAAACCCACCCACGATATCATTCACTGAGTACCTACGTCTCTTATTGACTTGAATAACCCTGGCGGTTGAGAGTATGTCATGCTCACTCAAATGTCTCGCTGATGGTGGCGCGTGTGTCGGATCATTTAGCTCCCTTCAAAATGGTTGAGCTGAATGGTGCTGATACATGTGTCATGTTCGTGAACGGGCGCTGTCAGTTGGGACTGGTCATCTCTTAGTTGCCACGGTTTATTTTAACTATCTATTGATCATTTTGTTTGTTTCTGAATTGTCTTTGTTTTAATTTTCTACTATGGACACTTTTAACTTGCTACATCGTTCTCACATAATGTATCATCTCAAAATGAATGATGTAACAAAGGTTTTGTAATAATTTTGGCGATTTAAAAAGAGTGTCCATGGAGTTTCTTGCCCGTTCTTCTCCATAGAGATCTACTTCTTGGAATGGGCATCTACGGTACTTTCACAGTTTTTATGTCTTGTGACTGGGACTGTAGCACCATAACTTTTTAGTGTTTAATTATATTTTTGTCTATGACAATTCAAAAGTGCCTGTAACTGGCCTACTTGAAATAAACGCTTTGATTTTGATTTTTTGATTTTGATACAGGAGAAATTCTTAGTGTCTAAACACACTATGCCGAAGTTACGCGACCGAAGTTCGGCCTAATTACGCCTGCAAAGCTATTTGAATTACTGACGACACACTATGCCGAAATTACGTCGCGTCATAGCGTACAGCGTAACTTCGGTCGGGCGTAAGTTCAGCGGCAACTTATTCTGTGACCACACATTATACGCGACCGAAGTTCGGTTCGATTACCGACGAAGATCCGGGGTCGGGGAGCAGCAGGGAGCCGCCCGCGCCACCCGCGCCGAATTTCTGCCGCGTAAGTTCGGCACTTATGGTGTGTCATATCAGCTAATTACGTCGGAACGTGAAATCAGCCGCCGAACTTCGGTCGCGTAACTTCGGCATATTGTGTTTAGACAGTGAGTGAACTCACTCGGTTGCCAACATATAAAATAAACTTTCCCAAGGCATACAAATTCTTTACAGGATTAGTCATTCTGATATTCCAAATAGTTTTGAAGGTAGAAAATTTAATTTAATTGTAATATGTAGCCATTTGTTGCCTACCTGATCACGAAAAGTGGTCATAACTACTGAACCGTAAAAAATGATATATCTCAGGGTAAAAAGATTGGAAATGACCTCTCCCACGCTCCCGTTCAATTTAATTAGCACTCTTCGGGACACCCTGTATGGTAAAACATAGATGCTGCAAGAGTGGCGTACGACGCACACCCACATTTTGCCGGTTATCATAAAGAGCGTGTATAACATATACCACATGCCTGCTAACGGACAGTATGTATTATCCAATGTAAATCTAAGCTTCGTCTGAAAGGTCTATCTTAGATAACTAATTAGCAAAAATTTAAGTTTTGATTACTCACAATTTGTTTTAGTGTTAGACATTCCATTTATGTAATTACCATAACTTATTCCTCATAACCTTTTGATTGATTTTACTATAACAAACATACGACATATTCTTGAAGACGTCTTATGTATTGAATTCCCGCAATCTGCATCGAGTCTAATCCGCATTTTATAAAAAGCAGCAATTACGAGTAAAATTTAATTCCCCCCTTTAGCTTTTCTATAGCAATTCGAGTGCCTGAATGCAATCACGAGTACCGAGATTCGATTCGCGGAACAGACAAGCGAAATCTTTATCTCCGAGGAAATAAATTAGTTTTAGTTGTTGTGGTTGCTTGGGATGGAATGAAATGTCAATGGCATTAAGAACTATGCTTCTCTTTCTTTCTTTTTCTTTCTTTCATTCTTTCCTCTCGATGAGAAGCCTCAAGGATTATGCGGATTGCCTTCTTTTGTGTGTTCGGCTTTTAATCCTCGGATTAGTCGTCGGTTTTGAGTAATGTTATGTCCTATGCAGATCTGGAGATAAAGGGATTGTGACGTCATTTTCTTTTTGGTTCGTTTCATTTCTTTGACTTAAATGGATTTGCGTGCTCGTGAGGTTTGATTAGAGATGTTCATAGAAAAAGTGACCTCAATATGCATGGGAATTATTAATATGGCATAATAATGTTAGTCTACAATAAAAAGACAGCTCATTTTGCTAGTGAACAAAGTATAAGCCGTGGCAGTGGTTTTAGGTCAAAACTGTGCTATTTGACCCTAAAAAATCTGTCAATCTGCCATCTAGGTATAATGGACTACGCTGAGGAATTAGTTTGACGATATCCCTGTAATAAGGCTCAGCAGTTGCTGCTAGTGCATAGTAGTAACCAGAGTACTAGTGCTTGACCTGGTGCGTCCGACTATCTGACTTGTACAACCCAATTTCCAGGTAATAAGGTCTTTAGATCAAAATAAGTTCTTTTGCAAAAATATTTAATAACACCGTTTTAAAAGGACACCGTGAACACCAAGAAAAACATTATTTTTATACAAAGCAAAATGAAAATACTGATCAAACCGTCCATAAATAGTCAGTTCCATATAAAAACATTTCATTGACTGTTCAGCTTACACAGTTATTTTAACCACTAAGGCAAAATGAAAAATATACACCGTCCTCGAAAAGGGATGGAAATATTGATAGGTACTAAAATGGGAGCAAATTAGGTGAGTTTATTCACAAAGTTGCTTGGCTCTCGATGTTTTGAAGTGGCTTTCAAGTGCATTGCGGGATAGGCCCTCGAATTATTATGCTGATTCCACTTCTCGTTCCAAGAGAAAATATTTTTATCGAAGTATTTTTAAGCAACAAAGTGGTATCAAGTTGAATAAATAGTTTATAAATTGTCATTTTCTTAGTACCTTAACTAATTAGTATAGGTTCCCATATACTACAATATATGGAAATTGAATTTTTACGTAAAACTTTATTTTTTTAAATAATTTTAAAATCCCTCATCACATTTTTCGGTCGGAATGAAACTCGTTGATTTTCAAAAAACAACACATGTAATTATTATTAAAACCTCCGATAGTGTCTCTAATAAGGATCAAATCCTGGGAAGGATTATTATATTTAGTCTAATCGCGTCACTGGTGATCGACGATGAAATATTTCCTATAAATAGGCTAATGATACAATCAATTAGAAAGAATGAAAGAAGAAACACTAAAGGTGTTGCTTTTCAGACTCAGAAACAACACCTTGAAAAAGGTGGAAAGTTTTGTAGTCCCAATTTACATGAACAGAAAAGAATTTCCACTCCCCCGAAAAGGAAACCCCTAAAGACGAAATTACCTTACATTTGTATATTGAATATATGGGACTTTGGACCTCCAATATTTACTCAGAGGAGGTACTTTAGACCCCACAAAGGTACAGCGGAGGACTTTGTAGAAGAAAATGTCAAATTAAGTCGGGGAAGAATTTTCACTCCGCTTAGGCCCATGCAAACATAGAATTAATTTGTTTTTGTTGAATATATATTTATACGTACTCCGGTTTATTTTCTTAGATAAATTAGTGCCATGTAGGCTTAGAGTTTAGTCTAAATTAATTTCTAGGTTATACTTGGAGAGAAGCTTTGGACCTGAATATAGGTTCAGAGCAGGTTTACTCGGTTAATTTTTAGTTGGTAAGGTAATCAAGCAATGTCTCTTGTCAGTGTCTGTTTCTGGAATCTGATAAGCCAATTACCAAGCAACCTATTTACTGTTATTAAAATGACCAAATATTTGTAAAATGGTAAAATTGTACAGATCGTATCAGTCTGTAAGTATAGGCTATCGTCATAACAAATAAATCGGCAGGGTGATAAAGAACTTACAAAATGTTCTAAAACTTTTGAACTGCTTAGATCTGTAACAAAAATGTAGGGCGCACAAATCAAATACTTCACAGCCGAAATGCCAAGGAGCTGCCAGAAATATTCCATATCATAATAGACTATAAATTTTATTTGTTCCACTTTCTTATCATATTCGTATTATATTACATTGTAACTTTCGTAAACCTACACTTAGATATGCCTCGCGATAGAATTTTTCGCTGAGCCGCGCAAAAGTTGGATATTTAAAGTATTTCATATGTATGTGACTTTCTGATATTCTTTGTTTTAGGTCAGATCTTTTTCTAGCAAAAATGTGAATAAGCACTTTTTTATTGCAACTTTTGTGAGAAATACATTTTATGTTTATGATTGTTACCGAACTACTTTCAGGGTTTAACGGCGTTCTTATTCATGAGATGAAAAAGACATAGTCATACTGAAAACAAAAATCCAGGACATCAGAACAATTAATGATTGTTTTTACTTTGAAACAATTTCCTTTAAATAATGATAATCCATTTTAATGACGAAGCACAGCCGCACATGAAAAGAGGGATCCAATGATATTCCCATTCGTCATTAATCCTTGAATCAACACAGAAATCCGATTAAAACTTAATGTAACATGACACAGAAAATTCGGACAAAATAATTAAATTTTCAATTCATTCGGATCTCCCATAATTATCTGGTTTCACTCACTTTAATACTAATTCATAGTAAAATTACACGAGAGATAAAAAATGAATAATACTTGAACTAGTCGCAAAATCACTTTTATCAAACTTTGTCTACACAAACAAATGAAATTACTATATCATCTATGTAAATTCAATGAAACTGTCAGCATGAATTCTAAAATTTCTAAATAATATTTTAATCTATTAGTTTCAATATTTTTTAAGCATTACGATAAAAGCTGCGAAATCATAAGAGGACTGAGACATAAATTTAATGTGAAGACTCAAACCATCTACCATCATAACAGGTATTTAGTGAAACCCAACACGAAACTCTGTTATAACTGACTCCATGATTTCATGGGGTTAGCTGGACCATATGAACGATAAAAATGTGTGCCGGGTATTAACGTTGCTTCGTGAAACAGAAGGTATGCCTGGAATACTTTTTATAGGCCTGGAACAATGGTCAACGGGATTTTGCTTTATAAACGACATGAATTGACTGACCCGGTTTAATAAATCAAAAGGTGAATTTTTTTGGGAGTTTGAGGAACTTGATACATTATTTATAATTATTATCAAGTTTGGTGACGTTTTTCATCTTAGTCTTGTTTAATAACATAGGTGTTAGTTTTATGATGCCTGGTTGTGCCACACCTTGTTTAAAATCTTTAAAGTATTTTTCATACAAAAAGCCGATTAGAGTATTTAAAATTACTTGGCATTAATCTTTTTATCGATTTCTAAATTTGAGTAATGACAAAACTTAATCTGTGCACCGGTTTGACAAACTAGCATTCATGATTTGTGAATCGGAAATTAAATTATAAATCTTATGGTGCGCCCACGCTTAAACCAATATTATTTACTTCACCAGCCATTTTTACTTTTTTTTATTAAACAAACAGCATTAAATTTTAATAAACAGTTTATGTTTCGACTTAGCATTAAAATTTCCCTCCAAAGTTATTTCTGCCACAGCTTCAATACGTAAGTAATCCGCAATCTTCCATTCCGTGTAACGCCATTTGTCATATTACGACAATAAACGGGACAAAAGGGAAGTTTGGATTTATTCTTCGTTTGTTTAGTGCCAGCATTCTTCAGATTAAAAGCTCCGAGATATGATACTCTCTCTGGTGGATGTTTGATGTTTGTGGCCATTTTTTGTGTTTTCTTGTTGAGTAAATAAGATATCATCTTTGTTGCTTTAGGTTTTGGTTGCTTGATATATTTTTCCTCCTTTAGAATAGGAAGTACCTAATGGGATTAGATTTATTAATACGTTGTCATAGAGTAGGTCTGTCTAGAGTACTTACGCATTAGAATGGGCACCTGCAGTACTTTCATAGTTATAATGTCTTGTGACTGGGACTGTATCACCACAACTATTTCTAAACTTTTTTTTTTTGTCTTTTGACAATTTAAAAGTGCCTGTAACTGGCCTACTTGAAAATAATAAAAGCTTTGATTTTAGTTTTCTACCTAAAAACCAAATATACTTGAGTATTTCTTGATAGCGTTTTCTTAGAAGCCTGAATAGTGAATATTTTATCAGGCTGTGTGTGTCGGTGAAATGAATATCTGATGTTGGTATTTCATCCATTAGTCAAATATTTAAGAACATTCTTCACGTTTTATTTCTCTATTGAGTTTCGGAATCAGACAAAATCCGTTTAGTGAAGAAAAACTCGACCTATTTTGTATCAAAATTTCTGTTGAACAACACTATTAGTAACGGACAAAGAAGAAAATTTAAGTGTTATATAATTACTTTATCTTTGAACCGCTCTGCTTTTAGGAACAAATAAACTACACTGCTGACATTATTTTATTATGTGTGATAAGATCTTTTTGGTTAAATTGCCCTGGAGGCAGTCCTATACCATCCGCTGGCAGCAACATTCTTCACAAGACATCGTCGATCCATCGTGCCATAGGGCGTCCTACACCACGTTTGCCCATTCGTTGTCTCCACTCTAGCACATGTCTGTTCCACAGACCGTCTGTCCGTTTCCAGACATGGAATCAGCATGCTGAAATGGGCCCATTTCAGCATGCTGATTCTACGCGTACGCGTAATGTTGGTTACTTTGGTTTTATGATGAATGACTTGTGTACTTGTTTGTAAGTCATTTCGGATAGGACACACTAAACCCTAGTCTTGAGGGATTGTGGGATCGTTTTTGTAAATTTATCATTATTAACTGTAACAATTAAAAACCAGAACGACACACAAATTCACTCTCAAATGAGAATGATTTAACTAAGAAAGCTTTTACATTCACCATCTATTTACTGACTCAAAAAACTGTGACCCATTTTCAAGAACAGGGTCTCTAGTTACGTTTTTGTTCAAATGTGTACACGTGGCGTAATTTGAGAGAACAAAAAGAGAAAAAAGTAAAATTCACACTGACATAAAATCTAGGGGTAAAAAAAGATAAATTTCAGCTGACAAAAACGCCGTAGACTAACGTTGGTCAAAAGAAAACATATTTTTTCCATTCCTACTATTTGGTCGGTAGAATACTTTGTTTTAAAGAATGATTAAAATGTACGCCGTTGCAGTGTTGTTGTGTTGCAACAGCGTAGCTTGTTGTTTCAATTTCAAAATTAAGCTCTACGTGTGTAATTTGGTAGGATTCATTAGTGAGTTTTAATTGTGGAACCACCTTTTTGATTGTGGAATCAAAATAACATTATCATCCCCGTGATGAAAATAAAGTAAAGTTTTCGTAATTTCATCATCATCATCATCATCTCAGCCATAGGACGTCCACTGCTGAACATAGGCCTCCCCTTTAGATCTCCACATTATACTGGTTGGAAGCGACCTGCATCCGGCGTCTTCCGGCGACCTTTATAAGGTCGTCTGTCCATCTCGTTGGTGGACGTCCTACGCTGCGCTTGCTAGTCTGCGGTCTCCACTCTAGCACTTTTCGACCCCATCGGCCATCTGCTCCGCGAGCAATATGGCCTGCCCATTGCCACTTCAGCTTGCTAATCCGGTGGGCTATATCGGTGACTTTAGTTCGTCTACGGATCTCCTCTGCGTGGGTTTAACTGACTGGCAAAAATATTTATCATTCATTTGTCATCACTGCATGGAAAAAGAAAATAAAAGTAAGGAAAAAAATAAAGGAAAGTCTAAAAAACATATTCTGGAAATGCTATTTAAATAGCTTTTTTTCCTGAGTTTTCGAGTCTTCTTTACTTTCAGATATCCGGGTATTGCAAAGTTTTAGGATTTATAGATTTTGCGGAATAAAATGTAGCGAAGAAATTAGGTCTAAAATCCTGAACACTCCAATCGGTACCCTGTATCAGAATGCTTTTTATTGGGTTGGGGATTCATTAAATTAGTCTTTAGCTCAGGTTGAAGCATAGACGAATGTGAGACTCATCCTGACTAAAATTAATCTCTTTCCTTCAAGTCACCTATACCTGTGGCCAGGACTGCTATTGAGTCCGTAAAAATTCCAACAACCACCACAGACCACATCAATGGAAACTTGCCGCGCAGCAAGCTACCACTAAAGCAGATCCCAACAGACAGTAACCTACTCCCTTAAACTATGCCAATCGATCTGCATTAATAACTGGACGCACCAGTTTCTGAGACCTATCTATATTATGCACTGCAGCTAGACGAACTTCAATAGACTCGTCAGACACAATGCTTCCATAATTGGATATCTTCCGAGATGGTGTAGAAGCTACACCATCTTGGAAGATATCGTGAAGATAGCGTATATTTTGATCGATTGTATCTTCGTTTTAATCCGGCGTGGGTGCTGTTAAGTGTGTATGAAGACGATTATGTGAGGTGATGTATGAGGTACGTTGCTGATGAAAATAGATTTTATTTATTTATCAACATACAAAGAAATGTTAACTATACAAAGAAAGATTAAAACATGAAAGAAAGAGTAGAAAGACGCTGCTTATATCACCTACAGTTTTTGAAGTGAAAACTTCTTTAGCCGCGTTGTACACTTTTTTTTGTAATGGGTAAAAAATGTAAAACTCGCCCCAGGGTCACGTGACCCTGATCGAAAAAACGTAAGACGTAATTTAATTATGCGCCGTCTATCGCTCTTAGCGTGAACCACGTAGAATGAAAATTCGTAAGACGAAGAAGCAAACGGTAGCTTGCATTTTAATCGTGCAACGCCATCTATCGAGCATATACATTTCTGTACCACTCCAGTTTTAAAATATAACACAGTAATAAAAAGTTTTCACTTCTACCGGCACTCCCGGAGTGCAACCGTCGTTTTTTTTAACTTTTTTATATAATTACAAATAAGATTATTATGAGGATAATCTCATAACAATATTCTTCATTCAGTAATAGTTACGTACTCTGGATACCCAGTACCCATTTGCTGGCACTAGTTGCTAACCATTGAACTCATTACTATCAGTGACTCAACACGGGTGTACTTATACATCACCGCCTGATCTTTCTAGGATTACGAATTTTCTGTTATGATTGGTATAAAAACGAAAGACAAGATAAATCTTATCTAAATTACTTCAAAATGTTATTGAATTGCCTTGTTAAACATCAAAGTAAGAAGCGCTGACTAAGAAAAATCCATTTTTCAGTACGTAATTGCTAAAGTTACTCATGAAACTTGAGACTCCGTGCCCAACACATACAACCTTCAATTGACTCCTATTGAGATAAGAAACTGCCACATGGTTTTTCCTCTCATCGACATTTTAGCATCATTAATCATGTTTATACGGACTTCAATAAAGTTTTATACATCCATTAACTAACATTCGGTCTAGACGAGATAAAATAGTGCTGGCTTTCAGGATGAAAATACAGAGTGTAGGCAAAAGTGAAAATGAAGCTTCGTTTCAAAATTTCAGAGTAGGTACTAGTAAAGTATAATGTTTTATGGGTCAGGTAACGAATGAATCCCAAAGGTATCGTAAGACCTAACTAAGGGTCTGTAGAAACATGACCAGTGGAATCTACACGTAATTGTGACGTCATTCATACACCTTTCTGTGGTAATAAAACTTGGTATGAAATAATTTATAATAACTTTTGATACTAAATAACTTGGTACCTATTATAGTATTTTTTTATTAATAAAGTAATTGTGAATAATTTGGAAGAGACCATCGTAAAGAAACCGATTTTTCTGAGAACCAATAGTTCAAAGTAATGGACAATCCCGTTCGTAACCAAGTTAAAGATATCTCTCACACGGAGAAACCCTAGCTCCCTGCGGTGGAAGCGTTGTGGGCTGATAATGATATTATACTACACAAAATGATATTAAACTAAACAAAATGATAATTATACCACACAAATTACAATCAAAGCAATCTTAAAACGAAATTACAATTTCGTATTCAAATATGTGCTCAGTGCTCACAGCAGAATTTCTAAAGAAACTCAGTTACAAACTTAACAAGCGTAAAATTATTTTCCGACCCAATCCCACTCCTGATAAAAATCTCCTAAATTACCTACTGCAAATTCTTAACTCTATTTCCACAACCGAGTTAAGTTTTCGAATAACACGATTAAATTCACTTTTTCTGACTTGACTAGGGAACAAACCACTCGCGGCATTGAAAAGAGGAATCGAATAACACGCGAACGTTCCTTGCGGCGTTCGTGATCAATTGAAGTGAATGCTGAACCGTCGAGCGACAACAAACTACCAAGGATACCTGTACTATCTAGATTTAAGTGAAATATTTTCGAGTAAAAGGATAGCTACATTTTTCGTTAGATTGGGAGGTGAATTTTGTAGAATTACGCAAGCGTATAACTTTGTTAGTGGAACGGAATTAGAGAAAGAACAAAACTGTTTCGTTCTTTCGAATTGAATCTCTTGGGAATGTAGTTTGAAAACTTGTGCTGTAAAATAATTTTTGCTTGCATTTTATTTGCTAAGAGATGGTAGAAAGTTGGCAGATCGAGAAGATATGGAGACTTCCTCAGAGAATATGTCACGGTAAAGAAAAGGACAGTATAAAACAGTGGGTAGAACGAAGTGTGTCCAATGATGATCAGTAAGTCTCAAAAAAAGTAACTCTAGAATGCGTACTATTCTGACTCTTTTCTTTTCATGACCATATATTCAAAGATGAAAAGCAAATCTGTTTGCCAATCCCCGGACTAGTTAACCGTGAAGTTAAACATCGTAAGAAACATGGAATCCGAAAACACCAAACTGACTTGAGTTAGTGTAATGATTAATGCTCATGCCTTATCTGTATGAGAATAATAATTTACTCAGCAATAGATCAATTGCAGGCAAACAGTAGTAGCCTACTATTTATTGATCAATTATAATGGATTCATGGACAGACGACCTTATAAAGGTCGCCGGAAGACGCTGGATGCAGGTCGCTTCCAACCGGTATATGTGGAGATCTAAAGGGGAGGCCTATGTTCAGCAGTGGACGTCCTATGGCTGAGATAATGATGATGATGAATGGATTCTTTATAATTAGGAACAATGTTTAAAGTTCCTCGATACAATTAAAACCTTCATTAAAATTAAAACGAGATGATCAACAGACCAGTTGAGTGTTGTGTTTGGTGAGTTACAGCCCTACAGTATTTGGTTTTTTTTGTTATATTCTTTCCTGTGGTAAATGCTGACTCCACTACTTCGAAATTTGATTTTAGTTCAACTTTTTATACCACAGTTTTGCTACTGTTCCATTTTGTCGGTTTGATTATGACCATTACAAAATAGGTACCTTTGAAAACTTAAAACACCCGTCTTAGAATCCATCACGATATTATATTATTAGTGAATACCTTAGTTAAAGTAACTCAGATAAACTAATCCAGCTACAAGTTCCACAACACAGTAATTTATACTTCTCTGCTCTGATCAAATTTGATACAGCTGTTCCAACTTCTAACACCACCATACTACAGACGAAACTAGTTATAGAACGCGAAACTAATCAAAATAATTTAAACATTAATCTAAACTAAATAGTTTAGACACGTTTATTATATCTACAGAGTATCAGAATTAAGTAAATATGGTTAGAAGTTTTGAAGTGTCTGTTGATATTAACTTTGTATTTTACCAGACGAAAGACTGTAATCGAAGAGTACCCAAATATCGAGGACAGAAAAATGGACTGCGAATCCTAACCCTAACATAATACAAGGTTATTAATTTGTTATTGAACCCATATACGAGTATGAACCCAATATAATGTTTGGCCGAAATTCAATAGATTTTATCACCTAAACAAAACCTATTTGCTATAAAAAAAAGACAACGAAAATCTTATAAACCCATTCAAAGTTTTTGTGAAATAAATACGAAACACTTCGAAAGCATTTAGGTACCATTTATCTTAGCTCTTAGTATCATTCCTACAATGAAAGCTTCGTGTACACGTGGCACTCCATTAAGCCACAAATCGCTACAAATAAAACTCAACGACAATGATTCTCAACACTGAAGGACCTATCTCGAAAGAAATATTTCATTCGATTCCCTAAGTAGAAAAAAAAAACTTTTATACAATACCCTTTCATAAAAGATTAAGTATACGATACACAAGAAAACTCTTTCTTATTTTAACAGAGCCCTAATCACACAAAAACATCGATAGAAAGTTCACATGACCTTACAAGGTCATATCAGGACAGCCTGATATATGAACGGAGGGTTTCAGATTAAAAATGAACGTGTATTAGCATAATATAAAATATTCCCAGGTATTATAATAAAGGACGCAAACAGTCGTGCTAGGTTTTCTTTCATGTCGAGACCAGTCAATATAAATACCAATTTGTGCCTTAAAAGCTTTGTGATTTTCGTGGTAAATATTTTTGCTGAGAATGTTCTAGGAGCCTTGAGGTCAATAACCGGAGGTGCTGATTTGAAAGTAGACCTGCGCCAGTGCTACTTTTTATGTTTTTACATTTGAGTGCTTCGCTTTTTTTAACTTTTTTGGGGTTGGCTTCCAGTCTAACCAGATATACCTACTGCCACTGACTATCTGTAATGGTGGTCAATAATCTTCATTTAATACCCAAGATCACATTTCTGAAGCACAGAAAAAGTCGGTGCCTGTGCATGTTTTGGTCACCCATCCACAGAACGACTTCGCGTGCTTGCTTGTGACGCGATGCAATGTTATTCAACTGCCTTCTCTCGCCGATTAACTACAAGTGATTATATCCTAACTGCTGCGACATTAAGGCGTTGCCAATATAAAACGTGCTGTTGTCTATCATCATCAGCCTATAAATGTTCCCACTGTTGGGACACAGGCCTCCTCTCTGAGAGAGGGAGTGGGCCATAATCCACCACGCGGGCCCAGTGCAGGTTGGTGGATGTCACATGTCTTCGAATTTTTGGTTCTAGGACATGCCGGTTTCCTCACGATGTTGTCCTTCACCGTTTTGAGAGCAGTGGTGATGAAATAAATTACACAAAGTAATGCGCCTGGCGGGGTTCGAACCCACGACCTACAACTCGTAAGTCGGGGCCGATACCACTGGGCCACCACTGCTCTTCTGCTGTTGTCTATGGTTAGATGGAACAGACAGACAGACTTCGTCTATACCTGTTTAAATTCCTTCACAAGGCAAGTTAGAGCAAAAACGATGTTATTTACTTAAAAACAAAGATCAAAATAGCATGGAAAGCAGATACGGCTCATTATTGATGATTTTACTAACAAGTGTGACCTGGTGGCCAACTATGACGTCTTAAAGCGTGAGTCTTTAGGCTGTAAGAAAGAGACAGAGCTATACAAGTCGTCTAGTGCCATCTCGTTCCCTGAGCGGCGTTCTTGTTGATAAAAATCCACCCTGTCCCTTCAAATACCTTTGCGTTTCAGGGCCGCGGTAACCTAACATAGTCACGCACAAAGATGCATCTTAACATAACGAATTTATACTATTTTTGGCAATTTTATATAGAGAAACTCTTCAGCTAAAGACTAAAGTAATCATTTAAAATAAAGCGTCCATACTTAGTACTCACGATTTAATACTCTTCGTTCTGAATAGCGTTATCAGAAATCTCAATTCATTCACGAAGATTTAAATCTTCAATAGCTATTTTATATACACTTGACTGTGATAAAGTCAAAGGAAGGCTTTTAAATTTCAAAGGCGAGTGTGTTTGTCCTAAATAGTTTAAACTTGTTACAACAGAGCGCAGAGACAGTTCTAAGAAATCTTTGGATTGGATATAGGTATTTCCGAGAAAGTGTGAGGTGACCAGGCCAACTGCAAGAACCAACAGATCGAAGATAATGTAACATTAAACTCAACCTATTACATCCAGGTGTTCACTCTCAGAGTAGAGGCCTGAGCCCAGCATTATGGATTATTTAGAATTTATTAGTCACATCATACTAAATTATGGTGGTGTCTTCTACATATTATGAACTAACGACCCGCCCCGGCTCCGCCCGGTTGCAATCACTATTATAATACGCGTGTTATCTATATATATAAAAGAAAGTCGTGTTAGTTACACTATTTATAACTCAAGAACGGCTGAACCGATTTGGCTGAAAATTGGTGGGGAGGTAGCTTAGAACCAGGAGTAACATATAGGATACTTTTTACCTTTTTTATTTTGTTTTGTTTTATCCCGTTTCTGTGGGACGTGACATAAAATGTGGTATAATAAAACGCAACTGACATGGAGTGACAGCAAAACGAAAAATTTATCAATCAAAACCTGTGTCAAAACATCAATTGACCGGTCGATGTGTTTGTATTGAGTTTCTAAGCTTATTGTGCCGATATTATCATAATTATTAATGCTATGCCGCCACCAAGATGATCAAATTTTTATCCTGTTTCCGTGAGACGTGACATAAAACGTAGTAACATGATCATGAAGAAGGTGTTGGTGCCGAAATTGAATAAGGGATCTGAACAAAAAGTACTATAGAGTGAGATCCCAGAGCCCCCAGACCTACGTCATTTTAGCAAAGCTGAAATTTTGATTGTAGTCAACTATAAAGTTAAGACCGTACCGGTATGCGTACTTACTATCTTGAAAGCGGGGCCCTTCCACAGGTAGCGCGACCTGAAGGTGGATAAAATCAACTACGTCATTTTAGCAAGCCTACATTTTACATGATGTTACTTATGGTCCTATTTCAAGACCTTTTGTAAGCTGCCAGACCAATCCGATGGGCCAATCATTTCGCCAGAGGCCTTAAAGTCCTTCCCTTAAACTTGAATACCCCGCCTCTGTCCTGCCTCTCCTGAGCCAAAACCGCTTAACGCAGAAGTCTAAATTTTGGACACAAATTTTCGCTTTCGAGTAAGTACACATGTTAACTTTATAGTAGACTACAAACCCTCCCTCTCGCGCTCGGCATTGGTCGAGGCCATGCTGCGGGGCGAGACGGAGTGGGAACCGGTCGCCTCCTTCTGCGAAGCAGTCATGCTCGCGAAGGAGGAGGCGGGCCGCGTGAAGGAGAGGATTGCGTCTTCCCTCCACCCCAGCCACAGTGGTAGACGCCCACGGCGTCGGACGTCGGCAGGCGGCGAGTAATGGGTGACTCGCTGTCCGACGTTGAACCTTTCCCGGTTATACAAAGAGTGTCAGCATGACGGGGCCCCCCTTTAAAGGGCCAAAAACGACTTACGATTTACCGTGACCCCGGAACGTAAAGGGCTATTGAAGGACACCGTGGATTTTAGTCAGTACGAGTCTGACAGTCCTTCCCGCTCTACCCTGGGTGGGAGACTCACATGATGATTTTACCACGCTAAAAAAAATGTCAGTTGCATTTAGCCACTAACTTTCCAATTGAATTAAAACTCCTTGGATATGCCTGACTTACCACCGCACAATTTACAAACAAAGGTTGGCTTCGTAATAGTCATGCTTCGAAACATAAACCAACCAAAACTGTGCAACAGAACGCGTTTGGTGGTAAGTAAATTGATGAACAATGTGATTTACGCGACGATACTCAAAGGAAAATTCGAAGTTGAGGAAGTTCTCATTTCGAGGATCCCATATGATAGGTTTGCCGTTTGAGTTTAAACGACCTCAATTTCCGATCCGTCTTGCATTCGCCATGACCATTAACAAATCACAAGGCCAATGCTTGAAAGTTTGTGGTCTGAATATAGAAAATCCATGTTTTTCACATGGTCAGTTAGGTGTATATGTGGCATGTTCACGAGTCGGATGACCATCTGCGTTATTTGTTCTTGCGCGTGATAATAATAAAAAAATGTCGTCTATCAGAACGTGCTTCACTGTACAGTGCAACCCATATACCAAAATACATGGCTAATAAAGAATAAATTATTGATTTTTTAAATTATTTTTGATATCCTAATAAAAAATCGAAAATCTGCTCATTTATTGCCTCTAAGGCGGAACAAAGTTCGCCGGGCCAGCTAGTATACCTATAAACCTTACCCTTGAATCACTCTATTTATTAAAAAACGGCATCGAAATCCGTTGCGTAGTTTTAAAGATCTAAGCATACATAGGGACAGACAGACAGCAGGAAGCGACTTTGTTTTACACTATGTGATAAGAACCAGTATGTAAAGGAAACACTGGTTCTTATGATAACTAGTATTTACTGTCAGCAACAGCATTTTTTTTTTGTGGCGTACCATTTGCTCATTTGCATAAGTGGAGCACAAAAGACTGTCAGACTCAACTGTTCCTTCTCGATACTCGATTGCCGTTTGCGATAACCTCTTAAGACATTCCTGCAGCCATGGCAGATATTTGGTCTTATTGGGTCCCGTCAGATATGCTGACAACTTCTTGAATGTCCCGTGTGTCGACTCGGGCCTTATCGGGCAGAAAGCTTCCCTTTTCCTTGCCATCTAGAAGCCCAAGCAAACAGTGGCTGGAAATCGACTTTGCGATCGCCGACCCCCTTTCTTTTTTTTACTATGTCTTAGTAGACATAGTAAAAAAGAAAGGGGGTAGTAATAAGTTAGTACTTATTAGCAAAACCTGGAGTAGGTAAATGGTATTGGGGTCAATAACCCGAAACGTATCAATAACTCCGGGATTCCGGGATTTTAGAGAGATTTTTCCGGAATTTTAAAATTGTTAGCAAGATGTAGGATGAAGACATTTAAGCACTCGTTGTTGCCTGCGGCTTCACCCACGTGCATTTTAATTCAATCCCGTAAGTACTGAAAAGATATCCCGGGAAAACGGCTTATCCATGTTATAATTTCTATGACAGTTTGTGATACACGTACATAAAAACAATCTAGGTACCTACTCCGGACTATGCTTATTAGTCAATACAGAATTTGCCTTCTTCTTCTTTTTAATCTTTTTATGTCACAATCTTGGTATAAACCCTGTTTTTGAACAGATCTATCACACAACTCATACATAATTTTTTGTGGTCATTTACTACTCTCATAATAAACAACATTGCCAGGGCAGTAAACATCTATCCATAAATATTTTCTTAAAACACGTATACAATATATTCACATGTTCAGATACAAACCCATAAAGCAACTAACAACTACCGCTAAAAGATTAGTAGGTCATCTAGAGTGCTCAGAGATTCATGGCCGTTATCCTAAACCCTGATTTACGAAAACATTAAACATGTTCGCCTAGACAAGTTGGACCGCCATAATGTATGGACCTATGTACTAGATCATAAATAACGTCTAAGCGAAGTTTTACTTATAACGAACTTGTAATAAGATATTGTAATAATTATTCTTGATGTGTAATCTAACTTTTTGTTGTTGGTTTCTTTAAGCTATTGCATAGCTTTTATCGCGGGCTCTGTGCGCGGCGCGGAGCGGCGACCGAAAATCAAAAAAATTCAAAAAACCTAACGAAAAAACCTAAGGAAAATACCTGACACCACGCATCGTCTAACATCGTTTCAGTCCGGGAGACTTCGGCAATCATAAAAATATCCGTCATAAAAACAATTTACTTTTTCTTTCTGATTCTAAACGGCCAGCTAGAAAAGGAGTTTTCACAATGAAACCTACTTATAAAATTCTCCTACAATAAAGTCGTTTTTCATTACTGTTATGTAGTGCACCACAAACATTTTAAATAAATTATATTCTCGTTAAATATATGCGGTAGGCGATTTTATTCTTAAAAAAAATGTTATGCAATAGCTTCACCGCGGCAGTCTCCGAGTGCCACATGTATTTTTTGTTTTATGCGACCAAAACGCCACGAAAATCTGATATTGTATGAACTGATCTGATCTTCACAAACACATTTTTTTAGTAAAACTGGATATAACATTGAAAATGCCACGTTTGTTAAATTTTTGTTTTGTGGAACTTTAGATTGTAACTACCAAAGCTGGTTGAGAAATCACGAACTAAATTTCTTGTAAATGGTATATTCATTGATTTGCAACATAAATTCTAAAAAATTCAAACGAAATAGGCAATGAGAATGCCGAATACCCGCCCCAATAAACTAAAAGAATAATCATTGGATTTGCCTAACACCACTGTTGAAGCCTTTATAAATTCAGTGAAAAACAAACGCTCTCCAACAAAAGCCACCGGTTTCAAAACTAAACTGCGAAACTGATTTGAATAAAACGTATTGTTACGCCGAGGTACCTACGTCACTAGTAAAATGGAAATCAAATATGGCGACCGGTAAAAATAAAATGTAAAGCGAACCGATTCGAGCAAACATTGTCGTTGGATTTTGTGCGAGTGTTCAAAATGTCGGACGGTTTAAATTTTGATGGCAAAGTGTGATAATATCTATCGTATTGGTTTTCATTTAAATGGGATTATCAGTATGAGCTGGTGATTTTATTTTAAAGCTATAATCTTGCCTCTTATTAAGGGGCGGGTATTCAAAATACTGGGAGTAGTGGTGGCCCAGTGGAGCAGTGGTGGCCCAGTGGAGCAGTGGTGGCCCAGTGGTATCGGTCCCGACTTACGAGTTGTAGGTCGTAGGTTCGAACTCAGCCAGGCGCATTACTTTGTGTAATTTATTTCATCACCACTGCTCTCAAAACGGTGAAGGAAAATATCGTCAGGAAACCGGCATGTCCTAGAACCAAAAATTCGAAGACATGTGACATCTACCAACACGCACTGGGCCCGCGTGGTGGATTATGGCCTACTCCCTCTCTCAGAGAAGAGGCCTGTGTCCCAGCAGTGGGAACATTATTTTATAGGCTGATGATGATGAAATAAATGCACTCAAAAATTAAGCCGGACTGCGAATACCAGAATTTGACACATTTTGACCCAAAAGAATGTCTGAAAGACAAAGGACGACATGATTTGCGCAGTGCCTGAGCGTTCGACTGCTACGCAGCGTGTTGCGGGTTCGATCCCCGCACGGAACATAATATATATTTGTATGATCTGGAATTAGTTGTTCCGGGTCTGGGTTTTTGTGTGTGTGTGAGTTTCTATGTTTGTAAACGCACCCACGTTACAGGAAAAAATTCCTAGTGTTGGGCAAAGTGTGAAGGAACAGGGTAATTTTAAGATAGTAAGTCTGACCATTTCTCTTCACCCATGGTGGTAGGACTCGTTTTTATGACGTTTAAACCCATTATCCGCATTTCAGTATTATCTGTTAGCTTATTTTCAGTGTTGAGTGTTCGATCCAATAGGTTTAACCACATCTAAAGTTCTAGTCAGTGTTACGTAGGAATGGAGAGGTCTGCCAAGTTACGTAGTTCATTTGTTTGCCAGCCACGCTTTCATGAGTAACATGGTCGTGGGTCACATTGAAAGATCCATTCCATACATTTTTAGGGTTCCGTAGCCAAATCGCAAAAACGGAACCCTTATAGATTCGTCATGTCTGTCTGTCCGTCTGTCTGTCCGTCCGTATGTCACAGCCACTTTTCTTCGAAAGTATGAGAGCTATCCTGTTGAAACTTGGTAAGTAGATGTATTATGTGAACCGCATTAGGATTTTCACACAAAAATAAAAACAAAACAAATTTTAGGGGTACCCGTAACTTTTAAAATAAGAGAAAGATAAAACTAAAAAATTAGAATGTAGACAACTCAACAAAAACTTCCAACGAAAATTGGTTTGGATGAGATATGGTTAGCAGTTTTTGAGATATAGTACATTTCAAAAACCGCAAATATAACTTTGCCATTCATACAAACACTATGAAAAACAAAGTTATTTTTATTGTTTGTGTATATTACTTACTAATCTCAATATGATTATATCCCTAATCTATGCTTGCGGAACGGAACCCTTCATGGGCGAGTCCAACTCGCACTTGGCAGGTTTTTGTACAAAGAGAAAATAGTAGGCACTCTTGCGTGGCATTACCGCTGCGTTGGGCGAATACGATGAATGTTGGAATGCGGATATATTGGACAACCAGGACACTCTGGTCTTGTGTACTCCTTTATTTGCTAGCAGTTGTGATGTTGTTGTCATCACATTTTTGGCTTTCCTAAAACTTTTAATTTTAAAAAAAGTGTAGTTTAAAAATATCTAAAACGGTATGTCTGAGATCTCTATAGTCACCGAAAAAAAACATAGGGATGAAAGCGTGAGTTAAACTTACATACACAAACTCACATTTGAACCTCTAGCTTCTATGTTCGTTTTGAATTTGTAGATTTTTTAAACAGAAAATGATGACTAAACCGACAATAATGTTGGGTCAACCATGATAATGAGAAAGACATAAAAACAAAATATCCATAAACAACCAATTATTCTAGATTGCCAATCATAAAACAGTGCCAACAACAAAGACCTAAACGACATCGGATCAAAGGATCAATACTCGTCGAAACAAATATTTGTTTGGCCCACAAACATACCAAAATATTTGTTGAAAATCTGCCTGCTTGCACTTTCGATTCGTTCGTTTGTATTGCACCCAAAAGGAATAAATTCGAGGCATTTTTCCTAGACGCTTTTAGGTGATTTTAAAGTATTTTCGCCATGAGGGTGGAAGGGACTGTCAGACTCGTACTGACTAAAATCATATCATCATCGTCATCAGCCTTTAAATGTTCCCACTGCTGGGACACAGGCCTCCTCTCTGTGAGAGGGAGTGGGCCGTAATCTACCACGCGGGCCCAGTGCGGATTGGTAGATGTCACATGTCTTCGAATTTTTGGTTCTAGGACATGCCGGTTTCCTCACGATGTTTTCCTTCACCGTTTTGAGAGCAGTGGTGTTGAAATAAATTACACAAAGTAATGCGCCTGACTGGGTTCGAACCCACGACCTACAACTCGTAAGTCGAGGCCAATACCACTGGGCCACCACAGCTCTCATAAAAAAAAAAAAACATATATTATTTTTTAATAGCCCTTTACGTTCTAGGGTCACAGTAACCCATTTCGACAGCTCCGCGAACCCGGCAGGCGTTTCGCCCTCTATACGGGCTGGGAGCTAACAGCTTTTCGAAGCACGCGTGGAACACGACGTGCCGTCGACCCGAGCATGGTCCACGATCGGACAGCGAGTCATCCATTCTTCGCCGTCCACATAACCGATTTTCCTAGACACAGCTTTTAATAGAAAGCTGCTAACTATGATAAAGTCGTAAAAGGCGTACTTTGAAAGCGTGCTAAGTCATAAATGGCTGAGCATACTCATCTTGTGTCTGTTCTGAGTATGCATTAAACAACATCGAGGGCATACCTGTTTGAGTTAAGGCTTCGAGTTAGTATGATGAAGTATGGGGACTTGGTGGGTAATATGATCGTAAAATTTTTACTTCCCTACTGTTGATAGGAGTAGGAAGAAAGATAGAATATTTAATACGTCGTTTGCCATAAGCATGATGAAGAAATTCAGTTTTGTTGGTTATATGTCTTGGTTTGGTAGATAATTAAAATAAGTATACGGTAGTGATGAGTCAATTAAAGAAGTTAAAAAACTATAGGGAAGATATGAAAGGAAAAAAGAAAGAATAACTACTGTAATACCATGTCTCAGAAAGACAACAAAATTACTTAATTGCCAAGTTTCAGTCATAAACACCAGCCAGTTCTAGCGAGTAAATTACAATGTAGTACACACAGACCCGACTATCATAAATTTCTAATATCTTTGATCGTGATAAACACAAGCTTATTTTATGCACATTTTACAACACGTTATTTGTAGACACTCTCCTCCTTTTACCGAGCTACACAAATATACATTATAGTCCCGCACAACCGAATTTCCTTTAGCGAAATTCCGTCCAACACATTTCTTTAAGAACTCTTTCTAACGTATGCTCTTACGTCGTAGAAATATTTCACTCGGGTAAAACTTCCCCAGAATAAACATATATCAGCTATATTCAAATTAAATAAGCCATAATTTTTAAAAGTCCCAAGTTACGGCGTGGTTATGCAGTTTCTCTGGTATTACAAGCGTTCGCATAATGCGATGTATCTACCAAGTACGTTTAACTTACTTTAAGAATTGTGAGACTTTTTTTATTACCTTCTTAGTTTAACGTGCACGTAAAGGTTTTAAATGGTGTTCCAACTTTGCATAACGTGGACTTTTAAAAAGTTTTAGATGGAGTTTATTCAAAAGATGCACTATTGCGTCTCGCAGCGAAATTGTTTTTTCGAGCGGTTTAACTATTTGAATAGCGTGAGAAAAACGAAGACCGTCAGCTGCTTGCTACCGCAAAAATTTTAATAGTCAAATAGGGAAAATAAATGAGCCATGTTTTAGTGAAATGGTCACAGCTTTTGATAGTTATGCACCATTTTAAGTTTTATAATTTTAAATAAATGTCTTGTAAAAAAAGCGCATAAAAGATAATAAATCTATTAATGATGATAGTAGTGAATAGCCTGAATACTTACAAGAAAATACTGGAAAGAATTTAGTATTTTTTTTCTTTTATTGCACTCATAAAAGAAAACTCAAGATGTCTCATAGATCTGCGTAATACCATTTCTGAGAATATTTTTGGTTCATGTCTGACTTTTCTTTTAAAGGTCATTCAACTGTATAGAAAAATGAATTCCATTGGAAATAATTCAGTTCGTATTTTTTAAAATATTTATTTAATAGGAGCAAAGGTCAATGAAACTTTTAAAGGCATTTTCAGGCAATGCTGTCAGTGTTCTAGGCACTTTTATGACAGAGACGTGTAAGATTTTTACTATTAGATCTATTTCAGAAGATTTTTAAGAACTTTTGTACATAAGCTCTCGTATGGGGAATTTCGCACAAGATAGCATGCGAAAAATTGGATATTTTAAATTGAATTAGTCCATTAGATTATCAAAAATATTACACTTTTGAAATTGACAATAGGTACAACACATCTTAGTACATTTTTTACTGAGTTATGATGTCACGAACCCCTCTCGTGTTATGATGCGTTATATCTTTATTAACATTCATTGATTTCATTTGAATTAAGAAAATAAAATATACATCATGTCCATTATTTTCCAAAACTGTAAATGTCACAGTAATTAAATTTGCAATTAATTGATTACACTTACTCGGCTAACAAACAATTTTACGGACTGGCATCCTAAACCATAATTTTTTTTAGCGGGGTAAAATCGTCAAAAATGAGTCCTCCCACCCAGGGCAGGGCGGGAGGGTCTATCAGACTCGTACTGATTAAAATGCACGGTGTCCTTCAATAGCCCTTTACGTTCTGGGGTCACTGTAATTCATGAGTCCCGCGACCCCGGCAGGCTTTGGCCCTCTAAAGGGGGCCCCCGTCATAAGGCTACGCTCTTTGAGGCGCGCGTGGAACACAACGCGCCGTCGACCCGGGCATGGTCCATGGTCGGACAGCGAATCGCCCATTACTCGCCACCCGCATGCCCGACGGTGGCCGTAATCCTAAACCACACATAGCAGGAGCATCTAACCAATGACAGACAATCTTCGTCTAACATAAAAAGAAGAAAAACGTTTAGCTAAATAGCCGTCTATAAACTAACATCAACAAAGTTGGCGAACTGAAAAAAACTTGGGTAAAGAGCAATTTGCCAAACTACAGCGATTTGTAGCCGCATCAAATGATGATGATATTATTCGGGAAAGAAAGTATGGTGGAACGTATTTGATATGTGGGCAATAGTCGGGTAATGTGGCTATCTCATAAACTAGGTTTTTGCAAAGTTAAGGCAAATGGTCTAGTATTCAAAAAAACAAAGAGATATATTATGTAAACGTCATATTCTTCTTATAGCAATAAAGTGACTAATACCGAATGGTTTATGTAAACTACTGTTAGGAACAAAAAATCTTATTGGCAGCTTTGAACAAATCGAGGTGGAAAAGGGGCACGGAGAGGCGTTTGGCTAATCTTAAGACAACTTAATTTTTGTTTTAATTTAAACCATTTTTCATAGTAGTTTATTTTCACAATACGTCACGGTAGTGACAAACATGGAAGGAGGGAGTTCGAAGAGACACCATGACTTGTCTGCGTGGAATTGCGCTACTCTGTTGCACTTACAAAAATCTTCGTAGAGCAGATGAAGATTGTGATTCAAGGACAGCAGTATCCACCGCAGGAGCTACCGCAACTTCCACAGCCTGCGCTTATTTGACATTTATAACACCAGACTTCAATTCAGATGCAAAATTTTATGGCTACTGCATACTATGCCGCGAAGACTTGGCTTGGCAAGACACCGGACGTACTGCTGGCGTACGTCATGTCTGCCAGACACTGCTATTGTAACAACAATTTCCCGGTTCAACTCCTACACAAAGTACTACACTACTAAAGTGCATTCAGCACGCTACATTAACTCTCATACTTTCACTGTACCAAAATGAATGTGCCTTGAAATGAAATCTAGAGGACACAATTTAAGGTACAATATTTCTGTACAAGTAACAAAATGCTCGACATTTCAAGTTCTACCCACGCTTGCATGCATTTCAAAACGTTAAGTTTACAAAGTACCCATTGAAGCTTTACTTAGGGTGAACACAGAGCCTAGAGCCGGCAGCACGCGGTAGCGGGAGCGATTAATAAGAAAGAAGGAAGGCTATTTTGCTGCACTTATCAAAAAATATTACAATGAGCTAGTCATAGTTTAGTCTTGAGATATTGTAATGAGCAGTAAAGGCTAAATGAGTTACCATTTAAAATCTAATTGCTCAGTAAATGGCAATGATATATAAACTATAGATACGTTGTCCGCACTCTAAAATGGCAACAAAAAATGAAGCCAATTGGCCACATTGCGCGTAGTTGCGTCTCCCTCCCGCCGTACGGTGTCATATTTTCTTTCTCTTTCTTCACGCGTATAAATAGTTCAAGTATTGTCGCCGTTTTTAAGCGCCGCGATGTTCGTTCATGGCGTGTCTATATATAATACGTCATTGGTAAATGGAGTGTGTAATCATAAAGGTTACACTGTAAACAAACTTGAATACGAAATAAGGCTCGTTTTCGTTCGAAGTCAGTTGAAAGAGCTTGAGAGATGATCGTTATTCTGTAGATTAGTCAAATTAAGTTTCGTCGCACTAGTATCACTCACCATAATCATAGACGCGAAAACAATCAAATGAAATTGACCGGAATGTAGTATTTTTACATTTGAGCTAGCAACTAACGACCTTTCATTTACAAGAGTGCCCCCTAAATATAATCCTGGCATAGCTGACGGAGATTATCGTAATTAACTATTTACTGCAGAACTATCTCTAATACACCCAAAGGCTCTTTGATAGATTGCATTTCACGATAGCAGATAGTGTGTCACCTCGTTGACAAAATAATGTTTAGTTTTATAAAGCAGAATGAAGAATATTTTAAAAATCTATTTAGGGACTTGAATCTTTTTACAGTGCTTTCAATTTATGTAAACGTTGTGGCAATAATTTTTATTTTTTAGTTTGCTTCCGCTCCAAAACTCGCTTAAGCCTCTCATCATGGGCACATCCTCAGTCAAAGATCCGGCAGACGATATTATTCGTGCACCAAAAGTTTACAAAGTTCCTCATTCGTTACACGTCACTTTGTCTGTAAGTTGAGTTCTAGTTAATTTGAAATTCTACGGCGATATATTAAATATAATTTTGTTTTACACTTTTTTAAGTTAGTTTTAAAAAGTGTAATCAGTTTGAAGTGTATTGAAAATCTTTTAAAGTTGATATTCAAGTGTGTTTGATGTGGGTAACAAGTTTAGGTTGTACTAACGAAATATTATTTTACTGTAATACCCTTTCTAAACATTTTTACTAAGACGAAGTTGCTAAGCTGCTGAAAGAATGTAACATTTACTAAAATAAAAAACATTTTAAGCTTAATTCTTAAAAGGTTTTTATCTCATAATTGTAAACCTAAATAAACCTAACACTTAAAATGTCAAAAAAGAAAAATCTTAACCGCAAAACTCAACTGAATATTTAATACAGCAACCATTACCCTTCAGGCAGGCACTCAACCTAAATCTGATATATCAGGGAAATCGATGGGCGCGTATCACATAACACGATCAAAGCAAATAATATTTCAGGACAACATTTCCATACGTCTAATGTAAGTGATACACACAGTAAGGGTCTGAGGATAGTTCCTTGAGGGACCCTTTTAGTGGGCACCAATAAATCAAATCCTAATGGAGTGTAAGCCGCTCGCAGGGTCTGGGCGCATAATATTTTCGAATTTTACAGTAGGCAAAGGATGGAACTGACCCAAATGGTCCGAATATTGATGGCACCCCATGTTGACATTGTAGTAAGCATTAGATAGAATGATTGGACGAAATTGTGAAAGTTTTCTCTTGTTAGGTTTTTGCTTATTCATGGGTCGCTTTTTATTGATTATTTATGTGTGACTTTGTGATAAGAAAAGTGTTCAGAATATGTCTGAAAGGCTATTAGGGTGTTGAATAATGTCGTTACATAAAATGTGAATGTTAAACGAATTTTTACCTTTTTTGACTATATCCATACTCTGTTGGTTAATAAAACTAAAAGCTTAGGTTTGAGTAATTACACTTTTAGGTATTCCCTAAGTAGACTTTTAACGACTTTAGAAATTATTTCATAATTTATATTTAAATAAACTGTACGTTTTTACTGAACCAAGTTTAGGTTAAAATTTGTTTTACTAAGGATAACCTAAGAAATACAAATTTTAATATAACTCTTACCGGAACGTTGACGAAAGTCTTTACTCCAGCTTACCTGCAATAAAAAGAAAAAGAGAGTTAATTCATTATGTATTTTTATTTTGATAACTATTTATTCTCCCATTCGTTCATGTAAATAAATAATCAGAATTGTCACATCATTAAAGCCCATAACCATATAAAGATCCTTAACATTTAAATTAAATTACTTAAATTGTAACGCACAACATACGAGTACGATATAATTACATCATAATAAATATTCCAAACATGAAAAGTGCCAATCGAGTTCCAACGTATGTTACACTGAAAATAAAGTTCATGATTTATTCAGTCCCGCTAATAATACATTCATACACAGATCTGTTCACACTGCAGATGAAAAAGGGACAATACTTGTCATAACAAGACCGCGGTTACACAAAACTTCCTGAAAACGAAGCCAAAGAAATTTTGTTTTATATTCAAAAGCTAATTAATGGTACTTTTCGCAATTTAGGCCCATTCACATTTAATATTGAAAAGGATTAGGGTCCCGGTTGTTTTGAGGAGGGCAAAAAGAAAAAGTTTCTATAAGGTCTGCCCCTTAAACTGACTTAGGTTTAAGTGGACGTTCTTCGTAATATGAAAAGTTTGACAGTTAACGACAAAGTGGAGTAAAAAGTGCCCTTAAAAACTATGTTATGGCATTAAAAATACTGGAATAATGTTGTTGTAATGTCTAATAGAGTTTTTTATGTTTATTTGAGACAACTTGCTGTATAAAGGATGTGATTGTTTAAATTCTGTGTTCACTTTTATCACATGACTTTTTGTTGAATACTAGCACTCTAGCACTTAAATAAATCGTTGTTCAGATTTCAGGTTTTATTTGAATTGAGAAATATTTATAAATACTTGTCGATAACATAATTTAATAGTCATATTATATTAAAATAAATTCATATCAAATTAGGTTCAAAGACAGACGAAATTAATAACAACAAATTAGCAATTATGAAAAACAAGTCAATATACAAAAAGTACAATGCCAAGAAGGCCTATTCTTTCTTTTGGTCAATTTGATTATATAATTAAAATCCTTAAATAATTTAATATTTCACCGACCCAAAATAGCACGAAAGGTTCACTGCTGAAATTAGGTAAAGTTTCCGCCATAACCATTTTCCATCCCGTTGGGAGCGGAATATGAAAAAAGAAATTTATTTTTAGAGTGGATCCAATGCGGTATACAACAATATTCATAGTATTTTTTTGATAATTTGCGTTACTTCATTGCTTGACCCAACGAAAGTTGGATAATACAAGAATGTCATCGTTAACAATCAATTATCTAATCTTGACAACAACTTTCAATACGATTGATACCTAGTTTAGTAATTTGACAGTAACAAGTTCGAATGTCACAGCTGACTCTTCAGAAGTTGATTGTCAGTTTTTTAAGTTACTGAAAACATCTGTCAAAAACCATTTATGTGTCTAAATGAAGCGATGAAAAAACTTATTGAAAAATCCTAATCAAATCCTTAATTTCAATTTTATCTGCTGTTCATTTTGTTATTGCGTCGAAGTAACTGTTTATAAAAATAAAATAATAAAGTTTACTAGTGTAGATTAAAAATAATAACGCTTCCACCATTAACATGCTATGACACTCATTCCAACCTCACTCACAAACGACACTACCTCCTACCCAACTCTCGACACGCATTAAGCCAAACGCGCCCTTATATCCTATGGAATATCATAAGCGGTTAAAAAAGATTGCTTACCCGCTGTTACATTCAAGTGCTTCATAGGCCACAAGGGTGGAATTGCTACAAAATTTAGACGAAGTATGTCAAATGCCGGAAGACGCTGGATGCAGGTCGCTTCCAACCGGTATATGTGGAGATCTAAAGGGGAGGCCTATGTTCAGCAGTGGACGTCCTATGGCTGAGATGATGATGATGATGATGTCAAATGCGCTTGGATGGGAAGCCACAGTGAGCAACCGTTAAATTTACTGATATGTAACGTGTATGAAACTAAAGAAGGGTCTTTAGTGAATGTTTTGTTGTTAATTCGTGTTTTGAAAATAATTGTTAAACAATTTATTTTTATTGATTGATTTTTTGGTATTTTTATTCGTGACGTGTAGACTAACAACGAAATACTTTAGACTTAATTCCAATAAAATTATGAGCTTTTCCTGCTGGAATTTAACTGGTGAATTTTATTTGTATTAATGTTAATTTATTTTCCAAAAAAAAAAAAAGTCTTTTCAAACTAGAAATACCTACATTTTGTATCATAAATTATCTGCTCTTTCAAATTCGCGGCGTTAGGCTTGTATTCTCGGTATTTACAGTTAGCAGCGCCACTGCAGTAACTGAGTCATCTACATCTACAAACTCATGATATAGGTACCTACCTAAACTGATTTTAATTAAATGACATTGTAATTTTAAAAGACATTTTCTCGCTAACAAAGTACTGACTCAAGACTTCAAGATTCTCCATTCTACAAAACGACCCATTAAAAATGAAGACACCGTGATCACAAGGCATACCTCCAAAAATAAATGAAGACACTAAAAACCTGCAACACGAAGTTACAAACAAACCATAACACCTAACAAATATTGCTATAGCGTTTCCAGGTCTTTGTCAGAAAATTACTCTTTTCTCTCTAACCCCAGAAGCCATAAAAACACAGCTGTTCTTGTTTTCATAGCGAGAAGACAATATCATCTCTTTTTATTGGTCAACAATGTCAAAAGGTATCAAATGTAAGTATGGGTTGTTGCGTTTTAGTGTATATCTGTTTTACTGTTAGCCTTCCCCCTTACTACGTAAGTGTGAATTACACACAATATGAATAAACTTGTTATGTTTTTTTTTATTGAGATGGGTTTACTCTTGGCTCTAGTCTGGGTCTAAGGTGACAAAGTAAATTTTTAAAAATTTTCAAGTGTACAACCTGTACTGTTATAGTTCCTATGTTTCTAAACCTTTCCAGACACTGGGATTACGGTAATCTCAGACGAAAAGACGTAAAGACACTGTCAGACCGCGCCTGACAGCGTCTTTATTGTGCTACACCATTCCTCGGATTAAAGTCGTCTGAATTGTTAATGTTTACCAAAATCATGTACATTAATTTATTTTGTTTATTTGAGTACTGAAATATATGATTATTATTCAATATTTTTTTTCATTTCTAATTAGTAAATCTCTATCAAGTAGTTCGCATTTAGGGAATTCAAGATGGCAGTTATTTTTTAATAATTCTTTTTTTTTACTTATTTTTCTAAATTTTTTGATAGGAATTTATTTGAAAATTGTATCATTATGGTTTTCTGAATAAATATTTTTCTTTTTTACTTTATCCTGTAGAAATAAACTCTGCACAGAAAAGTCTTCATCAATGAGTATCTACTAGATAATTCTTGCGCAATGTTCCGAATGAAGTTGAGTACTATGCAAATCAGTCTACATGGAGTTAACTTTGCATTCTCGAAACAAAATGAAACATTGTTCCAACCACTTCAAGACGTAGAGAGAGAATATTATTTAAAACTAATTGGAACTTACGGAACAGTTTCTTTATACATGTATTCATCATAAAGTTAAGGCAAATTGTACCTAACTACTATTGTTATAGGAACGCTATTATGTCTTTTGTCGTTTAGAAGGTACTTTGCTACAACCACGAACTGACCTTTTGAATTACGAATTAAATTAATGAATGTATTCAAGCCTGTGTAGTTTGTTTTGTGTTTGTTCAACTAAATGATGGCTTAAATAACAAGCAAATTGATTGGTGTAGAAAAACGAAATAGGGACTTTGAAAACAATTATTGTTTTCAAAGTCCCTATTTCGTTTTTCTACACCATTTAACGCTGGTAATTATTAATGTATCTCGGTCATAATCTTGATCCTGATCTTTTTGTAACCAATCTGTACCAAACCGAGTCTTGAGATGTCGAACCATAAGCATCCGTCAAAGAATACGGATGAAGATGACCTTAGACGATTCTCACCTGACACTGCTCGTCTACAGCTTCGGGCAGAGCTGGTGCAGTAAATGTATTGGCAATGCACCGCATTGATAGACAGTGGCAGTCGCTATATCAGTCAGATAGTGTACCTACGTGTATGGTCTGTCGTCAATGGATTTCGCTTAACCAGATTTATAGCGGTATCGTGTCAAGAATACCCTCTTAGTACAAAAACCGTTTTTTCGGCCAAAATTCCGGGAATTTTCTCCGACATATTACTTACGGACATTTTTTTTTTTTCGTGGTAAAATCATCAAATGAGTCCTCCCACCCCGGGCAGGGCGGGAGGGACTGTCAGACTTGTACTGACTAAAATCCACGGTGTCCTTCGATAGCCCTTTATGTTCCGGGGTCACGGTAATGAGATAAGTCCCGCGACCCCGGCAGGCTTTGACCCTCTAGAGAGGAGGCCCCGTCATTATGCTGACGCTCTTTGAGGCGCGCGTGGAACACAACGCGCCGTCGACCCGGGCATGGTCCATGGCCGGGCGGCGAGTTGCCCTTTACACGCCGCCCGCATGCCCGCGCCTACGGTGGCCGGAGATCGTCTTGCGACGTCCGTCGCCGTGGGTGTCCACCACCGCGGGTGGGGCGGAGGGAGGACATTGTCCTCTCCTTCACGCGGCCCGCCTCCTCCTTCGCGAGCATGACTGCTTCGCAGAAGGAGGCCACCGCTTCCCATTACTTACGGACATAGCGTTAGTTTAGGTCTTAAACCAGAAATTAGTGTCAACACGATTGGACAGTTGTCCCTTCATTCAATGTGTTCCCAAAACTTACGAATTGAAAAAAAGCAGTGAGCGGGTTCACTCAAAAATTCCGAGCCCGTAATTTCCTTGACAGACTTAGACAGTAAGCCCCCTGAATCGCCTTGACAGATATTTTGTCCGTTACATACGTGTCCATCAATCCAATACTAATTTGTTTTATTAATTCCATTAAGTAAAACAAATAAATTCAATCAACCAAAGCAATGAGACATTCTGTCTCATTGCTTTGGTTCTCTAGTGAATAAAACCATTACTCAGCTCCGCTACAAAATGTTACCTGAATGACCTTTTCACTAAATCAAAATCAATTTTCATATTTTTTTTTGTTTTCAAAATCAACTTTATCTTTTTCATTCAAATAGCTGATAAACATAGCTCAGTATTCCATCAATATCCAACATCAACTTTAATGTAAATTCAACTTTGTGAGCGAAACACGTTATTTGCAAGTACAGACCAATCAATATGAATATTACAAAAGTTTTATATTTGATTGCTTCTATCTACGTTTTAAGTGGTTAATTTACTAACTTTGTTGTTGATAATAACGAGAAAGATGAAGGTTATAATTAAAGTAATGATTGTTCTTCAATTGATGAGCTTTTAGTGGAAAATTACTGAAGCCATTTAGAGCCTTTCGAAAAGACAGTCTGATTAGCTTTCCATCCTAAAAAAATAGAGATCCTACGTAATTAAGTGATGTAATTTGACCTTTTTACTGTAAATATTTACTTTTAATTATATTTTATGTACCTACTATAAGTACCTACCTAATTTAGATGTATAGTTTTTAAACACTGCTTCAATGATTTACACTAGAAAATGTTCCAACACGGTGATATTTTTTGGATGGTGTGTCACATGTACTGTGTATGACAGAAGAGGCCTTATTACGAGATTTCTATAGGTATTTTACCTAACAGCGTAATTGTAGCTTTATCACTTTTTGAGTTTCTTTTTTTTTTTTACTGCGTTTATTGTATGAAAAAGCGACAAAGTGCTGCAAGTGTACAACAAACGAGGAATTAATTATATCCTTCAAATGAACGTCAAAGTTCCAATTTACTCTAAGTCACTAAAACTGGCAAAATCATGATAAGGCCTCAGATGTTTGAACGGCAAAAGAAGTATAGTAAGGATTGCAGCAGGTGCCATTTTGTAGTTTTTGCCAAACACGTAGGAAAAAGGACTAAAGTTTTATTAATTAATAGCATTATTTAACACTGCTGAACACAGGCCTCCCCCATAGATTTCCAATAGGACCGGTTGGAAGCGGCTTGCATCCAGCACGATCCTGTGACTTTCAGCTGATCGTCTATCCACCTGCAGCAGGTGGATAGACGATGTAATTATCATGTTCTACGGCTTATATGATGATGATGATTGTTTAACACCAAGTATGTATTCATTATTTATTTCAAATTCATGTAAAATATTGTAAAACATATTTAAAAGAGAAAGTATGAAGTTTCTTGCCCATTCTTCTCCATCCGAATCTACCATTGCGAATTGGTGTAGAATTAATCCCATTACTATGACCTTTAATTTTAGACTTTCAAAAATGCCTTTTTAATAGCCAAATTGAAATAAATGAATTTTGTATTTGGATTCACGATCTGCCAAAAATTTTGAAATTTATATTTTTTTTATAAACTCACGTATTTAATAGACAAAAACAGAAAACTGTAGAATGCTTCCTTACTCCGTAAGCTTGATAATGACATTGCTTATTATTAAAATTTTCATTACCAAACCAGCACATTATACAGACAGAAAAAGGTCCCAAAATTTAAGCCGTGTTCGCTCCAACTTCATTGCAAAAACATGGAGAATTTATCTCAGCAGTAACAAGAGAAATTTTGATGGCCCATAAAATATGTGTTCGGAAAGAACATTCACTTCTTAGAGAACTGTTTTATCTGTAATAGAGACATTGTTGAAATTTTAATGGACAGAATTTCTAATGTGGGACTGAATTTTAATTTCAGTGTGAATTAATGATTCAGGTTGTTTGGTTATTTTAATTATTTCGTACTATTTGAAGTTCGAAGATGTGATTACTTTGTTTTATCATTGTATAATTTACTATGTAATGCAATCCATCGTTAGGTTTCTGTTCTTTATCGGTTTGCTCGTGATCACGACTTTTATTTTTATACTTCACAGTCATGCTTTTCGGTTTTATTATTACTCCCATAAATCTAGTAGTATCCATATTTTAACCTTTTCTCCCCGCCTCCATTCAAGTTATTATTCGTATGTTACAGAAAATCAATAAGATATCATTCATAAGCACGGATATCATAGGCATCGTTAGCATAGTGGCTGAGTGATTGGGTTGCTGTGCAGCGTGTCGTGGGTTCGAATCCCGCACGGAACAAACATTTCTATGACCTACAAGTAGTTGTTCCGGGTCTAGGTGTTTGTGTTTGTGAGTTCTATCTTGTAAACGCACCCACGACACAGGAGAAATTCTTAGAGTTGTTTAAAAAAAAACCCGTCGCTTCATTACAGAAATGTGAAATGTTATCAAAACTTAGACTAAAACAATGCTATGCCTCACAAAACAAATCTACAATAAAAACCAGACACAATCCACGAACACCATCAAAAAGTAAATCGCAAGAATTCGCTGAGCCACGCAATTTGATGTAAATGGAAACCTTTTGTTCCAAAAACAGGGTTCAAAAACCTTGGGGTTTTGTCACCGTTCCCATTACAAATAACACTCTTAAAACAGCGGACTGCAAATAAAGTAGGACATTGTATTTAACAAAAGGCACACGTGAAGCGTTGGGGTTGCCACTTTCCTTTCATGTGGGGTGCAAGTTATAAGCTCGGCTTTGAAGAAGAGGTTTTTTTAATTTTATGACACTGAAAATGTGAAAAGAACAAGAGGATATAATATGGGTTTTCATTAGTGAATTTTCGGAATTGTGATAGTGAAAAATGATATTCTGTTGGTTGTAGATAAATTTTATAGCAACTATGTAATCATTAAACATACGGTCTGTATTCCCCGAACACAAGAAGAGCAATAATGTAATAAATCCTCATGTTCTTTATTACATTTTCCTCACAGTGGTGAGCGAACGCAAAGGCCCGGTTCCTAGAAACGGAAAAGTCTATAATAGGAACTACCAATTTCAGTGACGAAAATGTTAAAAAAAAAACATTTTCGCCTGAAAATAAATATAAGATCTCCAATATTTATAAAAACATTGCTTTTGTCGTTGCCAAACTAAACACCAATTCAATCACTTATGTAAATAAAACATAATGCGAAGGTAAATATTTTTTAGAATCAGATATTTAATCAAAAGCTTGTTGGAACAGAAATATGAAAATAAAACATGAAGAAATAAAATAGAACTTGATGAAAAAATAAAAAGAAGATAAAGAGTAGTTTGTAGTACATGTTTCTTTAACATCGGAAAAACTAAGTACTAAGTTAAATAAAACAATGAAAATAATGCGCTGCCTCATTGGTCTATTAGTCGTAAGCGCCACTGTTGACTTTGAGGTCTTGGGTTCGATTCCCAGGTTAGGCATCAGTGGAATTGGCTTATTCCACACAAAATTTCTCAATAGATACCAAGGTCACGGTTTTGATGATCACAAATAGTGAAATAAGGGTGTATTTTACTACATGGTATGCTTCTAGTAATGTGGACATCATAAAATAATGAATTACAATTAAAACGAGTTAAAAAAATATAAAGAAGAAAATGTTAAATATGACAAAACCTCGTAACGAAATAAAAATATTCAAAAAACGTTATTTCAAAAGTGGATCAATGTAGACGGTAGCCTAGATTTGAAGATAATCAAGACGTGAAAGCTGGGAGCTGCGAACGCTTCCTGCGAGACCGCTACAATGAACGATAGTCTAGGGACACTGTAGTAATTATCACACTAAGACTTGGTAAGTGGTTTACTGATTGTATTAATATAATATTAATATGATTTCAGTGGTAACACAAGAGTGAATCCTCTGATGAAGTCAGTCAGTCGTTATTCCTGGAATGATTGTTCTTTGAAACATGTTGTTAGACTCAAGCCGAAATCAGAAAAAAGTAAAAGCTAAAACACAACAGTCAGTAAAAAAATTGATTCCGTCAATACCAATAACCAGGGCTATTGGTAGTTGACGAAGAAATTTTTCCGATAATAAAAGATTTTGTCTTTGTGTTGTTTTTCTTCGTTGGTTCTAGGCTCCATTCAATATATTTGAGTGATACATTGTCTGGAAAAATAGATAGGTATTACATGAAATTGGATTGCGGTCAACATTATTCTATCTTCTGAGTTGCTGGGAACGAAAGTCTTGGTAAATAAGTTTATTATTAATGTCTTTTTGATCTCAAAAATACATATGAGAATTGAGGTAAGGCTACTAATTGTGTTTGCGGAAGATAATGAGATTTTATGTTAGCAAGAACTCAATAATATAAAACAGTATATTATACAAGTATATCTATATATATAAAAGCGAAAGGTCACTCACTCATAGGACACGAAATCTCAGAAACTACCAGGGCTAGGGGTTTCAAATTTTGCACAGGGGTTCTTTTTAGAACGTAGGCGCTCGCTAAGACGGGATTTTGCGAAATTTCACCCCTAAGGGGTTGTTTTTGGGGTTGATAGTTTGTATGAAACTTTGTTACTACAAGTACTAGGAATTTCAAATTTTGCATGCGGGTTCTTTTTAGGAAGTAGGTACTACTTACGAAAGGGGTTTCTTGAAATTCGACCCCTAAGGGGTTGTTTTTGGTGTTGATAGTTTGTTTGAAACTTCGTTATTATAAGTGCTAGGAGTCTCAAATTATGCATGGGGATTCTTTTAAGGACAAAGATGCTCACTAAGACGGGATGTTGTGAAATTCGACCCCTAAGGGGTTGTTTTTTGCATGGATAATTTATATGAAACTTTGTTACTACAAGTACTAAGAGTTTCAAATGTTACATGAGGGTTCTTTTAGGACGTAGGTGATACTTAAGACGGGATGTTTGGAAATCCAACCCCAAAGGGTTGTTTTGGGGTTGAGAGGTAGAAGTTTCAAATTTTGCATAGGGATTCTTTTTAGGACGTAGATGCTGCCTATGACGGGATTTTCTGAAATTCTGTCCCTAAGAGGATGTTTTTGGGGTTGATAGTTTGCATGAAACTTCGTTATTACAAATGCTGGAAGTCTCAAAATATGCATAGAGATTTTTAGGACGCGGCCATCGCACACTTTCGCGCATGCCGCAATCACGACGGGCATGCTAGCGAAGGAGGAGGCGGGACGAGTGAGGGAGATACAGCGTCCACCGTACAACCCAGCCGCAGTGGTAGACGTAGGTACACTGCGACGGACGTCGCAAGACGATCTCCGGCCACCGTAGGCGCGGGCATGTGGACGGCGAGTAATTGGCGACTCACTGTCTGTAGACCATGCCCGGGTCGACGGCGCGTTATGTTCCACGCGCGCCTCACAGAGTATCAGCACAATGACGGGGCCTCCCCTTAGAGGGCCAAAGCCTGCCGGGGTCGCGGGACTAACGAATACCGTGTTCCTGGAACGTAAAGGGCTATTGAAGGACACCGTGGCTTTTAGTCAGTACAAGTCTGACAGTCCCTCCTACCCTGCCCTGGGTGAGAGGACTCATTTGATGAATTTAACACGCTAAAAAAAAAGATGCTCACTAAGACGCGACTTTGTTCTTGGAGTCTCAAATTTTGCTCATGTGTTTGTTTTAGGACGTAGGTGCTACCTCAGGCGGGATTTTGCGAAATTTGAACCCCTGAGGGGTTATTTTCTTGATAGAATTTTTGTTGGATATTGATTTAGATTTTCCAAAAGTATCCCATAAGGAGGGTGGCCGGGAGTAGAAATTCACAGATAAAAAGTTCGAAATACGCGCAGACGAAGTCGCGGGCGAACTGCTAGTTGTGTATATTTATGGTTTTTTAGTAACAAAAAATCAGGCATACCTAAACTTAATTTGAATTTAAATATTATTTGCGTTAAACACTTAAAAAGCAGAATGTTAATAAACATTTACTTAAATTATCCGCTCATAAGAAAACAATAACAATTTGAAACATTTTTGGGAACGCATCGCTAAAAAAAAATATTATTTACTATCAGGCATTACCACATGTTTATAAACACTATTTATTTTTATTATGTGACTTACTAAGACAATCAACGAACAAAGAACCTACGACAATAAAAAAAATAAAAATAAAAATGGAGTAAGAATTATCAGTTCTACCGAAAAAGCAACATATCATCTAAGTACACGAGCATAAAGCTATAAAACACTTAAAAACCCAACCCTTAGCTATTCAACGGTCCCGTAAACATTCTTATTTAAATTTTCAACAACAGCTGACACACTTAACGCCAGCGATTCCAAAACGCCCACACAGCAGGTCTACACCACACGAGCACATTATATGTTAATCAAGGCAAGACCCGTTTGGAATTAGTTGGCGGCCCTCGGGACAAACATTGGACACCGCATCAACATGTTTATAGTGTCCACACAGGGGACCTTTCAACGGCCAAGCCACATGGGCACGGATGGACAAGCATGGATTAAGGATGTCATTTCACGTACCGGTCCTCTCGAGTCGACAAGACTCGGAATAATTAAGGAGTCCCTGTTGTTTCTGCTACAAGAGTAAAGGATAATGTTGTGTAAATACCTGTATTATGTCGAGAATGACTCAATTATTTTGCTGCTTTTATCTATTTGGATATTAAAAGTGTGCTTAGACTATCATCTACATTATACGTATAAGTCGTGATTGAAACATTAGTTTGCTAATAGGAAATAGTCGATTATAATTCTTATTATCGTTAACCAGAGTCAAGTTTTAATCCCATTATTATATATACACCAAAAAAACAAACCAATTTCATAAAGCTCTACAAATTGGTATTGCAATTGGTACCTGGTAAAACCCCTTAGCCACCTCCACTACTATTGCTTGGCTCCAGCCCCTCGTTTAACTTTTAGCGTCTCACCTCCTTGGATACTGGCCAAGAGATTATAGTTTGCCATCCTGGGAAATTTAGGGCGTAGCTAAAGAAATTTGCAGAGTAAATAATGTTTCGCCTGGGAGCTGGGGGATTAATGTTGCTGTTAGTACACTTTTAAAATTTCCAATTTAAAAGTTAGCAGTAACAAGCCGTATTGTTTATTTCTTTTCTCGTTTTAAGTGGGATGTGGGAAGGTAATCTGAAGACTTCTCTTAGTGTGGTGTGGGATGTAAATGGTTCTATTATTGTTCTTAAGATACATGTTCTAGATTATTAATTTGTATAATGATAACTAACTTTAATTAATGTTTCCTTCTCAACATAGTTTAGATGCTAAAAGATCAATGGAGTTATCAATACATTTAAAAAAACAGTAAAAAAACTGTGTCTATACATTGAATATATTAAAAAAAATGAGGGGGGTTTAGAAACAGTCATAGAACACGAATTCAAAAAGAAATTCTGTTTGTCTGTTAGTTTGTACACACTAATGATTTAACTTGACAGATTTTTTTGTTGTATAGACATTAAGTCGTCGCGCGTCGGTGCAACACATAGGCTCTAATTTATCTTGGAAACTTGAACACCTGATGCAGAACCGCAACAGACCAGCTAAACTATAAGAGATACAAAATGGCACCATAGCAAAATTGTTCCACGTGATGAGCACTTTCTGTTGCGAGAATAAATGTGAAGATCTGGAACACCTGATGTGGAACTTCAAGAGCCCAGTTACACTATACCTAACATGTATAGGAATGACGTCTTAGCAAGAGTTGTTCAGCCTGATGAGCACTCTCTGTTGACTTATAAAAATTGAAGATCTGGAACACCTGATGTGGAACTCCAAGAGCCCAGCTACACTATAACATGTATAGGAATGACGTTTTAGCAAGAGTTGTTCAGCCTGATGTGCACTCTTTGTTGACGTATAAATATTGAAGATCTGGAGCATCTGGAATCGTCTCGCGCGACCCGTTGTTTTCACGGGAAAACAACGGGTTGCGCGAGACGATTCGATGAGGGCTCTTAGAATTCAACATCAGACGTTTCAGATCTTCGATTTTGATGACCCCGTTGTCGCTGGCATAAGCAACAGGATCCGCGTACGAAGTCGCGGGCAGAAGCAAGTAATTAATATAAAATCTTTAAATGAAAAACACACTGCGCTTACCCGTTACAGTGATACCAAACAAAACGACGTTATTTAAATATATTTTGCCCCAAAAGGTCACTTTTTAATCATAAGTTGGAAGTCAAAAAAACTTTGAAAAATGGACCCCTCTTCAAGATGGGTCGGTGTTAAACGCGCGAGTTATTTAAAGAGGTCATTTCAACTTGTTATAACTTCGCTAAAAGTCAGTCAGATGGTACTACAACAGTTGTCCACTTTGTGTTGTTATTTTGACAAGAATATCCAAGGGTAAGGGAAAGGGCCCGAAGCTAACATTAGAACAGACGACGATCGATAATCTGCAAAGTTTAGCCGTCCTTTTTGCTATTACTTCAAGGGTATTGAAATGTTTCCATTTCTTATGAGATATTCAGTTTTCAATCATGAAATTACATTACTGATCTGTGATTCTTATAATAAGAAAATTAAAATGGTATTAAAGATACCATCGAATCTGATTATACTAAGCTGCATTGATATAAAATTTTTGTCTTTCAAAATACACAATTGTAAAATAGTAAAAGCTTATTTAGACACATACATATAAACGAAGATACTCGTATACATGAAACACAACTCGTATCTAGTAACAAAGATACAAACACAAACTTAGATAAAGCAGATGCTCACATATACTGTAACACTACCCAACCACCCACATTCACCGACAAGGTAAAGCAACATAAATGCAGACTGTAGAAATACCAAATACCTCGGAACCACTTGAAACAGTGCCGTGGTTAAGTGTCAGTTAATCTAGTCGTATTGTATTATACTGAGTGTAGAAGTGTTGGTTAAGAACTTAGTTTATGCCACACAAGGCACTAATGAAGTGGTTTTATTTCTTATTTGATAGAAAACATACCTATTTTTATCGTGTGGTATAAAAAAAATATATGTCGCAGAATCAACACAGAAGCACAATAATTCAGAATAACGCCATCTATTGTCATTGCCGAAGAATCAAAATGGAAACACAATTTGGAATCTCTATTGATTATTGTTAATTTAGAATAACGCCATCTATCTCTCATTGGAGGAACTATGAAGTTAGATTTGACAGATAACGTTTAGGAATGGCAAGTTAATAACTTGGGGATGGTTAGCGTGGAGTAATGTTGACACCGAGCGAATAGTCGAGTTGAATTCGATTGAATCGATTCGGAAGTTTAGTCAGCTATTCGACGTTGACATGTAGTGACGTTGACGTATAGGTTGGCTAACCTGTAACTGACGTAGGCCACGTGTGTGGTGATAGTTGAGTGAAGGAGCACTTTTAATAGGTCCGTCAAGCTGGGTAGACGTCTTCGTTACTCCACGATAAACTTTCCGCGTTCCTAAGTTTTAATCGAGACATATCTCGGGCATCCTTGATTATTTTGTATTCGGTGTGCTTTAGCAAGTAATTAAAAGTGTTAACGAAGGTTTTGTGAGTGTTATTTGCGATATCGCGACCCCACTGATGACGATTCCTCGTCATATATATTGAAACTGATTATTAAAAGTGAGGAGTGTTATAGACCAATACAGGTCTATCTACACCAAGGAAAGATTTTTGATCGTTTATTTGTATTGAATAGGCTCCGAAACTACTGAACCGATTACAAAAATTCTTTCAACAGTTGAAAGCTGCATTGGTCCTTAGTGACATAGGCAATAATGGAGGGTGCGCAGGCGAAGCCGCTGGTAAAAGTTAGTGAGAAATAAAAATGCTTTGAGTTGATAATTATTTTGAGTTTCAACAGCCTTTTCCTTTCCATTCTAAACAGTGTCAATAGAACAGTGCGTTCTCAGTTTATTATAGTAGTTTACCGCGAATTTATAAAATACTAGACTAGCTTTTGCCCGCGTCTTCGCTTGCGTTAACTTAGAATTTGAGAAAAATTCGGATCGTGCAAGTGATGCCATCTGGAATATGAAAGTTACTGTTGTTTTTCTCGGCAACAGCTCTAAATACATATACCCTACAACCGTGTTTGTACTCCTGACAACTTATATGCACAGGACGATCGATTCAGTAGGTAGTTTGAGCGTGAAAAGATAAAAACAAACATACGGTACTCGCATTATAAAATTAGTTAAGATTAATAATATTATACATAGTTTGCATAGGACGTCCTTGTTTGAGCTATGGTCACAGAACACTTAGGTAATAGTACTACGCTATGGTTAACGAAATGGTACGTACGATAGTGTTGTTTTCCCCTTTTGCATAACGCGTGATACCTAAAAAATTGCTTATTTAAATCGATGTGTAAAAGTTGTTGTCGTTTAAAGCAGAATCTATGCTCTAATTGAGCACCAATTTAAAACATACATAAACACAAAAAAAAACAGAAAGATTTGTTTTTGAATCATTACCATTCCTACACCTCGAAACAATTACAGTTTAAAATAATCGGCGTGTTAGAAATCTATAATCCAAATGAGCAACAAAACCGGCCAAGTGCGAGTTGGACTCGCATGAAGAGGGTTCCGTATGATTTATTTTTTGACTACCTATAATTTTAACCGCAAATAATGGATGAATTGAAATTTACGAATAATTGAAGATTGGTACGCACAATATTTAGTAAGTGATTTATTTTAATATCATGGACTTCTTATAGGTTTTCCTATAATCTATAAGTAGAAAAGTAATTTCTGTATTTTTTTCAAAATTTTAGGTTCAGTAGTTGCGAAGATAAGGGGGAGGGAATGGTCAATTTTCGTCTATTTTTTTGAATAACTTGGAAACTATTTATTTTAAAATTACAAAAAAATACATTTAAGATTTTCTCAACAAGACCTTTCATTTTATATGTCAGACGATGCAGTTTTCAATTATAATTTTTTAATTTTCCCCTTCCCCTCCAAAACTTTCCTCCCATGTACCTACAGATTTCATCTATTCACGTCACACCTCTGTGCTTGGGTCACAGGAATTGATATGTGTACCAAATTTCAACTTAATCGGTCTAGTAGATTCGGAGATAATTGACTGTAAGCGACAGACAGACGGACACACGAGTGATCCTATAAGGGTTCCGTTTTTGTATTCGGACGTACAGAACCCTAAAAATATCCAACTTGCCTACCATTTAAATCAGCGCAGATGTATCCTAGAGAACAAGGTATTGAAAAATATGGTTAAAAATAAAATTTCGAATGAAATAAAAGTATGCATAAAGTTATTTTAATCATTTGGAACTCTCAGGATAAAAAATATAAACAAAAAAAAAAATACAAAAAGTGAAAAAGAAAAATCCAAGATTTGATCCTGAGACCCGCTGCACGAAAGGCAGGCGGGTTACTAACCCGACTAACTGATTCGCTGTCAGTGGTAATTAAATAGTGGTTCTTATAGAAATGTCAACAATGACTGAAAACCGACATAATTTAAAATTCTGATTCCCAAAAGGATAGAGCGTAACAATACATATCCTATTAATTGAAAGGCAGTTTTAGGAATATTTGAGGAGAAATTGAATAAACATTGTTGATTGGTTTAGCCGCCAACTCAAAACATACACAAAAAAATAACATAATTCAAAATTGCTTATCTACAAAGGGAAACAGCGTTATAATACTTACATTGTCTATTAATAGAAGCATATTTTTAGTCAAGTGGAAAATTTGGTCGGCAATTTTTTGTACTTTAGGAATTAACTGAAAAAAATTCAAAAAAAAAACTTGATTTGGCACCCTTATCTCAAAAAAATACAAAAAGAAAAAAAAAAGAATCAATGTTCAGGAATGACAGCTCTACGAATTTATAATATGTATAGATAACAAAAAAATAATAATTGAAAAAGGAAAATTGAATAGAAACTCGAAGTTTGAATAACACTATTTTTGAGAATTAATCAAAAACATAATAATACCTAACCAAAGCTATACAAACTCCTTTCTAACAGCAGAAAGTAATTAAAATGTCTTGAATCTCGCTAACAAGTACAAGTTGAAAGTAAGTTTCTTGTTGGAAAATAATATTGGTTTTGTTATATAGAACATTCACGAAATATATTACAATAAAAAATTTCAACCTGTTTTTCGATTCTTAAGATTTTAAGTTAAATTTTATTTTTTTGAAACTAAAAATGCAAATAGTCTCAAAAAGGCCTCTGGTAAAAAATGGGTTTTGGAAATCAAAGCAGTCACTTTGAAAATTCTTGTAGAATTTTACCCCAGATATAACGGATATAAGATGAGTGGTATGAACTGACTAAGAGGGTAGATTTTTAGATCATCAATTCGCTAAATTGAATATACAACTTTGATATAGAAATTTTTGACTGGCCTGTTGGTCTAGTGGTTAGTGACCCTGACTGCTATGCCGGAGGTCGTGGGTTCGATTCCCACCCAGGACAAATGTTGTGTGATGAGCACGATCATTTGTTCTGTGTCTGGGTGTAACTTATCTATAATATGTATGTATTTAGAAATATATAAGTATGTTTATCAGTTGTCTAGTACCCATAACACAAGCAGGCTCTGCTTAGCTTGGGACTAGATGGCGTTGTGTGATAGTTGTGGAATATTATTATATTATTATTTTACTGCCTCAACAATTAATGTTATCGGAGTGAGGGTTCCCACACATAAACACGATACGACGTCTCGTCGCGTCGTGGAAATCTACGACACGACGTCGTAACGTGTCGGTGTACGATACGACGTTGTGACTCAATCAATCTGCAATCCTGCTCAGTTGTTATTCGAAATTCAAAGATGACGGATGGTATTGAAGTCGAAGTTTTTCTTTTATATTAAATTGTTATAAGAATAAATTCGAACATTTCGTCTAAGGAATAGGCATTGTGTAGTGTAGTACTAATAATTTGTTATTGATCTTTCGTTCTTCCATTTACATTTTCCATTTAGAGGCTTATGGATCCATTTTCTTTTTCTATTACAAGAGTTTTAACATTGAAATTTGTTGGTAGACATTATAGAATATTACGTATTACGTAATGTATAAAATTCAATGTTCTCGTCAATCTAGCTATTTAATTTGACAATAACAACAACGTTATTATCAATAAATGTTATTTCACTACGAACATAACAATAAAAACTGAAGAAAGACGACGAAGTACGTTATACCCTAGGATAGACAGACAGAAATACACCTGAGTTCTTCTATGTTATTCTCTATGATACAATCGCAAAGCTAGAATTTAAAAAGGTTTCATCAACGAGACAGCCTTGAGATCGACTAATCGATTTGCAGGTGAAATCGAAGCTGTTTTTCAGGAAATACCAAAATGCATGAAGAACTTTTCACTTGTTCTCTTCTTGAGTAATTTTTATTCACTGCCGTCACAGTAGTGACAGCTAAACGATAACAGTAGCTTAGTACACAAGAAACTTTAGTAGTATCGTTGCGTGAACATTGTGGCTGTGCTATCACATGGCTATAGGTATTTCTAAAGAATAGCACTGCTGGTAATAAGGTTAAATTAGCACCCTTTGAGTGTGAAACCCATAAATGCTTATTTCTGAAGAATAATTTAAAAAAATCTAATCTCTAGTTAACTCATCGTAACACTCTTAAAATACATTTTTAACCTCTTGTAAATTCGTACCACACCCTCACTTAGCATAAAAATACAGCACCTGAAAAGCCTTTAAACTAACAAACAATTTTTAAAATTCCAAACAACCTTTTTCTTTGAACTTAAAAAGAAAACTTCTTTGAAGCTAAATTCTTTAATAAACCAAGTTCTTCGTACTAAGTTGCATTTTCATAAAATCATGCATAACGTGTAATGAAATCTCCATTGCATATTACGGGGATCGTCTCGGCCCCACGCTCCTTGCATGTTAAGCGGACGATTATTTTTGTAATTATTTCTAATATCTCCTTTAGTAACTTGATGAAGAAACTTAGCTTACTTATTGGATATTATGTATGCAAGATGGCGATCCCGAGAGTTTAATAAGCAAGTAACGTTGAGATTAATAATGCTTTTAAGTTTTTTTTTACGTTTCAAGTAAAAGATGATGGTAATTTTGCTTTGTTTAGGAAGGTCGTTAATTTTTATGGTTGTTTCGAGAAGTACTTTAAGAAAAAAGAATTTGAGAAGTATTATTTAGTTTATGAGGCAAGACAGACGTCCTTGGGTAAAGATTAGAAGTTAATTAATAAGACAATAGAATTAATACTACATCCTACGGACGCAGGTTCTTTAATTATACCATCACAGCTTGCAGCCATGTAATCACAACTACCACACAAACATTTTTGATTAGATCTGTTTTGCAGTTAGAACTAAAATTGCACTTAATACTATTCCAACACACAAACCCTCTACTTTGCATATACAATCACATCCACAGATGCACTAGACAGGCTTAAATTAAAATGAAATTAAACCCAGTCGCAAACTAGCTCGCAAACGGAAAATTTTCAAACTTTAATAATACGATCATCTCATTCTCTCTTTATATAAACGTAACCAGAATCCATACGTGAAACTATCCTTTCGTCTCTTACATTTGCTTAATTAAATTATTATCTGTTTGTATGACGCACGTTTGCACTGCGAAGGGCTCACAAATAAGAGTACTTAATTCGCATAATTTGTAACATGTTTCAGAATAAGAAAATATACGATTTTGTAGAAATATATTCATGTTTCTAAATATTTTTGTACTACTTAACTACATAGTTACAAATTCATGAGCTGTAATAACAGAACAAGATAAATGCTAATCTTGACAACATTGTTCTTATCTTAACAGAACAATTTCTTCGACTCCCAAATCCTTAACAACCGAACATTTCAGCTCGCAATAATAGTAAAATTTCTGCAACTTAACATAATCATCTCATTTTTTGTCAAAACGTGACCCGAATATAGCAAACCACCCTCGTCTAAAGGCGTAGGGTAAGCGTTTGACTGTTTCGAACCCAGAAAAACAAGTCGACAACATTTTCTGCCTTTGCAAACGGGTTGCTTACTCCGTTCAGCCGTTTTCTGATTACCTCTGAGTGTATTCTTGGCTGAGAAAAAACGTGACTGTCATTAGGGCTTGATTTATTACGACAACACTAAAAGGGGTTCCTCAAGGGTCCTTCTTAGGCCCTCCGTCCTTCAGGACACTTGTACACATGTTTTGGGTAAGATCTGGACTGACATTTGTATTAATGTGTTTTGGTTTTAGTTGCAATCCATTATATTGTGATATTTATAGAAGGGGTGGATAATAAATTGGTTTGTTCTGTTTTATCATAGGTCATTTGGTACGTTTTGGGTAGCAGTGATTTTCGTGAATACATTAGGGTACTTAATTTTTTTTTTAATATAATGCTACCATTAGATGGCAAAAACGTGGTCTATTCAATACTGTACGAAAAACAACACAAATGTAGATCAAAATCGACTCTTTTACTAACATACTTTTTTAATATGCCAAAATATCTTATATTTCGGTTTACTGCTAAATGAACCAAGTAATAACGGTAGGTACTCCTTGGTTTTGGTATTAAGTCTAGTCTTCACGCTTGGCTCGCTGGTACTAAACCTAGATATAAAATAAATTGACAATCAAAAAGTTATTGTTATGCCAACTGTAGGATCCGCCTATTCTTTTGCAAATGAGGGTGATAGTTACATATTTTCTCCTTTTATTCAGAATTCTTTAGTAACAGCTTGTATGTATTAAAGACTGTTGAGGGCAAAAGGTTCGTCCCCTATTACATGGAACTTTAAAAATCTACAATAGGACACGTTAGACCTATGGAAGATTTTTTAGGGTTCCATTTCACTCCTCTGTCTGCCCTTCACAGTGAATTTTCTCCGAACATAATTGACCGATAAAGATGAAAGGAATAAACATATGAATTCCTATGGTATGAGGGTAGTAGTATTTTTTTATTTTTATTTTTTATTTCTTAAAAATAGTTAGTAGTTACAGAGTTATTCAAATAAGTTGGCTCCGAGTCAGTTTACAGAATTAATAAATTTCATACTTTTGAGGCAACCGTTCACGTCTCTCTGAACGATGCCGCAATAATATAAAGAAAATAGGTATGAGACATTAAATAAAGAGCCACTACAAATTCTGTAATTCCGTTTAATTGTACAGTTCCAAGGGTGGAACCCTATGAACAAAGAATAAAAACAATTTAATATGATGTAACGGTCCTGAGGACCTGTAGAGGTAACCATTAAAATCTAAAGAAGTTCACAAACCAATCTTTATTAGGGTAGATAATATTCCAGGTATTTTATAATAATAGGATTTGTAAAAAGTTCATTCCAGTTGTAGGAAGCACATAACATATAACTGAGTTTACTTTTAACGTAAAATTAAATAAATAATATTGCAGAACAGATGCAGCGCTTGCCGTGGTAAAAATTACTGACCATAAAAGAATTGAAGATGACGCAATGACAGAATGAAATTCGAAATGAGAATATTTAAAAATTTAGAAATCAATATAGATCCAAAAGAAAAGAGGTTGAAGCAACAGAAGAGGTGGAATACCCACTCTGTTAAACTTTTAATCCCAGTGTTACGTTCCCGTTTTAGGAGCCGCATGCAAAAGCTTGCTAAGAATAACTTAATTACAAGTTACTTGTTTCGAAAACGTATAGATGCACAAAATTTTACCTACATTTCGAATACTTTTTAATTTACGCAAACAAACATCAGCTTGCAGTGCTTGAAAACATTTCCAGCACTTAGCGTTTATACTTTTAGTGGATCCGGAAACGAGCCATGTCGGGGCATGTTGGCTACGCTACGTTAAACATGAACTGCTAACGTTTAAGAGATTTTTCTTCAATGGACTCCCAGTTAAGAATTTGGTATGTCTGAAACCTTGACTTAAAGTACAAAGTATAATGTACCGCTATGTTGAAAATAATTTTTGATCAGGTCTAAAAAAATAATTATGTAGAAAACCAATAAGACATACTAATTTTTGGTAGTAGTAGTAGTAGTGAAATTGCATTTAATCGCATTAAATATGATAAAACTGAAATTATAACTTTAAAAAATACTTTCTTAAACCATTCTTATTATGAAGGTTTATTACTGGTTTACAACAAAGGCACTGATTCAGTTACAGCAAATGGATTAGAAGCTGACCTCAATACTGCATCAACGCATACACATTTATATTTTTTGTTTTTATCACAATTCAAAAATGGAGTAAATGATACTGTGACGTCTTATAGGGGAGAATGGAAGACAAAAACGAGTTCGCCCGACCCGACGTAAAATGGGATAAGGGCAGGAAGATGATTACAATTCAAAAGTGCCTGTAACTGGCCTACATGTAATAAATGATTTGATTTTGATATAGAAAGATAAACAGCCCGCAAACTTACATATCTCTTAAACCAATTTCAACACTAGAAACAAACCACCTTGTCCCATCAGATCATAAACCAATGGAACAGCCCACAATAAAGCCTCTGTAATTACGGTTTAACCTGATGCATATCACGTTCATAGTCTATCGTGCAATATTATTGGCCGGGGATATGCTAATACCGGCGCGCGTTGCAAACGGATTATCAAACAGCTACATAGAAATAGTGCTAGTCGAGTTTGGATTACGGGATTAGGGAAGGATGTATTTGCTGGATTTTGGGTGATATTGTCGGAATTTGTGTTTGATAATGCTGAGTTTGTTTCATCACGTCTTCTCGTGTCTTCTATACTTCTCTTGTATGTTATTTTGGCGTATAAAATGTGCTGCCATTTTGGGGTCGGCTTCCAGTCTAATCCTATGCAGCTGAATATCAGTATTTAGCTTACGTTTCTAATATACAACTTATTCTTCAATATTTTTCAGTTACAAGATAAAGCTTAGGTAAATCGTATGTATTGTGTATTTCATAAGTCCATCAACAACTGAAGTTTAACTTTAGTTTAGTTTTAGTTTAAGTTTCAGAATGTACTATAAAATTTAAAGCTCCACTTAATTTTGGGATAAATTTTAATCCGTGGATTACCCAAATACACATGTTTGTTTGCATTTTTGAAATAATATGCCATATTCTAAAACAATATTCTACTCAAACCATCCTGGGATATAACCAATAATGTACCTAATCTCGGGTCATGCGCTTATTACTATTTATAATGCATAGTTCATCATACAAGCAATGTAATGTAATTAATATTGCCTATGTCATGACATATTTCGTACACGATATTTTATTTGTTTCGAGTTACTGTACATTAATGATTATTCTGAACAATTCATCAGACTTCTCGATTAGTTATAACTGCTACTGCCCGACATGGTATTTATTGAGTTTTATCATTGGAATTTTCTCAGTAGCTGCAACCATGCAGACTTGAGTCACAACCTGTACCAGGTTGAAATCATGTAAATTGTGTAACAAATATTACTGGTTAAATGTAGATGATCATCTTCTTTTTCGTTTTTATTAGATACTCGCTATCTACCAATATGTAGCCTCATAGTTTCAAGGTAACTGAAAGTACATCTTTGCCAAACTTTCCAGTGATTACAGCAATAATACTATGTTGTGTTCTGCGAACAATCAAAACAATATGGTAATGCTTCTTAGTAAAGCATACGTACATTGTTGAGAAAATTTAGTTTAGATTAAATTACAAGTTTGTGTTCTTGTTGAAGTTTCCGATCTTGAAGCATTAGAGAAGGTGCGAGCACACAAACATAAATGAAAGTTTGTAGATGTTATTGGAGATTCTAAGCTGTTACATAAACTTACTAATTTAGAATTTACTTAAGGCACCCGTTCCACTGTCGGCAAAAAGCGTTTAGCTGTAGAAACACGCATAAAACATTGCAGATGTGTCGTCAAAAAACAGGTTTTCGATGCTCAGTTTTTATAAAATCTTGAACTAGGACATAATCATTTTTAAATTTCTTGGGATCCATTGTGCTATTGGAATAAATTAGTTTACGTTCACTGTCTTGCATTAATTGTAGTCTTCAAAACGCTAAAGAATAAAGGTTAGCCAAAGTAGAAGTCACTTTAAATCGCTAAGTTGTACTATTTCTAGTTTTTTAAGTTCTCTCTTCTCTCGATACCTAAAGTTCATTAGAACATAATTTTTAATCACACAAATCTCAAACTAAGAAACAATACTATCAACTACTTCAATTTCCCCAAGTGAGAAGTTAACGGAAACCTCGTTACATGAAAGAGACAATTAATGACGTATGTGGGAATGAGCTCTCAACGACTCTCCAGAGTGCCACCCGCTCGATGATGCTCGATATTTGGGGAAAACGCAAATAATGAGCATCGCTACTCTTGTTGATATTGTTAGTATTGCTATGGCAATACTACGAGTTGATTTGAGTGGTCTGACATTGAAATGACACGTAGCTTTGTAGGTATAGTACTTCTGAATGTATTTTTAACCGACTTCCAAAAGGAGGAGGTTCTCAATTCGGATGTTTAATTTTTTTATTTTTATGTTTGTTCGGGCATAACTCCGTCGTTTACCAACCGATTTGAAAAATTAGTTCGAAAGTCTTTAGTCGAAATCGGACTAGCACTTTTTGAAAAATCAACAAAAACCTAAAAAGTTTTCAACATTGTCTACACCGATTACTCTGAGCTTGCTGGTCCGATTGGATGATTCTTTTTTTTTTGTTCGATACAGTATATCTGCCATTTGGTCCCATCAAATTTTCATTTAGTTTGGTGCAGTAGTTTTCATTTTTAGCTCATTGTGTAAGAGTACATAGCATGAGCGATGTTATTACCGGTGCTACGGATTACAATATTTTAGTGTACATGTAAGAAGGTTGAATATTGAAACTAAAAAGGATAAAATAAAAAACTTAAAAAAAAAATGTAACCGACTTCCCACAAAAAAGTTCAAAATAACCTACAAAAAAACTTTTCTTTCGAAAGTCGGTGACAAAAAGTCAATGAAATAAAAAAGAAAGTCACCACACTTTTTTTTTTTCAAGCGGAGTCAGTATCATTAACAGCTCAAAACAAAATGGTTATAAAGATTGATAATAATTTTGTGATACTATGGCAAAATATAGAGACAAAACTGCTGCTACTACCTATAATACAAAACAAGCCTATAGCAATCAACCACGCAAAAAATTCATACTCCAGTCTGCTACTGAGAAATGTATTCATATCGAATGGGAATACCATGATTTAAGGTTGAGGTTGATCTGTATTTTTTTTTACCATTATGGTAATAAACAAACATACGGCCCACCTGATAGAAACGGCCGGAAACACCGTAGCCTGTGGAAACCTGCAACACCAAGCTATCGCCTGTGCATTGTCATCCATGTAGAATATTCAGAAGTTCATTGGAAAAGCCTCGGAAGGGAGTTCATTCCACAGCTTGGTCATTCTCGGAAGAAAAACCCTCTGAAATCTGTGAGGGTAAACAACATGTCAAACAATTTCACGAAACACAGCCCGCTATACAGGCGGTAGAGCACACAGCGAGCTGAAATCGTTATCAATAATGGATACCCAAGATCAGCGGCAAATATAATGTATTAAATAACATATTGAATAATTGATGAATCGGTCTAAAACGCAAATAATGACTAACAGCACTAAGCGTAGGGTCGAGGTAGATGGGCAGGATATTAATTATGTCGATGAGTATATCTACTTGGGCCAGTTAGTGTCTTTCGAAAACAGGCAAGAAAGAGAAATCGATCGCTGAATCGAAAATGCCTGGAAAAGCTACTGGTCCAAGAAGACGCTTATGAAGGGTGATTTACCAATCTCCCTAAAGCGCAAACTCATCGACATGTGCATCCTGCCCGTCCTTACCTACGGTGCTCAGACCTGGTCACTTACCGAGTCGCAGAGGTTCCGCCTTGGAGTCTGCCAAAGGGCAATGGAACGTAGCATTCTGGGCATCAAAAGACAGGACAGAGTTCGCAACACCACGCTGCGTTCCAAAACGGGCATTCTGGACGTCGGCAAGAAGGCTGCCAGGCTGAAGTGGGACTGGGCGGGTCACGTCAGCCGCATGAACATTGACCGCTGGGCGAAGGCCGCCACACAGTGGGTGCCTGGAGATGGACGGCGCCGCCGAGGCCGGCCCAGAAAGAGGTGGCGAGACGAGTTGGACTCGTACCGTGAGGGTTGGTTCGAAGTGGCGCTGGACAAAAGCACATGGAAGGACTTGGGGGAGGCCTTTGCCCAGCAGTGGGACAGTATAGGCTATTAAAAAAATAAATAAATAAATAACATATTAATATTTACATTATGACAAATGTTAGTCTAGCTAACGAGGCAGTCAATATTTTTTTTTAATGCTATTAGGAACCCCATCAATTAGATAGTAGATCGTATCAATCAGTTTATTCTTCGATTTATAATAAAAATGGAAATGTCGGCAGCGGATAGAATTTATTTAGAAGGACATAATTATACTTATCACTTATTGGTGAGATACGCTTGTATGACAGAGCGTTTTCTTTCGTACGGTCGGCCGTTAACGCTCAGTTAATGTCTATAATAGATTTTCAATTTTATATCCAAGCGCATAGAGTCTATGAAAATCTACTGAGCGTTTACGTTTATCTCTTGCCACTTGTCTACAGGGCGTGATGTATGTGAACGGTGAACTAGATAAAAAAATATGTAGGTATTGTAAACACGTATCGTTTTGAGGTTTCTACTTTAATCTCATTATAATTAAAATCACTGGAGAAATCCGACCACAGTTGACTATAAATCCTTTGTTTGCCCGGTATTATGCAGGCTGCACAATTGACTTAATTCGGTGGCACTCAATCAATTATGCAGCTGTTATGGACATGGAGTCATCATTCAATGTTTACTCCCATATGTCGAGGGTATAATGTTAAGCTGTGTACACTCTAGAGGGCAAGTGGCGTTTTGGTTTTTGGCTTTTAGCAGTTGTACAGTTCTGTTGTTAGTAGTTTGTAATCACCAAAGACTTGACTGACAGTGCTTTTGTTTGCACGTGTTTCTATAACAAATAAATATTTTTTATTCATTTATTTATGAGTTCATTCTTTTGTATTAATATTTTTTTAATGAAACATTATAAAAATGTTACCTGTTAATATAAAGGGAAAAATAATTATGTTGTTTTCTATTTTAATAATATATTTTTTAAGAAATATTTTTTTCGGTTCCATATAAAAATAACAATTACAATGCTACTATTATATTAAACGAGCAATATCCCACTATCCCATTATTATATTGAACGAGCAATATTTATATAATATAATACGCTGATTTTCGTATCGGAAATAAAAGTACCTACCTTTTAACATTTTGGTCCAATTTTAAGCAAAGAGCACAATAATATCCTCACAAATATAAATAAATTGATAACATAAAAATATTTAATGTAAAACACAGTATTTTCAATTTAAATATTGGAGGACGCACTCGTGCTGGAGCCTGAATGCATTGGCAAAACTGAAATGTAAATGAATATTTTAAAATGTAGTCTTCATAAAGTCCTGAAATTTCAATATCCTTGGAGCTACCCAATATCAGATACCAATAATGTTGAAAAATGCAAAGCAAACAAAATCCTTTAACACACAATTGGTTTCAGTACCTAGTTCTTAAGATAAAAGCGAATAAACACACAGATTTAACGTTCCATTATGTATGAGATGAAAGGGTCAGGGGAAACTGTCCTAAATATTTTAAGCCACCGATGAAATGTTCTCGGATCGAAGCAATTGGAGAGTAGACACCCCGGTTCTCTTTATTGGGTCTAATAGGGAGGTCTGTTGGGGTCCCCATAAATTGTAGCTAGATCCTATCCTACGGTAGACTTACTTATCTGTTGTTTAGTAGATACTGTGCTTTAGTTTATTTAGAGTTTGTACTCTCGGTTGGTAGATGTAGTGGGGCGTTTTGATTCTGTTAGTAGTTTAGTTTTGAAACTTATAGTATTTGCCAAAGATTTCGTTGTAATATGTCACTATGTAGTATAGAACTCATCTTTGTGAAACGATCTTTATGGTTTATTTAATAAACAATTTTGGTTTGGGATACAATAATTATTTGAATCAGTTAAAAAATGTAGGTAATATTGTTACTCAGTGCTATAAGTGGCATTAATTAACCTTTTAGGACGCTCTCCGATTTTTTTATCGTCGTATAATCATCAAATGAGTCCTCGCACCCAGGGCAGGGCAGGAAGGACTCTTAGACTTGTACTGACTAAAATCCACGGTGTCCTTGAATAGCCGTACGTTTCGGGGTCACGGTACCTCGTTAGTCCCGGCAAGCTTTGGCCCTCTAAGGCCCTCTAAGGCAATATGATGCCCCCTCCCCCCCGTCATATTGCTGACAGCTCTTTGAGGCGCTTGTGCAAGACCCAGTACTCGCCGTCCGTATGCCCGTGCATTAAGTAACCTTGTGACTTTAGTTGCAAGATGAACAAAAGAAAAATTAAGTAATTCTTGTTGAAAAAATGAGGCGTTAGCTCGGATGGATGAAAACGTCCGTTTCTGGGCAAAGAAGTAGTTTTTATAAGAATAAATTATTCTTTCTAGATAAACATCAATTACGAGATGCCTTGTTAAAGCTTAGAGCGCGGCAACTCTAGGTAGGTATAATACAATGAAATAAAATGAGAAAGAAAAAAAAAAACACTTTTGAAATCTTTAAAAACACTATCAATATTTTATAACAATTAGCTCTTCAATTTCCAAAACTACAAAATTCATCTCTTTACGGTTCAATATCAGTTCTCCAAAACAAAAACACCTGAAGCCCCAACAGTCTACATGTATGTTTAAACGAGTTATCCATCCAATGACAATACCGTACATCCTTTTGTAATTCAATTCTACATAACACGATCTGGAGGCGGCACAGAGATTCAATTTGATCCGAGCGATGCAACAACGTTGGAAACTACACTTGCGTCGTCGTGCATTTAGATATTAATCGGGTGTATTACTGCTAGGGTTATACGATGTATGAACACCTCACTCCCTGCGTTTTTATTCGAATAACTTCAATAGTTGCAAGTATTCGCAAGTACTCACTACTCGACGGCGCGTTGTGTTCCACGCGCGCCTCAAAAAGTGAAAGAGTGTCAGCATGATGACGGGCCCCCTCTAGAGGGCCAAAGCCTGTCGGGGTCGCGAGACTTATCTCATTACTGTGACTCCGGAACATAAAGGTCTATTGAAGGACACCGTGGATTTTAGTCAGTACGAGTCTGGCAGTCCCTCCCGCCCTGCCCTGGGTGGGAGGACTCATTTAATGATTTTACCACGCTAAAAAAAGTACTCACAACTTGCGTCTGTGTTCGAATCTCTTCAAAAGTGAACAGGCTTCTACTGGGTGTCCTTTCTCTAGCGTAGACTTTAGGTCGCTTCCAACCGGTATATGTGGAGATCTAAAGGGGAGGTTCAGCAGTGGACGTCCTATGGCTGAGATGATGATGGCTCCTTTTACATTCATAACATTCCTCAAACAATTTGAAATTTGTACAGGTGTTTAGGGTACCGCGCAAAAAAAGGCCACAACTGTGTTCGACAGAACATCAATATTATATTATACTAGCTTTTGCCCGCGACTTCGTCCGCGTGGAATAGTTACTTTGGGCTAACGTTAAATTTAACCCGGATTTCGAAGCATTCTTCATTGGCGCTCCGCTCCTATTGGCCTTAGCGTGATGATATATAGCCTATAGCCTTTCTCTATAAATTGACTATTTTATACCTTCGGCCGCGAGACGCGTCGAGCGCGGCGACCGATTCTCAAAAATAATCCTTATAGCATGATTCAGTATTCACGCGCAATGGCTTATTGGCGTATTTCATGTATAACTTTGGTGTTTCTGTACTGATTTATATGATTTTTTTTTATGGAGCAGTTAATTAATGTTAACTTTTTCAATTAGGGGTGACTGAGAGTGTTATAAACGTAAGAGTATTCAAATGTAATCAGAAAGCTTCGAACTGCTAAGCTATCGGGAGTTACACGTGTTATTGTGAGTCAACCATAAAAGATAGACATATGCTGTCGTGGGGTATTTTTTATATAATTTTAAGGAGAAAATTTCCGTCATAAATGATTTCTGTGTAGCTTAACCATTAGGGTTGCACACGCGACGGAAGATTAAAAAACCCACGTTTTTAAATGTCCTAAAAATAAGAAAATAACCCTACGGGGCTGAGAGAGGGGCCACTCAAAACGTGGGGGCGTAAATTATTTATGAGATATTTACATGACGTGTATAGCTCGTGGGCGTAACTTGCAAAGATACGCCCCCACGTTTTGATTGGCCCATCTCTCAGCCCTGTAGGGTTACATTTCCATTCCCATTCAGCAAACCGTTTCGTTTAATACCCATATCATGGGGATGCATTTCAAATTGCCGATCCGCCATCTTGGATGTCCGCCATGTTGGATTTAAGACACGTGACTATTTTTTTCATATTCCTGACAGCAAACCCTTTCATTTGATACCCATATCTTGGGGGTGCATTTCAAATAGCCTGTCCGCCATCTTGGACGTCAGCCATATTGGATTTAAGTCACATGACTATTTTTTTCGTATTCCTGACAGCAAACCCTTTCATTTGATACTCATATCATGGGGGTGGATTTTAAACAGCCAGTCTGCCATCTTGAACGTCCGCCATATTGGATTTAGGTCACGTGACTATTTTTTTCGTATTCCCGACAGCAAACCCTTTCATTTGATATCCATATCATAGGGGTGCATTTCAAATAGCCTGTCTGCCATCTTGGACGTCCGCCATATTGGATTTAAGTCACCTGACTAAATTTTCGTATTCCTGACAGCAAACCCTTTCATTTGATACCCATATCATGGGGGTGGATTTTAAACAGCCAGTCTGCCATCTTGAACGTCCGCCATATTGGATTTAAGTCACGTGACTATTTTGTTCGTATTCCCGACAGCAAACCCTTTCATTTGATATCCATATCATAGGGGTGCATTTCAAATAGCCTGTCTGCCATCTTGGACGTCCGCCATATTGGATTTAAATCACGTGACTATTTTTATTTCGTATTCCTGACAGCAAACCCTTTCATTTGATACTCATATCATGAGGGTGGATTTCAAACAGCCAGTCCGCCATCTGGGGTAGGCCGCCATATTGGATTTGTAATGACGTTTCTTAGCTAGTCATGTATTTTCATCAGAACTCAGAGCATGTGCAAAATTTCAGTCTGCTAGCTTATCGGAAAGTGCCTCAAAATTGAGTTGTAAAAATCCAATCGGAATCCCTTCACTGCTCTGCTCCTATTGATTGTAGCGTGATGAAAAGTATACTATAACCTGCTCAGGAGTATGAAAAATAATTGTACCAAGTTTCGTTAAAATCCGTCGAGTAGTTTTTGTTTCTATAGCGGTTATACAGACAGACAGACAGACAGACAGACAGACAGACAGACAGACAGACAATAATTTTACTGATTGCATTTTTGGCATCAGTATCGATCCCTAAACAACCCCTGCTAGTTATTTTGGAAATATATTTAATGTACAGAATTGACCTCTCTACAGATTTATTATAAGTATAGATAGATTTCCTAACCGGAAAACGTTATCCAAACACATCACATTTATTTATTTTCAGCCACACCAGAGCAAGATATTTCTGCGAAGCCAAAAATGTGACAAAATATACTCTCGATTTTGACAAATCAGATCGTCGTAAATAGTTTACCTCATAATGTAGTTATAGGAGACCTCCCTCATGTCTATTGGATTTGCCGAGCCACGGAAGTACGCAAGTACCAGGAGTGTAGGAAAAGGTAGGTATACATATAGAATAGCCAGATGTGTTCTACAGATAGAAAATAGAATTCGATATTTTGCTGACAAGCAGGTTTCGAAATTGCTATATTCAATATTGCTTGTCTGTTTCTGTTTATGCATTGTTAACGTTTTTAAAATTCTATCGTAATATTATGTAGTCCATGGCAAAATCGAAGCGTCACAGTCTGTAATCTGATTTATTAGTCAGAATGAGGGAAAATTTGGGATAAAGTATTGTTTGTATAATTTATAGTAATTTTAAACGTCGTAAAACATGAAACTAAAACCTCACTAGAGTAAACAAAAACTTCATGGAAAAATAACGAGAGTATGAAAACTAAAAATAAAACAATTCATGGCATACAGACAAAAGTTAAAATAGGTCAAAACTAAAAAAAAAAAAAATGGATATAGTTACCCTCATGGAACAATTAAATCGTATTGTTAGAAAAATAAAAAGGAACTTGCTAACTTGAACACTATTAACGCAAATAAATCCCGCTAACTACTTCACTGGACTCTAGAAATCCTTTCTCAAGTAGTTCTTAAAGAATTAAAGCGAGTACAAAATCACAAGAAAGAGAAAGAAGCGCTTACTAAGGAAGGATACAATATTATAAGATTCGAAGACGCAGAAGGAACTAAGGAAGCGTTAATGCCCGCTAATCGGTTTGTCGATGTAATTATTGAGGAAGGTTGTCATAACCGTCTTACCGTTATATCCGAAGGATGTGAGATAAGGAAAGACATTATTTCTGCATCTGAGTTTGTAGATAAAGATATTATTACTGTTATTGTTTACGCTGTTTCGCTTCGTATTTATAATGGGAACAACAATTTTCCCGATAGAATTATCCATTGAAACGATGAAAACAAAAATGGTTTATTATATGCAACTACAAACACGTACGCTCTACATGAACTTGAAGCAATCATAGGGTGACAAATCCTGGTATTCGCAAAAAAATTATAAACTCAATCATAATTTCATTCCCAAATAAGCATTTGCTGAGGACACCCACCCTATTTCTCTTGTGCACCACAATTCAATGTTGAAATCATAATTGAGGACAAACTTTCTATTTTCTACACTCATGCAGTTGCAGTTTAAACTTTGCTTTTAATCAACCCAGAATTTCAGTTGTAAACTTTTAATTGACAGTTTATTTTGATTTGCTTTAGAAATGGTATAACTTTCTCATGGCCAGTATTTTACTGACTCAATTCATTTTGTTTTTTTCCTCAATATAATTTGTTTTTAAAACGAAAAACCGTTTAGGAACCTTTTTTTTTTCAAATAATTTACATCGAAATTAAGAGAAATCTTCGCTTGTATTTCTGCATCGAAGTTAATTCTTGGATGTAGTCGCACAACACTGTTCAATTCATCAACATTAACGGCTGACAAGCTGAGGTCTTGCCGGGAATTGTTATAAATTACTACCAATGCGACTTAGGCGTTCGCTTGCAGAATTTGCTTAAACATTCTACCAAGGCTTTGGCTTGAGTCCTGCAATTTATTTCCCAGCTTTCAAATTGGTCAAGCTTGGCTGCAGAATTGGTCTTATTATTAGAATTATTGTGATTGGATTTCAGTACCTAGTGTAAATTCATTTTTAATGGTGAGTGAATTAAACACATCTGCTCTGGTTTTGTTTTGGGAAAATTATGATTATGTTATTCACCAAACAGCAGAACTCCAAATCGTATTCACATTATAAATACAATGACATGTAGAATGGATGCATTGAAAATTAAAATTCTTAGCTTTGATTAAGATTGCCATCAATATAATTAAAAGAAAGTTATACCAAATTTGAATGGAATGAGAAGCCCTTCTTTAAATTCAATTTTATGCTCAATAAAATACCTTGTCTCCGAAAAATTAAAAATATATTGTTATTTGGTTCTATACGTGTGGCTATTTTGTATACGTATAAATCCATTATAAGTTTCACTTCCAGACCATTACCAGACGGCACAACTTGTTTTGGGACAGCTAACTTTGTTATATTTAGTTCACAAAGTCTTAAACCCCCTAGGTACCAATGTTAATTTCCAAATCCCGAGACCCGAGTTTCAAGTCCTAGACTAGAATGTTATATTTTGGAGATTATTGTTTCAAAATTTGACACAGAAAATATATGAAGAGGATTCAAATTATTATAACTAAACTTCAGACTGTGGGAGAGAGTCCGCAAAAAACCTAACTTTATTTTCCAAATACTGTAACAAAATATTCACGAAAGTAAAATTGATTCTTATATTGGCAAGCGAGGACTTTTATTTCTCCCGTTCGTTGGGAAAATTGAGCACGAAGCCAAGGAAATTTTTCTCCAAAAATCCCGCAGTATTTTCAGTATGGAATAAAATCAAGTTGCTCATCTCCCTAAAATATATAAAATGAGATTTTCGTTGACAAGAAAACATAGGGTTGTCTTACACCATAATGTGGAAAGTACGATGTCCCTGTGAAATTGTTTTCACGAGTTCCCCTTCGCAAAGTAAATATTTACATGAATACTAGTATAAGCACTATACTAGTATTTATGATGCTGTTTCCTCTTTCAAATAACATGCACTGTTTATTTTTTAGCGTCTTCCAAATTTGAGAAACGAGAACGTTCACACTTGTTTGAACATGTTAATTATGAGCGGAGTTTGGGATTGTCACAAGTACTTGAAGAAATTGTCGTGTAGAGGGTGCACGAGTATCAGGATTTTCTTGTTAGGCATAAATTTGAAGAGTATTTTGTCAAAGTTCGTACGAGGAGTTTGTTTTGTCTTGTTAGTCTCACGTTAGGAGGGTTGTGTCCCTTCTATTTTATCTCAATTTGTGCCGACTTTGATGAAGTATTTGTTTCGAGCAATGCTAAAATAGTATCCACGTTTTAATATTGCAGCGTGGTTTTTTGTTCCTGTAGAAATCATTTCGTTATCTTGCAGAAGACACTAAACAAAATTTATTATTTGGTCTTAGTTTAAATATCTGGCTGATAAGGCGTACTGTTTTGCACACTACTTTACAAAGTCTGTAAAGTTTGTAAAGTCAAAGAACGCAAAACAATGGATACAAGAGCAAAATGTATTAACAAAGCTACACAGTAACTAGAAACAGGAAATAAAAAACTACAAATGAAACAATAAAAACCTGATTAACTTCATTCCTTCCATTCCCCTGTCATCGGGAATGTTAAACAAATGGCCAGAACATAAAATAAAACCAGGGTTCTTTATAATGCAACAGCAATTTCCCCCTGGGTTATTATTCATGTAACTGAAACATTACCCAACTATAAAACTGCTGATACACAATATGTTACGTCACAATACTGGGACTGTCGCGAAATCAATTTTTTAGGGTTCCGTAATTGAAGGGAAATTTCCGCTATTCGTCTGGCCGTCTGTCACAGGCCTCTATTTTCATCGTAGATAGACAGCTAAAATTTAACACAATATCATTACAGCAGCTGCTACACAACATTAATCTAACAATAACTATGTAAACAAATATAAATTCATCGAAATAATTTGTAAGCGCATCGCTTTAAATCAGTTGTTTGTATAATTCTTTATCATGTAAAAGTTTATTTTTCCTGAACGCGCTTCTCTTTTTTGTCATAAAAGTCGCTAGCAGGTAATCAAAATTAAATGTTCGAAAAGGCTTCCTTCTTCTTAAATTATCTTCCAATGAGTCCAACTCGTTCTGACTAAAACCACTCTGTTCTTTTAGACCTCATTTTCGTCATATGGTAGTAGTAGGTAGGCTATTGTAGGAAACGTATTTTGGTGTGTTTTCGTGTATCTCAATAAATAATGGCACGGAACTCTACAAGTTGACTTCGGATCGCACTTGGCTGATTTTTATCATTATCGCCATGGCAGGAGATTGAATTTTAATTAAAATTCGTTAATCCTTTGTAGGCGGTTTTCGAAACCTTCGAGAGATTTTCTGATGATTGGAATTCAATAAAATTTGATGCTACTGTTAAAAGATTCGGTAAATTACAATTTTGTGTTGCAGTTTTCCAAGTATTAACCCCCTTACTTATAAACATTGATTAGACGTTACTTATCTTAAATAGCTCTTAAGTCACTTGCCATCTCTATTCATTAAAATAGAAATGACAAGGACAGGTGATATTTAATCTGTAGCTAAGCAACACAAGTTTTTATAAGTAAGGGGGTAAATTATTAATTTTTATTTGCATTCTTACACTTTTCCTGTTAGGGTATTTTTATAGTTTCTTTTTCTTTTCTTTGCTTTTTATAATAATGTTGCTCCCATTAGGAATACTCATATACACAAACATCCAGACCCGAAACAACTGCTTGCACGTATATTGTTCCATTTGGGGATCAAACCCACGATACGCTGCGCAGCAGAAGATCGCTCAACCACAATGCCAACCGGCACGGTTAACTACTACTATTTATTATGCGTTACTATTATACGCATTTAAATACGTTGGCTAACTTAATTTCTAATTAGTGTCCTATTCTAAATTATTAATTAAGTACACTGAAAAAAATAAAACGAGACTTTCTACTGTTCTTGAACAGTAAAAAGAAACGATTCCGGGAACTTATTTATACGTTAAAATAATTAATTACGGACAGTGCACTGAAATGGGCAAAACAGTAAAGAGCTAAACAGTTATTTCAACTGTATGAACAGTAAAGTCTACGGAAACAAACAGTTCCTTGTAAGTATTGCCGTTGTCAGAGCTTTACTGGTATCGTAGCAGTTATTTTTACTGTTTCTGAACAGTTATTGTAGCATACAGTAAAGAGCTAAACAGTTATTTCAATTGTTTGAACATTAGCGTTAACTAAAACAAGCAGTAAAAATAACCGACCGAAAACAGTAGCAGATGCACAGTAAAATCTACTGTTATAATTCAACTGTTTTTTTTTCAGTTAGTTTTACTGCTTTAGACAATAGGCTCTATTTTTACTGTCCAAAACGGTGAATAGGTATTACCGAAAAATCGGTTGGTATTACCGATTTTTTTTTTCAGTGTATGAAGTTAGATCTATTTTTTTATTATTAAGAAGTGGGTTGGTATTAGTGTCAAAGAAGGAAAACTTCCCTTCAATCAGAAATTCCCCTTCCCTTCAAAACTGAAAACATCATAGGTACGATTATAATGTATGGAACCATTTGTTGTAGAAATGAAAAAAAAAACCGGAAACCGGAAAGAGAAACCATTGCAAGAAATACTAATACTGATTTGAAAGAGGCAATGTGCATCGAATTTGAAATGAGTAGTACGATTGCACGTGCAATAAAACAGATTACCTAGTGATGAATGCAAAACTTGTGCGAAACGTTCGTGCTATGCCTTGTTCAGTTTGTTCTGTAAGCAGTTTATTCATATGTAAAAATTGTACACACATATAGGGGGCTTCCGAAGAATACAAGTGGGATATTATTCTATGTATCAAAACTATTTCCAGCTTTAACATTCAGGATCATTCATACGATATTGTAAGTCAAAGGCATAAGGTAGCAGGTGAGACGTATGGTCGTTTTCGGGTCATTGCATACGTTTCACTTGATTTTAGGAGGTCACACTCCAGGCAACGTACAGTGAACTTCATAGAAAACTCACCCCCTTTGGTAATGATGTCACTAACAAAGGGGGTGAGTTTTCTCTGAAGTTTACCGTACGATACAAAGTGTTCGGCTCTTTTTCTTGTTTAGAATATATGTATATTCTTTACCTAGATTCAATGATATTATAAGTAAAAAAGGTGTAGATACGTTATACGCGCTCAAAAACAGACGCGCTCAAATGTGGTTGATTCACAAACCTTGACCTCAGTCCGACGTTGCCAGCGACAACGGATGCACTTCACGTACTACAGAGTGAGTCAAAAGTAAAAGTGACTCAAAACCACCGAAAATGCCGTCGTGTGTGATGAGATATTGTACAAATTATACAAGCAAGACTTCTAAAAGTCAAAGAATCACTTATCATTCGTAAATATATCGTCGGTCAATTAGTAAACTTGCCAATCTGCAAATGTCAAACTTTTCAGGAGAGCGAAATAAAGACAAAAATTGGTCCTGTAAATCAGGTTTTATAGGTATCTTTTCATGCTTGTAAATTTATTAGTCAAAAGTGATGTAGTTTAAGTAGATACTGTTAGAATTACAAATTATACATTATTTAAGAAATTAAAGCAGATTGGCCTATTTACCATGTTTAGAATGAGACAAGAAATATAATTTAGATGTGTTCAAGTAGCCAAATTGGTAGATAACTAAATTGACTGCAGTGGAGCATACTATACGTCATACATTTTTTGAAAGTCAACTACCCAAACTGAATTAGGCTATTTTATTTTCTTATGATAAGGCGTTTTTTATTATAACAATTGTACCTACCGAAAACCGTTATCGTAGATAGTCACCTAGAAAATTCAATCCCGGGATATCGGGACTGTATAGACACAATCCCAGGATCTCGGGATTTTCTTTCAAATGAAAAAGGCGATAAAAAAATCAAAATTGTCGTTTTTATTCAAAGACAGTATTTGAAATAAAGAGTGTGTGTAGACCATTAAACTTATCTAATTAATCAAAAACTTGTTTATAAAGCTTAATTATTCGAACAATAACAAATTAAACATTTTAAACTATCTGAAAAAAAAAACGTAGCCTAGGGATGTTCAGGCCAGTTAAATCGATATTTTACAAAAATCTATTTTATCGGTTTTTAAGTTTTAACCCGATTATGCAATATTGATCTTTTAATTTAAACTAAATAGATAGACCGCAACTTCATACTCATTTATTCATCAACATCATCATCATCTCAGCCATAGGACGTCCACTGCTGAACATAGGCCTCCCCTTTAGATCTCCAAATATACCGGTTGGAAGCGACCTGCATCCAGCGTCTTCCGGCGACCTTTATAAGGTCGTCTGTCCACCTCGTTGGTGGACGTCCTACGCTGCGCTTGCTAGTCCGCGGTCTCCACTCTAGCACTTTTCGACCCCATCGGCCATCTGCTCTGCGAGCAATATGGCCTGCCCATTGCCACTTCAGCTTGCTAATCCGGTGGGCTATATCGGTGACTTTAGTTCGTCTACGGATCTCCTCATTTCGGATTCGATCACGTAGAGAAATACCGAGCATAGCCCTCTCCATAGCTCGCTGAGCGACTTTGAGCTTTGAGATGAGGCCGATAGTGAAAGACCACGTTTCGGTGCCGTAAGTCATCACTGGTAACACACATTGGTTGAAGACTTTCGTCTTGAGGCACTGAGGTATGTCGGACGAAAAGACATTGCGTAGCTTCCCGAACGCTGCCCAACCGAGTTGGATTCGGCGGTTGACCTCTTTCTCGAAATTGGACCTACCTAATTGGACTACTTGTCCTAAATAGATATATGAGTCAACAACTTCGAGTACCGAGTTTCCAACAGAGACTGGGGTGGGCACAACATTGGCATTTGACATAATTTTCGTCTTGTCCATGTTCATTTTCAAGCCCACCCGTTGTGAAACTCGGTCGAGGCCATCGAGCATCATGCTGAGTTCCTCCATCGACTTTGCCATGACTACGATGTCGTCGGCAAACCGAAGGTGAGTGATGTATTCGCCGTTGATGTTGATGCCAAGTCCTTGCCATTCCAGGAGTTTGAAGGCGTCTTCCATTGCGGCAGTAAACAGTTTAGGGGAGATAACGTCCCCCTGTCTTACACCTCTTCTCAATGGAATCGCCTTCGTGCTCTGCTCCTGTACTCGGACCGACATGGTGGCGTTATTATACAAACACTTCAACACCTCGATGTACCGATAGTCAATACGGCATCGCTGGAGTGACTCAAGTACCGCCCATGTTTCCACCGAATCGAAGGCCTTCTCATAGTCCACAAACGCTAAGCATAATGGCAAGTTATACTCTTCGGTCTTCTGTATAACTTGCCGCAGCGTATGGATGTGGTCTATGGTACTATAGCCTCTTCGGAAACCGGCTTGTTCGGGAGGCTGGAAGTCATCAAGTCTGTGTTCGAGACGGTTCGTGATAACCCTTGAAAACAGCTTATAAACATGACTCAGAAGCGTGATGGGTCTGTAGTTCTTCAATAGGCTGTTATCACCTTTTTTGAAGAACAACATTACCTCACCCCTGCTCCACGTTTGAGGCGTTTTGCCCTCGGACAGGACGGAATTAAAGAGTTTCTGGAGGACTCTAAGTACCGGTGTTCCACCCGCTCTCAGAAGCTCTGAAGTGATTCCGTCCTCGCCTGGCGCCTTGTTGTTCTTAAGCTGCTTCAGGGCCATCCTAATCTCGTACAGACTGATGTCCGGGATATCTTCGGTATAATGTCGGGACAGCTTGGCTCTTGGATCTCCTACCAAGCTGTCAACGGGCCTTGCGACCAAAGTGTTTAACTGTCCATAGAACCTCTCGATCTCGCCTAAAACCTCTGCTTTGGTCGACGCTATGCTGCCATCCTCCCGTTTCAGCTTTGTCATCTGGCTTTGCCCAATAGACTTGTCCTTTGCGAACACTTTGGAGCCTTGGTTTCGCTGTATGGTCTCTTTAACACGATTCGTATTAAAGAGACGCAGATCGTGTCGCAAGGACTTAGATATACGTCTATTGAGCTGCCTAAATGACTTCGCGTCATCGGAAGACTGCAACTGTAGCAGGCGTCGTTCAGCCATGAGGTTTAAGGTTTGCTCGATCAATTTCTGAGGTCTATCTTTACGGCAGGGTCTAAAAAACTTAGACCCTACCGTGCGGACAGTTTCCACTAGCCCGTCGTTGATCTCGTCCACTGAAACTAAGTTCTCAAGGCAAGCAAAGCGATTAGAGAGCTCGAGTTGAAAGCTTTCGGGGTTTTGAATATGGGACCGAGTAGGTCGGAGCGTAGACTTCATCAGGCTGGACCTTTCAAGTTTAACATTGATATTCAGCGAGTCTCTGACTGTTCGGATCTTTTTACGATTCGGTGATCACTACCGGTTTTTACCCTGTTGATCACAGAGACATCACTGAATATCCGTTTCTTGTCGGTCATGAAGAAGTCTATCTCGTTTCTCGTGAAACCATCGGGACTCAACCAGGTCCATTTCCTGTGAGGCGGCTTCTGGAAGAAAGAGTTCATCATGAAGAGTTCCTCTTTCTCCAGAAAGTTGGCCAGCCTCTGTCCCCTAGGGTTCCGTTTCCCATACCCAAATTGCCCCACTCTCAACTCATCACTGCTTTTCTTGCCCAACTTTGCGTTAAAGTCCCCCATAACAACAGTGAAGTGAGTTTTGGAACTATGTATGGCCCTACTTACGTCCTCATACATAGTCTCCACCTCATCATCGGAGTGTGACGAGGTCGGTGCGTATACCTGAATGACCTTCAGCGAATATCTTTTGGATATTCTGAGTATTAGGTATACCACCCTGCTCGACACACTGTCGATGGTTATTATGTTGTTTACGAGGGACTTGTGAACGAGAAACCCGACACCACCTTGGGACTGTTGGTCGCCCTCCCGGTAGTAGAGCAAGTTACCAGACTTCAGGGTTACGGTGGCCTCCCCCTCTCTACGGACTTCGCATAACCCTATAATGTCCCAGTGTAACTTGCTCAGCTCCTCTTCCAGCTCGCAGATCTTTTCGTCAGTCCTCATTGTGCGTATGTTGTGTGTTACCAGGGCCAGTCGTCGTGGGGGTGGGTAGCCGGATCTCTTCCGGAAATTCTTAGCACCCCCTGCTCCGCCGTTACCTTGACCGCTACCCGCGCCAGGGATAGCGGAGCTGCCGGGTACTGGGGGCCTGGTTTCTGTGCTTTCAATCATAAAGGGGGTAATTTGCCTTAATCGCCACGCTTGGCAGGCGGGTTGGCGATCGCAGTGAGGATGTGCAGTACACAGAGGACGCTGCTGCCCGACCTCCGGTTTGTCCCTTAGTCGCCTCTTACGACACCCACGGGATGATTTGGGGGAACGCAATTCTAAGCCGGCGCCCCACGGCAACTCATTTATTACTATTTAAAAATTGATGTAAATTAATAAATTTGCGAAATAAGACTGCTAATAACTATTCTATACAGGGTGTAATTAGACACATCACATAGCCGTTAACTACGCATACTGTACATCTAACTAAGTAGCTTTACGCTAAAATTATCGCTGGGAACCGACTTTTATTTTTAGGTATAAAAAAAAATTCATAATTTTATTGCGCGTATTTTTTTTAGAAATATCGAAAATTCAGATAATGTTTGTTTGGGAAAAAGTTTTGTAATAATACTTAGAATTCGATTTCGTAAAAAAAAGTTTTAAAAAAATGCAACTTTGACCTTCAATATCTCGAGAACCCTTGGAGTCCCAGGTACGGTCTAAAGGAAAAAAATGATCCAAATAATGGGTAGAATACGTGGCTTTCGGCTTCGTTAAGTGTCTTCTTACACCCTGTATTTATTTCGATTGCTTAAACACACCAAAGTAAAGTTCTCAATCTGTCACTTAAAATAATATAACACTGGTATTTAGTGTCTCGATTGCCTTTTTAACAAAGGTGATGTATTCAATGTACCACTTAGGCTAATAGAATATTGTGAGTTTAAGCAATCCGATTGTTTTATGGACCAATGTAAAGTATTCAATCTTCCAGTTTGGCTAGTTTACCTTTGCAAGATTTAACTTTCCACTACCCTTTTGAATTACGGTAAAGTATTCAATGTACCACATAGGTTAATTGAAGATTGTGAGTATTACGAAAAATAATAATATGCAGTACAGGTAAACTGAACAAAGACCACATAGAAAAGTTTACTATTGTACAAATACAATTTTGTGCAGATATGAATTAGGAATAATGGAATTATTTTCAAAAAGACAATTGCTAGAGATGTGATATTTTACCACAGTGAAGATATAATAGTAACCATGGCAATTCTTTATTTAACACCAAATCACCAAAATGTCAGTTTGGCTACTTTACTGTTGTGGCGACGATATTATTTATCTTAATATTTTATGGCGTCGTAAAAGAAAGAGTGCGAGTGAGAGTGCGAGTGAGAGTGCGAGTGAGATAAAAGAGAGAGCGTCACCATCTAGCTGTCACTTTTTTTCATATTGGTTTTATCAAGCTATCCTTTTTACTTGTAGTGAAATGTAATGTGTGTGAATAAAAAGTGTATATGTGTGCTGCCTCTCTGCGCGGTACGCTTTTTTCTGTTGTTTTGTACGTGTATAACATATCTATGACTTATAATATCATTGACTAGATTTATGTCGTTGAGTTATTTATCCCGCGTTAATGTCATGATGGGATAAAAATGGGATTCTACATGTTAATCCAAGTTATTTTAATGTACCTATATCAAATATCCAAATCCTTTCAGTCGATTTCGTGTAAAAGAGTAACATAGGTATTGCACTCCTCCAACCTCATAAGAGTTATTTATAGGGAAATTGTTTTTTTATACTTATTAATGTTAAATAAGATCATTTTAAATATCCAAGTCCAATAGGTTTCTATTTTTTTTTATTTAATAAAACAGTCGCCCCTAAAAATTAACTGCAGTAAAAAAATATTATTTATTCAAATCCAATGTCAGAACTTCTTAAATTCGCATACACAGCCAATAAAAAACCACTAAACCGCAAAAATCGTAATCACACCAACCACAAAAAATAGCCAAAAATAAATCATCTGAGATACAATTTCAGATAGCCAATGCTTTCTCCTTGGGGCATGAAGACCAAAATTGTTTTAGGCCAAAAATGGCTGAAGCAATTACACGTGAACTTATTTCTCGAGCCATTAAAGCTTTAGAACATTGTTCAAGGATCGTTGAAGAATCGTTAATGGAAGACCATAGCTTTGGAACTGTGCTGAAAGATGAAAGGAATGAGAAAAGTTTATGCAGAATTAGACTGCATGGATTTGCGGAGATAGCCTAAGTTTTGAAAAGTAGACTTTGAAAAATGTTCTTCATTATAAGAATATTATTTTATTATAACGTATACCAGAAAGGGGTGATATTTAAAAGTTTGTTTGACCTGTAGTTTGGCGTAAAAGACGCCAAACTACAAGTCAAACAAACTTTCAAATCTTTATTTTTCGAAATTACTGAACGGATTTTAATTAAACTTCATACGTATGATGCGGGATATATACAAGTCTAAAAGTTATCATCATTTCAAATATATGTAACAGTGTCAGTCAATCATTAGAAATTAAAATGACGAAGCAAATGTAAAATTCATCTAAAAATATTATCGAAACCTCAAAATTAATCGTAAATATCCCGCTTAAAGTTCTATAAAAGTATTAGTGATCATGTCAGTTTAAACATTCATACCATCCTGTCCTTTAGTTCTGTTTAAAAATAATTAATTCGATTTTTTTCATAGAAATAAATCTAAACATACCTTTTATTGATTTGCGCGGTCTTGATATTCGTTCAACCTGTAAAGAAGAAAAAAAAATATATTAAAATTCATACTATTAACAACATAATAAATTGTAACATCGTCTACTTTTATTATGAACGATAGACTATTAGGGAAAGATTAAAACGCTTACTATGATGGATGCAGCAATACCACAAAGAGGATTGTAATCTTAAGAGACAAAGTTTAATGATTTTCCTGTTCAATATTTGTGGCGGTTGGCAATAGGATCACCCCTTTTCAGGGTTGCTAGGTAGCCGGGAAATCCGGGATTGTCCCGGAATAATTTCTGTAATGCACCCGTATACGATCTCTCGCCTACGCGTCCGTCGCGACGCTGACGGAAGCTACTCAAGGGCACAGCACTATATGAACCGAAATTGTTTCGCGTGGAGTCCCTGGGACCTACTTTACAAATTAAGAGTTAACTGTTTAAGTCATCTATGAGGTTATTAGATTCGGAAGAACTTATTGGACTTGAAATAATTAAGTTCTAATGTGCTTTAAGCCGTGTAAGTCTTACGATTTGAATTCAACAGAAGGACTTGTCTGGGCTCTGTTTTTATTATTGAAATGAACAGAACTTTATATATCAAGTGGAATCCATAGAGTTTGAATATGAGCATTGGGCGCCCACATCTACAACACAAGATAAAGAAGTAATTACAGGCCTGTTGGTCTAGTGGTTAGTGACCCTGACTGCTATGCCGGAGGTCGTGGGTTCGATTCCCACCCAGGACAAATGTTTGTGTGATGAGCACGATCATTTTGTTCTGTGTCTGGGTGTAATTTATCTATAATATGTATGTATTTAGAAATATATAAGTATGTTTATCAGTTGTCTAGTACCCATAACACAAGCTCTGCTTAGATTGGGACTAGATGGCGTTGTGTGAAAAAAAAAAAAAAAATTGTAGAAGAACTAATAATAATAATGAGAAGAGAAAAGAAGACCTTGCATGATCCTTTTTAAACCTTAATTCGTATAACGTAGGATTCATAATCGTTCCTTGCTGCTTCAAGCCCTGTATATTGAATATCCGTGTGAATAAAAAAAAATATCTCTCTCTTCCATAAATAAAAAAAAAACGAGTGTAACGATAAGGCAAAACTGCCATCATCTTAACTTTTTTAACAAAAGATATCTTCGTGTACCAAACTTCCTTATGTCTCTATTAAACCCAGGGGTCTTCCTTGATCTTGCCAACACCATAGCTTTTTCAGAATGACCCTCAAGCGAGTATCCATAACTCGATGTTTCGAAATACGGCCATAACTGGAACATCGGGACGTCCCGCATAAGTTGCGTCGGAACGGTCCGTGTCAGCGAAAAGTGCCATATATGACCCAGTCCGCTGCGTCGTTGCGGAAATCTCTTAAAATAATAAGGAATAGAAAGATGGCCGCGGGCAGTCTCAGAAGACATTTTCGGCTTGCATTATTCATTGTAATAAATTGGAGTTCACTGTCTACAAGGCATGGGGTTTGTTGCTAGCTTATGAGGTTTGTGGGGCAGTTATAAACCATGTTTATGAAAGAACTTGTCTTGTCGCTGCTTGGATTATGATTAACTTTTATGTTGTTGTTAATGTAATGTGGTGACATGACTTTCCCAGAGTGATGTTAAATTCTACCATTTTCGAAAAGTAATATTTGCCTACTAAAAAAAAAGTCTGAAATTATCAACTTTTTTATCAAAAGAACTGAATAATGAATCCTTCTAAAAACATTTCAATGGAAGTCTTTCATTTGCTTTTAATTGAAATTAAATCAAGTTACAAAGAATAAGAAAAGTCTCTGGGCAAAGTTCTCCAATTGTCTGATTCAATCGTAGATCTTGCAAAACTTTGCACTCAAATCGAACAAGTTTTTACTACACCAAATTATATTCACTATCGCTCCTTATATTTCCCGATAACTTAGATAATATTGGGATACTTTCTGGACCATTTATTCCGAAGTGCGACCGTTTCGGGTGACTAACCGAATGATTTGTCTGAAAATCCCAATTGCAGCGAGACTTCAAATAAAATTTGGTTCGAATTTTCGTTCCCTCATATTTCTTGGGTTCCGATTTGGATACGGTTACTCTCATTCTATTCTTGGATTCTTTTATCGATAAGTTATTTCGAGCTTCAAGGATTTACAGGAACGCTCGTTGGTTTCGATTCATTTCCCAATCCTTATTTCATTCCGAAAATCAGTTGCTCTTTTTTTTAAATTGGCTATAGTTAGGTACATATTTTATTATGTCAAAAGCTTTTAAGTTCCATGTCATTACACACGTTCATATAGCTTTCAAAATAATTATAATAACTTTACTAATTAGTTAAATTAGTGCAATGTTCAAATGAGCCAAAACTTCTGTTATTGACTAAATTAACGTCAAAATATTAACAAGGTGGATTTAAAATACTATTGATCTTTTCAAAATGATCAGTAATATGGCAAACAGAATATAAAATCGAGACTGGAAGAAAAATAAAATACCAAATCTGGTTTTAAGGATACTTGAAATAAAAAAATTTGAACCGGTTTAACTGTGCTAAAATCGAACGGAAAATGTTTTGTAACACGTGTCCTATTTTTGGAATTACCCCGACCCCATTCTTTCACAAAATTTTAACGTTTAAAATATTTTAAACATTCTGAAAATGGCAAATACCAGGAATCCTTTGGCCGTTGAAATGGTACTCATACAGGATTTATGAGGTTCAAATAAATCGTATTGTAACATTGATATCAATATGGATTCTATAGAAGGAGTTCCTTTTTGAACGTCAGCCGTTTGAAAGGTTTTCCATCTACTGTGACACGGGTTTTTGTACTTACAAATAAAGGGGGCCGTGAGACATTGTTGTAATATTTTTGGAGCTTACACGTGTGGAGCCAGTCTAATCAAAACATTTCTTCGAAAATATTGGTTGTAGCCCAAAAATGAGAAGAATATTATATATTCTTTGTGATGTACTTAGGATCCCGACTATCTGTATATTTTATAAATTCAACAATTTTTTTCGTTTCGTCTTAATTTTCCTGATATAATATTTTGTAGGAATTATGAAACTTCTATGTATAATAGAAAAAAATTAGTAGCTAAGGAAGAATATTATGAAATTGAATTGAAAACATCATAATCAAACTGTCTAAACAAGATCTACATGATTGCGTTTTTTTTTTGAGTACCTAATTATAATAAACCTTGAAACTTGCTACTCTTATTATTATAAAGACGAAGTTTGGGACCACGTCGAAAAGAATACTGGATGAATCAGCATGTCGTCGATAAATGTATAATTCCAGCAACTCATAAGTCCAAACAACACACCACAATAAACTTTAAATTTTACTGTTACACCAACTTCAAACGTTAAACATTAAATACAATGTAAAAGATCACAAAGCAAAACTCTCCAGTCAATTTACGGTCTACACGTCTTACACTACGAAAATCACTCTTACTGCAGCGACATAAAGACGCTATTTATATAAAATTTATGATACGTTCCTTATTCTAAGCAGACAGGCATAATTTCCAAGTATTTGTATTAAAAACTTCTGAACTAAAATCCAAATTATATGACTGGACTGGGATGTTAACCATCCACATATCCGGACTTAATACATTACTTCCAGTACTTTGATATTAGCGATAAATTAAAATAGCTTTCAGTGGAAGACTATATTGCAATGAGCGATACTGGAAACGAGTAAATTAAGTGGAAAGTCTGTTAGATCGAGTCGATTATTATAGACAAGAACGGAAATTTTATTTAATTAAAATTATTACTTTATTTTCTTGATAGTATTAAACTGTCGAGTTGGTAGACGATCTATTCTGATGAAGATCACAGGGTCTCGGTGGATAGAGGCGCTTCCAACCGGCTTTATTGGAAATCTATCTATCTATGGCCTGTGGTAATTTATAAGACGAATTTATGTATCTTGCAATGAAAAATACTAATATTTTTTTTCGTTTTGAAAAATAATGATTTGAAAGTTTGTATTAAATGTCATTCAGTGTACACGCTCTTATTTTTTTTTTGTATGTTGTTTTACAATTTTTAAAATATCTCATTGTTTGCTGCTACTCTCACAGCTGAAACCCCAAACAAAAATATTCCTTACAAAAAAAAAACTTACAAAATCGTACCTCTTCAGATTTTTTTAATAACATTTTTAGTATAGCTACCGAGGTTTATTTTACTACCACGGTTACAAACCAACCAACATACAGGCGGCGTTTTTTCATTGTTTTTTCACATCTCTCGCGGGACGCACCAAAACATGAATATAAAATATATTTTTTTATATCTTCCGTTTCGCTTTAGGAACGCCCTTGTGTGTAGTTAAAGGCTTATGGAGATGTTGTAACGGTAAGGATTTTGAGTTTGTGGTTAGTTTTTTTTTTAATTTTTCTTTTCAACAATCTAGTTGCATCGTTAAGATACCATTGTTGTTGAAGTTGCAATTAGGAGAGCGTTGTTGTTGTTGAACAAAATTTATGATCTTAAGTATTGTTTTATTTCTCCGAAACTGTTCACGAACGCGTTGGAGGACGTTTTCAAGCTCTTGGAATGGAACGGATTCGGCATCAACATCAACGGCGAATACATCACTCACCTTCGTTTTGCCGATGATATAGTCATCATGGCAGAATCGTTGGAGCACCTCAATGCTATGCTCAGCGACCTCAGTATCGTTTCCCAACGGGTCGGCCTTAAAATGAACATGGACAAGACGAAAGTCATGTCGAATGTCCATGTGGCACCCGTACCGGTTGTTGTTGGGAATGATACTCTCGAAGTTGTAGACCATTACACTTACCTTGGACAGATTGTTCAGTTAGGTAGGTCCAACTTCGAGAAAGAGGTCGCCCGAAGAATCCAACTCGGATGGGCAGCGTTTGGGAAGCTACGTGATATCTTCTCATCGAGAATCCCACAGTGTCTCAAGACAAGGGTGTTTAACCAGTGTGTGTTGCCAGTGATGACATATGGCTCTGAAACGTGGTCTCTGACTGCTGGCCTTTTAGAGAGACTAAGAGTCACTCAACGAGCGATGGAAAGAGCTATGCTCGGAGTTTCTTTGCGGGATAAAATCCGGAACATGGATATTCGGCGAAGAACCAAAGTCACCGACATAGCTCATAAAATTTGCAAGTTGAAGTGGCAATGGGCAGGCCACATCGCTCGTAGAACTGACAACCGATGGGGAAGAAAAGTTCTCAAGTGGCGACCACGGACCGGAAGACGCAGCGTAGGTAGGCCTCCCACTAGGTGGACCGACGACATCGTGAGGGTCGCGGGCAACCGATGGATGCAAGTGGCGAATTGTCGTTCAGCGTGGACGTTTTCCGGCTGATGATGATGATGATGATGAGGTATTGTTTATGAGCGAAGCGAATAATTGAAAATTTATTTTTCAATTATTAAATTAAAGAAAGAATATTATATTTTTTGCATTAAAACTTCTTAAACTAAACAAAACATAAATAAATTATTGATCCACGAAATTATATTAAATGTCATAAAAAATCTCTATTTTTTTAATTCCGTTACAAAAATTCAGGTTTCGATGCAGGATGCAGTCCCATCTTCACGCCCTCATAAATGCACCACGTACCACCAAATTTTATGTTTTTGACCACACAGCGTACTTGAAAAATTACGAAGTAAATTGGAAAATGAAAAAGTGCCTCTAGTGTACGAACGAGGAACTATATTTACCAACCAAATTAACGTCAGAGTTTTTAACTTTACGTCACAAGAACTACTACTAAAGACTAGTGATAAGGCCTTTGTTTTAACCATGAAAGAATATCTATTCTAAAAACTTTTTTTTAAAAAGAACCGACTTCAAATCAAACACAAAAAAGTTTAAAATAACTTTTCTTTCGGAAGTCGGTGGCTTTGTTTTTTAAGTTTTTATTATTACCCTTTTTAGTTCAGAATTCAGATATTCAACAAAAATCTTCGTATAATCGGCGTCTTTAGAAATCTTTAATCCAAGTCAGCAACAAAAACGGATCTATGCGGTCAACGTCACGAGATATCCATGACTGTTATATATTAAAACCTTCCCTAGAATGTACAAAATACTTTTGTGAAAATCGCATCAAAATCGGTTCAGCCAAACGCGAAATAATCGTGACCAAACATACAGTCGACTTTGAAAATCTACAACCCAAGTAGGCAAAAAACTCCCCATCTCAAAAACTACTGAACCGATTTTCATGAAACTTACAGTGTACCCTAATTCGGACAATATCTAGTACAACCAAAAAAGAATTACTCAAATCTGACTTGTAGTTCCGGAGATATGCGAACACAAACATAAAAACATACATACATACCTACATACACTTTTGAAACTTCGCACATTTGTTCAGACGCTGATATCGACTAACATATTATAAGAAAACTGGGCAGTTCTGGAAATATATCATACATACGGGTCGAATTGATAACCTCCTTTTTTTTGAATTCGGTAAAAATGCATAAAAAAAAGAAAATATCTGTAGTAGTCGAACCGTGTCGTGTCGCATTATATCAGGTACAATTTCAGCCGTGGCCCCCGGGCGCAGCGGGAGGGAACTTAATGAATTTCTAGGTGATGGATTAGAAGTTTAAGCACTCTGGCTGATGGAAACTCCCGGCTGATTGGACTCGTCGAACATTTGTGTTAAAAAATAATCTATTGATTTACCTTCAACCTATAAAAGTTTCACCAATTTTTTTTTGCTAAATTATTGCGATAATTTTTTTGGAACTGTCACATCAGGCAACCGTGACCCTGCAACGTAAAGGGCTATTGAAGGAACACCGTGGATTTTAGTCAGTACAAGACTAACAGTCTGGCTCGCCCCGGCTTGGATAGGAGGACTCATAATAATATGATGATTTTACCACGATAAAAATTACCACGATAAAAAAAATGGTACTTCTCCTGTATTGTGTGTGCGTTTACATTCATAGAAACTCACATACACAAATACCCAGACCCGGGACAATTCATCATCAGCCTATAAATGTTCCCACTGCTGGGACACAGGCCTCCTCTCAGTGAGAGGAAGTGGGCCGTAATCTACCACGCGGGCCCACTGCGGATTGGTAGACGTCACGTCTTTGAATTTTTGGTTCTAGGACATGCCGGTTTCCTCACGATATTTTCCTTCAACCCACGACCTACAACTCGTAAGTCGAGGCCAATACCACTGGGCCACCACTGCTCCCAATTCCTCCCGGGACAATTACTTGTAGACAAACCAAATATTTGATTCGTGCGGACATCAAACCTGTGACACGCTGTGCGGCGGTCGATTGCTCAGCCACTAAGCCAATTTGAAGTGTGATTAAGTAAAATAATAATGGTATTTGAGCCAAATCATTGCGGTTTCCGATATTTCAGCACTGTAGCAAGTGCTATGATCACGGATAAACTGCCGTTAAATATCACGTCTTTAGCGGACATAATTCAATCGTCAAACCAAAAATAAAAGTTGAGATGATGATGAAATGCTGACGTCTGTGCAGTGACGGAAGAACTAAAGTGTTCTGAATCTCCTCATTAGAGTTAGAGATAGATTTTTTGGCAGAAAGACCACCAGACACAACACCGGCCTGGTTGAACGTACCTTCGTTTATATTCCTTCTTTCCTTCCTTCGTTCCTGTTACTCATAGTCCCCAAAAGTCCTTATGATAGTGTTAGTGCCCATGCCGGTTTAAAAACATTATAGCACAAATTGAATTCGTACCAAGACAGACCAGTTACATGGTACCCTCTCAGTAGGTTTCAACGAAATGTGGGCCCCGACCGCGATACAACTTCGAGTCCCGCTCGGCTCTAGATTGCACGGATATACTTGCTTATGCAATTAATACGAATATTTTATAGCAATATGTGATAAGATAATTATTTAAATTAGATGTCATGTTCATTGAATATAGTTGAGGGTCTTCAATAATCGGTTCAGTAGAATTGTGTGTAAAAATTTTCACAAGTTTTCAACCAAATAAATATCCCGTGTATTATTTAAGTCGAGCTAAATAAAACTATTTGAAAAATCTTAATTGAACCAATGCCTCCGCCTATCGCCTTTGTGAGGACACAGCTGTGTTCCGCCCTATTAGGGTAGCCATGTTCACTCCGTCATCTAACTTTAACCCTGAGTGGTACGAGTAATACTCGTCTTTGAGCAATGAAGGGAGTGTACACTGAGCGGTCCTCAGTAGTGACACTCGAGCGTTTCCTCCCGATCAATCAGACACAGATATCTCCTAAAACTACACTCCTTCATACACAACACGACGCAAGTCTCCGATACCAAGACTTTGGCCATCCATTGACGCATGCCTGTATACGAACCTCTATGGATTTGTATTGTGATAGTCGCCTGGATGACAAAGTCGTAAGGTATCGGAGACTTTCGTCACGTTGTGTACGAACGGGTTTACCGCCGAGATTTCAGCATTCCCAATTAACCGAAGCATAAGGCTGCTTTTCCACCAGAGATGTGCTATGCTACGTTGCTATGGATGCGTTTGATATCCACCATTCATATTCATTGGTGCACATAGCATAGAACTGGTGGAAACGGATTCAAATAAAATATTTTTAGGGTTCCGTACGTCCGAATACAAAAACGGAACCCTTATAGGATCACTCGTGTGTCCGTCTGTCTGTCGCATACAGTCAATTATCTCCGAATCTACTCGACTGATTGGGTTGAAATTTGGTACACATGTCAATTCCTGTGACCCAAGCACAGAGGTGTGACGTGAATAGATGAAATCTGTATGTGGGAGGTAATTTTTGGGGGGGAAGGGGAAAATGAAAAAAAAAAAGTTTTGATAACTGCATCGTGTGACATATCAAATGAAAGGTCTTGTTAAGACAATCTTAAACGTATTTTTTTTTGTAATTTTAAAATAAATAGTTTCCAAGTTATTCAAGAAAATAGACGAAATTTGACCATTCCCCCTCCCCCCTTATCTCCGAAATTACTGAACCTAAAATTTTGAAAAAAATACAGTAATTAGTATTCTACATATATATTATAGGAAAACCTATAAGAAGTCCATATCTGTATATGGGAGGTAATTTTTGGGGGGGGGGGGAAAGGGAAAATTAAAAAAATATATTTGAAAACTGCATCGTGTGACAGATCAAATGAAAGGTCTTGTTGAGACAATCTTTAATATACTTTTTTTTTGTAATTTTAAAATAAATAGTTTCCAAGTTATTCAAGAAACTAGACGAAATTTGACCATTACCCCCCCTTATCTCCGAAACGACTGAACCTAAAATAAAAAAAAAAAATACAGAAATTAGTTTTCTACTTATAGATTATAGGAAAACCTATAACAGGCCTGTCTCACTCCGCGGTGTAGGCATAAAACTGCAAGTAGTTGCGGGGCCATTATGTCGTGGCCCATTCACTACGGCTGCCACGCGCCACCCGTTACGCACGCGCTCCGTCTCCTTAATATTTTTGTTACGTTACGTGTAGTTACGCACAAGTTTCTTGCTTTAGGTGCTTTTGGTAAATTAATAACACAATATTATTATGAAGAAAAAAAATATATAGTACATATTTAGTAATGATCAACAAAATTATCTCCCTGCTTGTGAAGTATGGGCTTAACTGATCATGATACCTAATCATGAGGTTACAAGTTTGGAAATGAGGCGAGATACTAATTGGGGGGGGGGGGGTGAGCCTACTGGACGACCAAGATAAAAAGACGACACTCTCACTCACCTTAAGCTGAGTACTAAGAATTAAGATCGGTAGAAAGTAGAAAGATGTTTGCGTTGTTGTTTAAAAGTTCTAACTCAGAAAATGGCCACACTACGCATTCAAGGTCAGCGGTCGTAATTCGCTGCGCCACTTTTTTACCTACCTACAAAGACACGCAACGCGGGGCCTGTGACAGTATGCGATAGTAATTGGTCGGTTACTAGGTTGAGTGCAAAATAATAAGGACTGGCTACCTATTTAGCCATAGACGATAAAAATCTTTTAAATATTATTCTTTTTTTTTGTAAGATAATTGTTCAAAAATATAACAATAATAGGTAGAAAAGATAATATTATTTTAAATATTATTCCTCACGTAAGGTGCCGTAGGTACCTACTATTATCATTCTGTGCTAACAATCAATAATGTATGTAGTAATCGATGACGAAACCAAAAAGATATAGGCTGATGATAAAAACAAAATTCCTTGAGGAACATAGGTATTTATGGTAATAATGTAATTTAGCAAATGCATAAAATACGCATAGGTACCTACCTATTTGTGCCTAAACTCGCAAGTCGCAACCCTATTGAGCTTGACCCATAGTAACCTTTTAATGTCGTTGGCGTCAGATAAATCAAAATAAACTCTCGGGCGTAACCATTCAGTACATTTTTGCTTGCGCACGGGAAGTTTAGGCTATTATAAAAGTAGGTGGGCGGTACGGCTGCCAGTTAAAATGTACTTTATTCTCTCGTAAATAGATTTTACATTTGTTTGATTTTTTTTTGGAGTAGTCCTTCTGTACGTATAGTACTATTAATTATTCTGTGCCTATAAGAAGTCCATGATATCTCCGAAACTACTGAACCTAAAATTTAAAAAAAAACCGGCCAAGTGCGAGTTAGACTCGCGTGAAGAGGGTTCCGTACGATGTTACCTATCACGTTTTTTTTTTAAATCTGACCCAAATCGGTACGCACAATAGGTTTTCCTATAATCTATAAGTAGAAAACAAATTTCTGTATTTTTTTCAAAATTTTAGGTTCAGTAGTTTCGGAGATAAGGGGGGGAATGGTCAAATTTCGTCTATTTTCTTGAATAACTTGGAAACTATTTATTTTAAAATTACAATAAAAATATATTTAAGATTGTCTCAACAAGACCTTTCATTTGATATATCACACGATGCAGTTTTCAATTTTTTTTTGTAATTTTACCCTTCCCCCCCAAAAATTACCTCCCATATACAGATATGGACTTCTTATAGGTTTTCCTATAATCTATAAGTAGAAAACTAATAACTGTATTTTTTTAAAAATTTTAGGTTCAGTAGTTTCGGAGATAAGGGGGGGGGGTATGGTCAAATTTTGTCTATTTTCTTGAATAACCTGGAAACTATTTATTTTAAAATTACAATAAAAATATGTTTAAGATTGGTTCAACAAGACCTTTCATTTGGTATGTCACGCGATGCAATTTTCAAATATTTTTTTTTTATTTTCCCTTTCCCCCCCAAAAATTACCTCCTATATACAGATATGGACTTCTTATAGGTTTTCCTATAATCTATAAGTAGAAAACTAATTATTGTATTTTTTTCAAAATTTTAGGTTCAGTAGTTTCGGAGATAAGGGGGGAGGGGGAATGGTCAAATTTCGTCTATCTTCTTGAATAACTTGGAAACTATTTATTTTAAAATTATAAAAAAATACATTTAAGATTGTCTCAACAAGACATTTTATTTAATATGTCACACGATGCAGTTTTCAAAACTTTTTTTTTCATTTTCCCCTTCCCCCCCAAAAATTACCTCCCACATACAGATTTCATCCATTCACGTCACACCTCTGTGCTTGGGTCACAAGAATTGATATGTGTACCAAATTTCAACCCAATCGGTCTAGTAGATTCGGAGATAATTGACTGTAAGCGACAGACAGACGGACACACGAGTGATCCTATAAGGGTTCCGTTTTTGTATTCGGACGTACGGAACCCTAAAAAAAATACAGAAATTAGTTTTCTACTTATAGATTATAGGAAAACCTATAAGAAGTCCATGATATTAAAATAACATGGTAAATCACTCAATATTTTGCGTACCAATTTGTGTCAGATTAAAAAAAAATGTGATAGGTAACATCGTACGGAACCCTATTCACGCGAGTCCAACTCGCACTTGGCCTGTTTTTTTTTATATAGAAAGATGCGTGCTATGGATGCCAGCTATGGGTCGTCTTCCCTACTATCGATACATTGTATAGCTCGAACTGCGCATCTTCCTCGAGCAGCTACTTTTGCGGCGGCGATCTTCATAGCACATCTTACTCGCACCGCTACATAGCTAAGCATCAGTGGAAACGGTCAAATATTCGTAGCTCAGCTTACATTATCGGAGCATAACTGCATAGCACATCTCTGGTGGAAAGGCACCCTAAGGTTCGTAAACATTGTTCGTGCTGTCGTTATCGTGAGCTGTTAAAAATTATATTAAATTAAAATGCTTTTTTGGAAAATTCCTGTCTTCCGTAATAATGTCAATATTTTCGGCTGAAATATCAGTTGTGCAAATAAAACATAAGATTGTAATGTAACATAAGATTTTTACTTTTAACCATATTTCTAAAATATTAAAGACCAAAATCGAATATTTGTGTTTTTTTATTCCGGCCTAATTAGATTGATAAATATTGCACAAGTGTTCAATATTTTCAAGGTGATAAACAAGAACCAGATGTTTGAACCGTCATTACAAAGATGAGGTTCTCAAGTCGACGTGTGATGTTAATCTATTAATTTTAAGGTTAAAATCAATGAAAGTGAGAAAATGCTTTTAGACCAAGTATCTAAGCACAGACCACAAGTTTCAGTCGAAGTTTTAAGCATTTTCTACTCCTACCCGCGCTCTTACTTTTTGCTAGACAAAACTTGTGGCAACTAGGCTAATATGCATAATATGCGAGCCAAGCATAGAGCCAAACATCGCTAAGAACATTTTCATTAGCTAGTCGATGGTCGTCAAAAAATGTTTCTTCATGAAGATGTTAGACTTTACAGTCGGCTCGGCAAAAAGCCTGCCAAAACACTCGTTAGAATGCCAATGACCTATTTTATATAGACACGCCATGAACGAACATCGCGGCGCTTAAAAACGGCGACAATACTAGAACTACTTATACGCGTGAAGAAAGAGAAAGAAAATCCCTATGACACCGTACGGCGGGAGGGAGACGCAACTATGCGCAATGTGGCCAATTGGCTTCATTTTTTGTTGCCATTTTAGAGTGCGGACAACGTATCTATAGTTTATATCATTGTTAGAATGCTCGCTGAAACGCTCTCGTGTGTTTTTCCGTAATGTAACATTCGCAGGAATTCAAATGCCTGCTCAAGTTTATCAGCACCATGGAGTTGTAGTAGTTTAAATAGTTCTCAGAAGTCCAGATGGATTAGAACAAAGAGGAGGCCAGGAATTGGTCCTTGAGCCACGAAACTGTCTTAACAAAATACCGCGGGGCGGCCGGCGTTGAAGCGCAAAGGGCGTAGGAAGGAATAGGAAGGTTTCCTCAGAGAGCCTAGGGCGAGAGGACTCACTTCACAAAAAGAAAGTGGTCCATGAAATAAGATTAGGTCTCGCTGTCGCTCTCTGCGTCATCAGAATAGTTATCATACCACGTTTAGTAACCAAAATAAATTAATAAAGTTCATAAAACGAAGTTTGATTCAATCACTGTTTTTTTTTATTTTAACTCCGCACTTTATAAAATAATATGAAACGTTAAATTAATTTTGACGAATGGAACCCTAAGATTCTCAGTTACGTGACAAGACGGGTAGTAGGTATATATATCAGTTTCCGATCGAGTTTCAGACAGACGCATTTTACACATGCGTAAGTGTGTTAATTGTAGATCCAGTTTTAGGTAAGTACTATGTACTCGTAGTACCTAATATCACTGTATCAATTCTTGCTTTACTTAGCAGCTTTGCCTGTATTTTATTTTGTTACATAATATATGTATTTTCAAATTGCCCGTAATTAATAATAAATACTTTAATATATTTGATCATCCATGAAAGAATAACAAACACCCATTTATCCATCTTCACAAACTTTTATATTAATTGTAATAGTATGGCATTGTTTATATTATTTTCTGTAATAAAATACAATTAAAGCGTGATTATTTTAAAACGAACAATTTTATGAAATAAATGATTTTTACGCCACAATTAGGTACTACCTATGTCTAATTTTTAGAGCAAACTCGTTACCAGAAAAGTCAGTAGGTATCAATCTGTGGACCTTTACGTCATAACTATTCTCTGAATTAGCAGTTTATACGGCAAAGGTGGAAAAACTGGAAGTCCAATACTTCGAAATAAAGACTTGAGATCGATAGCAATTAATTTAGTAATAATCTATAGGCATTATAACCCCATAATAATATAATTATGATATGGGTTGATTAAAATTTCAGTTTTGTTTAAGGGGACAAAACGTCGTATCGTATTCAGAAATGAATGCATCCACAACGGTACAAGAAATTCAATATGCGAAAGAAGCCTTTAGTATGCTGACTGCCTTACAGCTGACTGCGTATTTATGGACACCGTACCCACCAAAGCCCGAGGTTCAAGGTAAATCTACGGTCAGTGGGTCATCTTAGGAGGAAATGAATTAAAAAGGTTTAAGGTCAGGATGGGCAGGCCACATCGCTCGTAGAACTGACAACCGATGGGGAAGAAAAGTTCTCGAGTGGCGACCACGGACCGGAAGACGCAGCGTAGGTAGGCCTCCCACTAGGTGGACCGACGACATCGTGAGGGTCGCGGGCAACCGATGGATGCAAGTGGCGAATTGTCGTTCGGCGTGGCGGTCTAAGGGGGAGGCCTATGTTCAGCAGTGGACGTTTTCCGGCTGATGATGATGATGATGATGAAGGTCAGAAAATGAATTAAATCAGCGTAGATATTATATCCTAGAGAACTAATGAAAAAAAAATAGTTTCAAATAAAATTGCGAATAATATTGAAATAAAAGTATGCATAAATTTATTTTAATTATTTGAAACTCGCAGGATAAATAAAAACAAAAAAAAGGAAAGCAAAAAGTGAAAAAGAAAAATTCAAGATTTTATCCAATATTCAAATTTGACCCTTTGTACGAAAGGTAAGCACTAACCAGACTGGCTGGCTCGCTGACAAAACTACATAATGTGGGTTTTAGTAAATGTGACCATAAGCTTACCGAAAATGGATATACGACCTGTACAGTTTTTTAAAGTACATTTTTATGGGGTGTATTAACCAAGAATTGTTTTTTTTATTTAATTTATACCTATAATAATCTCATTCTTTTCATGCACCTGCCATGTTATTTCTCCACTGCCCTTGGTTGGCTGCTAGAGAATGCCTCAGGCATTAAGTTCGCGTATGTACCTTTGGTGTTGCATAAAGTTTTAAATAAATTAATTATTTTTTACTCAGACGTAAATCAAAGCTGACTTTAAAACTAAAGAAGATAGATAGGTTTTGATGATTTAACCTGTTTCATTTGCAAATTGTAAGAACCTTTCTCATAGATCATTTTTATAATAGAGCAAGAGCCCGTGAACCCCAGACCTACGTTATTTTATAAAAGCTGAAAGTTTGTCAGCGGATGCTCCCAACACTGGTAAGAACGATGGACCATTATGGAGTTTGGGTTATGGTGGCTTTGGCAGGTAAACTGTACTAAAAGTGTGTAAAATATAATTTTACTTACGTTATAGTATAAAAGCTGATTTTTAAATTTATTCAGCTTTTATTTTGTTCACACATGTTATGCCGCTAGGACCCATTATTTATTTATTTAAACTTTCACGTACAATTGTGGTACATGAGGCGGCCTTAATACCGCAATTATTCCGAGATATAAGTACCGTTTACCTGCCAAAGCCACCATAACCCAAACTCCATCATTCTTACCAGTGTTGGGAGCATCCGCTGACAAACTTTCAGCTTTTATAAAATAACGTAGGTCTGGGGTTCACGGGCTCTTGGACTATAACTTCAATTAAACAAAAAAGTTATGAATTTTTACTTAAAAAAATAAATAGTTTTTCTGCTCTCCTGAAAAGTCGGGTTTTGGTTTATACGACCTCTTTACCCAAAGGTATCGATGTGTAAAGATTAGAGATTTGCTAGATATGCTTTGTTGCATACGAATTTAATGTATTAATAATTCTTTATTAGTTTAAAAAACTAAAAAACACGCTTTTAGCACGCACTAAAAATTATACATTTTAGTCTTCTTATTATTCAAACTTAATTTACTACTTATCCGCCACCTTGGGACGGCTGCCATGTTGGATTTAGGTCACGTGATATTTTTTTCGTTTCCCATTCAGCAAACCCTTTCGTTTAATACCCATATCAGGGGGGTGGATTTCAAACAGCCAGTCCGCCATCTTGGGGAGGCCGCCATATTGGATTTGTAATGATGTTTCTTAGCTAGTCATGTATGGTCATCAGAATTCAGAGCGTGTGCAAAATTTCATCCTAATCGAAGACCGGGAAGTGGGTCAAATTAAGATTCCAAGATTTTCTTACATACTTTTTTTTTGGGGGTGGCAAAATCATCCAATGAGTCCTCCCACCCTGGGTGGGGCGGAAGGGACTGTCAGACTCTTACTGACTAAAACCCACACGTGTTCCTTCGGATGCCCTTTACGTTCTGGGGCCACGGTATCCTGGATTAAGAAAAATCCGCGACCCCAGCAGGCATTTGGCCCCATAAGGGGCCCCGTCGGTGACGCGTGAAACACGACGCGCCACCGACTCGGGCTTGGTCCTTGGTCGGACGGCGAGCATACCCATTACTCACCGTCCGCAAGCCCGCTCCGCCGCTGTGCCCTCTGCTATTCAGAGGGACACGAGTTAGAGCGTCCACCAGACAGGCTATTGGCATACGGGCAAAGAGACCGCTTAGGCACACAGTGCATAAGCAAGAGTTCTTGCCCGCATCCCAGGGTGCACCGGCCCGAAAAACTGGTCTTCCCCCCGGACGTATCCGAGAGGGAACTCCAGTCCATGGGCGTACGTGGAGGTTTCCTGTCTTAGCACCCCTTTTCTTACATACTTAGTTACAAGTGAAGCTAATTTATAAGCGTGTTAAAAAGGTTTCCAATTTTTTTAATTTGCTGCATGACTTCCCAGAATTTGTTGCGTACTAAGCAGCTCTACCGAAACTTGTACAAAGTGCGTGTTTTTTTTTTTAATTTTTAGAACAGTGATGCAGTTTTAATAGCTTTCAACAAAACTTAAATCCGAGTCACCTTTGAATAATTTTTCTATTTCTCATGACTTCGGATTTAAATATTCAAGACCCCGTTTTTACAAATGATTTAAACAATTACCCCCTTACTTATAAAAACTTGTGTTGCTTAGCTACCGATTAAATATCACCTGTCCTTGTCATTTCTATTTTAATGAATAGAGATGGCAAGTGACTTATGAGCTATTTAAGATAAGTAACGTCTAATCAATGTTTATAAGTAAGGCCCTTAAAGGCAGCTTGTGACTGGGCTTATCTTACTGACTAAATGTATGATTAATCCACCAGATGGCGATTCTTTCGACTTCATAATAGTTGGCGCTGGATCAGCAGGCTGTGTGATAGCCAATAGACTCACGGAGATTGAGGATTTTACAGTTCTACTTATAGAAGCAGGCGGAGATCCACCTTTCGAATCTGTGGTAAGTGCTCTTATTTTACATAAAAGATGATCTGGATATTACTCATGATCTCTTCAATACATAGTTGTTTTGAGTTTGAACAATCATGAATGCATAAAAAAATAAGAATGAATATACTATATAATATGACTATAATGCCATGGAATTTGGGTAGACCTTTGGTGTAGGATGCAACATGTGTCGCCCTTGCGCCATCCCATCTTCCTGGTATGCCGTGCTGTGCTGGTGCGGCTGCTGCAAATGCTGAAAACCTCAATCGCCGTAAATACAATGGCTTGACTAACAGCTACGTATTTGAGCCGTTTGGGGTTGAAACACTAGGGCCATGGGACCCGAGTGCTCACCAAGTTTTTAAAGAACTTGGTAAACGTTTAGTCGACTTATCCCGTTGACAGCGATGTGGATGATTTTTTTGATGTTCTTTGTTAGTTATTTTAACATTTATATTAGGTTAGTTGATTTCGTATTTAAATAAATGTGAATACCTATAACTAGAAAAAAAGAATGAATAAAAAAATAACATTTTGACGACATTCAAAGTCAGCAAAAAATTTTGCTAAAAGAACAATGAACAACGAGACACAAAAAAAAAAAATTAATAATAATAATTATAATATTCCACAACTATTACACAACGCCATATATTCCCAAGCTAAGCAGAGCTTGTGTTATGGGTACTAGACAACTGATAAACATACTTATACATATATTTCTAAATACATATTATAGATAAATTACACCCAGACACAGAACAATTGATCGTGCTCATCACACAAACATTTGTCCTGGGTGGCAATCGAACTCACGACCTCCGGCATAGCAGTCAGGGTCACTAACCACTAGACCAACAGGCCAGTCAATTTATTAGTCCTATCTTAATCATGTAGGTACATTTTCATGTAAGCTTATAATTTACATTATTGTGATTCTTCTCTCTGGAATATTAAACGCTCCGCATAAGATTGACAAAGGTTGAAGAAAATAATATAATATCTCCTCAGCTATTTTAATTATGTTTCAAATTTTAGGCACCAGGATTATTTCCATTCCTTATAAATACATCAGTCGATTGGAAGTACGAGACCAAAGACGATGGCTTCACCCAGCAATTTCGTAAGAACCATGGATTGCCTAGAGGAAAAATGCTTGGAGGAACCAGTTCACTCAATTTTATGGTTTATACAAGGGGAAATCATCATGATTATAGCGACTGGGCTAAGATTACTGGCGATGATTCATGGAATTGGAAAAACGTGATACCATATTTTAAGAAAAGTGAAATGCTTGAGGACCGTTACCTACGAGATGTCGATGCTGGTGCTTTTCATGGTACACATGGGTATTTAGGAACTACCAGAAACTATAACAAAGAAGTTGTTAAATATTTTACAGCATTTAAAGAACTTGGTCATGATATTGTTTTAGACATAAATGGTAATACTTCTCTTGGGTACACTGAGTCTATGTTTACAATTGCTCATGGTATGAGGCAAAGTACTGCTCAGGCATTTTTGCATCCCATCATAAATCGCCGGAATTTATATGTGCTTAAAAATACACTAGTGTCTAAAATCCTCTTTGACAACGACAAGAACGCTATTGGTGTTGAAGCGATGCTGGAAAACAATAAGACTGTCAGTTTCAAAGCTAAAAAAGAAGTAATTGTATCAGGAGGATCTATTAATAGTCCTCAACTATTAATGTTGTCCGGTATAGGTCCAAAAGATCACCTAGAGTCTCAAAATATAGACGTTTTATCTGATCTTCCTGTTGGTCAAGCCTTACAAGAGCATGCCATGGCTTTTCTAGCTCAGACGTTGGGGCAATCACCTCCTTCCAAGTCACCGGATCTAACAAATTTTCCTCATCCATTCATAGTGGGATTGGCCAGATTAAATAAAAGTCAAGACTACCCAGATTGTCAAACGTTTAATTTTGTACTGAATGAACCGAGTGGTATACTGCAATTTTGTGAGTATTTCGGACATATTGATGAAATATGTGATGATTTATATAATGGTAGTATTGGAAAAGAAGTTTTATTCACTGCAGTATATTTATTGTATCCAAAATCTCGAGGAAAAATCTTGTTGCGAAGCAAAGATCCCAGAGATAAACCAATCATATACACTGGGTTATATTCTAACCGTACTGATATAGATACTCACGTTAGATGTATGTTAGATTTTTTGGAATTACAACGTACGTCTTATTTCCAAAGTGTCAAATCTAAAATCGTTATTCCTGAAACGTGTGGCTGTGGTAAAAATAATGGAACTCTTGAATTCTGGAGATGCTACGCAATATGTATGATGGGGCCAGGTTACCATTACGCTGCTTCATGTCCTATGGGAAGCGTAGTAGACTCCCGTTTAAATGTGCTCGGAGTACAAAAATTAAGGGTTTCCGATGTAAGTACTATGCCACAGATCACTGGATCCAATACTAATGCTGATACTATAATGATTGCAGAAAGGACCGCTGATTTTATCAAAGAGGATTATAATCTAGAAAAAAAAGACCGGTAAAAGTTAAATAACAACGAATTAAGTTATTTTGTAGTTTACCAAAATTATGTTACTTTTTTAACTTTGTTATCTGAACTTCATTGTTTAATTTTATTGTTTATTGTCTTATTAATTTTGGATTATACGTTGGTTTTGGTTGTTAGCTTAGTTTTTAATTAAAGACTTTCTTCTAAACAATATTAATTTGTCAAGATGGCCATATTATAAAGAACGAGCTATACGTACATTTTTACAACGTGCGAGTAAAATTTATGTTCCAGTTTTTAGTCTGTATTTGATCTGTATTGCTTTTTAGTATATTTTTTGTGTGGTGAATAAAGAGTATAATTAAATAGCTTTGTTTATTTTGTCATCTTTATGGGTCGCAGCACATCTATCAAATTAGAAAACGGATCGTGGCGGGAATATAACAGACAAAAGATGAATAGCGACATCTGTGGAGCGATAGGAGAACTAAACTGTCTTTTCAGTCATCGAAATTCACACGCCAAACGCTGAGGAATCCGGATGACTGACGCGACGGCAGACTATTTATTTCACTTAAGTCAGCCTCCAGAAAATTCTTGCAATTTTTGGTCGTAAGTCGTCAAAATTATGTTACTTTTTTAACTTTGTTATCTGAACTTCATTGTTTAATTTTATTGTTTACTAGCTGCTGCCCGCGACTTTGTACGCGGATCCTGTTGCTTATGCCAGCGACACGGGGTCGTCAAAATCGAAGATCTTATAAGTCTGATGTCCAATTTCAAGAGCCCGGGTAAAAAAATAAATGGGAGTTTTGGCCTGTAGAATCAAATTTTTATTCATATTTATATTCATCATCATCAAAAATTAGTTCTAAACTGTTACCGCCGGAGGAGTATTCCCAGCGTGTGTGGAGGTATTCCCAGCTTATGTTATTTGAAAGTTATACAGTGAAATTAGTGATAGCTTTGATTTCCACATCAGGTTTTCCGGTTCTCAATTTTATACGTCAACAGAGAGTGCTTATCAGGCTGAACAACTCTTGCTAAGACGTCATTCCTGTATATGCTATAGTGTAGCTGGGCTCTTGGTGTTCCACATCAGATGTTCCCGATCTTCAATTACTATACGGCAACAGAGAGGGCTTATTAGGCTGAACAACTTTTGCTAAGACGTCATTCCTGTATATGCTATAGTGTAGCTGGGCTCTTGGTGTTCCACATCAGATGTTCCAGATCTTCAATTACTATACGGCAACAGAGAGTGCTTATTAGGTTGAACAACTCTTGCTAAGACGTCATTCCTGTATATGCTATAGTGTAGCTGGGCTCTTGGTGTTCCACATCAGGTGTTCCAGATCTTCAAATTTATTCTCTCAGCAGAAAATGCTCATCACGTGGATCAATTTCTGCTTTGGCACCATTTTTTTATCTTTTATAGTTTAGCTGGTCTGTTGCAGTTCTGCACCAGGTGTTCAAGTTTTCAAGATAAATTATAGTCTAAATGTTGGCCAGACTTAATACCTATACAAAAAAAAAGAATCATTCAAATTCGTCCAGTACTTTTTGTGTTTATCCCGGACATACATACAGACAAACAGACAATCATCATCATCATCTCAGCCATAGGACGTCCACTGCTGAACATAGGCCTCCCCTTTAGATCTCCACGGATTTGTATTCGGACGTACGGAACCCTAAAAATGAGCTAATGTCAAAGTATGAATACACAGGCGGTCCGCCCGGAAATACGTCACTAAATTCTTTTAAAATCTTTAAAATTGTGTGAAGTTACCAAGCAAGTAGGGAAACTACATTGTTATAATCATATCTTCAAATGAAGCAACTCATCATAATAATGATCGAACTTCACTTGCAAGTTCGTTTGATCATAAATACAACTAGCTGCTGCCCGCGACTTCGTACGCGGATCCTGTTGCTTGTAAAAAAACAAATGGGAGTTTTGGCCTGTAGAGTCAAATTTTTATTCATATTTATATTCATCGTCATCAAAAATTAGTTCTAAACTGTTAGCGCCGGAGGAGTATTCCAAGCGTGTGTGGAGGTATTCCCAGCTTATGTTATTTTATTTAAAATTATACAGTGAAATTAGTGATAGCTTTGATTTCCACATCAGGTGTTCCAGATCTTCAATTTTATACGTCAACAGAGAGTGCTTATCAGGCTGAACAACTTTGCTAAGACGTCATTCCTATATATGTTGTGGTGTAGCTGGGCTCTTGGTGTTCTACATCAGGTGTTCCAGATCTTCAATTTTTATACGGCAACAACAGAGAGTGCTTATCAGGCTGAACAACTTTGCTAAGACGTCATTCCTATATATGTTGTGGTGTAGCTGGGCTCTTGGTGTTTCTTTTTTATTTCATTGACTTTTTGTCACCGACTTTCGAAAGAAAAGTTTTTTTTTGTAGGTTATTTAGAACTTTTTTGTGGGAAGTCGGTTACATTTTTTTTTTGAAAAAGTTTTTTATTTTATCCTTTTTAGTTTCAATATTCAACCTTCTTACATGTACACTAAAATATTGTAATCCGTAGCACCGGTGATAACATCGTCCATGTATGTACTCTTACACAATGAGCTAAAAATTAAAACTGCTGCACCAAAGTAAATGAAAATTTTATGGGACCAAATGGCAGATATACTGTATCGAACAAAAAAAGAATCATCGAAATCGGACCAGAAACCTCGGAGTAATCGGTGTAGACAATGTTGAAAACTTTTTAGGTTTTCGTTGTTTTTTGTTGATTTTTCAAAAAGTGCTAGTCCGATTTCGATAAAATTTTAATGGGACCATTCGGGAAGTATACCCTTTCCAACAAAATAATATTTTTTCAAATCGGTTGGTAAACGACGGAGTTATGCCCGAACAAACATAAAAAATATATATATATATATATATATATATAAACATCCGAATTGATAACCTCCTCCTTTTGGAAGTCGGTTAAAAAGAAAAGTTGAGATTATGATGAAATGCTGACATCTGTGCAGTGACGGAAGAACTAAAGTGTTCTGCATCACCTCGTTAGAGTTATCCACGAGTTTAGAACAATTTTATTATTATTAGAAGAAGAATCTCTTTGGAATTCTTATTAACGGAATTTTTATTCCGTAGCTGAATTTCTCAAAAAATCCCACTGTAAATCATATCACTACCGTAATGCATTATAACTATAACTATATACAACCATTTGGTTGCTACTGAGGTACTATTTTAATGTTATGTTTGTGAACTAATTTTAAGTAGGATTTTATTTTATGTTACCTATTAAATTTGAATCTGTATGTTTAGTAATGTTTAACTGCAAAATATTATTTCTTGTAGATTTAATAAACCTAGAAGTTTATTTTATGTAGTTACCAAACGATGTGTAACCTAAAACTTTAATAATGTTTGCATGCCATTTTTATGGCGAAATGTGTTTGAACTTATATTTATTTTTACCATCTTTGTACATACCACATTTAAAGCAAATAAATAATTTTGACTTTGACTTTTTTGACTTTTAAATAGAATGAATATAATGATGAAAATAAATAGTATGATGTTCACTGAATATAATTTAAGGTCTTCAAGAATTGGTTTAGTAGAATTGTGTGTAAAAGTTTTCACAAGTTTTCAAACAAATAAATATCCCGTGTATTATTTAAGCTAAATAAGACTTTTTATAAAATTTTAAGTGAACCAATGCCTCCACCTTATAAGGGTAGAGTGGTATACTCGTAAAGTAAAACTACTTTGACTTCATTGCTCAAAGTAGTTTTACTTTACGAGTATACCACTCTACCCTTATGTGTACTCTGAGCAGTCTACTCAGTAGTGACACCCGATCGTTTCCTTCTGATCAATCAGACACAGATACCTCCTGAAACTACCGTGAACGGTGAGGACCTGTGAAAGGCAGAAAGTATGGAGATGCAAAATTTCAATTCCTTGCTTTTCTCCAGACACTCCTCGAAGAAGTGTCTTAGCGCCTTCGTAACGCGACGCAAGATACCTTAGGCGCGGGCCACACAGAAAGGACGTAAGACGCAGACGGGGCAGAGACATACGTCTCTTCGGCGTCTCTTTCATACAAAATGTATAGAAGCGTCGTCGCGACGTAAAACACACAGAATAGACGGGGCGCGGGCGCGACTCTCATACATTTTCGCACGTCCGACGCATCCTTGTCTTACGTCTTTTCTATGTGGCCCGCGCCTTACGACTTTGGTATCCATTGACGCGTGCCTGTATAAGACTCGTAAACATCGTTCGTGCTGTAGTCATTGTAAAATTCTTATTGTATTTGCGTCCATAGTAATATGGAATAATAGTAATATGAAATATCATTTGTGCTAATAAAACATAAGTCTGTAAGATTTTTACTTTAAACCGTATTTCTAAAATGATAAAGACCAGAATCGAAAAATGTGTATTTTTATTGTAAATATGCGACTTTAATAAATAAAAGGTTATTAAACTAGCTAATTAGATTGACAAATTGCACAGGTGTTCAATGTTTTCAATGTGTTAGACAAGAACTTTGCTATGACGCATGACGGTTCAAACCACCAGATGCTTTGAACCGTCATGCGTCATAGCAAAGTTGAGGTTTTCAAATCGACGTGCGATATTAATACCTAGCTGGGTAGGGGATAAATCAATCAACACCAATTAAAAACCAAATAATGACAAACAAATCACTAATTAAAACAAACGCTTAATTCTATTTACCACAAAATCACACACTAAAAAGTCTTTTTTTATTTGCGACTCGAAAGTGAAAATCTCACTTGGAGATTTTCACTTTCGAGTCGCCATGATCGTAGTCAAAACCAGATTGACTCTCAGAGTTTTTTTTGAGTGGCATCTCGCAGGTCAACCTAAAGGAGGTTATGAGCTGCTTAACCGGACTTTTCTGTGGATGCCTTAAATGAATTTAAGGCCTCCAGCCAGGGGACTGACTCTCGGCTACAATCGGTCAACTTGAAAATCAATCCACTAAATGTATCTAGAAGCTGTTCGAAAGATCTGGAAACATCTATAGACTTCTACACAACCATTTAGATCTGGGTAGAAATTTCTAGAAACTTTTGCTAGTTGTTGATAAAAATAGTTGTTGATGATGTTTGATGAATTAAAATTAATTGCTTGCTGCGCTCAGGAATGTAATAATACACCATGTAACTCGAGTGGGGTCGATAAAACTAATTATTGTTTCAATGTACTCCGTTGACGGGGTAGGGGCAGCGAGGTGGCTGGGACCAAGTTTTTATCGTGTGCCATCCAGCCCGTTACATGCAGATGCTGACACTAGCGAGGTCAATGATACAATTCTTTCCATCTAGCCCCTTAATAGAGCAGCAGTAGGTACTACTATCTCAGTCTTCGGACGTTGGTTGTCTTGGGCCGTTTCTGTTAGTCATAAAATTAGTGTTATGAAGCAATAATAACTTTTTAACAAAAAAATCAAACCGACGAAAGATTGAACTGAAAAGCTAAAAATAAATTTTGAGGCGGCGCCAAACAAACATACAAACATGTACCTAAATTAATTATTTGAAGCGAAGCATAATTTTATTGTAGCTAGGTTGCTTTTCGTTGATTGTTTCTTTGGCGCCGCCTCAAAATTTATTTTTAGCTTTTCAGTTCAATCTTTCGTCGGTTTGATTTTTTTGTTAAAAAGTTATTATTTTTAGCTTTTTAGTTGTATACCATGATTAGAGTGTTTAACACATGGAAAAACCCGTCTTCCCTTTTGTCATTGTCAACGTAACCGTCACAGTAATTAGTATTAACTGTTGAGGACCTGTAACTTGCAACTAAAAACTCCACTCTCAGACTGTCAACGACTGTCAAATCCCAACTATGTTTAAAGTTCTTATCATGATGAATGAAATGAGCCCAAATACGATATAGTTGCTGTTAACTGTTGAGGATCTCTTGCTACTGCCTTCTGTCCTCATCATCAGACCCTCGATGACAATTATACTCCAGCTAGGTCTAAAATTTTCATCAAGACTAATGAAATGAGCCCAAACACGATATAGGTGCTGTTAACTGTTGAGGACCTCTTGCCCCTGCTTTCCGTCACCATCCTCAGACCCTCGATGACAATGATAACTCAGCTGGGTCTAAAGTTCTCATCAAGCTGAGTGAAATGAGTCCAAACACGATATAGCTGTTGTTAACTGTTGAGGAACTCTTGGGACTGACTTCACAACATAACAGGGATCTGGAGTTGATCTGATGATGGTGACACCATCATGTTATCTTCTCCACATCTCTGCTATATAGTAATGTCCTCAGAACTACATATGTTAACTTTATTTCAAACGAATCGGTTCACAACTGAAAATTCTGTAGGAAAGTTGACAATCAATTCCTTTTTTTCTACCCTTAGAGGCCGATTTTAGTTTTGAAATTAAAATGGGACCAACTTTGAGATATACTCTTTCCAACAAAAAAATAAAAAAATAATTTTTGAAATCGGACCACGCTGGGAAAAGTTATGCGTGGTCATACATAAAAAAAAAAAAAAATATACATGTCGAATTGAGAACCTCCTCCTTTTTTTTTCGTCGGTTAAAAATTGGTGACAACATGATTAAACAGTTATCCTCACTCCTGTTAATAATATGTTGTCAAAACTTATGAACTCAGAACTAAAAGGTAGTAGGATTCACTCGACGAGTATGGTTCCGTATTTTTGTTGACGGACTAAGGCTGCTTTTCCACCAGAGATTCGCTATCGCTACGTTACTGCGGATGCGTTTGATATCCACGAATCATAGTCACTGGTTTACATAGCACAGCACTGGTGGAAACGGTTTCAACTAAGATGTGTTTTTTATATGTAAGGATGCGTGCTATGGCTGCGTGCTGTGGCTGCGTGCTATGGCTGCGTGCTATGGATGCGTGCTATGGGTTGTTTTCCCTAGTATCGATACATCGCATAGCTCGAGCTGCACATCTTCGTAGCGCAGCTACCTTGTGGCGGCGCATCTTCGTATATAGCGCAGCTACCTTGTGACAGCGCATCTTCATAGCGCATCTACCTTGTGGCGGCGCATCTTCGTATATAGCGCAGCTACCTTGTGACAGCGCATCTTCATAGCGCATCTACCTTGTGGCGGCGCATCTTCATAGCGCAGCTTCCTTGTGGCGGCGCATCTTCGTATATAGCGCAGCTACCTTGTGACAGCGCATCTTCATAGCGCATCTACCTTGTGGCGGCGCATCTTCATAGCGCAGCTTCCTTGTGGCGGCGCATCTTCGTATATAGCGCAGCTACCTTGTGACAGCGCATCTTCATAGCGCAGCTACCTTGTGGCGGCGCATCTTCGTATATAGCGCAGCTACCTTGTGACAGCGCATCTTCATAGCGCATCTACCTTGTGGCGGCGCATCTTCGTATATAGCGCAGCTACCTTGTGACAGCGCATCTTCATAGCGCATCTACCTTGTGGCGGCGCATCTTCGTAGCGCAGCTTCCTTGTGATACATATCTTCGTAGCGCAGTTACGCATCTTCTTAGCACATCTACTCGCACAGCTACATAGCGTAGCATCAGTGGAAACGGTCACACAGTTTCGTAGCTCAGCTTTTACATCCTCGCAGCACAGCTACATGCACATCTCTAGTGAAAAGGCACCCTAAGGGAGCAGACCCACAGGTTACCGCAGCCGTAAAACGCAAAAAGCGTGTGAAGGAAGGAACAGGATTACTTTCAATCAGCCCGCTCAGCTCCTTCTAGGGCAGGAGGACTCATTTCACAAAACTGATTTATTTCATAAAAGATTAGGTTCCGCAGATGCACACTACGTTATCGGAATAGTCATCAAACAACATTTGGATGTAAAAAAAAAACCTAAACAAAATTTGAATCAACCCATGATTATTATCATTTTTCTTCTGCACGTTACCTATAACATTATTTATGACATATTAATTTAATTTTGCCGAACGGAACCCTAATAAATTTCTCCATGACGTGAAAACTCAAGACAGGTACGTATATTATAAAAGTTTCCGATCGAGTTTCAGTGTAACAGACACACTTTACACATGTGTTAGCGCATTCTTAAGTCAATCCGCACTTAGGTGAGTATTAGAAGTAATATTACCTAATAAATATACCTGATACGAGTAAACCAATAGCTTCACCTAGCGGCTTTATCTGTATATATATTTTTTAAATAATCCCATAAATGATCTAGGTTTCCTCAAATCGGATGGTTCAAATTTTCGTATTTTTTAAGGTCGTAATATTCGATATTGTATTCAGAAATGAATGCATCCACAACGGCACAAGGAATTCAAGATGTGCAAGGAGCCTTCAGTATCCTGACTGCCTTACAGCTGACTGCATATTTGTGGGCACCTTACCCACCAAGGCCTATGATTCAAGGTCCATATTTTCCTTTATATTACCTCGTTGCTCTAATATTAGCAAGGGATATGCGCCAGTATCTCCATCTGATTTAATTTCACGTTTTCCGTTACAAAAAACTACACTGGTTTGATTATTATTTTTTAATTTAATGAGAGTTATATACTATTTGCTTAATATACCTACTTTTTTGAAATTAATTATAATGGTTTAATCAATTTTTCGAATAATTCAACTATTTCTCATACCTTCGGATTTAACTGACACGTATAATATTTTTTTTATAAAACCTGACATTTATAATTATTTTTGTTTTTTTTTTTTATACAATCTGAAATAATGATTATTACTATTTTTTTTCTTTTATATACAATCCGACATCATGATTTTTTAATAGTGAGAGGATTTATGTAGGTCAAGTTTTTTATATTAAATATTGATTGTCTGACAATTTGAGTAGGTACCTAACTTATACGGCCTGCACAAATGTCCTTTCTTTGATATTGTCGTCGTGTCGTTGTGCTCCTTGAGTTATGAGTCGAGCTACACGATAACTGACAAATGCTTGCACTGATTGGACAGGTCCTGTGGTTCTTTCTTCAAAAGACCATCTCAGATGGTCTAACCTACATGGCCCTCGTATGACATGATCAATATAATGTCTGGACTTTAAGAGACAGCGACCTCTGAGTTTATTTCGGCTGTTTCTTCTCAGAGTAGTCAGGTACGAAACACCGGCCTCATCTAGTTTGTAAAAAAACGACATGTAAAAGTGTTTATAATAACCTACTTGCAAAAATAAATATCATTTCATTTCAACTATTCATGGTCTTTAGAAATACTGACCCCATATGCAGGCCAGTTAATGCAAATGATTTAAATAATTAAACGAAGATTGCTTTTTCCACGTGAATGGGCTTGTTTTACTGACAAAATGTATGATTAATCCACCAGATGGCGCTTCTTTCGACTTCATAGTAGTCGGCGCAGGATCAGCAGGCAGTGTGATAGCTAACAGACTCACAGAGATTAAGAATGTTACGGTTCTACTTATAGAAGCAGGCGGAGATCCAACTTTAGAATCTGTGGTAAGTGCAGTATTTTACAAAAAAGATGATCTGCATATTACTCATGATCTCTTTAATACATAGTTTTTTTGAGAAGCATTCTAATAATAAAATAACATTCTGACGCTATTCATTAATGAAACGAATCAAAGACAGCAAAATTTTTGCTAAAAATTATATTATTAGTCCTATCTTAATCATTTTATATTTTCATGTAAGTTTATAATTTATATTAAGTATTGAGATTCTTCTCTCTGGCATATTAAAGGCTCAGCATAAGATTGTTAAAGGTTGAAGAAAATAACATCATATCTCTTCAGCAATTTTAATTGTGTTTCAAATTTCAGACTCCAGGATTGTTACTATACCTTAAAAATACGTCAGTCGATTGGAAGTACGAGACCGAAGACGATGGCTTCACCCAACAACTTCGTAAGAACCATGGAGTACAATTGACGAGAGGAAAAATGCTTGGAGGATCCAGTTCACTCAATTATATGATTTATACAAGGGGAAATCATCATGATTATAGCAACTGGGCTAAGATTACCGGCGATGATTCATGGAATTGGGAAAAAGTAATACCATATTTTAAAAAAAGTGAAAGGCTTGTCGACCCTGTCCTGCGGGATTTCGATGGTGGTGCTTTTCATGGTACTGATGGATATTTAGGAACTACCAGAAACTATAACAAAGAAGTTCTTAAGTATTTTACAGCATTGAAGGAACTTGGTCATGATATTGTTTTAGACATAAATGGCAATACTTCCCTTGGGTACACTGAGTCTATGTTTACCATTGCTGATGGTGTGAGACAAAGTACTGCTCAGGCATTTTTGCATCCCATCATAAATCGCCGCAATTTGTATGTGCTTAAAAATACACTAGTGTCTAAAATCCTCTTTGACAATGACAAGAACGCTATTGGTGTTCAAGCTATACTGGAAAACAATAAGACTGTCAGTTTCAAAGCTAAAAAAGAAGTTATTGTATCAGGAGGATCTATTAATAGTCCGCAGCTATTAATGTTGTCCGGTATAGGTCCAAAAGATCACCTAGAGTCTCATAATATAGACGTTTTATCTGAACTTCCTGTTGGTCAAGCCTTACAAGAGCATGCCATGGCTTTTGTAGCCCAGACGTTGGGGCAATCACCTCCATCCAAGCCAGTGGATCCAACAAATTTTCCACATCCATTCATAGTGGGATTGGCCAGATTAAACAAAAGTCAATCCTACCCAGATTATCAAACGTTTAGTTTGGTACTGAATGAACCGAGTGGCATACTGCTATATTGTGAGTATTTCGGACATATTGATGAAATATGTGATGATTTATACAAAGGTAGTATTGGAAAAGAAGTTTTATTCACTGCAGTATATTTATTGTATCCGAAATCTCGAGGAAAAATCTTGTTGCGAAGCAAAGATCCCAGAGATAAGCCAATCGTATACACTGGATTATATTCTAACCGTTCTGATATAGATACTCACGTTAGAAGTATGTTAGATTTTTTGGAATTACAACGTACGTCTTATTTCCAAAGTGTCCAATCTACAATCGTTATTCCTGAAACGTGTGGCTGTGGTAACAATAATGGAACTCTTGAATTCTGGAGATGCTACGCAATATGTATGATGGGGCCAGGATTCCATTACGCTGCATCATGTCCTATGGGAAGCGTAGTAGACTCCCGTTTAAATGTGTTCGGGGTACAAAAATTAAGGGTTTCCGATATAAGTACCATGCCACAGATCACTGGATCCAATACTAATGCTGATACTATAATGATTGCAGAAAGGACTGCTGATTTTATCAAAGAAGATTATAATCTAGAAAAAAAAAGACCCGGTAAAAGTTAGATAACAACGAATTAAGTTATTTTGTAGTTTATCAAAATTATGTTACTTTTTTAACTCTGTTACCTGAACTTCATTGTTTAATTTTATTGTTTATTAATTTTGGATTATACCTTGGTTTTGGTTGTTAGCTTAGTTTTTAAATAAAGACTTTCTTCTAAACAATATTAATTTGTCAAGATGGCCATATTATAAAGAACGAGCTATACGTACATTTTTACAACGTGCGAGTAAAATTTGTGTTCCAGTTTTTAGTCTGTATTTGATCTGTATTGCTTTTTAGTATATTTTTGTGTGGTGAATAAAGAGTATAATTAAATAGCTTTGTTTATTTTGTCATCTTTATGGGTCGCAGCACATCTATCAAATTAGAAAACGGGTCGTAGCGGGAATATTACAGTGGTCAATAACAGACAAAAGATGAATAGCGACATCTGTGGAGCGAGGAGAACTAAACTGTCTTTTCAGTCATCGAAATTCACACGCCAAACGCTGAGGAATCCGGATGACTGACGCGACGGCAGACTATTTATTTCACTTAAGTCAGCCTCCAGAAAATTCTTGCAATTTTTGGTCGTTCGCCTCTGACTAATACTACGACACGATAGCTGTACTAGTATTTTTAATAAACCTGCGACATACAAATAAATGCGTAAAGACATCAAAGAAGTGTACCGGTCAACCAATTGTGCATGAAAAGACGTTAACTGAACAGATCTCGAAAGCAGTAAGTGTGACTTATGTAACTCAATTACCCATACCTAGCTACTTATTTCAACTGACTGTAAAATGAACCACATGGTAATAGAATGAAAGTAAAGGCTTTTTATTAGCCACATACAGTACAGAACAACAAAATTAAAACTAAACAAAACAAAATAATGAAAGAAAGAAAAAACAAAGGAAAATAATTAAACTGAATTATAACAAATTTGGTCCTGTATGCGGCCAAAAGGCCCCCTATCTCAGCATATGCTGTGACATTTTGAGAAAAGTAATGATACAAGACTTTTGTATTTATAAGTGTATTTCAAGGTAGAACTCAATATTTAATTGAATTTTAACGATGCAGACGATGACGCAAGACAGGTGACATAAATGTTATATATAAATACAGTCTTTTTTTGGCGCAGTTTTGTGTTGCAGTTGCACATAAGGTAAGTCTTCGTTATTTCTTATTAATTGATTGTTGGAATTAAAATCCTTATCCTGCCTCACCCTGAGAAAATTTACAAAATCAGCGGGTTTGATTCCTATCTAGGACTATTGAATTTTCTGTAATCCAATGATGCAGTTTTAGTTTTCATGAAAATCGGCCCCTAGACTTCTATCAATGATTTTTCGATATTCCTCATAGTTTCGAAGATCCACGCCGAGTTGAAAAGTTCACCCTGCATATAATGTGACGATGTTAGAAAATGCTCATTCTTATATTATTATCCCATACTTTTATAGAAACAACGAAATCACTGCAAATATGAATGCAACTACGTCAATACAACAGACGCAAGTTATTCAAGGGGCCTTGGGTATACTTTCGGCCCTACAATTGACTGCATTTTTGTTTCCACAACAATCGCAAGTTCAAGGTAATCTATAATTATCAGCTAGTCGAATCACCATCAACTGTCTATCCATCATCATTATAGTTACTGAAATAGATTTTCGCTCCTGGTCATAAGCCTTCTCAAAGTACCAGGACATCGTTGATGTGCTTCTTACATCCAACTGTTTCCTGCGTCATTCTTCCGGCTCATCTACGATACCACTAGTGTTTAGTGTTTGGTATCCCATGAACTTCTTGTTTACATGGCATCGACGTGAGCGTTAAATGACTATCACTTGTTGAAGATTCAGTAATATTTAGTTTTATTATAAATAGTGATTATTTTTCAGATGGCGCTTGTTTTGACTTCATAATAGTTGGCGCTGGGTCAGCAGGGTGTGTGATAGCCAATAGACTCACAGAGATTGAGGATGTTACAGTTCTACTAATAGAAGCGGGCGGAGATCCACCCATAGAATCTGTGGTACGTATTTCTTGTATTTTTAACCTCTGATGCAATAATCATAGCTCTTAAACGGATGAACCAATTTGTAAGCGGTTTTTTTTAGTTTTAAAGCAAGATTCCTGGCGATAGTTATTAGATTTCAATGAGTTCACGAGTCTAGTCTCATATCTGATAAAATTCGTTTTCTCTTTTTCCGTCCGAGCACAACTCGAAAGCCCAGCTGGTAATTATTCTAACAGAAATTAAATTGAGTTTTATATTAGCAGACTTTTCACTGGTTAACTGATTTATTTCAGGTACCGGTGCTATTTCCATACATAAAAAATACTTCAAATGATTGGAACTTCTCTACTGTAAACGATGGTTACTCCGAACAATTCCATAAAGGCAATGGAACTCAATGGAGTAGAGGAAAGATGCTTGGAGGTACAAGTAATATTAACTTCATGGTTTACACGAGGGGAAATTATCATGATTATGACAATTGGGCAAAAATTACCGGGGACGAGTCATGGAACTGGAATAACAGTCTTCCATATTTTATTAAAAGTGAAAGGCTGGTCGAAACTATTCTACAACAGTCTGATGCAGGTAAATACCATGGCACTGATGGATATTTGGGAACTATCAGATATTATACAGAAGAGGGTCGCAAGTACCTCGAAGCTTTTGAAGAAGGAGGTCACAACATTGTTATAGATGTAAATGGTGATACTCCAGTGGGATATACTGAATCTATGTTTACCATCGCTGACGGTGTGAGACAAAGCACTGCTCAAGCATTTTTGAGTCCGATCAAAAACCGACCCAATCTATTTGTGCTAAAAAACACAATGGTCTCAAAAATTATTTTTGATGACGAAAAGAATGCAATCGGTGTTGAAGCTCTATTAGAAAACGATGAAATTGTCACTTTCAAAGCTAAAAAAGAAGTTATAGTGTCGGGAGGAGCTATCAATAGTCCACAAATCTTGATGTTATCTGGAGTAGGTCCAAAAGAGCATTTAGAAAGTCATGGTATACAAGTTCTGAGTGATCTTCCCATCGGGCAATCTTTACAAGACCATGTCATGGTATTAACGGTTCGTGCCATGGGAAATTCAACTAAAAAGCCGGTGGTTCCTACTAGATTTCCAGTACCTAACGTAATGGGTTATGTCAGTTTGAATAAATCTCAAGGATATCCAGATTATCAATCATTTAACTTTATACAGACCGGACCGAATGGTATGCTGCAATTTTGTACGTACTTTGATTTTGAGGACGTAATATGTGATGAATTGTATAATGCAAGTATTGGGCGAGCAGTTTTATTGAACACTGTTTATTTATTGTACCCAGAATCTCGGGGAAAAATCTTATTGCGAAGCAAAAATCCAAAAGATAAACCAATAATATACACTGGATATTATTCCGATGAGGAAGATTTGACTAAGCACGCGAAATATTTACAAGATTATTTCAAAGTCGATGATTCACAATTTTTCAGAAGTGTCAATTCTAAAATGATTGTTCCCAAAAGATGTGGTTGTGGAGAATTAGAGAACACCCTTAAGTTCTGGAAATGCTATGCGTTATGTATGATGTTGTCAGGATATCATTACGCTTCCACCTGCCCTATGGGGGATGTAGTGGATACCCGTCTTAATCTATTTGGGGTAAACAGAGTCAGAGTTGTAGATGCTAGTGTCATGCCCAAGATAATTGGAGCCAATACAAATGCTCCAACTATTATGATCGCTGAAAGAGCAGCTGATTTTGTCAAAGAAGAACATGGTTTGACTTGCAAATAAGCTGTTTTTTTTACCATAATATAACTAAAATGTTTGCGTTATCATAACATTTTCTTGAAACAATCTTGTTTATTTTTGTTTTCTTTCCGAGTTAATGCCGTTGGCCTTCCAAAATGATTGTTTTACAAAAATTGTATCGTCATTTATTTTTTCAATGAAATTACTCTATTTTATTAATCTTGTATAGGTATTATTTTGTTATTATCATGACTTAAGTACAGAAAAGTAAATGTCATTAAATTAATTTTGGAATTTATTCATACATGTTTGACTTAAATAACATGTGACTGCTCTTTATGTATTTTCTCCTAAAGATAAACATAATTAAGAAACTTGAAATTGTTTTTCATTTATTACAAAAAGGCAATGTCCCTCAGATATTGCCCTCCGGCTGACTTCGAGCCAAAAAACGCTCCAAGTGAGCAATCATCTATCATGGCCCACTTGGAACACCCTAAACTAACTGAATGAAGCCAGAAGGACCCCTGCTTCAAGTACGCGAGTACTCATTCGTAGACAAGGCCGTCGTCCGAGAGTTGTTCTTTGTGCTTCTCTGTCTGCACCTAAAGAAATCTAAGTCTGAACCAAAGCCGTCGATGTGACTGAGTTTAGAGGCCCTAGTATGAATTCTAGGTGTTTGGTCGTACAGCGTCACTGCAGTGTTATGAATTGTAAAAATAAAAAATTGCCTCGAGAGTACGAACTAGGGGAAAAAAATGAGAAATCCCCACCTGTAGGGATTGCTACGTTAAATCCCCAACATATTGAATTTATTTAATAGTAGGCATTTTTTAATCCAATGGAATTCTGGAATAAATTTTAGAAATGTGCAAAATAATTATCACATTCAATCGAATCATTATAAAGGTGTGACTGACTGTACCTCGCGGTATAAGTGGCTACATGTTTTATCTAGGTATATTTTTAATTTATATTTTTTCAGGTGTTTTTTTAGGATTCCGTAGCCAAATGGCAAAAACGGAACCCTTATAGATTCGTCATGTCTGTCTGTCTGTCCGTCCGTATGTCACAGCCACTTTTTGTCGAAAGTATAAGAGCTATCCTGTTGAAACTTGGTAGGTAGATGTATTATGTGAACCGCATTAGGATTTTCACACAAAAATAAAAACAAAACAAATTTTGGGGGTGCCTCCCATACTTACCAAACCCCTAAGTGTGGGGTATCTATGGATAGGTCTTTAAAAATTATATTGAGGTTACTTATATCATTTCTTTCTAAACTGAACAGTTTCCTGGAGAGACACTTCCAAGGTGGTAAAATTTGTCCCCCCCCCCCGTAACTTCTAAAATAAGAGAATGATAAAACTAAAAAAATATATAATGTAGACCTCAACAAAAACTTCCAACGAAAATTGGTTTGGATGAGATTTGGATGAGATACAGTTAGCAGTTTTTCAGATATAGTACATTTTCAAAAACCTCATACAAACACTATGAAATACAAAGTTATTTCTATTGTTTGTGTATATTACTTACTAATCTCAATATAATTATATCCCTAATCTATGCTTGCTACTACGGAACCCTTCATGGGCGAGTCCAACTCGCACTTGGCCGGTTTTTTTTTTCAAGGTTTTGGCAAGTAATTCTTAATTTATGCGAATTTTAATTACCCAATTAAAATTCACATAACTTTTGTTGCGTATGGTGAAAGGAATTTATTTTTGAAACTTACTAGGTATGTGTTGAACATTAGTAAATTTTGTGGACATAAAGAACTATACAAACTTAAGCTGTATTCGCTTACGTCCGCGGTAGACAAAACCAAGCGGCTATGCGGCTTACGTCGTGCTTACGGCCCGTCGTCCCTGCGTTTACGCCTATCCGTCGTCGGGCTTGCATTTCTTGCAGCTGACCTGCAGTCGGCGAGCCGTAAGCGCGAAATCACTTAACTGTAGCCGATTCGACGTATCGGAGCTGCTGATAAGTGCTCATCTTTTACAGTATAAGAATGAAACTATGTCATCATCATCATCAGCCTACAATGTTCACACTGCTGGGACACAGAGCGAGTGGGCCATAATCCTACACGCACGCCCATTGCGGGTAGATGTTACATGTCTTCGAATTTTTGGTTCTAAGACATGCTGGTCTCCTCACAATGTTTTATTTCACCGTTTTGAGATCAGTGGTGACGAAAGAAATTACACAAAGTAATGCGCATGGCTGGGTTCGAACCCACGACCTACTCGTAATCGTAAGTCGAGGCCGATACCACTGGGCTGACACTGCTCTAAAAAAAATGTACACACAGCTATACATAAAACTATAAAAACCAGTTTATCGTGGTCTCGCATCTAATGATCTTTTCACATATTCTACGATCAACATAAACTGGCTTTGCTTAACTTGATGTGTAGCCGTTAGTAAAAGTATCGCATGACTACGAGTATGTATAAATAATAGTCGCCTCACGAATATTAAACCAGTCGTTGTGTTTTGTTACAAAAAGTACATTTTATTTTCATTATCATTAATTTAAAGTTTTTAAACACGTTTTTTGGCCGTTGTATTTTATCTATTGACACATTTCGCTTTAATACTGTGTTGTTTCTGCGAAATTTACCATATCTAACTTTTTTTTTGTATTTCCGAAAACTCGGTACTGTTGAAAAAGACCGCGAAGTTATTTGTAGCGTGTGGGTGTTTTTATATATAAATAAAAAAAATACTATACTTTGTGTTTCAGAGTATTAAAAAAACCGACTCTGTTTGAAGTGATGACGAAGCAACCTTAACAAAAAAAAAATCTACAGCAGAACATTCAAAATGAATTCATCATCAGCAATACAGGGTGTGCAGCAAATCCAAAGCGCCTTCAATATTTTGGCTACTTTACAAATGACTGCAATTTTATTTCCGGAACAGGCAAAAGTTCGAGGTAAGTGTCAAAAATGGGTACACTACGATAATACGAAAAACTTTATTCCGAAATTCATAAATACGAATTTCAAAATACCGATTTTCATAATTCCGAATGGTTCAAAATTCCTAATATAACAACTCCGATTGATCATTATTCCTATTTTCATAATTCCGAAATTTCAATATTCCTAACATTTATAATTACTATTTTCAAAATACCGAGTTTCAATAGACCGAATATCAAAAATTCCGAATTAATAATTTTCCGAAACATCAAAAACACGAATTCCGATGGTTAAAATTCCGATTATTAAAATTCCGAATAATTAGAATTCCGAAAATTTAATCGCTTATCAGAGAAAAGTATGCTTTTAAAACGCCTTGTCAAAATTCCTCTTTACTTTTCAATAAAAGAATTTCTTTCGAATAAGAATATTTTCTTTTCAATGATAATAATTTCTTTTATAATTTTTTTTTGAGTAATTAAAATAATTTATTTTTGAGTTACGTATTTTCATTCATAATATATTACAAAAAATCCCTGTGAGAAGAACGAAAGCTGTCAGAGTCGGGGTGCCCCAAGACACAATTTGCTCGCTATCGCATCCTGAATTCCTGAGTTATATTACCACTAAGGTGGTTCAACGGAGACCCGCTTCGCGGGGCTCCTATTACTGTTAGCTTAACCTAACTCGAACCTAACCTGTCCGAGTCGGGGTGTCCCCAATCCCGAGCTCGCTTCGCTCGCTCTTACATCCTTGATCAATTTGTTGATTACCACCAAGGTAGATCGACGGAGCCCCGCTTCGCGGGGCTCCTATTTCTGTGAGCAAGGTTTAAAGTAACCTAACACCTTCGAACCTAACCTGTCCGAGTCGGGGTGCCCCCAGTCCCGAGCTCGCTTCGCTCGCTCTTGCATCCTTGGTCAATTTGTTGACTACCACCTACCAAGGTAGATCGACGGAGCCCCGCTTCGCAGGGCTCCTATTTTTGTGAGCAAGGTTCAAAGTAACCTAACACGAAGGGGATGGCGGGGTCTTTCAGACCCCGCCATCCCCTTCGAACCTAACCTGTCCGAGTCGGGGTGACCCCAATCCCGAGCTCGCTTCGCTCGCTCTTGCATCCTTGGTCAATTTGTTGACTACCACCTACCAAGGTAGATCGACGGAGCCCCGCTTCGCGGGGCTCCTATTTCTGTGAGCAAGGTTTAAAGTAACCTAACACGAAGGGGATGGCGGGGTCTGAAAGACCCCGCCATCCCCTTCGAACCTAACCTGTCCGTGTCGGGGTGCCCCCAGTCCCGAGCTCGCTTCGCTCGCTCTGGCATCCTTGGTCAATTTGTTGACTACCACCTACCAAGGTAGATCGACGGAGCCCCGCTTCGCGGGGCTCCTATTTCTGTGAGCAAGGTTTAAAGTAACCTAACACGAAGGGGATGGCGGGGTCTTTCAGACCCCGCCATCCCCTTCGAACCTAACCTGTCCGTGTCGGGGTGCCCCCAGTCCCGAGCTCGCTTCGCTCGCTCTTGCATCCTTGGTCAATTTGTTGACTACCACCTACCAAGGTAGACCGACGGAGCCCCGCTTCGCGGGGCTCCTATTTCTGTGAGCAAGGTTTAAAGTAACCTAACACGAAGGGGATGGCGGGGTCTTTCAGACCCCGCCATCCCCTTCGAACCTAACCTGTCCGTGTCGGGGTGCCCTCAGTCCCGAGCTCGCTTCGCTCGCTCTTGCATCCTTGGTCAATTTGTTGACTACCACCTACCAAGGTAGATCGACGGAGCCCCGCTTCGCGGGGCTCCTATTTCTGTGAGCAAGGTTTAAAGTAACCTAACACGAAGGGGATGGCGGGGTCTTTCAGACCCCGCCATCCCCTTCGAACCTAACCTGTCCGAGTCGGGGTGCCCCAAGTCCCGAGCTCGCTTCGCTCGCTCATGGATCCTAAGTTCTCCTAATAACAATAACAATCCCGAAGGCAAACAGTCAAAGTCCAGAGGATACGCCTCAGCACTCCGCGCCTACCCAGGCTTAAATAACTCTCTAAGAGTACGGTAGATAAAACTACGTGGAGCCGGTTTTGCAGCAATTCGTTTCTGGCACTGACTTTGTAGAATGAGAAACGAAATTCCGATTTTCAATATTCCGAAAAAATCAGTTTATTCGGAAAATTGAAAATCGGAATTTCGTTTTTCGGAATGAAAACTCATCGAGCATTACATTTTTCGAATATGTGAAAATCGGTAAACTAAGAAATCGGATATACGACTTTCGGTTAAATAAATTTCGTGATTCTTAATAATAGATATTGTAATTTTTAGGTATTATGATATTCGGAGTTTTGAAAATCGGAATACCGAAATTCGGAATAAAATATTTCGGAGTATTTGGGTGTTCCCGTCAAAAATGCTATTTTATCAACAATAATTATATATATAGTGCAATTAAAAAAAAAAGAAACAACGAAATCCATTGCACCACACTAGGAATTTCGCTTGCATCCTAGGTGCGTTTACAAACATATAAACATACATACCCGAGAAACTAATTGTAGATCATAAAAATATTTGGTCCATACGAGAACCGACCTCGCAATCAGTTACTGCGCCAATCGTACCTTCAAATAAGCCGAAGTGAAGACTGACTGCTTTTCAGCGCGTCTATGAGTGGCGCGTGGTGGTGCAGCGCCGGGGTGTATCCCCGCTGCCTCGAGAAGTCGAGGCGCGGCGGGAGGAGGTCCGGCGCGATCTCAGGGCAGTATGGAGGGGACGACTGTCGCAACCGACGGCCGGGCACGCCGCAATCGCGGCGGTAAGACCCCTCTTTGAGGAGTGGCTGGATAGGAGTCACGGCGTCCTGACCTACCGCATGACGCAGGTCCTCACCGGACACGGAAGTTTCGGGAGGTACCTGTGTCTAAGAAGAAAGGAGGAAACGCCTGGGTGTCACCACTGCGAAGATCGCCCGGAGGACACAGTAGAGCATACGGTGCAAGATTGCCCCGCTTGGGCAGAGCACCGACGTGTCCTAACGGCGGCGATAGGTGGAGACTTCTCGCGCCCGGCATTGGTTGCGGCCATGCTGCGGGGCGAGACGGAGTGGGAAGCGGTCGCCTCCTTCTGCGAAGCAGTCATGCTCGCAAAGGAGAAGGCGGGCCGCGTGAGGGAGAGGACAATGTCCTCCCTCCGCCCCACCCGCGGTGGTGGACGCCCACGGCGACGGACGTCGCAAGACGATCTCCGGTCACCGTAGGCGCGGGCATGCGGGCGGCGAGTAAAGGGCAACTCGCTGCCCGACCATGGACCATGCCCGGGTCGACGGCGCGTTGTGTTCCACGCGCGCCTCAAAGAGCGTCAGCACAATGACGGGGCCCCCTCTCTAGAGGGTCAAAGCCTGCCGGGGTCGCGGGACTTATCTCATTACCGTGACCCCGGAACATAAAGGGCTATTGAAGGACACCGTGGATTTTAGTCAGTACAAGTCTGACAGTCCCTCCCGCCCTGCCCGGGGTGGGAGTACTCATTTGATGATTTTACCACGCAAAAAAAAAAAAAAGTAATATTTGGTGTATATTTTTCAGATGGTGCTTGTTTCGATTTCATAATAGTCGGTGCTGGGTCTGCAGGATGCGTGGTAGCCAATAGACTCACAGAGATTGAGGATGTTACAGTCCTACTAATAGAAGCAGGCGGAGATCCACCCGTAGAATCTGTGGTAAGCGTTACATTTCTTGGTATTGCAAGTTTTGAACTAATAAAGTTGTATTACAAATCCACACATAAAGACTGCATGAAAATTTTACACATGATAACTAATTTGGTTCGCTAAACTGATGGTAAATAAAGCGAGTCGGTGATGCTAGCGTGTATAAATATTTTTTGATTCAACATCATTTCGTTTTCTTTGACACTTTTACAGATACCAGGATTTGTTCTATATCTGAAAAATACGTCAGTTGATTGGAACCTAGTCACTGAGAACGATGGTTACAGTCAACAGTTTCACAATAACCATGGAGCTGAATTGACCAGAGGGAAAATGCTCGGGGGCTCAAGTTCTATCAACTACATGCTTTATACTAGAGGCAACCCTCATGATTTTGATAACTGGGCGAAGGTAACTGGTGACAAGTCATGGAACTGGGAAAACGCACTGCGATATTTTAAGAAAAGTGAAAGGCTGGTCGACCCTATCATGCTTAATTCCGATGCAGTTGCTTTTCATGGTACTGATGGATATTTAGGGACTACCAGAAACTACAATGAAGAAGTTCTAAAGTATTTTGAAGCATTCAAAGAAATTGGTCATGACATTGTTTTGGACATAAATGGTGATACTCCTTTTGGGTATACTGAATGTATGTTTAACATTGCTGACCGTGTCAGACAAAGCACTGCTCAATCATTTTTGCATCCAATCAAAAACCGATCTAATTTATTTGTGCTAAAAAATACACTTGTTACTAAAATCCTCTTCGATGACGATAATAACGCTAACGGTGTTGAAGCTATCATGGAAAATAATGTAACCGTTACTTTCAAAGCTAAAAAAGAGGTCATAATATCGGCAGGAGCCATAAATACCCCACAACTGCTTATGTTGTCTGGAGTAGGTCCAAAAGAGCACTTGAAAGAACACGATATTGAGGTGATATCCGATCTTCCTGTTGGTGAAGCTGTACAAGACCATATAATACTTAGTGTGACACAGACTATGGGACCAGCAACTCCATCTAAGCCAGTAAATTACACAAACTATCCGTCTCCTCTTATCGCTGGGTACGTCAGAATTAACAAAACTCAAAATTTTCCAGATTACCAAAGCATTGGATTTCTATTGAATGAGCCGACAGGAGTGCTGCAATTCTGTGCTTTTTACTACTCCTTTATTGAAGAACTGTGTGATCAGTTATATGAAGGCAGTATTGGAAAATCCGTTCTATTCAGCTCAGTCGTTCTAGTCTACCCAGAATCTCGTGGGAAAATTTTACTGCGAAGCAGAGATCCTACAGAACAACCGTTGATATACACTGGATACTATTCTAACGATAAAGATTTGGAGCGGCATGTGACGTATTTGCAAGACTTTTTGCGAGTTCAAGATACAGAGTTTTTCAGAAGTGTTGAATCTGAACTAATAATTCCAGAGGTTTGTGGATGTGGCGATTTTAATGGCACCGTTGAATTTTGGAAATGCTATGCGCTATGTTTGATGATGCCAGGATATCACTACGCTGGTTCCTGTGCTATGGGGGTTGTGGTTGACTCTCGTCTTAATCTGTTTGGGGTAAACAAGGTCAGGGTTGCAGATGCTAGCGTGATGCCAAAAATTACTGGAGCTAATCCGAATGCTGCGACTATTATGATAGCAGAAAGAGCTGCTGATTTGATTAAAAAAGATCATGGTTTATGTTAGAAAGTTGAATAATATGATGTTCATATTCTTTGCTTTGTGATTATACGATATACATACATGTTTTGATATTGTATCGTATGTCAATAAATAATTCTGTCCGTATTTAATTGACTGTACAAGTAGCAATCCTACATTGTAATACTTTCTATATTTTGTGAGTTTTAATTAAATGAGAAGTGTGTCGGTTTTTGAGGAGCTACCTATTTTTTTTTAAACCTGATTTACTCATATCGACTGTGAACTGGCAGTTCACAGTCGATATGTTTTAAGCCTCCTGCAGACACACGCGATTAATCGCGCTGCGACAACGAGCCAAGCTAATTTCCACTCTAAAAATACTACGAATGGACCGCGACATGTCGCCCCGCGCGATTAATCGCGTGTGTCTGCAGGAGGCTTTAAGACTTTTTACGAGTTTAAGAGATTATTTTTTTTAACCGTGATGAATCCAAACTACATAGTGTTGCTGCCGAAGTTTGTAGCTGTGCAGATTTTGGAAATGCTCAAGAAAAAGAAAAATAAAATTATTTTACAAAGTATTTTTTTAATAAATACTGGAAATGCTATTTGCTATGTATGGTGGTGGCAGGATACCATTAAGCTTGTGCAAGTCCAATGGGGTTATCGTAGACTCCCATCTTAGAGTATATCAGTCAGTTCAGTTTTACAAAATATTCTTTTGCGCTCAGTAAAATAAATCAGAATAAAACTTTATTTAAAGGAAGCTTGGACTGCAACATGGACAATTTTTATTTATACTGCATCATTAGTTACTGTTGCAAGAAAAACTTTCAGTTTGCTTTTCCCAACTACAGGTAAAACCTACCTTCAGGTAATTTTATGTAGAAATTTTCAGACTAGTACAAATGAGCCAAGTTTTCTATATAATTTTATAACCTTGTTTGAGTTGGCTACTTTGCCAGAGTAACATCAATTTCATGGTCTAGAAAAAAGTTTCATTATATTTATCTTTGGTTCAAACGCGACTGCTGAGCAAGAGGTACAGAGAGTTCGATTCCTAGGTCGGACAAGATGTTATCAGGATTTCCATCAGAAATTATCTACTCACGGAATATGTATTAGTGCCCAGTTGAAGGCAATACGAGTCCAGATGCCTTATCACGAGTTTTCAATTCTTAGACGTAAAGTAATCGGGGATTTAGACGTTAATTAGACGAAAAAACAATAGTTCCTCTTTCTCTCCACACCAAGAGGTGCTTTTTCGTTTTCAATATAAAAAACTTCATACTTCAAGTGCCTACGCTGTTCGCTAAAATAGGTAGTAGGTAGGTCTGCCGGGGTAGTGGGGGACAAATATAAAAAAAAACACATACCTAAGAAACACTTTAAAGTTAATGATAAATGATATTTATTCAGTAAATTGGTTTTGGCAAACTCTTTTACACGTCAAAAAGACACTATTTTACACTAGATGAGGCCGGTGTTTCGTAACTGACTACTCTGAGAAGAAACATCCGAAACAAACTCAGAGGTCACAGTCTCTTTTAAAGTCCAGACAATTTTGTATTTATCAAATTATATGAGAACCATGCAGGTGTCTGAGGTGGTCTTTTGAAGAAAGAACCACACAGATTTGAGTGGACCTGTCCAGTCAGTGCAAGCATGTGTCAGTTACAGTGTAGCTCAACCCATAACACAAGGAGCTCAACGAAACGACGAACAATACCAAAGAAAGGACATTTGGGTAGGCCGCATCATATTCACAAGCTAGTCAAAAGACAAATAAAAAAAAGAACAAAATTAAAATTACAAATTTAGCATCTTCACTTATACCCACTTATTTCTTAAAAAGTGGATCATTAGTTAGGAAGACCAAGGCCGCAAATACCACTAATCATCAATATTTGTACGAGCTAACAGTTTCTAATATTTAGGTTACCTACCTCCATCTTGGCAAGTCAGCCATTAATCACACTTGTCCGTGAGAACACAGTTCAATCAACCTTGAAGTGCTCCAAGTAAGTACTAGCAAATGGCTTTTAAAAGGTTCTGTAGGTAAATAGGAGTTTTAGAAGACAGAATGGTTTACTAGGATAATTAAATTTTGGCAAGAAATAGAGACCTATAGGTAGGTACCGTATACGATATAGGTACCTTATATAGCCAGTAGAAGATCTCTATCCCAGCAGTCGGAACATTATAAGCTGACTTTGCTATGCAATGGACTGAAAGCTTACATGGTCGGACCAAATTCGCTCTTCCCTGGACACGAAACTTTATGATGCTCTTCATTCTGCCAAGGACAGAAGCAGATGGCGGAGCATCGTCAAGCTCAAAGTGACTTTACGTCGTGGGAATCACGACCCTTAGCAATGAGGGATACGACGCGAGGAGGAGGAGGAGGACTGAAAGCAAATTATCAAAATTTCAACACATGGCATAAATACCAATGATATATAAACTATAGATACGTTGTCCGCACTCTAAAATGGCAACAAAAAATGAAGCCAATTGGCCACATTGCGCGTAGTTGCGTCTCCCTCCCGCCGTACGGTGTCATATTTTCTTTCTCTTTCTTCACGCGTATAAGTAGTTCTAGTATTGTCGCCGTTTTTAAGCGCCGCGATGTTCGTTCATGGCGTGGTATATAATACGTCATTGATAAATACTGATATAAATGCTATTCGCCATAATCTTGACGAAATTCACGGGTGGAAAAAGGAAAATATGCTCAATGCTCATGCAGATATTATAAAGTTTGCGTACTTATAAAGTAACCATATGGTAGAAGAGGTACGTGCATTTTTGCGAAAATGCTTTAGGCACTCTGAAAACTTGCTCAATACTTCTTTAATGATTCCTAAACACAGAAATGCCATAAACATTTCGAAATGCCTCAAACACTTTTTTGGGACCAAAAATCTTATCTATAAATACGTCTAGCTTCGTTAAAAACCACATTTCCTCAGCCAGATCAGCATTTCTGTGTCATATTATGTGTGCATAATTTAAGAAGTATTGATCAATTTTCCTGCGTGCTTCAAGCACTTTCAGAATTTTAAAGTAGCTCTTAAAGTAATAACTAATGCCTCGCTTAAAGTAAAAACTCGCGCCGCCCGTTGCTCCGCACACCGCTAAGGCTACCTGTCCATAGGAGCGGAGCGAGGCTGCGGAACAGAGAAACTGAGAAATATTAACTAATAGGATAACACTAAATCGCGCTCCTCTTCAATGGTGCAATCCTATTGGTTAATATTTCTCCCTTTCTCCGCTCCGCAGCCTCGCTCCGCTCCTATGGATAGGCAGCCGAAGACCACGTGAATGGGCTGTTATTATTCAAACGCACAAAGAAAGCCAAGAGAATAAGTTTGGAAACGTGTGACATTCTGTTTTTCTTCAATAACCTGAGCGAACGTGATGGGAATAGCTCTGTGTTATCGTGCGCCCCTGGTACCCAGGATTAGCGTCATAACTGTTTAAGATTATTATTGTCTCCCGTATTTTTTGTACGGATTAGTTTTCTTGGGCCGAGTTTAGATAGTGTTAGTTAGCAGGCAAGGATAGAATTTCTGAGCTATCTTTAGCATATTAATATTGATGGTGAAATAATAAACGTTTCAATTCCACGGTTCAATTATTTTTGAAGTGGAAACTTCTTTAGTGGCGTTGTACACTTTTTTGTAATGGGTAAAAAATGTTTAACTCGATCAGGAAAAAATGTTAACATTTTTTCCTGATCGAAAAAGCGTAAGACGTAATTTAAATAAGCACCATCTATCGCTCTTAGCGTTAACTACGTCGAATGTGACACAACAGATTTCCCTCACTATTTCTAAATTAGACCGTGAGTTAACGTGGCGCTACCGTCTACGTCACAGATAGATGTCGCTTTCACTCAATGTTCTAGCATAGATAACTTCCTTGTATTTTATGTCCTCCTAGTACTCTGAATCGAAGAAACGAGTCGGCGGTCGTTGTCGTTTGGAGTGGAGCGGAGTGAATCCGGTGAATAATTAATGTCAGCGTGATCAGCGAATTAATGACAGCAGTGGTGGCCCAGTGGTATCGGCCCCGACTTACGAATTGTAGGTCGTGGGTTCGAATCCGGCCAGGTACATTACTTTGTGTAATTTGTTTCATCACCACTGCTCTCAAAACGGTGAAGGAAAACATCGTGAGGAAACCGGCATGTCCTAGAACCAAAAATTCGAAGACATGTGACATCCACCAACCCGCACTGGGCCCGCGTGGTGGATTATGGCCTACTCCCTCTCTCAGAGAGAAGGCCTGTGTCCCAGCAGTGGGAACATTTATAGGCTGATGATGATGATGATCGGCGATGATAGGTGTTTTAAACGTCACTATTGTTTCATTTTGGTTATTGTTTGGATTGTGAACCAATTATTATTTACTAGCGACCCGCCCCGGCTCCACACGTGTGCAATCTCTCGCGTCAGGACACGTGACCTGATCGAAAATTCGTAAGACGGATGGAGAGTAGACAGCCGGCGAGGCGTAGGAGAAGAAGTGTCCCCCTCTCTAACTGCGGCGCGGCGAAAATGTATGCCTGCGCCTGCTATTTCGATGCACACCTTAAATATTCAAGTTTTCACTTCTGCAGACACTCCCGGAGTGCAACCCGTCGTTTTTTTTTATTTTACCGGCCCAAATTTTATCAGACTCTTAATAACTAAAAGCCACCCTGTTCCTTCACATACCCCTTGCGTTTCAGGGCCGCAGGCCATCTTAAGTTAATCCTGTGACCCCAGAAGCCTCCCGTGTCAAGAGAGAGTGGGTTGTAATCCACAAAACAAGCCCAGTACCCATACCATGAGTTGTCATTACGATACTCGATCATACGCATCGACCGCGTTTGACGCTCTCATTAGTTGACAGTTCATACAACCTTGGAGCGGGCCAATGAGAGCGCCAAACGACGTCATGACAACTCATGGTATAGGCTCAGTGCGCGTCACATTTTTTCGAATTTTGGTTCCAGAACATACCGGTTTCCTCACGATGTTTTCCTTCACCGTACAAGAGCAGTGATGATGAAAAAAAAATGCAGAAAGAACTGTAACTCGTAATTGAATTCTTATTACCTAGATTGAAAATTATTTGCTTTTTTTAGAATAATTAATTATTACTGGCGAACTACTAAAAGACTAATTCACAATATTTCTTTCACTTTTAATAATACCATTTTCCCTGAGCAATATATTTAAACTTAAACTATTCCTGACTTTTTCCTGATTTCATGTAGTAATTTTAGTGTAAAAATTACTAGATTTTCTATGGTTTTTATTACCCGAACCAAAACCTTCGTCATGTTAACGTAAAACAACAGCTTTAGTAATTAAATTAAAGTCGCCATTAACAAGCATCGTTAATGACTTGCAACAAAAAAGTATAAAATTGAAAAATAATACAACCATTATTTGCCCGACATCGACAATTTTTCTGCCACTGTATTTTTCTTTTAACAAATTTGTTTTCCCGCGTTATTAGAAAGTATTTCGAAAATCCTTTTAAATTTATTATTTTATACAACAATGGCGGTAGAGAGAAATACGACAAACAAAAGAGAAAAATCCATTGAAAAGTTGGACTTCCCCATTTTAGCGTTAACAAAAGGTAAACAGGGAGAAAATAAAGAAAATATACCATAAACGTTGAGTGTTCCTGTTGGTATAGCTTTAGCTATTTCTTTATTATACAACAATCTGTCACTCGTATTTCATGGGCTCTTCTTATTTTTATTGCGATCAAAGACTGTCTGTTGAAATTGTATTGTGTTGTATGTCAAGTGGAAACGAGTGAATGAAAGAAGTGACGGTTGAAGCTCTGGTGTTATGATCATGTCAACATAATAAGAAGAAAAGTAGTAAACGTAACTTAACTATCTGTCTGTTTGAAACCTTCTCATGCCCAACTATTACTGCTAATTTAAAATAACTGTACCCTGAGCACGAGTTTTCACTCTTTTACTTTACAGCGTTTTTTCAGTATTTACAGCGTTTCTTGTATGAAAAAATGGAACAGCGCCTCTGATGTGCGAAGAAGGAACTATTTTTTTCCTTGAAAATTGTCAATTTGAAGTTGCCAAAGTTCCAGTTTACTTTACGTCTCAAATACTGAAAACTCGTGCTCAGGGTACAGATCATGCCTAAACAATATTTTTTTTTAAATTTAACAGAAAAGTCAGCTTGACAACAAATAATAATCATAAATTATTTTCAGGATTATTTTCAGGATAAACTCATGGGACACACTCTATCTAGTTGCTGTTTAATAAAATCGTATGACCAGCGATATTTTATCAGCGGCCAAAATCTGTATTTCTAGGATTTGACACCGGGCACCTAATTTTGCACGAGTGACCTAGAAGATGGTAGTTAGAGTCAATAAATTCACACCAAAACGCGACGCGACGATAATGGAAATGTGTACATCTTATAATGTAGTATATAAAGTAGGATTTTGGGTCGCTGTTAAAATGTGCGCGCAGCGTTTCTTTTCGGTGTGAATTGACTAAGAACTCGTGTTAACAGTTAATACTCAGTAATATAATTATTTTTTTTTTGCAAAAATGTGATACTTTAATACATACTTTTCTGATTATAATCACATTAAACGTTATCTTGGAAGCAGTCGTGCACTTGCATCATAATAATTTAATGATTTATTCATAATAAAGTAGTTTGCAAATCACGAGAGTGACTCATAACTTCAGTACTTTGTAATAAGGTTTAAATTACAATGTAGACCGTACTTAGTTGTTGTTGATCCTAAAAAAATCATTTTTGTCATAATGGTTTAATGATCTCAAAATCAAGGAGAGAGATGGCGCTGCCGTCACGTAAACATTGGCTCCGTATATAAAAATATTTAAAAATAGCATTACCGAGTATTTAAAGTTGAAAGTGGTGTTAAAGTGTCAATATCGCTTGGATTTACCTGACCTATCGTTATCTGGACTCCAACTTTACCCAAAAAGTGAAAAAGTGACGTGTAACTAGTGCTTTAAAACAAGACTTGTAAGTGCAACAAATCATTATAAAATACAGTTTAAAACATTCAAAACAATATTTCAACAAAAGAGGATCGTGAATTACTAAAAAATTAATAAAACATTGTGTCTAAAACGTGCAGCAAATCCAGTTTGACAGTGTGGACATTTTTGCAGCATGAGTCACATAACGACTGTTTGATTTTCAAAAATTAATAGAAATAGGAACAGAGACACTATTTCGATGCTTCTAACATCGTTAAGATGGTGAAGTACGAGCAGAGTTGACATCGGAAATCGTGTGAACGTAGTGCCACGAGTTCGATTCCACGATCGTGCTTTTTCTTTTTGGCCATTATTACATTTGCAAAACTATTTTGTTTGGATTCCATTAGGCCGAAGTTCGATTCTGACATACATATATATTGATTTTACATTATTATTGTTTATTTATTTTACTATAAATGATGGCGAGTGGAGACACTAGTAATATAACAATGAGAAAAATACGGAAAACGAACTCTCATAATAATGTGTCGACTATGAACACTTCAGACTCGTCACTCTTTGATACCACGATTCAAAGTCTACCTGACCAAAGCGAAACTTTAGAAGTACGAGAGTTACAAGAAAAAATATTGTCTGTACAGGAGGAATTACTGATTGCAAATAATGAAATAGACAGTCTAAACACAGAAAATATAAGATTAAAATGTGAATTAGAAAAGAGCTATAAAATCATAGAATTATATAAAAAGGTTGGATGTGGGGAATCTTCTTCCACCCCACCAACACCAACGCGGAAAAATAAAAAAATAAAAAGCCAGAATGACACTAACACCCCGTCCAAGAAATATAATGCTCAAAATATTACTATCCCTGAAAAGCCCATTAATGTAGAACAACCGAAGCACGATAAATGTTGTAAAATAAATTCTACAAGTAACCAGGAATATTTTGAAAAAGATAACACCCCATGCATGTCCAAGGAAAGCCAGCTGCCAGCCGCCAGCTTTGCCCACAAGAATAAATTATGCATTCTGAGCACGAATAATACAAATAAAATACTATCCATAGCGCAAAATACCTTCGCAAACAAATTTGACTGTTGTCACTATTTATTACGTAACGGAAAAACTGAACATCTCTTGAAAGGTTTAAAAGAAAAACTTGTGAAATTTACCATGAATGACTTTTGTGTAATACTTTTAGGTGATGAAGACTTCAAAAATACTAATAATTATTTTGAAATTATATTCCGTATAAGAGAAGTTATTCAAAACATAAATCATACGAATGTGATCATCTGTTTACCGACATATAAAAATGGATACTATGCTAATTTATTTAACAGTAGAATAGAAACTTTCAACAACCTTTTATATCTAGATGTACTGACATATGAACACTTATATCTGTTAGACAGTAATTTAAATTTATCTTTTGACTACAAAATGTATAATAAACGAACTGGCTTAGTCAGTAACCATGGAATGTATATAATATTCAAGGACATAGATAGTTTAATAGTTGACATACAATATAATAATAGTTTATGTGATACAGTTGACATAACCATTGATAATGATTTGACAAATAAGGACAATTTTTTTCTTGACTAAATATTTATGTATTTTACATCAGAACATTGCTGGTCTCGTTAATAAATCTGACGCTCTTTCAGTCTGTTTATGTGAACTGTCAGAACGAGATGTTGATGTAGATGTAATATGCATTTCAGAGCATTTTATGATGGCTGGCTGTGAGAATCAGCTACACCTAGCTAATTATAGTCTAGGTGCTTGTTATAGTAGACAGACAAGTAAGCGAGGCGGTGCATGTATACTGGTTAAGCATGGTATTCAATGGAAGGAATTGTCCAATGTAGCAAACATGTCCTCGCAAAGTATATTCGAGTGTTGTGCCGTTAAATTGACAGACTATGACATTATAATTGTGTGTATTTATAGAGTACCTAACTTAAACAATATCAATGAGTTTTTTGATAAACTGGAAACTCTTTTAAAATATTTATCCAAACAACGATGTAAGAATATAGTTTTAGCTGGCGATTACAACATTGACATTTTGAAGAGAAGTAAACTGTCAGCGGAATTCGAGTGTATTCTTTTAAATTTTAATTTACAACTCGCTTTGAGACAACCTACTCGGGCTACGAGCCAAACATGCATAGATAATTTTGCCCATAATTTTAACAAGCGTCGCTGTAGATCAGAAGTATTGGAGTTCGCGCTATCCGATCACACAGCACAGCTGTTACAATACCCCGTTAAAAAAAAGGATGTTCTTCAATTTTATCGCAAAAGTATACGGGACTATAGTCCGGTAAATATAGAAAAATTCAAGACTTGTCTAAGTAGTCTATCCTTCTCAGATATGTACGAGATGGACGATCCTAATGCAGCCTACAACTGTTTTAGTGAAACTTTCCAATTGTTGTACCAATTATGTTTCCCCAGCAAAATGATTACCATTAAGACTACTAAAAAACCTACTTGGGTATCACGTGGGATAAAGTTGTGTAGTAAAAACAAACGGAAGCTTTTATGGCAATATAGATTAAAACCAAGTCAAGCTAATAGAGATAAATTCAAAAGATATTCAAAATTACTCAAAAGAATTATGAATCTAACTCAGAAAGCACAAAACAATTACAAAATTAAAACGTCTAATAACAAGCCTAGAACTACGTGGCAAATAATTAATAAGAGTAAGTACAATGCTCCGAAAAATTCAATTTCTTGCATCAAAATTGGAAATAAGGATATCACAGACCCAAAGGACATTGCCAATGCATTTAATAATTATTTTATAGATAAAATACAACCAACAATTAACGCGGGAACAAACTCAACGTCATTAATTCTTGGCAGAGCACAGTCTATGTTTATGGCTCCGTCTACGCCTTATGATATACTCAATATTATAATGAAGCTGAAAAACACGAACAGCGTTGGCTACGATGGTATTGCCACAAAAATATTGAAAGCAGTTGCATTTGAAATATGTACTCATTTGTGTTTCATTATAAATCTTTGCATAAGTGCAGGTATATTTCCTGATGCATTAAAGATGTCTATAATGAAACCGCTATATAAAAAAGATAATCACGAATTAATGATAAATTACAGACCGATTGTGCTAATACCAGTTATATCTAAGGTGTTCGAAAAATATATATATGGTGAAATAAATACCTATTTAGAAAAGTATAATATATTAAGTGACGAACAAAAGGGATTTCGAAAAAATAAAAGTATAAATTTGGCTATTTATGAGTTTTTATATAATGTCACACTAAATGTAGATAAGAGAACACCAGTCTGTGCCATATTCTGCGATATGACACAGGCCTTTGACTGCGTCCATTTTATATCCCTGGCAGAGAAACTTGAAGCCTATGGTGTTAGAGGCAACGTTTTAAAGTTAATTAAATCATATCTTCATAACCGTAAACAAGTAACAGAAATCAGTACAATAAATAAAAAAAAGTAAACGTGAAGAAACTTCAAGATCAGAGGAACGCGAAGTTATGTACGGAGTACCTCAAGGCAGTGTATTGGGGCCTCCGTTGTTCACTCTGTATATAAATGACTTGCCTAAAGTAACTGAACAACCGATGACACTTTTTGCTGACGATTGTACTATAACAATAGCTTATAATGACATAAACACATATGAACATGACATTAATAATTCACTAATATCTATTATAAATTGGTTAAATGATAATAATTTAATAATTAATTTAAAAAAGACTAACGTAATGCACTTTAGACAACGTACACAAACAATCAACAATCTGAATATTCAATTTAACAATATAAATATCAATGAAGCTGACATAACAAAATTTCTGGGATTAATAATAGATTCAAAATTGAATTGGAAACCTCAAATAGAGGCACTTAGTAAAAAATTGAGTAGTGCAGCCTACGCTCTGCAACAACTTGCTGCGGTTCTTAATACAGATGCGCTAATTACTGCTTACTATGGATTAGCCGAATCAATTCTTAGATATGGAGTCATCTTTTGGGGGAATAGCACGGACAATGAAATAGCGTTTCGGGCACAGAAAAGGTGCATTAGATCGATGTTTAGACTGCAAACAACGGACAGCTGTAAATCTTATTTCATAGAACATAAAATATTAACATTGCCCTCATTATATATCCTGGAAACAGTAATGTTCATTAAAACTAATCCTCATTTATTTCAGCTTGTGTCTGATGCTGTCCCTAGGAATAGACGTGATAATTTCAAACTCCGTGTTCACGGCGCTAAAACCACTCTTATGCGTAAGAGCATCTTTTGCATGGCTCCGACCATTTTTAATAAATTGCCCAAATCTTGGAGAACATTAAATATATTATCTTCTCTTAAAAGTAAAATGAAGAGTTTACTAACTGAAAGAGCATATTATAGTATAGCAGAGTTTATGAAAGAGGACAATTTTTCTTCTCCTTTGAGATGACAATGTTGTGTGTGTATTTTTGACATTGTATGTATTATTATTATTTTTTTCTTTTTTATTGACTAATTTATTTAATGACTATTTTGACATTTAATTTTATCCAAGAAATATGCTTGCTGAATTGTAATGATACCTAATCTGAATAATTTAAAAATTAATAAGCACCTACATAATTTATAATGTTAATTTTGATGAATATTATCACGGTTTATGCACCATCTCTTTCTACCAATTTGTACGCCACGATATGCGGCTGAACATGTAAGAACTTATCTTTATCTCATTATTATCTTGCATGCAATGTATCATGTACACCATGTTTAAACAAATAAAATTTTACTTACTTACTTACTTACTTACTTAATGATTAAGAGTAATGCGTTCTGTTGTAATGCTGCACAGAAACTACTGACAGAAATATCATAAGAAAAACGAGCGACAACAAAATGAAATAAATATTTAATCAAATAAATTAACATAAAATAATTTTCATGAGAATACCACTACCATTTACTACCAAAGAATCCATTTTTGTCACCTAAGAAAAAATGATCTTCTTTAATAAAATCAGCTGCTTTTTCTCCAATCATGATTGTAGCAGCATTAATATTAGCTCCAAGTATCTTAGGCATGACGCTAGCATCTGCAACTCTTAGCCTGTTTACCCCAAATACATTCAGACGAGAGTCCACTACAACTCCCATGGGACAGGAAGCAGCGTAATGGTATCCTGACACCATCATACAAAGCGCATAGCATTTCCAATATTCGTGGGTAGAATATAAATCTCCACAACCACAAACTTCAGGAACAACTAATTCAGCTTGAGCACTTCGGAAAAACTCCGTATCTTGAACTTTCAAAAAATCTTGTAGATACATCGCATGCATGTCTAAATCTTCATCGTTAGAATAGTACCCAGTGTATATCAACGGCTGTTCTTTTGGATCTTTGCTCCTTAATAAGATCTTGCCACGAGATTCTGGGTATTCCAAATTAACAAAACTGAAAAATACTTCTTTTCCGAGACTACCGTTGTATAAAGCATCACACACTTCGTTAACAAATGAGAAGTAAAAAGAGCAAAATTGCAACATAGGTGTCGGTTCGTTCAATACAAAACTAAAGGTTTGATAATAATCTTGAAAATGATGTCTCTGGTTTAACGTAGAAAATCCCAAAATTAATGGAAATGGAAATTTGCTAGGATCCATAGGTTTAGACGGAGGCGATTTTCCCATTTTATGAATCATAATAACCATGACATGGTCTTGTAAAGCTTGACCAACGGGAAGATCAGATATTACATGAATGTCGTGACTCAGTAAGTGATCTCGTGAACCAATTCCTGATAGCATTAATAGTTGCGGTGTATTAATAGCACCTGCTGATACTATCACTTCCTTTACAGCTTTGAAACAAAGAGTTTTGTTGTTTTCTAAGATGGCTTCAACACCAACAGCATTTTTGTCAGCATCGAAGAGAATTTTTGATACCAGGGTGTTTTTAAGCACATACAAATTCGGTCGATTTTTGATCGGATGCAAAAATGACTGAGCAGTACTTTGTCGTACTCCATCAGCAATATTAAACATAAATTCAGTATAACCAAGTGGATTATTACCATTCGTGTCCAAAACAATGTCATGACCAACTTCTTTGAAAGCTTCAAAGTACTTTAGAGCCTCGTTATTATAGTATCTGGTTGTTCCTAAATATCCATCAGTACCATGAAAGACTCCTGCGACAGAATCACGAAGGATAGGATCGACTAGCCTTTCACTTTTGATGAAATATGGAAGTACATTTTCCCAGCTCCAGGTTTCGTCGTCAGTCACCTTGGCCCAGTTGTCAAAATCATGGGGATTGCCTCTCGTGTAACCCAAGAAGTTGAGAGAACTTGAGCCTCCGAGCATTTTTCCTCTAGTCAGTTCCACGCCATTGTTTTTGTGAAATTGTTGGCTGTAGCCATCGTCTTCTGTTCTGTAGTTCCAATCAACTGATGTATTCTTTAGAAATGGAAGAAATGCTGGTATCTGTAATGAAGTTTTAATTTAATAGAAACTTAAAAATAAAAGGGCTCATTACAAATTTAGTTAGTTAGACAGCAAGATCATTTTGTTCTCAGTAATTAGAATTGCACTGTAGAGGTTTTCAAAATGGTGTGAATCCAGAAATTAAAAATAATAATATGAAGGTCGCCTTATTAGATTACTAAAGCGATAGAACACTGCTCGACTGTGCAATCTGCCTTTTTACGTGTGTTAAACATCGAGTTGTAGGTCGTGGGTTCGAAACCCGTCAGGCGCATTACTTTGTGTAATTTATTTCAACACCACTGCTCTCAAAACGGTGAAGGAAAACATCGTGAGGAAACCGGCATGTCCTAGAACCAAAAATTCGAAGACATGTGACATCTACTCGTACCAATCCGCACTGGGCCCGCGTGGTAGATTACGGTCCACTCCCTCTCACAGAGAGGAGGCCTGTGTCCCAGCAGTGGAAACATTTATAGGCTGATGAAGATGATGATGATGATGATGAAACATCGAGGAATGGGCATGTGGATGGCGAGTTATGGCTGACTGCGGTTAATACAATCGAATATTATCTGACGGGGCCACCATAGATGGCCAAACGCCTACCAGAGTCGCAGGGCTGTCTAAACAGGTAACCGTCACCCTGGAACGTAAAGGGCTATTGAAGGAACACCGGGGGATATTAGTAAGTATGAGTCTGAAAGTCCCTCCCGCCCCGCCTTGGGCGCCAGGGCGTACTTGATAATTTTACCACGAAATAAAAAGTATCAACGTATTTCACAGAAACCAATGCGACGCAAGATTTGTTTATCAGCTCGAGTGGTTTTTAACCTTTTTTTGATGAACTCGTAGACAACCCAGTTTTAAAGTCATCATCTCAGACGTAGGACGTCCACTGCTGAACATAGGCCTCCCCTTTAGATCTCCACATATGCCGGTTGGAAGCGACCTGTATCCAGCGTCTTCCGGCGACCTTTATTTTTAAAGTGTAACTGGTTTATTCGAATTGAATTCATGAATTTTGAGCAATAATCGTAGAGAATTTCGATTGTCATAAACAAGGCGCTTGATTTACCAGTCGCACATGTCTGGCAGTCAACTGAAATCGATTAATATTAACGGCCTAACTGTGCATGTTGACCAATCGTGACAAAATATTACTTTCTGGGATACGTATATAATATAAATATATGTATTATTATACTAGTTGACTCGGTAAACTTCGTGCGTACCGCCTCAGAAACAATTAAAAAAAAAACCTTCTTAACCTTCCCTAGACTTTCCAAAATAATTCATAACCAAAATCAGCCAAATCGGTCTAGCCGTTCTCGAGTTTTAGCGAGACTAACGAACAGCAATTTATTTTTATATATAAGAGAAGATAGAAGAAGAAGATACACATACTCGTATACCTAGATACTGACGATATTGTTTCACATTATTTTTTTTTTCCGGAATTTGATCCATATTAGAAACTTTCTTTTTTGTTACATCATTGATACTGTTCAATGATGTAACAAAAAATAAAGTTTCTCCTTTAAAAAATCCAGTATAGTTTTATTACGAACCAAAATTTGGTAACTTAGAGTACCCACTTTTCAGTTTTCCTCATAGCTTTAGATTTGGCCATCCACGCCCACTAATTGAAAATTCACTTGGAATATGTACGTATAATCAAGCTTACTTTATACCTACTTCTTTTGAAGCAAGTCCTCATCTACATTGACCATATGAATCATCATCATCATCATCATCGGCGTCCCATCTCGTGGATGTAGCTAAATACCAGATTTAAACAACTAGGTAACACTGTATCCCTTGGTAAGACCGGTTGTCAGACTTTTGAGCTTCCAACTGCCTCATCATCATCAGCCTATTATGTCGCACTGCTGAAACACAGACCTCATCTCTGTGCTATAGCGACGAATTTTAATTTTTATTAATTCATGAATATAGAGTGAAAGAATGAGTCCTCCCACCCCGGGCAGGGCGGGAGGGACTGTCAGACTCGTACTGACTGACGTATTGAAGGACACCGTGGATTTTCCACGGTGTCCTTCAATAGCCCTTTAGGTTCCGGGGTCACGGTAATGAGATAAGTCCCGCGACCCCGGCAGGCTTTGGCCCTCTAGAAGGGGGCCCCGTCATCATGCTGACGCTATTTGAGGCGCGCGTGGAACACAACGCGCCGTCGACCCGGGCATGGTCCATTGTTGGACAGCGAGTTGCCCTTTACTAGCCGCCCGCATGCCCGCGCCTACGGTGGCCGGAGAGGCGTCTACCACTGCGGCTGGGGTGGTGGAAGGACGTGTAGTGTATCTCTGTAACGCATATATTTAAGACGAATATTATTAATAAACAGTCAGTAATCATCCAGCAGTCAGAGCGTTTTATTCTCTCCAATACCCAGCCTTTACATGGCGACCCTGCCATGTTTGGTGATGTGGTGTCAAGTCTCAAATTTTACCGACGCAATGTAGGCGCGCTGTGTGTGGCACAAACTTATGTTTCTAAGTGATTTTGTTTTACGGAACTTGGTGTTTTTTTGCGGAAAATGTGTAATTCAAACACTCCAAAACGAGAAGAGGTCATTATAAACCAGAATGGCATTGGAGCTTCAAATGTGGCCACTACCGACCAGCTACAATTTCATCTCTCAGCAATCAGCATAGTTATGATGATTATTTTGGGTTTGTTGCTAATATTGGCATTATATTTCTTCTACAAATGCTATAAGAACTGCCATCATACATGGATACAAAACCAAATACTCCGCGAAAACTTGAGAGCATCATTTTCTCGGCGTAGACGAAGAGGAGCTACAGAAGGATGTTCGGCGTGTGCAACGCGATTTTCGACGGTCAACACCGGGAGTGCGTCGTGTCCCGGCCAAGGGTCTTCACTTCCTAAAGAAGATTTTCAGTGAAAGTGTAGTGTCTAAAGTGCGTAAAGTGTAAAATTGTGCGTAAAGTGAACGGAAATCGTTGAACTATGGTAACCCAATTTATGTAATCTTAGTTATTAAGTATATTAGTTTCTTATTTTATTTTAAAAAATGACACATTATGGCCCATGAGCTCAATGACATATATGAGAAATTGAGAAAACTTAAAGAAAACTTATATAAATTAAGTATTGAAAAGAGGACCCCAGAGCGTTTGAAAGATAAGCTGATAGAAGCAAATATTGTGTATAATAGCTATTCTGTTCTAATTCCAAGCATTAGAGAACAAATAGAAAATAAGGCATATAGTGGCGAAAGTTTGTCATTAATTAAGTCGCATTGTGATAAAATTACTGAGTTATATTCTCAGATACAAGAGTTTTGTAATAAGTTGCATATATCAGTAACTGATAAGAGTAAAAGTGAACTATTTGGCTCAACATCGAATCCCGAATCCAAAATGGAGTTCGATTTAAAAATTGCCCTGACTTTGTTACCAGTTATGAATAATGAGGAATTGACGACGCGTCAATTAATTGATGGGATTGATTACTATAACTCTACTTTAAAAACCGAACAATGTAAATTAAGTTTAGTTAACTTTGTCTTGAAGAGTCGTCTCTCTCAACAAGCTAAATTAATGCTAAAACAAGATTACACATCCATTGATGCATTACTTACTGATATGCGTATGGTTCTTTTGCCTAAAAAGAGTGCTGTCGCCTTGCAAAGTAAACTTCAAACTTCGCGACAAGATCAAAGATCTATCAATGATTATGGAAAGGAGTTGACTGAGCTATTTATGGATTTATCTATAGCGCAAGCCGAAGGTAAAACTGAGAATCTCAAAATTTTACAACCATTAAACGAAAAGCAAGCCATTAAACGTTTTGCCGACGGATTGCGCAATAGACGTCTCAGTACAATAATAGCTGCCCGAAATTTTGAAACCTTAAAGGACGCGGTGCAAGCGGCTATAGATGAAGAGACAATTGCGATGCCGTCTCAATCTGAAAATATTTTAACTTATAATAGGAAACGTAATAATTATTATCAAAGTCAGCAAAGTCGAGGAGCCACTCGCCAATCTCGCGGTGCCTCCACATATAATAATTTTAACAGGTCTAACGCCCCTCGTGGTACAACTTTCTACCGAGGCCGTGGTCGTTCGTCCCAGAACTACAGGCGAGGTCATTCTAGACAGAATCGAGGTACGTACTATAACTCTCATAATAGGAACAACGACTATAGAGGTGCGCATCATAGGAACGAGCAACGTTGTGATGCAAATATCCGTGTCATCAAAGACGACGAGCCCTCAAAAACTAATTCGACAGGAGAGCAGAGCAAGTTTTTTCGTGAATAATGGGTTTGTATTTGCAAGTAATAGCCATTGTTGTATAGAATTATACGCAAGTAAATATAACTATTCATTTTTAATTGACACCGGCGCTTCAATTTGTGCCATTAAGTATAAACATGTTATAGAATTAAGCATACCGATCCATAAAGAGAGCATTAAGATAAGCGGAATCGGTGGCACAATAGAAGCAATCGGATATGTTTATTTGACTCTGAGCGATTGTTATGACTTAGGTGGACATTTATTTAATCATAAATTTTATGTTTTTAATTCCTTGCCTTGTATGGCGCATGCTATTTTAGGACAGGATTTTCTTACGAAATTCAATGCTATATTAAATTATAGTGATAGAACTTTAATGTTAGATAATAATATTGTAAAAGAAAGAGCAATTTTGCCTTTAAAAATGAATTATTCAAAGTATTCTTGTAATTTAACTTTGCCGCCAAGGTCCGAATCAATTCATTACATACCCACTGACATAACCGAAGAGTGTCTTGTTTGTTCATCTGAATTACGAGCAGGCGTATTCATTGCTAGCGTATTAGTTAAACCCATAAATGGAGTGATACCTATTTTAATCCTAAATACAAATGAGACTGAGAACTACCTTGATACTATTGAACCGACTTTACATAAAATTAGTGACTATCATTTGTGTAATTTTGAACAACGTCAAAATGTAAACGCCGACCGTGTTAAAAAATTATTTAGCTTATTAAAATTAAATCATTTGAATGACGAAGAGCAAATCACGATTGAAAATATTTGTGCGAAATTCTCCGATATATTTTTATTGCCAGGTGATAAATTAACAACGACAAACATTTATAAACATCAAATCAATTTACAACCTAATGCTCAACCAGTTTTTAGTAAACCTTACCGAATACCATATTCGCAAACACAAGAAGTAAACAAGCAGATTAGTAACATGTTACGGGAAGGTATTATTGAACCATGTCAATCTGAATGGTCAAGTCCATTATTATTGGTCCCTAAAAAGATAGATAACAAGGGTAATAAAAATTGGCGCTTAGTAATTGATTATAGGAAATTAAATAATAGTATACAAGATGACAAATTCCCCCTTCCAAATATTACTGAGATTTTGGATTCCCTTTCAGGTTCTGTATACTTTACAACTCTTGACCTTTCCAATGGGTATTATCAATGTGACCTTGACCCGAAAAGTAGGAAATACACAGCATTTTGTTCTGGACAGTATAAAGTTTCGAGTACCGAAGATAAGATTAGTGCTTCCGTATCAGGACAATACCAGATGACAAGGATGCCAATGGGCTTAAAAACAAGCCCAAATGCTTTTTCAAAAATGATGACTGTCGCAATGTCGGGTTTGACATACGAAAAATGCTTAATCTATTTAGATGATCTTATTGTTTTTGGAAATTCGTTAGAAAGCCATAACAAAAATCTCATAGATGTTTTTACAAGACTACGTCAGGTAAATTTAAAGTTAAATCCAAATAAATGTGACTTTCTGAAAAAGGATATATTGTATTTAGGACATATACTAACGAGCGAAGGTGTTTTGCCCGATCCTGAAAAAATACATGCTTTAAGTAACTGGCCAGTTCCTAAAACTGTCGAAGAATTAATTAGGTTTGTTGCGTTCGCTAACTATTACAGAAAATTTATAAAAAATTTTGCTAGTATAGCTTATCCCTTAACACAGTTAACAAAGAAAAACGCATTATTTATATGGGATCAAAAATGTCAAAACGCTTTTACCACTTTAAAGTCTATAATTTCGAGCCCACCTATACTTCAATACCCTGACTTTTCTAGCAATTGTAAATTTATATTACAAACTGACGCTTCCAAATATTCATTGGGCGCAGTTTTGTGCAATGCCAATAGAAAACCAATAGCATTCGCAAGTAGAAATTTAAATAAGGCCGAAATCAACTATCCCACTGTGGAAAAAGAACTGTTAGCGATAGTATGGGCGGTTAAACATTTTCGTCCCTATTTGTATGGCCGTACATTCGTAATTGAAACGGACCACAAACCACTAATTTATTTATTTGGTATGCGTGATCCATCTAGTCGTCTTATTAAATTCAGACTATTACTTGAAGAGTACGATTTTATCGTAGAATATATCAAAGGAGCCACGAATATTCCAGCTGACTCGATGTCACGATTACCTATTACATCAACGGACTTAAAAAATATGCATGAAAGTATAATCACGGTTATGACGCGTTTGCAACATAGAAAAGCGCTTGCTTCACAACATTCTCCAAATGCTATGGGTTCTACTGACGACTGGCCTGCGCAACCAAGAGTTGTGGAAATCCATAGTAAATCGAGGATGTCTGTTGAACTTAAATTTATAGAACACGATAAGTTAAATAACCTACGTAGGTATAATGAGATAGAAAAAGAAAATAATATATTTTGTTATTCGTCAACGAGAATGACGTTATTTATAAATCCAGTTGCCCGATCACAATTGACGCCAGACGCATTTGTGAGGGAACTGAAAAATTTTTGTGAGAAAATTAACGTGCACGAATTAATTTTTATAAGAAGTAAAACTCACGATGAATTCATTAAAAAAGTGTTTTCAGAAATTAAGTCGTATGAAAACTGGACCGGCCCACGATTGTGTGTTCTAAATGACACTAAAATAATTGAAAATGTCGATGACCAGAAAGTAATATTGAATGATTTTCATCTTCTACCAACAAGTGGCCACGCTGGTATAAGACGAATGTATAATAATATCAAGAAATATTACTACTGGCCATGTCTTGAAAAAGACGTAAAAGAATTTATAAGGAAATGTGATAAGTGTCAAAAACAAAAACATACTTCTCATTATGTAAAACAGCCGTTGGTTGTTACTACAACAGCCAATTCGGCGATGGAAAAAGTATTCCTGGACGTAGTAGGCCCCTTAGATCGCGATGATTTTAATAACTCATATATATTAACTATTCAATGCGAGTTGAGTAAATATGTAGAAGCTTATCCTATGAAATCTAAAACCTCTGAAGAGATAGCGAAAAATTTTGTAAATAATTTTATACTTAGATTTGGTATCCCCGATAGAGTAGCTACTGATAGAGGTACAGAATTTTTATCAGCTGTTTTTAAAGATACATGCAAACTTCTCAATATAACTACATTAAATTCAACTGCATACCACCACGAAACAATAGGTTCGCTGGAAAACACTCATAAATCTTTGGGTAATTTCCTAAGAATACAAACGAACAACCATCCGAGTACATGGAGTACATGGGTACCCTTTTGGTGTTTTACCTATAATACTTCAGTTCACACCGCTACTAAATTCACACCTTTTGAACTCGTATTTGGAAAAAAATGTCATTTACCATCAAATTTAACCCAAAATACAATAGATCCACTTTATAACTACGATAATTATCCCTTAGAATTAAAATACAGATTACAAACAACGCAAAAAGAAGCATATGATAATTTATTGCAAAGTAAGTCATTAAGAAAACAAAGGCATGATCTAAAGTGTAATCCTATAACGTATAAACAAAATGACTTGGTACTAGTTAAAAACGAGACTGGAAATAAGCTTCAAAGTATTTATAATGGGCCATATTCAGTGATAAGAGATGTTTCGCCAAATGTTGAAATATTGAAAGATAATGGAAAAACTGACTTAGTACATAAGAATAGAACTAAGATGTATTATTCATAATATTTTACTCTTATATTTACCAATATACTTTTATTTTAATATTTGTATAAGAAACAAATATTGTTAAACTGTTTGAATGATAATTATGTTAATCTTAGCAAAATAAAATAAAACAAATATTTTATTTTATTTTTTCCTTTCGGGGAAGGTGTAGTGTATCTCTGTAACGCATATATTTAAGACGAATATTATTAATAAACAGTCAGTAATCATCCAGCAGTCAGAGCGTTTTATTCTCTCCAATACCCAGCCTTTACAGACGGTATCCTCTCCCTCACAACAAAATAGGCCCTTAGAGGAATTTTGATATTGCTTAGCTAGTTCAATAATGATTTATGTTTTTGTGTCGCAATATTTATAATAATGGATACAGAACTTACCACAGATTCTACGGGTGGATCGCCGCCTGCTTCTATTAGTAGAACTGTAACATCCTCAATCTCTGTGAGTCTATTGGCTATCACACTGCCTGCTGATCCAGCACCGACTATTATGAAGTCGAAAGAAGCCCCATCTGATGAATATAATGGTAATGTTACTAATGTCTGATTCAAGAGATAATAATGTTAACACGTAAACCTGATTTTGAAATGTGATAAGTGTGGTGATTTTTAAGATTGATGCGATGGGTATTACCCAACGACCATTTATATCTAGACGCCTCATGCACGATCTGACTAACAAAAATTATTCTGTCAAGTCGCTGAGGTACGACGTAAGCGAGGGGGACGGGGTACTGCGTTCTGATTGGCTAATACTGCGTTCTGATTGGCTCACTCAAGGTCAGTGCGACAAGGGGACTCACAGGAGTGGTCGAGTCACGACGGTTTTAAGACTTTTTTACCTAATGTGTTGACAGACATCGGTCGCCTGTGATTAGGAGTCTAGATATAAATGGTCGTTGGTATTACTTATGATGGGGTCGATCGACCATCGATACATCGTTGATCGACGTCGAATGAAAATTATAGAGGGAGAGAAGGGTGGCGACAGGTGGAGCCCATCCGACGACTCGACGCCGACGTCGACTAATCTATTCTACCTTAGAACAACGATCGATTGATTGAATAAAAACAAATGACTATCAACGTTAACTGATCCATCATATCGATCTATTGGTGTGACATAGCCCAGTGAATTTGGGAGTTCAAGCGGTAGTGGGCAGTCCACTTGCAGAAGTGATGGCCGATGGGGCCGAAAATGGACAGACGATTTGATGAAGACCACAGGATCGCGCTGAACGCAAGCCGCTGCCAACCGGTCTTGGAGGCCTATGTGCAGCAGTGGACGTCCTATAGCTGATATGATAATGATTGTTGTTGTGGTGGCACTCTAACTTGTATTTGACCAATCCTGAATATTTCTACACCAGTTGCAATAATAAATTAGCGACCTATTGATGAAGGTGATTATTATAACGAAATATCGTGGTCAATAATTAGAGCGTTGCACACTCATAATTTCATACCTGTATGTACTTATGATTTGAACTGAAATGTAGCAAGAAATAAAGTATTAGTGAAGCAAAAAATGTGCCAGTAACGTTTTGTTTTTATATTAAACACGCTCCTTCACACTAGCGTTTGTCCAGCGTAGTAGAGAGGAGGGGGTGAGAGGAGGAGGATGAGGAGGAGGAGGAGGGGAGAGGGAGGTGGGGAAGGAGGAGGAGGAGGAGAGGGGGAGTTGAGCGGGAGGTAGAGGGGGAGGGAGAAGGGGGAGTGGGAGGATGAGGTAGGAGGAGAAGGAGGAGCGGCGGAGAATGGGGGGAGGAGGAGGATGAGGAGGAAGATGAGGAGGAGGAGGAGGAGGTGGATGGGGACGAAAAAAAACCTAACAACCCGCATCGTCTAACGTCGTTTCAGTTCGGCAGACTTCGGCACGGTTTTTGTGTGCTTGCGACTAGACGTATGCTAGTAGGCTAGTTAGACTAGTTTCTTGACGTTTCACTTGTTTGACGTGGCTGACCATAGCCTAAGTAATAAATTTAATAAATAAATAATTATGATTGCATAAGTTGATAAAAAATGCTATGCAATAGCTTTACCGCGGCAGTCCCCGAGTGCCACACTTTTTTTTCTATTTATGTACCCTTTATTACCTATTATACGTCCATTTAGTAAGACGTTGTTATATTTATATCAGATGATTGTGATAATAAACAAGGTATTTTTTTTTCTGTACATTTATGTATGTACCTACAAACAGGTTTTTTGGCTACTTAAAATGCACTTCCTTTATAATATTAGCTTATAAGAATATTACCTTGAACTTGTGCATGTTGTGGCCACAAAAATGAAGTGAGTTGCAACGCAGCTAGAATATTAAAAGCTCCTTGAACTTTCTGTATTCCTAGTATTGCTGACGTCGAATTCATTTTCGGATGTTTGCTATAGTTGAATTTTTAAGGGCTTATCATTGTCATTACCACAAAATCACTTTTGTATATAATCTGAAATGTTTTTAAAATTACAATTACAATGTATTTTTTATGAATTAAAAAAAAAAATACTATAGTAATCAAGCATTTAGCTGTTCAGGCACCACGTAATTAGGGCAAGCCTGTTGTTAGTAAACACGATTTCGGATTCCAAGGTCCGTTTTTTTATTTAGTGTGTAAAAATAATCAAATAATAAAAATGATGATTTCTTTCGCCTAAGGGCTGATTTATCAATAGTCAGATAACTTTTATCAGAGGAATAAAAATGGCGGTTTGACAGTGCTTATCTATAGAAAATATGTCAAACCGCTACTTTTATTCCTCAGATAAAAGTTATCTGACTATTGAAAAATCAGCCCTTAGTTGGAGAGAAAGACAATAACTGTCAGACTGCTGTTGATTAAAAACCACCCTGTTCTTTTACATGCCATTTACTTCCTAGGCCGTATCCTTAGACAGTTCCGCAACCTAATTCCGTGGCCCTGAGTAAAAGAATTATTTTTATCAAATAAAACAAACAAAAAAAAAACTTACCTAAATAAAGTATAATGGGCAAATGTTTTCACATGCCCTTCGTTATTACAATTATTTACAAAGTAATTAATAATTTATTTTTCCCACGTGTTCTTAAAATATCAACTGTCTAAGATCTATGATAAATAAATTATAGCAGTATTATTTGAAAGGCTAACACACGACTGGACTAAAACTCGAACTGCTTGATAATTATATAGCTAGTGATGTGAACTCACCTATCGACTGACGCAGTATTTTAATTTTGACAGCAATCCCATTGAAAATTAAAACACTTAGGAGCGTTTACGCTTCCATACATAAAAGAAGGATAAAAAAAACCGGCCAAGTGCGAGTTGGACTCGCCCATGAAGGGTTCCGTAGTAGCAAGCATAGATTAGGGATACAATTATATTGAGATTAGTAAGTAATATAAACAAACAATAAAAATAACTTTGTTTTTCATAGTGTTTGTATGAATGGCAAAGTTATATTTGCGGTTTTTGAAAATGTACTATATCTCAAAAACTGCTAACTGTATCTCATCCAAACCAATTTTCGTTGGAAGTTTTGGTTGAGGTCTACATTACATATTTTTTTTAATTTTATCATTCTCTTATTTTAGAAGTTACGGGGGGGGGACACACTTTTTACCACTTTGGAAGTGTCTCTCGCGCAAACTGTTCAGTTTAGAAAAAAATGATGTTAGTAACCTCAATATAATTTTTAAAGACCTATCCATAGATACCGCACACCTATGAATTAGGTGAAAAAAAAATTTTTGAGTTTCAATTCTAAGTATGGGGGGCACCCCCAAAAGTTGTTTTGTTTTTATTTTTGTGTAAAAACCCTAATGCGGTTCACATAATACATCTACCTACCAAGTTTCAACACGATAGCTCTTATACTTTTGACTAAAAGTGGCTGTGACATACGAACGGACAGACAGACAGACATGACGAATCTATAAGGGTTCCGTTTTTGCCATTTGGCTACGGAACCCTAAAAAGCAAATCTCCATTGACGATTTAAGTTTAATTTAGCTGCAGCAATATTTATGAGTGAAAACTTGGACCTTGAGAAGTGCTAGTAATAAAATTAAATACATAGGTAATTATTTGATTAATGTTTTTCTATCTACACCTGAATAAAAAAAACATCCGTGTAAAACAAAGGAATTATTTGCTATTTCGTACTCATCTCTCGTGTCTATTCACAACACGAAATCGACATTAAGACGCGGACTGACTACGATTTTAATTGCTTATGACCGCGTAAACTATTGTCACCACTATGGAGCGTCAATAAGATTGAAAATTGAAAAAATGACATTTGTGTTGAAATGTGACGTAAGCTGCGAATGGGCATTTATTTTACTGCTTTTCTTTAGATTATTTAAAATATAGACATAAAATTAAATAATGGTTCGGTTGAAGTTTTAAAAAATGGAAAACCTACTAAATTCCTAAAAAAAAAAAACTGTTGTTATCGCTGGAAATACAGAGATCTTCGACGTCAAAGTTTATTTTTGTGCTACAACTTCCCAATTTTTATTGGGAATATCAAACTCTTATTTATTATTCTGTTCGGTTTAAATTCTTCTTTATACCCTTCTCTGTTCACTGTATCTTTCGCGTTGCTTATTTTTATTACATTACGTCATACTCGACGTTCTAAGAAACCAATTTTTGGGAATATGAGATAAGACCGCGCCTTAAAAGGTGATAAAATAATTACTAGGTTGTCTGTACCTACAATCTATTTCATTCATTGTTACCTATTGTATTTTGTAAAGACTTGACGGACGGACAGATGGACAACAAAGTGATTCTATCAGGTTTTCTTTTTAATATAATACGCATTAGCTTCACTTGTAACTAAGAATTTATGTAAGAAAATCTGGGATTCTTAATTTGACTCACTTCCGGTCTTCAATTAGGATGAAATTTTTTTCGGTCTGAGTTCTGATGACAATACATGACTAGCTAAGAAACGTCATTACAAATCCAATATGGCGGCCTCCCCAAGATGGCGGACTGGCTGTTTGACATCCACCCCATGATATATCAAATGAAAGGGTTTGCTGTCAGGAATACGAAAAAAATAGTCACATGACTTAAATCCAATATGGCGGACGTCCAAGATGGCGGACTTGCTGTTTGAAATACACCCCCATGATATGGGTCAAATGAAAGGGTTTGCTGTCAGGAATACGAAAAAAATAGTCAAGTGAATTAAATCCAATATAGCGGACGTCCAAGATGGCGGACAGGCTATTTGAAAGGGAGCTTAGTGTGACGCCATTTTAGCGTGGATGTGCTTGAAGTCATCACACAAAACACGACACGCTAGCGCTGACGTCGTGCCGAGCTTGGCGGAGCGTGATACGCCACGCCAACCTTAGCGCGATGCAAAGGTTGGAGCTGCAGGAGCGCGGCATGACGTCGGCGCTAGCGTGTCCTGTTATGTGTGACGACTTCAAGCACCAAGCTCCATCTTTGGCAAAGTCTTTATACTTTTTTACTGGAGACGTCTCAATGGCAATCGGTACACAGAACGCTATGCTGACGGGGCGCGAGCCCGTTGCCTGTTTCCTACTGTGCCACGCCTATGACCCGCCAGACTTTGAAAATGATTTTTAATGGTTGAATTGTAACCATACTAGGTATGTAGTTGAATGTCTGTTAAATCCTACTATCCTATCCTATCCTATTATCCTACTAATACTATAAACGTGGAAGTTTGTTTGGTTGGATGGATGGATCTTGGTTACTCTTTCACGCAAAAACTACTGAACGGATTTGTATAAAATTTGGTAAACATATAGTTTATAACCTGGAATAACATAAAGGATGGTTTTATCCCGATTTTATGTTCCCACCGAATAAATTTCAACTTGTAACGGGTGAAACTGCTAGCAACAGCATTAAGTTATAAAATTAAATATTACATTTAAATCTCATATTATATGCATTGTAAAATTAAATCTCATCATAAAGATGAAATCAGATGTTTATAATGTTCTGCTTAATTATTTATTTCTGTTATTTTTAAAACATTGCGCATTGTAACATTCAAAATCGTGCGTTAATAGATTTTTCTAGTTTCAAATGTGACGAACTTCCATGCTTTACTTTTTTTTTATCTCTTTAGGGTCAATACACAGAGACGCGAAGCGCGACGCTGCGCCCACATTTCAATAAAGCGACTGAAAATCTAACTTTGTATACTATTCGGTAAGATGTATGTAGACATTCCACCGATGACGCGACAGATCGCTGCGCCCGCGCGCCACGCGCACCTTTTAGCTTTTAGCGACACTCAATTTAACTTTATTTTTTACACGAAAAGATATAAATGTTTCCAGTATCGTCTCGGTAGGTTACGTTGCGTCGCGTCTCAGTTTGAACTAACCCTTTGCAAAAGTTATTAAATTAAAAGAAATAATAAATAATCTCACTTTTTAACATGCCTATTATTAGCTTCACTTGTAACTATGTATGTAAGAAAATCTTGGAATCTTAATTTGACTCACTTCACGGTCTTCGATTAGGATGAAATTTTGCAAACTCTTCGAGTTCTGATGACAATACACGACTAGCTAAGAAACGTCATTACAAATCCAATACGGCGGCTTCTCCAAACTGGCTGTTTGAAATCCACCCCATTATATGGGTATCTAATGAAAGGGTTTGCTGTCAGAAATACTAAAAAAATAGTCACGTGACTTCTGAACATCTTCTTTTTGGGAAATCGATTAGAAACAAAGCGAATCTAGTGTAATTAAATGGAAAATGTAAACAAGATGGAAATACTCAAGAAAAACTGTTGCTTCCTTTTCGATTATACAATACAACTCAAATTAACAAGCAATAATTAATCAAGCCGTTCTGCCGTGGGGCGCCGGCTTAGAATTGCGTTCCCCCAATTCATCCCGTGGGTGTCGTAAGAGGCGACTAAGGGACAAACCGGAGGTCGGGCAGCAGCGTCCTCCGTGTACCTACTGCACATCCTCACTGCGATCGCCAACCCGCCTGCCAAGCGTGGCGATTTAAGGCAAATTACCCCCAAAATGATCGAAAGCACAAAAACCGGGCCCCCAGTCCCCGGCAGCTCCGCTATCCCTGGCGCGGGTAGCGGTCAAGGTAACGGCGGAGGAGGGGGTGCTAAGAATCTCCGGAAGAGATCCGGCTACCCACCCCCACGACGACTGGCCCTGGTAACACACAACATACGCACAATGAGGACTGACGAAAAGATCTGCGAGCTGGAAGAGGAGCTGAGCAAGTTACACTGGGACATTATAGGGCTATGCGAAGTCCGTAGAGAGGGGGAGGACACCGTAACCCTGAAGTCTGGTAACTTGCTCTACTACCGGGAGGGCGACCAACAGTCCCAAGGTGGTGTCGGGTTTCTCGTTCACAAGTCCCTCGTAAACAACATAATAACCATCGACAGTGTGTCGAGTAGGGTGGTATACCTAATACTCAGAATATCCAAAAGATATTCGCTGAAGGTCATTCAGGTATACGCACCGACCTCGTCACACTCCGATGATGAAGTGGAGACTATGTATGAGGACGTAAGTAGGGCCATACATAGTACCAAAACCCACTTCACTGTTGTTATGGGGGACTTTAACGCAAAGTTGGGCAAGAAAAGCGGTGATGAGTTGAGAGTGGGGCAATTTGGGTATGGGCAACGGAACCCTAGGGGACAGAGGCTGGCCGACTTTCTGGAGAAAGAGGAACTCTTCATGATGAACTCTTTCTTCCAGAAGCCACCTCACAGGAAATGGACCTGGTTGAGTCCCGATGGTTTCACGAGAAATGAGATAGACTTCTTCATGACCGACAAGAAACGGATATTCAGTGATGTCTCTGTGATCAACAGGGTAAAAACCGGTAGTGATCACCGAATCGTAAGAGGCTCGCTGAATATCAATGTTAAACTTGAAAGGTCCAGCCTGATGAAGTCTACGCTCCGACCTACTCGGTCCCATATTCAAAACCCCGAAAGCTTTCAACTCGAGCTCTCTAATCGCTTTGCTTGCCTTGAGAACTTAGTTTCAGTGGACGAGATCAACGACGGGCTAGTGGAAACTGTCCGCACGGTAGGCTCTAAGTTTTTTAGACCCTGCCGTAAAGATAGACCTCAGAAATTGACCGAGCAAACCTTAAACCTCATGGCTGAACGACGCTTGCTACAGCTGCAGTCTTCCGATGACGCGAAGTCATATAGGCAGCTCAATAGACGTATATCTAAGTCCTTGCGACACGATCTGCGTCTCTTTAATACGAATCGTGTTAAAGAGACCATACAGCGAAACCAAGGCTCCAAAGTGTTCGCAAAGGACAAGTCTATTGGGCAAAGCCGGATGACAAAGCTGAAACGGGAGGATGGCAGCATAGCGTCGACCAAAGCAGAGGTTTTAGGCGAGATCGAGAGGTTCTATGGACAGTTATACACTTCGGTCGCAAAGCCCGTTGACAGCTTGGTAAGAGATCCAAGAGCCAAGCTGTCCCGACATTATACCGAAGATATCCCGGACATCAGTCTGTACGAGATTAGGATGGCCCTGAAGCAGCTTAAGAACAACAAGGCGCCGGGCGAGGACGGAATCACTTCAGAGCTTCTGAGAGCGGGTGGAACACCGGTACTTAAAGTCCTCCAGAAACTCTTTAATGCCGTCCTGTCCGAGGGCAAAACGCCTCAAACGTGGAGCAGGGGTGAGGTGGTGTTGTTCTTCAAAAAAGGTGATAACAGCCTATTGAAGAACTACAGACCCATCACGCTTCTGAGTCATGTTTATAAGCTGTTTTCAAGGGTTATCACGAACCGTCTCGAACACAGACTTGATGACTTCCAGCCTCCCGAACAAGCCGGTTTCCGAAGAGGCTATAGTACCATAGACCACATCCATACGCTGCGGCAAGTTATACAGAAGACCGAAGAGTATAACTTGCCATTATGCTTAGCGTTTGTGGACTATGAGAAAGCCTTCGATTCGGTGGAAACATGGGCGGTACTTGAGTCACTCCAGCGATGCCGTATTGACTATCGATACATCGAGGTGTTGAAGTGTTTGTATAATAACGCCACCATGTCGGTCCGAGTACAGGAGCAGAGCACGAAGGCGATTCCATTGAGAAGAGGCGTAAGACAGGGGGACGTTATCTCCCCTAAACTGTTTACTGCCGCAATGGAAGACGCCTTCAAACTCCTGGAATGGCAAGGACTTGGCATCAACATCAACGGCGAATACATCACTCACCTTCGGTTTGCCGACGACATCGTAGTCATGGCAAAGTCGATGGAGGAACTCAGCATGATGCTCGATGGCCTCGACCGAGTTTCACAACGGGTGGGCTTGAAAATGAACATGGACAAGACGAAAATTATGTCAAATTCCAATGTTGTGCCCACCCCAGTCTCTGTTGGAAACTCGGTACTCGAAGTTGTTGACTCATATATCTATTTAGGACAAGTAGTCCAATTAGGTAGGTCCAACTTCGAGAAAGAGGTCAACCGCCGAATCCAACTCGGTTGGGCAGCGTTCGGGAAGCTACGCAATGTCTTTTCGTCCGACATACCTCAGTGCCTCAAGACGAAAGTCTTCAATCAATGTGTGTTACCAGTGATGACTTACGGCACCGAAACGTGGTCTTTCACTATCGGCCTCATCTCAAAGCTCAAAGTCGCTCAGCGAGCTATGGAGAGGGCTATGCTCGGTGTTTCTCTACGTGATCGAATCCGAAATGAGGAGATCCGTAGACGAACTAAAGTCACCGATATAGCCCACCGGATTAGCAAGCTGAAGTGGCAATGGGCAGGCCATATTGCTCGCAGAGCAGATGGCCGATGGGGTCGAAAAGTGCTAGAGTGGAGACCGCGGACGAGCAAGCGCAGCGTAGGACGTCCACCAACGAGGTGGACAGACGACCTTGTAAAGGTCGCCGGAAGACGCTGGATGCAGGTCGCTTCCAACCGGTATATGTGGAGATCTAAAGGGGAGGCCTATGTTCAGCAGTGGACGTCCTATTATGGCTGAGATGATGATGATGATGAATTAATCAAGTCTGACAGTCCTGCCCGTCCCGCGGGAGGACACATTTAATTTTATTTAACCACAATAAAAAAAAATTAAAAAAAAACTTTTTTTCAAACTTTTTTGATGTGTGTATAAAAACGTATTTCTTTTTCAGTTTCCGCGTAATTTCGTAATGGTGAGTAAGGTTTATCTTTACGCTCTTTAATTATCCGCTTATCGCATCCCTAACTACCTACATTCTGGATAGTATTTCGAGTATGAGTAATTTATTATCTATTACATAAATTATTCTTATCATTTTTCAATTTGTTTTTACATAAATATTTAGATTGGAACCAAAATGGTCCCTATATTAATAGAAACAATTTCAAGGAACGTATACTTTTGATTGTGACTTCACAGAGGTAAGTTTTAGCTCCTTTTCTTTAATATTTCTTTTAATACTTTTCTTTTTAATTTAAATGCTTAAAAAATTATGAAAAAATAACCAACATTTATAGTGCAATGAGGGGGTCCTTTAAAGAAATGCTCCTCAGAACTGTTAGTTTCAATAGATATTTTGCTATTGTTTTGCTATTGAGGCGTTCAGAAGTTATGGTGAAATAAAGAAACTCACAACAAATAATATACTCGTAACACCGCTTTATTGGGCAGTCGTGTAAAATAAATATTAATTCTGTACTCCAAAAGTTTTTATGGTAAGCTGCAAAAAAAACTCACCCCTTTGTTAGTGATATCACTACCAAAGGGGGTGAGTTTTCTCTGAAGCTGACTGAACAAGCCACTGAGAATATCTTCGCATTATATTGCCTCTGTTTCTCAATTTAAAAATCTTTGTTTCTGATTTAGCAAATGCTGTAAAATCCACTGTCATTATGGAGACGGCTTCCCGAATAATGATGAATATTCTAAAGAAACAGAACATCCTCAAAGCGCTGACGTATTTGAATCTAGCTGCCTATTTGTGGCCACAACAGGCTGTTGTAGAAGGTATTTTTCTTTTATTTTAGTAACTTATTAAAGTTGATTAGTGAGACAAATGACATTTCCACTAAAACTTGGAAAAAAGAAACGAAAGTAGGTAGATAATTATTTAGTAGGTTCGTTCAAATTCCGTTAGTTATTATGATTTGAATACGATCCGCTAATTGCTACCTATCAACCCGACACGGTTACCATTTCTTGATAAATTTATTTTCACCCGACTCGGGAGTCGAATTCAGGACGTCGTTAGACCAACGAGGTTGCCAAAACTATAATTAATATTTCTACTCAAAGGAAAACACGAAATGCCTTGTAAATATTTCAATGCAAATATTATTATCTTTGTGTCGAGCATTTGCTTTGATGAACACAGTACATAGTTGAAATGTACAGTGTGTACTAAAATATATGGTCATGTTTATAAATGTAGTAACAACTCTAAAAGAATAAACATCGCAATCCCTCTAGAGGGCCAAAGCCTGCCGGGGTCGCGGGACTTATCTCATTACCGCGACCCTGGTACACAAAGGGCTATTGAAGGACACCGTGGATTTTAGTCAGTACGAGTCTGACAGTCCCTCTCGCCCCCAGGGCAGGGCGAGAGGGACTCATTTGACGATTTTACCACGAAAAAAAAATTCCTACAGATAAACGCGTACCTAAAACTTTAAAAAACAAGGGAATGAAAGATTCATCTTCAAAGGAGTGTGTTGCGATGGCCTCTGAAGTACTTAGCCAGAAGACGCGGGTTCGAGTCGCACTCGCAGCTGATTTTTTATTTCCTCAAAAATTTTTACTACAGATCCGAGGCTCTATAGATTTCTACTAGGACCGGTAGGGAAACGGTTTGAACATATTTTTTTTTTTCAGATGGCCATTCGGTGGACTTTATCGTCGTTGGCGCTGGAACAGCAGGGTGTATAATAGCTAGTAATCTAGTTAAAAATAAGGTGAAAGTTCTACTCATAGAAGCGGGTGATCAGCCTCCTGTAGAGACTCAGGTAATTATTTTCTTTCTTTCTTTAGAAGATGGGTAGGCCTTTAGTGTAGGACGCAATCTGTGTCAATACTCTGATCTACTCTTACGCTATCACGTCTTACAAAGTTATCTGTCTACCACTGCAATTGCTGGGAACCTCAAGTGTCGTACTAAGCTTTTTTGTTTTTTTTTTGGGGTGGCAAAATCATCAAATGAGTCCTCCCACTCTGGGTGGGGCGGAAGGGACTGTCAGACTTTTACTGACTAAAATCCACCCGTATTCCTTCGGATGCCCTTTACGTTCCGGGGCCACGGTATCCTGGATTAAGAAAAATCCGCGACCCCAGCAGGCATTTGGCCCCATAAGGGGCCCCGTCGGTGACGCGTGAAACACGACGCGCCACCGACCCGGGCTTGGTCCTTGGTCGGAGGGCGAGCAGACCCATTACTCACCGTCCGCAAGCCCGCTCCGCCGCTGTGCCCTCTGCTATTAAGAGGGACACGCGTTGGAGCCTCCACCCGACAGGCTATTCGCATACGGGCAAAGAGACCCCTTAGGCAGAGTGCCTAAGAAGACTTTTTGCCCGCATCCCAGGGCGCACCGGCCCGAAAAACTGGTCTTCCCCCTGGACTTATCCGAGAGGGAACTCCAGTGGAGGTTTCCTGTCTTAGCACCCCGTCGTACTAAGCTTAGCGGAAATAATTTTGGACCTAATTCCTATTTTAGGTTTGAAATCCTAGAATATATTCAGACATTCCTGCGAATGAGATTAACCAGAAGTACATTTTTTTGAGCACGCAATATTTTAACTGTAACTTTTAAATTATGAAGTTCCGTAAATACCATTGTAACATCACTAATTAGAAGCCATTATACGTATAGTCTTTATGGCACATAACATAAAAACAAAGTTTGAAAGAGGCTGTTTTAAATGTGACAAGACCACATCAATGTGCCTTTCATGTGTCACGAAACATCATTAAAAAAAAAGTGTGGCACTCGAGGACTGCCGCGGTAAAGCTATTGCATAGCATTTTTAGGGTTCCGTAGCCAAATGGCAAAAACGGAACCCTTATAGATTCGTCATGTCTGTCTGTCTGTCTGTCCGTCCGTATGTCACAGCTACTTTTTGTCGAAAGTATAAGAGTTATCCTGTTGAAACTTGGTAGGTAGACGTATTATGTGAACCGCATTAGGATTTTCACACAAAAATAAAAACAAAACAAATTTTGGGGGTGTCCCCCATACTTAGAATTTGAAACTCAAATTTTTTTTTTTCCACCAAACCCAGACGTGTGAGGTAATGGATAGGTCTTTAAAAATTATATTGAGGTTACTACTATCATTTTTTTCTTAACTTAACAGTTTGCACGAGAGACACTTCCAAAGTGGTAAAATGTGCCCCCCCCCCTGTAACTTCTAAAATAAGAGAATGATAAAACTAAAAAAAAAATATAATGTAGACCTCCACAAAAACTTCCAACTAAAATTGGTTTGGATGAGATACAGTTAGCAGTTTTTGAGATATAGTACATTTTCAAAAACCGCAAATAATTATAACTTTGCCATTCATACAAACACTATGAAAAACAAAGTTATTTTTATTCTTTGTGTATATTACTTACTAATCTCAATATAATTATATCCCTAATCTATGCTTGCTACTACGGAACCCTTCATGGGCGAGTCCAACTCGCGCTTGGCCGGTTTTTTTTTATCAACTTAAGCAAATTATTTTTTTATTTTTTTTCTTATCATGCGATCAGTCTTATGACTATGAGCAGATGGTTTGTCAGATCAATTCTCTTTGAGAGTCTTTTCCCCTTTGGGATGGACTCGAACTAGGCTTTGGTAGTTCTCATTGCAGACTATCCAGGTTCATGATTTTGCGTCTCTTTAAGCGATTCAGTGTATCAGGGATAGTGAACTGGACCGCTAGTGGATTTATATGATATTGGAGACGCTTTTTGTATGCTTTTGAAAATGCTTATGCAAATATAATTATTTATTTATTATATTTATTACTGTACTAATTAGGCTATGGTCAGCCACGTCAATCAAGTGAAACGTCAAGTAAATATATGTTTTCTTTCAGCTGCCGGGATTGTTTCCGTATACAACGGACACGGCATACGATTATAATTTCACATCCGTACGCAATGAGACCACAATGGGGAATCACAAAGATGAAGTAACGAAGGTACGCCATGGTAAAGTACTTGGAGGATCATTTCAAATGAGCTACATGCTTTATGGTATTGGAAACCCTCAAGATTATCAGGAATGGGTAGATATCACAAACGACTCGTGCTGGTCCTACAAAGAGCTATGTCCACTTATAAGAAGAACTGAAAAAGTCATTGATCAAAAAATTCTCAATTCACCTGACGTTTTCTTCCGTGGTACGAAGGGTAACATAAAAATTAAGAAATACAATTCTAAGATCAACGATGGGTTGTTCGAATCATACAAAGAATTAGGGTACAAAGTTCTGAACGATATCAACCCAAATAACACTGTTGGGGTAACTAACGCTTACTTCACCATAGGTGACGGTATGCGACAGAGCACAGCCTACGGGTATTTGAGTCCTGAAAAGGATAACCCTTACTTAGAGGTTATGTACAATTCTTTGGCAACAAAGATAATTTTCGATGAGCAAAAACGAGCTGTTGGAGTTCAAGTGCTTACAAAAGATAAGAAATTAATAATCGTGAAAGCAAATAAAGAGGTGATTGTAACTGCTGGTACTATTAAAACTCCTCAATTGTTGATGCTTTCTGGCATCGGACCAAAAGCCCATTTAGAGGAGAAAGGAATAAAATTAATAGAAGACTTACCTGTAGGACAAAATTTCCAAGATCATCCAACAAATGTTGTTTTGCATAAATTGGGAGAAGCAAAACCTGTACCGCCACCAGATCCACACGAATTTCCTGTTGAAGTTATGGAAGGTCGGATTGCAGTTAATAATTGTCAAAGTCGCGCTGACTACCAATTTTTGAGTGGAATTATCACCGACCCTAAATACTTTTTAGAGATCTGCGGATTCGTTTTTAATTTCAAAAACGAACTTTGCGACGTTTTGTTTAAACAACTTTATAATAGCAAAGTTCATTTTATTACCCATAATCTTTTGTATTCTGAATCTCGTGGTGAGATTTTTCTAAACAGCACTGATCCCGAAGACGATCCAATAATTGACCCTAAATATTATTCTAATGAGAATGATTTGGAACGCCATGCTAAATACCTTGAGCATTTTAATGCTATAGTAAACACAAAATACTACAAAAGCCTTAATGCTGAGTTAGTAGACCCTGAATTAGAAACATTGAAAGGACTGGAGAAAGGTTCTATTGAGTACTTTAAGAAATATGCCCTGGGAATGGCAAGTACTCTACATAACTACGTTGGCACTTGTGCAATGGGGTCTGTTGTAGATTCAAAGCTAAGAGTAAAAGGTGTTAAGGGTTTGAGTGTAGGTGATTCTAGTGTTATGCCTACGATTGTTGGGGCCAGTGTTCAAGGGACAGTTATGGTCATTGCACAGAAGCTTACTGATTTGGTAGCGAAACATTATAAACTTTGTTGACAATAAATACATTATGTTATTGAAAATAAAATCTGCTTTTCTTGTTCTTGTGTCTTTCTTTCCTAAAAATTGTGAACACAATATATTACCTAATCTTGGTTAACATTTAATTTATGATCCAAAAGACTTAAGCTTGTTCTACATGGATCTAATCCAACGTCCCATCCAATATGACTTTGTTTGATGCCATCCATCTAGACGGCGGTAATCCAAATTGAAACATAATTCACAGATGAAACCCAAGCCAAGTCTAATAGGATGGACCGCTGGATTACTTCCATCTAGAATATACTTATTAACTAATCATAGTAATGATTAGAATTGTGTAAGAGTTTCACTACGATATGACACGATAGCAGGCAAAATGTTTATTGTGTGAAGCCGACCTAGTAAAGCGAGCAGTTATGGAGTGTAACTATTGGATGAAGAAATTGAAGAGAAAGAGAGAAAGGAGACGGGCGAAAGTTCCTAGAAAGTTGGGCCTGGTGTTACAGTAACAATTATTGCATTATTTTATTTATACCCTAATACCATTTAAAAAAAACTATATTATTTACGACTGCTCCATGGGAGAAAGAAAATATAGGATGACATTGGTTTGTATGAAAACAACCTCTAACCTAAGGTTATACACTGAGCTCTCACGTAATACTTCAAGAAAATAACTATTTTACTATATTGTTACCTAGAGTTGACCTGAATTTATTGTAGGACACATTGAAGATTCAGACGCCTTCCAACTAGATTCTAGAGGTAGCAGCAAAGGGAGTGTGAATTAAAAACACTTTCTCTTTTAATGATTTATTCATCATCCACATCATCATAAACAATTAAAATATCGTCTAAAAACTGTGCAGGCGGTATTAAATTCTCTTGATGCCTTGCCCAGCTTAGGTACCATATTATGGACATCACATGACAACAGCAACCTACTGTTCTTTTTCCTACCAGGCAATTACAATAATATTGTTTGATGGCCTCTCTACCATTAAGAGAACTGTCAACTAAAATATACGTAAAATATGTCTTTGAACTTACATGTCTCGATTTTATTCTACCTCTTAACAGCCAGGTAGAATTATTAGATATTGACAGTTCTCTTAGTAGGTTGCTGTCCGTTTCTCGACACACTTCTATTTCATATCTCCCATCTTGACGTATGTGTTCTCCATAATAGGACCTAGCCTGCTTAATTTGATAAATACCTAAAGATATTTTTATTAATTCACTATGTGTGAGCTGGGGAAAATCATTTAAATTATCATTTTCCACATGTAATCTTGTAAAATCAGCTCTACGTCGGTTTATATTATTTCGAATCACATAATAGCCTAAATCATTTGCTTTGTTCATGTTCTCATTGATTATTTGTAGAATTTCCCCAGCATCGACACGATTCGTAATAGGCGGGTGAAAAGCATTCAGTAGAGCGGCAGCCACCTCAAAATCAATCATTAAATGCTTCGAAGCAGTATTAAAATAATCTTGTCTAAATAATTTAAAATCCCTTTTAAACCTTCCATTGACTACTTCTACAACCCATCTGCATATGGTGACTGCCCTCGATTTATTGGCCTCTAATGTAGAATGCTGCCATTCACCCGTCTGCAATGTTGGTGGGACGTAAGTTCTATAACCACATTCATTTAATAAAGGCAAGGCATCCCTGAAGCCCCTATCCAAAATGAATGCATCACCAGCTTGAAAATATTCACGTAACATTGAACTAGGGTCACGAAACTCATGATTAATTATATCTGCATCTGATGTGGTAGCAGGATAGGGGCCCATTACATCAATAATATGACCGTCTGCACATACAATCATTAATGGTTTTACTAAGTTACTATACTTATGTAAACTGTAAGTTCTTTTTTGGTACAAATAATTTGAACTTTTTTCTATGTAGCAATATGTACCGTCAATTATTATTACAGGTTTATTTTCCCCATTATGGTTTCCAAATAAACCATTTGGTATTATCAAGTTTCTTTCAACAATTTGCTGGCGATTTATGTGGTTAAGTCCTAAATGCCTTGGTACAAAATATTCGTACATTAAGTGACGAGCTTCAGACACATATCCATCAAGAGTTCTTTTAGGTATGTTAAATAGAGCTGATATTCTTTCATTGGAATCACCGGTTCTCAGCTTCATTAAATATGCTGTCAACCCTATAGGGCCCGATGACTTTTGCAATAATTGTGGCACTTCATTTAAAATACTTTGATGTTGCTCTTTTGTAAAGCCTATCCAATGGTGCACCAAACGGTCTTCCATGTTTTGAATATTAATAAAATCAAGGCCAGCATTTGATTGATCTTTTAATTGTAGCATGTTTTGAATATGTACTGCTGTAAACACATTAACATAATTATTTAAAGCTCCAGTAATAAAATCCCAAGATTGTGTATTAATGTGGTGATTGCATAATCTATTATTTTTTGGGATGTAGAAGTTATAAATATCTAACAACATTTTCCTAATTGTATCAGGAACTCTATTCCTTTCTTGTCTCCGGCAACCTTCGATAAAACAGCGAGACTCAGTTTCTACTGCCCTTACATAGTCAGGCAACACTATAGCTTCACTTGGTCTGGGTGTAGCCTCTGAAGTAGAAAAAGCCTGTGAAGTAGCCTGAGATGTGGACTGCAAAGAAGCTTGTGATGTGGACTGCAAAGTCAATCCTTCATGCTCACTTGCTTCATATGCTGATGTTGAGGATCCAGATGGTCCAGATACAAAATGATGAGCATTTCTATCAGCTCTCACCCAGCAACTATGACATATGAGAGCTCTGTTTCTTGAAATCTGAAAAATAATTTTATAATAAGCCTTTACAATAAACAAATACAACTAGTGCAATGTGAGTGTACTGCACTACTCTGCTTTATACCTTTGTTAATTATGTTGTATAAGCATTGCAACCATAGTCATAGATAGTAGTATGATGATGTGTATTTATTAATACTGTCTGTCTATTAGTTCAACCCCAAGATAGACTTCCAGTCACGAAGATCTTTATTGTGAGACAGCAGTTTAAAAAGTTCTTCTAAAGGTTGTCGTGCTCTTGCACTGCTCCACCATGTGAGACATACAATAGTTTGTGACAAAATACCAGTATTTTACATGAAGCGACTGCTTGTCCGACCTCCACTAAGTAAGACTGGTTTTCATTCTTTGAGGCTAATAAACATTACCATCTAATAGTATAGAAATAAAAAGCAACTGATCCTAATAAATACTTACAGTACGAGGCAAAATCCATTCACAAATGACTGTATGAATCCTTCTTTCTCGTTCAGTGTCAGTACGCAATAAATGAGATCTAGCACGCAACACTGAACGTCCACAGTTGACACACACTTGACGATGTCCAGTTGTTGATGATGAAAACTGCTCGTCTGTGCCCAAAGAATTTATCACTAAATCCCTGCATCCTTGGCAAATGCGATGAGAACTGTTGACCTACAACAATAAATTGGTTTGTTACTTACAGTCCTCGGCAAGAAATAATATAGGTACATGGAGTTTAGAGAGACTAGGCTAGAACATTGTATTTGTTACAACTACTTTATTACTTGCCAGTAAAATAGTGAGAAGACTGTATACAATTATTGCTGAATTCTTTTTAATTGTTATTATTTGGCTTAATCATGAGAAATATCATAGTGATTTAAGAATAATAATGAAGTAGAGTCCAGCAAAGTATAAAACTTGTAATAAAATAAACTACTTACCACTTGAGGTGCAACCCATTGCTGAATAACTGAAAGTATGCCTTCGTCTTCTATTTGATGTAATCCTATAGAAGGATTACGCCGCCAAGTAGCTATGCCGCAGTTAATACAATGATGGTGTTGATCACTCATTGTATTTTCTTCGAAATCCGGTATACAAAGCTGAGGTATGTTGAGTAGGCAAGTTATCAGAGTCCGTTGTAAGAAATGCGTGTGTTGTTCGTTAAAGCAATAACCGTCAGAATCCTTTATACGTAGCCAAAGTCGTTAGATCACTGATCGAATATTAATAATTACAGCACACGAAAACACAACAGAAAATATCCACTAACGTACCGCCGCAAAGACAACGAACGAAGCGAATGATGTGATTGACGTTTGAGTTTTTGACCTGACACTGACATTGACATGAGTTCCGTTTTGTTGCCTGTATATTTAAACATTTACAATCGATTGTGAAATCGATTTATGAATCAATTCATTTTTACGACCACGGAAACGACCATTATTTAATAAATATATGTGTTTTATTTAAACTTGTGTAATAAAGAATAATTATTAACATTTTAAATAATTTATTAATTATTCCTTCTATTTTTGTAATAATAATCGATTGTATAGAAATTAACTTACCTATACCACATGGCAACATTGTTTTAACATGAAAATAAGGGAAGTCAGTATTACTTTGATTAAATACTTAATTTCTTATCCCATTATAAAACTGCTTAATATTTTATAAATTACCACAAAAAAACTGAAACTAAATACTGATAAATATTTCATTTGTGTAACGTTAGGCCCAGTTTCGCCCGCCTCCTTTCGTGATAAGAAACTTATTACTGATAATATGGTATAATGTACTAGTTAGTTTTTAATTAAATTCGTATGTTTTAAGAAAGTTATTCTTTTCATTATGTTCATGTGCATTAACCATTCTCCGAACACTTTTAGTAAAAATTCAAGTTAGTAGAAAAAACTCGTGCGTCATTAATTAGTTTTTATCAACTAGTTGAAGTAATTGTTTCCTGATGCAAATCCATGCTATTTTCGATTCAAGATAAATGTTTATCATGTTTTTAGAGTCATGGAATGTTTTTGAAATGATTATTTAAACTTCCGCTCTGTCTGGTGACTTTATTTTTCGTGCTTAGGAAATGAAGAGAACCTGGCAATGGGTGTACTTAAGAGTGTCAATAAAATTCTTAAAGTATTTGAGATTATTCTATTGAGTATAAAAGTAGAGTAATATTATAATACACCAGTACGTGGCTTAGAACTACTACCATATTTTTTTTTTTACAGACGTTTCTTCTATTGTAGATGAAAACAGTTACAAAGATCTGCTCTAGGAAAACATTTTAAATTTTGTAATCGAATGTCATCGTCATCTTACCGTCCTTATTTCATTTCACTTCGGGTCGGCGTAACACGTTTTCTTCCTACCCTTAAGAACCTAACGTCATAAGGTACTTATTATTTTGTAGAGACTATAGAAAAACACTGAAATCGATTAAAAAAAAAGTTTTTAGGCTGCAGGCTCGAGTGAAGGACTTTTAATCCCACGCTGTGCTCAGGATACTTTAGAATCCCTCGCTACGCTCGGAACTCTACTCTAGAATTCTTCGCTCCACCCTGGATTAAAAAAACACTCTCGATCTTAAAATTTATTGCTCCCCTGGTAAACAATCTACTATTGATTTTATCGAAAAAAAATACAGATTTTGAAACTCGAATGAATACAAGGGCAACGATCCTACAACTTCGGTGCCATAATAAAAAAATTTTTGGCCGGTCTTTCACTTTTGAGCCGACAATGTACCAATCGTGGATGATGGAAAGGTCTACCTGAATATAGCAATTCAATTTTTTGGCCGGCACTTTCACTTCTGATGTCCTTTTTTTTAGCATGGTAAAATCATCAAACGGGTCCTCCCTCCCAGGGCAGGGCAGGAGGAACTGTCAGACTGATCAACTGTCTGACTAATTCATTAGTCCCGCAACCCCGGCAGGCTTTGGCCCTCTAAAGGGGGGCCCCGTCATTGTGCTGACACTCTTTGAGGCGCGCGTGGAACACAACGCGCCGTCGAACCGGGCATGGTCCATGGTCGGACAGCGAGTCGCCCATTACTCGCTGCCCGCATGCCCACGCCTACGGTGGCCGGAGATCGCCTAGCGACGTCCGTCGCCGTGGGCGTCTACCACTGCGGCTGGGATGTAAGGTGGACGCTGTTCGCTCTCTTACGCGTCCCGCCTCCTCCTTCGCTAGAATGACTGCTTCGCAAAAGGTGAAGACCGCTTCCCATTCCGTCTCGCCCCACAGCATGGCCTCGACCAATGTCGGGCGCGAGAGGACCCCGCCTATCGCCGTCGTGAGGACACGGCGGTGCTCTGCCCAAGCGGGGCAGTCCTGCACCGTATGCTCCACCGTGTCCTCCGGGCGATCCTCCTAGTAGTGAAACCCAGGGCAGGCGTTCCTTCCTTCCTTATTCCTTATCCGACACTGGTACCTCCCGAAGCTTCCATATCCGGTGTGAACCTGCATCAGGCGGTAGGTCAGGACGCCGCCGTGACGCCTATCCAGTCACTTCTCAAAGAGGCGTCTTACCGCTGCGATTGCGGCGTGCCCGGACCTCGGTTGCGACAGTCGCTCCCTCCATACTCGTACTGACACGAACAAGATAGTTTTTTACTATTTTGCTTACACAATCAATTTAGTTGTAGACATTTCTATATGAATTTCAAATGGGAACTATCGTTCGTTAAACCTTATATAAATGCTAAATTATGCATTGTGCGTATTTGGTGAGTATTATCAGTTTGACTATTTGTACCAATTTATCAACTTAAACGTTTTATTAGTGTCAATTAAAATCTTATCATGGTCTTTGACGCAAACTCTATAATTTATTAGAGTGTTTCGAGCAAGTTCTTATCCTCTTAATCGGTCGACAGACTGAATAGAAGACGCATTGATTCATTAGTCAGGTTTGCTTTAAATTAATCTTTTTCTAAGTTATTAAACGCTTCATCTGATATCTTGATTTGGTCTTAAATTATGTTTAATCTTTCTAATTGTTCATTTTACTATTTGTGTTATTATAATCAGTGTTTTCATTTTTGATACCTACGTACTTAATAATAATTTTTTGATCTTCTGTTTAATGATGTTTAACGTAGCAAATCAGACTGGAATGGCTGTAGTCAACGGATTTTTAGATAATAATCATGCCAAAGTCCCTTGTTTGCTATTATCTTTAAAAAAAAAAACTAAAACTTTGCAGGTGGTTGGAATCACGAATTGAATTCAAACATGAACGCAATAACAGCAGTATCCAATTTTCTAAATGTGCAAAGAGCATTTAGCTTTATAAATGTTTTGCAACTTTATTCACATCTGTGGCCACCATATTATTATACTTGCGTTGAAGGTAATTTAAATTTGTTTTAATATTTTCTCTGCATCTTCTTTTTACTCATTGTTTTAAGGTCATTGCAATGTTATTATACCTTTACTATTTACGATTTTTATGCATAAACTATCTGTGTAATTATACCAGTCTCTTACCTTGTTATTTTTTTTTATAAGTTGAAAGGCATGGGGTTGTGAAACTGCGTTTTTTGCCTTTTTACATCGATGGACTCAAACTATGTCCAACCAGTTGATAATCACCTGCATATCTCTATCGTCTGCTCTGTTTAAATCCTGGAAGGTGTACCTTCGTAAGATGGGTCTATGATACCCTATTTGACCAGATTATTTTGTGCGGAGGCCAAGCTTACAAATACAAATACAAATAATTTATTTCATTTCACAAAATGAGTACTACATCTAGTGGTTGAAGTATCCTTTTAGGCATTATTTGCCTGTGTTAGGGCACTTCGCTCCTCCGAAACTTAAAATTACTACCGTGATGTACCTACTAACTATGTATAATAATTTTGGTTTTACAATACAAAAAGAAAAGATAATTATGCCAGGTAAAAATGACAAAAATTAACAAATGTTGACAAAAGCAGTTTTTTATAAAGTAATTAATTAATTAATATCTTATTCCTAACATGTTTCTATAAGGAAGTAATGGCATGCGTGTTTTCTGGTTAATGAGATTGGGGTGTAAGAGTAATGTATATAAGTGAGTGGGTGAAGGCTGTATGAGTGATGTATGTATGTGAGGGTTGTACATGTGAAGTGAGTATGTGTGGATGAGTGTGGGGTGTATGTTTTTGTACGTTGGTGTTAGTGTGGATAACAGGGTCAGATTGCGTGTTGTAAGAGGGCTTCAGTGTCCTCATAGGAAAGTCCTTCAATCCAATTGGTTATAAGTTTTTTGCATTCATAATATTTTTTTGTGTATAAATGTAGTTTTTTGTTCAATTTGTTGTCTTGCTTGGATCTCAATTATTGGAAAATAGCTCCAAAATATATCAAGCCTCCTTTCGTTCTGTTCCCCAGCAGCTACAGTCACGATAACTTCTGTATTGTATGCAAGTTTTATCCGGCCATCAAAATTCTTGAGACTGTCGTGAAAGGAACTGGAATACGACGAGGATTTTAAAATATTGATATATTTTTTCCAGATGGTGCTAAATACGATTTCATCATAGTTGGTGGAGGAACTGCAGGTTGTGTGATAGCGGCTGGCCTTGCAGAGCGTAATGCTAAGGTTTTGGTGGTAGAAGCTGGTGGGAACCCGCCTTTAGAATCAATGGTGAGATTTTAATAATGGATCTTATTGTTGGCTTATTTTAGGACTGCTAAAAAGTGATTTTTTGGATGTTACTTTATTTATTTCGATGTAGGCTTTTATCCACCTTGCTAAGTAGTCGTTTGTAGCATACGGTGCAAGACTGCCCAGCTTGGGCAGAGCACCGACGTGTCCTCACGGCGGCGATAGGCGGAGACCTCTCGCGCCTGGCATTGGTTGCGGCCATGCTGCGGGGCGAGACGGAGTGGGAAGCGGTCGCCTCCTTCTGCGAAGCAGTCATGCTCGCGAAGGAGGAGGCGGGCCGCGTGAGAGAGAGGACAATGTCCTCCCTCCGCCCCACCCGCAGTGGTGGACACCCACGGCGACGGACGTCGCAAGACGATCTCCGGCCACCGTAGGCGCGGGCATGCGGGTGGCGAGTAAAGGGCAACTCGCTGCCCGACCATGGACCATGCCCGGGTCGACGGCGCGTTGTGTTCAAAGAGCGTCAGCAAGATGACGGGGCCCCCCTCTAGGGGGCCGAAGCCTGCCGGGGTCGCGGGACTTATCTCATTACCGTGACCTCAGAATATAAAAGGGCTATTGAAGGACACCGTGGATTTTAGTCAGTACAAGTCTGACAGTCCCTCCCGCCCTGCCCGGGGTGGGAGGACTCATTTGATGATTTTACCACGATAAAAAAAAAAGTAGTCGTTTGTAAAAAAATATTCACACGAGTCAACCTAGAAAAGCACTGTTAATTATGCGACAAGGCCAGATGAAATTCTTTGCTATTTTTTTAATGTTGATGCTCTAAAATAAATCCCTACTTTCAAATATTACGATTTCAGTTGCCAGCCTTCTTTGCATATCCGAAACATACAGTTAACGATTGGAACGTCACTTCAACTCGGGATGAAATAATGAAATATCATAAAGATAGTGTTTCTGATATTACACAAGGTAAAATGCTCGGAGGCAGCAGTAGCTTAAGCTACATGGCTTATATTCGCGGAAACCCTATGGATTATGACAAGTGGGCAACTATCACCAATGATACGTCTTGGTCCTTTGATTCCGTACTTCCATTATTCATACGAAGTGAAGGTGTTAGGGATCCAGGAATTCTCAACTCACCGGAAGACAGAGCTCTACACGGCATCAACGGTCAATTTTTACTTTCAAAGTACTATGACAATGTTACTGATCAATATTTCATAGCTTTTGAAGAAGTGGGACATAAAATCGTACCAGATATTAATGCCAGAAATCCTCTTGGTTTTACTACGGTATTGTTCGCTTATGATCATGAAAGATCAAGTACTGCTAAGTTTTTGAGATCGGTAAAGAATAAACCTAATTTAGATGTCCTTACTCATGCTTTGGTAACTAAAATACTTTTTTCCCGTGATAAAAGAGCTGTCGGTGTTAAAATAAAGACCAAAGATGGAAGAGTGATCAATGTGAAAGCAAATAAAGAAGTTATCGTTACAGGAGGAGTCTTTAAAACACCTCAGTTATTAATGGTTTACGGGATTGGTCCAAAGGAACATTTAAAAGAGAAGAATATAAAAGTTATAAAAGACCTTCCCGTGGGTAGAAATCTTCAAAACCATCCAATATGTATAACAGTTTACAAAACGGGAGAAGCAAGATCTCCAACCGGATCACCTGACCCACATCTAATAAACGTACCAGCAATAGATGGATACATTGCTTTAGAAAAGTCACAAAAATACCCGGACTATGAAATCCTTAGTCTTATTCTTGATAATCCAGAAACATTTTTATCAATATGTGCATGTGTTCAACCTGCTTACCTATCCTGAATCTCAAAGCCAAGTTCTTCTCAACACGACAAATATGGCCGACCAACCAACAATAATACTTGGTTATTATAGCAACGACAGAGATCTACAAATGCATGTTAGAACTGTTTTAGATTTCAACAAAATACTGAATACTACATACTTTAAAAGTGTTGGTGCTGAACTTGTTGATCCAAAACTGAAATCTTGTGCTGGTTTCGATAAGGGTAGCAAAGAGTATTGGAGGTGTTATGTCTTAGGCATGGTTACGACAGGACATTACTATGTCGGTACTTGTGCTATGGGACAGGTTGTAGACTCGAAGCTCAATGTTATAGGAGTTAAGAATCTTCGAGTAGCTGATGCTAGTATCATGCCTTCAATAGTTGCGTCTACTACGACAGCAGCCATTTTGATGATTGCACAAAAAGCTGTTGATGTGATCGTTAAGGAGCATTCTTTGAAATAAATGTCTCGACCACTTGTTGTTTTACTTTTTAATTGTTCGTTGTACGATGTGACTCAATAACAGGGTTGTAGCATTAAGATAGGCTGTTGGTTGCTCTATTTAAAATATTAGTAGGTATAAGATTACCTTTTTTAAAATAGTATATTATGCAACTAGTGAATAAAGAGCGGATTTAAAGCGAGGGCCAAATACGAATCACGAGCAAGCGAAGGGTTTTAATGACTGAATCACGACCGTAGGGAGCGATTCATGATGATTGAATCACGAGCGAAGCAAGTGATTCAAGTATTTAAATCCTGAGCGACGCGAGTGATTCATGGCCCTCGATATAACTCCATTTTATTCAACAGTTGCATACGATACTTTATACCATGACCACAAGAAAAAGAAAGATTTAAGCTATAAATAATTTAAAAGATATTAAAGAAGAACAAAAAGGTTTTGTTTTTTATTAAGACTGCTCCACATTATTAATTTCTCCTGTACCGTGGGTGCGTTTAAAATTATATAAATTCACAAACACCCAGACCCGAAAAACATAAATGTAGATCATAATTATGAATATATGCTCCGTGCGGGAATCGAACCCGCGACCCGCAACGCAGCAGTCCAATCGCTCAGTCACTGCGCCAACAAATTAAATTAAAATCGGAACAATGACTTAAATTAAGAGCAATATTTTCCGAATAACACGGGGGTCGAACGCATCAATGTGTTCTAAATTCAAACACCAAAACAGTGAGTAAAAGAGCTTTTTACTCACTGTTTTCAGTGAGTAAATATCAAAAGCCAAAAAGTTTTTACAGTGAGTTTTTATCTCCAAGTTCGCAAAATGACACTGGCCACTAGCTGTGTGTTGGATGGTGTCGGGCTGGCAGTGCGACCCTGAGGCGGCAGGATATACAATTTGAAAAAGAACATGTGAAAATTGCAGACGCCATTGGCGCCATTTTCAATTTGTGTGTTGTTTGAGGATTCAGTTTTCGTAGAAAGTAAAATAAAACTATCAAAATGATAAGTAGTGATAGTGATGATGAAGATTTTTTAACTCTGCCGCAGTTGAAGGAAACAGCAAAAATACTGATTGATAACCTTTTACCACAGAAATCAATTTAAAAAATATAATAAAATTTATGACGATTTTTTGCAATGGAAAAGTGAAAAAAAATGCGGCATCTTTTTCTGAAACTGTTTTGCTAGCTTATTTCAGTGAAAAAGCGCAAAAATACAAACCAAGTACGTTATGGTCTATATACTCAATGTTGAAAAATACTATTCCTCGTAGGTGTAGTATAAAGCACTATGTATCACTCGAGAGAAAGTGCGATTCCCGATCTCGGGTGTTTTAAAGCCCTCGCCGAAACTTTGAACTCAACTGACGGGACACAAGTAAAACCCTCGTGAGAGCTACCACCGCCATCGCCAGTGTGATTGCTTAGCCGTCAAGCCGTCACTACAAGTTACAGATAGCTTGTGGTGCCGTGACCAATGGAGGATCCCACCCTTCCCGAAAGTGATCATAATTAAATTGACGTCGAGAAGACGAAGACGAAGACGTCCACAAAATAATTTTACTTGTAAAGGTGAGGCTGATGATGATGCTGATGCTGAAAATTATTATATTATATACATCGATATTTTATACATCGTGTATGATCATTTTAATGTGTGTGTCTTGCTAAGTAAAGGTTGATAACGACAGTTCAAATATTTTATTCTCATTAATGCCTACGTCGAGAAACGTAAAGCTTTTTTGAGGAAAGAAAAGTTCGATTGAGAGCATGAAGAAAATAAATAAATATACAATTACTATTAATTACAGTTATTATTTATTACTTTCACAGTTTGAGCTTATATACATAGTGACGAATAAGACAAGACAAGACAAGACAAGACAAGACATTTATTTGTTGAAGCATGAGTGTACATACAAGGCATGCAAGGTGTTCACATATAAAAAAGCTCCATCATGTTCGGCCTTTAAGGCATACAAAAATAAACATTTAAAAAATAATTAAAAAACATCTAAATTATTATCACAATTAAAAATCATAAATTCATAACAAAATAATCATAAATTAATAACAATAACTTAAACATATTTGCAATATCAAAAAACATCTAAATTATTATCGCAATTAATTAAATTATAAATTCATAACAAAATAATCATAAATTAATAACAATAACTTAAACATAAACATATTATTTGCAATATCACTCTCTGTCATTTAAAAATTCTAAAATACTGTAGTATGCTTTCCCAATTAGAAATAATTTTAGCCGCTTTTTTAATATATGTGCGCTTAGTTCTCTCCACCCCTTTGGAAGTTTATTAAATATTAAAGGCGCCATGCAAAATACACTTTTCTTCATTAAAGCAGTTTTGGAAGCACGTGACCAGAGGAGAGTGTCATCGCGTCTAACGCGATTGACTTTGTCTGCCATGCGTGGAAATAATTGTCGGTTACATTTAACAAACATGGCAACTTCAAAAATGTACAGAGATGGTAACGTCAGTATATTATATTTAATAAAATACGGCTTACAGCTGTCAGTTGAGTCTAATTTAAACATCGCCCTTATGCACCGTTTTTGGGCTTTGAAAGGTATATCCTTGTCAGTCGAATTACCCCAGAAGATAATTCCATACCTTAAATGCGAAGAAACTAATCCGTGGTAAGCCGTTAGTAACGCGTCTGTGTTAAGCACAGAAACTAATTTATGTAAGGCATAAGAAGAGTTACTAATTTTTTTGCTTAATACATCAATGTGTGCTTTCCAATTTAATTTTTTATCTATAGTTACACCAAGGAATTTTGCAGTATTGACTTCTTCAATTATTTTGTTATTATATTGTACTTTAACATCGGATAAAGTTGGTAATCGTTGGCTGAAGTGCATAATATTAGTTTTATTGAGGTTTATTTTTAAATTATTGTTGTCCAAATATTGTATTACTGAGGAAAGAGAATTATTAATGTCACTATTATACTTATCTTTGGTATCACATGGAATCGTTATGGTACTATCATCGGCAAAGAGGGTCACAGGTTGATCAACTGATTTAGGTAGGTCATTTATATACATTATGAATAGTGGAGGGCCTAGCACGGTGCCCTGAGGAACTCCATATTTAATTAGAAGTTCATGTGATTGAAATACTTCTTCATGCTTAGTTTTAGTATTTATTAAGGATATTTCCGTGACCTGTTTTCTATTCTCTAAATAAGATTTAAATAGTTTTAGAACACTACCTCTGATACCGTATGCTTCCATTTTATTTAAGAGAATATCATGCCTAACGTAATCGAAAGCTTGTGTCATATCGCAGAATAAAGTACAAACAGGGTTGGTTTTATCAACATTTAGCATAACTCTAAACAAAAAATCGTACAATGCCATATTGATGGTTTGATGTTCTCTAAATCCTTTTTGCTCGTTTACTAATAAATTATTTTTTTCCAAATATTTGCTTAATTCTTTATGTATAAATTTTTCATAAATTTTGGAGATAGCACTTATAATGGATATTGGTCTATAATTTTCCATTTCTTCTCTATTTCCCTTTTTAAACAATGGTTTTATTATTGATTTTTTTAAGGCATCAGGGAAGATACCTGTGCTTATGGTCAAATTAATGAGATGACTTAGATGAATGCATATTTCTCCAGAGACCGATTTTAGAATTTTTGTAGAGATTCCGTCATAACCAACGCTATTTGTATTTTTCAGAGAGTTGATTATTTTCAATACGTCCTGTGGTAAACAGGGGGGCATAAAAAACGACTTTTGACTATTACAGATTTGCGACGTAACGTTGTGTCCCGATTCTGGTATTGGGATAACCTTCTCAATAAAATAGCCATTAAAAGCATCCACTATTTTTTGGGGGTTTGTTATAACCTTACCTTCATGTTTTATTTTTGTTATAGGATTTTTAGGGACGTTTTGCTTTGAATCATTAATTATTTTCCAACTAGTCTTAGATTTGTTGTCTGATGTTTTTATTTTGTAACTGTTTTGAGCAAATTGTGTCAGCTTTGTAATTTTCTTTAGTAGTTTAGAGTATTTGGTCAACTTTATTTTATTTGTTTCGTTAGGGATTCGTCTGTACATCCACAAAAGTTGTCGTTTCTTTTTGCTGCAGGCTTTGATCCCACGCGATATCCACGGTGGCTTTTTTGTTGCGTGTATTGTTACAGTTTCATTAGGAAAGCATAAACAGTAGAACAGTGAAAATGTTTCTATGAAAGCGTTATATGATAGGTTAGGGTCATCCGTTTCATAAATATCTGAGAATGATAATCTACGTAAACAATCTTTAAATTTTATAATATTTTCTTCACAATAGTTACGTTTTTTTATACGCCAATATTTAATAGGTAAACAATTTTGTATAGGTAATTTTATCAATTGTGCTGTATGATCTGACAATGCGAATTCTAATATTTGTATTTTGCAGGATCTATTAAAGTTATGTGCAATGTTATCTATACATGTATGACTTTTAAGTCTAGTGGGTTCATTAATAGGACATCTGAAATGGGCCTGAATGATAAATTATTTAATTTGCGGAAAACAAAGCATCCTGATGAAATTCTGCGGTTGACCACTGCGTGACCAATAAACGTAAATAAATTAATACTTTTATCAATATGCTACACTAAGAGAATATTTCATTACACACTATTGAGGTTGGAAATGTAAAAGAGAAATGGAAAGAGGTCTGGAAAGCTTGCATTATAATATTATTCTAGATTTATTTATCTCAAGTAAATTAAGTGCGCACATAAGTTGCACGAAATTTTGGTTTGTCATTTTAATTATAATATATTATGAATATTATAACCAGCGATATATAATAGGAGCAGTGGTGGCCCAATGGTATCCGTCCCGACTTACGAGTTGTAGGTCGTGGGTTCGAACCCCGCCAGGCGCATTACTTTGTGTAATTTATTTCAGCACCGCTGCTCTCAAAACGGTGAAGGAAAACATCGTGAGGAAACCGGCATGTCCTAGAACCAAAAATTCGAAGACATGTGACATCTACCAATCCGCACTGGGCCCGCGTGGTGGATTATGGCCCACTCCCTCTCACAGAGAGGAGGCCTGTGTCCCAGCAGTGGGAACATTATAGGCTGATGATGATTATAACCATCACTAGATGGTTCGGTCATGTTGAGAAGATGAGTGTAAGGCGACTAACAAAAGAAATGTGGAAACGCCGGAAGGGGACGCCATAGGAAGTCCTACCCTGACCTTATTGGTGAAGTGCTTCAGAAAGACCGAGTGCGTAGTACTCGCTATGGCGTGTGTGTATACCCAGATGTACACGGCTATGACGCGATGCGCTACGGCACGCTACGCGGGCCAATCACTACACTTTCCCCGCCCCCTTCCTCACTTCATCTACCAAAGGGACCTAATAACTCACTTCTGCGCAGGTGAAGGTCAGCACTCAAGATCCATGCCGGTCACTGTACTTCTTTATACAATGATTTTGTACCATATTTTGTGTTTTAATTTAATTGAATTGTGTAATATATTTTTTTAAAACTTTATTTTATTGTTTTCTATTGTATTATATTGTATTGTTTATAGTTATAATTATGTTAGTTTAAGGTCTTATCTGTCGCATTAGGGTGAACCCTGTAATGATAGAATAAGTTTTGATAAATAAATAGATAAAAATAAATAAATGTATGAATGTGGATGAGGCGAAAGAAGTATGTAAGGATCATAGCCGGTGGCGCTCTGTTCTTCCTGCCTACCTCCATGGGAAGTAGGTGAGTTTCTGTATGTGTGAATAAATAATGTTTTACATTACATTAATTGAATTTAGCATAAGTTATAAGCAAAGATCTGTGCTTTCCGCCTCTCATTGGATGAAAAACTGACTTTATGTAAAAGCACATAGCTGATCTGTATACAAAGCATATGTCGGTCAGTGTACAGCATCAATAAATTCCAAATCCAACTAATTAGTTTGTCAGTTAAGAGATTATATTTTTTTCAAATCAATAAACATTGACAAAGATATATAACTCATCAGAATTCGAGAGTCTTCACTCATACCGTCGGAACTATGCAAAAAATTATCTAAAAGTGAAAAGGCTATAGTGACGCGCGATCTGCCCGCTAGTTTCGAGAACGGGTCTGCGAAGCCCGCCCTACTCCCGCGTCGCCACTGCCGCCGCCCCGCTGCCCGCAAGATTCGAGGCAGAGGCCTTATGCCTCCGCAGCACACGAGGTTAAAAGATGCCCCTTGGTAAAAAATTAGATAATATGATCATCCAAAATTAGTTCACTTATGATCGAATCCTAACCAAACCAGAAAATGTTCCACTATGCTGTATTAAAGTTTTAGTTCAACATTAAACAGTGGAACACGCGCGTCCTTAATATCGGCTTGATCACTCGTAGCGGAGACAACCAAGGCAATATGGTTCAATTGGCTAGAGACGCATTAAGCTGGAGTGCACTTTCTCAAGTAACTTTATTGGTACTTCGCATCGCGTGGAAATCAATTATTTTTGAAATTAACTACCTATTGTTTGCAGTGATCTAGGAATAACGATACGCCTGTGAACTCGAGGCCAATTCTAAGCTTATGTTAATTTCGTCAAAATCCGGCTCGAAGGACCAAAATGTACGGTCACGGTTCACCTAACATAACGTTTTGCTACGTAAGCCAAAATCGACGAAGATAGGACGCCTTTAAAATTCACATTAGGTCACTTTCAGGTGCAATTTTTCACAGTTCTGACTTCAGTAGCCAGTCCCGAATTTTAATGCGTTTTATCTTTGTAAAAATGCAAGATCTAAAAAAAAACTTAAATTATTTTTCAGAACTCTATTTCGAATTACGAGTATATTTATAATAGCAATTTATTGATGCTGTCAACATATTGCATTAGAAGACTGATTTTTTGCAATTTCAATTCTGTTTCCTTAATATTGAGTTAAGAATATAATGACACTTTTAGAGTGAATAGGTTATTTCTAGGCAAGCGTGGTTCACCAACTCTTCTCGGCGTCCTCACCTTCCTGACGCAAGTCGTATGTACCTCAAAGAGGAATTAAACGGCAGGTGAGGAGAATGCGAAGAAGTCAGAATACGTGAGGAATAGTACATTATTATCCAAGGCGTGAAAGTTACTTATTTACGTCCCGAGACGGGGTTTGGCGCCCGTAACGTAGTAAGGGCGCCAATAGTTCGAGGGACTAAATAAGTAATTTAACCGAGGTAAACACTGTGCTTTTCATTACGAATACCAGGAAAATAAAATTAACAACATAATTTTAGCTAAAGAAAAAATGATCGTAGATCGGATTGTCACTTTGCCGCTTGTTTTTTTTTTTAATTTTTGTGCTGTGGTCGTCCAGCTATACAGCCAGGATTTTTCATGTTTATTATTTAAAAATTGGCAAAGATTTTGTCGAAATCTGTATTCTTTACGAGAAATACTCGTAGTTGAAACTAAATTATTTTAAAGTCATTATTTATATTCTTAATACTTAACTTTATGTTCTTTTAATTTTAAATCGCTCTGTAATTTCGTGGCTATATAAAAAGTTTGAACATGTTTCAATAGAAATGTCAAAATAGAACTAGTTTTTTTTTTTTTTTTTTGAATTTGGCATCTGTCAGTTGAAAGCGATTTTCCCTAGGGCGGCAATGGATAACTTTCAAACGGCTAATCAGACATGTAATGACCTACTTTCAGAGTATGAGTAATGAAAAAGAACATGAACGCGCGGCATTTTTCCAGCATCCTTTGTGGACGGCGAGTAATGAGTAGCTCGCCGTCCGCCCAAAGGACAAGGCTCGAGTCGACGGCGCGTCGACTTCGATGCGTTCCCCAAGGAAACTGACGGGGCTTCCACGGGGCCAGACGCCTAACATAACGCGGGTGAAACCGCGGGCAGAAGCTAGTACTAAAATAAATACCTTCAAAGCAAAATGTAAGAGAATTTACTCGGCGACTTGTCGCTTAATACCGAGGCTTTGGAAGCGGCGGTTAATGAAATAAAGTGGTAGGAGTATAAAAAAGTTATAAGGTGAGGGAAAAGGACAGCGAGTAGTGGACAATATTAATTTAAAAAAAAGAAATGGAATCGTCTATCTTGGTATGGACATGTGATGAGGAGGGATGACACCCATGTGACTAAGAGAGTGATGAGCATGAATGTTGATGGATGGAGAGGAAGAGGAAGGCCAAAGAAAAGATGGATGGATTGTCTAAGGAATGATATGAAAGAAAAAGGAGTAAATGATACTGTGACGTCTGATAGGGGAGAATGGAAGAAGAAAACGTGTTGCGCCGACCCCAAGTAGAATGGGATATGGGCAGGAAGAAGAAGAAGAAGAATAGTGAGATCATCGTTTTAAAAGATAAACAGGATAATATAGCTGCAGAGTATGAAAAAATTGATCAAGATGGACACACAAAATCTATATTCATATAAAAATCAATTGCTGTTCGTTAGTCTCGCTAAAACTCGAGAACGGCTGGACCGGTTTGGCTAATTTTGATTTTGAATTATTTTTGGAATGTATAAAAGCAACAGTTTCGTTTTCCCATAAAAACTATTCCTACCAGTCAATGATTAGATGTTCGGCCCGTCGTTCAGAAATCAAATTCTGAGGCGGTACGAAGTTTAACGAGTCAGCTATTCGCCCATAAAGAGTTCCGTAGCAGCAAGTAACACAATAGAAAAGTTCTTGTAGTTGGTTGTAACTTTGAAAGGTAAATTGCGGTTTACGATTTATGACGTATTAAAAAAATAATTACTTAATCTCGTTCAAACCAATTTTCGCTGGAAATTTGCATGGTAATGTACATCATAGTATATTTTTTTTAGTCATTCTCTTATATTTTTACCAATTTGGAAGTGTCTCTCGCGCAAGCTGTTCAGTTTATAAAAAAATTATATTAGTAACCTCAATATCATTTTTAAAGACCTATCCGCAGATACCCCACAATTGGGTTTGGTGAAAATTTTTTTTAGTTTAAGTTCTAAGTATGGGGAACCCCCAAATTTATTTATTTTATTTTTTTGTGAAAACCCTAGTACGGTTTACATAAGACATCTACTTACCAAGTTTCAACAGGATTGCTCTTATACTTTCGAAAAAAACAGTGGCTGTGAGATACGGACGGACAGACAGGCAGACATGACGAATCTATAAGGGTTCCGTTTATTGCCATTTGGCTACAGAACCCTAAAACCATGCGTGTGCACTTGCCTGGCAACAAAAGTAATGTTTCTCCCTATTTCGATAGTGCATATTATAAAACATCGTTTTATAAAAAAGCAATTTGACTGTTTCACTGCTTATCAGTTGTCTCTAATGGTTCCAGACATCTTAATTACCGAAAGAAAATAACTTTGCAATTCAAATTGCCTACGTAAATATTTATAAGTTTTGTCTAGTTTAGGAACCTGTAGACTAGATTCAGAAAGTTATTTCTGAAAAGAATATTGAATAAATACGCGTAAAAAAAAACTGGTATTCTGACTCCAGTTAGAATGGAAGCTGAACCAAACAAAGTTGATAAAATATTTAATTACTTACTAATAACATATTAACATCACTAGAAGATCACAAAGGGTTCATCGTAGCTCTGTGGCCTTGTGGACAACAAGTAATAGGTAGCTCCCCGTCCGATGTACTACTATCTTAGCATGAAACCCTTAGCTTCTTCCAAAGATTCGGGCATTTGCATTTTTTTATTACTTCCTAACATAGTTACGTACGAACTATAAATTAAATATCATTGCAATATATTTAAGTCCTGTGCAAAAGAGATTTTAGACACTGCGACCATAAGACCAACGAAATATAACGTCGGAATATATTTCAATTTAACATTTATTTTTGACATCAATCGATTTATATTATCGGTGCATACTTTTCAACCTAAAAAGTGTTTATCATTATTTACGAGTACTAAATTAATCGCACCGGTATAGAAAAGATAAATGTAACTGATATTTTCAGTAATTCGTTTCAAATAAAAAACAAAAACCAGAATGATTCAAATTTAGTTCTTACATTTTGTTCAAAGTTACACGTTTTGCTTCATTAGAAAGTTTGATACAACATGTAGAATTTATACTCTCGAAAAAAGTAGCGTGAAATAAATTCTCACGATAGACAGGTTGTAAACTCTCCTTTTTTAATCACTTGTGAACTGAAAAAGCTTTTTTTTCCACTATGGATGCTGGGAAAGCTATTGCTTATTTTAAGAAAATCGAAAGGATTTTGAAGATGCTGACCATACTTAATCTTACGGCATATCAATGGCCTAAACCTACATGTGCTCCAGGTAAAATTCGTGAATGTAATTATGTCTTATTCACGCCCGCTGCTTAGCTCCTATTCGTGTTTGGAGCAGCCGCGGGGCAAACAAAGTAGGTACCAAATAGTTTTAGGTTATTTTTTATTTTATTTCTTTTTAAATCATTTTAACTCATTTTATTATTTGTGCTATGCCCTGTGTCTGTGACCAATAAATGTTATTTCTTTCTTTCTTTCTTCATTCGTCGTAGAGTGATGTGTCATAGCCAAATTGAAAAATTATTTTTGTGTCGGGTAGTCCATTTATTGAGGAAGACTTATATACGTCGATAAATAAATGGACTATCATCATCTGGCTAGCCTTTTCCCAACTTTATTGGGGTCGGCTTCCAGTCGAACCAGATGCAGCTGAATATCAGTATTTTACATGGAGCGACTGCCTATCGGACCTCCACAACCCAGTAACTAACAAAACATAGTGGTGTATACCCATGGTAAGACTGGTTCTCAGACTTTTAGAGCTTCTGACTAATAGTAACGACTGTCAAAGATCTAGAAATGACAGCCGGGACCAACGGCTTTACGTGCTTTCCGAGGCACGGAGGAAACTCGCTGTGACAGATGGTCACCCTGCCACAGACCAACCTCGGCAAGCACGGCTTAACCGTAGATCGGCCTGTGCGGCTGTAATTATTTAGCCGCGAGCTCCTCGATAAATGAAGTATCTGACACAAAAATAACTATTCAATTTAAACCAGTAGCTCCTGAGATTCGCGTTAAATAAAAAAAATAATGTGGCATTCGGAGACTGCCGCGGTCAAGCTATTTCATAACATTTATTGTTATTTTAAAAGAAAAAAATCGCGTACCGCGTATATTTAACGAGACTATAATTTATTTTATCTACTCAAATATCGTTAAATTCAAAATACAAAACTCAAAACGAGTTTATAACGACGTACTTTACACACAGTATATCGAAATGAAATTAAAAAATTAAATTATGACACTATTTCTCTAACAAAATAATTTTACAATAATTTTTTTTTTCATTACGATACAGATTACAGATCATAGATACATCCATTTGATTTTTTATCTGTGGCTGCGCGCGCTGTGGCCTATGCGCGGTGATAACGGGAATTTTGGCGGCATAATACTGTGTCAATCTTTATCTTTTATTTGATAAATTCGTGTTCAATGAAAGTAGATAAAGTAGTGTATGAAACTGTACATAACTAGGTATTATACACTCGTGTGATACTTTTAAAAAACTCGCTTCGCTCGTTTTTTAAACTCACACTCGTGTATAATACCCCTCATTATGTACCAGTTTCATAAACTACTATAAAATGTTTTTGGTGCACTACTGTAATAAAGAACTTCTTTGTAGTAGGAGAAATAAGTAGGTTTCATTGCGACTCCTTTTGTAGCTGGCCGTTTAGAATCAGTGAGAAAAAGAAAATTGTCTTTATGACATATATTTTTATAATTGCCGAAGTCTCCCGAACTGAAACAACGTTAGGCGATGCGTGGTGTCAGGTATTTTCCTTAGGTTTTTTCGTTAGGGTTTTGCGAATTTTTTTATTCAGTCGCCGCGTCGCGCCGCGCTCAGAGCCCGCGATACAAGCTATGCAATAGCTTAAAAACTTTTAAGTTTTATAATAATATTATAGATTACTAGCTGACCCGGCAAACGTTGTTTTGCCATATAAATAATTAAAAAAAAAATATGTGTGGACTACCCCTAACATTTAGGGGGATGAAAAATAGATGTTGGCCGATTCTCATAGATACCGGATAAGCACAAAAAATTTCATCAAAATCGGTCAAGCCGTTTCGGAGGAGTATGGCAACGAAAACTGTGACACGAGAATTTTATATATTAGATAAACTCTTTTATAATCCCCAGAACATAATATACAGGGTGATTGGAAGATGAGTGCAAAGCTTTGGAGCGAATATAGTGCAGATAATTTAGAACCATTTAAGCCATGATTGTCGTAAACAAAGTCTTACCAATTTTTTTAAATCTAATTTTTAAGTTTTATTTCGGAAATTTCCAAAATTTTATCTAAACTGCTTATTTATGGCCTAATTGAATGATAAATGAATTCATTTTTATTTTATTTAATTAAAGTAATGTGTAAGCAATCCAGCAAAACATGTTTTAGGTTTGTGTGTCATTAGACATTTGTTTTACAGACATTTAATGTTCAGGAAAAATGTAAAAGTTTATCAAAACTTTTTTTAAACCGTACTAAAGAAATAAACGGAGGGTGCTACTTTTGTTCAAACCTTTTTAAAGACATGCTTGATAATCTCACTTTCTTTTGAGGTATCGTTTACGCTGATATCTTACAAACTATTGAAATTAGGACCAACAAACCAATTCTAAAGAGAAATTTTAAATTTTAGGCAGCCTACCAAAAACAAAATTTTTGCTTAAAAGAATAATTCTCTGTCACCGTATGGGCTGGAATAATTACCAGAACGTTGATGGGGCCCCACTTCCTACCGGATCCTTTGAATGGTGAAAATTATTTGAAATTTCTGCAAATCGATTTACCATTGCTGATAGAGGAATCATGTGCCTCGATCTTCAAAAGAGACCGAACAGTATTTTTTCAACAAGACGGCTGCCCAGCACATTGGACCTTAAACGGTGTTCATTGCTTTCCTGACAGCTGGATCGGCAGGGATGGACCCATCCCTTGGCCCGCCTAGCTCACCATTTCTGACCCCGTTGGACTTTTTCGTGTGGGGCCGGGCCAAAGAACTGGTGTATACGAATGAATAAATAAATACTAGAGAAGAGAATTGATAGATAAAATTAATTCAGCGTTTGAAACAATGAAGCAGGAAATGATGTTGAAAATAACAACTACATACAAAAGTTAGAAGACGGAGCCGTGCTTGTATTAGAAATCACGGCCGTCATTTTGAACATGAAAAATAAATAATTTTGATTGTAATGTCTGTTTTGATTAGTCTTCTTAAAATTAAAAAAATCTCCCTCTAATTGGTTTGTAAGTCCTAATTACAATAATTGGTATGATAACCGCGTAAACGATACCTCAAAAGAAAGTGAGATTATCAAGCATGTCTTTAAAAAGGTTTGAACAAAAGAAGCACCCTTCGTTTTTTTATTATTATGGTTTAAAAAACGTATTGCCAAAAATTTAGATATTTTTCTTAACGTTAAATGTCTGTAAAGAAAATGTTTAAAGACACACAAGCCTAAAACATGTTTTGCTGGATGGCTTACACATTACTGTAATAAAATAAAATAAAAATGAATTCATTTATCATTCAATTTGGCCATAAATAAGCAGTTTACATAAAATTTTGGGAATTTCTGAAAAATAACTAAAAAATTATGTTAAAAAAAATTGGTAAGACTTCGTCTAAGACAATCATGGCTTAAATGGTTCTAAATTGTCTGTACTATCTTCACCTTAAAGCTTTGCACCCATCTTCCAATCACCCTGTATATATGATGAACAAATCTAGTAAAAGTAATTTCAAACAAATTCGTAAGTTGAAGAAAGTTTTGGTGACCCAGTTGTTACGGCACTTTTGGTTTCTCTGTGAAATTTAGTTCATTAGCACTGCTCTGGTGAATGAAAAATTTGAGAGAAAACAGGGATGTTCATTAAAAATGCGTTTACGTGGAACAGGCGTCAGCACATCAAGGAGCCCCAAACTACGTTTCTTTAAAACAGTTTAAACTTATAATTAATTTTAGATTAGGAAAATTTAACAAATAGGGCTAGGTCGATGTACCTCTCATAGCGAAGAAGCATGTATTCTAGGTGTGGGAATAATAATTATTATTAAAAACAGATGATTACGGTTGAAAGTGTCACTGTCAATCCAAGACAGTAAACTAATGGATTGAAAATCGTTTTTATTTCAGATGGATCAAAGTTTGATTTCATTATAGTGGGTGGTGGGACTGCGGGATGCCTCATAGCTAGTAGACTTGTAGAAATAAAAGCCAGAGTACTTATTGTAGAAGCTGGAACTTATCCACCCTTGGAATCTGATGTGAGTATTTAACAACAATAATAATATTATTATTATGATCTTTATAAAAAGTAAGAGTGCGAGTTGCATACAGTCAAGGCCTGTGACACACTTAACTCCCACAACATAGTGTTGAGTCCTTATTCATCGGTTGCTTGCATGTTCTTAGCCCCTTCGTTCATAATGTGATGTCAGTCACCGATGACATGCGATTTTTGTATCCATCATGCGTCTATCGCAAAACTAATCCATAGAGTAGCAGAGAGTTATTTTTTTTACCGGCAAAAACGCGTGCGACGCGCATCGTAAAGATGATTTTTGAGGAAAGAATATATCAGCTGCAATTGGGATTCGAACCCGCATCTTCTGCGCCTTACCAACTAGGCCATCGCAACTCACACTTGCAAGCAGAAATTGTCTATCAAAAAAAAAATCCATAGGAGTTCGAGGAACGCGTCCATGGATACCAAAGTTGTAAGGTATCGGAGGCTTATGCTCTGCATTTAACTCACGCGCATACAGTACTTACTAGAGAACTGTTAATAGACAATCTATCTCGGAGTTTAATCCGCATAATAAATCTCTTTTGAACTAAACAACTTTACAAGTGCATAGAGTCTAGTGCATCTAGTGCATCATCTAGAGCAATCTAGTTATTATAGATAACTAGCGGGCCCAGCAGACGTTGTCCTGCCCTGAAAATCGGTACAAAAATCCAGGTCCATGCAGCCTACCCTATCACACCTGCCTACCTACTTACCTACCCTACCAATCTGCCTACGTACCTATCAACCTACCTATCTACCTCCATACTTACTCTACCTACCCTACCCCTACATACTTACCTACCCTACTAACTTAACTACCTACCTACATACTTATTCTACCTACCCTACCCCTACATACTTACCTACTCTACCTACCTACCTACATAATTACTCTACCTATCCTACTTACTACTACATACTTATTCTACTTACCCTACCCCTACATACCTTCCTACCCTACCTCAACATACTTATCTACCCTACTTACCTACCTACCTACATACTTACTCTACCTACCCTACCCCCACATACTTACCTACCCTACTAACCTATCTACCTACCTCATACTTACTCTACCTACCTACCTCCCTACCTACATACTTGCCTACCTACATAAAAAAAGAGGATAAAAAGTATCCTATGTCCGTCTCCTGGGTCTAAGCTACCACACCAATTTTCAGCCAAATCGGTTCAGCCGTTTTTGAGTTATACGTATAAAATAGTGTAACTAACACAACTTTCTTATATAGGTATAATTACCGCCCGCATGCTCTAGCCTACGGTGGCTGGAGATTGTCTGACGATGTCCGTCACTGTAGGCGTCTACCACTGCAGCTGGGTTGGAGGGAGGACGGTATCCTCTCCCTCATGCGGCGCGCCTCCTCTTTCCATAGCATGACTGCTTCGCAGAAGGAGGCGACCGCTTCCCACTCCGTCTCGCATGGCCTCGACCAATGCCGGGCGCGAGAAGTCTCCGCCTGTCGCCGTCGTGAGGATACGGGGCGGTGCTCTGCCCAAGCGGAGCAGTCCTGCACCGAATGCTCTACCGTATCCTCCGGGTGATCCTCGCAGTGGTGACACCCAGGCGCTTTTTCGTCGTATGGTTGTATTTAATTTATGCAGTCCTAGTACATTTTTTGGGTATTCAGTATTCACCGAAATACTTTTTAGCATTGAAGATCGGTGGGCGCCGGGCGGCATGAACATTATTCTTCATGTTTTCCTAGTACTTTTTGTTCAGATCCCTTATTCAATTTCGGCACCAATACCTTCTTAGTGATCGTGTTACTACGTTTTATGTCACGTCTCACGGAAACAGGATAAAAATTTGATCGTCTTGGTGGCGGCATGGCATTGATAATTATGATAATATCGGCACAATAAGTTTAAAAACTCAATACAAACGCATCAACCGGTCAATTGATGTTTTGATTGATAAATTTTTCGTTTTGCTGTCATTCCATGTCAATTGCGTTTTATTATACCACGTTTTATGTCACGTCCTATGGAAACAGGATAAAACTAAACGAAATAAAAAAAGGTAAAAAGTATCCTATATGTTTCTCCTGATTCTAAGCTACCTCCCCACCAATTTTCAGCCAAATCGGTTCAGCCGTTCTTGAGTTATAAATAGTGTAACTAACACGACTTTCTTTTATATATATAGATAACTAGTTATTATTGATAAATAATTTCTCAATTTAGTGAAAGTGATAAATGACACAGAATTCATCACATTAGTTGTTGTGTATAATATCTGGCACGACTTAGTTAAAACGATAACTTACATTAGAATTAATCATATTAACTATATAGTTATTTGATATACTCGTAATATCTTGGATAACCTAATATTAAAACAGGTATAATAATAGGTGAAGACTAAAACTATGTGTAGCAATATTATGCAGTTTTTATTTTAAGGCGCGGTGTTATCTCAATATTCCCAAAAATTGGTTTCTTAGAACGTCGAGTATGACGTAATGTAATAAAAATAAGTAACGCGAAAAATACAGTGAACAGAGAAGGGTATAAAGAAGAATTTAAACCGAACAGAATAATAAATAAATAGTTTGATATTCCCAATAAAAAATTGGGAAGTTGTAGCACAAAAATAAACTTTGACGTTGAAGATCTCTGTATTTCCAGCGATAACAACAGTTTTTTTTTTTAAGAATTTAGTAGGTTTTCCATTTTTTTAAAACTTTAACCAAACCATTATTTAATTTTATGTCTATATTTTAAATAATTTAAAGAAAAGCAGTAAAATAAATGCTCATTCGCAGCTTACGTCACATTTCAACACAAATATCATTTTTAAATTTTCAATCTTATTGACGCTCCATAGTGGTGACAATAGTTTACGCGGTCATAAGCGATTAAAATCGTAGTCAGTCCGCGCCTTAAGTTTTCAATTTGTAAAATCTTTACTATCGCCTATTATGGCAGTGATTTTGTAAAATGCAACCGAAAGAGCTGGCGGGAAGTGGAGCAGGATTGGTCTGTTTTAAAACCAGGCGCGGAAGTGCGCAAAAAAATTGTTAGATTCAATGAAATGCCGTCAGATGGAAGACTCTTGTCGAGACCCATCTTTGGGTGGGTCATCAAATTTAAGCAACTCTTGCCAAGGTCTGTCTTTGGATGGGTGGGAAAGGTTAAGTAACGCTTGTCGAGGTCTATTCTTGGATGGGTCACCAAAGTTAAGCAACTCTTGCCGTGGTCCGTCTTTGGATGAGTGTGCGACGATAAGCAACGCTTATAAAGGCAAAGGCTAAGGAAGTTACACATCATATGCAACTACTGTGAGGCTCGCTGGCGTTAGATAGGCTCACGTATGATGGTGGTCATAACCACCATCTAGCTTGATGCAATGCAATGAGGTAGTCGATGGTGTAGCATTTTTTATTTATTTAAACATTCATGATTTTGTAATTGTATTTTTAATAAATACTTCAGTTGAAAATAAAATTTCGACTTAAGCAGGGTCGACAAAGCTTCTATTTCTGTTTGCAGGGTTTACGGAAACCTAACCAAACCGAACCTCGGGGTGTCCATGTCGTCAATCGTCTTCATCTGGTTCAAAAGCACAAACATTTTAAAAACCGTCAGTTAAAATTCTCAATATCCTTAAAACTAAATTATCCATTTCGGGGTGCCCCAAGCTCCTTTGGTTTCACGGTGAAATTGAAAACATTCAAATATGTATATTTGAGTGATTATGCAGACTTTACATAATGTGGCGTCAGCTAGTCGAACCGTTTTTATTACTTTATCTAACATCGACCAGCTATTATGAGTAATAACTAGTCAAAGTGAATAATTTATCACTTTCATTAGTCAGTTTAGTGATTATACATAATTACTAGTTATTATGCACAATAACGGGTTAACCACTTTGACTGTAACATTACACATTTTACTAGATTTAGTTTAGTGAAATGACATAAATATCTCTGACTTTATTATCTTCGTATTTTGTCATAATTATCACTAGAAACTTTTAGCAAGATGACGTAATAAACACGACTATTTCACACTTCCGGGATTTCGTGATATCCCTAGGGATTTCATGAAATCCCCGATTTCCTCACTTCCCTTCGACATTATATATTTTGTGACCAGCAAAGATGTGTGGTATACTAATTCCACCTCTTTTTTTTTCAGATGGCTGGTTTATTTCCATTTATGAGGCATTCAAAATATGATTGGAACTTTACTTCAAGTGGTCAAAGTATGAACGCAGAGTCTCATACAAAAAATGTCTATCACATGACGCAAGGTAAAGTGTTGGGTGGTTCTGGTTCTTTGAATTACGGATGCTATGTACGAGGATACCCACATGATTATAATACGTGGGCAGACATTACCAAAGATCCATCTTGGTGCTGGGAATCAGTCTTACCATTATTCCGCAAAAACGAAAAGCTCATTGATGAAAGAATCCTTGAATCTAACGAAACACACTATTACGGTACCAAAGGAAAAATTCTAATACAGAAAGAGTATTATAAAAGGAACAGAGACTTTTTTAATGCTCTCGAAGAAATTGGTTACGAATATCATCTAGATATAAACCCAGATCACCCACTAGGATTTACTAATATTATGTTTAATATAGGCCGTGAAGAGCGTCAAAGTACGGCAAATAAATTCTTGAGTCCTCTTAAAGATAAAAAGAATTTACACCTTATGTTGAACACATTAGCAACCAAAATTCTATTTGATGATAATAAGAATGCTATTGGAGTAGAAGTTCTAACTGAAGATAATAGAAAAATGAAGTTTTATGCAAATAAAGAAGTGATAGTAACAGCTGGAACTATTAAATCACCGCAGCTCCTAATGCTGTCAGGAATTGGTCCAAAAGATCATTTACACGACAAAGGTATCAAAGTGATATCTAACCTGCCTGTGGGAAAGAATTTTCAAGACCATGTGAACTCTATTCTCATTTATAAAATGACAAAGGCGTCTCTTGCAAGTAATATTGGGAATCCTAATGAATACCCCTATGTTATATTTGATGGCTATGTGGCCTTGAACAAGTCACAAAGCTATCCCGATTATGGAACGATCTGCGTTCATTTTGGTGAAAGTTTAACATTTTTGGGATTATGTGCGTTTTTCTTCAAATATGACCAAACATTTTGTAACAGGTTAAGTAAGGGTCTTGATAACAAAGAAGTGTTCATGGTCTTTATCACATACCTCAACCCAGAATCCAGAGGAGAGATTCTACTGCAGAGCAGTGATCCAAATGACTATCCTCTAATCTATCCTGGTTATTATAACAACAAAATAGACATAGAGAAGCATGCATGTTATTTGGTAGATTTCAATCGTGTTGTGGATTCGACTTATTTTAGAAAAGTAGAAGCTAAATTGGTTGATCCAAAAATTAAGGAATGTGATGGACTTAAGAGAGGGACTATGGAATACTGGAGATGTCATGCAGTTGGAACATCAGACACAGCACATTATTTTGTTGGTACCTGTGCCATGGGAACGGTGGTGGATTCAAAGTTAAGAGTCTATGGAGTGAAGAAGTTGCGAGTCGCTGATGCCAGTGTGATGCCGGAAAATGCACGGGCATTATCTCAAGCCACAGTTATGATGATAGCACGAAAGGCTTCTGATATGATTATTAAAGAACACGGTTTGAAATTAAAAAAAAAGTAAGAAAACAAAATAATTAAAATAAAAATCATGCTTTATTGTTAAACGCATAACCGTTCAGTTTTCAGTGAATACAATGTTTTTTTTATGAATTGCACCAGGAACTAAATTATCAGTCGAGTTTAAAACAATGTTTGTCATTTGCACTTATTGAGATGGATTTACAATAAATTCCGTTTTTTTTTAAACACGCACTTTTTTATTTGTCATATAAAATTGCTATTTCAATCACAAATGCCAAATCAAGTTTAAAAAAATACTTCAAATGTAGTCTTCTACATAAATTGTTTTTGCATTTTTGTTTTATGTTATCTATTTCATTTTATAATATTTTATCTTATGACACATTGTTTTAATATCTCCTTAGTTTCAAACTCTAAAGTAATAGCTTAAACTACACAGTTCACGGATTACCTTATTATTAATTTGGAATTCATACACATCCCAAAATTCTATCAAACACAATAAACACTAATCATTCAATGCATTCACTGAAGTTAATATACAAGTTTATTTCATTCTTGTTCTCCCATCTAAATCAACAGAATCCTGCTACTGTCCAACATGTTATAATAGAGAACAATACGAAATTTCCGGTCTATTGGTGGGAAATAACAAAAGCAGGACATTTGCGGGAATAACCTGCGTTTGTTCATTGATAGCTTTTGTATTATTACTGTTAACTTTCGAATAAACATAAATTAACACACCTGTGCCTTACGTATAATAGAAGAGCTTCATACAGAGTTAAAGCGACATCCATGAACAGAATTCCCTTTTTGATCCGTTAAAAATTTTTGTCGTCGCCCAGTGATCGAAATTAGAACATTTTTATTAAAATTTTAGTTTAAACAAAAACTGTGCCCACATTATACACCGTGCCTTTTTAGTCGTCTTACAACGGCAGCCCAGTTCATGTATCCAATAACTAGAACACGTTTATAATAAAAAATTAAAGAGATTTGAAAAAATTTAAAATCAAATTTTAATTCCTTATTATGACGCAAGGCGTAGTTAGAAAAACCCTTGTCTCATAGAAAATGGAGATGGAATGATCTACCCGACTATTGCGCTGGGTAGGCATACTCTACAGCTTGATACGTAAACATTTTAACAGGATGTTTCATATTTCTAATGTGCCTATTTATTAATAATAAAAAATATTATTATCGATTACACAAAAAAAAAACTCGCCTTATTTTAGGTCAGATACATTAAGTGGACCACTTTTGTAAGACGACTAAAAAGTCACGGTGTATAATACTCGTATTATGTTGTTTTATTGCGTAAAAAATTAATAGATAATGCGATAGCAGCAATTGCGGTCGATTTGCTGTCATATAGAAAAATTACCTTGACTTCTCCCAAGTTCTATCATCTGATCCTGACTTGATGTCAATGAGATGAACTGTGAAGTTATACCCCTTCAAACAAAAGAAGAATTTTCCAAATCGGTCCTGTGTCATCTAGAAATTAGGGAACATACATAAAAAAATAGTTATTTTTCCGAAGTCAGTGACAAAAAGTCAAAGGCATAAGAAACGTAACCGTCTTTCAATAATCATTTTTCATTCAAAAGTTATTTTACACTTTTACGTGTTTTTAAGAAGTCGGTTTTTGGAAGTCCGTTTAAAATTTGCAGTTTTCTGCCCTTTTTCATGCCTTCATATTCCTCCGTCCGCGTAATTTTCGTACAAAGGTAAACACGATTTTTGCTTCACGAATAATTTTATTACAGTTACCTACTAATTTACCTGTTTACTTGCAACACGTTTTCAATATGTGGAATATTTATTGTTCATATTATGCAATGTTTTTCAATTAAGTTAGTATTTTATGAAATGTAATTAGTTTAAAACAAGCCGTAGTGGAATTTTCAAGGTATTTCAATTTGGACTCCACTGGAATGAACGATATTGTTGAATATTTTTCCTTTATTAATCCAGAGGTCTGTTTTGGAATGCTGTTTATTAGAAATTGCTGTATTGCTCATCGTAAATACTTCTACTATTTTGTCAAATCGGGGATCTGGAATAATTTGCGGAGAGGGGCCATCTGAATTGTATTTTTTTCTTACACGTTCTTATTCATATATATTTTTTTATTTAGATGGCTTTTAGCCGCTCAAACCAACTTGACAATTTTGTAAAAAAAACACGATCAGTTTCAACTATTTCAGTTATAATTAATTTAAACAATAATTTCGTATTCCACTGTAAAATATCACGATCAAATTTAATTTATCTCTGACGGATCAAAACGTAAACAAGAAACATAATAATGTAATACAAATCCGTCACAAAATCTTAGATAACTCATCATTTAGAATTCAGAGTGATCCGTGAAATATCAAAGATCGTTTTACTCAGAGACTTAAGGACGTCATTCATAGCTTTTCCCCTAACAAGCAAAAACAAGCGACATTCTACGAATTGCGGATTGCGTTAAAGCTGACACAATTAACAGAATATCTTGTAATTGCTTTGCTACGGACAACAAAGCGTAGATAAGACCTAAAAACACTAAGACGACCGCCTTTGTTCTTTAAAAACACAATAACATTACATCGAAAAGAATGAAAAATTCGACCTTACTGGGCCTGACTGCGACGGCCTAGTTCGTAAAATGTCTGGTATACTGAATCAGGTCTTAGGTCTTGCTCGCAATAGAATTTATCTTTCCACAATCAGAGCTTTAAAATTCGTGACATAAGCGTCAATGCGTATAAAGAAGAAGGGTCACAGTCCATACAAAATTTACCCAGCCCCGGCGCTAGTGAAATGTATCTCAGGTTTTTCGCCAGTCTTCCTCGATAATTAGACTATCCAAGAATATTTTTTCAATTGGAACCTGGGTTTCCTGAGATTAGCGACTTCAACCAAACAAACAAACTCTTCAGCTTTATAATACGAGTAATTAGTATAAAGGTTATTTATTTTGTGTCGGATATTCCATTTATCGAGGAAGACTGTAAGCTATATAACATTATGCTACGACACAGAATACTTAATAGTACTACGTACAGAAACGTCACTTCTGTTACAATATTTTTTTCTGGTCCTGGCACAGGTTGATATTTCGCGGCTGCGTTTATATAAAAATAAAACATATACCTGCATTCATTGGCGTAACATTCCTTTGAATCGTTGGTTTCGCTTCTCAGCATTGGGTCTCTTTTCTAAAACCTTTTAAACTGTTTCACAATATTCATTGGTTCCAAAACATAGGGAGGGTTACTTGTTTACTTTCCACATGACAGATAGGTCACACGTCAGTTTTGACAGGTTAAGGCGCCATCTGGTGATCGCCGATTAACTATTATAAAATAATCGATATTAAAGCATATTGTTCAAAAACCTATTAAATAATATCGTTTGACCCATTCTTTAATAATTCTCAGTTTTTAGTAAAAGTAATTAATAATAAAATAAAATATCCGTAAACGGAAATGATTTGGTTTTTTCAATATGGACTTTTTTCTCGAACATTCCTTAGCCGCGTCACATTTTTAATCTGTGAACGTTGGCGTATTTTGTCTCTGATAATTGTGTTGACAGGTTATGATTTTGTTTTTACCCAAATTATAAATAGGACCATTACCCCAATAAAAGCTGTTATTGAATCAATAATTGGAAGAGAACGATAATGGAGAATGGAATAGTATTGGATATCGTTGTGTATAATGTGTTGCCGACTTTTAGAAGTGTCGTTGGACAGTTTTAAGGTGAATTTGTGGTGCTGTGGTGTTTCTTCTTGTTGACCGGGTAATCAATAATCTCCTTGGAAATCGGGGAAAGTGGCTTGTGATGGGCACCCGAACTCCAGCTTGATATCCGGTGCAGGACATTCGTGGTCGGGAGAGGAAGCGTCGCGTCATTCGCCTCTGAACACGCCGAAGTGAATCACAAGTTCTGGTTCCCAGTTGTAAAGGTGAGGATTTTTGAGGAGTTGGCGTTGGGTTGTGCACCCTCCTCCGGGGTGTGGGTTGTTTAGAGAATATTGTGATAATTCGAACGATTATTTCAGGATTCTTAATTGCGCATTCCTGGGTTGTGGCTTCGACCAGCGACCGGCTTTTCCACCTCATCCATAGCCGCCGAGGTGTCTTTCTCCTGAGCTAATTGTGAGTATTAAACCTAGCTAATCACTATAGATAGGCCGTAGGAGTTTTCTCAGTGTTTGCCCCAGTGTTAAATTATTGTTTATTCATGGACCCCGTAGTGACGTGGCGGACGCCACGCAGGAACGGCATTTGAATGGAAAACCGGTTGTCCGTTAGATCCGGGCTGATTGATTTCTCCACTCGGTCCCATTGGGGAAAGCAAATTAGTTTCACCTATATTATTGGGTCTCCGTATTGTCGATTGCAGGACAGGCCCAGAGAAGCTCGTTCCGCCGCTGGGAACCAGAAGGGTGTCTGGAGCCCAGACGCGGAACCCGTTCCTGGAGCACGCCTGAAGCTTCCTGCGGGGAAGGCTGCACGGCTGGCGGAGCCCGCCCGGCTATCGCGCCGTGCGAGACGGTTTTTTTTTTACCTCTTAACTTTTATTTTTTATCTTAGTACGGTTTCGGTGGAAACCGGACCTCATAAAACCGGTTTATTTTGTACCCGGTTTTAATGTCGGTACTTAACCGCATTTTACTGTGAGGGTCTTGGGCTCGTTCTACCTTCATCCGGAAGCATTGTGGACATCTTCAGCACCAGGATCCGGGACTCTCCAAGTCCCTGGCGCCCAATAACTAAACTAATATAATAGATACATAATAACTGGAAGGTTCGGTTAATTTAACACTTAATTTTATTTTTTACTTGATCGTAACGTTTCCTCGGAACAGTACTCGGGTATCTCCAACTCCCCACGCCCCAGCTCTTTCTGTTGAAGTTTAAACTGGCTAGCTAGGTTTAAATATTATTAATAGCTAGAGGGATTTACATTTAATAATTATGTAGGTAATAATATTCATTCTGGAACTAAGTGTCAATAATTAATGTCGCATGGAAGTCAATCTATTTATCATTAAACAGTGTTTGAATTTAATGTGTTGTTTCCTTTTAGCTTGATCCTTAACCCATAGGGAGAAAATATCTTATGTAACACTTCACAAAAACAAACAAATGTAAAATCTAAGCTCGAGAGAATAAAGTACATTTTAACCAAAAATATATACGGAGCGCGTGTGAACGGGCGGCGGGAGGCAGCCCACTGCAGGCCTGGCGCACTCCGCGGTGTAGGTATGAAACTGAAAGCACGGAGGAGGAAGCAGCGGGTAAAACCTTGGGGAACAGCTCCTAATTTTAACACTATCTTAACACTTACTTTAAGCAATTTATCTGAGTTAGCCACTGAAATTGAAAATAAAAAGAAGTCTGTTATTTAATGTACATAAATAAGGAAAAAGCTGAGATACAATTCATCTACTCGGTTTTGGTAATTCACCTGCCGGGGCTGGGTTCTCTGATGACCCTTCTTCTTTTGAAAACATTACATCACCTTTGTAATTTCTGAACGGTTCAATAGAGGTTCACTTTTAGGATACATTCACGACATTTTATCAGCTGTATGTAACTCCTAATAATAAGCAATCAACTAGGCCCAATCTTAAACATGGCACACTACTTTCTTAATCTGGCTGCTGGGAATCGAATTCAACACCTCATGTTTGGCAGTCAACTACTACAAAATCCTTTGTTGTAAAGCTAATATACGAGTATTTCATGCTTTGTTCAATCGCTTGTTATTTATACTTTGTTTTCCCGGGATGTATTCCCAACAGTATCGATACTTTTATTGATACCGCTTGAAGGCATACATAACTTGTGCATTGGGGTGGAAGTAGTGACCGGACTAACCTAGAAACGTTGAAGAAATACGCTTTCAGTTCGATTCGATTAAATTTTTATTGATGTGACAGTTTTTACGATTTGATATTATTTCTAGAAGTTACAATGAAATTATACTTTCGATTTTTAGTTGCTGAAAACCTTGAAGAATAATTTATATCATAAGAAGAATAATTACCTTCGTACATTAGTTATTGTGTCGAAAAAATATTATTTCAAACGAGACTGCACAAAACAACGATGAGATCCAAATAAAACTTATCTTACTACTTCGAAAAATAAGATTGCAGCACTTAAATAAAATTAACTTAATATTTCAGTTAACTTTTAAAAATAAATCAGAAAGTGCTTCAAAAAGGTAATTAGTCCATCACATTTAAAATAAAGGGTTCAATTTACCCTATTAATTTCCTCTAAACCTAATCCACATTTCGACGTCCCATGACCAAAGACCCTCTTAATTTAATAATCCAAACAAACTTGTTTTCGCAAATTAAAATAAACGTTAAAGGGGCACTTTTAATTAAGAACCGTAGCGAGTGAGATATTAAAATTCACTTCGAAATTGTGTTAAAGACTGATCGACGAACACGAAAAACAATGGAGGGGACCGAACACTAAAGCAATTTGTGCCTTGATTAAAATTTATTTGTTTGCATACTCTATTTTTGTCGCCGAGATTTCCAATGAACGCCTACTTGCGTAGTTTAAAAAGCAATAAAAGAAGGAATGTTCTAAAGAAGCAGGATTTAATTAAAATCACTGGTTATGTTCGGACACGCCTTGAATGTCTGCTGTTTAAGGAATTTTAGTGATGAATGAATTTAGCGATTTTTGGCGCTGTAGTGGAATTGATAGGTGGTCAGTTTTAGATCTTTGACAGTCGTTACTACTTATTAGTCAGAAGCTCTAAAAGTCTGACAATCAGTCTTATTATGGGGTATCGTATTAAGGTGCGAACATATTATCTGACGCGTCCGTCAGCCGCGGCTGAGGGACGCGGCTTATTAAAATCTAGCCAGTACATTGAATACTACACTGTGCAAACTATCGGTCGTAAGACGCGGACGTGACCTTGAGTCGCCCTTGAGCGCTCGGACGTCCGAACAGAATCTGGCTGGCTGGATGTTTGTGTTCCGTGCACACTGCTAAGCCGCGTCCCTCAGCCGCGGCTGACGGACGCGTCCGATAATATGTTCGCAGCTTTACCCAGTAACTTTGTTATGGAGGTCCGATAGGCAGTCGCTGCATGCAAAATACTGATATTCAGCTGCATCTGGTTCGACTGGAAGCCAATCATAATATAGTTAGGAAAAGGCGAGGCTATGATAAGAAGTAAGAAGTATGGAATTGATAGAAAAGCGACTCCATAATATTGTATGCTAAAAATACAAAGAAATAGTAAAATTAATGTAAAAGTGATATTATTAAAAGCTAGATGTATCGGTAGAAAGACGTGTTACTTTATCACGCAAAAACTACTCAACTGATTTGGATGAGAACAATCAAACCCACTAGGTGGGCAGACGATCTTATGAAGGCCACAGGATCACGCTGGATGCAGGCCGCTCACAACCGGTCCTATTGGAAGTCTAAAGGGGAGGCCTATGTTCAGCAGTGGACGTCTTACGGCTGATATGATGATGATGATGATGAATCACACAAATAGTGTGAAACTTTTTGACTAGTATGACACTAAGGAAAAATTGAAAAATTTAACGAGAGGGCCAAGCTGCATGCAGGTACTAATACCTAATAACTTCTAAATGTTGCAAATAACTGTCAAATCTTTCGCAGCTTATTACAAATTCAGTGTTACAATGCTAACTTTTGCAATTAAAACCAATATTTTAATGCAGTGTTAAACAATTTCGTGTTGTTGGAAAATTAATCAAAATAACTTTCAGAATGCACACTATAAAGGAAGATTAGTAACAGCCATTAATCATTATTGTATCAACAGAAGTCAGGCAGTCTGACCACAATTGTGAATTCAGAAAGCCAGTAGATGACTTGAAAGCAAGTTATTTAATTAATTCAGAAGTGGGTCGCTCGATGGAAAGGTAACTTAATATTGAAGGATTGTAAAATGAATATTATTTTATACATTTTAAAATTGCTGTCTTTACATGGAAGATGTTTAAGAAAAACTATTCTTTGGAGTGGAGTCTTTACTTATCTTCTACAGAATCTGTTTTCTTTCATTTAGTTTACTTTTTCACGGTCGAATTGTATTAATATAAAAACGAAAACAACAAATAAAAGACGGTACCAAGTAATTGAACAAACACCGGAAAAACATCTTTCAATAGATAAAAAACGGTATTTTAATCCACCAAAACCGGTTTTATATAAATAACGACCACCTTAATAGGTATCTTAAAACATAAAAATTGAAAAAGAAATGTTTGAACTAACAAATGTTCGCAATTTTCCACAAATGGTTGGTATTCTATCTTACAGGCGTCTATAAAAACGTACTGGATTACAAATATTAAAAGCAGTCGTTAAGGGATAAAAGCCTTTATGGGTGTATAAGTAGGGCTCATATATAAGGGCTGTTTTGGCTTAACAAAGTGTAGATCGTGAAACTGATAAGTGAAAGTGGAAGAAACAACAACGGTTTACCTTTTCGCCTTTTTATAGGATTAGGTAGAGATGTACCAAAAGCTACATAATATCATTAAGCTATAAGGTAATACGCCCTACGCCCCTGTTAGCGTATAACATGGCCAAGGCCAAGCGCCATGTTTTAGGTACGCCAACAGCGGCCACCTTCGCGTGTGGTGTCGGGTAGTTAGTTTGAATGCTAGAAGAACGGGTCATTTTCCAACTAGGGCGTATTATCTAGTTTTTCCCTACTCCCGAAGTTTAATTGCTTTTACACTTTTGTATAAAAGTACAACCACATTTTGACAATCCCCTTTATATTAAACTCATTTAAAATACCTAGAATTATTTTTCTTACCGACAATTAGCCTCTAATTAAAGGACCATCGTAAAATATGGGATAAGTTTGTAGGTTGTAAGTTCAAAACTGAACAGGCACTTAACTATGGATGAGCGTATTGCCATCAACCGGACACATATCAGAATTTAGTTGAAATTAAAGAATTTCTAAAACAAAAACTAAACACACCAATTGTCCAAATGTCCAACCTGCTAGTCGAACTTACGCAGTAGAGCTTGCGATCACTAATGCCTGAATCCAATCCAAATAAGAAGAAGAAGGCTACTTCTGATTTGCCATCTTAAATCGGATAAAAAAAGTCGGTCGGTTTTATTGGTTATAGACAAACTGCGAATTAGACCAACTGCGATTTGGACCAAACACGAATTAGATCAACCTTGAATTAGACCAATCGCGAATACGGTAAATTGGACCAATCGTGCCTCAAGGGTCGAACCGAAGATAACAGTCGGATTGATTATCAACTTCCAGCGTTAGCCAATCAGACAGTCAACAAAACAAATGAAAGAAAACATGGCGACTGATCACAATATGGCGGTAAAATAAAAAAGGAGGAACTTTGATGATCAATCTCTGTCTGCCCGCAATCTGAATGACATGGGGTGATACATCACCAGTTGCACCCTTGTTTACGGGAACAGATTCCCACATAAACATATACGGGGTAAAATATCTCACGTCTTTGTTCCGAGTAAGACGAATTGGAGTTTTATCACGGCGTATTATTTTTGTCGCAGTGATAATATCTTGTGCTTTGGGAAAAGGGAGACTGGGCAAAGTGACGTCCTATCAGTGATAAGGATGATGGAAATGTCAAAAATGTATTGGGGTGACATAGGCTAACGAAATCTTTGCTATGGTAAGGCTGCCAGTCCATAGGAGCGGAATGAGATTGCGGAGCGGAGAAAAAGAAAAATATTAATCAATAGGATTGCACTAAATCTCCGTTTCTCTTCAGTGGTGAAACAGAATATTTGACTGAACAAATCTAAAAATCCATTAGTTAATACGTCAACCAATTCTGTAGAGCGTGCCCGCCTGCTGGCTGTGGGCGCATGGGAGTCGGGTCTATGGCTTCAGGCACTACCGTTACCCAACATAGGTACCACGCTGGGTGACGAAACCTTCCGGATCGCTACATCCGAATCCTGTCATACAGAAAAAAAAACTAGCTGGCGGAATAATTCGCTTTGTAATTTACTGATACTGTCAACATGTCTAAGTATTCTTTTATTGTAATATTTCTCAGTTTCTCTGCTCCGCAGCCTCGCTACGCTTCTGCGGTAGGCAGGTACTTGTTGAAAGTAACTATGAAAATGCGAAACGTTGATAAAGCAAGTGTCTGTTAAGCCTCCTGCAGACACACGCGATTAATCGCGCGGGGCGACATGTCGCGGTCCATTCGCAGTATTTTTAGTGTGGAAATTAGCTTGGCTCGTTGTCGCAGCGCGATTAATCGCGTGTGTCTGCAGGAGGCTTTATCTTGGCTTTCAAATTGTAAAAGAGGAACTTTCATTGTTTCTAGATATTATTTTTTGAGATAACTATATTAAAACTAATTTGTTTGTGTATGTGAGTTTATAATTATGTTTGTTGTACCCACGATTCAGGAGAAATTCCAAGTGTGGCGCAACGTTTAAAAAAAAAACTGACGTATACTTAAAACTGTAATCAAAGTTGACATTATCCAAACCTACTTTTCTTTACATTATGTTCTTTGATTTAAATCGAAATTCCATTTTCAGGTCGTAAAAATACGTTGACTTCGTTCAATAATGCGCTCTGAAAATTAAAAAAAAAGTGTTTACGTATTTTAAACAGTAAAATTAATCTGTCAATACTTACCAAAATCATGACGGTTCATCAGCCTGGAAATACCTGCAAAAATGAAAGAGAGTCAGTTTTGATCTTATCTATATAGTTAACGTAGTCTTCTTCTTCTACTATATAAAAATAAGTCGGGTTTTCCTTCCTGACGCTATAACTCCAGAACGCACGAACCTATTTCCACGGTTTTGCATTCGTTGGAAAGGTCTCGGGCTCCGTGAGGTTTATAGCAAAGAAAATGATCTTTTAATCACCAAACGAAATGTTACATAAAACGAAGCCATCTGGTGGCGAAACGGAGTTCGCCGGGTTTGCTAGTAGGTTATAAATTAACCAAACAAATAACAAATAAATATGTCAGACAGAATTTTAATCACAGCGATTGGTCTCAATAGAAACCTATAAACTACTGGCTTCCGCCCACGGCTTTGCTCTCATGAAGTTCAGTAACTATCGTACAGGAACCTCATATAAGGATAAAAATTCACACAGAGCGCGCAGCATCGCCAGGCACTTGCTGCGCGAGGAAACTGACAAGCGAGGCTGCTCACTCTGTGTGGACGCGTCTATTGTTTTTCGATCGAGGCACGAAACAATATACGCGAGAAAAACAAAAGCCGACACTGGATGGCTCGGGCGCTCGGTCGCTCGACCGCGGCAGCGCTGTCACTTGCCTCGCCCGAGACACGTCCACCAACCGAGCTGCTTCGCGCGGAAAATGCCTCGCAAGGCTGCGCGCTCTGTGGGGACGCACCTATTCAAATGTCTTTGGTAGTTTTGTGTGAAAGTAGATCCCCACCCACCACCACCACCATCCAAACGTTCACATTTTTTTTCGCAGCATGATTTCCGGCAACCGTAGGCCCGGACGGCGAGTACTGGGACGGTGCGTCTTGTTCCACGCGCGCCTCAAGGAGCTGTCAGGAAACTGATGAGGCCCCTTTAGAGGGCCAAAGCCTGCCGGGGTTACGGGACTAACGAGTAACCGTGATCCCGGAACGTAAAGGGCTATTAAAGGACACCGTGGATTTTAGTCAGTACAAGTCTGACCGTCCCTCCCGCCCTGCCCTGGGTGGGAGGACTCATTCAATGATTTAACCACGTAAAAAAAACCTTTCACAACCATGTATGGAAACCATTGAAATATAAGGAAAACAATCATGCTACCTCAACATTTACTCATTCAAATGGAATGTAAACCGTCCTTAACACGGCTTAAATGCTATCCGAGACACGGAGGTCATCACCAAGTTCCCAATCCCCAAAATCCCAATAACAACTCAAATCAGAGAAAATTGAGCCTAATCTAGGTCAGATAATTATGACAGATAAAATTGACGATGGAGTTATGAGAGATGAGATAGGAAGTTACCCAATAGAGGTCTTTTCACTGTAACATTTGAAAAACGGTGTATTTTTAAACAAAATTCAGCCTTTTTAGACTGTCAAAATCACCAAAATGAGTCGTATCATAGCCCCCTTGTGTAAAACGGAATCGACTGTCAGACTTACTGACTAAAATCAGTCTTTCAAGTCCATCCAGTCCTTTTAAGTCAGTCCCAGGACCCAGATAATGTAAGCCTAATGCAGTGGACAATTGGACATGCTTGTAAACAATAAATGAACGGGGAAATTGCATAAATAATTATATAGTTACTTTTGTATTCAAAGCTCATAAATTGATTAAAGGCTCAATCCAACATTTAATAATATACCAATGAAACACCGCATGTGATTATTAAAATAAACTCATCCGATTTCACATCAGATTTTATTTAATCCCCAATTCGAAATTATATTACGGAATTAGGTACCGCTCTCACTGCGGGCGATTAGCGAGTAGTGAGTAGGACTACCAAAAACGAGTTTGCGATTAGGCAGCGAAAACGCAAGTGCGCGACGGCGAAAAACGATTACTCAATGTTTTGCGTTTGTATTGAAACTTAAACACGACCGTAATACTTTGAGTTAATTTTAATCGTATGTACACACTAATGATAATGTCACAGTTGGCAACCTGTTAAACAACAGACAGGTAAATAGTTAAAAAATCAACTACGTTTTTTGTTTGTTTTAAAACATGCACCTTTTTCTAATCCACTCCCGACCTCGGCAGAATAGGACTGTCTCTGCCAATATTTTTTTTAAACTTTGCCCCACACTAGGAATGTCTCCTGTGTCGTGGGTACGTTTACAAACATATAAACTCACATAAACAAACGTCCAGACCCGGAACTACTAGGTACTTGTAGATCATACAAATATTTGCTCCGTGCGGGAATCGAACCCACGACACCCAGCGCAGCAGTCCAATCGCTCAGCCACTGCGCTAAACGTGCCGTCGTAAAATAAAACCGTACCGTCGATAAATAAAAAAATAGAAGAGAATTGAATCAACTATCGCGCACCACGTCCAGGCAGGGATCTGTAATCGGGATTAATTCACGCACGAGAAAATATTTGTTAGGTAATCGCTTTCTCCTCAGCGCACAACGGGACAGGTGCCTTAGCGGGTTACAAAATTGATAATGATAAGCTCTATTCCTCAGGCTCATTTGACATAGCAATTATGTGAATTTGGTTCCGGTAGTTTGGTGTAAATTATGTTAGTCCTTTATGATTACAAGATTACGATTAAGTGGGTAATCAAGTTGGAGGTAATGTTAGGTTAAGCGTGTTAGGATAGATTGAAGTACCTAGAGATAATTTTGAAGTTAGTGGTGAAGTAATCTGGGGAAGTTTTTTTTGGTCATTTTCAGAAATACTTCGGTAACTTTAATATATAATATTATTTTGGTTTTTATTTTCATATTTTTTAATGCCTGTTAGATCATTTTCGTGTAAAGATTATTTCATACAACGGAAAGAAAAATTGGAACAGCGAAAGTCCAAAATAAGCTCTACAAAATTGTTGCCTGAATGCAATAAAAATGCTACATATATTTAATTTTCATTTATTCAGCTCACTTTTTTTTAGGTCAGGTCAGGAGTGTATTTTATTTTCTAAATTATTATTTTCTTTTATTTATTTATTTACACTTCTACGTACAAATGCGGTACATAAGGCGGACTTAATGCCGCAAGGCATTATCTGCCAGTCAACCTTTGGCTCAAAAGGAGAAACAGTTGGAATAGGTACAACAACACTCATGAAACAATTACAACTACTACATCTAACTATAGCTATTTAATAATATACTAATACATATGAAAATATATACCAACTTATATGTATTCTATTATACAGGGTGTTTGGCAGAACGTTGAACATACGAAAATGGTGGATAGGTGGGGTCATCTGCTAAATAATCTTTTAAATATCCAGTGGGCCAGGGCCAAATAAATTAGGGCTGAGTAAGTAGCAGATGACCCCACCTATCCACCATTTTCGTATGTTCAACGTTCTGCCAAACACCCAGTGTATATCTATAAATAATATTTGGTAAATAAATTTATAATAAGTTTATTCCGCTTAAACCTTGAGCACATAAACCCCGTGAGCCCAAAAATAATTTTAATAATTACGAGTACAAATTACATTCCATTAATAACACTTACCAAATATTTAATTTTAATGAAACAAAGGTATAAAACTTGTAGTCTAGACTTATTGCTCTGAATTAGCCTCATAAATAACTAAAATAACTTTTGGGCGGGATATAGGTATATCTCTTTAGACGATCTTTGAAAGCCACCTACAGACAACCCACTGAAAATCATTAAAATATTAATAATTCTAAAATACGTAAGCGATTAATAACAACAGTAAAATGACCCTTTTATATTCGCAATACTGAAATAAAGACCTTCTCTCCGTAGGAAGGAGCGGGTGGTATTCCACCCCGCGGGCCCAGTACAAATTGTTGTAGTGATGAAAAAAAAATACTTCTTGATGTACATGGTTTAATCGCAGACAGACACACAATAGCTACAGGTTAGTTCACAGATGCGTACAGTTCAGCGCAGTGACGGACAGTGCCACCGGATCCAACGACTACAGATATAAATTATATTATATCATAGACAATCAATAGTGGTGTAAATGCTTACTAGTAATAATACTAATTAGTGATGTTACAACAGTGGATGGGACATTTTTACGATGCTTTTTCTAGTACATTTTTCCTCATGTTGATGGAGTACCATTTAGTATTTCAGTAGTAATGAAATGATAAAGTACTTTGATGAAGAAGGGTGCGACCGCGGAGCATCATCACAAACGATGGCCCACCTCTTCACTTGTACTTTGTGTAATTCCACCAGCAATTTAAGGGACCTGTCCAAGGCCACCACCAGCGCAGTAAATGAGGCAGTTTTGGTCGAAGCTTATATTATGACTAAGAGAAAAATCATCGACACGACGAAGAAGAAGAATACATAATACAAGGCAATACATCTGCTTGTGTTCGAGAGCACACCGATGTCCATAACCGTACCCGTAACCAATAAATCTATACCAAAATCCATAAAACCACACTACCCAATGCACTTACAAACTATGTTACTATGTTTACTCTTATGAGCGGCTCATAAGAGTAAACAGCATAAAGATACACATCACTTTATCTTTCCTGGTCGTTAAGACCATCCCGGGACTCATAAAGTCGTAAAGACCAGCCGAGCGGAAAGGGATAATGGCTCATAAGTAATGGACACACAGTATATCAGTGTTGCACCAAAATTTAGCTAAGATGTTGCTGTTATGGGGCTCCGCAATGTAAGTCCAGGATAGAATTTGTAATGGACACGACTGTTATCTTTGAGACTGTGAAAATAGCCGTAATTTAGTGACCGTGTATAACTTTTGCGGATAGTAGTGTGTTTAGCGCTTTAGTTTTCTTAACTGAGAATCTCAAAACTAACACCACAAAACACCACCTGCTGCAATCAATATTGATCCTTAGTCCGGCCAAACACAGTAAGTTTGATGCAGCATGCAGTTTGTATCGACTGCTTCAAACTTGGTCTGCATAGAAAGCTTAAGTCTCCAACCTACATACGTAAATGGAACCACTTGAGCAGTCGATAAAGGGCTTTTTTGTCGTAGTAAAATCATCAAATAATTACTCGCCCTGTGTGGAGTGGAGTCAACAGATCCCTCCAAAATCTGTTGACCCGTACTAACTAAAATCGACGGTGTTCTCTCAAGAGCACTTTACACCATGGTCACAATTACCTGTTAAAACAGTCCCAAGACCCCGTCAGTCTTCGGCCCTCTATGAGAGCTCCGTCGAATTGTTGACAGCTCTTTATAGCGCGCGTGGAAAAAGACGCGTTGTGGATCCAGGCATGATCCATGATCAGACGGCGAGTCACCGTTTCCGCATGCCCATGCCTACGGTGAGTATGGGCGGCCTTATACTCTTATTGCCTCTTCTATATTCAAATATCTGGTCATAGACGCACACTAGCTTCGAATACTATACGAAAGATTAATATTCGTAGTATTCGAAGTAGGTAGTTGTGGCGGTATTATCCGTCCGCAAATTTGATTTTGACGTTAGTTACGTTTGTACATCTGTATCCGTTCCCGTGTCTTCGTTGACGGACTTAGTAATTCGACCCACAGTTTTGTTCATGTCAGTAAATTTCGTACATATCCTGAAAACATTGAAAGCTGCTATGTAACACGAGTGGTAGGTATAAGCTACATGCTAACTACACGACGTTTTCCGTCAGCTCTGCTCATTATCCATTTCCTGCCAACATGAAGTATTACCAAATATTTATCGTTGAATATTAATTACTATGATACGTTAACAGGACCACAAAATTCATACATACGGTCGGTGGCCAGCATTGCTTGACCCACTCCATAACATATTCTGCCGTTTAAGATGGATCATGTAATGATGGGCATAGAGTGTACTATTATTTTATGAAATGCAAAAGTAATTTTGACTGTTTATTATTTTAACGGGTGAACGGATTTTGATATTATATACTACACTTGAATATCGAGTGGATACTTATTATGCTTGTACTTCGTTCACATGTGATAACAATAAATAATAATTATTTTTCCTACTTAACTACTCTTCTAATCTTTTTTTAATGTATGTTCCCCGATTTCTCGATGACGCCTGGACTGATTTCGAAAATTGATAAAAACTTTTGTTTGAAAGGATGTAGTTCACAAATGATTCCATGGTTATCAGCTCCATTGATCTCTAGGATCTGATGACAGAAACTTGGAAAAATCGAGGATCTCTTCAATAAATTAAAGTGTTAGCGATTGCTGCATTGTTTACGCAATCACACAACAAAATATTACGCCTGTACACACTAAAAAGAGTAAAATTATTTTTTTTGAAAAACGTGAAGCCGAATTGTAAAAAAAAAACACAAAAATGAGTCAAAGAACGTTGAATGAAAATTTATTATTGGAAGTCGGTGGCAAAAATTCAAGGATAAAGAAATAAAGACACTGACTTCTACTGTCCTTTTTTTTTTCAATATTATAGACGCGAAAGTATGTTTGTTTATTTGTTACACTCTTTCATCAAACGAAAACCGCTGTCGGTACCAATTTTTGATAAATCTTTGGTACAGGGCTACATAGGACCGATAAGGTTACCTACAGGTTTCTTTGGTTGCATAAAACTTGAAAAGAAAAAAATAAGGAAGCGAGCAAAGCCGCAAAAGCTTAGTAGTCAATAAAAATAATGAGCGGCCATCTTGAAAAATTATGATAATTTTTCCTCGATACCGCTTTTTCGCTGTATCGGTACCGGCTCATATTACCATATCGCTTTGATGTGGAAACGAATCGTTTGTGTAAACTGGGACGATGTAATGTATAAGGCTCTGTTTACGTTTAAAGTATTGTTTTTTGATGTAGTGGTAAGCAGAATTAGGTAAACGGAAGAGAGTTCTTTTGTATTTTTTTACACTTTTGTCTGGTATATCCAGAAGGATTCACTCACTACAGGTTTCACTAGATTTTTTTCCCTTCATCAAATGATGGCTAGATATCATTATCTGTGAAGTAGGGAGGGGAACAGTGTATAAGACGGGGACGCGAGGTGTAATGGGGATATACACACTTAAGGCAAACTTAGCACAACACTAACGTAGCGCAAGCGCCAACAGGACGTCATTTGCAAGCGGCCAATAACAAATGGCGTCCTGTTGGCGCTTGCGCTACGTTAGTATTGTGTGAAGTTTTCTTATACACTGTTCCTTTATATCCTTTCAAAAAAAGAAGAATATTCCAAATTGGTCCAGGCGTTATCAAAGAAAGCATAAAAAAACCTTTCAAATGTTCCTTTCAAAGTTGCTTATTTCTTTTTGTGTTAAAAAACAAATAATGACATTTTATACACCATCACAAAACACTACTACATTAAAACCACAAGCCTCCATTACTCCGCCCACCCACATCGCGGCTTAAACAGAAACCTAACAATTACAGCGCTGCATCGCTTTACATGATAAAGCGCTAGTCTCCGCTGTAAACAGGTGCATTGTCGGGTGCAAGACATTTGTGTGTGACAGTTTATGCAGGAATGTAGAATATGGGTTGGAATTGCGTATGTTCTAGTGTTTTATTATTAAACAAAAATAGTGACATAGAAGTCTAGAGGTGTCTGATTTAAGGAAAGGTATCCTAGTAATAATTACGTTTATGTGCTAAATCACTAGGGATTGGTCTGTGGTTGTGTGACCATCTATGTATAATAGCGAGTTTCCTCCGTACCTCGGAAAGCACGTAGAACCTTTGGTCCTGGCTGTCATTTGTAGATCATTGACAGTCGTTACTATAAGTCAGAAGCTCATAAGTCTGACAACCAGTTGTAGCGTTACGCCACCTTTAGGGGTAGAGCAGGGGTTTCACGCCGTCCACCGAGATGCTGCTACCAAGTATGCTATGCCAAGGATGCCGTCGAAGTTAGAGGCCACAAAGGCAAGGCCGGCTATGGGTCCAGGGTTTATGTCCACCGAGACATCACACACATCGTCTTCCGAGAGGAAGCTGGAAAGGTTGCTGGACTTGGAGCTGTCGTACTGGTTGTGTAGCAGTTTTAAAAAAACACAACGGAGTTTAACAAGTACTTAATTTATTGTAAAATGAGAAAATAAAGTAACACTACAGCACATGCTGCCGGAGTCGTGGCAAAAATTGAAGTACTAGAAAAGAATTGAAGGTGACGCAATGACACATTGAAAATTCGAAACATGATTTTTTTTAAAAATATTAAAACAATAAAAAGAACTTAAAGTAAAGAGGTTGAAGGAACAGAAGAGGTTGGATAGCTCTCTGTTACACAGTCTTACCATGAGGTATCGTATTACCCAGTTACTGGGTTGTGGAGGTCCGATAGGTAGTCGCTCAATGTAAAAAACTGATATTCAGCCACATCTGGTTCGACTGGAAGCTGACCCCAACATAGTTGGAAACAGACTAGGCTGATGATGATGTGTATGTTTGTTCCGTGTTCACGTTACAACGACTGAACCGATTTTGACGTGACAACGTCTTATAATTCGATGGAGCCGGCTGCACGCACGAAAAAAACATGACGTCATGCGGCGTTACCTCGCTTTGAGGCGTTCCAATTTTCAATTGCTTATAGCAACGTAAGTGCAGTATTTTCTTATGACGTTCTCACGTTCAACTATCGTCAGTAAACCGACTTTACAGACAACCGATTTTTTTTATGAGTTTTGGAGTTAGAAGAGACCGTAGTCATAGGATATAAAGAAAAGAGGGGTTTTAGCGATGCCGTGGGCAAAACGTAATAATTATTATGATATGTAACAGACGACTGAAACCAGTAACATACACAATTATCTGCTGTACTTTCCCATAGCAACCAATTTTTGCAAGTACAGGGTGTCTCACGGCAGAGTTAGGATTTTAAATTTGAATATTTAAAAAACCGTTGCAAGTAAGCGCGGGTGGAGGAGCGCAGTAGCTTCGTCTTTCGTGCGGATTCGTTAGTCACGATGTCGCAGTGGTCGGGTGAGCACCGCGCGTTCGCTATCGAAGCGTTTTTGAAAGGTGGAGAATCGTACGTTGTGGCTCGGAGACAGTTTTGTTCTCACTACAATATCAGACTTTTACGCGATGGACCAAGCGAAAATTTGATTCGTAAATGGATTATCAAGTTTCGAGCTACCGGTTCCGCTATAAATCAACCGCGTCAGGGCCCAAGCAGAACTTCAAGGACGGAAGAAACAATAAACGAAGTGGCAGCTAGCGTTCGTCGCAATCCACGCTTGTCAATACGCAAAAGAGCGGCGGCTTTAAACGTCACCAAATCAACCGTAGAGCGGGTTTTAAAACGTGATTTGAAATTCCATCCCTATAAAATACAGATAGTGCAGGAAATAAATGAAAATGACTAGAATTTACGTAAAAGTTTTGGCCAGACAATCATTGAGAGATTTCGCACTTTGAATATTGTGCTTTAGAGTGACGAAGCACATTTCCATTTAAATGGATATGTTAACAAACAAAATTGTCGCTATTGGTCAGCTGTCAATCCCAGACAAAAACATCAAAGACCGCTGCATAGCCCGAAAGTGACAGTGTGGTGTGCTCTTTCGGTCAATGGAATAATCGGGCCGTATTTTTTTGAAAATGCGACAGGTGCCACGATAACTGTTTCTGGTGAGGTGTATCGGCAAATGATATCCAATTATTTTATACCCCAACTTCAAGAGCATCCAGCCTACAGCTCAAGAACGTGGTTTCAGCAGGATGGAGCCACTTGCCACACTGTAAGAGCCACTATGGACCAACTTCGTGAATTGTTTCTTCAAAAATTGATATCCCGCTTTGGTGATAACGCGTGGCCTCCGCGATCGCCAGATTTGACCCCCATGGACTTTTTCCTATGGGGGTACCTTAGAGCAAAGTTTACGTCAATACTCCGAGGAATATCGCTGAGCTAAAACAAAATATCCAACGAGAAATACGCGACATCGAGCTAGCTATGCTTAGGCGCGTTATGCAAAATGCGATGTATCGATTCCGTGAGTGCGTGCTACGAAATGGAAGACATCTGGAAGATGTTATCTTTAAAAAATAATATCCGCATTATAGTTCAATAATTTTCAGTAAAAATGTTTTCACAAAAATATGCAAATTGACTTTTATTTCATTTCAAAATCCTAACTCTGCCGTGAGACACCCTGTACTTCAATCTAAAAATCTCTCCTTTATCATCGCGTGAGTTTATAAAAATTTAAACACACAAACACACACAGCTAAACTCAGAAAAACTATCTGTTCGCCATAAAAATAATAGCCCGATGGGAATCGAACAGTTTGACACGCAACGCCGTAGATATTCGGTCAGTCAGGCAACCGCATTTGACCAGGCATGGACCCAATCTAGCTTTTGAGCTAAATATCCTTCTGACTGCTAAGATACAAAAGACCTATTTTAGCGTGATAAAATTATCAAATGAGAGAGAGAGAGAATCATCACCCAGGGCAGGGCAGGATGGATTGTCAGACTTGTACTGACTAAAATCCACGGTGTCCAATAGGCCTTTACATTCCGGGACCACGGTTACCTGATACTCCCGAGACCCCGGCAGGCTTTGGCCCTCTAAGGGGGTCCCCGTCATGTTGCTGACAGCTCTTTGGGGCGCGCGTGGAATACAACGTGCTGTCGACCCGGGCATAGTTTATGATCTGACAGCGAGTCGCCCATTACTCGCCGTCCGAAGATACAAAGGACCTACGCTGTAAAATCATTTCAACAAAACTACTTAATTTAATCTTAAATGTCGGGAAAATCTTCAAAACAGGTGTGAAGAAGCTGATGTTGAACGTGGCTTAAGCTGATAACAGCTTTCCATCTGGCGGGCCGTATGCTAGCTTGTCATGGTATAAAAAAAACTACTTATATTTCTAGTCTATGAATTCTTCCAGTAATTTGTTTTTTTCATTTCGCCTATCTCCTCACTGCAGCTTCCGATTCTGTTAGAGAAGCGAAATAAAGTATTGAAAGAAAAAGTAAGCGAGTTATCAGATAACTAGTTTGTTGGCCGAAGCCTCGTGTCAGTTTGTAAAGACATTTCTCGGCATATATTTATTTAATACATACAATATTATGAAAACTAATGAAAATCTGTCTAAAATTACAATTGAGTACATATTGAATTAACAAGACTTTCTCGAAATGGAACAAAAGAAGCAGTTTCAATTGAAACGTTTGAGTTTCTGAACAACTTAATGAAAATTAAAGTTAAAATAATATTGATTAGTTGATTATTACTTCAATTGATTACTCAGCTATCTTATTGGTTCGTGGCTAAGGGTTATTGGATAGGTCGATAAGGTTAAGTAAAGTTTACTATGGACAAACTAAAGATGGCTGACTTTTCATAGAATTAGTAGACCTTTGCTCTGAAAATAAAAGTTTCGCCGATGAGGTCTTAATTCAAACATTTGTATTAATTTTATTTTTCATTTCGTATTTGTACTTTTGAAAATTATAAAAAAATGCAAAAACTGTGTATCCTTTCTACGAATTAAAATAAAGAGTTGACTATTACGGACATTTTTCTAAAATGTTGCTATGTATTTTGAAGTCAGTAATTTAGCTAACTTTAAAAACCCCACTTTGCCAAAAATCACACACTCACAACGATTAAAAAGCCGTATTAAATTAAAAACATTTAAAACGTTGAGAAAACAAAACACGACCTTTCCATAAAAATAATATTTGAATCTGAACTGAGTTTCCTAAAATTAAGGTAGGGAATCGTGAACAGATGTGTGTTATGGGGTTCAAATTAGGGTGACCATCACACGATGGGAATTTTTATGGCAGGTTTATGTGGGATTATGATTTCGATAATGTGTTATTGTTTTTTTATTGTGATGGCATTAAGTGTAAAATCAATCACATCCCATCCCATATCGCATAATTTAAATATTCGACATTCAAAAGTGCCTCTTTGGTGGCCTAATTGAAATACATAAATGATTTGACTTTTACTTTGAGTGAGTTTTATTTTTAACATACTTTCTTTTAGTTCATTTTCAAACAAATTTAATCTAGACTAAAATTTTAATAAATAATAGACAAGTTATAAAATATCTTTTGATTTACGACGCCTTTGTACGCAGATAAAGGTTATAGGCACGGTAATACTTATAGATAATATTACCGTGATATAGGGCCGATACACAAAATTATGCTTTAATTTAAATATTAAAATGTTTTCAGAGCTTCGCTAATCTAAAGAAAAAAATGATATGAAGGTAGATCGTCCAGTATTGCCCGAAGTTCACAAATAAACTGTTGAGTAGAAAAACCAGTAATATTTAGACAATCTAAAGAGATAACTGTCGTATATTATATTGCAATTGCACTGGCAATATCGTTGCCGTAGAGCATAGAAGTTCTCACAGTATTCTAGGAACTTTAATAAATACTAGAACACGGCTTACCTTCCCTCTATTGCCAATTAAGCTGTGATGGAGCGGCAGCCAGTTATAACCAGCGTTATTAGTGTGTCAATCTACGAGAAATATATTACAAGCCTCACTTTCATATAACTGATTTATCTTACAGTAGGTTCTATGTGGAACACCAGAGTTCTCGAATTCTACGTATTTAACTGTGCATCATACCTGGAGTATTACGACGTAAATTGTATGTTAAATGAAGAAGTGCCTCTAATGTACGAAAGAGGAACTAATTTTATCCATCAAATTAAAGTCCAAGTTCCCGTTGACGTCAAAAAACGTGAAAACTCGTGATAAGGTCTCAGAGAATTGAGATAAACTAACGTTTTACGGTGATATGAGAGAGAAGTCTAAAATGTATGACCATTACTGGCCATGTATAACCCACTTATAGATGTGTACTTCCTTCAATGTTCTGTAGGTACTTTTGTGTTAATTAATTTTGAATTTATTATTTCAATTCTGACAATTATCGACATACTGTGTACTGCATTCCGCCAAAATGTGCGGTCTATTTAGGGGGCCGGGGGTCATGGGTCTGTCTTATCAGGAAACGTGACCCTGAATATAGGGATATTGAAGGGCACCGTGGTTTTCAGCCAGTACGAGTCTGACAGTCCCTCCTATTCCGCCTTGAATGGGAGGAGTCATTTGATGATTTCACCACAATAAAAAACCCATTTAGTGTATATTGTTGTAGAAATATAATAAAACTATTTGGAAGCATTGGCGTACCTACCTTCGCAAAGAGTTTTATTGTTAAACATTTTTTTTTTCGAGCAATTTACGTACATATTTCTTGAATTAGTTTATAAGTTCACAACTCGTTTGCCTACGCCTTTTAACTCAAGTTCATCTCAAAAACCAATTACGTAGGACAGAACACCTACAAAAAGCGTTCTCCATTCTGTTTTTTTCTCTCCAATTAAGCTAGCCAATGTAACACAAACACACTTCATTCCATAAACACAAAATTAAAACAAAAACCCTTCCGCAGAAAAATCACCAACGAAATAAAAACACGATGAAAATAAATTATCGTCGAGACTGTCCCTTACATGTTTTATATCTGGCCATCCTTCCCTTCTCGCATAAGGCTTGCGATGTTTTTTTTTTTCTAAATGACAAACGGTCTGGATCCCTCAGCTATTTGTCGTTGGTCCGTCCTCATTGGACATCCAGATACCTTTATTGTTAGCGATTTTTCAAAACAAAATATATTTGGCCTCTTATTTCCTATCCCTTACCGGGATTTATGGTTTTGGTTATGCTTTTTGGCGTAACCCTGGTTGGGTACGATTGAAAAGATTTCGCAGAGGTCCGCAAATGTATGTGTTTTTGTACGCAGCTGCCTGTGAAATCGATTGGGGAAGAGTAATGATGGTAATCCCGTATTTTACAGTTTCGATGTATCGAAACGTTCACGATTTCAGTGGAACATTTAAAGCTTTATTGTACGTTCGATTCGATTTGCTTACCAAATAAGAGAAACGATTCGTTTTTGGTCAATAGAGTTCATTTTAGATGAGTTCACAAACTATGTATACACTTTATTTGCACGATTACATTTGGTTACGTTTGCACTCTCACTCTCGCTCTACTACTTTGATTTGCTTATGCAATGATCGAATATCGTAAATTTTCTTCTCCGCGTAAGTTACAATATTTCTCAGAACTCATTGTTAGTCTACAATTGTGCCTCTGACCACTGCTAAGGGCCCAGAGAAACTATGAAAATACAAACTCCAGCACATCAACCTATCTACTCGTAGCTGTTAAAGTATAAAATGAATAAGATTGGCATAAATGGAAAGAGCAAAGTGAGACTATGCCGTAGTAAAATAACACAGATACACCCATTATTAAGCACAAATCTCATGTTAATTCCGTTGAAATTTACAGTAGAAATACGAAACACTTTGAAAGCACTCACTTCTTAACTAGACCACCGTTTCTGAACATAATTATGAGCCAACAAAATTTGATCCTCATACTAGGGATTTCAAATTGCTAACAACCACCCAATTAAGTTTTACCCTACCTGTCAGCAACTTTCAGCAATCATTTGCCGAGCAAGAACTACTCAATCAAAGTAATTTTGCATTCAACCACGAATCTAGTTATACGAGCATCTGCAAAACTAGCAAAACATGTTGATATCAAAAGTGTTTTCATCTGATTGATTCTGATATTTTCCAGACCAGTGACTGTTTTTTCTTTGAATTCTAACTGTATCTACACTGTTGTTACGTACCTGTCTATCTAGTTAATTAAAACATCATCGGCCTAGTATTTTCCCAACTTGTATATTGTGGTCGGCTTTCAGCCGAACCAGATGCAGTTGAACATCAGTTTTTATATGGAGTGTACGGTGCAACCGCACAATTCTGCACATCAGCAGTTTACGCCACGTACATTAGAACTCATTATAAAATGTTCAGTTCGCGTTGAGCTATCAAGTCAGCCAGGCGTTCTCGTTACAGCCAACAAGGGCCGCGTCACTCACGTCATTTCCGCACCGTCCATTAAGTTCATTTCTACTTTAAGTATCTTTCGGACAATACAATAGTGATCAGTACTTAACTTCTTTTATTCCACATCATCTAATATATGTACGGTCCAGCAAAGGATCATACATATTTTTGGTCCTTCGAACCTCAAAAATCGCTTGCTACATAGTCCATTTCGCGCGCGTGGACAGTGTAGCGGCTATCCAGTGACTTAAGTGTGTGTGTGGTGTTGAGTGACGATAAAACTTTGGGACTAACAAGTGACCCAGGGTCATCAAGGACCCGTGAACTATCAGGAGTTCAGTGCAAGTAATTTAGACTCTGAGGCTATCAGGTGTCTCAGGGAACACTTCATCATCAAGAACTGAGACTAGCAGGTGTCTCAGGGGACGCTTCATCATCAAGAACTGAGACTAACAGGTGTCTCAGGGAGCAGCGTTTCATCATCAGGATCAGAGGCTAACAGGTGTCTCAGAGGATCACCAAGGATCCGTAAGCAGTTATCAAGAACATTCAAGTAAGATCTTTCCTTTTATTTCTTACTTTCATAAGTCCTCATCATGGAGGCCTTACATGCTAATCAGGATGAACTTTACACAGCCATCCAAAGGTTGGCTACAAATATCAAAAAGGATTCGGCGGATCGTAAGACTGTCGACTATTTCAAGCGACGTTTGGAACATTTAAATCAGTATTGGTCCGATTACCAGCACAATCACGACCGTCTTCTTACGGAAGAAAGCAAGACTCATCCGTATTTTACTGGGCGCTCGTACGAACAAGCAAAAGAGCTATACATCTCGACTAAAGCACTTATCAATCAACAATATCAAGTTTTGTTGATAAAGATGAAAGAAACTCAACAAGGAGATTCTACACATGAAGAACAAGGTCCTACATGGGCTGAGCAAGTAGATCCGGTGGGACGTCAATCGCCACCCGTCGAGGTATGCTCCAGAGGTTCATCTAGCAAGGTTGATGAACTGTAAAAGAAACAAGCAAGCAACTTCAGGGCGCTGCAGCGCACTGTAACAGGGATAAATTTAGATATTATGTCTGAAAAGTGGGAGTTGAAAGATGCTTTACGTATTCTACAGTCTCGATGGTCTATCATAGATTCTTTACATTGGGAAATAGACAGCGAATTAGAGGGTACGAATCAAGAATATGAGGTGTCTTATACGAAGCAGGAAACTATTTACAATGAAATAAAAAATGCAATTAATAGAAAATTAGGGTCAGTTGTTCACAAGGAGAATTGGACACCAAAAATTGACATCCCGTTTTTCAATGGCAATTATCAAAATTGGGTGTCTTTTAAGGACTTGTTTGTTGAAGCTATACACAGTAACGTATCCTTATCAAATGCCCATAAGATGCAGTTTCTTAAAAGCAAGGTTCGGGGGGAAGCTGAACGTTTGATACAGCACTTACAAATCAGTTCTGACAATTACAATGTCTGCTGGGAGATATTAAACAACAGGTATAACAACTCATGGTTGATTTTTACATCTCATCTAGATCTCATACTAAATCTTCCAGTAGTTCAACAAGCAAACGTACCTCAGATCAAGAAAATTCACGATACTACATTGGAGTGTTTAAACTCAATAAGGAACCTAGGCGTTGATATTGACAGCTGGGATCCATTCATCGTGCGTATTTTATTGCTGAAATTGGATGCCGACACGCATGATCATTATTTGGAATCTCTGAAGAAACCCAGAGAACTACCAAAATTAACGGAGTTTCTAAGCTTCCTAGAGAGCAAATTCACCGCATTGGAATCTTCGCGCAAGAAGAACGAAAATTCCAAACCATCTACAAGCAAGCAAAATAAATCCTCATCATCAAACTTCAAGAATAAATACTCAGCAAGTAAGACTTCGGTAAATAATATCGAATTAACATGTCCGTTGTGTAAAGAGTCACACGGAATATACTACTGCAGTAAATTTTTAAATATGACACCAAGTTCAAAGCGACAAGCTATAACACGGTTGCATTTGTGCAAAAATTGTCTTTATTCGCATGGGGATAAAGAATGTACGTCAGAAAAACGATGCCGCGAATGTCGCGGTAAACATAATACACTTTTACATGAAGCATTTAACAATAAGTCTTCATGTAACACAATTACAGAGAATAAAACACCAGCAGTCCTTGCAACGCAAAACCAAGAATCACAAGAAAATCACGTTTTGCAACAAGGCAACAACGTGATCGAAACATTATTAGCGACTGCAATGATCAAAGTTCAAGCAAGTGACGGATCATACCACAAAATGCGTGCGCTAATAGATCAAGGCTCTCAGGCCTCCCTTATCTCAGCCAGAGCGACACAACAGCTAGCTTTATCAAGAAAGTATTGCAGGGCCGTCATCTGCGGGATAGGAGAAAAGGAGAGCAGTAGCAAGGGCGTTACGAACATAACATGTTGTTCGCATTTCAATGACTTTACATTTAAAACAGATGTGGTAATCATGGACACACTGATCAATCAATTACCAAAATGTACATTTACCAAGCCAACATGGGCACACCTGGCCGGCGTGCAACTAGCCGATCCAGAATACAATGTCAGTCGTCCTATCGACATCTTATTGGGAGCCGATGTGTATTCCCATATCATTTTAGAAGGCATTATCAGGGCAGATCTATCATTACCAGTCGCGCAACAAACACGTCTGGGATGGATCTTATGTGGAAATTTCAAGACTTTTCAATGTAACGTAGTCCTAAATCAAGTGGACGAAGTACAAAGATTTTGGGAGATCGAAGACATTACAGAATCATCCAATTTATCAGCAGAAGATCTACAATGCATGGAGTATTACAAGAAAACCACAACAAGACATGAAAATGGCATGTATGAAGTAAGATTGCCCTTTCAGGAAAATTTTGAGACACATTTGGGATTGTCTAAAAATAAAGCTATGGCGCAATTTCAACAGTTAGAAAGGAAATTTCACAATAATGAAGAATTAGCAAAACAATATAAATTATTTATTCAAGAGTATAAAACATTAGGACATATGATACCAGCGTCCGGTAACAAGCAACCGGATTATTATTTACCGCACCATTGTGTTTTGCGAAATGATTCCACTACGACAGCACTTCGCGTAGTTTTCAACGCTTCTTCAAAAACAACAACAGGAACGAGCTTAAATGTCGTCATGTTAAAAGGCCCAAATTTACAGCAAGATCTTCAATCTTTACTATTACGGTGGAGACAATATCGCGTAGCTTTTACGGCAGATATTGAAAAAATGTTTCGTTTCATTTGGTTAAATAAACAGGATCAAAAATTTCAAAAAGTCATTTGGAGAGATACAATTGACATGCGTCATCAGGTATACCAGCTATGCACTGTTACATATGGCACCAAGGCAGCACCATTTTTAGCTATGATGACTTTAAAACAACTGGCTGAAGATGAAAGACAAAATTTCGACAATGTTGCAATCAAGGCATTGGAGCAGTCATTCTACATGGATGATGTTCTTCACGGATCTCATTCTATCAAGTTAGCAGTAAAACTTAAGCAGGATTTAATCAGGTTGTTAAAATCAGGGGGGTTCAATTTAAGAAAGTGGTCTTCCAACGCATCAGCCTTACAAGACGATACAATCGGGGCGAGTAGAGAGCAAGAAAATTTCGACTTCAAGGAAATGGAGACATCAAAAACCTTGGGTTTACGTTGGAATTCAAAAGCAGACTTATTTACATTTCAATCAAAAATTGAACCATCAAATAAAACACCAACTAAGAGATCCATGTTATCAGATATTTCAAAGTTGTTTGACCCGCTTGGTTGGCTGTCACCGATATCAACCAAGCTAAAACTGCTATTTCAGCAAGTTTGGATATCAAGTAGTCAATGGGATGACAAGTTACCCGATCAAATTAGCAAGGAATGGCTAAACATTAAAGGTGACATGCACAAGATCAATCAATTCAAGTTGGAGCGATGGTTGGGTACAGGAGAAAACAATACATTAGAATTGCATGGATTCTGCGATTCATCTAACAAAGCCTACGCGTGCGTTGTTTATTGCAAGACTGAAAACAACGGAGCAAAAAAGATCTCGTTAGTAGCAGGAAAAGCAAGATTAGCACCAGTAAACAAATCAATTTCATTACCAAAATTAGAGCTAAGTGGTGCTCTACTACTGGCAAAATTGCTGTCCAAAATACAACAATGCCTTATCAATCATAATATCAAGATATATACATGGACAGATTCAATGGTAGTCCTAGCCTGGCTACAAGGAGAGCCAGGACGATGGAAGCCTTTTGTCGCCAACAGGGTGCGACAAATATCAAGCATGATACCTAAAGAAAGCTGGCGTTACGTCAGGTCAGCAGAAAATCCAGCGGACTGTGCAAGTCGCGGATTGGGTATCGATCAATTGAAAAAGCATTCGCTGTGGTGGGAAGGACCATCGTGGCTGCGGAACTACGACCCTGACCATGAAACTGGACAAGCAGTGTTTACCACAGACGAAGAAGCAAGAAAAGCCAAGCAGCTTATTAATCACATGACGCAGCAAGAAAGTGATAACATTTTGGGTGAATTATTAGCAAGATATAGTTCACTCGCCAAACTAACAAGAGTTTTAGCATGGATATTAAGATTTATCAAACAAACAAGATACAAGAAAAACCGCATACAAACTTATTTAACATTACATGAAATAATAAACGCTAAGCATAAAATAATTTTATATGTACAGCAGAGAGAGTTTGCCGAGGAAGTACATTATTTACAAGAGAATAAGCACTGCACATCCTCACTGCGATCGCCAACCCGCCTGCCAAGCGTGGCGATTTAAGGCAAATTACCCCCAAAATGATCGAAAGCACAAAAACCAGGCCCCCAGTCCCCGGCAGCTCCGCTATCCCTGGCGCGGGTAAAGGTCGCCGGAAGACGCTGGATGCAGGTCGCTTCCAACCGGTATATGTGGAGATCTAAAGGGGAGGCCTATGTTCAGCAGTGGACGTCCTATGGCTGAGATGATGATGATGATGATGATGAAGCCGCTATCAGCAAAAAACAAGTTATTGCAATCCATTCCTTGACAACGAGGGACTTCTCAGAGTCAAAGGAAGACTAAGCAAGGCTAACATTAATCAAAATATGATGCATCCGATTATCATAGCTCACGAAGGACACTTAACAAACCTAATTATAGATCAAGCACATGAACTTACCTTCCATGGAGGAGCACGGGTGACATCAGCATTCATTCGTAAGAATTACTGGATCATAGGCGGTAACCGAGCGGTCAAAAAGCGTATACGTAGCTGCGTTACCTGTCGTAAACATAATCCAAACAAGATGACACAGTTGATGGGTGATTTACCTACGCAGAGATGTAACGTTGCAAAACCCTTTGAACATACAGGCGTTGATTTTACCGGACACGTGCTCATAAAGGCCAACAAGGGCCGTGGAATTAAGACCACAAAGGGCTACGTGGTAGTATTTGTCTGTATGGTGACCAAGCTTGTTCATTTAGATTTGGTCTCAGACCTCACATCATCAGCATTCATAGCTGCGTTGCGAAGAATGGCTGGAAGAAAGGGCTCGCCGAAACACTTGTACAGTGACAACGGTACGAACTTTGTCGGCGCCAACAAAATATTACAGGAAGAATTGGAGCAGATACAAGAAACATTCGATCAAGATTTCATCAAGGAAATTACTAGCATGGAGATTGAATGGCATTTTAACGCGCCCTCATGGCCCACAGCAGGAGGACTGTGGGAGGCTGCGGTTAAAAGTTTAAAATATCATTTAAAAAGAGTAGTGGGAGAGCAAAAGCTCACCTTTGAAGAATTCAGCACAGTTCTGGCCCAGTTAGAAGCAGTACTCAACTCAAGGCCATTATGTCCTCTGACTAAGGACCCCAACGACCTGGATTTCCTCTCTCCATCAAGCTTTATCAGTCTAAATCAAGACATGACTATATTAGAAACAGAAACAGATATGCGGACAAGATGGCACTTAACACAAAAACTAGTACGAGATATTTGGAAACGTTGGCATACAGAATATCTCACACAGTTGTCAGCAAGAAGCAAGTGGAGACAATCTCAACCAGACATTCAACTAAATGACATCGTCACAATTAACGATGCAAACTTACCTCCTGGGAAATGGGCAGTTGGCCGCGTAGTCAAACTGCATCCCGGTGCCGATGGCCACATCAGGGTGGTCACATTAAAAACAAAGAATGGGCTGATCAAGAGGCCTATTCTCAAGCTGTCTATTCTCCCTGTGAATGATAGAATCAACAAACAAGAGTTGCGTTCCAAGGAAGATGGCAAATCATTTCAAAACAAAAAAGTTAACTACAGCTTCTCTTTGCTGGTAACGTTACTTTTGTCTTTCATGACCATTTTGACCACAGCATACGGTTCATACAATGTAACACAATTAAAGGATAACCAAGGTCTTTATTTCGACAAAATTGCGAACATGCAATTAATCAGAGATGAATGGAAAATAGTTACATACTACGAAATGAATTCATTTTGGCAAGGTACAAAAGCATGCAGTAAATACCTTGGCTACTTAGATCAGTTATGCAACAAGTTTAAAGAAACGTCACATTGTGACGTAATTCAAGTTCAATTGCAGCAAGAATTCTCAGAACTCGAGTATTATAACCACCTGTTGCTGAGTCAGCATTCCAGCACGCGCCGCGCACGAGATCTGCGCCGACGCAAGCGAGGCCTTATCGACGGTGTAGGGTATCTTGCAAACAGCTTGTTCGGTGTACTTGATGAGAGATTCGCAGAACAATATAAACAAGATATTCAATCCATTCATGACAATGAAAATCACTTGCTCTCGCTCATGAAACAACAAACAACGGTCATTGAAGCAGAATACAACATTTTGAAAAGGAACGGGCAAGCAATTAATAAGCAACACAAGATGCTTAATACACTATCAATCAAGCTAGATAAGATGGAGAACGTTTTGTTGAACGAATCAGAGAGAAATCAAATCATGAACGATTTCAATACGGGAGCGATCGCTACAAGCAATGTTTTAAGACAGTTAAAAACAATCCAAACAAGTTTATTGGATACCATAACAGATGTTTACCACGGGAGACTCAATATTCATTTATTATCACCAGAACAACTGAAAGACACTCTGAATACAATATCGAGTCATCTTTCAAAGGATCTTACGCTGTCGATCAATAACTTACAAAACAACTTTAGAAACATTTATCATTTATTAACAGTCAAAGCAAGAATGACTGAAGAATTTTTAATCTTCGAATTGAAACTGCCTCTAGTGTCTAGAGATACATTTTCAATCATGAAAATCATTACAATACCTCAACCTGTAGGTAACTCAAGCATGGCTACTTTAACTCCGATTGCTGAATATGTTGCAATCAATTTGAAGAAGGACTCATACTTACCGATGTCTATAAATGACGTTCAGGTATGTCTACGTGACAATGTCGACAATTATCTATGTCACATAGAAAAACCGATTTATCATCTCAAGAATAATGATAAATTTTGTGAAGTAGAACCAGATTCCAGCAAATGCAAGATCAGCATTACGACTTGTTCGAATCAATGGACAGCCCTTAGCAAAATAAACAATTATGCATTTTTCTGCTGTAGTCAGTGTGAAATAAGAGTTTTATGCGACGATAATGTGTCGCCGGGGCAATTAGTAAAAGCAGGTATATTGGGAGTCGAACACGACTGTCTAATTAAAACTGAAAGTTTTACAGTTTATTCACGCAATGAAGGTTTTAGCACTTTAGACATAAAACCATCTTTCAACCTGCCTGAGATAGAACCAATAAATCATATCATAGACGTAAGCATCCCAACTCTATTGATAGAAAACTATACACTACTCCCGAATAACGAGGAGCTTGACGAAATCAAGAAGCAACTCCACATTCTTAAAGCAAGTGAAAATTTGCCAAATCAACTTTCTTATCACGATATCCATCACTACACAGCATACTATGTGATGGTCGGAGTTGTGTTGGTGGTTGGAGTAGTCTACGTGGTTCGACGGCTACGCAACAGGCGAACCGCATCTCTCGAGATGGCAAGGGCCGCATTGGCGAGTCTACAGGCAGCGCAACACGTGACCCCAGCACGAGCAGAGGCTGGAGCCTCTATATCAGCGTCCACAGTTCAATACAGTGTTAGTGCGCGTAATCAGTGTGACAATCCGTGTGCATCAGATTACAGTGAAATTCCAAAAGTGCATAAGTTAGACAAGTGTACAGTGCCTATGTCTCGCAAAACGGAGTTCAAATAGAGACTCTAAACATAGAATAAGGACCAATTGGAATCACCTTGTTAATCATTTAGTATAAAGACCAATTGGCATCACCTTGTTACTCATCTTTTCATGTTCATCTCATACTCATCTTCCCGCTCGGGAGCATGTACGGTGCAACCGCACAATTCTGCACATCAGCAGTTTACGCCACGTACATTAGAACTCATTATAAAATGTTCAGTTCGCGTTGAGCTATCAAGTCAGCCAGGCGTTCTCGTTACAGCCAACAAGGGCCGCGTCACTCACGTCATTTCCGCACCGTCCATTAAGCTCATTTCTACTCGTACTTTAAGTATCTTTCGGACAATACAATAGTGATCAGTACTTAACTTCTTTTATTCCACATCATCTAATATATGTACGGTCCAGCAAAGGATCATACATGGAGCGACTGCCTATCGGACCTCAACAACCCAGTAACTGGATTAAACCATACCCCATGGTAACAGTTTTAGTTATTTAGTCTATTGCGGCCTCCTTTGTGACTTTTAAAAACATTGTGAACTAAGTAATACTTCTATAGTAATATCATGAAGCTGAAGTGTTTTTTTGGTTGAAAGCGCTGATCTCAGGAACGACTGTTTCGAATTGAAAAAATCATTTAGTGTTGGATAGTCTAATTATCGAGGAAAGGTGAAGGTAATATAACATTACGCTACGACTTATAAGATCCGAACAGATGGAGTGAAACCACGGAAAACAGATAGTTGTTGAGAGACTGTGCCTGATAATTTGTTTAATAGCATAGTAATTGTAAAACTGTGCTATCAAATACAGATGCACTCGGTCGGTCGGTCGGTCTCTTTTATTACCAAAACCGGACTGATGAACAATAACTTCAGATGTTATTGATAAACGGGAAGACGGGGCAGCCGCTGCTAGATGTGGCATTGACAAAACCTTTGCCTAAAAGATCAAATAATTATATTTTTTACCTGCACTTGAAATGACACGACTGTGTTGGTCTGAGACACAAGTTGTGTGTTTTATGTTTTTTTAACACTACAATTTTCTATAACAGTACCGTCTCTAAAAACAATTTCGTGCTTGTCATCTTTATAAAACAGTTCACAAAGCCAATTTCACCCTGTCTTCGTTACATCAAGATTCATACATTTACTTCATATCTAGACCAATGTCAAAGCAACCTATTTAGGGCAAAATTATTCCAGTTCATCCGTGAATCTGATATTTCTCGTCAGAAACCTTTGTACCGAGTGACAAGGGTTTCTGGCCTGAATGTTTGAAGAGTTATGAATATGTAGTGCTATCATTGTGTCTCTTGTAATATGGGCTTTCATCTTGTTTTCAGGGATCACTTTGAAAGGCTTAGATAGGGATTTGTGTTTCGAATTGATATGTGTTTTTTTTTTCCGTATTTGAGTACAAAGGCAATGATATGCCTACTGAATGTGTCCTAATTTCAACCACACAATTTTCTTTCTTATTGGACCTACTCGTGACGTAAATATTATTTATTTTTATGTTGTTACTATTTTTTTTTGTTTCTGAGCACTCGTATATGTTTCATCAAACCATTTTTCTTACTTTTTTAGGGTTGTAAAATTATCATACCCAATTTCAATATTGATTTATAATATAGGTTAAGTTTATTACTGACAAATGAGTCATGGTTACTTATTAAAAAAATAAAATTGACAAAAAAACGGTACCTGGGTCACAATAAAATTGTTAGGGTATGTGTAAAATAGTCTTAAGATTTTAGGTAGGACAAAAAAGAAATCTAAAATCTTACGACTATTTTACACACAACCTAACAATTTTATTGTGATATATTTATTTTCCATTGTGACACATTCCGTTGTGATTTCCGTTGTGCGATTACCTCAAAGATTTGGTCCTGACCCACCTAGGGGAACAGTGTATAAGACGGGGACGTTAATAATCGCGAGGTATAATGGGGACATACACTCTTTAGCTATACTTAACACAACACTAACGTAGAGCAAGCGCCATCAGGACGTCATTTGCAAGCGGCCAGACGGAAATGGCGTCCTGTTGGCGCTTGTGCTACGTTAGTTTTGTGTTAAGTTTGCCTTAGGTGTGTGAATTCCCATCATACCTCGTGTCCCCGTCTTATACACTGTTCCCCTACCATGTTTAAAATAATTAACAAATCCAACTTTGTACGACAGGGGTTTAATCGCTTTAGTAAATTAAACGATCCATTACCAAGAAATAGGAGACCACCATTTAGCACAACCATCGCCGTCGTCGCCACAAAACAAAATACTATCATTTTCTGCTCCCTCGAGAAAACAAGGAGGAAACGAAATCGAGTAAAGTTTCCCTTCTTACGATTAAGGAGAAAGTTCTAGTTACCAAGATTTTGGGGTTAAGGCAAGCAAAACTTAACGTTGGAAAGTTCTAGTACCTAGTAGTTAGGACTTTGGAAACATGAGACGGTATTTAAGAGGGAGTGTAACAGATGCATAAGGCATGCCTGGATTTTGGACGGAGAACTTTGCTTAAGAAAATCATGGCTTTAATAAATATATTTTGAGCTGAATTTAAAACTAGTTACTAGGTATAAAGTAGTGATATGAGGGGCCCCCTTAGACGGTCAAAGCCTGCCGGGGTCTCGGGACTATCGGGTAACCGTGGCCCCGGAACGTAAAGGGCTATTGAAGGACACCGTGGATTTTAGTCAGTACAAGTCTGACTGAGTCTGACAGTCCCTCCCGTCGAAATCCCGTCGACGAATGGTCAAACTTCGTCTATTTTTCCTGAATAACTTGGATTTTCTCCCATATACAGATATGAACTTCTTATAGGTTTTCCTATAATCTATAAGTAGAAAACTAATTTCTGTATTTTTTTCAGAATTTTAGATTGAGTAGTTTCGGAGATAAGGGGGCGGGGGGAATGGTGAAATTTCGTCTATTTTCTTGAATAACTTGGAAACTATTTAATTTAAAATTACAAATAAAAATACATTTAAGATCTTCTCAACAAGGCCTTTTATTTGATATGTCACACGATGCAGTTTACAATTTTTTTCCCTTCCCCCCCCCAACAAATTACCTCCTACATACAGATTTCGTCTATTCACGTCACACCTCTGTGCTTGGGTCACAGGAATTGATATGTGTACCAAATTTCAACTCAATCGGTCTAGTAGATTCGGAGATAATTGACTGTAAGCGACAGACAGACGGACACACGAGTGATCCTATAAGTGTTCCGTTTTTGTATTCGGACGTACGGAACCCTAAAAATAAAATTTACTCAATTATTTAAGAGCCTGCAAGTGTTAGAAAAGCGTGCATGACGTTACAATATAGCGGCATCACATTTTAATTCTAATTTTTGTCAAATTGTTGCAATATTATAATTAACTCTCTGGCTTTTTAAAACTCTACTATTGTAATAATATAATGAACTTCACAATTATAAATTATTGTTTTTGGAATTAAAAAGACCTCCTGCTTGTGATAAAAGGTTTATTAACAATATCAATAGAATGTCCAAACACAACAATAATAAGACACGGTTTTATATTGTTGTGAAATACATCCATAATTCAATTTCAAACATTTGTTTGTCCTAGGCGAGATATCAATTTAGATGTTCACTATACGCTATTATTGTGTTGCTACAATTAAATATTTCTCATTAGGAGCAAACAAGTTAAACATTGTTTCTATGAATAAATTAAACTCACTATTCGAAAATTAATTTTTAATTATCGCGTTCCCAGATTCATAAAAGTTTGTTTATTTTCATTTCAAATTAAAATCAAATTTAAATTTAAAAATCAACTTTCATCATTTAAACAGTTGAATAACCTATTTGTTTTGGAAGATAAACTAATTGTCTATTTTGATGAATTTCACATTGGGATCCCCTCTTGAATGGCCAACAACACCTTTCTATATTTTTCGCAGATGTTATCAGCTGGATTTTTAAAATTAAGAAAAATACATAGAAGAAAAGTCGCTCAAAACAGCACGATTCCATCTGCAAGGTACAGCAATGTTCGAAGGAGGAGGCGGGTCGCGTGAGGGAGAGGACAATGTCCTCCCTCCGCCGCACCCGCGGTGGTGGACGCCCACGGCGGCGGCAACGGCCATCGCAAGACGGTCTCCGGCCACCGTAGGCGCGGGCATGCGGGCGGCGAGTAAAGGGCAACTCGCTGCCCGACCATGGACCATGCCCGGGTCAACACGGCGCGTTGTGTACCACGCGCGCCTCAAAGAGCGTCAGCATAATGACGGGGCCCCCTCTGTAGAGGGCCGAAGCCTGCCGGGGTCGCGGGACTTATCTCATTACCGTGACCCCGGAACATAAAGGGCTATCGAAGGACACCGTAGATATTAGTCAGTACAAGTCTGACAGTAAGGGTGGGAGGACTCATTTGATGATTTTACTGTATTGTAGTATAATATTGGTCATGCTGCGCTTGCAGGAGTGGATTGCAATTAAGTTGATTGAAGCTAGGAACGCTACTGCTATGTTCCACTCCATTAAACACTTATATCTAACAATGCTGTCCTACCAAACAGCTCTCTAAGGGATATAACCCCATGCTTACAAATAATAATTGGCATTTAAGGGTCGTGGCTCTTCGTGATCTTCCAAGTTAAGCCGCGCTTGCCGAGGCTGGTCTGTGGAAGTTTAACCATGTGTCATAGCGAGTTTCCTCCGTGCCTTGAAAAGCACGTAAAATCGTTGGTTCCAACTGTCATTTGTAGAACTTTGACAGTCGTGACTATTGGTCAGAAGCTCTAAAGTCTGACAACCAGTCTTACCATGGGGTATCGTATTTTTTTTCGTTACTGGGTATTGGTTATTGGTTATTTTACAGCAGTGGGATGATGTAGGCTAGCAGTATCAGTATCAGTATCAGTACTGGGTATTGGAGGTCCAACAGGCAGTTGCTCCCTGTAAAATATTGGAATTATGCTGCATGTGGTTCGACTGGAAGCCAACCCCAATATAGTTTTTCTTTTATTTTTTTAGCGTGGTAAAATCATCAAATGAGTCCTCCCACCCCGGGCAGGGCGGGAGGGACTGTCAGACCTGTACTGACTAAAATCCACGGTGTCCTTCAATAGCCCTTTATGTTCCGGGGTCACGGTAATGAGATAAGTCCCGCGACCCCGGCAGGCTTCGGCCCTCTACAGAGGGGGCCCCGTCATTATGCTGACGCTCTTTGAGGCGCGCGTGGGAAACAACGCGCCGTCGACCCGGGCATGGTCCATGGTCGGGCAGCGAGTTGCTCTTTACTCGCCGCCCGCATGCCCGCGTCTACGGTGGCCGGAGATCGTCTTGCGACGTCCGTCGCCGTGGGCGTCCACCACCGCACCCCAATATAGTTGGGAAAAGGCTAGGCACATGATTAGGGTAAAACACATTTTCACAAACAAATAAACATCTAAATAAGGCTTTTCAAATTTGGACCGTAAGCTTATCATTGAAAGTTGAAAGTCCAACAACTTAGTTTTATTTGGGCATTCGTTTAAGTTTTTCCTAGTTTTAGTGAAGAAGGGCATACAGACCATTAACAAAGGTAACATAAAGCTAAACTAGTAATAAAAGGTCGGATGTTGCTCGTTTCGCTAAATAGGGAATTGCGCAGTTCAAGTGGTTACGTTAGGTGTTTATTACTTAGCTTTTATGTATTGACTTTGGCGTTCATTTAGTGGACACAAGAGAGCATGTTGAACTATTCTGGGTTCTATATCCGGAACTGGCATCATCTTTTTTTTTCGTTCGAGGATGTGGTCACCCTGTCTGGTGTCTGCACTAGAGAGCACATCGTCTACCTCACCATCCAGCCACCGCTGAAGGCCAGGACGTCGGACATTGCAGGGCATTCTGGCTACCGTAGGGACTGGCTTCTGGATGGCAAGCAGTAAGTAGGAGTAATGGGTAACTCACCCACCGACCAAGGACAATGCCCGAGTCGCGGAGCTTCGTGTTCCACGTGCTCTCCAAGGAAACTGACAGGCCTCCATAGGGCCAGGAGCCTAACATAACCCGGGTGAAACTGCGGGCAGAAGCTAGTTTTATCATATAAGCCCAGGTTTCAGGTCAGTGATGTCCAAGATTAACTTAGAAAGTAATTTGAATTGAAAAAGACGCATTAGTACTTGCCTCGGTTTGAACTCGCATATGCATGAGAAGTAAGGTGCTAAACCTCCGAGCCTTCGGGATATTTTTAATAGCTATAGCTATAAATTTTAAAGATAAAGGCGAAAATGATGAAGGCGATTCTTTAAATTGATTAATGACAAGTTTCGGTCATTCCCACATTGCATCACATGATGAAGCGTAGCCATGGTCGCAGAACTGTCTTATCAGGTCACCGTGACCCTGAAACGTAAAGGGCTATCGAAGAAACACTGTAGATTTTAGTCAGGACTAGTCTGACAGTCCCTTTCGCTCCAGATGGGGTGTGAGACTCATTGGATTTTTTTTTTTTTTTTGATTTATTCACTCAGCAATAGTTACATAATTTGTAAAATACATAACTTCTGCCAAACTGCAGGACAGTTTGTCGGCAGTGTTCTCGTGGACGTAGATTACATAAGGTCTTTACATTCCAAAGTAAGGGACAAATCACAGGTTTTTTTTTTTTCATGGTAGGCACATCGCCTTGTCTTTACGCCGTGCGCACATAGACGTACACACCACACACCACGCCTAACTGCACACATACTCGAGCTGCCCAGTTTTTGTTTGCATGGAAGACGAGTAGGTACGTCATAATTATACTGTTCTACAGCTCGAGTATCCGCACATGTAGGTTGGTACCAATTGGTACTGTACAATCGGCAAAGTTGAATTACGACCCGACATAAGCTTACGTATTTTCTTACAGACGCGTAGACGTTCGAATACAATTGAATTAGGTCCTACATTTGCGTAGACGTACATATCCATGGTAACGACCTTGATCTTTGTTATGTTGACGGATTCAAACGATTTATTGACAAAATGGGTCATGATTCAACTTTGTCTATTGTGCAATGACGTCTATACCTAGATAGGTACACAAAGACTTGCCCGCCGTGCCAGCACGCGCGGCGCCCCGCCGCTGCCGTCCCGACCACCGCCACAGCACTCTCCGATGGGAGACGAGCAGACCAGCGCGAATGAGACGCCGAGGCGGCCGCCCGACCGCCAGCAGCACAGCCACGCGCGCGTGCTAGCACGGCCGACCCATTTTTTTAATTATAAATCTAGGATGAACTAACAAGGTAAAAAAAATATTTCAGCGTAGTGAGTGTTATTACTTTGCTTCTCTTTTAACATTTAAAACACGCGTAGTACATACAACACACAGAAAACGCATTCACACGCGTATTCTCCAATACCTTACGACTTTGGTATCCAGGCGACTATCGCAATACAAATCCATAGAGGCTCGTTCACAGACAATGGATACCAAAGTCGTAAGGTATTGAAGACTTGCGTCGCGTTGTGTGCGAAGGGCTTGATTCGGCTCAGAATAAAGAACAGAGGCCTTACCACGAGCTCTAAACGCCATCCAGTTTAGGCTTTGTGAACGAGACTGAGCTATAGCTACATGTCGTCTAGCGCCATCTCTTTCCCACAGCCTAAACTGAATCGCGTTAAGAGATCATGGTAGGCCACCTGAGCTCTCTACATGCTCCGATACAAGATTATGTATATCGTGGCTTTACTTCCTGTAGACAGCTTCACAAGGTGCTCCTTCCACATAAGTCCCTGCAGCAAACATCTGCTTCTGAACGTACAATCTTCTTAACATAATGTACACCTGACAGGATGTTAGATGATAGCATCACAACATGCTGTTATTGAAAGTCAATCTTGTGTTATTATGAAATTCGCAGACGCTTGAATATCGGCGACGGGTTGACTTATTAAGTGGCTCGATAGTTTACGTAATATGAGAAGACATATGCTGATATTACACAATCATTACAGGTAATAGTCAGAAATTCTTAAGTGTCTTGCCTTTCCATGAGCTATTGCATTTTCCGAGTATTAAATTATTGAGGCCAAAAAGACAATCAGTCAGATCAAAAACTATTTCCATTTTCTGTAGAAAGAAAATTCAACCGCGAGCAAGATCTATACTTGCGACCTCCGGATTCAGTAGTATCGACGCTGTTATCAATAGAGGCACAGGGGTCTTGCTTCATCATCATCAGCCCTCAATCTTCCCACTGTTGGGACACAGGCCTCCTCTCTGTGAGACGGAGTGGGCCATAATCCACCACGCGGGCCCAGTGCGGGTTGGTAGATGTCACATGTCTTCGAATTTGATGGTTCTAGGACATGCCGGTTTCCTCACGATGTTTTCCTTCACCGTTTTTAGAGCAGTGGTGATGAAATAAATTACACAAAGTAATGCGCCAGGCTGGGTTCGAACCCACGACCTACAAATCGTAAGTCGGGGCCGATACCACTGGGCCACCACTGCTCTTGACACTTGCTTACAAGCGTCAAATTCTTCAATCCATTCCTAACATCTTACGTGACGTTGCAAGTTTATTTTCTTTCCACAGAGAATCACAGGCTTAGTGCCAGTAGGATCGACGCTGTTATCAATAGAGGCACAGGGGTCTTGCTTCATCATCATCAGCCCTCAATCTTCCCACTGTTGGGACACAGGCCTCCTCTCTGTGAGAGGGAGTGAGCCGTAATCTACCACGCGGGCCCAGTGCGGGTTGGTAGATGTCACATGTCTTCGAATTTTTGGTTCTAGGACGTGCCGGTTTCCTCACGATGTTTTCCTTCACCGTTTTGAGAGCAGTGGTGATGAAATAATTACACAAAGTAATGCGCCTGGCGGGGTTCGAACCCACGACCTACAACTCGTAAGTCGAGGCCGATACCACTGGGCCACCACTGCTCTCACTAATGCTTATAACATTCAAAATATCGACTGCTATTTACTGTAATGGTACTGAAATCACTTCTTTTATATTTTTCCAACCAGATTTTAACGTAAATAATGTAAGCAGATAATTACAAAAGAGAAAACTATTATTATAATTTACTCATTCTGCATTATTCATACAATTAAACGCGATCGTACAAAGCAGGACGAAACAAAGGTCGGCCATTACGAGGTTCCGCTCAACACAAAATGGCGGGCTCAAACGTTTCCGATGTTGGTGCGGATTTAAATACTGATTAACAATTTAAAATGTCACTTACGGGATATCTTCCGTGATTATTTATTATTTTGAGTTCCCGATATTTCGACGCTGTTGCAAGCGCCATGATCGCGGGATGACTGGAGAATGCGGGTGGATGAAAATAAATTGTTAAGAGCAGACAAATCTGTCTACCCTCTTTCTCTGTCTCTTGCTACGCGCACTACTAGAACTCGACACTAAGTCACGGCAAAACACACTCACAGTATCACCAAGTTCTGTGGAGTCTTTATTATGATGCCGGATCCCACTTTTTAGCATGTTAACAACTGGATTCCACGTACTTGACAATTTGAAACCCTCCTCTCGATTGAAATTTTTGTGTTTTCTTATTTCAATTGCTTCTCTTGTCAGCCTTGGTATGTAATGTTTGTCCGTGGACAAAACACTTGGCTTGTGGAATTCGATCCAGTGATTGGGCCCTGACTGCAGCAGATGTTCAGCTATGGCAGATTTTTGCTCATCGTTGTTTTTGACAGCCTTGATGTGCTCTTTAATGCGGCATGAGACAGTTCGCTTCGTCTGACCTATGTATGAGCTGCCACAGCTGCATACCAAGGCTACCAAGGCATACCAAGGCATGTTTTGACAGTACTGGCTTATTGTTTTTTTTTATTTGAATAAAAATTTGAGTTTTATAGATACGATTTTTGGTGAGATCCTCAAATGTACCTACAAGTATACTAATACAGACTCCAAGCTGCTACTGAAAGAGATAAATTCCTGATAAAAAAAAACACTATTACATATTGCCTAACAAGGAAATCAAACTAAAACTTCAAACCCACCAGTAGCATTTACGACTACAAGACCACAGAGGCAATACATACGTACTTAAAAATATATTATAACCTGCAAAAATATTACTCGCTCAAATCTCCATTATCTCACAAAAGAATTCTATATCCGAAGCGTACCATAAAAATGTATAGTCAGTGTTGATTCCGCGTGGAATTTCCCATTACGGAATTATTATGAACCTGTTGGGAATTTGCATATGGGATATTACTCCGGCAACCAAGATTCTGGAATACATTGCTATTATTGAGTTTACGGTGACGTCATGGACTTGAGATGAGAGTACATTTGTGTACTTTCATAATCAAAACTTGAAACTTGTGATTACCAAAGGATTAGGAATTCTCTTGTTGACTGTATATACCTACAGTCAACAAAACAGGTTACTATGCAAGGAGTAAGTTTTGAAACGGGCAAGTTCGAAAAAGTTTCAATGTGCATTCATACCAATTTTGTGACTGCATTTAGCATTCAGCCAAAGAAAAAAAAGTGCATACAAACGGCATAATTCTATATGCCGTTTGTATGCACTTTTTTTTCTTTATAACACTCAGCATACACTAAAACTGTTTAAAATGAACTGTCTGCATACCTAATTCTTTTGTTAACTGTACCTTATACTACACCCAGATTACACCAATTATGTTTTTAAGTCCCATGTAACAGGTAAATTATCGGACCGGAAGGTACAGCGTAGGCAAGCCTCCCACTAGGTGGCAACATCATGAGAGTCGCGGGCAACCGATGGATGCAAATGGCGAAATGTCGTTCAGCGTGGCGGTCTAAGGGGGAGGCCTAGCATGCATTAGGGGACGTCTTCTGGCTGATGATGATGATGATGATGAATAGGTAAAAAGTTGTTTGGCATCAACCACGTACAAATTCAGACTCCGTGACTGCTACTGAGAAATTCTATATAAAAAAATTCAATAACACTGATCAGCAGTCGAATACAGATTTGAGTGAACCTGTCCAGTGAGTGCAGTAGTTTTTAAAGTTAGTATTCATCACTTTATGTTGTTTCGATGAGCGACTAGGAGATAAAACGATAGCAATAAGACAAATGTAAAATTGTTTTCGATGAAAGAAGAACACGGATGTCTGGATGTTAACTTGACAGCGATGCGATTGAAAGTGGAACAAGCAGAATTGGACTTTGGAGTCGGTCATTTATTTTCTGACTAAAAATGTAGATGTGTGAGGATTTTTAGTTTTAATGAAAATTAGGTTATCAATAACTGGTTCAGAAAAGTATATTTTGTCATCTCATGGATTTAGAACCTCGATCACAGATCACAAATGTTCACTCTGCCTTATTCAGTCTTTCGCCAAGGATTCTTGGAATGTCTAGATCAGAAACACGACACCAATTTTATCACCAGACATCTTAGCCCGTGTTTACGATGTACTACATCAATAAATTGGAATTAAGATACTGGGTTTAGGTGTTTTTCTTTTATCTATCTTTTTTTATTGACGGCTTAGTATATCAGTTTTATATTAGAGATAATTATTTTTAGGAAAAATAGTATCATTAACTAGTGGCTATTTGGTTATGGAGAAAAAAAAATATGTAGGTACAGATTTCTTAGAAGTAAAAGGGAAATAAATCTTTCTCGAAATCTTTTTCCAGTAACGTCTGATTTCCAAATAAAACTTAAAAAATAATAACTTTACCTTCGGATGTCACTGTATTTGTTTCAAAGTATTTTCTGGCACCAATTTGTATAAGCAAACAGTTGTGATTTCCCTCACAAATCCTAAATTGCTAATTTGAACAGATGTTTGAATTTATGCTCTGATGTTTTTAACATTAGAAAAAGTATATGTTTATTTTTATTTGTTTTTGTACTGTTATTAATTTTTTAATAACAGTACAAAAACTTTAATTTTCTTAAAGCGTTTTAATAAAATTTAATAAAAAAAATAAAAAGATTTTCCGCAAAGAGAAATATTTCATTTACACGTTTTAAGACAACATCATAAATCAGTAAACACTAAAAATACCACAAAATCTGTTCAGCCTCAATATTGGACAGAAAACAGATGATTTTTCCTTATCCCCTTTATCCTCCCTTTTAGTGTTCTTAAATTATCCCTTTCCAATCAATAACTTGCCTATTGCCAATAAACGGGAACTAACGAACAACGAGAGACAATAAAAATCGGGGAGGGTCTTATAAAATTGATCGGAACCACCCCCAGCCCAGCTTTGTTGGGGTACCGTAGCAGAAAAGTTGTGTAGGTCGTTTTTTTATCCTTAAGGTGAATGCTCCAGGGTAGCCCGCGAAATTCAAATTTTCTTAAGTTTTTTCCAATTTGCAAGCCAGTGCTAGGTTGTACGAGTATGTTGATTAAAATATGTTTCGCGGCTGTAAGACGTATACAACGTTCTAAGTTTATAAAGCTGCAGGAATGACTTTTTATGTTATTTTTTTGTTTCTGCAGCTTTATAAACTTGGAGGGTTGTTGTATTGGTGATTTTGATGATAATAATTCTGCTACATACGTCTTACAGCCGCGAATAATATTTTAATCAACATACAACCTAGCACTCGCCTGCAAATTGCAAAAAAAAATTGAATTTCGCGGGCTGGTTTGCAGCATTCCCCTTATGTGTAATGTAATAATCCCCCGTGCCCCTGTAATGCAAAAGACCATTAAAGGAACTGAGTAGATTTTTAGTCAGTAAAGGTTTGAAAGTCGCTTCCACCCAGGTTGGAAACACTTGATGCTATTAGCACCTCACAAAAATGGGTCATGGTATTAAACAGGGGTGCTAAGACAGGAAACCTCCACGTGCGCCCGTGGACTGGAGTTCCCTCTCGGATACGTCCGGAGGGAAGACCAGTTTTTCGGGCCGGTGCATCCTGGGATGCGGGCAAAAACTCTCCTTAGGCACTGTGTGCCTAAGGGGTTTCTTTGCCCGTATGCAAATAGCCTGTCGGGTGGACGCACCAACGCGTGTCCCTCTGAACAGCAGAGGGCACAGCGGCGGAGCGGGCTGGCGGACGGTGAGTAATGGGTATGCTCGCCGTCCGACCAAGGACCAAGCCCGGGTCGGTGGCGCGTCGTGTTTCACGCGTCACCGACGGGGCCCCTTATGGGGCCAAATGCCTGCCGGGGTCGCGGATTTTTCTTAATCCAGGACACCGTGGCCCCGGAACGTAAAGGGCATCCGACGGAACGAGGTGGATTTTAGTCAGTAAGAGTCTGACAGTCCCTCCCGCCCCGCCCAGGGCGGGAGGACTCATTTGATGATTTTGCCACCCTAAAAAAAAAAAAAATGGTATTTAACAAGTATTAAAGGAGCATTTTTTGTAAAAAAAGAAGTTTATAGTATTTATAATGTAAACCATTTACTTGCATTGATTAATGAAAACATAACGTAGTATCCTTTTACAAGGTCTTTAGATGTTCCTAATAGCGGCTATACACCATACTGCCTATCGTACAATCGGCATGACGCTGCCGATTTGATCAGTTAGATTTGACCGTGTGTGGGCGTGGAATCCATCAAATTGGCATGACAATAGGCTTGATCAAGCCGATTTGATCATGCCGATTTGATCATGCCAATTTGATCAAATCGATTTGATCAAATCGGAATGATCAAACTTCAAATCGGCAGCAGTGATACCAACTTAGCAACTTTATAGCTAGATCTAGCTAATATTCGGTAGCTACTTTTTAACCGACGTAAAAAAAAAGGAGGAGGTTCTCAATTCGAAACGTATATTTTTTTGGAACGAAGTTCCTTATGGCGCGTTGCGAAAGGGGGCTAGGCGGAAAAAATTGTAACGACACTTTTTACAGACTGCGCGACGCAAAGGAGGGTAATGTGTGTATTATACCATGGAATAGAATGGAATGGACTGGACTGTAATGTAGTGGAGTGGAGTGGAGTGGAGTGGAGTGGAGTGGAGTGGAGTGAAGTGGAGTGGAGTGGAATGGAATGGAGGGTCGAAAATCGCCTGAACCTTTTTTTAACTTGCTATCGTTAAGCAAGTTAAAAAAACAGGTTCAAGCGATTTTCAACCTTATTGACATTCAAAATTTAGTTTGTTTTTTCTCACATTCTCGTTAGCTAACATTGCTCCTTCATTAAAATCCGGTGTTTGCATAAATGTCAATAAAGTCGAAAATCGCTTGAAGGTCGGAAAACATTTGCTTAACGATAAGCAAATGTTTTCCGACCTTCACTTGTATTACCAACTGATTCCCACTAGTGGGATAAATCGGTAAAAAAACAAGTCGGTAAAAAAGTAGCTAAAAAGTTAAGCCACAAGTTTTACAAAATTGTAGCTGACCGAATAATAGCTAGATCTAGCTATAAAGTTGCTAAGTTGGCATCACTGCTGCCGATTTGAAGTTTAATCAAATCGATCGTCATGCCGATTGTACGATAGGCAGTATGGTGTATGGTGTATATGGACGAACTGCCAATTTGATCAAATCGATCGTCATGCCGATTGTACGATAGGCAGTATGGTGTATGGCCGCTATAAGAATATCTACTAAGCCCTTTTTTTTCTTCGTGGAAAATTCATCAAATTAGATCTGAATTCAAGAACACACCACCCGGAAACATTCTCCCTCTCAAAAAGTATTAACACAACACAATATATCCGAACAAAAAAACAAAAACAAAACTACAGAACCCTTCCTCAAACGTTATCTTCGCCTCGTTTTTTCTTTCCCAAATTGGAGCGACGTAAAAAGTTGGTACCCGTCACTTTATGGTGTTTCGATGAGCGACTGTGAGATAAAAACGATAGCAAAGACAAATGGCAACTTGTTTTCTATGAAAGAAGAACACGGATGGCTGGATGCGAGCTAACTTGACAGCGATGCTGGGCACTGAAAAATGGAACACTCGGAATTGGATTTTGGAGTCGGTCATTTTTTCTGGCTCGAAGTGTGAGAAATTTTGGAGTGGATTTTTAGTTTTATTGAAAACTAGGTTATCAGTTTTTTCCTAAAGATATTATAACTGACTGCCAGTCGCTGTACACGTGCGCCTTGTGGGTCAGTTATTACACAGGGCTCGTCAAAGGTTTAAGTAATTATTTCAGGGCTTGCGGGCAAAAATACTTAATGAATTTTGGTGTACATTTACACAATTCTTTTGTAGAAAAAATTATGCATATGCATAAATATAAAAAAATGCATATTTGCAAAAGCGCAAATTTCGAAGTAACTAATGCTCGAAACAAATTCCGACAGATTTCAAATTTCGCTTTGAATCTCGCATTTCACGATCGTGGAAGTCAAACTCAATGGAGTAACATAAACGAAACTAATCTAACAGAAACATTGCCTACTCGGCCTCTAATAATCCTGAAAGTCAAACTATCTAGACCTTACAAACAAAATGACCATGAAAATTAGTATTCTAGACTAGAAATTGTTTCAATGAACACACATCGACTAGGCACAAAAAATAGGACACAAACCACTCGGATTAGTTAAAACTGTACGATCCGATCCAATCACGATTAATACCTACATGCCAAACGGATTAAGCCGAACAGCACAAAAGGTATTCAAATATGGTTTTTTTTGTGTCCATGTTGCATTTGTAATAATAATAAAGCAATGCCTAGTATCATTTCAAGCCTTGAATTCTGTCAAATATTAAGAAATGAGTACGCATTATAATAATTAAGTACACTAGCTGACCAGGCAAACTTCGCACGGCCTCAGATTTTTTTTTACCTTTTAAACCTTCCCTGGACTTCCAAAAGTAATTAAAAATCAAAATCGGTCCAGCCATTCTCGAGTTTTAGCGAGACTAACGAACACCAATTGTTTTTTATTATATAGAAGATTATGTGATAATTATAGTGACCTCGTTCGGCTTTATTGTTCAATAAATACTGTCAATTCAATGTGCCGACCCGATTAAGTATAATATTGCATCTCAAACCTTGAATGCTGTCAAATAATAACAAATGGGTACACTATATTATAATTACATAAATAAAATTATGTGATTATTTTAATGACTTCGTTCGGCTTTGTTGTACAATAAATACGGTCTATTCAATGTGCCGACCCGATTAAGTATATAGCATCTCAAACCTTGAATCCTGTCAACGAAAAATGGCGTAAAATTAGGAGAAGAGATATCGGCCAGCCCATTGAAAGCCAATTTAGCAGGAAACGATCTGTCGGAGGAACAATTTGGAGAAAAAAAGTGATTCTTGATCAGTAGCTCGTCTTGACGTCGAGTGTAATTGGCGAATTGTGTTGTTAACCTCTGGCTGTTCTGTGGTGGCGGGATTTTACTGGTTTTTGATGGAGAACAATCTATAGGGATGACTATAAGTAACATACGAGTTTTAAAAACTTTGTACACGCACTTCACTTTTTTTTTAAGCATTGTATCGTAGGTGCGTTTACAAACAGCTACTTGTAGATCATGCAAATATTTGTTTCGTAGGGGAATCGTAACAGAGACACGCAACACAGAAGTCAATCGCTCAGCCATTACGCCAAGCGTGTCGACTTTGAAACTGGATAAGTCGATCTTGATGATAAAAATCACTATAACACAATCATCATAACATTACCCAACACCTGAACAATTGTAAATATACATAAGGTGCGTCCACACAGAACGAGCAGCCTCGCGAGGCATTTGCTTCGCGCGACAAATGCCTCGCGAAGCTGCTTGCTCTGTTTGGACGCGCAATTGTTTCTCGACCGAGGCACGAAACAATATACGCGAGCAAAACAAAAGCCGACACTGGATGGCTCGGGCGCTCGGTCGCTCGCCCGCGGCATGCGGCATTGCGCGCGCTAGCTTCGGCCGAGACACGTCCACACTAACCGAGATGCTTCGCGTGGCAAATGCCTCGCGAGGCTGCGCACACTATGTGGACGCACCCATTCGATTCTATAATCAGAACCCTTAATTTCTTGATTCCATAATCCATAATATCCTGAATCTTCAACTGTAAATTATGCATTCAATAATCCGACTTCTATTCGTACAGCTTTCTGGTTTTAGTTGTGATTGAGTATGTTTTGCATTTGAATGGTTTGTAGAGATACAAAGTATATAAATTTTCTCCTAAATAAAACCTAGGATAACAAAATGTATCATCATAAATAATGGCGCTCTTTCTGATTTCAAAATTATTGATCGAGGACTTCAAGCTCCGTTCACGGTCCCCAGGAGATGCGATTTACTTCAAGCAAAACAGACGTGTGTCACTAATTTTGGTCAACATGCAAAACGCTAGTCACTTGAGCGTATAGCGTCTGACTAAGAAATAAGCTTGAGTATATGATTTTGAGACTTACATTCAATCGAATCCCATGAGACTCTATTTTATTAAAGTCTATAATATAAAGTCAAAACCCATCTTAAACCATCCATAACGAACCAAATCGACTCTGAAGTCTGGATACCGAATATCCAATTTATTTTTACCGCAAAAAATATCTAATCTACCCGCACATTCACAAATAAAATGAAATAAAGCCAATTTTCACTGAATTTTCAGTAAAAGCGGCAACAATAAATCTTATGGTGAATTGTCTACGTCGGTAGTTCAGTGTTTGGCCCGATATCACTTGGAGTAAACGAGCCGAATAAACTTTGAACATGCTGTAGATATAGTTATATATAGAATGTTGTTTTCTCCGTTGTTTTAATTAGGTTGGCGTCGCGTCGCATTGATTAGTGAGTGATGGCGGCTTGATGGTTTATATTTTTTATTTAATTAAGTTTTGGGCAGAAAGGGGGACGAACTTGCTTACCTGTGGTTTAACCCGCTACTCGGCTCCTGGTTTTTTTTTAATTAAAATAAAATAAAATTGGTCGTAGCATGATAATATCGTCTGCTTACTTAGAACATAATAAATGCACTTTTTACTAAATCGAGTTAAAAATGCAGTTACATGTATTTTTTTACGCTCTATCTACTGGCCAAACCGAATAATGCTATGACTAATGGCTGCAGATATAACGAGTTTGTAAAAGTGATAAATCTTCTAAAGTATTGAAAAAAACATACCAGAACAACATAATAAATAATCTTATAACTTAAAACGCGTTCAGTTTATACAGATACACAATAATAAATACGGTTAAATCTTTTTAAATTTTATAATATTTTGGGTAAAATACTAAGAATTATTCTGAAAAAAGGTCATAAATCTGTAAATTATTATCTGTGTTACTATGTACCATCATAAAATTTAAACACCGTAAATGTAATAAAGTTATTTATCGAATTCAAAAGCTAAAACATGTTTTAAGTACAGGTAAAACATATTAAATGCAGCCTCCTTTCGATCTTAAATTATTTTTATACAATTTATACTAATAAAAAATATTCAAGAATAGCAAATCTTGCTTAACCAGTTTTTTTATTAACGAGTTTGACATAGATCAATTTTTAGCTTAAACTTTAAAATGTCATTTACTCGAATTGACAGTGACTGCACTTATTACTTTTTGCCAGTAAGCAGACGATATAATAGCTATCCTTAATCAATAGACTATCCGACACAAAAATATTTTTAAATTTGAACTAGTAGTTCCTGAGATTAGGAGATTAGGACGTTGAAACAAAAAAACTCTTTCGTTTTGTAACATTAAAGTATAGATGGTATTTTTTAATATTATTCAAGTAAAAAAGTAAAATATTGTCTGAAGATTAGTAGTCTAACAAAAGTAAAATTTAAAGTTTATCTGCAAAGGTCGAGGTTTCTTTATTAAAAATTAATAGTTTTAATGGTCTTTTCTTAACTACTAAAAATTATTGTTCTATTAATATCAAAAGTTGTTATAATGTATTATAACTTTGAAAATACCTCTGAAAGTCATGTTTCTATGAAGAACGTGACCGAACAGATATATTTTATGGCCTCAATGAACGTAGCTCATAAAAAGATATGAGCATTGATTTTTTAAAGTTATTTCGCTGATTTCGTAATAAAAGAAAAAAGATAAATGGGATTCATTCGTGTATTTGATGTCAAAAGTGGTTTCAAAAAGCGATTTAGCATTATCTTTTTATGCTTGGTCGTGTTTAAATCAGATCATACTGTTTTTTACTTTTATTGTAAATGTAGGTCTGTCTACAAATGTGATGACCGTTTTTTATTGCTATTAAAAAAAAAACTTTCTCGAATTATAATTTTGCTCTCATAATATGTAAATACTGAAGCAAAAATTCAATTGATATGTTTGACTCGATGAGTACATCAATCAGTAACAAGTTATTTTCCAAGAGCCATGCTCTTCATTAATTCTGCCATTTTGTTGTCAATGTTGTAGGCAGAAGTCTACATCGACTCTGCCTCTTGCTCATGACCCTAGTCTAGGTCAGAAGGTGACAGAAACAAAGTCAGAATAGAGTGAAAGCTCACTCCATAATCGATTTGTCTCTGCCACCTTTGTTACCTCTGGGTAAGCATCTAGAAGAAGCCTGTTTCAACTGTCTTTAAAGAAAGTGTTGTATTTTGAGTTTGAAAATTTTGGTAAAAAATGTCATAAAATAACTCTATTCATCATCATCATCAGCCTATTAATGTTCCCACTACTGGGACACAGGCCTCCTCCTCAAATAACTATTAGTACAATTAAATTGGTAGCGGCCACTGGTAAGCTAGTGATTATATTTTCTTAAATGACAAAAAAAAACTATGATTTTTTAATGAAAGTGCTTAATTAATATGCAGCTGTGCGGATTTTTTTTTTTCATCAATTTAGATCACTAGGCGACTACTCAAACTCGAAGCATTTATTTCAATTTTATCATTACACAGACACTTTCGAATTGTCAAAAAATTAATTATCTTATAATCATAGGTCGGAATAAGTTAGCGTTATTCATGTACTTATACAGTGAAAGAATAAAGCGGATATGCCCGAAATCCCGGAATCACTTTAGAGCAGAAAAAATCCGTGATTTATTAAATAGAAAAGTTTTTACTTTCACACAATTTATTTATATAATCTATATCTGATGTTTTTATTATTATTATTTTTATTTATAATACTGTTTTGCACACAAGATTGTCTATTAGAAATCCTGGGATGATCCATATTAATATCAACATTTCGATGCAAGTACCAAAATAACTCTACCTTATTCCAACCTACGCTTATAATAAAGCTTTAGTCCCAGTCACAAAGCATAATAACTTGTAAAAGTGTTAGTTTCATTAAATCCAAAATAGTAAAACCTTATTTACGGTCAGCTCAGTCCGAGGCGTGACGCTGCGCGCACATATCAATAGAGCTATTCAAAATCTAACTCTATTTCCTACACGAAAAGATACACCAGTCACAAACCAGCGCGGCGCAGCGCGGCTCCGCGCTGCATAGATTTGATGACTCAAAATCTAACTTTATTTACCAAACGATAAGATACACATTTGCAGTATCGTTACTTCACGTGGCGTCGCTTCGTGTCTCGGTCTGAACTAACCCTTAGGACGAAAAAAACGAATCCTATTTCCCTCACACTCAACTCAGTGGATTGACACGATTTGTCTTAAACCAGCAGCGGAGCTTAGTTTCGGTGACCAATAACCGTACCTTATGCTCTTGACAGCCTAATTTAATCTCCATCCTCTTTTTCAATAGGGGGGGTATCACAACGTCTTAAAACCAGGCTTATTCCTGTGAGTGAACGAGATGGCGCTAGACGACTTGTATGGCTCTGTCACTTTCACTCGCCGGAACAAGCCTGGTTTTAAGACGTTGTAATACCCCCCCAGGCTACCTGTATTCGTGGAATTCGTTCCTCAGACTGATTAAATATGGCAATTGATTAATATTGACTGATTAATATTCTTAGGTTTGCGTAGCGTAGCTTTGAATTTAGTAGTATTACGAATAGGAAATATTGAGCTAACTTATCGAAAGTTTGGATGGGTGATTTTTGTTGCTCAATCACATCAGAACGAATCTTAACGATGGTGATTCAGACATTTCATCAGACGTTTATATATAATATATTATATAATATAATTTATACCACAACTATCACACAACGCCATCGAGTCCCAAGCTAAGCAGAGCTGGTGTTATGGGTACATTTATGGGTATATTTCTAAATACATAAATATTATATGTCGTGAATAGCAATATTGTTTTTAATAAAAGTAGCTCAATTGATTAGTGTAGTAGTGAGGCAAACGCTGTGACGTTATTTTGTAATGGCGGCACGTGGACGGAGTCGTTTTGGGAAGTGGGGATTGTCGAACGCTCAGTTTGCATCGAGACGCGGACCAAGTCACATCTCTAAAACGAAACTGTCGGTTTGCCTTACTAAAATATTATCAAATAATATTGTGAATTAAGTGATTGTGAACAAAAGTGAGGTTATGTTAACGTATCGTGTTATTCGTGCTATACTTCAACGACACCTACGAAATGGATCCTTCACCACCGAACCGAGATGATGACGTCCTATCGCTCCGCCGTCGCTGACGTCGTCATATAGATAAATTACACCCAGACACTGAACAAATGATCGTGCTCATTACACAAACATTAGTCCTGGGTGGGAATCGAACCCACGACCTCCGGCATAGCAGTCAGGGTCACTCACCACTAGACCAACAGGCCTGTCAAATGCCAGTATGATGTTCCCGTGGAATGATTTTCAAAAGATACGCGAGCGAAGTCGCTCTGCCAACAAACAATACAGTTATTTAGTTTTGATTTTAAAAATATCTGTGTAACAATTATTATTCAAAGAATGTGATGTCAATAATTTGAACAAAAACAACATTATAATGTCCATTTTCTGTAAACATAAAATGTTGCTTTTGTTACAAATAACAGCTATCAAAAATACATATCAGTTACCGTTTACAAAATAAATAACACATTTTTGCCAATCAAATTATTCCGCAACACCCTAATTTGGTTAGCACAAATATCAACGGGAAAAAAATCAAATTTTCGTTTATCCATTCAAGCAAAGTGTCAACCAATACAAATGGTAAATTGATATTTAATTAGGAAAATGCAGAGAGTCAGCAACCGGAGATTACCACAACCCGGTAACCATAGCAACCGTCTCCCTTATTCCATTACCATAATTTAATTTCAGTGTAAACTTGGTAATTGGCATGTTTCGAGATAAAGAGAAAAAAACGCGAGTTTTTCACAAATTTATTATTTGTGTTTGTCGTCGAGATTGGGTCTGAAGGCATTTTTTGTAACAGTATTAGAAAATAGGAGTAAACAGTACTGTATTATGTAGACAAATTTAGATTTATTTTGAAGGTAAAAGTACACAATCACCTTTCCTGCTTTTTCTAATAGGAGTGCAAATATTTGTTAACATACTCGTACCCACAATACAGGAGAAATTCCCAGTGTGGTTTAAAAAAAAAACTTTTCCGCGCAGGACCCAAAACCATAACCTAGAAAAATAAACTCCTTTCCTTACAAAATAATATACCTGAGGCCTTATCATGAGTTTTCACTTATTGTGACGTAAAGTAAACTGGAACTTTTACATTTAATTTCAAGGAAAAGATTAGTTCCTTCTTCGTACACCAGAGGCGCTGTTCCATTTTTCCATACAAGAAAGTCGCTGCAAAGTAAAATAGTGGAAACTCTTGATAAGGGCTCTGCGTACATATTTATAATTTACAAAATCACTTACCTACTTCAGAAGGTAGCCGCGCAAAACACTCTCTAACAATAAAATATGTATACTTTTCTTGTATACTCACAGGCACCAATATGTATACGCTTAACATAGTAAATAGATAGATTTAGTTCCAGTTTTGTAAAAAAAAATACATGTGGCACTCGGAGACTGCCGCGGTGAAGCTATTGCAAAACATTTTTTTTTAATTTTAAAAGAATAAAATCGACTACCATGTATATTTAACGAGAATATAATTTATTTCGGTTTAAAGACATTTATTTTCTCAAGGAACAAATTACAGTTCACTTATAGAGAAACTTAACTAAATTAACATTAGGTTTACATTAATTTACGACGTTCACATATTTTTTTTTGTATTTTACTTACACCGTGCTTGAAGTATTACTGCGTTTATATAATTGAAAATTGAAAAAAAAAAGAAAAGAAAATGCCGCTAAATGAGGAACATTTTGTCCCATCCAATTGACGTCAAAGTGGGGGTACTCTGATGAAGAAAGATGCGACTGCGGAGCCTCATCGCAAACGATGGCCCACCTTCTCAACTGTAGTCTGTGTAACTCCACCTGCACTCTAAGGGAACTGTCCGAGGCCACCACCAACGCCATCAATGTGGCAGAGTTCTGGTCGAAATATAAAATTTAAAGGAATCATCGACACGAAGAAGAAGAAGAAGAAGAAGAAGACGTCAAAGTTTCAGTTTACGAAGTCATGCAGGCCTCTGAACTCTGAGCAAGCTAACAAAAACAAAAATATTATGAGTCCATTAAAAAATCTCTTAAGCCTTTTTTAAAGGTTGGTAAGCTTGTACACTCTCTGACTTTTTTAGGTAATTGGTTGTACAGCCGAACCCCCTCATACTGAATAGTTTTTCTGCCGCTCACGGTTCTCACTCTTGGCAATTCTAGGTCGTCTTGATTACGGGTATTATATCGCCGAGTCTTTTGTGTAAATGATATGTTTGAGTGTATGTTGGTCTTAAGGATCTTTCGGATAGTCATGCATGTATGGTATGTATATAACTTTTGTAAGTTAAATAATTTTGTTTTTTTGTAAAGTAAATCTGTAGGAGTATAGTAGTTGTAGTTGAAGAGGACCTTGATGATCTTGTTTTGTGTTCGTTGTAGGTGTTGTTGATTTGTTTTTGCAGCTTGTCCCCATACTTGAATCAGATATTCCAGATGTGGCTTAACTAGCGCGTTGTAAATAGTATACCTTAGCTTGAATGGTACACATTTTGCAATGTTACGTACGGCTCCGGTTAGTGGTAGTATTCGAGATCTCACGTAGTCAATATGTGCTCTGAATGTTAACTTACTGTCCACAATTAGGCCCAAATATTTTTCATGCGTTGATTTTCGTAACGGTTGGTTATTTATTGTGAGATTTGGAAATGATGGTATTTTTTTACTCTTTGCTGCGAAAATTATGTAAGCTGTTTTGTTAACATTAATAGTCAGGAGATTGTGATTAAGCCATGTACTTAAAACATCAAGATCTTTCTGTGCTTCTGAGATAATATCCGTAATGGAATCGCCAAAGTAAAAAAGACAGGTGTCGTCTGCATAGAGTGATATGTGTCCAGTCAAACCAGCGGCACTAATGTCGTTAATATATATGAGGAAAAGCAATGGACCCAAGACCGATCCCTGAGGTACTCCGCACTGTATTTTAGTCGGAGCGCTTGTTTTATCAAGTTTGACGATCTGTTGCCGATTAGTAAGATAAGACTACAACATTTTTTTTTTTAATGTTTTTGGTGCACTACTGTAATAAAGAACTTCTTTGTTGTAGGAGAATTTTATAAGTAGGTTTCATTGTGAAAACTCCTTTTGTAGCTGGCCGTTTAGAATCAGTAAGAAAAAGTAAATTGTTTTTATGACGGATATTTTTATGATTGCCGAAGTCTCTCGAACTGAAACGATGTTAGACGATGCGTGGTGTCAGGTATTTTCCTTAGGTTTTTGGAAAATTTTTGATTCGGTCGCCGCGCCACGCTGCGCTCAGAGCCCGCGATAAAAGTTATTCAATAGCTTAAAAATAAAAAAAATGTGGTGGTTCGTTCACAAACACAGAAACTCACCAACACAAAAACCCCTGAAAAGTACTTGTAGGTAAAACAAATTTAATATTTGTTCCGCGCGGGAATACAACGTGCGATACGCTACGCACCAATCGATAGCTCGGCCACTGCGAGAAACTTGCCATCTAAAGTTCCTTATGATACACTGACTAAGTCGATGCATACATCGACTTATTATGTATATTAAGCAGATGAAACTAAATACCATTACTTTACATGGACTAGTTGATAAATTCCCTTTATGTCGAGTCCCGTTATGTCGAGTCTGGAAGTCTATTGTTGTCCAAAGTATTGATAATTAAAGCTTTCTATTACCTTTATGTCGAGTTTGGTGAAGAAGTACAGTCAGGGATGTAAATTAAAAGCCAATGGCATAAAAACATTGTTTCATTATTTGTTCTATTAATTATTTTCATATATCGCAGGATCACAGGAGCAAGTCGGCGGAGCCCCGCTTCGCGGGGCTCCTTCTTCTGCGTGGTTAAAAATAAAAACCTAAATTGTCTTCTAACCTAAATTGTCCGAGTCGGGGTGCCATCAAGTCTCGAGGTTAGACCTATTTCTAACCGGCTAAACCTAGTTCTAACTGAAGATAAGTAGGATACACCTAGGTAACCGCACTTCGGGTTTAACCGTAACATATACATTTTATTGGACGTGACTGTAGTTCTAAAATATGCTAGAATTAAACTCAATATAAAGGGAATAGAAACGGGACGAGGCTAATAGAAGCGAGGCAAGGTTTTCGGCTCGACATAACGGGACTCGACATAAAGGGAATAAACCGACTAGTTATCTGAGGCCTTAGCACGTTTCTACGTATTTGACTGTACTTCGTACATGCGAAGTATGTACAAGGTTAATGCTACGTACATTTAGTATCTAACCAACACAAACTCTACGTGGAAGAAATTACGGAATACGGTAGTAAATTGTTTTCGGAATTCCTACTCTTCAAACAATCATTGAATTGAAGTGTCTAAAGACTAAAGTAACTATGGCAACATTTCTCATTTAGACAGTGTTTGAATGTAAAGCAATTTAGTCATACCGAAATTCATGTGGTTTATTTTCTCATATCGTGTATTGACATTCAAACATAGCTTCATATAACCATGAAACTCAGAAACGTATATAGAACGTAATTATTTGGAGTCAAAGGGATTTCAAGTACCTACTATTGAGAGGATTTCAGTAGTTTCATGAATAAATAAGAATATTAAAACTGAAAAGAAAATTTATGTGAACGTTACGTCTTTGTGACACCTGTAAAGGAAACTTACCTACATGATGGCCAAGATTTTTATGCGACATGCCGTGAAAATCGAAATGACAATTCGTCTTGTTTACTAAATTTTAAGTGATGCTAGTTAGCAGGCAATCTACTGAAAAATCGACTTACAGAAATACCCCATTACTTTGAATTGGTATAGAATAATAATTTGAATCTCGAAAAAAGACTCCAGTCTACTACTGAAGTCCTTTTCACACGGCGCTAGTGTCTACGTCATTGTATCAAATTGCTTTAAAAAATGTAGTATCTTCTTTCGTGACGCGCACTCCAGATTAAGATTTTATCCACAGTGTTCCATCTAACGTTATTTGAATATGAATTTGTTTTAGAGAGCTCACGGAAGAAAATACAGCGATTCAATAAAGCGCTATTTCAGTGACTTAAACAGCAATACTTCCTGAAGGCAATAAATCAACGAGCAATATCTCGTTTTTATGCGAGCAATAATGATCGTATGCATTCGAGGTTCTGTGGGACATTAATTTTCATGGCCCCGCTGTTTGGACCGTTAATATGAAATACTAGGGCGCATTGTTCTCGAGATGTCCTTGTAAAAACATACTCACTAATGCTAGGAATTGTTTTTGGTCTATTACAAGGTACACTAATGTTTTGTTATGTTAAGTAAGTTATTATCATACAGCCGAGGTTTTTCAACCTCTGGTTTAAGTAAAAGAGAAACAATGGTTTTATTCTCGACACACACACACACACAAAGTAAAACATCTGTCTGGACTCGAATCAACGATCTCGTAATTCGGAGCCGTAATTATTTTGTAAGCTAACTTGATTTTATGTGCTTTACTAATATTTGTTCAAAACTAATCACTTGGCAAATGCATCATGTCAGAACTTTCAAAAACTTTTAGTTTTCAAAAGTTGCGCATCGCAGATTTCGGCATGACGTTTCGTTTGCCGCAGTAGTAACGCTCGCTTTGCTGGCTACGCGCATTGGTTGCAGTTTTAGTTTTAATGAAAAAATAAACTAATCAACGTAACTTTTTCTATTAAGATCAACATTTTAGAAATGTAATGACGTGATAATTATGATTCTGTGTTTATATGAAGCAATGCAAAATTAGAATTGAACCATATTCATCACAATGTCGAATATCAGACAACCTTCACGGAAATAAGTCTTCTTTGTCCCAGCGGTGGGAACGTTCTAGCTTGGTAGTTTAATGTACCAATGGTATTGCTAACCGATGAGGGTTTCTCTGCAAAATTGTGGCAAATCATGACGAAGATGACGAGATAAAGACTCTATCAATAAAATAAATTTTAAAATTTATAAACCTGAAATATTGGGAAGTGAATAGAGACCCGAAAGCTCTTTGAACAAACTCATTTATGAACTCCCTTGATACGTCTCATCCCTTAAAATCGCTAGCACCTAATTTATGAGGTCACTATCAAGCAGAAAGACTCCAACCTTACGAGTAATTCCCAGTACTTTTATTACTTCGTACACGTGAGACGTCTAAGAGAATTTATCAAGCTGTGAGTAAATTAAAACCATTCCCTGTTCAATGTGTACGTGGTCATTAAGTTCTTAATGTAGATACATTGTTCATTTTGTAGGGAATTGGTTTACGGCCCGTTGTTCTTGGCTTTAATTTATGTGGTTACAGATACCTTACTGTTGGTAAGAGGTAGTGGAAAATCTCTTCGTTAAATAACAATAGTAAGTTTTAAACTATGAGGCTACTAATTTTGTATCCTCATTAACTTGTCTATTGGTCTGTCTTGGTATGTACATCTGCTGAGAAGGGATGACATGCATGTGACTAAGAGTGTGATGAATATGAATGAACGAAATAAATAAGATGGATGGATTGTTTAAGGAATGGTATGGATGAAAAACCATTAAATGATGCCGTGGCAACAGACAGGAGAAAATGCACGAAGACAGTGTATAGCGTCGACCCTAAGCAGAAATGGATGTCGAAAATTTTTAAATTGGCAGTCATTAGAGGTAGCCTGAAAGTTTGTCAACCAGATTAACTAGTGTAGGTACTGTAATACTCAGTTTACTAACTAGGTTCTGGAGGTCCGTTAGAATGTCGCTTCGTGTAAAATACTGGTAATAAGTACTTACTACTAAACTGGAGGCTGATCCCAACATGGATGGGAAAAGGCCAGGTAGATAATGAATCCTTAACAAATAATAAAATATCAAAGTCTCTCACGTTAGCGTAATCAAAAGCTTTTTACTCTGAAAGGAGTTTAATAATTACGGTTTTAAATTTCACACCCTCAAAACCTTATACGATTTCCACAAATCTCTTTGAACTGTTCTGCGCCCTGAATTTATTACGCGCCCTTACGTTTCCCTGTTAATAATCACAACAAACAAATTTTATGTGACGACTTCATTCCCCTGCCTTCTATCATTCCCCTGCCTTTTATCATTTCTCTGGCATGACAGTCCCTTGTGTATTTAACAGCGTACAAAATCCGTTTTCGCCTTCCACTTTTTTATTAGAAATGTGTAAATAAGTGGATAAGTACGTTTCACGTTTCATGTTTGGTGATATTTGCTGAACATTTGATAAACTGGTACATATATAACCAGATAATATATGTATAAACGAGGAAAATTATGTGAAGGGTCGCAGTAACTAGGCGGGGACCTTTCGCTCCTGGCATTGGTCGAGGCCATGCTGCGGGGCGAGACGGAGTGGGAAGCGGTCGCCTTCTTCTGCGATGCAGTCATGCTAGCGAAGGTGAAGGCGGGACGCGTAAGAGAGAGGACAGCGTTCATCTTAGACCCCAGCCGCAGTGGTAGACACCCACGGCGACGGACGTCGCTAGACGATCTCCGGCCACCGTAGGCCTGTCCGGCCATGGAAATTGCACGGGTCGACGGCGCCTTGTGTTCCACGCGCGCCTCAAAGAGTGTCAGCATAATGACGGGGCCCCCCTTAGAGGGCCAAATCCTGCCGGGGTCGCGGGACTTATAATTTTCCGTGATCCCGGAACGTATAGGGCTATTGAAGGACACCGTGGATTTTAGTTAGTACGAGTCTAACAGAGATTTTACCACGATAAAAAAAATGGTCGTAGTAACTGGCATTCTGTTATTCCAGCCTAACCCATAAGGAAAAAGATATGAGCTTATGCTGTTTATGTGTTTTATTTTTTAGATAATTTTGCATCATTTGCATCAATCAACATCTAACATTTCAATAAAAGTCGACTCAATTGAAACTAAAGTTAAATAAATAACATTATTTAATTTTAAAAAAAAGAGAGCAGCGGTGGCCCAGTGGTATCGGCCCCGACTTACGAGTTGTAGGTTCGTGGGTCCGATCCAGCCAGGCGCATTACTTTGTGTAATATATTTCATCACCACTGCTCTCAAAACGGTGAAGGAAAACATCGTGAAGAACCCGGCATGTCCTAAAACCAAAAATTCGAAGACATGTGACATCCACCAACCCGTACTGCTGAACTACGGCCCATTCCCTCTCTCAGAGAGGAGGCCTGTGTCCCAGCAGTGGGAACATTTATAGGCTGATGATGAATTATTTCAAATGTGTTAAACATTTTTTGGCCTGAAAGTAGCCACTAAAGGTGAGGCCTACTATGTAGCAAGCTTACCCAGATGGAACTAGAACTCTACCGACGGAACACAGTAACTAAAAACTCTTTGACGCCGACAAGATAGTCAGGCGGTGCTGGTGAGGCCTACCGTCACCAGTTCAGTTGTTATACAAGTTTCAGGTAGCCTATGGCGCCTTTGCCAGGGTGAGGTTTTTCATATGACTCATAATTATGTAACTGGCGTCGTTATCATCAACAGTCTATAAGTTCCCACTGCTAAAACTAGGGTTGCCAGATAGGAACATATCAAATCCGGGACAGTTCTAAAAAAAAAAAAAAACAATGTCGGATCGTGGCCATAATAGAAAATATCATATATTTTTTTTATTTTCAAAGGATTCATATTTATATTTAAAAGATGAAATGCCATTTTTTCAAAAAACATACTTTTATTAGCTGTAGGTATGTAATTAGCTTAAATTGGTAAATTAAAACTTTGGTAGACAATTACTAAATTACAAATTAAATAGTAATAAAGTGAAGAAAAATAAACAATAATAATAAGATACTATGTACCTTAAATAAATCTTATATCAATAAATTCCTAACTTAAAAAACAATCGGTACCTTGCTTTTTGGTACATAATGTTTCTGTATAAAGCTTTGGTAGGAAATCAGTACAAACAAATTATGTATCTTCTAATAAAAATAAAACTTCTGATGGAACGTAAATAATAATGTTAAATAAAACGGGATCAAATCATTTATTGAAATATTTTTCACTGGATTTTGCCATTTTTATTAGTTTTTTAAGCAAAACACAACTGAAAGAGTGACAGCGGACGCGGGCGAGAGAGAGGGGGCGGCGGACGCGGGCGAGTAAAGTAAAACTATTGCACGCACTCCCGTCCCGCGCGCCTCCCGCACTCGCTCACCGGCAGCCATGTCATTCCATTCGTTGCTAGTTTATTGTGTTAAAAAATTATAAATTTTCAAAATCCGGGACAATGAGCGCTAATTCCTGGACACGGGACAAGAGGCAAGATTCCGGGACAATCCCGGATTTCCCGGCGGTCTGGCAAGCCTAGCTAAAACACAGGCCTCTCTGTAAGAGGAAGTGGGCCATCCACCACACGGTCCCAAAGCGGGTTGGTAGATGTTACATGTCTTCGAATTTTTGGTTCTAGTAAATGCTGGTTGATTCACTATTTTTCCTTTCCCACCACTGCTCATTTACTGCGTAATTTTTGTGTACTGAAAGTACGTCTCTAACTAACCCTTTAGGGATTACTAGCGTGAAGTAACGCTTATATTGTTGTCACAAAAATATTTATTAAAAGGCAGAAAAGATTCGGGATTGCTTTGAATTTACATTATGTAAATCAGCCGTTCGTACCCTGAGAGCATTATAATACATATAATCTGTCTCAAAAAAGGATAATACTGTAATCGAACTTTATTACAGTACTACGAATTGATGGAAATTTTATTAAAATACAGGATATTTCTTATTCAGGTCTCTACAAACAGTACTTTAGAATTAATTTTCTTGTATCCTGAGTGCGTTTACAAACATTTGGACTTACATAAACAACAAACTTGTAGGCCACATAAACATTTTGTTCAGTGTAGTAATCACCGAGATGCTGCGTCAATCGTGAAATATGAATGAACCAATTGCCTTTACAATAATTATACAATCATGTTATATCTAAACAATTGTAAAGATTTCTCTAAAGTACGATACAATCTACAACCTAAAAGATTTTTTTTCCAATGTACAGTCAGCATCAAAAGTTGCTGACCACATTTAGATTTTCAAAATCGTTGTGCACCGTATTATTATGTATTATTACGGTGTACAGCGATTTTGAAAATATGAATGTGGTCAGCAACTTTTGATGCTGACTGTACTTTTTTTTTTTTTTATCGTGGTAAAATCATCAAATGAGTCCTCCCACCCCGGGCAGGGCGGGAGGGACTGTCAGACTTGTACTGACTAAAATCCACGGTGTCCTTCGATAGCCCTTTATGTTCCGGGGTCACGGTAATGAGATAAGTCCCGCGACCCCGGCAGGCTTTGGCCCTCTAGAGAGGGGGCCCCTTCATTATGCTGACGCTCTTTGAGGCGCGCGTGGAACACAACGCGCCGTCGACCCGGGCATGGTCCATGGTCGGGCAGCGAGTTGCCCTTTACTCGCCGCCCGCATGCCCGCGCCTACGGTGGCCGGAGATCGTCTTGCGACGTCCGTCGCCGTGGGCGTCCACCACTGCGGTTGGGGCGGAGGGAGGACACTGTCCTCTCTCTCACGCGGCCCGCCTCCTCCTTCACGAGCATTACTGCTTCGCAGAAGGAGGCGACCGCTTCCCACTCCGTCTCGCCCCGCAGCATGGCCGCAACCAATGCCGGGCGCGAGAGGTCTCCGCCTATCGCCGCCGTGAGGACACGTCGGTGCTCTGCCCAAGCGGGGCAGTCTTGCACCGTATGCTCTACTGTGTCCTCCGGGCGATCTTCGCAGTGGTGACACCCAGGCGTTTCCTCCTTTCTCCTTAGACACAGGTACCTCCCGAAACTTCCGTGTCCGGTGAGGACCTGCGTCATGCGGTAGGTCAGGATGCCGTGACTCCTATCCAGCCACTCCTCAAAGAGGGGTCTTACCGCCGCGATTGCGGCGTGCCCGATGCTGACTGTACTTAGTATAAAATACTCCAACAGGAAAAACTCACTATATCTCCACTTATCCCGAGTCAATTTTCAACAAACCGCTTTTATTTATTCATTCTGGCAACCCGGAAAAATCCAATCCTGTAGGCATGTATTAAGAGAACATGTGGGGTGCCACTGAGGCTGGGCAGATACCCAGATAATTGTTCTTTCACGCATTTTACCGCAATTCCGGTTCAGACCTCTTGTGGGGAGGAAGTCGGTGAGGGGAGCATTGCAAACGCAATGGGAAACTAACATGCGAATACTGGCAAGAATGTGTAATGTTTTGTGTCTATCATTGTCGAAATGCTGTGTTGTATAGAAGGCTATCAATAATGATGATAATGTTAAAAAACTTAACTCTCGTTTGGCATATTCAGGTAAAACTGATTTGTTTTAGAAAAATCAGATGCATATTATTTTTATTAATAAAACATAATTGATCAAATTACTACTCCCGTCCGTCAAACTGGTACTAACTAAATCCACGGTGTTCTTTCAATAGCTCTTTACGTTCCAAGGTCAAAATTAGATACCTGTTTAGAGTGACACAGTCCCACAACTCCGAACAGTCCCGCGTCCCCGACATAACTGATTGATACCTTGACTGATTGATTGATTGAATAGCCTGCCTTGGTAAAGTGTTCTAGAGTTTATCCAGAAAAGTGCTGTTCGATTCTGCTAGTAGTCGACTTTTTCTTTCCGACAAAAAGTTAAACATAATAATATACAGATGAAACTTGTTTGTTTGGTGTTTGTTTTAAACACTTTGTTTTAATAACTAGAAAATAAATGGAACTGAGTACAGCCTACCTATTTTCCTTAATTGCTCTCCTGAGTGTTGCAATATAAAAGTATCTAGCAGCGTATAAATATTTATAACCGTTGTTATACTAAAACATTATTTAAGCACTACCAGGGGAGTTTAAAAAGTTGGCCTAAATCCTTAACTACTCTTAAGAAAATTCCCAGATCTTCATGATATTACTTTAGTTTCGTCTTTGAATATACGTCAACGATCAATTTAAAGTAATAAAATTAATAACCTTAAAACTGTCTTCACTACGTTTTTGTATTAAGGTCGGCCATTTTAATATTCTAGCTGTCTAGTTTTGAAGTAGTTTATATTTTGTATACCTACCTAGAAACCAGACATTATGGGCTTCTGAAGCGATCTCATTTTTAAATGAATTAGTAATAATTATAATAAGTAATCTTTAATCGCTGAAGCCCTTGCACGTATGCCGAATTTTAACCTTACGTGATTTTTCGAACGATTTTCATAATTTCGTGATTGAGTGACAAACATCCATTCATCCAATTATTTCATTAATAGTTATTAGATTAGATAGATTTTCGTCGTATGTGTGTAGTAGTTACTAGGCGTTCTCTACTCCAATGTAGTAGTTACAAATAAAACAAAACCCTATTTTTAACCGACTTCAAAAAAGGAGGAGGTTCTCAATTCGGTCGGTATGTTTTTTTTTTTTTTGTGTATGTACACCGATTACTCCGAGGTTTCTGGTCCGATTAGTGTAATTCTTTTTTCGTTCGATGCAGTATACTTGCAGTTTGGTCCCATAAAAATTTCATCCAATTTGGTTCAGTACTTTTTATTTTGTGAGCATTTTTATTGATGGATGATGTGATGATCTTTACTTTTTTGAGTGTTTGTTACGCGATTACTCCGCCAATTGTGGACCGATTTTCAAAGTTCTTTTTTTCTTGTACGAGGAATAGTTCACTTTAGGGAACACTGCAAGTTTCATCAAAATCGGTTCAGCAGTTTTTGATAGGGAATTTTATTAGCTTATTGTGTACATGAGCGATGTTAATACCGGTGCTAAGGATTACCAAATTCTAGTGCACATGTAAGAAAATGATGTATTTGACAAGAATTTGGGCTGAATATTTAAACTAAAAAGAGTAAAATAAAAAAACTTTAAAAAAAAAAATTTAACCGCCTTCAAAAACAACCACAAAAAAGGGTAAAATAACCTACAAAATAACTTTTCTTTCGGAAGTCGGTGGCATAAAAGACAACGAAATAAAAAAAACAAAGCCACCGACTTCCGAAAGAAAAGTTATTTTGTAGGTTATTTTACCCTTTTTTGTGGTTGTTTTTGAAGGCGGTTAAATTTTTTTTTAAAAAGTTTTTTTATTTTATTCCATTTAGTTTAAATATTCATTCTTTGTAAAGTTTACTTTGGAAGTAGTTAGTTTTTATTTCAAATAGGCTTTTGCGGGCAGTTGTAGAAAGTTAAATATTTAAACAGAACCTAGTTTTACAATTCACATTTTGATTAAATAGTTTTTGCTAACAAAGTCTGTTAAGAGTATTCTCACTCGACAAAATACATATATGTGATAAGTATTATCAATTTATTTACATTTAGAATTGAGAGATGTTTCTTGTATTTTTTCAATAATAAATAATCACTGGTCAACAAAATTTCAACTTTGTCGTGCCACACGGACTTTTTTGATATTTTTTACTTTAATTGGTGATTGTAATAAAAAATAAACAGTTAAAAAAAATTTGCTAGACAAAGATTTTATTCTATTGAGTAATTTAAAATATTAAGAAAAAATACGGATCTCGTAAATCAAAAGTTTATTTTTTTATAAATGACTTAGAAAATCTAAGATTTTCTTGAATATTTAGCTTCTGGTTGGTCCCTTTTAATTGTCCAGCAGTAATCTGCTAACGTATTTGGGCTCCATTTGCCCTGGTACCGCTTTTCCATATCAGAAATATCCTGATGGAACCCATCGCCATGCTCGTCACTGAGAGCCCCTAAATTGTCAGGAAAAAAATCCAGTGCGAGTCTAAAAAATGGATCTTAAGTGACATGTTGCAACCTAATGCTCGATATGACAATAACAGCTCGCTAACCAACTCTCTGTAGCTGTCACTCTTGTGGTTACCCAAAAAATTTGCAACAATATTTTTAAAAGAAGACTTCCATGCTGATTTTTCTAAATCGCTTAATTTTTCTTCAAATCTTGAATCTTTTATTAACTCCCTAATTTGAGGGCCAACAAAAATACCCTCTTTTATCTTTGCATCACTTATTTTAGGGAATTTTTCTTTTATATACAAAAATCCACTCCCATTGCGATCCATTGCCTTCACAATTTTTTTTATTAATCCTAATTTGATATGCAATGGTGGTAGAAGCACATTATTTGGCTGTACAAGGGCGACAAAAAAACCAAAACATTGGTGATAACACTCCATCACAAGATTTGTAAAATTTCGTCGTTGTTTTTTGAATGTAAGTTCTCCGCAGACATAACAAAAAGAGTTAGGATCATTAATACACTTCCTTGACATGCTCACAGGGTTAATAAATTCCAAAAAAGTGTTCAAATTTAACGATAAATATTTTTTTAACGATTTACTTGTAAGCGTTTCTGTTAATTTACTGCCGTAGTACTAGTTATGAGTATTACCGTATCACAACAAATAGGAGGCTAATTGACATATGGCAACTGTGATTTAATAATGAGGGTAGATTGATAAAACAAAATTAGCTATCAAAGTTCGTGTGGCAAAACCAGTGTTGACCAGTATAATCAAATCAAAATGGAAACATGTATTCTTGATTTAAAAATCGGCGTATTTACTTTCCGTCGTACCACAAAAACTTTTAAACGTCTTTGTTGAACACTTGTCTAAAAAAATGACAGATTATGTCGTTGAAATAAGGTCCGTTTTGCAGTCACACTTTTTTTAGACAAGTGTTCAACAGATGTTTAAGTTTTTGTAGTAAGGCTGCACGCCACGCACCCGTTCTAGCGCCTCAGATGTTATCATTCTGATCAATCTAGGCATGTCTCTCTATATTTGATTGGTATCATCAAGTACGTTAACATCATATATACCTAACCAGAGCTTTATTGGACTTTTAAATACTGGTGTCGAAAGGGAAGTAATAAAATAACACAATAACTGAAGATTTTCTCCGATACCCTTCATTTTATGTGACGAAAACTCCTGAACAGATTAAAAAATCCACATAAAACAATACCTACTGAACTTCTTCAGAAAATCAACGGGAATTTACTTCATTTTACGACAGTTTACTCTCCAAGACGCTTTATATAGTATGTATATTTCACGTGTGCATCAGGGAGACACGTCTTTTGTTCTTACGCCTTCCGCAAGCTCCTATTGTTTGAAATCGACCGCCATTTTGAAAAATGAAGCATGTGTCTTTGCTTGTTTCTTAAGATATGATATACTGGAAGTTGTATAACGGGTGTATAATTATGCTACGTTTTACTCTGAGCTGCAGTTTCTTTTGATGATTTTCTATTTAAAATAAATTTTATTTGCTAAAGAACCACCCCGTTTCTCTGTGTATTATATGATACTATGAACTTATAATGCTTAAATATTTCTTCTTTACATTGTGGAAGTGACGGTTAATATTGAAATTTGTATAAACCATCCGGAATATTGTGTCCTAAATGATGGTGAAAACCACATCATGATCCATTGCGATGTTTAGGTTAATAAAACTGTCACATAAACAGACAGGACGAATGACTTTAATCATCTATTATTATTTTGTAAATAGAAACGGCAATCTCAATTTAATCGTTTGATTTATTGAACACATCAGTTTCAGCACCGCCCAGCTATCAAATTGTAGTTATAATTCAAAATTATTGGGCAAATCATTAGCAAACAGACCACATTTCCAAATAATTTTCATTGACATCAAATTTTCTCAAAATACGTTATGAATTTCAGGAAAATTATGTACCAATTTTCACACTCCAAGTAACAATCATCTTCAATGTCATAATGGTATTGTAACGCGAGATTCTCCCCGATTCAAATTCAAGTTTTCACATCAAACTGTCATTTGAGTACGGGAACATTTGATTGAGCACGTCTGCCAGCCCGAGGGATAGGCGTTGGTTCCTTTCGTAATGAATATTGTAACTGAATAATCAATACCCGAATAATAATTTTAAATGTTTCTTGGTACTTGAAGGCAAAATGGAATCAGGTTTTAAGACCGGTTATCGGGTTTTTTACTTCGTCCCGCACTAAGACTTGCTTCTGAATTGTGGTCCGTGGATGCCTTTACAAACGGAGAACTATTCTCGTTGACAGAGATGCTGATGAATTTTTGACTGTTATTTTTAAATATTTATGTTTTTTGTTGCTAGTTTATACATAATATAGTATTTTTTTAAATATATTTTACTTAAAAATAACACCGAAGTTTTTCATCCGATTCCAAAACAGTCTCATTTACAGGCGACATAATTTAGTCATTTAAAGAGATATCGTTTTACACCGTAATTACGTATAAAGGCCAGATAGATGATTTCTCCGTATTAAATACAATTATTCAGTTGCATCGGGTTAAATTGAAATTCAACTAAATTTTACTTTTTTAATCTGCTACATAGCTATCAATCTATGTAGCCAGTCAAAAACGTGGACGAGGAAAAAGAGTTGTCATCACAAAAAGAAACATTTTTCATTGATGGAGGTTACATTTTACGTAAAGCACCAACAAAATAAATAGAATGTACAGGCATGACAGGCCTGTTGGTCTAGTGGTTAGTGACCCTGACTGCTATGCCGGAGGCCGTGGGTTCGATTCCCACCCAGGACAAATGTTTGTGTGATGAGCACGATCATTTGTTCTGTGTCTGGGTGTAATTTATCTATAATAAGTATGTATTTAGAAATATATAAGTATGTTTATCAGTTGTCTAGTACCCATAACACAAGCTCTGCTTAGCTTGGGACTAGATGGCGTTGTGTGATAGTTGTGGAATATTATTATATTATTATTATATTATTATAATGTACACAAATACACGACACACAGTAATGGATAGCAGTTCTCTTGTATGTAAATTGGAGTGACAGGGGAATGATCAATGTAGTTTTTTTCTGTTGGCAGCATCGAATTGTGAAAATGTTGACGATTGAATCTGGAATGTTTTTGTTTCAATTAATGTTTTTTTTAAATGGACATTTTCACTGTGGACATACTTGTCTTGACTTATACGTATCAATGAAATACGTTTTATGTGATTAAAATAATATTTAAGCAAATTAAACCAGTTTATACGTACTTCTACTTACAACGCCAAGAATTTCTGGGATGCTTTATTTAATTAAATATTATTTAGGAATTATTTTTTGATTAATAAAATTACTCTTTTTGATTGACAGCCTAATATCATACATAGTTGACCCAGGAAAAATCATAAAACGATATGAATGCGCCTACAATCCAAATTCCTTTCCCATATCATCGTTAACTTAATCTTACAAAACTTGTCCGCCCATTATTATTAATAATAATAACTATGAAAAATACCAAGCTTTAAATAAGTATGCCCATATAAAACCCATGTATTATTAAATTCCATGGCAAAGGGGACGAATTCCCTTCGGACCTTTTTTTATTCAGGCCAAATAAGGTCTTGGGGCCAGGGGAAATGGACCCTCAAAACATGACAGAGGACTGAGCTTTGATATCTGTGGGACGCGGATGTCGTATCTTTAATATCGATATTGTAGTGAATCGAGATTGGGATCGGTTTAGTATTTTAATGTATGATTGATGATTTTTGGAGTTCTTTGTTGTAATACAGTGAAGAGTAAATATTGATTGTATCGGTTTGACAGAAGGCATCGCGGCAAGCTTATCATAGAAGATGGCGGGATGAACTAAGTAAAATCAACGACCAGTACCCTGAGCACGAGTTTTCAGTATTTGAGACGTAAAGTAAACTGGAACTTTGACAATTTCAAATTGACAAATTTCAAGGAAAAAATTAGTTCCTTCTTCGCACACCAGAGGCGCTGTTCCATTTTTTCATACAAGAAACGCTGTAAATACTGAAAATACGCTGTAAAGTAAAAGAGTGAAAACTCGTGCTAAGGGTACAGTACCCTTAGCACGAGTTTTCAGTATTTTAAACTGGAACTTTGACAATTTCAAATTGACAATTTTCAAGGAAAAAATTAGTTCCTTCTTTGCACACCAGAGGCGCTGTGCCATTTTTTCATACAAGAAACGCTGTAAATACTGAAAAGACGCTGTAAAGTAAAAAAGTGAAAACTCGCGCTAAGGGTACAGTTGTCCATTACGTCATTTATAAAACGCACATGGCGCGCCCGCTCGGTGCACAAGTGTACCACCTCCCTAAAGGTTAATTTACATGCCGCAGAAACTTGCATGCAAGAATTCGTTTGATCAACTGAATTCATTGTCCATCAAATAACCCGCAATGTAGGCAAACATGCATACAATTTCCATCGTGTACATTGCTTTTAGGTAGGAAATAATTTGCATCGCGCGTCATAAAACGACAAGTACCAATTTCACAGCACTTCTCTGTGAGAGGGAGTGGGCTGTAACCCACGACGCCGCCTGCACACCGGTCCGGAGCATCTTGGTGTTCGTCTCGATGTTTTCCTTCACCGTTTTGAGAGTAGTGTTGTGATGAAATAAATTAGACAAAGTAATGCCTGCATGGGTAACGTTTGATCCACAACTTGTAAGTTGGGCCCATTATCACTGGATCACCACTGCTGTTCTCTTAAGGCCTTTACCTACAGAGCGCAATCCATTCCAAGGATCCGATTTGGTGACGGGATCTCTCTTACCTATGGATGTTCATAATTATGTGCTTTCTCACTGGCGACGCGGCGTCAGATCGCTTCGCTTTTGACAGAGATCGTATGGGTTCAGATCGGATCGCTAGATCAGATCTCCGGAACGAATCGCGATCTGTGGGTAAGTGCCTTTTCACACGTTCCGGTTGCCGGGTAGCCGGTGCCGGGTAGCCGGCGGCCATGTACTATAGCTTTCACACGTACCGGCGTAATTTGCCGGCTACCCGGCAACCGGAACGTGTGAAAAGGCACTAAAGGTACCTGTACATGTTATACTAACTAGCAACGTACCTACTCCAGAACAATAATAAATGAAATTGTGGTCCCTTGTCAGACAATCGCATAAAAGGTCAGAGTATAGCTTAAATAAAAGGAACATAATATCCGTGAAAAGGTCTTTCGTTCCATATTATTTTCAAAATAATGCTTGATTGAAAACCTTTTTGTTAGATTTCTTTTCTGTAACTCTTTGACTTTTTATATAAACATATTGTGCCATAATAAAATAGGTATGTTGTAGGCATACAAAAAAATATTTTCAAAATAATGCTTGATTGAAAACCTTTCCGTTAGATTTCTTTTCTGTAACTCTTTGACTTTTTACATAAACATATTGTGCTATAATAAAATAGGTATGTTGTAGGCATACAAAAAGCTAATAAGCTCTGTAATAATAAATTGTTTTTGATAATTTATTGAGATATATTATACTTCCAGTTTTGTCGGCTAAATGCCACTGTATAACTGAAATCTACCGAACCTAATCTCCATGATCTAATTACTAGGATCACATAGGCTTCAAGCTTATGACGCGATGCCCTGCAATTCGACTGATTTTCGTCACCAAACAACTTTACCTAAGTGAAAAAGAGATGATTTTCTCTTCTAGCTTCTTTTTTAGCGTTGTGAGCCAGTCTACAGTGACATAAAGGCACTTCGTTTCACTAAGGCCTCTTGTACACACACGTTTTTTCGGCCGTGAAAATCTACGGTTAATTCGCCGTGTGTAGGCACAGTCGTCAGTGTTGTATGGAACATAATGGGAGCTTGTAGACGAATACAGCGCACACACGGCGGCGGCGCCGTGTGTAGGCACGGCTAACACGCCGTACGGTTGAAAAACCGTGACGTGGACAAGAGGCCTTACAGTGTTATGTTAGGCTTTTGACCTTAGAAAGGCGAGGCCCACGCGTAGACCTCGATGCCCCGTCGACTCGGGCCTTGTCCTTAGTCGAACGGCGAGCTACTCATTACTTGCCGTCCGCAGGTAAGAGCCTACGATGCCCAGGAATTGCACCGCGATGCCAGAAGCCCCTGGGCGTCTCCTGCGGTGACTGGGGCGTGAGGTAGAAGAATATAATATACCACCCCAAGAAAAAGTTTGTTCTAGTTATATTATTATGAGCCATCTAAAATAACTTTCTGAAGGCTTTAAAATACAATAGTGTTTTCATAAAACGTTAAAATACACAACGAATACGTACAAAATAACATTTTTTGCAGAGAGACGGTTGAAAAGAGTCGGCATTATTTTTATTTTCCAAAATAGAATTGAATAGGAAGCAAAGCGGAGCTCTATTCGTATTGTTGTAACTATTCATAGTTTTTATTTTTGGTTTTTATATAAATTAATGAATCAAACAAAATAACTCTTCACCCAAACAAAAGTCATAAGTAATATCACAATGTATAACCCTGATTTACTGAACAATACTAAAACGATTTTGTAAATGAACCTCCAACTCCAATCATTCTTTTGACACCCCTACAATTTAAGCCGTAAAAAGCAATTACGACAGTCCTAAATCTAAATATGTGAACATATGAGGTTTTTGATATATGGACGTAATAAATATATTACCTAAAAATCGTTTGGAGAAACAGAGAAAAAAAACTGGCCGTGCAATTGCGAATCGGACATGCGTAATACAGTGTTCCGTACCGTTATTTATTAATACAATATTTTTTTTGACGCTTATTAGATAAATACTTTAATTAATCTGTTTTATTATGTTATAGCGGCGACAGAAATATATTATCTGAAAAAAAAATTTAACTATCACTCCGAACCACAACTATCTAATTAACACGGTCCATGAGATAGCCTGCTCACAGACGAACAGACGGATAGCGAAATATTTGTATCAGGGTACCGTTTTACCATTTGGGTACCGAACCCTAAAAAAACCAATGATTTCATTATGTTACACAGAGAAAAGGCTACGTAACCCGGTATATTAGAAAAGTTCGCAAATGTACTGCTACGAGCTAGAACCATAGGGTTGCTGCTTCCAGCTTGCAACATTATAAAGGAAAAATATACAATTTTTCTTTGTTATTAGTTTGAAAGAGACTTCGTTTGCCAACGTCAGTAATTACAGAGAAAAAGTCAGTAAAATATTGGTTCAATATCTCATTTTCTTTTGTTTCAATTTGCTGAGTGTCTATCTTTTCTTTTATGAGTTATCATTATTGGTATCGAGTCGTTATAATTGCGAGGATCAATTAGTCAAATTGTAAGTATCTCTGGCTAGACACCGGCTGTCTATTTTGAATTGATTTGAATTGATAATGAGTTGTTGTAGGCTGTTTGAAATATAATTTGATAGTTTTACTAAAATGTCTTGTGGATCTCAAGTAACATAGGAGAACGGAAACAAGACGATAATAATATCTTTGATTTTTAGGTAAGTTAGATGTAGATAAATAGATAGAATATACTTTATTGAACACTAAAATATTTATATTAAGAATTTACAATGATATGCTCGTCGTTCTTATCGCTCATAGCGATATCTTCCAAACAATTGTGAGTGATGACGGGGCCCCCCTCTAGAGGGCCAAAGCCTGCCGGGGTCGCGGGACTTATTACATTACCGTGACCCTGGAACGTAAAGGGCTACTGAAGAACACCGTGGATTTAAGTCAGTACAAGTCTGACAGTCCCTCCCGCCCTGCCCTGGGTCGCAGGACTCATTTGATGATTTTACCGCGCATGAAAAAACAACTATGAGTGGACAAAAAATGACGATGAAAAAAATTAAGAATAATTCATTACGCACGTGAATAAATCTTAATGATGAAAATACACACATGTAAAGCCACTTAAAAACGTATGGATAATACCTGAACTTTAAAAAAATCTTTCCATATCACCCCTAATCTTAGCTTGGCACGCACCGAATATAAGAAGTATTGTTATATTGTTCCCTAAAAATACAAAATACCATTATGTGTATTTGCGAATAAAATATGACCCAAAATAACTGCCAACAAAAACACACGTATAACCATATACACAGTTTGTAAAACAACTGCTTTAGGCGTTACAAAAAAAAGTTTCTGTCGGTTTTCATATTGGTTTTTACCGGGACCGTACATAGGTATGCTGTTTTTCATTTGTTTTCAAGTTACCTCGCCCGTGTAGATGGCAACTCTGATTGTGTTCATTCCAATTTCAAAGGCACCTTAACAAAGTGTCAAAAACAAATTGTCATTATTTATACCCTTTACGAATATTTTCGGTTATCGAATTTGAAATTTTCGACAAAATTTCGATTTAGAAAAGGCTTAGCTTCATAAAAGACAAACTTTTACGTACGAATATCTGTAACAGTTTTCCAATTTCGATTGTGTGCAAAAAGTCCTTTAGTACCTACTTTATGTATTGTTTTTGTACTGAAGGTAAATATTGTTGGCTTTATCCGTACGTTGGTGACGTCTGGCAAGAGTGATTGTCATTTTCTGTTACACAATAAGGAAAAACTGAAAGGCTTATGTTTGTATACTTCTTGTCATAGTCAATGTCTTAACCAGGAAAATAAAGACAAAAAGAATTACTTGTATTCATACAATATCAACATAGTTAGTGGGGCAACAGCTTTATTTATATTACCTATATTATTTTCTGGCCTTATAAGCCTAAGACTGCATGGGATGACGGGGCCCCCCTTTAGAGGGCCATGGCCTTGCCGGGGTTGCGGGACATACGTATACCGCGACTCCGGTACACAAAGGGCTACCGAAGGACACCGTGGATTTTAGTCAGTACAAATCTGACAGTCCCACCCACCCTTCCCGGGCTGGGAGGACTCATTTGATGATTTTACCACGAAAAAAAAAAGACTGCTTGGGAATATCTTAGAATGGAGACCACGAAAAGAACTTGGAATGTGGGAAAACATCTGACAAGGACAGTTGATCAACATAGGAAAACCGTAACTTCTAGAGAAGTATCAGTCGTTTACTACTAAATAAATTACTTCGAGACATACAATGATTTAGGGGAATAATTGGACAATTATCCCTATTCCCGAAATGTTGTCAAAACCTATGAATTAAAAAAAAAATAATTTAAAGAAAAACAAAAAACCCGACTGCGTAAAAACTAATTTTGAAAAATACGTGAAAAAGTTAACTTATATAAAAACTAAAAAGAAAGAAACAAGCCCAACAGAACAGCAGGAAGAATCAGAACAGAACGACTCACAGTCGGGGCCCATTCAAATTTTACCAATCAAATCTTCCCAAGGGGCCCCGACTGTGAGTCGTTCTGTTCTGATTCTTCCTGCTGTTCTGTTGGGCTTGTTTCTTTCTTTTTAGTTTTTATATAAGTTAACTTTTTCACGTATTTTTCAAAATTAGTTTTTACGCAGTCGGGTTTTTTGTTTTTCTTTAAATTTTTTTTTTATTTTACACTTTTTAGTTACGATTCATTGTTCACTGTTTTTTTTTAGTTTGTATATCGTTTATACTTGAAATAAAAACTTAAATCAATAGGTAAGAAAATTAACGACAATGATTGTTTTGTTAAACAACTTTAAATCGTTATATATCCTAAACTATGGTTTTAAATGAAAAATGATCAAAGAAACCTAGATGATGATTTTAAAATACCTATTCAACGACACCCCACTTGACATAGTTCATCGAATTTTATTTTTTTCATTTTGACAATATGGCGTCTGGTTGTCGCTGTGGTGAATTTTGAGTACTGTCATGTCTTTAGTGACACTCGCAAGGTTAAGACGAATCGATTGACGTAAGAATTATCAAAACCGGCCTACGCGTTTGGTCTCTAGAACGCCACATAGAAACAAACATACATACATACATACATACATAGACTGATAAACACATTACTCTCCTTTGCGTCGCGCAGTCGGGTAAAAATAATAGGGGGTAGAGTTTAGTCAAAACTTTTGAATGACTTTCGTACGGGCCAGTATCTTCGTTAACGGACTTAGAGAGTAGACTACCCAGATTGTCACCACACAAGGTTTTGAAACGTGGTTATGTTTGGCCAAATATTCAAAGAAAAGAACGACTGCTTACTTCCAAGATGGAGTTATAAGATTGATTGTCGGAAGTCGCATCGTTTGAAAACGTGACCGGGCGAAAGTATCGAGGGTTTTTTTACTACAGAAACTTCGAAAGTTACAGTCGTAAGACTGAGAAATGGATTGCCAATGGACAGCCTGACAGATACCATTTGTATAATAAAAGGGTCTCTAGACCCTTTGTATTCAAAACTCTAAGGGCGTTCGCTAAAACACGCACGGGTGTATAAGGACTGTAGGCGTCGCATCCACTTGTGGGTCTGTTTTGTAATATAGTAGGTATGACACTGACTGTTCCAGCAGTAAGCAAGTGATCAACATACTACGGCGATTGCAGGACTAGTATACTCGCTAAGCACGAAGCCCGTAGTCACTTACGGATTTAAGCATATTTAAGGGGCCAAAAAAATTTTGTGGCAACTCGATTGGATGTATACTGCTTAAGTATTTTTAAAAATTAAGAAGCTGAAAATAATTTAAAGTTTTGAGCTTCTTACGGACTTTGAGAGTAGACCCTATGGACTGTACCTACTGATCCCCCGAAGCAATTCGACTGCTTGAATGATTACGTGTGTGTTCGTAGAAGACTGTAGTTTGATAATGCAGTTACTGCTTCAAGGAAATTTTGACAACGAGACAATAAGCTATTTTAGTAAATAAATATTGGTCTGAAATATTATAAAAAATACATGTGGCACTCGAAGACCGCCGCGGTGAAGCTATTGCATAATATTTTTTTTTTATTTTAAGAGAAAAAAATCACCTACTCGTATATTTAACGAGAATATAATTTACCTATTTAAAATGATTGTGGTGCAATATTGTAATAAAGAACAGCTTGGTTGTAGGAGAATCTTATAAGTAGGTTTCATTGTGAAAACTCCTTTTGTAGCTGGCCGTTTAGAATCAGCAAGAAAAAGTAAATTGTCTTTATGACGGATATTTTTACGATTGCCGAAGTCTCCCGAACTGAAACGACGTTAGACGATGCGTGGTGTCAGGTATTTTTCTTAGGTTTTTTCGTTACGTTTTTGGGAACTCGGTCGCAGCGCCGCGCCGCACTCAGAGCCCGCGATAAAAGCTATGCAGTAGCTTAAAAATATTATATCCGTATTTTTTCTTTTGTACGTAAACCAAAATTGACGAAGATAATATCGATTCTAAAATCACAAAACCTCACTTTGTTGGTACAATTTCACAAGCGTAATGACGTCACAAGCCGGGACACCCGGATTTGGAAGCGTTTTATCTTTGTTAAATTTTCATTGATTGAAAACAACAAAATATACGTGTCTTTATTTTTCAATTTTCTGACAGACGGAAGGTCTAAACAAATTTTCAATTTATTTATGCAGTAAAATATAGCCTATTCTAAAAATAATCACTTTAAAAAAAATATATCTTAAGAAATATGTTGTAAGATCTAAAAATCTTTGAAATGCCGTAATTGGCAAATCAAAGCAGCTGGTTCAATCGAGGGCTCTTCAAAGCAATTTATTGGCAAAGTGTACTGGGAACTTGATTGGCTGTTCAAAAAATTGTTCATACACCCAGACTGAAGTGGTTCAACCTATTTTTAAACACGTTTATGCAAATACTACCGTAGTTAGTTATTTCTCGTTTCGTTTTTGTATAATTGCTAATTGCATGTTGTCAAAGTTGTTATTAGTTTGTTTACATGAGCCGAGCTATGTTTAGTCGCGTAATTTAAACATTACATTAGTAAGGTAAATATACGTTTTGTATATAAATTAAGGTCTTTTTTATACAGAACACGAAACATCATGCCTGTAATCCTAAAAATATTAGTAGTGTGATACTGTTGCCGTCACCAATTATGTTTTAGTTCTTTGTTTTAGAATTATGCTTTAGTTGTTTTGACAGCACTGCTGACGCATTAGTGCTGCTGACGATCAGGATTTTAATATTTCTGTGATCAGGATCATGGTTATTTTTACAGACGGTCCCGCGACCACGTACTCGTATAACCTACTAAAGGTTGACTGAGTAAACACATTTAAGTCATCCAAAAATTAACTCTTATTCTGATGATCAATAAAAATAATCTCCAAAATACATTTCCTTCACCATAAAGAAAAATTTCAAACACAAAAACCATCATACTAAAACTTCAACCTGATTTCAGTCTTAACAAGATTGAATCTTAGAAATGGAACCCCTTTCTCAATGTCAAACGATCCACGTAATTCCTGCAAACTGGGAACTCCGTCCAAACAACATCCATTACATAGTCAGCAGGAATGAACGAGCTGTAATCGGTTGAGAACCTGCAACGGATGCGGCACGTAGCGACAGAATGGTAGTTGCAAGAGTTTCTTGGTATGAGGTTGGACGTTCGTACCAGCCAGCCGCTCGACGCAGATTTTTCATCGTACTTTAAGTTAGAGCTTCAAAAACGGCGATTTCAGATTAAAAGCGATTATCTTTGAGGAAAGAAAAATTCGACTGGACTCAAAACTGCGACAGTTTGACACTGCTACAAGAGATGGCGCAACGTTACCGCAAAACGTTTAAATAAAGGAAGGTAAGATTCGACATCGACGAGCAGTGCTGCAATGGCCTAGTTGGTGGGACATTCTGGAGTATTTATCCGAAAGGCAACGAGTACTTATCGCAAGAGAACGCTGTCGTTAATGTGTATTATATATTTCAAGCGATCGTTTTCGCTTCATCAATTTTGTACAAATGATGCGTAGACTTTTGAGTTTGTTTCGTGATAGGATTGTTCGCGTTTCCCATTGGGATCAATTGGATTGTAGCGGTTTTGTACCTGTTGTTTTTACTTTTTCCGTTTTTGGACGGCAACTGAGTCATTCGGGAAATCCTTTTTGATCGGAAGGTTTCCAGTGAATAGAATAAAAGCATCGAATCGAGTTGTTGAGCAACGACCTTTTTGACCCAAAGTCAAAACAAATAGGGGCAATGGACGGACAAATCAAAGTTTTAAAATCTATAAATTCATTCTCGGAAACCATGGTGATGATTTCAGCATAAAGCCTCCTGCTGACACACGCGATTAATCGCGCGGGGCGACATGTCGCGGTCTATTCGCAGTATTTTTAGAGTGGAAATTAGCTTGGCTCGTTGTCGCAGCGCGATTAATCGCGTGTGTCTGCAGGAGGCTTAAAGTTTGTTATGAACTTACAGGATATATATAAATAATCGATAAAAGGACATTTCAACAACAACAAATTCGTTTTTAGAGTTCCGTAGCCAAATGGCAAAAAACAGATTCCTTATAGATTCGTCATGTCTGTCTGTCTGTCTATCTCTCTGTCCGTCCGTATGTCACAGCCACTTTTTTTCGAAAGTATAAGAGCTATCCTGTTGAAACTTGGTTAGTAGATGTATTCATCATCAGCCTTTAAATGTTCCCACTGCTGGGACACAGGCCTCCTCTCTGTGAGACCGCAGGCCGTAATCTACCACGCAGGCCCAGTGCGGATTGATAGATGTCACATGTCTTCGAATTTTTGTTTCTAGAACATGCCGGTTTCCTCACGATGTTTTACTTCACCGTTTTGAGAGTAGTAGTGTTGAAATAAATTGCACAAAATAATGCGCCTGACTGGATTCGAACCCACGACCTACAACTCGTAAGTCGAGGCCGATACCACTGGGCTACCACTGCTCTCTGCCTAAATTAATGTATTATGTGAACCGAATTAGGATTTTCACACAAAAATAAAAGAAAATGCTCTGCCTGTTTTTGGGACAGGTAGTTATTAAATGATGAGACACTATCTGAGTCACACTTACTAAAACCTACCCTACAAGTGTTCTTTGCATTCCGTCGCATCAACTTAATTGTAACATAATATACACACCGTGACTTTTTTTTAGTTGTCTTACAACGGCAGCCTAGTTCATGTATCCAATGACTAGAACACGTTTATAATAAAAAAAAGGTATTTAAGAGATGTGAAAAATTTAAGAATAAATTTTTGATATGATAAAATGGAGATGGAATGATCTGCCCGACTATTGCGCTGGGTAGGTATACTCTACAGCTTGATACGTCAATATTTTAACGGGGTGTTTCATATTTCTAATGTACCTATTTATTAATAATAAAAATATTAATAACGATAACAAAAAAAAAACTCATCACCACTGCTGAACATAGGCCTCCCCTTTAGGTAAAAAAAAACTCGCCTAGAGGTATTTTAGGTCGGATACATTGGAGGACCACTTTTGTAAGACGACTAAAAAGTCACGGTGTATATAAGAAGTCACAAAAAAAATTGTGTTTCAACATTTCCTCGAGTCATGTTCTCGTGTTCCTAAACGATCACATCTGATGAGTTGTCTTTTTATAACGTGACGTCACGATTGACTACGACGTCATTATGACAAGGAAACAAAAAACGAAGTTCCTTTTGATCAATATCTGACGGTAATTCTCAAGTCTCTAGTTTCCTAGCCCCGGGCCGCAAGAGATTTCTATCTGTGACGGGTGCAGATGACATAACACAGCTTTTTTGTGACGAAATAAAAAGTATCTCGACGCCTATACTCTGAACAGAAGGTTTTTTTACAATCTTATTGTTTTGTTAGAAGTTTTGTGTTAGTGTACCAATTTTAGAAAGAAAGAAAGAAAGAAAAATTATTTTATTTTTCTACAGAAGAGCATGCAAATTACATAATAACACAGAAATTAATAACTAACTATATCTAAACATTAAAAAAAATAGAAATAACAAAAACAAAATTTGACAGCTGCATGCCATGTCTGTAAAAAGAAAGGTTACCACTCAGCATAATGCTGTGCTGTGAGAAACCCACAGTACAGCGCTGGTTTTCAGTGGTCACCCGAAGAACAAGAAGAGAAAGAAAAGAAGAAACAAGAGTACGGATATCAAGCTGGCTATTAATACATAAAACTAAATAAAATAAAAAGACAGAAAATAAATTAATAATACAAATACAATAAATTAATTAATAGAATATTAAAGATTTAAATATATGTGAATGACAGTAATAAAATATTATACTAATAAATAATACGCGGGTATAACCATTAAGTTAAGCGCACAAACAAAACACCCACCTACCCGAATACAACACGATCGCACTCGAGAGTCTGAGTGTCAGGTGTTGTATCTCGGTCTCGCTCGTTGCATTTCCCCATCGGGTCTCGGAGCGTGATGACGCGTGTGTGAGTCAACGGTACGGGCGCGGGCGCCCGCCAGTGCGCGGTGCGCTGTGGCGCGGCGGCTCAGGGCCCGTCCGAGCCTGGGAGGTCACGTGACGCTCCCGCTCACGCGACCGGTTAGCGAATTAACCATACCAGCAGCCAACAAACAATATACTTAATAAAAGTAGCAAACTGTGTGCAGTGTTGCATAGTTGTATGCAGTGGGCAATTGACTTGCGCCGACGCCTCATTCATGAAATACCTAAACAAAAGAAATTATGCAATAAGCACCACCTCATTTTCGGCATGAAGAAAGTCAATGAAATTCGCCAGTCGCAACACCGTGCCGCTGCAAACCGCCTGGATATTGATGTACCTTGCCCATAGATGATAAACCTTATGTAAGTACTTATTTATAAAATATCTGTTGTTCATATTTTTGCTTTTCTAATAAGATTTTTTTTAAATGTAACTTAAAATTTTCTTTCGTTTTCAGGGATCTTATTGGAGGTGGTAGATCATTCCAGCAGCGAGAAGCGGCATATTTGAAGCATCCTCTGAAAGCTGTGGTCCTATGTCGAGGCATTGAGATCGGTACGGACGTGGAGCGAGCGGAGTAGCTGTAGTGCTCGTGTCTCCAAGCAATTTTGTTAAACAGGTATTCCGGTTTGTGCGTTTTTATGATACCGAACATTAAAACGGCTAAATGTAGTTTGCGTCGTGCAGCCATTTTTAAAACATTATGATCGTTTAAATACGGTGTGATATGATGTCTCCGGGGTATGCCAAAGCAATAGCGAGCACACGCATTCTGTACACGTTGGATAAGACGTTCTGTACGAGAAAGGAGGCACGGTCCGTAAACAGCGTCACAATAATTAAATTTAGATAGGACTAGACTATCCACCAATCTCTTTCTCATAATGATACTAAGGTAGTCTCGTACCCTATACAGAACCTTTAACCTATAAAAGCAGTTTCTTACCACATCACTGATATACTCCTCAAAACGAAGTTCTGGGTCGGTGATTAGACCAAGGTTACGTGCGACTCCAACCCGCTCTATGCTCACTCCCATGATTTTAACGTCCGGTTTCAAAGTTAAAATTGATTTAATTTGATTTCTACTCCCCATTACCATGAACTTCGATTTTTGAGGGTTCAGTGCCAGTGAATTGCTTGTAGACCACGCAGCTATTCTATCAAGCTCCTCATTTAAGGCACGTACAGCGGCTGTTGTGTTACTGGCGTTAAACGAGAGATACAATTGGGTGTCATCTGCGTACATATGATATTTACAGCTCTTGATACATGTAGTTATGTCGGCACTATATAGTATGTAGAGAAGCGGGCCAAGCAGCGATCCCTGAGGAACTCCCCTTGTTATGGGTTGTGTGGAAGAAGACACTGTGGAACCGTCTTTCGTTCGTATCTCCACTCGTTGCGTTCTACCAGTTAGGTAACTCTGAAACCAGTCCGTTGCCCCGCTATCAAATCCGTAATACGCCAGTTTGGACAACAATAAAGAAATATTTATTGAATCGAAGGCCCGTGAATAATCGAGCAGTACCAGAATAGATCCCTCACCACGGTCCCGTGCCTCAAGAATATTGCCTATAACGTCTGCCAAGGCAGTTGTGGTTCCGCGTCCCTTTCTAAAGCCCGACTGTAGTTCAGGCAGCACATTATGCTTCTCGAGAAAATCGATAACCTGCTTGTAGACCACTCTCTCTAACACCTTAGACAAGCACGGCAATAAGCTTATTGGGCGAAGATCTTTGAAGCTTTGTGGGTTATTGTTTTTAGGGATTGGCCTCACAATTGCATTACGCCACAGATCAGGAAATACCTTAGAGGTAATGGATCTATTTATTATTGCCGTGATCGCATTTAATGATTGCGGGAGTGTGAGGGCTAACATTTCTATCGAAATACCGTCACTCCCCTTCGCGTTTGTCGATATAGATTTTAAGATATTTAAGACAGTTTCCGGGTCTGTTGGTTTCAGTGTGAAACTTTCAGTCCCGTACCGGTTCGTTTGAAAAAATGATTGTTGGGAGGCGTTAATGTTTGGGTTGCCCGGGACATCCAGAAAAGCCGAATTTATCCTATCTGGGTCATTAAATTGCTCTAAGGGCACATCATCGTTGTTATTCGCTGGAAGCACATGCTTTTTAATGTTGTGCCATAACGATTTAGAGTCGCAGATATTGTCATTGACGAACTTGGTAAAGAACGCCTTTTTTTCGTTTAATAAACCAGTCATCGCTTGGTGTTTAAGATCTAAATAATACTGCTTGTGTACTTCCAGCTTTGTTTGACAATAACGGCGGCGTGCACTGTTTCTCAATTTAAACATTAATTTTATAGTGTCCGTTATCCAAGGCGTAGGTTGTGTACTGAGAACTTTAGTCTTTAGTGGCGCGTGAACATCAAAAAGCCTAACAACATGAGAAGTAAACGCATTGACCATGTCGTTTACATCCTGAAGTCTACAGACTGAGTCCCACGGGATTGCCTCCAAATCTCTCCGGAAATCTTCAACTGAAATGTCTCTAAAGGAGCGGAATGTTACCTTTTTACGTACCGGTTTTTCTTTTTTAAAAACGATTTCGCATGTTATAAATGAGTGATGGCCGAGTTCCGGTATGTGGTCCACAACAACGTCCCTATACCGTGCATCCGTACATATCACATCGATCAGAGTAGAACTGTCTCCTACGAAGTGAGTAGGTGTGGGTACGATCTGATCCATGTTGCAGTATTTCAAAAAATCTGTGAGCCTTCTTGATTTAGAACTGTTTGTATCGAGCAAATTAACGTTAAGGTCACCTAATAGAATAATGTTATCGTACGGAGCCAGTGCGCATATGCTGTCCGTTATCGCATCTAGGTATATGTCCAAATCTAACCAAGGGGGCCGGTATGCCGTTCCTATTAAAAGTTTTTTATTTTTAGCAGTTATATTAAGCCACATTTGCTCCACCTGTGGATGATGCGGGTGTGCTCTTATTCGAGCGCTGGTTCCATCCTTAATATAAAAGGCGACCCCACCCCCGCGCCCTCCACGAGTAGTCTTCGACCGCGGTCTATGTCGTAGTTGATATCCAGGCACTACAGGCGCCCGGCCCTCCTCCCCCTCCCTCAACCACGTCTCATTTATTGCCATGATATCAACGGAATGATGATTCATAGCAATGATAAACTCATCATGATTCGTTGATAGTGAGCCCGCGTTTAAAAGTCCAAACTTATTATGTTTATTGCACGGCATCTGGGCATGAAATATTATAATTATTTGAACCACAACATATTACGTCTGAGTAACAAAAGTACCTAACATAGATAATTATTAAGGCATAGATGGGTACGACGAGTGACACAAAACTGCGGTGAGTTGTTAGTATAGATGGTTTGAAAAATAGTATGATAATATAGCACATATCATGATATCCGTTGGCTGTACTTACTGAATATAGACACCTTTTCCAGTCACAGCCAAGACATACAGTGCCGAATAATAATTTGCCGTTCAAAATAGTGACAAACCGATTTGAACACTTTATCAACACACACAAATTTACATAAACAAACAGAAAGGCGAAGGACAATACAAAAAACAGAAAAGTAAAATTAAAATTAACACTAGTTTTGAGGGAGTTTATTTCCGTCTGGTCCAAAAACCTCCAACAGATCCGTGTCATTGCGAATGAGCCTAGCCTTGTCACCAGCCTTTTTTCGAGCAAGAATGCGGCCATGTTTCGTCCAAACAAATTGCCAGCCGAGACGCTGGCCAACCTCACGCGCTTGCCGAAATAACTGCCGGTTTGTCCTAGTTAGCCGCTCATTTAGATAGTACCTACCCGGTGGCCCGGGCATCCCGAGGTCCGTAGTGTTAGCCCCGCGCCGTACTCTCGCGGCGCGTAGCAGCTCGTCACGCAGGTCGCGACGCACAAGACGCACGACCACAATACGCGGGCGTGTCTCGACTGGTCCTGTAGCGCTCGTAGCATTCACTTGCCTGCCGCCCATACGGTCCACGCTTACCAGGTCACAATCCTCAACTTTTACGCCTAACTTACCGGCTATTAGCTTCACTGTATGCGTGAGGTTTTCTGACGCGGTCTCGGGCAAATTTGTTATTTCTAGGTCGTTGGATAGCAATTGTTGGTCCCGGTCATTCAACTCGCGCCTCAGTTGAGAAATTTCATCCGCCACTCCCGAACTTTTACTGTTGGTAGTTGATTCCTTTAGAGACTTTTTATTCTGGGTGCCATAGGTATTGAAAGGTTCAATTATTTCTATAGACATTTTAATTATCCAGAAAGTTCTAAGATGATGATGTTGAATTTTAAGGTCAACATTTAATCACAATCTGTTTAAAGGTTTTTTGGCAAATGTAGAACGTCTGATTACATTTAAGTTTATCTTTAAGTTCGAGAGTGTCCTTGATCTAATACCTCGAGACTTTAAAGGTAAACAGGGGTCTAGACTAGAAAATTTAATTTGTTTTGTCTCTGGATTAGCCCAAGGTAGATTTGTAGATAATGCCCAAGGTTATTATGCCCCAGGCATTATCGTTTACGCCATACGACATTTTTTACAAAATTTCAAGTTTTTGTTCTTCGAAATAACTGAGCCGATTTTACGATATTGCCAACCAATGGTACTTGTAGGAATTGTGGGTTTTTAGTCGATTTGACTCCGATATAAACGTCCATTCGCCTCAGTCTGAAAGACCTTAAAAGGGGAGTCTCCTTTTTATCGAGGCAAAATCATCAAATGGGTCGCCCCCGGTGGAGCGGAAAGGACTGTCAAAGTCGTAGTGACTAAAATTCACGGTGTTTTTTTAATAGCTCTTTACGTTCTAGGACAACACAGCACACACGACACAGCTAAGGTGTAGAATTCTCTGGGGTGCTAAGACAGGAAACCTCCACGTGCGCCCGTGGACTGGAGTTCCCTCTCGGATACGTCTGTGGGGAAGACCAGTTTTTCGGGCCGGTGCACCCTTGGATGCGGGCAAAACTCTTCCTTAGGCACTGTGTGCCTTAACACAGGATACCGTGGCCCCGGAACGTAAAGGGCATCCGAAGGAACACGGGTGGATTTTAGTCAGTAAGAGTCTGACAGTCCCTTCCGCCCCACCCAGGGCGGGAGGACTCATTTGATGATTTTACCATCTAACATCTGTATTTCCCGACAGCTATAACCTTGGGGTCTTCAAGTCAAGAGTGAACAGGTTACTTCTAGTCAAGCGTGCTTCATCGTCGACCACATCTTCGCTTACCATCAGACCACACACACACACACACACACCTATCATTAAATAAACAAAAAATTTAAGAAGTAATCGAAAAAAAAGAATTATCAAAAGCGATTCACCCAGTCGTAAGTTATGAGGTAACAAAAATAAAAAAAATTACAGTCGATTACAGAACCTCTTCCTTTTTTGAAGTCAGTTAAAGAAAAAGGCTGCAAAAAGAATTTCTAAAAAAAAACGGAAAATAAACCAGAAAACATCAGATACCTCCTTGAACTGACAAAATAAATATTCTTTTTTTTTCCTCATTTACAATTCAAAATGGAAGGTTTATAGTCTTTCTGGCCTGATTTACGTGGCACAACGTTAATGTAATGTAATGTTATGTAATGTCGTGATTTGGAGGCACATCCAGTCATCCATATGGCTTGAGTTTACGTGAAGAGTACTTTGTGACTCTGCCAAGAGATGTCGTTAGGGATGTTCAAGATTTTGTAGGCTTTGCGTATGTTAGACTGATGATATTTACTGAGGAAGCTACAAAGTTCTTTTTTAGGTAATATGGGTAATCGCTCTTGCCAGCAGCTTCAACCACGTATATATTATAGGGACATACAATTAAGATAATAACTAACCTATGTATTAATCCAAGTTATCTTAAGAACTCATTTGACGATTTTACCACTTTATTAATTCTTTAATAGTATAAAAAAACTAAAAAACACGCTTTTAGCACGCATTAAAAATTATACTTTTTATTCTATTATTATTCAAACTTAATTAACTACTTATCCGCCACCTTGGGACAGCCGCCATGTTGGATTTAAGTCACTTGACTATTTTTTCTCATCCTTACAGCAAACCCTTTTATTTGATATCCATATCATTGGGGTGGATTTCAAAGAGCCAGTCCGCCATTTTGGTGAGGCCGCCATATTGGATTTGTAATGAAGTTTGTTAGCTAACTGAAATAAATGATTTGACTTTAACTTTACGTACCCACTTGGACCTTCTACGTAATGAACAGATCCTCCAATAAGATAATTATTATTTCAAAATACCTGCCTAACATAACCTTAACCTTACCTCCAAAATCGAGTTAGAATCATTTTCCGTTTCACATACATTGCTAAAAATATTACGACAATGTTCACTTTGTCGGAAAATAAGATAAGATACTTAGTTATTGTTCGAAGAGACTCCATTTTTTCACGTCCATTGAATGTGTTTTTTGCTGGTTCGAGTATTATTACATGAATTTATTGACACACGCTATCGTTTTCTGTATACCCTATTATTTTTTGGCTTGGAGCTAAATGGGTCTTCTTCGACCCAATTTTGGCACGGCAGCAGTCAATAAAATGGAAGACAGAGCATTACGGGTGCTGTAGATAAAATAAAAGATTATTGTTGGAAGAAAGCATTGGCAGTTCTAGATAATTTTGTTAGATCTTTTTTGGCAAGTAAGCCGATCACTTATTTTATTCTTACAAGAGCATTTAAATTGGGCAAGACTATGCCACTATAGTATTTTCTAGTGACATTTTAGACTATAAACTAAATAAATTTCTTGCAAAATATTCAATGTTAAGTCAATGGAGAGCACCCCGAAGTGTCAGAGGAAAATTTTGTTTTTTTTTTTTGAATTTTTTATTTGGCATTAATCGATAAATCGTCGAGGTACCACCAGTGGCGAATTCCATAGGGACTTATAAAGTAACCATAATAACTAATGAATTAAAAAATAACTTACTGCTTAGACCAAAGTCTGTAACTACTAACAATATGGAAATGCTGACAAAATAGAATAACTATGACGTAACAATGATAAAGTCAATCACACTTACCTAATCAAACTATTATAGTATCAATAAAAGCCAAATTATGGCTTATTTACTCATTATTTACGGTCCAAATTACGATGATTAGCCCTTTTTACGATACTGTAACCATTAGGGATTTATAAGTGATATCATTACGGCTTTGTATTGATAAGTGGGTGTATAGAGTGCTTTGTGAAAAACACATTAGCTTTGTACAATGGAAAGTGGGTAGGTTTTTTTGATACGAAGGTTTTTTATTATGTAATGATTTAGAGAATTTTGTATGTTTATTTGGAATGGATTTATTTGCGAAAGTAGGCTAGTTTTAGTAAACTACAGACCTAATTAATCCGTCAGTGTTTTTAAAAATAACGGACATTATTTTTTTTCTCTAATTCAATGACAAAGATAAAACGCATCAAAATTGAAAATGGCTTGTGACGTCAGGACGCACTATAAATGCACCATGGCATGACGTTTTGTGAATTTTAAAAGATTCGAATTTTCGTCAATTTTGGTAGAAGTTACAATAAGAAAAAAACCGGCCAAGTGCGAGTTGGACTCGCGTGAAGAGGGTTCCGTACGATCACGTTTTTTTTAAATCTGCCCCAAATTGGTACGCACAATATTGAGTGATTTACCATGTTATTTTAATATCATGGACTTCTTATAGGTTTTCCTATAATCTATAAGTAGAAAACTAATTACTGTATTTTTTTTTAAAAATTAGGTTCAGTAGTTTCGGAGATAAGGGGGGGGAATGGTCAAATTTCGTCTATTTTCTTGAATAACTTGGGAACTATTTATTTAAAAATTACAAAAAAAATATATTTAAGATTGCCTCAACACGACCTTTCATTTGATATGTCACACGATGCAGTTTTCAATTTTTTTTTTTAATTTTCTCCTTCCCCCCCAAAAATTACCTCCCATAAACAAATATGGACTTCTTATAGGTTATCCTATAATCTATAAGTAGAAAACTAATTCCTGTATTTTTTTCTAAATTTTAGGTTCAGTAGTTTCGGAGATAAGGGGGGGGGAATGGTCAAGCTTCGTCTATTTTTTTTTAATAACTTGGAAACTATTTATTTTAAAATTACAAAAAAAATACTTTTAAGTTTGTCTCAACAATACCTTTCATTTGATATGTCACACGATGCACTTTTCAAATATTTTTTTTTAAATTTTCCCCTTCCCCCCCCAAAAATTACCTCCCATAAACAGATATGGACTTCCTATAGGTTATCCTATAATCTATAAGTAGAAAACTAATTCTTGTATTTTTTTCAAAATTTTAGGTTCAGTAGTTTCGGAGATAAGGGGGGGGGAATGGTCTAGCTTCGTGTATTTTTTTTGAATAACTTGGAAACCATTTATTTTAAAATTACAAAAAAAATACTTTTAAGTTTGTCTCAACAATACCTTTCATTTGATATGTCACACGATGCAGTTTTCAAATATTTTTTTTTATATTTTCCCCTTCCCCCCCCAAAAATTACCTCCCATATACAGATATGGACTTCTTATAGGTTATCTTATAATCTATAAGTCGAAAACTAATTTCTGTATTTTTTTCAAAATTTTAGGTTCAGTAGTTTCGGAGATAAGGGGGGGGGAATGGTCAAATTTCGTCTATTTTCTTGAATAACTTGGAAACTATTTATTTTAAAATTACAATAAAAATATATTTAAGATTGTCTCAACCAGACCTTTCATTTGGTATGTCACACGATGCAGATTTCAAATATTTTTTTTTTAATTTTCCCCTTCCCCCCAAAAATTACCTCCCATATACAGATATGGACTTCTTATTGGTTTTCCTATAATCTATAAGTAGAAAACTAATAACTGTATTTTTTTCAAAATTTTAGGTTCAGTAGTTTCGGAGATAAGAGGGGAGGGGGAATGGTCAAATTTCGTCTATTTTCTTGAATAACTTGGAAACTATTTATTTTAAAATTACAAAAAAAATACATTTAAGATTGTCTCAAAAAGACATTTCATTTGATATGTCACACGATGCAGTTTTCAACTCTTTTTTTTTTTCATTTTCCCCTACCCCCCCAAAAATTACCTCCCACATACAGATTTCATCTATTCACGTCACACTTCTGTGCTTGGGTCACAGGAATTGATATGTGTACCAAATTTCAACCCAATCGGTCTAGTAGATTCGGAGATAATTGACTGTAAGCGACAGACAGACGGACACACGAGTGATCCTATAAGGGTTCCGTTTTTGTATTCGGACGTACGGAACCCTAAAAATACTAATATTTTTTGATAAAGCTAACTGACGCTACTTGGATTTTTTTAGTACACAAGCCCTCTATTGTCTCAATTTTGTAAAGGAACGTGTTAAAATGATCCTTTGCGAGATTTTCCAACTGAAGTGTTGCAAGGGAACAAATCTTAATCAGGTGCGTACAGACTATATAACATAACATGTTAATGTATAATATAACATGTTTCATATAATGTGGACGCTTAATGTTATAAAACATGTTATAATCACATGTCTTTGATATTTATAACAATATTATATAATTTAGTGACGGTTAGCACTGAAGAGCAACAAGCAACAAAGGTTATTTAACATTGTTATATTGCAATGTTACTCTAATGTACACATTAACAATAGGTACTGTACACAGTATTGTTTTATGTTGGAATGTTAAATAACAAGGTTACATAATGTGGACGTGTTATAAAACACAAGTTATATATGTTACATAGTATGTACGCATCTTAACTAATAATATAAATGCGTAAGTAAGCTTGTTTAAAATCTTTCTACGTCTAATGGTCAGTTTAGACCGAGACGCGAAGCGACGCGACGTAACGCAACGAAACTGCAAATGTGTATCTTATCGTGTAGTAAATAAAGTTAGATTTTGAGTCGCCAATAAAATGCCGCGCTGCGCCGCGCCGTGTTGGTTTGTGACAGGTGTATCTTTTCGTGTAGGAAATAGAGTTAGATTTTGAATAGCTCTATTGATATGTGCGCGCAGCGTCACGTCTCGGTCTGAGCTGACCGTAAACCACTGAACAGACCATCGAAAACGGACATAATACTTTTCATCCAGAAAAAAGTACTGTCTTGTGATAATAGATGGTGGGTGCTACTTGTCTTTCAAATCATGATTGAATTATATTATTATATTACAAGCAGAGTTAAACCCGTACTATGATTATTATATTCTAAATTAACCCGATCGAAGCCGCGAGCGAAAGCTAGTCTTATTCCAATTGTAATTGGAGTCTTTATAAACTGAACAATTACTGAACAATAATTATTGTGATATAATAGGACTGGGACATGAAAAGAACGTAATTATACGAGTAATTGTATTGTAAGTGTATTGTCAATTAGAATGTAATTAATAATTACAAATTGTTTTCGCTGTAATAGCTACTTGGCTTAATTTAATTTTGTTTTATCCCTAAATTTTTTTGAGCAATAATTATAATGCAAAAAAAATAAAATTAATACAAAATAATGTGCTATTACCTACTGATACTGCAGGTTAGCTGAGCAGTGGTGGCCCAGTGGTATCGGCCTCGACTTACGAGTTGTAGGTCGTGGGTTCGAACCCCGACAGGCGCATTACTTTGTGTAATTTATTTCAACACCACTGCTCTCAAAACGTTGAAGGAAAACATCGTGAGGAAACCGGCATGTCTTAGAACCAAAAATTCGAAGACATGGGACTTCTACCAATCCGCACTGGGCCCGCGTGGTAGATTACGGCCCACTCCCCCTCACAGAGAGAAGGCCTGTGTCCCAGCAGTGGGAACGTTTATAGGTTGATGATGATGATGACTGCAGGTTATAAACTATCTCGGTCTTATTACAAAAACTAAGTAAACCTTGGTTTAAACCTGGACTATCAAGTCCAAGTTTATCGGCAGAACCCTGGTATTTTCTCCGTATTACAAAACTTAGATATATCATATAAACATGGACCTTAGTACCATCATTTGAACCATTGTCTGACTAACAATTAAATCTACTATTTGTAATAACCATTACCTATGGTAGATACCATGCTTAAACCCATTTTGGATGATAATAACACAAAAAATCAACACAATAAAAAAGTTGCTACAAGATACTTTGACAGCTACGACTGTTAGACGGTTTATCGCAGAACAGTGATCTGTAATAAAACAATCTTTCGTGTAAACCGTAGTTTTACCTACTAGATTTAAACCAGGGTTTTTCAGTTAAACCCCGTTTTGTAATAAAACGGTATGTGTTCCTACCTTTCATTCATTCAAATCCGTTTTGTTTTTTTTTGCGTCAGAGAGTAACAAACATACATTCACAAATCCTGCTCACAAAGTTTCGCATCTATAATACATATTAGTAAGATTGACTGTAGGTATCATCACTATTGCAGATACAATATCACATTAATCCCTCTAGTCTTCCCACCACTGTGCATATTACATAGACATACAAATAAAATAATCATAACGAAAGCCCTGAAAGTGCCAGGTGCTCTCAAATCCTCAAAATGTTTATCATAAACGAATACAGCTCTGGCACGTACCAAAAGATATTAAATTCTTCCTCACATAAAAGCTAGCATGTAATATACTTGTATAATAATGTTTATAGGCACCCTTGTAAGTACCTATTTCGTTGTTGGTGCGTCATAATAATGCGTTGTAGGAAAATGAATATGTTAACGGAAATGTATGTAATTTCTAAAATCTCCCGGATGTGTGAAACCTAATCAAACCTATCCTCGGGGCACCCTGTCGTCTACTTTCAAAGGCACCAACAACTCTTGGGCACCCCGAGGTTCGATTGGTATGGTTTCTTTCAACCTTGCACGTGGAAATAGAAGCCCCGCACAGCGGGTCTCCGTCTACCAAATTCGGAATTGTTTTCATTGCCTAGGAGTATACACAATTCATAGATATCATACATTTCTGGTAACAGATAGGTACATACTTACATGCTTAGAATTTTTAACGGAACTGTTAAAACAGGGTACTGTTTTTACAGTCATGCGAACCATGACTATCGTAATGATTACAAAAAAATGTAGTAATAAAATTAGAGTCTCAAAAATAAGCCTAATTAATGCCTAACTGTTGGGAAACTCCAATTAGGTACTTAGTTACGTACTAATAAGCCAACAAGAATGTTTATTGCTGTTTACAGTTAAAATAGCATGTTTATTTTAATGTTGCCCTACTTATCACGGTGTGACATTGACATCTTATTACCGAGCACGCTAAAAGCCGAAGTCTTGAAATAACATTTTGTGATTTCAGACGGTAAACAATAATAAAGGAAAATGTGAGAAGGTATATAATATTAGTTTTTTTTACTGTTCTTTGATCAAAGCTATATTTTGGAAAGAAAACAAACATAGCGGGTAGGACTTGAACCTGCGACCTTCTGATTCAGTACACTAGACGCTTTAACTAACTTCATAAGCATTTTTTATTTCTTTCTTTCTAGGCCATCGCAGTCTTACTCGACAAGATTAAATTCTTTGAACGTTAAGAATGCAATAAAAATGTCATCCATGTCGAGCATGACTGCGATGGCTTAGTTGTTTAGAGCGTCTGATGTCAATCAGAAGCTCGCAAGTTCTGAAGTTCGTTGATTGCATTCAGTCTGAAGGGCCATGGACTAAGAGTAAAAGTACATCCATACACTAGCTGGTCGCCACGGATCAAATTTAAGAATAGTACCATAAAATGGGGTTCTCACCAAGTTAATGTGTGAGATCCTGTAAACCTCGCGGTATCTGTCCCTAATCCAATAAAGAAGGTAGCAACCGGGATTACCCGTGTCTATTCCTTGCTACGCCTTGGGGCACATCCCAAGGGACGTTGTTTCCCCCATACAGACCCCCAGAAGGTCTTTTTACATATTTTTTTGTTATCTTTTTATTTTCATTGAACTAATTCTTTTTCAGTTCTCACTTCATTCAGGGAAAACCAGAGATAGATTGAATTTTGGGAACGGCCGTAAGTCTGTAAAGCCTTAATGCATACCCCAGGAGAGATTTCTCCCCTATATTTTCAACAGCTACTGCCGCTAAGCTATTTACATAACACTGATTGTACTTAAACGATTTTATCCACTTTCACACTCGTTTGTCGTATAAATTGAATCTTATGATCGATTTTCGCCTTCTTGTGCGAGTACAAGAACTATACGCACGTGTAGGTTTGATAATAATAGAATAGGTATTATTGTGAAATAGCTGATCATATGTTGGATATGAAAAGAAAATAATAACTCTTGAGAAAATAATTTGAGTAAGTATAGGTAGTGATGATGAGGCCGGCGGTATAAAACGGTAGCCTAGAAGACGTGGGGTGCTAAGACAGGAAACCTCCACGTCCGCCCGTGGACTGGAGTTCCCTCTCGGATACGTCCGGGGGGAAGACCAGTTTTTCGGGCCGGTGCGCCCTGGGATGCGGGCAAAAACTCTCCTTAGGCACTGTGTGCCTAAGGGGTTTCTTTGCCCGTATGCAAATAGCCTGTCGGGTGGACGCTCCAACGCGTGTCCCTCTGAACAGCAGAGGGCACAGCGGCGGAGCGGGCTTGCGGACGGTGGGTAATGGGTATGCTCGCCGTCCGACCAAGGATCAAGCCCGGGTCGGTGGCGCGTCGTGTTTCACGCGTCACCGACGGGGCCCCTTATGGGGCCAAATGCCTGCCGGGGTCGCGGATTTTTCTTAATCCAGGATACCGTGGCCCCGGAACGTAAAGGGCATCCGACGGAACACGGGTGGATTTTAGTCAGTAAGAGTCTGACAGTCCCTCCCGCCCCACCCAGGGCGGGAGGACTCATTTGATGATTTTGCCACCCTAAAAAAAAAAAAAAAAAAAAAAAAAAAAAAAGCCTAGAAGACGTAACCTATTAAATCTTAAACATGAAGATTTGAAGAATGCAGCTACCAGAAAACACAAATTTTAACAGGAAATTCCAGTTCTTAGTTGTTTGCACAATGAAAGTTTTTTTTAAAACGCTTTGTACGCACGGGTGGGATGCTTACGGCTTGGCGGAATTGAAATCATTTTAAATCTATGATTGTCAAAACTAAGTCCTAAACAAATGGGGTCGCGGGACTATCGGGTTATCGTGGCCCCGGAACGTAAAGGGCTATTGAAGGACACCGTAGCTACCCAGGAGAAGGACTCATTTGATGATATAATCACGTAAAAAAAAACTCTATATGAAATAGATCTATCTTGGGCAAAAAAAAAACGCATTAAAAAGTACTGTTACAGCGAGTAGCTTTTGATCATACGATTCCGAACGTGCGTTTCGAATAACTGGATTTTATTACTCGTCAAATTCAAGCACGCTATTCGAGAATAATCCATACATGCAAAGCTATTCCGTGACCGACTTGTTATGTAAAATGCTGCAAAAGATAAATTGCACGATTTAGAAAATGTAATGGCAAGGATTGAAAAAGTATCTTTTAAGGATTATTTTTAGCAATCTACTAAAATGAATTTGTAAAAGATACATTTTATTAGATGCCTTAAAATAGGTGATTTGGAGATCTGTTTGTCTACTGAACGAATATGAAAGTGGCAACAAGCCTTATAGTCTATGCTATGTAGGCTTCAAAATACAAGGCAGATATGATATTGTAAAGGTCAGGTAGTGTTTCGTAGTTTTCGTCCAAAAACGAAACGTATGTATTTTGAAGAATATACCGTCTTAATTACGGCTTGACAAGCACCACGAAAAGTTTATTTTTTCTCTAACTTTGTACTGATAAACAGTGGAATACAATTGACTGATAAATGTCTAAAATGTCTAAAATAGCCAAAATGTCAGCAGAAGTAAAGGACTTGAACCTGCATCTCTCCTGATGAATACTCGAGACGACTACTAGTTCACTTCCACAATAGACTGCGCGACGTCATTGAGAGCCGTTTAAAAACAAGTTAAGGCGTCGAATTTTTATCTTCGCAAAAAAGGTTTTTTTTTATGTCAGTAAAATTTTTAAGTCACCTTCAAAAAGCCAATAGCAAACCACCGATTCGAGATCAGCGGTAGCGTTAAAATAATATCGAGAACGGTAACTTTTTGATCGAGCCAATTCTCCGATTTTCATTGAAACAAAATTCAGTTTGGAACTGTAAATAGTTGGCGCGCTTCCCAATTCGCGTCGCCACTACTATGTATGTGACACGCTTTATTTGATCGCGATAATTTCTGTGGCTTTAACATCTTGCGTTGGAATTCAATCGCGTTTCCTACTGAGTTCTCACCTTTTGTCCCCCCATTTTCAATTACCTTGGTGCATTTTCTGAAGTGATATTGCCATGGATATGTGGAAAAACTAGCTGAGTTTTCTGTGATTTCGTGTCTAGTATTTTTCTTTCTGCTTTTTTTAAGGAAACTGGTTAAAAGTATTGTTTTGTGAGTTGTACTAGTAGGTATTATTGCTTCGTGTTGGGAGACTTTAAAAGGAAATGCTTCAATAGACAAGTTTAGAGGAGCTCGTGGCAAAATAATCACAGACGCACAGGCCGATCTTCCGGGTTAAGCAGTGATTGCCAAGGTTGGTCTGTTGATGGGTCATCTGTCATTGCGAGTTTCCTCCGTGCTTCAGAAAGCACGTAAAGCCGTTGGTCCCGGCTGGCATTTGTAGATCTTTAACAGTCGTTACTATTATTCAGAAGCTCTCAAATCTAACAACCAGTCTAGGAGGTCCGATGGGCAGTCGCTCCATGTTAAACATTGATATTCAGCTGCATCTAGTTCGACTGGAAGCCAATTTCAATATAGTTGGAAAAACGCTAGGCAAGTGATGATTCAATGGACAAATTTAGGTTACTAAGACATGCTTGAAGACTAAGAGCTGTAAGGCGCAGGCCACATAGAAAAGACGTAAGACGCAGACGGGACGGAGACATAGTGTCTCTTCGGCGTCTCTTTCATACAAAATGTATAGAAGCGTCGCGACATAAAACACACAGAAGAGACGGGGCGCGGGCGCGACTCTCATACATTTTCGCCCGTCCGCCACACGTTTCGTCTTTTCTATGTGGCCTGCGCTTAGGGAAGAAGAGGAAACTGTGTTTCAATATTTGTAAACTCACCAAAGACACAGGAAAAAATCTTAGTATGGGGCAAGCTTTTATAAAGATACAAATTATGTTTTCATGCAGTTGCTGTTCATCAAGAGATGAAATAAATATTTGTTTGACTTTTTCTTTTTTTTTAAAACATCGCCCAACATTAGGAACTTCTCCTGTGTCGTGGATGCGTTTACAAACATAGAAACTTACATACACAAACACCCAGACCCGGAACAACTACTTGCAGATCATACTTTGTTCCGTGCGGGGATCGAACCCGCGACAAGCTGCGCAGCAGTAGATCGCTCAGCCGCTGCCAACAGTGTCGTCAAAAAATGTGAATCGATGATATGATAAACCATTGAGAGTCTATTAAAATAACCAGGAAAATCAATCCGCGTTAAATAAGAGATTTGGACAGATATCGGAAGACATTTCACCGATACCCATTTCTATGTCGCCATTATATCTATGAAGAGACGTTGACCATCGCACATGTGGCACTAAAATAAATGTAAGCTACCCGTCGTTGATATGGACGTTCGTATAAGTAGCTATTCAATGAAATGCCCCATCGATCAAATAAGTATTTCTATTAATAACTCTTCTATGATAATGATGTCTCGGAAACAGCTAAGATATTTTTTTTATTACGATAAATCTCATTAGGTATAATTTAGATAATTGCGAAAGTTTAGGAGGATGGATGGATGGATGGAATGTTTTTTTACTGCTCTAATCAATAATAATTTAGTTAAAAGGTAAATAGATAATTTATAAACGGGATTACCTACAACTGAAGATAATGTACTTTGTATCACGGCCCGGTGAGAAAATAACTCCGTAGACTTATTTATCTAATTTGTGCATTAACATATTATGCCAATAATTATTACGTAAAATTGCGATTCCTGAAGTATTTGGTTTAGGTTAGTTTTGGTAATACTGTACCAAAACTAATATTTTACAGAAGCAAACTTATTTTTTAGATGTATACGCTAATTTTCGAAAATACTGAACCAAGGCCAACATTACCCCCGTGTCACAAAAGCTATATTAAAAACATTTTCATAGGATAATCCCGGCGAAAAACGAGTGAAGCAAAAGGTAAAATATAGTGTTAAATAAACTACGTACCTACTGAATTCGTCATACCCAATATATTGGCAATCTACAACGAAAACTAGTTAATTTGGCGAGGGACTTTGTCTGTATAATAATTCTAATAATTTGGCAATACGAAAGGAGTCGAAAAAAAAATCACCGTCTGCGAGCGATCAGACGGTATTCAGACGGCGCGGCATTTCATTTTTACGTCAGTTAAGAATACATCTTGAATCATACGTCAATATTTTGTGCTATTTTATAGCATCCGATTTAAACTTTTCAATGGACAGTGGAATGTTACCGTGCATGAATCCGCGCAGTGAGACTCGAACTTTGGTTTCGTACAATCTAGGTAAAATGAAATCTGATGGCACAGAGGGTCCAGAATAAATGATAAATTCTGATACTGCTAGCCTACTACGTCCCACTGCTGGACAAAGGCCTCTCCCCATGACCTCTAGTTTTACGATCCAGGGCCAAAGTGGACCACTGATCGTTTATTTTGTCCAGCTCATACCACTGTAACAGAGTGGGTATTCCAGCTCTGTTCCTTCAACCTCTTCCCTTTTTATTTTCTATTTCGATTTTTAAAATTTAAACATTTGTATTTCGAATTTTCAATCTGTCATTGCGTCACTTTCAACTTCTTTTTTATTCAGTACAATTTTTACCACGGCAAGCGCTGCATCTGCAATACTATGTTTTCTAATTTCATTTCATTTTCTTAAAAGTAAATAAAGTATTCTCAGTTATGTTTTGAAATTGCTATACAACAAGTACGACGACACATACCGCACCAACAGTACTTACTTCGCCATCCCCTACAGCTCCAGCAGCCTGTCCGGCTTCCTCTCGGAGGACGACGTCATGGTCCATGGCCGGCCTCACCTTCGTGGCCGCCAATTTCGACGGCATCCTTGGCATAGCGTTTAGCAGCATCACGGTGGACGGCGTGAGACCCGTGTCCTACCAGAAGGTGGTGCAATGCGACACCACCATCTTTTACGAGGTCTGCCGCGACGCATTCTGGCTGTGTCGGGGCTCCACAAAGTAGTTATTGTGGCCTTGACCATAAACGGAATTTAATTTATAGTTAAAAGTATAAATTAAAGACAATTTCGCATTTGAGCATTTTCGCTTATCATTTGCCTCTTGTCTATGACTATGCAATAGTATTTAAAAAATACTTTGAATAAAAATACTATTTGTACACTTCCAGAAATTGGAAACCATACCTGACAGTGACTGCAACTCTCGGAATTCAAACTGTGATAGCATTCCAGCATTTTGAATTGAACATTAGTGATGGCGAAAATATTTCTGTGGCGAAGCGTGTATGTTAAATGTAACTGTTCACATTATACCACGGCACGATAAACTTTATTGTCGCCCAAAGTAATTCCACTGCACGTGTTCATTTGTTTTATATTTTTTGTCGTCATGTGACCCAATGGGAACGGTGCCTAATGGTCTCATGGCTTCAGTCGGGTTAATGTTAAATGTAATAGCAGAAACATTTTCGTTGCTTTATCTTTCTTTATATTTATCGCAGCATATATTTTTGTTGCAATTACATGTCTTGCATTCTAAATCTGACTGTGGAATTCGGGATAGTGACGCAGCGTAATATTTTCTGTCTAGACTTTTTCGAACTATAATGGGTTCCAGTCTATTCCAATATAGCTAAATACCAGTACCTTTCATAAAGTGCCTATGTGACCTCCACAATCCAGTATCACGATATCTCTTGTCAAGACAAGTTGTCATTCACGAGCTTCATCCCTAACGTCTATCATGGGTTACGAATGAGAGCTAGGACCTTAACGTGTTTTTTTCGAAGCACCAAGGATGTGATGACCTGATTTCCTGCAAACGTTGCTTTACATTGCAAAACGGCCACTTTTTTGGGTTGGTTAAATCATAGAATTGGACTTCCCACTATTACGCAAGCGTTAAGATATGGCCACACTCTTTCCGTCTGAAAACTCACCCTGTTTCTACGGCTGCACTTTGAGTTTCAAGGGGATGTTATTTTAATTCAGACGGTCCTGCAACCGAAAATAAAAGAGCCGCGGTATATAGAGACAGTTCGGGACACTGCAGATCGACGCCTATGGCTGACATTATTTTAGCCACTAGCCTATCTCAACAAAGCATAATAATAAGCCTATAATGTCCCCTCAGTTGGGACACAGACCTCCTCTCGGAGTGGGAGTGGGCGGTAATCCACCACACCGACCCACTGCGGGTTGGTCGACCAAGACTAAGGTGTAATTGCTCCTAAATCATATAAATGTTATGAACCCAATTATAATCCGACCTTTGCAAGCCTTGTCATGATTACTTCCTTAATAATTTACGTAATTCCTGCAATTAAGGAAATAATGAAAGGACAGAAATAGTAATACATACAAAATGAAATATTATTATGAGAAATACGTCACTTCGCCTAAATTTTTCGTGTCTTTGCAAAACAAAATGTAATTCAAGCTTTACTTTTAATGTAATTGGAACAGGTAATGCCCTTTCAAGGGTCCTGTCCGTTATAATATTATCATTGGAATACTTTTGAAACAATTTAGGAAGGGTCCTTAATTTGTAGTATAAACACAAGATATTCGAAAGGTTTGGATAACGGGTCGCCTTCTTTTAATGTCAATTTTTTCGATCCAGCTCGAATTTCAACCAAGTCTTTCCCTGACTGCAATAAGTACAAATAAATTAAATAACGACACGACAAATTCAAATCAACTTCGTATTTAATAATTTCCAATTCGATTTTCCGCAGTCAATCTCTTGCTTATTTTGTTACTTCCCCGTATTTTTTATTTGATCTTCAAATTTTTTATTTACATAGTAGCAATAGGAATTTGTCAGTAAATAAATCTCCTGTCGCACGAATTTCGACACGGGGCTGTCCTACAAAACCACGTTGACATATCCCCCTTATCCTTCTCAGAATTCAATCAGGCGAACCGAAAGAGGGGACAGCCTACTTAAATAGGGTAAACAGAATTCCGTGTCTTGGAACCGTTCGGAGTATTCGTCAGGAATTTTAATTTGGCCTAAATAGCTTTATTTATTTCGTTAAGAAATAAGAAATTAAGTTAAATCATGTTTACGTAAATAACGGGCTATTTTGTATTTTCTTTTTTTTTGGGAAAATAGCTGAAGTTAAGGACTTTTTATTGCATTATTAAAAGATTTTTTTTCACTATGTGAACCAAAAATAATTATCGATATACCAGTGTTGCTCTAGCTGTTGTCAACGGCTTCGCTTACTACGTTATGGCCGGAAATAATCTTACGGGAATGTTTTTAATAAGTAAAAGAAATTTTGGTATCATTGGTACGTCCGTCGTTCCGGTAATCACTCCACTCTCCCGCCCTAGATGGATCCTTTCACTTTATGATAAAGTATATTAAAATTAATCATGAAGATTGCTTTAGTTTCACTTAGACGATTGCATAATAAACTAGCTACGAATTTCCAATCATACCATTTTTACGACACGTATGAGATATCGTAAAAAATATAAATAAAGAAGTTAACTTCCTTATCTATATTTATGCACTTCTTACATAAAAAAGGAACTATCAAAAGATACATACATCGAACATCAAAAAGTCATGAAATATCTTACAATCAATTGAGCTCCAAATTTTGTCACGGAATTTACAGCAACCCTAACTTTTTTACGGTATTCGGGGTGGTTTAATCCGTTTAGGGATCCGCAGTCGTTTTGGAAAAACAGCCGTCAATCTGTCGCTGCGTTTGACTCAACGTCGGATTGATTCGTGAGTTACAGCCAACAAAATTGTTACCAGTCAGATATCTTTACGTTAAACCAGCCTACACTAGATGGATCGCAAATATTTTTTGTTGTCTTTAGCAGTTGCAAATGTAATAAAAGTATTGTTCAGTTAGTGCTCTGTAATACTTAACCTTCTTTCCCTCATTTTCTGTATAAGATAGGCCACATAACGTTCGGCATTGCCTGTACCTTTTACATTCCCATATCAAAGCTGTCGATAGAAAAATATTTATGTTTAGTTAGTCAAAATTCAGAGTCGTATCCTCACTTACTTCGGACATGTTTCTCGGCGAAGAGACTCGTCTGTGGAACGCCTTGTGGTGCAGGGCAAAGTGAATGGCACCAGAGCTCGAGGCAGATCACCAATGCGCTGGACAGACCAGATCAAGGCTGCATTGAATGGTCACCTACATGAATGTACCAGGAAGGCAGCGGTGCGAGAGGAATGGCGGCGAATTGTGAAGCGAGACCCATGATGTGACGACCACGACCACTCTGCCAAGAGTGTAGCGACTGAGAAGAAGTCAAAATTCACTTACGCAGTATCTATGTCTCCATTAGTGGCAGTCATACTATAATGAAGTGTGAAAGGGACAGGGCATGCGATGCAAGATGGAAGGTGAACCATTGTCTATGGCGACATTGGTAAACCCAAAAATAAAGTGATGATAGTTCAGATTCAAGTTATTTATTTTTGAGAAAAAAATAAGTATAAGTATTTATTTTTACATTTACGTACTAGCCCCTAAGTTTTGGTGTCTACTAAAATATAACATTTTATACCTACCCAAAATCAAAACCATATCAAATCCTCTGAACGCCTTATTCGCTCTATCTCTTTTCCCGAATTACTCATAAAATAAATAAGTTTCGGAACGCCCCGGGGCGGCCCGGCTCACACTTGACCTATTTTTTATTTCCGTATAAATAAGCATGGTAAACAAAATTTACAGTGTCTTACTTTGAGCCGTAAAACTAAATAGATAGTCTTCTTTCTTTCTTATAGTTTCCGTATCACACGTGTGTTCTTTCTTTATTTGTATTTATGGTCTTTTTTCAGGGTTGATAATATGTCGTGTGTCAGGGTCTGTACATGGGTTTTGCCGAGGTTTTATATATTCGTGGTGATAACCGAACTACAGCCACAACATCGTGTAAACTGGTCTGTCTTTTCTTAATAATGAGTCTGGTCTGGTCAAAAAAAAAAAAAGAAGTCAATAGACTTTAGTCAATCAAAAATTGCTTTTTGCTTTTCGTAGCCACGATTTTCATGGCCCTAAAAACACTCATGTGACATTCCCGCAAACCTGGCAATCATTTGGCCTTTTCGGACTCCATCGACTAAGGTGACAGCTCTTTGAAACGTGAGTAAAACACAACGTTCCGTCGCGTCAATTCGGGTGTGATCTTTATCAGACGCTGAGTAATGAAAATCGTCCACCATATTTTACTATCAGGATACATACAGCTATAGGTAAAATTACTTTATTTAAACTGGTACCATAAGGCTGGCTAAGCCAAGAAGCAACTATGTAATTTTTTAGAGATTATATTTCTCTTATTTAAAAAAAATAAATAAACATAAGTAGAAGTGTTTGGACAAACAAGCGATAAACCAAAATAAGGAACAACAAAAAAAAAACAATCTCAACGAAAAAAACAAAATTAATCAGCAAAGTTACCCATTTCAGAGAGTACTGACAGAAAAAAAAAAACAATATAATTATGTGTAAGTAACTACTGCAATCCATCAACCGTCAGCAGACAGTCACGCGAATAAAACACGAACAAATTAGGTACAGAACCCTGTATTATTGTCAGCTTTGTTTTGCACGACTTTTTGGAGACACGAAAGCCTTTTTTTAGCCAATCATCAATTTTGGTAAAATAAATAATGCTGAGTGCCTTTTCTTTAAATTAGCAAAACCTTTTAACGACCCCATTTTTTGTTTGGCGGTCCACTTCTGCTCTAGTGGTTGGAAGTATAACTCCTGAACATGAGGCCTCGGGTTCGATGCAAAGGATTGGTTAAGTTATTATTGAAGTTTCCTACTAAAAAAATATAGCCGAAGCTGATTCTGCTCCCGCTCGATTGTAATAACCCCACTTCTATATCCCGTTTCGTCATTAAACCGATCCGAACTAAACAAAAGACGAGAAAAACAAGTGAAAATAGTGGCATTTTGTCTGTTTCATACTTTGGGAAATGTCAGACGTTATGGCTGTGTGATTTTTACTCAACTTATTTACGTTAAAAATATATTCGAAATATTGATTAGTATTTGTCAAACTTTTCGTCAAAATTATATTGAAAAACTCTGAACTTGACCATTTTATTCTATTTTCGAAAACGTTGCTCTTCACAACAATTTTCCTGTACCTATCGTGTGTTTGACAAACACAGAATCGTATGCACGAACACCGGATTTGGAAGGATGCAAATATTTTGTTACCTGCAGCTCTAACTTGTGTCTAGTTCCGAGAGAAAACCGAGTAGATTCGCAGAATTTTGCCAGCGAATAATATTTTTTCTAAACTCCAGAGCTTTTCAAAAAGAAACGATAGATTACTACAGAATTTTTGCTGATATTATTTTAACTCCCAGAATAGAAACGCAATATCAAATGTATTGCTATCTACGACTCCTTCTGTAATAAAGATCCACTGTCTCAGAAAACAAGGAAGCTGTGTTTTTATTATACTTGAAAAAAAAACTGATTTATGGTCTGTTGAACTTTAAAATTCACCTACAAAATAATAGTATTATCGAGAGCCTCCTCCTATTTATCATCTGTTAAAATTAACATGCTTCGCCTATTTTTTTTACCCGTCCGTATTTCGCGAGTACTAGTTAGCTCGCCGACCGATCAGGGATCAAGTAAGCGTTAACAGCATGTCGTGTTCCACGCGTATTTTAAATAGCAGTCAGTAAATTGAGGCCAAAGCTGTAGAGCCAAAAGCCTGACGAGACCATTACATCACTAAAAAACTTTTTGAAAAAAAGGGAACCGACTTCAAAACCAAACACAAAAAAGTGTAAAATAACTTTTCTTTCGGAAGTCGGTGGCTTTGTTTTTTATTTCACTGACTATGCAGGCCACCGACTTCCGAAAGAAAAGTTATTTTACACTTTTTTGTGTTTGGTTTTGAAGTCGGTTCCCTTTTTTTCAAAAAGTTTTTTATTTTACCCTTTTTTTAGTTTAGATATTCAACAAAAACCTTCATAATAATCGGCGTCTTTGAAAATCTACAATCCTAGTAAGCAACAAAAACGGATCTATGCGGGCAACTTCACAAGATATCTATTATTGTTATATACTAAAACCTTCCCCAGAATGTTACAAATACTTTTCTGAAAACCGCATCAAAATCGGTTCAGCCGAACGCGAGATAATCGCGGACAAACATGCAATGGTCACTGAAAATCTACAATTCAAGTAAGCAAAACGGATCCACGCGGGCAACGTCACGGGATATCCATTAGTGTTATATACTAAAACCTTCTACAGAATGTAGTGAACACTTTCCCGAAAACCGCATCAAAATCGGTTCAGCCAAACGCGAGATAATCGCGGACAAACATACATACATACGTACATACATACATACATACAGGTCGAACTGAGAACCTACTTTTTTTTTTGAAGTCGGTTAAAAATGGTAAGATGGACCTGGAACGCAAAAGGCAACCGAAGGAACAGTGTGGGTTTTAGTCAGCAAGAGTCTGATAGTTGCTTTTCGCACCACTCAAGACGGGATGAATCATAAAATGATGGAACACCCCAAAAAATAAGACACCGCTCTGTAAAAAACTAAATATTTTAATTTTGTATAAGTTAGGTAGTCAGTAAGCTGCGATAATTTTTTTCTGTCTTGAAATTTAACATTTCATTAAGTTGAAGAATATTAGCTTTCAGCATTTTACTGAAATCGATTACCAATGGCACAGCCCAATAGCAAAGTAGGTACTCACAGTAATTGATGCTCAAATACCAATTTTGTGCTTACACCGCGAAGTAATCTTGAACAGAATGCCTATAATGAAATGGAAAATTTGAAGCGAACCAGCTGCTGATGTTTCTAAATTTTTGCCTCGTTACACGAAAAGCTCATTTTGTTTTGTATAAGATGAAAATAGATACTTTTGTTGTGGTTACTGAAAAAAATTGGTAGTCATTTGTATCGTAACTGGTTCCTTTTGAATAATTTGTAGATGGTTTTTTTTTAAGTAGTAAAATCATCTAATGAGTCCTCACTTCCTGGGTGGAGCGGAAGAGATTGTCAAACTCGTACTGACTAAAATCCTGTGTTCCTTCATTAGCCCTTTACGTTCCAGGGTCTCATTTCCAGTTTTGACAGTTCCGCAACCACTTGACTGATGTTAAATTATTTACGTTACTAGCTTCCGCCCGCGACTCCGTCCGCGCGGATGTCGGTCTTCGCGTGGAAGGTTTATTTCTCCATTTTGAGTAACTCTGACAATGACATCTTATAAATATCTATAGGACCCAAATACGGCTAAGCCTATAATAATTAAGGAGATCCCTCTATTGAGCTACTGCTGTTGAGCTCGCGTTCTGTAGTAAGTATTTTTTTCATAGTAATTCCGACCTTGTATTTACAAATAACTGATCGGGACAGTAATCAAAAAGGTCGCGCTGAAAAGCACGGTTTAAAATTACACGCATACAATATTAATTCCACGGACGACCGCTCGCCACACTGGACACGTCCGCTCGCATCAAAATTCAGAATTTATATGCATCGCGAAACTTTCGCACTTATAATATTAGTTGGATTAGAATAACATTGAAACCTATTTTCACGAATACGATGACAGAAGGTAAAAAGATAAAAAAAGTACTAAACGACAAACGAATTTCCCCTGAAACGCTCTCAGGCATAGCTTGGCGGGAAAAAATACGCAAGTGTCCGAAACGACCTAATTACCGAACAAAGTTTGATGTTCCAAAGTTTAATTAATGTTGGTGGGTTTCTAAATCATCGGGAGTGAATATCGCCCTTGTTTTTTATCGCGTTGACAGAGTTAAAACGTTTCGTTTGTAAAATAAGTTATAGAGTCAACGTAATAAGGGTGTTACTAATGCCATTCGCATCGGATCGCGTCGTCCGAGCGGAGCCGATGCGAATGGCATTAGTATAGTAATCGGCTTAAAACAATTCCGCGTCGATAAATGTGGGAACACCCTCAGTAGGTATCCCTAAACGATAGCCATACCAGTATTAGAAGTTCGAAAAAACTTGTCTGATATAATTATATATTACTAATTTTATAAATGTTATAGGTTTTGAAAGTATAGATGTTAGTTCCCTTTTCAAGCAAAACTACTGAACGGATTTGGAATACAGATAGATTATAATTGCACCAAAAACATTTCATGTAAAATGTTGCCAAGACGACCACATAAGGTATGCCCTGTGAAAAAGATATGCGATCCCATATAGAACCAAGCTTCTGAATCTACACGGCCTAACTCTACCAACCCTAACTTCACAAATTCTACATATCAGTAAAATTGTATGGCTTGGTTGTATCGTTATTTACTTCAAAAACTAAATATTAGTATCACCTCCACAACGGTAGTGAAACGGCGAAGCCATAAATCTTTACTGATATGTAGAATTATAATTTTGATGATCATCAGTGTGTCAGTGTGTCATTGACGAAATCGGCGTATTTTAGATATCAATAAAATCTAAAGTATTAAATCTATTATATTGAGACTTTGTATGTTTAATAAGTCTATTATTGACATCATATCCTGAGAATATAAACTATCTGGTACATCGGAAACAAATTCAAATTCAAATTCATTTATTCATTTTGTGAACATAGGTGATTACAGGAGTTTTTCAATAGATTAATGTACAAACCATGTCCCGCCGATAGGCATACAAAATCAGTTTTAGAAATGTTATAATAATATAAAATGTCCGAGTATAATTATGCCATGTCAAATTATCAAAATTGTGCCAATAAAGTAGGGAAAATGTCATGAAATTATTAAAAAAAATATAAAAATGTTAATAATAATGTCAAAAGTACGAGTATATGCATGTCAAATTATCAAAATTGTGTCGATAAAGTAGTGAAAATGTCATGTATATCAGAAAATATAAATTATAAAATATTCATCAGAATTTGTCATCCAAATACTCTTTGACTGAATAATATACCTTGTCATTTAGTAGCTTAAAGAGCTTATTCTTGAATTCATTATTATTTTTACTATTTCTAATATCACAAGGTAATTTGTTGTACAATTTAGGTGCCATTGCATAGACACTATTATAAGCAAAAGCAGTCTTAGTAACTATTGTTTTTACCCGACTACGGCGAAGCAAAAAGGAGGGTTATGATTTTGACCGGTATGTATGTATGTATGTATGTATGTTCATCTGTTCCCTCATAACTTCTGAACTACTTATCACTACTTGACAAATGAGATGTCGTTAGAAGCGTCTCAGTTGTCCGCTGGTTATAGGGTAGGTGACGTGTCACCAAATCCAATATGGCGCCCTCTAGGGGATGAAAAGTCGTAACCGAAAAAAAAAATATTTTCGCACAGTATCGACATGGGTATCAAATTAAAGGGCTTGATGAGCACATTTGAAATATATATACATTATATAGCTTTTACTAGCTACTTTCCCTGTTTCTAACAGTGTCAACATGGGTATCAAATGAAAAGGCTTAATGAGTACATTTTAAATTCACTCGCTGCTTTGCTTATTATATCCAATAACCCCAAAATAGTGTAAATAAAAAATAAGTTAAAATAACTAAAACCCGACTACGAAAAAATTGCGAACTAAAAAGTATAAAGCCGTGGTCGTATGCCACCTGCGGTTGTTTCACACAATCTTTATTGGCTAGGTGGCATACGACCACGGCTTTATACTTTTTAGTTCGCAAATTTTTTCGTAGTCGGGTTTTAGTTATTTTAACTTATTTTTTTAATTTATCTGAGCGACGTTGACTTTCTACGTGACTAAACAAGTGCATATTGTTTTTTACAAACATCAGAACCTCATAGATATACAGCGACGGTGCTGTGAGAATATTTAAATCCCTAAAGTGCGGCTTACATGTATCTGTTGTTTTTAATTTACAGATGGCTCGGATGCATCTTTTTTATGCCAAAAGTACGGACGATATATTTTTGCAGCATTACCCCAAAATATAATTCCATACCTTAGTGTGGAGGCTACATACCCGTGGTATGCCGTTAGGAGGGCACTTTTGTTTGCGATTTTACCTAGCATGTATAGGGCATAAGAGAATCGGTAAATTCTTAAGCAAACACTATCAATTTGAGATTTCCATGACATGTCATTGTCAATGTGCAATCCTAAAAACTTTGTTGTTTTGGATTCTAGTACTGCGTCTCCTTTGTACCTGATTTGGTATTGTGTCGGTGTTCTTTGTCGAAGTTTGAAACCAACTCTATGAGGGTTCAAAAAAACGACGAAACACTTCGAGAAAAGGTAGGTAGTGCCCTTGCGCTTCGCTTGGCTCGTCTTGGCGGGGGCACTAAAGTGCCCCCAGATATAACCTGGATTAACACAGCAGAGTTTTAATCCCGATTTTATGTCTCTGTGGTATAATTTTTGAGTTTTAGAAGGTGAAACCTCTGGCAGCAACTAACACAATACTCGTAAATCCATCAGTATAATTACACTGTAATCTAATATTAAAAAATCAATTGCTGTTCGTTAGTCTCGCTAAAACTCGAGAACGGCTGGACCGATTTGGCTAATTTTGAATTATTTTTGGAAGTCCAGGGAAGGTCTAAAAGGTGAGGAGGTACGAAGTTTGCCCCATCCGCTAGTTTCATATATATTTTACTAGCGGACCCGGCAAACGTTGTTTTGCCATAAAAAATAGGAATAAAAAATTTTGTCTAAAAAATAAAATAAACAATTTAGGGGTGGACTACCCCTAACATTTAGGGGGATGTAAAATAGATGTTGGCCGATTCTCATAGATATCGGATAAGCACAAAAAATTTCATCAAAATCGGTCAAGCCTTTTCGGAGGAGTATGGCAACGAAAACTGTGACACGAGAATTTTATATATTAGATAATAATGACCATACTTTTACCGGTACTCACAGTAAATAAGTGATTACCAAATCTAGCCATAATCGCGTATAAAGGTCAAAATGAAAACCACTGAACAAAAAAATTATTCGCGCTTATCGTTCCATCCCACATCGACCAGCTTTTCAAATTCCCAGCTCAATTCCGTATTCTAACCCAGCTCTATGTTAACAGCTCGGAAAGCACGAAAAGCTGTTATCTTGGCTTGAACTCCTCTTTTATTCGAGCTACTTGCCAAATGCTGTCGCATTACTGTTAATTCGTTAGTGCTAGATAGGCCGTACATGTTGTGACGTATTGAGGCCACATTCTGACTACAAAGGCTTTAGATTACCGCCCTTTGTTGTTAGTGAATATACTTCGTCGTTGGGCAAGCGCTACTGTCGAGCAAATGATTTTTTCTTCGATTCTTGTGAATCAAGATCGTTTTGAGAGGTAGTCTCATAAAATTTTTGTCGTTAAAATGATTAACAGGTTGATTTACTAACATTGTTCCACAATAGTCATTTCTCCTGTATTGTTAGGCATGTTCATAAAAATTTAAACTCACATACACAAACACCCAGACCCAACTTTAAGCCTCGAGCAGAAACACACGATTAATCGCGCGGGGCGACTTGTCGCGGTCCTTTCGCAGTACATTTAGAGTGGAAATTAGCTTGGCTCGTTGTCGCAGTGCGATTAATCGCGTGTGTCTGTTCGAGCCTTTACGCAGGGATCGATCGCTCAGCCACCTGACTAGTAGACAGTAACTTTTTCTTTGATTTAGGATTTTCTGTATTTGGAGAAAGAATATAATATGTCATAACAAAACGATATAATATGTTCTACTAAAAGGGAATAATGCAATCTACAACTCATAAGTCAAGTTCGATACCACTGGGCCGCCACTATTCTGTACCTACCTAGTTATTCCCATGTTTTTATACACTCACTTTTTTTAAAATACAAAATCTTAATTTTAACTCAATTACTAAATAAAAAAATAAAATATAAATATTTAGGTACATAAAAAAGGCTCAATACAAAATAAATAAACCTAACCAACAATACAAAAACATTCTAATCTCTCCGCTACTCTAATTTAATCCCAAAACAATAGCTAAAAAAGTTAAAAAAAGAAAATTAAAAACAAACTCAAGAAAATAATTTGCTTATAGTTAATTACTATCAGAAGAAAATTAATTTTCTATAGAAACGAAATTTGAAAAGTTTTTCCTACTAAAACGGATTTCGTGATAAATCATGCCGGTACATTGATTCTGATGAGATTTTGTATATTTATTCACCCCTCATTTACATTTAGGGATGAGTTGCTACATCCAATTTCAAATGAAAATGTTTGACCACTCTGGTTTTTAAAAACTTTGGAAATATTATAAGTATACATCGAGAGTTTGGTCTCGATAACTTACAATAATATTTTCGTTTCTTTTCATTTAGAAGGTTGTCAGATATTAACCCTCGTACCACAAGAAGTTAAGCATCTGTTGAACACTTGTCTAAATAAAGTGTAACTGCAAGACAATCATTAAGGGTGCTCCCACATTTATCGACGCGGAATCGGCTTAAGCCGGTCAAGAAAACCTTTATGTCAACGTAATAAGGGTGTTACTAATGCCATTCGCATCGGATCGCGTCGTCCGAGCCGAGCCAATGCGAATGGCAATTGCACACTTAGTGTGCAATTACAGTGGCAGCGGGGCGGGCAGCGGAATCCGCTTGCGGGTAACGCAAACCCATAGTTTTTGACTAAGGTGCACCAAGTGCGAGCGGGGCGGGTGAGTGGAAATCTGGTCTGTTTCATGACCCGCCACCCGCTTCCGCTGCCCGCCCCGCGCCACTGTAATTGCACACTAAGAAACACATCTTCCCTAAATAAAAAAAAAACATTTTCGGTACTCTTATTTAGCCTCCAGACTTTAAACAACAGCACAATAATATTTCGGCATTAATTCGAATGTCACATACAGTTACTGAAAAACGAGCATAAAAGGGGTACGCCCCAACCCAATTGTTTATGTAATAGCCACAATAATTATCATCTGAGGGTAGGCACAATTATTGCCGATAGTTCTGGCCTAAGTTATGGCCTAGACGCGGCCTAATGTGGGCCTGATACATATTTTATTGGATCTAGAAAGGGTTGGATTTGGCCTCACATGTCTGGGGCAATCGAGTTAATAATATGTACATAGTTTTATGTGTATTAATGAAAGTCTCCATTAATGCTTGAAACAAGAGCTTTTCATCGCTTTTTATGATAATTGGGTGAATGAAGGAGTATATTTGTTAAAGTTTCAGTTCTTGTATTTGTAATCTATTCAAATTAATTCTTAAATAAAATATTTATGGGTGGCTTTCAGCCACTGGCTGACCTGAACTTATGAATATACATTAGTTTTTTTTTTTATCCATTCTAAGTTTTTATCGGACATTCCCAAGCAAACTGAACTTACCATAAATTCAGTACATACATTTTCAGTATTCACATTATCTACTCAATAAATAATAAAAAAGACAACTGGACAAAAAGGGTAAAATTAATATAAATCACTTTTATAAACTGATTAACTCGGCTGTAAATTATAAAAAAAACTCAGGGTAGCCTAGATGACTGAGACCTCAAGAGACCCAGAAATATTTAATTTTATCAATTAAAAAGGCTTTTCATTTACCCAGTTAAAAAAAACAAGTCAAATCAAATCAAATCAAATCAAATCGTTTATTTCAATTAGGCCAATTGCAGGCACTTTTGAATTGTCAAAAGACATCAAATAAAACTAGTATAAAAATAGTTATGGTGCTACAGTCCCAGTCACAAGACATAAAAACTGTGAAAGTACCGTAGGTGCTCATTCCAAAGCGTAGATCTCTATGGAGAAGAATGAGCAAGAAACTCCATGGACACTCTTTTTCAATCGCCAAAATTATTACAGAACTTTTGTTACATCATTCATCATCAGATGGTACATTATGTGAGAACGATGTGGCAAGCTACTAGTGTCCATAGTAAACATAAAAAAGACAATTCAAAAATAAAGTTAAGTATTAATAATTAAAATAGACCGTGGCAGCTAAGAGATGACCAGTCCCAACTGACAGCGCCCGTTCACGAACATGACACATATATCAGCACCATTCAGCTCAACCATTTTGAAGGGAACTAAATGATCCGAGACACACGCCACCATCAGCGAGACTTTTGAGTGAGCATGACATACTCTCAACCGCCAGAGTCATTCAAGTCAATGAAAGACGTAGGTTTCAAGTCAAAGATAGCTCTGAAGTACATGGTACTCACACAATGCTGGCTATGACGCTATATAATACAAGAAAGATAGACTCTATACAATGCAAGAGATAGTTTTACATTCTTCATCAGCTCCGACAATATTATTAAAAGATAAAGGAAACCTACGACTGTCGTACTAAAAAAAGTAAAAATACACACAAAAAGACAAATAATAAAATGAAAAGTAGGACAATAATGTCCGTTGTAAAATAATAAGAACAAATACAAACACATAAAAATAAAGCTAAATGACTTAATAAAGTCAAAAAAAATAAAAATAAATAAACAATTATATGAACTCATATAACTAGTCCGGAAGATAAAACTAATAAATCGAATCTATATAATGCAAAAATAGTTTCGGCTTCTACCATAATTTCACAAGCTAATCCAGCAGTTTCCCCTACGTTTGTGGAGCAGGACCAGCATTAAGCCAAGCATCTTTATCAGCGATGTAATCCCCCAACTTATAATACGCTTTACTACATAGTGTGCGTTTAATACAAGTTTTAAATTTCGTCTCATTCAGTTGGAGTATGTGAGGAGGTATTTTATTGTAACATTTTAAACAGTACCCCATGAAGGATGAGTCTACTTTGGCCAACCTGAAACCTGGTTGAACTAATTGGTCCCTTGTTCTAGTACTATAATTGTGCCTTTCACCTCTTTTACTAAATAGATGCAGATTCTTTCTAGCGTACATGATGTTTTCGTAGATGTATTGACAAGGTACAGTCATGATGTTAATATCCTTAAACCGTTCCCTTAAAGAATCGCGCCTGCGTAGATTGTATATGGCTCTAATAGCTCTTTTCTGCAGAATAAATATTGATTCGATGTCTGCAGCACGTCCCCATAACAAAATACCGTATGACATAATACTATGAAAGTAACTAAAATAGACCAGTCTCGCGGTATCTATGTCGGTATATTGACGGATTTTTCTAACAGCAAATGCTGCTGAACTCAGGCGTCCTGCAAGAGCTGTTAAATGCGGACCCCATTGCAGCCTCGAGTCGAGCGTGACTCCCAAGTCTAGAATGACGGTTGCCTTACTTACAGAGTCAAAAAAAACATCGAATAATTGCTATAGTCTTGTTGCGATCCTTATCAATTTTCAGAATAGTAACGACTAACTAAATCTAAACATAAATAATAAACAAATAAATAAAACAGAAATTGTCAGTTGCACGCCGTGACTAAAAACAAAGGCGACTAAACAACGCTGTGCTATGTATGGAGGACCCACAGCACAACAACGCTGGTTTATTATTATTATTTTTCGTACTTACATAAACTATTAAACTAAAACATTTCAATTAAAGAATTTATCAAAAATATTCTCTGTTATAAAGTTTTAATTATTCCCAGTTACATTAGTATTTCAATGCAAAAAAAGTCGGGACCTCATAATAATTACCAGTAATGGAAGTTTCTCACACATCTGGGACCCACTTTAATGAGTTTCACATTACAAACAGAAAATAATATACATAATATATCTAGATGCAAAAGTGTTTATACATTATATTATATTTGTAGGTAACTGAACTTTGACGACACGATTAGCACAGTGGCTCAGCGATCGACTGCTGCGCAGCGTGTCGCGGGTTCGATTCCCGCACGGAGCAAATATTTGTATGATCTGCAAGTGGTTGTTCCGGGTCTGGGTGTTTGTGTATGTGAGTTTACATGTTTTTAAACGCACCCACGATACAGAACCAAATTCCTAGTGTGGGGCATTGTAAAAAAAATACTACTCGGTTTGTCTAGTGGTAACAAGTGTTATAAGGTTTTTCTATAAGAATTTCCGAGTAACTAGCAGCCTGGAGCTTGGATGGTGGAGGTATGATACCCCCGTGCTTTGGAAAGCATTGTTAAACCATTGGTTTTTCACTTGATTTCTCTCCTGTCGTACTATGAGAGTAAAGATTGGCCGCCGTGGCCGAAATTGACCAGGAGGACCATTTGTACACCACCCACCTCACCAAGCTTAATCTATATTACCCCTACCCCCTAACCTAACCTAACCCCTTTTTAATATTTTCGATCTCTTCTGAATAACTTAAATGATTATCTACCCACGTAACGCCAGGAATCTAATTTTACGTAAGACGCCTGAAACTTAGTCTGACTTAAGCCGGTGCGAGGTTAGACTACCTAATTTGATCCACAAACCGCTAGATACTAATTCTAGAAAATAATACTGAAATCGTTGCTAAAAATAAACGATTTTCTTACTATCTCAGTCTTACGTCGAAAGTTTGCGAGCAAGGACGGATGAAAGAAAAATAAAACAGTATAAAATCGAAACCGAATTCAGTAACATAAAAAATGGGCCACGGCAATAATAAAATTATGCAGCGGAGACTCACAAATTCGCATACGCTTCCAAAGATCTTAATCCCATTGAAAATCCCATAAAAAGAACCATCAATCTGCTAAATGTGGAGGAAAACAGTTATACGCATTAGGGAGAAAAAAGCGAATTGTAGGTGTCGCCCCCATCATTAATAATGAGACACAGTATTCGATGTTTGTGAGCAAATCCCAGTAATCTTTGTAGACTCGGAATTCATTAGTTTTGCTTTGAACGGATACGGGCTTAGTAAGACATACATTTGACGGAGCAAATGAGCTGTCTATGTCAATTTTACTAAGTGGAATCTGAGGTTTTGAAGATATGTTATGTGGAAAATCACAATATTCATAATAGGATGTTTCTGAGATCGCTCAAGTAATGGCTTCTATGAGGTGGATGAAAGAATTCGCAATTTCACATAATTCTTATTAAAATATCGACCTTATATTACATCATCGTCGGCCTATAAAGTTCCCACTGCTGGGACACAGGCCTCTTCTCTGTGAGAGGGAGCGGGCCATAATCCACCACGCGGGCCCAGTGCGGGTTGGTAGATGTCACATGTCTCCGAATTTGATGGTTCTAGGACATGCCGGTTTCCTCACGATGTTTTCCTTCACCGTTTTGAGAGCAGTGGTGACGAAATAAATTACACAAAGTAATGTGCCAGGCTAGATTCGAACCCACGACCTACAACAGTAATTCCACTGGGCCACCACTGCTCTATTCTATATTATATACGTATATTACATGCTTATTTGGTATTCACAAAGTATACCTATATTTCCTCAAATATAAACTTAGGTATACAAAAGAATTATGTGATCCAGCGAAACACAATGTACCTACCTTGCAGCTTTGCAAAAAAGGGTATGATTTATCAGCACATTTTGAAGGTCAATTTTTACACAAGCAATCTCCCATCACTTTTTAGTGATTTTTTATTTGTTTTTCACTACGATTTTTGAAATGGACCCTTAAATATGATGTAATGAATAAGTACATTTCTAAATACATCCAAAACCACAACCAAGGGAAGTAATACACCTACACTCGTATATTCACTTTGATAAAATATTTAGAAAACGGTGGGCCGATCCTTGGCCCAAAAACTGTACAGAAACCTTTTAAAATAAATACATTACTAGCTATAGTGCTCTTGATAAAAGGACCGAGCCAGGAACGGAAAATACTAGACATACTAGTATTTCTGCCGCCAAGAATCATAGCTTATTTGTAGGGGGGAAACTTCTAAAACGCGCCCGGTCTTCGGGGATAAGACTCAGGAATGTGGGACTTTTACCTCACTAAAACCATTGGCACCATCAGCACATAAAGAGGACCTCTGGGCTTCTCTTACGAAACCAGCACCATAGAATCATAGCTGTGCTCCCTGTTGCGGTTTTTCACTCCCGTAAAGTCTCAAGTACATGAACGTTTGAGCTTTATCTAAAGCTAGCAGTATATACGCTTTGATATTATTAACATTAGGCATTTTTAGAATCCCTAGTAGTCACGAATAAGCAACATAATTGCAAGAAAAAATTGAAACAATATTTTTTTTGCCACGTTGTACTTTTTTTGACTAGCCTAACAGCACCTATAAATATTGTAGAACTAGCTACCGCCCGCGACTCCGTCCGCGCGGATGTCGGTCTTCGCGTGGATAGTTTATTTCTCCATTTTGAGTAACTCTGACAATGACATCTTATAAATATCTATTGGACCCAAATACGGCTAAGCCTATAATAATTAAGGAGATCCCTCTATTGAGCTACTGCTGTTGAGCTCGCGTTCTGTAGTAAGTATTTTTTTCATAGTATTTCCGACCTTGTATTTACAAATAACTGATCGGAACAGTAATCAAAAAGGTCGCGCTGAAAAGCACGGTTTAAAATTACACGCATACAATATTAATTCCACGGACGACCGCTCGCCACACTGGACACGTCCGCTCGCATCAAAATTCAGAATTTATATGCATCGCGCGGCGCGGAACGGGACTCCTTATATTGGAGTCGGGGAGGCGTGGCCCGCGTGTGCGGTTCAAGCCAAATCCGACTTTCGGCGCTACAGGTTACGGCGCTGAATCCACTGCGGGTAATGCAACGGCTGTTCGCGGTTCTACAGAACAACTTTTATGAATAAAACTGAAAAATAAGATTTTTTTTTCTACGTATTTTTCCAGGATAAAAAGTATCCCATTTTATGCCCAGGATAATTAGGTATAATTATACCAAGTTTCATCGAAATCGAACCGTTAGTTTTCACGTGATGCCTGCACATACAGACAGACAGACAAAAAAGTTTTTAATCACATATTTGGGTTTGGTATCGATCCAGCAACACCCCCCGCTATTTATTTTTTCAATATTTTCAATGTACAGAATTGACCCTTCTACAGATTTATTATATGTATAGATAAACACATTGCAAATCTGATATTAAAATTCAACTAAGAAACCAGGCAAGTGTGATCATTTTTAAAGATCTATCCATAGATACACACGTATGGGTCAGTCGAATTTTTTTTTTTATAGTTGCCCCCAAAATTAGTTTGTTTTATTTTTGTATAAAAGCCTAATGCGGTTCACATAATACATCTACTTACCAAGTCTCAACAGGATAGCTCTTTTACTTTTGAAGAAAAGTGGCTGTGACATACAACGGACAGACAGACATGACGAATCTATAAGGGTTCCGTTTTTTGCCATTTGGCTACGGAACCCTAAAAACTACCAATAATTAATGTTTTATGTATAATTGTATTTTCGTTTCACAAATCGTTAGAAAACTTTTACGACGCACATTCGTACTAAAGCCTCTAGTAGACGTAATTACATGAAGAAACTACTTAAACCAAATAAAACATTCATCTTAACTAAGCAGACATAATGACTTACACGCAACTTACATGTAACTTACACTTGTAATGTACTTATGAATAACTTAGCGGACGTTTATCAATTCACAGCTGTCTAATGAAGCAATCACATATCGTCTCGCAAACGATTAAGTTACATTAGTCATGTCTACTAATGTCTTATTACTGTGAAGGCAGACATAGTTGAGGAGCTTTGCTATACACCGTGTTCCGGACGATATACATAAACTTCGACCAGATGTTCAAACCACGGAAGTAAGCATTTTTCATTATGGACACATTAATAAATACTTATTTTTTATTTTTTGTTAATTTTCATACAAACTAAATACCTAGACGTAAATAACCCGATATGCATGCCTCTTTATCCGAATTGGCAACGTCGTATTTTCATTCATAACATTTGGCGGGCTGAAACAAATGAAATGCATATAGTATTTGATAGATTTCAAATTAAGATACTTTCTCACTGCATAGCTCAATTAAATTTCATTAAATGAAATTACAAATATCTTTGTAACGAAGCCTTTTTAAGTACTACTTCCTTTGTTGGATTTGATTTGTAAAAGCCATAGAAGTATTTGCTAAAGTTTATGGATAACGTGAAGAACACGGTGTATATTATGATGGTTTTTGCAATAGCTGTAAAGTGTTGAGATCTGCTGAAGAGTTAGTTTGTTTGAAAGCGGTAATCTCAGAAACTACTGCTCCGAATTGAAACGTGTTTTTTGTGTTAGATAGTCCATTTATCGACGAAGGCGATAGGCTATAGCTTCACGCTACGATCGATGTGAGCTGAGCAGCGGGTAAAACCGCGGCGAATAGCTAGCGAGCTAATAAGTAACAACCATTAGGCTAATGGTCCTCAGAAGTGGGACTTAACACTTAGGACTCTAGCCTAGTCCTCTGGCCCCGAGGAAAGCAGAAGGGACTATCAGGCTTTGACTGACAAAAAATCCACCCTAGGTACTTCTTCGGGTGAGCTGTCAGCAAAATGACACCCCTTAGAGGGCCAAAGCCTGCCGGGGTCGCGGGACCAACCGAGCAATCGTGGCTCCGGAACGTAAAGAGCTGTGAAGACGTGAAGGACTGTGGACTTTAGTCAGTATAAGTCTGACAGTCCCTCCTGCCCTAGGTGGGAGGAGTCTTTTGATTATTTTTCAAAAAAAAAGTAAAAAACGTTACTCCTTCGGGTGCCTTTTATGTAATGGAGGCCAATCACGTTAGGTTTTGCATGATGGTTTTAACCGTGCATCCATAACCGACCGCACGCATAACCGTTACATGTACCTACTGGTAACTGTACAGTTTTAACACATACACGCTAGGGCTTTCCTGTCGATAAAACCATCCTGCAAACCCTAACGTGTACATGGCCTCCATTACACTTTATCCTGCTTAGATACGAGTAGTCAGAAAAGACTAAAATAACATTAAAAACAAATATAACATGAACTCAGAACTATTCATCAGGATATACAATCATGGAGTGAGTAAGTGAGATAATCGATGTTCGATATTTATCTTGAGAAGAGTGTTCTACGGTCGAAATTAATTAACGTCAACTTCCGCCGGCCCCTCGGGAAAACCCATCCGTTACTGTATGTATTGATATTAATCACATTTGGTGTGACGGAGTAAATCAGAGGCTTTAGCGTGAGTTCCACGTACAGCCGTACAAAGTACTTGAAATATTACGGCTTTAATTGAATGGAAAATTCAAAAACACATGTTGGATACGAACGCGAAACTAATTTTATCCATGAAATTAACGTCAAAGTTCACGTACTTTACGCCACATATTGCAATCAATTGTTAATCTATTTATTATTAATTAGCCTCTACTGTCCCAGTGCTGGGCAAGGCCTCATTCTTTCCAACGTTCACGACTTTGCGCCACCTCCTTCCAATTCTCAAGGAATCTAATCAATCTTTAAGAATATTCTACGCTAGTTTCAACCTTTAGCGCTCGGATTATACAGAAAAAATATTTTTAGTTTCATCTCACATAGCAGGGCATTTGGCTAGACGCAGATATGGTGGATGGAGTTTAGTCCAAATGTGGCCAAGGTTCATCCAAATAAACCGCGGCTGTCCAAAAACGCATTGATGGATGATGGTATTGTAAAAATTGCAAAGAACACATGAAAATGATACGTACAGAACCGATAAATATGACAGAAAAGGGGAAGGCCTATACCCAGCTGTGCGTAATAAAATGATGATAATGACGATTATCAAATATCAGTTGAAACATTTTCGAAATTCGTTTCACAAGTCCCAAACTCAGTCTACAGACCTGGTAAAATCATGCTTATTTACATAAACTCACGTCTTATTCTCATCGGGGTAGCCAGAAACTACAGAGCGCCACTTGCAACGATCCTTACGTACTCCTTTCGCCTCATCCACATTCATACAATCTTCCTAAGGTCATACAAGCACGCCGATCGCGCGTACTACACACTCGACCTTTCTGAAGCACTTCACCAATAAGGTCCGTGTAGGACCTTATTGGGGCATTCTTCCTAGGGCATCTCCCAGCGTTACCGCTCACTTCTGTCTTACATGTTCCTCTTATTAGTTGCCTTTCACTACTACTAAATACTAATATTCGATTCTGCAACCATTCACCGACGACCGGTTCATCATTGGACGTTTCGCCGACAGGACGATTCATTTATGGCCGTTTCACCGATAGACTCTTTCACCTTTAGACTTTTCACCGATAGGACGATTCATTTATGTCCGGTTCAACCGCTGCATCTGGTTCGACCGGAAGCCGATCGTTCTCAATAAAGTTGGGAAAAAAGCTAGGCAGACGATGAGTTGCATTTCACTCATCCTCTCAACATGACCAAGCCATCTTCCTAAAAACATCATTTCCAATAACCCTTTCCTCAACTAACCGAATCAAAGTATCGAAAAACAACCCGAATTTCTTATCTCCAGATTGATAAAGGTTCTGGTAAGCAGTAATCGCAAATCCCTAAGATCAATGAGATCATGCCGACATCGGTATCAAATCCGTCGTTAAATATTTACCTAATACCTCTGGCTTACTGTACTGCCTTAGAACCAATAAATATTGTATGAACATTACTTTGGGAAGTTATTTTTGGAAATATGTATGTGTTAACCCGCCTTACATTTACAAGGAGTAATGTAATTTAATGATCGTACCCAAGATCTGTGATTGCTGGCAAACCCCCAAGGTAAAAAAGGTATAAAATAAGGTTTTGACCGCATGGTTGTAATGCTCGCCCAATGAAATCAGTCTATTCCCTTAATGCGCCAACGAGAATACGAGTTTGTACGAAAGTAACTCTAAACTTTTGGGTGAACCCTACTCCCTATTTATTCTAAATACACAAGATCTGACAACACATCGGGAATTAGGACAACTGTCCAATAATGTTGTCACCAATTTTCAGTGTGTATCTAATCTTATGTCCGTAATTAATAGACACAATAATCGAGAAGATAATCGTCCGAAGCTTTGACCTAAGCTACGGGTTTTCTGCTTAGATAGTATAATACCCCTGCGCCAACCAAATCACGTTGGGTTGATAATATCGTCAAAATCGCGAGACCTGATGGATGAGGGACGCACAGACTCGAGAAGAATAGAAGAAAAAGAGGGAAGCCAATGGGCCTCCGCTTTTGAGTATACCCAGCCCTAAATGATTCCAGGCTAAAATGATAGCGATGGAACCAGTTATATAGTGAAAATAAATTTGAGTAGAATACGCTGAAGTCAATCTTTTATACGTACCTACTTGAAACCGATAACAATTGTGTTGAACTCTTATTTCAGTCTTATAAGTATTCAATATAAAATTGAAATGTAGGTAAATTAAGGCAAGCATAGTCAAATTGAAATACAAATGTTATTAGAGATGCGAAAATAGTCACTCAAATAGTAATTACAAACGCTGCGTTAGATCCAATGATAAAATTATTTAATGAGAGTTGTATGTGAACAAAACGGAACTAGAAATTGACACAAATACCTAAACTAAATAATTGTTTGAATATTTTCCTTGCTATCATAATGTAGAAATAGGTGTTTGAGAATAAATCAAACATATAAAAATATCATTTATATTGGCAACATTTTAAATTTATCCATTTTTTTATGTGTTGGTAACACTGTTGTAGAAACTGGTAGAAAATCTCTCTCGGTACTAGGTATGTCCGTTGGCTCTAAACAAATATTATTATAAAAGTGGAAAAATACAGTTCTCTGCCTAAAATTAACAAGTATTTTTATTAAACATACTTGTTGTGGTCCTTCAAGACATTTTGTGAAGTATTGTGCGGTGTATTACTCGTGTACTCGTGAAAATCCAAATCGGCGTGAGCGTCACTCGACGCCATTGTTCGTGTTCGTCGACCAAGCTTTTGAGTGAAATCTATAATTTCTCTGAAAAATTATCCGAAGAATCGCGAGGACATCAGCGTATTTCACAGAAAAACATTCACATTAGTGAGATTTGCAAATCTATAATTTTGCAGCTCATTGAAAATTTGAGCCGTTGTGCGTGGAAGCCGCGTAAGTTTGCCGGAAATCTATAAAGTTTCTCTGCAAAATAAGAAGGATTCGCGAAGTTTTCAGCGTACTCAACAGGAACATGTACAATTCGAGAAGATAATTCATCAATCATCATAAATAGCAAATCTATAATTTTGCATGTCATTTTCATCTACCTACCATTATAAAATTATCATACACAATATTGGAGGCGGAAACGGTCGAGTCGTCAAGTTACTACGTCACGTTTGTTCTCTGTGGTCGCCATCGTTAAAAGTTGGCAGCATTGCGTAGCTGTCACCAAGTTTCATCGAGTTGCGTTTGGTTGTAAACATCAACAACTATAACCTCCCTGCAAGGAATTTACTCCAGTGTTTGGTTCCAAAAGTGTTATTGTGAGTGAGTCAATAAGTGTGTGCAAAATCTAAAGTTTTTAACTATGTCCGCGCAGGAGGAAGTGCTTAAAAAGTTGCGTCTTGCCCGGGCGCAACAAAAAGGTACTATTACACGCATTGAGAACTTTATTCGTGACCCAATTAACATTACTTCCGCTTCTAGCGAAATGATACAAGCTCGTATTGAAAAGCTGAACACAACTTTCAAAGACTATGAGAGAACGCAATTAGATATTTTATCTTGTGACGAAAAAGACAAAGAAGATGTTTCTATTTTAGAGGATAAATATTTTGATATTGTTTCTAAGTTAAATTCAGTGTTGAAAAACTTAAGTACATCTGAGATAAAACAATGCTCTAATGTTTCATCTTCAAAACTACCTAACATTGATATCCCAATATATGATGGGAAGGATTTCACGAAATATACTCCATTTATCGATTTATTTAAAGCTGTTATAGATGGGAACATGGCTCTCTCAGATGTGCAAAAGTTATTTTATTTACGTAAGTTTTTATCGGATGAAGCGTTAGCCGTTATTATTAACCTACCTCTTGTGAATGAGTCTTACAAAGAAGCTATTGAGCTCTTGAAAAAACGGTTTGAGAACAGGTCCAGATTGATATTTAATCACATAAACATACTTTTGCAATTGCCTGTGTTGCAGAAAGGTACTGCAGCCTCTATAAGGTCTTTTATATCACAAGTTCAACAGCAATTGTATGCGCTTAAAAACTTACAGCAGCCTGTTCATGAGTGGGATATGCTTTTAATTTCAATTTTATCTAAAAAATTAGATTTATTTACTAATCGTGCTTATCAGCTAGATAGGGATGTAGATAAACTTCCAACGATGGAAGAATTTACTTCATTTTTAGAAAAGCGCGCTATAGCGTTTGAAGACAGCTGGACTTCTGAAAATAAAAAGAATACAGCACAAAAAGTGAGCAATGTTGTCACTAAAAGTTCTGGTTCTTGCTCTTTTTGCCAAGGTATGGCACATATGTTGCATACATGCCCAAAATTTAAAACATCTTCTATAGATGATCGTGTCAAATTCATAGATGACAAAAAACTTTGCAATATGTGTTTAAAGAATCACACTGGTAAGTGTAAGTTTTCATTTTCATGTAAAATTTGCAAACAGGGGCACAATACACTCCTGCATAAAGACAGTGATCCTGCCCCGCAGGCTTCTATATCACTGCATTCTGTAAATTCAAGTATGAATGTTTTATTACCAACCATAAGGGTTAAGTTAATAGACCATAAGGGATCAACACTGTATGTCAAAGCTTTACTGGATTCAGGCAGTCAAGTTTCACTCATTACATCAAATCTTGTAGAAAAATTAAAGTTAAAGCTTAAGAGCCAAAATGCCAATATTATTGGCATAGGTAATAATTTTAATAAAATCAACAAATACGTTGACATTACCATCAATTCTCCAGTGAATAATGTACAATTAAATGTAAAATGTCATGTTGTAAACTATATAACTGCAGATTTGCCTCAATATGAATTTGATACTTCTAAATTAAATATTCCCAAACATATTCAGTTATCAGACGATGCATTTAATGTACCAACAGAAATATCCATGCTTTTGGGTGCAGATATTTATTTTAACATTTTAGTTGATGGCCAAATTAAACTTCATAATAGTTTATTGTTACAGAATACTTTGTTTGGTTATACAATTGGTGGAAAACAAGTTGTTAATGATTTTAAAAATAATTTAGTTACAAACTTGGCTATTTGTGATACTAATAAATTGGAGCATGTAATGGAACAGTTTTGGCTTACTGAGGGGACTCCCGAATCTGCAACGAAAGACTGTAGCGAATTTATAAAATCCGAAAAATGTTTCCAACAATCGGTTAAACTTGAAAACAATAAGTTTTGTGTTGACATACCCTTAGCTTCCAAAATGGAAGAGTTGCAGCTTGGGGATTCATTTTCTGTGGCGTATCAGAGGTTTCTGTCACTGGAGAAACGATTTAAACACAACTCTTTATATTTAGAAAAATATAAGAGCTTCATTGAGGAGTATGTAGCCTTGGGGCATGCTAAAATGGTTGACATAGGTAGTTATGATGTCCAAAATGGTGCTGTTTATTTTTTAGCTCACCATGCTGTTTTGAATGAAGAAAGTCTGACCACAAAGCTGCGTGTAGTCTTTGATGGTAGTATGAAGTCAAAAGCTGGTGTGTCACTGAATGATGTTATATTGAATGGTCCAGTTGTTCAAAGTGAGCTCTTTGATATTCTCCTCCTTTGGAGAACATATTTGTACACACTCACTTGCGACATTCAAAAAATGTTTCGTGGTATTCTTATTAACACAAAACAAACTTCTCTTCAGAATATTTTGTGGCGCGATGATCCACGTAAACCCATCAGCTGTTTGCAACTGCAAACTGTCACATATGGTTTAAAGTCTTCCACATTCTTGGCTACTCGTTGTCTCACAGAGCTGGCTCATAGATATCAATCTGAATTCCCACTTGCTGCTCAAGCCATGTTGTTAAACACTTATTGTGATGATGTAATTTGTGGTACCAATAGTACTCAGGATCTTCATCAACTAAAACATGAACTTATTGCGCTTTTGAAGAAAGGCAGCTTCACGCTTCATAAATGGTGCTCAAACCACCCTGAGGTTCTTAATGATCTCCTCGATGAACATAAATGCCTTAAAGTACTGGACATTAATAAAAACAATATTGTCAAGACATTAGGTTTAAAATGTGATATTTTAAATGACACATTCACATTTAACTGTCCAATGATTAACAATGATGATACCAAGACCAAACGGTCTGTTCTGAGTTTCATTGGCAAAATGTTTGACCCTTTAGGTCTCATAGGTCCTATCATAGTAGTAGCAAAAATATTCATGCAAACTTTATGGTCCATGAATTTGGATTGGGATAAAATTTTGCCTCAAGAACATATTAATTTTTGGGATAAATTTACAAAAAACTTAGTTTTAATGAGTACAATTACTGTGCCAAGATATGTCAGTTCATGTGATGTGGATATCATAGAGTTGGTGGGATATGCTGATGCATCTATGAAAGCGTTTGGAAGCTGTCTTTACCTGAGAACTGTTAAACCTGATGGTTCAGTTTCTGTTAACTTATTGTGCTCTAAGTCTCGTGTTGCCCCTTTAAAGAAAAAATTAACAATCCCAAGACTGGAATTAAATAGTGCTTTACTACTGTCCCAAATTATCAATAGGGTATACAATATTTTAAAATGTAGATTCCCTAGTCTTACAGTTTACTTATATAGTGACTCTCAAATAACACTAGCATGGATTAAATCTAAAAACATAAAGTCAAATCCTTATGTCACTAATAGAGTGAATCAAATAAAAATGTTAACTTCAAACTTTCAGTGGTCTTATGTCAGCACAGATAATAACCCTGCTGATTTATTATCTAGAGGTTGCGACGCAAGTAAATTAAAATCAAATGTCCTTTGGTGGCATGGTCCTAAAGAATTATTAAGTAAAGATTATAAACACTCTGAAAGTAATGTTGATTTCCCAATTCAAAATTTCACTACAGCAGAGTTAGTAAATAATATCTCTGAAGTCAATGAACCGGATTTGTATCCTTTAATTGATAAAATATCAGATTTTAATCGTCTTCAGCGCATTATTGCCTATATTTTACGATTTAGAAATAATTGTTCCAGAAATATTAATAACAAAAAAGAGTATGGTTCTATAACAACACAGGAGCTTCGTTGTGCTTTATTAACAATTATTCGTAGTGTTCAAAGAAAACACTTTCCTAAAGAAATTGAGTGTCTTAAAAATAATTTACCTATCAAATCAGGACTATCTAGCTTACATCCATTTCTGGATAAGACTGGCGTGCTTAGAGTTGGTGGCCGTCTTCAGTGTGCTATCGACATGGCATATGACAAAAAGCACCCTGCTATACTTCCTAAATCTTGTAATTTCACAGACACCCTAATTCGTCATGAGCATTTGCATTTGTTGCATGCGGGAGCCAAATTAGTGTTGAGCTCACTTTCACAACAATTTTGGCTTATAAGTGGTATACGTGAAGTCAAGAAGGTGGTAAACAAGTGTGTCAAGTGTTTCCGTTTAAAGGCTGCAGCTGCAAAGCAGCTGATGGGCTCTCTCCCATTAGAACGGATCACAGCTGTTAGGCCATTCAATATAGTAGGGGTGGACTTTTGTGGGCCTTTTAGTATTAAGTCCTCAAGAATTAGAAAGCCACTAATCACAAAAGGCTATGTGGCACTCTTCGTTTGCTTTACTACAAAAGCTATACATATGGAGTTAGTGAGCGATCTCACTACTGAAGCCTTTTTGGCATGCCTCAAGCGCTTCATTGCTCGAAGAGGAATGCCAAAGAAAATTTTCTGTGACAATGCAAAAACATTTAAGGGTAGTGCTAATGAGTTAAATAAACTGTATCAATTGTTTATATCAAAGACCCATGTAGATTCTGTGAACAATTATTGTAATCCTAATTTTATTGAATTTAAGTTCATACCTAGTTACTCTCCGGAGTTTGGAGGCTTATGGGAGGCAGGTGTTAAAAGTTTTAAATACCATTTTAAGAGAATTGTTGGAACTCTTGTCTTAACTTTTGAAGGTTTGTATACAGCTATCACAGAAATTGAAGCTGTGCTAAATTCAAGACCTCTCCTTCCCATGAGTTCAGATATTTCCAATTTTGAATATTTGACACCTGGCCACTTCCTCATAGGAACCTCTATGATGAGTTATCCTGAAGCTGACTTATCTAATCACTCCATTAATATTCTAAAATTTTGGAATGTATTATGTAAAATAAAACAAGACTTTTGGAAAGTTTGGTCCGGGGATTACCTTACACAACTTCAAAGCAGGCCAAAATGGCACAATATCAATCCTAATTTAAAAGAAGGAGATTTAGTCATTCTTCGCAGTGACAATACTGCTCCAATGGCATGGCCCATGGCAAGGATTGTGAAGACAATACCCGGACCAGATGGTATGGTTAGAGTGGCAGAAATTAAACTACCAAACAACAAAACATATGTTAGATCTTTAAGAAAATTATGTCCACTGCCCATACATTGAACAATGTTTAAATGTAACTTTTCTTGCTTCCATATGTAGTTAAGGTTTGAATGTAAGTTTTCTTGCTTTATAGTATTAATGTAGCTAATGTTTAAATGTAACCTTTCTTGCGTTTATAGAATTAATGTAGTTAATTTTTAAATATAACTTTTCTTGCTTTTATATTAATAATGGCCCCGGCCCAACTATGTTTGAGAATAAATCAAACATATAAAAATATCATTTATATTGGCAACATTTTAAATTTATCCATTTTTTTATGTGTTGGTAACACTGTTGTAGAAACTGGTAGAAAATCTCTCTCGGTACTATGTCCGTTGGCTCTAAACAAATATTATTATAAAAGTGGAAAAATACAGTTCTCTGCCTAAAATTAACAAGTATTTTTATTAAACAATAGGAATGTGAAATTAAGATAAAGTTCTTCAATTATTCAAGCCAAAGAGAAACTAGTGAAATCTTGGTGCACTAGTAGGTAAATCTCTGCTTAACTCTTAGAGAAATACAGGCTTGGTGTTATGTCAAAGTAAAGGCAACTTAAAGTTATGCTGTCATTTTAAATTCATGTTTAATTTATACGACATATTGAATTAACGTCAGAGATACAAATATCCACGTCTCAAAAATTAATCTAAAATTCAACCACATTCAAAATTTAATATCACGTAGAATACTTCGTTATTTATTATTCACATCGTGATACTCAGAGAGCCAATGAAATGGAAAGTTTCAAAAATAAACTGACCCGTAAATAATATTAATATATTCAACAGTAATTTGGACGATAGTACCTACTGTGAAATAATTGAACTGAATTTTCTCTTTAAGTTTTAAAATGTTTCCTTCTGTGATTCAAATACGACTTGTTCATAAATACGTACGTTGAAATTGTTTCGTCTTTTAATTCGAATTAAAATAAACGTTTTCAATAACGTTGTTAAGAGCGACTTAAAATCTTCTCTAAAACATGTGTGTTTTACACAAATATTTCTCAAAACATAATGGTAGAAATTAATTACATTTATTGCTTAAACGGTTTCACGATGACTTCTCAATAGTGACACTCCTTTCAAATACCTCGCATATCGTTTAATTACGGCCGTAAAATCGTGAGAAATTGCCGATTAAAAGTTATAACGATCGTGAATTTCAGCAGATGAGGCACATACATGATCGTTTCCACACTCGATTTAATATCGCGAATAATATTTTGTTACCTTCCTCGATCAACACAATTACAGCTGTGAAAACAAAATTCGGTATTCCAAATTGAAGTTCGAGCTGATTATTGAATTATCTGAATTCGATTTGTCAACACAGTGTGACACGTCTGTTATTTTGATTCCATTTTTAAATCACTGGCTGGTTTTAATTTGAACTTATTCTTAAAAACCATTTTAGATTAATGTAAACGTTAAATGTCTAAACTTTTACCTGAAAAATAACAGGCACGTCAGAAAATCGTACCAAAAAAATATTATTGAAAAAAAAAAACACTCGTAACTTACATGATTGTCATCCAATATTTTTGTCACACACAGACACTCACACACACAACACAAGCACTAAAAATCGATGTTCGGTTTTTTTTTCGGCGCGCTTTGGGCGGTCGGCGTGCGTCGCTAGGGCGGGCGGGTACTGACTGCGGCGGAATCGCGTATTGGCGCTAGCATCGCCTGACCGAACTCCCGGGGCACGAAACACGAGGTTTTCTCTCAATAATAATCCATTTTTGACGGTTCACTGGGTAAATATGGCTTGAGAACGGGTGTGGATTACGAAATCAATTTTCATAGTCTGTAAAGCGAAGAGTTTTGTACTAAAACCTTTTTGTTAATCCGTCTTCACAGCTAACGCCATCTTTTATTAGAACTGGGAAGTTTCCAACGGATATGAGTGTCAAGCTTTTCCCGCTTGATTAGGTATTTGTGTTTACTCCCAAAGGAAATAACAAACGTGGTGATACTTTTAAAAAATAAAAATGAAAAATGTGGGTACTCATCTTTGCACGTTGACAAGTGTTCGTAATATTCTATTTTTGAATTTTTGTAGATTGTTTTATTCATGAATATTTGATGATGTCCGTTTGTGTATTGGTATGAGTGTCCCTTTGGATTGGTTTCGTGACGTAATGGAACCCTGCTGTCATTGTAATTATAAAAGTTTGTATGTAGAAGTTTGTTACGTGGGCAACACAGATGCGATTGTTATTATAAGATTTTATTTATTATCTTCTTAGCGTGTCAATGGCAATCTATTATTGAGGTTGATACAGAACTGTGCCACTAGATTAGCGTCCTGTAATTCTCAAACGACAGGATACGTAGGACAGACACCATTTGAGCTGAATATCATTGGTCTGGCCAACCTGGGTTGAACAATCGGAGTCTATTTCAAGACTTCGAGGTCAGTTATGGATGGCAGCTCATATCCAAGAAGAACATAATCATGATAATAAGTTTTTGTCTTGCCTTTAATTTGACTCATAACTGAATTTTAAATGTGCTCTCTCCTACCAATTGATCTGATGTTTAATAGAACGTTTTGGTTTTACTTACAATACGTTTTTATGATAAATATGACCTGGTCTTGTACCAATACAGTCTCCTGAAGGAGAGAGAGAATTCCTGAACGGATAATTTTGGATATACCTTCAAATTGATAAACTTTTCTAAGATTCTCGCATTTGACTACCATCTTGCCTTGATAGTAAGCAATGAGGTGTTCGACGATGAAACACGCTTGCCTTTTTGAGTATTATAATAAACTATTAATCTAGTTTAAAGTCTTCAAACTATGCATCTATTAATATCTTTGATTCTGAGATAAGTCAAAGTGTAGATAAAGGTCGTAACTCTACCCTTTAACCGTCTCGCCTCAAAACGAAGTTTGAAAGGTAGATTGAACTGTTACTGTGTAGCCAATGACTACATTTTGAATTATGTGAAAGGACTTTGTATTTCGTCTTACATTATAAATGTTTGATTTAACAAACAATTTTGTAATCTCGGATTTAGTAAGTTAATGTTAAAATTAAATTGAATATTCGCCTAAAACATGTGACATCTACCAATCCGCACTGGGCCCGCGTGGTAGATTACGGCCACTCCCTCTCACAGAGAGGAGGCCTGTGTCCCAGCAGTGGGAAAATTTATAAGCTGATGATGCAGCGTATATGCATCGAGGAGGCTTGCTCTTCTTGGTGTTATACTTCTGCCGGTGTACCTCAGGGTGGCGTTTTATCTCCCTTACTCTTCGCAATGTTTATAAATTCTATTTCCAAGAAACTTCTTTCTTCCTACCATGATTTGCAAATTTATAAGCAAGCGGCCTATTCAGATCTGGCTGATGCAATCAGTGTTATTAACGAGGATTTGGCCTCAATTAGCGAGTGGAGTGAAGCGCATGGATTGGTGGTTAACCCATTGAAGACCCAGGTCATTGTTGTTGGCAGCTCAAGGATGATCTCCAAGACAAACTGGTCTCAGCTACCGCAGGTTAAATTCAACGGAACCATTATTCCGCTAAGTGAAAAGGTGAAAAACCTTGGAGTTTGGATCGATCAACACCTTTCTTGGGGTCCCCAGCTACAGGACGTAAGTCGTAAAATGTTTGCGTCTGCTAAGACCCTGAGACGATTGCGGAACTTTCTTCCGACTGCCACTAAGACTGCGCTTGCACAATCCCTCTTACTTCCCATCCTTGACTACGCTGATGTCAGTTATCTTGATCTCACTGAGGCACAACTAGATAAACTTGAGCGACTTCAAAATTTTTGCATAAGATTTATATTTGGCCTGCGCAAATATGATCATATTTCTGAATTTCGAGTAAAACTCAAGTGGCTTCCTATACGTCTTCGCCGGAATTCTCACATCTTGTTTCAACTCTACAGTATTCTGTTCAATCCTACTACCCCCACTTATCTTAAAGAACGTTTCAAGTTCCTTCATGACACACATAATAGATATATTAGGTCGTCAGAATATTTAAGACTAGAGATGCCAATGCATTCCTCTAGCTTCTACGACAAATCATTTACAGTCGAAGCAGTACGGCTATGGAATGCCTTGCCACTGTCAATAAGGCGCGCTCAAACCTTGTCCACGTTTAAAAATCTGCTAAAAAAGCACTACTTGTCTCCTTTAAATGTTTATACATGTGGCCAAAATGCTTCTTTGTTTTGTGTTTATTATTTTTATATGTATTACGTCTTGTATGTATATATACGTATTTATTTATTTATAATGTTTTATTTATGTATGTATTTTATGTGCAAATGGTACACCAAAGACTACCTACAGTATTGTTTCTCCCTTCTCTTCAAATCCATCCAAAGGTTGTCTTGAAAAGATCGCTTTTAGCGGTAAGACCGCCCATTGTGTTACCCTATGTGTAAGATATTCTTTGTGTAGTTGTAATTTGTATGGTGTGCATAATAAAGTGTATTCTATCTATCTTCTATCTATGATGATGATTCGCCTAAAAACGAGAGTAACGAGAGTAAAACGAGTGCTCTTAAAATTGAATCTAAGAGAAATGCATAACATGTTCAGCAGTAGACGTCTTCCGGCTGATGATGATCATGATGAGGAATATGCAAATTTCACAACCACAGAATAATAGGAACTCCAAATTACTTTTTCTCTTCTAAACAACGCTATTAATTAAATAGTAACAATATTTAAATTTGTAAGCTAGTTTTTGCAATTATTTATGCACTCACTCGCAATTAACGTGCGTGTATGACCAGATGTATGAATGTGGATGAGGCGAAAGGAGTGAGTAAGGATCGTAGCAGGTGACGCTCTGTTGTTTCTGCCTACCCCCATGGGAAGAAGGCGTAAGTTTATGTAGGTATTTATAGGAACAGTGTATAAGACGGGGACGCGAGGTATAATGGGGGCATACACTCTTTAGGCATACTAAACACAACACTAACGTAGCGCAACCGCAATCAGGACGTCAATTGCAAGCGGCCATTAACAAATAGCGTCCTGTTGGCGCTTGCGCTACCTTAGTATTGTGTTAAGTTTGCCTTTGTCAAACTGACAGACGAACCGAACCTGTGGCGTAGCGTTTTTGTTTGTAATGTATGGAATTGTTTGAAGCCTGTCACATAGACTATCGGATCGTTTTCGCTTTTTTATATGACAGGATTCGATTCGGTTCGCTATCGCCTGTCTGTTTGACAAAGGCCTATAGTGAGTGATTTCCCATCATATCTCGCGTCCCCGTCTTATACACTGTTCCCCTATGTATGTATTAGGTATAGCACTCAAAGATTGCACGAAGCAGCGATAGATCAAGCTCATGTCAGGCACCTCTTATCTTGCTATGTAAAGTATTACAAATGCACCTTCAGAGCGAGAGGTTTCCAATTCCTATTGTGAAATTGTTGAACAAGAGAATGAAACACAACTTTCACGGCACGGTTAGCGAACTGGCTGAGCGATTAAATTTACGCTGCATGTCACGGGTTCAATTTCCCGTACGAATAAAATATTTGTGATATGATCTACTTACAAGTAGTGATTCCGGGTCTGGGTGTTTGTGTATGTGAGTTTAAGTGCCTAAACACACTATGCCGAAGTTACGCGACGGAAGTTCGGCGGCTGATTTCACGTTCCGACGTATTCGGCTGATATGACACACCATAAGTAGTGCCGAACTTACGCGGCGGAAATTCGGCGCGGGTGGCGCGGGCGGCTCCCTACTGCTCCCCGGCCCCGGATCTTCGTCGGTTATCGAACCGAACTTCGGTCGCGTATAATGTGTGGTCACAGAATAAGTTCCCGCCGAACTTACGCCCGACCGAAGTTACGCTGTACGCTATGACGCGACGTAATTTCGGCATAGTGTGTCGTCAGTAATTCAAATAGCATTGCAGGCGTAATTGCGCCGAACTTCGGTCGCGTAACTTCGGCATAGCGTGTTTAGACACTAAATGTTTGTAAACGCACCCAAGACACAGGAGAAATTCAAAGGACTTTTTTTCGTCCTAAAATCATCAAATGAGTCCCCCGCCCTAGGTAGAGCTGAAGGGACTCTCAGACTCGTACTCGTACAGACTAAAATTCACGGTGTTCCTTCAATAGCCTTTTACGTTCTGGTTATCTGTTAAGACAGTTCCGCGAGGGGTGCTAAGACAGGAAACCTCCACGTGCGCCCGTGGACTGGAGTTCCCTCTCGGATACGTCCGGGGGGAAGACCAGTTTTTCGGGCCGGTGCGCCCTGGGATGCGGGCAAAAACTCTCCTTAGGCACTGTGTGCCTAAGGGGTTTCTTTGCCCGTATGCAAATAGCCTGTGGGGTGGACGCTCCAACGCGTGTCCCTCTGAACAGCAGAGGGCACAGCGGCGGAGCGGGCTTGCGGACGGTGAGTAATGGGTATGCTCGCCGTCCGACCAAGGACCAAGCCCGGGTCGGTGGCGCGTCGTGTTTCACGCGTCACCGACGGGGCCTTATGGGGCCAAATGCCTGCCGGGGTCGCGGATTTTTCTTAATCCAGGACACCGTGGCCCCGGAACGTAAAGGGCATCCGACGGAACACGGGTGGATTTTAGTCAGTAAATCGCTTTTTAATAATTATTTACGTTTCATTAATGCAAGCACTACGTTTTCATTTGTTTTCATACTTTGGACTGTTTTTAACCGACGAAAAAAAAAGGAGGAGGTTCTCAATTCGACATGTATATTTTTTTATTTTTTTTATTTTTTTTTTCTATGTATGACCACGCATAACTTTTCCTAACGTGGTTCGATTTCAAAAATTCTTTTTTTGTTGGAAAGAGTGTATCTCAAAGTTGGTCCCATTTTAATTTCAAAACTAAAATCGGCCTCCAAGGGTAGAAAAAAAGGTATTAACTGTCAATATTTCTACAGAATTTTCATTTGTGAACCGATTCTGTTGAAATAAAGCTAACATTATGTAGTTCTGAGGACATAACTATATAGCAGAGATGTGGAGAAGATAACATGATGACGTGACCATCATCAGATCAACTCCAGATCCCTGTTATGTTGTGAAGTCAGTCCCAAGAGTTCCTCAACAATTAACAACAGCTATATCGTATTTGGGCTCATTTAACTCAGCTTGATGAGAACTTTAGACCCAGCTGAGGTATCATTGCCGTCGAGGGTCTGAGGATGGTGATGGAAAGCAGGGGCAAGAGGTCCTCAACAGTTAACAGCACCTATATCGTGTTTGTGCTCATTTCACTAGTCTTGATGAAAACTTTCGACCTAGCTGTGGTATTAATTGTCATCGAGGGTCTGAAGATGATGACAGAAGGCAATAGCAAGAGATCCTCATCAGTTATCAGCAACTATATCGTATTTGGGCTCATTTAATTCATCATGATAAGAACTTTAAACATAGTTGGGATTTAACAGTCGTTGACAGTCGGAGAGTGGAATTTTTAGTTGCAAGTTACAGGTCCTCAACAGTTAATGCGATAATTACTGTGACGGTTACGTTGCCAATGACAAAAATAAAGACGGGTTTTTCCATGTGCAATCATGGTATACAACTGAAAAGCTAAAAATAATACCTTTTTAACAAAAAAATCAAACCGACGAAAGATCGAACTGAAAAGCAAAAAATAAATTTTGAGGCGGCGCCAAAGAAACAATCAACCTAGCTACAATAAAATTATTCTTCGCTTCAAATAATTAATTTAGGTATAATGTTTGTTTGTTTGTTAAAAAGGTATTATATTTTCATAATCTGTGAGATTTAAAACTAAAAGCGGATATAAAATGCAAGCTGTTATGATTTTTAAGTCCCATATAATAAAATTAATAATAGGGGTGAGCCAGTTGCCATAAACCGGGCACAAATCCAGGAGAGCAATGGTGGCCGAGTGGTATCGGTCCCGACTTACGAGTTGTAGGTCGTGGGTTGCAGGCGCATTACGTTGTGCAATTTATTTCATCGCCACTGCTCTCAAAACGGTGAAGGAAAACATCGTGAGGAAACCAGCATGTCCTACAAACCAAAAATTCGAAGATATGTGACATCTAACAATCAGCACTGGGCCACTCCCTCTCACAGAGAGGAGGCCTGTGTCCTAGCAGTGGGAACATTATAGGCTGATGATGATGGGCACAAATCCGGACTTCGTGGGTGATACTAAATTATTAATTGAAAAGCAGAATAACACCTTGCTCGACCTGGGAATCGATCCTGGCACATACTCAGCAGTTGCGACCACTAGACCAACGGAGCATTCATTCTAAAAGTGAGTAATCTATATTTAATATTATAATGAATGCGAATGTTTGGATATTTGGAGGGATGGATATTTGTAACTCAATTGTGAAAGCAGCTCTATGAATTTTGATGAAATTCGGCACACAGGTAGATTATAGTCTTTTTTTTATCGTGATAAAATCATCAAATGAGTTCTCTAACCCAGGGCGAAACGGGAGGGACTGTTAGACTCGTACTAACTAAAATCCGCGATGATCTTTAATAGCCCTTTACGTTTCAGGGTCACGGTTACCTGATGAGAAATATTTTCTTGTTTCTTCCTTTTTAGAACCTTTTTAAAATCGGTGCTCTTATAAATCGTTGCCGGAGGAAAGGATCTTAAGTGGAAAAACCCAAAAACAATTATCATCCCCATTTTTATTTACTTTCACCCTCACAATCTATCTTTTATTCTCTGGAGTTCTGCTACGCATAAAGCCACATTCATAATTAGATGAATTTTCTTAAAGTTACTTTCATACGCCATAAAAAGTTACAATAAACCCGGATATGACAAATGACTGGCAGAATTTAGCTCGCCATGATTAATCTTTTAGATAAACGTTTGTATGATACATACTGACTAAAAGAATTTCGAGCCAGTTGTATTGTTTTGATTATCTTTTGTGTATGTTTCCGTCAGAACTAAAATATTTGAATCAAGAAATCGAAGAATCCAACTCGGATGGGCAGTGTTTGGGAAGCTACGTGATATATTCTCATCGAGAATCCCACAGTGTCTCAAGACAAGGGTGTTTAACCAGTGTGTGTTGCCAGTGATGACATATGGCTCTGAAACGTGGTCTTTGACTGCTGGCCTTTTAGAGAGATTAAGAGTCACTCAACGAGCAATGGAAAGAGCTATGCTCGGAGTGTCTTTGCGGGATAAAATCCGGAACATGGATATTCGGCGAAGAACCAGAGTCACAGACATAGCTCATAAAATTTGCAAGTTGAAGTGGCAAAGGGCAGGCCATATCACTCGTAGAACTGACAACCGATGGGGAAGAAAAGTTCTCGAGTGGCGACCACGGACCGGAAGACGTAGCGTAGGCAGGCCTCCCACTAGGTGGACCGACGACATCGTGAGGGTCACGGGCAACCGATGGATGCAAGTGGCGAATAGTCGTTCGGCGTGGCGGTCTAAGGAGACGTCTTCTGGCTGATGATGATGAAAATATTTGGCTCTGATGGAATAAGCGTAAGAGATTCCTAACAAAGAGACCAGGTGGCTTACCATGACGATGATGAGAGCAATTCCAGTGTGTGAACTAGATAAAGCTACAAGTCGTCTAGCACCACCTCGTTCCCACACTGCAATTAATCTAGACAGACATCACGATAGGCCACCAGATTTGCCGTGGTAAACATCGCTATCTATTTAATCATATTGTGGATTTAATATCTAACAAAAATTATGGAGATATTTGTGACCCACACTGAGACTGCATGGTAGAGTATGTGCAGTTAAAGCGTCATTGGCTAATTATGCTAGTTTTAGTCGACATAATGTCCGGACATTGTTATACTTACTTATTTAATCTTCAGGCTGTCCCAATACCTGTTTTTGAACGTATCAAATAAGTTACAGTTAATTTTAAAGTGTTTTAAAAAGTTTTTTAATAATCTTTCATGATAATTAATTAATAATTTCATGTTGACTAGGAAGATATGGGTTACGTATGGAACATTTGTGGGTAAATTTTTAATTTTTACCACATTTCTCGCCAAATACCTGCCTACTTTGTCTATGCCCTTGCGATATTGTTCGTGGTCCTTTCACACGATATGTTCACCAAAACAGCGTAAAAACATAAAACAATCGTCACTAACCGACTTCGGCATGTATAATTAATGCGCGATAAAGTTCCAACGAGGGTGCCTATTAAAAAGACGATTAAAACAGAGGGATTTCTAGATATTTAAGAGACTTCGGGATATTTAAGGATTACTAAGCTGAATTACGAAACATCTGGAAAAAATATTGTATCTAGATTTTAGCCTGAAAGTAATTTTATCTTTGTTAGGAGATGATAGCTCTTTGAATTGTCTGTGGTGAGATTTGTGATAAGTATTTATTAAGGTTTAAATTAGTTTTTGGATCACGGTCCTAATGAGTTTTGTTAGGGGTGAATAGAATTGATAATGATAGTAAAATAAATGAATTTTGTAAATTTCTTTACAATAGGGTAGTTTACAGCATAAATACATTGAAAATCTGAAGTCGCTTGTTAGAGTATTAATTGTACAATATCCTATTCATTTCGTGAAAGAAAAATTTTGAAAACAGGACTTGAACCTGCGTCCTTCACATTCAGTAAATAAAATCCAGCTTGTATTTAGGAATACAGTGAATATTGATAGCTTAATTGACATGTACTGATTAGGAAAGTCGCAGTTTCTAATCCTGTCTTAATTCGACTTATTCTTTCCATTTGAGTCCAGATTTGAGTCAGTACAAGTCTGACAGTCCCTCTTATCTCGTCTCACCCTAGGCGGAAGGACTTATTTGAAGAGTTTACCACATTATAAAAGGGTATTAATATTTATGTGTTATCAAAATCCGTTCTGCCGATCTGACGTGGTTGTTTAACATACATCCAAACTTCTGCAATTGTAATAAGTAAAGATGGGCAAATTTTTTTTAATTTTTTTTTTGTCACAAAATATATATAAAAATAGTAAAAAGTAAGGATATAACTGTAGGTAAAGAACCTATCCTACATCTAAACGAACCTATCCTATCCCACATACATACATTTAAGACGAAAAGTTAACAACAACCAACAAATAAATAATTCATTTCCAAAAGAAATAACATAATAACCTTATTCTTCGATCCCAAGCTAACATGATTGTTATCGGCCCACGTATTACTGTTGTGTATGTTGTTTTCTCATAAATGGATATACAGAACAATTGTTAGTTTTACCAATATCCACATAGAAACTGTGTTAAGATTTCGCTACAGAAACATGACAACAATGTCTAAACCTAAATAGTAACTATATTTTTGAACCGTTTGGGGTTGAAACTATAGGGCCATGGGGCCCGAGTGCTCACAGCCTCTGTAACAGTTTACTTTTACACAACAAATTAAATTTTATTTTAGAATATAAAATACAAGAATGATATCAAAACACAGTTCAGCACTATACAGTTCACTGTCACGCACAGAAGGTTAGGCCTTGGTAATGACCTTCAGCAAGAAGCCTCCACAGGTAGGACCACAGCAGGTAGTGCCCCCAACAGGCAGGACCGCAGCAGGTAGAGAGAAGACTGAAGTAGACCGTCGACTCCACAAATGCTGAGATAGATTCAAGCAAGTTACAGTATTCTGCCAAGCAGGCTAAGGTAGACTGACGTCTGCACAAAGACTAAGATAGCGTCTCCACTGCACATAGTGTTCACTGGACGGAAGTCTGAGATCGAAAAGCCCTCTGCTGCCAACGGCCTCTGCTTTTATACCCATCAGCTTGTTGTCAAAATAAGTCTTCTTTTCTATTTTCAAATATTAGTTTCTCAAATGTAGTGGAACCCGACCATATCAGACCTCCTTTGTGTGCGTAAATTTCATAAGTAAAATTTAGAATTAAGTTATTTAGTACAATCGTAACATAAAAATTAAATTAGAATTAAATACAATATTTCAGCGAAATCAATTTGATAAAAATAAACTAAATTATATAAACCAAAAACAGCATCATAGACTAAGCTAGACAGAAAAAGAAACTGACAGTTTGACATTTGACATAAGTGTCACAAGAAAAATATCAATAAAAGGATGATTTAATAGGATGATAAATAGGATGATAATATACTATACCTCTTCAGAGACATTTCGAATAGACTTGTTGACGCTTCCCGTGACCCAAGAGCTGGCTTTTACCTTGGTGAAAGGCTTAGCTTAGCTATACAAAGAGGCAACGCCGCCAGTCTCTTGGGCACATTACCAGCTGACAGCGTTGAGGATGAATTTTTCGATGCTCTATATTTATTAAGTTTAGTTTTATTTTATTTTGTATTTTTATATTTCTATAGTTTAATTAATGTTTATGTATTTGTCTTATGAAATAAAATTTAAGTTCTTTTGTCAGTGTATTGACAATGTCTAAATCTTGAAAACATTTTTTTTGCGTAAATTGTTAAATTGCTCAAATGATTCCTTCCGCCGTAGGTGCAGCGGAAGGAACTATCAAACTCATACTGACTAAAACCCGCGGTATTCCTTCATTAGCCCTATGAGTTTTAGACCCCACCTACTTTCTGATGTAAAGTAAGCGTTGTCCTACAGCAGGGGTGGCCAACTTAAACAGACATAAGATCTACTGTTTACTAACGAAACCGTGTGCGATCTACCAATTACATACTTCTTGACATCTTAAATGAAACAGCAAAGTTTAGTATACAATCACATAGTATTTTTATTGACCAGTCTTTTTTTTATCGTGGTAAAATCATCAAATGAGTCCTCCCATCCCGGGCAGGGCTGGAGGGACTGTCAGACTTGTACTGACTAAAATCCACGGTGTCCTTCAATAGCCCTTTATGTTCCGGGGTCACCGTAATGAGATAAGTCCCGCGACCATGATTGACCAGTCTTAGGAATTCTTTTTCATATCACATGTGAGATTGTTTCCTTCACACTTTGGAATTGAAGTCTTCCTGATTATTGGTCATCGCGTGCCCAAAACAAAAGGCATACTGCACCAAAAAGAACATAAATACCGTGACGGAACAGCGATTGAAAAATGGGACAAGATGATGCTGCAGTAGTTGGTAATTAGTGCAGTCTGGTTTATTTATTTTATATTTTTTGCCTTGCCACGATCGACTAAACTAATAGTCTCGATCGGTTGGCCACCCCTGTCCTACACTATGAAATACATTTTCATCGCAAATGCGTACATACATTACACAAACAGCCAGTCCTTGAACAATTCCACGGACAAGATCACAGCGGAGTTGTTAATGTTTCCGGACCCGCGGGGACGACACGGTTGGTGCTAGTGGCTCAGCGATCGACTGCTGCGCAGCATGTCGCGACTTCGATCCCCGCACGGAACATATATTTGTAAGATCTGCCCCTGCAGTCTCGACATTAGACAGCGACAAAAATTGGTCGCTAAGTTGTATCGTTATCAAATTCCTTTAATAGATTTTCAACTTTATTTCGAAATCATAAGGTTGAAAATCTATTAAAGAAATTTGACATCGATTAGACTTAACGACTGATTTTTGCGGTTATACTTGTCGAGACTGCAGGGCCTGCAAGTAGTTGGTCTGGGTGTTTGTGTATGTGAGTTTCTGTGTTTGTAAACGTACCCATGATACAGGAGAAATAGATAGATAGATAGACAGAAAGATAGATAGAATACTCTTTATTATGCACACCATACAAATTAAAGGTTATTACATTACAAATTATAACTTAAACATAGGGTGACGCAATGAGCGGTCTTATCACTAAATGCCTAGTGTGAGGAATCATTTTTTAAAGAAAAAAAAATCTTCTCTTTAAAAATCTTGAAATGACGTCTGGCGTACTGGGCAGCCGATGGATGCAAGTGGCGAATTGTCGTTCAGCGTGGCGGTCTAAGGGGGAGGCCTATGTTCAGCAGTGGACGTCTTCCAGCTGATGATGATGATGATGATGTACTGGGCAGTTAGTGATTAGACTTAATCAATAATCCTGCCATACATAAGAAAAGGCTTCGAAATGTAATAACTATCAAACCCTGGTTCTCACATTTCAGGCCTGGCCCATACTTCTGGTCATACAAGTTCGCTGGTTACAAGTACTACGCGCCTGACCTTTCTGAAGTTTGTGAAAGTTTTCCTACGGCGTCCCCTTTTGGCAATGCCAATCACATCTGCATTATGAATACCCTTTGCTAGTCCCCTTTCACTCATTCTCTCCACACGAACTGAATCATCTAAGTATACTCTGGTATAAATCTATAGAGATATTTAAAAATAAATCGTGAACGTGAATAGGTACTTTCTTATTCTTATTATTTATTTCTAGATCTTTCGATTTGCGTAATTGGACTTATACTGGATTACGTCTATCTCTCCTGGAAATACCATACCTAAAATAGAGACCTCTTTTTATACTCTGACTTTGTATTGGTTTTAGTTCGGATTTACAGTAATTATTATAGAGAGATTCTGGGTTCAATGAAAATGTCTTAAAAGATTACTGCGCCACTGGAACGTAAAGGCCAATTCGTGTTTGACAGTCCCACACCTCCCAGGATGGTAGCAATCATTTGATGGTTTTCCAACCTTAATAAAATAGTTTGACAAACAAAAAAAACACGTTTACTACTCGCTACTAAAAATTACAAAATACCTAAATCATAGGGCTGCATTTCAAATAGCCAATCCGCCACCTTGGGACGGCCGCCATGTTGGATTTAGCTCACGTGATATTTTTTTTCGTATTCTTGACAGCAAACCTTTTCATTTGATACCCACATCAGTGGGGTGCATTTCAAACAGCCAGTCCGCCATCTTGGGGAGGCCGCCATATTGGATTTGTAATGACGTTTCTTAGCTAGCCATGTATTGTCATCAGAACTCAGAGCGTGTGCAAAATTTCATCATAATCGAAGACACAAGACAAAGCTGAAACGGGAGGATGGCAGCATAGCGTCGACCAAAGCAGAGGTTTTAGGCGAGATCGAGAGGTTCTATGGACAGTTATACACTTCGGTCGCAAAGCCCGTTGACAGCTTGGTAAGAGATCCAAGAGCCAAGCTGTCCCGACATTATACCGAAGATATCCCGGACATCAGTCTGTACGAGATTAGGATGGCCCTGAAGCAGCTTAAGAACAACAAGGCGCCGGGCGAGGACGGAATCACTTCAGAGCTTCTGAGAGCGGGTGGAACACCGGTACTTAAAGTCCTCCAGAAACTCTTTAATTCCGTCCTGTCCGAGGGTAAAACGCCTCAAACGTGGAGCAGGGGTGAGGTGGTGTTGTTCTTCAAAAAAGGTGATAACAGCCTATTGAAGAACTACAGACCCATCACGCTTCTGAGTCATGTTTATAAGCTGTTTTCAAGGGTTATCACGAACCGTCTCGAACACAGACTTGATGACTTCCAGCCTCCCGAACAAGCCGGTTTCCGAAGAGGCTATAGTACCATAGACCACATCCATACGCTGCGGCAAGTTATACAGAAGACCGAAGAGTATAACTTGCCATTATGCTTAGCGTTTGTGGACTATGAGAAAGCCTTCGATTCGGTGGAAACATGGGCGGTACTTGAGTCACTCCAGCGATGCCGTATTGACTATCGGTACATCGAGGTGTTGAAGTGTTTGTATAATAACGCCACCATGTCGGTCCGAGTACAGGAGCAGAGCACGAAGGCGATTCCATTGAGAAGAGGCGTAAGACAGGGGGACGTTATCTCCCCTAAACTGTTTACTGCCGCGATGGAAGACGCCTTCAAACTCCTGGAATGGCAAGGACTTGGCATCAACATCAACGGCGAATACATCACTCACCTTCGGTTTGCCGACGACATCGTAGTCATGGCAAAGTCGATGGAGGAACTCAGCATGATGCTCGATGGCCTCGACCGAGTTTCACAACGGGTGGGCTTGAAAATGAACATGGACAAGACGAAAATTATGTCAAATTCCAATGTTATGCCCGCCCCAGTCTCTGTTGGAAACTCGGTACTCGAAGTTGTTGACTCATATATCTATTTAGGACAAGTAGTCCAATTAGGTAGGTCCAACTTCGAGAAAGAGGTCAACCGCCGAATCCAACTCGGTTGGGCAGCGTTCGGGAAGCTACGCAATGTCTTTTCGTCCGACATACCTCAGTGCCTCAAGACGAAAGTCTTCAATCAATGTGTGTTACCAGTGATGACTTACGGCACCGAAACGTGGTCTTTCACTATCGGCCTCATCTCAAAGCTCAAAGTCGCTCAGCGAGCTATGGAGAGGGATATGCTCGGTGTTTCTCTACGTGATCGAATCCGAAATGAGGAGATCCGTAGACGAACTAAAGTCACCGATATAGCCCACCGGATTAGCAAGCTGAAGTGGCAATGGGCAGGCCATATTGCTCGCAGAGCAGATGGCCGATGGGGTCGAAAAGTGCTAGAGTGGAGACCGCGGACGAGCAAGCGCAGCGTAGGACGTCCACCAACGAGGTGGACAGACGACCTTGTAAAGGTCGCCGGAAGACGCTGGATGCAGGTCGCTTCCAACCGGTATATGTGGAGATCTAAAGGGGAGCCTATGTTCAGCAGTGGACGTCCTATGGCTGAGATGATGATGATGATGAATCGAAGACCGGGAAGTGGGTCAAATTAAGATTCCAATATTTTCTTACATACAAAAGCGTGTCTATGTCATGGGTCTATTAATGTTTATTGACACACTTATTTTGAAACGAACCACAAATCCTTAAAAACCTTTTTAAGATCTATTCAGATAGCCATCAAACAATGTCAAGTTCAAAGGTTCAAAAAAAGGTGAGCAAATTACAAATTGTCTGAATTTCACCGAAATCCTTTCACATCACACGTTAGTACCACTCGATTTGCTCGCCCACGATAAAAGCATGCATTCGACTTGCAAATCCTAAGGAAATCACGTATAAAATCGCGAGGCAGCCCCAAAAGTCGCCTGTGTGTCGCCAGCCTAACGCCCTTGTTTCAAATTACCTTTTTCCGCTCGCTTGCATTTTTGCGATTCGTTTGATCCCCATAATTTAGTAATTACTCGTGTGAGCGTATATCGCGTTTTGATTTTCATAATTTTAGAACGTTATAACGTGTTCTAACGTGTATAATAATGGTTCATTGGGTGCGAAAGGTATTTTCGTCCCTTAGAAATTAAAGTCGAACTTTTGATTTAATTAAGGACGTTTATTTACTGTTCAGATTATTAGGAAAAGCTACTGAAGATTATTTTGCGTGAGATTTCATTTAGGATAAGCTGTTTTTCAGGTTACAGAAGCATAAAGTAGTTTTCAAAAGTTGCACCCCCGTCTGTTTCTAGGAATGCTTTATAGTTGTACTACGAGACTATGTGCCGTTGTTCAACTAAAATGTGACAGTACCTCCCGCTCTGTCTTGGGTGGGAGCACTCATTTGATGATTTTACTACGCTAAAAAAATGCCAACGAATATGACAATGCAGTCTTTGATTATGTACGCTCACTTAGAACAAACCTGTTCATAAGAGATTTCGTTTCCAACAATTGGTCAAAGAGAACTAAGAGAATTTGAGTATGTATCCTTACGTCCATTGAAGCCTTTCAAAGCGTGGTTGTGGTGAAGTGGCTCGATTCACATCCTGAAATTGAATGTGTAAGCCAGTTGGAATTGCGGCTTTCAATGTCTAGGCATGCTTGATCGTAGTTTGATAAGAAACTGTGACTAATCTAACCAACAAACTCTATCAAATTTATCTAAAACATGTAGCTACGAGGGGAGGTCAAAAAGTTCGCGGAATGGAGGGGTTAGAGTGGGGATAGGAAGATTTTTTTTACATGTCAGTACTTGGTGACTCAATACAACTACGAATATTAAGTTTCAGCCCGATCGGTTCATTAATCTTTGAGATTTAGCAATTTAAACAAGTAAAACGGGAACAGAACAGTGACTATGGAGAAAATTGAGTTTAGTTCCGTGAAAGAGCTCTTTTTTAAGCAGAGAAAAACACCTCAGATAATTTTGAATTGAATGCAGTTTGATTATATGGACTCTTGCCCTGAAATGTCAATAATTTGCAAGAGACATAGCCTCTTTCAACAAGGCAGAGATTCGATTAAAGACGATCAGTGCTCTAGTCGGCCGATTGCGGCAACATCTTTAGACATTGTTGAAAAAGTTCAAAAACTTGTTCTAGAAAATGCTTGTTTGAAGATAAAATAGAGAAAAGGTGACTGGAATATCGTCTACTGCTATTTTGAGCTTTCTCCATGACCATCTTGGCATGTCTAGAGCCAGTGCAAGATGAGTGTCGACATTGCTCACACCGCTTCAAAAACAACAGCGCGTCGAGTGTTGTTGTGAGTTTTTGGATCTGTCTAGTGACAATAGGTATAAGTAAATGAACCGAATTTTGATTGGGAATGAAACTTAGGTTCATCATTATGAACTTGAGATAAAACAAGACACCATGCAGTGGCACAAATAGACACAACACCGCCTAAGAAGTTCAAGGTGTCACAATCATCCTGAAAACCGATGACTACAGTTTTTACGAATTCAGAGGCTATTTTGTTGACCGATTATAAAGATAAAGGTATCAATATCATATGGAAGGACTACGCTACGCTAACATAAAAAATAAACAAGAATTTAAAATTAAAATAATGGGAAACTGGTGTCGAGGTGTGCTCCATTTGCAACGCAACGCACTCGTTCACAAGAGCCATGTTGCGATGGCTGCCATAAACAAATGCAGCTTCGAAACTTCTAGCCACCTACCCTACAGTCTAGTTTTGATCCTTTGTTATTATTATTAGTATCCAAACTTGAAAAAAGAGCATCGTGTCATGATTTCACTGATGTCGAAGGAGTGAAGTCACCTATTTCGAAGGCTTTGACGAATAATTTTTTTTCAAAGGTAATAATAAATTATTTTAAAGATCTGAAAAGTGCTATAAGGTTAATGGGGAATATATTGAAAAGGAAAAATAAAATCATATTTAATTTCACCCCCCTTCCTTTTCATTCCGCGAACTTTTTGACCCACCCTCGTACCTCTCATTATTTTTAAGACCTGTATAATTCTGCACTCATGTTTTACACAATAAATATCTTGTATCTAACATTTTGGAAAATGAATTCATAAATTCTCTATCATACGTTAGCAGCCGGGACACATTTTTTTTAAATTCATGATTTAATCAAAATTAAAAAAAAAATCGGAATTTAAAAAAAATTAAACATTAAAATTCTGTTACTTTTTTATAATTGAAACTTATTTAAAAAGCTCGTCGGGATCTTGTCATCTAATAAAGTTGAAAATCAACTAAGTACCTGTCGTTTTACAAACGTTTCATATTTCTCAAAATTGAATTTTAGCAGAATTGACGCAAGCTTTTAGTGTATTCAATGTAATTTAAACATTTCATCATAATTTAAAATTAAAAAGGCGTTCAAGATACACTTTTGGAGTGTTTTTTTTTTAACTCTGCATCACACTAGGCTTTCCTCATGTATCATGGGTGGGTGTGTTACCAAACATTTAATATACTTACACAGAAAACCAGACCCCACCAACATGTAGGTCAAACAAATGTGTTTCGTGAGGGAGTCGAACCAACGACACTCAAAGCCACAGTTGTAGATATTTTTGCATGGATGGTGGTTATCATGCGGCTCACGTCAATCTACACTAATATTATCTGAAGTTGAAGAGTTTATTGGATTGAACGTGCTAATTTCGGAAACAACTGGTCCGAATTGAAAAAATACTTTGTGGTGGATAGTCCATGCATTTATATAGTTTACTAGCGACCCGTCCCGGTTTCGCACGCGTGGAAGTCCTCTAAAACCCGGTCCTGATGGTTACAAACACAACAAAAAAAGAATTATCCGAATCGGTCCAGCCGTTTTTGAGTTATGAGCTTAGCAACACATTTTGAGATCCATTTTATATTATAGATAGATAGATAGAAGAAGAAGAAGATAGAAGATAAAACATCACGCTACTACCAATAGCAGCCGGCCGGGGGGGTGAAATCACGGCGAACAGCTATGATTAATACGATCATCAGCATATACGCATACTCAGCCTATATTGTGATAATTATATGGTGATTATTATATGGGTTGTTCCATCCATGCCATGATAAAGTCCATACAAAACGAGTCATTCTAACAGCAAAATGTTAGAATGACCTTACCTTGTCCGGATCCTCCTTCACCGTTTAACAATATTCCAGCTACGAGTACAATTTCAATACAAATATTTATTAAGGAATTTCTCAATATGAAAATTATTGTTACTAAATTAAGCATAGCGATAAAGTCTAAAGTGGATTAGTTTTATAATTTTGTATTTTTAAGTATTGGAATAGTTTGAAGACGAAACCTATTTCTAAGAAATTAAGTGTTATTTATAAAGATTACGTATTAAATTAAGATTATTATTAACTGAAAGTTCAGTTGGTCTAGTGGTTGAAAGGTGATGTTCCCTGTGCTGGAACACAGGCTGTAATGTAAAAGTGAGATGTAAAAATGTAAAAATAAAAAATACATGTGGCACTCGGAGACTGCCGCGGTGAAGCTATTGCATAATTATTTTTTTAGAATAAAATCGCCTAACGCGTATATATTTAACGAGAATATAATTTATTTAAAATATTTGTGGTGCACTACTGTAATAAAGAACTTCTTTGTTGTAGGAGAATATTATAAGTAGGTTTCATTGCGAAAACTCCTTTTATAACTGGCCGTTTAGAATCAGTAATAAAAATTAAATTGTTTTTATGACGGATATTTTTATGATTGCCGAAGTCTCCCGAACTGAAACGACGTTAGACGATGCGTGGTGTCAGGTAGTTTCCTTAGGTTTTTTCGTTAGGTTATTGGAATTTTTTTGATTCAGTCGCCGCGCCGAGCCGCGCTTAGAGCCCGCGACAAAAGCTATGCAATAACTTAATAAGCTAAAATCAATCAATTTGTTTCTTTATTCTTCCATCGCTTCTATCATTGGAAAATCTATTCTGTTTCATTCGCATGAGTGTTGTCGCACGGTGTCTCGTGGCGTACTTTAATCAATTTCCACCACGCGACTTTTTCTTCGCAGTCAAAGTTGCATCATGCAGCTTGTGGCTTTGAAGTCTTAAGCTTGGTTTCCACCGCGCAAGGGTAATGCGGGTAATAGCTATGTACGAGAAATGATTAGGCGGAACGAAATCCTTTTTAACTCAATAGGTTTACGATTCCACCGAGTTCCACCAAGTTCCATACGAGTTCAGTTAGTGTTTTCCAGAAAGAGCTCATTTTTATTAACGTGACAACGTCTTAATTCGATGTAGCCGGCTGCACGCACGAAAAAACATGACGTCATGCGGCGTTACCTCGCTCTGAGGCGTTCCAATTTTCAAAATTGTTTATAGCAACGTAAGCACACGTAAGTGCAGTATTTTTTTATGACGTTGTCACGTGCAACTATCGTCAGTAAACCGACTTTCCAGATAACCGATTTTTTTTTACTATTTTTGCTCGCAGAGAAATCTCTGTTCAACTCTTTGTTGGTGGAAACATGGAAGCGGTTTTCTCTTGCGAGGTAAAACATTTTTTGAATGGGCACGCTCCGCTCGCGGTGGAAACAGAGCTTAAGGACGCTCTTTTTCTGATTGGCAACACAATTTCGTAAATAAATAGGTATGTACACAAAATAATCCACATAGAAAATACTAGAGCAGAACATTCACAGCATTGTATTTTCATAAATTTTAACCGATAAGCATCTTTTGTAACCTCTTTTTCCATGATACAAGCAAAGTATGGAAATTGGAAAATATAAAAAGACAATTTAATAAAAATAAATTTTATTTCTCTGACTTCCCTTATCACTTCTATCCTAAATACGGGCGTTGTCAGACTTACATGCAATCTTTGGCCTTTATTTAAATTCTTAACCTTGTTACAACTGCATAAGATTTAGAATCGTCTGACAAAATCTTTGATACAACAGTGTCTTGTAAATTGCTTGGAGTGTGCTTTACAAAGATAACTCTGCAGTTTCTATGAACTTTAGCTGGATAGATACAAGGGCCAATGTATAATGTTTTAGAATTTGTTTGCGTGGCAACAGTTACCCAAAGTTTCTCAATAATGAAGTCGCAAGTTGCAGTGCAAGCAATCTGAATGCAGCGTTTAGTTAATGATTTACTGAGTTTTGTTTATAACAATTACATAAGTGTAGTAGTTTGTATGTAGAATACCGCAACATATGTATCGTGTTAGAACATGAACTACTGATATGAAATATTTTCTATCTAGCTGACCCGTCAAGGAGTGTCAGCATGATGACGAGGCGGCCTCTAGAGGGCCAAAGCCTGCCGGGGTCGCGGGACTTATCTCATTACCGTGACCCCGGGACATAACGGGCTATTGAAGGACACCGTGGATTTTAGTCAGTAGAAGTCTGACAGTCCCTCCCGCCCTGCCCGGGGTGGGAGGACTCATTTGATGATTTTACCACGCAAAAAAAAAAAAAAAGCTGACCCGTGCCCACTTCGTTGGGCGGTAAACATTTTAACTTGTGATGAAAATATGAGAGTGTGGTTCGGTTAGTACTGTGTGCTATGATTTATTTCCTGACTGCCAAAAGGAGGATTTTGTTTTTATTGCATACTGACTGTAACTGCCCGCTGTCTTTCTATTGCTGGGCGCGGGCAATCATCATCTCAGCCATAGGACGTCCACTGGTGAACATAGGCCTCCCCTTTAGATCTCGACATATACCGGTTGGAAGCGACCTGCATCCAGCGTCTTCCGGCGACCTTTATAAGGTCGTCGTCCACCTCGTTGGTGGACGTCCTACGCTGCGCTTGCTAGTCCGCGGTCTCCACTCTAGCAATTTTCGACCCCATCGGCCATCGCTGGCAATGTACCAGATAAAATACCCGTCGTTTGGCTTCAGCATTTTGTATACAGTTAGTACACAAAAGTAATGTGCCCCGCTTATGTTTAAATTCAAACTCACAACTCATAAGTGGGGTTTACCAAAGCTCTCAAGCAGCAAGAACATCTAAATCTCAGCAATATTTATCATTTACCCTCATCCCAACTACTTACAGAACTATATTTCATCTTTCCTACGTAGGCATTAAATCTTGCTACCTACAATAGCTCTTTAAGGCGTTTCTAGAGCCAGTTGAGCTCATTCATTTTCCTTTTTATGCAAAAGAATCTTCGCGCTACAGTATCAGTTAAGAAATCTTGCATTTTTAACCGACGAATAAAAAGGAGGAGGTTCTCAATTCGACATGTATATATTTTTTTTTTTTTTTTTTTATGGATGACCACGCACATAACTTTTCCCAGCGTGGTCCTATTTCAAAAATTCTTTTTTTTTTGGAAAGAGTACATCTCAAAGTTGGTCCCATTTTAATTTCAAAACTAAAATCGGCCTCTAAGGGTAGAAAAAAAGGAATTGATTGTCAACTTTCCTACAGAATTTTCAGTTGTGAACCGATTCGTTTGAAATAAAGTTAACATATGTAGTTCTGAGGACATAACTATATAGCAGAGATGTGGAGAAGATAACATGATGGTGTCACCATCATCAGATCAACTCCAGATCCCTGTTATGTTGTGAAGTCAGTCCTAAGAGTTCCTCAACAGTTAACAACAGCTATATCGTGTTTGGACTCATTTCACTCAGCTTGATGAGAACTTTAGACCCAGCTGAGGTATCATTGTCATCGAGGGTCTGAGGATGGTGACGGAAAGCAGGGGCAAGAGGTCCTCAACAGTTAACAGCACCTATATCGTGTTTGGGCTCATTTCATTAGTCTTGATGAAAATTTTAGACCTAGCTGGAGTATAATTGTCATCGAGGGTCTGATGATGAGGACAGAAGGCAGTAGCAAGAGATCCTCAACAGTTAACAGCAACTATATCGTATTTGGGCTCATTTCATTCATCATGATAAGAACTTTAAACATAGTTGGGATTTGACAGTCGTTGACAGTCTGAGAGTGGAGTTTTTAGTTGCAAGTTACAGGTCCTCAACAGTTAATACTAATTACTGTGACGGTTACGTTGACAATGACAAAAGGGAAGACGGGTTTTTCCATGTGTTAAACACTCTAATCATGGTATACAACTAAAAAGCTAAAAATAATAACTTTTTAACAAAAAAATCAAACCGACGAAAGATTGAACTGAAAAGCTAAAAATAAATTTTGAGGCGGCGCCAAAGAAACAATCAACGAAAAGCAACCTAGCTACAATAAAATTATGCTTCGCTTCAAATAATTAATTTAGGTACATGTTTGTATGTTTGTTTGGCGCCGCCTCAAAATTTATTTTTAGCTTTTCAGTTCAATCTTTCGTCGGTTTGATTTTTTTGTTAAAAAGTTATTATTATGTGAAGTAGTTTGGATTGTATCATCTGATATATATTTTTTTTGTGATTTAGATCAATCTATACATACAAGAGCAGTGTGGTGGCCCAGTGGTATCAGTCCCGACTTACGAGTTTGTAGGTCGTGGGTTTGAACCTCGGCAGGCGCATTACTTTGTGTTATTTATTTCGTCACCACTGGTCTTAAAATGGTGAAGGAAAACATCGTGAGGAAACCGGCATGTCCTAGAACCAAAAATTCGATGACATGTGACATCTACCAAACCGCACTGGGCCCGCGTGGTGGATTATGGCCCACTCCCTCTCACAGAGAAGAGGCCTGTGTCCCAGCAGTGGGAACATTATAGGCTGCTGATGATGGTGATGATACATACTGATACTGATACTGCTAGCCTACATCATCCCACTGCTGGGCAAAGGCCTCTCCCCATGACTTCCAATTTTCACGATTCAGGGCCAAAGTGGACCACTGGTCATTGGTTTTATCAAGTTCGTCTCACCATCTTCTACAAAGTCTGCCGCGACGCCTTCTGGCTGTATCAGGGCTCCACAAAGTGGTTATTTTGGCCCACAGCTCATTTGGTGATATGATACATACATACCTATAAATTCTTAGGTCCTGGTCTTGCTTTCTATCATAATTTAATTTTCAATCAGCATCTTAAGTCACTAAATACATGCATTTTTAAGACTTCTCTTTAATGTAGCTGAAAAATAAAATATTGGAAAGGATATTATGCACACCCTGTGTCAAAACTTAGGATGGACCGCTGCATCATGCGCTTTTATTAAAATACGTTTAACAAATGTTTTATTTTTGCTGACGCTACGATTTGGTCGTAATATCAAGCTAAGCTTTTAAGACAAGTGTGCTGAAAAAAAATGGAAGCTTTTGTATTTATTTGGAAACATTTATCTCGTGACAATTGTGAATAAAGAAAAGTGGAAGTTTATTAATAGATCTCGTGACAATTAATTAAAATGAAAAAATATTTAAAATTGTGTTCATCTATTGAACGACAAATAAACAGATACGAAGATACGACAGCTTCGTCAATTTTGGTTTACGTAACAAAAAAAAAATATATAATCATGTCAAATATTTTTGGTAATCTGTTTTTAAAACCTTATTAGGTTTCATTAATTCTCATTAATTTTTTTCCTCCCCGTGTACCTACCCCGCAATAATTTTCTAGCAAACCGGATTATAACCAGGAGAGCTGCACAACCCTACCATCGGTCGACGACTTTCTTTTTCGATGTTATGGAAATTAAAATTGTAAGCATTTGAAATGGGAATCTGTTTTATGAGTTTTTGAGATCTTATTTCAGGTTCAAGCTGGATTTATGAATTTCTATTTTAAGTCGTAAGTAGTATCTTCTTACGTAATATATTAAGATTTCACTTCAAATGATCGACAACAGCTACGCTTCGCAGGGCTTACTATTATTTTTGCGGGATTTAAAGGAACCTAACAAAACCGAACTTCGAGGTGTCCCCAAAACCTTACTAAAGCATAACGTATTTTCAAAAAAACCTATTCTTTTTCAGTAACATTGTTTTTAATTTTCTAATTTCCCGTGTTTTTGCGATTTCCCCAGAAGTTTTGCGAAAATTCTGTTTATCAAATTATCCTTCGAAATAATTATGCACATTATCTATAGGCATATTGTACCTACATATTCATGAAAAACCCCTGTTTACACTGTGCCTCCCACTGGCCTCAAAAACCGAGAAGAAATTCCGTATCCCCAAAAGTAAACCACAATTTACAAAACTACCAAATAAAATACATAATTTAGTATCTATAATCCTACTCTTTGCTAAATAAACATCGAACCTGATTACTTAGCTACAAATAGATGATACAACCAAACTAATATAACAATCGAAAATCAATAGTAAGGCAGTAGTCCTACAGCTGGCGATTAGCGAGTACAGAGTAAAGCGAGTAACTGAAATGATATAGCGAGCAGTATGTGTATATAGTTCGGATAGTTTTGTCGCTGGACTGTCAGGCGAGTGTCCAATGTGACAGGCGATTACTCGATTAGTGATTAGTCTTTCGCTATAAGTTCTGATCGCCAAGCGAGCATCGCTGAGCGGGTATCAACAAGGTAGTATAATTATGTCTTTGAAGTTCTTACCGCTCAGTGATAAACTAAAGAGCTGGCAGTGTGAACAGTTATGTATTTCTTTTGTTTACAAGGAATCTATTTCGCTTTTAGCGATAAGACCGTCAATTTTGTCACCCTATTTAATCAGATATAATTATTTGTAAATACCCGTAATTTGTATACTGTGAATAATAATTGAGCGAGAAAATTTCCAACAGTTAGTCGCTAATCGCCGACTGTGGGACAACAGCCTGTACTAGAGAAAGACCCACAGGAAATAAAGCGAGGACACACAGTCTGGTCGGTCGGGAGATAGCGGGACATCATCAGCTAATGTGCACCTTGCTTTTATTGTGGTTTTGCTAGTGGTCGTTTTAGGGATTATAAAAGCTATGTGAAGCTTGTTGGAATATTATGTGAATTTACCGTGTATTTCTTGACCTCATATTATGCTAATTATGCGAAAATTAGGCCGAACAGGTTGTTTTACTGAAAAAAGTTAATTAATCCGTCAGTCAGATTATCAAAAAATATTTGATACTTATTAACCTATTGCATAGCTTTTATCGCGGGTTCCGAGCACGGCGCGGCGCGGCGACCGAATCGAAAAAATTCCAAAGACCTAAGGAAAAAACCTGACACCACGCATCGTCTAACATCGTTTCAGTTCGGGAGACTTCGGCAATCGTAAAAATATACGTCATAAAACCAATTTACTTTTTATTACTGATTCTAAACGGCCAGCTACAAAAGGAGTTTTCACAATGAAACCTACTTATAAAATTCTCCTACAACAAAGAAGTTTTTTATTACAGTAGTGCACCACAAACATTTTAAATAAAATATATTCTCGTTAAATATACGCGGTAGGCGATTTTATTCTTATAAAAATAAAAAAAATGTTATGCAATAGCTTCACCGCGGCAGTCTCCGAGTGCAACACGTATTTTTTAATTCAGGAACAGTAATTATCCTTTTACATTACTTAATTCGAAAAAAAAAAGAAGTCACGAATATAACAATGAAAAGCCCTACATTTATTATTCCTGAATATAAATTACGGTAGTATTCCTGTTCTAATAAACGTTAAAACGTATGTTGAGCACACGTCAAGCCACGTCAGGCGAGACGACTGGCGACGTCAGATGACGTCACGCACATTAGATAATGTCACTCGTTCGTGTCATGTTGACAGCCAACTCGTTTAATACATTATCCGACATTTTTGCTGTCTTTAGCTACCTGTAGTTCAATAATGGACATTTTTATTAATGACTAGCTGTTTCTCGCGGCTTCGTCCGCTACAAGTAGAAAATTAGATTTATGAACTTTTATCACCTATGTAAAAAGTATCAGACAACTTAATATTTAAATTGTACTAGGAGAAGAGGATCATGAAAAAGGTGTAACACTAACATCTTTTGAATTCAACATTAAACAACCTGAATTCAATACGGAATCTGAACACAAGTACTAGGAGAACAGGATAATGAAGAAGATGTCCTTGTCCCGTGCTGTTTCAATAGAATAAAATAGAAAAACATTTTTTTTTATAAATTTTAATTTCAATTTATATTAACACTCCATTACACGCACCTCTGTTTGGGACGCGACTGCTCGCGCGCTCTACATATGTAGAACAATTTTGTGTTGAGATTTTCAAGGGACAGTGTTCTTTTTTGTGAATAATATAAATATCATTTGAAAGTATACTTCAATAAGAAACTAAAACAGACAATACATAACTGTTAACATTTATAAAGAACTTAATATCAGGCTTCTTGTGAATTTGGAGAATAAATATTATTTTTTTACCATTTGATTTTCTCAGGCTTCTTATTTTACTTGCTCATATCCTCCACACTGTCTGCATCATTTTTACAACAGCCAGGACATAAAAGAACCTGATTTTGAGGATAAATCCACTTGTCACGGGTGTTACATTGTTTTCTGGTGTACTTATTGCGTGCTCTACCACAAAGCCAACATGTCACAATGAGACTAGTATTGGGGGGTTATGCTTGGCATAGTTGTAATTCAGATGTCTTATTAATGCTCAAAAGCATTTTCCCATTAATTTTCAGTGATTTTGTAATACATCCAATAGCTATTTTGCTTTGTATGCATAGTGTGACAGGCGAAATCCAAGTCCATATAACGCGGTCTATTCGCTTTTGACTAAGCACCCGAATGATCATTCCTTGCCCTTTTCTGTAGTCCTTGTTTATTGTATGTACTATGAAACCTTTTGTATCAGTTATATTCATTACATTAAAAAATATTAGAGGCTATCGCTTCAGTTTCTGGAGAAATCGCAAATATTAGACAGTACGTCTGTGAAATATGGTTATTTTGGTTGTAAATAATATCAAAGTAAAATAAAACCACATAAACAATGGTTTTATACATAAAATAAACACTTACATAAAATACACATGAAGGGTAAACTTCACAAAAACCTTTGAAAAAACTGTCGCGCGAGTGCTCGCGCGCTCTACTATTGTAGAATTTTAGTTTTGGCGTGGAATTACTAACAAACGCGGTCGCGCATGTCGCTGCAGAGATGCTAATAGTGATCAATAGTTAGTAATAGAGGAATACTATGAGTGGGGGCTCTAGATACACATAATTTACGTTAAAATTCCACGAAATGCATGTGTGTTCTACAATAGTAGAACGCGCGACTAACGGAGTGTTAAGTTGCCTGTTTTTTTTATGCTTTTGTTATTCTTGGCGTGGGTGATAAACAAGATCGTAGAAGAAAAGTCGCCTTTGCTCACCCAGGTGATATTTTTCCGTGGTGAACAAGGGATACCAAAGTTGTCCACTTTTTTCCATTGGGTGATCAAAGTGGAATTAACCGAAAATTACCCCACGGGAACATAAATCCAGGATAAAAACTATCCTTTGTGTGTCCCAAATTGCATCCAAATCGTGTTCAGTCGTTTAGGCGTGAAAGAATCACTAACGTACATGAGATGAGAAATCATGTGTACATCCAAAATCTATAACAGGTGGCCTACCACGAGCTCTTAACGCGATCCAGTTTACGCTCAGGGAACGAGATGGCGATGACGCTAGACGACTTGTATAGTTCTGCCTGTTTCCCACAGCCTAAACTGGATCGCGCTAAGAGTTCGTGGTAAGGCCTCAGATTAATAAAACAAAACAGTGTCACATGTAGGTATGCATGAAATATGAAAAAAGTAATTTATTTAATATATTACATATTGTTTTCTTAATATCAGGGTGATATCATGATGATATTCATAGAAATTCATGAAAAATAAATTCCAATCAACTTTTTCTTCATATCAATGAAATATGTATAGATCGGTTTGACGTCAATCAATACACAGACTTAATTCAACCTTTCACGACGGAATATTTTCATTCAAGATGAAAATTACAGCTTTCTTGAAGACAAATGTGACCTTGGCTTTCTTCAAGTTGAGGTCAGGAGGCTGAAACAAAAACAATTTGATCTTGAGACGATAGTCATTATTACATGGTGTCAAGGAAGACTTTTTGTGTAATGAGAGAGCATGGCGTCACTTGTGTATGCCCAAATTGGTCATAAGCATAATAGTCAACCTATTCTAACTGGTAGAACACAGACTGGGGGGGTATTACAACGTCTTAAAACCAGGCTTATTCCAGTGAGTGAACGAGATGGCGCTAGGCGACTTGTATAGCTCTGTCACTTTCACTCGCCGAAACAAGCCTGGTTTTAAGACGTTGTAATACCTCCTCTGCTCTTTATGTGTGGAAAAAGGCTGTAATCTACTACACCTGAAAGGTCACGTAAAGAAAACTTATTATTAGCACTAATTAGTTGAGATCGCTCCAACATAAATCTCATCTTTGCCACTGGGCTAGATCAAGGCCAGCAGCAAACTCATTTTAGATATAAAAATGAAAACTATTTAAATCAATAACTTATCATGAATTAGAATAATAATAATAATAATATTCCACAACTGGCACGGTTGACATATGTCGGGCATGCCACCGTCCTGGCGAATCAATCCGTCACATTATTTCCGGGTGTTCTCGTCTGGCTAACGGAGAATACTTGCGTAGACATAACCTTGTAGCCAGGATAATCCATCAACAACTTGCTCTGAAGTACAGCCTTGTGAAATCCGAAGTGTCGTACTACAGGTATGTGCCCGACCCAGTTCTCGAAAGTGGCAATATCACACTGTGCTGGGATCAATCCATCATCACTGACAGGACTATTGTAGCCAATAGACCTGATATAGTGGTGGTGGATCGATCAGAGCGGCGCACAATGATTGTTGACATAACCGTCCCGCATGACGAGAACCTCGTGAAAGCTGAAAAAGATAAGCAAATCAAGTATATTGATTTGGCTCGCGAGGTTGTCGATATGTGGGATGTGGATTCAGCAATCATTGTGCCGATAGTCGTGTCGGTCCATGGCTTAATTGCTAAGAGCCTCGACCAACATCTAAGGAGGCTCTCGTTAGGCAGCTGGATCAAGGGCCAGTTTCAGAAAGCAGTTCTTCTGGACACAGCGCGCATTGTTAGGAGGTTCCTTTCTCTGGAGCCCTGACTGCCGGTAGCTTGGACCCTGTTCCAACCGGTGGGCCACTATTATTTATATTTTTAAATGTTTTTTTTTATTATTTTTGTGAAAATATTTAAAAATGTATTTAATGAGTTAAAAAAATGAATAAAGAAAAAAATATTCCACAACTATCACACAACACCATTTAGACCTAAGCAGAGCTTGTGTTATGGGTACTAGACAACTGATAAACATACTTATAATTATACAACATTATTTTTAGTATAATCGAAACCTGAATATAGTTTGTTCAGAATCAGTAACTGATTCGATTACAATAATTTTTACACCATGTTATATTTTTTTCAAAAATATTTTAATTAAATTTTATTACCAGTTAATTACAATACAATCACTGTACGGTTAGGTACCTATTGCCAAACTATTATCACGAGTGTATAATACAGGAGACGCGGTTTACGCGGGTGTACCGCGAAATGAGCATGTTTTTGAACGGACAAACAGGTAACATACAAGCTTATAACTTTGTGATTTTTTATGATACGGTTTTAAAATTTTGTACATAGATTCTTTACACAAAAATAATAGACAGGTGTATCGGGTTACGCATAAACAAAAAATAATGTTGTATTTCTAAATACATAAATAATAGGTATCATAGATAAATTACACCCAGACACAAAACAAATGATCGTGTTCATTACACAAACATTTGTCCTGGGTGGGAATCGAACCCACGACATCCGGCATAGCAGTCAGGGTCACTAACCACTAGACCAACAGGCCTGTCCAAACTCTGGTCTGTTCAAGAGTAGCGTAGCCATTCAATTTCTTTTCAAATTCCCCTAAAATGGTACCCAGTCTGGATTCGGGAGAGTCAGGATCCTGAATATATGACAACGTGAACCTCTTACCAAGGGGTATCGTATTCCCCAATAACTGGCTCTGCAGTCTCAACAGATATAACGGCAAAAATCGGTTGTTAAGTCTTATCGATGTCAAACTTCTTTAATAGATTTTCAACCATATGCTTTCGAAATAAAATTGAAAATCTACTAAAGGAATTAATTGATAACGATACGACTTAGCGACCGATTTTTGTCGCTGTCTAATGTCAAGACTGCAGGGGCTGGGCTGTTAAGAACAAAGAGACAGAAAGTCAACCTGTATAAAGTTGTATTCATTTAGACTTGAAGCCGACTCTAGTATAGCTAGTATGGAAAAGGCTTCATCAATAATAACAGAAGCCACATCGCACAATTTTATCAGCTCCAAGTCATCAAGCATATATGACGCGCGACGCATCAGAAAGTATTACTTCTTATGAATTATGGATGTCACTCACGAATTGAGGGTAGAGACTTTTAAGTGACGTCAATTTACGCGATGATTGATATTTTTTTTTAAGTTAAGGTAAACTTTTAAAAGAACTTGCTTGTCAATATTACTAGCTAAAATTTTTTTTGTCGATTCCATGACCTAAAACTACAATTCTCTATGCTCTATCAAAAGATTACAAAAATAATACGTGTGGCACTCGGGGACTGCCGCGGTAAAGCTAGTGCATAGCAATTTAAAAAAAAAAGAAAAATTTTCGCCTACCGTGAATATTTACCGTAATATTTATTCACGAGAACATCGTGTATTTAAAATGTTTGTGGTGCACTACTGTAAGACAGAAAAATGAATTATAATGAAGATATAAGTAGGTATTTTATATAGGTTCAGGATTCCCAGGTCTCACGTCCAAACTGGGCCAAAATTTTCAACAGGTTTTCTCAGCACGCTTCCACTGCACCATTCTGCTTTCTTGTAGGAGAATTTTTTAAGTAGGTTTCATTTTGAAAACCTCCTTTTGTAGCTGGCCGTTTAGAATCAGTAAGAAAAAGTAAATTGTCTTTATGACGGATGTTTTATGATTGCCGAAGTATCCCGAACTGAAACGACGTTAGATGATTGTTAGGTTTTTTCCCTTAGGTATTTTCGTTATGGAATTTCTTGATTCGGTCGCCGCTCCCAGAGCCCGCGATAAAAGCTATTCAATAGCTTAAAAAAAAACAGGTAATAACCCATGTACGAATGCAATTATAATTAGGATTATAATAAATTATTAAATTAAATAAGTAAATTAAAAATCCCTTGATAAAATATTTGACTATGAATTCATTCAAACTATATTTTACTATGGGGACGGGCTGCAGATACTCGTATCGATTCTATTATGGGTGGTTTTAAGTTTTTGAAAATGATATGGCTAGAAAAGGAGTGAATCACATTATGACAACAAACCGAGTAGAGAGAACAAATATACTGCGGCGATTTGAAAATGAATTGCTTAGTGACGATCACCAAATTATAATCTGTCAATCAGCATTAAATTAGCTATTTAACAAGTTATATTACATGCCTAGACCATGGCTGCTTAGATCAATTATATACTAGTGTAGTACTTAAGTAGTTTCAATTTAACTTAGAAACAAAACTAATCTCTCACCCGATCACGTTACCAATTGGGGTCTTAAACAAAATTGGATTGGACTTCTTAAGTCAAAAGATTTGAAAAAGTTTCATGTCTGTTTCCCTTGGGTGCTTAATTTGAGTGGTGAGGCGAATGACCTTGTCTGGTGGCCTGAGATTTACGTATTTCATATTCTTGGGTTTTAAAAGCAGTTCTTCATTGTAATAATATGTAAGTATACTCCTTTGTTTTTATTTTTGAATTTTTGAATGAATTTTGTACATTTATGAAACAAAGGAATGTTTTCGTTCGAGTAATTTGGTATCGAGATATATTTTGACAGTATCTATTGTGGTTTATAAGATGCTAGTGAGTTACGTTGATTTCATATGGTTACATATTATTTAAACCTTCCATTAAAATCAGTATCAATCTTGAATCCATCTATTGAAAAAAACCGCATTATAATCTGTTGCATAGACATAATATCTAAGCGGACAGAGAGGCGGGAAGTGACTTTGTTTTATACTATGTAAAGATCAGCGTAAGCTTCGCTCTCGTTAAGATTATAAATTAGCTCAAAAGTTTTAAATAGATTCTATACATTACACTCGAGAATTAATTAGTTTTCCACTAAATCTTATTAGTTTTCGATCTAATTAGTTATTAACAGAATCGACTCATTAGTTTTAACGTTTTTACTTATAAAATTCTAAATTCAAGCACAACATTTTAATTCTTTGCAAAGACAAATAAAAAAAAATGATTTAAAATAATGGTCCGCGTCCAATTTCAATTCGTCGTGGTCTATTTCCAATTTAACATGGTGATACTACGAGCAATATCAGTTATCTAAATCCTTTGGTGAATGATTTTGTTGTGAATTCTATACACCAGAGAAACCCCAAGCTTTGATCTCCTTATTACACGCTGAGATACCTTAAATTTGTGGACCAGGCCTATGGTAAGTGTCCACGTTTCGGCATAATAAGTCTCTACGAGTTAAATGCACTGGTTACAGGGTTTAAAGGGATGGTTCCCTCTTCTTTGACAGTAGTTAATTTTACTAATGAAATCCAAAACGAATGATCAAGCTTCTTTAGACTTACATAATTACTAATCTTATTATAAGCGTCTACCTAATAGAATAACACAGCTGTTGCTAAGTTGCGAAAATAAATCTCATTAGCCGCGAGATAATTAAAGTCTAGAAAATTGAACTTAGACCCTGAAGCTTTTCTTCCATGAAAATGAATTAGATGACGTGGAGAAATTTAATTTTAGGAAAACTTCCAAACTACATGTAGGATAGGTTAGGTAGGTAGTATACCTACGTTGGGTGACTCGCTGTCCGATCATGGACCATGCCCGGGTCGACGGCGCGTCGTATTCCACGCGCGCCTCAAAGAGCTGTCAGCAATCTGACAATCTGATGCCCCCCCAACCCCCTCCCCCCTTTGGAACCAGACTTCTAGGGTTGCGGGAGTTTCTCATCAAGTAATCGTGACCCTGGAGCGTAAGGGGCTATTTAAAGATATCGTGGATTTGAGCCAGTACAAGTCTGTGAGTCAAGTAAAAAAAAACTGTAACACAATTAATCAAATTAGACCCGGTGGTTTTTTGAGAAAAAAATTGTTTTGGTTTACAACGTTAAGAAAATAAATGTATCTCTTATTTTGCTATATTCACATTCAAAACATCACCATAAAATCTCCAAGAAACTTTTGACAGTTATTACCAAAAACGAATACAAACCTTTCTCATAAAATTCAATACATGCGTTAAAGGTGTGAAGAAAAAAAATGGTGGAAGAAATTCTGGTAAATCATGGAAGATATTAGCCATAAATCAACGATTATCCTTAGCCTGAGGTAAGGCGCGCTGAACGTTGGGCCACGAAAGATTAGGGAAGCAGGGGAGAGAATTCGGAATTCGATCTTCGAATCCGAACGATGCGCGATGGTTCCGTGGCTTAGGAAATTCGTCTCGTTGTCTCTACGGTTTTTGAACCTTAATTTTTTAGTATTATTGATACAATGTTTGCGACGGACAATTTCTTTTAGTTTTAAGATATTGCATAGCTTTTAAAGTGGGCTCTGAGCGCGGCGCGGCGCGGCGACCGAATCGAAAAATTTCCAAAAACCGATGGAAAATACCTGACACCACGCATCTTCTAACATCGTTTCAGTTCGGGAGACATCGGAAATCATAAAAATATCCGTCATAATTTGATTCTAAACAGCCAGCTACAAAAGGAGTTTTCACAATGAAACCTACTTATAAAATTCTCCTACAACAAAGAAGTTCTTTATTACAGTAGTGCACCACAACCATTTTAAATAAATTATATTCTCGTTAAATATACGAGGTAGGCGATTTTATTATTAAAAAAAAAATGTTATCAATAGCTTCACCGCGGCAGTCTCCGAGTACCACATGTATTTTTTCTTCTATTTGTTGTTTTAAAAATCTTACATAAGTAAAAAGTAAGTAAGTAAAGTAAAGTCTTCATGGCTAAATAATTCCAGTCGCACAGGCTGATCTTTCAGGCCAAGCCGTGCTTGCCGATATTGGTCTCTGGATGGGTGACCATCTGTCATAGCTCGTTTCCTCCGTGCCGTTGGCTGTCATTTGTAGATCTAGGATAGTCGCTGCTGTTAGTCAAAACATCTAATGTCTGACAACCAGTCTTACCATGGGGTATCGTATTACCAAGTCACTGGGTTGTGAAGGTCCGATAGGTAGTCGCTCCATGTAAAATACTGATATCCGGCTGCATCTGGTTCGACTGGAAGCCGACCCCAATATAGTTGAGTAAAGTCTAGGCAGATGATGACGTAAGTATGAGCTCTAGCTAGAGGTGATACTGTCACACTTATTGCCTAAAAATTACCCTGCTCACTGCACTGGTAACCTCGAAAACCAGCCATATACGATCCAGTTTATGACTGCAGACTTGTCATGCACATTGCACACTGATAGCGATCTTACACTGCACGCCACTTCTAGATTGACTGTATCATTTGTCTTTCCTTTTTTTCCCGTGAGGATGTGGCCAAGCTCTGGTGTAAGTATTAAGAGTAAGTATGTTATGTATTTGCCTTTGTTCACGTCGTTATTTTTTTGGACCAGTTTTCTCTACCTTGCTATCCATTCCTTTACCAATGACAGTTGGACCTCCCAAGAAAACTTGGGAGGTCCACTTGAAATCACAAAATACGAGGTGATATCCTTTATTACAACTGTAAAAAAAACGTTCAAAACCGTATATACACGTTTGAAGCCTCGCTCACCACATACCCCCACACAAACATTAACGTTCGGTATGTTGGCCGCATACGAATCACATAGAACAACAGATAAGCCTTGTAAATATACGTGTTGACTAGCTCCGCGCCTATATACATGTATATGTTATAGTCAGAGAGCTGTAAAAACTTTGCTAACGGCCTTCTAACGTCTTTATGGTGATAGCCCGTCCTTTTGTGTTTATTTTCTTTGAGATTATGTATGACAGTGTTATTTTCCTGTGTATTTGTGATGTAGCAAAGTTTGGTAGTTGTGTAAATTATTTTGGAGACGCCGCCGCGGCCGTCGCGAACAGTAAACCAACGTAGGCGTGTGCTGCCGAGGTCGCGTGACTGTCTCATCAAGAAACCGGGTACCTAGAACGTATAGGGGTATTGAAGAATCACCGTGGATTTTAGTCAGGAGAAGTCCCTACCGACCAGCCTTGGGTAGGAGGACTCATTTGATGATTTTACCTCGATTATAATTAATAAGGTGCGGGCTTGTGGAGAAAAAGGTAGCTCACCGTCTGCTCAAGGATTTGTTGTACTGTTCTCTTGTGCCAGTGCTACCCAATGTAAAAACTACGGTTTGTTTTAAATAAAAATTGTAGTTTCGACAAAGAGCAACATAGAGAGGAATAAAAAAAAGTTTATTGGCATAGCAGGACTCGGTCAACGGCGGGTCGTGTTTCTCGCGAGCTTAAAAAAAATCAGTATATCAAATAGGGGTTGGCTTTAGGGGAGGGGATGTCCAAATACCTGCCGTGGTCGCTGTCATGTCTTAAGAGTTTACCGCAGCCAAAACACATAAGAGGGGTTGAAGAAACAGAGTTGTGTTTAGTCAGTCAGGGGGTTGCGTTGTTACAACGTCTTAAAACCAGGCTTGTTCCAGTGAGTGAACGAGATAGCGCTAGATGACTTGTATAGCTCTATCACTCGCCGGAATAAGCCTGGTTTTAAGACGTTGTAATACCCCCCCCAGGTCTGACAGTCCTTTTCGCTGGACCTAGAGCGAGAGCACTCATTGATGATTATCACTCGCGAAAAAGGCGTAAATATTTGTTTTACAAGTTTATCCTTGCTAATATTTTCAATGATCTCTGTTTTTCTGTGACATTTCCAATAAATATAAAACTGTCACAAAGTTGACAGGTTTTCGATCCTATCTGTTGGGATAGCCCATAGATAAGATACCTGTCTTATTTTTTACGAATTATTATTAATTTATTATAAACGAGATTGACAGTTTTACAAATATAACATAATAGTCAATCTAATTTTGACTTTGACACGTTAATCCAAACATACGGCTATGTTGTAGTTCAGTTTATAAATTGTAGTTTTTATAAAATGCCTAGATGTTTACTTTAATAAAACATGCTTTAACTTGAACTACACTATATACAGATTAAACCACTATCACCACATGTTGGGTCAATAAACAGAAGAGGAAGAACAACGGATTTCTCAAAATTCTTCCAATATTAGAGTTAAATATGAGGTAAAAGTTGTGCACGAACGTTGAAGTATCTGAGAAATTCTATCGAGTGCATAAAATGCATGTCATTTTGCATGCATGTTTTGGTTAAAACACATTCGAAAAGGTTTCACGTCGGTACAAGATATTAAAACAAACCGTAAACGTAGGTACGTTTCACGGCCTTAGAGAGGCTTAAGTGTATATTGGGATTTATACCTACGCGTAATGGAATGCACCTTCCTTCACTAACGATCTCTTAGTGTGTGATACACCTGCTACGGGGGTTGCAGATCCGTCTTAAAAAACACCGTCGTGACGGTAGGTAAACCGCAAAGAGCAACGGCAAAAAAATATACAGCACCAGATCAATTTTTTTTTTTGCACTCCAAATTGCACCTCTATTACAATAGGGTCTCAATAATAAATTGAAAATCTGGTCCGTCAGTTAAAGTACTGAAAAATAATGAACACGTGTTTTTTTTAAATTAATGAATATTGACAAAGATAAAACGCTTCGAAATTCATGAGTGGGGGCTTGTGACGTCATAACGCCTGTTACATTATTCCGACCGAGTGAAGTTTTGTGATTTTTAGAAGCTCTGTTTCGATGTGTATCGTTGATCTTCGTCAATTTTGGTTTACGTAACGTTTTATTTTTCTTTCTTTCTTTCTAACGAAAGAAAAAAAGGGACAATCTATTTTTCGGCCTAATTATTATTATTTTTTTAGTAAAATAGCCTATTACTTCTTAATATGATCACGTCTTAAACACTTAGATTAGCAAATTAGGCCGTAGATTGGTTACGGATAAAGATTGAGATACAATTATAGCCTTCCGGCGCATGCAGAGCACTACCTGAGTTTTGTATTACAGTAACGGCGATTTTCAAAGTTCACATAGACGCGATAACGTGTTTATCTAAAGTCTGTATAGCATCAAATCACTTTGAAAGTAATAGCACTTCATGTGTACTGAATAGTACCCATAATACGTAACTTTAACACCAAATTGAATACGTTAATTAGTTAACTTTGATTAACTTGAAGTTGACTACAAGCTCCTTTGACTTCCGGGTCCATTTGCAGTCAGCTAAATAGAAGCAGTTGGTAATTATATTTTGAACTGGAAACTGGGAGTTTGTCGCAAAACCCGGAATTGAACTTTCAATGCGACATGTGTATGTTTATTTGGAAGTTTAAATTACTTTTGTTATTGCGGTTATTTTTGTGACTGTAACTTTTAGATGATATTGAGTCGTTTAAAGGTTGTGTTATTTTGTCAAAAGCTACCTATAAAATTAAGGACTCAAAAGAACTGCTTTGGAAACATCAGGCAAAACATTTTAATGCCACAAATTTTAATGACAATGAAAATAGACAACAAGAACAAAATTATTTGACCGATTACTATTATAATTTTTATTTATTTATTTCTAAAATATTCAGCTTATTCTATTACACTGGGACACACCGAAAACCTCTCAGGTTTTATTTTTGAACTAGCAATCTAAGAAACACAGTAATTTGGTGAAACATTGTGTAAAGTAACGTTATGATTTTTATGCTCATATTTTGAACCAGTTTTGAAAAACGTTCAGACTTCTGGACGGTTTTAAAAAAGTATTAATGAGTCTCTACCACAGACTGTCCTTGATACTGTCAATGAACAGTAATGCTGTTAGTTGGAATATCTTAACCAGATAGAGCCCTCGTAATCTTTCAAAGTCTACCTAGAATTTCGGTATTTGATTAAGACTTAGAAACACGATTAAGCTACCAACTACACAGACATAACACAAACAGAACAAGATCAAATACTACGTCACATTCCTAAGCAAACACTAGACGTACCTACCTGTTCAGAAATCAACGGCCTAATCTTGAATTAATTAAATGTTAATTGATGTACTTAAACCATCAGCAGGCATTGTAATCTCTTGGGAAATGTTTTGAGCAAGTACAGACGTATAATGAGAAATGGAACTGTAAGCAAGAACTTGCTCTTACATGTCTTGATGCTATTAAAACATAAATTCTAGTACTCTCTAACGCGAACAGTGATAAAATTTCTAATGGCAGAAAAAAACGTGAATTAGTTGAGATTTGAAACTAAAAAAAATTAAGAGACTTGATACCCAAAAACCTATACATTGAACCGGTGCAGTGGATTTCACCTCACTCTGACACAGGAGGTGTGTATCTCAGCAGTATAGACATTTTGTAACACCACTCGCTACACTATAAAAGTCATAAAGCATACCTACGAAGTACAAAACGATCTAATACCAATGCAACTATATGTTTACAAGTCAAATGAGCCATTCCTCTCTTGCCCTCCAGAATTATTTTGCCATGACTCTCATAAAGGAGTTTTGATGTTCAGTTTGATGACAAACAGCAGCACTGCAGATCTTTTGTTTTTTTTTTTTACGGGTTTACTATCAAGTCTATGGGGATAAGACTGAGGAGCATAAGATTTCATCTTTGCTACAGAGAACTGCAACCCTACCTGCGCTAAATGATTCTTCCTAACCAAATTCGTACGTTTATACAAACGCTTACGTTGGAACCTCCGTTTCGATAAATTCTTACTCTTTGGCAACCCTAAACGACACATCCATTGTCTCCTGTTTAGTTTATGCATTACTATTATTGTTACTGATGTCAACAAACGCAAAGCTAGCTTAGAACGTCGTGTACCCGTTTCCTAGTAATTTGGAAGGTGTACAAACAGTGGATTAGGTTGTCATCTGTTGGATCCGGTGTTTAAGAAATCGTTCTCATCGTGTCGTGTTGTGACGGGCTGTAATATATCATGTGTCGGAATTGGTTTGTGTGGTGAGAAGACATGTTATTTGTTTATGGTTGTGCTAATGTCCCATTGTAAAACAATGTGTATTGTCAAAAATAAGGGATGTTAATTCTCAAAATCATGAAGTCTCATGTTTTTGTATACCTGTTAGTGACGTTACATTGTTAATTGTCGTTAGTTTGCGCGACAGTGTCAGGTGCGATAGCGGTAAAATTCTAATAACAGTATTCAAGTAAGATTACCTATTGAAAATACAAAATGTACAAATGAAAGACGTACTGAATAAAAAGAATTCATGACAACGGAAGCTATATTTTCCACAGACAATCGTGCTAACTTGCAACTGCCAAGATCGCATGCATCCCAGCTATTAACTAAAGCTGCTGTAGCAACACTATCCTCGGGGGAGTGAGCTAGTACAGTGTTCGTTCCAGTACAGTGCTAACTCGACGACTTGATCTGTCAGTGCCTTGTTACAGGAGGTCTAATCTCTAAGCTCGAAACTCGTGGTTTCGGTAGATAGGTCCTTAGTGTCTGCGTAACCATTTATACTACATTTTTAATGCAATTTGATGGAATGACATAGACCCTAGCGACACGGAACTTTTGTGAGGCTAATGTGTCTGATTGGGAAGGAAGACGCTTGGATGTCGCCATTGTGAGGATCGCCCGGAGGACACGGTGAAGCATACGGTGCAGGTCTGCCCCGCTTGGGCAGAGCACCGCCGTGTCTTCAAGAAGGCTCTAGGCGGCGACCTTTCGCTCCCGGCATTGGCCGAGGCCATGCTGCCGCGCATTTAATTCGTTTTGTATTTGCCGCGTTCGACTATTTTGATCAATTTAACATCTAAAAAACTTTTTTTTAAAAAAGTACCGACTTCAAAACAAATACAAAAAAGTTTAAAATAACTTTTCTTTCGGAAGTCGGTGGCAATAATCAATGACACAACAAAACAAAGCCACCGACTTCCGAAAGAAAAGTTATTTTAAACTTTTTTGTATTTGTTTTGAAGTCGGTACTTTTTTAAAAAAAAGTTTTTATTTTACCCTTTTTAGTTTATTTATTACATATTCAACCCAAATTCTTGTAAAATACAAAATTTTCTTACATATGCACTAATCTTGTAATCCGTCACAACATAAAAAAATCCATATCTCTAAAACTACTGAACCGATTTTGATGAAACTTGCAGTGTACCCTAAGTTGAACAATACCTAGTACAACAAAAAAAGAATTACTTAAATCGAACTTATAGTTCCGGAGATATGCGTGCACAAACATAAAAACATACATACATACATACATACATACATACATACATACACTTATGAAATTTGGCACATTTGTTCAGACGCTGATATAGACTAACATATATGAAAACTGGGCAGTTCTGATAATATTACATACATACGGGTCGAATTGATAACCTCCTTTTTTTTGAAGTCGGTAAAAAAAGACATCAACAAGACAGTTTAGACCTCATCAAAACTTTACCAATCAAGCGCACACGATTTGTCTTTAACTAGAAACAGCGACTTTTTATACTTATACTCAACGTCCACTTTACTGAAAGACAAATTGCTTAAACAAAATATTGTTTTGACAGACTCGTTAGTATACGAATCACTAACAAGATAACGATGAAAAATATATCTAAGAGTACATCTTTTTTGTGTAACTAAGTGCTTGAAAATATTATTACTTACATGGGTACAAAATTATATACCTACGTATGTTTCAAAAGATGTTTGTATTTTTTGAGGATTTATTTAATTTCATACAGTCCTAGCCATCATAATAGTTATTTATGCAAATGTTGTATAATCAGGGGTATTAAAACACGAATGAGGCTAGTGTGATAATAGTATCACATGAGTGTTTTAATACCTAATTATAACAGTTGCATACAAGACTTTATCTACAATCATGATCTGAATCCTCTATAAAAGATTCTCATACCATAGGGTGTTGTAGTGTTGTAAGAACTATGTAAATTCAAGAAAAGTCTAATTGCGAAGCATGTAAAATAAACAAACCTAATAAGTAAAAGAATTATTATTCTTTTTTTCAAAATTTTAGCGATCTGGTGGTGAAAATGTCGTTGCATGAGAATGTTCTTTTTTTGAAATGCATAATATCACGCGTTTGGATGATATAATGATCATAATATCATTGAGTGTTTTAATGTTGGCAATAAGCTAATTGTTATAGGTTCTTTTATAGAGGATTAATAGCATGATAGTAGATAAATAAATTTAAAGCATCGTATAATAAACCTCAAACGATATGTGTGCTTCGATGAGCCCTAATAAAGTTCCACTTTCATATTATTTTGGAACCGATAATTTATACGAGTTGAAATCATTACACTACGAAAATTCGCTTTTAAATTAATTATTAAATTATATTGTCCATAATGACTTCTTTGTTGGTTGAGGAGTCTCAAGCACGACTGTTAAGTATGTGGTATCGGGTACCTACGACTCCGGGGTCTAGCATTCAGTAACAATTGTAATCTGGATTTGTGGCCTGTTGAATACTGTTGATATCTTTACTTAGTCTGGCGTAATGTGAGCATTCTATCGGGTGCCTACACCAACAATAATAATAATATCTAACCTTTACAAACCTTATTATTTCTCTACGAGTATGTCGAGGAGAGTAAAAACTGATGTACTCGTAGTTTTCGTAACAAACTCGTAGTAACAAAGGACTACACGCATAAGTCTTAAAACACACTTACATCGCTTCTTATTGTTACGAACAATTACTAAGACTTACTTTTAAATACTTGGCCACAAGCTACACGACAAAGAAATACGAGTAGTGTGACAGCAACTGTGGTGTATAAAAAATTACTTTACATTACCAGGACACAGGCCTCCTGTGAGAGATGTGGGTTGGAAGTGAATGCCACATGACAAGTCTTCGAATTTTTGGTCCAATGATATATAGTTTCCTCACGATGTTTTGAGAGCAGTGGTGGTGAAATAAATTACACAAAGTAGGAGGCGAGGCACGGACCCACAACCTATAGGGTAAAACTAGGTAATACGCCCTAGTTGACAAAACACCCCATCATTATAGCACTCAACCTTACTGCTTGGAACCAAACGCGAGGGTTGCCGCTGTAAGCGTTCAAAATGGCGCTCAGTCTCAGCCATGTTATACACCACACTCGCGTATGGTTCAAAGCAGTAAGTGTGAATGCTAGAATGACGGGTATTGCCAACGGGTTTTGGGCGACGTTTTGTCAACTCCTTAGTCGAGGCCACTATGACTAAGCCACAATTGCTCTTAGCATATCGTGATAATCTAAATTGAGTCAGCTATCTATGGCAGCTCATATTTTCCTAGATAAGTGTGGATGGATCGGTGTAGCTAAATTAAAATTGCAAATCGCTTGATACAAGTCTTATAGTTCGCTACCGAGGCATAACATCTATAATTTCCGCAGCATCGCTTATTTGTCCTCCTAATGAGTAACACAAACAAAACAGGCTTGAGCAAAAAGTGTGAGTGCCAAAATAAACGTTTGTCCCAAGTTAGACGCATCTGCTTCTGTTGGCTTTTGGGATAAATTTCTTACCTTCGAGTACTATTGAAAGGAATGGCGGTATTGAGGTGATAATGGTGACGAGGAATGATAATAACGTGAGATTATGATTTTTCGAGTCTTCCAACAATCTGGTCTTAATAACATTAATTTTTTGTGACTAAATACCTAATAAAAGTCGCAAGGGATGGTCTTAAAGGTTAAGCCGCGCTTGCCAAGGTTGGTCGGTAGATGGGTGACCAATATTAGTTATCGAGGTTCATCCGTGCCTCAGAAAGCAGCTGTTGGTCCCAGCTATCATTTGAAGGTCTTTGACAGTCATTACTGGTATTCAGACTATTCAGTGCCCAATTTAACAACCAGTCTTATCTAGGGGTATCGAGTTACCCAGTAGCCTAGTGATTGGGTTAGATTGGAAGCTGACTGCCACATAGTTGGGAAAAGGCTAGACAGGATAATGATAATCTCCTCCACCTGCGGAAAAAGAAGCAACATCTTTAATGAGGTTTTGTTAAAGGAAAGCGTCCGCAGGTCCGCATCGTACGTATCAGACGCATCGCATCAAACGGATTAATTAGACTGCGTCCACTGTATCGGCAGCGATCGTATTGCCGACGCGAGTATCAGCAATCGGATTGCCGATTAGACATGTGTAAGTAATGCGAGTGATGCATTACGCGTAATATCACTCGAGCGCGTACTGTAACATCACACATTACTCGATTAAAATAAGCATCACAACATCACATTAAACATTACGCGCGCGGTAGCAGCGCGGCGCAGTAGCTCGCGACATGACTCGCTCGGACTCGCTCGAACCGAGTCCTCCCGATTACTCCCGAACGCATCGCATCGGCAGTGTTCGGTTAATAGCGGCCATACACCATACTGCCTATCGTACAATCGGCATGACGCTGCCGATTTGATCAGTTAGATTTGACCGTGTGTGGGCGTGGAATCCATCAAATTGGCATGATCATGCCGATTTGATCAAATCGATTTGATCAAATCGATTTGATCAAATCGATTTGATCAAATCGGAATGATCAAACTTCAAATCGGCAGCAGTGATACCAACTTAGCAACTTTATAGCTAGATCTAGCTAATATTCGGTAGCTACTTTTTAACCGACGTAAAAAAAAGGAGGAGGTTCTCAATTCGAAACGTTTATTTTTTTGGAACGAAGTTCCTTATGGCGCGTTGCGAAAGGGGGCTAGGCGGAAAAAATTGTCACGACACTTTTTACAGTGGAGTGGAGTGGAAAAAACTGGTTCAAGCGATTTTCGACCTTATTGACATTTAAAATTTAGTTTGTTTTTTCTCACATTCTCGTTAGCTAACATTGCTCCTTCATTAAAATCCGGTGTTTGCATAAATGTCAATAAGGTCGAAAATCGCTTGAAGGTCGGAAAACATTTGCTTAACGATAAGCAAATGTTTTCCGACCTTCACTTGTATTACCAACTGATTCCCACCGGTGGGATAGACCGGTAAAAAAACAAGTCGGTAAAACAGTAGCTAAAAAGTTAAGCCACAACTTTTATAAAATTGTAGCTGTCGGTCACCGAATAATAGCTAGATCTAGCTATAAAGTTGCTAAGCTGGCATCACTGCTGCCGATTTGAAGTTTGATCAAATCGATCGTCATGCCGATTGTACGATAGGCAGTATGGTGTATGGCCGCTATTATAGGTATCGGAAGTCCGGAACTAGGCCCGTGCGATTTCGTATTTCGCCTGGTCAGCTGACTTAGTATGTTATTTAGAGCTCTAATTTTATTGGATAAAGGGTTTATAATATAAACACTTTAAATAATATTTATGGTGGTGTAAAGGAAATATTATTTCCTTGACACCACTACCCGTAACGTTGTACGGTCGTAGGTAAATACTCAAGTTTGTGTAATTTGTATATTTAAATAATATTAATAAAATCACATTATTGCTCATATAATTTCTTTCATGTTATGAATCATCATAATGACACGCGAACAACATCGTATCACTTTGCTATGTTACTATTTCAATATCATGTCCTATTACACTAGAACATTACATTACATTAGAACGCGCGATGGTGTGCTAGACGCATGGCGCTACATCATAACATCACGCGTGATGTTTGAAGTAATGGTGTAATGTAATATTACTCGGCACGAAATGTAATGACATATGACATCACTTCGTGGTGCACTGTTTTGCACATGTCTATTGCCGATGCCTTCATTTGGATTTTTTTGGTGATCGTACGTTCGGAAAGAGTTTGTGAGAAAGGAAGAAAGCGATGAAGAAGTCGTTATTGCTTGTTTATTAGCAGAAGAGGAATGCAAGAAAAAAAAAGAAATGGAAATGGTTCAGTAAGCGTGCGGGGCGCGTCCACTGATCGGTATTCCGGATGACGTCATCAGTACGCATCGCATGTAGGCATTGCCGATGAGCCGTCCGTACGATGCGGATCAGTGGACGCTGTTGTATGAGTTTTAATACGAGGCAAACTAAAATCCGTTACGTACGATACGTGCGATGCGGATCTGTGGACGCTTACCTTTACACTTTATTTGAGGATTTGAAAAACTGATAGGTAGGAACCGACAAAAAGACAATGACAAATCTACAATAAAAATATTTTTTTACAACTATCTGTTCCCCGCTCTAACTCCCGGTGCCCAGTTCTGAGTGGTTATAGCGTGATGTTATAAATGGGCTATTTAACACAAAAAGATTTTTTCAATTAGAACCAGTAGATCTTGAGATCAGCGTGTTCAACCAGCTTTATAATATTAGTATAGATATTACATACGGCGATGCATGAAGCTATAATAATAAATATCCTTAATATTACGGATGGGCATGTCCAGACCCGTTTCTCAATTTATTTCATCACAAAAAAAGAAAACAAAGACCATACCCTGATCGAAAACTCCCATCGAAAGCAATTCACTTTAAAAAAAAAAGGTGAGAACTCATAGTAATATTTGAAGTGACAATCCGCTAGGTCAACACGAAGATAACGTGGACCTACCCGCGTCAAAACCAGGTGTACTGTTGAGTACACAACCACGGTGTAAGTACGCTAATGTACATTGAGTGTGGAATCAAACGAAACAAGACTTTATTTTATAGTTGACTTGCTTATACCCGTGACGTTACCTGCGTTAACGGTAATAAGGTATTTAACTAAAAAAAATAATAAGTCGGTAAGTAATCTAACTGGATTGTAAAGAAAAAATTGACGAATTTTTAAAAGTGTAATTCACACTTTTAAAACTGCCAATACGTCACAAGCATGAACAATTTTTACTTCCTTCTGACGTCACGACCCCCCACTCTCGAATGTTGCTGCGTTATATCTTTGTAAATAGGTGCGTGTTGGGGACCTTATTGAGGACCTTATGAATTGAAACCAGTGGACTGTAAAACTGATTATATATTGGCAATTTACAGGAGAATCCCGGACAAACATGACAAGTGTGAATGCGTGTGAGCTCGTTACCGGTCCCAGTGGGCCGTTGACCCTTGATATATGCGCTCGCGCAGCCATCGCTCGCGTCACCCGATGATTGACGACTACGCCCGAACAGTGCGTCCACACAGACCGAGCAGCTTCGCGAGGCATTGCGTGGCAAATGCCTCGCGAAGCTGCTTGCTCTGTTTGGACGCGCAATTGTTTCTCGACCGAGGCACGAAACAATATACGCGAGCAAAACAAAATCCGACACTGGATGGCTCGGGCGCTCGGTCGATCGCCCGCGGCAGCGCGTTCGCTTTCCTCGGCCGAGACACGTCCACACCAACCGAGCTGCTTGTAAAGTGTGTTGTGTGGACGCATCTAATAAATAATATTTAATTAGGATTCGTTTAGCCAGTCTAACGTGAATTAGGATCAAACATCCATCCATCCAAGCATTTGAATTTTATAATTTCGGTCAGATAATACCTATATTTGGTAAGATTAGTTTTGCCTTGCAATTTTGTGTTCAAGTTGTATACAAAAAGGTAGAGTAAGACCGTATCGCATTTGCCAAAATTCATAATCGGTTGAGTAATTTAGGTTTGGAAATGTAAAACTAAAAACATAAAAAAACACTTAGTACAGTGTCTTCCAAGGCTTCCATGTCCCTAATAAAATGGAACCGATGTTCCCTGCACATCGGTGATAGGTGTTATCTCTTGGATACTGGCCCAACACGACGCCAACACAATGTTATGAGCACATCGTCTGCCAAACATGACACGATAGCCTGGTTCTTACTTCGAAGAACCTTATTTATATTCAAAAATAGTACAGGGAGGTGGCGGGACTAACGAATTACCGTGACCCCGGAACGTAAAGGGCTATTGAAGGACACCGTGGATTTTAGTCAGTACGAGTCTGACAGTCCCTCCCGCTCTGCCCTGGGTTGGACTAATTTGAAGATTTTAACACGATAAAAAAATGTGTGTATCATAGTAAAATGTGATTTATTTCTCGATTCCTGGATTTTTTGGAAGGCACTTGACTATACCATACCAACTTTTTATATTAGGAGTTAAATCCTCTTCCAGGCCATGAGCCCATGAGTTATCATCAAAATGACGGGGCTCAAGAGTATGGAATGTCTACAGGAGTCGCAGGAGTATCTTCAGAGCGGCCTAGAACCCAAAGGCATTTGTAGAAATAGGGTGGGATTTAGTCAGTATGAATTTGTAGTAATTATCTTTTACTGCTTTTAATAAATAAGAGATCAAAATGTCACCAACTTACCTCATAAGAGTCAACGGACTCCATTCTCTGTTATGAACTGACTTTACTTGTTATTTCTCTATAAGGTAACTGTCCCACTGCTGGCGATTGACCGGAAGCAATACAGCCGCAATACAACCCGCACTGGGCCCGCGTGGTGGATTATGGTCCACTCCCTCTCACAGAGAGGAGGCCTGTGTCCCAACAGTGGGAACATTTATAAGCTGATGATGATGATGAATACAGCGCTAGCGTGGTCGGAGATAAATGTTGTGTAGGTATATCTTTAACAGTGAGCAAACATTGAGCAGCAGTAACCACCTAGTGGTGACTGTCCCGAATAAGACAAGCTGCCCTATTATTATATAAATATATTATTATCAGCCTATTGCCGTCCACTGCTGAACGTAAGCCTCCCCCAAAGAGCGCCAACCCTCCCGGTCCTGGGCAGCCCGCATCCATCCGCTGCCAGCCACATTCTTCAAATCATCGACCCATCTTGCCGCAGGGCGTCCTACACTACGTTTGCCTATTCGCGGTCTCCACTCTAGCACCTGTCTGCTCCATCTACCATCGGTCCGTCTACAGACGTGGCCGGCCCACTTCCACTTCAACGTGCTTATACGCGCAATGTTGATTACTTTGGTTCTCTGGCGAATGACTTCGTTCCGAATTCTATCCGTCAGAGAGACTCCGAGCATTGCTCTCTCCATTGCACGCTGAGCAACCTTGAATTTGTGGACCAGGCCTATGGTAAGTGTCCACGTTTCGGCTCCGTAAGTCATTACGGGTAGGACGCACTGGTTATAAACCCTGGTTTTAAGAGATTGTGGAATCGATGATTCGAAGATATGACGCAGCTTCCCGAATGCCGCCCAGCCCAAGCGTATCCTTCTGGTTGTTTCCTTCTCGAAGTTGTGCCGGCCCAGTTGTATAGTTTGGCCTAGATATATGTATTCTTGCACAACCTCGAGGGCAGCACCATTGACGATTACAGGTCTCGGATTGACATGACCATTGAACATGACTTTGGTTTTGTCTAAATTCATTCCGAGACCCACGCGCCTTGGAGAATCGCTTAGGCTGTTCAGCATTACTTCCAGCTCCTGCAGAGATTCCGCCATGATGACAATGTCATCCGCAAATCGGAGGTGCGAGATGTACTGACCGTTGCTGCCCAAGCTGCCCTATTTGTGGAAAAAAGTAGAAAACCTTCAAGTTCGCAGAGGAATCTGGGCCCGCATTTTGTGACTAAATAAATTAGGTTAAGTTAGAAATGTAACCTAAAACGCACGTAAACTGAGCAAGCGGAGCGAGCAGTGGCAGCAGTCGGCGATCAGCTTATTATTATTGTTTTAATTTCTTTTCCCAATAAATATATTTAGTAAGGTAGGGTCTCAAACTTTAAGGCTTTCCATTTGTCCCGCTACTGAAGAGGCTTGGTGGGGCAAAATAGAATAACAAGCGCGATTTATTCGATGGCTAGTCGCTTTTTTACAGCAGTGGGGCAGGTCTCATTCCACATGATGAATTGTCAAAGTTTTCTAACCTGCAACAACTCTGTATGGTAATGTGTTTTTGTATATTTTTCTTAACTTTTTTAATATGTTTGGGAAGCGATGACATGTTGGTGAAAGGATTTTTTTTTTCGTGAACTCTTTTATCTTTGTAGGTACTTGTTTTTTGTTTTGTGTTAAAAGATACGGAATAATTTATTGAGCTGTGGGGGGATGAAATGAAGTGTCTCTTCTTTAGAGTATAGCTTAGTATTTGGCATTTTATAGTTTCTGCTTTTTTTCCAAATGGTGTGAGTTTGTGTATCTGGGGTTTCTATTTTCTATCCTATACAACAACTCTGTAGCGTTATATGTTTAGTTGTTAAACAGCGATCAATAAATTCTTCAAAAAGGTATTTTAGACTTAGTTCTCACGACAAATGAACATAAATTTGAACGGGGACGAGATAAAGTAGGATATGAGTAGCGTTCTGTTGTATCTGCCTACTACCATGAGCCGAGAGTGAGTTTATCTATGTGTTAGTAGAAATCACTCAACAACAAATCCTAATTTCAAGACTTCTTATTTTGGCTAGCTTCTTTTCACGGTGAATTCCATTTCTCGCTCTTCGTGGAGTGGTACTTACTTAGTGGAGCAGACTGGTATAGACTCACCATTTCTTACTTTTACCGTGGTAAAATCGTCAAATGAGTCCTTCCACCCTGGGCGGTACGGGAGGGACTGTCAGACTTGTACTGAGCAAAATCCACGGTGTCCTTCAATAGCCCTTTACGTTCCGGGGCCACTGTTACCTGATGAGGCAGTACCACGACCCTGGCACAGACTCACCCTGGTTTTCAAAATTTCCATTTGCGCTCCATTGCCATGATAATCAAAACAGAATACACGAATACTAATTTAGTTTGAGGATTTAGTTCTTCACGAGGTTTTTTGAAAACTAATGTTGCAATAATATGCAATGGCGATCATCGAATTTAGCCACATCGTGATATTAATGCAACTATCATTTTAATATTCAGATCACATGAATCGATATTGTCAGTAAAACAACTTAAACACTAGTGTTAGTACAATTAATTAATTAACAGCCATGTCAGAATAATAACCCTACTAATTAATGCATTCATTTACACACATACACTTACACACACAGATATACCTCTAGAGGAATTGTGATATTGGGGGTCCGATGGGATCGGAAAGGAGTACACAACCACCATGATTGAACTCCATTTAATAAGTACAACACTAATTTAAAGTAATGCGCATTTCAGGTAAAGTACATAGTTATTTTGAATATCACTATAATAATAATAATATAATAATATTCCACAACTATCACACAACGCCATCTAGTCCCAAGCTAAGCAGAGCTTGTGTTATGGGTACTAGACAACTGATAAACATACTTATATATTTCTAAATACATACATATTATAGATAAATTACACCCAGACACAGAACGGCCGTGGGGCGCCGGCTTAGAATTGCGTTCCCCCAATTCATCCCGTGGGTGTCGTAAGAGGCGACTAAGGGACAAACCGGAGGTCGGGCAGCAGCGTCCTCCGTGTACCTACTGCACATCCTCACTGCGATCGCCAACCCGCCTGCCAAGCGTGGCGATTTAAGGCAAATTACCCCCAATGATTGCAAGCACAGATACCAGGCCCCCAGTCCCCGGCAGCTCCGCTATCCCTGGCGCGGGTAGCGGTCAAGGTAACGGCGGAGGAGGGGGTGCTAAGAATCTCCGGAAGAGATCCGGCTACCCACCCCCACGACGACTGGCCCTGGTAACACACAACATACGCACAATGAGGACTGACGAAAAGATCTGCGAGCTGGAAGAGGAGCTGAGCAAGTTACACTGGGACATTATAGGGCTATGCGAAGTCCGTAGAGAGGGGGAGGACACCGTAACCCTGAAGTCTGGTAACTTGCTCTACTACCGGGAGGGCGACCAACAGTCCCAAGGTGGTGTCGGGTTTCTCGTTCACAAGTCCCTCGTAAACAACTTAATAACCATCGACAGTGTGTCGAGCAGGGTGGTATACCTAATACTCAGAATATCCAAAAGATATTCGCTGAAGGTCATTCAGGTATACGCACCGACCTCGTCACACTCCGATGATGAAGTGGAGACTATGTATGAGGACGTAAGTAGGGCCATACATATTACCAAAACCCACTTCACTGTTGTTATGGGGGACTTTAACGCAAAGTTGGGCAAGAAAAGCGGTGATGAGTTGAGAGTTGGGCAATTTGGGTATGGGCAACGGAACCCTAGGGGACAGAGGCTGGCCGACTTTCTGGAGAAAGAGGAACTCTTCATGATGAACTCTTTCTTCCAGAAGCCACCTCACAGGAAATGGACCTGGTTGAGTCCCGATGGTTTCACGAGAAACGAGATAGACTTCTTCATGACCGACAAGAAACGGATATTCAGTGATGTCTCTGTGATCAACAGGGTAAAAACCGGTAGTGATCACCGAATCGTAAGAGGCTCGCTGAATATCAATGTTAAACTTGAAAGGTCCAGCCTGATGAAGTCTACGCTCCGACCTACTCGGTCCCATATTCAAAACCCCGAAAGCTTTCAACTCGAGCTCTCTAATCGCTTTGCTTGCCTTGAGAACTTAGTTTCAGTGGACGAGATCAACGACGGGCTAGTGGAAACTGTCCGCACGGTAGGCTCTAAGTTTTTTAGACCCTGCCGTAAAGATAGACCTCAGAAATTGACCGAGCAAACCTTAAACCTCATGGCTGAACGACGCTTGCTACAGCTGCAGTCTTCCGATGACGCGAAGTCATATAGGCAGCTCAATAGACGTATATCTAAGTCCTTGCGACACGATCTGCGTCTCTTTAATACGAATCGTGTTAAAGAGACCATACAGCGAAACCAAGGCTCCAAAGTGTTCGCAAAGGACAAGTCTATTGGGCAAAGCCGGATGACAAAGCTGAAACGGGAGGATGGCAGCATAGCGTCGACCAAAGCAGAGGTTTTAGGCGAGATCGAGAGGTTCTATGGACAGTTATACACTTCGTTCGCAAAGCCCGTTGACAGCTTGGTAAGAGATCCAAGAGCCAAGCTGTCCCGACATTATACCGAAGATATCCCGGACATCAGTCTGTACGAGATTAGGATGGCCCTGAAGCAGCTTAAGAACAACAAGGCGCCGGGCGAGGACGGAATCACTTCAGAGCTTCTGAGAGCGGGTGGAACACCGATACTTAAAGTCCTCCAGAAACTCTTTAATTCCGTCCTGTCCGAGGGCAAAACGCCTCAAACGTGGAGCAGGGGTGAGGTGGTGTTGTTCTTCAAAAAAGGTGATAACAGCCTATTGAAGAACTACAGACCCATCACGCTTCTGAGTCATGTTTATAAGCTGTTTTCAAGGGTTATCACGAACCGTCTCGAACACAGACTTGATGACTTCCAGCCTCCCGAACAAGCCGGTTTCCGAAGAGGCTATAGTACCATAGACCACATCCATACGCTGCGGCAAGTTATACAGAAGACCGAAGAGTATAACTTGCCATTATGCTTAGCGTTTGTGGACTATGAGAAAGCCTTCGATTCGGTGGAAACATGGGCGGTACTTGAGTCACTCCAGCGATGCCGTATTGACTATCGGTACATCGAGGTGTTGAAGTGTTTGTATAATAACGCCACCATGTCGGTCCGAGTACAGGAGCAGAGCACGAAGGCGATTCCATTGAGAAGAGGCGTAAGACAGGGGGACGTTATCTCCCCTAAACTGTTTACTGCCGCAATGGAAGACGCCTTCAAACTCCTGGAATGGCAAGGACTTGGCATCAACATCAACGGCGAATACATCACTCACCTTCGGTTTGCCGACGACATCGTAGTCATGGCAAAGTCGATGGAGGAACTCAGCATGATGCTCGATGGCCTCGACCGAGTTTCACAACGGGTGGGCTTGAAAATGAACATGGACAAGACGAAAATTATGTCAAATTCCAATGTTGTGCCCACCCCAGTCTCTGTTGGAAACTCGGTACTCGAAGTTGTTGACTCATATATCTATTTAGGACAAGTAGTCCAATTAGGTAGGTCCAACTTCGAGAAAGAGGTCAACCGCCGAATCCAACTCGGTTGGGCAGCGTTCGGGAAGCTACGCAATGTCTTTTCGTCCGACATACCTCAGTGCCTCAAGACGAAAGTCTTCAATCAATGTGTGTTACCAGTGATGACTTACGGCACCGAAACGTGGTCTTTCACTATCGGCCTCATCTCAAAGCTCAAAGTCGCTCAGCGAGCTATGGAGAGGGCTATGCTCGGTGTTTCTCTACGTGATCGAATCCGAAATGAGGAGATCCGTAGACGAACTAAAGTCACCGATATAGCCCACCGGATTAGCAAGCTGAAGTGGCAATGGGCAGGCCATATTGCTCGCAGAGCAGATGGCCGATGGGGTCGAAAAGTGTTAGAGTGGAGACCGCGGACGAGCAAGCGCAGCGTAGGACGTCCACCAACGAGGTGGACAGACGACCTTGTAAAGGTCGCCGGAAGACGCTGGATGCAGGTCGCTTCCAACCGGTATATGTGGAGATCTAAAGGGGAGGCCTATGTTCAGCAGTGGACGTCCTATGGCTGAGATGATGATGATGACAGAACAAATAGTCGTGCTCATCACACAAACATTTGTCCTGGGTGGGAATCGAACCCACGACCTCCGGCATAGCAGTCAGGGTCACTAACCACTAGACCAACAGGCCTGTCAACTATAAAGTAGTGCATACAATGGGTTAAGTCTACCTAAGGAGCATACATACTAGTTACATACATTTCACCTCGCAGGGCAAAGAGAAAAAAAGAAAATAATCAAACAATTTTTTTTTACTTTATTAAAATTTAGACAACTGACTAGACGACCTCATTAAAGTGGCCGGAAGAAACTGGATAGTCATGGTCTCTAACTATGGGCCTTATTAGTAAGCTCAAGATAGCCCAACGAGCTTGGAGAGGGCTATGCTCTAAGTCTCCCTGCGTGATCGAGTCAGAAATGAGGAGATTCGTAGACAAACCAAAGTTGCCGTCATAGACCAGCGAATTAGCAAGTTGAAGTGGCAGTGGGCCGGCCACATAGCTCGCAGAACGATGGCCGATGGGGCCGTTGATGCCGTAAGGAGGTGCCGTAAGGCCGTGAGGTTCTCGAATGGAGACCAGGCACCGGCTAGCGCAGCGTAGGACGTCCACCTGCAAGGTAGACAGACGATCTGATGAAATTCACAGGATCACGCTGGATGCAATCCGCTTCCAACCGATCCTATTGGAAATCTATGGGGGAGGCCTATGTTCAGCAGTGGACGTCCTACGGCTGATATGATGATGATGATGACTGCTGGGCAAATGTCTTCCACTTCTCCTTCCAAACTTCTCTATTTTTGGGTAATTTCAGGTCATTTTTGATCTGGTGTTATAACAATATATAATTCAGTTGTACACGAGGTTGTCTGCAAACTAATCTTGTCTGAAACGAGCAAATTACACCGTATACTATACATCAAGCGTATAATAAGTCGGTTTGTATTGAGCTGCCTCGCGTTTGGCTTTAAGAGTAGCTTAAACCCAAGTGTTGAAGGCTCATTTGATGCATAATGTTGAGCTAAGCTATTTGAAACTGGCTTAAGCTCCCGTGAAGTTTGATAAATATCCCACGGGACCGTCATATCGAGAGAAAAATCATTGTATGTGTTAATCCAGGTGTAGAAATTTTATCTAGATCAGTTTAGTTGTAAACTGGACATGGTAATACTGAATGTCTCAATAAATCAATCGTATACATCCTGCCTAGCCATTTCCCAAATATGTTTGAGCTGGCTTCCAGTCGAACTGTAAGCAGCTGAATATTAGTATGTACTTTACATGTTTTTAAGCTATTGCATAGCTTTTATCGCGGGCTCTGAGCGCGGCGCGGCACGGCGGCGACCGAATCAAAAATTTCCAAAAACCTAACGAAAATACCTGACACCACGCATCGTCTAACATCGTTTCAGTTCGGGAGACTTCGGAAATACAATTTACTTTTTCTTACTGATTCTAAACGGCCAGCTACAAAAAGAGTTTTCTTTACAGTGCACTACTGTAATATATATAAATAAAAATAAAATGTTATGCAATAGCTTCACCGCGGTAGTCTCCGAGTGCCACATGTATTTTTTTTATCCTTCAATAGCCCTTTACGTTCCAGAGCCACGGTTATCTGATGAGGCAGTCCCGCGACTCCGGCAGGCTTTGGCCTTCTAAGGAATTACCGTTCGATTGCTGACAGCGCTTTGAAACACGACGCACCGTCGACCCGGGCATGGTCCATGATCAGACGGCGAGTCAACTATTATTCACCGTCCGCATGCCCGAGCACTTTACATGGTGCGACTGACTTGAGTAGTTATTGTAGCCTTTGTTCTTTATTAATAAAACAGACAATACATCAGAAAGAGAGCGAGCCAAGTTCGCGCCAGTAGTTTGGGACGTCGACATATTTTAATTATAATATTTTCCACAGGGAGCGCCCGAGTGATTTATAACGCAATTTCCCCATTGTTATTATGAGAATAAAACATAATCTCACCACTTCGTTGTGCTAGTTTAGTATGTTAACTGCTATTGAAGGCCTTAAGCCCGCGATATTAGAGTACACTTTATGAAATATGGCGGCCGTGAATTTAATTTTTTGCGCCATTATACGAATTTTTGAGGTGTTGGATGTTGTCGGTTGCCTGAAAATCTGAGAATCAGTCCTCTCGCTTCATATGAAACATTGGAGCTGATGCTGGAAGCAGATCCCAAGATACTTGAGAAAAGCATAGGTAACCCTCCTCGCACTGTCGCTAGTCGTGTAAAAATAAAGGCAGAACTGACAAAAAAAATCGTTCTAACTGTCACGATGTTTTCTGTCACCATTTTGTGCAGCAGTGGTGTCACTAAATCGAAACTTTTCTTTTTTTTTTTTTTGCTAGAAAATAATGATTATGCTGAAATTAACTCGTCCACCATAAGTTTTAAGGTTAGTTAACAATATTATTTTGTTAAAATCAACAAATTGTTTAAATTTTAAATTAAGCATAAGTTAAGGCAAAATATTGTATACTGCAAAATAATTTCGAAGTACAAAATGACGTTACGGTGACAAAGCCACGATTAAAATGTCACTGAACTTTTTGAATTAAAAAAAAATATCACGTTTGAACCGAACTAAAGACAATTTATGAATTTTGGTTATTTTAAAATTGAATTTCATAGAGCGTGTGTGTAAAATAATAACCGACCATTGATGGAAAATAATGAAGTTATACCCTTACACCTATTGTAATAACAGAGTACATTATTGAATACGTTGAAAAAGGAAATTAAGGCAGCCTCATTGTAAACCTTTTCTTTAGGGTTTGAGTCATCAAAATAGTCCTCCAGCTCAGAGTAAAACGGAAGGGACTGTCAGGCTTGAACAACTTTTGATGGCCCGAGTGACTGAGCGATCGCCAGCTGCGCAGTGTGCCCCGGGTTCGATCCCTGCATGGAAAAAAAATATTTGTAGGTTATACAGATAAGATAAGACTTGTTGACAACATATTTTTTTTAAATATTAAAGTAAATCACTAAGAGCTTTTATAAATTGTGAAAATCATGCATTTAAAAGCACATAAAGTTTAAGCATAAATTATCTTTTTTATTAGTATTCTTCATAAATGACACCTGTGATTTTTAACCGACTTCAAAAAAAGTAGGTTCTCAGTTCGACCTATATGTATGTATGTATGTTTGTCCGCGATTATCTCGCATTTGGCTGAACCGATTTTGATGTGGTTTTCAGGAAAGTGTTCATTACATTCTGGAGAAGGTTTTAGTATATAACACTAACGGATATCCCGTGACCTTGCCCGCGTGGATCCGTTTTTTAACCGACTTCAAAAAAAAGTAGATTCTTGCTTACTAGGATTGTAGATTTTCAAAGACGCCGATTATATGAAGATTTTTGTTGAATTTCTAAACTAAAACTTTTTGAAAAAAAGGGAACCGACTTCAAAACCAAACACAAAAAAACTGTAAAATAACTCAATATTTAAAATAGTGTAATGCAAGTTGCTACACATAAAAAAAAAACACATTGAATACACATTGCTACACATCAAACTAAACAAAACCAGTTTATGGTGGTCTTACTTTGTATGATTTTTCCGCACATTTGACGGTCAGCTGCTAGTGGTTTCGTCTAGCTTGATGTGCAGCCGTGTGTACATCGAAATGAAAATATTACTTTTTTATTATGAAAGTATATTGTAGAAATAAAAAAAGTCTTCTCATTTGAGGTTTGGATTTTAGTACTAAATTAAATAAAATGAAGTTGATATAACAGGTATGGTTGACATTTTCATTACACTAATAAATACAGTTGTAATTGAATTTATCATAAAAAATGAATCTAAAACGACTTCAAACAGAATGGAGTAACATTATTAGACAACCTTAGTTTTAGAAACCACTTAAGGGGGTCATTGTGCTTAGCACACCGTCCCATCAAGGACTGGGGTGTTTACTTTCTAAGTCAGTCAACGAAAACACGGGAACGGATACAGATGTACGAACGTAATAAAAACAATCGATGGGTTGCACTCCGGGAGTGCCGGTAGAAGTGAAAACTTTTTTAGTACTGTGTTATATTTTAAAATAACTGGAGTGGTACAGATATGAAATTAACGAATTTCGTTACATAACTGGAGTGGTACAGATATGAAATTAACGAATTTCATCTTGTTAGTGTCGTACAGGTGTCAAATCACAAATGTTTTCATATGCTCGATAGATGGCGTTGCGCGATTAAAATTAAAGTCTTACGAATTTTCATTCTACGTGGTTCACGCTAAGAACGATAGATGGCGGTTATTTAAGTTACGTCTTACGCTTTTTCGATCAGGGTCACGTGATCCTGGCGCGAGTTTAACATTTTTCCCATTACAAAAAAAAAGTGTACAACGTCGGTATAGAAGCTTTAACTTTAAAAAAATTAGTACAACAAACCGCAGCGCAGGCCGTGAGTCGTGGCGTGGACTCAAGGAGCTTTCTGTCAAATCGCAATTTCATTCATTCTTAATTCGGACTCGTTGTCAAAACGTCTACCACTAAGGCCGAAAACACGGGTTTCGTGCTTATAGATTAGACCCCCAGCCTCGAGTCGATGGCTTGTCGTGTTTCATTCAAGCCTCAAAAAGCTGTTAGCAAACTGATTTCTAGGATCGCGAGACTGTCTCAACACGTTACGCAAAAGACAGAAGTCGTGGAAATTACTGGTTAGTAGTGTTTTGTAACTTCAGGTGCAGCTTTATCAACTTTAACAACAGGAGATGGCCACATTCTCACACGAAAAAGAATGTAACATTCAGATCGAAACATTCAAATACGTAACAAAATTCTTGATCTGTAATAAGAGTCTTATCTACTACGTAAACCGTCGGTTATGACGAAGAACTGGTTTAAATCCTAGATACCAGATATGTTGAAACGTATGTATAAGCAATCAATACTGATACCGTTGAGCTCCTTGACTTATGAAAAATGCTTGCACTGACTGGACAGGTCTACTCAAATCTGTAGTTTATTTCCTTAAAAGACCATTTCAGACACCTGCATGGTCCTCGTACGGCTTGAAACAGTACAATGTCTGTACTTTAAAAGAGACAGTGACCTCTGAGTTTGTTTCAGATGTTTCTTCTCAGAGTATAGTCAGGTTCGTACCTCACTATACTCTGAGAAGAAAGTGGCCGGTGTTTCGTAACACCGGCCACATCTAGCTTTAAAATATTATTTGACGTGTAAAAGTGTTTTTAACAACCAACTTGCATAATAAATATCATTTATAATTATGATAAAATATTTCAAATAAAAGAGTCAACACGTAGGGTGTTAACGTAAATGAAATTAAGTGTCTCTTGAAGGTCAATCACTACTAGTAACTTTTAATAGTAGCCGAAAACCTGCGTCACATTTCGTGTCGAACCTAATGAGAATATTAATTTAAACTCTGAAGCACAGGCTGGTCTTTTTACTTGTTTGCCCTTTCATGAAGAGCTCTTATCATTTAATTGAATTGAGATGAGTCCATCGGCCTGACGTGTACCTACCTTTTAATTTAATATGAAAGCTCACTTTGTACTAACTTTAAACTGTTTTATTAAATTGGGCCTGTTTTTTTTTTTTAACACGCTTGTATTAGCTTCACTTTTAACTATGTGTGTAAGAAAATCATAGAATCTTAATTTGACCCACCTCCCGGTCTTCGATTAGGATGAAATTTTGCACACGCTCTGATTTCTGATGACAATATGACTAGCTAAGAAACGTCATTACAAATCCAATATGGCGGCCTCCCCAAGATGGCGGACTGGCTGTTTAAAATCAACCCCCATGATATGGGTATCAAATGAAAGGGTTTGCTATCAGGAATATGAAAAAAATAGTCACGTGACTTAAATCCAACATGGTGGACATCCAAGATGGTGGATTGGCTATTTGAAATCCACCCCCATGCTATGGGTATTAAATGAAAGGGTTTGTTGAATGGGATACGAAAAAAATTATCGCGTGAATTAAATCCAACATGGCGACCGACCCAAGGTGGTGGATTGGCTATTTGAAATGCAGCCCTATGATTTAGGTATAAAATGACAGGGTTTGCTGAAAATAATGCGAAATGACATTTTCTTACCAAATTCGTAGTTACCTACTGGTCACTGGGCTACTACTCAGTAGTTGCTGATAGAAAAACCCAAAAACTGAGAATCGAATCTAGGACTGTATGCTGTGCTAACATTTCTACTAAAAAAACTTAAAAAAAAATTTAACCGCCTTCAAAAACAACCACAAAAAAGGGTAAAATAACCTACAAAATAACTTTTCTTTCGGAAGTCGGTGGCTTTGTTTTTTTATTTCGTTGTCTTTTATGCCACCGATTTCCGAAAGAAAAGTTATTTTGTAGGTTATTTTACCCTTTTTTGTGGTTGTTTTTGAAGGCGGTTAATTTTTTTCTTAAGTTTTTTATTTTACTCTTTTTAGTTTAAATAATCAACCCAAATTCTTGTCAGATACATCATTTTCTTACATGTGCACTACAATTTGGTAATCCTTAGCACCGGTATTAACATCGCTCATGTACACAATAAGCTAATAAAATTCCCTATCAAAAACTGCTGAACCGATTTTTATGAAACTTGCAGTGTTCCCTAAAGTGAACTATTCCTCGTACAACAAAAAAAGAATTTTGAAAATCGGTCCACAATTGGCGGAGTAATCGCGTAACAAACACTCAAAAAAGTAAAAATCATCAAATCATCCATCAATAAAAATGCTCACAAAATAAAAAGTACTGAACCAAATTGGATGAAATTTTTATGGGACCAAATTGCAAGTATACTGCATCGAACGAAAAAAGAATTACACTAATCGGACCAGAAACCTCGGAGTAATAGATGTACATACATAAAAAAAAAACATACCGACCGAATTAAGAACCTCCTCCTTTTTGAAGTCGGTTAAAAAATAAAGCCTTGTTCTAGGCACTAATTAAAGCTATGCCTACCTTAACAGGTAACCGCATATTGTAGGAAACTCTATAGCATATTTTTGGCCAGTAACTTAAGCTAATCTTCAGCCCTAATATTAACAAACGAAAAGAGAGGTTCCATTATTTTTCTCCAATCACACAGCCACATAACATAAGACCTAGGTCGCACCGGCTATCAGAGAACCATTTTGTCAACCCAAGCCCGGACACGTAATCTAATCTGCGTTCTTCTAATAATCTTCTCTTACTTTGCCCTTCTCATACTTCTGATTTTATTCATTCTTCATTTCACATTCAGTCCATTCTTCTTTGGAATGCGCTTCCTCTCGCTATCAGGACGGCCACCAGTCAATTTGCATTTAAGCGGAAGCTGCGTCGTTATTTTCTACACCATTAGCAGAGTCGTCTCAATCTCCTTTCTTATTTTTATATTATGTATACACCGTGTTCTTCACGTTATCCATAAACTTTAGCAAATACTTCTATGGCTTTTACAAATCAAATCCAACAAAGGAAATAGTACTTAAAAAGGCTTCGTTACAAAGATATTTGTAATTTCATTTAATGAAATTTAATTGAGCTATGCAGTGAGAAAGTATCTTAATTTGAAATCTATCAAATACTATTTGCATTTCATTTGTTTCAGCCCGCCAAATGTTATGAATGACGTTGCCAATTCGGATAAAGAGGCATGCATATCGGGTTATTTACGTCTAGGTATTTAGTTTGTATGAAAATTAACAAAAAATAAAAAATAAGAATTTATTAATGTGTCCATAATGAAAAATGCTTACTTCCGTGGTTTGAACATCTGGTCGAAGTTTATGTATATCGTCCGGAACACGGTGTATATTATATTTATATATTATATATTTAGCTATATATTATAACAAATATATATGTATGTTTATTTAATTTAAATTAATCTTTTTTTTAACTTAATTTATACGTAAATTATCTCATTCTTTTTATGCACCTGCCATGTTATTTCTCCACTACCCTAGGTTGACTGGTAGAGAATGCCTCAGGCATTAAGTCCGCCTATGTACCTTTGGTGTTGCATAAAGTTTTAAATAAATAATCTACAAAGCCAATAAAATGGACTAGCGACGCACACAGGTAAGGTCTGTAACCAGAAAGTGGACGATTGGTACCTAATCTTATTAACATTCGCGTCACGTTCGGTAGCACTCGACACTTTTCGCACTTGCCCGCAATAAGTACACTATTCACTACATTTCTTGGCTCCAAAAATACCATTTTTCTATCCATTGACGACTTTGTTCGCCAGTTCGATAACTAAGCTTATACAGAAACAGCAGTGGTGAAGAAATTTAGCGAAAGTTTGTTCAATAGGCTGTTTGTGTATCGTTTAATCAAACAGCTCACGTTCTACAGATCCGATGGTAGTACATAGTAACTTGTGTATCAACTGTAGTGGCGAGTTTATTAAAAATCTTTAGTGTGTTTATGAATGCATTTACTATGACGTGAAAACTGAAGACTCTTTGCTTTCCTACATTGCTGATTATAAATCTTGGATTTTTGATGACAAAAAGTTTGAAAAACTTTGGTCTTTCTATAAACCTTTTTCCTGTTATACGGGTCCCATTATTAAGAATTCGATAAAAATCGTGACGGATGGACGTTTACATTTCATACCAAACGATGTTTGTTATTTATTTAAAACTTCATGCGACAGAAAAGGTACATCGGCTATATTCACGGATCCATCATAAAATTCGAAGACACGAATCGTTCGTTCGTTGACGATGTTAATTAAAGACCTTCTCATAGAAGTTCACCGAAAACTAAAAACTGAGCAATGTTATTAACTATAACTTCAGAATTAACTGTAGCGCGTCCAAGTTAACATCGACTAACTTAAACCGAAGTTAGTTAGCCCTGGCTTGGTTTGTTATTGTTATTATAACCTAGATTTTAACTGGGAAACCGGTTTTGATAATAATTTAGGTTGATCTGTCTCCTGTTTGCGAAGCAGTAATTAATTACGTTATTCCTAACCCTTTGCTATTCTTTATTATAACACGCCTATATTAGCTTCACTTGTAAATGTATGTAAGCAAAATCTTGGAATCTTAATTTGACCCACTTCCCGGTCTTCGATTAGGATGAAATTTTGCACACGCTCTGAGTTCTGATGGCAATACATGACTAGCTAAAAAAAGTCATTACAAATCAAATATGGCGGCCTCGACAAGATGGCGGACTGGCTGTTTGAAATCCACCCCCATTATATGCGTATCAAATGAAAGGGTTTGCTGTCAGGAATACGAAAAAAATAGTCATGTGACTTAAATTTAATATGGCGGACATCCAAGATGGCGGACTGGCTGTTTGAAATCCATCCCCATGATACGGGTATCAAATGAAAGGGTTTGCTGTCAGGAAAACGAAAAAATAGTCACGTGACTTAAATCTAATATGGCGGACGTCCAAGATGGCGGACAGGCTATTTGAAAAGCACCCCCATGACATAAGTATCAAATGAAATGGTTTGCTGTTAGGAATACGAAAAAAATAATCACGTAAATTAAATCCAATATGGTGGACATCCAAGCTGGCGGACCGCCTGTTTGCCTGCCATGATATGGGTATCAAATGGAAGGTTTTGCTGTCAGGAATATAAAAAAAAATAGTCACGTGAATTAAATGCAATATGGCGGACGTCCAAGATGTCGGACATGCTATTTGAAATGCACCTCCATGTTATGGGTATCAAACATGGTATCAAATGAAAGGGTTTGCTGTCAGGAATACGGAAAAATAGTCACGTGACTTAAATCCAACATGGCGGACATGCAAGATGGCGGATTGGCTATTTGAAATGCACCCCCATGATATGGGTACTAAACGAAAGGGTTTGCTGAATGGGATACGAAAAAAAAATCACGTGACCTAAATCCATCTGGGCGGCTGTCCTCAGGTAGCGGATAAGTAGTAGGTAAATTAAGTTTATAATAAGAAGACTAAAAAGAATAATTTTTAGTGCGTGCTAAAAGCGTGGTTTTTAGTTTTTTAAACTATTAAAGAATTATTATGTACGATGGATTTGCTCTTGACCTTAGTCTAGGTCAGGGGTGATAAAGACAAGGTCGACGATGGAGCGAGCTTCCCCAGAAGAAGCCTGTTGACTCTAACTTTGAAGAGATAAGTAGTCACTGCTGTTTATTCTGGCTTTGAAGAGTTGCAGGGGTTTGTGATTACACTGGAGAGATTAGCTGAAATTATAAATGTTAGTCATGTGCTTCGATGCTTCGTTTGTATAATTGCCACAAGGGCTACCTTAGTAATCATGCCCTGTGTTCAATTCCTGGGACTGCAAAGTTTTCATAGATTTTTATGGTCACCTATATCCATTGACCAGTCTAAGCAAACGCTTTTTTACCGTATGTACATAGCCACAAGCTTCTAGCATCCAATAATAGTATTAAAAATTGAAAAATTGGATTCTAACTTTAAAAATTCCAATAGAAAAATATTTAGACATTTAATTCAATTTCCTGACCGCCCGCCACCGTCGACTGCGCTCGCAAGAGAGCAATTTATCAATAGAAAGGTGCGAACTTCTAGACGTGTATCTATTTGTAATAACTTTAAAGAAAATTCTAGAACATTTTTAAGCTAGTTATGTTTTATCTGGCTAGTTAAAAATGGAAGAGGCAAAGATATAGACATGTCGTGTACTTACATTAGAAAGATTTCTTACGTGTGTATTTATTATTACTTGTGTAGATGATTATGTGTAAAAGATAATAATTTGTCTTACTAGAAAAAAGTTAAACATCTGTTGAACACTTGTCTAAAAACAATTTCAACTGCAAAATGGCATTTAACGTTGATTTAAGGGTCTTTTAAGGGTCATTATTTGCAGTTACCCTTCTTTAGACAAGTGTTCAACAGATGTTCAACTTTCTGTTGTAAGACGGTATTAGTTGGTATTAGTACACATTAGATCTTAACAGGCGACGTTATTCTCAAGTCGCATTAACCTTTGAGGAACAAGTGTGAAAGCTCTAAAATATGGGGTGTGTCAATTCGTAAAATCGATTTGAATGTTTGTTTTTTATAGAATGTTTCAATTCCAACACCCATTTCATAGAAAAGCATCAATGTCCGCATTTTCTCCGCCTTTTGATTCTATTTATCCAGTCTGTGCATTCTTTCAAAATCCGTGATTAATTTTACAAATGAACCAAGTTGTTTCGTAAAAATAAGCTGGCTACATTGTTACCCCATCTGTTCGAATACTTCACCAATCAATGCTGCAAAGTGTAATCCTATCTCATATGCAACAACTCCTTTCCACATCACAATATGCAAACAGTGTTGCCATAAATCCTGCCACATCTTCCAACATTGTAACATTCTCTAAATACAAGTTTTATGAGCATATTAACCGAAATTCAACACGTAAATCCTCTTACAAGTGAAATTCAACGGCTTGTGGATGCAATTTTGCAAAAATGCAGTGTGCCTTGTGCCTCGCCTCGCCATATACTTATGCCTCGCCTTGTCACGGCTGAGAAAAGAGTCGAGGCGTTATGGAAATTTTAAAATTTACCCTTTCAGTGACGGTTTTAAGTTGATTTTGTTGTGCCTTTATCTCACGCTCGGTGAACTTTTTGTAGTAGCGTTTTGTCATGTAAATTGATGTCTGTTGTGGTTTTTAAGGAATTTTTTTTACTTCTTTCACATGAAGTTTTGACCGACGTACTCCGTGGCATTCCATCACTCACCGGTATTACTTTTCAGTTTTTCTTTTTACCTACACTAAAAATATCAATGATAATAATGTATAAATCCTATCGTCTGTTTAAATCTAGGCAATATTATAATTGATTGTTATTTAAATCAAGTCAGAACAGCTGAATAAACAGGTATTGGTTAAAGCCTTACGGCTTTATTACAAAACGTGGTTTAACTTAGACCAAGCTTTAAATCAAAAATCAATTATTGAATTTCGAACTTTATTCCAACTGCTATAAAATTCTAAAATGCACATTGACAACTTAGACCGGGATCTAAACTCTGTTTTTGTATTAATAACTTTACGAGAGTAGAAATAAAGTTCGAAATTCAAAAAATCATTTTTTATTTAAAGCTTGGTCTAAGTTAAACCATGTTTTGTAATAAAGCCGTTAGAGATTATTTTGAGAGCCTCATCATCATCATCATCAGCCGGAAAACGTCCACTGCTGAACATAGGCCTCCCCCTTAGACCGCCACGCCGAACGACAATTCGCCACTTGCATCCATCGGTTGCCCGCGACCCTCACGATGTCGTCGGTCCACCTAGTGGGAGGCCTACCTACGCTGCGTCTTCCGGTCCGTGGTCGCCACTCGAGAACTTTTCTTCCCCATCGTTTGTCAGTTCTACGAGCGATGTGGCCTGCCCATTGCCACTTCAACTTGCAAATTTTATGAGCTATGTCGGTGACTTTGGTTCTTCGCCGAATATCCATGTTCCGGATTTTATCCCGCAAAGAAACTCCGAGCATAGCTCTTTCCATCGCTCGTTGAGTGACTCTTAGTCTCTCTAAAAGGCCAGCAGTTAGAGACCACGTTTCAGAGCCATATGTCATCACTTTTGAGAGCCTATTTTGTAATATTTCGTGCAGTACCGTTTATCCCAGAATTACTTTATGTTGATATTATAATTTTCGAGAACACGCGGGCGAAGCCACTAGCAACCGCTAGTCATATTAAAATTAGATGTTCCCCACGGTCTCACCCGATGCTTGGCTTCTGTGGTTCATAGCGTGATGCCGCTAAAGCCTTCCTCGATAAATTGACTATGCAACAATAAAATATTTATTCAATTCGAAAAATTAGTTCCTGGGATTAGGGATTTCAACCAAACAAACTCTTCAAGTTTATAATATTAGATAGATAGAGGAAAGAAAAGAAGAATCTAAAGGTGTCAGTCACTTTCAGGTTAATAACGGCTAATATGCACCTTTAAGACATGCGAAGAGAACGCGAAGCGAATGCGATCCGAATCCTGTCGTATAGAAAAGCGAAAACAGTCCGATACTCTATGTGACAGGCTTCAAACAATTCCGTACATTACAAACAAAAACTCTTCGCTTCGCGTTCGCTTCGCCTGTCTGTTTGACAATAGCTTTAGTTTTCATTGTGCTCGCTTAAACTATGTCCAAACCTTAAAGTGCTGCAGTTATTTCTGAGAATAAACTCAAAGGTTTTAAGGTTTCACACGCCCTTTATACTTGACTGCGGGTAGGACTGCAACGAAGAGGCCACAGTGAGAGCGGATAGCGATATAGTCGATAATTTAATCTATAATATGTATGTATTTAGAAATATATAAGTATGTTTATCAGTTGTGCTATTTTAGTACCCATAACACAAGCTCTGCTTAGCTTGGGACTAGATGGCGTTGTGTGAAAGATGTGGAATATTATATTATTATTATTATATTATATTATGAGTTGCAAGTCGTGGATTAGAATCTAAACAGACTACTTTGTGAAATTTATTTCGTCACCAATGCTCTTAAAGGTGAAGGAAAACATCTCGTGAGGATACGGGCATGTCCTAGAACTAAAAACATTTATAGGCTGATGATGACGACAATTAAATATAAACAAGACCTTATTAAGAATTTAATACTTTTTTTTTTTTTTTTGCGTCGTAAAATCATCAAATGAGTCCTCCCACCCCGGGCTGGGCGGGAGGGACTGTCAGACTTGTACTGACTAAAATCCACGGTGTCCTTCAATAGCCCTTTATGTTCCGGGGTCACGGTAATGGTATAAGTCCCGCGACCCCGGCAGGCTTTGGCCCTCTAGAGAGGGGGCCCCGTCATTATGTAGAATTTAATACTTTGTGAAAGTGTAGTATCAAAAACATTGAAAAATACGGGGTCACGGTAATGAGATAAGTCCCGCGACCCTGGCAGGCTTTGGCTCTCTAGAGAGGGGGCCCCGTCATTATGCTGACGCTCTTTGAGGCGCGCGTGGAACACAACGCGCCGTCCTTCCTACCTTCTATACACTTCACAAAGAATTTAATATCATCAGATCATCTTCAACATGACGGTGATCGCTACCAGTGGCGACTAACAGCTAACGAGGTTCTTTTAATATCAAATAAAAAATAACCCAGTATCAGCATGACAAACAATCCTTCAACCAAATCAAACCTTATCCTAAACTCAACAGCTCTTAAATCAATCCGATAAAAGGAAAAATGACATGAACCTAATAACGGTTTCCTTTAATACCTTATCGAAGGCGTCGCGTTTAATCTGGACAGCTGTAAGAGGTTGGACCCGTGTCAAAATACAGCAGTACTCTAGGGACGAGGATATTAGGAGGACTTGTCAAGATTGGCAAGATGGACTCGTGATGGTAAGGTCTCGAGTGGACCATTTGTCTTTTTGTCGAAAGAGATACTTGAAATCCAGGGGTGTATAGGAATTAATCTATTAAATTCTCTATTTTTTCTTATTCTAATTAAGTAATAAATATTTTAAAAACTAAGAATGTAAAGACAAAAGAAATGTATTAAAAAAAAGAACAACTAAAATTTAAATTGGTTTTTTTTTAATCTTTTCAAAATATGTTTAAAAGACAATTAAACCCGTTTTAATAACACTGACCCGTGACACTGAAATTAATGGCCTTTTGAGCGCCTAGTTTTGCCAAGAAAACAAATGTATTGACCTATTCTTGAAAAGTCTTTTTTAAGTAAACACAAGCTCATTTTCTGCATAACATTTGTGTTATAGGCTAGAAGTAGAACATAAACAAACTCCTTAGTTCTTAAAACTTCATCAACATTTTCTAGGAAACGCATTTCGTTTATAACTCGCTCAAATTAAAGTTAAGGCCAACTGTACAATGTCAATCTTTATTTTTATTCTCCAATTTTTTTCTTCAGTACAAAACGTCTCACTAAGTCGAAATAACAAAACTTTACGAAAGCCAACAATTGTACTATCTACAAAATAATCTGTATAACGTTGAAAATGTACCAGTCTCTTTTCACCCGATTTCCTTAAGGGGCCCAGAAAAAGGGGCTATTTAAATTTTCCCCCCAGAAAAGGGAAATGTCTGGAAGAATTCTTTAATTAAAGACGTTTTCACGCTTGACGATTTTTCTCCTTTGAACCTAAATCCCTTTTAGTCCATTGAGCCTACACTTGGATTGGCAGAGCTTAAATTCATTATTGTGAGTTACTACTTTGTTTTACGGTTGAATAGCGATACTTTCTTATTACTCGTATTATTACCTAAATATACTAACAAGTCAATAACTAATCAGCTAATTAGCCTACCAGATATTAACTTTGCTTCTCCCTTTTCAACATATTAACAGTGTTCAAAGGCATGACTATTAATAATGACACCTTGAATTTCATGACTGGATTACATATATTGTGGGTTTATTTATAATTACATACATTTGGGTGACTTACTGCTAACAATTGCTAACTTATAGGGAATTTAAGTGTTAATCAGATCCCAAGTTAAGCAGCAGATAAAACAGCTTTTTTACGTGGTAAAATCGTCAAATGAGAACCCTGGGCCGGATGGGAGGGATTGTCAGACTTGTAGTGACTAAAATCCACGGTATCTTTCAATAGCCCTTTACATTCCGGGATCACGGTAATACGTTAGTCCTAATCTTCAGAAATAAATCACTGTACTCCTACAGAACCAACATTTCTCAATATAAGCCGAACTGCAAAGAACAGCACTAGTTCTATGCAAACAATGCGTTTCAGCATTCTTTAGAGAGCGCCCATATTATGCTAAACGTTGACGTTTTTATATTTATTTATGTTAAAACGTTGTTCATGCATTTTTATAGGAATCCACTAACGTTTAAGAGGGTTAGCGTGGAACCGCTTTTTAAACAGCATTATGTGTTCAGGATTGTTCTTAGTAAATCCTATCCTACTTCCTACCAATATTATAAGCGTGAAAGTTTATTTGGATGGACGGAATTATGTTTGTTAGGTACTCTTTCACGCAAAGATCGCTGAACGGATTTGGATACAGTTTAGAACATAAATAGTTTTTAACCTGGATTAACATATAGGATAGTTTTCAACCCGATTTTATCTTCCCGTGGGATAACTTTAGAGTTGAAGTGGGTGAAACCGCTATAATATAAAAATCTATTCAGATTTGACGATCCAATGGCTAATTTCCTAGTTATGTCTTTTCCTGGAATTAAAATTTAGTTATTTGAATGTAAAGGTTTAAAGGAGAAACCCAAACTCCATAGAAACTTGGGCCTGACGTTACAGAGCTGGAATTTTGCCATAAATTAGAGCACTTGGGAAGATTTCACGCGCCCAATTTTCACGTCTCTCAGCAATGGCCAAATTGGTAAAATCAGACAATGTTTACGTATGTTAGGTTATTTTTTTGCCCTACATTAGGAATTTCTCCTGTGTTGTGGATGTGTTTACAAACATTTAAACTCACATATGCAAACGCCCAGACCCGGAACACCTACATGTAGTTAATACAAATATTTGTTTCGTGCGGGAATCGAACCCGCTACATGCTGCACGCCAATCGCTCAGCCACCATGATATTTAAATTAAAAATATGTTTTTTGAGGCTGTTTTCTACGTCAATATGGAATGCACATGCGCCGAGCTGTAGTGCTTGCATCATGATGAGGTTCCCTACTTACATAAAAAGCGGTGAATTCAGATTATTATTCCTGAAAACCTCAGCTGAAGGCCCACTTACATCACTAATGGCTTGCATTTTTAATATTGTATTTACTACTAGGGGATTTGATGCTATCTCAAATTACAGTAAACTGTGATTGCAACGATAGGTTTATTAAAATAAAAAACTGTATTATTGAGGTAAGGTTTTATTAATCACCTTCTTCATTAGGATTATCATAATATAATAATATAGGAATTGTGCAGGAAGTAATTGACTACCCTGGTGCCGTGCCCAATCAAGATATCATAATATGCTCATGGTGTGGGCACAGTACCCAACCGTTCTTTTGCCAACGATACAGATGCAGTAATATTGGATTATAGCATCCCTTCCGCTTAAAGAACTGTCAACTAATATATAAACATAATACATCTTACTACTAATAATATGTCTGGATTTTATTCTCCCTCTTAACATCCAGGTTGAGTCTGATGTTGACAGCTCTTGCTGTAGGTCACCGATCACTTCTCTACATACTTTTATGTATGGAAGGAATGCCCTGAGTATTTTGCTCATTGACAGTTGATGAAGTTGCACCAGATGTTGAAGGGCCTGATTGAAAATGCCAGGATGCTCAATTTGTTTGCACCCAACAAGAGTGACAGACAACACTTGAAGCTCCCATCTGAAAATAATTTATTATCATTTAATGATGCCTTTACACCGGAGATGTGGTATTCTTTATTGCCCACTTTGAAAAAGACCGATCTAAAGAAATCCTGCAAATGAGCTTAACCGTTATCACACTGTCTCTCTATTTCACTTAAATGTTTTAGCATCGAAAATTCCATTTTTTATTGCTCTTGTTATCAAAACGAAACTAAAAAATGACATATATAAACCGTGAATTACACTAATATACTAACCGTGCGTGATAAGATCCATTCTCTTATAACTTTGTGTATTCTGCATTCTTGAACTGTACCACTCTTAAGTTGATGGCAGCGAACTCTTCTCAGAAGAGAACGTCCACAGTGAATACACACTCGCTGGTGTCCTATAGGCGTCTGTTTACTCTCTTCTGGTCTATTTCCATCAAGCATTGGCATGATTCAAGCAAACTTGACCCGATAAAGTCATTTTCATTTACCTGAAGCAAACATTCATCATTTGACTATTAGTTCTAGCACTAGCATTTAGCAATAAGCATCTGAGTGGCGCATTTAGGCAGGTTCAGTGCAGATTGGTGTTATTACATGTTTACAAAAATGTTACGTTATAGAAATATCGCATACTAACCGATTGAGGCGCGACCCATTCCTGTACAATTGAAAGAATCACTTCATCTTCCAATCTTCGCCTTCCTATTGTGTTGCAGCAATCCGTTGCTATTCCACAATTAATGCACAAGCTCATGATACCGTATCATCCAATCGTCAGAAGAGCAATATCCAGATCCGGTCTTCTAGCAAAGGTCAGCAGAAATGGCAGGCTACGGTGTCCAATATGCAAGCGAGGGTTAGTCAGAAGGCAATCAGTTTCGGAGTCCAGTATTCGAGCAGAGGTTTAATATTGTAATAAATCTCGAGAATTCGAAAAACACATTCACTTGATCTTTCAATATAGTATAATGTACACTGACTTGAGCAAACAAACATAAGAAAAACGAATAACAATAATTATGATGACAATTGACGACAGGCGTTGACATTGACATTTGCCGTTTACTAGTGCAATCCGTGTGCAATTCGCGTTGCAATCGATTTTGTCGATTATTTATTTCCTTTAATAATTTTTAAATCGTGCTTACGTTAAAAAATAATTAGATTCCAGAATTTTTTATTTGACAATGATTTCAATATCTAAAAAGCAATTATACTAAAATAATGGAGTACTATTCAACTATAATTTGTAATTATTGATATCCGCTAAATCGATTACATTCTTAGGGTACGCTCTATTGTTTAAAGGCAGTGTTTTCGAAGTAAGTGACATTAAATGAAATAAGTGCTGTAACGGTTTACAAAGGTTGTTTAAAACAAAAAAAATAGAAATGTACTTTTTTTAGACTTGGCCATTGTAATTGAGGCTAAGATTTAAATGGGTTAATTAAGCAAAACAGTAGATTTTTTTGGTACATATTTCATTCGTGTAACGGCTAGGCCCAGAAATGGGTTTCTCCTTTCGAAGACTGTCAAAATCCGAAGGGGCAACGCTGACCAAATTTCAGTGGCAACCCGAAACGATACAATTGGGTTCTATGAATACTAGGTACCCTTAATTTTCTCATATTACAAAAAAAAGCAAAATGGGTTAATTGTGGGGATTATTACGGAGAAAGAAACTTTTGTCACCACCTTCTCATCTCATCGTATTCTCATTTTTAGCTTGTTTGGGTGTTTAAATTTTTGTTAGCACGCCCACGATACATGAGAACTCATAGGAAAATTCATGGGCAAAGACAAAAACAAACAATAAAAAATCTACACTAAATAGGGTTGCTAAAGTGCCTATTGATGAAAGGAGGTAAAATAAAATTTATCCCTTAAAAAGTAATATCACAATAACATTTTCAGTAGATCACACACGAAGTGCAGTTTGATAATAATGTAACTGAAAAGATAAGTAAGTAGTGTATGTCCATCATCACCAGCCTATAAATGTTCCCACTGCTGGGACACAGACCTCCTCTCAGTGAGAGGGAGTGGGCCATAATACACCACGCGGGCCCAGTGTGGATTAGTGGATGACACATTTCTTCGAATTTTTGGACATGCCGGCAAAAATAACAATGCAAAAATTATGGTTAGAAAAATGTTCGTGGGATGAACCGGTTTCTAATGACACTCAAGAACGTTGGTTGTCGTTCGTTACTACGTTACCGTGTTTGAATAATTTAAATGTACCACGGCATGCGTTTAACTTTAACTATAAATTAATTGAGTTGCACATTTTTACAGATGCATCCGAATGTGCCTATGGGGCATGCGTGTATGTTCGTTGTCTAAATAATGATGGTACAACGACCATTCACCTTTTAACTTCCAAGAATAAGGTCGCTCCCATTAAACATACAACCATACCCCGCCTTGAACTATGTGGGGCCCTATTGGGAGCAAGACTGTGTGCAAAGGTAGTTGCCTCATTAACTATTAAAATAAATAAATTATATTATTGGTGTGATTCTACGATAGTTCTCTGTTGGTTATCTACATCACCAAATAAATTAAAACCATTTGTCCGCAACCGTGTCAGTGAGATACAAGAAAGTACCGGGGATAATTCATGGAGATACGTGTCGTCTAAAGAGAACCCGGCGGACTTAGTATCTCGCGGGCTGAGGGCCGATCAAATCGGCACCTGTTCACTGTGGTGGTCGGGCCCTGAGTTTTTACATTTTGGTGAAGACCGTTGACCTAAAATGCCAAATATAGGTTCAAATTCCAACATACCTGAAATTAAAGTTCATTTATTAGATAACTATCAATCAACTCAATCAGTAATCAGTCGTTTGATTAGTAATAAATCAAACATAAACAAATTAAAACGTATTATTGCTTATATACTTAGGTTCATTTTTAATTTAAAAAATCCTAATGACAAGTTGTGTGGTCATTTATCATGTGATGAATTACAGGAATCATTTACGGTTATGCTACGTATTAGTCAAATGGAAATGTTTCCTGACGAATACAAAACACTTAGTTTAAAAAAGCCGTTATCTAGGAAAAATAGACTTGTGTCATTATCTCCTTTTTTAGATGATCGGGGTGTAATTCGTGTAGGTGGCAGATTAGATAACGCTAACTACAGTTACGACATTAAACATCCGATACTGCTAGATAGTAAACATCACATTACAAAAATATTATTTCGTTGTGAACATATTAAACTTATGCACGCAGGGCCACAACTTCTTTTATCACACATTCGTCAAACTTACTGGCCTTTAGGAGGCAGAAATCTATCTAAAGTTATATTCAGAGAATGTGTCAAATGTTTCAGATTTAGAACTCAAGCGGTGCAACCAGTCATGGGTCAGCTACCATGCACGAGGACACAGCTTGAATTTCCATTTTATAATTGTAGTGTCGACTACGCCGGACCAATGCTTATAGCTGACCGTAAAGGTAGAGGTACCAGACTCATTAAGTCTTATATCTGTGTGTTTGTCTGCTTGGCAGTAAAGGCTGTCCATCTGGAGCTTGTGACGGATCTCACCAAAGACGCTTATCTGGCCGCATTAAAAAGATTCGTTGCTCGTCGGGGTAAACCACACAGTATTCTCTCTGATAATGGCACGGCGTTTGTGGGAGTATTTAATGAGCTTGCACAATTCTTATCTAATTCAAATTTAGAGACCGATCTTGCACAAGATGGTATAAAGTTTAGCTTTACTCCACCTTACAGTCCACACTTCAATGGAATAACAGAGGCCGCTGTCAAATCTACTAAAAAACATTTGAAAACTATTGTTCATTCTTCTCATTTAACATATGAAGAAATGAACACATACTTAGTCCAAATTGAGGCTATATTAAATTCCCGTCCCCTGGTTGCTCTTTCTTCGTCACCTGACGACTTTACCGCTCTCACTCCTTCTCACTTCTTAATTGGACGACCGCTAATATCCGTTTCTCAGCCACAGGTACACTCCATCAACATCACGCGATTGAATCGCTACAAAAGAATCGAGCATCTCCGACAGCACTTTTGGAACCGATTCAGTTATGAATATGTTGTCATGTTGCAGCAGAGAACCAGATGGCATGCGTCCACAGGCGAACTTAAATTAAATCAATTAGTTCTGATCAGAGAGAAGACGCTACCACCACTACAATGGCGAATGGGCCGTATCATCAAGGTGTTTCCCGGTCCTGATGGCATCACAAGGGTGGCAGAGATCAAAACCAAGAAGGGCAACATTACAAGGGCGTTCAACAACATATGTCCTTTACCTGTTGAAGACAATGTTTCAACCCGGGCAGGATGTTCGGAAACGTCTGGAACCGAACGATGACGTCGACGGAGGCGGCACCGACGGCAGGCGTCAGCGGGGGCACGGCGCGGCGCGGGGGTCGACTATATAACACGCAACCGCGGCCCGGAGCGCACTCACTCGAACAACCCACTCGATCAATTTAAAACACTGTACGCGTCGCGCACCGTCTAAATCTCTTGTTAATACTTTATATTGTAATAAACCAGTATTTTCAAAATCAGCGTCGTCATAATTGATACAGCCCACATAATCTCCTCTACAAAATTGGTGGCTACATGCCGGTTTTCTTTCACCGTTTTGAGAGCAGTGGTGATGAAATAAATAACACGATGTAAAAGCAAGGTATGTTAATTCCATGCGAATCATGCAATAACTCAAAAGTGCCAGTGAGCATAATAAACCGTCGGTTCCAGTTGTCATACAATACCTATGTAGCTCTAATCCCGGGTAGGCAGAAACCGGAAAGTTTTGACAGCCCGGTTTAAACTTAGGACATCCATATTGTCCAGCAACTCGGTTGCGGATGTCATACGAGAATTAGGTAGCGTGGTAGACCCAAAATAATGGAGTAACCTGACCTCTCATTAAGAGCCCATACTACTTCAAATGGCTTAGCAGAATCCTGTGATACGTCGAAAATACTGCAGCATTAATTTTGAAATAAATATATGGTAAAGTTGAGGATTAATGTTAGGTCTTATGTTTGGCGAAAACACGTTTCCATAAAATTTTCTCGATAGAAAAAAATCCCAAAGTTACCTCTAAATTGAACAATAAACCGCTGGCAATCATATAATACTTAAAATTAGATCATGAAACTTTTTATACTAACTGAACTAACTATAAAGCAGGTCTGTTTTTTATTTTTTTGAATTTTCTTTTTTTTCGCCGTAAAATAAATAGATTTGCGTGTAGACAGCTATAAGAAAGAGCAAGCAATAGTGCGTGGTTCGTGCAAGTGCGAGCGAGTAAGATTATATTGAGGTACTATACAGCCTTAACATCAGAAAACATACTGTGCGAGTCAATGATGGACGTACAGACGGACAGCTTGTTATAGTTTTGCGTTTCAAGACAATTTACTTCAGTAGTAAAAAAATACCCGGTCACCAGTTAGGGTGTCATTACCAAACCACTAATTAACATAAAGTGCGTCTCACATAACTAAACCGAGCTACATAAAGACGTTTAACGAATAACGATTTTGATAGTGTTAGTAGTGTGAATTATTTGCCTGCAACAACTGGAGTATAAGCCAGTGACGAAAACCCCGGAAAACGGATGGTCCAAGGCTTAAAAGTTTTGGTCGAAATTTAGTTATGAATGGACACTACTAAAAATGTACGAGTTCTCGATTTTATGTCAAAGCTGAAACACTTCATCCTTTATGTCCAATATTTTCCAATTTCAAAGTATACACTGCTCTTTCGAATAATTTGATTTAAGCCTCCTGCAGACACAACCGATTAATCGCGCTGCGACAACGAGCCAAGCTAATTTCCACTCTAAAAATACTGCGAATGGACCGCGACATGTCGCCCCGCGCGATTAATCGCGTGTGTCTGCAGGAGGCTTTATTTCATAGTCAAAGCTGGATTCAAAATCGTTTCAATCCTCCTTGTGTCCAAACTCAGAAAGCGTTTAAATCTCAAGACACCAATACTTCCAAACCCTTTGAGTGCAAATCCGATCGAGTTCGTAAAGCAGCTGTTGCTATTGTGCGCCAAAACGACTGACTTGCAACGTTTGATGCTCTGCTATGCACTTTCTTGTAGACGAATTGGATTTTGAGTTGCACCGTTTTACTGAAAGTTACTCTTACCCAGGTTTAATGTAAATTTGTTTCTTTTCTTTTTACAAATCGCCAAAATGGACTTATTGGGTAAATAGAGAACTTTGAATTAATCTACACTGACATTATAAAGAGGAGAGATTTGTACTTGTAACTGTTGTTTGTAGGTTTGTGATGAATGAACTTGAAACCTTGTGCCGGTTTCAAAAAAAAAAAAAATATTATATATATGTATACTGGCCAGCGGTTTCACCCGCTACAACTTGAAAATCATCCCGTGAGAATACAAAATCGGGGTAAAAACCATCTTATGTGTCGTTTTCACCCTTTTTCACCCCCTTAGAGGAGGATTTTCGCAAAAACCCATCTTATTGCTTCCCAACATGGTAGACTGCTAATCCTAAAATAAACTGTATGTGTACTGAATTTGGTCGCGGGACTCACGAATTACCGTAACCCCGGAACATAAAGGACTATTGAAGGACACCGTGGATTTTAGTCAGTACGAGTCTGACAGTCCCTCCCGCCCTGCCTTGGGTGGGAGGACTCTTTTGATTATTTTACCACGCTAAAAAAAAAAGAAGTAAGATAGGCTACATTATCATAACCACCTGTCCGAAGCCGGGACGGGCCGCTAGTATGATATATATTTACAATTACTTAATATTACCTAAATTGAAACATCTTGTTGCCATACTATAATAATTCAACGTAAAAATCCTATTTGAGAGTCTCGACTCATCCCCACTTTTTCTATTCTCCCGTTTTACCGTAAAGAAAAAAATATATATAAAGACGATATTATATTTTGATCTTTTAATTGACTCAAAATTATTGGTATCAATTTCTTGTAGAAAATTTTGTCGTCAAATTCAGAATTCCAAGAACTATTGTCTAGATTTTTCGGACGTAATAGAAATAGTTTCGTGGAAACCACCCTCAGCAAACTGATTTAGGTTACCTGTCACTGTACTGATGGATGTGTAACTGTATTGGATAGTTTACAGAATTACATTTTCTTTAGTTGTGACAGTTTTGTCAAAAATAATATAATAATAATAATATTCCACAACTATCACACAACGCATTCGCCATCTAGTCCCAAGCTGAGCAGAGCTTGTGTTATGGGTACTAGACAACTGATAAATATACTTATATATTTTTAAATACATAAATATTATAGACAAATTACACCCAGACACAGAACAAATGATCGTGCTCATCACACAAACATTTGTCCTGGGTGGGAATCGAACCCACGACCTCCGGCATAGCACTCAGGGTCACTAACCACTAGACCAACAGGCCTGTCAAAAAAAAAAACGATGACGATTAATGGCGATTCGATTCTCACAAAACAATTATTGGTGAACCGCATCGGTCGGATCGGCATCCCAAAATAGTACGCAGAAAGCTATATAACAATTTCATAACAATTTTTTTTTGTTTCGTACTTTTTAGAGCTTGATTTTTCAATAGTGGTGTTTTAGTTTTGAACTTATTTTTCCCTCTCGTCTTTTAGTTTATTTTTACGTGGTAAATCTTCAAATGAGTCTCCTACACAAGGCAGGACAGGATTGTTTGTCAGACTTGTACTGACTAAAAGCCACGGAGTCCATCAATAGCCCTTTACGTTCCAGGGGCACGGTAAACCGATGGACCGCGATCTTACCACCATCGTGAGGTCAAGTAATAAAATCCACTAGTGGAAATCGTCAGCACATCAACTGATCCTGCAGTTTTCGGTACAGGGTAACCAATAACCATTCCAGGAATTTTCTGCCTCATTTTCCATTCAATGCCTCTCAACTATCCCAACTATTACAATAAGTACTTCTCCCTTCAACAGAAAAGTCCATAAGAATCGCACAATCAAGCATCAAATAAATATTTCAGTTATTAGAAACACAAACCATTCAACAGTAAACTTACCTCCAAATGAGATAGCGAACAAATTGCAAGGACCTCATTAATTTGACACGTCTTAACATTTATTTACGTTTCTTACACGCTATTCAGTTCTGTCTTTAAACTTGCAAAGATGAAGAAAATTAAATTGACGTCACCTAGAGGGTTGTCTCAACGCGAAACATTTCGCCATGTAACCGCGACCGAACAAATAGCTGCCTACCACTTCTTTGTGCTACTTCTGGAAGTCGTCTCGAACTCGTTTTGCGAAACCTAATGATAGGCTCAAACAACTTCCCGGGTTGACGTGCTTCGTGTTCCACGAGGGTCTCAAAGAGCTGTCAGCAATATGACGGGGCTCCCCTTATGATGTTACCTTGGATTTTAGTCTGTACAAGTCTGACAGTCCCTCCCGTCCTGCCCTGGGTGGGAGGACTCATTTGATGATTTTACCTCGTAAAAGAAAAGGTGGAGTAACTCCTTTTCTTTTCGCATAACGTTTGTTCAAGATGCAGCGTATTGCTCACGAGATAGATTCAAGACAGTTACATTATACTCTTGTTCCTAATGATTTAAGGTTCATTTTCAAAAATGACAAACGGTTTTCTTTAGATATAGCCGGGTGGAAGTTACAACGCACCGAAGGCAGAGCACCAACCAAGTAATCAGATGTAATCGAGAAGGTTGATGCAGACAACAGAAAATAATTTATATAAGATCGCATTCCTCAGCATTGCGAGATAGAAGCTCGAAGAACAAAATTCAAGAAGTAGCATAAACTGCCTGCTGCTGTCGTGAGACTGTCTAAACAGGTATCGGCCCTGACTAACGAGTTGTAGGTTTTGGGTTCGAACCCAGCTTGGTGCATTTCCTTGTGCAATTTATATCATCACCATTGTTCTAAAAAAAGTGAAGGAAAACATCGTGAGGAAACCGGCATGTCCTAGAACCATACAATTCGAAGAAACGTGACTTCTACCTACCGGCACTGGGCCCGTCGTGGTGGATAATAGCCCACTCCCTCTCACAGAGAGGAGGCCTGTGTCCCAACAGTGGGAACATTATAGGCTGATGATGATGACGAACTTTAAGTAGACTTTTTAGATGTGCCAAATAATTAAAAAAAATATTCTCACATAAGTTCCTGTGGTAGGGCTTCCACCGCTGTATAATTCAATGCAGTTTGTTTCAATGAGACTCAGACTGAGCCACTGAGTAACTTGTGCACCCACTGGTTTATTAGCCTTTAGATGTACACCACTAGCTTTTTATTCTGATGCTTTTAGTGTACTATTTTGTTCAGTGCTCAATTATAAAGTTTAGTCATTAGTACAAATTAGTTTTAATCGTAAACGTCATACAATGTAAAGCTATTGATAACATGATTGTTTCCTTTAAATTCGGTACCGAATTTCGGGATTTCATGAAAACCACACATGTTGCCAAAAATGGCAATATCAGAATGCTGGCCGAGAATAGAAAGCGAACGCAAAAATTTCTTTCTATTAGATTTCCGTGAAATTTCTGAACAATTTGAAACATTGGTTGCTTGCTCCATATCAAATTATGAAGTAATTAACCACATCTCCAATAATACAACTTGAATAACCAGGTCTGCTGTTCTCAGCAAGTTGCACTGATTAAATTTATTTGCCTTTTGATGCCGACGAGAAGTTTTCTATTCAGACGTATCTCTTGGAGTTTTGTCAAGTTATTGTGGCTAAGTTCTGGCCTAGATTTTCTTTTGTTTGTAGTATTTGTCATTGTTATGTAGGGAATGGTGCCAGAAGTGGTATGTTATATTATAATAGTGATTACATAATTATTATTACGTTCATTTTTCTTATTTTTGACTAAAGACTATAATAATCCACTAAAAAGGGATGAAAATCGGGGGACTGTCTTATGCGACCTTCAAAAATTGCTAATTTAATCAGCCTATTTTGAGTACTTGACTTTTGTTTTTATTTTGAAATACCAAGACATTTGCTGGCTCTTATCATATTTTGTTTTTGCTCCAAACACTCAGCAATACCGCAGAGTATTGTTGAAATTAAACTGAATCCCGGGACTGTATTAAAAAGGCACCTTAGCCCTTGGAACGCTATAGGCAACTGATTCAAAAGGGCTTTTAGTCAGTTTTTTCGAGTTAGAAAATCATCCAATGCCTTGAGTTGAGCGGAATTGACTGTAATGTTTTCATAATTTCTTCATTAGTTTATAGCAGTGTGTCGCTTTGACATTTCCATCATAAATTTCCATCATCATTTTCCTTAGAACGTCACTCCGGTAAGGTCCTTCGTCGGATATACAACGTCAAGCCTTCTCTAAACAGACATAAACCTCAGATTTTACTGGACAATGTCAACCAGAGGCATAAAACATAATTTACACAAATCGTTTTTTGAATAACAGCCCCTAAACATAAAAAGAAAAACATTTACTTCTGAAGGTCATCCTTAATAAAATTCCCCATTTTATGGCAACACAAGACCAGAAAAGGTTGTTTATAAGGGATGAAACATGTTTACAATAACCAATATAGGGTTGCCCTAAAGAAATTTTGCAAACATTCTTATTATTAGTTACAAACAGTCCTAGATTGAATTTCAGAACACTTTGTCGGCTTCAAAGATATTCCACCGCTGAAGGACTGATAAGACAAGGTTCTCATGTGGTCAGAGGCTTCATACACAGAAATTTCAACCTTAATTTTATTATGTTAGGATGCACTTTGCTGCGAAATTGGTAAGACATAAACGTTGATAGTATACCACATTTATTTTACAGTAACATTGTTAATTTTTACGCGACTTTCAGCTCTATTGTTTTGAGATAGGGTTCAATTATGGTTTTTGGAGGAGAAAGGCTTAAGTTTGTTAGGTTGGATGGTGTCTCGTTACACTAATGGAAGAGTTAGGTTAGGTGTCAGAATACCACCGTTTGATAGAAGTTATATTTTAGGAAACAAATTAATGTCAATAGTATTAAGATGTCTTCTGTTATATTTGATTTCATTTCAGTATAAATAATCGTTATAGGTATTTGTAGAAATACCAATTTTCTATTATCTTTTTCGAGATTAATCAATTTTATGACTATTTTAAGTTAGTCAACACTCCAATCAAAACACAAATGTTTTTATTTTGTTCTTTTTGTTTAATTTTTTTTTTGTTCAATCTTATTTTTGTGTGATCCTAATTTTTCCTTTTAAGGTATATTTTTTTATATCTTATTATTTAGGTGTGTTATGGCAAAGTAACGACACATTATTGCTCCCCTGAAAACGAATAATTTTGTAGATAGCTTTTTCTTCTATGGTGAAAATAATCTACTTGCGCCATATTTAAATGAAAATAAACAAAATTAAAAACCTTATCATTTGGAAATATACATAGGTATTTTAAAAAGCACTATATTTGAAATTTTAATATTTTATCATTCATTCCAAAATGGGTTGTCATACATAGATGAATGTAAAATAAATGATCGTGATTTTCATGAAAATTACATTTTGTTAAAGTTTTCAATTGACTCATGGCAAATATTTGTAAAATATTTGTAGAATTGTTGAGAGCAGTGTGGAGGCCCAGTGGTATCGGCCTCGACTTACGAGTTGTAGGTCTTGGGTTCGAACCCCGCCAGGCGGATTACTTTGTGTAATTTATTTCAACACCACTGCTCTAAAACGGTGAAGGAAAACATCGTGAGGAAACCGGCATGTTCTAGAACCAAAAATTCGAAGACATGTGACATCTACCAATCCGCACTGGGCCCGCGTGGTAGATTACAGCTCATTCCCTCACACAGAGAGGAGGCCTGTGTCCCAGCAGTGGGAACATTTTATAGACTGATGATGGTGATGATGATGAAATATTTGTAAAGTTTTGTATTTGTCTTTTTGCAAACTTAAATAAATTTGTTTCTATAGATCAATCAATATTGACAAAGATAATACGCTTCAAAATTCGGGAGTGGGAGCTTGTGACGTCATAACGCCTGTAAAATTATACCGACCGAGTGACGATTTGTGATTTTTAGAAGTGTTGCATCTTTGTCAATTATGGTTTATGTAAGAAAATAAAGAAAACAGATCAAATTATTATTATTATTATAAGCCCGTGTCTTCCCACTGCAGGGCAAAGGCCTCCCTTCCCTCCTTCCACAAATCAAATATTTTTTTAAATATAATAATCTGTTTTTCTGACTAATATTTTTTTAAGGAAAATAGCAGCTAGCTCTAGCATAATATTGTACAAAGTTCTTTGACCCCTTATCAACATCCTCGGGGTCAAAAATAAAATTTTAGCCTGTGCCTATAATGTTGTCGAATAAAACAGGCAAAATTACATGAAGGCAGAAATACCGTAGCTACTAGCTATGTACCAAAGCGAGTGAACAAATGTCTAGACAATTCAAACATTTCTGTTTATCTAGCTAGAATTTTCATTTCTAGTCCAAGGTTACGCAAATTCCGCAGTTCTTAACTTTAATTAAGAGATATATTTTTTCAACGAACATATTGCTTCATAACTTGACTCGTACGTAATTTCTATATTCTGTTAATGGTCTATTTAAACGCAAAAAAAATATATCGCCGCAAAATTTATTTTTTGCTTCTCAGTTCGATGTTTCGTCGGTTTAATTTTTTGTTGAAAATGCTTTATTTACAAATAAAATAAAAAAAAAAACCACGACAATATTCAAAAAAGAATTTTTTAATCCCAGTAACAGTACTACCCTAAAAACCAAAATGAGAAAAGTTTTCCGACATCAAATTCTCATACTGTAATTATTTCGAAAGGACAAAGCTACAAATACGCTTTTAAATAATATATATTAAATTAAAACGGTATAACTGCCACTGCTAGGCTATTTCTCATCAAAACTATGTGACACATTATTATGACAATTGTGAGGTATTAAATAGATGGAGTAACAAAAGCAGATACGCTAAAGGTGCTGATAAACATGAGCAATCATTTGTAATAGGACATTTCGACATTTCCATTACAGAAAAACAAACAAGAGCATTTTAGCGAGCATTCTAACAAACGTTCTGGCGACCTTTTTGCCGAGCCGACTGTAAAGGCTGACATTATTTTTATAAACAAGTGATATGTTTTTTTTTTCTCTAACCTAATCAGTAAAATGATAAAAGAAACAACCAACCACAATGAAGTAAGTAAAAAGCTAGTCAGACAATGATGATTTAATTTTCTTCTTTGTCTGAAATCATTTTCCACCTCCGTATTTTCTGTGTAGAATGTAATAACGTCTAGACTCTAAGATCTATGGCTGAAAGTTTCAGGCATAATTTTCACAACATTCTCACATATAATTCTAAAACAAACACAGTTTAGTCTTTCGTACGTCGACGTGAGACGTTGCTGTTCGAAATATTCGTAGCTTACGCCACGTTACGTTTTATGCTGTGATAAAATCTAAAAGATTTCCTAGTATAAATACGGTAGAGCATACGGTGCAGGACCGCCCCAGTTGGGCAGAACACCGCCGTGTCCTCACGTCGGCGATAGGCGGAGACCTCTCGCGCCCGGCATTGGTCGAGGCCATGCTGCGGTGCGAGACGGAGTGGGAAGCGGTCGCCTCCTTCTGCGAAGCAGTCATGCTCACGAAGGAGGAGGCGGGCCGCGTGAGGGAGAGGACAGCGTCATCCTTCCGTCCCAGCCGCAGGCGACCACGGCGACGGACGTCGGTAGACGATCTCCGGCCACCGTAGGCGCGGGCGTACGGGCGGCGAGTAATGAGCGACTCGCTGTCCGACCATGGACCATGCCCGGATCGACGGCGCGTTGTGTTCCACGCGCGCCTCAAAGAGTGTCAGCATAATGACGGGGCGAGGGCCAAAGCCTACCGGTGTCGCGGGACTTATCGATTTACCGTGATCCTGGAACGTCAAGGGCTATTGAAGGACACCGTGGATTTTAGTCAGTACGAGTCTGACAGTCCCTCCTGCTCTGCCCTGGGTGGGAGGACTTATTATTTTGATGATTTTACCATAATAAAAAAAAGAAAAGTAAAACAGAAGGTTGGGTTAGGCCAAAATTGGTGACAGCGAGGTGTAGTCGACAAGATGGCAAGGGACAAACTGCATGGATTCCGCCAGAACTGAACTTTAACCAGTTGATTTTTACAAAAAGATTCCGATGTTACTCGCTCTCCAAATTCCTTTGATTCGCGTGATGACGTCATACCCGTCACGTAACGTAACCTAAACATACCCAGCTTTAATAATTTACAGTCGGTCCGCAGTTACCTTTATAATGTTGGTTTGTTCAGTAACAACATATTTTATTGTTGTTTTTCAAATAAACAAGAACTGTGTTCAACGCTTGTGGGTTTTGACTAAACATTTTGTTTCTGTATTGCGCTAATTATACTCGTATTCGTGTTCATGTTTGAAAGATTGTGTTTGTTTTTGGAGGTTAAAATTGTTTGTGGAGTGATTAAACATTTAATTATGATGAAACATCAAATATCAGTCAAGGTTATGTTATCCATTTGATTGCCCGAATGTAAATATGACTTTCCAAATCTGGAGTTATTATGCATTAAATTAACTGTTTGCGTTTTTGTGTTACGTTGTTCTTTAACTACACGATACAGGTTGTTAATATCGATAATAGATAAATATTTTTTAATTCACGTAATGATAAATTATGCATGCCAAATCTGAAGCAGTGGTGGCCCAGTGGTATCGGTCCCAACTTACGAGTTGTATAGGTCGTGGGTTCGAACCCCGCTAGGCGCATTACTTTGTGTAATTTATTTCATCACCACTGCTCTCAAAACGGTGAAGGAAAACATCGTGAGGAAACCGGAACCAAAAATTCGAAGACATGTGACATCTACCAACCCGCACTGGGCCCAAGTGGTGGATTATGGCCCACTCCCTCTCACAGAGAGGAGGCCTGTGTCCCAGTAGTGTGAACATTATAGGCTGATGATGATGCCAAATCTTCAAAAAATGGAAGCCTGCAGCAACCATGACGTCTTAAAGAGTGAGTAGTTAGGTGGTGGAAAAGAGACAGAGCCGCGCCGTCTAGCGCCATCTCGACAGACCTTGACAGGCCTGTTGGTCTAGTGGTTAGTGACCCTGACTGCTATGCTGGAGGTCGTGGGTTCGATTCCTACCCAGGACAAATGTTTGTGTGATGAGCACGATCATTTGTTCTGTGTCTGGGTGTAATTTATCTATAATATGTATGTATTTAGAAATAATTATATAAGTATGTTTATCAGTTGTCTAGTACCCATAACACAAGCTCTGCTTAGCTTGGGACTAGATGGCGTTGTGTGATAGTTGTGGAATATTATTATTATTATTATCTCGTTCCCTGAGTTGAACTACTCACGCCTTAAGACGTCATCGATGTCACCGTTGAAGACTCCATAAATGGATGTAGTGATGACCTGGACGTCTCCCGAGGGCTGGCTATGGAGGTAGATGGGAAGAGTTTGTTCCTGGAAGGAATTGGTTATTGTGAATAAATAAAAGGAAATCTCAGAAAAAGGTGTACCACAAGGGCTAGTTTGAGACGGCGTGGAGAAAGAGTTGCAATTTGAGTGGAGAGCGTGGGAATCGAGTTACTGGGGAGGTTTTTGCAACGCAGTGGTAAAAGGTATATAGAATAAAAAATCTTGTGTTTTGTCAAGTCGTAAAATCGTTGCAAAGCATGGCTAGATTTATGAATCTAAAGTGATTTATTGACTCTCAGGCCTCTGCCTCGAATCTTGCGGGCAGCGGGGCGGCGGCGGTGGCGGCGCGGGAGCGGCAGGATCTTATGCGTAAAATCAAATGGTAGTGGTAGAAAGATTCGAGGCAGAGGCCTCATTCTGGTGATGGTCGAGCCGCGGCAGAAGGCAGATAGGTAGAACAAATAATGAAAAAAAAAAACGAATAAAATATAACTAAATAATCAAATTTGTTTCAAATTCTAAAGTCAATCAAATATAAACTACTTTACAAATTCATAAAGAAAAGAATCTTGGAAATGAACAAAACGAAATAAAAGAAAAATGTGAAAAAGTTATTTCGAAATTATAATTCGCAAAATGCTCTTGTGATCACGCCAAAAAATGTCAAAGTCAAGTTTTTCAATAAAAAAGTTAATACTGTAAAGGAAAGTTTGGGGTTGACCTAATATAAAAGTTTTATTTTATATTTTTTTCATTATTATACCTAGTTTAAAATAATTATTGGAGTGGTATATTTTGATAGAATTACATTATATAACAAGCTGTTGCCAGCGGCTACGCCCGCTAGAAATTGAAAATAAGTTTAAACGAACAGAAAATCGGGATAAAAACTCTCCTTATCTCATCTTATGTGTTAATCCGGTTTAGTAGCTTTTGAGTGAAAGAGTAACAAACTACCATGCGTCTAAACAAACTTTCGAATTTAAGATAGTAGCAAAATAGTAAGAAGTAAGATGAATTCTCTATAAAAGATTCTCTATATTCTATAAATCTTCTAGCTGGTTATAGCCACCGTCCCTATCCTGATCTTCGCGTAGGTACTGTTCAGCCATCCATATTCATAATCAAAAACCACGTACTCCACACATTCCTACTCGTACGTTTATTTTAATTCAGTTCCATAAAATACAAAATGTAAAACATGTGCAGTCTGTAGGGTAGTCTTTAAAACGCAGTACGTTTATGACACTGTATTTTATAACGTTTACGTTTCTAAACAATTACTCTAAAATTGCACCGCTTTGAAGCTAGGGTTGACACTGTTTGGTTTCGTGTTTTTGATTTATTTCACCCGTTTTTTTTATGAATAATTATGATATTTCAGAGAATTATGAATTATTGTGATAACTATGACAGTGTTTACATCTAGAATGTAATAAAATTATGTTATTTATTAATGCAAGTAATTTTAGGAAAAAAAAAACACTTTTACGGTCGTCTGTTTTCAAACTATATGAGGCTAGTGTAGTAGGTAGGTACTACGAGAACAAATAGACGAAACAAACTCAAATGTCTCTATCTCTTTTAAATTATAGACATTGTATTGGTCAAGTCATGCGAGGATCATGAAGGTTAGTCTTTGTGATGGTCTTTTGAAGAAAGTACCACACAGGCTTGAGTGCAAGTGTTTGTCAGTTATCGTGTAGTCAGCCTTACGAAGACGTCCTAATAAAGGTCGCCGGAAGACGCTGGATGCAGGTCGCTTCCAACCGGTATATGTGGAGATCTAAAGGAGAGGCCTATGTTCAGCAGTGGACGTCCTATGGCTGAGATGATGATGATGATGATGAATTCAGCTGATTTTCATTGCTGACCAAACAGAATTGAAAATCATCGGTTGTAGAACTGAAAAATTGAGAACAGTAGAAAAAAATCTAAAGTTGCGACCGTAGGTAGGGTAGGCAGAAACACTAGATGCACTCACAACATCGAAGGTGTTGCGGGAAACTGATGGGTGCAAGTGGTGGTTCGTCGTTCAGCATGGTGGTCTAAGGCCTTTGTTAAGTAGTGGATGTCTTCCGGCTGATGTTGATGATGAATCCTATTTCACTTCTATACAAAAATCTAATAAAAATATTTGGTGACAGCCCTGGAAATCAATTTGAGCATGAAATATGTAGTGTTCATATTTAGTGTGAGACAAAATAATGCACTTTTGGGGTACTACGCCCGGGAATGTAGCGCGCTGTGATAATAATATTGAGGTTTAAATCTCGGGTGAACAGCAGAGTTTAAAGTGCTCCTGTATTTTGGATTTTATTATGGCAGGTTCTGCTTAAAGTTTATCAAAGATTCTTTTCTTGTTCACGTTATCACAAAATAACGGTTACTATTATTTATACAAAACGGAATAATCGATCCAAGTCTTAATTTTTTTCATTTTGTAACATTTACAGCTCAACGAATGCTACCTGCTAATGCTGAGCCCTTGTCACGAGTTTTCACTACATATTTTACTTTACATCGTCTTTTCAATATTTACAGCGTTTTTTGTATTGAAAAATGAAACTGCGCCTCTGGTGTGCGAAGAAGAAACTAATTTTTTCCTTGAAAGTCAATTGAAAATGTCAAAGTTCCAGTTTACTTTACGTCACAATAATTGAAAACTCATGATAGGGCTTTACCTTTGGTTCTATAAGTGAAATAGGCAGTAAATATAAGTCACTGGTTTTCCCTTGCAATAAATATCATTGGTTGCCGACTCCAACATAGCTAAAATATTGATGGCAGATGCTAATTAAGAAATGCATTTTTATTTACAATTCAGAAGAAGCAGAAGAAGACCTATGCTGGAGCGAGGTCATTCGGAGGGTACTGAAACTCCTGCGCAAAGACGGAACACGGCAGGAATTTTGACGCCGGACTGAGACAGGATTGTGGTCGTGAGCTATGCAGCCCCTGGTGAGAGTTACCTCCATGAGTACACACACAAAAGGTGGACCGCATCGCGGGCATACGGAAGGTGAGTTATGGGTAGCTCGCTGTCCAATCATGGACCATGCTCGGGTCGGCGGTGGCGCCTCAAAGAGCTGTCAGCAATCTGACGAGGCCTCCTTTAGAGGGCCAAAGCCTGTCTCATCAGGTTACCAAAACCCTGAAACGTAAAGGGCTATTGAAGGACCACCGTAGATTTTAGTCACTACAAGTCTGACAGTCCTTCCCGTCCCGCCCAGGGTAGGAAGACCACGAAAGAAAAAAACAAAAAAAATACATGTGGCACTCGGAGACTGCCGCGGTGAAGCTATTGCATAACATTTTTTTTATTTTCAAAAGAATAAAATCGCCTACCGCGTATATTTAACGAGAATATAATTAATTAAAATGTTTGTTTTATAAGTAGGTTTCATTGTGAAAACTCCTTTTGTAGCTGGCCGTTTAGAATCAGTAAGAAAAAGTAAATTGTTTTTATGACGGATATTTTTATGATTGCCGATGTCTCCCGAACTGAAACGATGTTAGACGATGCATGTTGTCAGGTATTTTCCTTAGGTTTTTTCGTTAGGTTTTTGTAATTTTTTTGATTCGGCCGCGCCGCGCTCAGAGCCCGCGATAAAAGCTATGCAATAGCTTAATGAGGGTGGACCGCAAGGTGGTGTAATGCACCACAAGTAGGTATCCTTTTAAATTGCTTTTTTGGTTACACATTCTTGTTTATTCTCTTGTCTTAATCCTGGTGGTAAACCTGCCAGCATAACAACTATTACACGCAATACAATAAATTGTGTGCACCTCTATTAGTGCGCTGCCCACAGCCTCCCGAGGGACCCGTTACTCCAGATTACGGGATTATATCAAAGAGATGCACAGCTTACACAGTGATTAAGATGTTCCCAGGGATGGTTTCCAAGTGGCTATCTGTTAAGACGGACGGTTATATTAGTTTTGAAGATTACATTATTATTATGTAAATTAAGTCCGCACCAATAGTCAGATGTACATTGTGAGCGCAGAAGTTTAAAAGTAAATAATTTATTTAACTTAGGTGCGGGCATGCTGACACCGAGTAATCCAGATGACTCACTATCAGAACATGGACCTCGCCTGGGTAAAGGCACATTGTTTTCCATACGCGCCTCAGAATTCTCAGCAATCTGACGTGGTCCCTCTTAGAAGGCCAAAGCCTGCCGGGGTAACCGTGACACCGGAATGTAAAGGGCTTTTGAAGGATCACCGAGGATTTTAGTCAGTACGAATCTGACAGTACCTCTTGTCCCGCCCTGAGCGGGATGCATTTGATGATTTCACCACGTAAATAAAAGGCAAATAAGCAATGTAGCCGTGCTATATGTAAGAATGAGTGGGCTTTAATGCACCATACGAATCTAGAGCTGCCAAATGCCACATAATATTTTATTATCTTCGATTTATTTTTCGTACATCTTGGACACGTGACAGTTTTACCGTGGCAGCGAAGTAGTGTTTTGTAGTAGTCAATGATTTTCACAAAGTCACCTGGTTAAAGGCACAAACTACCATAATATGAGTCGATACCACTGACATACTATAACTTGACTGACTTTGACTTAACTTTGACTTTGTTGGAAAATGATCACAATGAGTTTTCAGGCCGTGGATGGACCAGAAGGGACTGTGAGACAGACGTGAATGACTAAACCAACCTGTTTTTTCAGTGCCCTTTTAAGAAGTATATCAGTAACGCCATGTACATTAGTTTCAAAAGCAGTAACAGTAACCTGTAAATATTCACGGTAACAGCGACATATCCAGCCATTACTCGTGGTCTGTGGGACCCCTGGGGGTGTTTGTGTAAAAATTGTGTTCCATTCTCGAGAGCTACCATTTAATACCTAATGACTGACATATGTGCAATTGTACAGAGTAATTTAGACAATATTGTGATACTTTTGTTGACCTAAATTACTTTTATTTTCTGGAACTTAAAGGGCAGTTATACGTACTAATAGGTAGTACGAACTCAAAGGTTTGGTTAGTTCGCATTTGACGGTCCACTAGACTCGATTCAAGTAAAAGTAGGAGGAGTCATTTCATTCTTTCTTCTTCTTTCTTTAAACAAAACGTTGTTATTTCTTTCTGTTTCGTGGGGGTAGTTCACAAACATAGAAACTCACTTACACAAACACCGAGACCGGTGAACATTTGCATGGTCTATACGAGACAATATAAGTGTTTTATGTTACCCCGTTTTAACATTACGAAAGGGGCAACATCTCTATAGGTCCAACGAAATTTTAGTTACACTTTGTAATAGGTCTTTGTCACTTCAAAACGAAGACCTTTAAACTATTTCCAGTAACATGTTATAAAGATTTCCACGAATCTAACCTCGTTTTAGAACACGTTCAATCTGTACAAGAGTTTTAGCACTAATAAAAGCCTTACACGATATTTAGATATTAAATTTATTTATGCAGTAGAACCGCAAAAAAATCCGTCTAAATATCCTAAGGCTGCTTTTATGAAGAAGTATGTTTAAGCACAGGCAAGTCGGTACAGATCGATGCAGGTAAAATGCTTGCTTAGAGAAACCGATATATCTGCCAAGTCTCATGCTTTGTCCTCACGGAGGCGATAGGCGGAGACCTCTCGCGCCCGGCATTGGTCGAGGCCATGCTGCGGGGCAAGACGAAGTGGGAAGCGGTCACCTCCTTCTGCGAAGCAGTTATGCTCGCGAAGGAGGAGGCGGGCCGTGAGAGAGAGAAGACAGCGTCCTCCCTCCGTCCCAGCCGCAGTGGTAGACGCCCACGACGTCGGACGTCGCAAGACGATCTCCGGCCACCGTAGGCGCGGGCATGCGGGCGGCAAGTAATGGGCAACTCGCCGCCCGACCATGGACCATGCCCGGGTCGACGAAGCGTTGTGTTGGGCCATGCCCTGGGCGGGAGGACTCATTTGATGATTTTACCACGCAAAAAAAAAAGTCTCATCCTTTGTATCTTTCTGTGCCAGCGCATCAGATACCTTAGCTTTTTTTAAACAAAAAAAAAAAACGTTGCCCCACACTAGGAATCACTCCTATATCATGGGTCTCATGGTCAAAATCCGGAACAAATATTTGTTCCGAGCGGGACTTTTTATTTGTTTTATGATAGTCAAGATTCTGAAAGATATATTTTGCTCGTACCGACCAGTCTGTACCGACAACCCGTTTCTATACGAAAACACCCTTACCGTGTTACCGATACAGAAAATATATGTATATACGGCCATAAACCATTTTACGAGCACCTCGATCAAACATGGGTAGCCGGCGATCCCTTAGAAATCATTTAGGAATCTCTTCATCACCAAAACATCCTCGGCTGCCTACTGAGCTACTTTTTATGAGGTAAACTGGTTACGACTGACGTGAACTGAATATTTAATGTTTGTTCCTGGGATTGAGATAAAGAAATCTTTTCCTGGCGGTTGACTTTAAGAATTGTAAAATTGGATTGAACGCTGTTTTAGACGAAGAAATTTGTTTGATGAGATTCTTAACTTAGTTTTATGATTGTTAATCTGTACTAATATGTTATAAAGCTGAAGAGTTTGTTTGACAGCGCTAATCTCGAGAACTACTGGTTCGAATTCAAAAAATATTTTCGTGTTGGATAGTCCATTTATCGAGGAAGGCTTTAAGCTATTTAACATCACGCTGCTACCAAAAAGAGCCGTGCAGCGGGGCTGAAAGCCTGGGAAACAGCTAGTTTAATGTATAGTGTATAGAGTTTTCACGTTTGTAACTATGTGTTCCTCTTTTCTTTCTCTGTCCTTTCTTTCTAAACGCTAACTTTAATGATAATTTACGCTCTTATATTAATATTGTCAATTTAAATCCAAATTCCGTTGATTTATTTTTGACGGTTGCATCGATTGGTCAAATTGGCTTCAAATCGGTCGTTGATTGGTTTCAAACAAAGATTCAGCCGAAGATAGCAACCAAGATTAATTTCTAGCGTAAACAGATAAAATTCGTTCTTTCGTACACTAGGGGCACTTTTTCATTTTACATACATTTACATCGTACATACTTCAGTGCGTCAACTACGAAGTACGGTTAAATATGTAAAATTCGTGCTAGTGCCTTAGATTATAAGATTCTGGGGCTTGCCGGTCTCATCACGATATCTTCCTTCATAGTTTTGAGAACATAGATTATGAAACGAATTGCAAAAAGCTCAGTTTACGATAACAATAACTGCAACGACATTCAGAACAGCAATAAAAACGGCTCCTGAAAATCCCATTGAATTTCGCGGCACTCCACATAAAGTATCTGGCAGAAACACCATTATGGTGATTAAATCAAAAATCGATGGGCACATAAAAGTATACGAGGTGTGCGCCGGGATGTCGGATGTCGGATGTCTGATGACGTCACCTTGGGAATTTTACCATCCCCGGAAACCAGAATGGGATTCTCAACAAAAATTATTTGAGAAGAGATAAAATAATGTATTACGTACCTATATTTAATTGAATTAAAAAAATATATATTCCCACTACTGGGATGACAGGCCTCCTCTTCGAAAATAGGAATGGACTATAATCAACTATACGGACCAAGTGCGGGTACTACGAGTCACAAGTTCTGGGATTTTTGGTTCAAGGGCGAGCGGTTTCCTCAAGATGTTTTTTTTATGCAGTTTTGAGAGCTGTATTGATGAAATAAATTACATTATCTTTTTTTCATTTTCTCACTATGAACTCACAACCCACCAATCGTAAGTAGGACCAAGTAGTGCTTACACCACTAAGCTAACAATGCTCATTTATTTATTTACACAAAAGTGTACTTACTTTGATTAGGGCATAGGTTATTTCCAAAATATATTTTATACAATCCCTACAAGCATTTTACGTGTATTAGACATAACCAACATTATATTCAACTCATCCAACTAATTCACAGCATTATTTAGCTATTTTTTTATCGTGGTAAAATCATCAAATGAGTCCTCCCACCCCGGGCAGGGCGGGAGGGACTGTCAGACTTGTACTGACTAAAATCCACGGTGTCCTTCAATAGCCCTTTATGTTCCGGGGTCACGGTAATCAGATAAGTCCCGCGACCCCGGCAGGCTTTGGCCCTCTAGAGAGGGGGCCCCGTCATTATGCTGACGCTCTTTGAGGCGCCCGTGGAACACAACGCGCCGTCGACCCGGGCATGGTCCATGGTCGGGCTGCGAGTTGCCCTTTACTCGCCGCCCGCATGCCCGCGCCTACGGTGGCCGGAGATCGTCTTGCGACGTCCGTCGCCGTGGGCGTCCACCACCGCGGGTGGGGCGGAGGGAGGACATTGTCCTCTCCCTCACGCGGCCCGCCTCCTCCTTCGCGAGCATGACTGCTTCGCAGAAGGAGGCGACCGCTTCCCACTCCGTCTCGTTAGCATTATTTAGCTTGGTAAATATTTTATTTTTCTTTGTAAGCTACATCAGAACACGTACATCGTTTCAGCGGTTTATGTTAACAAGCCTGCGTTTGTAATTAAAACTTATTCTGGTAGGATTTTGTGGCTTCCGTCACCAAAATAGCATGATAACCCACATATCTTTATATACAGGATATTTTTTTTATTTAGTGCGGATATTTTTTCCTGTAATTCTATTTCAGTAATAGAATAGATTTTTCCACACACATTTTCCATAGATACCTTTTTTTTGGAAAATCATCTTGTTATGTATCCTCCCAGGATCATCGGGTGAAGCAAAAGAAACTTGATTTTCTCAATAAACAACCTGCTTTTTCAGTTAAACTTTGCATTCCAGGGTCGCAGTATCTTTTTAAGTTAATTTTTAGTCATTTTTTTACGAAATATGTACTCTGGACGTATTTTTTAACTTCTTGTTTCTGAACGACGATAAAGAAAGAAGCCCATACTTACATACTCGTACTTCTTTATAACATCAGTAAATATATAAGCGCTCACTACTCATCCGTTTCTGTGCTTATCTTTTTGCAGACGATACTCTGTGAATACTTCACTTGAGCATAATAAGTACGGTTTGCTGTATACAGTTAAATTACCCAAAGACGTGATCGTGTAACGTAAACACGTTTCTGTAACGTTTGATCATTTACACACGAGCGATTAGAATGGATAGCAAAATCACTATACAAGTAACATCAGTCTGAACTTCAACAAAATAATATTTTTAAGCTATTGCATAGCTTTTATCGTGGGCTCTGAGCGCGGCGCGACGCGGCGACCGAATCAAGAAATTCCCAAAACTCTAAAGAAAAAACCTAAGGAAAATACCTGACACCACACATCGTCTAACGTCGTTTCAGTTCGGGAGACTTCGGCAATCATAAAAATATCTGTCATAAAGACAATTTACTTTTTCTTACTGATTCTAAACGGCCAGCTACAAAATGTGTTTTCACAATGAAACCTACTTATAAAGTTTTCCTACAACAAAGAAGTTCTTTATTACAGTAGTGCACCACAAACATTTTAAATAAATTATATTCTCGTTAAATACATATATACCTACGCGGTATGCGATTTTTTTCTTTTAAAATAAAAATAAATGTTATGCAATAGCTTCACCGCGGCAGTCTCCGAGTGCCACATGTATTTTTAATCCAAATATAAGTTCACGCCTTTTCCCGTGAACATAGGTAAAAACCCCAAAGCATAACCTTTTAAGATCCTCACATGCTCCTTTCGTCTCATCCACATTCATACATCTGAAGCCTTATCAAGTTTTCATATTTTTGTGACTAAAGTAAATGGGAACTTTGACGTTAATTTGTTTCGTTTTTTTTTTATGTGGTGAAATCATCAAACTAGAATCCACGGTGTCCTTCATTAGCCCTTTACGTTCACGGGGTTAGGGTCACGGTAATGCGATAAGTCCCGCGACCTCGGTAGGCTTTGGCCCTCTAGAGGGGGCCCCGTCATTATGCTGTCACTCTTTGAGGCGCGCGTGGAACACAACGCGCCGTCTACCCGGGCACGGTCCATGGTCGGACAGTAAGTCGCCCATTACTCGCACATTACATTACATGCCCGCGCCTACCGACGGTGGCTGGAGATCGTCTGCCGACGTCCGACTCTTTGGGCACGTCCGACGCCGCCGCGCCTTGGGCTCGTTCTTAAACTAGAGACACTAATATATTCCACAACTATCACATAACGCCATCTAGTCCCAAGCTAAGCGGAGCTTGTGTTATGGGTACTAGACAACTGATAGACATACTTATATATTTCTAAATACACACATATTATACATATAATTACACCCAGACACTGAACAAATGATCGTGCTCATCACACAAACATTTGTCCTGGGTGGGAATCGAACCCATGACCTCCGGCATAGCAGTCAGGGTCACTAACCACTAAACCAACAGGCCTGTCAAAACATTTCATTTTCATTAAAACAAACGTCTTCATACGGCTGAATACGTAGAATTCACGCTATATCCTCTGGTCATATACTGTCTCAACGATTACGAGTATTTACGCATCCATATAACTTTTCATAACATACTTTACATAACTAAAAATTCTGGCATTCATTTGCTTATCATATTACATGAGAGTGTGTCTCATAACAGCCTAGATTATTACCTAGCTATTGTGTTTACATCGTCGACGATCATAGCTCGCTCCACTAGATTGCCTATAAACAGTAGTTAAAGTGTTCTTACAAGGAGGAGCAATTAGTATTGTGTTACATTGTCTTATAGGTCAGTATTATCCTGCTAAATATTATAGGATGTGTGCGATGACAGCGCCACCTAGTAGGCATATTAATGGGGGCTATGAGATCTGCCAATTCTTCCCAATTAGGTACATATTTTCAAAGACATTTGTAGCTTGTTTAACGCTCCCTTTTTCTTCTGAAAAAAAAAACGTTGTCTATGATCTAATATTTTTTTAAGCTATTGCATAGCTTTTATCGTGGGCTCTGAGCGGAGCGGCGTGGCGACCGAATCAAAAAATTTCCAAAAACCTAACGAAGGAACCTGATTTCACGCATCGTCTAACATCGTTTCAGTTCGGGAGACTTCGGCAATCATAAAAATATCCGTCATAAAAACAATTTACTTTTTCTTACTGATTCTAAACAGCCAGCTACAAAAGGAGTTTTCATAATGAAACCTACTTATAAAATTCTCCTACAACAAAGAAGTTCTTTATTGCAGTAGTGCGTGGTAGTGCACCACAAACATTTTAAATAAATTATATTCTCGTTAACACTTTCACTGTCCATGCATTACATGTAATGCACTGATGAGTTAGCTCCGTACGTCCGTGCATGACATACAATACACTATTAACAACTTGGACATCACTATTGGTCGGCGGTTGAAGTTCATACGTCCATGCATCGTATACATATAACGCACTATTGGACGTGCAGTAATTGTATCGATAATTGTCTTAGGACAGTGAAAGTGTTAAATATACGCGGTAGGCGATTTTATTCATTTAAAATTAAAATAAAAATGTTATGCAATAGCTTCACCGCGGCATTCTCCGAGTGCCACATGTATTTTAATTATCTGTGTGGTGTCATTGGTATGTTTAAAAAAATCTATACACATACACAAACAGCTAGAAGCAAAAAAATACAAAACAATTATTTATTCTTTGCTGAACAAGACATAATCGTAGTAAGTACCTAATTGCTCAACCACTACGTAACCGTGCACCGTGCTTTGAAATTACGTTAATATTTTTATAGAAATTTCAAAATTAATTTGCGTTGCCCCACACCTGGAATTTCGGTGCGTTTACAAACATAGAAATTCACACACACAAACGCCCAGACCCGGAACAACTACTTGTAGTTCAACAAATATTTGCTCCGTGCGGGAATCGAACCCGCGACACACAGCGCAGCAGTCTAATCACTCAGCCACAGCTGTCAGACAGTCAAATTATTTATTTAGGAACTCCAACAAAGAATACACAGACAGTATACACAACAATGACACAGAGGGTTCGTTTATGTGTGCTCTTTCACTTACAGTAGACCACAGCATGCAAATTTATCTAGGTGTAAACAAAGTTTAAATACAGAGAGAAATGAAAAAAAAAAAACATATATTTTCATGAAAACTAAAATTATGTTTTTGTCTTTATGGCATTGGAGTTTTTTTTTTCTGAGGAGAGTTATATATCCAGGTCCAAAAGCTTCGATAGGTCACTGTACAATAGAAATTGTAAATACTGTTACGAGCTGGGTATTGGGATAAATTAATTAACACCAATTAAAACCAAATAAACTTTATTCACACACGAATCACTAAGTAAAACAAACACTTAACACTAATCAACAATTAAACACTTATAAACTCACTTAATCACACGTAAAAGTCACTTAGAGATCGCTTCCAGTTCACTTTGAGTTGCCTCGATCGTAGTCAAAACCAAACTGCCTCAGGTCGCCTATCGGCACCCCTTTTTATACCCCGGCCGGACCCACTAGATGTTTCTAGAAGGTGGTCGAATGTTCTGGAAACATCCATAGACTTCGACATAGTCCCATACCTTCTGGAACATTCCAGAACCATCTCCAAACATCCAGAACAGGGTAGAATTTTCTAGAAACTTCCAGACCAATCTTCGGTAGAACTGTCGAGAACCTTGTGGAACTTTCGAGAAGCTTATAGATAGGTCTCGCAATCCGATCGACGTAACAATACAATAATAATTGTAAATGTTTAATAGAAATCCACCACGATGTCGAAATGACAAAACAATTCGATCAAAATTAATCATACTTATGTCAGAAATTCACTCATGGAAATTAGCTAAATAGCTAAATTTCCATGAGTAATTTCTATTCAACAAAAAATTCTCATCCAAACGCTAAACGCACCGCAAATTCCCCACAAATCAATTTGAAACGAGAATTTCTGACGACTCACTATCAATCACCATTCTAATGATTCGTCCTGATTTCTGCAACTCTTCAAATGATTATAGTCTATATTAATCATCGCTTTAAGTATTCGCTTTGCCAGTCAAATACCTACTCAATACACAGGTGTTACGGTTAAATTTTGCGTGGCTGTTTCCATCCCTGTAGGCAACTCATTTGTAACTATTTGCTCACCGCAATGAGAAACATTAATAGTTCTGTGCTGACGAAGGCTTTGTACTAGGCTTTGGAAACTCTTAAGTTAACATTATCTGCTTGAAAGGGTTTTTATCTTCAACTTGACTTTATTAATGGATTTTCAGGCATCAGGTGGCTTAATATGACGTCTTAAAGCGCGAGTCTTTAGGCTGTGGGAAAGAAACAGAGCTATACAAGTCGTCTAGCGCCATCTCGTTCCCTTAGCTGGTAACAGGTTTAAGTTGCTGTGTTTATGTAATCAGTCTTGAAAGCAGAAGCAGAGAAGAAGATTAATAAGATGCATAGTTTTCACTCCTAATTTTGGGACTAAGCTACGACGTAGCCTTTTCCGTGCTACGGCGTAGCGCTACGTGAGTTCGCGTAAGCGTCAACGTTGCTAACAAAAAAAAAGCTTCACTGAAGTGTTACTTGTTTTCGTAACTATTTTATAGCAATTTTCGTTTATTGCCCGTGGTACCTATATAAAAATAACCCTTAGTTACTACCAAGCGATCTCGTATATCCGATCCCTTTTACTTTTATTCCAAATTAATTTTACACTTTTCTCTTTATTATAATCTTACAAATACCCTTACATTGCACCATTATTGTCATCAAAATATGAGACCTCCCGCTCTAGATGGACCTTCCACTCCATGTTAGACTGTCAGACTCTTACTGACCTTAAATTGCTAATTATATTCCAGGGTCACGGTTATCTATTCCCAGCCAAGTTAAAAAATAGTAATGAGGGTAAATAAAAACTTCTCGTGGTACTACCGGACTACTTGGAAGTACCACAGGTTACCCATTGTACTACTGGTAGAAGGATACCACGCGGAAGAAACGCCAATTTTGTATAACTGCTGTGTGGCACCTTAACAACTTCTCCACTTAAACCCGCAGTTATTTTAACTGGTAAACAGTGTAACGTTAAGTACAGTATGTTACAGATATGTATGTACGTTTAGGCCGGTCAAATTGCCGGCTATAACTCAGCAGAACAGTGCGGTCGGCTGATATTGCCCGGTGTTGCTAGCGCGGATGTACGAATATTATTGAGAGAAATAGATGGAGTTGTTGGGAAACAACGCAAGTCTGTTTTCAGGCAAGTGGCTTTTTTATATAGGTTACTATTTTTTACTGTATTTGAAATGTTTTCTGTTTAAATATTTTACATGTTAAGTTTATTTTTGTTTCAGATTAAAGGCACCAATTCGAGCGTGATCTGAACCTTGGAGTGGATGGCCACTATTAAAATAGAATAAAAAAAAACGAGTATAACCCGTATTTTTTTTTGTCTTTTTCTTCTTCGTGTCGATGATTCCTTTAAATTTTATATTTCGACCAAAACTCTGCCACATTGATGGCGTTGGTGGTGGCCTCGGACAGTTCCCTTTTTTTTTGTGAATCAAAAACTATAAAAACAAATTCTCAGCTAGCAACACTGCTCGTCATAACTCCGTGCCGTTTCACGTAACGTCCGTATTATCGCCTGATAAACGTGGTTTAGTGAACGTTGACCGCATTGGTTGCTATTAAGTGTTGTGTGTAAGGACCAGGATAATCAGGCGTTTGTTTAGAGGATTGAATAAGTAGAAATTATCACTCTAAAATATTTGACGGCATGGTTACCGCAAACGAAGCGGTCGTCTCGTCCTGCGTAGCAGTCACACTAGAGAAAGAGGAGCCAAGACGCGTGAGGGAGTCGTTCACGGCAACGGACGTCGCAGGACGATTACCGGCCACCGTAGGCGCGACGAAGTAATGGGCTGCTCACGTTCCGATCATGGACCATGCCCGGGTCAACGGCGCGTCGTGTTCCACGCGCGCCTGAAAGAGCTGTCAGCAAAATGACGGGGCCCCCTTAGAGGGCCAGAGCTTGCCGGGGACCAGGGACTAACGGATAACCGTGACCCCGGAACTTAAAGGGCTATTGAAGGACATCGTGGATTTTAGTCAGTACAAGTCTGACAGTCCCTCCATCAGCCCCGTCTTGGGTAGAAGGAATCACACGATGATTCTACCACGAAAATTAAAACGCAAAAATTGAGCGTTTAACTACTGCGACATAAGGTGTATATTAACATGGGATACTCACCCACGCACTGACCTCGAAAAACCTTGCAGATTAACCGATGCGGTGGTTATTTTTATCCATTGACCCTTACCTATTATTGGCAGAACCACTATTAAATAATTATTAAAATTATCTTCCCAAAAACTGCTACTAAGCTTAGTAAAACAACAACATTAAACGCTGACCCCGAACCAAAAATGTCATCGGATTATGAATCGACCAATTACGAGTACGAGGGGCGTGTATTGCGCGTTTTGCTTTCACGCATAATTATTATAAATAATAACGCTAATTAACTACCGCCTAAATTAATTATTGTGATTGTGTGATCCTCTGGTCTCTTATAATACATATTTATGGATAGTAATGTTATAAACGCGATTGTGGCTTCGTCTGTCTGTTAATTTGTTAGATTTGGTTGGAATTATACTTACAGAAAGATTCCTTTTTTAACCGACTTCCAAAAGGACTTCAGAAACAAAATCTGTTTAAAAAAACCGACTTCCCACAAAAGGGGAAGTCGGTTACATTTTTTATTTTTTTGAAAAAGTTTTTTTTTATCGTGGTAATGTCATCAAATGAGTCCGGAATTGTACCAACTAAAATCCAAGGTAATCTTTCAATAGCCCTTAAGTTTCAGGGTTACGGTTACCTAGGGAGACAGACCCGCGACACCGAGATAGATTCCCTTATGATTAAATTTGGATAAAGGATATTTCATATTTGCTGTTGAATATGGGCTCCTGATGCCATGGTTTACTTGTTGGAGTGTTTCAATATCTGCCCATTAGATGACTCAATAAATTTTGTGAAATGAAATGATGTTTATTTATGTGAGACTGAGAAAACACTTTTACACATGTCTTGTTTACAAACTAGATTAGACCGCTGTTTAGTACATGATAACTCTGAGAAGAAATGTCTGAAATAAACTCAGATTGTGTGTGTAATGTTATTGTTTTCTGAATTAGGTACATATCTGTAGATCACTAATTAATATTTTAGACTAAATAATTTCTCTATAAGTTAGAAGAAACAATCTATAAGCTATTCAAGCAGGCAAAGCCGCGCGTAAAACCTTAATACCAATTCATTAATAAATCATGTTTTGGATTCCGGAAACCAAAAATACTCGTAGTAGCAAATTGATTGAAGTATTATAATTGATTTGATTTGATTTCAAAATTAATGTTTGTAATTTATAATTATTGACCACTAATTAGTCAGTTATCTAGTCTGCTTTACGGAAGAAACTGTCATTATGATAAATTAATACATAATTAATCTATTCACTTATGTACAATTACCACTTAAAACAAATATTTAAAAGAAAACACTACCTTTAAAAACTAAAAATAAAACTAAAATATTTACAAAAATAACCAAGTTAAAACTAAAATTAAAAATTTACATGGCATTAAATTTTCCAATGAATAAAGAGAAAATATATTATTTTATTTTGTTTTTATTCATATAATTTTGTTTGTTCTGTCCTGTGTGTTCAAATATTCACTTATTAATTTAGGCATAAATAATGAGGAAACATTTTAAAAGCGCCGTATACACCGTGACTTTTTAGTCGTCTTACAAAAGTGGTCCACTTAATGTATCCGACCTAAAATACCTCTAGGCGAGTTTTTTTTTTTTATCGTTAATAATATTTTTTTTATTAATAAGTAGGTACATTAGAAATATGAAACACCCTGTTAAAATGTTTACCTACGTATCAAGCTGTAGAGTATACCTACCCTGCGCAATAGTCGGGCAGATCATTCCATCTCCATTTTCTATGAGACAAGGGTGTTTCTAACTACGCCTGGCGTCATAATAATGAATTAAAATTTTATTTTAAAATGTTTTCAAATCTCCTAAGTAGGTACCTATTTTTTTTTATTATAAACGTGTTCTAGTCATTGGATACATGAACTGGGCTGCCGTTGTAAGACGACTAAAAAGTCACGGTGTATACCACGCCTTAGTCGGTACTGCCGCGTCCTGAGGCCTTGGCATATTTGACCGTACATCGTACTTTAAGTATTACGACGTAAACTATTAGACAATGAAAAAGCGCCTCTAGTGTACGCACGAGGAACTCATTATATCCATCAATTTAAAGTCAAAGTCGACCCGTTTCAGTCACGATGTAACGGGAATAAAAGTAGAATTGGAAATATTGGAGACGGGTAACGCCCTCTATTGACAAAGGCGCGAACTAATGGGAAATAGTTGCAGTTGATTCTGAAAAAATAAAATAGATGGCGTTAGAGTGTAACATATTTGTTTTCTAAATTCTAAATAAAATATAATAATTACATAGATAAAATTCAAATAATAATTAATTGTAATAGATTTCAGTTGAATTAAGTTTAATTATAAATACAGCATGTTCTAAAACACGAAAGCCTAGCAACTAATCTGAAAAAAATTAAAAGGTTGACGTATAACTTGAAGGTTAGTTTTTCTTCTTGGAAGCGGAACACGCGATTAATCTAGAACAAAGAATATTTTAATTAAATAAATTAATGACGCGGACAAGGCGTGGAATAGCGGCTAAAATGAAAGTGCATTAATATAAGGGAACCGCATAAGCGTATGTATTGATAATTATTTCCTGTTTTGTTACAATTACATAACATCATTTTCACCATGATTTTGGGTTGAAATGCTCATAGATTTCTTTTCTGATACTTTCAGGGTTTCAAACATTATTTAAAATAATTAAAACTTAATTAATTAAAAACGTCTTCTCAACTCGTGGCACATAATATGAAGTAATCTAGAACAAGCTCTGGTTCCAAGCCACGTGTTATATTCTACAAGTCACACAGGCTGTAATGCCGTCTTCGTTGCATATCAACTGTTCGACCTGGATAGATGGTAGTATGTCCTACCTGAAATAAGTGTTATTTCTATAACCTAACATTATAAGGAAGCTTGACAAATGCTATGTTCCTGTATCATTGAAGTGTGCACCAAGACATTAAATAGCTGAGAAGACGGAAGTATCTCTTTTATTTCAATCAATACCTCATGCGAACAGAACCCATAGTCTCATGGCAAATCTACGCTGGCAGCTGGTGGTAAGAGACGAAAGGACCTTACAATTGGACGCCCTACGTGTCGCATGAGGTCAGATTGGAATCTTCACTTCAAGATTAAGAGCTTGATCTGACTTAATTTGATTTAACTTATTGATTAGTAATTAGAGTCATTTAACTTAGTACATTTTTGTGAATTTGAGTTTTCAAAATTAGTTGATAGCACATGTTAACATTTTTATTAAAAGGTAAATCTTTCCACATTATTGATGTTATAAAGCTTAAATGTATAGACTCCTCTTAATTTAAATAAAGTCATACAACTTGGAAACATCAACACTTTGTGTTAAAAATTAAGGTTATGCCACATGTCATGTTAACATTGTAAACTTGTAAACTACTTGAATGGATTGACTCTAATTTAATTTAATTCACCTTGATTAATGTAAAATTACTATTTACATTCATTTAACTTAAAAATTAGATTTAAAATACTTATCAAAGACTGTTTAAATATTTTAAATTCAATATGGATAAGACAATTTGGATTGACTATCTTCGTAAAGAAGAATTATTACATGAGCTTAAATATTTTAATATATCCACAGATGTAAAGGCGACCAGGGATGTGCTTCGCAAGCGGTATCGCAGTCTGTGTGGCTTGTTTCGGAGAGGTAGCATTAAACCAGAGGATTATGCAACCCCAGCGAGTGCAGATGAGGTACGCTTATGCAAGGAACCTATAGAAGAGCTGTGCCTATTAAATAGGGATTTAACCGAGGGAGATAGCTCCACTGTTAAGCGAATATTAGCTCGTTCGCAATACTAATTAATTAGAATTTCAAGCGTGATAGATAAATCACCAGAATTAATTGAACTCAAGAATTAAAATTGAATCGTTAGACATATCTGAAAATATTCAAGATAAATGGTATTTAAAAATGGTAAAAAATTGTGAAAAGTTTCCCCATGGATTCCCAAATTATTCTCTTAAAGATGGTGAGCTATTTAAAATAAATATAATTTAACATCACAATCCACTTGAAAACAAGTGATTCTCAGTGATGATGTGGGACCTCTATTAAAACAATTTCATGATGATCCCACAGGCGCCCACTTTGGTATATTTAAAACCCATAAAAGATTAGCATTACATTATTTTTGGAAAAATATGTATAAAGATGTCGAAAATTATGTTAATAATTGTCAAACGTGTAAAGAGTACAAGCCGGTAAATTCGTCGAGACCTGGTTTAATGGGCAACCCTAAACAGGTTACAAAACCATTTGAAGCGATTTGTTGCGATTTGTTAGGACCCTTTCCTGTGTCCACTAAAAGGAACACGAATCTCTTAGTATGTTCAGATTATTTTAGTAAGTATGTTATGTTGTTTCCTATACGGAACGCAACAGGCAATGCTTTTGTTAAAATTCTGGAAGAAAAAGTGTTTCTGGTGCATGGGATACCGAAATTTGTCTATGTAGACAATGGTCCGCAATTCATTTCAAAACAATTTAGAGATTTAATGTGCAAATATAATGTGCCTAATATTTACTATAATCCTAGGTATCACCCGCAGGTTAATAAGGCAGAAAGAGCCATTAGAAATGTTCTGTATGCGATTGCCTCATATGTGAAAACAAATCACAGGAAGTGGGACGATCACATTCCAGAAATTCAGTGTGCACTGAACACCTCAGTAAACGAGTCAACTAAATTCTCACCTTACTTTCTCGTACATGGGAGAGAGATGTTTGTAGATGGTAAGTTACATAAAGACTCTGAAGTGCCACAGCCTGATTCAGATCTATCAACTGTAGACCCTAGAATTCATGGTGATGACTTAAAAGAACTTAAATCAATTTTCCAGGAGGTTAGTAAAAACTTGAAACTTGTGCACGATAAAAATAAAAAGCACTATGACTTAAGAAAGCGACCTTTAGAATTTAAAGTAGGTCAAATTGTCTATAAAAGAACATTTACTTTGTCGGATGCTAGTAAAAACTTTACTTCAAAGCTAGCACCGCGCTTTATAAGATGTGTTATTTCAAAGAAACACTCACCTGTAGTGTATAGTTTAAAAGACATGCAGGACAAAGACTTAGGTAAATTTCACATTAAAGACATCTTAAAATATGAAGACTCCTAGTTTTTATACATTGTTGTTGTTAATCCAATATTTGCACGAAATTAGCAATAGACGTGCAAATATTTAACTTGAAGAGGGATGGATGCATGTTGGTAGGGTAAAAGGTTTTTTTTCAAAATTAAATAGCTATAGCAATTTTATTAATAAGGAATGTTTGCAGATGTATGAAAGGAAACACAATGATTGTTAAACTTAGTAGTATTCGAGTGGGACTTGAAAGTGTCACCACTTAACACTTAATAAAACACATATCTACATTAATTAAAGATAGTGTTTACTTAAAAACTTGACCAAGTATATTAACCTATACTTTGTAACTTAACACTTAATAAAACACCTATCTACATCAATTGGAGATGGGGTTTACTTAATAATTTAAAAAAAAAAAAAAAAAAAAAAACTTAAATAAGTATTTGCCTATACTTTGGCTTGATACTTTCTAGATAACACTTATCTAGGTTTCAAGGATAGTGTTTATTTAACTTAAAACTTAACTTAATTAGTAAATTAATTAGACTAAGGCATGATTAGTCAATAAAAATTAGTTAATTAGTTGATGTCTGCAGAGAGTAGCTACGTGCTATATGTAGATAGGCAGACATGCGCTTATTATTATATATAGTTTAGTACTTAGATAGTTTAAGGCAGGAGCAATCAATGTACGAATTTGCCAAATAGGTTTTGTTTCGGAATTGTGCTACTAGCCATTAACATTTAGCAATTTACCCCCTTACTTATAAAAACTTGTGTTGCTTAGCTACCGATTAAATATCACCTGTCCTTGTCATTTCTATTTTAATGAATAGAGATGGCAAGTGACTTAAGAGCTATTTAAGATAAGTAACGTCTAATCAATGTTTATAAGTAAGGCCCTTAGTCTGTAAGTCTAAGGCATTTGGTTTCAGACTGTCTCTGTTTTCAATAGAATGATTTCGAGCTTTCAATGCACATGATGAAGAAAAAAAAATTTTTGGTCAGCAAAAATTTTTTTAACTGGGGAAAGGTGTACTGTAACGGGAATAAAAGTAGAATTGGAAATATTGGAGACGGGTAACGCCCTCTATTGACAAAGGCGCGAACTAATGGGAAATAGTTGCAGTTGATTCTGAAAAAATAAAATAGATGGCGTTAGAGTGTAACATATTTGTTTTCTAAATTCTAAATAAAATATAATAATTACATAGATAAAATTCAAATAATAATTAATTGTAATAGATTTCAGTTGAATTAAGTTTAATTATAAATACAGCATGTTCTAAAACACGAAAGCCTAGCAACTAATCTGAAAAAAATTAAAAGGTTGACGTATAACTTGAAGGTTAGTTTTTCTTCTTGGAAGCGGAACACGCGATTAATCTAGAACAAAGAATATTTTAATTAAATAAATTAATGACGCGGACAAGGCGTGGAATAGCGGCTAAAATGAAAGTGCATTAATATAAGGGAACCGCATAAGCGTATGTATTGATAATTATTTCCTGTTTTGTTACAATTACATAACATCATTTTCACCATGATTTTGGGTTGAAATGCTCATAGATTTCTTTTCTGATACTTTCAGGGTTTCAAACATTATTTAAAATAATTAAAACTTAATTAATTAAAAACGTCTTCTCAACTCGTGGCACATAATATGAAGTAATCTAGAACAAGCTCTGGTTCCAAGCCACGTGTTATATTCTACAAGTCACACAGGCTGTAATGCCGTCTTCGTTGCATATCAACTGTTCGACCTGGATAGATGGTAGTATGTCCTACCTGAAGTAAGTGTTATTTCTATAACCTAACATTATAAGGAAGCTTGACAAATGCTATGTTCCTGTATCATTGAAGTGTGCACCAAGACATTAAATAGCTGAGAAGACGGAAGTATCTCTTTTATTTCAATCAATACCTCATGCGAACAGAACCCATAGTCTCATGGCAAATCTACGCTGGCAGCTGGTGGTAAGAGACGAAAGGACCTTACAACGAAAAAGTAAAAACTCGTAATGTGGCCTGTAATTTTGTGCGGGATTCAAACCTACGACACGCATCGTTGGAATCGTGCCGTCAAAAACATAAAAAAAGAAATTGTGTCGCTTTGTACAAGTATCGTCTATTTCGACGCAGTACAATACAAACTCCTACGTACTGCTATAATATCACTCGAACAAAAATAATAACCCAAAGATTTACTACAGACCAACTTGAATATCAAACATCTAATATCAAGAACTTACAACACAAGACATAAACCGACACAAATCAACAGTCTTACAACTTCCCTTGTCCCAAAATCCACGGCGCCTCGTTTAATTACTATTAAACACAGTTTAAACCTCGGTAAACAGCGGTGCTCATCAAAGGCGATCTGAGCATTAACTAGCGGACAACGGAACATGGTGCGACTTGTCTGTCGTAATATTTCACGGGTACTTGACCGGACGAGGCGACTTAAGGTGCTTTTACACAGTTATATAACATAGATAAAGTTGCATAACATTTATTATCTATGTTTTTATTACATAATTGTAAAAGAAGTTATGAATAGGCGATTTGATAGCATCAATAAATTAATACCCTATTGTTATTGATATTTTACAACTTCATGTAACATAAAAAAGTAAAAAAAAATGTAACCGACTTCAAAAACAACCACGAAAAAGGATAAAATAATCTACCGAATAACTTTTCTTTCGGAAGTCGGTGACTTTGTTTTTTATTTCATTGACTTTTTTGCCACCGACTTCTGAAAGAAAAGTTGTTTGGTAGGTTATTTTATCCTTTTTCGTGGTTGTTTTGGAAGTCAGTTACATTTTTTTTTATTTTTCCCTTTTTAGTTTAAATATTTAACCCAAATTCTTGTCAAATACATAATTTTCTTCCATTTTGCACGAGTTTTTTATCCGTAGCACCGGTAATAACATCCCATGTACACAATAAGTTAAAAAGGCTCATAAAATAAAAATTACTCAACGAAACTAAATTATGTTTAGGGACCAAACGGCAGTTATATTTCATCGAATAATAACCAATATTGGTGTAAAGTTCTCATCAATTTAAATGAATTAAGTCCAAATACGAGGTAGCTGCTGTAAACCGTTGATGAGTTTCCTGAACTGTCCTTCGTGATCATCATCAGACCCTTAATGACCTATTACAACATCTAGGTGTAAAGTTCTTATAAATACAAATTGATCAAGCTCAAACACTAGATAGCTGCTATGAGTCGTTGAGAAGTTCCCTCGACTGTCTCTCGGCTCCATCATCAGATCTACTCCAGACCTTTATTAAATTGTAGTGCTTTAAAATTCTTAATGAAAAAACTTACAAACGCACTAGTCGCCCCTACGATTTTTGAAAGTACCTATCGATTTCTCTGGTCTTCCATCATCAAACCTGGATTTCCTTATCATGGGACCACCTTTGATATATCTTGTTTCCAAAAAAAAAATCATGAAAATCGGTTCATAAACGTCGAAGTTCTGCGCGAACAAACATAAAAAAAGCATATACGGTCGAATTGAGTAACCTCCTTTTTTAGAAGTCGGTTAAAAAGACGTTTAATTACTAATTATTATCTTCTTATAAGACCCTTGGATATTCGATAATCCCTTCTATCTTATCGTTATGTAATATCGGCTAAGTCATCCCTACTACGTACTTATCGTTTCAGGGGTCACGAACAGAGGGCATCGACCCTTCTATGTGGTCGTTGACTTATGACATCAGGGATCGTTAGGTTTGGAGGAAAAGATAATGGAAAGATATAATTTAATGTCCTAAAGAGATTACACTGAGTCTTTTTTGTGGTTGAAATTCATCTGGAGTGTCCCAGCTGTGGATGATTTTCTGTCAAAAACCACCGTTCCTTTAGTTTTCTTTTGCGTTACAGAGCCACGGTTCTCCACTGCCATTCAAAAAGTTCTTGGGAAGGTCGCACCGCAGTCCAAATCAACTCATTTAAAAAAAACCTTTTGGGCGATTTGCACAGCGGTAACAATTTTGAGCATTCAATAACACTTGAATTTCACCACACTTAAGTTTTACTCCTTTTTTTTTCAATCTTTCCTTTGATTGCGTTTTGTAAAAAAAAAAACAACATAATCAATAACTAAAACCGAATACACGAATACTAATTTTCATTTTCAGACATTAAGGCGCTCCCTCACCGCGAGCATTCACCTGTAATGTAGCATGAAAATACATGTGGTACTCGGAGACTGCCGTTGTGAAGGGGAACACCCAAATACTCCGAAATATTTTATTCCGAATTTCGGTATTCCGATTTTCAAAACTCCGAATATCATAATACCTAAAAATTACAATATCTATTATTAAGAATCACGAAATTTATTTAACCGAAAGTCGTATATCCGATTTCTTACTTTTCCGATTTTCACATATTCGAAAAATGTAATGCTCAATGAGTTCTCATTCCGAAAAACGAAATTCCGATTTTCAATATTCCGAATAAACTGTTTTTTTCGGAATATTGAAAATCGGAATTTCGTTTCTCATTCTACAAAGTCAGTGTCAGAAACGAATTGCTGCAAAACCGGCTCCTCGTAGTTTTGTCTACCGTACTCTTAGAGAGTTATTTAAGCCTGTGTAGGCGCGGAGTGGTGAGGCATATCCTCTGGACTTTGACTGTTTGCCTTCAGGATTGTTATTGTTATTGTTATTAGGAGAACTTAGGATCCATGAGCGAGCGAAGCGAGCTCGGGACTTGGGGCACCCCAACTCGGACAGGTTAGGTTCGAAGGGGATGGCGGGGTCTGTAAGACCCCGCCGGGACTGGGGGCACCCCGACTCGGACAGGTTAGGTTCGAAGGGGATGGCGGGGTCTGAAAGACCCCGCCATCCCCTTCGTGTTAGGTTACTTTGAACCTTGCTCACAGAAATAGGAGCCCCGCGAAGCGGGGCTCCGTCGATCTACCTTGGTAGGTGGTAATCAACAAATTGACCAAGGATGCAAGAGCGAGCGAAGCGAGCTCGGGACTGGGGGCACCCCGACTCGGACAGGTTAGGTTCGAAGGGGATGGCGGGGTCTGAAAGACCCCGCCATCCCCTTCGTATTAGGTTACTTTGAACCTTGCTCACAGAAATAGGAGCCCCGCGAAGCGGGGCTCCGTCGATCTACCTTGGTAGGTGGTAGTCAACAAATTGACCAAGGATGCAAGAGCGAGCGAAGCGAGCTCGGGACTGGAGGCACCCCGACTCGGACAGGTTAGGTTCGAGTTAGGTTAAGCTAACGGAAATAGGAGCCCCGCAAAGCGGGGCTCCGTTGAACCACCTTAGTGGTAATATAACTCAGGAATTCAGTATGCGATAGCGAGCAAATTGTGTCTTGGGGCACCCCGACTCTGACAGCTTTCGTTCTTCTCACAGGGATTTTTTGTAATATTATGAATGAAAATACGTAACTCAAAAATAAATTATTTTAATTACTCAAAAAAAAAATTATAAAAGAAATTATTTTCATTGAAAAGAAAATATTCTTATTCAAAAGAAATTCTTTTATTGAAAAGTTAAGAGGCATTTTGACAAGGCGTTTTAAAAGCATACTTTTCTGTGATGAGCGATTAAATTTTCGGAATTCTAATTATTCGGAATTTTAATAATCGGAATTTTAACCATCGGAATTCGTGTTTTTGATGTTTCGGAAAATTATTCATTCGGAATTTTTGATATTCGGTTAATTGAAACTCGGTATTTTGAAAATAGTAATTATAAATGTTAGGAATATTGAAATTTCGGAATTATGAAAATAGGAATAATGATCAATCGGAGTTGTTATATTAGGAATTTTGAACCATTCGGAATTATGAAAATCGGTATTTTGAAATTCGTATTTATGAATTTCGGAATAAAGTTTTTCGTATTATCGTAGTGTACCCGTTGTGAAGCTATTGCATAACATTTTTTTAAGAATAAATCGCCTACCGTGTATATTTAAAAGAATATAATTTATTTAAAATGTTTGTGGTGCACTACTGTAATAAAGAACTTCTTTTTTGTAGGAGAATTTTTTATGTAGGTTTCATTGTGAAAACTCCCTTTGTAGCTGGATGTTTAGAATCAGTAATAAAAAGTAAATTGTTTTTATGACGGATATTTTTAAGATTTCCGAAGTCTCTCAAACTGAAACGATGTTAGACAATGCGTGGTGTCAGGTATTTTCGTTAGGTTTTTGGATTTTTTTTGATTCGATCGCCGCGCCGCGCTCAGAGCCCACGATAAAAGCTATGCAATAGCTTAAAAGTTCGCAATTTGATGCTCTATTGTCTTCGAATGTTCGAATCTGTAACGTTACATTACTGATGAATGCTCGCTGTGAGGGAGCGCCCTTAGGCTGTATTGAACCCTGTCAATTATACTGACGGCTCCATAGCTCTCACATCGAGTCACGCCTGGTCCTTGTCGGACGGCGAGCATGAGCTACTCATTGTTTGTCATTCGCAATTATTGGTATGTTTGTATAGTATCAGGTACAACACCTTTTAAAAAGATGTGAGGAATACTTGTATCAAAGGTTACTAAAGTTCACAAACTTCTTAATAAAACATGTCTGAAATAACGTCAATAAGAAAAGCTTTGTCAATAAAAGCTCGTGTAATGTTTTTGACAAGCTTTTATGAGACGTGAAGCAAACGTCACAGCTTCAGTATTACACATGTATTTTTTTTTTTTGTAAATTTAATTTGGCACTCGTCTTTGGAACATAGAAAGGACGCAAAATGACGGTGTAAATTTTAGTTTTTACCCGTCTGGACTATAAGGAGAGTTATTTTTTTGTCAAAAGTTCAGTAACCATCACGATTAATAAGTTAAAACATACTCTCAGTGGTTTTTAGTTGCTGTTATAAATTAATGGTCTTGTTGTATTAAATAATGTATAAAGTAAAAAAAAAACATTTACATGACATTTACGCAAGATTATTTGCCATCAACGATTTATTAATGGTGTAAATTGTTTCACGTGTTAAGTTTTTAGTTTTTGTGTTTTAGTTATCATTTTCAGCTAAGATAACGATAATCCCCACTCCCCAATTTAAGGAGTTTTAGATCAATTTCAGTTTCTCTCTCTTTAATTATTTTTGTGTCCGAAGCTAGTCATAAGATAATTCTATACCTAAACTTTATCTATGAACTTATATATCTTTTTTCATAAATAAATAAGTAGTATGAAGAGCTTTCTGGTACAGTTGAAGATATCACAGACGCAGGCTGTTGTGGCAAGAAGATGGTGCATCTAGATACTACTTCTTAAGCGTCTTGGTATAGGCCTTCTTAAAGAAGCACTATTTACGACATCGAGTTCTTTGTAACCAATTTGTGCCTTGAAATGCCCTAGAAGGACGATTTAAAGTGTTCAGTTTTCCTTTCAGCACATTTGTCTTCCTTGAGGACAATTAGATAAACTTCTGTCTCTATCACAGGAATAATGTAACGTAATTTCCAGTCTTAAGTAATATTACTAACTTTGCAAACCCTACAGATTTAGTCATCTATCTAGATTAAAACTTATCGAAAGCCGAAATTGAATCCCAAACTTTACCTTCTCGATTCAAGTGAGAATCGATACTAATCATCTCATTCATCCGTCGTCTTGTTTATCACAAACAGTGACCCTTGTATTAACGGGGTGGTATCCGCAACCACGTCATAAGTACGTAATCTTGCGTGCAACAATGACCCTTTTGTCGCATATAATACCTTTGAAGTTGGGAACTATATGCAGTGCGTTTGAGATAGTATTATGACTGTTATTTAGCATGGAATTAATTCACACTTTGTCCCGTGATTTTAGTAGATCACATTCGCATTTCGTCCCATTCGCGGTTCGTCCCATTCGCAGTTAATTCTATTCGTAGGCCCCATTCGCAGTTGGATGTATGTATTAAGCTTTTGGTTTGTACTTAGATATTGGGGTTTAATGCATTCGTAGAACAATGATGACATTGCTTTGATGAGTTAGTGATTGATACTTCATGATATTTCGGTAGTTCTCCTGATTAATTTACAGTCATGGTATACTAGTGGAAAAAAAAACTTTTTCACTACTGTCTGGACCGGTCGGAGGACACGATGGAGCATGGTCTGCCTCGCTTGGTTAGAGCACCGCGGTATCATCTTCCACCTCACAGCCCAGCTACCGCGGGGCGAGTGGACGGCGAGTAATGAATATTGAATATCTCGCCATCTGTCAAGGACCAATCCGAGTCGACTAACTATTGGGTCCAACACGGTTTTTAGTCAGTTTGGTTTGACAGAACCTTTCGCTACACCCAGAGCGGTGACAGTACAGTCACGAGCAATAACATGTATACACTTAACAAAGTTCAAAAGCAATTTACTCATAAAATACTCGTTTCCACTTTGAAATAAGACCTATTTCGTAATAGTATGGCTTCCAAAATTGAAGTCTAATGAAAAGGCAAAAGTTTAATCAATATGGTAGCAGAACATCGTTTTTGAATATTGCTGAGTGTATTTGAATATTGCTCGAGACTGTACCTTCTAATCCCCCCATTTGATGATCATGAACTCAAAAATAAAAACTACATACAACAAAATCGTCTACTACATTTTCTGTCATTCATACACCAGTTATAAGTTGTACGCTCATGATCTTTCTAAAAAAATCACCTAATATCAGATCAGTGTATCTCCGGTTTTACGCTCAATTCTACTTTGATTTACGAGACTGTTATCAAAAATCCGCCCATGATTATCCCATCATTTTACCTGACGTAAACATTTTACAAGCACGATAACAAAAAATGAGCCTCTCATTAAAAGTGGAAAATATTGATTGAGTGTTTAAAAACCTTCATAAATAAAGAACGTTCATTATCGATAGCCTATCGGGCAGAGTGATGAGTATCAGCACTGTCAAAATGGATTATCATAAAATCAATATGGCAGCCGCATACGGGCTAATTTGACGTGCGGACGCTGCAGTATATTAGCAATTAGCTTGTTGATTGGTATTGGTATATAATTATTACGTAGAACCTTCTACAATAAACAATTGAATGCATAATTATTGTTATGTAAGTAGCCGATCGAATACGGAATCTAAAAATATTTTAATCTTGATATGATCTTTTTCAATTTCAATTATTAATCTGAACTTTTGTAAAAAAAAAAAACAATTTTCGTACGACAATAGACTATTTTACTCACAATTAATTGGTCCGAAAGATGGATTTAAAAAAAAAATGTTTGACTCGTTTTTAAGCTAGGTATTGCATAGCTTTTATCGCGGACTCTGAGCGCGACACGGAGGCGGCTACCGAATCAACAAAAATCCAAAACCTAACGAAAATACCTGGCACCACGCATCGTCTAATATCGTTTCAGTGCGAGAGACTTCGGCAATCATAAAAATATCCGTCATAAAAACAATTAACTTTTTCTTACTGATTCTAAACGGCCAGCTACAAAAGGAGTTTTCACAATGAAACCCACTTATAAAATTCTCCTACAACAAAGAAGTTCTTTATTATAGTATTGCACCAGAAACATTTTAAATAAATTATATTCTCGTCAAATATACGCGGTAGGCGATTTTATTATTTAAAAAAAATGCAATAGCTTCACCGCGGCAGTCTCCGAGTGCCACATGTATTTTTTTCTTTTGTTACGTAAACCAAAATTGACGTTGTTACGTAAACCAAAATTGACGAAGATACAACACTTCTAAAAATCACAAAACGTCACTATGTCGGTATTTTTTTACAAGTTTAATGACGCCCACTCCCGAATTTCGAAGCTTTTTATCATTGTCAATTTTCATTGATGTAAGAAAATAAAAAATACGTGTTGATTATTTTTCAACACTTGCTGACGGATTAAACATATTATAATTTATGTATGCAGTAAACTACTATATTTTAACTAGATGGCCAATAGGTTTGATTGATAAAAGCAGTTTCACATAAAGGAAAATTCGGTCTATTCCTGAATAACCTGAATTTTCCTTTATGTAGGCACAAATGATCCAGCTCAGTTGATAGATGTTCAGAAGTTTGCTAAATACTAAGTATGCAATGCAACAGGCATTGCATATTATTCGGCTTATAGCGTTCCCACTTTCGTGACATAAGCCAGGAAGCCGTTGTCCCAAAAGTGTATCTATGATAGGAATTGGCTAACCATTCGCGCTGAATTGCTGCAGGTTCTAAAAAGACGTGAAATAAAGGCAATTTTCACAAAATAATGCACCGAATTGGGTTCGAATCCATAAACTAAGACAGTCGGTGCTTTTACCGCTGAGCCACCAAAGCTCCTGCTGTTATTCATAAGATACAAACTTGTTACAAATACCAAAAAGCGAACAGTCATAAACAAACAATTTTTAACGCAAACATAGTTCTTTTATCGCACCACATTGCAAACAAGTTTGTCCGAATTTCAGGAATTTTTCACGGACGTTTTAACATTGTTTTCAGAAAAAAATAACTGAAACATCCATCCGGAGTCACAAGGCAGCTGCTGAAATATTTCTGCTTTAACTTAATTTTCTGGGAAAACAAACACACAACAAATTTTTAATAAAAGAAAGTTTTTCTGGTCGGGTTTTGTGAATGTAACAACTGCACAGTAGGTAAAAGGAATAAACAATTGAAGCCAGAATCTCACTTTAAATAAAAAAAAAACAACATTACATAATATCGTAGCTTTTTAAATTTAATTATTTATTTATTATTTATTTAATATTAGGTAAATAACACCCTAACAGCTATAGCGCCAAATTGAATTTCTTAATTTGAATTTCGGAATCTTTATAATCGAATTTTAAATCAAAAAATGCAGACGTTGAATATTCGTTTTGAAATAAGAGGAGAGACATCAAAGGGTCTCAGTTAAACTAACAATGCTTCATCATCATCATCATCAGCCTACAATGTTCCCACTGCTAGGACACAGGCCTCCTCTGTGTGAGAGGGAGTGGGCCATAATCCACCACGAGGCCTCAGTGCGGGTTAACAATGCTTACTTTCCGACTATGCACTAAATTCCAACCCCTACAATAATTTGCGTGGAAAATCGTCTGTACCGTTGTGACAGCTTCCAGAGTGACGTCATAAATTTTCCTTTTTGCCAATTCTGACACGGAACACTAAAAAAGGCCAGTTTCATCCAACCATACATCGTCCAGAGAAATTCGAACGTCAAAATATCACATCGACGCTCGAAACGGCTACTATATCCGCTTTATATACGACCTCCATCCACCACTGATTTCCGTACGAGGTAAATCTGAAAACGTACAGAGATATACACGAAATAAGCCAACATAGCATTGATCAGCTTTGACCTGAGTTCAGATAATATATTAATCATATCTGTATTTGCTACGAGTAAGTCAAATTACTGTATGTTTGAAAATATCTCCATGAATGTGAATATTAAAATATATGTTCCAACTTCCTTAACGTATAATTTCGTAAATAGCTTCGGAGTTGTATTTTCTAGGAATTCGGGGTCGTGTGACTATCGGGTAACCGTGGCTCTGGAACGTAAAGGGCTATTGAAGGACACCGTGGATTTTTGTCAGTACATGACTGACAGTCCATCCAGTCCTGCCCTGGGTGGAAGGCATCATTTGATGACTTTACCACGTAAAAAAATATCATACCTTTATTTCCGGTGCTAAATTTTTATCAAGCCATAAAAACATGTGCGAAGCAGAGGCGAGTGGCTAGTTCTATTAATACAACTTAAAGAGCTAAATAGAAACTAACTTCAAATCATAGATAGTATAACCGCTGTTGAAGCAATTTTGAAACACTTTTAGGAATCAGCAATTTAGTCGTTCAAACTCCGTGAATGCGAAGTTTTCGCTTTATGGTATTACACTTACACCGAACTGTAACAAAACGGTTTGAAAGTTACTAGAAACCACTGTGTTCGCAGTTAAACACATTTTACTTTGAAGACTGTATGCAACAGTACTTAGAAACGCACATAATTTTAATCGTCCTGTCGACGAGCAGTCCAATATTGGATCGATCATCGGTTAACGGTTTCTGAATCAAGCAAAACTTAACACAAAGTGCACTCCAAAATTAAATTTATTTAACTTTTAGTTTTTAAAAATGTAGTAATTGGTATTTTTTAATATTAAGTTGTTAAATAATAATTATGTAATAATAAATAATAATAAAATAAAAAGCCTTTTATTTCACAAACATAAGCTGAGATTTTTTTAACAATACAAAAAAATAACACTTAAATAATTTGCTTAAAATTACATTTCATTTAGAAAACATGCAAAAACTTATTGGTAAATACATATATTATTATAATATCTAGTTGAAGAATAAAATATAATTTATAGAATCTAGTAATTTGACTTTAAAAAAAACAACAGATATCAATTAATTACACAATTATTTCAAGATTTAATTATTTATAGCAATTTCAATTAATTTGTTTACTAAGTTTCTTTTCTTTTTTTGTTAAGTTTTGTGAACCCCTCACAGTTGAGGGTGAAGGCCTCCTCCAGAGCTGCCCAGTTTTCCCTGTCTGTGGTTTTCTGTAACCATTGTTTCCCTGCGGTACCGATAATGTCGTCTTCCCATCTGGTTCTAGGTCTTCCTCTTTTTCTGGTACCCACAGGGCCTGCCCATGACGTCAGTCGGGTTGTCCATCTATCGTCGGCCATTCTCGCCACGTGGCCTGCCCATCGCCACTTTAGTTTCATAGAGTAGCTAAGAGCATCTATTACTCCTGTTGCTTCTCTTATAGCAGAGTGGCGTATTTTTTGGACTTTTCTGATTTTCATCATGCTTCTCTCCATGCTCCTCTGACAAGTAGTTATTTTGTTTTTAGCTCTGTTCGTAAATTTCCAAGTTTGGCAGGCGTATGTGAGCGACGGTAAGAGACAACTATCCATGACTTTTCTCTTAATTTTTACCGGCATCTGGCTTTTAAGTATTTCCTTTTGAGCCCAAAATTTTTGCCATGTTCCTTTTATTCTTCTTTCAATCTCTTTTTCGTTACTTTGTTTGTCGAAAGAAACTTGTTTGCCCAGATAAATGTAAGAATCGACGTACTCTAGTGTTACATTTTCGACTTGTATTTGATTTTTTACAAAGTTTGTCATCACCTTCGTCTTGCTGAAATTGATCTCTAGGCCTGCCTGTCTGCTTGCTTTTTGTAAAGAGCATATCATTTGTTCTAGGTGTGCGCTATTTTCAGACAGCAAGACCAGATCGTCCGCGAACCTTAGGTGACTGATTTTTCTGCCATTTATGTTTAGGCCGAATGTATTCCAGCTTAGTTTTTTTATTATCGACTCAAGCACTGCTATGAAGATTCGCGGAGATAGGGGGTCCCCTTGCCTTACACCTCTCTTGATGGGAATAGGGGGTCCTGTTGTTTCTAGTTTTACTCTACTAGTGTTGTTGTCGTAGAGATAGTTTAGCACTCTGATATAGTTAGGATCCACATTTTGCGAGTACAGGGTTTCCCATATAGCTGAATGAAGAATGGTGTCGAAGGCTTTTTGATAATCTATGAATGCCGTGTACAGCGGTCTCTGGAACTCTTGGTATTTCTCGATGAGTAGCTCAACTGAGTGAATGTGATCCACTGTAGAGTATCCCCTCCGGAATCCTGCTTGTTCGATTGGTTGGTGTGTCTCTAGGGTAGGGCTAATTCTTTTTTCTATTAATGATGAGAACAGTTTGTATAGTGAAGGCAGAAGGCTAATGGGCCGATAATTGTTTATGTCGTTTGGGTCGCCTTTTTTATATAATAGGATGATGTTTGACTCTGACCACTGTTTCGGCGTTCTTGAGGTGTCTAATATTTTGTTGAAGAGTATGGTCAAGGGTGTAGCAAGGACTGTACACGCTATTTTTATTACATCATTTGTTATCCTGTCCGGCCCCGGACTTTTATCCGGTTTGAGCCGTTTTATTTCTCTAATAATTTCGGATTCTATCACTGGGTTTGTTTCCGTTACATTGGGAGATTCATCAAGTTGGTAGTGAGAGTTTTCCTGACACTCTGGTGCGTTGTACAGATTTTTATAATATGTGGTGGCTATTTGGAGTATGTCTCTCCTATTGTGTGTCACTCTGTCCAATCCACGCAGGCTTTCTATCCACGTCTTGTGAGATCTCAGCTCTTTGTGGGCTTTCTTTAAGCTCCCAAGCGATTTCAGATATGTTTCTATAGTACGTCTTCTGTGGTCGTTATAATCTTGTCGTAAGTATTTACTTATGAGTTTGTAAAGGGCGGTTAGTTCGTTTTTCATTGCTCTTGTCTTTGGTTTCTTTTTTTGTAAGTCCCTTCGTCGGTCCAACAGTCCTCTCGTGCGGTCAGATATAACGCTGCGTTTTTCTGTAGTTTTTGTTTTGGTAGGTGGTGCAGCTTTTTTTAAACTATTTTCTATAACTGTGATTATTTTGTCATAATAAGTTTGGACTGAATCCTCTTCGTACTGGTGATTTAGTTCGTCTTGGCGGGAGAGCAGAGCTTCTAGGTACCTTGAAATCTCAACATCTTTCAGAGCTGCTTTTGGGTAACTTGAAAAGGTGTTTCTGCTTTTTTTCAGTGATTTCAGGCAAAAAGTTGCCCTTACGCATCTATGGTCTGACGGATATAGTAAGTTTATTACTTGTATGTCTTGTACATTCCTGTGTAGGTTGGTGAGAATGTAGTCGATTTCATTGCGGGTGTTGCCGTCTGGAGATCTCCATGTCCATTTTTGTTTACTTTTCTTTCTGAAAAAGGTATTCATGATACTGAGGTTATTTTCTTGTGCAAACTGTATTAATCTTTCACCTCTGGAGTTTCTCTTGCCATGCCCGAATTTATTTACTATTCTTACGTCATCATCTGGTGTCCGTTGGCCTATTTTGGCGTTAAAATCGCCCATAACTACTATATTCTCTTCGGATAATTTTAAGGCTTTATCAATATTGTTATAGAAAGTTTCGATTTCGTTTTCGTGAGCCGCTTCGGTAGGCGCGTAAACTTGTATAAGGCTTATTTTGAACTTGTTTATATTGAGATTTAATAGTGCCACTCGCTCTGATATGCCAACAAAGCTTTCAATGAAGTTCTTGAGGTGTTTTTTAACAAGAAATCCCACTCCGTATAATCCTGGTGTTTCTCCTATGTAGTAAAGTATTATGTCATCAAACTCTTGTATTGCATTTCCAAGTCGCCTTACTTCTGAAAGACCGAGTACGTCGAACCTAACATCTTGTAGTGCATCCAGCAGTTCCAAGAAGCGTGCATGAGACGACAATGTTCTTACATTATATGTGGCTATAAAATATCTATTTGATTTTCTAATTGAGTGATTATTTAACAGGTTTTTTAGCTCTGGAGGGTTTTGGTCTGAAACTCCCGCGGTGACCAGCCGTCTTGGGAGATTGAAGTTGAGAGGGGCTCGCGTTGATTGCTATAGTATTGTTTGACTCAAGTCTTGTGCTGCAGTTTGCGGGGAGGGGGTTCCTTGGCTCGTGAGCGTAGGTTTCTTTATAAAGTAGTTGTTCAAGTTGCTATTTTTACTAAGTTTTGTGTATTGTTTTTTAATACTGCTATTGCTCGACCCTGGTGCCGCTTCTGGTGATTCTGAAAGGTTTCTTTTCTTGTTATCTTTTTCCTCCTGCCTGGCTTGACTATTTGGGATGGAGTCTTCGTTTTGTTTAATTTTTGTATCCAAAATTATAAGCTTATCATATTTGATGATTGCTCTATTTCCTAATTCTCTCTCCTTTATTAGCTCGATTTTTAGCTCTTTACGTTTGTTTAGTATTTCAGGGGGGAAGTCTTCTTTGACGTAATATGACGAAGTCTCTAACTTTCCCTTGGTTTTGAGTATTTTTATTTTTAGGCCCATAGTGGCCAATGTTACAACAATAGGTCTGGGTTTATCACCTTTTTTACCAAGTCTCCTTAGTGATTCAATGCCATTCTCGTTGCATTTGATATCTAACATATTGTTTATAATGTCCAGCACCTTGTTTTGCAGATCTTGATAGGACCTTTCCCGTTCCTCGACTCCGAAAAATAGTATGTTCTTCCTTCTTATAAATCTCTCCATATTGTTTATTTTACTCTTTTGTAATTCCAGTTGCTGCTCCAAATATTGATTTTTTAACTCTAAGCTATTGAACTTCTCGTTAACGGTGCTAATGATTGTATTTTTTATGTCTTCCTTCATGTCAACCATGTCTGCTTTTTGCTGTCTCATTTCTTCCTGCATAACTCTCAGCATATTTTTAATTTCATCCATTTTTTTATGAAGTTGAAGAATCGATTTTATTACTTAGAACAATATATATTTTTTTGCATGCATGCGTGCGTCGCCCTCTTGTGGTAGGTAATGGAAGCAGTTGCGTTGATGGATGGTTGATGGTAACTCTGTTTTATCGGGTTTCTTGCCTAGTTTAACAGGTTTCCGCTAGATGGCGCTAGTCTCATCGAGCTCTTGTGACGGGTGTTTTGACGATAAAACAGTGTACAATATTTTGAGGTTATGCAACGGTATATATGAAAAGAAAATTGCATTCAATACAACACTTCACTTGTATTTCACGTATTTGTACTTATTAATGTTCGCTTCCAGTTTTTAGAAGTCACCGGCTTGTTTTTCACTGTAGAACACTGACATTTGGCAGTTCGTTGCATTTGTTATTTTAATAGTTTTGCACTGAATCCTTCACCTTTTCAATATAAAATCCATTTTGTTCAGATATATCTTTGTACTTTACTATGATTTATCACTGATTTGACTTTTTTCACCACTATTATTAGCTTTTATCGAATTAAAAACACGGAGTCGATATGAACGGCGGCACAGTCGCGCCCTCTCTCTAATAGTTGTACATAAAACTCGATCGATATTGCAATTAATCTTGGAAATTAAAATTTATGAATGTGTTTTTTTTTGTTAGACAACAATGCAAAAAGACAAAGGAGATAGGTTAAAAGAGATTTTGAATTCGAAATCGACGTATTCACTTTACTTTTATATCGCGCACCCGTGTTCGGGCTTTTGGCATAGGTAACTTGTGAAATAAATGTTACGCTTCGGTGTAAAACATTCCGAAATGTAAAAGCAGCCATAACACACGATTCAATTCCGTTTGAATCCTATCATAAGCGATTGTGTTTACATTTCAACCTAAAAAGTAATAATACGCAAATGTTCTGATTCGCGGTAGCCTCAATTTTAAGCTTTACAGTTTCAGAACGTTTTAGGAATAAATTGAAGGTTTTGTGAGATTTTCAGTTATCAGAATTTGTTAATATTGTAGGTATGAAGGGAATTTTAATAAAGCCTTTACTAGAAGTTCGGAATTTTAATAAAATTGATTAAAACATCCATTAAGCTTGAAATCCCCGTAGAGATCAATAAAGGTATAGGTACCTATTTGATTTTTTTTACGAATCATGGAGTCGAGCATTAACATTACTTTACACTAGGGCAAAACCTGAAATAAATGCTTCGCAATAATTGGAAATTCGCGAAACTTATGAGAAGTAAGCAAAACAGCCCATTATCTTTCACATAGAAACCATGGTCACGTAATTTAACTAGAGACAGCCGTCCTAACTATATTTCCGTCACCAACAATAACAGTAAATAAGCCTGAATGTACCAACACGACTATAAAGTAGACGTTACACCCCTTTCTCGACTTGATTCCATGCGACATCCGATACGATTTGCGACGCGACTACCGCGCGACATTGAATACATTTACAAGCCTAATAAGTAGGAGTGCGGGTTATACCGCTCACGACTTTAGGCTAAGAAACTTCCGACGCTCTTGCGACAAAACGTTCGACTCTTGCGACTTGCAACGGGACTAGCATCACTATTTGTGAAGCAACTTATGCAAGCAACAAGCGTTTGCCTCTCGTACTTGGAGTGCTCGGCAATGACTGGCAACATAAATGCACTTTTTTTTACAATGTAATGCTTTTTAACCGATTTCCAAAAGGAGGAGGTTCTCAATTCGGATGTTTATATATTTTTTTTTTATGTTTGTTCGGGCATAACTCCGTCGTTTGCCAACCGATTTGAAAAATTATTTTTTTGTTGGAAAGGGTATACTTCCCGAATGGTCCCATTATAATTTTATCGAAATCGGACTAGCACTTTTTGAAAAATCAACAGTTTTCAACATTGTCTGCACCGATTACTCCGAGCTTTCTGGTCCGATTTCGATGATTCTTTTTTTGTTCGATACAGTATATCTGCCATTTGGTCCCATAAAATTTTCATTTAGTTTGGTGCAGTAGTTTTCATTTTTAGCTCATTGTGTAAGGGTACATACATGGACGATGTTATCACCTACACCGGTGCTACGGATTACAAGATTTTAGTGTACATGTAAGAAAATTATGTGTTTGACAATAATTTGGGTTGAATATTGAAACTAAAAAGGATAAAATAAAAAACTTTAAAAAAAAAATGTAACCGACTTCCCACAAAAAAGTTCAAAATAACCTACAAAAAAACTTTTCTTTCGAAAGTCGGTGACAAAAAGTCAATGAAATAAAAAAGAAAGTCAGCGACTTTCGAAAGAAAAGTTTTTTTGTAGGTTATTTTGAACTTTTTTGTGGGAAGTCGGTTACATTTTTTTTTTGAAAAAGTTTTTTATTTAACGAACGTTTATAAAACTCTAGTGGTTTCGAGACCTTAGCTTAGGTCATGGCCAAACAGTATGGATGTTCCCAGGAGTTACCACTAATAGTAGGGGACTATTAATACAGCCCGCCCTACATCAAGACACTCTTATCACACAAGTGTTCAGAATAGAACCGACTTCCTTGACTAAATTACTACAATCACGCTTAATTGGTTGATTACAGAAGAGAAGTGATCTTGACGCATTAATATTATGATCAAATTGATCATAAAAGTTGAGGATAACAAACTTTGGGTTTCATCATTAGAGCTTGCTCTGGCTTTCGTTCCCTAAAACCACTCAAAGTTCTTCACTGTTCCCTTGTGCATAGTCACCTGGTGTATGCTTCCCAGGTATGGAATCCTCAATATGAGATTTACAAATCTCGTATTGAGTCTGTCCAGGGGAAATTTTTGCGGTACTTGGACTTCAAGGCTAGGCACTTCTCAGTTGACCATGAACACCGCTGCAAGCGATACCATTTCCTACCGTTGGAATTAAGACGTAATGTCAATGACATCTGTTTCTTAGCAAATATCGCAAACGGCTCAGTTGATTGTCCCGAATTACTAAGCAAGATACTTCTTCACACAAACCTAAACCTAAGAAAACAGCCACTACTCCATGTACCATACACATCGACAAAGTACAGGTGAATCGCCTTCTGTATACGTAGTGCTATAGCCTTTAATAGTTTACCATCACACTTGGAAATTGACTTATTCTGCACCAGCGCACATAATATTAGAAAAATGTTGAGCTGAATATTTTGATAGTCGCAAATAGCTTTTCAACCCTATTTTTGACGTTGCAAGACTTGTAATCAGATAATTAAAGTCACCAACGGTCAACGCAATTGACTTGTTACTAAATAGACATTCATATGTGGAAGATTGTCATTAGCAATTGTCCTTATTTATACAAGATATTTATAATTGTTTTTAGTCTGTAAGCTTTCCTTAAAAATAAATAAATAACTTTACTGTTGTCGTGATCTAAACACATAAAACTGTGAGCGCTTCTTCTAATGGAAGCCTCCATTCTCATCGCATCACGTGCCCTGTGCACCAAGCTTAAGAAAAGGGCTAAAGTGGATGCTTATTATCACAAAGTTACACGGGCGAAGTCGCTGGAAATAGCTAGTATTTTATGAAATGAAATGAGTTTTAGTTTTGCAAGTAGGTTAATATCAGCACTTTTACACATCATCTTATTACAAACTAGATAAGGCCGGTGTTTCGTACCTGACCAAGCCTGGCGCACCCGGCCGTGTAGCCCCGTCTACGGTGCGCCCGCGTGTGTTTGTAGTATGAAACTGCAAGCACACGCGGGCGCACCGTGGAAAGGTTTCACAGTCGACTGCCGCCCACCGCTCGTTTCGCACACGCTCCGTACATATTTTTACTTTAATCTCTCGAGCAAAGATTTTACATTTGTTGGTTTTTGGGAAGTGACACTTCTGTACGTAGTACTATTAAGTATTCTGTGACCTGACTACTCTGAGAAGAAACAGCGGAAACAAACTCAGAGGTCACTGTCTCTTTAAAAATCCAGACATTATATTGATCAAGTCATTATGTTTGATGTCATACCTCACTAATTTCGATGTTCCGCGATCACACCTCAATTTGATAACTTCAAGTCATATTCGCCATTTATTTTAAAGACCCATGGGAATCGGATTTGGTTCAGCTCAGTAACGGTTATGTCTTGTAAGAATCGCTGATAACTTTGATGGAATGTAGGTCAATGAGATTACTGGTAAATTTGGAAGATGGAGATGTTTTTTCTTGATTAATTAGACTGTTTATTTACTCGAAAATTTTCCCATAGGAATGGGAAATCTTTTAAAAAGAAACATGTTAAATTTTTGACTCCACACTATGAAATTCTCCTGTATCATGAGTTCGTTTACAAACATTTAAGCTGTCATACACAATACAATAAAAACCCGGAACAACTAATTGTAGATGATGCAAATACTTGAACCCGCGACACGCAGGTCAGCTGTCAATCACTCAGCTGGGTCAACCGTGTCGTCGCAACATAAAAATATACAGGGTGTTAGGGACATCGACGCACAAACGGATACCATGGGTCCAGGACATGATTCTGGACCCCCCGTGTTGGAATTTTTCGTCGATTTTTCCTTATTTTCAAAATTTACAAAAAAAAATCTAGAGTTTTTTTTTTACTTTAGCCTGTTCATAATCGTTATTCTTACCTAACCCAATGAGATTTTTAATAAAAAAGTAATTAATTCACTACTTTCACTAAAAGTAGCAATGTAAATAAAACTAGAAATGGTGTCTTCTTAGATGTTTATAATGAAACGTCATCGTATACCTAAATACTGTGCCCAGTACCAAAGTACTTGTAGTACTTTAAGCGCGGCTCACTATTAACAAAAACAAACTTAGAAAAATAAAAAAAATAGGAATGTCCTGGACCCATGGTATCCGTTTGTGCGTCGATGTCCCTAACACCCTGTATAAAATAATAAAGAACTGCACCAAAATAATAATATACAATAATTAAATAGAACTACACCAAAAAATTGTATTTGGCGTTTATTTGGTGAGGGTTTTTTATGATAATTTAATGTCTAGTCCTTAGTGAGTCCCTTCTTAAAGAGTCCCTTTTTAAAGATTTATGACAGTAGTTTAACTTATTGTTAAAATCCCATACACTTTTGGATCTTTAATGAAAGTGCTAACATTTTACATTTCAACAGCCTGCATTTTCATACAATATTTTTTATTTTCACAAAATAATAATAAGTATTGCTAAAACTAGCGACCTCAAGAAATTAAACATGATTTAACATCACGCTTCTAATCCCTGAAGGGTTGGGTAGAGATGAAACTCATTAATATTTATATAATAATTATCTTTTATTTGTTTTTAAAAAGGGAATAAAAACATCTGAAAATATAAAAAAAAAAATAGTTAAACCAGCATCGGAGATAGAGTAGAAGCCACCGGGAGGCGATCTGGATTCCTCAGAGAGGAACCTCCTAAAAATACGCGCCGTGGTCAGAAAAACTGGTTTTAAGAATTCACACAAACTACTGCAATTAAACATGCCTCTCGAACAAAAACAAAATCCTTGAGATTAAGAATCTTATAATCTGCATAAATTAGTTAAATTTAAACATGGATAGTCAGCAAAAGAGTTAGGTATACAGGCAACAAGTTTTAAACAGTGTTCCTTTATACTATGTATTATACGTATCCATTTTTGGGCATGCAGCTAAAAAGTTTGGTATACAGATATATTTAAACTTATAACATACCATTGAAAAACCTTTTAAAACTTCCTAGATGCATACTTAACTCTTTTGCTGACTGTACACAAGCTTGCAAGTGTCTATTTGTTCGTAATTATGTCTATTAATGTTTAACGAGGTTTACATACTAATGCCGCAGCTACCTTGACGTAATCAGCGCTACAATCAGAGCATGGGTAATTATTTACCAGAGATCAAGACTCGTACAATTGTTATTGTTGACCTTTAGAATTTCTGCTGTAATTGTAATTAATTGTAACAATAACAAATAGCCATTGACCTGAGGTCCTAGTTCGAGTTTTTATCCGTAAAGGTAATATTGTAATGTGATGTTCAAAGTCAAATCTGTACCCCTAGCACGAATATTTGAAGGTTTCGTCTCGCCACCGTATCGTACCGTCGATACAATAACGGCATACAACGAAAGTCGGAAGCACGAAGCACTTTCGAATTAGTACCGAGGGCGCGATACGAAAACGTTGGTGACGTCATACTAACGTAAATAGGGATGGGAGAAATAGAACGAATGATCGTACACTTGAATGAATGTTTCGTTCAGAAACTGGATTTTTGTTAGAAAATTAGTGATTTTAGGGCATTTAACATTGTAATACTGTTCAATTTATGACGCAATACAAAGGGACTGCAGAAACAGTTAATATTCAGTTAGATAATAATTAAACTAATTACTAAAACGTTGTGTTTGATTTGACTGCGTTCCTAAACGAACATCTGTCATACTGGCACAAATAAAAAGCCATGAAAAAAATATTATTTTGAAAAAAAAGCTTGTGTCATACCTAATGTCTATATTGTCAAATCTTTCCGTTGTCAAGAGGTTTCAAATCAATATTCAATGATTTTGTTGTTATAGTTCGTTATTTTTCTGTAAGCTATTCCAGTAAACTGAGATAACTAAACGGAAGTATTCCTACTGGAGTAAATAAGTAATTGACACCCTGATCAAGAAGGTCTGTTAACCGGTTGAACAGAAGGATCCCCCACGATATTCAATGATGAGACGAGGCTCTCGTTTGGAAATTCGGCGAAGAGCTTGAATGAGAAGACAGTACTTCTCCATAAGGCTTGCATTATGAAGAAATTCCTATCTTTGAGGTCCTAAATAACTAACTAATACATTGAACTGTGGTCCATAATAAAATGTTTATTTTGTATTTTTAAGTGTGAATGTTTTAAATCCATAGTAGTCAATTCAAATATGAGTTTGTTTGTTCTTTCACGTTATATTGTTAGACCGATCTTGAATAACACAGAGTACCTTAGTGCGGCCATGAGACGATAATAGGCTAAGGAGCATATTTTGTCATGGTATTTAATGAAAAATGTATTGTAAAAATAAAGAAAAACTTTATGAATGTTCTGTGTTTGATGATTTTATTTATTTTATTAATAATGACAATAATATCAATCAATGAATCGAGCAATGATTGAGAAGCAACATGATAGGTACGGTTGCTAAAAGATCTATGTAATCCTGTCATGTCAAGTGCTTATTTTTGTGAATGATGGCATATCATATTATTATAATAAATATTGGAGCACACATTCTTCTTCTTCTTCAACCTTTAGTCACCCAATGCTGAGTGTCTCTTCCAAATCTTTCCACTGCTGGCGGTTTTGTGTTATGGCTATCCAGTTTCTTCCGGCCACTTTAACAAGATCGTCTGTCAACCTAGTCGGTTGTCTCCCTACATTCCTCTTTCCCGTTCGTGGTCTCCACTCCAACACTTTCCTTCCCCATCTTCCATCCAGTCTACGGCATATATGGCCCGCCCACTTCCACTTTCTTTTTGCTATCACCCATGCTATGTCTAAAAGTCTCGTTCTTCTAAGAATTTCGGTGTTTCTCACCCGGTCGTAGAAAAGATGCCCAACATGGCTCTTTCCATAGCTCTCTGAGTAACTTGCATGCGGTGGATTATATGCTTGGTGAGCGTCCAAGTTTCAGCACACATTCATATTATAATAAATATTGGAGCACACATTCATTTTCTAACAAAATACTACAACACAATCACTTTAATTATAATTTTATCCATACAATAAACCCCGACGAATGTTTTCTCACTGTCAAATTTGAAGTGAATAAATATTCGTAAAACTCGTAAGCCAGCCTTCGACAGTTACGAAACTATCCGTCATATTTTGTGTTCGTGCTTGCTATCTTCATACAAATGGCTCAAATTACGTTTCGAATGAAGTATGAAGACGATACGAAACTTACACGTATTTGTTCGTGCTCTCAAAATTAGTTCAATTTACGCTCACCAGAGGCGCTGTTCAAGTTCCCATACAAAATGCTTTCGGAGACGATACGAATATTTTTTCGAAAGTGATTCGTGCTCGAGGTACTGAAATGTTACATGACACGCGAATGTTCCCGATGACAGAGCACCTTAAATTAACAAGAACTTTGATGTTCATTTAATAGATAAAATTAGTTCCTCATTCATACACTTCCAGTGCTTTTTCAATTTCCATAAAATTTATGGAAAGTATGCTTGTTTGACATTTGCACTAATTAGAAACATTTAGACCTACTGATTATATTGCTACATCAAATCATCATCAACAATAAATACCCGCTCAGAAAAATAGCTTCCTTAAATCCTTATACCGTTAACAGCATTATATCTTTATTTTGTTTTTTTTTCGTGGCGGGACGGGAGTAACTGTCAAACACGTAGTAACTAAAATCCATGGTGACCTTTAATAGAAATTTACAGTGTCCTTTAATGCCCGTCAGATTGCTGAGGCGCGCGAGGAACACGAGGCGCAGTCAACCCGGGAGCAATATATCCTAAAACCAAGGACACATCGTGGGCTACGACGACATACGATTTAATTGTTAATGTCACCGACAATTCCTCGCAAACGCCGAGAATATCATTTCAACGTGAGTATTAGTCCCCATTACTAATAAACTAGCATCTACAGTGTTGATCATATATATATATTATTCAAGGAACAATTTAAAGCCATTATTTGAACACGGAGAGGCAAAGTAGTTCATCAATTATTATATTGCTTAACATTGTGGAGCTAGTAATAGTAGTCACTATGCTGAGGCCTTAAATATCGTAATTATTATTTCTGTATTTTCATTTACAGCGTAGTTGAAGTATCTGCTGGTTTGGATGTTGAAGAATGAAGAGTTCGTAGCTAAATTATTACAGTCGCATAGGCCGATTTTCCGGGTTAAGCCGCGCTTGCGGAGGTTGGTCTGTGAATGGGTGACCGTCTGTCATAGCGAGTTTCCTCCGTGCCTCGGAAACCACGTAAAGCCGTTGGTCCTGGCTGTCATTTGTAGATCTTTCACAATCGTTACTATTAGTCAGAAACTCTAAAAGTCTGACAACCAGTCTTACCATGGGGTATCGTATTATCCAGTTACTGGGTCCGATAGGCAGTCGCATCTGGTTCGACTGGAACCCGACTCCAATATAGTTGGGAAAAGGCTGAGCAGGTGATGATGTTGAAGAGTGTGTAGCGGCTCTGAAGCGAAGACGAGCAGGTTACTTGGCAAGACATGGTGATGGTAATTTGATTAGAACCCTGAATGGTTGCCAAGAAACGGTGGGATATTTCTAAAGAATTAACGATTCACGTAATGAATACCTAAATAAAACACAGAGTCTTAAATTGTCTAGACGTCGTGAAACTCAGTATAGTTTTATGGACATTTTAGGTGTTTGACGCCACGGCTATAAAGTTTCCTACGTACGCCTATAAAGTGGGAGAATGACGTCATCGTTCAACGTTACGTCATTATCTACAAGGAAGGAAAATTGCTTTCTTAGTCTAGTTGTGAATGAATAGGTGAATGAATAGGCTTACTTCTAGGTAAGTGTGCTTCACCGTGGACTCCATCTTCGATTACGTCAAACGCAAACCTATCGTTAAATAAAAAAAGAAAATTGAATAAAAAAGTATTTTTTATAATTATCCTTTTAAGGTCAAATATTCAACCTAATTTTTCGTCAAATACGTAATTCGTAGTGCCGTTAATAACATCGTCCAAGGAAACGATGAGGGAAAAATGCTCATAAAATAAAAATTTATTAAAAATCAAAAAAAAACCCTGACACAAAAATCTAAGTTCCCTTTAAAAAGTAAAAAATAATAAAAAAAACTCAATCTTAAAGTACCTAAGTATGTATTAAAAATTACAAAAAAAATTCCAAATCGCTCCAAATTATTTATGATCTACGATTTTTTCCGGTTCCCCCCCCAACGCGACGTATTTTTTTTATAATTATTACTTAGTTACTTTAAGAATGAGTTTGGTTTAACCAACCCAGCTAATCTTCAACCCAATCTCACTTCAAATTACCGATATTTCAAACAAAATCTGTTATTTGGAGTCAAGTCTTACACGTGGAAACATCTTCAGATTTTAATGATGTTGTTGGAAAATTTACAGATAGCTACTGATGAAATGGAAAATTGAGATTAATAGAATAATTACTTTAGTTCAATTATTTTGATAAATAAAATAGAATACTATAATAATAATTCTTAGTAAATTTTATGAGACTAATAATAATACTTCTGTACTTCGGGATATGGCTCGTATTGTTAGGAGGTTCCTCAAGAGGCCCGACCACCGGTGGTAGCCTGGACCCTGTTCCTGATTCTAGTGGACTGCTATTTTTAATTTATTTAATTTTTTAAATATTATTTACAAATTCTAATGAGAAAACCCAATAACACCCAACCCAAAAATCGAATCCGGGGATTCATGATCATCATTCGTTGCGGCCACTAAACCTACAAGGCAGTCAAAGTAATAAATATAAATCAAAAATAAAGTCACATTATTCAAACTTCTAATAAAAATCACTTGAGTTTTCCGAAAATTCTAGAAAATCTCGCACCATTTTAGTCGTAGAAAACGAATGCATTGGAAATAAGACTAGTGCACTCACCCGTATTCGCCCGAGCCCGTCGATTCGCTTGCAGGCGACGATGTCATAGCACTCTTTTGTTTTCAGATGAAGCAGCCTGTGACGTCAGAATACCCAGGTATTAGGTACTGTATAAAATGTCTAGATTTTAAACTGGGCTCTGAAGTTATTTTTATCCTGTTTGGCATTCATTCAATGCTGACAAGCTGTGAAAGTTAACTGAATCATGGTTTTATTGAAGGATAAAATAATGGAAGTAAAAACGTTGTACCTCCTAATGAAAATTACGCAGACGAAAAATATGCGAATATTTAAAGGAAATTTAGTTTCTAAGCTAAAAGAGTGCAGAAATAATATGTTTGAAAACAGACAGGGAAATTAACTGTGTTACTTTGGTTAAATCTGTCATTAACGATTTTAGACGTATAATCGTTGCATTATCGTAGAGGGCCTGCCGGGGTCACGGGACTGTCTCATCAGGAAACCTTGACCCTGGAACGTAAAAGGCTATTGATGGATCACCGTGGAGTTTAGTCAGTACAAGTCTAACAGTCCCTACCGACCTGCCTGTTCAGACTCATTAATATGCCACGATAAACAAAACCCAATGAATCCTGCGAAAAAGCACCACCATTTCAATGAAAAAGTACCTAATTCAAAAATGGCGTTAAACATTGTAACATTTAAATACTAACATAAAAGCATTTTGTACCATTAAACCAGCCCTTAGAATTAACTGTCCATGGTCAAACAAGGGCGAGTTAACACTTAACCCGTTCACTAATTAACATAAAGATAAAGAGATAATTAAGTTAAAAGGGATGCGTGGATGGTTTAGGCACCTATCTCACCAGCACCCGACGGGAGTACGACTAGCTGTCAACTATTTTCTCGCTCAAGAAGCGTTCAGTGCTGTTAAATATAAACATAATTTTTGTTTATAACGCAAGAAGGCGAGAACTGTAGCTCAAACTAGTTTTTGGTAGTGACAAGAGCTAATGCAAAAACTTGCCCTGCCAAAAACATTTAGAGGACAAAATACTCCTGAGAATAGATTGCACTCGTTTGCTACGAGTGCAAGTGCAGAGCAGTGGTAGCCCAGTGTTATCGGCCTCGACTTACGAGTTGTAGGTCGTAGGTTCGAACCCCGTCGGGCGCATTACTTTGTGTAATTTATTTCAACACCACTGCTCTCAAAAACGGTGAAGGAAAACATCGTGAGGAAACCGGCATGTCCTAGAACCAAAAATTCGAAGACATGTGACATCTACTAATCCGCACTGGGCCCGCGTGGTAGATTATGGCCCACTCCCTCTCACAGAGAGAAGGCCTGTGTCCCAGCAGTGGGAAGATTTATAGGCTGATGATGATGATGATGATGAGTGCAAGTAATTGCCCTTCGCACATAATTATAGCAACACCATCAATCTATATTGTTCCTACTGCTGGGACACAGGCATCCTCTCTTTTGCCCCGGAGTGGGCTACAGATCACTGCCCAATGTAGATTGATAGATGTCACATGTCTTCGATTTTCTGATTCTAGGACATGCTTCCTCACGATGATTTCCGTATTGAGAATAGTGGTGATTTAAATAAATAATTACACAAAGTAAGTAATTCGCTGTCCTCCCTCCGCCCCACCCACGGTGGTGGACGCCCGCGGCGACGGACGTTGCAAGACGATCTCCGGCCACCGTAGGCGCGGGCATGCGGGCGGCGAGTAAAGGGCAACTCGCTGCCCGACCATGGACCATGCCCGGGTCGACGGCGCGTTGTGTTCCACGCGCGCCTCAAAGAGCGTCAGCATAATGACGGGGCCCCATCTCTAGAGGGCCAAAGCCTGCCGGAGTCGAGGGACTTATCTCATTACCGTGACCCCGGAACATAAAGGGCTATTAAAGGACACCGTGGATTTTAGTCAGTACAAGTCTGACAGTCCCTCCCGCCCTGCCCGGGGTGGGAGGACTCATTTGATGATTTTACCACGCAAAAAAAAAAAGTAAGTAATACGCTTTTTTGGAATCGAAACCTCGACTTACAAGTCGGCACATCGGCCACCACTGCTCTATACTATAGTACTCTTCTACGTTAGACTATTATAGTATAGAGTAGCATTTACGTATATGATCAAAGCTACGTGATAAAACTATTCAAACTTGACTCGCTTGTTTCTTGTTGTACGAGTACTTCTCGCTAATCGCCTGCTCTGAGACAGGTCCTTAAGTTAAAAGTGATGGTATCGTCTGACGGGTTATTACGTTATCAGATACTACTACAGTTATGGTGATTATCTTGGACCCCTTGCCTTGGTTATGATATTTTAATTTCGAAACATGGCACGCCGACTTAGTTACGATACTTGCATTAATTTACGTTTTTTTTTTCATAAAGTCATTGACAATATGAGTATAGCATGCGTTCTTTTATCCCATTATAATATTGCCTTATGTTTTTTTACCCTTAGTCGTGTATTATAATTATTAAACTCAGCATATGAGTAACGTGGCTGATAGTTTAGTCTCTAAATCATGTTTTTAGGTCGCTACGTATGTACATTTTCTTTTAAGGATTTCCTTCGAAATGAACACAGCAAAAGAGAGAACTCACTGTCTGAATCTGTGTATGCGAACGAATTCACCCCAAATCTCTTTAAAGTTAGACTTCTTTTAGGTACGCTCACTCCATCGTATAAGTAGACCTTTTTCTATCATCTCTGACCTAAAATTATTAAGAATAAACCTATTTCGAAAAAGCCGACAACAATTATTCAAATGATCATTATTACGCTATTGCTTCCACGTATTGGACATCCACCAACAAGATGGACAGACGACCTTATAAAGGTCGCCGGAAGACGCTGTATGCAGGTCGCTTCCAACCGGTATTATGTGGAGATCTAAAGGGGAGGCCTATGTTCAGCAGTGGACGTCCTATGACTGAGATGATGACGCTATTGCTTCAGAAAACTTGAATGAATGACAAAATTGCTTTAGATTATACTTTTATTACACGTAAGAAGAAACTGCCATTACGCAACGAAACATGAAAAAAAAAACATTTGTATTGTAATAAAATTCGTTTCAAACGACTACGTACGCCCTTAACATCCACAACACCAGCCTATAATAAAACCTAATAATATTCACAACTTTTCCAAGTACAATTTCGCTCAGTTGGCGAAAATAAACTTTCATTATTTCCTAAAGTTCGTACGTCGTCAAAAAACTTTGGGAACGAAGGCAAAGAATGCGTTACGGGGTAAAGTTGCGCTAAGTATGTAAACGGGGCTTACAGGGCTCTTCGGTTATGTTGTGGGGAAGTTAAAATAATGTTTACTTCAGTTTATTAACTAGGTCATTAGTAAGGTTTTTTATAGGTAGTATGTCACTCGTTGGTCGATTTATTTCAGGAATTCTTTAGTCCTGAAGTCTTCAGGCCTCCGGAGTCTGGTTTCTTGTCCAGTTGATGGTAATACTTAGGCAAAAGAGGGCCGTAACCACTGAGCAACTGTTCTCACTAACAACCTGTTTACTAAAGCATTGTTTAGGGTTTTTGTATTGAAGTGGAAATACATATTTGTCCTACTCCCCCACTACTTTTTTCTGAATAATTTCGTTGCAGGATCCAACACAGGTAAATTCGTTCTTCGGGACAAGTCAAGCTTCATTGTCTCAGCGTTTTTCTGGTGGTTGCCACTGTTGATTATAGCTTTCAGGAGTTGCAGTGGTTTGGAAATAGTGTGGTGTCCTTAAAAAAAAGATCCCATCGAAAACTCAACTCAAGATGTGGAATATCCATGAAGATCTGAGAGTTCCCAAAAATAATACATTGTAAAGAAACTTCAAACCTATTTATAATAATAATAATATAATAATATTCCACAACTATCACACAGCGCCATCTAGCCCCAAGCTAAGCAGAGCTTGTGTTATGAGTACTAGACAACTGATAAACATACTTATATATTTCTAAATACATACATATTATAGATAAATTACACCCAGACACAGAACAAATGATCGTGCTCATCACACAAACATTTGTCCTGGGTAGGAATCGAACCCACGACCTCCGGCATAGCAGTCAGGGTCACTAACCACTAGACCAACAGGCCTGCCAAATATTTATAATATAGGTACCTTTAAATATTCTAACAGCGTACCCAGAAAAAAAAAACAATTTCCCCAAGTGTTTTAGCAAACAGTTTGTTTATTAGAAACTTACAACATCGTTTTCAAGGGCTTTGGGGCACACAGTCCCCGACAATCAATCAAAACCGACCAAGTTGGCGCGACTTTGATGTATTAAGTTATTTTATTGAAACCACAGGAGAACATTGTTTCTGGAACACTAAAATTGCTAATTTAAAACAGCTGCCTAAAAATAAGGGGGATCTAGGTTACATTGCGGTAGCCGCGGTCTGCAGGCAGATGGGTGAAACTTCCATGACCATCGTATCAGCTAGAGGGTAAGCTAAGCATTTCGCATACGCATGGAAGAAATTATTCGAGTCTTGCCAGTATCGTAGGCTTTAACCACACCAAGTGTCACGCTTATTCGTGGGGATGCGGACGGCGAGTAATGGGCGACTCGCTGTCCGATCTTCAGAGAGCTGTCAGCAATATGACGGTCCCCCTTAAGAGGCCAGAGACTGCCTGGGTCGCGGGACTCATCAGGTAACCGTAGCCCCGAAACGTAATGGGCTATTGAAGGACTCCGTGGATTTTAGTCAGTACAAGTCTGACAGTCCCTACCGTGCTGCCTTGGGTGTGAGGACTCAATTATAGATTCTACCAAAAAAAAAAAACAAAATGAAAAGAAGTTATACTGAGTTGTGTCAATGATATTTAGAAGTTTTTTTATTTTTATTTATTATATACTACCTATTAAAATACCTTTTTTTATTTATAATATCATTAGAGTTGCGTTAAGTATGCTACGTGCCGTGTGCCTTTTATTGTACTCAGCGTCACGCGAAGCGAGCGGTGCGACCGTGATGGTTCAAACGGCCAACTAACCTCTTGCCGCTAAGCTTCCGTGTAGTGTGGGGTTAACCTTACTCAGTAACTGGTTGGTGGACGGCAGTGTCTCCATGTAAAATATTTGCATTGAGCTTCCAGCTAGATAAACGGCAAGACCGGCGTGAGTTTCCGACTACCGATGACCGACTACCAACGAGACTCATAATGAGTCATTATAGAAACTAATATACATACTAAAAACTTGAGAGCAGGTGTTGACCCAGTGTTATCGGCCCCGACTTACGAGCTGTAAGTCGGGGTTCGAAATCAGTCAGACGCATTACTTTGTGTAATTTATTTCATCACCACTGCTCTCTAAATGGTGAAGGAAGACATCGTGAGGAAACCGGCATGTCCTGGAACCAAAAATTCAAAGATATGTAACATCTACAAACCCACATTGTGTGGTAGATTATGGCCCACTCGTTCTCCCCTATACAAAATTACAACAGTTACTCGTATCTATAGCAACCGCCTATAATTTCAGAAATAGGTTAAAACCCACTAAAAATGTTCCGTATTACACTCTAAATCTCATTCCTTAATTAACGCTTTGTCTGCTAAAAGTTCGGATTTTATTAACATGACGATTCTATACTTCTTCCTCGAAAACCAACCTTAGACTTTAGAGTTTACAGTTGAAAGTGTCTTGTCCGTGTGTATCTTAAGCCACGGCATACCTTAGGCCGTGAATACACTTTGTCTGTGTGACAAATGTGTCTCATACATATACAGCGATTGTAAGGCAAGTTTATGTTGATGAGATGAAGTCGTAAAGACGCAGATGCGACTATGATATTACAATCGTATATTTTCGTGAGGTGAGAATGTTTTTTTTGTGAATTTATGCACCTGTAAAATTGTGGTTCCTGCCCCGACTAATAAAAAAAAAATTAATGTTTATTATGCCATTGACCACTTTGGTTAATTGTATACTTTAGTTTGGCGGTCCTATCCATCTTCAACATCATCAGTTTCTGCCTAGCTTTTTCCAACTATTTTGAGGTCGGCTTACAGTCGAAACAGGTGCAGCTGAATATCAGAATTTTACATGGAGTGACTACCTATTTGATTTCCAATACCCAGTAATTATTTTTGGGTTATATTGATACCTCTTGATATGACCGGTTGGCAGACTTTTTAGGGTTCCGTAGCCAAATGGCAAAAACGGAACCCTTATAGATTCGTCATGTCTGTCTGTATGTCCGTCCGTATGTCACAGCCACTTTTTGTCGAAAGTATAAGAGCTATCCTGTTGAAACTTGGTAGATGTATTGTGTGAACCGCATTAGGATTTTCACACAAAAATAAAAACAAAACAAATTTTGGGGGTGCCCCCCATACTTAGAATTGAAAGTCAAAAAAATTTTTTTCACCAAACCCATACGTGTGGGGTATCTATGAATAGGTCATTAAAAAAATTATATTGAGGTTACTAATATCATTTTTTTCTAAACTCAACAGTTTGCACGAGAGACACTTCCAAAGTGGTAAAATATGTGTCCCCCCCTGTAACTTCTAAAACAAGAGAATGATAAAACTAAACCAACGAAAATTGGTTTGGATGAGATACAGTTAGCAGTTTTTGAGATATAGTACATTTTCAAAAACCGCAAATATAACTTTGCCATTCATACAAACACTATGAAAAACAAAGTTATTTTTATTGTTTGTGTATATTACTTATCTCAATACCTATAATTATATCCCTAATCTATGCTTGCTACTACGGAACCCTTCATGGGCGAGTCCAACTCGCACTTGGCCGGTTTTTAACTACTGAATGACAGTATTGACTGTCAAAAATCTAAAAACTGGCTAAGTGAGATTCAGACTCGTCCAACTCCAACAGCGGGAATATTAGAGCATAATCTCCTTTTCTTCTTTTAATCGTGGTGAAACCATCAAAATGATTCCTCCCATCCAGAGGGCTGTCGTCTGAGAGTCCCTCCCGTACAAGTCTTTGCACTGACTAAAACACACGGTGATCCTTCAATAGCCCTTTACGTTCCAGGGTCACGGCGACCTGATGAGATCCGCAACCCTGGGAGCCTAATATCCTGTTGTTAAAGTCACATAATCCTAGTAGGTACTAATTAATGAAGTACTTAGCTATAAAGCTAAATAGCTATCGAAGAAACTTACTATAAGTAAAAACTGAATTACATAACTATCTACAACCATTTTAAATACAAGTTGTTCGTACTTTATGGTCTTCCACTTCAGACTAGGTACAAAAAGTAACGTTACTTTCGCTGCCCGGGAGCTTAGTTTCAGCAAAAAAGGGGTCTGAAACTGAATATATAGGATGGTCGAAGTCCATCAAACTTCAATGAAAATTGTCCTAAACGATAAAGTCTAGAATAGTTTGTCATGTCTAGAACATGACATAATCCACGTTTTTTACTACTCTGAAATGTTTATGTACCGCGTCTCTTTTTAGAATAAATGTTTTTTAATGTACCTAGTTATTTAATCAAATGTAAAAAATAAGCCGTTTTACTACAAAAAATTGAACATCAGTCTGTTGAACACTTGCCTAAAAAAAGTGTAACTGCAAAACGACTCTTATATCAACGTCAAGTGCCGTTTTGCAATTGTCAGTTTTTTAGACAAGTGTTCAACCGATGTTAAGTTAGATGTTTGCATGGATGGATGTCTTTTACTCAATTTAATCACGAAAAACCGTGATATACTAACATAAATCTTATTCTATTCTCCTCATCAGTATGCCTGTTCTTGTCATTTCATATTGATTAGCATTTTTTTCTGATCCTTCATGTAAATCTTTACGTACCTATATAGCTCTAGATAACAGTCCACCCACATCGCATCTGCGTCCAAATCTTTGCCCACTATTTCATCTCGGCGACAGTTGACGCCGTCTACAAAATGAAAATTAAATTGCCACATAATTGACGCGAAGTCTTCATTTCAAACAAGCGCCGTGATTGAACTTGTTTCACTCCGTCGTTTGTAATACCTTCGTTATTTGTAAGAGCTTTCTTACAACGATATGAGATTGTGGGTAAGACGGTATTAAAATTGTAAAGCTAGGGATTATTATTTCACGTTGGTGTATGAACGTTTTTGTTTAATTTCATGTTTTATTGTTCATGTTACTAATTTATTTAATAAAGCTCTTTTCATCATCATCATCTCAGCCATAGGACGTCCACTGCTGAACATAGGCCTCCTCTTTAGATCTCCACATATACCGGTTGGAAGCGACCTGCATCCAGCGTCTTCCGGCGACCTTTATAAGTTCGTCTGTCCACCTCGTTGGTGGATGTCCTACGCTGCGCTTGCTAGTCCGCGGTCTCCACTCTAGCACTTTTCGACCCCATCGGCCATCTGCTCTGCGAGCAATATGGCCTGCCCATTGCCACTTCAGCTTGCTAATCCGGTGGGCTATGTCGGTGACTTTAGTTCGTCTACGGATCTCCTCATTTCGGATTCGATCACGTAGAGAAACACTCTTTTAGTAAGAAATAAATATCTACCTACGTATTTCCTTTAAGAAATGTTCAAAAGGCTAGAGTCAATGACATAACTTTGAACTGGTCTATGTCGGAGTTGACATTCTGTTTAGCTGAGTCAGTCAGTAGTGCGTTCGTTTTAGTGTCTTAGACAGCGGCTGTATAAAATTAAAAATAATAAAAAACAAGACTGGGTCACAATAGTTTCTCAAACTTAACAATAAAACAAAATTCAACAACAATAACAAACAGGTAACAAGGGAAAAATAACAGAAAACTATTGCAAATATTCGTAAAAAAGATCCCACCAAAAACATGCCTGTTAAAAAAGGGGCCAAGTTACCATTGGCTAATTGTTCGCCTAAAAAAGGGTTGAAATCCAATCCAATGCCAAGTTTACATAGATACACTTTAAAATCGATCATTATCATCTTCATCAACAGCCTGATCCACTGGTAAACATTTGCCATTCCCAAGACTCGCCACCACGCCCAGTCTTCCGCCTTCCGCATCCAGCCACTACCCGCCACCTTATTCACGTCAACGGTCCATTTGGCCGAAAAACATCAAATTTTAAAGTGCATTAAACTTGGCATTGTATTTAGCAGGTATGTTTTTGATGGGATTTCAATACTTATTTTCAAGAAATCGTACCAATCTGATGATGATGGAACCCTCCTCTAAGCAACAAATTTAATTCTATGGAACACCTTTCTCTCCCACGTCACACGGTACGGTGCAACGTCTACTGTTGACGAGTAAACTGAAAACTTTTGCAATTTCCTCATACGTCGTTTGTCGCGGCGACCGTGAGACATGCCGCAGAAGTTACACACGTCTGCTTATATTTTCAAGTTTACATGGCATTATGTTTAACCTTATTTAAATCCAAAAGCCATTTTGCCGTGCAATAAGGATTGTTAACTTTAGATAAGACTTATTTTTAAATGACTATCCAAGAAATTGAGTATTAGTTTTAGGGTTTATACATACAGTCATGTATGTATGTCTTACTGATATTATAAATGTGAAAGTTTATGACGATGGATAAATATATGTATGTAGGTTTGTTGCTCTTTCTCGAAAACGACTAAACGGATTTGGATGAAATTTGCTACACAGATAGTTTAGAACCTGGATAAACAAAAGAATTTTATCCCCGTTTTATATTCCCGTGGGACGAGCGCGAGCCGCTGGCAACAGCTAATAAGTTTATCAAGCAAAGACATTCAGAAGCAGAATAACTGTGAAAAGAACAAGGAAAAAAAAAACCAATCCAAAATTCCACCTTCTCTAATTACACTCCCAATACATTAAAATACCACATCTAAATCCAGCACCCCCCCCCCCTTCTTCAGCCCTCTCTCCCTTTGTATTCCAAACGCCATTAAAAATTAGTTCCAATTCAAACGTCAGAGAAAAGAAAAATAAACAAGGGAATGACGAGTAGCTTCAATAAATTAGGGTAGTTTACAGTGACAGGGCGACGTGCGCAGGAGTTGGTGCGTGGCAATGACGGATCGCAGCTGGTAATGACTGTATATGGCTTGGAAATAAGATATTGCTTCATTGGAAACTGGTTAGAATGGCTTCGGATGGATGCAACTGCTGCCATGCTGTCTGCATGAAAAAAATAAAGTATTGGGAAGTGTGAATAAAATGTTCCAGTAATTCAATTTAAATCTTATCTTTCGAATGCGAAAGTTTGTAAGGCAGACAGGATTTGGGTGAATATAGGCTTATAAAAAAATTATAAACTGGATCAACACATAAGATATTAAGAGGGCATATTCTGAAAGTTGGCAACGTCGCAAATAGTTGTCAAATATTAACATGTTCTAATTAATTTAGCAATGTTACTGTACGGAAACAAAAAATATGGCTCTGTAGTGCACTAAAAAAATGATAAGGGAATGCAATAAGTAATATCGAATCACCGAATATATAGATTTAGATGTAAAAAAAGTATTTGAAAACCTTCCAAATGCCTTTTTAGGGTTCCGTAGCCAAATGGCAAAAACGGAACCCTTATAGATTCGTCATGTCTGTCTGTCTGTCTGTCTGTCCGTGTATGTCACAGCCACTTTTTGTCGAAAGTATAAGAGCTATCCTGTTGAAACTTGGTAGAAAGATGTATTATGTGAACCGCATTAGGATTTTCACACAAAAATCAAAACAAAACAAATTTTGGGGGTGCCCCCCATACTTAGAATTGAAACTCAAAAAAAAATTTTTCACCAAACCCATACGTGTGGGGTATCTATGAATAGGTCTTTAAAAATGATATTGAGGTTACTAACATCATTTTTTTCTAAACTGAACAGTTTGCGCGAGAGACACTTCCAAAGTGGTAAAAAGTGTGTCCCCCCCCCCGTAACTTCTAAAATAAGAGAATGATAAAACTAAAAAAAAATATATAATGTAGACCTCAACTAAAACTACCAACGAAAATTGGTTTGGATGAGATACAGTTAGCAGTTTTTGAGATATAGTACATTTTCAAAAACCGCAAATATAACTTTGCCATTCATACAAATACTATGAAAAACAAAGTTATTTTAATTGTTTGTGTATATTACTTACTAATCTCAATATAATTATATCTCTAATCTATGCTTGCTGCTACGGAACGCTTCATGGGCGAGTCCAACTCGCACTTGGCCGGTTTTTTACATCTGAAACGGTGACAACATCAAATTCAGTGTTTTAATTGCATTCCTGTATCCAATGATATTATAAGTCATAGATATGTTATACACGTACAAAACAACAGAAAAAAGCGTACCGCGCAGAGAGGCAGCACACATACACACTTTTTATTCACACACATTACATTTCACTACAAGTAAAAAGGATAGCTTGATAAAACCAATATGAAAAAAAGTGACAGCTAGATGGTGTCGCTCTCTCTTTTATCTCACTCGCACTCTCACTCGCACTCTTTCTTTTACGACGCCATATTATAGAAACGTAATGTTTTATTTGTGAAAATATTAAGATAAATAATATATTTACGAATGATAAGTGATTCTTTGACTTTTAGAAGTGTTGCTTGTATAATTTGTACAATATCTCATCACACACGACGGCATTTTCGGTGGTTTTGAGTCACTTTTACTTTTGACTCACTCTGTAGTACGTGAAGTGCATCCGTTGTCGCTGGCAACGTCGGACTGAGGTCAAGGTTTGTGAATCAACCACATTTGAGCGCATCTGTTTTTGAGCGCGTATAACGTATCTACACCTTTTTTACTTATAATATCATTGCCTGTATCAACTTTGTAGTGCACTACAGAGCCATATTTCTTATTTTCATACAGTAAATTTACCAAATTAATTAAAACTTGTAAATATTTGACAGCTATTTGCGACATTGCCAACTTTCTGGTTATGCGCCCTTAAACTATGAAATATCTTTGTCTATTTTTAGTAGAGACAGAGATAGAACAGGTCATGGTCATGGAGGTTTGCTCAAACTGAGGAAGGCCATATAATTTTGATTTCATTAAAACAATAAATTACATAAATTCTATAAACTTAAAAGTATCACGCAGCCGCAGGCCAGTCAGTCGATGTCATCGCCCTACGTCGTCCTTGCCAAATTGCACCTTGTTTCCAGTCGAACAAATAACTCCGCTATTTTCATACACATAAGTTATATTTTATTGGTCGCGTGGGAGCAGGGGAGCCAGTTTGAAGCACGCGCCGATGCATGCTGCCAGCAGATGATGGATCGCTTCTGGTAATGATTTTATATGGCGTGGAAATAAAATATTAAACCGATGAATGGGTTCACTGATAAAGTGGGGTTAAGTTGCGGGAAAATGTTTTTATTTTTATTTTGTAAGTATGAAATTAGTTGAAAAATATTATACATAGATAATATTGATTCTAGGATGATAATTATTAGTTGTGATGTCTCTACTATGCCAACTCAGTGACGTAACTATTATAGATTTAGAACATCTAATATTGATAGGGTTGTAGGCCTAAAATTAAGCGGTTTTTTAAATGTTGTGTCTTTAAATACTTGATCAAATTAGTTAAAAATGTTTTAAAGTATAAAACTAATAACATAGTTAGGCACTAATAAGGGTCCAAAATAATCTCTCACAGAGAGATTATTTTGGACACATCAGCCTGTGTCCCATCAGTGGGAACATTATAGGCTGATGATGATGATGATGATGCTACCATACACAGCAATCTAAATGTCTGAAAATTATAATAAAACATTATTTTTATGGTCATTTATTGTCTATTTTCTTGAATAATTCTAACAAAATAATTATATTATATAATAATTTTAAAAAATTATAACAATACTTGCATCCAGCGTCTTCCGGCGACCTTTATAAGGTCGTCTGCCCATCTTGTTGGTGGACGTCCTACGCTGCGCTTGCTAGTCCGCGGTCTCCACTCTAGCACTTTTCGACCCCATCGGCCATCTGCTCTGCGAGTAATATGGCCTGCCCATTGCCACTTCAGCTTGCTAATCCGGTGGGCTATATCGGTGACTTTAATTCGTCGCTTCCAACCGGTATATGTGGAGATCTTAAGGGGAGGCCTATGTTCAGCAGTGGACGTCCTATGGCTGAGATGATGATGATGATGATAATAAAACTTTAATTATCAAAGTACAAAATTACAAATTCCATTGGGCCAAAGGAATTGATAATATTTACCTTTCATCTTAATCGGTCAAGCAGGTTCGGAGAAAATTGATTGTGAAGGGCGGACATCCGAGAGATTTTATAAGGGTTTGTCCGTTTTTTCATTCGATAGTACGGAACTCTATAAAAAAGATAATTAATTAAAACAATTCCGCTTTCAAATAATAAAAGGTTATTGTAAAACATTTTAATCAAATGAAATGGTTTCCTCTTTAAACATAACATGCAAAAAGTATCTACGGAGATTTTTTTTTATTTTCGAATGCATTTAAATCGGCAATTTCGGTCGCAAATATAGCCGATATTAAAATTGATTCAGGCTTCGTCCGGGATCGCAGTAATCGTAAAAGATAATAATCGCAGATAACAGCATCCAATATGGCGGACAATATGGCCGCGAGCGAAATAATTGGCGGGAATTGTCACACAGAGGTCAGCGCAAACCTCAGCGCAAACTATCGCTTTTGATTTTGTAGGGATTATTTTTGTTTTTGTGACATTCGTACTACATAAAAACGCTTTGTATTTTTATTTTACTTTCAATCCAATTACGCTTATGTAATACCTACTTTCATCCATTCCTTACTACCTACTTGCACTTGGCTTGGGTATATTGTATAAAGAACAAAATACTTGATTATGCACAAAAACTGACATTATTACGAGTATGCGCATTGGTCAATGTCGACATGCACATTTTAACATTATGTGACATTGAATAAATAATTTTTATGTACAATTGTATGTACTGTTTTAGTTCCTGCTTATTTTTGACGAAAACGTTTTTTTTTTATTTTTCCTTTGCTCTATTATTATGTCTGGCTCTTTTTCACACGTTTTTATATTATACATAAATCAGAATATCCTTGCAAAAATATCTCAGATATATTTTATTTGTTTTATAATTTTTAATGTAGCCACTAGTAATTTACATACTACAAATCATGAATTAAAATAACTACAATAAATCCTTTTGGTGTGGACATGCTCAGCACAATGTCTTATTGATTTTACATACCTACCTATACGTTTTCAGTCATACAGAAACAAACATAGGTACCTTTTATCCCGAAAAAATACTGTCTTCGAGAAAACAACAATAACGTTAATGATAATAGATGGTGCCAAATGAAGGATCCAAATTGATTGTCAGATTATAAGTAAACGCGAGCGAAGCCGCAGATAAATGTCGTGTTAATTAATCACGACTTTTGAACTTCTAGCTCTTCTAAAGGTAAAACAATCTAAATTAAGTACATAAGTTTTATAATTAAGAAAATATTAACTGAGAAATGAGTTGGTACTCATATAATAACTTCTATATAATTTTAATTTCTTCAAAAATAGCAATTTAGATGATCTAACATTTCAGTTGAAACTTGTCGCAGTGGCAGAAATTTAACGTGACCTTCAAGCAAAAACGAACGTTGAGATACCGTTTAGCCTCCTGCAGACACATGCGATTAATCGCGTTGCGACAACGAGCCAAGCTAATTTCCACTCTAAAAATACTACGAATGGACCGCGACATTGTCGCCCCGCGCGATTAAGCGTGTCTGCAGGAGGCTTTTAGCTCTTAGATTTTTTAATTGTCTTTTTTTTTCTTCAAGTTTTTTGACGAGGCGTGCACGTTGTTATAGTATTTCGTATTAGTAAACTTACGTTGACTTCGTTCGTTTCACGTTTGTATGTTGTTGTTGTTGTTGTTATTCGTTGTTACACGTTTTTATGTAACGTTTCATCATCATCGGCTTATATTGTTCCCACTGCTGGGATACAAGCCTCCTCTCTGTGAGAGGACGTGGGCCTTAATCCACAACAAATCACACAATGTCTTCGAATATTTTTGGTTAAGGACAACGGTCCTACAACTCGTACATAAGTCGGGGCCGATACCACTGGCCACCACTGCTCTATTAATAACGTGCTTCTTTATTATTCGCTCTTCATACATCCACTAAACATTGGCGTTTATTTGAAAAATCAACAAAACCATTAAATATATAGAAAATTATACACAAAATTAGAAACCTATTTAAAATTAGATTGGATTCTTAACTCAAATTAAAACGTAAATCATTTTGAATCGCGAACACAAATATTCGTTCAAAAAAGGACTTGATTGAAATGGTATCTCTAAAAGGTCTGTCGCTGGAACAGTCTCCAGGGATCCATCAATAGTCTGTGGGCGTTGAAGGATTGATTGAATGACTCTCAAAAACCCGCGTCTCTGAAAACCTGATTGATATGCCTACAAGATGTATCAATCAACTCTTTAAAGCTTTAAACTCAAGCTGACAATCCTTTCCCTCAGTGAGATTTAATTTTATTTTGTGGTTGGATGCGATGACATTCACTGACATTCACTTGAATAATGAGACAGAAGGTTTGATTCCAAATTGGGCAAAATGTTACTCGGTTTTCTTTTAAGAATTTTGTCAGTCCTATTTGGGCAGGCTGCAATAGGCTCGTGCATAATTTCTTAAAAGCATTTTTGGTGTTGAAAACTTGAAAATCATCCAATGAGTCCTCCCGTTCTGACCAGAGTGAAGAGGACTGTCAGACACGTACTGACTGAAATCCACCCTATTCCCTTTGCGTTTCAGGAAGGGCGCGGTTATCACTTGAGACATTCCCGCGACCCAGGAATATAGGCGTTCTTTAAATTTTTGTGGTACCCTTGCTTCCCCTAAACTCTTTTCCTGTTCATGTGTATCCAGAAATAGTATAAGTATGTGACATTTATCAACCCGCACTGGGCACCCGCACTGAGAGCAGTGGTGGGCCAGTGGTATCGGCCCCGACTTACATGTAGCAGGTCTTAGGTTCGAACCCAGTCAGGCGCATTACTTTGTCTAATTTATTTCATCACCACCACTGCTCTCAAAACGGTGAAGAAAACATAGCGAGGAAACCGGCCTGTCCTAGAAACAAAAATTCTAAGACACATGACATCTACCAACCCGCACTGAGCCCGCGTGGTGGATTATGACCGACTCCCTCTCTCAGAGACGAGGCCTGTGTCCCAACAGTAGGAACATTATAAGCTGATGATGTATGTCCTCACAGATACCCAGTAAACTGATAAATAAGTTCATGATCAAGATATTTGCAACCACTTCGATATTCCGTGCACGTGTCAAAACAACGGGTAGCCATTTTACATTCAGTGGGGGATTCCGTGTCATACTTAAGAACTTAATTTTGGGTAAGCAGATCAATTCAGATGTAAAGGTTTTCTGTGGATGAAGAAATATTAGGATTTGAACCTGTAACGTCTCGATTTTGTCTTTTTAATCGACTTCAAAAAAAAAAAAAGAATGTTCTCAGTTCGACTTGTTTGTTTGTGTGCATATATTGTATGTATCTATTTTGTCCACGATTATCTCGCGTTTGGCTGAACCGATCTTGATGCGGTTTTCAGAATAGTGTTCGTTACATTCTTGAAAAGGTTTAACTATATGTAACATTAATGTATATCCCGTCAAAGTCAAAGTCAAAGTCAAATCATTTATTTCAATTAGGCCATCAAAGAGGCACTTTTAAACGTCGCATAATTAAAATTAAGGAAATGGGATGGGATGGGAATGAATCTACACCCATTCGCAAAGGTAGGTTGTATGAAGAAGAATGGGCAAGAAACTCCATACTTACTCTTTTTAAAAATGTTTTACAATATTTTTTTACATCATTTAAAATAAATAATGTGAAAGCAATGTACCTTGAAAATGTACACTGAATATTATAAAAAATTAAAATAATAAGAAATAAAACAAAAATAGCAAAAAGGTACATGGTGTTCACATTTAACAAAATATTGAAATTACAGCTTTTTTACAAATACAATATAAGAAGTGTGTGAGCATTCAAATTTCAACCAGCTTGATTCTGTTTAAGCCCTACATTGTACTATGGAGCAGGACCAGCATGTTTCCAAACATTTTTATCTTGGATATAATCTTCTAATTTATAATATGCTTGTTTACTAAGTGTATTTTTTATGTAACTTTTAAATTTTCTTTCATTTAGTGTTAAAATTTCCCTAGGTATTTTATTGTAACATTTAACACAGTACCCCATAAAAGATTTTTGTACTTTAGCCAATCTAAAATAAGGTTGATCAATTTTATCTTTATTTCTAGTATTAAAATTATGTCTATCGCTTATTTTATTAAAAAGATGAAGATTTTTCCTAACATGCATTATATTTTCATAAATGAATTGACAAGGCACTGTCATTATATTAATCTTTTTGAATAGTTCCCTAAGAGATTCGCGACGACGTAGATTGTAAATTGCTCTGACAGCTCTTTTTTGCAAAATAAAAATGGACTCAATGTCAGCTGCCCGCCCCCACAGTAAAATGCCATAAGACATAATGCTGTGAAAGTAGCTGAAGTAAACTAAACGCGCAGTTTCGACGTCTGTTAACTGTCTTATCTTTCTAACAGCATAAGCGGCTGAGCTTAGTCGCCCCGCTAGAGATGCTATATGGGGGCCCCATTGTAATTTATCGTCTAACGTGATTCCTAGGAAAACTGTCTGATTAATAAATTCCAATTTTTCTCCATTCAATAAAATGTCGCAATCGCTACTTCTAACATTTGGCAAAGTGAATCTTATACATTTAGTTTTCTTTTCATTGAGAGCTAAATTATTAAGAGTAAACCAATTTTGAACCTTAGAAATACAGTCATTAACAGTGTCTAGATTTTGTGCACGTCTATCTATTTTAAAAATTAACGATGTATCATCTGCAAATAACACCATCTGTGGTTGATTTTTTAGTAAGTGGGGTAAATCATTAATATAGACTAAAAAAAGGAATGGACCCAAAATAGAACCTTGAGGCACGCCCATAGTCATTTCAGCTCCTAATGAGTTTATACCGTTTATCTGAACTTTAACCTGTCTATCTCTTAGGTATGAATTTAGTAAATCAAGAGCTTTATTTTTAATTCCATAATGTTCCAGTTTCAGCAAAAGCGTTTCGTGGTTTACGCAATCGAATGCCTTTGAGAGGTCGCAAAAGATTCCTATGGCATCTTGCGCTTCCTCCCAGGAGTTGAAAATGTTCTTCAATAAGGTAACACCGGCGTCAGTTGTACAACGACCTTTGGTGAAACCGAACTGTTGATGATGAAAGATGGAGTTTCTATTGAAGTGACATAGCATTTGTGCAAGCATTAACTTTTCAAACACTTTACTGAAAACTGGCAAAATTGACACCGGCCTATAATTGTTAGGATCTTTGCAATCACCCGATTTGAAAAGTGGAGCTACCTTACTAAGCTTCATGAGATCCGGAAACACTCCTTGGTCTACACTGGTATTAAATATAAAAGCTAAATAAGGCGCAACGGTTTCTATTATAGATTTACAGGCCTTCACAGACATTCCCCAGAGATCTTCTGTTGACTTAATTTTAAGATCTTTGAATGCTTTAATCACAGCTTGGGGGTTTGTGTGCCGAAACCTAAACTCCATCGGACAAGCCTTTACATTATTTCTAAGTAAGGCAGCCGAGAGTGCGGGTGACGAATTTAAAGACTCGGTCGTCTTATGAGGAATGTTCGAAAAAAACTTTTCAAATTCCTGAGCTACTTCTACATCTGTGTTTATAGGACCATGTGCAGTTTCTAAATTAAATTCGTTATTGCGCTGTTTATTCCTACCTGTCTCATTATTTATAATTTTCCAAGTTGTTTTAATTTTATCATCGGCTGATTTTATTTTATTGCTAATATGAATAGCTTTAGCTGTTTTGCATACTCTTTTAAAAGTTTTTGAATATTTGGCAACATACTGGTGAAAGGTAGTATTATTCACATTGTGTCTCTTTAGACCATAAAGTTCAAAAAGCCTTTCTCTGCTTTTACGAATTCCAGGTGTCGCCCAATCACTAAATAAGAATTTTGTAAAGATAGTTTTAGTTTTTACTGGAAACGTGTGACTAAATTGTGTATTTAAAATTGCAAAAAACTCGGCGTAAAACTCATTTAGGTCACTTTTATTATTAAAGATATCTTGATCACATAATTTACTTGTTAGTGTATTATTAAATTTTTCTAAATTTTTATCTGTAATTGGCCTATACCTTATTTGAGTTTTTTGCATAGGTGTGTAGGCGCAAAACGTTATTGTTTGGCCACTGTGATCAGATGGCAATTTATTAATAATTTCCTTATGCAAATAATCACAATTAGAAAATACGTTATCTATACAAGTGGCAGAAGAAGCTGTCACTCTGGTAGGTTCCATAAAAATATGTGACAAGTTAAATGATTTAAAAAGACTCAAAAATCTGATACTATTGGAGTTATTTTCTAATATATTAATATTGAAATCACCACAGATGATGATAGATTTACTACTACTACATACTTTATTTAACACTTCTTCCATTATAGTATCGAATATAGGAAGAGTCTGGTAATTTGGGGGTCTGTATACACACACTATAACATGCTTATCAAGCTCAACACAGGACAATTCAATGATGTGTTCAACTGACAGTTCAACAATGCCATTTCGAGTTTTTGATTTAATTGATTTCTTAACTAATATTAATGATCCGCCATGTAACATACGTTTGCGGCTGAAATGGCTAACTACACAATAATTATCATAACAAATAGACGTAACTTGGTGATCTTTTAACCAATGTTCGGTAAGGCAAACAATATCAAACTTGGTTGATTCCAAAAACATTTCTATTTCCAGTAGTTTAGAAGAGCACCCTTGAATATTTAAATTAAACAATTTTAAAGTAATATGTTGCTCTCCCCTTGATAATTTATATTTAACTAATTTGCTAGAAGAAACCTGTTCATTGTTCACTGATAAAGAGTTACTAATTGAAGAGGTCTCTTCTGTTGTCTTACAATCTAGTTTAAAGAATTATCCGGAATGATCCCCACAACAGAACCATTAAGTGTACTAGCAGGAAGGGAATACCCTATCTGACTGGAAATGGTCTCCGAGGCTGGTGGTATACTAGGAAGATCCTCCTTCGTACAGCATGCAGGAACAGAACACTGTATCACTATGTTTTTAGGACAACCTAACAACACAGACTCGTCACTTAAACTACTACTTAACCTAGAGTCTAATACATCAGCAACAACATGGTTAATATTATATGCTATTAACATAGCAATCAAATGTCGACATTTCCAAGACAGAGATAAATGTCTCCGATTCAAAACAAAACTACTAACAAAATTGTTAGAATCAAAAAACAATAATTTGTCACTATGACAACATGTCAACATGTGAATGCAACGGTTTAACTTATAAATATGGTTATTTTCACATACACTTAAACTATCAGAGTAAGGAAAAGCACACAACATCAGCTTTCCTACATTCAACTTCAGTAAGGAGTCCACACCATCCACTATGTCCTTTTTTGTTACATTTAAGCTATTTCCTAAAAGGAGAACTATAGAAGAACAGTCCTCTAGATTTGATTTAGTTATTCTATTAATCATTTGTTTAAAACTTATGTTATGATAGCAATGGTTAGTAAAACTATGGCTTAGGTAGTTATGTAATATTTTTCCAAAGCCTGACCCTAACTCATCACTAAAAAGTATAGTTTTACTCTTTTGATTATAATTACAAGTTTTTGCTGGAAGAGCTGACAAGTTGAGTTGGGGCTGAGGGGGAGGTGTTTTGTTGGCACAGCTGCAAGGGAGATTATTTGTCAGTGACTCATATCTCTCTGCATTGCACTTCACCAAGTCCAGCAATTCCCCGGCTTCAAACAGACGGTCACTTAACTGCTCCGTGACGTTGTCGCATGGATCCGTTATTATACGAAGATTTTTGTTCAACATCTGAACTAACTTACCGACTCCAAGTATACCTAGTACCAACTGCGATTAGTAAAAATTGCTTCAAATACAAAGAAACACTACTTTGTAACAACAGTGTTGGAACATCCAAAAATACCCCAAGTTTTCTCAGAGCTCGTAAATCTTAACTACTCACCAATAAAGCGGACAGACAGACAAATGCTAGCTATATATAAACCAACAATCTACATTCCCCTGAGAATCTTGAGCGCATACCACACTTTATTGACATATTTTTCGATCGAAATACACTCAAATGTTTCAGTAATCCTTCGGGTTTAAACCCGTAAAATAAACCTCGTTGGCCAAATTAAAATGAAGTTTCAACGGTACATTTGGTTTAATACACTTAAAGTAATTGCTTTCAGTAATTTATCGTCTAAAATCTATTAAGACTATTAGAAAAAAAACTTAATTATTCATAGTACTCATTTATTAATGTTAGAGCTTTGTATATAACAAGTTTACGGTTTGACAACTACGTTTCGTGTGTATTAAACTATGTTTATTATTGTTAAATTGGGCTGTTTCGTCTGCTCATTTAACAATGACCTTGAGACGGGTCGATGACCGTCGACTTTGTAGAAAGACGAAAAGTTTGGACTATTGTATGCAACTGAATAAACCACATTAGTCCAATGCTAGCCATACAATACTCAATAATTTATTGCATTCCAAAATACTGAATAAACACTTCGTATTTTGTTAAAATTGAAAAGGAATTGTATCAATTATGGACCCTGTCGAGCACAGTAAAGTTAAATTAATTGGTAATAGGAGAGTGGATGAAGGCGCTCTTTTGTTTTTTAAAAGTAAATAAATATAAGAGCCAAATGGCTTTTGTGCTATTTACATTTTATTTATACACCGTGACTTTTTAGTCGTTTTACAACGGCGGCCCAGTTCATGTATCCAATGACTAGAACACGTTTATAATAAAAAAAATAGGTATAAAGTTTAAGAGAATTGAAAAATTTAAAAATAAAATCTAATTCGTTATTATGACAAATTAGGCGTAGTTAGAAACACCCTTGTCTCATAGAAAATGGAGATGGAATGATCTACCCGACTATTGCGCTGGGTAGGTATACTCTACAGCTTGATAAGTAAACATTCATATTCATATTTCTAATGTACTAGGTATTTATTAATAATAAAAATTATTATTAACGATTAAAAAAAACTCGCCTGGAGGTATTTTAGGTCGGATACATTAAGTGGACCACTTTTGTAAGACGACTAAAAAGTCACGGTGTATAATAATTTAATAATAAGTTAACGGCAGGGTCATTTTGCTTCAATAGGTCTTCATAATAATTTAAAATTATTCTTCCGTATTAAACTCGAAATATTTTTAGAGTTCCAAAATTGATATGGAGATAAAACTAATCCCTTATAGGATCACGACTGCCCGTCTCCTACAGCTGATTTTTTCTAAATCTACTTTGCCGATTCAGTTATTAATCCGAATCAGATAAAAAACAAAAAACTATAAACAATAAAGCATTTTTTTCCGCCAACAGTAAAATGGCCGTTCTGAAATAACTAAGTAACTAAAACAGAAAAAATACAGGTCATTTAATTTTCTATAGATAGGAAACACTTATAAGTTTGATAGTAACATGACACAAAAATGACGACGTTGCGTTGCCGCGTTGCCTAGTGCTAAAAACATTAATTTGCAAACAATCATCAGATAATTTTGGCGTTTATTTTTGATTCCATGTTAATTGTAGGTGTGTATGTATTTTTAGAAATAATTTAATTAAATTTTAATTACCGTTTTGTTGTTTGAATAAAACACTCCCACACATTTTTTTAAATTAAAATGCATTTTCTTAATAAAAACTAACCTACATTGTTATTAAGTTTTATTACGTACTGGTTTCATAGTACAAATAAAAAAAATAACAGGTTAATTGAAGTTAACATGGTTTCTTAATGCTTATTATTAAATCTGATTCTAATTCAACGCGTTGTGTCGTGTAGCTCAGTGCAAGAAGAAACAAAATGTTTTATAAATTAATATTATTTTTTTGGATTCATAGTTCTACTGCTTTTATACTCAATCTCAATGGTATGTGCATTATTTTTTTATGTATCTTAAAATAATAGGTATGACAAGAAATACTTATTATTAAATACTAAAATCTAAATAATAATAAATTATAACTGTCGTACCACAAAAACTTTTAAACGCCTGTTAAACACTTTTCTAAAAGAAATGTCAACTTTTTTTTAGACAAAGTGTTTAACAGATGTTTAAATTTTTGTAGTAAGGATGTTTATGTTAATAAAGATAAAACGCTTCTAAATTTGGGAGTGCACGGCTTGTGACGTCATAACACCTGGAAAATTATATCAACCGAGTGATGTTTTTTGGTTTTTAGAAGCGTTGTATGTTCATCAATGTTGGTCAAATATTTTTTGAAAATTTACATTTCGGACAAATTTTTTTATAGTAAAAAAGCCTATTTGCATAGCAAAAAATCTATTATTTATAAGACAGACTTCAAATTCCAGTTATCAGAGTCTCCACCCACAATATACCGTCTCAAAGACGTTTTCAAGTCTTGGTTGCCGTGTCGCCTCCATGTCTGGCCTTCATCTTTCAATATCTCGTAATGCAGTTGGCCCATGCGTTTAATAATGGTCTCAAATTCCCATTTTTTATCGTATTTAGACCTTTTGCTAGAATTGGAATTCCCTCAAACGTTAAAATTGTTCAGTATCAGTTGTTGGATTGTCTTGTGAATGTTTTTTGGTTGCGATGACAACTCGCCTCAATTAGCTATTTCGTCTCTATCCCTATTACGTCACACTCACTAATACGTCACCTTGTGCATCTGGTCATTTTTATTAACTCGTCTCATGCTCTATTTCGTCTCTTTCCCAACTCGTCCGACGTACCTATATGTACAGACGCCAGCACTAACACTAATACTAAACTAATAGATTTTCATCCTTATCACAAACTAGTGTATCATTGCAACCGTTTTCTTCTGTAATAACATGTAACAATGTCCGGACTGTCAAGGACATGCCCCCGACTTATCCATAGGGACTTTTCCCTATAGTTGCGTTTGGCGTTCTTCTTAGTTGTGACTCGATTATTTTTAATATTTTGTCATGTAACGGTGCAGATTCATTATCCATAGTATGTAAGGCCTTCTTCATTGTTTGAACAAAACGCTCTTCTTGACCGTTGGTCGCTGGATGTATGGTGCCTAAGTTTTCTGTATCACGCCGTTTTGCTGTAAGAATGAAGAGATTTCTTTGGAACCGAACTATCTTCCATTATCAGACACCAAATGGTAATCTGTAATCCATGAACAGTTATTTTAATTTATTGATCCACCACGAACTAGTAATCGTCTTGGTCGGATATATTACAACCCATTTCGACATCGCATCGCGAAATCAATGTGTATTATTTGCCATGGCTCAGTAGACACTTCCCAATAATGTAGTGGTACTTAGATTGGTTCATTTTGTTTGAGACAACATTAACGGCATTTACGTACAAGTTCCTAAATATCCTTATCTTTTTTTACATTACCTATATTCATTTATAATCACTAATATTATTGAGTATATTTTTTTACAAAATATACAAATAATAGCTATTTGCCTAAAGTTAACAGGAAAACCTAAGACAATAAGACAATCTTAAAATAACAAGGTAATCGCGAGGTAATTACTACGGAACCTTTGACTCGCACTTGGCCTTTTTTTATTAATAAAAGGTTTAAATGGTATAGGTAACAACACGGTGTAAACACACATTACAGAAGCTGTTGTCCCTGTGGGTTGGAACACCGCTCTTTCCTACTTTCTTCATATTCTCCAAAAGGGCGTGAAAAAGTTGCAGGGTCGACAACGGGTAGATGATCCCTGCTGTTGCAGGTATCCCTAGGCTACGGTGATGACTTTCCAATAACCGGGGTCGTATGCCTGTTTATCACCTTTATGTTATAAAAAGTCATACGCCAATGTATGTATCATAACAGGGACAAGGAGGTGGTTGAAATCACGACACACCGCAAATATCAACCACCTCATATTTGACAAGTGAAGAGTAATGTGAAAAGAAGGGTGAAAAATTTAATCCTGGAAATGTGCAGTATCGTAGGCTTTACGTGGTAAAATCATCGAATGAGTCCTCCCACCCAGGGCAGAGCAGGAGGGGCTGTCAGACTCGTACTGACTAAAATCCACGGTGTCCTTCAATAAACTTGAAATTCTGTTTATAATTAATTCTGTTTCTAACGTGGTTCGTGCAGTAACGAGTGACTGGCTATTTGCTACCTATTCGATTCCCGTACGGAACAAACTTAAAATATGGCCTTCGGGTAGTTGTTCTGCGTCTGACTGTTTGTGACTTTAAATATTTGTAAACGCATCTGATGCAGGATAAATTCAATAATCTTTAAAGAAAAGATTTTTGATGTTTTGTTTGTTGCTTCAAATTATTTTATACACTACTTTATGCCCTCGCCGTTATCCGCTGAAGTTTGACATTTGTTACACAGAACCGCTATACCGGGAAAAAAGGAGCTATTATCTATCTTTGTACTAAACATTCAAATCCGTTTTGTATTTTTTGTGTGAAAGTGTACCTAACGAATATCCATCATAAATGGAAAACTTTGATAATATAATTTGTAGTTGTTATTTTTAGAAACGGACTATGCTCGATTACCTCCAATTCACCACCTGGACATCTACGAAGAATGCTTCGACGAACCTGATTCGATGTACTGCGTCGCGGAATTTGCTCTGGTGTCGGATGAGCCCACCGAGCTAATGACTTTAGTTCAAGCAAGTTTCACCTTTGTTCCCAACAGTAGTGGTTCAAGAAAGTCAATTTAAGTTGATTGCTTTACAATTCGTGAGGTCTATAATAATGACAAATTAATCAATCGTAATCCTCTCGAAATTTTCTACCTAACTGTAACATTTAATCTTAACTAGTAAATAATATTTTGTTGTTTCCCAATAACTATTCAGTTTACAACTAAACTTGTCTCTTATTTACAGAAAATTACAGAAAGTGATATTCACTTCAATCATACATTACTTCGCTACGGTTTTTGCATGAAAAAATCATGCAGTAAGTTCTACAATGCTTCTGGAACGGATGAGGACCTAAGATTGTCCCTAGAAGCATGCACCAACGAAACCATTTATAAAAAGTACAAGTTAAAAACGAAACTGGGAGATTATTATGATTGTTCCAACCAAGACAGAGACTACCCAATAGAAAATCTAGATATAGCTGTTGCAGTAGTCTGCATAATGATATTCTTAGTTAACATTGTCGCAAGCCTTTGTGATCGTTACTTAGAAAAGAGAAAAAATGTTGGAGGTTGGTTCGCGCAATCACACTCACTATTTGACATTATTTATTTATGTAGTCTTATTTTATACAATTAATAAAATAGTATTGAGCAGAGTTAGTTGTAACTATACTGAACACTGTGCAGTGAGATTTACTGCTATAATGGCGCTCCCTCACCGGGAGCATTCACGTGTAATGTAACATTATAGATTCTTTACTATTTTTTCAGCTCTCAGATACCTGTATTGCTTTTCAATATTTCGAAATTGGAAAAAGTTTACAGCATTGCCGGGAGAAGGGCAAGATTCTCGTATAAAAGCATTGGGAAGCATCCATGGTATCAGGTAAAGTGCCAACTGATTGTGTACAAAATGTAATTAGATGTTTTTTTTACAAAACTGTAAAATGTTGTTTTTTTTTCAGATCGCTGAATATTCTTCTCATGTTGATATCTCACAATTCTTTAATTGCCCTCGTATTGATTGCAAATCCTAAATTCTTAGAAGATGTAAGTGTGTATTTTTTATCATAAAAACCTAGAAATTTATTACGATTTCGCATCTCTATTTACAAACCGTCAAACCAAATGAAGCCGTCACGATTTATCCACATTAAAATGTTACAATTAGTACCTACAGACACAATATTGCATTTAACCATACATTTAACGAACAAATCTTTTTTTGTTTTGTAACGGTGGAATTGAACGCCATCTACCTCCTAAATTAGAGTTATTAAGTATGTGAAAAATATTCATCTTGTAGTTCATAAGTTGTACATTTAATTTCAATTAAAATAAATATGCATAAAAACGAATAAGTTATAGAATTTAAAGAGCAAACCGTGATCCAACGCGGAACGCTTGCAGATACCCAGCAACTTTGACAGACCACAAACCAAGATACTCAAGAACAGCATGTCGTCAGCGTAACTTATATTGCTAAGGCACACTCCTACACGGGCACGCCGCAATCGCGGCGGTAAGACCCCTCTTTGAGGAGTGGCTGGATAGGCGTCACGGCGGGCGTCCTGACCTACCGCATGACACAGGTCCTCACCGGACATGGAAGTTTCGGGAGGTACCTGTGTCTGAGGAGAAAGGAGGAAACGCCTGGGTGTCACCACAGACTGCGAAGATCACGCGGAGGACACAGTAGAGCATACGGTGCAAGACTGCCCCGCTTGGGCAGAGCAACGACGTGTCCTCACGGCGGCGATAGGCGGAGACCTCTCGCGCCCGGCATTGGTCGAGGCCATGCTGCGGGGCGAGACGGAGTGGGAAGCGGTCGCCTCCTTCTGCGAAGCAGTCATGCTCGCGAAGGAGGAGGCGGGCCGCGTGAGGGAGAGGACAATGTCCTCCCACCGCCCCACCCGCAGTGGTGACCCACAGCAACGGACGTCGCAAGACGATCTCCGGCCACCGTAGGCGCGGGCATGCGGGCGGCGAGTAAAGGGCAACTCGCTGCCCGACCATGGACCATGCCCGGGTGGACGGCGCGTTGTGTTCCACGCGCGCCTCAAAGAGCGTCAGCATAATGACGGGGCCCCCTCTCTAGAGGGCCAAAGCCTGCCGGGGTCGCGGGACTTATCTCATTACCGTGACCCCGGAACATAAAGGACTATTGAAGGACACCGTGGATTTTAGTCAGTACAAGTCTGACAGTCCCTCCCACCCTGCCCGGGGTGGGAGGACTCATTTGATGATTTTACCAAGCTAAAAAAAAAAGGCACACTCCTACAACCTCCAACATGCCAACCGACATGCATCCTGCTTTAATAACCCAATTCGTGAAAAATTTCGTTTAGTAACGGTTTGTAAATTAAGGTTCGATTTGTTGCAACATTATTAATATTTTACAAAACATGCATGTGATGTGATTTTACAAAACATGTGCAATTTCGGATAATGTCAATGTATTTATGTTAATTACAGTTGGCGCAAGTTAAAATAGCTAGCATATTTTTGAACGGACCAATAATAATGCAGACATTCTTTGTCATCTCGTCTTTCTTGCTTGTGTATAACTGGCTGATAGCAACGGAGAAAAAGAAAGAAGCTGCTTCCCTGACGATGCTGCCGCTGCAGATAATAATGAGATGGTTAAGGTAAGAAAAGTGTAATAATATCTCACTCCAAATTTGTCTCTTTCCGATCAATGTTTTAGTATACCGCAAGCGGCTAACTTGTCACTAGTTTTATAGAAAAAACAGAAGAAACATAAATATGAAAGATTATGGGATTTTTTCCCATCGAACAAACCTGATTTTTTTTTTTGCTCATTTTTGTTTGATGATAAGGGGAACAGTTAGATTATAAATTAACTTTCAAAATGAATAATTAGATTAAACAAAAACAAAAATTTAAGCGCGCCTCAAAGAGCTGTCAGCGATCTGACGGGGCCCCCTAAGAGGGCCAAAGCCTCAGTCCCTCCCGTTCCACTCTGGACTCATTTGATGATTTTAGCACGCAAAAAAAAAAGGTACGGAAGTCCGACTCGCACTTGGCCGGTTTAATTTTATGTTAACGATATACGTCTCAGGGCGAGTTGTTTAATTAGTGGTTTAGTAAAACTAACAATTTGTTAAATCCTATAAATACAACCATTTTTTGAAAGAAATGTATGAGATTTTAACAATATTTAAACTATTGATTGAACAACTAGCCCTTAGTGCTTTAATTTGTTTCATTTAGATTGACGCCGTCGTACGCCCTCGTTTTAGCCTTGACATCAACTTGGTTTGGAAGAATAGCATATGGCCCCAATTGGAAGGTAAGTTTTCAAGACCTTACTCATTCTATCTCATTATATAAAGAAATCTACTCATTCAATTCTTTTTTTTCAAAAAGACGTATAATAACAGGGTTACTTTATAATTCAATAATTTGTGGTCTTTGTGTGCAAGAATGTAAAATAAGACTCCAAAAATATCGATATTCTTAAAAGTTTTTTTTTCTGAATTGTCATTAGTACCTACTACTTATACCCATTTTAAGGTTGTTCATTCATTACTGGACACCCTGTATATAATTTGAGCATTAGTGCAACTGGATGAATCGATAACGTGAATCATTGTCCTCTAAATTCTAAACAGTGGTAAAGGACGCGCGGTGAACGCGGGTCATCCGCTCCTGTGGCGACTCCCGTTGTTTTTTTTACAAAGCTGCAAATTCTTCTTTATCAATTATACTCTATTGCTTGAGCAATGGAATAGAATATTCAATTTTACGAATTTTATGGCAACATCGTTAAAGTAGTCCATATTTATCTTTAATTAACACTGTCTTATTATTGTCGCCAGAAAGTCATCTATTTTGAACTGAGTGACTGTCGTCGCGACTGGTGGCATCATATCCTTTACATCAACAACTTTTATACATCCCAATGTATGCCGCAAACTTGGTAAATATCTGAATTAATTAACTCTCTGTAGTCTATCCGTCGCAAGGAATAATGCTGGAAATGATTCCCAGCTCAGATAAAGCGTTATTGATTTAAACGTACCATTCATATTTTAGCCATTTTAATGCAAAAAGCTAAACATCTGTTGAAAACTTTGTTAAAAAAAAAAGTGTAACCGCAAAACGACCCATTAACTTCAAATGTCATTTTGGATTTGACACTTTTTTTAGACAAGTGTTCAACCGATGTTTAACTTTTTTTTTGTAGTCAGACAGTTTTCATTCTTAGTTACTTAGTTATTAAGTTTCGTCAGCTTAAGAAATTAAGCGTAAAATAAACTGCTAATTTGGTTTTTTCACCAGGTATTTGGCTTGTGACACCCAGCTCTACATCATTGGAGTCATCGTCTTCTTGACGTGTAAAACCTCTGTATCTAGGAAGGTGGTCTTGAGCCTCCTTTTTCTATCGGGAATTCTATCTTCCGTACTGCTAACATATTACGAAAACATAAATGGAATACTTTTTGCTTCCCCGAAGTAAGTTTGTCATACATTTTTCATTAACTATGATCACTTTTATGGCATAATCTTAGAAGTGGGAAGCATAAGCTCAATAAAAAATATGAGCTGGCTTGAGTTTGATGAATTTGAAGCTTTGGTGCTTCCTAAGTGGGACAGCTTAAGGTTAAAATAAGGGTGGGGACCCCGCCATTCCCTCAAAAACCTATATCAGGCACCAGTCTCTCACAAAGTTTTTTTTTTTAAGACTGAAGATTGTTATTATAATTTGACTGAAGATTGTCTTATATTTATAAGAAAATCTTCAGTCAAATGTAATTACCAAGATATTCAAGTCATCTGCAAAACAGCTTAAGTGTACAGTTCTGAAAAAAAATACAGCTAACAATCCTTTTTTTGTTTCTTTGACTTTTGTGCCAGCGACTTCTACCGACGACCGCATGAATTGTATAACTGCCTAATTCTCATTCAGGGAGCAACACGAGTTCCTGATAACCTACTATTGCTGGTTTTTAAGTATTCTGTGATGTACCTAATGATTTACATCAATTTTTTAGGAGAGGATTGGAATTTATATTTGAAGAACCTATGTTCGTAAAGGTTTTCATGAAACCTTACACGAACATAACTGGGTATGTCATCGGTATGACATTAGGCTACATTATCTACAACTGGCAGAAGAATGGAGGGAATCCTAAGAAATTCCAGGTAAACATAATCCGTTTTACCACAAACAAGTTAAACATCTGTTGAACACGTGTCTAAAAACTGTCAACGTTAAAACGACATTTTCACGTTGACATAAGGGCCGTTTTGCAGTTACACTTTTTTTAGACAAGTGTTTAACAAATGTTTATCTTTCTGTTACATTCAGTTCTATAATTAAACAGAAATACATCATCTGTGTGATTTACAACTCTCTTACTATCGCGGTTTATGAGGTATAGCCTGGCGACAGACCGACAGACAGCGGAGTCTTACGGGACCTAAAAAACGAACGGAAGAAGGAACGGGACCCTAAAAAGGATTTATTTTAAACAGTTATAAGAGTATCTTTTTTTTTTTAAATTATTTATTTAGAGGCTTGCAGCACATTTGTACGAGGTCAGCCTCGTAAGGTAACGCTAATACATTTAAAAAATAAACTAAAATACTATCTATAAACTAAAAATATTTAAAACAGTTATAAGTATCGTAAAATATTTTATCTACTCTCTTAACGTTAAATTCAAAATACAAAACTCAAAACGAGTTTATATGTATAGACGTACTTTAAAATAAACACATTACCCTCCTTTGCGTCGCGCAGTCGGCTAAATAGTATATCAAAATGAAATAAAAAAATAATAATTATGACATTTCTCTAACAAAATAATGTTATAATTTTTTTTTTCATTGCGATACAGATTAGAGATCATAGATACATCTATTTAATTTTTTATCTGTGGCTGCTCGCGCGTGCCGCATGCGCGGTGATAACGGGAATTTTGGCGCCATAATACGTTGGTGTACTGTAAATCTTTTTCATTTATTTGATATGTTCGTGTTCAATGAGAGTAGTAAAGTAGTGTATGAAACTGCAAATAACTGGGTATTCCAAACTCATGTGATACTTTTAAAAAACTCGCTTCGCTCGTTTTTTAAACTCACACTCGCATATAAAACCCCTCATTACGAGTATGTATCAGTTTCATAAACTACTATTCTTGTCTTTTACAGAAATACAAGTACTTATACTGGAGTTTATTCTTGATGGGTTGTCTGTGTAATTTCTCCAGTTTCATCTTCTACACCGAGGGTCCAGGGCAGCCCATGTATATTCACATGATTTATGCTGCTTTTATGAGGCCAGTCTTTGGCACGATCGTAGGCGTCATACTGGCTGGACTTATCATTCAATTTGAAGGTACTTCATTTATTTTATTTGGTTTTCTGCGAAAAGCACATTTTATTAAGCAACAATCGGATAATCTTTAAGACCTCTCCGGATCAAAATCATATTCTATTTGGGTAATTCAAATTGAGAGAATGAGTGAAAGGTGAAATTTTTAAGGCAGAGGTGAGTGGAAACCCCGAGAGGGGACGCCCTAGGAAGACCTACAGTCTCACCTCACGACCCAGCCGCCTCGGTCTTCCGAGGTGGCTGGGTCGTGAGGTGGACGCTGTCCTCTCCTCAAGGTCCCCAAGGTCTGGCTTTCCGTTTTCTTTCGCTTGAAATCATTTTTAATTTGAAAAAAGATTTTGTACCCGTTTTTTCTCTTGTTACAGGTTTATATCGAACAATTTTAGAGTGGAGACCTTTTACGTTCATAAGCCGTCTGTCTTTTAGCGCGTACCTACTGCACATTGTCTTTGTCAGGGTCAAAATAGCTTCGATGGTGGCTGTTTATAGAATCTCTATTATGGATATGGTAAGTGATGTAACCACAATAAATAATTATACAAAATATCCCGACACTGCAAAAGAGATTTTATGATTGCTGATCAGTCATATGCAGTCCTCTTTTTTTTTTTCGAGCAGAATTTTCTCAGGACATATGACCGCATTCAATGAAAATTACATTTCGCACGAGTGTAAATTTCCAAAAAGTCATTGCTAGCAGTATACCCAAACTACGCCTGGATATTTACCATAAACCGGTTGTAAATACAAGCTGTCTCTGGAAAAGATCCAACTTATGATACCTCAGAAATGATAAGGCCTTAAATTGAACGACAAAAATATTAAGATTTTAAACCATTCTACCTTTTTACAGGTACTGAAAAACTGCACGCTAATAACAGGAGAATTTATTGCCTCATTTTTTTTCTACATGCTGGTCGAGTCTCCTTTCGCAAACCTCACTGGACAAATCTTCAAAAAACCTGCAACACCAGTAATTGAAGAGAAAGAGGATTTTAGCACAACGACGAAAACAGAAGAAAACGGAACAAATATGACTCAACTACAAGTAGAGAATGGTACTATTGTAATGAAAATGTGAGCCAGTCCGTAGTCCATATTATCTAATAACAATAACATAACGTATGCTACTACACCCACTGCGTCGGTCGAAAGGTGGAGGCTGTCCTACCTCACGCGTCCCACCTCCTCCTTCGCTAGCATGAATGTTTCGCAGAAGGAGGTGACTGGTTCCCATTCCGTCTCACCCCGCAGCATGGCATCGAACATTACCAGTTTTCAGGTCGCCTCCGTAGGACCCAGTGGGATGCTCTGCCCAAGCAAGACAGACCTGCACCGTGTCCTCTCATCGATCCTCTCAGTGGTGACACCCAGGTGATTCTTCCTTTCGATCAGACAGAGAACCCTCTCGAAACGTCTGTGTCCGGTGAGGACCTGCGTCAGGCGGAATTTAAGGACGCTGTGGTGCCTCTCCAGCTGCTCCTCAAAGATGGGTTTTACCGCAGCGATTGCGGCGTGCCGGAAAATACTGACATCGGATTTGCTGTGAACTTAGTCTTAGCTCAGTTTCGCTTCTCCGAAAATGAACCGTACCAAACTACCATTTATGTCCTTATTCGTATGTAAAGCTGGATAAGTTGTTTGAAGGGTTATGTAACTGAACATTATGCTAATAAGTTTTATTTTCAAATGAAACGTAACTCGATTAGCTTGAGGTAAGACAATGTTCACTCTAGATTTGGGCCTAATTGCCCTATAGATCTGGCCCTGGGACAGTCAGTTGTGCACTGCAATCGCACGAGTCTCCGGCGATGTGGGTATGTGGATCATGTTGCTAGTAGTATGAAAAGTATTATGTTAAATTAGTAAGATAATGTTGTAAATTGTTTTTTTGTGGTGAAGTTATTATAATAATGTGTAATAGTCATTAATATGAAAATGGATGTAACAGTCATAATGTGAACACGCTTCTAATTCCCCTGTTTAAAGTAAATAAATATGTATAGTATTTCTCCAGCGTTTACGTTTATCGCTTGCAGTTTGACTATAGGGCCTGATCGTGAAATCGCTGATCTGTCACATAAGCACACATAACCGTGGCATTGGCATCCTTCCCTTGATCATTTTGAAGAGACATCCCGTCAAAATGATCAACCATCTAAGCATATTATTTTCAATGCTTGTTCTTAAGGTGATTCCTCAGTAGTAGACCGCGAAATTCAAATTTTCATGTGTTTTTTGCAATTTGCTTATCAATGACAAGTAGTAGCTTGATCAAAATATGATTCGCGACAATAACAAGTAAAACTTTACATATAAGAATGATCAAAACATTCGCTTTCAAAAAGATTTGTACAAAGTTGGTAAAAAATCCGAAAACTAACTCATTTTGTCCAAATCTTTGTGAAAGTGAATGGAGCGAATGTTATGATCACTCTTATAAATAAAGTTATACTTGTTATTGTCGAGAATCATATCTTGATCAAGTTACTACCTACTTGTCACTGATAAGCAAATTGCAAAAAACACATGAAAATTTGAATTTCGCGGGCTACTACTGAGGAATCACCTTAAACCTGAACGTTCTCGTATAACCTCATTCCTCAATAGATGACACTAACATGATAAGCGAAAACATCGTGTCATACATAACCAAGTTACATGGACCGCTGTCTTGCGGGCTCGAAGCTGCTGTAATTAGTTTAGTATGGGCATCCGGTGTCAAAGCCGGGAAACTTACTAAACTTGTTTCAGACTATATGCGTGATTAACGTCGGTGTGATACGGGGACAGTTGACTTGACTGATGGCTGTGTTGTCTTATAGTTCTATAAGCTTTTATTTAAATCGTGTCGTAATTTAATTAACTTCAGAAATTCTTACATAATTATTAATTATAAAAAAAAACCCTATATGTACACACTACCTTTAAAAACTAAAAATAAAACTAAAATATTTACAAAAATAACTAAATTAAATTTATTTAAATTAATTTCTTGTTCGTTTAGTTTTAAGAAGAATAACAATGTATCCAGATCCTTACAGCTTGGGAGAGTTACATAAAATGTTGAATTTTATGACAAATAAACATGATGATGTTCAACGTCGGTGAAACACTTTGCTTTTAAGAAAAACTGTTTTATCAAAAAAATTTTTTTTGATAAAACAGTTTTTCAAAATTTGAAATTTATTAAAAAAAAATTGAGGTGGCGCCCAACAAACAAACGTGTAAATTAATTACTTATAGCGAAGAATGATTATAGCTACGTTGATCTTTATAGCCGCTTAAATATTTTAAAATGGGCCTTGAAATACAAGAGTAGTTTCATCTATACCGGAACGCACTGGGCCCCCGTGGTCGATTACAGCAATCTTACACAGGATTATCCCAACAGTGGTAACACTGAAAGATGATAATGTTATGTTATGACAAACCTCCGCTTAGAAACACATCCATCACTCAAACCAACATAAATACAGACAGCACACACACACACACAACCTTACTTAATATAAAAACGTAAAACACAGACAATGACCGCTTGGCAGTTCATCCACTACCCTTTATTGCATTCCAAGCGTTCCACCACATACAATGCGCATGCTACCAACTTGCTCGTCTAAGATTTAAAATGTTAGATAGGCCTTTCTATGACTTTTCCTGTCCGCTTTAAAACCTGTAGTCACATTTTCTGCAAAGCCAACGATGGAAGCATCGAAAAATTGAGCCATAAACTTTTTATCTTATTTAAAGTCCTTCCGGGGCAAGACGGGAGGGACTGTCTGACTTGTACCTACTGACTAAAATCAACGGTGATCCTTCAATAGCCCTCTACGTTCCAGGGTCACGGTAACCTACCGCGATCCAAGGGTAAGCCTGAACTTTCGTTGTGTTGTGTCAAAATTGAGATGCATGAGTGTTACGTGCGTTTGGATCATCTCATTTTAACAATCAATTGCAACTTCATTTTACAACATATAACTATATTACAATATAATATACTAATATTATACACCGTGTTCTTCACGTTATCCATAAACTTTAGCAAATACTTCTATGGCTTTTACAAATCAAATCCAACAAAGGAAGTAGTACTTAAAAAGGCTTCGTTACAAAGATATTTGTAATTTCATTTAATGAAATTTAATTGAGCTATGCAGTGAGAAAGTATCTTAATTTGAAATCTATCAAATACTATTTGCATTTCATTTGTTTCAGCCCGCCAAATGTTATGAATGAAAATACGACGTTGCCAATTCGGATAAAGAGGCATGCATATCGGGTTATTTACGTCTAGGTATTTAGTTTGTATGAAAATTAACAAAAAATAAAAAATAAGAATTTATTAATGTGTCCATAATGAAAAATGCTTACTTCCGTGGTTTGAACATCTGGTCGAAGTTTATGTATATCGTCCGGAACACGGTGTATATTATATAAACTATAAATAAAAACTTATAATTGATATTTACAAAAAAAAAATATTCAAAGGGCGTCAAAGAATACGTCCACAACTTAAAAACTTTTTTTTTACACATTACTAGAAAGCGAACAAAGCCGCTGATTATGAATTCGTGTTGTTATACTATCATAAGGACAAGGTCCTTGGGCACATCTAACGATGTAAATCATTGTTGCTAGCTCAAACACTGTCTCCGTTTGAGCCCGCCATTACAAAATTTCCGTGGCCCGATACTCTTGTTGTTGCTGCAGGATGTTGGAGACGGAAGTCGTTTAGACGAGCATGGCCGTAAGTGACCGTGGGTAGAGGACATCAAAGTAGATAATATGGAGAGGGATAGTTTATGTTCGGGGGAAAATGTGTACGGAAACTTGAAAATAATATGTTCTCAATGACATCGTTTTAAAGCTTGTCACCGGGATATTATTATGTCTTGAGCCCGAGTGGGGATTGAGTCACGTACCTTTTCGCTAGTTTGATAAAATGTATTAATAAAATATTTATTCTTAAAATGCAACAAAATTAACAATATTAGTATCTAAGCGCACGGCAGTGCGCATGCCAAGTTCCAGCAATAAAATATACTGAAATAAAATAAAACTAAACTATAACAAACCACTATTTTTTCATGTGCCCAAGAGACTGGCGGCGTTGCTTCTATAAATTACATTCGTGCTAATTACATTGTATTATCTCAGTGCTCTATGTCTTATAATTCAACGTTCCAACCATTAGGTATGAATTGGAAGAGTACTTACAAATTTTCGATTTCATCTGGCTGGTATTTTAGCTACTTTTATCGCTCTACCTACTATTAAAATCTTCGTGGCATTATGGTCAAAATCTATAAAATCCAAGTAAAAGAGTTAAAAAACGGGGCAAAATGTTTGCAAGATTATGATTCATACAAACAAACACCTACCTACTTACTTAGCAAATTAAATATAACCTTTAAATAAAATCTTAACAACAGTTATCATTTATTTTTATCTTATATTTCACCATATTGAGATAAAAACATATTCAACGAAACAGATGTGCATTTACATTCGAAAATACGCGACCACCAGCTTGGCGCTCGCACCTCGTCAAAAGCTGGCACATCCAAAAATAAAATGAGCCAGTATTAGCCAGCCAAACAGTATTTATTTTATACATCTAAAGGTTTACTTAAGCCGTAACAGACGGACGGCACCTAATTGGACATGATCCACGCTTGCTGATATTTTTAAAACAAATAAAATGAGAAGCGGCGCCACGGGTATAAGTAACTGTCCCACCGGAGACGAGAAAGCGACGAGCGATCAGCGATTTTCTAAATCAAGAAACGTTCAATTGTTTGTGTGTGAAGTATGTGAAAGGGAAAGAGTAGTTGACTAGATATAAATGTTAATATCCGACAATTCTCGTTCAGAATGTTCGTGAATCGGAGCTGATGTATTTTTTACTTGCTGGCGTGTTTACCAAGCGAGTGTTATCAGTTAGTGCCTGAAAACGTTAGTTGGTAGCAAGCTCATGGTCAGAATCGCTGAGTGACTCACTTGGGAAATACGAATGTGTCAGCGAATAATCACTAGTCGCTGATCTAGCTAGGTCGCTTGTCGCTTATCGCTAATCGCCGGTCGTAGGACGGGTGCTTTTGAAGTTAATTTCGCCACGATACACACTGTTTGCATGTTTGGCGAGCGAGTTATGTTTTGTTGACGTTGTCAGACGAGTGTCGAGTCAATATATATTTTTCTGTTTTGGTCGTATTTTATGAAGTATTTTTTAAATGTAGGTATGCGTTTTTTGAGCGTCAAGCTTTGAGCGATTCGACCATATTAGCAGAATCGGGAACAAATTAGCTTCATACCCGGCTGGAACCAAAGCATTTTGGTCCCTGGCTAAGTCAGTCGAGTCGAACTTCTGTCGCCCTCTCTACCACCACTGCTGAGACCCGACGGGTCACTGTCTCACTCTGCTGAGGATAAGGCAAACTTGTTTGCCTCCCTTTTTGGGGAATCTTCGCGTCTGAACTCAGATGGCACGCGGCCCCCTCCTGTTTCTGTGGGATGTGAGACGAGTATGCCGGATATTCGCATTCGCGTCAGAAGGAGGTCTGCAGGGTGTTTCGTTCCCTCGACGTGAATAAAGCCAGTGGCCCTGACGGAATCCCGGCAATTGTGCTTAAAACTTGTGCGCCTGAATTGTCTCCGGTCCTTACACGCTTGTATCGCCTTTCTCTGGCGACCGGAAAAGTGCCGAAGGCTTGGAAGCAAGCTAACGTCCAGCCTGTGCCTAAGAAGGGTAGTCGTGCTGAACCGGGCAACTACAGACCCATCTCGGTCACGTCCATCCTCTGTAAGAGTATGGAACTTGTGCTGAACAGTAGGCTCCTGGCATACCTAGAAGACAACGATATCCTTAGTGACCGCCAATACGCCTTCCGCCGAAACCGGTCTACTGGGGATCTTCTAGCGTATGCCATTCACATCTGGAGTGAGGCCATCGAGAGGCACGGGGAAGCACTCGCTGTTTCCCTTGACATCTCGAAGGCTTTCGACAGGGTCTGGCACGAGGGCCTAATTGCTAAGCTTCCTTCCTTCGGTTTGCCCAGTGGTCTGTGTGATTGGATTGCAGACTTCCTGAGGGATCGTTCCATCCGAGTGGTAATTGATGGCTGCTCGTCCGGTCAGTTAGAAATTAACGCCGGAGTACCTCAGGGGTCGGTGCTCTCAGCAACGTTGTTTTTGAATAGAATAGAATATTTCTTTATTTGCACAGAAAGTAGGTACAGGTTTCAGATGTTAAAAGTTTAAGGTTATCCATCTACTAACTACCTTAATTAAGGCATGCAAACAGTTTTCAAACTATAGTAGAAAAGACTGGCTCAATAAATAGATCAGTAACATTAAATAAATCCAATCAACACAAGTTTACCATGTCAAGATGAAATTCACTAAATGTAAGCAATATAATGCATAATGTCAAAATTAATAAAATAGGATTATAAATTTGTCTAATTTGAAGTCAATACAGTTAAAATATAAATGATTTGAAGTCAGGAATACAGAGATGTCATATCTTCAGATTTTATCGGTCAAAAATTCGCCAATTGAGTAATAACATTTTTTAATCAATAAATCTGTCAATTTTTTTTTGAAAATTGGTAATGTCTCATTTTTTATCACATCGGGTATTTTGTTAAATATGATCGGACCCATACATATAATGCTTTTCTTTAATAACGCGGTATCGGAACCGCTGACAATCAGTAAATTTTTATACTGTCTCCTTATTGGCCGGTTTCTGTTTTCAGATAGTTTATTAAAAAGATGCATATTTGTTTTGACAAAAACAGCCACCTCGAAAATATAAAGTGATGGGAATGTTAGTAGTTTCAGGGACTTAAATACAGGTACGCAGCTATCGGTTACAATTAAATTGCTCATAGCTCTTATACAGCGTTTTTGGGCCTTGAACACCTGTTCTCTCAGGCTACAATTTCCCCAAAATATTATGCCGAATCTCAAAATCGACGCAACTAATCCGTGGTATGCAATTAACTTTGTGGCCATACCTACTTTTTTTGACAAGTTAAAGAGTACATACGCAGCTGAACTAAGCTTTTTGCATACTTCTTCAGCTTGTGGCTTCAAAGTTAATTGGCTATCAATCATAATTTTGCTTCACATAAATGACCTGCTAAAACCCGGAACCTTTAGGTACGCAGATGACAGCACGGTTGCTGAGAGATACGTGTCCGATGCACGGGCTACTGGGCCTCAGATCTGGTCTCTCCGAGAGGCCATGGTTGAGCGCTTGAACCTGTCCTTGGAGGCTGTCTCAGAATGGGGTGAATCCAATCTGGTCAGGTTCAATGCTACTAAGACTCAGGCGTGTCTTTTTTCCGCAAAAAAAGAGCCAATTCCACCCGGCTTCATCTTTCCGAGGTGTGACCATACCGATAACGGACCATCTTGACCTTCTTGGGGTTACATTGACATCAACCCTCAATTTCGGTCCATTCATTGAGGCAAAGGCTCAGTTGGCCGCAAAAAAGTTGGGGATCCTCTCCAAGGTGAGAAAGTACTTCACGCCTGAACAGCTGCTTAATTTATATAAAGCGCAAGTTCGGTCATGCATGGAGTACTGCTCTCACCTTTGGGATGGATCCGCCAAATACCAACTTGATGCACTTGAGTCCATAGACAAACGGGCCAAGAGGCTAATCGGTAACGATGCTCTGGTCGCTTCAAAGCTCCAGAGCTTTGAACATCGACGCCGTGTTGCCAGCCTGTCGGTTTTTAATCGGTTGCATTTCGGAGAGTGTGCGATGGAACTGCATAACTTGGTTCCTCCTGGCCCTTTCCATCATCGGACTACAAGACGTACGGCAATGCGCCATCGGCATATAGTGGACATCCCTCCGGTGCATACAAAGTGTTTTGCCCAAACCTTTATTGTACGCACAGCTAAGGAGTGGAATTCCCTGCATCTGCATCTGTATTTCCCGACAGCTATAACAACTTTGGGGTCTCCAAGTCAAGAGTGAACAGGTTACTTCTAGGCAAGCGTGCTTCACCGTCGACCACATCTTCGCTTACCATCAGGCGAGATAGTGGTCAAACGCGAACCTATTTATAAATAACAAAAAAAAAAAAAAAGCTTGCGATTTTTTTTGCAACGTAGTGTCAAAATATGCAACGCGTGTTGCACCTTCCCGGATAAAACGTTCGCTGAATGAAAACTATTAATTAAATTTTAACGCCGGTCGCGACAGGTCACCGCCTTCGCCTCCGTGAGGACACGGCTTTGCTCAGCTTAAACGGGGTAGTCCTGCACCGTATGTTCCAATGTGTCCTCCTCGCTCCTCGCAGCGGTGAAAAAAAAACTTCTAATAAAAACGACATTAACACATAGTTGTTATCTATTTTCTGAGGTATTTACTGCTCCCAGTTATACAGTGCCTGCATTCTAGTAGTTCGCTTTCAAAGCTTTTCTACAGGTTACCAAGAGAAATATAAATAAATCTTTTAAGGAATACCTTTTTAAATCTAAAAGGTGTTTTAACAAGCTCCTTTGAAATACTAACGGCTTTAGTTTATGGGCAATATCTTCTTTTTTGTAGCAACTTTGTAGAGACTGTAGTCGCTTTAGCTTGCATTCTTTAGTCCAGCATTAGATTGCAAAGCATAGCTAGCTTTCAATATACAACTTAAGTGTCTGTGATGAGTTGTGGGTGAAAAAGCCCTGTTCGACGCGAAGGTATTACCTATATAATAGAAATTAAGACCAGTACCCTGAGCACGAGTTTTCATTCTTTTACTTTACAGCGTCTTTTCAGTATTTACAGCGTTTCTTGTATGAAACAATGGAACAGCGCCTCTGGTGTGCGAAGAAGGAACTAATTTTTTCCTTGAAAATTGTCAATTTGAAATTGTCAAAGTTCCAGTTTACTTTACGTCTCAGATACTAAAAACTCGTGCTCAGGGTACAGATTAAGACATTCGATGTTAAAATGAGGAAACTACCATGACAACACAAGGCGGCACTCCCGTCGTTTCTTAAGTAAACGCAAATGATACAGTTGTGCCATTTATTTTAGATTTCGAGAAAGCATTTATAGTAATTTCAACCCAAAAATTACGCATTTTAGTACTCTAAAATTAATTTACACTCTACTCCCGAAATTCATTAAAACCTACTTGCATTTATAATACGTTGGGATAAACATCGGACGGACAGTCTGAATGGATTGAAGAAAACATATTCGTAACGTTATGAATAGTTATTAAGTCTCAGCGTACTCTGTTTATAGCTTAAGGCTTGAATTCCTGTTCGTCTAATGTCGGACGCCTACGGTCGGTCGCGTACCGGTCGGTCGTATACAGTCGGTCGTTTCGGCGGTGTCCTGCGTGAGTGACAAATACGACGCGACACGACAGACGCAACGTGAAGTAAATATTATAATAATTCTTAATAGTAGTTGAAATAGTTCGAATCGCGCCGCGTCGTATTCGTCGCTCACGCAGGACACCGCGTTAGAGTCAGTCGCGTATTTGATTGATTAAAGCAACCTAGTACCTACCTACGCGCCGGGTCGCGGGACTAACGAATTACCGTGACCCCGGAACGTAAAGGCCCATTGAAGGACACTGTGAAATTTAGTCAGTACAAGTCTGACCGTCTTTTCCGCCCTGCCCTGGGTGGGAGGACTCATAAATTTGATGATTTTACCACGATAAACAGCTTAAAAAAGTACCTTCGCGCCGTTGACTTCAGCATCGCAGTATGGTGCTATAATAAAACACAATGTATACTCATACGCGCGACTGACGTACGCGTCCGAAATCAGGGTAACAGGAATTATTCAGGCCTTAACGTATCAGCCTACGCCAAACAATTCCAAAGGCTGGAATTACGCATCAAACTCAATACCGATACCAGTACAATCCCCTTTTACACCAAAAACGTAATACCACAAGCCATTAGTTCCCTTTCTAATTCTCTGATAGGATTCACCATGCCTCTAATATGCAGGCGACTAGCATAACTTGGTCTTTACACCTGAATGCACTTGCGTCTGTCGCGCCTTTAATGTTTACAGTACAAAGAGGTGCGGGGGGTCTGGTTGCACTGGTTTATAATCTGCTTGTTTGTTGCTATAATCCAGGGGCAATTTTAAGAGCCCGCATTTTGGGTGTATTTGAAGATGTATGTTTAGAAATGGGAGTAAAGAGGACCTAGAGACGTAGAATACTGAACAATGATGGACTGCGTTTTGATGACTATTTTAGTAGTAGCTCGTAGTAAAGATTTGTGCCTGGTTAATGGCAATAAGCTCCTATCCTGACAGAACTTGGGTGTACTCAAAGTCAATTCATTTATTTCAATTAGGCCATCAAAGAGAAACTTTTGAACGCCGAATATTAAAATTAAAGAGGTAATGGGATGGGATAAGATTTTTCTACACCAATTCACAAGGGTAGGTTCGTATGGAGAACAAGGGGCCAGAAACTCCATACTTTCTGTTTCTGTTAAGGGTCTATCCCTTATTAACGGATTATAAGCGCTTTTTTCATCATCATCAGACCACGTAGCAAGTGCTTATCAGAATTATGTAAATGTAAAGGCTCAAATATTTCTTTCCAATAGAAGAAACCTCTTGTAAAAAAAATACGTGTGCCACTCGGGGACTGCCGCGGTAAAGCTATTGCATAGCATTTAAAAAAAATGATCGCCTACCACGAATATTTAACGAGAATATCATTTATTTAAAATGTTTGTGCTGCACTCCTGTAATGAAGAAAAATAAATTATAACGAAGATATAGGTAAGTGGGTCTTTTATATACAGAATTCCCAGGTATCACTTCCAAACTGGGTCAACATTTTCAACAGGTTATGAGCCCAGCACGTTTGTTGTAGGAGAATTTTATAACTAGGTTTCAGTGTTAAAACCTCCTTTTGCAGCTGGCCGTTTAGAATCAATAAAAAAAGCAAATTGTCTGTATGACGAATGTTTTTATGATTGCTGAAGTCTCCCGAACTGAAACGACGTTAGACGAGTGTTAGGTTTTTTTAACCGACTTCAAAAAAAGGAGGAGGTTCTCAATTCGTCGGAATCTTTTTTTTTTTTTTTTTTTTTTTCTTTATGTATGTTCCCCGATTTCTCGAAGACGCCTGGACCGATTTGGAAAATTTTTCTTTTGTTTGAAAGGGTATACTTTCCAATTGGTCCCATGATCATCAGGTCAGGATCTGATGATGGAATCCCAGGGAAATCGAGGGCAACCTTCAAATTTTATAGGCACATAGTACCATTTTCATATATTTTCTAAAGCTGTTCAAGTATTTGCATCTGATAATCATCATCTCAGGTGGATGAGCTGATGATGGAAGGTACAACTCCTCAACGGCTTGGAGTAGGCATCGACTGATTTAGTTTGTGTTCGCATATCTCTGGAACTACAAGTCCGATTTAAGTAATTCTTTTTTTGTTGTACTAAGTATTGTTTAACTTACGGAATACTGCAAGTTTCATCAAAATCGGTTCAGTCGTTTTTGAGATAGGGAATTTTATTAGCTTATTGTGCACTTGAGCGATGTTGTTACCGGTGCTACGGATTACAAAATTTTAGTGCACATACATGTAAGAGAATGATTTATTTGACAAGAATTTGAGTTGAATATTTAAACTAAAAAGAGTAAAATAAAAAACTTTTTCAAAAAAAATGTAACCGCCTTCAAAAACAACCACAAAAAAGGGTAAAATAACCTACAAAATAACTTTTCTTTCAGAAGTCGGTGGCAAAAAAAAACAATGAAATGAAAAAAAATAAAGGCACCGACTTCTGAAAGAAAAGTTATTTTGTAGGTTATTTTACCCTTTTTTGTGGTTGTTTTTGAAGGCGGTTACATTTTTTTTGAAAAAGTTTTTTTTCTTAAGTATTTTTGTTACGGAATTTCTTGACTGGGTCACCGCGCTCAGAGCCCGCGATAAAAGCTGTGCAATAGCTCCGCATAATAAATATACCTTTTATTGAAGACTTATTTTTCTGCTTGTTCAATTGAAAAAAATGATATGAATAAAATATTTTTGAAGATATTACGTTGCTTTTCCATGAATTTGGTGCTTTCTAAACTTACTTGTTTGTCATCTATTTCTTGGAAAATTCTCATAATCAGCCGCGTGGGCGATGGCATTCCTATTAAAAACGATTTCATTCCTTATTAATTTTCAGACAGAGGATGTTTTACCGAAAATAATTTGGTAATACATGAATGCTTTTCTATAATTATGGGACTTATGTGTGTTATGTTTTAAATTCAATTATAATAAAACTGTCCATATTTTGTCCGAGAGTGAATTATTATCAGTTTTTATTTAGGACAGACGCCAGCACAACCTACTTCAATCCGTCAAAGGGGTTTGAACATTTTTGTATGGGCCGTGTACCAGGTGCCATCCGCCATTTTGTTTTTTTTTTTCAAAACGGCGGTCACGAGTGAAACTTTCATAAATCGATAGATAAAATCAATACAAACATAAAATGTAAGCGGCAAAATCTCGTAAAGCATCACGTTTCCGACTTATGAGCTGTCAAACATGTGCAAATAGTGACACATTTTCTTATTTTTTTTTAAATATTTTGTTCTTTACTGATCAAAAAGGATACTTCCGCAATAAAACTAATTGAATATTAGGTTTTCCACGCATTTTAAATCCCGAAATTGCGTTAAACGTAAAAATCCTATCTAATCCTGTCTAAAAAATGTATAGGGGTCGTTTTGTAGTTACACTTTTTTTAGAAAAGTGTTCAACCGATGTTTAACTTCTTTGTAGTAAGACGGTAAGAGGTATTTGTTTGATCAATAGTTAAATTAATTATTGTTAAATATACATAATAATTTTATATAGAAAATGTATGATTATTTACCTATATAGGTTTTAACTAATAGCTAATTTAACTACTGATTAAACAACGCGCCCTAACTCATCAATTAAACGCACTACACGTTAAATTGTTACGGCTAATTTTATGATTCATAAATCTTGTATCAGATCGGTCCACTGGGGGTGACATAATTATATTCTATAATAAATAGGTAATTGATGTCTATTTAGTGTTATTAATAATGGTTTGTTGGCCGCAGTCACCACTTAATGCTGGCAGGTATTCAATGTTTGGCCAATGTTGCGTCAAATGTTTGGGGTCTAAAGTACAATGACCTGTAATGGATCCTCCATTACAGACTAGACTATATCAAGGAAATACCAATGTGAGTGAGGAGGTAGATTAGATTCCCGGGTCAAGCAAAGTGGTTTAAGGTTTATCGATTTTTTTGAGTTCCATAAATCATAAAATGAGTCCTCCTGCCCCGGGCGGATAGACTAAAAATCTTCCCTATTTCCGCTGTTGCCCTTTGCGTTACAGGGCCACGGTATCCTACTTAGACAGTCCTGCAACCCTCTTAATACTAGCCTGAAGTCAGCATTTGAGCACGGTTAACCCTGTGTTACTAACCATTCGTCAAAATAACGACGCGTACCTCGCGTATTTAGTGTTTTCGTAAGATCCCGACCCCCGCCATCCCGCCCGTTTCTAATACCTTCCTAAGTCGCATCACCAGTGACCCACAAACACTCATTTCGGATGCATGCTCATTAGATCAGGATGTATCGAGTGATCGTCGTAAAATTTACGAAAGGTTAGTATCTACGTAACTATTTTTCAAAGCTGTGCATTTATTTATTTGTCAATTATTTTCAATAGTTATTAATGAACATATTATTTTAATGTTATAATATGACGTAATAATTACTATACTTTAAAAATGACTAATAGTTTTCAATGGTTTTAACAACATTTTGACATTTCGTTGTTTTTTGTTTTGTTTGAAATGTAGTTTTTTTTATCTTTTCAAATGGACTTGAGGAGTCAAAATGATAAAATTTTACAATGATTCGCTGATTCGGAAACGGAGTCAGTCCCCGGTAATCAATCACAGTCTTCGGTATCCGAGGAAAGTGATAATTTAGAAACGGAAATTCTTAATGAAACTGATGGAAGCGACGAGGATGCTGCAGATACTTCGTGTACTTCGGTGTCTTATCACTATAAATAATCACATGCTTACATGATCAACCTGCCATCAACATCGATTCAAAAATGCCCGAAATTATTGATTTCTACAATTCTACAAAGGGTGCGGTTGACACTATAGACCAGATATGCTCGATCATAAGGCCAGCCATAAGACCAATCGATCGCCGCTGTGCTTGCTTTACGACATCCTAAATCTGTCATCCACATATCTAATAAGATCCGAAATGGAAAAAAAACCCATAAAGAAGGTCCTAGTCAAGACGTTCCTAGAACTCGCAAAACTTGCAGCTACTGTCCTGCAATAAAACGTCGTATGAACACAAACATTGTAAGGGCTGCAAAAAAGCGATTTGTAGGGAGCATATTGTTTCTATGTGTAACCCTTGTTCAATGTAGAATATATCTAAAACAGCTGATATTATTTGATTAAGAGAAAACTAAGACTGCTTATTAAGTACCTTTTGTGTCATAAATAAAGTTGATTAAATAAATATTGGTGTTACAATCTGTCGTAAAATTTACGAATGGTTAGTAATAACGTTACTCAAAATTAAGGTTAGTGAGCTAGGGTTAATGAAAAACGTGCTCATTCCATGAAACTGTTCACTAGAAACTGAGGCCTTATCATGAGTTTTCAGTTATTGTGTTCTAAAAGTAAACTGGAACTTTGACATTAATTTCAAGGAAAAATTAGTTCCTTCTTCGCTCACCAGAGCGCTGTTCCATTTTTCAATACAAGAAACGCTGTAAATACCTACTGGAAAGACGCTGTAAAGTAAAATAGTGAAACTCGTGATAAGGGCTTGGTATACTTAATTTCTAAGAGCATAACCCTTCTACTTGTTCTGCCCAACCTTTCGGGGATTATAAGTATACCAACAATTCTACAAGTATACATCTTTTTCTATTTCTATTTAAAGTAAACGCAGTTCACGTAGCAAATGCTAATCCTGCTAGCTTAACGAATTACGTAAATGTAAAGGCTGTTCAAATCTCTGTTTCCAATAGAAGCTATTTCCACTCAATATTGACTTTAAAGTCAGTGAAAATAAATTTCGTTTAGAAGAAATATAATCGTCATCATTTTTCTTAGGTCTTATCAGCAATACTTGCCCTTACAATGAGTAATTTTGGTATAAGTGTTGATACTGTGGCGCAGGCTACACTTCACTTTTTGTTTTTTCTCCAGGGCAGGGAAGGAATTCAGCAGCAATAGGACAGCACTGACTATAATGTTCACACTGCTGGGACACAGATCATCAATGACATCTACCAATCCACACGAAATTTCGAAGAGATATTAATATCTTCGAATTTTTGGTTCTAGGACATGCTGGTTTTCTTACCACGTTTTCCTTCACTGTTTTGAGAGCAGTGGTGATGAGATGAAGTACACAAAGTAATACACCTGGCTTGATTAGTAACCATTACCTACAAATAGACCACTGGCCGATACCGCTGGGCCACCACTGCTCTATTGCGATTTTTAAGCTGTTGTATAGCTTTTAGCGCGGGCTCTGAGCGCGGCGCGGCGCGGCGACCGAATCAAAAAATTTCCAAAAACTTAACGAAATACCTGACACCACGCATCGTCTAACATCGTTTCAGTTCGTGAGACTTCGGCAATCATAAAAATATCCGTCATAAGAACAATTTACTTTTTCTTACTGATTCTAAACGGCCAGCTACAAAAGGAGTTTTAACAATGAAACCTACTTATAAAATTCTCCTACAACAAAGGAGTTCTTTATTACAGTAGTACACCACAAACATTTTAAATAAATTATATCTCGTTAAATATACGCGGTAGGCGTTATTATAAAAATTATGCAATAGCTTCACCGCGACAGTCTCCGAGTTCCACATGTATTTTTTTTGTTTACATTTTTGAAAACTCAACTCTGAACGTAGAATATGTTAACCGCGGCTTAAAGATTGCAAAGCGTGCATAAGTAAAGACATTATGAATTATTCGTAAGGTTGGCCGCGCTGGGAGATCAGAGAACTATTTCCTTGAATTGGATTAAAATGTTTTAAAAGAGAAATGTTAATTTTGTATTTATTTCAACGGTCGAGTTAAAAGATTGTGGAGGTTATCGAGTTTAATTTATTTTTTCTTTTGTCCATTTTCACTAACACTAAGCGACATTTTTACATAAGCGTATTTTAGATGTCACCTGGAAATAATCCGGGGTCACGGGTCTATCCGAAGTCGCGGGATTATCCAGTGTCACGGGACAATCCGGAGTCGCGGGACTACCTCCAGGGTCGCGGGACTGTCTCATGAGATAACCGTGGCCCCGGAACCTGATGACTAAACTGATGTCTAAAATATTTTTTAATGATTATAATAGCTTATACCTATTATAACTTCCCAAAATAATATATTTCTTATTATTGTCTTTATACAGTATGTGTTTTTTTTACCGACTTCAAAAAAAAGGAGGTTATCAATTCGACCCGTATGTATGTAATATTATCAGAACGGCCCAGTTTTCATATATGTTAGTCTATATCAGCGTCTGAACAAATGTGCCAAATTTCATAAGTGTATGTATGTATGTATGTTTTTATGTTTGTGCACGCATATCTCCGGAACTATAAGTTCGATTTAAGTAATTCTTTTTTTGTTGTACTAGGTATTGTTCAACTTAGGGTACACTGCATCTTCATCGAAATCGGTTCAGTAGTTTTAGAGATATGGATTTTTTTATGTTGTGACGGATTACAAGATTAGTGCATATGTAAGAAAATTTTGTATTTTACAAGAATTTGGGTTGAATCTCTCTCTCTGTAGTCGGTCCCTCATGTCTGAGGATCGTGGTCAGCTTCGGAGTTGCATCTGGAGCGGATGATCCGCCTCCACCGGTTTCTGTCCAGCGCGTCCTTTACCACCGAGTAGAATTTAGAGGATGATGATTCCTTCACCTGATCTGTCCATCGAGTTGGTGAACGACCGCGCGATCGTTTGCCTTCGGTGTTCCCAAACACAATCAGTTTTTCCAAGCTTTCATCGCCTCTGCGCACCAGGTGGCCGAAATAAGAGAGAATGCGTTGTTGGCATATAGTTGACAAGCGTGTTTTTATTCGAAGCTGACTTAGGATCGATGCATTGGTGCGTTTTGCAGTCCATGGTATTCTCAGCATTCGCCTCCAGCACCACATCTCAAAGGCATCAATCCTCTGTCTCTCTCGCGCCAAAATGGTCCATGTTTCCACTCCATACAGGAAGATAGGGAAAACGAGGGCTCGTATCAGTCTGATCTTCGTTTTGATTCCAATTCCTCTCTTCTTCCAGATGTTGTTTAAACGGGTCATAGCATCTTTAGCCATTCCTATTCGCCTTTTAATTTCGGGTACACAGCTACCATCATTGCAGATTTGCGAGCCGAGGTACATGTAGTGGTCGACGATGCCGATGCCAGGAATGTTGCAGGTGACATTTGTTAGCTTCCCGGCTCGATCCACAATCATTACCTTAGTCTTAGCTCTATTCACTGCGAGACCGATGTTGCCACTTTCCCTCTCGAGTCTTTGGAACAGCTCACTCATATCTTCCATGGATGTAGCAAGGAGAACGGTGTCATCGGCATATCGGAGATTGGAAACTCTTTTTCCCCCTATAGGAAAACCTTTCTCCCAGTGTTCGATAGTCTTCCGAATGATGTACTCTCCATATATGTTGAAAAGGGAAGGAGACAAAATACAGCCCTGTCTCACACCTTTTTTAGTTTGGAACATATTAGAGCATTCATTACCTATCCTAATGAAAGAACGATTATCCGTGTATAGACTCTGGATTAGACCGACAAGGTGATCAGGTACTCCCATTTCCAGTAACAGTTTCCACAGTTTGTCCCATTGTACACAGTCGAAAGCTTTTGTATAATCTATAAAGCAAAGAACCACGGGGTTGTTGAATTCCCTGCTCTTCTCAATGATTTGGCGGATATTCAGTATCTGTTCCCGTGTTCCTTTTTGGGTTGAATATGTAATAAATAAACTAAAAAGGGTAAAATAAAATTTTTTTTTAAAAAAAGTACCGACTTCAAAACAAATACAAAAAAGTTTAAAATAACTTTTCTTTCGGAAGTCGGTGGCTTTGTTTTGTTGTGTCATTGACTATTGCCACCGACTTCCGAAAGAAAAGTTATTTTAAACTTTTTTGTATTTGTTTTGAAGTCGGTACTTTTTTTAAAAATAGTTTTTTTAGCAATTTTTAACAGTTTTAGTATAATTATATTGAAATTATACTAAAACTGTTTTTCTATAAAGCATTTAAATTGTTAAAAGACTATTTATATTTTCCAGAACACTTAAGTAACTGAAAAAAATTAATGAAAACACGCCCACTTTCGTACAAACAAAATAATAAAGACTTAAAGCATAATACAAAGGCTCTTTAATGTTTTAATGCGGTATTAAACACCCACAACACATGACATTTAATTTTATTGGCCATTATAAATATCGTATGTCTTTTCATTCGGAATGTGTAGCAATAGATTAATTGCTGCTTTAGAGGCTTTTCTCGATGTGCCGCGACGTTGTAGCTGGAGAGCTCGGTGAATTTCGCCCACGGTGACGGACGTCGCAAGACGATCTCCGGCCACCGTAGGTGCGGGCATGCGGGCGGCGAGTAAAGGGCAACTCGCTGTCCGACCATGAACCATGCCCGGGTCGACGTAAAGGGTTATTGAGGGACACCGTGGGTTTTGTTTGTTCAGTACAAATCTGACAGTCCCTCCCGCCCTGCCCGGGGTGGGGGGACTCATTTGATGATTTTACCACGAAAAAAAAAAATATCCCTAAACACAGAAACGAAGACCTGGCTGAGAGAAACAGGTTTTGAACGAAGCCAGACGTATTTAAAGATGCGCCAGGTAATTTTTGTGTTTAGAGATAATTGAAGAAGTATTGAGCAAGTTTTCAGCGTGCCTCCAGCATTTTCTAAAATTTCAAACAGCTTTTTGGCAATATAAGCACGTTCATTTGTGTGATGATACACACCTGAAGCCTCGAGCAGACACACACGATTAATCGCGCGGGGCGACTTGTCGCGGTCCATTCGCAGTACATTTAGAGTGGAAATTAGCTTGGCTCGTTGTCGCAACGCGATTAATCGCGTGTGTCTGTTCGAGCCTTGACACCGTGAGTAGAGCGGCTCGGCTTGTGCTCAGCTCGTGCTAGGCTCCTTAGCGTAGACCCCGAATTTAAAAGATCAGTACTCTCAATAACCTAACTCGATCACCATACAAAGTAACACTATTTAACATTAAGTAGTGCACAATTGTAAAACCTATAATCTTGTACAGACAGCCAGGGCTCACGTTCCATAAAACGCTACATACACATGAACAAATTAAAAACAACATCTATAGGATATGCTACACTGTCAAGTTGTTGCCAGAAGTTTAAGTTATGTAAGAGGTGAAGGAATTTATTGATAAGCAGTAGAAGAAATATTGACAGACCAACAGCTAGATAGGTGAACGATACTCAGAAGATCTCCGATAAATCCCCGTTAAGACTCACACAGGTCGAAGAATCATGACAGAAAAGGATGGAGGCCCATTTAATTATTGATCGGGATCTGAAATAAACAATGCGTTTTTTTTTAATGATAAGCATTCAAGAAAAAAAGAGGAGAAGCTTATCTAAGGATATTTCAACAGAACTGTAACCTAGTTTCTCGGGTAAGAAATTACTGTAACATTTTAATTTTCTCGATCCCGGATTGGATTTAGAGGTCGGAAAACTGGTATTGAGTATATTATATTTGGTCTTTCACTATCGGCCTCATCTCAAAGCTCAAAGTCGCTCAGCGAGCTATGGAGAGGGCTATGCTCGGTGTTTCTCTACGTGATCGAATCCGAAATGAGGAGATCCGTAGACGAACTAAAGTCACCGATATAGCCCACCGGATTAGCAAGCTGAAGTGGCAATGGGCAGGCCATATTGCTCGTAGAGCAGATGGCCGATGGGGTCGAAAAGTGCTAGAGTGGAGACCGCGGACTAGCAACCGCAGCGTAGGACGTCCACCAACGAGGTGGACAGACGACCTTGTAAAGGTCGCCGGAAGACGCTGGATGCAGGTCGCTTCCAACCGGTATATTTGGAGATCTAAAGGGGAGGCCTATGTTCAGCAGTGGACGTCCTATGGCTGAGATGATGGTGATAATATATTTAAAACCTTACAAGAATATTGATCTGTGAGAAAATGTATAGCAACATGTTGTGTTTCGTTGGATGTATCGTCATTTTGAAACAAACAGAACAGAACTTCTGCATTCTGTCTATTCCATAAAAGCAACTGTCAACGATCACCATTTTAATCTAGGAAACGTGTTCCGAGCAGCACACATTTTTAATTACCCTACTACGTAACGTTTTCAAAGGAAACCGATTCCTATCATGTCGATTCCAAACGATGTTTGCTTAGCTTTGGTAAATATTAAACAGTGCTCCTAATTGCTGGTTCGTTGAATATTCGGTAAATAGTAAAATAGCTTTTCTGTGAAACAGAAACTAGGCATGAGTTTGCTTGTGTCTGTAAAGAGCAAGGTACTAAAATTAATGGAAAAGAATCATCCTTCTGAATGTAAAATGTGGTGGCAAATCTGGAAACTGCTTGATTACGAGCCTATGTTGCTCGCTGTAAAAATTATCAGGCCAAATGGGGTATACTAGACCTATCCCAAATACAATGCCAGTGTGAACCCCTCTACGGATATATCCCACCTCCTTTTCTGCCCATTTTGCCCTACCACCTACATCTTCCAGAATTTGAAAGAGGCAAACGACACAGCTGTGCAAGTAGCTATGTATTGGTCGGATACAATTTGAATCCATCGACATGCAAAGAAGAAGATCTGAAAAATATTGATGACATTTCAAATCTCTATCAGTTATCAATGTCCATGACACCAGTTTCCATCAGCGCATAGGACTAGTTACTAGTGAGTACATCAGTACATTACTCGCTGCGCTTGACACCGCGCACAATGCAAGTTGCTCCTTTTATCTGCGGCCATGTTTTTTATTTAAAAATTACGCCGGAATCAACCGCCAGTGTTAGGCCTGTGGCGTTTTTAACGTGTTTTGTTTCGTGTTGTGGGAAATTTTGTGGGGAAAATGTAGGAGATAATAACTGCGGTGCTGCGTCATGGCTTATAATCTTTTTCTTTTTTAATGTTAACAGAAAGGCGTCAGTTTTGAAAAAGTTGGTTGGAGAGCTTTTAAAGAGCCTTACGATTTGCATATACATACGTTGTCAGGTGGACATAGAGTACCTTTTATGTTCTTTTCATAATTAAAAGTACTATTCCAGACGAAAACAAACAAAAACAATAATGTTCTATAATAATGATTAGATGACGCCACGTGCCGTTCAAATTATGATTGATTTATAATAATACAAGCAGAGTACAATCTGATTTCATCGTGGTAAAATCACAGGGCGGGGCGGGAGGAACCGTCACTCGTGCTGATAAAAAACCCACGGTAATCCTTCAATAGGCCTTTACGTTCCAGAGTCACGGTTACCTGATAAAACCCATCCCGTGACCCTGGCAAGTTCGGTCAGATTGCTGACAGCTCTTTGATGTGCGTGGAACACGCCGCGCCGTTGACTCAGGCATGATCCATGATCGGCAAGTCACCCATTACTCGCCGCACGCAAGCCCGCGCCTACGGTGATCGGAAATCGCATCACGACGCCCGTTGCCGCTGCGTCTTACGCAGCGGGTGGATCGTGAGGAGGACGCTGTGCTCTCCCTTACGCGTCCCGCCTTTTCCTTCGCTAAAATGACTGCTTCGCATAAAGAAGTGACTGCTTCCCATTCCGTCTCGTCCCGCAGCATGACCTCGACTAATGCCGGCCGCAAAAGGTCGCCGCCTATCGCCTTCATGGGGCATAGCGGTGCTCTGCCCAAGCGGGGCAGACCAGCAGCACTATAATAAATATGTTCCACCATGTCCTCCTCACAGAGAGGAGGCCTGTGTCCCAGCAGTGGGAACATTTATAGGCTGATGATGATGATGATGTCCTCCGGGTGATCGACACAGTAGTGACACCCAGGCGTTTCTTCCTTCCTAATCAGACACAAGAACCTACCGAAACACCCATGTCCTGTGAGGAATTAATTGAATCTTTGATATAGCTAATTGTAACGGCACATCGTGATTAGTCAGCCGCTGTCCAATTATATTAACTTTAATGTTGATAGTATCTGGATACATTATGGTTAATTCAGATAGCTGGAAATTAGATAAATATTTAGATTATTCTAGATTATGTTTGCATCATACTATAGTTTTTTTAGCCTAGATTGTGTCCCACTGCTTTTTTTCCTTCAAAACCTCTCTGTTTTGGGCAATTTCTGACTCACAAACATGATCAGTTTTAATTTATACATGAAAATTAAACATTTTACAAAGGTACAATGAGACATCTTATCGACAAAAGCAACACTTTTCAAGATAACTTTTGGATGTATTATAAATAGAAGGAGAATCAATATTGCCTTAGCTGTCTCCAATGTATTTACACATAAATACATAATCCTAATCCATGTAAGTTATAATTCCCGATGTCCACTCCAATTTGTCCACCACTGGTGGAAAGGAAAACGTCTTGATATTAAATCAATCAAATATTTTATATAAAATCTTCCGTCTGTCCTCAATCATATTTATGTCAGTTTCTCTAATCCTCACCTATTAGATCTAGATCACCTCAAGATTCTATAATGTCTCCCCATCAAGATTCAAGATCTCGCGAAATCGAGATTCACTACACGTAGTTGATTTGGATCTAGTTATTTATTTCTGAGTTTCAATGAAAGAGAAGAGAAGAAATTCGTTGCGGTTTTTTTCTCAGTTCCTAAACTCACGCAACTTTGGCATTGTGGCATAACAAATTTTCTAAATAACATCTCATTATTAGAAAAAAATACCGAAGCATCAACAAAATTCTTAACAGCTGCCATTAAAACGTCAACAAAAGAATGATAAACTTCCTACTTTATTTTTATACTAATCAGTTTTAAAACGTGGCATCTTGAAAATGTTCTGATGTAATTACTTGCTTATTCCTTAATTCTTTGTGTTTTTTCTTAAAATTTGCGCCTCTTTCCTAACGCGCCTAAAGGCAAACATTCCTCTCGTTTAAGACATTTTTCGCCACAATATTTTATCATTGTGGCTAAAGAATGCAGTAATGAGATAAATTAGAGGATAATCTCCTTCATCTGGCTTATTTTGTCGTCTTGCATAGCTAATGCCGGACGACTGGCTTTACTGTGTCCTATTTTTTGCACGTAAATAAGTCCATTAGTTGTTGTGGAACTGATGGACTTATTTTTTGACTGATGGCATTGAGTTGTTGGCGTTCCTGCAGCAGAAACTGGATGTGATGGACGAGGTGTCCGCAGTCCAGATCTACGCAACTAACTTCAGCGAGGATGACATAGCTGTTGCCAAGCTCATGTTGTTCAGTGTGCTGAACAAGCGCGCCCAGATGGTGTCCCGCCGGCGTGACAACCAACTGAGCGTCCGTTGGGTATAGAATTGAAGTGACTAGAAAACAGACCGAACTTATGCTAAAAGTCCATCGCCCAAGATTAAAGAATTTTTGTTGTTGGGGTTTTCTGGCTGATGATGATGAAATAATCCATCCAACTAATGGACTTATAATATAACTACTAAAAACAGGACACGATATTAATTCCCACTATAAAGTTAAACTATAAAGTTTTTAATTCGAATTTCATTGTTATGTACCTACTAAAAGTTGCAGAATTAATTAATTTTTCACTTTTGATTAATTTTGTGTTTAAGATTAATCATAAGTGCCTCAATAATTGGTCGCGGGACTTATCTCATTACCGTGACCCCGGGACATAAAGGGCTATTGAAGGACACCGTGGATTTTAGTCAGTACAAGTCTGACAGTCCCTCCCGCCCTGCCCGGGGTGGGAGGACTCATTTGATGAAGTGCCTCAATAATTAAAGTGAAAGACTAGATTGCGATGGATTGTTGTAGATTTCCCACAACGTTAATTCACCACGAAAAAAAAGAGTAAATTCCCCACTATTAAATTATATTACGTTCACACTTTTTGCTTATTTATTCGGCATCATTCAGTGAATAAGCACTTGTAGAACCAAAATTGAAAAGCTGATCCTGCACTATTTAGTGAGTCAATGAAACTGTTTCTTCTATTATATTTGAACACTCTTCTAAGTGGCAAAGAAATTAACTAGCTAGTTACCTATACCTATTAAAAGCCTAATAAAAAAAATACAGATCCGTTAAGCAAGTGTGACACTACATTTCACTAATTGAAACAAAGTTCAATATCACAATTAACAAACCGTTAACCCGGAACATTTTCATTCAATTCCAACTCTCCAAACAATTAAATATGAACAAAACAATCCAACTAACAGTCACTTCATTTTACTACAAAACGGGAAATTCGTGAAAATATCACAATGATCAAACGACTCTTTGAACTTCACCGCTACACCGCTGTAACCAGATATCCGTTGTGTAACGGTTAATTAAATAACTAATTCTATTAGTTGTGTTAAACCACAGTTAACACTGAAATGTTTTAAAATTAACTGCCGAGTAGCCTGTTTTTAACCCCCGACGGAAAAAGAGGGGTGTTATAATTTTGACGTGTCTGTCTGTCTGTGTGTCTGTCTGTCTGTGGCACCATAGAGCCCGAACGGATGAAGCGATTCCAATTTAGTTTTTTTTGTATTAAAGGTAATTTACGGGCGAGTGTTCTTAGATGTGTTTGATGAAAATCGGTTGAGCCGTTTAAAAGTTATGGGGGTGAAAGTGGGGAAGGGTAACCGAAGGTTTGCAAATAAACTCGAGTGGGGTTTTATATGAAAGCGCACTGAATGAAAATATCGATGATTTAATCGAGAGTGTTCTTAGCATGGTTTGATGAGAAAATTGGTGCTGGGGAAATTGGGAAATGGAAATCCGATGGTCAAGTGAGAGTGTCAATTACTACAATCTCAGTCTTTGTAATTCTGTTAAAGATGATTTGTCAATGTGCTCTAACCGCCCAACATAAAATGATATAAAATAAGTATGTACCTACCTATAAAAAGTATAAAATAAAAAATTAAATTAAAATTTTAAAAAACCCCCTACAAAAAACCAAGTTCCCTTTAAAAAGTAATAAATAATAAAAACAATTAAAAAAATACGTCGCGTTGGGGGTCCGAAAAAAATCGAAGATAATAAATAATTTGAAGCGGTCCCCCAACGTGACGTATTTTTTAATTGTTTTTATTATTTATTACTTTTTAAAGGGAACTTGGTTTTTTGTCGGGGGTATTTTAAATTTTTTGCACTGATTTTAGCAATTTGAGGAAATATCGAGAATTCTGCCCGTGACTTCTCCCACATGAAGCTTTGGCCCTTGACCCACCACGATGCATCCCATCGCCCGCCGCTACTCACATAATGCCCAGCCTTTTACCAACTATGTATATTGGGGTCGGCTTCCAGTCGAAACACACGCAGTTGAAAATCAATATTTTACATGGAGCGACTTTAGAGCTTCTGACTAAAATAACGACTGTCAAAGATCTACAAATGACAGCCGGGACCAATGTAACAAAGAAATATTCCACACATTATGTGGAATTTTTAGTATTAGAAACACAGGGTTTTGGTAAAAGTGACTTTTATTGAAAAGTACTTTATTTTATTACAAAATAGAGATAGATATGAAAATGCTTACGTGTGTCGCCAAAAAAGTTAGACTTCATCTAGGACAAAATGTTCTACCTATCTTTTAATGCTCAGTTTAACAAATTACTTGATAGATGAATAAAACATCGTCTAAAAAGAATTTTGTGACCTGGCAATCAGACAGATAAAAAATGAGTCATGAGCATATTCGTAATGGCTTTAGATAACCTTCACTAGAAAATGTTTTTTTTAAATCTGCAAGATCTCTTTTTTAATTTGATCCTTAGTGGAATTTGACTAGGCCCCACATGTCTATTTCTCCTTTATCACTTCATGGTTTTTTGTATTTTTCTATTTTATTTTGTTATTTTATTTTGTTGTAGGACAGATTATTATCTAACCAAACATAATATTGATATTTTTTGTAGTGATAGCTCGATTTGTTTTATATTCGTAATATGTTCACGTTTACTGTTTTATGGAACAGTCATTGTAACTCTTAAAACTAATATTTCATATCACAGACATATACTACTTCCACACACACTCAAAAAAACACACATACACACATACTTCTCCAATCAAGTTTTAAGCAACATTTTACCTAAAAAGCCTCTTCATACAGTCCCGATCATAATACCATGTCTCTCTGTGTCCCTCTCGCTAAGAATGATTTTCCTTTTCTATACAGTGAGTCATACCAAAATGGAAAAATTGTCAACCACTTGTCTTGAATATGGATGACAACGTCAGAATTACAAATGATATGGATCAACTGTCAGCGTCATCATCATACCATTGCTCCCCGGAGCAAGTGGACTCATATTTGAAAAAAAAAATGTAACCGCCTTCAAAAACAACCACAAAAAAGGGTAAAATAACCTACAAAATAACTTTTCTTTCAGAAGTCGGTGCCTTTGTTTTTTTTCATTTCATTGTTTTTTTGCCACCGACTTCTGAAAGAAAAGTTATTTTGTAGGTTATTTTACCCTTTTTTGTGGTTGTTTTTGAAGGCGGTTACATTTTTTTTGAAAAAGTTTTTTATTTTATTCTTTTTAGTTTAAATATTCAACTCAAATTCTTGTCAAATAAATCATTCTCTCTCAAGTGCACAATAAGCTAATAAAATTCCCTATCTCAAAAACTACTGAACCGATTTTGATGAAACTTGCAGTATTCCGTAAGTTAAACAATACCTAGTACAACAAAAAAAGAATTACTTAAATCGGACTTGTAGTTCCAGAGATATGCGAACACAAACTAAATCAGTCGAAGCCTACTCCAAGCCGTTGAGGAGTTATACCTTCCATCATCAGCTCATCCACCTGAGATGATGATTATCAGATGCAAATACTTGAACAGCTTTAGAAAATATATGAAAATGGTACTATGTGCCTATAAAATTTGAAGGTTACCCTCGATTTCCCTGGGATTCCATCATCAGATCCTGACCTGATGATCATGGGACCAATTGGAAAGTATACCCTTTCAAACAAAAGAAAAAAATTCCAAATCGGTCCAGGCGTCTTCGAGAAATCGGGGAACATACATAAAAAAAAAAAAAAAAAAAAAAAAAAAAAAAAAAAAAAAAAAAAAGATTCCGACGAATTGAGAACCTCCTCCTTTTTTTGAAGTCGGTTAAAAATGTTAAAAATAGTTTTAAAATACTTCAAATCAATATAAGAAGCATAGGGAATAGTGTTAATTTTAACAACCTTCTCATATTGTTGCATCGTATTCAGGTGCAGTTTGATATAATAGTGTTGTCCGAATGCTGGCTACGAAAATGTCCTCTTATACCTTCTATACCTGGTTTTGTAAGTTCATTTTCGGATCACTTTAACCAAAATGATGGCGTTGTTGTATACGTCAAACAGGGCTTAAAACTTACTATAGAAAAACCAACACTCGATGACGCTAATTGCCTGGTTTTGAAATTCAAAAATGAGATAGCAGTTGTAGCAGTATACCGGTCACCTTCAAATCATAACATTCAAAATTTTATCACTAGTTTAGATTCAACCCTTAAATCGTTAAATTCTTTTAGAACAATTATGTTAGTAGGAGACATTAATATAAATATAGCTTCAAACTGTAATGACCTAAATTCTGACATGTATCTTAACACTGTTGCATCCCATGGTATGCTTCCTGCACATCTCTTACCTACGCGCATCGATAGCTGCCTAGACCATAATTATAATGATTAAATCTTACAAACCATCAATATCCTTGGTTCTTGATTCTCTAATTACCGATCATGCTCCAGTAATAGCCTTTTGTAATATTAGTTTAGACGCTCAAAAATCCCAGACAAAATCGCAACGTGTTGATATAGATGCTTGTCTGAACATATTAAATAATACTGACTTTTCTGCCGTTATGAGCTGTTATGATGCTGAAAATGCTGCATCTAACTTAGTCAATATTATCTCTTCTGTCGTAGCCAAAAATAGTCATAATACGGTTATCTCGAGTAAGAAACGAATTATTAAGCCATGGATCACACCTGGAGTTCTAAAGTGTATTAGAAACCGAGATAATCTTTACCGTAAAATGAAAAAAGTCCCCAATAACGAGACTCCGAAGTTAATTTACGTCCGGTACAGGAATTTCTGTAACAGCCTCTTGAAGAAATTAAAGCGTCAGTATGAACGTACAGAATTCGAAAAACACCGTAAAAATCCGAAGGCCACTTGGAATCTTATTAAAGTTATCTCAAATTTGACAACAAACAAAACTTCTGCCAGTGAGCTCTTATCAATTGAAGCCGACCCTCCACGTTCTGTTGATGCCGTAAATACATACTTCGCAGGTGTGGGAGAAAACCTGGCGTCCAAAATTGTGGTTCCAGAGAGTGATGATCGTGTCGGTTCCTCTGTCTGTGATAATTCACTTCCACATCATAACTCTATGGCCATTTTCCCCACAGATAATGAGGAAATTGACAGACTAATCCTTACCCTCAAACTAAATTGTGCTGTGGGCTGGGATGGCATCCCTGCGACTCTGATTTGTGCTGCTAGGAAAACTCTTGTCCCAATCATTTGCCATGTGTTCAACCTCGCCCTATCATCTGGAGTCTTCCCTAAGGTCTTCAAAAGGGCCCTAGTACACCCAATTTACAAAAGCGGGGACAGAGGCAGTGTCAGTAACTACAGACCCATTTCTGTATTAACTATCCTATCTAAGCTCCTTGAAAAGATATTAAACAAAAGACTGCTTAACTATTTAAACGCAAATAATGTACTTGCTAATAACGAATTCGGTTTCAGAAAAGGTAAAAGTACTGAAGATGCTGTCCTAGATTTATTGGGCTCAGTGGCTCAAAATCTACACAATAAAGAAAAGACCATTGCCATTTTTCTTGATCTCTCAAAGGCCTTTGACACCGTCTCTGTCCCCCTTTTGCTAACTAAACTGGAATTGATAGGTATTCGAGGTCTCTCACTTGAAATTTTCAAGAGCTATTTAAAGGACCGCTCACAGTTTGTCAAAATAGAAGATCTGACCAGTAACGAAATGTTTCTAAACTTCGGAGTCCCACAGGGTAGCGTACTTGGTCCTACCCTGTTTCTTATATACATCAACGATCTTTGCAAACTCTCCCTACCTAACTCCAAATTAATTTGTTATGCTGATGACACAGTCATACTAGTACGAGGCAGTGATTGGACTGAGGCGCGTCTATTCGCAGAGTCAGCGCTACAGTCCACCATGAAGTGGCTAGCCTTAAATTTGCTTACCCTTAATTTAGACAAAACCTGGTTTGTCACATTTGGCCCGAGACTTCGATCACAGCCAACATCTGATTTCTCCCTCACAGCGCACAAATGCAAAGCTGAAACGAACGTTGCCTGTGACTGTTTCAAAATCAGGCGTACGGATTCCATTAAATACCTCGGTATCCTGATTGACAGTGCAATGACATGGGGTGGGCAAATTAACACATTAGTAGCAAGGGTTAGAAAGTTAATTTTCGTTTTTAAAAGCCTTAGAAGTTCAGCTGAGTTTTCTACCCTCAGAACCGTTTATTTTGCCCTTGCTCACTCCATCATCACGTACTGTATATCGGCTTGGGGTAACGCTGGAAAATGTCTCCTACTGCGTTTGGAGAGGGCACAGAGAGCTGTGCTCAAGGTTATGACACATAAGCCTATTCGTTTCCCAACTGACGAACTGTACGCCCTATGTAAATTGCCATCAGTGAGGCACTCCTTCGTACTAAATATAATTCTACGCAAACATTCAGAACTTTCCTTTGAACCTGACTTGAATAAAAATAAACGAAGATTGAATCGTGTCTGCCAAACTCACTCATCTAAACTCCAATTAGTTCGACGACAATTTAAGTTCTTTGCCCCTATATTATATAACAGAGTTAACAACGCACTAAATATTTACCCACATGCTTATCAAGAATGTAAACGGCTCACTGGACAATGGTTGTCCACTCTTACGTATGAAGAGCTAGAGGATTTAGTTAAATCTTAAAGTCTCACACAACTACTTATCTTTAACAACACCCACACACATAAACACACATACATACACATTGCACACACATAAACACACACACACACGCACACTCACCACACGCGCACACACACGCACACTCGCCACACGCGCACACACACGCACACTCACTAGAATTAAGGTATAGGTAGATGTAATTATTATTAATAAAAATTAGCTTTGAGCATTTAAAAACGCATCATAATCTGGAACGTTGATATCATCTCTCTCTGGGAGGTGGGCGCTAATAGCCACGACACAGTTTCTAACTAATGTGGCTATTACCGAACACTATAAATTTTGTAAAGTTTGTCCTTGTTCCAATAAAGAATTTATTATTATTATTATTATTAATTTGATGAGCGATAACGGCGGTAGATAAATCAAATTAGATTGACATTAGCTACCAAAATTCTCATGAAATTGACGAAAAAACTGGGATTGAACTTCAACCTAAGTTCAAATACCTTACAGAACAAACAACTGGAGAGTTTCTTTTTAAAGATCTTGTGAACAGACAGGCGAAGCAAATGCGTGCCGAAACGAAGGAGAACTAGTTTTTTTTTTTATTAATTCTCTTATAAAAAACAAGTTATATTATTACAGATTTACCATGCCAAACTTTACAGTTTGTTGGCGAGACGCGCTCGTTTATCATACATTTCCTTCAAATAAAACTTAAATAAGTAATTCACAGATCCTTATACACCGTGTTCCGGACGATATACATAAACTTCGACCAGATGTTCAAACCACGGAAGTAAGCATTTTTCATTATGGACACATTAATAAATTCTTATTTTTTATTTTTTGTTAATTTTCATACAAACTAAATACCTAGACGTAAATAACCCGATATGCATGTCTCTTTATCCGAATTGGCAACGTCGTATTTTCATTCATAACATTTGGCGGGCTGAAACAAATGAAATGCAAATAGTATTTGATAGATTTCAAATTAAGATACTTTCTCACTGCATAGCTCAATTAAATTTCATTAAATGAAATTACAAATATCTTTGTAACGAAGCCTTTTTAAGTACTACTTCCTTTGTTGGATTTGATTTGTAAAAGCCATAGAAGTATTTGCTAAAGTTTATGGATAACGTGAAGAACACGGTGTATAACCTACAGACCCAAAGAAAGCAAAAAGAAATGTCTGTGATCACTAGCCAAATAAGCCGATAAAAAAATGTACTATAGGCACCGTGCAGAAACTATAGATGGCGTTGTAATCCTGACAGTAGAGACACCGTGCGAGTAAAAAAAGAAACTTTCCAGACCCATCACATTATGTTCTGTGCCCATGTTGTTCTGTCAAATCTGATTTTATATTTTGATTTTACAATTTTTTTAAAATGATTAAAATTATAAAATATGGTTTTCAACCGATAAAGAACGATCGGCAGCGTGGTCAAAACATATCAAAAGTTCAAAAGCTATTCGAGTCAGGACATGTTTTTGATGTCACAGAAATAGTTTGCCAAGAACAAGAAGCAATACTATCTGGCAAAATTGTTGCTCAGACAAAAATTTCAAATGTATATGATGTTAAGATAAGAGTAAGTACCTTTTTTAAATTAATGGTTATTACAATATCTTTAGAAAACCCTTATTTTTATTTTTAATTTTTATCTTTGTCTTTTCAGCTTGATTGGAATAGAAAAATCAAAAGTGCAATTTGTAAATGCAAGGCAGGTCTATCAGGAAGGAGGTATCAGAAGAAAACAAAGAATAATTCTGTATATATTTTGAAGTATGTTGTTAAATAAAACAATTGAAGTTCAGTTAACAAAATATTTTATTTCCTCTATTTGTAACTTTCAAATTAAAAACCATAAAAGTTGTAAAGCAAATTTTGTTGAATTTAACAAAGTTATGAAGGATTTCAGTTGTGACCCTATTGAACAACATTCACAAATTCTGCTTTGCCCTGGATTTCATGGGATAAGTTCTATGAAAACAGATTAATTAACAAAACAGGGGTTTCATTTTCAGTGTTTAATCTACTCTTGAATTTACTTCCTGATGTCCGCATCAAGTTTATAACTAAAAAAACAAAGCTGCTTATTACACTGATGAAACCAAAAACAGGATTACGTTTTTCAGCATTGAGTGTTATATTTCAAATACACAGAACAACCGTACAAAGAATATTTGAAACCTACTTGTTTTTGTTACACTCAGTGTTGAAAAAATTCATTCCATGGCCTTCAAAATCAACTGTTCAAAGTAATATGCCAGAGTCATGTAACATTACTTTCTGATCTAAATTTCTGACAGGATTTATCTTCTTTTACTGAGCCAGCTCGTTGCATTCGACGTTGGTGTCTTTCAAATCTTTCAATTTTTTGATCCAAGCTTTTTATATTTTCTTGACCAGGAAAAATTGTAGGTAGATACGATGGGTGTAGAGGATTATTTGATTTTTTGTTGCCAATAAAATGGGCGCTGCAGATGGTGGTATTTTTAGACGGGAGCCAGTTATTTGGATGCCTACTACTGAAAGAATTAACGGTTACAGGTTAGGTATTGTAGTGTATGCGCGGGCGCATTGGCGTTGTCAGTCGGTTACCAGCCGTAGGCGAGTGAGCACGTCTTTAGACTTGCGCATACAGTGTATCCTGATCAGATAACCTGAGTGACAAAAAGTGTGTTTTATTGACCCCCGAGACATTACAAATGGCGACGAGGATAAAAGTGAGTACATGACACATTAAAAACAAAATAAAATGAAGGAAGGAATATAAGTAATTGTTTATTGCCTATCAGTTGTTTGCGGGTAGATTCGTTCCAAATAGCCTATTACAAATTATTTGTTATTATATAAGAAAAAATACTAGCAAATTAACACTCATTTTACATTGAGTTATGAGCTAAATCAAAATCACATATGAATCGAGCCAATACGTAAGCAATTGTTACTGATAAACGGTTTCATACCACTATCCTTCATTGTAAATGGCCATGCATCGTATTAGATGGAAAATAAGGTCACGCAAGGATACTACAAAAATATAATATTGTGCAAGTATGCGACCTAACGGTAACTACCCACAATTAGTAAAAAAGTTTAACCAAACGTAATTATCGACATAATGAGATTTATGATCGAGATAATAAGAAATACTTATCTAACTGTTCACAACACAGTAGAAAGGATAGGTAATTAGTTATTTCAGCTCGCTTAAAGATATTATTACTTACAGAATTAATTTTGTTTATGGATTTGTTATACTCATTAGTAAAAACCTATTATTAAATAGCTTTAGATAATGTAATTTTAATAATAGACTTATTGAATTTGGAAGTGTTGATAGCAAAAGTACGTATGTTGTGTTTACACTATACTACTACACATATTCTACTTTTACTGTTTTATTTGAAGAACAATTACATCACAATAGTTAAATTAGGTAGATAACCTAACCTAACTATTTTTATGCTTGCACAATTTATACATATTCGGAAAATAGTTATAATAAAGGTACACTTAAAGGCCACGCAATGAGTAAATAATAAAGGGCCACGCCGTTTAAATAAGTACCTAACAAAAGGCCACGCAATGAGTAAATAACAAAGGGCCACGCGGTTTAAATAAGTACCTAACAAAAGGCCACGCAATGAGTAAATAACAAAGGGCCACGCCGATTAAATAAGTAACAATTTTAAAAGGACTGTAAATTATTAAAAAAAAAAAACAAACATTTACAAAAATATAATGAAGTCCACGCAATGAGTACTCGAGAAATCTTTAATTCAAGCTCAGATCTGATAAATGGTTAGTAACAATTTTCTTAAACAGCTTGTGTTAGTAAAACATATTTTGATTATCAATTACAATTAATTACATTTATACAATTTCAATTATAACAAATTAAATAAATGATACAAAATTTGCATAACATTGAAATAAAATTGGAATAAAATTGAAATAAAATTGAAATAAAATTGAAATAAAATTGAAATAAAATTGAAATAAAATTGAAATAAAATTGAAATAAAATTGAAATAAAATTGAAATAAAATTGAAATAAAATTGAAATAAAATTGAAATAAAATTGAAATAAAATTGGAATAAAATTGAAATAAAATTGAAATAAAATTGAAATAAAATTGAAATAAAATTGAAATAAAATCGAAATAAAATCGAAATAAAATTGAAATAAAATTGAAATAAAATCGAAATAAAATTGAAATAAAATTGAAATAAGTAAAGTTGTAATAATGTTACTGATTTTCAGTAAAAAGCCACGCAAGGTACAACAAAAAATAGGGCTATGCAGTTGTAATACTGTTACTGATTTTCAGTAAAAAGCCACGCAAGGTACAACAAAAAATAGGGCTATGCAGTTGTAATACTGTTACTGATTTTCAGTAAAAAGCCATGCAAAAATAAGAGTCAATATTTTATTGCTACCCAAAATGACTCGTGCATCATCCATAGTTCCCAACTTAGAGATTTCGATTGCGAAAGCGATCCGACATCTGTCGGCACTCGCTGGAGGAAATGGAAGAGGGCACTTGAAATTTATTTACTGAATGCCAACATCGACACTCCCGTAAAAAAAAAAGAGCTACTCTTCTCCACGTTGGGGGAATAGCAATTCAAGAAGTGTATTAAAACCTTCCTGGAGCTCATGCTGAAGAAGGCGCAGGTGCCGATGATTATGCAATAGCTCTAAATAATTTAGACTGTTTCAAACAATCAAAAAATTTTCTTTGTAGTGGCTTAGAATGCCAAAAAATAATGTTCTTATAGCAGCAGTATTATCGCTAATAAGGGAGCGTTTGGGCACAACTTATAAGGGCAAAACCCTTATACTCCTCTTATAGTTGCTTTATAGTTTCAAACTAAACTTATAATGGCAAGAAAAGTGCTCCAACAAAGCCAATACCCCTGTGAGAATGATATGAAGAGCGTTGATAAGGGCGATCACCCTTATACATATTTTATTATGGTCCGATACAAGGTTATTTAAACTTATTGTAGCAAATTAAAGGCTCATAAAAATCCGACGGCCCTTATAGCCGTCTGCAATAAGTCTTTTTCTCAGTGATTTATATTATTTTGTGCAACAGTTTGGCAAATAAAGAAAAACGCCAACCATATTATTGAAAATAGTGAGGTTCATTAACAATAGTAACTTAACGCCTTACAAAATTGTTAGGACACTCAAAATTGTCCGCAGTACCGAGCAAGTGGGAAAAAGATGGCGTTCTGCGCTGGTCATAATGTAATGAAAATAAATTAAGAAAACTTGAACATTCGTGTAACTGGCGGAAAATTAATTGCAAAGAGAAAAGATCAAATAATAAGTCACTTAAAGCGATATGGGAAATGTTGAATTTCACTACCCATTCTCTTATATCACTACGAATATCAATATTCTCCGACTCTTGATAGCAATATCTATATGTCCTTATCACTATCACTACCGCTACAATTATGTTCTTCCTCACTGGTTTCCTTTTCAATCTCATTTTCTATAAAATAATCCTCTGCGGAACCACTAGCTGATTCGTGAGTATCTGCTTGGTCATTTTGTAGTATCATAAGAGTAGAGGTGGTGTGTGTAAACATCATATAACATGCTAGAATTCATTTGTTGGATAGACGTCTTATAAAATGCTCCTATAAGTTTAAAAGCATCATAGTTACCTTGTGCATTACTTTCCTAAGAATAATTGACCATACTAAAAGCCTTTATATGACTTTGAATATTATGTGGCTAAAAAGCAATGTAACTAGCCTCTATAAGAAAAACAATTTCGAGCCCTTATTGTAGCCGTATAAATTGGATTTATTATCGTTTACCCAGCCAAAATATAAAATTAAAGGTAATTTAAGCCAAATCTTCTAATAATGTGCCACTAAAAGTAATATTGGCATAATGAATGCTCTTTTATAATCAGTTTAAGGGTTTAGACCTTATAAACTTAATGTTATGAGCTTAGTTTGTTTGTTGGGTTACTTTGCTCCAAAACAAAGTCGGATTTATGAAAGATACCTTTTCCGACTCACGAAACAGGAGGAAGGAGAACAATTTGAAAGATTTTATTAAGGTTGAGAAACCATGCCGATAAATGTCAATTCCATAGTAAAGAAGAGCATATTATCGATCAAATCACGGAAAAGTGTCGATTAATCGAAAAAAAAATAAGAATACTGGGATACAATATGTTTAGACGAAATCATCAGTAAAGCAAATGCTTTAGAAGTTGTAGCCAGGCGATTAGAACAATTTAAAACTGTAAATACAAACGATGCGAATAATTACACTGCATGGTTCCCATATAATTTGAACAATAGAAAATTGTCTGGACTTTAAAAGAGACTGTGACCTCTGAGTTTGTTTCGGATGTTTCTTCTCAGAGTAGTCAGGTACGAAACACCGGCCTCATCTAGTGTAAAATAGTGTCTTTTGACGTGTAAAAGAGTTTGCCAAAACCAATTTACTGAATAAATAATTATAATTTATCATTTATTACAACAAAGCAAAAATAAATGAAATAGATAAGAAAAAAAAAATCAACAAACCGTTCATACAACGATCATCGAACACAAAATGTAGTAGATGTGGAAACTCCACCCATCTATCCGAAGACACAAAATGCCCCGCAAAAGACAAACGATGTTTAAAATGTGGATTCATTGGTCGTTTCCGAGAACATTGCAGGACTCGACAGAAAAGACAATTTTCCAACAACAGGCCAGACAACAGGACTGTAAAAAAAAAAAAAAAAAAAAAAAACCAAGAAAAGAAATAAAAAATGATGCCAATAAATCTGTAACTGACTATATTTACCACCTGGATGACGGCGAAACTATGAAATGCAATATTAAGGGAGTCACCGTTGAATAATAATAATAGATTCAAGAAGTAGATGTAATATTATTACAGACAGAATATAACAATTTCTAATAGTCAATAATGTGTAAGTTTCCAACCAGATACGCAAACCTAATAAGACACTTATTTCCTATGGCAGTAAAAAACTCCTGGATATTATAGGCTCCTTTGACGTGGACATTTCAGTCATTAAAAATAAAAGTATAAAGTGTACTGCTTATGTCATCAGAAACAGCACACGCGATTTATTAGGCGTGCTTAAAATTGGGCTTCAATTTGGCTTAATGAATTAAACAATGTGACATCGTTAGGGAAAGCGTTTTCAAAGGAGTGACTGTCCAGATCCCAAAAGGCCGAACAGTAAAACCAGTCACTCAACCATATACAACATTATTTTTGGTATATGCGAAACCTGAATATAGTTTGTTCAGAATCAGTAACTGATTCGATTCCATTGCACATAGATTCTTTACACAAAAATACTAGACAGGTGAATCGGGTTTTGGCATAAGCCAAAAATAATTTTGTAGAAGAGTTCCCATTCCCTTAGAAGAAAAGTTTGCCAAAAAACTAGAGGAACTGAAGGATGCGGATATTATCGAGGAAGTAAATGGACCCTCTCCGTGGGTGTCGCCAATAGTTCCCGATCTTAAAGAATACAAGAAGAGGCAAATCTCCCTCAGAGTTGTTTTATAAAAGACAGTTTAGAGACAAGATCCGGGCAGCACCAGACATGGAATACAAATCAATAGAAGAAGAAGTGAGAAAGAGATCTGCAAATGAAGGAAAAAGGGAAGGAGCATGGGGATCTCAAAAGTAAAGCGACAGGCTTGGAAATAGGAGAAAAAGTATTGGTGGAAAATTTAATCAAAGATAATAAGTTGACCCCCAATTTCAATCCTGCGCATACAGTAACGGACGTGAGAGGTTGCGATGTTATCGGAATGATGAAACCGGGAAAGAATATCGTCGTAATGTAAAATCAAAATAGTGGTAATAGTGATTTAAGAGAAAATGATGAACTAGCGTAAATAGTAAATAATTTTGTTAATTTTGTACTATAATATTGTTATTTACTGTTATCAACTATGTCTTTAAGATTTGTTACACAGATTTAAAATTAAGTGAATCATTGCTGTTCTGTAAAACTTTGCGGTAAATCTGAAATAATTATATTTAAAACATTTGATTAGTTATCCACCAATTATAGGTGTTTAGGTCGGAATATTAAAACCTAATCTAATATTGTAATTTTGAAACATTTCAATTCAATTAAAATAAAGAAGGGATGTAGTGTATGCGCGGGCGCATTGGCGTTGTCAGTCGGTTACCAGCCGTAGGCGAGTGAGCACGTCTTTAGACTTGCGCATACAGTGTATCCTGATCAGATAACCTGAGTGACAAAAAGTGTGTTTTATTGACCCCCGAGACATTACAGGTATAATGATCATTTTCAATACCTGAATGCATCTTACTATCTTACAATTACTTACGTGTGTTTTAAAACTGCATTTATCCATTTTATTCTTTTATCCCTGAGCCATAGCATGTGAGTATACTATAAGTAGGAAAATAGTAAAATTTTACATCCTTGGAGTTGTTCTTGGATGTAATATAGCATCCAGAAATACAACAATACATTTTGATATTATTCAAGTTAGCAAAAAACACGAAAATTTAAAATTTTTTCTTTGGTTTGACAGCAGCATTTTTGACACTTGAGGTAAAAGCTTCGGATACGAGTCACGAGATGGCGGAGTCATCGCTACGCACGGTGCCTATATTAACAATTGAACTGTTTTATATTTTACATCTGTATTTTTAAATTAGGAATCCAAAAAGAATAAGAAATCAGAATAACAGGTGGGTATACCGTAACAAAAGGATTTCGATTTTTCAAAGTGATCGCAAACGTTCCATAATGAGTGCACTCACTGCTTTTATTGATTTTTCACAACATTACATTTTTTATATCATTATAAGGTGAAGTCATACCTTGACAACGACAGACCGACGCCAATATAATAGACAATGAATTCCAAACCCGGGTGTACAGCTGAAGCTGGCCACTGGTCTGGAACTCACCGTCCATCACAACCTGACAACTTGTCCGCGTTCTCCAGAAAATAGTTCTTTAATTTTAATTTTAACACACCTTTGCTTAAGTTACCATTATTCCTTAACAAATCTATTTTGTTGAATACTTTTGGGACTAAATATTTAGACGTTCTTTTACCGTAATAGTTAGTTATTTTTGGTTGCACTAGTCTTCCCTCTCTGACACTTCTTGTGTTAAACTTATTGTTCACTTTTATTTTGAAATTATCACTATAATAGTGTTCTAATCCTATTAAATACTCAATTTTTAAATCTACTGGCAAAATTTTACAAATGGAAAATAATTTATCGTACTCTTTGTTGCACTTTATCTTAATCTGTTTGCTAACTAGAAATTTCATCAGTCGTATCTGTAGATTTTTTATTTCTAGTAAATATGTTTTAAAAGTACGTCCATACACAATAAGTCCATAACTGATTAACGAGTCAGCGAGTGAGTTGTAATGGCTGGCTTTGTACGACGTCAAACATAGAGCGAATCCGAAAGCGAAGCGTTAGCGAGGCGTATCCGAAGCGTAAATGCGAGGCGAGACAGTCACAGCACATTGACACTGTCATGCCTATTTACAAACTCATATTATTTACAAATTAGCTGTTGTGTATTGAGAGAAATCTGGAATAGATTGATCGAGTATGAGTGGAGCGACCGCTTTTAATGAAATCAGTGTGGCCAACACGCTGGAGTTAACTTTTTTTTAAAGCATGCTTTATCATAATCATTTATCACCTTGTAATGTCCTTACTGTTGGGGCACAGGTCACGTTGCTATGGTAAGGAGTGGTCTCTAATACATCACGTGGGCCCAGTTGGTCGATGTCACACAATGTCTTTGAAGCTTTCGTTCTACAACATGTTAATTTCCTCAGACAGGCGACTTAATTGATTCTGACATGGATGGTCATATTTTTATTTTAGATGGGTTTGCTCTCGATTCAAGTCCAGGTCAAAGGTGACTGAGAGAAAACGAGCGAGCTTACCCAGAAGAAGCCTGTTCACTCTAGCTTTGAAGAGATACGGGTTATATTCGGGAACAGCTATGTAGGAAGTGAGTTCACTCTTATGCTGTGACGGAATATTGAAAACGCTAGTGCGAATTGATGGAATGAATAATAATAGTACGTTTAGATTTCCGATGGTAGTGGCCGGTAGGATACGATCTTTACAACAACAAAAAAAAGTCTTGATTTAAATCAAGACTTTTTTTAGTCGATTTTGCCTTCGGGCTAAAATCGTTATCTTATCTAGGTACCACTATAAAAGCACCTTAATAAAAGTTGTAATACAGCTAAATGCAAGCAACAGGATATCAAAGCCGCAGCTCAGATTCCACAAAGCAGTAGATAAACATCTAAACATAAATAGTGAGTGTGTTTTGCATAAATGGGCGGCGCATTAACCACAGCAGTTCAACATGAGAGAACAGTGTTCAGTTTCGCGTTAGTTGTCGTAAACTAGTCTTACTAATGTTTTCTACACTATAGTGCAAGTTATGAGAGCTTAGATTTTGTAAAATATCATATCGCGTGGAGTTTGAAGTCCCACGGGATCCGAGTTATCAATTCAACAATCTGTAGGCAAATTTCAATCTAAGTATGCACATTTTTAAACGTGAAAGAGTGTAGACATACATGTATTCTTCTCCAGAAACTTTCGTATGTCATTGTGTCATTATCACCAATCTGTAAATTAAATTGTGAAAAAAAACATAAAGTTCTTAATATTTGTCAGTGTTTAGTTGTCAATTAAGTTTTGTAATTAAAACGACAGTGATATAAATAAATCGAAAATACTTGATTTACACTTTTTATTTGGGCAGAGTTTTCCCTTACAATTATTGTTATAAACTGAACAACCAAAATCATTTTTTTTTTTTTTTTTTTTTTTTTTTTGTTTTGGCATCTCGCAGGTCAACCTCTATTAGGTTGTGTACTGCTCAACCGGGCTTTTCTGTGGGTGCCTTAAGAATTTAAGGCCTCCAGCCAGGGCAACAAACTTAGTTAAAAACTAAGCGACCACACGCTAAGGGCACCCCCTTTGGGGTACGGGCCTCGGCTTAGGGCGTCGCTGGGAGGGCAGCAAGGGACAGGCTGGATCTCAATGAATTATTTAGGGGCTATTTTGTAACTTAAGCTCAGCTCGCGGGCTGGCTCTGCAAGGGTCGGGGGGAGTTTTGACTTAGGCGTCGCGGCGGACGTCCTCGGCGGCGAGGGCGGAAGGACGGAGTCGATTTTTGTTTCTGTTTTTTCAGGGTACTGGTGTCCCTATTTCTCTCTTGTAAGATGGTGGTAGGGTCGTCAGGGGCGGTGAGTGGATGCCTTGGGCGGCGAATCTTACTCGCTCCTGGCTTTTATATAACTCACTGGCTGGCGGCTACCCCACCCCCCCGACTCAACATTTGGCGGGGATGGCTCACGTGGTAGGGAAGTGACGTAGCGGCTTGGCGTGGCGAGCTTGACAGCCGGCTTGACATGTCAGGCTTGACAGCCGGCTTGGCTTGACATATCGGGCTTGACAGTCGGCTTTGCTTGGCTTAGCATGGCTTGGCTTGGCTTGGCATGGCTTGGCTTGGCTTGGCTTGGCATGGCTTGGCTTGGCTTGGCATGGCTTGGCATAGCTTGGCATAGCTTGGCATAGCTTGGCATAGCTTGGCATAGCTTGGCATAGCTTGGCATAGCTTGGCATAGCTTGGCTTGACATGGCATGGCTTAGCTTGGCTTGCTAGCGACATCTGGCGTTACAATCGGCCATCCTGTAACAATTGCTCCCGCAATGGGAACAACAAAACAGTGATTACAAGTCAGCTCAGAACAAATGGCATATCGAGGAAATGAACTATTATCTAGCTCTCAAGAAGATCTACGAGATCTTCGTTTTGATATTGTTTATCCACACTACTGGCGCTATCGGATATAGAAGCAACGCTACGATATGGTCATAATAAATCAGCGGATACTAGGCCTGTAAACTTCTTGTATCCTCTAAGACATTTTATACTTCTTAGTTTATGGCTATCCTAAATCATTAGGTAAATAGGTAATGATAACATATGGGCCAGAATATAGATCATCTAACTTATAATTTAACCTTATTGCAGCAAGGAGTCTGAGCCTGGCAACAAAGCACGTAATCGCCCTTTTTGGAAATCGTACTATTTTTACGCCTTTTATCACAGTTACGTTTCATTGGTAGCCCTATCGCGTCTAGATTGCACTGACCCCGAACCTGACCAGGGATGGAGAAATCACATACAGATCTACCTACACGAGCAAATATTAACTCGTATAACTTATAGCCTGTTGTATCATTAACAGTATTATTAATACCCCATATATGACATTTGATAAACTATTGTCCCAACTAAGAGAGGCCTCGCCAGGTTCCGTGACTCTCAACGCATCGAGAATTGTGCAATTAGTGCGTTATACCTCCCCATTAGACCTAGGCCACGCAATAGCTGTTAACATTTGTGTCTAACTATTTTCTGTTGAGAACTTTTTAAAGTATCTACTCGTAAAGCCCTTACCATGATCGGAAACTACGTGATCTGGCAATCTGAATAAACTAGAAATGCGTTTTAAAACTCTAACGGTCTAATCACAAAAACTGAATAAATTTTAGTTTAAACCTGGACTATCGAGTTCACGCTTATCTGCAGAACCATGGTTTAAATTTCTCCGTATTACAAAACGATTAAAGGTGAACCTTAGTACCGTCATTTGAACCATTGTCTAAACAATGAAATCTACAATATTTAAATCCATTTTGGCTGAAATTAACATAAAAAAAACAACAACACAATGAAAAAGTTACTATAAGAAACTTTACCTTTACCTGTACCTTTGACAGCTACGACTGTATACCATGGTTTATCACAAAACCACGATTTTTAATAACGTTTGTGTAAACCGTAGTTTTACAAGATAATTTAACCTGGGTTTTTAGTTAAACCCTTTTTTTTGTATAAGAAGGTAATTGTCTCTACAGAATTGACAATACGTGTAGGCTCAGAAACAACGAATTTAGAGAAAGAATCTGTCAAAACTAACATTTATTGGTACCCTTTTTAATTTTGCTAAAAGGACCCAAATTATCGATGTCTACCATTTTCATCGGTTCAGATGGTTTAGAGATTCGATGCAGTTTGCCTTCTTTCCTACCGTATTCTCTTTTACCGTACGCACAATGTAAACACGACGTCACATATTTCCTTATGAATTGGGTCATTTTTGGAAACTAGAAATCATTTTTTTTTATAGAAGTTCTGAGCATAATTTTAATCCTATAATGTAATGGCCAATATCGTCATGATGCATTTGTAATATTTTCTACGCGCGAAATTTGGCATAACTAATCGGGTATCGTAAAGCGTTTTACGAGACAGCCTACCGTCAATTATATAATTATTTACAATATCACTATCTGTGCACCCGCTTCACAATAAATCAATAATACTTTGCACTTCACGAAACCAATAGTTTACTTCTAAACGGAACACATTAACGGCATCTATCGGATTCCTGCTCAAGGCGTCGATATACTTTATGCGCTCACCCGGTCTATAGTCAACAGTAATTTCATAATCTTGAATTAAAAGTCACCGGACGGCAATGCGTGATCACGTTAGTCATTGTATAGCGAACTGCACTATAATCCGTAATTACACGGACATTTTTACTCAACACATATACGAAAACTTCGTAATACGCTATGAAAAACACTTTCTTCCCGACTCGTAACGCAACTAAAATACAAGACAGGGCTCCAACTACCGTCTATCCGTATTTGTAAAAGAATACCTGCTATGGGTAACTTGCATGCATTCGTGTGAATTTCCAACTAAGATCATATATCGCTATCACCGGTTTATCACTTTTTTTTTTCTTCACCTTACCCACATATTATTTTTATTTTTATAATTTTTGTTTTTGCTAGTTCGGTAAGCGGATGAGCCATTTTTGCAAAATTATGGAAGAACTTCCTAAAGTCACTACATAGTCCAATAAACTGACGCACTTTGTGTATGTTAATCGGAACGGGAAATTGAGACACGGCTGCGAACTTAAATTCGCCCGGTTCAATGCCATGAACATGATAATTGTTAAACTAAGTAAGAAATCCTGTTTTGTAGAAATGAACATTTGCCCACATGTACCTATTTAATTTAAAATTCCGCGTTTGACCCCTACCATTTGACGACATTATTGGAGTTATTTTTATTTAATGATTTACTTTAAAATTACGTAACTATCTATGAACTTGAACTTAAGCGCATAAAAACTGAGGGAGCGCTATATGTATCTTTAGGATGGATGCTGAGTTTATGGATACCGTTGGACTAGATTAAGACTGGTGAAGTAGTTCTTACCAGTTTAGTTTACTTATCGATAATAGCTAATGGACATCTATCGCGGATAATTAATGCATTTAGGGCTCTGTAATCGACACATAATATGCAACTATTTCCGTTCTTCCTCATAACTAAACAATAGGAGAAGCATACTCCGATTCGGGTTCTTTTATAATACCTGCTTCTAATGGCTCACTAATTTTGACTCTAACAATCTCTTGTTTGTGATGTGCTAATCTATAAGGCCTACGTGTACTTAATGCGAATTTGGACTAAATCTGTACATTCCCAACTCCTTAGTATAGCTAGAAAAGCAGTTTTATACCGAGATAATAAACTAATTAATTGATTACAATCAGATTTGCTTATCGGGCCTACCCTAGTTTTGTCAAGGTCTATACCCCACCAATGGCATATTATGATTATCGACACACGAGGCACTCAATTATAAAACACATTTGGCTAATGGCATTTTGCAAATATTGGCTGGCATAACTGACCTGGCTATTTATGCATGATTCCTGGCAGCTCTCGGCAAAGTAGGACGAGCTTTCTTCTATGTGATGTCCTTGGATCCGCTATGACGACTTTGAGGTAGCATTCATTTCCACAGAGAAGCGTTGCTGGTAGCGAGAAGAATACTTCTTGAAACTCGATCATTAACGGAATTAACGATGCGGCATGGTGTTTTTTCCGATGGATGAGGGTAGGGACTTCGTGTTCCAGATCATTGAATGATTTTTCAACTTCTTGTGCAATAAAGGAGACTTTTCAATATTTTCCTTGCGGGTGGTGTGCATTGCCCTTCTTCGTTTTTATTTTCAGATATCTGGCTTACCACAGCAGAATCTTCGTCCTCCAGACAAGACGACCGTCGAGGTTATTGTGTAGCAGACCGTCGTTTCATCGTAGGTTTTTTTTATCCCACTTCTGAGTAAAACGACAGTGATATAAATAAATCGAAAATACTTGATTTACACTTTTTATTTGGGCAGAGTTTTCCCTTACAATTATTGTTATAAACTGAACAACCAAAATCATCGCTCCTGGCTTTTATATAACTCACTGGCTGGCGGCTACCCCACCCCCCCGACTCAACATTTGGCGGGGATGGCTCACGTGGTAGGGAAGTGACGTAGCGGCTTGGCGTGGCGAGCTTGACAGCCGGCTTGACATGTCAGGCTTGACAGCCGGCTTGGCTTGACATATCGGGCTTGACAGTCGGCTTTGCTTGGCTTAGCATGGCTTGGCTTGGCTTGGCATGGCTTGGCTTGGCTTGGCTTGGCATGGCTTGGCTTGGCTTGGCATGGCTTGGCATAGCTTGGCATAGCTTGGCATAGCTTGGCATAGCTTGGCATAGCTTGGCATAGCTTGGCATAGCTTGGCATAGCTTGGCATAGCTTGGCATAGCTTGGCATAGCTTGGCATAGCTTGGCATAGCTTGGCTTGACATGGCATGGCTTAGCTTGGCTTGCTAGCGACATCTGGCGTTACATAATACACAATTATGAATTACACCCAATAAACTTGATTAAAATGCGAAGAGTCCATTGATTGAAATGTTATTCTCATCATTCCCATTCTCATTCTCATTCTGTCATACTAAGCATTAAATATTAAAAAAAAAGCTGAATCTGTTTGATTTAGCTTAATGAGTAACAAGTCTGCCTTAATACCATTGGTATGACAGAGAGAGACAAAACGATCACCCGTGACCACGATTTTCCTACACGTCCACTTGAGTCACCCCGTTGCTCGCTTTTCCCTTATCCCTCCTCGTCAGTAACGCGGTGCAGCACAGAGCTCGTCGATATATCAGCGGGCAGCGTGACGGACGGAACCAGTCCACCTAATGCTCTGCCACTGTTTAGAGGATTTTAGGGATAAACGTAAGAGTAGTATGTGCCTTATCTGACTATCTAGTACCTTTCTATCTAAAGACGCAGCGATAAACGGTTTTGTCGCGCAACGTAGTTAAGAACAAGTTAGACGTTTAAAAAAAACCGGCCAAGTGCGAGTTGGACTCGCGCATGAAGGGTTCCGTAGTAGCAAGCATAGATAAGGGATATAATTATATTGAGATTAGGAAGTAATATACACAAACAATAAAAATAACTTTTTTTTTCATAGTTTGTATGAATGGCAAAGTTATATTTGCGGTTTTTGAAAAATGAACTATATCTCAAAAACTGCTTACTGTATCTCATCCAAACCAATTTTCGTTGAAAGTTTTTATTGAGGTCTACATTATATATTTTTTTTAGTTTTATCATTCTCTTATTTTAGAAGTTACAGGGGGGGGACACATTTTACCACTTTGGAAATGTCTCTCGTGCAAACGTTTTTATTTTTGTGTGAAAATCCAAATGCGGTTCACATAATACATCTACCTACCAAGTTTCAACAGGATAGCTCTTATACTTTCGACATAAAATGTGGCTGTGACATACGGACGGACAGACAGACAGACAGACAGACATGACGAATCTATAAGGGTTCCGTTTTTGCCATTTGGCTACGGAACCTTAAAAACCAAGTATTTAATTAAAAACAATCATTTATTGTTAAAAAAAATACTTACGAAAGACATAGTACTCGTCAACACGAATCAAACGAGTCTAAACTCGATGGGTTTGGGGCGTTTTATTACGGATTTCCTCTGGCCTCACACCAGCTCCATCATCAGATCAGCTCCATGTCATCATAATATTGCATTGTCCGCGATATACTTAATATACGTGCATTTCAGCTCAATCGGAAACCGGGAAGTGGAACTAACGTGCTAGATTTAATTAGAGACAACGGGACAGATGGAAGTAAATAAAAGCTTGTGAAAATAGGTTCATCTGTAAATTAAGAAGGTTACAAAGCTGCTCACCGACCCGTCAAGGATCAGGAAAATACGGGAAAAACTCGAAAATTTTAGCGAACTCTACTAGTTCGACCTCTTACTTCTAAACTCATAAAGTCTGACAACATATCGGATGTCGGGACGGCAGTTCAATCATGTTGTCACCAATTTTTAGTTCGTATCACGAACTAAATCTTATAAGAACCGTGAGTGTATAGAATATAAATAATTCGTGCTTAGCTAGCAGTACCCCAGCCTCGAGTCAACATTGTGTTGTGGTCTACACGCGCCTCGACGAGCTGTCAGACAAGTGATGGAATTGGAAGTTTCGCGTTTCATAAACTAAAAAAAACTTTTTTTTAAAAAAGTACCGACTTCAAAACAAATACAAAAAAAAACGTTTAAAATAACTTTTCTTTCGGAAGTCGGTGGCAATAGTCAATGACACAACAAAACAAAGCCACCGACTACGACTTCCGAAAGAAAAGTTATTTTAAACTTTTTTGTATTTGTTTTGAAGTCGGTACTTTTTAAAAAAAAGTTTTTATTTTACCCTTTTTAGTTTATTTATTACATATTCAACCCAAATTCTTGTAAAATACAAAATTTTCTTACATTATGCACTAATCTTGTAATCCGTCACAACATAAAAAAATCCATATCTCTAAAACTACTGAACCGATTTTGATGAAACTTGCAGTGTACCCTAAGTTGAACAATACCTAGTACAACAAAAAAAGAATTACTTAAATCGAACTTATAGTTCCGGAGATATGCGTGCACGAACATAAAAACATACATACATACACTTGTGAAATTTGGCACATTTGTTCAGACGCAGAATTGATAACCTCCTTTTTTTGAAGTCGGTAAAAAAAAGACGTAAAAAAAAGTAATAGACACAAACATTCATTTTTTTGTAATATTAAGTAGGATAGGATAGTAGTATATTCGTAACACCACACTGCGTTCCAAAACACAGATCATCGACGTTGCTAAAATGGCCGCTAAGCTGAAGTGGGACTAGGCTGGCCGCGTCTGCCGGATGCCCAACGAACTGTGGGCCAAAATAACCACTATGTGGAGCCCTGAAACAGCCAGAACACGTCGCGGCCGACCTCGCAGAAGATGGCGGGATGAGCTAGAGAAAACTAACGACCAGTGGCTCACATTAGCCCTAGATCGAAATAGTTGGAAGTTATGGGGAATGGCATTTGCCCAGCAGTGGGATGACACAGGCTGACAGTAGCAGTAACGAACAGTACCCATACCATGAGTTGTCATTACGATACTTGATCATCGATATCGACCGCGTTTGGCGCTCTCATTGGCCCGCTCCAAGGTTGTATGAACTCTCAACCAATGAGAGCACCAAACGCGGTCGATGCGTATGATCGAGTATCGTAATGATAACTCATGGTAGAGGCTCAGGATAGTAGGGTCTATCGCTAACATAAAACTGGTCGACAAAAAAATAGGATGTGACGGAAAATGAGTTCGTACCCAAAATATTGCCAAAATATACTCAGATAAAACTTAAATAAAAACGAAAAACGCATCTCTCGTTCGAAGCACGAAAATGAAATCAAGTTGAACTGAAAAAAATAAAAAAACGTAATTCCGAAAATCAATTATTCTGAAAGCCTTTGTTGTTTTACAGTTTTGTGTAAGTTCAACATTGACAGTAAGAAAAACGAGTAAGAAACCTTTTGCATGTTGGACAGAAAAAAAAACTGATTTACAAGCTTTTATTTGATTTGTCTTTGTATTACATTATGGTGAAAATATGAAACATATTTTTAAACCAGTTTCTCCTTCTTTTCTCGGGCAAAGGCACTCCTCCCTCCACTACGAAAGATTTCACCAAAACAGCGGTATTTGACGTCCGTATTTTTCATTTGTTCATCATTGCCTTCGTGACATCCATAGGAACGGCTATTTTTAATATTTCCTCAGCGGAATACGTAGTTCACCTCTTACGTCACCATGCGTCCTTTTTCCACCTTCCCTAATTGTCTCAGGGCATCATTTTGATTTTACGACACATATCGTATTTAAAAGAATGAAACTCTTGGTCTATTTTGATAAGTTAAGATGATTTTCTTTCATCATCATATCAGCCGTAAGACGTCCACTGCTGAACAAAGGCCTCCCCTATAGACTTCCAATAGAACCGGTTGGAAGCGGCTTTCATCCTTCTTTATTTCATTTTAATAAACCTCTTTTTATTTTGTTAATCTATTGCCAATATGGCAGTACAGTATAGCGATGCTTTAAAGGTGCGTTAAAGAGTCCAGTTGATGTGATGAAGATCAGCTATGCCTAAATTTGTAAGCTGAGCTCTACTGTAGGTCCGGTCGTGTTATGAATCTCTGGCCATTACGTCACAACTTGCAGGCAAAAATTATGACCAAAATTAGCTCAAAATTTAATATACATGTTCCATGACTCGCCTGATTTATTGCCCAGCGCCATATTTGGGCAATAAATCAGGGGATTCAAAATAATGCTGGTACGTGTTCCCGCTGACTTCATCAAAATTCATGGCATTATGAAGTTACCGACTGAAGCTACAGAGGTTTACGTGGTCTGGTAATTTCCATTATTCTGTTAATGGAAACTACCTGCCAACATCAAAACTGTATGTAACGCTCGTTATCTTTGAATGGGAGAGCAGAGGTCTTGGCTCATATTTCGCCAATATTAGGTTACATTAGGCATGGTTGGCGCACAGGCTGAGCGATCGACTGCTGCGCGGAGAGTCGCGAGTTCGATCCCCGCACAAAACAAATATTTGTATGACCTACAAGTACTTGTTCCCGGTGTGGGTGTTAGTGTATGCGAGTTTGTATGTTTGGAAACGCAACCACAATACAAGAGAAATACCTAGAAAAAAAAGACCCAAGCTCAAATATAAACTCCATCGCTGTTGTACTGAGAAGGAGAGGGAGAGGGAAAGGGAGGAGAACGTTTCTTGACGTTTCACTTGATTGACGTGGCTGACCATAGCCTAATTAGTACAGTAATAAATATAATTAATAAATAATTACAATTGCATAAGTTGATAAAAAATGCTATGCGATAGCTTTACCGCGGCAGTCCCCGAGTGCCACATGTATTTTTTTATTGCTTCATTGTGTGAGAAGAAAAGTAGTTCAAATTAAGGCCGAAAACACAAAGTAATTAACCCAGTACATAAACAAACAGCACCACTACCCAGTAAGATGGTATCGCTAAGCTAAATGATCTCTGTATTATCACTACAAGATCGTTTAGCCGGTATGCGAGACGAGTTGTATTTCAACAGACAATGGCTCTTTACTCTTTGTGTCACCGTCGTCATCCTAATGTGAATGTGGACATGTTGGACTTGACGTCTTTTCACTAAGAGAGGGTCCATGACCCTGGCCATGGGTTTTAACATAACGAGGGGGTATAACCATGTTAACCATTTCTCTAATGGTTGTTATTTGGTATGAGAATTCTATGGAAGAAGTATTTTTGAAAAAATACTACCGTTTTACCTGTTAAACCTAGACAAAGTAGCAAATGATTTCAAAGCTTTTCGTATTTCTGCAATAAATAATGTTTATTAGAATCGCGGGTGTACTTCTCAGGTTATTAAAATTACAGTTATTTAGTACCTTCTGTGTTTGTACCTTGATATGCCTCTCTTAAAAATCTGTTGTCCTACACCCATACGATGATATATTTTTTAAGCTATTGCATAGCTTTTATCGCAGGCTCTGAGCTCGGCGCGCGCGAAAAACGTAACGAAAAATCCTAAGGAAACTTCCTGACCACATCTGACAGCACGCATCGTCTAACGTCGTTTCAGTTCGGGAGACTTCGGAAATTATAAAGGTACGGACAGACGTGCTCATAAAGGTACGGACAGACGTGCACATTACTAGCATGAAAGTATGTTTTTATTGAACAAGGGGAGAGGGAGGAGGAGGAGGAGGAGAACGTTTCTTGACGTTTCACTTGATTGACATGGCTGACCATAGCCTAATTAGTACAGTAATAAATAGGTATAGTAAATAAATAAATAATTATAATTTCATAAGTTGATAAAAATGCTATGCAATAGCTTTACCGCGGCAGTCACCGAGTGCCACACGTTTTTTAAATAACGTACTCCAGCGAACCAATATAATTTTCTAATTACATTCACTGTACACTGTACGTATTTTAAACAAAATACCGTGAGGTTGCTGCGGTTCTTTGACGATGTTACTATTTAAGCTGGGCTTCCAAAGGCTTTACTTGCTTTCCTAGATATGGAGGAACTCGCTGCAATAATAAAATCAATCGTCACTCATTCTCAGAACAACCTTGGCAAGCGTAGCTTAACCTGTATGGCTGTTGCTATTTAGCCACGAGCTCCTCAAACATGCAACAGTAAAACAGGCAAATTATTCATTTTTTTCAATCATTACTTCTAATACAAAACTCCCCAGAACGTAAAATCAGGTCAATAAACCAATAGACATCTACATCGCATCGACACCCCAAAATATTAAGGCATGGTTGCCACCACTCGCCGTCAAAGTGCATGGAAATTATCAATTTCCGCCAACGCCATTCAGCCATCTTTGAACTCTTCGTTTAGGTCCCTTCCTTGACAAGCTAGTCTATTTTATTAAATAGACAAGTTTATTGGGGTATGACGTTTTAAGTTAAAATAGTATGACTGGTGATTTTTATGAAGTAATTATTTTATGACAGTGTGATTTGACTTGGATTTCTATTTATTAATTAATTTTCTATGGATATCTTACACGTATTACGCTGGTGTTAGTTGCATACTTGAGTGACAAAAATCGACATACACTCGCGAGCTTAAGTATGAAAGCACTTACTCCGATTCTGCGGGATCTTGAGTACTTAATAACCTCCTTTTTTTTTGAAGTCGGTAAAAACTAGTTAAGAAGAATAAAAATGGTACCACTTTAAAGGTTTAACTGTAAACTTTAATTGATACCAAATCACGCTATAAAACCTGTCTCGAATTCATCGCAAGTGAGTGATTCCACATTTTTGTTCGCTGTATGTATGGTGCTATATTAATGCTATACCTACAGGGTCGAATTTTGTAATGCCACCTGGAAGGAAACTACTTCTAATACTGCAGATAGAAAATTTTACTCAAAGGAAACATTCCTTTATTTTTGAATAGAAAGCAAACTGCATTCGAAGATTCCAAGAGAATGGAGCCCATTTCGAGCAACTAATTAGTTAGTTTACCATTTTTTGTAAATAATTAAATTAATATACGCGGCGGACATCAGCTCAACAAGAATGTAAGCCCTAGAAAGGAAATAACTGATAAGACTAAAAGCCTTCTATCAATATATTTTATATTATTTTATTTATTCATCATCGATGTGGGTCAAATGCTTTTACATCTTCATCTACGGGTAAACAGTGTATTGTAGATTACTGGCAATATCAGTTACTCATAAGATGATGTGAGTCTAAAAGGTATGATGTTTGTACCCACATTTGACCTTTTCGACTACTGCCACTTTCAAAATTGCTCGAGATATCAAATTCCTTGTTCCAGGTGACTGCATAAAATATTTGTGAACACACATAAGATAGCTGTATACTTACGAAACAATCCAACTAAAATGTACTGCTGTAGTCAGGTTAGAGCAGTGGTGGCCCAGTGGTATCGGCCTCGACTTACGAGTAGTAGGTCGTGGGTTCGAACCCCGTCTGGCGCATTACTTTGTGTAATTTATTTCAACACCACTGCTCTCAAAACGGTGAAGGAAAACATCGTGGGGAAACCGGCATGTCTAGAACCAAAAATTCGAAGATATGTGACATCTACCAATCCGCACTGGGCCCGCGTGGTAGATTACGGCCCACTCCCTCTCACAGAGAGGAGACCTGTGTCCCAGCAGTGGGAACATTTATAGGCTGATGATGATGATGATACCATACACAGCAATCTAAATATCTGATAGTCAGGTAGTGTTATGTTCCACATCATGCGGATAAAGGTGGATTTCCACGGTGCGTGAAATTGCGGAAGGACGCACACTGCACGGACGGCCGTCGACTACGGACAGCCACGCACCGCTTTTTTCTTCGAGAGACGTGTTTACGCTACCACTGACGATACCCTTTCCATGGTGCGTTGGTGCGGTCTGGTAACCATCCGTTCGACATATCACGCACCGTAGGAATCCACCTTAATAAGGCTGAATTTGAAACTGAAGACAAGCTCGACAAGTTTGTTTGATTGAATGAGCTAATCTCAGCAAATACTGGTTCGAATTGAAAAATCTTTTTGTGTTGAATAGCCCAAATATCGAGAAAGGCGGGGAACTGCTAGTCTTTCATACAATAATTCCTAAAATAGCTCCTACTTATGTTCACAGTCGACAAGCAACTACACTTTTGCTATGAACATGGCCTTATTTTCGTAAGGAAATCGATTTAAGCAAGTGAACGCACCGACATACGTTGCTATAGGCCTCAGCAATGCAACTAAGCTACCGACCTGTACTACCTACACACAATAGGTGCTTTATTGATTAGAGGTATGCAGGGTGCCTTAACCTGTTATCGATCGATTCACGGCATGCTAGTCAAGGGATGTCCTATAATTACCACTTAAACGAAATAGCAATCAAGGATGATATTGTAAACTGGTGGGCTTAAAGCTGTGAGTAACTCTGTTACTAGACTTGCTACTATGGTAATAATGTTGATGACCGTATGAGCTAATAAAGTACAAGACGCAGCATCTGTCAATGAAATATGAGTTAGTTTTACTTAACTGTACCAAAGAAATAATGTATTTCAAGCTAACCCTATCTGTAAAATTTTCCCTATAGAACATTATCCTTCTGCTTTTGTGACAAAGGTGAAAATTTATCAAAGAAATTTGACATATTGGGTAAGTTGATGAGCGGCGTCTATCTGCACGTAAAGGTCTGTGCGGAATATTTTGCAAAATTGAACAAAACTGGCCTATAGAGATCTGAAAGTGTGTGAAAATTTGCATGTTACACAGACAATTATTAACCTGTATGAATTCGAATTTCCATTTGATCCTATTCATGCTCGAAATTAATATTCAATTTCAATACAAATCCCGTTTCTTAATTTTTGACAGCTGCTTCTGATTAGAAATCCTAAAGAATTAGTTCCGTATTACAGAACGTTACTCAATGATCAAGCATTACTTAAAACTGGATTCAAGCCATTTTTGATTGATTGAAACTTTTTGTAGTTTTCTTAATTGGTAGTTTTAAGTAAGAGAGTAGTGGTGGCCCAGTGGTATGGGCCTCGACTTACGAGTTGTAGGTCGTGGGTTCGAACCCAGTCAGGCGCATAACTTTGTGTAATTTATTTCAACACCACTGCTCTCAAAACGGTGAAGGAAAACATCGTGAGGAAACCGGCATGTCCTAGAACCAAAAATTCGAAGACATGTGACATCTACCAATCCGCACTGGGCCCGCGTGGTAGATTACGGCCTGCTCATCTCACAGAGAGGAGGCCTGTGTCCCAGCAGTGGTAACATTTAAAGGCTGATGATGATGATGAGTTTTAAGTAACGCTTGAGTCTTCATCGACGTTCTGTAATACATAGATATTCAAATGCGATTCAATAACTGTATATAGTAACCGAGATAGATTATTATTTCACTCGTAAGTAAACTTCAGGAATCTTGTAAGAGATTGTTGAAAATGAAAGAAATATGATACCTGAGAAAACTTTTGAGACCACCTGCTTTAAAATACTTTTCCACTTTGCGAAGTAAAATGATAGCGATGTTAACCAGCCGCAGGTTATGAGTAACAAAAACTGTCCAAAGTTGTGTTGCTGCAGTTTACGCGGCTCTTAGCTAAGTGGACGCCAGATTTTGCAAGTGAAGCGACGTTGTGTGTGTGTGGTCTTACTTTTAGCGAGTTTTAGAAGTTAGGATATATTTTTTAAAAGGAGCTGTTGATAGTTATAGTGCATTCGCCGCCAAATGTATAGAACTTGACGTGAGCCAGATTAGACACCCACTTAAGGGACACAAGGAATGATATCTGAAGTATTTTACTGGCTTCTCACGGCACGTGTTATTGCGAGTCCGAACCATGTGTGCGTCCACGCTTCTCGAGCGTGCTCATAATGTTTTTCGTCTTTTACGGATCCAGTCACGCCAAGCCATTATCCTTATTGGATGTTTGACAGTGTGAGTCTTGATAGTACACGTCGTGTGAAGCGAGCTACATACATTCATAGCGAAATTGAAATATATTAGCTATTTTGTATAACATCCTTCGTGGCGTATTTTGTAGAAATTCTATAATTCAGACCAAGCTAACTATGGACAAAATGTGTTTCGGAAAATATTTACTAAAAATCGATCTAATAATAAAAACAGGAGGAGCGTCAAGGAGGATGAGGGACAAAAATAAGGGTTAAGTGATTCACTCGGGTACTTAAGCTTGAATTCCTGTTACTCTGACGTCAGAATTCGCGTATTGTTGGTCAGGTATTTTAATGATAAAAAGTGACGTAATACGCGCCGCTTTTAACATCAGCATTCATTGAGTTACGTCACCTTATTTTACTAAAACACGCCACTGCTACGCGACCTATGACAGCGTAAAACAAATTCAAGTCTTAGTAACTGACATGCTATTACGGTGCGCAACTTAGTCGCTGTCACTGCCAAGGCGCCTTACGAACGTTAAAAGATATGCAAGTAGGTCAACCGGTGGGCATGACAAATAGTGTCGGTGTATTGCGAGCGGCACGCGTGCTTACTTGACATGTCATGCAAGAGGGATGCGAGCCTTAAATAATATGCAACATCTTAATGCAGCCACTTACTTCTTGTCCTTTAAACAGACTTTTAAATTGTCTTGTAAGTTTGTTGAATGAAACACAGGGATTTTGTAGCGGGACTTGCTCATCAGGTAACCGGGATCTTGGGGCGTAGAGGGCTAATGAATGATCACCGTGGATTTTAGTCAGTCCGAGTCTGACAGCCCCTCCCGTCCTGCTCTTGGTGGAAGGAATCAGTTGATGATTTTACCACTGTATTATCTGAGTTCTTTATTTCTTTTCTTTTTAACAAGTTGATTCAAACAAAGTGATAGAAAAATAGCGTTTTTGTGTTTCTGCATAAATTCCAAAGAAGCCTTTACTGCATCCCGATATTAAATATGGCCATCGGGTCCAGAGAAAAATATAAGAAATATTTTCAATAACAAGACTTCTAGACGTCACAGGTGCAGGTTTCATTTTCTTCAGCATAATACGCTTCTCCTAGGACAGTAACAAAATGAAAACACTGAATCAAGTTTTTTGTTACAAAAAAAAAAAACAAGAAAAAAATACATGTGGCACTCGGAGACTGCCGCGGTGAAGCTATTGCATAACTTTTTTTTTAAAGAATAAAATCGCCTACCGCGTATATTTAACGAGAATTTAATTTATTTAAAATGTTTGTGGTGCACTACTGTAATAAAAAACTTCTTTGTTGTAGGAGAATTTTATACGTAGATTTCATTGTGAAAACTCCTTTTGTAGCTGGCCATTTAGAATGTAAGAAAAAGTTAATTGTTTTTATGACGGATATTTTTACGATTGCCGAAGTCTCCCGAACTGAAACGATGTTAGATGATGCGTGGTGGCAGGTTTTTTCCTTAGGTTTTTAGACATTTTTTAATTCGGTCGCCGCGCCGCGCCGCGTTCCGAGCCTGTGATAAAAGCTATGCAATAGCTTAAAAAAAATATTTGAAGGTGTTATGCCTTGTGGGGACGGTCTAGAATATCGTAGGTACCCTTCAGAGCCCTAATGCCTGCAACCGTTCGCATAAGTCAAGCGTCAAGTATTTTGTTTGCGTTCCGTATGTTGATGCAAGTAAGACACATTTTTTCTGCAGAGTCGGCAACGATTAGGCCATACTTCTGGTACCGCAAGCGTTTATACACTACGGTGACCGCTTTCGATTAGGCAGGCCGTGTGTTTTTTTGTGTCCTACATAGAATAAAAAGGTACTGAAATTGTAGTCCAGATCTGAGCCATGGGCATGCGGATGGCGAGTAATGGGCGACTGGCTGTCCGATCATGGACCATGTCTGGGTCGACGGCGCGTCGTGTTCCACGCACGCCTTAAAAAGTCAGCAATATGACGGGGCCCCCCTTAAGGGCCAGCCGGGGTCGCAGGAGTATCTCATCAGATAACCGTGAACCTAGATCGTAAAGGGTTAGTGAAGGACACCGTGGATTTAAATCAATACAAGTCTGACAGTCCCTCCTGCCCTGCCCTGGGTTGGAGGAATCATTTGATGATTTTACCACGATAAAAAAAAGACCAGAGCCATTAGATTTTCCTTATTAAATTAAGATTAGAAATTTTTAAATTAATTATTTAATTAGCGTGTCGATGCATCGACACGCCAAGAAATAATTTTATCTCCATTATAACACCGCTTTGTTACCACAGCTCTAGATTTCTGAAACCATCCTTTTATTCAGCAATTTTCTTTACACGAAACTGACAACTGAACTTTTAAAAACAAGGCAACTATGAAAAAGATTCCTCTGAAACTTTGGTGTTCAGCTTGGGAATTTCCTTACCGACGCCAGATGTTGGAACGAAATATTACAGCTTACTCCGCCATTGGGGCCGCGAGAACAGCGATGTTATGCTGGCATTATTTTTTGTTTATTGACATTTTTATTTTTGAGCTTGTGTTTAGTTTTGGTTACGTATAAAACTAGCGCATACGACTTTCTTAAAGACTTATAGAGAAAGTTTTGATGGATAGTTTTTGAATCTAGTGAATTTTTCTAAACCATAAGTATTACGAAAAAAAGCGTCATTCATTTATAAAGAAATCATGTTTATGTATCTGTTGTATGGGAAACCCCATAAATAATTATTATTTTATTCTGGTTTTAGTATTTGTTGTTATAGCGTGTAACAGATATACATCATCTGTGAAATTTTCAACTGCTTAACTATCACGGTTCATGAGATAAAACCTGGTGAAAGACAGACTGACAGGCAACTGACATCGGACTCTTATTATCGGGGGGCACGGCAGTGCCCCAGCCAAGACGAGCTATTTTTATTTAAAATTTCATGCAACACAAAAGGTACATAGGCGGACTAAATGCCTGAGGCATACTCTACCAGTCAACCAAGGGCAGAGGTGAAATAACATGGCAGGTGCGTAAAAAGAATGAGATTTTTAGATTTAGTCTAGTAATAGGGTTCCGTTTAACCTTTGTGGTAGTTGGTATAATAACAAGACACGGTTTAGACAAATGCATAAATAAATTAATGAATGTAACGAACATAACTGCAAACCAAACAGGTTTGCCCGTACTTTATGTCCTCAATGCAAGTTGCAGGAATTGTGTCATGCATGAAATCGTATTTCTCAAGCACGTTAATGTAAACCAGCTCATATTTGCAGTGTTTCACGAGAACAGCTGCTTTAACCACTCTGCACGACAACATTTTGACACATGACACATCAGCTGAGTCGACCGGGTGATTCGAAATTTAAGACGACACTCAAGATTTTTTGTACATTTTCAGCATCCCATTTTCAATCAAAATTATATTGCTACAGCGATTTCATACGATAAGTTTGTGAACAATATCTCTAAGAACGTGTTGAGGTCACTAAAACTGCGTGATTCTACTGTAAAATGTGTGTAACATACTAAATGCTACATCATTCCAAAAACTAGATAATTTAGATGTGCTGAAAATATGTACATAAACAAGCTTCCCACGTGATAAAAAACGGTTATACAGTGAAAATAAATAAAGTAACTTACTACATGCATTATTACATTTGCCAGTGTTCATACATAATTTCATAATAATAACGAAACAGTCTTGATAAAAATTACCAAAAACTATGTTGCAACATGACACTTCTTAGTGCTGCCGTAATCCCAATGTTCATTATAACGATTAAAAAGGTTCATTCAGCCTAATCGATACTCGCAATATAATCGAACATGGAAAAAAAAGTAAAACAAGACATAGAGCATGGACCGATTTATCTGCTTATTTGACTATAGTTAGCTTAGTCCATGCAATACATCTATGAAACTGAACCTGAAGATTCTTTTTTATAATATTTTGAGTATTATTTCGTTTGATGATTTTTTTATTACACAATAAATTATTTAATTTTTAATTCATGATTTCGATGAAAATAAATATCGGTATTTCAATGGAGGCCAAACGTGTGTGTGTGTCTTCTAAATTTAAATTCAACCATATAGTTTTACCCATACTGTGTCTTCGGTAAATAATTTCAATTTATCTGATTACCAGCTGACCTGGCGAACTTTGTTCCGCCTTAGAGGCAATAATGAGCAGATTTTAGATATTTTAAAAAATCAAGTCAAAAGTCAATGATTCTTTATTAGCCATGTATTTTGGTGCATGGGTTGCACTGTTCAGTAAAGCACGTTTTTATAGACTTTTTTTTTGTTTTATCATCATGAGCAAGAACAAAATAATGCAGATGGTCATCCGATCCGTGAAAATGCCACATTATACATGGTGTTAGGGACATCGACGCACAAACGGATACCATGGGTCCAGGACATTATTCTGGCCCCCCCGTGTTGGAATTTTTCGTCGTAATCTTCAAAATATTAAAAAAAAGAATTTGGAGTTTTTTTTTTACTTTAGCCTGAAGCAATATTTACCGAAATACTCGTAGTTTTTTACAGCTTGGCAAAAAACAGTAGAAAACCGGAAGTCGCCACTGTCCTCTCGCTACCAGCACTTTGAATGATCTTATTTTATTTATTTTCACTTATTACGTTAGTTTTATGGCACAATAATAAATCTTACAAACCTGCGTCTTTGTTTACATCAAATATCAAATATTTTAAAACGTTGTCAGCAAATAAAAATATTAGTTCCGTTTCAAGACGTTCTGGCCAAGCTGTAGTATTGAAGACCGGTGGGCGCCGCGCGGCATGAACATTATTCTTCATGTTTTCCTAGTACTTTTTGTTCAGATCCCTTATTCAATTTCGGCACCAATACCTTCTGCGTGATCATGTTACTACGTGTTATGTCAAGTCTCACGGAAACAGGATAAAAATTGATCATCTTGGTGGCGGCATGCAGGCATTGATAATTATGATAATATCGGCACAATAAGTTTAGAAACTCAATACAAACACATCAACCAGTCAATTGATGTTTTGATTGATAATTTTTTCGTTTTGCTGTCATTCCATGTCAATTGCGTTTTATTATACCACATTTTATGTCACGTCCCACGGAAACGGGATAAAAAAAAAAAAACAAAAAAAAGGTAAAAAGTATCCTATATGTTTCTCCTGGTTCTAAGCTACCTCCCCACCAATTTTCAACCAAATCGGTTCAGCCGTTCTTGAGTTATAAATAGTGTAACTAACACGACTTTCTTTTATATATAGATTTCACTATAAAAAACGAATCTAAAAAACGTGGAAAGACAAACACCGGGTACGGATCAAATGCTGGAGTAAAAGATGGGAGTAGGTACTTACTTCCAAATGATTCCTTGCAGTAATAAACAAATTGAATTTCCAACTGGGCGTGAATGGCTAAATTAGAATCTATGAGGAATAGCGAAAAATACTGAAAGAAGTCTCGTGGCTGATTTTGATAAAAAATAAAATTACAGCATAAAAATTAAATTGACATATTAATTTCCAGCAATCAAACCATCAATGTTATGAGAAGTAATTACATGCGACCAGTGAACGAAGAAAACATTCACTGCATGCGACAAACGTATTGCAAAAGGTTTTTTAAAATTTAAACTTTAGTTAATGGCCATAGCTTACTACATCGTGTTCTCATTTCAAATTTTTATAATCACCTCGCGGTACAAATACATAACGAAATTTTTGAAATTCGAACTTTAAGTAAATTGGCGCGAATTTTGATCTGCGTACGATGACTAAATTATTGATTAATACTTCACCGAATTTGATCCTTAACAACGACCCCTATCGAATAGTGTATAGTGTGTTCTTATTCCCACGTTTTTTAATTTACAAGCTCGATTCCTGACAAGCAAATTGATTTTACAAAAATCTAAAGACGCAGACTTAATTTTTGCGATTGTAGTTGCGGGCTTGCGAACGACGAGTATTGGGTAACTCACCGTCCGAACAAGGACTAGGCCTGAGACGAATGCACGTCGTGTTCCAAGCGACCTTCAAGGAACTATCAGCGAACTGACGAGGCCATACTAGTGCCAAACGCGTGCCGGGCTCACGGAATTGTATTGAAACCATTGAAAGGGTCCTGGAACGCAAAAGGCATGTAAAGGAACAGGGTATTTTTAGTTAGTAATAATCTCTGACTTCTCCTTCCGCTCCACCCAGGAAGAGAATCATCAAAAGATTTTAAACTACAACAGTGTGTTTTACTGAAGTTAAGTTGCGACAGCATCACATCTAAAGTATCCTTAACAAATACCTAAATAAAATATTATTATACCTACTGGTGTCGATACTGACGAATCGTCAGTATTGATCTGTATGCATGCCAGCACAGGTCAACTTACCCAAATCTGTCAAAATTTACCAATCGAACATTAATCTTCCACTATTGTGATAAGGTTGAAAATCTATTGAAGAAATTTGACAGATTGAGGTAGGTTGATGTGCTGGCATCAACCTACCTCAATCTGACAAACTTTAATAGATTTTCAACCTTATCACAATATTGGAAGGTCAATGTTCGATTGTTAAAATTTGACAGATTGGGGTAGGTTGATCTGCCTGGCGTCTGTACATTAAAAAATAGCTAATAAATTAAAATGTTATTATTTTGAATAGCGAGTACATCAGCGAGCGCATTCCTAATTCAAATTTTGGAATTAATAAATTGGCGCGCATTCAAACATTTATTACTGACATTGTTCCTTTGTCTATTTTTGTTTTTTGGTAATTACAATGCACATAAAATTATTATAAAGCTTTAAAAAAATAATAGAATGGATAATAATTGTATTCTAAGCTTAAAATGAATTTATTTTAATTTTTATGAAATTCCTTATTTATTTCACTCGAGTTGACAAAAAATTCAATTATGGAATCGATTAGAATACTCGCTTTCACACATCATTACGATTTAAAAAAAAAACATGGTTGTCGAAGAATACAAATTGAGTAGTGGTAATGAAAAATTCGTGTTTTTGGCCCTGTATTAGAGAATCAAGCTAAGATCTGGGCTTTTTTACGTAATTTATAAAATTTGGCATGATATTTATCGTAATTGTTATTGAGTATAAGCGTGTGTGTGTGATCCAAGTGAAAAATAAAAATGTAAACAAACACAAGTGGCGCGAAACTTCGAGTTCAGATATCAAATTCTTCATTACCACTGCTAATTTATGTTGAATTACGTATGAATTCGTTACAATACTAAATGACGAGTTATTCATCCCTTCTATAGTGATACCTTGGATATCCGGAAACCACATTTTTTATGATTTTTAGCCCAACCCAGCACTGCCATCAAAATGGCGTAAATCGTATTTACACTTTTGGATTTTGTAATGGTAAATTAAGAAAATGCGTTGTAAATGAAGAAGTTTTAATGGCGTGAACAAATCAGATTTTTATTTAACATTCTTAATTAATGCGCACTCATAGGATTTAACGCAGAGAATATTATATTTTTTTAATTTTTTAATGAGGATGTCGTATGACTACAACGTCTGCCCATTTCGGACCCACTACTGAGCCAGCGTAGGTTTACTTGTCGCGGCCGTTTCGGACCCGGTACCGAACTATACGGTTAAACTAATTTTCGCTTTGTTACGAAACATGTATCTAAGTTTGGTTTAGCAGAAACCGGAATCTCTAATTTGAGAATCATAACATTGTCATGCATTCAAAGATGGCGGTTTATTGCTGCCGCTTGGTCTAGTAGTCGCAAACTCGGCTGTTGAGCATTAGGTAGGTATGTAGGTACGTGCCGGTTTCAATTTAGACCTTTTTTTTAGCGTGGTAAAATCATCCAATGAGTCCTCCTACCCAGGGCAGGGCGGGAGGGACTGTCAGACTCGTACTGTATCACCTGCTTTGGAACTACTGACTCTAGAATAATAAATGCACATATTATTCCGCCAGAGCCAATCGCTAAAACGCTGTTTTCAGAGCCGCAATTTAAAAATACGTTATTTCCAGCGATAGCTAGTTTGTTTACCCGTGTTTGCGTCTGTTTTTTGTATTTTATTTTATTGTTTCACATTGCAGTTTATAACTGGTAAGCTCCCATTAATGTTTCACAAAGGCAATTTGTGAATAAAAGTATGTTTAAGTTTTATTCGTTAAAAAGATAAGAAGACAATAGTTGTATGAGGTTTTATTGCCTTCCACTTTATTTAAATAAAAAGTCTACTATACTATCTACATATATATTTATTTATAACAGAGTAAAGAACGTCTAATGGAATTCGAAGAGAAAACATCTAGACAAATTATCGTAATCATGACTACAAAATACAATATTTAAAAGACTCGATAGATATCTAGCCTTTCTTAACTATGTTGGGGTCGGCTTCAAGTTAAACCGTATGTAGCTGAATACCAGTAAGTATTTCTTACCAGCCTGATTTTCAAAACCTAGAAATTTATTTTATTTAAATGGGTTTAACACTTGAGGACTCGCTACCAGGTGTACGGACCTAGTCCTTCATATTTTGATCAATAACTTTTACATTTTGATGTTTATCACAAGTTTAATAACACACATACAGCTCACTACAGCTCAGAAAACATTTTGACATTCTTATTGCAGTCTCCCACGTCGCCATACAGAATTAAGAGCAACAATAAATTAATGAACTTCGTAAGTCGTCTCAGTAACAGAAAGCCCGTTTATTGACAAACAGTCTGAAATTACATAATATGTGATAGGTGATTAATTTAATAACACTTTGACCCATGGTTTCATTTAAAACATGCACCTTATATTACATATGCGTATCGTGCTCTCATGGTGGATTATGTTCATTTCTTATATCAACGGGCAGCTAGACTAGCAGTAGGGAAAGTGTACAAACACCAGCACCTTTCATAATTTTATCAAACCCACTGTTAAAACTGTGCTATGTTGAGATGTGGTGTAATGTGCAAGTTACTACTCTGATAAAACAAGTTATACAGTCATTTAAAAACTATGGTCTTTTCAAAGCTTTATTTACAAAGTAGGTACTCGTCAAGATGAATCAAACGAGTCTGAAATCAATGGGTTGGAGGCGTTTCATTACAGAGTTCCTATGCTACCTTCCAGCTCCATCATCAGATCACCTTAATGTCATCATAATTTTGCATAGTCACGCGATATAAGTGTAAAATTTCAGATCAATCGGAAACCGGGAAGTGGATCTTTAACTTGCAAGATTTGATTACAGATAACGGGATAGATGAAAATAAATAAAAGCTTGTAATTAAGTTATCGATACATAAAGATGAATATTCTTTGCTTCAATTTCCAAATGTTCTTCAGCAACAAACAAGTAAAAGATTAAGCCAAGAAACACACACTGCAGCTCACAAAACACTGAGACCCGCTTAGTGTAGTCTCCCACGTTGTCGCCACACAGAATTATGAGCAACAACACATGCACTTCGTAAATCGTCTTAGTTTGTGTTCTACGACAAGGCAGTGTTCATTCTCGTTATTATGAACTGCAAGAGAATGTATTTTGACTGTGTTTACGTACGTCGTTGTTGCATAAGACTGTATTTGAAATAAAATTTAATAAAACCGTGATTCTGTTTGGATAAATCCGAATTGTGTGATAGTTTTTATTTTTTACGTACATAATTCTAATTATTTATTTCAAGTGGGCCAGTTACAGGCACTTTTGAGTTGTCAAAAGACATAAAATGCGAATTCTATGAAGTCAGTAATGGTGCTACAGTCCCAATCACAAGACATAATAACTGTGAATGTACTGTAGGCTGCAGGTTCCCATTCCGAAGCGTAAATATTTCTATGGAGAAGAACGGGCACTCTTTTTAAATCGCCAAAATTGTTACAAAACCTTTGTTTCATCATTCATTTTGAGATGGTAAATTATGTTAGAACAATGTTGCAAGTTAAATGTGTCCATAGGAAATATCAAAATCATAACACAATTTAATTTAAATAAACCGTGCAGCTAAGAAATGAGCAGTCCCAACTGACAGCGCTCGTTCACGAACATGACACATGAATCAGCACCATTCGGCTCAACCATATTAGAAAAAGAACCGGTGAAAATTCGCAAAATATCTACATAAAGAATCATACATAGAAATTTTATGTAATTAAATTCTAAATAATGATTATCTTGAACATTACTTCAAATTTTGAGAGCCACCTCAGATTATAATGTTGAAACTACTGATATAACAAAATCGACTTGAATAATGATAAGTACTGGCCCTTACAAAGTTTGTAAAAGTTTTCAGCAGATGTGCCCCTTCCAAAATAAGTTGGCAAGGGGGGAAGTTACAAGTAAAAATTGGTTTTTCGATATCTAGATAACCTATTTAAGGTTATGAGGAACATCAACGTACAAACTAGTTTAAAACGTGTATAATTTGAAATCTCACGTTTGATTTCCGAATATTCATGTGCATAAATTCGTTTTTACCGCCCGCTGTGCCAATCGATTTTGTGTGTAGCAACCCTGACCCAAAAAACCTTTTCCTCAAACCAGTGCCGTGTCTAATTCCATAGCATAAACATTACAAAATATGTCTTCCTCCTCCAAGATCGCAATTAAAACATTAACACCCCTCTTTACCCCCGTTCACCCCTGTTTACCCCCATAAAAACCATGACACGAACAAATTACAGTACTCTTAACGTGTCGACAACCACTTATGCCATTACGATGGTTGTAACAAAATATTTTCCATACAAAATAGGTTGTCAAGCAAAAATGAACTTATTAAGTAATGTAAGTAATGAACACTTGCCACGCCATCTTGTTTGTTTTGAAGGTTGAGAATTATTTTAAAGGTTATATTTTTAGATTGGGGTGTATAGGGGTTATTGGTTTAGCAGACTGTGAGAGCAAAACAAGGGTGTTTGAGGGTTATTGTCAAATTAATCAATCTAAAATATGCGTGTATGAAAAATATTTAGTAAATATTTAATAGTTTAGTTCGTACTGCCTACACTTAATTTATTATTAGTCACAAACACACTCCGGCTAATATGTCCGAACTAAAACCAAAAAATTTCAAAAGTTCAAATTAGTTTGGGACAAAACCTCCAACTCAAATGACAGTTTAACACTCCATTAGTCGCGCGTTCTACTATTGTAGAACACTCATGCATTTCGTGGAATTTTAACGTAAACTATGTGTATCTAGAGCCCTCACTCATAGTATTCCTCTATTACTAAGTAGTGATCACTATTAGCATCCCTGCAGCGACCTGCGCGACCGTGTTTGTTAGTAATTTCACGCCAAAACTAAAATTCTACAATAGTAGAGCGCGCGAGCACTCGCGTGACAGTTTTTTCCGAAGTTTACCCTTTATGTGTATTATATGTAAGTGTTTATTTTATGTATGAAATCAATGTTTATATGGTTTATATTTTATTTTGATATTATTTTAAACCAAAATAACCATATTTCACAGACGTACTGTCTAATATTTGCGACGTCTCCGGAAACTGAATATATGATAGCCTCTAATATTTTTTTTATATAATGAATATAACTGGTACAAAAGATTTTATAGTACATACAATAATAAAGGACTAAGGAAAAGGACAAGGAATGACCATTCGGGTGCTTAGTCAAAAGCGAATGGACTGCGTTATATGGACTTGGATTTCGCCTATCACACTATGCATAGAAAGCAAAATAGCTATTGAAAGTATTACAAAATCAGTGAAAATTAAGGGAAAAATGCTTTTAAGTATAAATAAGCCATCTGAATTACAACTATGCCAAAGTATAAGCCCCCAATACTAGTCTCATTGGGACATGTTCGCTTTGTGATGGAGCGCGCAATAAGTACACCAGAAAACAATGTAACACCCTTGACAAGTGGATTTGTTCTCAAAATCAGGTTCTTTTGTGTCCTGGCTGTTGTAAAAATGATGCGGACACTGTGGAGGATATGAGCAAGTAAAATAAGAAGCCTGAGAAAGTCAAATGGTAAAAAAAGAACATTTTTTTTTCCAAATTCACAAGAAGCTTGATATTAAGTTCCTTACAAATGTTAACAGTTATGTTTTATCTGTTTTAGTTTCTTATTGAAGTATACTTTCGTATGATATTTTTATAAATCCCAAAAAAACACATTGCCCCTTGAAAATCTTAACACAAAATTGTTCTACATATGTAGAGCGCGCGAGCAGTCACGTCCCAAACAGGGGCGCGTGTAATGGAGTGTTAAACAAATAGGAATACTGAAAAAAAAAACATTGGTTTTACTCCACGAGTATTTTTGCCGGAACAATTTGATTTCATTACAGTTTTCTTTTCACAATTTCTAAAATGTGTTAATGCTATTTTACTAGACGTCTGTCACAAACCTCAAGTCGAGTAAGTTCACAATCTTAAAAAACCGTATTCTTTAAGTTCGTACGTCTGTCACCCCTTTTAGACTTATGAATGGAGTTTATGATGTAAAGAAAAGACATTTTTTCTTAAAGCCAATATGAACTGACCTTGGGTACACTTGAAGGAAAAATGCTATGTACAGCCTCAGGCCATAACATAAAGTAAAAATGTTTTATGTACATCAAATAAAATATAAGGAATTTCCCGAGGCATTGGCGACACCCTTACATTGGGGCCATGAAAACTACAGACAAGATCGCTACAGACTTAGGTACAGAGACAAATCAGCAATGAATGGGCCTTATTAGGATACAACATGTCTCTGACTACAGGCCTTTTAGTAAGACCAAGGGTCAGTTGAAAGAGCTATAATTTTATTATGCTTGGAGTTTCTTTTCGTGACATATTATAAGAAATGCGAAAATTTGGATGTATGGATGGATGGATGTAGAGATGTTTTTTACTAAATCACGTCAGAATGGTTGAACGGATCTGAATGAACTTTGGTACAACGTTAGCCTAAAGTCTGAAATAATACAAGGATACCTTTCATCCCGATATTACTTTCCAGTGGGATTATTTTCGTCATACACGTGGGCGGAGCCGTTGGCACCGGCGAGTTATTTAACAAAGTATTTTGCAAAATAAAAGCAATAAGAAAACACTTTAAAAAATGTTTTAAGAGAACTTTTTATGCTTTTTGACCTTTTCACACGGGCAGGATTCATAAATAAATAACGTTTTCACACTCTTGGTTAATCCAACACCTTCAAATTATGTGGTAGGTTTTAAAGTCCTCTCATTTTTCTTTTTTAGGCAGCACAATAATTACTTCAGAAAAAAAGAAAGGATTTTTCCTAGAAAACTACACACAGCAAAAAAAGTTTGCTATTCTATAAAAAATAAATTGGAAGATAATAATATCATTTCTTCTTTTTTTTAAGATTCTTTATTTAAACATATAATAGATTTTTAATTCAAAACAATTGAACAGTTCTTTCTCGATTTTCGAACATTTTTCATAACTGCTCCGCTGTTTTCAGTTGTAGCGTGATTCTATACAATGTGTAACGTTACTAACAATGATAACGCAAAACCTCTCGTGGGGTAACTCAGCCCATGTTACTGAACAATGTTTGTTCTAAGACTTTTGGAAATTCGCAAAAAAAAAATTAGTTTTTCATACAAAATGAGAAATTGATCGGGTCCATTAGTATGATAATTTTTTTTATTTTGCAAATTTCCAAAACTCTTAGAACAAACATTGTTCAGTAACATGGGCTCAGTTACCCCACGAGTGGTTTTGCGTTAGTAACGTTACACGTTGTATAACCTACAGCCTTCCTCAATAGACGGACTATCCGAAACATAATTAATAACTTTTCAATTCGAATCAGTATGGTACCTACCTTAGATTAGCGCATCCAACTAAACAAACTATTCAGCTTTATAGGTAATATTACTATAAATTCAAACTAAAACTACGACAGTGACCTTATTTTTGATGATTTATGAATTTATATCTTTTTATCCACGACATTTGTTTCCCGACCTCATACTACCCGATATTTATTTAGGCACTCACCCTAAGCTAACATTGACACAACAATTTTCATGATAAAGTTCCTCCTAGTTCGATAAAAATAAGAGCATCGTTTGATAAATATTGCAGATTTATATTTATTCTGACTACCCTAGAGCTTATTCAGATGTTTTCCTTCAATATTTTTGAAAATAAATGGCAATGTATTGTACACCTGCTTATTTTAAACGTTGCCCCACACTAGGAATTTCTCATGTGTCGTGGGTGCGTTTACAAACAGAAAAACATACACTAACACCCAGACCCGGAACAACTACTTGTAGGTCATACAAATATTTGATCCGTGCGGGAATCAAACTCGCGACACGCTGCGCAGCGGTCAATCGCTCAATAAAAGCGCCAACCGAGCCGTTAAAAAAAAAATAAAAACAAAAATTGAAAATTCTATCTCATGACCATCGCGTGAGTCGACGATAATTTTCCACACAAAAATCTTTCACACTTTCTAGTGTGGAAAATAGCTAAATGTTTCCAGTACCTTCAAATGCCTTTTGAGTTCACCCCTTCATACTTAAGGCGACTCGAGTCTCCGATACCTCACGACTTTGGTACACGCAGAGAAATGTCTGGCTACCTATACGAGAACTTCTGGTTGCAACCGTGACAGCAAGACTCACTAGTTGACTTTACAACATTTCTAGTAATAAATACTAAGTTCTTGTTATCTCTACTACTTACTTAGTATTTATTACTAGAAATATTGTAAAGTCATCTAGTGAGTCTTGCTGTCACGGTTGCAACCAGAAGTTCTCGTATTCATTTCTCTGCGTGTAGCTAGACGACCATCGCAATAATAAATTCATAGAGGTTCCTACATAAGCACGCGTCAATGGATACCAAAGTCGTAAGGTATCGGAGACTTGAGTCGCGCTGTGTGCCTAAGAATTCTGGCGAATCTGACAGTTGACCTTGCCGGCCTCGTCAGTTTGCCGGCTTTGTTTGGGACTGTCAGCCCCTCCTGACCTTGAGGTGAGCTTGGAACACAATACGCCGTCGCCTTTGTTCTTTGCCTTGATTGGATAGTGAAGTATCCATTACTCGCCATCCGTTTCCTTTGACCTCATATAATAATGATTGCCAAAGACTTATTAATGACAATAAAACCAATTACTGTACTTGGACTTACCTCGGCAAGTGTTGTTTAACTTTGAAGGTCTAACCGTGCAGTTATTGTTTAGTCTGTGCTCTGTCCCCATCGGAGTACTGAAAGAAAGAAAAAACATTTATTTAGCACAAAGAGACCACGATAGACATTTAAAATAACATAAACACAGAAAAAAAAAACTTAAATTTAAAACATAAATAAAATTTAGATTTGTCGTGTGTCTCACGGCTGTGCCAAATAGGCCCCTGGCTACTGTTACTAGAAGTACGTATTAGACGAATAAAACCTAAAAAATAAGTGATTTTCGCACGTTTTGTTGCTCACCATACAACCAGTACGATATTACATATATCTAAAAATATCTCTCACATCCTTCCAAGAATCTAAGTTCCTCATACTCATATAAGTAAATATAAATACCATACGAAATCTTTTTTCTCGACTACACATATAAAAAGGAAGGGTTCTGTGTTTTTACATGACCTAAGTGATGGCCGGCCTAAGATGTGTTTGTTGGGAGTAAACCCTTTTTATTTTCTACGAACAAAAGTTTTTTGGGAATCTAAAGGTTTTTGTAAATACATTATGAAGGCAGGTACTTTAGACCTAAAGCGTTGTGGCACTTTATAAGTAATGTGACCTTTACATTTTTGTTCTCGGTTTTGTTTTTACATGGCAAATGTTAGTTTTTATTATTTCCAACATTTTTTAACCGACGAAAAAAAAAGGAGGAGGTTCTCAATTCGACATGTATATTTTTTTATTTTTTTTATTTTTTTTTTCTATGTATGACCACGCATAACTTTTCCTAACGTGGTCCGATTTCAAAAATTCTTTTTTTGTTGGAAAGAGTGTGTCTCAAAGTTGGTCCCATTTTAATTTCAAAACTAAAATCGGCCTCCAAGGGTAGAAAAAAAGGAATTAACTGTCGATATTTCTACAGAATTTTCATTTGTGAACCGTTTCTGTTGAAATAAAGTTAACATTATGTAGTTCTGAGGACATAACTATATAGCAGAGATGTGGAGAAGATAACATGATGACGTGACCATCATCAGATCAACTCCAGATCCCTGTTATGTTGTTAAGTCAGTCCCAAGAGTTCCTCAACAGTTAACAACAGCTATATCGTATTTGGGCTCATTTAACTCAGCTTGATGAGAACTTTAGACCCAGCTGAGGTATCATTGCCATCGAGGGTCTGAGGATGGTGACGGAAAGCAGGGGCAACAGGTCCTCAACAGTTAACAGCACCTATATCGTGTTTGGGCTCATTTCACTAGTCTTGATGAAAACTTTCGACCTAGCTGTAATATAATTGCCACCGAGGGTCTGAAGATGGTGATAGAAGGCAATAGCAAGAGATCCTCAACAGTTATCAGCAACTATATCGTATTTGGGCTCATTTAATTCATCATGATAAGAACTTTAAACATAGTTGGGATTTAACAGTCGTTGACAGTCGGAGAGTGGAATTTTTAGTTGCAAGTTGCAGGTCCTCAACAGTTAATGCGATAATTACTGTGACGATTACGTTGCCAATGACAAAAGTGAAGACGGGTTTTTCCATGTGTAATCATGGTATACAACTGAAAAGCTAAAAATAATACCTTTTTAACAAAAAAATCAAACCGACGAAAGATCGAACTGTAAAGCAAAAAATAATTTTGAGGCGGCGCCAAAGAAACAATCAACCTATAATAGCCACAATAAAATTATTCTTCGCTTCAAATAATTAATTTAGGTATAATGTTTGTTTGGCGCCGCCTCAAAATTATTTTTTGCTTTACAGTTCGATCTTTCGTCGGTTTGATTTTTTTGTTAAAAAGGTATTATTTCTGATAACGCTTTTAAATTATTTTGGGGTGTCAAAAATTGAAAGGGCGTGTGGACAGCATCAATAAATAAATAAAATGCATATTTACAAAGATAACTCATCAAAACTTGTGACCTCAGAAGCAAGTAAAAACTGTACTTGCTTGTGACGAATTGGCAATTTTAAAAGTATCGTATCTTCGTTATAATTATTTTGTTTACTTAACAAAAAAAAATGAGTAATATTTTTTGATAATGAAACTTGTTAGATTTCCTCAATCAAATATCTACCTTACTGCAAGCAGACGTTGAGTACAATGTTAAACATGGAATGAGGGATTAGAAACTGTTAGCATAACTGCTCTGCATAGCAATATGACGGGGTCCCCTTAGAGGGCCAAAGCCTGCCGGGGTCGCGGTACTATCGGGTAAGCATGGCCCTGGAACGTAAAGGGCTATTGAAGGACACCGTGGATTTTAGTCAGTACAAGTCTGACAGTCCTTCCCATTTTTCCCTGAGCTACTGATCTAGCTAGATTGGAAAGAGCGTCTTATGTACTTTATAAAATGGTCGCAATTTCAAATTCTACTCGCAATCGGATTTCTCTTCCTTCAACAGGGAAAGCTTTACAATTTCGCAACACAACTCGTTGGCGTAAAATGCGTATAAAATATTTTACAATTAAACTGATGTCAAAACAAAATGGAAAGGCAAATGAAATCAACATAATTGTTATTTTTTTTATTGTTTCTATGACACGTCATCAGCTTGTTATAAAAATTGGCTTGTCTGATGTAAACATGTGGCGTAGTGACATAATGTAAAAATTAGAGCCAGAGAACTCGTATTTACTCCCATATCGTGGGTGCGTTAACAAAGATTTAAACTCACATAGTTAACGCCCAGACCCGGAACATCTACTCGTAGATCATATATAAACCCGCCACACTCAGCGCAGCCGTCCAATCGCTCAGCCGTTAAGTTTCTTAGATGGTACACAGGGTCTTGTCTGTCATTTTTCTAAAAAACCATTAAAGTCATTTTTGGAATCATTTTACTTATTTCAAATATAAAAAGAAATAAATTACAGAACCCGACTTGAATTACTTTTTAATTGCGGTAAAAGTTTAGAATTTCAATCGAAAACATATCCGTGCAAATTATGACTTAAGGTGCAATGAATTTGATAAGTAGCTGCACAGCTATACCATCTTTCCTCGGGACACAATGAGAACCTAGCTTTAATCATATAATTCAGCTCAGAAGCCCCTAGCATGAATTCTACTTATTTGGCCGTACACCGTACTTGAAGTATTGCGACGTAAATTGTTTGGAAAATGATCGTCTAATGTACGAGCACGGAACTAACTTTATCCATGAAATTAATGTCAAAGTACCAGATTGCGACACAAAAAAAAATACATATTCCTTAGAAATACATATTCCTTATGGAAAAACAGCATTGATTAATAAAAACATTCTCTGTATAGCGTCATTGATTTACAACAAGTTGCCTGAATATGTCAAAAAATTGCCTGTACATCAATTTAAGTCGAAGCTGCACAAATTTCTTATTAATAAATGTTATTACGACGTCAAAGATTACTTACAAGATAAAAACATAGATATGTATTTTGACATGGAATAATTATAACAGTACAATACAGATAGTGTGACATTATATAATAGTGAACTGTAAAATTAGATTTTAGTTTTGACATGTTTTTGACCAATATTCTAGCTTAATTTATTTGTTTTTTTGTCTGTTTTATAAAACATTTGACAATTTTATAATATTCTGCTTGTGAACTTACATTTCTGTCTTCCTTTTTGTTTTATTTTTATTTAATCTCCGAACGTAATTTTTGTTTGTAATGTCATTATATTCATATATTAATAAAATTAACATGAACATTTGCACATCGTAACCGGTAATGATACAGCGCACGTTATATCTATCTGTAACATCTGTCTAATACCTGTGTTATGCAAATAAAGGATTTGATTTGATTTGAAAAAACGTGATGGATCATGCTAAGGTCCCTGGAGGAGATTTGGACGTATAAGAAGTTTATCGACGTAAATTGTATTGAAATTTCGACGTAAATTGTATTGAAATACGACGTAAATTGTATAGAAAATAAAAAAGAGTCTAGGGGCTGTTTTTTATTTTCCATACAATGTACCGTGTACGAATTTTATCTATCAAATTAACGTCAAAATTTCCGTTTACTTTACTTCGCAAAAACGTAATAACTCGTGACAAAGCCTCAGCTCTCAGCGCTACAGCTGCTATATTTCATAGCTCAATAGATTTGGGACCGTCGTAACTTTGAATAAGACACGGCATTTTATTACCAACTAAATTCCAAGTTTTGGTAGATCTAAGTTTTATCGCTTTATGGTCACGTAACGTTGTTTTAAAGGAAACTTGGAAGATATTGATTCAGGGGAATTATTAGAAGACAGTGGTTCGTTGAGAACCGAAGTAGGTCATATTTTGAAGAAATGATGTTGGCCTATTTTGGAAACTTGTAATTTTGTAACTGACAAGTTGTTTCAAAACATAATTTGAAGATATTTGTCCGAAAATTAGTTTGTTTTCATAAAGTTTGTCCAAAATTTGTTATTATGAAGATTATAAATACTTGTGTGAAGGCTCTCTTGTTCTTATATTTTTTTATAACGTTTTACTCTTTACTGAGAAAGCTTTTAGAAATGCATAGTTAATTATTTAGTTAGCTGGAATGTTTTTTTCATTAGATGTGAAGCCTTGGATCTCATGTGATAGAAAACGATGAATGAAATCTACGATGGACCGAGCATGCCCCAGAAGACGCTTGTTCACATTTGCTTTGTAGAGCAATCATAATTATTATAAAAGGGTATTTTTTTTTATAATTATGTCAATATTGCCAACATAACTCTTTACCAAGTATACCTTTGTTTTACACAAATACTCTCGTATTTTCTGTGCTAAAGAGAAAAGATATACGTCTCTAACTAAAAAAAAAAACGGGTTGCACTCCGGGAGTGCCGGCAGAAGTGAAAACTTGAATATTAACGTTGTGCATTTATTTCCATATTTTAAACACTTTATATACACGAATTTTACGAATACACAGCAGTGTGGCCACCACACAGACGTTCGAGCCTTCAGCTGTCATTATCCATGGATGCGAGTGGCACGCTGAAACATAAACACACACGAACATTCACGCAAGCGCCTTGCGCCGCCTAAACGAAACAGCAGGCGCAGGCATACATTTTCACCGCGCCGTAGAAAGAGAGGGGGATACTTCCTCTCCTACGCCGCGCCGGCTATCTACTCTCCATTCGTCTTACGAATTTTCGATCAGGTCACGTGTGTCTTACGAATTTTCGAGCAGGTCACGTGTCCTGACGTGAGTTTAACATTTTTTACCCATAACAAAAAAGTGTACAACGCTGCTAAAGAAGTTTTCACTTCAAAAAACACGCTCTCTGTTTTTCGCCATAAATATGATAAGAATCACAACAAAACACTTCCCTAACAACACCCCACACTAGCCAAAAAACCTCCCAAAAAAGAAAATAACTTTCAGCGCCATCTAGGTAATACAATTAAACTAATTACAGCAAAGATTTATTTGGCTACTAAACTCGCTTTAAATTCTTCCTAATGAGAGTGTCTTGAGATTATCTACGTTGTATCTCTCCGCGGATTGGCTGAATTTACGAACTTACTTCCACTAGAGTCGTAGGATTTTGGGGTAGATTTTCTCTTAAGAAGTAATGGGTTTTTAGAGTGATTATTATAGCTCGTTTATTTTTTAGTGGGTAAGAGAGAATTTATGAGCGTGGTTTTATGTAGTGGAATAAGTAATAATATATGTCTTTTGTATTACGAAATTATTTTATTACTAGGTTATGCCCGTGGCTTCGCCGTAGAAGATCAGCATAGTGCCTCACAGGATCGTAACACCGATATAAACAGTATCATAAGTGTCATGAAGGCCATAAACTATTTGTGTGCCAAAGTTTCATAAAATATATTATAAAATACTATATATAAAATAAATATACTCATAAAATATAGCTTTACATTTTGAATTAATTTATGCTGTAAATAATGTCAAAATAAAATTTTTTTTTTTTGCGGTTGCACAACGACACGCTTTGCTTTTGCTTTGCTTGGTAGCATAGATGCAAACCTACCTTGCCACTTCCTTCTGAAGGGCAAGGAGGCGAGGTCTTGAGGGAGAGTGCAACAGTCACGTTGATCCTCAAGGCAAGTCTGGTGAGTTTACCTTCTCGTGGTTGCCGCCCCGTTATTGGTCTAATTCCATAAGAAATAGACGTAACAAAAACCACCGGACGATACTCTTTAAATTTATCTTATTTATTTATATATACTCCCTTATAAACTATCCCCCCCCTCAACCAAAAACCCTCCATCCCATCCCTATATCCCGTCGATCCCAGAGGAAGGGCAACCTCGATTCCAAAAAAGCCCACCCCCACCACTATGAACAAGCAGGAGGAAAAATCAACTACCCAGGTGGGTCCCGGCCAAGCCGGGGAATCCCACACCGCTACGGCGGTCAGCCCCCATCGTAATCTGGGGGGGGCAACCGACTGCTCCAAAATAATTTCGCCACGCGACTTTGCGCGGCTGGCAGCTAATTTAGCGCCCTTAACACAGGCAGCGACTTACGCGCCAACAAATACCACACAGGCTGCGACCGACGCGCCAATTCCCACTACACAAAGTATGCCCCCCACGAGCCTCTGGCAGCAGAGCATCGTGAGGAACAGCATCACAAACCCTGACGAAAAACAAGACCGGACCAAACCAGAGAGGACGGGGACCGATGCAGGTGGCTCCACAACTTTCCCGACTAGCGGAGTACGCCCGCTGAGTAAGCGCGAAAAACCTAGACGGGAAAGAAAGGCAGTACGCGACCAGCCGCGAATTTGCGAAGGGGCAACCCAGCGCGAAAAGCGGCCGGACGCGGAACCCGGCGACCAGCCGCGTGCTTGCGAAGGGGCAACCCAGCGCGAAAAGCGGCAGAACGTGGAGCCCCGTGCGCGGGGGCAAGTGCGCGAAGGGGTAACCCAACGCGAAGTGCCTCCACACACGCCAGGCTCCACCGGGGCCACCAGCCGTCCCCATGACACAGACCAACCGCACGACCAACTCCGACCTAGACGGCACAGGGGCAGGCGGGCTGGAGCCTCACACAGGGCGTCCTTGGTGAACAACACCCAACCAAGCACCTCTGAACCGCAGGCTGGACCGAGTGGTACAGCACCGGCGAAGAGGGAGCGCCCTGACGACTCGGCCTCACCGAGTACGCTACAGGGGTACGCCAAGCGTGTGAGGGTCCATTCTGCGCAAGGGGAGCGGAGAACCTACGCACGGGCCACAAAGGATATTCCTGCGCGGCACGCCGTAGCTATCTGCTTCACGCCCCCATCCAGAGACCTGACAAAAGAAGAGGCAGACCTTATAAAGACTGACCTTGAGAACCTCCTAATGGACACGGACCCCGCCACGCCACTGCCTTCCTTCCGCGGATACCCTAGGGTGGCGGAAGGCACTGTGCAGGTGTGGTGTGAGGACGAAAACGCCCTTAACTGGCTGACACTGAACGTTCCAAGGATCCGACTACCAGACACAGACCAACTACTCACGGTGCTGAGACAGTCCGACGTGCCCACCCGTGTCCGAGCCTCGCTCTTCGTCCCACGTTTCACTGGCGACGTGGAGCGACTCCACAGCATTCTGATCCGTCAGAATGCTTGGTACGACATCGCGAGGTGGTCATTGTACAGGGCTACCAGGGTCTGTGGGGACAACCCCGGGACCTACTTGACCCTAGGTTTACCACCGGAGGAAGCTGAGCGGGTCCTGGCCCGGGAGAGACGAATATCGTACCTGCTCGGGTCGATATACGTACGCTTCTGGCCCACGCCCCGACCAGCGGACACCGACTGTACTGACGGTACCCACACCACGACGACCCAGACCATACCAACATCGACACGGACGAGTGACATGGACATGACTCAACTGGAGGAAGTCATGGCCCGAGCAGCAGTGGCGGACGACAGCAACGCCATACCGCCCGCATCACCATGCTGGAGCGAGGCCTTGTTAGTCTCGTCGCCTGGTGACCAACACGAAGGCCAACATGGTGCGGAGGAAGCGGAGAACCTATCCAATGGATCCTCCTCCGACTAACTCCACACCACCGCCATCACTGCCGATCCACATCATCCAGACCAACCTCCAACATAGCCAGACTGCCACGGCTAGCTTACGCAGGGCCCTGGAGGTGAAACCCAGAACTATCGCACTGATCCAAGAGCCGTGGATCAGAAACAACAAAATCTGCGGCCTCAGTAACATCGGAGGTAAGATAATTGTTGACACACACAGATCAGACAAACCAAGAACATGTGCTTACATACCCAAAGAAATCCCCACCGCGCCCCTCACTCAATTCTGTTCCAGAGATCTGACAGCCGTCAGGTTGCAGACAGGAAGTGACGTCCCTGATGTCGTGCTGGCCTCAGTATACATGCCAGGCGAGGACACAGACTGCCCGCCAAAGGAAATGGCTGACCTAGTGCGACACTGCGAGGACGCCAACTTAGACCTGATCATATGCACCGACTCAAATGCGCACCACCCACTCTGGGGCAGCGACGCACCTAACGCCAGAGGAGAGGTACTATCCACCTATTTATTCTCTACTAACCTTAACATCGTAAACCGGGGCTCTGAACCCACTTGGGTCACAGCCCGAGGTCAAACGATCATAGACCTAACGATTGCTACAGAAAACGCGACTAACCATATCACTAACTGGCACGTATCAGACGAGCCTTCCTGCTCTGACCACAGAAGAATCCGCTTCACATTGACCACCAACACGAGGAAACCCACACCGAGGCGAAACCCGCGGCGCACTGATGTGCCTGGATATAAACGCCTCCTAGCCTCCTTGCTGGCTAGACATCTATCACAAGTAACCATAAGAGACCCAACCCAACTAGAATACACAGTAACAAAACTATCGGAATATCTAACAGAAGCTTATCATGCATGCTGTAAACTAAGAGCGCCAAAAACCGGTCATGAGAGGAATCCCTGGTGGAACGCTGAACTTGGTAAACTCAGAGATGCATTACGTAAACAATTCAACAGAGCCAAAAACACTAGACTCCCAAACGACTGGGAACTGTACAAAGAGACCCAGTACACATATAAAAAGCAAATCCGAACAGCCAGGAAGACTGCCTGGCGCAAATTCTGTGAATCTATTGAGACTAATAACGAAGCCGCAAGGGTAAGGAAAATCCTCTCAACCGACCAGGACCGAACCCTTGGGACGCTGAAAAAACCCGACAATACATATACACTCACGGACCTGGAAACCAGCGAGGTCCTTCTGGAGACTCACTTCCCCGACTGTAAACTCCTAGAGGACAAGACATGGGAGGCAGAACCAGACTGGACCCCAACGGATATGGACTGGTCCAGAGCCCACAGCATAATAACGGAAGACCGGATAAGGTGGGCCATTAACACCTTTCAGCCCTATAAGTCCCCAGGACTAGATGGCATATTTCCGGCCCTACTACAGTGGGGGGCTGCACACCTACTACCATACCTGATGGAGATCTACCAGGCCTGCATAGCACTTAGATATATACCCCAAACATGGCGAGAAGTAAAAGTCATCTTCATACCCAAACCTGGCAAAACGGACTACACCCAACCCAAGGCTTATAGACCTATAAGCCTCACATCTTTCCTACTGAAGACCCTCGAGAGACTCTGTGATAGGTATATCCGAGACGGACCTCTTCGGGAAAAACCGCTTCACAAACAACAGCATGCATACTCCACGGGCAGATCAACGGAATCCGCGCTACATAGCGTAGTATCCAAGATTGAATGTGCAGTGGACCACAAATGCTCAGCACTGGCCGCCTTTATTGACATTGAGGGCGCCTTCGACAAAACCACGTTCAACAGCATTAATATGGCCTTAAACAGGCACAACATAGACCCGACCCTGAGCGGATGGATCAGCAACATGCTCAAGCAAAGAGCCGTACAAGTCACAATAAATGACACTACAAGGGCCATCGTGGCGAAAGGCTGCCCACAAGGGGGAGTCCTCTCACCACTACTATGGAACCTGGTTGTAGATGACCTCATTAAAACACTAAATGATAACGGCTACTTCACTGTAGGGTATGCCGACGATATAACCATAATAATAAATGGCACTCACGAAAATACCCTGTGCAACCTCATGCGCCAAGCATTGAAAATAGTGGAGAACTGGTGCAACAAACACCAGCTATCAGTAAATCCCTCAAAAACCGAGCTGATTCTCTTCACGAAGAAGAGGAAGCTGTCGACTCTACAGCTTCCACGTTTCTTTGGAACCACCCTAAGCCTATCAACTGAAACCAAATATCTGGGCATCTTTTTGGATAAACAGCTGAATTGGGCAAAACACATCAACTACATCACTACAAAAGCCAGCATATCCCTGTGGCAGTGCAAGCGAATGCTTGGCAGGAATTGGGGGATCAGTCCCAAGACCACTCACTGGCTATATACCACTGTCATACGACCAATAGTCACGTACGGCTCATTGGTCTGGTGGCCCAGAACAAACCTGAGCACAACCCAAAAAGACCTCGAAAAGCTGCAGCGATTTGCCTGTATGGCAATTACCAGCTGCATGAGAACTGCACCCACCGCTGCCCTACAGGCAATGCTTGGACTGCCACCTCTACACCTCATCGTGCAGAAAGAGGCGGCCCTAGCCGCCTTTAGGCTTCATGCCTTGGGAACCCTAAACAAAGACTCAAGAATTAAACACACACGAATCAAGAATGATGCGATCGAACAACAGCCAATGATGGCATCACCCTGCGACAAAACCCCAAGACAATACCACTTTGCAAAACACTACAGTATCACACTTGCAGAAGAGCAATGTGACTACTCAGGCCCGAAAGAGCTGAGGATATACACAGATGGATCAAAGAATGACTCCGGAACCGGGGCTGGAGTTTTCTCACACGACCTTAACATAAATATATCCAGCCCGCTGGGAATGCACAACACCGTCTATCAGGCGGAATGCATGGGCATTATACAAGCAGCATATGCGATAGAGGCCAGAGGAGTTACGGACACCCATATACGTATACTCTCTGACAGCGCCTCAGTCCTTCAATCGTTGGAGAAACAATATACCACTTCAAGCTTAATACTAGAATGTCACAATGCACTAGAACGCCTAACGGTATCTAAACGCAACAAAGTGACACTACAATGGATCAAAGGACACAGCGGATCACTGGGCAACGACGCGGCTGATGAACTAGCTAGGAGAGCATCCAGCGCATCAGTTTGCGGACCTGAACCCATTATACCCATCCCCTTCAACCAGATACGTAGATGGCTGCAAGAGCGCATCCTCACACAAGCAGAGAGATTGTGGACCTCGACACCAGGCTGCAGGCAATCCAGGGAAGCTCTGCCATCCTTAGATGGCAGGCTAACCAGGCGTCTTTTACGCCTGGATAGGACCGGCATGCGTCTGCTGACAGGGACCATAACGGGACACTGCTCCCTAAACAAACATTTCCACACAATAGGCATAACGGACAGTCCCCTGTGCAGGGCCTGCATGGAGACTGAGGAAACCGTTGCACATGTGCTCTTCGAGTGCACAGGTGTCACCCAGATCAGGACAGAGACCCTCGGGACACCCAGGACTTACACAGATGTTCTCCACAGACCAAAGAACCTGATCAACTTCTGGAGGGAGGTGGGCTGGTTGGAATAAGCCACCAAAGGCCACTATGGCCCACGCACAATGGTCCACATGAAGGACTAAGTGCGGAAACCATAACCCCTAACATAGAACATAGAACATAGAATGTCAAAATAAAAACTGATGCTATTAGTAAAAGCAACGCATCGGTGAATTCGAGAAATATTTTGTTCTAGCTTTTGCTTCGCGCTTATTTTGAATTTAACAATAAATTAAAATCCTACATGAGACGCCATTTATTATCAAATTAAACGTTATAGTAGATTTCTCAGGAACAATACTTTTTTGGGATGAAGGTACCCTACGTTCCATTAACGTTGCTTAACGTAAATTCAAAATAAAAATTAAGCTCACCCGTAAATATTATCAGTATCCGCTGAAAACTGAATTCGCTCATAAACAAAATGGCTCCCAATAATTATTATTTTTAATCTAGAGCCCGGAGAGTATTGTTGATGGATTGATCAATCTATCTGATGTATGGACATCGAAAATCGATTTATGGCCTGGACAGGCTTAATTATTCAAATTTACTGTTTTTTTTCTTGGGACACAATAAAATGGAAGAAACATACTACAATATCCAGGTCACCCTTTCTGGGTGCTATTCTCAGGCCATGAAAATTGATATATGTTAAGGAACGCTGTATAAAAAAAACTGTATAGCAACTTTTTTGTCATATTAAAATGATCAAATGAGTCCTCCCGCCCTAGCCGCCCTCTACTCTAGAAGGGACAATAAGATTCTTATTGGCTAAAAATCTACCCTATTCTTTCGGTTGCCCTTTGAGTTCCAGGACCATTCCAGATGTCCTTTCAAGGCAGTCTCGCAACTTCAGCAGGCCTCTGTAGCAACTTTAAGTTTGAATTTAGACCTGGATGATGGCAAAAGGTTCGTCCCCTATAACTTGGGACAGATAAATACCAGATCAATGATATAGAGGCGTGATGTTACACTGTGTACTTAGATCAATGACTTTATAATAAATCTACACTAATATTATAAAGAGGAAAACTTTGTATTTTTGTTTGTTTGTTTGTAATGGATAAACTCAAAAACTACTGAACCGATTTTAAAAATTCTTTCACCATTAGAAAGCTACATTATCTGCGAGTAACATAGGCTATATAACATCACGCTATTACTAATAGGAGCGGAGCAGCAATGAAAAATGTTTCAAAATCGGGAAAATGTATTCCTTTTCGAGAGCTTCCGTTGCGTGCGCTGCGTAAACGGTTAGAGTTACGCAAAAAATATGTATTACGGAATTATTTCTCATAAAAAGTCCTAAAATAAAGTCCGCGAGAGGATATATCTATCTTTTAAGGTTAAGTCACTATAACCTTTTTTATGGAAATCAAATTTGTTTTAAAATAATGCATTATTTGCGAAGGTATTTTCATTAACATGATATTAATCCTTATCCAAATAAATTCGTTAATCATCACAAGCATTTAATTTTGAACGAAATGCCCTTGACATCATTTGATTTCAATGAATATCTTAGGAGATACCTATCACAGTTTTAAAATATTACCGCAAAAAAAAATTACGGGCTGGGCATGACACAATCGCTTGATGTGTTAATCCATTCGTGGACACTACCAAGTTTGTTGTTGAGACACTTCACGACAGAAACAGGAGAGTATCCTGTGGACGTTTTTACAAACCTATTCATCTACATTACTCCTATTACAAATACTTCTATATAATTATATGTAAGTATCATCTGGGAATCATACTAAAATTGATTTATCGTGGGCTCTAACAAGATTTTTCTGACTTATTTAATCAACAGCATTGGTTACTAGGCAACAGGCCCATAGTTTTTTTTTGGTATCTTTCTTTGCTTCTAACGGAAAAGGCAAAGGGCCAAAGGAGGTCTATGGGCCCATACAGCCTAGGCCCATAGACTTCCTACTATTTTGTCTTTTTGCTATGGCAAAATGAGGTACGTACTAAATAGTTCCAAAATTCGCGAAATATAAATCGCGGGGCATATCCAACCGCTTGCGGACGGGGTGTAATGGGCTCGCTGAGCTCGCCGTCCGACCAAGGACAAGGCCCAAGTCACGGCGCATCGTGTTCCACGCGCTCAAGGGAACTGATGGGGACGGGACCTTAGTGCCAAATTTAAAAATCTTGAATTTCTCTGGCCACCGTAGGTGCGGGCATGTGGACGGCGAGTAATGGGCGACTCACTGTCCGACCATGGACCATGCCCGGGTAGACGGCGCGTTATGTTCCACGCGCGCCTCACAGTGTGTCAGCACAATGACGGGGTCTCCCTTTAGAGGGCCAAAGCCTGTCGGGGTCGCGGGACTAACGAATACCGTGACCATGAAACGTAAAGGGCTATTGAATTGGCTTTTAGTCAGAACAAGTCTAACAGTCCCTCCTACCCTGCCTGGGTGAGAGGACTCATTTGATGAATTTAACACGCTAAAAAAAAGATGCTCACTAAAACGCGACTTTGTTCTTGATAGTTCCAAATTTGATAGTTTCAAATTTTGCTTAGGGGTTTGTTTTAGTACGTAAGTGCTACCTCAGGCGGGATTGTTTTTGATTTGATAGATTTTTTTTGGATATTGATTTAGATTTTCCAAAAGTATACCATAAGGAGTGTGGCCGGGAGTAGAAATTCACAGATAAAAAGTTCGAAATACGCGCAGACGAAGTCGCGGGCGAACTGCTAGTAATAAAATAAAAAAATTAAAAATCTCCGACACAAAACCTAAGTTCCGTTTAAAAAAAAAAAAAACTCAATCTTAGCTAAGTATGTATTAATAATTATAAAAAAATATGTCGCGTTGGGGGACCGCTCCAAATTATTTACTATCTACGGTTTTTTCCGGTCCGCTTCATCCGTTCGGGAGCTATGATGCCACAGACAGATGGACACGTCAAACTTATAACATTCCTCTTTTTCCGTCGGAGGTTAAAAAAGTGTCTAGTTTATAATGCTGTCTGCATTGAATTGCATACGACTCCATTTATTGTTAAATTGGTATGTATGAATTTGATTCAATCGCTGTCAAATTGGCTTTGATTTCAATTTTGAATCAATTTAACTGAAAGCTATTATGTATGATAATGTAGATTTTAATCTCAAATGAAACTCTATTTTTGTCTTTCTACTATCAAATTCTCCTTTTCGTATTACTCGCATGATATTTTATTATTTACACGTTGCTCTCCACAAAGAATTTCTCGTGTATTGTGGTTTCGTTTACAAGCATAGAAACTGAAACTAATACCCAGACTCGGAACAACTACTTATACTCGTAGGTCAATAAATATTGGTCGGCCGCAGCAAAGATAACCTCCACAGATGGGGATTCACTGACGGCTCAGACCTCAAATGTATATGCGACGTGTCCCCACAGACAATGGCTCACCTTCTCTCCTGTACCGCAAGTCCAGTCACCTGTACACTTGACGACCTTATGACTGCATCAGTGAGCGGGGTTCGCGTAGCTGAATTTTGGGCTAAACAAAATATATAAAATAATTTGCCATCGACACGCTAAGAAGAAGAATAAATATTTTTTCCACAGGGATCGAACCCGTGTCAACCGCTCAGCCATTGTAACAATCGTGCCATCGAATTATTATTTAAAGGCCAAAACCTTGCCACTTCCACGCTATTTTCTGTAGAAGCGCCGAGGTTTCTTTCACTGCATGTTATGGAATCAACGGACCGATCAAGGAAGATCAAAAGTAAAATTTTCATTTTACTACATAACATGCAGAGTACGAAAGCTGAAGTTACAGTAGCTAACCATATTTGTCGAAGAGCTTACTATGAAGTAAATATTTCTATGATCTTCCTTCTTTACAAAGAGCCCAGCCTAGCTCGAAGCAAGTATTAATAAATCCACCACTGAGAAACCTACCGGACTCTGATACGCTCTTGGGCTTAAATTCCAGCGCAGGTTTCCATTCGACTGTCGCGGGACTGTCTCATCAGGTAACCGTGACCATGGAACGTAAAGGGCTATTGACGGATCACCTTGGATTTTATTCAGTACAAATCTGACAGTCACTCCCGCCCCGCTCTAGGTGGGAGGACTCATTTGATGAATTATCACGACAAAAAAAAGGAAGAAGGCGTGAGTTTATGTATGTAACGAAGAATCGTTATCAGTGGGTTGCGACATCGGAAATATCACTCACAAAACCTTCGTTAACACTTTTAATAACTTGCTAAAACACACCGAATACAAAATAATCAAGGATGCCCAAGATATGGCTCGATTAAAAACTTAGGAATGCGGGAAGTTTAGCGTGAAGTAATCAAGATGTCTACCCAGACCGCCGGACCGATTCAAATGTTCCTTCACTCAACTGTCACCGCCCACGTGGCCTGCCCCACACAGGTTAGCCAACGTATCTGTCAACGTCAGTACCTGTCAATGTCAGTACCTGTCACTGTCGAATAGCTGATTAAACTTCCGAGTCGACATTTGACTCGACTATTCGCTCGGTGTCGCCATTACTCCACGCTAACCATCCCCAAGTTGACGTTCATCCAACTTGACGTTCCTAAACGTTATCTGTCAAATCTAACTACATAGTTCCTCCAACGAGAGATAGATGGCGCTGATCCAGATTGTTTGAAATGCGTCTGTGCTTCGACATTATGTATGTACGAGTATGTAAAAAAAAAGGATTCCTTTCGTTCACCAACGTCAGTGATGTCAAATATTTTATAGATATTACCTACGTGTATATGAACAAGACACGGTAATGGCCCGAATTTGAACTCACAACCTCTTGCATGAGTGGCGAGCTGTCAACCTTTGAATAATTATGGGTGGATCATATATGACGGAACATCCGTCGCGGATCATCGGTCGCGGAACGCCAGAACAGACAAATGTATACTTAGAAAAACAATTATTGGCCGTTCACACTCAACGGATGATCCGTTAGTGCATCAAAGAACATTCGATGATCCGCTCGACGGATTTTTCGTCAGATATGAACGTACCCTATAAAGGTTCACACTACTCTGTGTACACTTTAACGTGTACTTAACATAGTACAAGCTAAAGTCACTGCCCTTTTGCAGGCATTCAGTTGACATGCGACCGATATGTCGACGGCTTTGCCTTGTAGAGTCCATTAGTATACTTTTGCCAACAAAATAAATAATTCATGCTTAACTTGTACATTAAAATGGCGTGACTCAATTTGTAACGTGTTAATGTTTAATTTGTTAATTTATTTAATCTTGTGTTTCACCTAGTTTCCAAATACTTAACTGTAAGCTATAAAGCAAAAGTCTAGAAAACTATTACAATAAGAGGCATTAAAATGTTTTGCCCACTGATATCTTAGCTTTGCATAACACCATCAGTTCGTTGGCCTACCCTATAAAATATTACACTCTAAATCGCACCTTCTACCAATCTACGCTAGGTCGAGATTAGCGCTTTATTTGTTAAGAAATTAATTTCATTAAATCACAAACAAAACTAAACAAAAATCAACTTTATTGTTCCAATATAAAACACAAAACCGTCTGCACAGCTTTGTCCGTGATACACTCACATAGAAAACCGATAAGGTTACAGGAAATAAAGATTATTCAAAGAAAGCACGCGATATGTTGACCAATATAAGTAGACCTCTTTCTAATTACGATTTCTTCGTCAACAAGGGTCAAGCTGCGTTAATGGCCGTTCTATGTAGGTTTTAGTAAATGCATTCGTTTGTTGAATAATAAATTATTTTTGGGAATGTATGAGGGTAGCATTTTCAATGACCGCAAAGAGCGATAGCGGTGATAAAAAACATTAATTGAATATTTATTGGTCAGATATTTATTTATGTGTAACTGGATTAAATTTGACTAACTGCATTAATTTTTGAAGATCTACAAGTGCCAACAGGGACCAGTGTGGCTTAAATTGTTTTTAAGCCCCGTAGAATACTCGGTATGTAACCGATGGTCACCCATCAATATTTTCACTTAGCCAAGCCCGCTTTAACTTCGTAGATCGTCGGGCGGCTGTCATTATTTAGTCACAAATATTTCCGACTTCCTAAACAATTATTTATACATGCGAAACTAAGTTTGTTCTATTGGATTTTCACCTTTTACGGTCAATGGTTTAGGATCACTGAACCGATAGGTTCAGTGATCCTAAACCATTGACCGAATTGATACAGAAATTTTGCATATAGGTACGGTGTCCGGAGTACAGAAGTGAACATGTAGTACCTTTCATCCCGAAAAAAGTAATGTTCCCGGGGAAAACAACAATAACTTTCTTTACCATTATGATGATACCACTTGTCTTTTGAATCATGATAGAATTATATACAGGGTCATTCATTAAAATTGGCCAAAAAGGAGAAATCCGCATCACATTTTTAACATTTTGGTCAATTTCACTCATTTCTGTGGACAACTCACACTTGACCAAAAAAATAAAAACGCCAAAATTGTCACTATCAAAAAAGAGCTAAAGGTTCCTAAGAAAGTTTTCCCGTATCTCATATGGATGCGGATTTCTCCCTTTTGGCCAATTTAAAAGAAAGACCCTGTATATACAAGCAGTTTTCTTAACGATTCCTAGGACTAAATTCCTAGTGTAGGGATTAGGAAATTCTCCTGTCTCGTGGGTGCGTCTACCAACATAGAAACTCACATACACAAGCGCCAGACCCGGAACAACTACCCGTAGATCATATACAAATATTTGTTCCGTCCGGAAATTGAACCCGCGGACACGCAGGGCAGCAGTCCAATCGCTCGGCCAGTGAGCCAATCGTGCCATGAGTGTCATCAAGACAATTGTCAAACTCAAAAGTAACGCAGGCAGGAGCAGGGGCAATGCAGGAACTAGTCTAATAATCCTCCAACTCAAGAAATAACCTCCAAAATTAAATGAAAACATTAACAACGAAACAACGCCAAAACTTCATCGCCCCAAATCCCAGAGAGACCACAGCTTAAAAAATTACACACTCTATAAACTACTTACGTCACATTAACTCACTTCATAAAACGGAAAATTTTAATTAACAGTGTACGTTAAGCAACTAATTGGTTATTTTCAACTTGTAATTGTTTCACTGAACGCGGCCGCTAGCGACTAGGCTGTGGAATTATGTAACTCGTCGGGTGTTTTTGCGGTTCTTTTTTTAATTTCGGTAAGCATTATGATTTAGGTAAGTGGTCTAGATTTACGAGTAGATCGGTTTAGGAAAGATTAGTTTTTTTATTCTTTTTTTTTTTAACTTTAAGTACATTCTTAAATATTTTTTCAAAAAAAAAAAAACATTTAGGGCTGATTTTTCAATAGTCAGATAACTTTTATCTGAGGAATAAAAATGTTTAAATAGTTTTTAAGTAACTACTTTACGCCATACTAAAAGTCATTTAAATATTTTTGAAATTATAATTACTTTAAAATAATATTGTACAGTAGGTAAACTGTTTTAAACAAACTTTAAACAACCTAATAGTTTTGTTTCTCTACTGACAGCACTGTCACACAATCAGCCGATATCAATCTAGAGCTGTCTCGTCAAGCATGACGCGACAACTCTGTCCACGCGAAATGTGCCGCTCGGTTTATTGGGTGTCAAGTGAATAAAGGACATTCTTTACATAAAGCTGTATTATAAATATTTAGTTCAAATTGCTGCATCTAAATTAATTATTGTTATTATATCTCACATTTATAACTTGTATAATTAATGTAACGGTTTATATAGTTTTTAACTACTTTACGCCATACTAAAACTCATTTAAATATTTTTGAAATTATAATTTACTTTAAAATAATATTCTACAGTACACTGTTTTAAACATATTTTAAACAACCAAATAGTTTTGTTTCTCTACTGACAGCACCGTCACACAACCAGCTGATATCAATCTAGAGCTGTCTCGTCAATCATGACGCGACAACTCTGTCCACGCGAAATGTGCCGCTCGGTATATTGGGTGTCGAGTGGATGGACATGCTATGTTTCTATCCTAACTAATATTATACAACCATCAGTGAGTTTATTCAATATTTCGCGTTTCTTACGCGAATTAAAAACGTTTTAGAAACGTGTAGTACGGGATGTAAGTATTGCAAGGGTCGGCCGGTAGGTAAAAAATGAAAAAGTTCTTTCTTGCGGTAGAGATGTATAACATAACAACTAACGTAACATAGGAATGATTACAATATTTTCTAAATAATCACGGGATAACAGAGTGAGTGAACTGACTCGAGTGAAAGATGCGCGTGGACTGTCCAGCAACTGACCCGTGTGCTGGTTGCGCGTGGACTGTCCCGTGTGAAGGTTGCGGGTCGACTGTCCCGTGTGGAGGTTGCGAGTCGACTGTTCCGAGTGAAGGTTGCGAGTCGACTGTTCCGAGTGAAGGTTGCGAGTCGACTGTCTACTAAAATACATTTTCGTCTTTCCCAGTCGCTGGCGGCAAACTTCTTACAACTAAAACTATAGTAAGCATTGTTACAAAAATCACAATAAAAGATGCGCTCTGGGAAGCCCAACGTTATAAAAAAATAAAACATTACAGTCGGCATTTCGTTTATGGCACTAGGCCATAAATGTTACATTTCCGACAAACACACTTTCTTAATTGCTAACTCACAATGCAGTTTACAAAAACAACACACTGCAGCTGCGTGCAATAAAACATTAATAACCTTGCAGCTGTGTAAGGCATCGGAATGGCCTGAAGAATAGTCTATTGTATCTATTACTTCAAAGCTTCTTAGCCGATGGATAATACCTAAAAAATACAAATGATTCGTCGTGCCAAAGCGTGAGAACTTACTGGCTACGTGCATCTTAAAACTAAATAATTAAACTGAACATTTACAAAAATTATTTACATTGGTATCTACTTACGATCTAATTATAAATATTTACAATTTAATTAGACGTTGCTACATTGGTTGGTAGGGACATATGTGGGGCATTAAGTCGCCACAAATACTTATTTTAAAATGTTTTTGATTTATAATTAGGCTACTCCTTAATGAGTATAATTTAAAGAGAGATAAATAGGGAAAGTTCTTAAAATTTTCCTCAAAAATACTTGTAGTGTTTTAACAAGTTGCTCCACTTTAGGAATGTATCCTATATCTTGAATTTGTTAACAAAAAATCAAAGTCACACAAAACAGTGAGACCCGGAATAATAAACTACATAATTATATCCAATGGTTCTACAAATATTTATCAATCGTTTAAACAAACACTGCACCAAAATTGCCGTCCAAATCGCACCCACGATACAGGAAAATATACCAATTAGGGGATAAGTTTAAAAAAAGAACATCAATATTATAAGAGTTGAATATAGTTTTTTTAGCGGTAGGGTGCTAAAAAAACTATATTCAACTCTTTTAATTCTGAAATGAGATTTTTTTGGAAATATTAAAATTCGGCACATTAATGAACACATTTTCAAAATAATTAGTCATCATGCCTACATAAACACGTTCCACAGCTTAACAAAATGCAGTACATGAGTACACCAACCCACCAAACTGTTGCCAGTGTTCCATTATGTCGAAAGACAATAGGGTATCAATTCACCGGAGTATAATAGCATTGTCGGCTCATCGTCAATCATTGACGACACCGCTGCAAATGATTCCCGTTATAACCATGCTGTTGTTTAGTTTATTAGGTTTTTTATCATCTTTAGTTTTTTTTTTTTGTAATTTGATACCTTGGAGGCCTTTGCCCAGCAGTGGGACACAGAATAGGCTATTAAAAAAAAAAAAAAAATTGATACACTGTTTTTTGCCATTTAGTGTTTTTTCGCGTTTAGTTGTTGCGTGTCGCAAGAATATGGAACAATTACATGCATGGAAGTTGTTTTTAAAAACGCCTAACGAGCTTTTTTTGGATAGGTGACCAAAGTTGATCAACTCACGTTGAGGTTTGTTTGTGGATAAGTCTACCATATCCAAATCGAAATTGAAGTCTTATCACCGAAGTGAGATGTCATTTTTTTTAACTTTTCCTCACACAAGGAATTTCTTCCTGTATCGTGGGTGCGTTTAAAAACATATAAACTCACATACATAAACACCCAGACCCGAAACAACTACTTGCAGAAGCAGATCATACAAAATATTTGTTCCGTACGGGGATCGAACCCGCGACACACTGCGCAGCAGTCGATCGCCAATCATGTCATCAAAATGTTACATACTTATTATGTGTGACTATTGTAAAGCTCACTCGTTTTTAATTGACTTCTATTTTTGACTTGAATTCTGACAAAGCAACTTGTATCAGCGTTACGCACGATTTGACATGAGTTTTCTCGTAAATACTGTTGCGTTGCAATGGCTCGAGATACTACACATTTTCTTTTAAAAAAATTCACGCGTCACTATAAAATATTCACTGCGTAGTTGAATAAGCGTCCAAAAGCGACAAAACGAATATAATAAATTTGTATTTGTATTTATTCCCGCTACGCCGTAGCAAACGAGATGACGTCATCGCTACGGCAGCTACGCCTTCGTAGCCGATCCGCTACGTATCGATAATTCAATTAAAATTTTAATGAAGTCAGATAGTGTTCGTGAGAACATGATTGCAGCTATTTTCAGTAACTGTAAGTTCTTTGAAAGAATTTCTAGTATATAACATCAATGAGGTTCTCTTAAATACATTTCTCACGTTTGTAAAAGGTCGAAGGCACGAGAAAATTGTGTTTATTCTTAGAAAGTCTTTTATACTCGAAGCGAAATCAGCTAATAGAAAATATGTATTATTTTGTAAAATGAGTTTGTTTTTTTATATTTTAGAAGGTGACACTTCAGAAAACTTTCTAGAAAAACGGACGATTCTGGGAAAAAATGCGAAAGTTATTTTAAAATGTAATTTTGTTCTAAACAATAGAATACAGCGTTATTTCCGTGTGAATATTAGAAAAGGTGTAAAAAAGGTTACTTAGGTAGAGAAACGAAATACTTGCTTCGATCAATTAAAAATATTCATAACATTTTTCAAACATATTTAGGGGTTTTGCAACTCAAAAGAAAATGCTATCGATCTGTCAAGACTCATTTATATTTCGAAATTTCAAAACTATTCTTTAGATAAATCCGAAATATGATAATTTATAACTAAATCACAGAAAAAATAAAACCGTCACAAACTTATATTAAGTAGGTAGTAATTAATTTCGTTTTTATGTTTACAATCAACGGATTTTAATGTTTGGCACACAGTTAATTTATAACCTGGATTAACACCGGATATAGTTTTTATTCCGATTTTATGAACCAGTAGGATAACTTTCGAGTTGTAGCCTTCACAATAGCTAATTCAACCATAGTGCAAAGTTTTCGTTTAGGATAAATCATTTTCAACTACGGAACCCTTCATCGTGCGTGATGCGACTCACACTTGGCTAGTTTTGTTTTTAAGCTGAAGCACTTTTCTCCTATATCTTCTCTTTCTGTCTTAAAAAGAAAGACTGAAAACTATACGTCATCGCAATGAGGCAAATGCTCGTTTAACGCGCTAAAACTGATGGATGTTCGAATTGTGCGCGCTGCTCCTGTGACGTCACGGAGATGTCGTGGCAAGTTATACAAGACAGCGATTTTATCTATGTGTCTATATTACAGACAAAATAATGCTTTAAATGTGAAACCGCACTAGGCGGAACTGCGCGACACGACGCTTTTCTTTGCCACGCAGTTCGGTTGCAGTGTATGTAGTTCCGTTGCCGCTTAGTGCGTGATGTCTCGTATAATTTATTATAAAGAATATTTTGACGCGTCGTTTCGTGCAGTTCCGCTGCAGTGCAGTTCCGCCTAGTGCGGTTTTACCTTTATACATCGAAGAGTAAGAGAAACTTCAAAGAGGTTTAATTCCTACTTATAAACCTTTCTTTACAGCCTATATACTATGAGATCGGAAGGGGTTGTCAGGCTCGTACCGACTAAAATCAACGGTGATCCTTCAAAAGCCCTTTACGTTCCAGGGTCACGTTAACCTGATAAGAAAAGCCCGCGACCCAAGACAATCCCGTGATTCGAAAGAGACAAGATAAGCTAAATTATTATGTTAATTGGCAATACTATTATTATACAACTCATTTTCTCCTATCTTGGTCCACACACAGAAGTGCCCAAAGTTTCGTCGTGCCAGTACGGAACTTGTTGCTTTGAGGGCATTTTCCGCACAAGAAGAACCTCCACGTTCCACTTCATTGCTCTCTAACTTTTCCAGGAAAAGTTCGATCAATTATCACGTCACTACAACTATAGGTATTTCTTTATTGAAAAGTTTTCCGCTTTGTAAAACTATCGATACTTTTTAGTTACTCGTGACTTTTTAGTCGTCTTACAACGGCAGCCCAGTTCATGTATCCAATGACTAGAACACGTTTATAATAAAAAAAAAATGTTTTTATGAGATTTGAAAAATTCAAAAATAAAATTTTAATTCGTTATTATGACGCAAGGCGCAGTTAGAAACACCCTTGTCTCATAGAAAATGGAGATAGAATGATCTGCCTGACTATTGCGCTGGGTAGGTATACTCTACAGCTTGATACGTTAACATTTTAACATTTGTTTCATATTTCTATTTGTTAATAATAAAAATTATTATTAACGATTTAAAAAAAATAAAACTCGCCTAGAGGTATTTTAGGTCGGATACATTAAGTGGACCACTTTTGTAAGACGACTAAAAAATCACGGTGTATAATTACAGCCGCACAGACCGATCTTCCGGGATAAGCTGCGCTTGCCAAGGTTGGTCTGTGGATGGGTGACCATCTGCCATAGCGCGTTTCCTTCGTGCCTCGGAAAGCAAGTAAGCTCATTGGTTGGTAGGACCAACGAGTTTACTTTTTTGGTAGATCCTCGTATTAGTCAGAAGCTCTTAAGTTTGACAACCAGGCTTGCCATGGGGTATCGTATTACCCAGTAACTGGGTTGTGGATGTCCGATAGGCAGTCGCTCCATGTAAAATGCATATTTAGCTGCATCTGGTTCGACTGGAAGCCGACCACAAAATAATTGGGAAAAGGCTAGGCATATGACGACATGATATTTTTGTTTTTAATTAGATCACGATTGACGCAGTGGCCTGGGTACTTAAATAAATTACAGTCGGACTGGGCTCACAAATTGAAGGCCACAGGTAAAATGTTTCCTCGTTCGCCTTTGATTTTAACATCGTCAATTTAATAAACCCACTCAACATTTATCAAAGTGGCCTGTACTTAGGAATTATCTATAGCTAAGATAAGCTTTGATTTTCATTCTCAAAATATCTTCAATCAAAACAAATGGGGTAGAAAACAAAAACATATAAATTTGAAAGTATAATTTAATAACATCTACCTAGAACTCTCTGTCCCTTACAAAATTACTTTTAATTATAAACATTGTGCTGATTGCCGAGAGCGGCCTAGAGGTCCAGAACAGATTGGAGGTGTGGTGGCAAAGACTGGAGAACGTTGGCCTGAAATTGAGCAGAACCAAAACTGTTTTGCGATTTTGGCGCTCTCTCCAGTCCTGTGCCCATTACTCATGCAGGAACGCCCATACCAGTCTGTTCCGACTTTCGGTACCTCGGGTCGCTTGTCCAAGGAGACGGCGATGTAGACCGGGACATAACACACCGGATCAACTCGGGATGGATGAAATGGCGACAGGTCACCGGAACAACTTGCGACCCACGGATGCCCCTCAAGTTAAAGGGGAAAATATACAAATCCGTGATTAGACCTGTCGTATTGTATGGATCGGAATGCTGGGCTGTGAAAAAGATGGATGAGAAACGATTGCATGTAGCGGAGATGAGGATGTTAAGATGGATGTGTGGAGTGACAAGAATGGATAAAGTAGGGAATGAGTTTATAAGGGGAAGTTTGAAAGTGGCGCCTGTTACAGAAAAAATGAAAGGGAATCGTCTATCTTGGTATGGACATGTGATGAGGAGGGATGACACCCATGTGACTAAGAAAGTGATGAGTATGAATGTTGATGGATGGAGAGGACGAGGAAGGCCAAAGAAAAGATGGATGGATTGTCTAAGGAATGATATGAAAGAAAAAGGAGTAAATGATACTGTGACGTCTGATAGGGGAGAATGGAAGAAGAAAACGTGTTGCGCCGACCCCAAATAGAATGGGATAAGGGCAGGAAGAAGAAGAAGATAAACATCTGAAGCGCTAATAATTCTTCTTTGGTGAGGTTTCCATTCAAGAAACATAAAAATTAGTCACAGATATAATTTCAGTACGACACTAGTTAGAAGTTACATTGAATTTTATCAATAGTCCAGAATCGTAAATTACGATAATCAAATGCATATTTAAAAACTAGCTGTGCCCGCGACTTCGTTCGCGTGGATGTCGGAACTTAACAATGTATTTTTTAGTGCTTCTTTATTAACAACATAAGCTGTAAACCATCATTCTGGAGCATACATAAATATGCGTACCTACGTAAATCATCAAATGAGTCCTCCCACCCAGGGCAGGGTAAGAGGGACTGTCAGACTTGTACTGATTAAAATCCACGGTGTCCTATAAATCCTATAATAGGCCTTTACGTTCCGGGGTCAAGGTAATTCGATAGCCCGTCATTGTGATGACACATTGAGGCGCGTGTTGAACACAACGCGCCGTCGACCCAGGCATACTCGCCGCCCGCATGCTCGAGGAAGAGAAGAAGTAGTATGGGCGGACTCCGGAGCCTGCCCGTTCCTGCCTTTACCGGCGCTGGCAGCCCCAGGACGTAAGCAGACATGGGCGAAAGTCATTATTTCAAGGAAACAGGTCGTACCTATGCGTGACCCATCGTATTCCATCGTATCCCATCGTATCCAATCATATCCCGTCGTATCCCATCCTATCCCATCCTATCCCATCCTATCCCATCCTATCCCATCTTATCCCATCCTATCCCATCCTATCCCATCCTATCCCATCCTATCCCATCCTATCCCATCCTATCCCATCCTATCCCATCCTATCCCATCCTATCCCATCCTATCCCATCCTATCCCATCCTATCCCATCCTATCCCATCCTATCCCATCCTATCCCATCCTATCCCATCCTATCCCATCCTATCCCATCCTATCCCATCCTATCCCATCCTATCCCATCCTATCCCATCCTATCCCATCCTATCCCATCCTATCCCATCCTATCCCATCCTATCCCATCCTATCCCATCCTATCCCATCCTATCCCATCCTATCCCATCCTATCCCATCCTATCCCATCCTATCCCATCCTATCCCATCCTATCCCATCCTATCCCATCCTATCCCATCCTATCCCATCCTATCCCATCCTATCCCATCCTATCCCATCCTATCCCATCCTATCCCATCCTATCCCATCCTATCCCATCCTATCCCATCCTATCCCATCCTATCCCATCCTATCCCATCCTATCCCATCCTATCCCATCCTATCCCATCCTATCCCATCCTATCCCATCCTATCCCATCCTATCCCATCCTATCCCATCCTATCCCATCCTATCCCATCCTATCCCATCCTATCCCATCCTATCCCATCCTATCCCATCCTATCCCATCCTATCCCATCCTATCCCATCCTATCCTATCCTATCCCATCCTATCCTATCCTATCCCATCCTATCCCATCCTATCCCATCCTATCCCATCCTATCCCATCCTATCCCATTCTATCCCATCCTATCCCATCCTATCCCATCCTATCCCATCCTATCCCATCCTATCCCATCCTACGATTCCTTTAAAACGCTTTAATTAATTTACATTTTTTGTTTGTAAGGTGTAAACTGATTATTACGATGAAATAAAAAACCTAATGTTACTTCAATTTAACAGCTCTATTCCAGGTTTTTTTTTAATGCCAGCTACCGTGTTATCGTTGGTTTAGATGAATTATTATTTAAATATGTAGTTTTTCTATTCGAAGCTAGATCGCGCTACTGAACTGCGCGTCGCGGTGTGAACTGACCGTAATATTTTACTTCTGAATCACTTTAAATTCAAATATCTTTTGATGGACTGAACCGATTGCAATGAAACAAAAACTAAATGTTACTTCAAGCTACGCTTAATCGTTGTGTATAAAAGTTATCTACATTGATTTCGTACATTTTACGTGCTGCCCGAATAACCAAACATACAAACAGACAAACAGACAAAAATTCTAAAAATGCTGGAAATCGGTTCTATTGGTTGTCCTTTAACACCCTGGCTATATTTTTTTATTTTTTTTTAATGTACAAAAACTTCTTTTCTACAGTTTTATTATATGTATAGATTGTCATTTTGTCCTGACATTGATTATTATTGATTTCATATAGAAACAAAATCTTACGATTCATCGTTGATGACTATAGTCCAGAGGCCTTATTATGAGTTTTCAGTTATTGTGTCGTAAACTGGGACTTTGACATTTTCATTTGACAAATTTCAAGGAAAAAATTAGTTCCTTCTTCGTACACCAGAGGGGCTGTTCCATTTTTGCATACAAGAAACGCTGTAAAGTAAAATAGTGAAAACTTGTAGTCAGGGCTCTGACCATTATAGTTATCACAACATCAAACTAACTTTGCTTCCTGCACAACTGTGCCTGTCATCAGTGTGTATAGGGACAATATTCTGTTTTACTAAAAGCTACAAAGTAAATTGTGTATTATATGAAAATTAGATATTTTTTTCCTATTTCACACAATCCTCAGGCATGACGGTAAACTGCAGTGAATGGAAGAATTAACATGAAACAAAGATGGACAGAAGGATGAGTTTATCTTACGCTGATTCATCTACATAAGCTGGGGGTCTACTTTCTAAGTCCGTGAACGAATAGAAATTTAAAAAAATATATATTAATATCATTCATTCTAAGTTCGGGCCCGTTGTCAAAACGCCCCCTAACTAAAGCCGAAACCACGGCTTTGCTTCGTGCCCGAAAATTATTGGGTTTTCATTACATACGAGTAATTCGGTTATGTAACTTTTAAATCATGGCACACTTTTCTTCGGTTTTAAATGAATTTCGGTGCGTTCAACCGTTGTTCTTCTTAAATACCCGTCGTACCACAAAAACTTTTAAACGTCTTAAACACTTGTCTAAAAAAAATGTCAGATTATGACGTTGAAATAAGGTCCGTTTTGCAGTCACACTTTTTTTAGACAACTGTTCACCAGATGTTTAAGTTTTTGTAGTAAGGCTGTTTATGTTTAGGTGCTCCTAAAAGTTTCCAAACAGGCAGCCATTTTGGATCATGTTTTCGGTATTTGAATATTTGTGTTACTCCTTTGTTTCCTTCCATTATTAACTGTAAGTTTGTTGTGTAATAGTACTAACAAAGCGCCGTGGGCCAGATTCGTTTCCTCGTCGACAAAGAACACATTTTTCTCGTATTTTAATGATGTTTTATGGCTAGAGAGATGACAGGGCGTCCTCGCCTTCCACTTGGCAGTATTCGGAGACAGAATCCGTCCAGGTTTTCCACTATTCCACATAGTGGAAAACCAGGACGTATTCTATATTTTAATATAATTATACGAGTTCACCTGGAGTGGTGGTGACCTCCAGGTCTGGCACACTTGGTCGGAGCACCGCCGAGTCCTCATGGAACCTATAGGCGATGGCGACGTCTCACGTCTGGCTCTGGAGTAGGCCAAGGTACACTCCAGCCAGGGGTAATGGGAAGCAATCACCTTCTTCTATGAATCAGTTATTCTCGTAAAAGATTAGGAAGTGTGAGGGAGAAGAAATGATCCTCCTTAGTCTAGTTATGGGTAGCTTACCGTCCGATCAAGGACTAGGACTGGGTCGACAGCACGTCGTTTTCCAAGCGCGTCTCAAATATTCGTCGACAAACTAAAAGAACGGGTTGGTGTTTAAGTAAAGTCTGACAGCGTCATCTGTCCACTCAGGATTCGAAACTCAACTATAAAAAAAATTGTCCATCCAAAGGTTGTACCGTTGTACTCTTGAAAGAAAGGTGCGTTTACGAACATAGAAACTCACATACACAAACACGCAGACCCGGAACAACTGCTTGTTTCAATTTTGATATATTTTTATTGGATCCAAGTTTTGAAGCCAAATGATAGGCGCGGGCCACATAGAAAAGACTTAAGACGCAGACGGGGCGGAGACATATGTCTCTTTGGCATCTCTTTCATACATAAAAAACTTTTTCAAAAAAAATGTAACCGACTTCCCAAAAAAGTTCAAAATAACCTACAAAAAAACTTTTCTTTCGAAAGTCGGTCACTTTCTTTTTTATTTCATTGACTTTTTGTCACCGACTTTCGAAAGAAAAGTTTTTTTACATGTACACTAAAATATTGTAATCCATAGCACCGGTAATAACATCGCCCATGTATGTACTCTTACACAATGAGCTAAAAATTAAAACTACTGCACCAAACTAAATGAAAATTTTATGGGACCATATGGCAGATATACTGTATCGAACAAAAAAAGAATCATCGAAATCGGACCAGAAACCTCGGAGTAATCGGTGTAGACAATGTTGAAAACTTTTTAGGTTTTCGTTGTTTTTTGTTGATTTTTCAAAAAGTGCTTGTCCGATTTCGATAAAATTTTAATGGGACCATTCGGGAAGTATACCCTTTCCTAAGATTTTTCAAATCGGTTGGTAAACGACGGAGTTATGCCCGAACAAACATAAAAAAAAATATACACATTCGAATTAAGAACCTCCTCCTTTTGGAAGTCGGGTAAAAATGTATAGAAGCATCGCGAACGTGAACACACAGAAGAGACGCGTCGCGGGCGCGACTCTCATACATTTTCGCACGTCCGTGACGCGTCCTCGTCTTACGTCTTTTCTATGTGGCCCGCGCCTTATTTTTTTTTTGCCGTTGGATCCAAAACAATTATGTTGATATACAATAAAGTATAATCGTTCTTATGATAGTTGAGACTTACTTGAATAACTATCATATTACGTTCTACGATCTAAGTTTTATTGAGTTGCTTAAGTCGGCATCAATAAAATGAAATATGAGGAATAAACCTACAATATATTTTCATTTGTGTACAGGCACGTGTAATTTTAACGGCACGTGTAGAACCACTGTGAGTAAAAGAGAAGCAATGAAATTCTATAGTTGTCTTCTTCACACTTCTTCTACGAAATCTAGCTATTATATTAAATCACTTACATGATGTTAACATACAAATAATAGATTTCAGAATTTCTACGAGTCAAGTCTTACGAAATGTTATTGACATTCTATAATACAAAGGTCGTATATCTATATATATACTTATAAAAGAAAGTCGTGTTAGTTACACTATTTATAACTCAAGAACGGGTGAACCGATTTGGCTGAAAATTGGTGGGGAGGTAGCTTAGAACCAGGAGAAACATATAGGATACTTTTTACCTTTTTTATTTTGTTTTATTTTATCCCGTTTCCGTGAGACGTGACATAAAACGTGGTATAATAAAACGCACCTGACATGGAATGCCAACAAAACGAAAATCAAAACATCAATTGACCAATCGATGTGTTTGTATTGAGTTTCTAAGCTTATTGTGCCGATATTATCATAATTATCAATGCCAAGCCGCCACCAAGACGATCAAATTTTTATCCTGTTTCCGTGAGACGTGACTTAAAACGTAGTAACATGATCACGAAGAAGGTGTTGGTGCCGAAATTGAATAAGGGATCTGAAAAAGTACTAGGAAAACATGAAGAGAAGAAGAAGAATGTTCATACCACCCAGCGCCCACCGGTCTTCAATGCTAAAAAAGTATTTCGGTGAATGCTGAATACCCAAAAAATCTACTAGAACTGCATAAATTCAATACAACCATACGACGAAAAAACGCCTGGGTGTCACCACTGCGAGGATCGTCCGGAGGACACGGTGGAGCATACGGTGCAGGACTGCCCCGCTTGGGCAGAGCAGCGCCGTGTCCTCACGATGGCGATAGGCGGAGACCTCTCGCGCCTGGCATTGGTCGAGGCCATGCTGCGGGGCGAGACGGAGTGGGCAGCGATCGCCTCCTTCTGCGAAGCAGTGATGCTATGGAAGGAGGAGGCGCACCGCGTGAGGGAGAGGACAGCGTCCTCTCTCCACCCCAGCCGCAGTGGTACTACACACTACAGCCTACGGTGATGGACGTCGCCAAACGATCTCCAGCCACCATAGGCTCGGGCATGCGGGCGGCGAGTAATGGGTGACTCGCTGTCCGACCTTGGACCATGCCCGGGTCGACGACGCGTTGTGTTCCACGCGCGCCTCAAAGAGTGTCAGCATTATGACGGGGCCCCCTTTAGAAGGTCAAAGCCTGCCGGGGTCGCGGGACTTACCTTCGATTTACCGTGACCCCGGAACGTAAAGGGCTTTTGAAGGACACCGTGGATTTTAGTCAGTACGAGTCTGACAGTCCCTCCCGCTCTGCCCTGGATGGGAGGGCTCACATGATGATTTTACCATGATAAAAAAAAAATGACAGTTGCAATTGAATTAAAACTCCTTGGATATGCCTGGCTTACCACCGCACTATTTACGAATGAAGGTTGGCTTCGTAGTCATCATGCTTCGAAACATAAACCAACCAAAGCTGTGCAACAGAACGCGTTTGGTGGTAAGTAAATTGATGAACAATGTGATTTACGCGACGATACTCAAAGGAAAATTCGAAGGTGAGGAAGTTCTCATTTCGAGGATCCCAAACGATATGCCGTTTTAGTTTTACGACCTCAATTTGCGATCCGTCTTGCATTCGCCACGACCATTAACAAATCACAAGGCCAATGCTTGAAACATGTTTTTCACATGGTCATTTAGATAAATATGTGGCATGTTCAAGGGTCGGATGACCATCTGCGTTATTTGTTTTTTCGCGTGATAATAAAACAAAATATGTCGTCTATCACAACGTGCTTCACTGAACAGTGCAACCCATGCACCAAAATACATGGCTAATAAAGAATCATTGATGTTTGACTAGATTTTTAGAATTATATTTGATATCCTAATAAAAAATCGAAAATCTGCTCATTTATTGCCTCTAAGGCGGAACAAAGTTCGCCGGGGTCAGCTAGTATTTAGAATAAATGTACACACGTATGAAATTAATCTCCTACCTAAAAAATTCAAGAGATACTTGTATGACAGATAAAATAAGAATATAAATTCAATCTGCAAACTAAAGTTAAATATTTTTGTTTAGTAAGTTAAAAAAAAAATAACACTGCCTATGTGGTTTGCTCAAATGCTTAAGGACCATCTTCATTAGAGAAAGGCGGTGTAATTTTACCCTAACCAACTCTAAACTGAAATCTACCAAAACCAAAACTAAAATCGTTAAACTTTTAACAAGACAGCGTCTAAGAGAGTGCACCAACATCACGTTAGTTAAGTAGAAACACTTAAGCCATTAACTTAACGATGTCCCAAGTTGCACCTCAGAAACACTTAGTTTCAATTTTAAGTTATTCCTCATAGAATATTGTAAGACAGGAATTTCACGTTAAAAATTCATGCTTTAGGCCGCTGCCTCGAATCTTGCGGGCAGCGGGGCGGCGGCGGCGGCGGAGCGGGAGCGATACAAGCGGGCAGATCGCGCGTCACTATAGCCGCGTAATGTTGTGTTCGTGATTTTGTCGTCGAGATATTTATTTTTATTCGCGAACGAAATGTCTAAACAATGGCAGCACATCTTTTTGATTCAAATTTATTCCTAACGCTCGATTTATTGTGGGCAAAACACTACAGCGCAGGCGGTCACCGCTTGTCAAAGTACATCGCTCTCTGCCCGCTCCCGCCCCGCGCCGCTGTTTTCGAGGGTCGGTCCATTTGATTATACGCATAACATCCTGCCCAACGACCATTTATATCTAGACGCCTCATGCACGATCTGACTAACGAAAATTTTCTGCCAAGTCGCTGAGGTACGACGTAAGCGAGGGGGACGGGGTACTACGTTCTGTTTGGCTAACTCAAGGTCAGTGCGACGAGGGGACTCACAAGAGTGGTCGAAACTAATACGAACTTCAAGACTGTTTTGCCTAATGTGTTGACAGACATCGGTCGCCTGTGATTAAGAGTCTAGATATAAAGGGTCGTTGATCCTGCCGCTCCCGCTTCGCCGTCGCCGCCGCCCCGCTGCCCGCAAGATTCGAGGCAGCGGCCTTAAAGCTTAACGGATGAAATAAAAGCTTTTGAACTAAAGTCCGACAGGTTAATATCCTGTCGTAGCACGTCTACGGCGTAGCGGCGTAGCAAAATACTACGAGTTCGCTACGACATTTGTATGAAAAATATTCGTAGAATGAATACTAATCAGGTTTTCAGTTGTTGTGAATCCTAATGTAGAAACGTTGTTCAATTTGTACTCGAGTCGTGGTTCCTAAGAATAGAATTGTCTTCCCACGTACATTTTGGTAACAAAATATACGATTATAGAATTACAATTTACTAAGTTTTATTCAAAGCCAAACAATTTATTTTTGACCTTTCAAAAGATACTGAAAAAACCTTTTTAGAACAATTTTATAACTTTGGCTTTTATCATATTAAAAGGTACAAAGAATACCTTTTCGGGAAAAATGTGAAAAATATATATTTTAAATACATAAAAGAAAAGTGATAACTTTTATGTTTCGTTACTATGCCAACCTGGATCGCAACTAAAATTAAAAACGTGTGATATTATTCTGTTATTTTATAGCTACAAATATCATGGAATATGGAGGATAAAATATGAATTTTCTCTGCAAATAAATAATTAAACTTACCTTTATTTGACAGGCCTGTTGGTCTAGTGGTTAGTGACCCTGACTGCTATGCCGGAGGTCGTGGGTTCGATTTCCACCCAGGACAAATGTTTGTGTGATGAGCACGATCATTTGTTCTGTGTCTGGGTGTAATTTATCTATATAATGTATGTATTTAGAAATATATAAGTATGTTTATCAGTTTTCTAGTACCCATAACACAAGCTCTGCTTAGCTTGGGACTAGGTGGCGTTGTGTGATAGTTGTGGAATATTATTACATTACATTATTATATTTTTGAGAACAGAAATGGTTTATTAAGTTTTTTTACTAGTTACGAGAAGTGAGATGAAGCAACAAAATTATCTATCTGCTCCTAAAACGGTGGAGGAAAACATCGTGAGGAAACCGGCATGTCTTAGAACCAAAAATTCGAAGATATGTGACACCTACCAATCCGCACTGGGCCCGCGTGGTGGATTATGGCCCACTACCTCTCACAGAGAGAAGCCTGTGTCCCAGCAGTGTGAGCATTATAGGCTGCTGATGATGATGATGATGAAACGCCACAACATAGGAGAAATTCCCAGTAGGTATAGGGAAACTTTTTCTTCTTATTTAAATCTGCTGCCCCTGGTTTAATAGAAACCGATTCGAAGCCAGGTGCCCGTTGTGGAATACCTTTAACACTCCATCACACGCAACCCTGTTTGGAACGCGATTGCTCGCGCGCTCTACATATTTTATGTAGAATTTTATGTTTGGTGTGACATTACTAACAAATGCGTCACTCAGGTCGCTGCAGGTATGCTAATAGTGATCCCTAGTTAGTACTAGAGGAATACTATGAGTTAGTGCCCTAGATACACAGTATTTACGTTAAAATTCCACGAAATGCATGTGTGTTCTACAATAGTAGAACGCGCGACTAATAAATGGATGTTGACAAAAAAGAAATATTGATGAATTGATGATGATATATACTACGATAAACATAGAATGAAAACTAAAGTATGTATTCTGTATAATACAAACCACATAAATAAAAACCCAAAGCTTACAATAATATCATAATCAGCCAGTAATATTTTACTGTTGGGACACACACCTAATCTCTGTGGGAGGAATAAAATACAAAAAAAAAGAAAGTAACATAATATGAGAAACAGAAATCCTCAAATAACAATTTTGCAGTACATAAAACTGAAAGAACGTATATTTTCTAAGGAGAGAGCCAAGATGTTTATATCTTTGAAAAATAAAACGACTTCCATTGTGTGCGGTATAATAGATTTTCGAACACCAGTACTTACACGATGTGGAACCAAGCGATTTCGCGACGTAAACAATTATAGATTGTAAGCAGATCTGGAGATTATTACTGTGCCTATAAAGGCTGGAATGGTGTGTACTTTTATTGTTATTCGATTTGTTTTTAAATGAATGTGTTAAAGTTGAGATGAATCGGGTTTTGAAAGTGAGATGGTTGCTTTGTACTGCCGAAAGTTCTAGATTGCTTTTAATAAATGGGGTGTCAATTGCTTTGTCTTGATTCTGATTTATTCGTGTTATAACTTATATCTTGAATTTTAAATACTTTATACGCATTAACGCCTGTTTTTGCGGTACGAAGAAATCGATTGAGAGCTAGACTTAAACCTGCGTCTTTCTGGAAGCTACCGCAGAGGACTGCGGTAGCTTCCAGAAAGACGCAGGTTTAAAAATGGAATTAAAACCTTGGCGGGCAGGAGCCCGCCAAGGTTTTAATTCCATTCTTAAACTTCTTTTATCTTTTTTTCTTTCTTATGCTAGTTGTGTTTAAAATACAGCATTATCCAATATGTGGTAAAGACAAAATCTTCCAATCACTTACTATTAAACGATTAAGTCTTGGCAACTCTTATTCAGCTGCTACAAGGCGCGTGCAGAGATGGCAACATTACACACGTGAAGAAAAAATTACTGAACGAAAGATTGTGAGAATGTAGGTATCCTTATAATAACCGTTTCATCCACTAATAAAACACTGATCGGATTTTGGTGATATTTGCCACACAGTTGGTTTATTACTTGGATTAATCCCATTAACACAATTACTGGATTTATATGTAGACAAACTCTTAAGTAAGGAGTGTGGAATCCAGCATGTCCTAGAACCATAAATTCGAAGTGTAACACCTACTAACCCGCACTGAGCCCGCATGGTCGATAACTGTTTTGACAGGCCTGTTGGTCTAGTGGTTAGTGACCCTGAGTGCTATGCTGGAGGTCGTGGGTTCGATTCCCACCCAGAACATATATTTGTGTGATGAGCATGATCATTTGTTCTGTGTCTGGGTGTAAATTATCTATAATATTTATGTATTTAGAAATATATAAGTATGTTTATCAGTTGTCTATAACCCATAACACAAGCTCTGCTTAGCTTGGGACTAGATGGCGTTGTGTGATAGTTGTGGAATATTATATTATTTATTATATACTGTCCACTCTCTATTACAGAGTGGAACCAGTGTCCCAGCAGTGGGAACATTATAAAAAATTAAAAACAATGAATCTATATTCAAGCCATGACAATAATAAATGTCCATCTACCTTATTAACTTTATCCTTATCAGTGTCCAATAAATTTTAATTGTACAGCCTCTTAAAAATATGGAGGGTAATGCTTATCTCAATCTGCATAATATAAGAGTCAGCGAAGAGAAATAATTAGGTGCTTTACCCGACAAGGGATCGGCAGAATTTATTATTTATTGTGTTCAAGTTTATGTTGGCATACAGTACGTTGTTTCATTGCGACCTTTGCTTATCTTAGTATTATGTTTCGTTAATTAGTTTAATATTTTGTAGGTTTTCGGTACGTGGGTGTGTTATTTTGAATTCCATTTATAAAGTTGGGTTTTAAGCGAAAATAAATGGTTTAAGTAAACAGCTATTTACGTATATTGCTTATCGTTATCGTAGTTTATTTTTTTATTTTGTGTTTAAAATAATTTTGAAGTCGGTTTTCTGTTTCAAATGGATGTAAGTGTATGGTTAATCGTTTTACTGTTTTGTGATAGTGTTCATTTTTGCAATATAACTACAAACTCAAACAATAAAAACTTATTATTTGAATTCACGGTCAAAAGGTTGTTTTTGTTGGGAGTAAAAGTTTAATATTATTTTACTTCTAAAAACTATTGTAGCTAGCAAAACATTTTATTTGATAACCCATAAATGTTTATAGGACAAGATAGAAAATAATAACATTCTATCGATTATTGTGTTTGCGTGCAATAAAGACATAAATCCAATGTAATAATTATGTCTGTGCCTTCAAGACTTCCATTTTAAACGGATGCAGTTGAAAACCAATATTTTACATGGTCCGAGTGTCTATCACATCTTTATAAACTCGACAGACAGATGGATAACAAAGAGTCCGGGTTGGCTGTTTATCTTACAGTAAAAAAATGAAATGAAAATTTATGAAATAGTAGTCGCGGCCGAAGTTTCGGATGTTTTCTACTCTAATACCATATTGTAACCATACGATTGTACAGTTTGAATCCCATTTGAAATCTAAACTCAAGAATTCAAAAATAATAGGAAGTAGGGATCACCCTAACGAAAGATTCTAGTTACATTCCTACGGGCCCGTACCTTCGTTGATGGACTTCGAGAGTAGACAGTCGACACCCAGGTAATTTTACACTGTTTTATGTAATACAGCCATAACACTGTCAGCACGTCAGACCAAACACATCCTTTTCAAAACAAATACAACTTCCCCTTACCTCATTATTCAAGGCACATACTTAGGGTGAGCGAAAACCTGCTTGCTATTTTATTTTTAAGCTGACATCTCTATTTATTAGTAAACACACCCAAATACATTGTTCAAACGGGAAGGAATCTTGATCAGAACTACCAGATAGGTTTTAATGGAAAAATCTTGAATAAATTGTTGGTCATTGTAAAAAAGGAAATCATTAACCGTCTCACTACAGAAAAGCTTGTCAAAAACACTTGTCTAAAAAGTGTAAAAAACGACCTTTACATCAACGTGTAATGCCGTTTTGCAGTTGACACATTTTTGTAGTAAGACGGTTTTTTTTAGCGTGGTAAACTCGTCGAATGTGTCCTCCCATCCAGGGCAGGGCGGGACTGTCAGACTTGTACTGACTAAAATCCACGTTGTCCTTCGCCTTTTACGTTCCAGGGTCACGGTAATGGTATAAGTCCCGCGACCCCGGCAGGATTTGGCCCTCTAGAGGGAGGCCCCGTCATCTTGCTGACGCTCTTTGAGGCGCGCGTGTAAAACAACGCGCCGTCGACCCGGGCATGGTCCATGATCGGGCGAGTTGCCCTTTACTCGCCGCTCGCATGCCGCAGATTGTCTTGCGACGTCGGACGCCGTGGGCGTCTACCACTGCGGCTGGGGCGGAGGGAGGACGCTGTCCTCTCTCTCTCACGGCCCGCCTCCTCCTTCGCAAGCATAACTGCTTCGCAGAAGGAGGTGACCGCTTCCCACTCCGTCTCGCCCCGCAGCATGGCCTCGACGTAATAAGACGGCTAACGATAAAGTGGCAATGGACAGATCACATCGCTCGTAGAACTGACCGATGGGTAACAAATAAGTTCTAAAGTGGTGACCACGAACTGGAAGACGCAGCGTACGCCCAACCTCGTAGATGGACCGACGACATCGTGAGAGTCGCTGGTAACTAATGGATGCAATGGACGGAGTGGTCTAAGAAGACGGCATTAATATTCAGTGATGGACGTCTCCCAGCTGATGATGATGATAAAGAACCTCTACTCATTTTTGTTACGTGCGATAATTTCCGAGCTACCCGCAGGCGAAGTCAATGGCAACAGCTGGTTATTGAATTTATTATCAATTACATGTACGACTTCTTCTTCTAGTTTATATGAATAAAATCTTTTTGATCTCAAATATCATTGAATATTTTTTTGTCAGCTACTTACCGAAATAATTAGGTATTTATTTTTGAAGAATATTTGCCGTATTCATGAGTTCCAATTAGTTCTGAATAAACGTTACATGCTCTTTCAAGATTTTTTTCATAAAAATAGATATTAGTAAATACTTTTTAAAGTATCGAGGACAGATTGTATACTGTACACATCGCGATATGCCTAATATAGGCAATAGGCATTCTGTGATACGGCGGCACTTCTTGATGCAAAAAAACGTATTGGTTGTCGTTAAGAAGACTTGGGGCACTCCGGGTCAGTGTATAGAAACAGGTCACTTAAATTTGATGGAGCCCCGCTCGGCGGGGCTTCGTTAACTAGAAGGGTTTTTGAAAACAACCCTTCTAACCTAAACAGTCATAGTTGCAGTGCGGTTAGTGGATCATCATCATCATCATTATCAGCCGTAGGACGTCCACTGCTGAACATAGGCCTCTCCTCCGGTTAGTGGATACGAAATGGAGAACTTTTTTTTTTTGGGACAAACCCACCACACTATTCCCAAACCACTGCAACTCCTGAGAGCCAGAATCAACAGTGGCAACCACCAGAAAAGCGCCAAGACAATGAAGCTCGACGTGTCCCGGAGAATGAATTTACCTGTCTTGGATCCTGCACGAAATTAAAAAAATTTAGAGAAAAACAAAAAACCCGACCGCGTAAAAACTAATTTTAAAAAATACGTGAAAAATTAACTTAAATAAAAACTAAAAAGAAAGAAACAAGCCCAACAGAACAGCAGGAAGAAGCAGAACAGAACGACTCACAGTCGGGGCCCCTTGGGAAGATTTGATTTGTAAAATTTGAATGGGCCCCGACTGTGAGTAGTTCTGTTATGCTTCTTCCTGCTGTTCTGTTGGGCTTGTTTCTTTCTTTTTAGTTTTTATTTAAGTTAATTTTTCACGTATTTTTTAAAATTAGTTTTTACGCGGTCGGGTTTTTTGTTTTTCTCTAAATTTTTTTTTTATTTTATACTTTTTAGTTACGATTCATTGTTCACTGTTTTTTTTTTGTTTGTATAGCGTTTATACTTGAAATAAAAACTTAAATCAATACTTAAGTAAGAAAATTAACGAGAATGATTGATTTGTCAAACAACTTTAAATCGTTATATATCCTAAACTATTAATTTAAATGAAAAATGATGAAAGAAACCTAAAGATGATTTTAAAATACCTATTCAACGACACCCCACTTGACATAGTTCATCGACTTTTTATTTTTTAATTTTGACAATATGGCGTCTGGTTGTCGCTGTGGTGAATTTTGATTACTGTCATGTCTTTAGTGACACTCGCAAGGTAAAGACGAATCGATTGACGTGAGAATCATCAAAATCGGCCTACGCATTTAGTCTCTAGAACGCCACATAGAAACAAACATACATACATACATAAATACATACATACATACATACATACATAGACTGATAAACACATTACCCTCCTTTGCGTCGCGCAGTCGGGTAATCAGAAAAGAATAGTGGAGGAGTAGGAAAAATGGAGAACTATCGAAAACAATACGTTAATACGTTGTTCCAGTTGATCTCTTCGACTTTTTTTACGACATAAATACAACAACCAATTTATTTTATAACGCGGTCTTTTTGTTACTCCAAATACTTTATGAAAGGGTCATCAAATCGTTCCTCCGCTTCGGTACCTAGTAATCCTACTCATTTTAAACACAGGCAGACCGCTTAAACTTATATTTTTAACTGGAAACAGTCTAGAAGGTAGGATTTAATTATATTGCTCACTGGAAATACTGAGGGATTCAATTTTAAAATTTAATATGCAAGAGCTTTTCAATTTCTCCGTTTTCGCTCATTCGGAAGATTTAAACATTATTTCTTTACTGTGGATGGTTTGGGTACGGTTAGGTCGGATTCATTTTAGAATTCAGTGGAAATTAAAATGATAGTAAGAAGAGAAAAGTAATTTGTATTACTTTGACTTTTGGTCTTAAACTGGATACCTACAATTTTAATTCTAGATTCTAGACACCTAATTCTTGTAAATAAGTGCGTTCACAAAATAATATTGCATTTTCTTATATACCTACATTTATGTATTTTATTATTTAACGAAGAAGTGTCCAAGAATATGTATATTTTGTACCTCCTGCCACGAAGAGAATAATAACTCAAAATGACTACTTTCTAAAAGAGCTACATTTGCGTTGTTGATAATTTATTCAATGCAAAGCTTTTGAATACTTTGCCCACAACTCCGAAAACGCCATAATTTCGTTATACAAAACAGTAACCATTTTGTTAATTCCTCATTATGGCAGGGCACACTGCCAAATTACCTTGTCACAACAAACAATTGTCACACGATTTCAAAATACAAATTCACGAACCTTTTTAATCCGGCGACCTACAAAAATTCTTTCAACATCCAATCTAATAATTATTAAAAATGCATAAGTTTGTTTGTAACCTATTCACGCCTTAACCACTGAACCGATCATCCTGAAAGGGGTTTGATAATTTTTGGAGGGTGGCCTATCGGTCACCCTGTAACAAGTATAAAAGTAAATATTGATTATTTGAATTTTATCTATGTACTTATTATATTTTATTTAGAGTTTAAAGTATCGAGAAAATAAATATGTTACTCTCTAACGCCATCTATTTCACTATTGCACAAACTGTAACTATTTCCTATTAGTTCGCGTTTCTGTTAATAGAGGGCGCTACCCGTCTCAAATAATCAATATTTACTTTTATACTTGTTACAACCCGCCATTTTAATTTTTTTCAGACTTTTGTTGCACAACGAAAGTTAAATATTTAGATAGAGGATACTTAGGCAAACAAAAACTGTAACGTATTTAAAGTGACAGGTTTCAGAGGCTAGGTGGAGTGACGATCTTCACAAGGTGGCTGGTAATAGCTGGATGAGAGTAGATGGTGATCGAGAGAAAATAATGGGTTGGAGATGCCCAAGTCCAGCAGCAGTGGCCCAGTGGTATCAGCTCCGATTTACGAGTTTGTAGGTCCTGGGTACTTTGTTTAATTTATTTCATCACCACTGCTCTCAAAACGGTGAAAGAAAACATCGTAAGAAAACCGGCATGTCCTAGAACCATCGAATTCGAAGACATGTGACATCTACCAACCCGCACTGGGCCCGCGTGGTGGATTAGAGCCCACTCCCTCTCACAGAGAGGAGGCCTGTGTCCCAGCAATGGGAACATTATAGGCTGATGATGTCCAGCAGTGGACTGCTATAGGTTAATGAAGATGATGATGTTGCCACGTGTACAGAGCCGTCTTTGTACACAGGATGGGTACTTTTCATCACGAAAAAAGTAATGATCCCGAGCAAAACAGCAAAAACGTTCATAATATTAATAGATGGCACCACATGTATGATCCGAATCGATTGTCAAATTCTAAATTAACACGAGAGAAGCTGTGTGCAAAAGCTAGTAATTTATAAAAGCAAAACAAAACCGAAATTTTAAGTTGTTCCTCGGGAGCTCTTAATTAGGGTCTTCAAAACCCTTCTATTTGTTGCTCGTGTTAGTTAAAAAGGGATATAAATAATTAATCACCTGTCCACACTTTTAACTGTAAGGGATGACCACGAGTTTTTTTCAAAGTACTTTTTAGGGGAGCGACGAGCGGCGTCCATTGGATATTTTTCAAAGCAATTTTTGGTGTGGTTTTTCTGTAACGAAGTGATGGCAGATTTGATTAATTGGGGAACTGTCGTAGAAGGATTTTTTCCTTTTAATATAACGTGTTAATGTATCTGTTTATTTATCCTGCTTTTCGTAGATGATCGATGGGGTGCACGTGTATTGATTGTGGCAGGAGAACTGAGTGGTATCAGAGTCTGGCACGTGTAATATTATCATGGCTTCTTTGTCATGCTTCTTTGTAGAGTACCTTGTCAAAACCGTTCTACATTTATTCAATAATAAGAGCTTTAGTGTATTGTTTTACACAATAATACACCGCACTACATACCTACCTATAATATAAACGTCAGCATATTCATAACTTACAACATAATCATTTATTTTAGTTGGGAACTACCAGAGTTTATTCATAGGAAAGGCATGTGAAAATCATGTTCTGTTTTATTGCATTGTGTTTATGCGAATTAGTTTTTCACATTTTATAAAGCGTCAATTAATGCGTGGAAGTCTTAAACTATTTCAAGGAAATGTGACGATGGAATCTTGAATGCTAAATTGTTTTGACATCCGTTCAGTTAAGCTATTGCATAGCTTTTATCGCGGGCTCTGAGCGCGGCGCGGCGCGGCGACCGAACCTAAAAAATTCCAAGTACCTAACGAAAAAACCTAACGAAAATACCTGAAACCACTGATCGTCTAACATCGTTTCAGTTCGGGAGACTTCGGCAATCATAAAAATATCCGTCATAAAAACAATTAACTTTTTCTTACTGATTCTAAACGGCCAGCTACAAAAGGAGTTTTCACAATGATACCTACTTATAAAATTCTCCTACAACAAAGAAATTCTTTATTACAGAAGTGCACCACAAAGATTTTAAATAAATTATATTCTCGTTAAATATACGCGGTAGGCGATTTCATTATTTAAAAAAAAAAAAATGTTATGCAATAGCTTCACCGCGGCAGTCTCCGAGTGCCACATTGTATTTTTTTCAAAGTTAAAATTAAACAGACATACAAACATTTTCTCCTTTATAATAAAGCACGGGTCCCAGATCCTACCTACGGCGCTTGAATTCCATTAGGCTTATGACAAAGTGCTTGCATTACGGCAGCCATAAGCCTAACTATCGTGAATTCACTAGGATTATCTGACCACAACGTAGTGGTCAAATAGGTTGGGACCAACCGCTGCCTTCCGATTGGGAATCTGATTTCTATTCGATGAAAATGGTAACATTAGGTATATACCGGTATTTCGTGTGACGGAATTGATTTTAGTGGGCACGTACTGTTTGGTAGACAAATAAAAAATGATCTGAGGCCTTCCTCATACAGAAATCTTGTGTTATTAAGGAATAACACAAGATTTCTGTGTTTCATTTACAGCGTGCTAGAATTATTTAGTGCATGGAAAATTGAAAAACCGGCGAAGTGCGAGTTGGACTCGCCCATGAAGGGTTCCGTAGCAGCAAGCATAGATTAGAGATATAATTATATTGAGATTAGTAAGTAATATACACAAACAATACAAATAACTTTGTTTTTCATAGTATTTGTATGAATGGCAAAGTTATATTTGCGGTTTTTGAAAATGTACTATATCTCAAAAACTGCTAACTGTATCTCATCCAAACCAATTTGCGTTGGTAGTTTTGGTTGAGGTCTACATTACATATTTTTTTTAGTTTTATCATTCTCTTATTTTAGAAGTTACGGGAGGGGGGGGGGGACGACACACTTTTTACCACTTTGGAAGTGTCTCTCGCGCAAACTGTTCAGTTTAGAAAAAAATGATGTTAGTAACCTCAATATCATTTTAAAGACCTATTCATAGATATCCCACACGTATGGGTTTGGTGAAAAATTTTTTTTTGAGTTTCAATTCTAAGTATGGGGGGCACCCCCAAAATTTGTTTTGTTTTGATTTTTGTGTGAAAATCCTAATGCGGTTCACATAATAGGTACATCTTTCTACCAAGTTTCAACAGGATAGCTCTTATACTTTCGACAAAAAGTGGCTGTGACATACACGGACAGACAGACAGACAGACATGACGAATCTATAAGGGTTCCGTTTTTGCCATTTGGCTACGGAACCCTAAAAACGCCTCCAGTGTACTAACGAGGAACTTATTTTATCCAACAAATTAACGTATAGGTTCCCGTAGTGCTTTACATCACGAAAACGTGAGAAGTTATGCTAGGGCTTCTGGTAAAATGTGGGTCCCACTCCTCTCCCTAATTCTTGAGTATTCCCGGGGTCACGGGACTAACGAGTAACCGTGGCCCCGAAACGTAAAGGGCTATTGTAGGATACCTTAGATTTTAGTCAGTACAAGTCTAACAATCCCTCCCGTCCTGCCCCGGGGTGGGAGGACTCATTCTTAAAAACTAGTTTTTTCAAAATTAGTTAGACAAACATTTCTTTATTGTACATCAAAATTGACACACAACTGTTTTACAAAATTGCTAATTATGCGGTTACAATGGCGGTCTTATCGCTTATAGCAATATCTTCCAGACTTTGGCCGTACGAACAAAACATTTCAAAGCAAAATAACTGGTTTCTCAAAGCGTTACAGTCTTAAAAGACATGAACCCTAGGTACTAGGTAGTAAGCATGTCGGGGCGACCATTCTCTCGAAGTAACTTAAGTATCTCTTAAGCTCCTTTATCTGCACTAGATTTTGTCTGTGACTTCCTTCACATCTTCACGTAAGAACTTAAATCCACCGCTATAGGAGTTTTGAAAAATGTTGAGTGCTTAGGTGTACTTCTACACCTGTGCGAGCATCGCCACATGATTTGAGTAGTTTTACTTTTTCTGCATGACTTGGCGTTAAATTATTTCGTCGAATGAGCTATTTACCTTATAACCGTAGTCTATGTTATTGTGATTAATATGTTGTACTTAGGTACGTTTAACGTACTATACTGCTGGGGTTCTTGTGGCGTAATAAGAAAAAAAATACATATAATCCATAGCTGATCGTTTTTTTCACACTATTCCCAAACCACTGCACGTGTCCCAGCAGTGGGAACAATGTAGGATGATGATGTGATACTAGCTCCTGAAACTGCAGTGGCTTCGCTTGGATGCATATCGAAAATTGACCCACGGGAACTTTATACCAGCATGAATAGCTGCATTTATGTTAATGAAATGAAATGTTGAAATGAAATGATGTTTATTTTTGCAAGTAGGTTATTTCAACACTTTTACACGTCTTTTCATAAAACTAGGAGGGGCCGGTGCTTCGTACCTGACTACTCTGAGAAGAAACATCCGAAACAAACTCAGAGGTCACAGTCTCTTTTAAAGTCCAGACATCATAAAATTAGGTTATACGAGGACCATGCAGGTTAATGTCTGAAATGGTCTTTAAAAGAAAGAACCACACAAATTCGAGTGGACCTGTCCAGTCAGTGCAAGCATTTGTCAATTAAGTATCGTGGAGCTCGACTTATAACTCAAGGAGCTCAACGAGACGACGAACAATACCAAAGAAAGGACTTGTGTAGGCCGCTTAAATTACTCAAACTGTCAGACAGTTATTCCTGACTATAAACTTCTCTGCACTAATTTTAATTCAGAGCTGTTCAGCCATTCTGATAATGATTATAATAATTTAATACAATAATAAAAAAATGCAATTTAGTGCATTTTTTTATTTAATGCAATTTTTTATTTAATGCAATTTTTTATAATATTAATAAGTGTTTTTATTAACTAGCCAGTCATGAGGTTTAACTTAATAATTTTTGATACTTTAATCCCGAGGAAAATATTCTCCAAACAGTTTAAACATTGTACTATTTACAACTAAATTATTTATAAAATTGGGTTGAAACTTAATAAGAACATATTCCACTCAGTCTGTTACGAGCACGAGTCCCGAGATTGTCAGCAGATTACCCGGTTCGATTACCCGGTTGACAAAGAAGCAACCAATTAGTTGGTTGAACCGGGTAAATATGGCAGAGGGTAACAAGAATGTTATAGTCCCTCGTATAGTTGAGTAGGGTGACTGTTTATTTTTTGAGAGAAATAATTTTATCATCATTAGTTTTTTTTTTCAAATATTTATAACTTGTACATTTGTTTTTTTTTTGTGAAAATTATTGTGATCTATTTAAAAAATCGGCTTTCCAGGTAGTATTGCGGCAATCGAACCCATAACATGTGAACGGCAATCTCATACATTTGGGTTACAAATCCTAATTCTAACTATTATAAATATTTGTAAATTCACCCACGACACAGGAGAAAATCATAGTGTGGCAACGTTTTCTGTAAAAAGAAAAAAAAAAACAAATATTAGTTTGCTTATTTGTATGTTACCTTTCATGCCCAAACCAAAGAACCGATCGTTTTAAAGCTGTCAGGTGTTCAGTGATGGATATAATAATTATGGTACCTGGTATATACTCGTCAAAACAAAATAAGGGCCACTTTTTAAATTGCACTTTAAACAAGTATTGCTTTTATTCTGGGCACATAATAAATACTAAATATCTTGTTATGGTTTCTTTCAAGTATTAATATTGTTTCTACTGCATAATTGGAAATTCATAACTTTTTTTTAATTAGATATTTGAGATTACTTAGAATTTACGGTATGGTGTTTTTTAATTTTCAAACTTCTAACGGAGTTTTCCTCGACTAATACAGCAAGCAGGCTATAATGATCTTTCAATCTCATAATGTCATGTATTAGGAGACATATGGACGCAAAAACAGACACTTGGGGTGTCACCTTAATCCAGGGGGCCCGTAGCCAGAAGAAGTAGGTTTAATGGTGGAATATTCCCAATGAGTGGTTCAAAATGCTTGAAACTGGTCTTAAAAGACGGGTAATATCACCAGACGCCGTGATCAAGAAAGAAAGTAAGTAAGTAAAGCCCAAAAATACTATTAAGTCTGTTTAACCGCGCAAATAGAGCGAAAATCTACTGCGCGGACCGTACAAACTCAATTGCGTCGAGCTACAGGCTCCCCTATAATTAACTACACTATTCTGAATCGACTCCATAAAGACTAACAATACTCAAGAAGATGCTTGGTTCGTCTCCAGTTAACTGCAGCGGATGGTGCAAATCGTGAAACATTTGCGAAGGAGAAAATTTATTGAACTGTTTTGACTGGGCTTCTTTGCTTTTTATTGATGACTGGTGGATTATTTTTTTCAATAAAAACTGATTCATAAGAGTGTAGAGAAGATCTAAACAACAGGTTTCAGATCCTTGCACTCTTAAAACAGACTGTTCTGGCGAGTTCTGAGTTATGTTCTGGAGCGGTTACCTCTAACACGCAAAACTGAGCTCGCACTTCTTAACGAGGGTGCTGTAAATCCTCAAAATTGCGTAGAGAATGTGGTGCAACTCCACATTATCCCATTCGCACAGCAAGGAATACTTGAGTTCTTCTAGAAGCAGGATAATGCTCGAGCGAACACGACGCGACTAACAGTGCACACATTCCCTTACGCTCGAATTACGATGTTACAGTGAACACTCATGATTTTTACCTGAGTTCTATTGAGCATTTAAGAGATCAGTTAAAGAAGAGTGAAAAAGAAAGTAAAATTCACATCAACACGCAGCTGGATCTCATAAATTGTCTGAAAACTTGATGGTAGAGTATCCCAAAAGAAAATGTTCGGTATTTAATCCAGACCTTTCCACCTTCCATAATAGCAGAACAGAGAGGTAACTTGATACATTCCTGCAATTCCTCACTTTTCATTCAATTTGTTTTTTAAAACCAAATTGTTTTTGCTGCAATTTGGTTTATATTAACGATTTATTGGAATACATATTTAATTTTTGTGTATTTCCATCTAAAACCATTAATAATAATCAGATTCAGTTATTGTAACTAATAATATTTAAACATTATTTAATAAATCGATAAAAACAGGTGGCCCTTATTTTGTTTTGAGTGGTATATATGTATGGTACTTTCTTTCATTCATTCCGAAAAACAGTACTATCCCCATAAAAAAAGCCTGAACGATCCGTTGTTCAAAATTTTAAATCTACCCGAGCGAAGTCGCGGCCAAAAGTTGGTGTTTAAATACAGGTATCCAACGGGTTTATTGTACATTCTTGTTTACTACTTGGTCTAGACTCTCCACCTTACGACTCTCTCCATTTAAATTCCAAAGCTTCGCAGTATTTACATTCTGTCCTACAATTCCATAAGAATTCACCGACACAACAGTCACCTTTTCCATCTAGCATCTACAAAGGATTCCTTCCCTTACGTTGTGTACGCTATTTTTTATATTATTTACATAAAATACACTAGTGGATCTCAAGTTTTCTTGACATTTATATGTGCTGCAGAATGAATATTTTAGTTTTTGAACGACGTGAATCTTACAAGGAAACAAAGATTTTCGTCATCATGACTACAAAGATTTCTTCACACGAATACTAAGAGTACATAACATGATTTTAAAGAATGGGTCTAAAACCCATTAATGCTGAAATATGTTCATCAGTTAAAAATGTACCCAATGTCAAAATGTTTGAATACAATGTATCAACGACAACACATCAACCTTCCTCAATCTGTCAAATTTCTTTATAGATTGTCAACCTTATCACAGTAGTTAATATTCAATTGGTAAAATTTGACTGATTGGTGTAGGTCGACTTGCTGGCCAATGTTACAGTGTTTGAATGTACCAACAGATGAATTGTATTTAGTCACCGAAATTATAAAGTGAGGCTCACAATTTATGAAAACCATAATTGTAATTACATTTTTAGTTTCTTTAAACCATGTGCACTGAAATAGAATTCCCGCTGCGGGACTTCTCTGCTAAGTAGAAAATAGTTGTTTTTATTCTGTAATGGTTAAATAGTGAAATATATTTTTCGCAAATAATAATAATAATCTATATTGCTGGAAATCGTATCCGATAAGTGGTTTACAACGAAAAAAAATGCAAGAGCAATCTCGGCCTACAATATACGCTGCCATTATCGCCAAAAAACAAACACCGCCGTACGAAATTTTTAACAATACCTTTTGCTATTTTTTACTTATTTTGTGCCCCCGTAGTGGAAACATTATGGGCTGATAATGTCAATTTATGATATCAACACTCCTACATACCTACCCTAAACACACATAACCAACAAATTCACATTATGTACAAACTAAAAGTAGATTCCACCGTTATTAATAAGCTGTGTTTCTAGTAAATTAAACAGAAGGTGTTAAACTAGAGGCCCGCAATATGTACCCACCGACAAAGGTCGGGTACTAGGGGCCAGGAATCCAGAATATTCACACAATTACAGTACCCCAGTTATACGGACCCCGGCTAAATTATTTACATGTGATATCTAAGCTACATACGATTTTGGATCTTGGTTTGTGGGAGGTAGGTTTAAAGTTGAATAGAGGATGGTTGATAAAGATTTGGCAATAAAAGAAAAGGTTTTTTTCTTGAATGGAGTGCTATATTTTAGGTTGCATATATGATGTTTTATAATCTGTGATCTTTTGTTCTATATTGTACATTTTTCTTTATTTGGACACACCAATCCTGGGATATTGTTTTTGCTAAAATTAACCAATTACCTTAACGGCTTTTCGAAAAGCTTGTTTTTCCCACTGGACAAAGGCTTAAACTTACAACGTAAGTATTTTTACTCTGTCTTTTAAAAAGTAAGCGCAAACTTTCTGACCTAGATTTATCGTTGATGTTATTTATTGATTTTGAGTATGAAAGTTGATGAATGGAGAGGAAGAGGAAGGCCAAAGAAAAGATGGATGGATTGTCAGGAATGATATGAAAAAAAAGGAGTAAATGATATTGTGACGTCTGATAGGGGAGAATGGAAGAAGAAAACGTGTTGCGCCGACCCCAAGTAGAATGGGATAAGGGATAATACGTTCTTGATTCCAAGTTGGACGGCGAGTAATGGATGACTTTCCGTCCGATCATGCGCCATGTACTCTCGGGTCGACGGCTCGTCGTATTCTACGCGCGCCACAAAGAGCTATCACCAATCTAGAGACGAGATAGAGAGATAGAGACCTAAATACCGGCTGGGGTCACGGAACTGTCCGAAAGGGTAACCGTGTCCCTGGAACGTAAAGGGGAATTGAAGGAAGTCATTGGATTTTTAGTCAGCACAAGTTTGACAGTCCCTTTCGCTCTACCCAGAGTGGAAGGACTCATTTGATGATTATACCACCTAAAAAAAGGAGTCAGAAATTTATCTTCATTTATACATATACATGTCGCAGAATCGAGCGGATTCCATCGTCGTTTGCTGCCCAGGGTATTATTTTACCAATCAGTGTGCGCAACTGGCACGAACGTCGTTCTCTATACCACTGGAAAGAACGTACTACTGACAGACATCACAGACACATAAACTGACATTGACAAGTCCAACGTTATGGGATGGCCTCCAGTCCTTTGAACATTTCTTAAAAGTCGTAATATCTCCGACATACTTATTTCATGAACATAATTTAAGCCCGGGATCACCCACTTGTGGTTATAGGCCAAAATTTTGTGCATTTTGACTTTAGATATACTAAAATAAATTCAACAGTCACTAATATAAAAATTATCACCATTCAAAAAGTAAGTATTATCACCCCATCATTTATTATACAGCACACTGTATCATTAAAACTCACATTAACAATAAAACAGTTGGCGTATATCCATAATTCTGTCTCCATATTATGAGTACATACAAAAAAACTTTTTCTTTAGGATTCCGTACGAAATGGTGTTTTGGTTAGATTTTGTTGATGGGCAATACTAAGATACCGTTGTCTGTTGGTCCGTCTGTTAAAGGGTTGAATTTCTCTAACTTTACCTATACGAGTACGCCAAGACACGCTTTTAAATAAAAAAATAAACGTTGCCCCTCACAATACGTTATTTTTTTCCTGTCTCGTGGGTGCGTTTACAAACATACAAACTCGCATACAGACTCGGAATAATTACTTGTAGGTCATACTTTTATTTTTTTGTACGGGTATAAAATCCGCAGCACGCTGCGAAGCAGTCGATTGCTGAGCCACTACGCCAACATTTTAATTAGTTGAGCATGTTTTACTAAAGTTACTAACTCACCATTGTTGTATTGTGTTTTTTAACCGACTTCAAAAAAAAAGTAGGTTCTCAGTTCGACCTGTATGTATGTATGTATGTATGTTTGTCCGCGATTATCTCGCGTTTGGCTGAACCTATTTTGATGCGGTTTTCAGGAAAGTGTTCATTACATTCTGGAGAAGGTTTTAGTATATAACACTAATGGATATCCCATGACGTTGCCCGCGTGGATCCGTTTTTGCTTACTTGGATAGTAGATTTTCAGTGACCATTGCATGTTTGTCCGCGATTATCTCGCGTTCGACTGAACCGATTTTGATGCGGTTTTCAGGAAAATATTTGTTACATTCTGGGAAAGGCTTTAGTATATAATAATAATAGATATCTCGTGAAGTTGCCCGCATAGATCCGTTTTTGTTGCTTACTAGGATTGTAGATTTTCAAAGACGCCGATTATATTGTCAGCCTATTGCCGTCCACTGCTGAACGTAAGCCTCCCCCAAAGAGCGCCAACCATCCCGGTCCTGGGCAGCCCGCATCCATCCACTGCCAGCCACCTTCCTTAAATCATCGACCCATCTTGCAGCAGGGCGTCCTACACTGCGTTTGCCCATTCGCGGTCTCCACTCTAGCACATGTTTGCTCCATCTGCCGTCTGTCCGCCTACAGACGTGGCCGGCCCACTTCCACTTCAGCATGCTGATTCTAAGCGCAATGTCGGTTACTTTGGTTCTCTGGCGAATGACTTCGTTACGAATTCTATCCACCAGAGAAACCCCGAGCATTGCTCTCTCCATTGCACGCTGAGCAACCTTAAATTTGTGGACCAGGCCGATGGTAAGTGTCCACGTTTCGGCTCCGTAAGTCATTACGGGTAGGACACACTGGTTGTAAACCCTGGTTTTAAGGGATTGTGGGATCGATGATTCAAAGATATGACGCAGATTATAATGAAGATTTTTCTTGAATATCTAAACTAAAAAGGGTAAAATAAAAAACTTTTTGAAAAAAAGGGAACCGACTTCAAAACCAAACACAAAAAAAGTGTAAAATAACTTTTCTTTCGGAAGTCGGTGGCCATAGTCAATGAAATAAAAAACAAAGCCACCGACTTCCGAAAGAAAAGTTATTTTACACTTTTTTTGTGTTTGGTTTTGAAGTCGGTTCCCTTTTTTTCAAAAAGTTTTTTTCGTTTTCTTGACAATGAAAACCATAGTGATCGAATCCGTCTCACCCTTCGCCAGTTTTTACTGACATCACGAAGCAGATTGTCGCCACACAACAGTATAATTTTATGGGGACTGGCACCATACATACATACATATTGTATACGCAAATAAGTTTGTGCTCAATGCATATAGAGAACGGTATCTGGAATAGTATGTCAGGTCAAATCGACTGCATTCGCTTATGGCTGGATTTTTTCTTGTTATTTGAATTATGGAGCTGGCAATACGATCAAAGCGAGTTATACTTATATTTTTTTATTATTATTTTATTTAAGATCGCTTTCTAACATCGCAGGTCATTAGCGACCACAGTTAACAATAATTATATTAATTTACGTACAATACATATTGCGAGGGACACAATCAAACGCTAATGTGCTCGAAAATAACCAACACGTAGAATCCAGTACAACCCAGAGAATGCAACCCAACACAATATGTAGCTCAATATCATTAAGCCACACATCCCAGGCTACACTCTCAAAGCTACACCAAACTATACATAAATTAATCATCCCCAGAAACATCAACACCCGACTACATCCCTCAATCTTTTATGCTATCAGGACGGTCACACAAACGTTTTTCATTATCATAAGCTGAACATTCAATATTATGAACGAAACTATTAAAACATATTTAAATTAAAGATGATTTTTAAGGAAAGAAAAATTCAGTTGCAATTGGGATTCGAACCCGCGTCTTCTGGATAAGTGCTCCAGACGCCTTACCAACCAGGCCATTGCAACCCACACCTGCAAGCTGAAATTCTCTATTCCTCGTTTGAATGCTCTGGAGTACTTATCCAGAAGACGCGGGTTCGAATCCCACTTGCAACTGAATTTTTCTTTCCTCAAAATTCATCTTTAAGATTCGCGTCGCATGCGTTAATGCGTTTAAAAATAATTAATATTTTAACTGTCGCAAAGTGGACAGATGATCTGATGAAAATCACAGGATCACGCTGGATGCAAGCCGCTTCCAACCAGTCCTATTGGAAATCTATGGAGGCCTACGTTCAGCAGTGAACTTCCTACGGCTGAGATGATGACGATGATGAAATTTTCAGACTGGTGTTGTACCGTATGTCAGGTGAAGACATTTTTAATTATGGATCACTTATATGCAATCGAGAAATAGGTTTTGTTCTTATTATTTTTAATTTGCTGAAAAGATTAATGAAAGTGACAAGTACCGATAGCTCCCGGGTCGACGGCGCGTTGTGTTCCACGCGCGCCTCAAAGAGCGTCAGCATAATGACGGGGCCCCCTCTCTAGAGGGCCAAAGCCTGCCGGGGTCGCGGGACTTATACCATGACCGTGACCCCGGAACATAAAGGGCTATTGAAGGACACCGTGGATTTTAGTCAGTACAAGTCTGACAGTCCCTCCCGCCCTGCCCGGGGTGGGAGGACTCATTTGATGATTTTACCACGAAAAAAAAAAAAAGTACCGATAGCTAACAATTTGTCAATGCTTATCATTATCTTAGTATTAAATATCAGATTACGAGTGTACAGTATACAGTAACAGGGCGCTTTAAGGGTCGGCTCTGACCGAAACGTGACGCTGCGCGCACATTTAAATATAGCTATTCAAAATCGAACTCTATTTCCTACACGAAAAGATACACCTGTCACAACTCGGCGTGGCGCAGCGCGGCGCCGCGCTGCATTTTAATAGCGGCTCAAATCTAACCTTATCTACGATATGAAAAGATACACATTTGAAGTATCGTTGCGTCACGTCGCTTCGCGTCGCGTCTCGGTGTGAACTGACCGTAATGCGACCAGGCTTTGCGGGACATTTTGGTAGTAAAACATTTCAACCAAGAAAAAATAAACTCGTCCAAAGTTATACTTAATGAATGTGTCAAATAAAGACCAAGAGTTATAGGTCCACACACATGACTTGCGCCAACCGTCCTAAAAATAGAACAAAAAAGAAACAAAACGTTTGTACAAGTAATAAAATAACAACAGCAAACGTTTACTTTACGTTAGCAGCCATCATATTGAATGACCTCATAGGGTACCAAGACGTAGGGAATTACATCAATCCAATTTGAGGAACGGCTCACATTACCAACATTCCGTGATCTAGAAATTAGGACGGGGTGTGGAGTAGAGGCTGTAGCGACAGCGATTAGCGGTTTACATGAAGATTAAACTTGACGCTAGTGAAGTAAGCATAAAAAAATCAAAGGTCAGTTACTTAGCCTGAGTACTACAGGTCCAATGGTCACCCACTGGACAAACGAGACAGCGACTGCTAATTCAGAAGTCATGTCACCTTGGCTTGGCTTTCTCAGTATTCCACTCTTCTGCTAGTTTTCTTATTATGATTTTCTGAATGATGGTCGTATTAAAAAACTCTTCTACTGACTCGTCATTACCTTCAACGTTGAAAACGCTCATCTCTTACAACAGACACGATTCTTCAAAACATTGAGACGTCAGAATAAAAATGAAATGTTACGCAGTAAAATGTAAGATGGCGGCCTATAGTGCGCGAGCGGTGACAATGCGCGCCCTCACATAAAATTGAGACATTCCGGCTCTGCTACTTCTTCATACCGATTGGGATTTTGAAAACAATCTGGAGATACGAGATTTTGTTAGACTTTAGTATCCTCATGAACCCATAAAGGTTTACTGCTAAATAAATAGTCGAACTCAATGACGTATTATATAGACACGTCATGAACGAATATCGCGGCGCTTAAAAACGGCGACAATACTAGAACTACTTATACGCGTGAAGAAAGAGAAAGAAAATTTGACACCGTACGGCGGGAGGGAGACGCAACTACGCGCAATGTGGCCAATTGGCTTCATTTTTTGTTGCCTTTTTAGAGTGCGGACAACGTATCTTTAGTTTATGTATCATTGGTCGAACTAGTGTCTTGGCGCGTGATAAAAGTCATACTAAATAATAAAGTAATACAATTTCAAACACGTAATGTCAGTCATGCACAAAATTATCCTCGTAATGCTGAGCAAATCGTCTTTCACGGATTTGACAACGAATTTTGACATTTTAAACTGCCTTTTTAAGTGATTTCACACGAAATTTAAAATCTACACTTTTAGTCCGTCAATAAAAATAAAGATCCCACGAAGGAAAATCGAAACACTGAATTAAACCCTAGTTCTGAATTCATAAGTTCTGACAACACGTCGTGGTGGATATTGATCCAATCGCATTAGGTCATTTATTTAGCAGGACACTTGTAACGATCCCTTCCTATCCTCTTCTCCTTTCCGCATGCACGCGCGGCATATCGCCGTCCTTTTCTGATGAGCAAGCGCCGCGCCTCGCGCGCCCTCTGAACCGAACTACACGTTCGGGTAAAGACAAAAAGAAAAGAGGACGACCAATCGTAGCTAGTCGTGGCTGGTCGTAGCATCTCTCGCAATTAGAGTGCAAGAAAACTCAAGAAATCAAAAATCCTGGTGTAATTCGCTGTAATTGCTATCAGACTAACATTAACGTGTGTGTGAAATGAAATAACGTGTTACAATAACTTTAATAAGAATAATAGATAAGTGTCGCATCTAAACTGACCCTGCAACGTGGCGTGGTGTCGTCGTCAGGCCACGCAGACCTTGGCGCCAACCCCCTGGTTACCCTCGCTCTGGAGTCCCAGAAACACAGGTACGTGCATGCTCCTTCACTATAAGGCTGCTGTATTTTATCCTGTGTTTAATCCACCTGCAGCAGTCGTTAGTCCTACCGCTATTTGAAGATCGTTACAAGTGTTGTTAGGTATTATATCTAGACATATGTACTTTACGAATAGTTACGCATATACAGTCCACTACCATTCCCCTGAACCATCGTAAGAATCTCCGTATGAACCTATTGTCCATACCCACTTGTGGTGTGTAAACAGAAAGTGAACCAGCTTCTAGCATTTTCCACCATAATTTGGTCCGTCGGAGCCGAAGATTCTCTTAAAATATCGTAATTACACTTAGATATTTGTCTAACTTAGCGTCATACCTACTTACCCTAGGTACCTACTTTTACGGTAATAATAAACCTATACGTAAATCCTGCTGATTACTTGAACAAGTTGTTCGAATTCTTTTGTTATTCGCATACCGCCCGCACGAACTTCTTGTTTATGTATTATTTACCCGCTAAATCAGTATAGGTAGTACTTAAGTTTAGGTTACCTACCGCCGCTATCCCGCTATCGGCCGCACGTTATTTCTATAACATACACGTACCTACATACTTTTAATTTTAAGGTACTTATAACTGTTCCCTCCGCTTATATACCTATTCATAATTCGTATAGCTATTACCTACCTACTTATTTTAGTTTAAAGTTACGAATCAAGTTTTATGTAGGTATTCATTTTGATTTATTCATATACCCGCGCTATTTCGTTTTGTGTGTTCTCCGTTCTCCGCTCGCTCGCTCAGTTCGCGAACCCGACGTTTCCAGCGCCCGCTCGCTGTTGCTACATTGCTAGGCCGGCCGCCGCACCCCCCGCGTCCCCGCTACGATTCCATTTGTAGCATTTTTTTATTGAAACGCAGATTTCGCGTACTGTTTGCTAATCTGTAATGGTCAATGCAGATTAAGTAATAGTTTGTAACTATCGCAGTCTCAACTTGTTTATCTTAATAACTCTTTACGCTCGCAATTGATCTGTGGTGGTCTGGGTTTGTCTTACCCTACCGCGCTACGCTGAAAGATAGTTTATGCGTTTATGTTTAACGTCGTTCTATCAAGGTTTTTGAAGTTTTTATTTCTGTTTCGCACCTAGTTTATTCACAATGAGTAATACGAAAAAGGATAATATTCCTGAGGTGGACGAAACGTATGACCAGGAGAAAGGTCAGCAAGTTATTCTAGAATCCAAACGCGAAATGCTATTTGCGCGCATGCAAGGCATTTATGATATTGCTAAAAAGGTGGAAACCGATTCTACCATGATTAAGGCTTTGCTACACACCGCGTTTAATATAGATCAATTGCATAAAGATTTCGAAACGGTGTTAGATTCATACAACACTATTTCTCTTAAGATAAATCCTAAGCACGCTGTTAGGTATCAAGAGTGGACGAACTTTGATATCATGTATTGCCTTGTCAAGAAGACCATTGAGTCTCATTCATCATCTAAACAACATGAATCACTCCCGCAGATAGAAAAGCCAAGGCCTAGGCTCCCGCAGATGGAGTTATTGTCCTTTAATGGTGACGTCCGTTCTTGGCCGCTATTTTACCAACAGTTCAAAAGCACTGTTCACGAAAATTCATCATTGTCAGATAGTGATAGGGTGTATTATTTGGTTGGTAAACTGTCTGGACCCGCTGCGTCCGTTTGCGCCCGGTTGCCCCCGACTGCGGAGAATTACCCCATTATTTGGGAGGCACTAGTGCAAAAGTACGAGGACTCCAGGCTACTCGCTAGTTCCTACCTTAATCAGTTGTTAAGTTTTAAACCGCTAACCGCTAATAATGCTTCTGGTCTTGAGTCATTTTTAAATAATTTTGACACGTCTGTAGAAGCCTTTAGGCAACTGAAAATTGGCGACTCGACCGATTTCATGCTGCTGCACCTCGCTCTTCAGAGGCTTGATTCCGAGACTGTCAAGTTATTCGAGTTAACTTACCGCAAAGTTAAAATTCCTACCTATTCGGATTTAATTGAATTTGTAAAGGAACAGAGTAAAGTGTTATCAAGATCAGCGGGCCCGTTAATAAACTCACAAGCGCAGCACAAGGCTCGCACTGTTCCAATACCTACCCCTAGTAGGCAAGGTCAAACAAAATCCTTTGTAAACACTGATCAGCAGGTGAGTGGTGCAAGCGGTGATAACAAGTGTTGTTTGTGTCACCGTGAAAAACATGACCATTTGTATCGCTGCTCCGCTTTTATGAAATTAACGCCTTCTGACCGGTATAAATTCATCAAGAATAAACATTTTTGTAACAACTGTTTAAGTGTAAAACATAAAACAATGGATTGTGAATCCAAACGCACTTGTTCCCACTGCTCGGCCAAACACCATTCGCTACTCCATTTTAACCCGCCCGCTAACAATCGCAAAAATGTTGAAACAAAACCCGCATCATCGGGTTCACCCGCTAACGCGTCCGCTACCGCTCATGACTCACACAGTGCTGCGCCCGAGCATTTAAAATCTTCAGAGTTTCACACGCGTGCCCCCGCTAAAGGCCCTACGGCCCATGTGCATAAGGTCGATTCTTCGTTGCCCGCTTCTGAACCTAACAGTGACACATCGGTTTGTACTGTTTCTTATGATCATGATTCGCACACAATAACGACTGCGTTATTGGCAACCGCTAAAATAAAGGTTTTAGATAACTTTCACCGTCCTCATTTTTTGAGATGCCTGATTGACCCCGGCTCTCAAAGTGAGTATATTTCCGCTTCGTGTAGTAAGCGCCTATCGCTTCCTATCTCAACACAAAGCCGTTTTTCTAAGGTTCAAGGTATAGGTGGGGCCTCTCAAAAGATTTTAGGAGTGACCTCACTCATATTCACTTCTCGCTTTGACGACGGACATGAGTACCACATCCAGCCCATGGTTGTGGATAGTATTACCTCGCAGTTACCTGACTCGCGTATTGACGTCAGCTCTCTTGGCCACATACGTAATCTACCCATGGCTGATGATGACTATTCTGAACCCGGTCCAATCGACCTCTTGCTAGGAGTGAACTTATACTGTCAAATACTCTTATTTAACAAAATAACCGCTGATAATAATTTACCCGCTGCCTTGGAAACCACTTTAGGTTACATCGTCATGGGAAACGCACCCGTCATATCGCCGCGCTCTTCTTCATATACCTTATGTGCATTTACCGCTGACCCGCTACACCAACTCGTGGAAAGGTTCTGGTCCACTGAGGAACTACCTTTTCGGTTGTTTTTAAGTCCTGACGATCAACGCTGTGAAGAAATTTATACTTCGACTACCACGCGAAATAAAGATGGCAGTTATGTAGTTCAGCTTCCATTTAAAGAAGACCCGCGAAAGCTAGGTAACTCCTACATAACCGCGAAGAAAAGGTTTTCATGCCTTGAAAGAAAGTTCTTACGATCACCGGACTTACATGAAAAATATAATGAGATAATCAATGACTATCTCGATAAAGGTATTTTGATGCGCGTTTCTCCAGTCGACTGTACTTCGCCAGGTTATTACCTACCGCACCATCCTGTAGTTCGTGAAGACAAGTCCACGACTAAGGTTCGCATCGTTTTAGACGGCAGCGCTTCGACTGATTCCGGCCTATCTCTAAACGATATTTTGTATAAAGGCTGCAACTTGCAAGCTGATATATTTAACATTTTATTAAGTGTTCGCATACATCGAATCGCCTTTTTCGCTGATGTTAGGCAGATGTATTTATGTATTTATACTCATCCCGCTCACCGATGTTATCAACGGATCTTATATCGGTTCTCTCCGCACGATACACTGGAAACCTTTCAGTTTGAACGTGTTACCTTTGGTCTCCGATCTTCTCCAATGCTGGCTATGCGTACCTTGCGCCAGTTGGCACAAGATGAAAGACAAAGGTGGCCTATTGCTGCTGACGTCATCGAAAGAGATATCTATATGGACGATTTGGCTTCTTCTGCTTCGTCTGTAGATAAAGCAGTTAAGACGGCCCAGGAGTTGATTCAGATGTTCAAGGCTGGTGGGTTCGATTTAGTAAAGTGGACTAGTAACTCGTCTGAGTTGCTGAGCCACATACCCGTATCACATCGACAGTCTGAATCAATTTCGTTCGATGACGATGACACGTTCAAGATCTTGGGGCTACGCTGGCTCCCAGCATCAGATAATTTCACATTTTTGACTTCGGTCCCACCATCCGCTGTTACAAAGCGTGCCATTTTATCAATGACCGCTCGTCTGTACGATGTCTTAGGACTAGTCGGACCCGTGATCCTTTACGCAAAACTGATAATCAGGGAACTGTGGCTTCTACACATTAACTGGGATGACAAGCTTCCTAGTGATATCACTAGTTTATGGCAAAGATACTTATCGGAGCTACCGCTTATCTCGCACCTCAAGTTTCCCCGCCATGTGGGAATTGAGGAAAATGATTCTAAAATCTCGCTTATCGGGTTTTCGGACGCAAGCGAAAAAGCCAACGGGTGTGTAATTTACTTACATGTATCTAATGGTGATCAGCCACCTTTGATCTCGCTTCTGTGTTCCAAGTCCCGCGTCGCATCAGCCAAACCGACAATTACGTTGGCCCGGCTTGAGTTGAATGGCTTAGTGCTTCTCGCTAAGTTGTTACGCACTGTTTATGATTCACTATCCGCGCGTTGTCACATTGATAACTTATTTATATTTTCTGATTCGACAGTCGCCCTATGTTGGATAACTTCCTCCCCGCATAAGTTTCATACTTACGTCGCTAATCGTATTTCAGACTTTCAGTCTACCTCGCCATCGCAAAACGTATATCATGTCGCAGGAGTGGAAAACCCTGCAGATTTTGTTTCTCGCGGCTTATTACCTTCGCAGATATTAAATAATGATTTATGGTTCCGTGGGCCTCCTTGGATGTCATCGCCGCTGACAGAGTGGCCAGTTGAAGCTTTCTCTTCCGCTAAAAATCAACTGCCTGAAGAGAAAAACATCTCTCTTGTTACTGTCGCTAAAGAGGAAAACGTCCTCATATCTTTAGGCTCCAAGTTTTCTTCGTGGCATAAGTTTGTCCGTTCCACAGTTTTCGTGCTTCGCTTTTTAAAGTTGCTTCCTCGCAATGAAGTCATCACTGCCGAGGATCTAACTACAGCTGAGAATAAAATTATTCAAGCTGTTCAGCACAGCTGTTTCGCTAATGATATACAAAATATTAAAAACAACAAGTCTTGTTCTACCGCTTTACGGAAGTTATCTCCATTCATTTCTAACGAAATTATACGAGTCGGAGGGCGACTCTCATATTCCAGTTTGGATTATAGTCAGAAGCATCCCGCTCTTCTGCCTAAGAATGGGCACATCGCTGACCTTATTGTCGATTGGTACCACCGCGAAAATAGCCACGCTGGTCCACAGTTACTCATGTCAATATTGCGTCAGAAATACTGGTTTTTGTCCGCTAGGCGCTTAGTGCGCAACCGTATTCATAAGTGCGTTCGTTGCTTTAGGCTGAATCCTAAGCCTACCTTTCCCTCTATGTCAGATCTGCCCAGTTGTCGCGTAGAACCTTGTAAAGCTTTTACACATACGGGTGTCGATTACGCTGGTCCGCTATATATCACGACGTCTAGGAAACGAGGTGTACGTAGTCAAAAGGCTTATCTCTGTGTCTTTGTTTGCCTTGTCACCAAAGCCGTGCACGTAGAACTAGCGTCTGATCTCAGTTCCGCTACCTTCATGAACGCGTTCAAGCGCTTCTTATCTAGGCGCGGCCCGTGCAACTTTCTGTACAGCGACAATGGTACGAATTTTATTTCATCGCAATCCTTCTTAAAGGAGTTATTTGATTTTTTAAAATCTGATAAATATTATGAAGTTTTCAGTAACGAACTTGCTAAGCAAAGGATCATATGGAAGAGATCGCCGCCCTTAGGAAGCCATTTTGGTGGAATTTGGGAAGCAAACATTAATAGTATAAAGTCTCTTCTTTTCCGCGTGATAGGAAAACAGATCCTCACTTACGAGGAGATGCTTACGGTGCTTAATCAAGTCGAAGCTGTACTGAACAGCCGACCTCTGTACGTTCTGAGTTCCGACCCTTCGGAACCTACTGCCTTAACCCCGGCGCATTTCCTATCAACTAAGCCTCTCACCTTTTTACCCGCGGTTGACGTAAGTGCAGAACGGGCAAACCTTTTGTCACGGCATTCTTTAATGGACTCGCTAGTCCAAACGTTCTGGAAACGATTTAAGAATGAATACCTCCATAACTTGCAAATGCGTGAAAAGTGGAACACCGCTAGTAACCCACTCACGGTAGGCACAATAGTTCTTCTCAATAATGAGAACTCACCTCCCTTGTCGTGGAAAATCGGGAAAATTTCTGAGATTTTCCCTGGCAAGGACGGAATAGTCCGCTGTGCGCGTGTTGAAAGCGGCGGTAGCTCCTACGTCAGACCAGCGACCAAGTTGTCGCCTCTCCCAATACAGTAGGGTGACCATGCCTCTACATTATTTTCTATTTTTTAATTATAAATTTATTATCTCCGCTAATTTCTTTTTGTTTATTTTTTTTTCTCTCCGCTTTTTTATTATTGTTTCGAAGGGAAACCTTCAAAGGGGGGAAGATGGTGGATATTGATCCAATCGCATTAGGTCATTTATTTAGCAGGACACTTGTAACGATCCCTTCCTATCCTCTTCTCCTTTCCGCATGCACGCGCGGCATATCGCCGTCCTTTTCTGATGAGCAAGCGCCGCGCCTCGCGCGCCCTCTGAACCGAACTACACGTTCGGGTAAAGACAAAAAGAAAAGAGGACGACCAATCGTAGCTAGTCGTGGCTGGTCGTAGCATCTCTCGCAATTAGAGTGCAAGAAAACTCAAGAAATCAAAAATCCTGGTGTAATTCGCTGTAATTGCTATCAGACTAACATTAACGTGTGTGTGAAATGAAATAACGTGTTACAATAACTTTAATAAGAATAATAGATAAGTGTCGCATCTAAACTGACCCTGCAACGTGGCGTGGTGTCGTCGTCAGGCCACGCAGACCTTGGCGCCAACCCCCTGGTTACCCTCGCTCTGGAGTCCCAGAAACACAGGTACGTGCATGCTCCTTCACTATAAGGCTGCTGTATTTTATCCTGTGTTTAATCCACCTGCAGCAGTCGTTAGTCCTACCGCTATTTGAAGATCGTTACAAGTGTTGTTAGGTATTATATCTAGACATATGTACTTTACGAATAGTTACGCATATACAGTCCACTACCATTCCCCTGAACCATCGTAAGAATCTCCGTATGAACCTATTGTCCATACCCACTTGTGGTGTGTAAACAGAAAGTGAACCAGCTTCTAGCATTTTCCACCACGTCGGGACAACTGTCCAACCATGTTCTCATTAATTTTTATCTCGTATCACTAACTAAACTTATGTCCGTAGTAATAAAGAATAAGAAACGGCCGAAACGTCAGCCGGAGCTACGGGTTTCGTGCTTAGATAGTTTTATCCCTGCTCGTGTGTGCGGTCGGGCTGCAAAGTAAGTCCAATGTTGCATTAGCTTGTAGGAAATTAGTAAATACAACCCGTTTTTCAAAAGACCGAAGAAGTATTGTTGCCTGAGGCTTATAACAATTTGTCTTTGACTTTAACCCATGGCTGCAACTGATTTCCATTTTGCAGACAATATTATCATTATTAAAGTTGACAGTAGAAATACATCGTCCACAGAATAAGCGGTTTCGGTAAACCCGAAAGATTTTCAAGTGATGACCGCAAACCGGATGGCGCAACGTGGTTGGGCTCCCCACAAAGCGGACCAACTCAAAGAATGGAATGACAAATGCCGGGGATAAATATATAGAATCTATTTTTATGCGTTGTTTAATGGGCCTTTGAGTAGTAGTTACAATATCAAAGATATTCATCGAAATCCAAAATCACACTATTACACGAGTACCCGCATATTACAATATACCACAAATTTATTGACATTTATGCTTGTAAACATAATTATAAGTATTCAAGGTTTAACAGGTCCTTGTTACCTAAGTCGGTCCGTGGATGGGTCAACATCTGGCGCCTTCGCACATGTTTACGTGTACGCTACGGCGTTTATTGTATGGAAAACCGCCTCTAGTATTACTCGCCGCCCATATATATATATGGGCGGCGAGTAAAGGGCAACTCGGTGCCCGACCATGGACCATGCCCGGGTCGACGGCGCGTTGTGTTCCACGCGCGCCCAAAATAGCGTCAGCATAATGACGGGGCCCCCTCTAGAGGGCCAAAGCCATGCATGCGCATGATACCTTTCATGAATGAGCATAAAATTATGCATGAGGGCGGGAGGATGTGACTGCATACTGCATCCAATCCTGGATTTTTGTCGCGGAATTAAAACTAGATATTTTTCATAACATTTATTGTCATGGATTTCCGCAAAGTAATGCCTGATTCTACAGGGTGATTTGTTGTTCGATGCGGTCCTTGAAATGGGTGATACTAGACCTTATTTGCAACAATTTTAACCCCGACAACATGGGGTCTAAACTGACTGGTTTTGGAGATATCGAACTTCAAAGGTTTTTCGAAAAATTTCTACCTCTCCATCATTAAGTGCTTATTGTTAGAAAGTAACGATGGTCACCACTTAGAATGTATACTTTTCTGATAGAATATGAACGACTGAATCTAGTGAATACAAGTTTGTTATAAAACTAATCATATCTTGGGAAATTAAGTGTCATAAAGTTTCTGTTTCGAAGTTTTCTGAAAACTTCCCTTGTCTTTCAAAGCATATTTAAAAAAATAAATGTATGACACTTGGTTTACAAATTACAGAAAAAACTTGCTTGTCTCATTACCTTTCTAAAATGGTGCCACATACCCACTTTTAGTTAGTGTCTGACCAGAAAATTAGGATTGTTACTGACAAGTTAGTAAATCAACGAAAATCGGTTGCAATGTTTTTTCGACCCAACATTTTTTTTCTGTGGTTTTTGTCCAAACTGCTATCTGATATTAGCTTTTTGAGTCAATGCGCTTAATTCTGGCCGTAATCACATAATCATATCAGGCAAAGTCGGTTTTTATTTGGGTTATTTTACCTATGGACCAGATAGTCAAACCATCAATTCTCTTCCATTTAAAACAGCTACTTGAAACATAAGTACAATGACGGAATGTTTGTAAACTCTGGTTTCATAAAAAAAAAACTAAACTGGCGTGCATAAAAGTTAGGTCACCCTACTGGTAGGACAGGTAAAAATACTCCAGATAAAGCGCGATTTTGCCTGATCTCATCGACCAGGATCCATTTTTCTTGCACGTGTGCATATGTATGTGGGCGGGAGGGTGGGACCTTTGCTTCATGTGCATATGCATGAGGGCGGGAGGGTGGGACTGCATCCTGCATGAAGCCTGGATTTTTGTAGCGGAATTAAAACTAGATATTTTTCATAACATTTAATTTATTTTTTTAAATATGCTTTGAAAGACAAGGGAAGTTTTCAGAAAACTTCAAAACAGAAACTTTATGACATTTAATTTCCCAAGATATGATTAGTTTTATAACAAACTTGTATTCACTAGATTCAGTCGTTCATATTCTATCAGAAAAGTATAAATTCTAAGTGGTGACCATCGTTACTTTCTAACAATAAGCACTTAATGATGGAGAGGTAGAAATTTTTCGAAAAACCTTTAAAGTTCGATATCTCCAAAACCAGTCAGTTTAGACCCCATGTTGTCGGGGTTAAAATTGTTGCAAATAAGGTCTAGTATCACCCATTTCAAGGACCGCATCGAATAACAAATCACCCTGTATAATTAAGTAGAGACAAGCCAAGATAATAAGCATTTTAATAAGAATTTCTTGTAATATTCTTGAGATTAAGATTAAATTAGAAAAGTGTTACGCAGGTTGTATAATAATTTAATATTAAAGTTTTGTACACGAACGTAGACGGTTAAAGAGCCTCTTTTACGTGAAATTTGTCTCATAAACGAGGCGCTTATTACTTGAGTATTGAGGGTCTGCCTAAAACTTCTTTGTTCTTGTTTTGTCAAGATTCTCTTTGTGCTAAGTCCTTCTCGTGAATTTAGGCTGAACTTAGGATTAATGTTGCTAAGTACTACCTAAACGATGCTGTTAATGCGATGTGTATCTATTATTATTTGTATTGTTCAGCAGATTACACCCCCACAGTTGTATGGTTAGCCTTTAATATTTTATCTTTATCATCATCATCATCAGCCTATAAATGTTCTCACTGCTGGGACACAGGCCTCCTCTCTGTGAGAGGGAGTGGGCCTAAATCTACCACGCGGGCCCAGTGCGGATTGGTAGATGTCACATGTCTTCGAATTTTTGGTTCTAGGACATGCCGGCTTCCTCACGATGTTTTCCTTCACCGTTTTGAGAGATTTTATTTTAGGTAAGAAGAACTATTTCGTTTTTCATTTAATTCAGCCTTCGGGAATACAACGCTGACTCGACTCAAGTCAAGCTCGACACATTTCAACTCCACTCCATTATCTTACTTATTACACGCGCGGTTCAATACAAAAGTGCACCCGCGTGTCCCCATGACGGAGCACTTTTTTACTCCCGCTTAGCGCAATTTTAGCCCCTTAGACACAAAGAAAGTAACAGTTTGAGAGAAACGCATGTCGCTGTTAATTGCTCAGCTCAAAAAGACTTTGTCGCCACGACAACAGTTCAAAATGCCCATCAAATCTTATGCTAACATAGCTAAAACACAATTGACCAATCTCCGAATCAGTCAAAAGATTCCGTACTCAATCTCTCCAATCGTGGGCGTTTCTGTCTATTATGGACATCAATGTGTCTAATGGTACAAATTTCGAAGATATAGAGTTCGTCTTAAGCTGAGTCAGCCATAAAAAATGTTAGAATATCATTGTAATATCATAAGCACTATCTACCAGACAACTTTTTGCATAACCATTTTTTCACTTAAAACCTTCTAAATGAAACAACCACCAATTTTACTTATCCCATTTTACCAAAAAAAAAAGAGAGCACGATAAAAAGGAAAATCTTGGACACAGCTCAGCAGTAATAAAAAAGAATTGAGACATCGCCTTAATTCCTCAGCGTTAACAATCCCTTGTAGAATGAAAGAATAGAAATTGATACTGTAAATTTTATCATTCCCTTTGTTTTAAAGGAAAAAGGCCAAGTTAGTGAGATTAAGTTCGAGATGATATTAGCTTTTTGGATAGGAAATTGGAATTGGCCCTTTGTAAGGACTTTAAAGCGTAAAGATGAATGTTTATAAGGAAAGAAATAATGAAATGGAGAGTTCTACTTGGAAGATATTTCGTTAAATTGCTACTTGAACTGGTATTTATGTAAGATAAGTTTGATTTCACGGGAATAAGAATTTAATTTATTATTTTAAACGATTCCTCGTGTAAGAATTTAATGCGAAATGTTATTATGGCATAGGAAATAAAAGTACATAACATAAACTCACGCCATTTCCCATGGGATAGGCAGAAACAAGAGAACACCGTTACCTGCTGGATCCTTACATACTTCTTTCGCCTCATTCACAATCTCCTGCACGCCGATTACAAGTACCCGACCTTTCTAAAGCACTTCATCAATAAGGACAGTGTAGATTTTTAATATTGCTCTTACAGTTTCATATACAATATAGTTTTCTTCAACAAAAAGTGTCCAAGCCAAAGCTCAATTTGTAAGCTTAGAACAAAATCGTTCAGTCCCCGGCTAGGTAGGTACAGTGAGCTACAAAAGCGTTGTATTTTTGTGAGGTCTGAATCGTTTTAGTTCATTCGTTCAGTGTCGTGTCTAATGGATTGTGAGTGGAGGCGCTCGCGTGTGCGGATCTGTCTGTATTTCTGGTTTTGGTACAAAGGAAAGGAGTAAAGCGTTTTATATTAAGTTTTCAGTAGGAACCATTTTTATCATCATCACCTGCATAACCTTTTTAGGGTTCCGTAGCCAAATGGCAAAAACGGAACCCTTATAGTTTCGTCATGTCTGTCTGTGTCTGTCTGTCTGTCCGTCCGTATGTCACAGCCACTTTTTGTCGAAAGTATAGGAGCTATCCTGTTGAAACTTGGTGGGTAGATGTATTATGTGAACCGCATTAGGATTTTCACACAAAAATAAAACCATAACAAATTTTGGGGGTGCCCCCCATACTTAGAATTGAAACTCAATTTTTTTTTTTCAACAAACTTATACGTGTGGGGTATCTATGGATAGGTCTTTAAAAATAATATTGAGGTTACTAGTATCATTTTTTTCTAAACTGAATAGTTTCCACGAGAGACACTTCCAAAGTGGTAAAATGTGTGTCCCTGTAACTTCTAAAACAAGAGAATGATAAAACTAAAAAAAATGGATCTCAATAAAAACTTCCAACGAAAATTGGTTTGGATGAGATACAGTTAGCAGTTTTTGAGATATAGTACATTTTCAAAAACCGCAAATATAACTTTGCCATTCATACAAACACTATGAAAAACAAAGTTATTTTTATTGTTTGTGTATATTAATTACTAATCTCAATATAATTATATCCCTAATCTATGCTTGCTACTACGGAACCCTTCATGGGCGAGTACAACTCGCACTTGGCCGGTTTTTTTTAGTATTAAAAAGGTGTTATGTACTTATTGTGTAGTGGGCAATATGACAGCTTGGTTGCAGTTAGGTTACGGCACGGTCATTGCTGTGGCTAAGCGAGTATGTAATAAGCGCTGTACTTATGGGAGTTTATATGTTTGTAAACGCACCCACGACCCAGGAGAAATCCTAGTGTAGGGCAAATATAAAAAAATCAGTTTTCATAATTATCATCATCACCTGTGTAAACTTTTGTAGTATTTTAAAGGTGGTAAGTATTTCTTTTGTAGTGGGCAATAAGAGGGCTAGGTTGAAATGGAATTGGACGTGCCATGTGTATAGAATGCATGGAGATCGATGGGTCAGAGTCGTCACACAGTGGGTGCCGAGCTTCACTGCCGAGAGAGGCCTAGAAAACGCTGGAGTGACGACTTAGACACGCTTATGAGAGACTAGATGGTCTAACCCTCTAACCTTCTTATCTTCCCTTTGCGAATGTACGCAAAGGGAAGCAAAGAAGGTTATGGGAGAGACTTTTGCCCAGCAGTGGGACAGTTTAGGTTAAAAATAAAACATATTCTGTTTTAAACATATTCTACTTATTATTGCTTTTAAACATATTCTGCTTATTCGCATTCTATTCTAACAAAATAAAGTTTAAAACCGTCGGTTTTTTCATTACGGTAGTATAGTAACTGACCTGTACCCTGAGCACGAGTTTTCACTCTTTTACTTTACAGCGTTTTTCCAGTATTTACAGCGTTTCTTGTATGAAAAAATGGAACAGCGCCTCTGGTGTGCGAAGTAGGAACTAATTTTTTCCTTGAAAATTGTCAATTTGAAGTTGTCAAAGTTCCAGTTTACTTTACGTCTCAAATACTGAAAACTTGTGCTCAGGGTACAGGTTCAATATCTGTGTTTTCCTAATTTTATAGCCATTTACATACCTTCGTGGATGTACTTTAGTACCTGATAACCTAGAATCGGGGATGAAACTAATTGTGGCCCGCAACTTTGCACTTCTTTATAGCCTACTAGCAAACCCGGCGAACTCCGTTTCACCACCAGATGACTTCGTTTTATGTAACATTTCGTTTGGTGATTAAAAGAAGACAAATTTTTTTTCCTGAATTTTCTTTGCTATAAACCTCACGGAGCCCGAGACCTTTCCAACGAATGCAAAACCGTGGAAATCGGTTCGTGCGTTCTGGAGTTATAGCGTCAGGAAGGAAAACCCGACTTATTTTTATATAGTAGATAACCGTCTCTAGAGTCCCAAAATTAATCAAAATAGGTTCAGCAATTTTGACGTTAAATCGTAGCGTACGTAAATACAAACAAACGTACATTTTACACTTTTACATATTTGGTATCGTAACGTAGTATATTGGTAGGGTAACTGCGAATACATTTAAAAAAAAAAAAGTCCGTCAATTTTCAAACTACTCGTATCACTAACGTTCCAACAAGTATTTAATTACTTAGTACTTATACTATTACCCGCTTCATCTCATCCCTTATATCCCACTACTAAGTTTGCAATGCCCTACTAAACACTTGCCAACTTTTGAAAGCACTCAGCGCGATCCTTATCGTAAACGCCACAAATACTATACTCGCTTAACCCACTAACAAATGCAATTTGTAATCGCTGCATTATCTAGTTCTTAAATACGATGAAAATGCCTTGTTGGGCGCAAAATTCCTCTGGGAAAACTAACAAGCTGAGTCGGCATTTTATATAAATAAGGCTGCGAATATGCTTACTGAAGGAGAAAAATGTTGGTGTGATTTTTTTTTTCGTTTTGTGAGCACTGCGGCTAAGGATAATTCATACTCAGATACGTTTCCATATGCTTAGTAGATTTCAATACGAGTAAAGTTTTTTTTTTGAATATGATATTACACGTCTATTCCCAATTGTCGCCACTGGTGACGATCGGGGAAAAAATCCTTATTGACAAATAACAAAACAAAGATTGCCCCACTGGCGTTATTGAGGCAATCAAAAGGCTGACAAGAGTACTAGGCTGGCATGAGTTCAAGGTAGTCTATGGTATGGCCTACTACTACATAATTAATACATTAAATTATAATAATTGATATACCATCTTTGTATAAGATAGATCTGTATACTGTATAGACAATGGGCGCTTTTACAGTAGACGATAACGATATCGACACGATATCGGTGGGGTTGATAGTTTCATTACAAACATTACATTAATAAGGAAAAAAGAGCGAGACGTGACGATATTATTATGCCAGTGTCGTGTCCTTACCGCTGGAAAGTAGAAAGTGTTGTGTGAGTGAAACAAGGTGAGACAGTAAACCAACATTTTTATTGCAGTCAGGGAACAGTTCTGTTGTGCATTTCTTTGTATGTCTCCTACTGCAATAAAATTTTGATTTTCTATTTAGTCTTGTTATTCTTTTATTTTTTCAGTCAAATCTGACAGTCTCCCCCACTCCACCAAGAAAGAGAAGAGTTATTTGATGATTGTCTACAATAAAAAATGAATCACATTAGGGTCAGTTCAGACCGAGACGCGAAGCGACGCGACGATGCGTGAAGAGGCCTGTCATTTCACGCTGCGCCGCGCTACGCCTCGCGGCGCCTCGAGGCGCATCCAGACTCCGCGCGGTGTAGCAGAACGTGTCTAGATTTTCCACGTGCTGCCGCCCCGCCCCGCATTTTCTCGTTTTAGCACAAATAAGGGTCAGTTCAGGACCCTTATTTGTACTAAAACGAGAAAATGTTCAAAAATATGCAATAAACATCTTAAATAAACATACCTACACAGGTGAGTATATTTTATTTTGTTCCCTTTTTTTCACAAAAAACACACCCCATTTCGGTTGAAATTAAAGTTTATTATCATTAGCATAACCTGAAAATACAGCCAAAATTACCCATAAAATATCCTTTTCATTTTTTATAACCTTTCTTTTTCGCGCCTGCAAATATAAACATGAAACCAAGTAATGTGTTTGTTTTAAAAGAAATTCTGGGTTTCTCTTGATCCCAACTTTTTGTGAGTTCTTGTCAAGATAAATACCTAAAGATTTTTTTCGTGGAATTTATCTTATTATTCTGGCAAAGAAAATAAACAGAAGATAGTTAAATAAACTAGATAAAAATACTATTTTGTAAAACCTGTGTACCGTACCCAGGTACTGTAACAGTAACCTATAACGATTTCGATCTTAGGTGTTGATTTGAATTTGACTTCTTTTTTTGTAAAAAAAAGATCCCTGAGTTCTCAGGAAACTACTGTCAGTGGATTTCCTTCAAAGACCTGTTCCTGGAAGCTATAAACAATGTCCAGAAAATGCAGCACCTAAAGACCAAACTGCGAGGTGAAGCTGAACGCTTAGTGCAGCATCTGACCATTAGTACTGAAAACTATAACTCATGTTGGGATAAACTAAATCAGAGCTACGATAATCGTCGCCTGCAGTTTACTTCATTTATAAACAACATGCAAAATCTGCCGATCATACAAAATGCAGATTGATACAACTTGAAGAAGATGCATGACGTCTCTTCTTATGTCAGTGTACAAACAACCAAGCAGCTATTTCGACTCAGTGAGCAACTGGCCCATTATCTCAGTTGGTTAGAGCGTCGTGCTAATAACGCGAAGGTCGCGGGTTCGATCCCCTCATGGGCCAAAAATTTCTTTTTGTATTTTCCAACTTGTACATTTTTTTATGTATAGCTTGAAGGGGGAGGTATTTGGAGGAATGTGGTGGCGAGCAAAAACAAGAGCAAAAGCTAGTAAGACAATGAAAGTTTTACATTTGTTTTGTTTTAGGCGTGGTAATTAGGGCATGTAAAACCGGGTCCGGTTCCAGAATTTTCAGAACCGGTTCTGGAGGCGTTAGGAACCGGGTTACCCGGTTCTACCCGGTTCCAAGTGAACTTAATGTTTTCTTTTTCTTTTTGATTAGGATTCGTCTGCTAATTGTGAATAGGGCTTGGGGACAATCCAAACACTGATTCATTAGTTATTTTATATATTTTAACAGTTTTTGTTTTATTTAAAAAAAAAACTAGTTCAAATTTTTTTAAGTTCCAATTTTCTCTCTACTTTGACCCAGATACGAGTAGCATTAATTTTTAAGAACTGCATATATGGTGACAATAAAGACAACTTACAAAATTTTTTTTAAAGCTCATTCTATGGCTGTTGAATCGAAACCAATCGTAACTTTTTAACGTTGATAACGTTAATACTTTCACTTTTTATTATAAAACCAATACATATTTCAAAAGTAACTTCAGCAATTCCAAATAAAAATTTACGATGTGCCATACGCTTCATTATTTGGTAGCTAAGTTGAAACTATCGCTATATGTATATTCCAAAAAGATCGCAAGCAATGACAAATGAAAGCTGTGTAATATGCCTTACACTTCATTCATTGGAAGTTTTATTTTTATGTGGTAAAATCATCAAATGAGGACGAGAGGGACTGTCAGACTCGTACTGACTAAAATCCAAGGCATCCTTCAATAGCCTTTTACGTTCCGGAGTCACGGTTACCCCAGCAGGCTTTGTCCTTCTAAGAGGAGCCCCGTCAGATTACTGACAGGTCTTTGAGGCGTGCGTAGAACTCGGCACGCCGTCTACTCGGGCATGCTCCATCATCGGACGCCAAATCACCCAGTACTGGTCGTCCGCATGCCTGCGCCTACGGTGGCCGGAAATCGTCTCGTGTCCATTGTCGTGGAGGTCTCCCACAGCGGCTGGATCGTGAAGTCCGGGCTGTCCTGCCTGTCCCTCACCAAGGCGCTTACTTCCTCCTTCGCTAGCATGACTGCTTCACAGAAGGAGCCGACCCCTTCCCATCCCGTCTCACCCCGCAGTATGGCTTCGAACAATGCCGGGCGCGGGAGGTCACCGCCGCTTATGGCCTCCGTGAGGACACAGCGGTGCTCAGCCCAAGTGGAGCACACTTGCAACGTATGCTCCACCGTGTCCTTCGGTGATCCTGCAATTTTGACACCCAGGCGTTTTTTTCCGCCCGATCAGGCACAGGAATCTCCCGAAACAAACATAGGATCTGCGTCAGGTGGAAGGTGAGGACGACGTGGCGCCTCTCCAGCCACTCCTAAAAGAGAGGTCATACCACCGCGATTGCGGCGTTCCCGTTCTTTGGCAGCTATGTCGAAAACAAAAGTAAAAGTTATGTTTTGGCACATTTTAACTAAAATATTATTATATTCACCATTTTCTTATAGTACTAACACTCCAAAGTACTGTAAGCGTGTGCTACGCCTAATGAAAGCTTACAATGGGGCCTTCCCTTCATCCCATGGCAGCATTCATAGCAATTCGATGCAGCGAATGCAAAATTATTACATAGTTATCGGAACCGGGCCGACCCGGTTCCATCGCTCTCAGAACCGGTTCCACAGACTTACTCCAATACCCGGGTATACCCGGGTTTTTCGGAACCGGGTAGAACCGGGTGCATGCCCTAGTGGTAATATCATCAAAAATGAGTCCTCCGACCCAGGTCAGAATAGGAGGGACTTTCAGACTTGTACTGACTAAAATCCACGGGGTCTTTCAATAGCTCTTTACGTTCCAGGGTCACGGTATTCGTTAGTACCGTGACATTGAACGATGCTACGGTAAAATGGTCTGTAAATTGAACTGCAGTGTATTAATCGATGTCACGGTAGCTGTACTATGTATGGGGACCCCCTAGGAAGACCAAAAACTGCCGGGGTCGCTTGACTGTTTCTTCAGTTAACCGTGACCCTGGAACGTAAAAGGCTATTGAAGAAACATCATGGATTTAAGTCAGTACGAGTCTGACAGCCCAAAAGACTTATTACCTATGTATTCTGTATACTAGCAAGCGCAGCGTAGGACGTCCACCAACGAGGTGGACAGACGACCTTATAAAGGTCGTCGGAAGACGCTGGATGCAGGTCGCTTCCAACAGGTATATGTGGAGATCTAAAGGGGAGGCCTATGTTCAGCAGTGGACGTCCTATTGCTGAGATGATGATGATGATGATGATGATTCTGTATTGTACACCTCATGCATTTTTTCCACTCAAGTCTTAACCGTATTAGTATTGGGAATAGTACTATTTTTCCAAGAAAAAACAATCGTTTTTCTTCGTTATCTTCTCACTGTATTGCCAATCTAGTTGTCTGGTCATAAATATTGGACTCATATGTTTGCTTACGTCTAGTAAATATGCTACGAGGGAAATATATCTTGAAAAACTTGAACTTTATGGAGATAAAAGTTTTTTTTTTGTTAATAATATTGGAGTGAAGGTTAATGAAATACGTATGTTAGTTATTCGATGTCAAAATCTTGCCAAGAAAATGAAAAGAAAGACAAACTAGAAATTTTTTTGATAAATTCCGACAGATCACGTAAAAATTGGGATTCAAGGACCCAACGAAAATATTATATCTACTGGCATTACCTCTCTAATAGCGGCCATACACCATACTGCCTATCGTACAATCGGCATGACGATCGATTTGATCAAACTTCAAATCGGCAGCAGTGATGCCAACTTAGCAACTTTATAGCTAGATCTAGCTATTATTCGGTGACAGACAGCTACAATTTTATAAAACTTGTGGCTTAACTTTTTAGCTACTTTTTTACCGACTTGTTTTATCCCACTAGTGGGAATCAGTTGGTAATACAAGTGAAAGTGAGTTCAATCGATTTTCGACTTTATTGACATTTATGCAAACACCGGATTTTAATGAAGGAGCAATGTTAGCTAACGAGAATGTGAGAAAATACAAACTAAATTTTGAATGTCAATAAGGTCGAAAATCGCTTGAACCTGTTTTTTAACTTGCTTAACGATAGCAAGTTAAAAAAAGGTTCAGGCGATTTTCGACCCTCCATTCCATTCCACTCCACTCCACTCCACTCCACTCCATCGCAGTCTGTAAAAAGTGTCGTTACAATTTTTTCCGCCTAGCCCCCTTTCGCAACGCGCCATAAGGAACTTCGTTCCAAAAAAATATACGTTTCGAATTGAGAACCTCCTCCTTTTTTTACGTCGGTTAAAAAGTAGCTACCGAATATTAGCTAGATCTAGCTATAAAGTTGCTAAGTTGGTATCACTGCTGCCGATTTGAAGTTTGATCATTCCGATTTGATCAAATCGATTTGATCAAATCGATTTGATCAAATTGGCATGATCAAATCGATTTGATCAAATCGGCATGATCAAGCCTATTGTTATGCCAATTTTATGGATTCCACGCCCACACACGGTCAAATCTAACTGATCAAATCGGCAGCGTCATGCCGATTGTACGATAGGCAGTATGGTGTATGGCCGCTATAAGTTATTCAATCTAGACATTGTTTATTCCTAATATCATGCACCTAGATTACCTACTATGTTTGCACAATACTTTGCTCCAAAACGAAAATTATTGACGTGGTTTTAAAAGCTGCCCAGCTTAAATGGGCATCGTTCAAACTTTGGGCACGAAAATCTCAAGATCGGTCTCCTGAAACAGCGACAGACGGGAAACCACGGGTTGGAGAAACTGGACGACTCCCTTCAAAACTAGAAGGAGGTGTCGCACAGCCTCAATAGTTGGGAGAGCTGGAGAAAAGCCCTTACCCAACCTAATTAATATAAAATGTAGATCAGAAGAGGCTAATCAAAAAAATGTAGTGTAGATGTGTGGTTGGCGTGTTGATTATGGTAATGGTTTTATGATTGTATATTTTTACTAATTTTTTTTTTCGATTTTGTTAGTAACTTGCACGGAATCACAATTTTCATAAAAATATAACTCCTATGAAAGGTATAATCTGCTGCAACGAAAACAGCTGAAATCTACCTAAACCAAAAACATAATAGCACCGAGAAAAGCGTGCAAAAGATTACTGTAATCTCGGCCAAAAATACCTTTTTCACCCAGATTTTTATACCTAAATTCGGATTCAACCTCTATTTAGTACCTTCCGCCGCAAAAAAGGGTTGGAACAGAAGTTGAACTACACACAAAGCGAGTGTAAGTCCACTTGTGACTATCATTTATTTGGAATCTTCACTCACACGTAGACAAGACTATGTGTAATATAGTCCTCCTGACCGATTTCAGCCACAGTGGGCAATCTCAACGGAGATTAGCCAACTAGGCGGGACATGTTATAGATATAGTACACAAGTGTGTGCGCAGGCACAGGTGCACTCTGTGTTCTTTTACTCTCATAGTCCGATGGGACGACAATCCGACACGACCGGAGAGAGATCAGGCGCAGGACCAACGGCTTAACGTGCTATTATACCGCCAACTCCAAAACTGAGGAATTATATTTAGAAAAACCCAATAGTACTTTTTGCCCGACCCAGGAATCAAACTCAAGACCCCACGCTCAGCAGTTGCGCTTGCAGCCACGAGGCCAACGGGGCAGTTCAAACTATGTGTACATGGTGTATAACGAGTGTTTTGACACTTGTGCCTGACATTTTTTTTTATATTTCCACGCACACATAGACATGTTTCACAAACAGAAAGTGCAAGAGCACTCGTGTCTGTCACTTGTTTAATATTTCAAGGCACACACACAAGTTTCAAGTTAAGTGAATGCATAAATGCACTCGCGACTGTCATTTGTTTTGAATCCGGATAAATATATGTATGCGTAAAAATATACTACATAAATATTAGGTTAGACAAAGAAATTCGTTTAATGTACCTACACATACTCGTACTCGCACACAAACTCACATGAACACACACACGCACTCACACACACACTACCACCTTGGCGCAAACTTGTAAACTAGATAAAACTGCTGAATAAATTTAGCCAAATAGATATAAATTAAATTAAAACACTACTAACAAACAAAAATGTAATCAAGTTAAGGGAGAGCGGCTTCTCCTGGCACAAGTGTTTTATACTTAAAAGGAGAAGTCAACCTCACTTTTGTTATGAAATAAACATTTTTTCATTTTTTTTTTCATTTTCATTTGAATCTCCACACACATAGTCACACTTTACGGTCAGCGAGTCGTAAACACGCATCTATTATAATATGTGCTATTTCCAATACTTGTATGGACTTAGCCTTCTGTACCTGTCTATTCAGGATTAGTACCTCCCCTACTTAGGCGTCGCCTTATCACCGGTTTCCGGTACAGTGAGCATTTCGTAATTAGCGGTATAATTATTTACCGTTGGAAATATACGGTTTGGTAAAAAAAGTGTATCTTTAGTAGTGCTGGATAAAAATTTGCCTTCGTTGGCTTTGAATGGCAATGTTTTTGCTTTATGAAAGAAACTAAGTGAGGGATTTTAATGTAATGCGAAGTTATTTTATTGAAATGAAATAAGTGTTTCGTCTGAAATGTAAGGCATCTCGTAATACAGCTACATATTTATGTAAAAAAAATACAGTCGAATTGATAACCTCCACCTTTTTTTGAAGTCGGTTAATGATGTTTCTTATAATTCTGTTAGTTTAATTTGGCAGCAGATACAGAGATGTCGCGGCAATATCTTTAGAGGTTACCGCGGCAAGGAACGCAAAGGGCAACAGAGGAAAGAACAGGGTGGTTTTTTGTGACTACGAGTACCTTCCACTCAACCTAAAGCTCCCACTATCGCGACTCATTTGACGTTTATCAACCCCAAAAAAAGAATTAAGTATGTAGTAGATTCGTACTTTGCCTTTTTCGCCTGACCCATACGTGTGGGGTATCATGAATAGGTCTTTAAAAATGATATCGAGGTTGCTATATCATTTTTTTCTAAACTGAACAGTTTGCGCGAGAGACACTTCCAAAGTGGTAAAATGTGTCCCCCCCCCCCTGTAACTTCTAAAATTAGAGAATGATCAAATTAAAAAAATATAAGATGTACATTACCATGTAAACTACCAGCGAAAATTGGTTTGAACGAGATCAAGTAATTAGTTTTTTTTTTAATACGTCATAAGCCGTAAACCGCATTTTACCTTTCAAAGTTACAACCAGCTACAAGAACTTTTATATTATTTTACTACTACGGAAGTCGAAACCCGTTATGGGCGAGTCCGACTCGCACTTGACCGGTTTTTTATGGTGGTAAAATCTTTAAATGAGTCCTCCCGCCTAGAGTGGACCAGAAAGGACTGTTACACTCGTACTGACTAAATTCCACGGTGTTCCTCGTACGTTTCAGGGTCATGGTTACCTATTTAGCCAGCCCCGCGACCCCGGCAAGCTTCCGCTACCGCGGCAGGCTGGCAGGATGCTCCCACATTTATCGACGCGGAATCGGCTTAAGCCGGTCGGCTCGCGTCGTCCGAGCCGAGCCGATGCGAATGGTATTAGTAACACCCTTATTACGTTGACATAAAGGTTTTTTCGACGGGCTTAAGCCAATTCCGCGTCGATAAATGTGTGAGCACCCTTAGATCACTTTTCCTTCGCTAGGAATTTCTCCTGTGTCGTGGGTGCTTTTAAAAACATATAAACTCACATACACAAACACCCAGACCCGGAACACTACTTTTATGTCATGCAAATATGTGTTCCATGCGGGAATAGAACTCCTGTGACGCTACACAGCAGTCAATCGCTCAGTCAATGCACCTACCGTCATCATCATCATCATCATCAGCTGGAAGACGCCCACTGCTGAACATAGGCCTCCCCCTTAGACCACCACGCCGAACGACAATTCGCCACTTGCATCCATCGGTTGTCCGCGACCGTCACGATGTCGTCGGTCCACCTAGTGGGAGGCCTGCCTACGCATAGGCAATAATAGGCATAATATGCGCCTACCGTGCAAATACATAATTGGATAACTTTTTATACCAACCCCAGCCTATCACTACTAAAACACGCAGGTGATACAAACTCATAAAGATAATAGTCAGTATAATGCGAATCGAATCGAATTTTCATTAGTATCGAAAATCGTTCGAACACTCTCTCGCTTCAATCTCGTGCCTTCGATTGCTATTGGTTGGTTCTCATTGGGGCCAAGGTTAGCGCCATTTTGATGAAAGTTTATTTGAGGTGGGAAATTAGAAAATTGGGACTACTTTAGCTAGTTTAATTTTGAATGTTATCTGTCTTGCAGGTTATATGGAAAGTGAAGGGCAAAAAATGTGGATACGCGGTAGATTTTTAGTCAGTACAAGTTTGACCGTCCCTTCCACTCCAAAGATCCTACATTGATTGAGGTCGGAATGGAATTAATAATTTTACTTACTCAGCAATGTACAATGTGTGAAAAACAACAAGTTTTACTTTGGTAGTACTTGTTCCAATAACACAATTTGTTTTGGTCGATTAGTGATTTACACAATCCTCGTTTCTTACTTTTTTAGTTCCAGTCGTATTTTTTCTTAATTAGCTTTTGCCTACAGCAGCTTCAACGCGTAGTTCAATAATGGCTCTAAGGAAACGTACTACAGGGATAAAAATCCTATAATCCAAGTTACCTTTTATCTGAGTCATCCACTCAAACTTTAACCGTCGTACCACAAAAACTTTAACATTCTGTTGAACACTTGTCTAAAAAAATGACAGATTATGTCGTTGAAATAAGGTCCATTTTGGAGTCACACTTTTTTTAGACAAGTGTTCAACAGATGTTTAAGTTTTTTGTAGTAATGCTGAAATAGTTTTCCGTACAGGTAGAAGAGGTCCCAAACAGAACCCACCTGGCATCTATCAGGTTATTAATTAATTTTCCACTCTACGTCTGACCGGCCACAATTGCTTTCAAATTACCGTTTATCATTATCGTTTATGATGAAATTCAAAGCAGTCGTACTCATTTGTGCAATTTGTTCATTTTCAGTGTCCTTGTCATTGTGACACTGCGCTGTTGCTGTTTTTGCTTTGCTAATTAGTGAAATTCTGCTGAATTTGTTTGTTTACTTTAAACAAGAGGATTTTTAACGTGTGAATGTTTATAAACACACCCATGGTACAGGATAAATTCCAAGTGTGGGGCACGTTTAAAAAAAAGCAATTTGTTTCCCTCATGACAAAGAAAGTGATGGCTTTGAATGTTGATGGATGGAAAAGAAGAGGAAGGTCAAAGAAAAGGTGGATGGATTGTGTGAGGAATGTAAATTATGAACGTAAAACGAGTAAATTTTACTTTGACGTCCGCTGAAGAAGAAAACGTGTTGCGCCGACCACGAGTAAAATAGGATAGGCAGAAAGATGTTGATGATGATCCCTTATAGATAATCAAATAATTGAAGATATTGAGGGACACTGCTTTCGAAACAGGAACCTCCCGAAACAAACTTTCGGTGAAGACATGCGTCCAAGCGGTAGGTGAGGATGTCATGGAGTCTCTTCAGTCAGATAGTGGACTCACTCAAATTGCGTTAGGTTTAATTAAATGTTGCCAATGAGACTAGAAAAAACTCCACAGTCAGACGCGTAAAAATCTAATCAATATTACTTATCTCTGAATAAAAAGGTCCAATTTCCTACGGTTTCACCACAATATCCTTCTTAGTCTGTACATCTTGCGATATCTTCCGCTCATTGGAGCTTTACCCTAGAGCTAAGAAGGTTGTGTTTATTGAGGACAGTATTATTATGAAGAAAAAACAGGGACAGAAAAACATAACTATTCTCATCTTCTTCTTAATAGAAAACCGGCTAAGTGCGAGTCGGACTCGCCCATAAAGGGTACCGTAGCAGCAAGTAACATAATATAAAAGTTCTTGTAGTTGGTTGTAAATTTGAAAGGTAATTTGCGGTTTACGATTTATGACATATTAAAAAAACCTATTTAGAAAAAAAATATATTATCAACCTCAATATAATTTTTAAAGACCTATCCACATATACACCACACGTATGGGTTTGGTGAAAAAAAGAATTTTTGAGTGTCAATTCCAAGTATGGGGAGCCACCAAAAGTTTATTTTTTTTTATTTTTGTGTGAAAATCCTAATACGGTTCACATGATATATTTACTTACCAAGTTTCAACAGGATAGCTCAACTTTCGAAAAAAGTGGTTGTGACATACGAACGGACAGACAGACAGACATGACGAATCTAGGTATAAGGGTTCCGTTGACAAATGGCAAAAGCCATTTAGCTACGGAACCCCAAAAAGCAAGTATTAGTTAAAGAAACGGGGTGGTTTTTAGGGTTCCGTACGTCCGAATACAAAAACGGAACCCTTATAGGATCACTCGTGTGTCCGTCTGTCTGTCGCTTACAGTCAATTATCTCCGAATCTACTAAACCGATTGGGTTGAAATTTGGTACACATATCAATTCCTGTGACCCAAGCACAGAGGTGTGACGTGAATGGAAGGTAATTTTTGGGGGGGAAGGGGAAAATGAAAAAAAAAGTTTTGAAAACTGCATCGTGTGACATATCAAATGAAATGTCTTGTTGAGACAATCTAAAATGTATTTTTTTTATAATTTTAAAACAAATAGTTTCCAAGTTATTCAAGAAAATAGACGAAATTTGACCATTCCGGGGTCCCCCCTTATCTCCGAAACCACTGAACCTAAAATTTTGAAAAAAATACAGTAATTAGTTTTCTACTTATAGATTATAGGAAAATCTATAAGAAGTCCATATCTGTATATAGGAGGTAATTTTTGGGGGGGAAGGGGAAAATTAAAAAAAAATAATTGAAAACTGCATCGTGTGACATATCAAATGAAAGGTATTGTTGAGACAAACTTAACTGTATTTTTTTTGTAATTTTAAAATAAATGGTTTCCAAGTTATTCAAAAAAAATAGACGAAGCTTGACCATTCCCCCCCCCTTATCTCCGAAACTACTGAACATAAAATTTTGAAAAAAATACAGGAATTAGTTTTCTACTTATAGATTATAGGATAACCTATAAGAAATCCATATCTGTATAAGGGAGGTAATTTTTGGGGGGGGGAAGGGGAAAATTAAATAAAAAAATTGAAAACTGCATCGTGTGACATATCAAATGAAAGGTATTGTTGAGACAAACTTAATTGTATTTTTTTGTAATTTTAAAATAAATGGTTTCCAAGTTATTCAAAAAAAATAGACGAAGCTTGACCATTCCCCCCCCCTTATCTCCGAAACTACTGAACCTAAAATTTTGAAAAAAATACAGGAGTTAGTTTTCTACTTATAGATTATAGGATAACCTATAAGAAGTCCATATCTGTATATGGGAGGTAATTTTTGGGAGGGAAGGGGAAAATTAAAAAAAATTATTGAAAACTGCATCGTGTGACATATCAAATGAAAGGTCTTGTTGAGACAATCTTAAATATATATTTTTTGTAATTTTAAAATAAATAGTTTCCAAGTTATTCAAGAAAATAGACGAAATTTGACCATTCCCCCCCTTATCTCCGAAACTACTGAACCTAAATTTAAAAAAAAAAATACAGAAATTAGTTTTCTACTTATAGATTATAGGAAAACCTATAAGAAGTCCATGATATTAAAATAATATGGTAAATCACTCTATTGTGCGTACCAATTTGGGTCAGATTTAAAAAAAAACGTGATAGGTAACATCGTACGGAACCCTCTTCACGCGAGTCCAACTCGCACTTGGCCGGTTTTTTAATCAGTCAAGTTTAACAGTCCCTTCTACTTCATCCTGAATGGTGATGAGTCTATTATTGATTGGTGATTTTCCAACAAAAACTAGTGTGTGCGAGGCAATAATAGAGTATGTTGCTGGTATTCAATAATTTTAATGTAGCTTTTCAGTCCAGACGTTTTTCGATTCAGGTTAAACAATATAAAAATATTCTTTGATCACAAATAGTTCATAGTTTCTTAGTTTATTTGATTCAGCTTTACGGTAGGTTTGGTCCCTGGTAAATAAATACATGGCATTTGAAATATGGGTCGTTTCTCATTGATGTATTTAGATTTAAACGATGTGATTACATGTATTTAGAATTCAAAAAATCTTCTTCCTACTTCTCAAAGCTTCTGCCTGTGAACGAAATCGCAGAAGCAGAAAAAGAGAGGTAGAAACTAGTTTGACATAATACCACATCCATCCAACATATTATTAGCTCCCTGGCACTGTCCACTATCCAGACACATTAATCCAATGCTGTTTGCATTGTGCCTTTATTATGCGAACGGCGTCTCCCCGTCTGGTAATACAAGTAAGGTCGTAATAATATGCCGATGAAGATTTATTCTTTCGCGTCTGTTTACTGAAAATATTATGTGGGTTTCGTGAGTAAGGGTTGGGATGGTACAATATGTTCGGAAACAAAGTACGGTTAGTCAGTCAACAAAGTAGGGATTTTTGTAGGATGTAGGCAAAGTAAAAAGGAGTAATGTTTAGCGTTACATCGTAAGTTTTGCTGAAATCTTACTTCTAAATATGTGAAATTTTGTGAGGTTGGATGTGAACAAAATTGTTGGTTACTCTTCCACATGAAACAGTTGAATGAATTTGGATAAAATTTAATCTGGATTAAAACATCAGCCTTACTACAAAAATTTGAACATCTGTTGAACACTTGTCTAAAAAAAGTGTAACTGCAAAACGAACCTTATTTCAATGTCATAATCTTACATTTTTTTAGACAAAGTGTTCAACAGACGTTTAAAAGTTTTTGTGGTACGACGGGGAATGTTTTAATCCCAGTACTACGTTTTTCAGGATAGTTTCCGAGGCAAAACCGCAGAAAAAAAATGTTTCAAAATGAATCTGTTTATTTAATATCCGCGTTTTTAAGAATTTAATCACTTTATTTGCATAAAATAAAACCCTTCCAATCTAAAGAAAGTTATCAACAATACCAATCTACAAAAACACGCAATAAACGCATACTTAGGTACATAATTTATACTTCAATCCAACGTTTCTTATAAATAATCAACCTTGTAACTACAGATGGATGGGACTTACTTATTGCTTTCTATTCAAAATGGCTGCAAATGGAGCTCCCATTCATAAAACCATTTTGGCCCATAAAAGAGAGAGCATAAAACTAAAGGAAGCAAATAGAAACAAGTGCCAAACTATGTATTCAATGGCCGAGTTGCACACCATAGACTTTCTGTGCGACTGCGATGGAGTCTGCGTCTTCAGAAAATTATGCAAAACTTCTAGTTTCAATAATTATGATTATGCCAAAATTGTTGACATCAAAAAAGAGCTAAGAAGATTCCTAAGAGTTACTCCGTATCTCTCAAAGATTAGGATTTCCCCTGATGCTGAGCACCTTTTGACTCACCTGTCAGGTGCTTGTGATCACCAGAATTACTTGTCAATATTTTAACTTTATGACCGATTAACTACATCGTATTTCAAGGTTACAGGCAATGATATTATAAGTATCACAGGGAAAAGTTATTTTTTGACAATTTCAAAAATGTGTTGTTGCTGAAGTGCAGGGCTAAAACCTGCCATGTCGTGGTTGCTATATGTAGCATACTAACAAACAAAATTCTAGCCTTACAGAACTACCGTTTCCCGAAGGGTTCACGAGCTCTTGGTCTACCAGTTTTCATTCAAATAAGTGTCATTAAAATCGGTTCAATCATTTCGTAAAATAAGAATTTAAACGTTTGCAAGATATGCCGTCAGGTCGGTCATAAAACGTAAACCCAACCATTCTGTCTCTCGTCTGCAACCGATACTAAAACTACCAAAAAGAATATGTGTTTACACATAAATTCATCACATTGCAATACACCAAATATTGGGGCCAAGGTTGACGGTGTTTGCCAAGTACTGGTTCCCATTCCAAACTACGAGTATGTAATAATATGAATTCAAAAGTGAGTCTGTTTATTTATTTTTAGTTACGACTTCTCCGACTGTAATGGTGCCGTCATCATGGGACTATCGAAGCAAGATATCGTGGCCCAGGAACAAAGGGCATGTCTTTACATGCCCTTTGTTCCTGGGCCACGATATAATTACACGATATTCTAAATTGTCAGATGTCAGATTCTTACTAACTAAAAATCACCCTGATCCTTTGATCAGGGTGATTTTTAGTTAGTAAGAATCTGACATCTGACAGTCCATCCCGCTCCAGCCAAGGTCGGGCTCATTTATTGATTATTAATGTTTAAGATTATGATTTTTAAATAAATACGAGTAGTTGAATTGTTGGCGCTGGTTAGGGGAAGGCTTACATTCAGCAGTGGACGGCAATTTGCTGATATATGCTGATGACGTTTTCATGCCTAAAAACTGGACAGTGAAATATATGAAGGGGTGCAGAGACGCCACAGGCAAAACCCGGTGTATATTGTGAGTCTGCATCCAATTGTTAGAGGTTATTTTCCCTGTTACCATTAACTTTGTGCGCAAAGAAGTTTTGTAATGACAGGCATGATGTATTCTACTTTTTTTTCTCTTTGACGACTTATTTTTATGTATTGTTTATGTTTTCTTGAGTTGAGGAAAATTCGTAAATGATGGAGTGGAGTTCGTATGTAGGGTAAACAAGAATGGTTACACAAAATATAGTTTGTGAAGTAGGTCATTCTCTCTTTTGTCAGTTGGCTTGAGTAATGTTTTTTTCCAACCGATTACAGAAATAAAGGACGTTCTCAATTTGGTTAATTCTTTATTTATATCTGTCTAAATTCCAACATTCATAAACCTACATCATTTTTGTATTCAATAAACCAACTTTCAAGTTTGGTCCATAGAAATTTTAACAAAAAATGTAGTCTAGATTATTTTAATCTAAATAATAAAGTTATGTAAAATTTACTTTGGTAGGAATTATAAAACGACCAAATTAACAAACTTTTTTATAAACAGACTTCCAAAGAAAAACTCACAGAAATAACTTTACTTTCAGAAGTCGAGGGCAAAAAGTCAAACATAAGGTTGGGTCGAAAGTACGATAGCCAGTTTTACCAAGGGGTTGCCAATATTTACCAGTTACTTAAAATTAAGAAAAATACATAGAAGAAAAGTCGCTCAAAACAGCACGATTCCATCTGAAAGGTATAAGACGGCGGCGATAAGACCCCTCTTTGAGGAGTAGAGCTGGAGAGGCGCCACGGCGTCCTCACCTTCCGCCTGACGCAGGTCCTCACCAGACACAGATGTTTCAGGAGGTTCCTGTGTCTGATTGGAAAGGGAAAAACGTCTTGGTATCACCACTGCGAGGATCGCTCGGAGGAGGAGGAACATACGGTGGTCGACGGCGCGTCGTGTTCCACGCGCACCTCAAAGAGCTGTCAGCAATCTGACGAGGCCCTTCTTAAAGGGCCAAAGCCTGCCGGGGTCGCGGGACTGTCTCATCAGGTAACCGTGATCTTGGAACGTAAAGGGCTAGGTATTGAAGGACCACCGTGGATTTTAGTCAGTACAAGTCTGACAGTATGGGTGAGAGGATTCTACAAAAACGTACCCGAGGTTGTTCAGAGATAATAAAATGGTAAGCAACACGTTTCATGGTCATCATTACTCTGTTATATTTACGTTTCATACTTGCACACATTTTTTAGGGTTCCGTAGCCAAATGGCAAAAAAACGGAACCCTTGACGGAACTTGCTGCTACGGAACCCTTTATGGGCGAGTCCGACTCGCACTTGGCCGGTTTTTATATTCTTCTTAACTTTTATCAGACCATTATGTTTTTGCTAAAGGTGGAAAAATAACGGTTTATTCCCGTTGAATCCCACTTTTGGATCCCATTTTTTGGCCACCTAAAGCAGCTTAAGTAAGTACTTTTAAAAAAGGTCCATAGAATAAGTGAAGATTCTTTGCAGGAAGGACTTAAAAATATAGCTCTATCTAGGATCCCTGTCATGTCTAGATTAAACGGGCCAATGTCGTTGCAATTTCATTACAACAACGCTGAAAATGAGGTCCATAGTCGCGTTGAGGAATGTGTGTTAGATACAGTACCCTGAGCACGAGTTTTCACTCTTTTACTTTACAGCGTCTTTTCAGTATTTACAGCGTTTCTTGTATGAAAAACTGGAACAGCGCCTCTGATGTGCGAAGAAGGAACTAATTTTTTCCTTGAAAATTGTCAATTTGAAGTTGTCAAAGTTCCAGTTTACTTTACGTGTCAAATACTGAAAATTCGTGCTAAGGGTACTGATTTTTAGTTCTTAATTAAATTCTCATTGATTACTGTTTTTTTTTTCTTTATTTAGTTTAAAGCGTGAACCTCTCAGCTATTTGTGTTTCGGTCTCATATTTATAGATTTTCTATTGGTCAAGGAATTAGCGTTGCCATCCAACGTGGTAATGCTGCCAGCATTCTGGGCACTTATCCCGTTGACAGCGATGTGGATGAATTTTTTCATGTTCTTTATTAATTATTTTAATTGCTATTTATTACTTAATTCAGTATTTAAATAAACACTGAATTAACTATAATTTAAAAAATAGTAATGGTTATAGTAATTTGGCAATTTCATTAGAAGTAGAAAATTGGCCCAGGTATTTGGCACAGGTCAGCAATTTTTTTTCTATTTACTCATTTTGGTAGCAAGTGAACCAATTTTCTATCTTTCTAATATCAAAGTACTTTGTGGAGAGCCAATGTGGCTTCAATACATTTATGTATTTTAGTCTAGCGCTGTTACATCGAACTCTGCTTACCATAATACATATTTAATGCTATGTTGACTGCGAACATATTTCCTTGCAGTATTTCACAGTGCATTTTGGATAAACTTTAATCTGTAGTAAAGTAGGACTTTTGTTGTGTCGAAGTAAAAAAATATGTTCTGATTTTTTTGCACTTAGATGAATGTATTCATCGTCAACGAAAAAAGTTATATTTCTTTGTTTTGTGAACAATAAGCTTATGAGGAGGCTATGTAAATGCTATTTATTGAAAAATACTAGTGGCCCGCCTGGGCTTCGCATGGTTTCAAATTATAATAATAATAATAATATTCCACAACTATCACACAACGCCATCTAGTCCCAAGCTAAGCAGAGCTTGTGTTATGGGTACTAGACAACTGATAAACATACTTAAATATTTCTAAATACATACATATTATAGATAAATTACACCCAGACACAGAACAAATGATCGTGCTCATCACACAAACATTTGTCCTGGGTGGGAATCGAACCCACGACCTCCGGCATAGCAGTCAGGGTCACTAACCGCTAGACCAACAGGCCAGTCAAAATTATATACGCGGTACATTTTTTGTAAAATTTCTCACATAGAACTCTTTTCTGGACACTATAGAAAACTGCAAAAAGGATATCACCTATCCAATATAGTGCAGACTTTTGGAAGCTAAATAGACGATAGAGCTTAAATAGACTTAATCGACTTTATTTTATACTAGCTTCCGCCCGCGACTCCGTCCGCGCGGATGTCGGTCTTCGCGTGGATGGTTTATTTCTCCATTTTAAGTAACTCTGACAATGACATCTTATAAATATCTATTGGACCCAAATACGGCTAAGCCTATAATAATTAAGGAGATCCCTCTATTGAGCTACTGCTGTTGAGCTCGCGTTCTGTAGTATTTTTTTCATAGTAATTCCGACCTTGTATTTACAAATAACTGATCGGAACAGTAATCAAGAAGGTCGCGCTGAAAAGCACGGTTTAAAATGACACGCACACAATATTAATTCCACGGACGACCGCTCGCCACACTGGACACGTCCGCTCGCATCAAAATTCAGAATTTACATGCACCGCGCGGCGCGGAACGCGGCTCCTTATATAGGAGTCGGGGAGGCGTGGCCCGCGTGTGCCGCAAACGGTTCAAGCCAAATCCGACTTTCGGCGCTACAGGTTACGGCGCTGAATCCACTGCGGGTAATGCAACGTGTGTTCGCGGTTCTACAGAACAACGTCTATGAATAAAACTGAAAAATAAGATTTTTTTTTCTACGTATTTTTCCAGGATAAAAAGTATCCTATTTTATGCCCAGGATAATAAGGTATAATTATACCAAGTTTCATCGAAATCGAACCGTTAGTTTTCACGTGATGCCTGCACATACAGACAGACAGACAGACAGACAGACGAAAATTTTTTTAATCACATATTTGGGTTTGGTATCGATCCAGCAACACCCCCCGCTATTTATTTTTTCAATATTTTCAATGTACAGAATTGACCCTTCTACAGATTTATTATATGTATACACCGTGTTCCGGACGATATACATAAACTTCGACCAGATGTTCAAACCACGGAAGTAAGCATTTTTCATTATGGACACATTAATAAATTCTTATTTTTTATTTTTTGTTAATTTTCATACAAACTAAATACCTAGACGTAAATAACCCGATATGCATGCCTCTTTATCCGAATTGGCAACGTCATTCATAACATTTGGCGGGCTGAAACAAATGAAATGCATATAGTATTTGATAGATTTCAAATTAAGATACTTTCTCACTGCATAGCTCAATTAAATTTCATTAAATGAAATTACAAATATCTTTGTAACGAAGCCTTTTTAAGTACTACTTCCTTTGCTGGATTTGATTTGTAAAAGCCATAGAAGTATTTGCTAAAGTTTATGGATAACGTGAAGAACACGGTGTATAGACTATGTACAGATAACATTTGACCAAAATAAAAGTTTCTAACAATTTCTACTCAAATTCACAGAGCATCTAACACACAATCCTTCACAAAACTTCGAGTACAAAAAGAGACAGTATCTTATCTCGACAATAAAAACAAAATTCCGTTGCGAGTCTCTCGTTGAATGCAAATCGAGTATCCAGCGTTAGAACCCGGCTTTATATATAAACTTATTGCATATTTTTGCATATACGCTACAATGTATTAAATTATATTCAAGTCCTTTGAAGAAAATGGGTCAGGGAAGCAAATTTGAGCTTTAACGTGGCTTGGGGAGATCGCAGTGTGACAGAGATATATGTTTAGTTTGAGTTATGGTGATGCAAAGAGGTTTGTAGTGGTGGTTGAATTTGTGGTCTGCCTTGAGAAGCATCTACATAATGTGACCCTAAATGGTTTAGTAGTAATGTAATAGATTACATGATATTCAGCATCAGTTGCTAAAGATTGAATTTAGATAAATATGTAGACCAGGGTTTCTCTGTGAGACGGAGCAGACTGTCCACCAGGCGGACACTGTGTGGGTAGTACATGTTTTTGATTATTAATTGATTATTTGAGTTGTTGAAAAGACTTTTGTAACTTTCTTTAGATCATCTGTTTGATAAGCAAAGATTTGCTCTGTTTTTTTAGGTTGCGTTGTTTTTTTAGTTTGAGTTATGGTCGGGGTGTATCCCCGATGCCTCGAGAAGTCGAGGCGCGGCGGGAAGAGCTCCGGCGCGATCTCAGGGCAGTTTGGAGAGAACGACTGTCGCAACCGAGGTACGGGCACGCCGCAATCGCGGCTGTAAGACCCCTCTTTGAGGAGTGGCTGGATAGGTCCCACGGCGTCCTCACCTACCGCATGACGCAGGTCCTCACCGGGCATGGATGCTTTGGGAGGTACCTGTGTCGGATAAAGAAGGAGGAAACGCCCGGGTGTCACCACTGCGAGGACCGCCCGGAGGACACTGTGGAGCATACGGTGCAGGACTGCCCCGCTTGGGCATTGCACCGCCGTGTCCTCTCGACGGCGATAGGCGGAGACCTCTCGCGCCCGGCATTGGTCGAGGCCATGCTGCGGGGCGAGACGGAGTGGGAAGCGGTCGCCTCCTTCTGCGAAGCAGTCATGCTCGCGAAGGAGGAGGCGGGCCGCGCGAGGGAGAGAACAGCGTCCTCCCTCAGCCGCAGTGGTAGACGCCCACGGCGACGGATGTCGCGGGACGATCTCCGGCCACCGTAGGCGCGGGCATGCGGGCGGCGAGTAAAGGGCAACTCGCTGTCCGACCATGGACCATGCCCGGGTCGACGGCGCGTTGTGTTCCACGCGCGCCTCAAAGAGCGTCAGCACAATGACGGGGCCCCCCTTTAGAGGGCCACAGCCTTGCCGGGGTCGCGGGGCATACGTATACCGCGACTCCGGTACGCAAAAGGGCTACCGAAGGACACCGTGGATTTTAGTCAGTACAAGTCTGACAGTCCCTCCCGCCCTGCCCGGGGCTGGGAGGACTCATTTGATGATTTTACCACGAAAAAAAAAAAAAAAAAAAAGTTTGAGTTATGGTGATGCAAAGAGGTTTGTAGTGGTGGTTGAATTTGTGGTCTGCCTTGAGGAGCATCTACATAATGTGACCCTAAATGGTTTAGGAGTAATGTAATAGATTATATGACATTCAGCATCAGTTGTTAAAGGTTGAATTTAGATAAATATGTAGACCAGGGTTTCTGTGTGAGACGGAGCAGACTGTCCACCAGGCGGACACTGTGTGGGTAGTACATGTTTTTGATTATTAATTGATTATTTGAGTTGTTGAAAAGACTTTTGTAACTTTCTTTAGATCATCTGTTTGATAAGCAAAGATTTGCTCTGTTTTTTTAGGTTGCGTTGTTTGATCAATAACTAAATTAGCTATCGTTAAACTCCCTAAATTTTTTTTACAAATTAATGATCAAAACGTATAGAATTTAACAAATAGTTTAACTAAAATTCAATGATTTCTTTCATATTTCTGCCAGACTCGTGTAACGAACTTAGTATAACGTACCAGTCGTGTTTGAGAACATACCATCAAACCAAAGAACAAGAACACAATTTACAAGGTCCGAAAAAGTATGTCACGCAGAACAAATTAATTTCAAAACGCCACTTGAGACCAACCATGTAACATGCTCCGAAAATTTAATAACCAGGACTTGAAACTTCATTTTCCAACTTAAAAGTAAGTGCAGAGACCCTTGACAGTGTATTTCAATTTCAGACGCAATCACGAACAATATAAAAGAGCGCTGGATCACAAACGGCACTTAATTACTTTCAACAAGGTCCCTGCTATAAGTGCGTAATTGTGTTTAATATTGTACCAGTCTTTGGACATTCAATAGGTAGAAGCAGAAGGCCAGACATTCATCATCTTCATGTGCTAAGGACCTCGACAGAGCAGTTTATACCAGCATCAACCTGGTAGTTGCCTGGTAGGGCTATGCTCGGTGTTTCTCTACGTGATCGAATCCGAAATGAGGAGATCCGTAGACGAACTAAAGTCACCGATATAGCCCACCGGGTTAGCAAGTTGAAGTGGCAATGGGCAGGCCATATTGCTCGTAGAGCAGATGGCCGATGGGGTCGAAAAGTGCTTGAGTGGAGACCGCGGACTAGCAAGCGCAGCGTACGACGTCCACCAACGAGAAACGTCTTCCGGCGACCTTTATAAGGTCGTCCGTCCAGGACGACCTTATAAAGGTCGCCGGAAGACGCTGGATGCAGGTCGCTTCCAACCGGTATATGTGGAGATCTAAACGGGAGGCCTATGTTCAGCAGAGGACGTCTTATGGCTGAGACGATGATGATGAACCTGGTAGTTACAACCTTGGGGTCTTTAATGTAAGAGCGAAAGTTTCTTCTAGGCAAGCGTACTTTACCGTCGATCACATCGTCGCTTATACTACTTTTATCAGGCGAGACAGTTATCAAACACGAGCCTGTCACTAAATTAAAAAAAGAAACATAATTGTAAAAACCAAGTTTTTACGTGTCATCATTAATTGCTGTTGCTCCAAGTATCTGGCTTCTTACTTATTAACCGACTTCAAAAAAAAGGAGATTTTCAATTCGATCCGTATGTATGTAATATTTTCAGAACTGCCCGGTTTTCGTATATGTTAGTCTATATCAGCGTCTGAACAAATGTGTCAAAGAACAAGGTCCAAAATTGTATGGAGACCGTCCCCACCCTTGTAGCACCTTAAAACCTATGTTAATCGAAGGGCCACAGTCATCTTATCATTTTATTGTACTACGGCGAAACTGAAATGTGCATCCGAAAAAAGTTATATTGACATGAAGGAACCGGAATCATCACAATGTTATTTTCCCGATCACGATAGTTTTCTTCTTAATTATTACTGTTGGATGATTTTGTTCGTTCGTGGCTAATTGAGGAGCTCGTGGCTAAATAATTACAGTCGCACAGGCCGATCATTCGGGTTAAGCCGCGCTTGCCGAGGTCGGTCTGTGGATGGGTAACAATCTGTCATAGCGAGTTTCCTCCGTGCCTCGGAAATTACGTAAAGCCGTTGATCCCGGCCATCATTTGTAGATCTTTGACAGTCTTTACAGTCAGAAGCTCTAAAATCTGACCACCAGTCTTACCATGGGGTATCGTATTACCCAGTTGCTGGGTTGTGGAGGTTCGATAGGCAGTCGCTCTATGTAAAACACTGATATCCAGCTGCATCTGGTTCGACTGTAAGCCGACCCCAATTTATTTGGGGAAAAGCTAGGAAGGTGGTGCATGATTTCGTTCGGAGTTTTCAGACAACTCTGTGGAACTAGTGACTTCCGCACGGGAACAACTCACAGGGCAGAAAAAAGTTCAATGAAGAATTCTATTGAATATCGTTATTGTGAAGTTTTGACGGTTTTTTAAGAGTTTTCAAATATATTTTTTAATTACATTATTCGGTGTTTTCAGTGTCTATTACAATATTGTCCCAGGCACTGGCTGGTCCAACGAAATTCTCTGAATGCCTTCCAACTCCATAGTACCACACGATACTGACAACATGCGCGCAGGCACCAACTATCCTCATACCGTGAGGATGACTGCTTCGCAGAAGGAGACGACCGCTTCCCACTCCGTCTCGCCCCGCAGCATGGCCTCGATGGTCGCGAAAGGTCTCCGCCTATCGCCGTCGTGAGGCCACGGTGGTGCTCTGCCCAAGTGAGGCAGTCCTGCACCGTATGCTCCACCGTGTTCTCAGGGCGATCCTTGCAGTGGTGACACCCAGGCGTTTCTTGCCTCCCTATCAGACACAGGAATCAGCCGAAACTTCCGTGTCCGGTGAGGACCTGCGTCAAGCGGAAGGTGAGGATGCCGCCCGTGGCGCCTCTCTACCCACTCCTCAAAGAGGGGCCTTACCGCCGCGATAGCGGCGTGCCCGGAGTGATGAGGGTATGCCTGGGGCGGCGAATTGTACTAATACGTGATGGATCGTATTGGCTGATGCGATGAGGGGATGTGGATGCTTATTAGCAGATTCAAAGAAATGCTTGGAAAGGGGAAAGGCGGTTCATGAACTGAAGAATTTTGAAGATTTTAAAATCTAAATGGAGACTATTGTTATGGACATAATACGGGGCTCCCGTCACTTTCCTGAGGAACCGGTTTTCGACAGTTGGTGCCTGCTTGCATGCCATCAGTATCGTGTGGTATTCTGGGGTTGGAAGGCATTAAGGCGCGGGCCACATAGAACAGACGTAAGACGAGGACGCGTCGCGGACGGGCGAAAATGTATGAGAGTCGCGCCCGCGCCCCGTCTCTTCTGTGTGTTTTACGTCGCGACGCTTCTATACATTTTGTATGAAAGAGACGCCAAAGAGACATACGTCTCAGCTACGTCTGCATCTTACGTCTTTTCTATGTGGCCCGCGCCTGAGATAATTCGTTGGGCCAGCCAGTGCCTGGGGCAATATTGTAATACTTAGACCGTGAAAACACCGAATAATGTATGTGTTGTGATAAAAAGTAAACGGTTTTATTTGTAATTAAAAACATGTTTTTATTTGAAAACTCCTAAAAAACCGTCAAAACTTCACAATAACGATATTCAATAGAATTCTTCATTGAACTTTTTTCTGCCCTGTGAGTTGTTCCCGTGCGGAAGTCACTAGTTCCACAGAGTTGTCTGAAAACTCCGAACGAAATCATGCACCACCTTCCTAGCTTTTCCCCAAATAAATTGGGGTCGGCTTACAGTCGAACCAGATGCAGCTGGATATCAGTATTTTACATAGAGCGACTGCCTATCGAACCTCCACAACCCAGCAACTGGGTAATACGATACTCCATGGTAAGACTGGTGGTCAGATTTTAGAGCTTCTGACTGTAAAGACTGTCAAAGATCTACAAATGATGGCCGGGATCAACGGCTTTACGTAATTTCCGAGGCACGGAGGAAACTCGCTATGACAGATTGTTACCCATCCACAGACCAACCTCGGCAAGCGCGGCTTAACCCGAATGATCGGCCTGTGCGGCTGTAATTATTTAGCCACGAGCTCCTCAATTAGCCACGAATGAACAAAATCATTCCACGGTAATAATTAAAGAATAAAACCATCGTGATCGGAAACATAATATTGTGACTGATTCCGGTTCCTTCATGTCAATATAACTTTTTTCGGATGCACATTTCAGTTTCGCCGTAGTACAATAAAATGATAAGATGGTTATGGCCCTTCGATTAACATAGGTTTCAAGATGCTACAAGGGTGGGGACGTTTTGGGTATTGTTCTTTCAAAAGTGTATGTATGTATGTCTGTTTTATCGTTGTGTACGCATATCTCCGGAACTACAAGTCCGATTTAAATAATTCTTTTTTTATTGTTCTAGGTATTGTTCAACTTAGAGAATACTGCAGGTTTCATCAAAATCGGTTCAGTAGTTTTTGAGATAGGGAATTTTTAGCTTAGTGTGTACATGGGCTTGGGACAAAATTCTGGTACACTTGTAAAAAAAACTATGTATTTGACAAGAATTTGGATTGTATATTTAAACTAAAAAGGGTAAAATAAAAACATAAAATATAACACCGTTGTCATGTAGCAACTCCCTATTTGACCTCCACAACTCAGTAAGCATTGGGTAGGGGGACGGGGACTCAAAATATAATGGGGACAAAATATGTACACTCTTTAGGCATACTTAACACAACTCTAACGTAGCGCAAGCGCCATCAGGACGTCATTTGCAAGCGGCCAACAAAATGGCGTCCTGTTGGCGCTTGCGCTACGTTAGTATTGTGTTATGTTTGCCTTAAGTGTGTGATTTCCCATCATACTCGTACCTCGCGTCCCTGTCTTATACACTGTTTCCCTACCCCTTAGTATGACTGGTTGTCAGAGTTTTTGGCTAACTTTTTTAATCAGTATAATTAAGATTCACGACAGCTCTAAGATAGACTATTAGACTAACTAACTGACTAACTATTATCTGGACTATTAGACTCTAAGACAATCAATTCCGACCTTCTGTATAATACTATTTTATGCTATGCTTTTGAAGGAGCTCTGTGATATTTTCAACAAAATTGTCGTATCTACTGCTCATTCTGAGAATAATGTCTGGCTTTAAAATAATATTTTTATTACTTTTCCAGTTATAATGAAAAAGTTTGAAGTTCAAGGTTCAGAGGTTTCTTAACCGGTAACTGTTTTTTTTTTACTTTTTTAGTAATGTTATTATTTTAAGATGTTCTTGCTTTCAGTTCATCAGATTAGACATACTCGTATAGTGGGAAACGGGTTAGTTGATTGACCGTCAGTGATTTCTATAGTTCTCTAAAGAAACCAAAGTGTCTCCAATGACTCTCATATTTATCTTACTTTTGCCAATTGATAAATTTGACAAGTCTGCCACCTTGATTGCATCAATACTGTTGCCGGATAGATCCTACAACTCATAGGGAATGAGACATGCAATGGGTCTTTGATATGGCTTCGCAGTCTCATTAAATTAAATTTTCATCAGATCACCCCATTGGATTATTTTATTCGAAACCGACATGCGTATTTGACCAGAAGTGTGAGCGTAGATTAGGTTTAATTCTAATGATTTATACAGACAAGCGACAACTTGTTGACGGCAAATATCACTGCAGCCGTTATGGCAGATTTACATTGAGTCAGTAACTGACGTCAGTGCTGGCGCCGAAAATTGACTCATGCTATTTAGACGAGGTCAGTATTTCAAGAAATCAATTTACATTATGGCAGTGCCAGGTCAGCACTGACTCGTCAGTGGACCACAGACTACATATCAGTGGACTGACGCCAGTTACTGACTCAATGTAAATCTGCCATTAGCGGCAGCTACTGCTGTCAACGCGACAACGGCTGCCGGCAAATCGTCGCCAGCAGCCGTCAATAAGTCGGCGGCAGCAGACAGATGCCGTGAATGAAATAATGACCATGTCAATTTAAAAACTTATTAGTTAAAGGAGCATATAATATTATAAGAATCGTAACAGTTGGGCAGTCTGTAATTTCTATCTCTCAAGGGAAAAAGGTGTGAAGGAAAACGACATGTAACTAGGTTTTTTGTCGTTTATAAGAATTTAAGGACTCATACAATCCTTAGAAGCAAGTCCTCCATCTATATAACTCTAAAAAGAACTTATTCCAGTTTAGTGCGTACTAACTCTAAGCGGAGCGATTACTAAGAGTGGCCCGTCTTTTATATTGTCTCCTTACTTTTAGGACAAGGCTTAAAAGATAGACAGTAAACGGTAACTTTTTAATTATGAGAACAGTCATTAATTTTTCAAGTGATTCTATGCCTCCTTGGTGATTGGACTTTCAGGACTAATCACCCTGTTTTTGTTGCGTTTTAGGGCCGCGGTAACCAAGACATTCTCACGATCTTATAAGTATAGCAATCTGACAGGGTCCCCCTAAGAGGGCCAGAGCCTGTCTTATTAGGTAACCGTGACCATGGAACGTAAAGGGCTATTGACACATAGGACACGAAGCCGCTGGCAAAATCTAGTTATACAATAAAATCTAAGCATGAAATGTTTCAGAGGGCCAAAGCCTGCCGGGGTCACGGCACTAATGAATACCGTGACACCGGAACGTAAAGGGCCATTGAAGGACACCGTGGTCAGTACAATTCTGACACTCCGTCCTGTCCTGGGTGGGAGGATTCATTTGATGATTTTTCCACGCTAAAAGAAGAATGTAGGTAATTTTGTTAGTTCTAATTTATAACCGCGTATTCTCAACGCATCTAACTAGTTTATTTCAATTCAATGCAAATTACGAACAAGCTTTTTCAATACACATTAAAGTGGGACACGGAAAAGCTATTATGCAGCACAAATAGACTTTCTAAATCAAGAAATAAATTGCATTACAAAATCTGAGCCCACTTAGTTTCTAATATACGCCGTGTATTTTAAACCCAGGTTCCAACAAAAGGTATCTAAGTACCCGATTTGCATACTAAACCAGATTAACACCACCATTTCTCGGGTATTATAATAATGGTCCGACTAATGGTCGTGCATTTCATTCCTGTTGTAAGTGATCTCGTGCATGAGAACAACAAGTTGTGGTGGAAGATTAGTTAGTCAGGAAGGTTAAATTGATAGCATGAAGCACGGCATTGTTGACCTTTTTCCGAGTTTACTTTTTTTACGTGGTAAAATTATCAATGTTTTATTTAAAAAAAATACAATAAAATTGTCAATTGACAATGTCAAAGTTCCAGTTTACTTTACAACAGAATATCTGAAAACTCATGATAAGGCCTCAGGTCACAAGTTTTCACTATTTTACTTTACAGCGTCTTTCCAGTACCCTGAGCACGAGTTTTCAGTATTTGAGACGTAAAGTAAACTGGAACTTTGACAATGTCAAATTGACAATTTTCAAGGAAAAAATTAGTTCCTTCTTCGCACACCAGAGGCGCTGTTCCATTTTTTCATACAAGAAACGCTGTAAATGCTGAAAAGACGCTGTAAAGTAAAAGAGTGAAAACTCGTGCTAAGGGTACAGTACTTACAGCGTTTCTTGTATGGAAAAAATGGAACAGCGCCTCTGGTGTATGAAGGAACAAATTTTTTCCTTGAAATTAAATGTCAAAGTTCCAGTTTTCTTTACGTCACAATAAGTGAAAACTCACGATAAGGCCTAAGGCCTCAGCGTATCTAAATATTCACTTTTTAGATTAGTTTCATGTTACTAATCAATTCAGTGTCCCATGTCCCTTAGTTAGAAAGTAACCATTATAGTTTGCTAACAATATTACCATTTCATCTAATATCAACTTAATCTGGACCCTCTACTCCTTACCGTGTCGATGGCAATCTAAATTGAGTCGACTAAGAACTTTGCATCGAGATTGAAGCCTTTAATAGCGTTCATCAGTGCCTGTAATGAACAAACAATAGAACAGGGAATTCACGATTCTGAATACCCCAATATTTGAGAAACTGCTAATAATTTACCCTTTTTTAAAAATGGGGTAAAATGATTAAAGTTCTTTCGCCCTCCTAGACAAGTTGAAAGCGATAAACGTAAAGACTACAGGTGGCTTGCCATCCGGGAACAAGATGGCGCTAAATGACTTGTATAGTTCTGTCTCTTTCCCACAATGAAATACTCTCGCTTTAAGGGTTGGACCTCATCTGGCAGCACGGAATCGCCTTTTCCGTCGCCCTTTCTCTTTCTGTCGCTTAGAACTGCCATTTGCTAGACCGAGACAGAAAGCATAATGCGATTGCACGCGGCGGAATCCTCGAGGCGATCGGCATCACGGACAAAATGCAATGGTCGGCAGGGAGACTCCGGAACGCTGAAGCGCGCGATAGCATGCTAACGCATCCTTTCACCGCCGCACTTGCTATCGCATGCGGTCTCACTATCGTACAATGGCGCACGCGGCCGATCGTCAGCTCAGTGCTCAGTCTTCCGTGGTCCTATCCATCTCGCGCTTGAAACTAAACTGATCATTAAAGAACGCGGCAGTATGCCACCCATGCTGCAGCATGCTGACGCGTGCGATCGCCTTTTTTGTCTGCGACAGCGCGCGTTCGCATGCGGCAGCATACTGCAGCACGTGGTAGCACAGGCAGAACAAATGCGATTCCGTGCTGCCAGATGAGGTCCAACCCTAAGACGTCATGGTAGCCCACCTGGCCCTACAGCCAAACAGCAGACGACAGCAGGCGACATTCGTTATCGCTCAGCAGTCACTAATACATTTTCAACTTTATATACTAGCCCATAAAGTTGAAAATCTAGTGAAGACTGCTGAGCGATAACGAACGAAACAAACGAAAACGATCTGTAAAATTCAATATATTTTCAACTTTACACTCTGGGGTATAAAGTTTAAAATGTATTAGTGACTGCTGAGCGATAACGATTGTCGTCTAATGTCGTCTGCTGTTTGGCTATTAGGGCCAGGGCGTTTGTTTTAGTCGAGTTTATCGCTTGCCACTTGACTAGGAGATCTGGATGAAAGGAATTGTCAGACGCATTCTGATAAAAAAAATACATGTGGCACTCGGAGACTGACGCGGTGAAGCTATTGCATAACATTTTTTTTTTAAGAATAAAATTACCTACCGCTTATATTTAACGAGAATATAATTTATTTAAAATGTTTGTGGTGCACTACTGTAATAAAGAACTTTTTTGTAGTAGGAGAATTTTATTAGTAGGTTTCATTGTGAAAACTCCTTTTGTAGCTGGCCGTTTAGAATCATTAAGAAAAAGTAAATTGTTTTTATAACGGATATTTTTATGATTGCCGAAGTCTCCTGAACTGAAATGATGTTAGACGATGCGTGGTGTCAGGCATTTTCGTTAGGTTTTTGGATTTTTTTTATTCGGTCGCCGCGCCACGCTCAGAGCCCGCGATAAAAGCTATGCAATAGCTTAAAGCCTCCTGCAGACACACGCGATTAATCGCGCGGGGCGACATGTCGCGGTCCATTCACAGTATTTTTAGAGTGGAAATTAGCTTGGCTCGTTGTCGCAGCGCGATTAATCGCGTGTGTCTGCAGGAGGCTTAAAAGTCACCCCATTACTTCGCTTTGCCATTGCATACCAAAGCCACAGGGTCCAATAATTTATGTATATCTTGCTTTGACAGACCCAAGACTTGAAAGTCTCACAAACCAACGCAATAACTCCGACTCTGCTAAAGCATTTGCTCAACACAAAAGCACAAAATTATACCCCTAGCCATCGAAAACATAAAATCACAAACGCCCATCAAACACATTACATTTGAGTGTCACCTTATCACAAGAAAGGCAACGCCACAAACAATTTGAGCACATAATCATTTTAGTCGACAACCCAACATCGCACCGTTAAAAAGCTACGGGCCCACAATCGACGTTCACGCGCGGCCGAACTCTACGTCGAGTCTTAACGAGTACCCGCGAGAATTATTCCTTTCCTTATATCTTTTGGCTTGTTAAGGTGGTTTCAGACTGGTGGTAAAACGTTGCGTTTTAACTAGTGATTTATTTTTGAAAATGTTTTTTTCTTGTGAAGTGATCACGGTCTTTTTTCTTATTTAATTGCTTGCTCACGCATTTTTAATAGATGAAATCTTAATATACAAAGTTACATTATATTGAAATATTGGTAAACGTCAGAAATGTTGTTAAATATCAGCAATGAAAGAAACTTTACTTAAAACCCAAGTCAATTCTGTTCGAAGTAATTGTTGTTCATTTGTGTATGTTCTCGGTTCAATCATCCCTATGGAAGTTAAAGGTCTGTTATTCAAATGATAATATTCTGATTATATAAGTGTCACTTTCAATAAGAAAAAGAGTCCTGTCACTACGAATTACATAAATCGATACCTTGGAAAATAGTAATACTCAGTTAAAAATAACAAGGCAAAAATGTCAAAGAAAACCCACTTCAGGCTGCAATAGCCATATAATAGAACATAAAGGACTACATAAAAACGCGACTGAATTACAGATTTCGGGCAATCTAGTTAGGTATCGATTTACCATAACCGTTGTAGACATGGCAATTTGGAAGCAAGATCGTTATGGTGTAGATAGCGACCCTTGTATTAGATAGTAACTATGTCTGATCAGAATTACTCGGGAATTGTTGGGAAATACTCGGGAAATGGTACGTAGAGTATCTTGTTTGAGTCTTCGGAACAAGCTCGGTGAGAGGTAGAATTTTAATGTAGAATTAGGAGTAAAGGCTACAGGGCTAAGGGGCATTGCTTGGAGTAGGAAGTTAATAAACAAAAAACTTTTTAAAAAAAGTAACCGACTTCAAAAACAACAACAAAACAAAAAAGGGTGAAATAACCTAATTAATAACTTCTTTCGGATGTCGGTGGCTTTATTTTTTATTTCATTGATTTTTAGCTTTTGTTTCTTCAATCTTGTAATCCGTCACAACATAAAAAAAACCATATCTCTAAAACTACTGAAACGATTTTGATGAAACTTGCATCCCTCTCCATCACTTGTGTATCCTAAGTTGAACAATACCTAGTACAACAAAAAAAGAATTACTTAAATCGAACTTGTAGTTCCGGAGATATGCGTGCCCAAACATAAAAACATACATACATACATACACTTGTGAAATTTGGCACATTTGTTCAGACGCGGCTGATATAGACTAACATATATGAAAACTGGGCAGTTCTGATAATATTACATACATACGGGTCGAATTGATAACCTCCTTTTTTTTGAAGTCGGTAAAAAGTATTCCGTCTGAGGTTTACTAAAGTGAGTGCAATTGCAAATTTTACAAATTTCCGTGCATTCAAGCGTTTTTGCCATACCTATTATTTTAAAATACTAGGATCTGTAATCTTTATTTTTTGGCTTTAGAAAAATACGCTGTGAACGAAGTTTTCAAACATTCTTTTATTCTGTCTTGTGTTCTATTTTTCTGTCGATTAGAGCTGTTAAAAAAAGAGACATCAGGCTTCAAGTAGCTTTTCCATTACTTTTTTTATTTTTCTCAAAAATGAAATATTATTAAATCCGTCCATAAAACGTAGGTACATAAAGCCAGTGTGAAATAACTCGTATAGCTCCCGAGTCTTATCACCATTTTCCTCTTTGAATGAATGAAGAGAATGGTTGGATTTCATGAATAATTACATTTAGACATTTGTTATATTTAGACATTTGTTATATTCACTGGATGACTCCCTGTTAATTTATTAAGCTGAGTTTTGTTTATATTTAACCTGATTTGGTTTGTTTATTGGGTATTTGAGTTGAAGTAGTGTTTAGGTTAGGGCATAACTAAATAGGGTGTGCGACTGTCTAATCAAAGCACCGCGGCTTTCGAACGCAAAAGGCAATCAGTGACAGGTGTGCCGCTTGTTTAATTAGCCTGGCCTGTTGGTCTAGTGGTTAGTGACCCTGACTGCTATGCCGGAGGTCGTGGGTTCGATTCCCACCCGGGACAAATGTGTGTGTGATGAGCACGATCATTTGTTCTGTGTCTGGGTGTAATTTATCTATGTATAATATTTATGTATTTAGAATTATATAAGTATGTTTATCAGTTGTCTAGTACCCATAACACAAGCTCTGCTTAGCTTGGGACTAGATGGCGTTGTGTGATAGTTGTGAAATATTATCGACTATAATTGCACGGCATGTCGCGAGCTCGATTCCCGCTTGAAACAAATATTCGTATAATCTGCAAGCAGTTGTTCTGGGTGTTTGTGTATGTGACTTTCTATATTTGTAAAATATACTCACCTAACTCACCATACATGAGAAATTCCTTGTATGGAGCAAAGTTTAAAAAAATGGGTGTCCTGAAATAGATAATCAACATCAAAAAATATATTCAATAATCGGTTGAAACTGCCTCTTATTTTAATATTGATTACACAAATTACTTCACCTTGTTAACCAAAAAAAGTACAAACTCACTTAAATAAGTATTAATTTAGTTTATCTCAAGCGTTGTAAAAATAATAGCATTTATATAAAGACTGAAACTAAGTAAAACAAATCTTTGCTAAACAATTGTATAATGAGTCGTAACTTAATTAAAAACAGTCTTACTAATTAGATTATAATATTGGTCAATACCAAAGTCTTCTTAGACTTCTAGTTGGAAGGTATGAATGTCTGAAATTAGTTCGTCAACGTCAAAAAATATTTTTTGGAGTGCGATCTTAACACTTCTGACTTATGAATTCAGTTTTCAATAAACGGTTGAAAAAGCCTCTTAACAAAATACTTCCAAAAGAAGGAGGTTCTCATTTTAATGTTGAGTTAACAAATTGCTTCACCTTGTAAACCATAAAAAAATACATAAAAATATTTTAATTCATGTCGCTTAGAGCGTTGCTTGGCAATTATCATTGATTCAACAGAATACAAGAAATAATACCATTTATTTAAAGACTGAAATAAAGTGAAACATATTTTCTTTGTTAAACAATTATAGTACATAATGAATTGTAACTTTATTAAAAAAAAGTCTTACTAATTAGACTATTTTGTATACTACCAATGTTAGCTCAGACTTTTGGTTGGAAGGTAAAAAAAAAAACTTGTTTGATAATTATTTTAAAATGTTGGGAAACTATTTTTGCTTTTCATTATTATTTTTTTTTTATGAGTGACTGTGAATACAAACAATTAGCTGGCGAACTTAAACCTACTTTTTTTAATCTTTTTCAGGGGTCGAGGCATCGAGAATGGACTAAACGATTTTTTTGGTTGATTTGTATTAATACGTCAATTTACGTCATTACAATTACTCACAAAAGTCTTGCCATCCTTACTCGTATAACTGAAATAAAACATACGATATGTAACGTTCTTCTAACAATTATCGTCAAGCACAAGCTCCTTAATTAAATAGATCAATTTAATTACTCTGCTCTGAGATTACGGCTCTCTTTTGTCATTCGTCCTTCGTCTTCCGTCCTTCGTCATTCGGCCTTCAGATATCGTCGTGTTGTTTCCTCAATATTTCGCAATATAAATTACGAATGGAGTGTTGTGATGGATTAGGTAATGTTAGTTAGATTGATTATTTGTATTTTATGAAGCTTGCAATGTTTTGGTGATAAGATAAGATTTTTTTTAAAGAAGATTACGGACTTTGGGTCCACTTAATCTCTTTAAAAGCGTTCATCAAGAAAATTTAAAGTTTGTACATTTTTGTGAATCCACTACCTACAGAGTTTTCATTTCCATATACCTATATATTTTTTTGGAAAGGGGGGGGGGGTTTAGACCGATTAACCTGCCACGCTTGTCTAATGCGGGTTGGCAGGTGCGCAGTAGACCGCCTAACTGGGTCTTTGGGCGCCGCCCGATGACGTGCTTGACGTTCGTCCGCCGCCACCGTGAGTCATCATCCTGCGCTGATGCTGACTGTTTCATCCCGACCATAAGAAAAATGCATTTTCGAGCTCATGGATGACATTATTTGGTGTGAGGTTTTTACAGATGATAGTCACACTTATGTGTACGTGGTTGTACGATGATAATTATCAACCGCCTACACAATCCCTTAGTCGGCTTTTACGACACCCTCGGGAGGAGAGGGGTGGTCTATTCTAGGCCGGAGCCACACGGCCAGAAGGAGATGGCGGGATGAGCTCGACTCATTTTTAAGGGATTGGCCTACAATCGCACTAGATCGCGAAACGTGGAAGGAGGGAAGGGAGGCCTTTGCCCTGCAGTGGGACGACACGGGCTTATAATAATAAATAATAAAATATATATTTTTTATCAATTTAAAAGAAGTAAAAAAAAAATATTATAAAATACAGTAGGGCCTCGTTAATGCCATTTGTTGGACTCCCGCTTGTTCGGTGATTGCTGTAATCCGGCCGCGCCAGGCAATAAGATTCGCGGGGTTGACGTGTGTAGGTGCGTTTTGCGGGCCAATCCGTCGTCACGTCATTCATGTAGTTGCAATTTTTAAACATGTTCATTTTTCGTTTATGGACAAAAATGAATAAGTCAACACTTCAATAAAAAAAACGGTATAAGAAACTAAGGTTAAACATTTCACTAAATCTGTACATAATTATTGCAAATGGTTACGTTTATACGAATAAAACGAGTTGCGTTACCCCAAGTAGAATGGGATAAGGGCAGGAAGAAGAAGAAGGTTACGTTTATACGTAACCATTTGCAATAATTATGTAAACGTAGAAAATGTGACTGAAGCACAAGACTGTGGTGTTTATACTTCTGTAATAGTATTACCTATTAATAAGTTTGAAGTTTTATCGGGAAACTGCTGGGTCACAGGCTTCTTCTCTGTGAGAGCAGTAGGCTATAGAATGTGTGCCTAGTGTGCACTGAGCATAAAGCTTGCTGAACAATGTTTTAATGTTAAACAATATAAATATTGACATAATAATTGAGTAATTAAAAGGTTCCAAAGAGAGAATCGCAAACCGAAAGGCGTGGATATTTCGGGGTCGCGGAACTGTCCAAACAGGAAACCGTGATCCTGCAACGTAAAGGGCTATTAAAATAACACGTTGGATTTTCAGTCAGCACATATACGTACTAGTCTGACAGTAAATTCCACTCCACCCATACGGATAGATTTGTACTGACTAAAATCTACGGTGATCCTTCAATAGTCCTTTACGTTCCCGCGACCCCTGCAGGCTTTGGCCTTCTAAGAGGGCCGTTAGATTGCTGACAGCTCTTTGAGGCGGCGTGGATCACGACGCGCCGTCGACTAGGGCATGGTCTATGATCGAACGGCGAGTCACCCATTACTCGCCGTCTGCATACCCGCGCTTGATAGAGCGAAATTAAAAGAAACACGAAACATAATACCAAAGAATTCCTACCCGTGGAATGTAATAAAACTAATTTCCCATTCAAAATTATCCAAAGAACACTTTAACAAAATGTTACACAAAACACTTTCACAAACCAACGTTTCCAAATGTTTTATTACTTCTTCAAACATCGCACAAAATTAGGAACACGTTGTCAGTAAAATTGTATAGCGCCTGAATTGCCAGTAAACATGGCAGGTTCGTACGGGTATCTGGCAGGTACGTACAGGTATCTGGCGGGTTGCCAGTCTATTGGGCGCCTAACATTATTACCGGGGAACGCCAAATTGGTTTCAAAACACTGTTCGCGTTTAAAGACAAACAATTTGTATATTTGTAAATTTTTCGTTGTTGATTTCGTGTCATATCGGAGTGTAATTTTAAACTTAGTAAGATAGGCATGCGAAATATTTTATTGTAGTTTTAAACTGTAGTTTCGAGTGCCTTTGAAGTACTTAAAGTGGAAATACATACAATTTTGTCTATGGGGCTCTGACCAATGGTGTTTTAGACATTGTCATTCCTGATATTAGGGGACATTTTTTATTTTAAATATTTTGAAGATTTCTTTTAATCCTACCAATATTATACATGCGAAATTCTGAATGAATGTCCACATTAAAATGACTAAACCGACATTAGTAATATTTTTCACAAAGATAGATGGGATCCTAGATTATTCTAAGCTATAATTAGAGCAAGGCGGCTGACAATCAAATACATAATTATCTAGAATACAACTGTATAAAAAAACTGGCCAAGTCAGACCCCGTACAAGGACACAACACAATTTATCCCAAACGCAAACTTAGCAATAAAGTTGAACTAGCTGTTGCTTTGCCCGCTACAAAACGAAAATTATCCCACGGGTATATAGAATCGGGATAAAAACTATCCTATGTGTTAATCTAGGTAATAAACTATCTGTATATCACATTTCATCCAAATCCACGGATTTGGATCGGATGGATTCGGTTTTGTAGTTACTACAAAACCGAACCGTTGTTTAGTAACTACAAAACGAAATGAACTACAAATATAAGTTTGTTATGTTACTATTATATCGCGGGCATGCGGACGGAGAGTAAAGGGCAACTCGCTGTTCGACCATGGACCATGCCCGGGTCGACGGCGCGTTGAGTTCCACGCGCGCCTCAAAGAGCGTCAGCATAATGACGGGGCCCCCCCTCTAGAGGGCCAAAACCTGCCGGGGTCGCGGGACTTATCTCATTACCGTGACCCCGGAACATGGCTATTGAAGGACACCGTGGATTTTAGTCAGTACAAGTCTGACAGTCCCTCCCGCCCTGCCCGGGGTGGGAGGACTCATTTGATGATTTTACCAAGCTAAAAAAAATGTTCCTATTCTATAGTTAAAAATTACCAATTTCGGACTTATTTCATTGTTTGTACTATAATTTTTTGCTTCTGACCAAATTTCATGATCCTAAGTCAACGGGAAGTATCCTGTAGGTTACGATAAAACCGCGACCGTCAAAATATGCGGCAAACAGAGTTTAAACAGTCGTACTTTGACTTCGTTGACAGACCTGTGATTTTTTCTCTGCTCCAAGGGATTTTAGACTTGAGTATTTGATAATAATTTCAATTTGATACGTCCACGCGATCATGAGAAAATGGATTAAAGCCTCCTGCAGACACACGCGATTAATCGCGCGGGGCGACATGTCGCGGTCCATTCGCAGTATTTTTAGAGTGGAAATTAGCTTGGCTCGTTGTCGCAGCGCGATTAATCGCGTGTGTCTGCAGGAGGCTTAACAGACGGATAATAAAGTGATCCTTTAAGAGTTTCGTGTTTTTGATATTTGAAACCCTAAAATATACTAAAATAAAATAAAAATTACACTAGAATTTTTATGGTATGCACAATGTACAGATCACAGTGGTAACATCTATGACATCCCAACTTGTAGATCTATGTTCCTACAAATTACTTGGTCGATTTCCATGCGATACAGCTGCACATTCCATTCAGTATCAGTAAAGACACGATCTTAAACCATTATATACGAGTATGCTCAGAACACACTGCTGCCCATCTTGAATTATCAGTAAGTTGCCTTGAACAAGCATGGTGATATTTGTTTTAGCTCAATCCTAGGTCGCAGGGACAATATACGCCGGCGACCAGGCTTGAATACTAGACTGACTAGGTCATGTTTCTATAGCATACTAGGCTAGGTAGCTTGGGCCATGTCTATAGTTTAGGTAAGTTCTACACAATACCTGCACCGAGCAATGCTATGTGTAGTATGCATGCGAGAACAGGGTGTTTCAGAATTTGGGGCATTCCTTTCAAGCATTTATTTGTTGATCGAGTTTGTACTATATAGGGTGTTAAAAAATCAACTGCAGGAATTTCGTGTGTGTACTCGGTATCAAAAACCAAGTACATTCCAAAAAAAATTCTGTTTTTCGAGCATTTTTAAAAAAAAAATATTAATTTTTTTTTCAAGCATTTTTCTTTTGGCCTATTAATATGGCCAATAAAGTAAGTTATTTGTAAGTATTTCGATAAATTGCCAGTCCAAAGTCTGCAAAATGTGATGGGAAAGTTGGAATCAGCTGTGAATGCTACACACGGGTAAACGACCTCAAAGAGCAATCAAATTCAATAACATGGTAAAAAAAAATGCTTAAAAAAAAATTTTTTTTTGAAAAAAATGCTCGAAAAAAATATTTATTTTTGGAATGTACTTAGTTTTTTTTTGATACCAAGTACGCACACGAAATTCCTGCAGTTGACTTTTTAACACCTTGTATATATATTATGTAGATGTTAACATCATTTGTCTAGCCTTTTCCCAACTATATTTGGGTCGGCTTTCAGTCGAACCAGGTGCAGGCGAATATCAGTATGGAGCGACTGTCTATCGGACCTCCACAACTCAGTAACTGGCTAATACTGAGCTTCTGATTAATAGTAACGACTATTCTACAAGAGTCAGCCAGGACGAACGGCTTTACGTGCTTTCCGAGGCACGGAGGAAACTCGCTATGATAGATGGTCACCCATCCACATACCAGCCTCGGCAAGCGCGGCTTAACCCAGAAGATCGGCTTGTGCGATTGTAATTATAGATATTTATAATATTATAGTTTTTAACAAACAGCTTTGTTTGTTTGGATGAACGCGCTTATCTCAAGTATACAAACCAATACTGGTCCGAAAAATAATAAATGGATAGTGCATTTATCCAGGAATGCTATTGGTTCTAAAACATCAAGCTACCTACGACGTGAGATGAGAAATTCGTAGACTTTTTTAATCAACTTTTAATGACATTTATCTTGAAACACCCTTTCGGCAAAAAACAGAGGTATGAAACATAGATGTTACACAGTACTATTCCTTCTTCTCCTTTGAGCTAGTGGTTGAGAACTGTATATTCGTGTTTGAACCTTTCACTGTTATTGAACACCGACAAAGGAACCTGTAGGTTGGTATGTTTCTTGTACAGCCTACAACCCGTAGGCTATATTCAAGAAATAGTACAATGGGATAATGATATAATTGTAAGTACGTGAAAGAATTAATTTACGCAAATCCCATTTTTTATTTTTATTTTTTTAATAGCCTGCTCTGTCCCACTCCTGGGCAAAGGCCTCCCTCCACTCCTTCCATTTTCCGCGACACTGAGCGTCCTCCTTCCAGTTTGGACGGAACCTGTCTAGTTCGTCCCGCCATCTCCTACGTGGCCTACCACGACCTCGTCTCACCGTCTCAGGGCACCAGTTTTCTGCTATTTTGGCCCACAGTTTGTCCGGCATGCGGCAGACATGTCCTGTCCGTCAGCTATATTTGTTTTGGAGCGGAGTATTGTGTTTCTTACACGAGCGCAGTATTGTGTTTCTTACGAGCGCAGTATTGTGTTTCGTACAAATCCCATTAATTTTGTAAATGAAAAATTGTGTTTTTTTTGGTATTCCTTTTAACGTCAAACTACTTAAAAAAAAGAGTTTTGGTACAGAGATAGATGTGTGAGAGAAGGAGGGGCGAATGAAATCGTGGCCATCAGCTGCTAGAATATTTTTTTCAAACTTTTCCCTCAGTAAGAACTCTCAGTACTCTCTCTCAGATTTGGTAATCAAATTTAGTCATCATACACATTTAGACACGTTTTCAACTACTACGCTAACAAGGCTAAGTAATTATCGAACTGCCACAGAAAATATTATAAAACAGTTTATTTGTATTCAAAACTTATTCATCAAGCTACACAACAAACATGGTATAAGTACTGAACTTATACCTAAAATTAGATTATTCAAATAAATATGAAAACGAAATATTTTAATCCAGAGACACGTTCAGAGTTGTATTACACTTACAGTTTCCGGCGCCCACATACTGTCTCTGAAAACCAAAATGTGGTAACTCATAATATCTATGTTTTGAGAACAGTGAATGTTTGGCGCAGTGGCGAAGCAATTGAGAGCTCTTTGCGTCTCGTTCTTGATTCCCGGATGGAACAACAATATTTGTATGGCTTACAGGTCGTTGTTCCTGGTCTTGCTGGTTTTGTTTGCGAATGTGAGTTTAAATGTTTTGCATATGAGGTCATAATTACCTCACCTTTGTTCTATGATACTTGGTGTCAGCGCAATATGTTTTTTTTTTCATTCTCTCTTGAGATCTTTCACCTTTTCTTTCATAACATTCCTTACAAAATCCATCTATTTTTGATCTGCCTCTTTCTTTCCATTCATCAATATTTCCATTTGTACGGTACGGTACTTTTTGTGCAATTCATTATTTGAGTTATTTTATTAACGTTATAGGTCAATTTAAAGCTAGATACCTTATGAAAAAAAGCAGCAAGATACATAATAAAAAAAATGAGTTACAGCTTTTTGGCTTACGAGTTAAACCGTGTAGTTCCCAACTCGTTCTAATAGTAAATGTTATAATTGGTAAAGTTTCCCCATATGGACTCTTTTCGGGTACCAATGAAGCCTTTATAGGATTATAGCCCGTCTAACTTTATGATATTGATGTATAGTGGTGCCTAGAAAGTTTAATAAGGGTTTTTGATGTTACTGTACTATTTATACATATATTATAATAATGTTAACTGGATTATACAATCCAGTATTTTACAGAATACCTACGCAATGTACAGAATGCCTAAACCTGTACGTTTTAAAACTTTTTTGTGGAAATAAAAAGACTGCGATTGGGTTGAACCTGTAACCTTCTGATTCAGTACACCTGAAGCTCTTGCCAACCAAACTATCCTGGTTTTCCTTAGATTTCATTTAGAATACAATTCGTGACGCAAGTGTGAATACTATCCCGCGGTGGTGGACGCCCACGGCGACGGACGTCGCAAGACGATCTCCGGCCACCGTAGGCGCGGGCATGCGGGCGGCGAGTAAAGGGCAACTCGCTGCCCGACCATGGACCATGCCCGGGTCGACGGCGCGTTGTGTTCCACGCGCGTCTCAAAGAGCGTCAGCATAATGACGGGGCCCCCTCTCTAGAGGGCCAAAGCCTGCCGGGGTCGCGGGACTTATCTCATCACCGTGACCCCGGAACATAAAGGGCTATTGAAGGACACCGTGGATTTTAGTCAGTACAAGTCTGACAGTCCCTCCCGCCCTGCCCGGGGTGGAGGACTCATTTGATGATTTTACCACGATAAAAAAAAAGTGTGAATGCTATAGACGGCCAAAGCCTGCCAGGGTCGCTGGACTGCCTCATCAGGTAACCGTGACTATGGAACGTAAAGAGCTATTGAAGGATCACCGTGACATCGTTAGTCAGTAGGTTTTAGCCTGACACTCCGTCAGGTCCCGCCCTTGGGGGGGAGAAGTCATATGACGATTTTACCACGACAAACTCAAAGAAATCATTTCTGTTCGTATTCTTTATTCTTACTTATCTCAAAAACAACGTGTCGCGCTGCTCAAAGCGACGCAAAGACGCGTCCCTTTTACAGATTATATTATAAAATAAATGTTTGTGCCAACTCAGGCAGTCATGATAGGGTCTCATTAGCATTCTGATTACATACATAATCTACAACCCTTATATATTTAGTGTAAACCTTGATAACGATGAAATAAAGGTGTTCTTTATGTTTAGTTGTTGATAAGAGATGTTGTATTTTGTGTTACCTACCCATGTATATTAATTGTAAAGCTTGTTGTATTAATTTAACAGAAACATTTACTTCAGCGTAAATTCTCTCTCTCTCTCTCTTTCTCTTCAAAGTTAGAGTGAACAGGCTTCTTCTGGGTAAGCTCGCTCCATCGTCGACCTTGTCTTTGTCACCCCTGACCTAGACTAAGGTCAAGAGCAAACCCATCGTACATAAAAAGAATGGTCCACTCCCTCTCACCGAGAGGAGGCTTGAGTCCCAGCACCCATGACATAAAAAAATCTAAACTTTTCGGAAAATATATCAAGGAGGAGAAGGTGGTAGACGGGGTAAATCTGCTGCGCAGCAATGCTGCCATTGTTTGCGACGTGGTTGCCAGCTAATCTCGGAATGTTATCTCAATTAAACAATAATAATTAATACAGATAATATAATAATAAGGGGGGAACAGTAGTGCTGCGGCAGTATTGCTCCATGCTGCCGAGATCAGAATAATATTACTTAACCGACTTCAAAAACAACCACAAAAATCTAAAATAACTTTTCTTTGGGAAGTCAGTGGCTTTGTTTTTTATTTTAATGACTTTTTGCTTTAAGTTTAGATAAAAAAAATCTTATAGTTAAAACTGTTAAGTTCCTGCACTGAGAGATTTTTTCTTGACAATACATGAAAACGTTACGGTTAAAAAATTTCAAACCTAACAATTCTAACACCGCCTTTGAAACTCAATTTAATATCACACTCAAAAATTTAAAGCACCTTAGCACTAAGCCTAATCCACCAAATCTCAAGCCGATATTAAAACGCTCTGAATAAACCTTTGGGCTGCTATATGGAATTTCAAAAAGGCGTACCTACCCACTTTTAACATAATTCATAGTGCTATAGATCACAAAAATCCGATGTAACAAGCTCTTATTTTAATGAAGTGCCCTCCAGAGAATAACTTTGGCGAGAGCTTTTGGATTTTTGAGAATGTATTCCGAAGATAGTGTAGAGTGTTAGAAAATAATCGGAGAATTTAGTGTAGGACCATTTGGAGTAAATTGTTCGGTTTTCAGAGCTACGTTCTTTGAATTTTAAATTCACTGTTTTCTGCCTATGGCTTCGTTAATCGTTAAAATACAGGTAAGATAGAAAACATCTGAAAAAATCTGATTAGTACGTTAAGGCGCGGTCTTATCTCATATTCCCAAAAATTGGTTTCTTAGAACGTCGAGTATGACGTAATGTAATAAAAATAAGCAACGCGAAAAATACAGTGAACAGAAAAGGGTAGAAGAATTTAAACCGAACAGAATAATAAATAAGAGTTTGATATTCCCAATAAAAATTGGGAAGTTGTAGCACAAAAATAAACTTTGACGTCGAAGATCTCTGTATTTCCAGCGATAACAACAGTTTTTTTTAAGAATTTAGTAGGTTTTCCATTTTTTTTAAACTTTAACCGAACCATTATTTAATTTTATGTCTATATTTTAAATAATCTAAAGAAAAGCAGTAAAATAAATGCCCATTCGCAGCTTACGTCACATTTCAACACAAATGTCATTTTTTCAATTTTCAATCTTATTGACGCTCCATAATGGTGACAATAGTTTACGCGGTCATAAGCGATTAAAATTGTAGTCAGTCCGCGTCTTAATAATAATTAGTAAAGAGATTTTTCATAGTAGGTTGTTTTATTCAGATTTTCGGTGTAAGAATAGTGACGTGCTTTCCTATTCTTTCAGCCTAGTTTAAACCAAAAAACTGAGTCTTACCAGACCCATTTGCATTTAAAGTATAATACTTTGAAACATGTTAGGTAGTTTAAAATTACTAGGCTTTACAAAGTAATATCAAATATTTATTAAAAAAAAAAACTAGTTAACGTTTTCATGTCAACGTTTGGTATACAAATGACTTTTGAAGATTTTCAAAAGGATTTACACAAACTTTTTGGTAGTTTATACGAAATCCAATCATACTATAACGTGGGGTGCTAAAACAGGAAACCTCCACGTGCGCACGTGGACTGGAGTTCCCTCTCGGATACGTCCGGGGGGAAGACCAGTTTTTCGGGCCGGTGCACCCTGGGATGCGGGCAAAAACTCTTCCTTAGGCACTGTGTGCCTAAGGGGTCTCTTTGCCCGTATGCGAATAGCCTGTCGTGTGGACGCTCCGACACGTGTCCCTCTGATTAGCAGAGGGCACAGCGGCGGAGCGGGCTTACGGACGGTGAGTAATGGGTAGCTCGCCGTCCGACCAAGGACCAAGCCCGGGTCGGTGGCGCGTCGTGTTGTGTTTCGCGCGTGCCTTCGGGGAGTTGTCAGCAAACTGACGGGGCCCCTTGGGGTCGCGGGTTTTTCTTAACCCAGGATACCGTAGCCCCGGAACGTAAAGGGCATCCAAAGGAACACGGGTGGATTTTAGTCAGTAAGAGTCTGACAGTCCCTTCCGCCCAGGATGTAGTTCTCGGTGTTAAATGAGTTAATCAAGCCCCCTCAACGCCTCTCTCCCCTCAAATGCCTCTCGTCGAATTATAGAAATAACTTTGTCAATTATTATTATTGGTAGAATAAAGACAGAATTTGTTCTGCCATGCGTTTTGTAATGACGAGACACATTAATGCAAAAAAGCATGACTTTAATAATTTTCTTTACGAAACAAAATCTTGCAAAAAATATTAACACACATTAAATCTCCTTAATTTCACTCATCAAAAAATCTTATCAATAATTTAAGGTCATTTTTTTTTCACCCTGAATCTTTTCATGTTGTCAAGAAAGAGTAATTAATATAATCTCGGTCTTTTATCTTAGGGCACAGATGTTTGCTGTGAATGAGGCCCCGTTTTAGTAATTAGAAAAGCGTGAATGAGATGCGCGATGAATGGGCCCGGGCCTCAAGCCTTGGGCCCCGAGATATCGCATTTTGTTTTGGTACCGGTAAATTAGATATATTTTTTGTGTAAACAAAATTGTTTTTAATATATTTGCCTTGTCACGCCTTCATAGAAATGTATTTAGGCTGAAATCATGCTTTTTATTAGTTAAAAAGTGTTTGTGTTCGTTCAGTCTACACGTCAAAACGATTAAAACCGATTTTGTTAAATTTTGGTAGAGATTACCGGGACCGTGAGGGCAGCAGCTAATAGAAAGAACACACTGTTGAATTACCTACCTTCAACAATTTATCAAAATTATTTTACACAATTCATGATACACGGAAAAAATGTCATAGTTAATCAAACATCAGCTAGAGATTTCAACTAGGAAGAACTATTATATAAAGTGATTTTCACTTACAAACCCATCAAATATAAAATACTATATATTCTCACCATTGAACTTGATTTGTTCAACCGCAAACTATAAACAAAACACTATTTCTTTCTCGAACATCTGCATATAAATGAACGCTCGAATCTGTATACCTGTATACAATAAATTGTGACAATAGTCACAAATTGTCACAAAATTGTCACAAATAGTCACAATAGTCGCAAATTAACAATAACGTGCTACAGTATCTTTCTCTTAGTTTATTTACGAAACGTACGTGATAGAAATTGTGAACAATTTATTACTATTCGCTTGTATGGAATGGGATTTAGATGCTAATGAAAATAGTGGACGTGATGATCATTAATTTTATTGTGTTTTTAGAGCGTAAAGGAGATGTTTTTTTTTTCCTACAATAATGGCCCAACCGTGTATCTCAAGGACAAAAGTACGAAATTATAGAAAAAATATCGTAGATTTTGAATAAAAATATGTTGAATTTATTCGCGCATTTGTACCACCAGAAATCGTCGATCAAAGATGTTAAAACTTGCAACCCAAGAATTTCAATCTGGCAATGTCGTGATTTACGTCTCCGATGATGCGTTTCGTTACTTCATTTTATAAACGTGTGAAAATCCAAAAATGTACTTTATAGAATTTATTTATGTATTACAGATAAGTTTTTATTTCTAGTACACATTTTTTTGTGAATAATCATGGGAACAAGAATTAAAAAAATACATTTATTTCACATCTCGTATTATTTTTTTGCGTTTGGTTCTACCGGCCAAAAGCCAGGGCTCCCGTCCTAGACCGATAATTTTTTTTCTATTGTTGTTGATATCCATTTGTCATATTACCTACTGTCAAATATTGAAACACCGCTACCATATTTTGACGTGATTTTGACAGATGAAACAGATTGACAGCCGTAAATGCTGTCATAAACGTTTCTTTGAACGCAGTTACTTTGCGAGGTAGTGTTTTTCATATACTTTTATTTCTTTTTCTATCTAGTACTGAAGGATTTTAAATACTGCTAAAAATACTAATTATTGGAAGGACTTTTAATAGTAATTTGTACCTCGGTACATGTTTGGGCCGAAAAAAAAACACCTCCTTAAAGTAGTGAAAGATATGGTGTTAGTTGAAATTTATACAAAAATGAAGGCGTTGGCCGATATCTAATTCGTTTGTAAATACGAGTTCTTTAAAGAAAGTTTGAAAATTAGAAAAAAAAATGCTAAAGCTTTTTAAAATGATATGGTATTTTGAAAAAAAAATGAGACAGGCATATAATACAGGAATAAAAAAACAGACAATTAATCGGCTGTATTCAATCCAATCTAGAACCCTACGGCACATGACAGTTATGAGCCATTAAGTGTCGAAAACATACATTTTAAATTAAATTTTCCACAGTTTATTCCTTTCATGCACAGTATTGCACACAGTCAGTCTCGTCACGTTTTTCAACAAATTATATATTGCCAAAGTTTTTCATGAACAATTACAAAATTCAACAAAACTATTAACAAAAACTTTTTTAACAAAAAAAAGAGACAAAATGTAACTGGACTGCTGCGGCGTCCACAGTGACATTATAATGTAGCAACAACAAAAAGAATGCACGCATTTGCAACTCAATTTTGAAGTTAAACAAAAATGGCGAGATCCAGTTTCAACCGGTTTCATACAGTTTTATCCGGTTCAAACTGGTACATTCACAGTAAAAACACATGTTAACGTAAAAATGTTCGTTTTTAATGCAGTATATAGCAACAGGTGGCAATTTAGATAGCACTGTAACACTATTTCATTTAAATTGGCCTATTTGTTGTAAATGAGTAAATTGCAGAATGCATGTGTGCGAGGAATTCCGGGGAGAGTGTGATAAAATTAGCTGTACCTTGCTCCTCTTACATTTGTGCTGAGTTTTCAATTTTCCACGTCGACAAGTACTTTCTGTACGAACAAGTTGTTTTCTAAAAGGTACCTTTTGTCAAATAGTAAATAATACGGTTCGCTAGTTTGCTCGTGGCTAAATAATTACAGCCACACAGGCTGATCTTCTGGGTTAAGCCGCGCTTGCCGAGGTTGGTATGTGGATGAGTGACCATCTGTCATAGCCAGCTTCCTCCGTGTCTTATAAAGCATGTAAAGCCGTTGGTCCCGTCTGTCATTTGGTAGATCTTTGACAGTCGTTACTATTAGTCATAGAAGCTCTAAAGTCTGACAACCAGTCTTAGTATAGGGTTGAGTTGTGGAAGTCCGATAGGCAGTCGCTCCATGTAAAATACTGATATTCAGCTGCATCTGGTTCAACTGGAAGCCGACCCCAATATATTTGGGAAAAAGTTAGGCAGATAATGATAACGGTTTGGTAGTAATGTGATAAATGACTTACTAAACTAATTATACCTACAATTAAATGAATTTGTTTTTAATTTAAAGCTAAAAAACATTGTTTCTAAAGAGGATTCCAGGGTTCAATGTGTGATTTAATAGTTGAGAAACCGGCCAAGTGCGAGTCGGACTCACCCATAAAAGGTTCCGTAGCAGCAAGTATCATAATATAAAAGTTCTTGTAGATGGTTGTAACTTTGAAGGTAAATTGCGATTAATGATGTATTAAAAAAACTAATTACTTGATCTCGTTCAAACCATCATTCTCTGAAGTTACAGGGGGGGCACACAATTTTACCACTTTGGAAGTGTCTCTCGCGCAAAATGTTCAGTTTAGAAAAAAAAAAATTATATTAGTAACCTCAATATAATTTTTAAAGACAAAAAAAAATTCTTTGTCTTTCAATCCTAAGTATGGGGAGGGAACCCCCAAAATTTGTTATTTTATATTTTTGTGTGAAAATAATGCGGTTCACTTAAATAGGTACATCTATTTACCAAGTTTCAACAGAATAGCTCTTATACTTTCGAAGAAAAGTGGCTGTGACATACGGACGGACAGACAGACAGACATGGCGAATATATTAGGGTTCCGTTTTCTGCCATTTGGCTACGGAACACTAAAAATTAAATTCACTGAGACCAATTTGAATTAGAATGGAACCGATAGTTACCGATAAATGAATTTTCCAATAATTATCTTTGTAAAAAAATAAGAATCTTGATAATTTCGAACTTTGACTAGAAAAATAACATAGTCCAGTGCCAGTGCAAATCAGCGTCAGATACCTACTCACTGCCCGACATTTTGCTGAACTGGGTATTTTTCTCGGACTGTGGAACACTCTATTATTATTTCGTTTTGGTCTGGTTTTTTGTACTTTTTTTTTATTATAATTTTATTTTGATGTCTTGTGTGTTCCCGTGGCTTTTGCCAAATAAACGTTTTCCCTTTATTTTCTTTCTTTATATTATAAGGGCATATTTCTTAAATACTAATTGATTAAGTAAACATCAGCATCCGTTAAGTTAACCTTCCATGACCAACTGTAGGTACTTTGTGAAAGTGAGAAACTTTTTATTCGACTTCTGTGAATCTATACTGATATAATTATAAAGCTGAAGAGATTGTATGGTTGAACACTCTAATCTCAGGAACTACGAAAAAATCTTTTTATGTTTGATAGTCCATTTATCGAGGAAGGCTATAGGCTATTTCACATCACGCTAAGACTTATAGGAACAGAGCAGCGGAGGTGAAACCACGGGGAAAAGCTAGTCCAAAATAGCTATCCCAGGTTACAAAGTTAAAACAATGTAAAAAAGAAATTTGGCCTGAACCAACCTTTCAGAGTAATCCAATCTGTTCGAAGTTTTTCTGTCTGTAGGTACATACCGACCTTTTAGCTTTCAAATTCCATTTAGAATTAAAAAATTGTTTCCTTAGAGTGAACACTAAAAATTTGGATGTAAAAGAATTTTATATAGCCGAGAGCAATAAACCGTTTTTATTCTAAACCGTTCTACATAGAAATAGGCACCTATTTCGTTCACAGATCGGATGACTGCCACTTATTCCAAATCGAGCTAGATCTATTTTATATTCAAAACTAGTTTTCCCACTTTCAGATTATTTGGTCTATTTGAAAAAGTAGGCCTTTGTGATTTCTAAAAGGCAAATTGGCGGCGACGAAAATGCTTTGGTATTCTCGAATGATTATTTTGGAATAACCTGCATCCAGCAGTCAGTTGTGATTCATTTAGATTTTAGAACAAGGATAGACTAGAGGCGCTAGCACAAGTTAAGTGACTTTTGTAAACGTAAATTAAATACTTCCCAAATTATAGGTACCTAATATTCACTCAATGTTATAGATTTATTTACATCTATGAGGAATAAGGGGTACGCTTTTCGCCAAATTGGACCTAATTGCAACAGGATTCTGGTAATTTCGAAAAAAAAATCACTTTACGTTTCTTCAGGTCTGGTCTTAATGACTTTTTTTTTGTGTGGTAAAATCATCAAATGAGTCCTCCCACCCAGGGCAGGGCGGGAGGGACTGTCAGACTCGTACTGGCTAAAATCCAGTTCCTTCAATAGCCTTTTATGTTCCGGGGCCAGGAGGTAATGAGATAAGTCCCGCGACCAATGGTCTTTATGACTAGTAAAAGTTTGGATGGATGGAAGTTTGTTACTCAATCACGTTACAGCGGCTAAACTGATTATGATGAAATTTGACTCAAACATTATAATCTAGTATAACTTAAAGGATTCAGATTGCCTATATATATTACTTCCATGGGATATCTTTCACGTTACACACGAAACCGCTAAAGTATACTATCCTGGAAGTAGACGCCAGCACATCAAGCTACCACAGTATGTCAATTTCTGTTATAGATTTTCAATTTTATCAGACAGCCAAAAGGTTCACGTTCGACTGGCAAAATTTGAGAGACCACATCAAACTTGATGTGGTCTACTCTGTACTATTCTCTCATTCTTTGGAACAATCATCGAAATATATCTACGATGGTAAAGCCTCAAACATAAACTAGTGTTATGATTTTTATACTGTGCTAGTGTAGTCCGTTTTAATATATGTATTAAATGTTATGAAAAATATCTAGTTTTAATTTCGCTACAAAAATCCAGGCTTCATGCAGGATGCAGTCCCACCCTCCCTCCCTCATGCATATGCACATGAAGCAAAGGTAACATGCATATGCATACGTGCAAGAAAAATGGAAAAACATGCCATGCAATCAAACCTATACTCGACACGTGTTTCGCCCCTCCACAGGGCATCCTCAGGAGATGTTGACTCGACAAGCGCTCGATGGTGGGACTGCATCCTGCATGAAGCCTGGATTTTTGTAGCGGAATTAAAACTAGATATTTTTCATAACATTTAATGTCATGGATTTCCGCAAAGTAACGCCTGATTCTATAATCTATTTTAATATATTATATCTAGCCTTTATATCCATCGTTAAGGTGCGGAATCTCGATGGAATGCCGTGAATTTGAATCTACTCCGTCCGAATTATTGTGGCTCCCGGCTCCCGGTACATTCATGTGAAGGAGCTTACTAGGAGAGTTATTTATAGTCGTAAATTGTTTCTAAAATTAGTATTTTGAAGGAAGATTTAAAATTACGACGCTGAATACGAAGAATACGGATATTTCTCAAGAAACTAAAGTGTTTCTAAAATTATAATTTTGTTGGAAGATTTAAAATTACGCCAAAGATTATGAAATAGGTTAATTTACTTGAAACTTAAAAGTAGATAATAATTATGATCAATTAAAAAAAAATGAAACTACGTGTGCATCTTGATACATTTTTTTTTTAATGTAGTTTGTATTTATTTTGTAAGTTGGTTATAAAAACACTTTTACACATCACAACCAGTTTTTTAAAAGCTAGATGAGGCTGATGTTTTGTTTCTGACTACTTTGAGAAGAAACAGCCGAAACAAACTCGAAGTCCAGACGTTGTATTTTTTCAGGTCATACGAGGACCATGTGTCTGAGATGGTCTTTTAGGAAAGAACCACACAGATTTGAGTGGACCTGTCCAGTCAGTGCAAGCTTTTGTCAGTTATCTTGTTGCTCGACTCATAAAGTCATAACTCATGGACATTTAAGATATCAGTACCGATAGCAAACCAAACCTTCTAAATATTAAATCTTCATGTTGCCGCTACCAACTAGTTTAAACATCAAATATACGCTGTTAAAATAAACAAATTCAAAAACTTGTAGAAAAGCAAACTTAACTGAAATTACTACAAGTTGTGCTGACTGTACTTTGAGTGTTTGAGTTTGAATCAACTTGAAGATAGATGGAGCCACCACCTTTTGGTGTTGGTTGAGCAAAGATTTAGCTATATTGCAGAAGTTTTTAGCTCAATTTACTGCATTAAGTTTGAGTAAGTATCTATAGTTTTAGCACTTGAATTGACTTTAATTATGCAGAGTGAGGAACTTTCTAAGTTGAACAACGAGTTTAATAATGCAATGGATTTTTTGGTTTTTAATTTAAAAAATCAGTAATTAGAGTAACATTCTCGTATTTTGCCAAAATATTTAGTGAATAAAGGCGAAATAAATACGTTCTTGCACCCTGAGTGAAAGACAGAAGGGACTGTCAGACTCACTTAAAATCCAGCCCGTTTCCTCAAATACTCTTTGCGTTCCAGGGCCGTGGTAACCTACATAGACAGTTGCAGGACTGTCTAACTGTCTATCTACCTGGGCAGTCGTTTGGAAGCCCCGCCAGTTTGACAGTTTAAAAATGGACGACTGACAAACGAGATTCCATAGGAGCAACAATGATAGTTTCCTTTATTTAGTAGTTTTTGTTTTTTTTTTAATGCTTTAAAAAGTTATGTAAGACATATTATGGCAAAACCTAAGTGAAAAGTTAATTAAAGTTCATCAAATCATCTATGTTGGGCCTATTCTCATTTATTTATTGTCGGTTCTGTTAGCCTGTATCGGATGTATAGAATACAATAATTTACATAGAACAACTATTTATCTAACCTTCACAGTCTAGCTGCAGGATAAACCAAGAAATAGAAAAATTTAATTCATTGCCCTCACAAAAAGCAACTACGAAATTCAAATTTATTATCCCGCCATCTGTACTCAAACTTCCGAGTTTACTTCACATGTTGAATAAGAGATGGCGTTACAAATTCATAAGCTTCGCTCATGTTTTATTCAAAAATAAATAAGAAGATAAAGTTTATTTAAACTCATCCGGCGTTTAAACGACGGAGACGGCAGTTAAGTATGCGAAACTGAGACAAAACTATTCGTTTATCAGCTCACAACTTGGTTGGGCTGCATTTTTATGGTCTGAGTTATAAACTTCTGGAATCTTATGCAAGTTAAGAGTCTTCTTTTCATAAGCTTTTATTTAGTTTCACCTGTCCCGTTGTCTGTAATCAAATCTTGAGATTGAGAGAGAATCTTCTCAAGACAATGTTATGATGACATGGAGCTATTCTAATGATCGAGCTGGACTGTGGCCATAGGAACTCTGTAATGAAACGCTGCAAACCCATCGAGTTTAGACTCGTTTGATTTGTCTTGATGAGTACCTTGTCTATCGTTAGTATTTTTTTAACAATAATAGCTTGTTTTTAAAAATAACATAGTTTTTTAAATGACTTACTTGTTTTAATGGCACTTAAATACTAAACATGAAGAGACAATATAGTATCTCTGTTTTGGAGAACTTGTAATGAGATAAGTTTCGTAAGTGACAGATCCTCGTTGAATGCATGTCGCTCGTTAACTTTTCTCAAGTCAAGTTTCAGTTCAAGAATTCAACAGAAGATGAAAGGTTTAAAATGTATCCATGAAACTTCCAAAAAGCTCTGTTCCAATTATTTTATTAATACGCATTAAAGTATGCTCGGTTGGAAAGATCGTCGGATGTACAAAATCCGGAGGTAGCACGTTCAAATCCTGCTCGAGTGTTTGCGGTTCGAATTTTTCTTTCCATAGAAAGAAAATCTCAAAAAATCTTTAAGTCCGTTCCATTTTAAATATTATAGATAGGGTACAAGTGTTCCATTGTTAACCATGGGAACAATAGTTTTAATCATTATACGTATAAAAGCATGAGTCGCGTATCGTAAAGATATTTTTGAGGAAATGAATGATTTCAGTTGCAAGTGGGTTTGAAGCTGGATAAGTATTAAGTATTCCAGGCGCCTTACCAATTATGCTACCGCAACTCCACACTTTGAAGCTAAATCTTCCATTGCCTAGTTACCTTGCCCCAGAAGATTTGGGTACAATCTGTGCAACTTTGCTCTCATATACCGATGAGACTCCAATCCATCGAATTAATCAGCCTATGCCTCACACCACCTCCTTGGCAGCATTTTAAGTAGCAACTTGGTTAGTTTACCCGCTTGATGGAAGTAGAATGAAGTGCATCAGTGTTTACAAAAGAGGCTTAAAACTTTATTTCATTAAAATATTTGTGATAGCTTTAAGTTCTTGAAGTTTTTCTTGGTGAGAAATCTTGCAGTCTTGTGGAGAGACTTCGGGAAATGGTTTCTGAATTTTGGAGTTTGGTTTGTGTATTTTCTCTACGGAAGTTTGGTTGGAAGATGCCGGGATCCGTATTGGGAAATATCGGAACAGTATTCATGCCGCTATCTATGTCTGTATCGGTATCGTGTTCTTGTTATAACAGTCTGCCCTCGATACACAATGATATCTTGTACAACAGGAATCACAGTTGCAGCTCTAAAACCCACACGACATTAATATTTACATAGTCTACGAGTCATCCATATGTTTTGAGTATAAATATACTTATAGTATGTAGAAGAAAAGCAAAGAAACTATCATTTTATATCTGCGTATGATGTGACTACATCGTCACAAAGCAGTCTAATTATTATATACTAGGTTTTGACGTCAGAAACGAAGTCACCACTCTTTAGGTTTGTTGCGATCTTTGTAGGTACCTAAGTATTCATTGATTTGATAAAAGAAAAAAATACGTGCACATTGTTTTTCAAAATTGCAAGTGACTAATTTAAATTAATTAATGAAATCAAATGCCTATTTAAATGTGTGTAAGCACACCTTTCTTTGTGGGATAGAATCCGGAACATGGACATATTCGGCGAAGAACGAAAGTCACTGACATAGCTCGTAAAATTTGCAAGTTGAAGTGGCAATGGGCAGGCCACATCGCTCGTAGAACTGACAACCGATGAGGAAGAAAAGTTCTCGAGTGGCGACCACGGACCGGAAGACACAGCGTAGGCAGGCCTCCCACTAGGTGGACCGACGACATCGTGAGGGTCGCGGGCAACCGATGGATGCAAGTGACGAATTGTCGTTCGGCGTGGCGGTCTAAGGGGGAGGCCTATGTTCAGCAGTGGACGTCTTCCGGCTGATGATGATGATGATGAAGCACACCTACAATAGAGGAGACATTGGTATCTAAGAACATAAAAAAATACCTAGTTTCACGCTAAAAGATTGTCAGGCTTAGCTAGTTTCTTTCCTCACTTACTACCTACCATAATCATTTTTCCTTTCCAATCACAATGAAACTGAAAACTAAAATACGGAGTGCAAACCCGTGATTACGAAGTAAACTAAGTTTTATAAGAGTGGCTCTTAGCTGATTATATCTCCGACAACTTGAGAATCGCTGAGACAATAATTAAGTTTCAAAACTTCTCACGTAAAATAAGCTCTTCTATAGGCCACCTGTCTTTATGTTGGTACCTAAGTACAAATATTGGAAGATTTTTCTGTTGACTGAAACTTTTCAATACTTATATAGGGAAACTTTTAATGACGTGAAAAGCTTGTGTGTTTTTCAGGGCTCACACATACTTAACAGCAAAACTTAAGGCTAAAGCCAGACAAACGTTGAGTTGTGAGTCGGGTAATTTCGTGTCCTTCCTGATACAATGCTGACCACTTTTTGCTTCGTAAAAGACTTTTTTTTATCAAACCAACCGAAATTACGCGACCGACGCTCGTCTGGCTTTAGCCTTAATCGTTAAGCATCTTCGTTTGGCATACTATTAGCACTTTCTGACTACTACTTCCAAGAAAATGCTATAACTAATAATCCTTACTTTAATTTAAACAAATCCTAATTTCGTGACATTTCCGCTCTCGTCTAAAACCACTAATGAGATGAGATTTTAACAAAGGCTTATTTAACGAGTTTTCAACCGCTCCAAAAGATAGCTATGGTTTAGAGCCACAGATATCGGAAATGATGGGATAGGCCATCATGCCGTAGTTACCGTTGGGGTAGGCCAATAGTATAGAAGTTAACAAGGAAAGAAAATGCGAAAGTTTTATAAACGCATAGTTGGATGTTTGTTTCTCATTCACGTCAATGGGGGATCGTTGGCAGGAAGACTCATTTGACGATTTTACTACGATAAAAAAGGGGATCTTTGGCGCAGATATTATTGCAGTCTGGAATAAAACTCGCGTGGGATAATTTTCCACTACGCGAGCGAAGACGCTGGCAACACTCCGAAATATTTTATGAACACCTACTTTTTTCATAGATTAAAATAGCTCAGTATGCTTCCATCATTCTAAGCTAGGTACAATATAGGTAATTTCGAAGCTTCTAGCAAAATTGATCGCAACGTTTAGAAATGACTGAATTATTCATGAAAGGTAGCGGTTAATTTTCGTCAGAGTTTGTAACTAGAATGCTCTGGGGATCCATAGTTCGGTATTTGGTACTTATACTGTAATCTGATTTTCTAGTGACGCCTTCTGCTTGTTTAGTGAGAGATGGGTCAATGTACAGTCAGTGCCATAATTCCCAACGATTTCTATACAGATCCAGTTAAAATCCAGTGGCGAATACAAGTTGCTCAATATTTTGCTGAACTGGGCCTATTTGGCGTCATGAGACACACAACTGTAACAGAGAGGTATTCAACCTCTTCTGTTGCCTCAACCTCTTTACTTTTAGATATTAATTTTTTTTAAATTCAAATCAATAAATAGATCTAAAAGTTTTTGTTTTTCATTTAAGTTTTTCTTATTTTGTGTTTATTTTATTTTTAACGTTGTGTTTTTTATCGTGGTTCTTTTGCGCCAAATAAATGTTTTTTCTTTCTTTTATCTTATTATAATACAGAATAATTAGTGTGCCAGGCACAGACAAAGTACTGCATAGATTAGTAGCTAAAATATCATCACTAACTACTATCGAAACGCACGTACTTTGAACAAACTATGCGACTAAAGTTTCAGCATTAATTGCTCCCAAACTGCACACATGCATACGTAAGTACTAATTTGTAACGAGGGAATGACAATTTACTAAGTTTAAGGATTAAATTTCTTAGTAAAACTTCATTAAAAATATATTATGTAACTATGTTTTACGTTCTATGTTGTTTAAACTTGTTTAAATAATGGATTCTTTGTACAAATCAGAGAACGTTGCGTGAAAAATCTTTATTTAATACTAGATTTTGATCGTGGCATTAGCTATAGTTGAAAGCTATCCCTCATTTAATTATGTTCAAGACATATATTATGTCACTCTTAAACAGTCATTTGAAATGTTTATTATTTCATTTGAAATAATATTGATTAACTTTAAGATTCCTTGAGATATTTAGCTTTTCGAGAGAAAAAAATAAGGAAAAGAAAATACTGGTGGTCAGAGAAAATGCATCAATCTCCCAAGTAAAACGATCATGTACTGTCAACTTCAGAGAAATCTCACCCTCTTTGGTAGTGATGTCATTACCAAAAGTGGTGAGTTTTCTCTGAACCTTACCATCCCTACTACATATTTTTTAAATCTAAAAGGGAACATTAATATCACCACAGCACTTTAAACGCACATCTGAAGTCGATCCAAACATATCTCTTACATCATTTTAACTCCGCTGCAAAAAGCACAAAACAAAAGCGGTAATATGTTGTACTAACGTCTTTTTTAGTGCTGAAAGCGATGTACGGTCAGCATCGTTAGTGTTACCAGCAAAAAATATATTTTTAAGCATTATACAATTTTGTTTGAATCGCCCTGGGAATTAAGAATTGTTAGTGGCCAGTATTTGCGATTAAGCTTTCCTACATCCCCTAGGGTATCATTAGTGGTCATTATACGGGAAAGGGAGGATGTGTAAAAAATCTTTCTACAGTAGACTAAGCAGAAATAATATTGCCTTTTTCTTCTGTGAATCTTTTTTGTAGTGTAGTAACGATTATCGTTATAATTAGAACCTTATTTTGGGATTGTAAAACGGTTTTAATTCTAATAAAAATGGATTACAATTTTCTTGAATGTCGTGTCACGATTATGTTCTCAATTAGTGATATAAATATTATTTCTTCATTTAATGCTTAATGATAAATGAAAGACATTTATAATTGTTGAGAAATTTTGAATAGTTGACTCTGGTTTGAGACTTGTGGTTGACAAAATATGTACTTCGAAATTGTGGAAATGCTCTCAATGGATGAAATTGTCAAACCGATTTTTTGAGCTTTAACTAAAAAAAGAAATTAAAAAAATGTCTAAAGCGACAAAAATTCACGAAGCCACAACGTCACGGCATACGAAAAAGCATAAAAAAAATAACAACAACGGAAAAAACTTGAACGGTATTCAATTACACAAACATTTTTCCATGCCATTTACTTCGTCGGATATTTATGAGAGTAAAAAACGGTCAAGCGCGAGTCGGGTACGGACAAAGCGGGGATATGGTGTGCATCGAAACTTTTTTCCTTTTTTTTTTTTGTTACTGGCAAGCGACACTTCATGTGACGTAACGCTTTGGTCGCTTCATTGGGTTTAAAAATGGAATAGGTGTTGAGATGAGGAAGGCATGCTTTGATCAGTATGTGGAAAATAATCGCGAAGGTGATATTAAAAACGAAATATGAGAAAAAAAGAAGTTAAAAAAAATACGGTTAAATTGTTAAGATTCTTGTGATTTGTTTTCAGCTCTCACAATAGATTAAAACGTCTTAATAATAAGTAGATGTTGCCATCGTTACGTTTAGAAGTAGATGAGTGGGTGTTTTCTTATTTTATTTGAAAAGGTAAATAAACAGGCTTGCTCGATATATTTAATTAGACCGTTAAGCTACCTATTTGCTAAAACTTTGCAACATTTTCTTAATTTGTGTCAAGTTTTCTCTTACAAAGTTAGCATATACAAAATGTGGGTCTATTATATACCTAGAACTACTCGTATTGTCTTATATGTACATAGGTACTATTATGACACTCAACCAACGATGCCTAAAAAGTTAGATATTAAACAAAAAGAATATTAATTAAGTGGCTGTTTTGTAACCACTCTCTGCCTCCTTGTCACTTTTTTATCGTGGTAAAATCATCAAATGAGTCCTCCCACCCAGGGCAGGGCAGGAGGGACTCTCAGTCTTGTACTGACTAAAATCCACGGTGTCCTTCAATAGCCCTGTACGTTCCGGGGTCACGGTAGCTCGTAAGTCCCGCAGCCCCGGCACGCTTTGCCTTCTTGTCACTTAAGTCATCATACTCTTTAACTTGGTCTTTTCAGTACACACTACTGAAAGGCTTCTTATTTTTAGGGTTTTTTTAGGCAAAAAAAACCCCACAAAATGTCTATGACAGGCCGGTTCGAGATACTCGTGGCACTTGAATACATTACAGATAATGATGAAGACCCGTAGTGGGTTATTAAAAACATACAAAAAATGGGAACCCTAAATTGTTTCACCCAGTTTTTCGCCCCACATTTTTATCACAATTCAACATCCCTAGGATACGCTTTGAGCGCCATTGTGCGTCATAAATCTGGCGTATGTCCGCGCTCGCTGGCCGCTCCAAAATAACATACTATAAAACATTAATGCTTCGATGACACTACAAACCTAGCTCGGTTGGAATTCACGGATTTTCGTTGGGAATAAAAGAGGCGGTTAGTCAAGATTTTTATTTGATTTTGTTTACCTACCCGACTCTGGCGAAACCAAATGGAAGCGTAATATTTTTTTAAAATACTGGTTCAGAAATGGCCAGCAAAAACTTGTTAATCGTAGGGCCATCACGAATTACTTAGGTCGGAAACGCACAGGCCGGTGGCTTGCTTAGCGCCTAGAGCCTAGCGAGTCACCTTAGTATAACGAACGTTCGAAAATGTTCGTGAACGGCCGCATTGCGCGCTTGACACCTAGCTAGTCGTCAAGTGCCGTTCACGAACATTTTCGATTGTTCGTGACTCGCTAGGCTCTAGGCGCTAAGCGGCCTGTGCGTTTCCGGCCTTAGGGTACAGTCATAGACTAAATCGATTGCTTGATTTACGTCTATCCTCTATGCATTTTGTGTCATACAAAGCCTACAAGTTCGTAGTCGACTGCAAACAACAGCAGCAAACGTCGAGCGTCATTGCTGCAGACATGTCGTGCAGTCATGATTCCAAAACCAACTGCTGATGATAATCGCTCCAGTGTCGGTGTCACGTTTTTGAGGGCCTTCTCTTACAGTCCGTCAACGAAGGTAACGGACCGTTGTTTTTGAGTGACAACACATACGCAGTAAGGACGACTGTCCAATTGTGTTTTAATTGGCAACACATCGGGGGTAGAAATAACTACCCAATAATATTAATAATAATATTCCACAACTATCACACAACGCCATCTAGTCCCAAGCTAAGCAGAGCTTTTGTTATGGGTACTAGACAACTGATAAACATACTTATATATTTCTAAATACATACATATTATAGATAAATTACACCCAGACACAGAACAAATGATCGTGCTCATCACACAAACATTTGTCCTGGGTGGGAATCGAACCCACGACCTCCGGCATAGCAGTCAGGGTCACTAACCACTAGACCAACAGGCCTGTCAATCGGTGTCTGTCAATAACATGGATTAGAAAACACCCAAAACTTCTACCGAAACTACGAGGTTCGTGCTTAGTTGTAGAAGAACCACTGATTTGCGATCGGACGACACGTTGTCTGCATTCGTGTGACACGGATTCTAAGTATTTTATAGATATACATAGAATCCGTATTGCACCGACAGGTCGTGGTCGTGGCATCTGCCGCTGCCGTCTGCAGTCGGCTATGAAGTTGTACCTTTACTTAAGATAACACATTGGTTGGTTAGTTACTCCAGGCCCCGGAATATTATATGCAATACGAAACACGGACTTATTGTACCTGCAGCTCGGTATCATAAATCGAACTACGTACACTATAAAACGCAATTGCGTTTGCCACGATTCGCAGTAGTTTTGTAAAAAAAAAAAACTGAATTTCAACAGTTATTCCGTATGACTATGAGTTTATTGCGGTTAGTGTTTTTATTTGAAGGCTAAATAAAATTGTGGCTGTCGGGAATTTGATTTAAGTTGATATATAAACAAACTAAATCAAAAACAGTATCCTTAGCACGAGTTTTCAGTATTTGAGACGTAAAGTAAACTGGAACTTTGACAATTTCAAATTGTCAATTTTCAAGGAAAAAATTAGTTCCTTCTTCGCACACCAGAGGCGCTGTTCCATTTTTTCATACAAGAAACGCTGTAAATACTGAAAAGACGCTGTAAAGTAAAAGAGTGAAAGATCGTGCTAAGGGTACTGGAGTGAAATAATTTATTGAACTGAATTTAGTTTAATTTAAAGGGAGTAGAAATAAATAAAATTAAAGTCATAATATGACATGGTTGGTGTGGTGGCAGAGCGATCAACGGTGAGGGGCGCTGATGAGCGGGCGTCTCGCGGTTTAGACCCTCAGGTTCCCAGTGAGTGATGATCTTTGCTCTGACATAGTAATCATCATCATCATCTCAGCCATAGGACGTCCACTGCTGAACATAGGCCTCCCCTTTAGATCTCCACATATACCGGTTGGAAGCGACCTGCATCCAGCGCCTTCCGGCGACCTTTACAAGGTCGTCTGTCCACCTCGTTGGTGGACGTCCTACGCTGCGCTTGCTAGTCCGTGGTCTCCACTCTAGCACTTTTCGACCCCATCGGCCATCTGCTCTACGAGCAATATGGCCTGCCCATTGCCACTTCAGCTTGCTAATCCGGTGGGCTATATCGGTGACTTTAGTTCGTCTACGGATCTCCTCATTTCGGATTCGATCACGTAGAGAAATACCGAGCATAGCCCTAGTAGAGCATAGACATAGTAATACCGTTTAAAAATAACGACTAGCTCTTTTTTGTTGCATTTTATTTAAAAAAACCTTTCCCGACATCATATTTTAATTAGATACATCTACATAATTATGCGGCCTTCATCATCAGCCTATAAATGTTTCAACTGCTGGGAAACAGGCCTCCTCTCTGTGAGATGGAGTGGCCCATAGTCCACCACACGAGCGGTTAGTGGATGTCACATGACTTCGAGTTTTTGGTTCTAGGACATGCCGGTTTCCTCGCGATATTTTCCTTCATCGTTTTGAGAGCAGTGGTGATGAAATAAATTACATAAAGTAGGTGATATGCCTGGCTGGATAGTAAGTATTTTCTTAGCAATGAAAGCTTTTTTTTTTAAAGAAAACAGTTTTTTAAATGACTAACTTGTTTATTAGAATTCTATCTTTAACCTATTTTCCTCAAACGAGTCCAAATGCCAAAAGCTCCCTCTGCAGTAAAGCGGTAGAACAAATATTCTACGTACGAGTACGAATACAAATCATACAATATGTATCTATGTGTAAACCGTAACATAATTATGACACAAACACACACAAGTTCAAGACAAACAAACCCAGGACTTTGTTTAAACACACCTGCATCCTATTTCTGTTGGCATTTGTTATGTACTGATACATAATGTAATATTCCGTGGTTTTACTTATGAGTTTTAGCTTTCGTAGCAGTCAATGTCAGAATTCAATAGTCATTTTCTCCTATCATATTGTTACGAGCTGGGTATTGGGATAAATTAATTAACACCAATGAAACCAAATAAACTTTATTCACACACGAATCACTAATTAAAACAAACACTTAACACTACTCAACAATTAAACACTTATAAATTCACTTAATCACACGTAAAAGTCACTTAGAGATCGCTTCCTGTTCACTTCGAGTTGCCTCGATCGTAGTCAAAACCAGACTGACTCAGGTCGGCGATCGGCGCCCCTTTTATACCCCGGCCGGACCCACTAGATGTTTCTAGAAAATGGTCGAATGTTCTGGAAACAGACTTTGACATAGACCCATACCTTCTGGAACATTCCAGAAACATCTAGAACAGGGTAGAATTTTCTAGAAACTTCCTGACCAATCTTCAGTAGAATTGTCGAGAACCTTGTGGAACTTTCGAGAAGCTTATAGATAGGTCTCGCAATTCGATCGACCGACGTAACAATATTGATTAACCTTTTGTGTTTTGACAGGTCTTAGTTCAAAGTAGAAACCAGTATTACACGAAAAAATCGCATTTGAATTTTGTTAAGTGTATACATTTTATGGCTCGTGGCTTTGGAGACGCGCAGGTCTGACGATTTCCAGCCACCATAGACATGAAATATTTAGAAGGAAAAGATTTAATTGAGTTTTAAAATTGAAATATTTACTTTATGCCCCACACTCTTGCTAGTGCTTCTGAGCTCTGAGGCCTTTCAATATATCTATGAAGTAAAGTAAACGGGTACTTTGATGTTAAGTTGATGGAAAAATTAGTCCCTCGTTCGTACACTAGAGGCGCTATTTCAATTTTCCATACAAAAACGCATTAAATTCTTCAAGTACGCTATAAATCGGGCACGCCGCAATCGCGGCGGTAAGACCCCTCTTTGAGGAGTGGCTGGAAAGGCGTCACGGCGTCCTGACCTATCGGATGACGCAGGTCCTCACCGGACACGGATGTTTCGGGAGGTACCTGTGTCGGATGGGGAAGGAAGAAACGCCGGGGTGTCACCATTGCGAAGATCGCCCGGAGGACACAGTAGAGCATACGGTGCAAGACTGCCCCGCTTGGGCAGAGCACCGCCGTGTCCTCACGGCAGCGATAGGCGGAGACCTCTCGCGCCCGGCATTGGTCGAGGCCATGCTGCGGGGCGAGACGGAGTGGGAAGCGGTCGCCTCCTTCTGCGAAGCAGTAATGCTCGTTAAGGAGGAGGCGGGCCGTGAGAGAGAGAGGACAGCGTCCTCCCTCCGCCCCACCCGCAATGGTAGACGCCCACGGCGTCGGACGTCGCAAGACGATCTCCGGCCACCGTAGGCGTGGGCATGCGGGCGGCGAGTAAAGGGCAACTCGCCGCCCGACTATGGACCATGCCCGGGTCGACGGCGCGTTGTGTTCCACGCGCGCCTCAAAGAGCGTCAGCACGATGACGGGGCCCCGCCCAAGAGGGCCAAAGCCTGCCGGGGTCGCGGGACTTATCTCATTACCGTGACCCCGGAACATAAAAGGCTATTGAAGGACACCGTGGATTTTAGTCAGTACAAGTCTGACAGTCCCTCCCGCCCTGCCCGGGGTGGAAGGACTCATTTAAAAAAAAAAAAAAAAAGTACGCTATAAATAAAATCTCTGAAATGAAACTTACACAAAGTTCCGATTTTACACGCGAAATGAGCAGCCTCTTAAATTCAAAATACCTACTAACACATCAACGACAGACAGAATTAATTTGACACATTTCCCGTTAAAAACTTCGTAACAGTAGTTGACATTGTAAGCCGTTCACGTCACAAACAACCTCCGCCCGCAGGATTTACTTGACATATTTATTATTTACGAACTCCGGTAGTTTCGCTGTGTATTTCTATATGATCAGGAAAGGGAAATGTGTGTAGTTACTGAAAGTAGTTATTTGACAGGGGAGCTTTTACTTAGAATTTCTTAACAGAAAGAAAGCTTTTTTAAATCTACCCTGTCCCTTCAATAGCCCTTTACGTTCCAGGCCCACGGTTACCTGTAAAGAAAGTCGCGACCTCGGCAGACGTTTGACCCTCTACCTATGGAGGCCCGTCAGATTGCTGATAGCTCTTTTTTAGGCGCACGTGGAACACGACGCACCGTCGCTTCGACCCGGGCATGGTTGATGATCTCCGTGAGGCATGAGGCGCAGGTATGCGGACGACGAGTAATAGGTGACTCGCCGTCCGAGCGCGCCTGCGGATGGCCGGAAACAGCCTCGCGACGTCAGTTGACTTGGGCGTCTCTCGGGGCGGCATGGTCGTGAGGTGGAAGCAGTCCTCTCCCTCACACATTCCGTTTCCTCCTTCGCTAGCATAACTGTTTCGCAGAAGGTGACTGCTTCCTATTCCATCTCGCCCCGTGGCATGGTCTCAGCCAATGCCGGAAAAACAGTTAGGTACTTATATTTTATCAACTTATAATGACCCTGCGTGGGTTACTATTATAAAAATAATTCTTCATTGACTTGCCAACACAAACTTTTGCACGTATAATTTTATTAATTAGTTCTAATTACTTAATAAAATAAACTCTACGGATTAAAGCGAAAAAAGAGGTCCAAATAAACCTATTTTGTTTGTATTTTCGTTCGTAATTTCCAGTCGTTTATATCATTAACTTTCCTCATTGAATTGGATGAATGAATACTTTTACAATAATGAAAATAATAAGTAGGTATACTAAAAGGTTACCCACTTATTTTCTTCTTTTGTCGATTCATATGAATGGTTGTTGTTATTTTGAACAACCAATTATAGCGTTTAGCTTAATATTCATAATTATAGCCCCGGGTCTAAAACGGTCACTATGCAACAATTCTTCAACGAGTGTCAGCATGATGACGGGCCCTCCCTTTAGAGGGCCAAAGCCTGCCGGGGTCGCAGGACTTATTTAATTACCGTGACCCCGGAACATAAAGGGCTATTGAAGTACACCGTGGATTTTAGTCAGTACAAGTCTGACAGTAAGGGGGTGGGAGGACTCATTGGATGCTATTACCACGCTAAAAAAAAATGTTACTATGTGGATTTTAGTCAGTACGAGTCTGACAGTTTGGGTGGGAGGACTCATTGGATGATTTTACCACGCTAAAAAAACAAAAAAAAGTGGCAGTTTTAGGCTCTCTAGTATTATCATAAATGTTTTTTCACCCCCGCTGCTCCTATTGGTCGTAAGTAGCGTGATTTTATATTTTTGTGCCTTCCTCAATAATATGGCCTATCCAACACAAAAAAAAAATGGGAAGCTTTTTCCTAGCTCTTCAGTGATTACAGGCATTATTGTTATGTAATATAATAGCCTCAGATAGATGTTATGTAATCCGCAAGACGAACCCGTACAAGGTACTTGAGTCTACAGAAACTCTCACGAAGATGGGACGGTAATTATCCTCGCAAGTTTGGGACAAAGGACTATTTTAGCGCTGCCGAATTTAGCCAGTCAACTGTCACTGCCTTACCTAGGTAGTTCTGTTGTTATTTATTAGCTAAACTGAGTACACTGAGACAGAAAGTTTGACCTATGTTTCAGTACGAGATTCCAAATCCCCTAACAAAATAAACTATACGTAGACGATCAAAATTTGTTGGTCGTAGTCAAAAGCCAAAATAGCGTTACTTCTGCATTCAATTCAACAGAATCACATGTAATTTGTTGGGAGCAGTGGTGGCCCAGTGGTATCGGTCCAGACTTACGAGTTTGTAGATCGTGGGTTCGAACCCCGCCAGGCGCATTACTTTGTGTAATTTATTTCATCACAACTGCTCTCAAAACAGTGAAGGAAAACATCGTGAGGAAACCGGCATGTCCTAGAACCAACAATTCGAAGACATGTGACATCTACCAACCCGCCTTGGGCTCGCGTGGTGGATTATGGCCCACTCCCTCTCACAGAGAGGAGGCCTGCGTCCCAGCAGTGGGAACATTATAGGCTGATGATGTGATGTGACATGTAATTTTGTGAAGTGTTTTTTTTACCATTTATGAATTGGAACGTGATTCTTTAAAATAATATGTTTCTTTGATTGATATATTGAGAGACTCAAGATTAGACTCAACCACAAAATATAAAAACTATTTTTTCACTTTTTAACAACCTGTAATTTTTACAGAAATTTGCCACCAAAAGTCCGATATGCAATTTACACTCAGCTTTCCTGTTTCGAGCTACATCCGTCAAAGAAAGTCGTCAACGGTATACGACTGTCGGGAATTCGATCCCATTGAGAACAGGAAGTCGTATAAAGACTTAAGAAAGTCGACAAGTCGTAGAAATTTAATTTGAGCTTCAAATGGAAATGGTAATTTTATAACGTTGTCCCTGGAGTTTATAAGTCTGACGATACTTTAAAATAAGGAAAATCGAGTTTGTGTTAAGGCGACATCGCCGGACCGCGCGAAGTGTGTGTCCGCACTGGAAGCCTAGCGCAACGGAGACGGCGAGAGCGGTGGTGGTCGCGGAGGCGGGCGCGGTGGCGGGCGCGGTGGTATTCGCGGCGGCGGGCGCGATCTATGTCCACACTGCCGATCAAGCGTTTGTTTTTTGTAGCTTCAGGTGTTACAAACCGGTGGTACAAAGTAGTTTCTATAAATCTTGTTTAAAGAAATTCATTTTAAAATGTTTTAGGTAAAGGTGGTTTAGGATTGTATACAAGTAAATTATCAACCATTCACATGATTCTAGTCAAATACAGTAAAAATAATTTAAATATTATATTTACAAATACCTCCTACGGTAGTATTTTAGTGTATGTCCTGATAACTAGATGGCGCTGACTATATGACCGAAATGGTTAATGGCTACACCTGCCATCCACCCGTTATATCTGTTGTTGCCTAGCAACGCCTAGGCTAGCAAAATCGCTTGTAGCCATCGCGCTAGGCCGGGGCCTTAGTCACTTCAGTGTGGCCACGAGCGGCGATTTCATACGTTCAATATTATCGCGCCCGCCGCCGCCACCGCGCTAGGCTCGCAGTGTGTTTGAGCACTTTGTCACTGCCTCTCCGCGCATTTTCTTTGCTGTCTCCGCCCGTCCACGCGGACGAAAGGTGGCGAGCGATGTAAATGAATGGAAATGTAATTTTTTCAAGAAATAAAAGTAATAGATTTTTTACTCTTGCTTTTTAGACCAGCCGAATGAACGTGGACGACGCGTGGGCGAGGTTATAAAAATATGCTGAGATAGGAGCTTTTTGGTCGCTCACAGGACTAATTTTGTTTATTTTTTCCCACGTTTTTTGGGTTTTCTTTTTACATAATTTTGTTTCCATTATAATGTTGTTTTTTCTGTCTGTGTGAGGCAATCAATCCCTTTATTTTCTTTCTTTCATTTCTTTCAAGTATTGATGTAGGTGGCGATATCGAGTTTCTTCCTCCCCCAACACTTGTATGGAGTGATTGATTTAGATTCAATTTCTCAAGACTCAAATATCTACCTCCACACGTATTTCATCTAAAAATATCACCTATATTTATCTATCTTTATCCTATTACTTACTCAATACGATTGTTTACTTAATAAACTACGAATCATAACGACGAAGCATAAAAAAACAGACATCTTTTTATCAGTCAAAATTCGAGCTAACATAGTATTGTAATTTCCCACGGGGTCTTCTCGTTATGATGACGTCACTAATGGACCAGCCTCATGATTTAAGTAATTTATAGCTCCTGGGTATTAATGCTGTGTAAATAAAGATATTGTGATGGTAGTCCGGTTTTGTTTAATAGGGATTTTTTATCTGAAAAGGAATTATTTGTTATAAATGTTTGCTATTTTCTGGTATCATAATTTCACGATAATATTAATATTATCCTCTATCAGCATTACCTGGACTTATTTCTCTTATAATTGATTCCCAAATTATTGGTTTCAATATTGTTTTTAAACTAGCTATTTCATATTCCGGAAAACTTAAAAAAAAATGCAAATGTTTGTAACCATTTCTATGATACGAATCCTTATAAAAATGGACACTTTGACCTATAAGTCAAAAGCTTTATCATAAAAAAGTCTGCAACATATTCATTTAACAAAGTGCCTTGTGCGATTATAAATAAAGGAGACACTTTGTGAAATGGGGACAACTCAGAAAAAAACACCCACCATTTTAATAACAGTAATGTCTACCGTATGTACTTGCAATATACGTAGTTCTAGCCACACATGGGGTTTGACAATGCATCGCTAACCTGTAATTGAATTGCACTGTCTCATGTGTCATCAGTTAGTACATGTACCTGTGTGCTTGCATTCGCTTAGGCAGGTATATGCAGTTAGGAATATTTGTTATCTTTGAATCTGTAAACAAGTCTTATGAACATGACTTTTTTTAATTTACAATGAACTGACCCTTGGTCTCAATCTAGCCACACGCAAAGATGAGTCGTTTTATTTAACGTGGTAAAACCATCAAATGAGTCCTCCCATCCAAGGCGGGATGGGAAGGACTTAGACTTGAACTGACTTAAATCCACGGTGATCCTTCAGTAGCTCTTTACGTACCAGGGTCACGATTACCTGATGAAACAGTCCCGCGACCCCGGCAGGCTTTGACTCTGCCGGGGTCGCGGTCTGGGCCCAGACAGAAATAACACAGTAAAACCTGTTTGGATTTTCACAGCATTTTTTTTTAGCGTGGTAAAATCATCAAACGTCGATAAGATCGTGAGGCAGTCGGGCCTCGTGAAACTTACCATCGCCCATTGGATAGATAAGTCATCAAAGCAGGTTAGAAGGCGACATCTCGCATCCAACGTCGCGAGGCGACTTCCGTCTACAATAGGCGCGGGCAACGACCATTTATATCGTGCCACGAGGGGACTCACAGGAGTGGTCGAGTCACGACGGTTATAAGACTTTTTTACCTAATGTGTTGACAGACATCGGTCGTCTGTGATTAGGAGTCTAGATATAAATGATCGCTGGGCGCGGGCATGCGGACGGCTAGTGATGGGTAACTCGCCGTCTGATTATGCCCTGGTCGACGGGGCGACCTGTTCCACCCACGTCTCAAAGCACGGCCAAAGCCTTCCAGGATCGCGGGACTTATCAGATAACCCTTGACCCTGGAAAGTAAAGGGCTATTAAAGGAACTCCGTGGATTTTAGTCAGCCCGGATCAACGGCGCGTCATGTTCCACGCGCAACTCAAAGAGTTGTCAGCAATCTAACGGGCCCCCTTAAAAGGGCCAAAGCCTTCCAGGATCGCGGGACTTATCAGGTAACCGTAGCCCCAGAACGTAAACGGCTATTGAACGACACCGTTGGATTTTACTCAGTAAAAGTCTGACAGTCCGTCCCGCCCCGCCCTGGGTAGGAGGACTCATTTCATGATTACCACGATAAAAAAAGGTTACAAGTAGCTTATGGTACTGTTGCCCGGGGTAGACCGCTAGGAGTTGAATCCCATCCATTCCAAAAACAACCATCGAACAGGGCAATTCTACTCCCATTCTAAAAGATAATAATTAATTGCATTTCTTGCTTCGAAACCTGAAAAACATGTTCCCCTGAAAATGCAAAGCACTGAAAACAGCATGAATAAAATTTGCTCCAATTGTAAGTTTATATGCGAAAAATGAGACTTAAAAAGGAAAAACGATTTCGGAATGGAGATTACAATGTAAGAAGTTATTCGTGTCGGGCTGTGAAATAAGCGAGCGATTTCATGTGATTTATTTTGTTTTTATTTTTGCTTCTTTCTTTCGTATTTGCATGAGCTGTGTACGAGGTATTTTTATGCAGTGGTGGTAAAATAGGCTAGCTTAATGTTGCTGTCTAGGCTCCAATAAAAATGTTTTCTATCTAGATCCTAGGTTGAAATTATAACTTTAAAAAAAATGTTAAACTCAAGCAAAAATGTACAAGGTTTTTTTCATCGTGGTGAAACAAACAAATGAGGCATGGTGGGAGGGACTGTCAGACTCGTACTGACTAAAATCCACGGAGTTCCTTCAATAGCCCTTTACGGTCCAGGGTCACGGTTATCTGATAAGTCCCGCGATCCTGGAAGGCTTTGGCTCTCTAAGGGGGGCCCCTGTCAGATTGCTGACAGCTCTTTGAGACGTGGGTGGAACAGGTCGCCCCGTCGACCCGGGCATAATCGGACGGCGAGTTACGCATCACTAACCGTCCATAAGCCTCTCCCTCTCCCAGGGAGCGCCACAGCGCACGATCTCCAGCTTTTTTCCATCCAGCCACTGCCAGCCACCTTCTTCAGGTCATCGGTCCATCTTGCCGGGGGGCGTCCCACACGCTTACCTACACGCGGTCTCCATTCGAGAACCATCCTACTCCACCTATCGTCGGTTCTCCGGCAGACATGACCAGCCCATTGCCACTTCAGTTTGCTACAAATTTGGACAATATCTGTAACTTTGGTCTTATGCCGTAAGACCTCATTCCGGATTTTATCCCTTAGTGAGACCACAAGACCACAATCTTTCCATAGCACGCTGCGTGACATGAAGTCGGTGGGCCAGCTTGACTGACATGTTCCACGTTTCGGCTCCGTAGGTTAGGACTGAAAGGACGCACTGATTGAACACCACAGGCACTGCGGCAGTCGACGGTCGCGTCTTCGGTGACCGAAAATCGCTTCGCGTCATCCATTGCCATGAGCGACTCCAGCGGCGGCTGGGTCGTGAGGCTATCCCGTCCTACACGGTTCCTCCTCCTGCGCTAGCATGACTGCTTCGCAGAAGGAGATGACTGCTTCCCATTCCCACCATCCTGTTTGACTCTAATTCCTTCTGCGTGAGGTATCTCCAGCTTAGGTTTCATCTGTGCTTTTGAGCTAGATTGAGGTCACGAGCAACCCCATAGTAAAGAAAAGTAGTGTTTAGTGTAAAAGTAGTCCCCATCTCATTTCCTGGCTACCCCTATGCAAAACAGCTATGATTTTATCTCGTATTTATATGAACTGGCACATTGCCCGGTGTTGCGGGCCGGATGCATCACAGCCTGCGCCATACATTACCCACTACAGTATCATGTATAATAAGCATGTTGAGGCCATTCCGGGAAGATTGAAGTGGGAGGAAGATTGGTGTAGGTAAGATTAGAGATCGTGCGCTGTGGCGCTCCCTGGGAGAGGCCTATGTCCAGCAGTGGACTGCAATAGGCTGAAATGATGATGATGATGAAGATTAGAGATCTGGTGGCTTACTCGCGGTTTATGGGAGCTTATCTGATTAGTTTGCGGCGCAAGTATTTTTTATCCTAGGAGGCTTGTCAGGATAACCGAATGGGTTTTTTTTTTTTTTTTAGCGTGGTAAAATCATGAAATGAGTCCTTCCACCCCGGGCAGGGCGGGAGGGACTGTCAGACTTGTACTGACTAAAATCCACGGTGTCCTTCAATAGCCTTTTATGTTCCGGGGTCACGGTAATGAGATAAGTCCCGCGACCCCGGCAGGCTTTGGCCCTCTTGGGCGGGGCCCCGTCATCGTGCTGACGCTCTTTGAGGCGCGCGTGGAACACAACGCGCCGTCGACCCGGGCATGGTCCATGTTCGGGCGGCGAGTTGCCCTTTACTCGCCGCCCGCATGCCTGCGCCTACGGTGGCCGGAGATCGTCTTGCGACGTCCGACGCCGTGGGCGTCTACCATTGCGGGTGGGGCGGAGGGAGGACGCTGTCCTCTCTCTCTCACGGCCCGCCTCCTCCTTAACGAGCATTACTGCTTCGCAGAAGGAGGCGACCGCTTCCCACTCCGTCTCGCCCCGCAGCATGGCCTCGACCAATGCCGGGCGCGAGAGGTCTCCGCCTATCGCTGCCGTGAGGACACGGCGGTGCTCTGCCCAAGCGGGGCAGTCTTGCACCGTATGCTCTACTGTGTCCTCCGGGCGATCTTCGCAATGGTGACACCCCGGCGTTTCTTCCTTCCCCATCCGACACAGGTACCTCCCGAAACATCCGTGTCCGGTGAGGACCTGCGTCATCCGATAGGTCAGGACGCCGTGACGCCTTTCCAGCCACTCCTCAAAGAGGGGTCTTACCGCCGCGATTGCGGCGTGCCCGATAACCGAATGGGTAGCTAAAAAGTTGAGTTTGACATCTTCGAGGAGCCCATAGCTAAATAATTGCAAAAACTTAAAAAAAAAGAACCGACTTCAAATCAAACACAAAAACGTTTAAAATAACTTTTCTTTCGGAAGTCGGTAGCTTTGTTTTTCATTTCATTGACTATTGCCACCGACTTCCGATAGAAAAGTTATTTTAAACGTGTGTGTGTTTGATTTGAAGTCGGATCTTTTTTTTTAAGTTTTTATTTTACCCTTTTTAGTTCAGATATTCAACAAAAATCTTCGTATAATCGTTGTCTTTAGAAATCTTTAAACCAAGTCAGCAACAAAAACGGATCTATGCGGTCAACGTCACGAGATATCCATGATTGTTATATACTACAACCTTTCCTAGAATGTAACAAATACTTTTGTGAAAACCACATCAAAATTGGTTCAGCCAAACGCGAGATAATCACGACCAAACATACAATCGACTTTGAAAATCTACAAACCAAGTAGGCAAAAAACTCCCTATCTCAAAAACTACTGAACCGATTTTGATGAAACTTGCAGTGTACCTACCCAAAGTTGGACAATAGTACAACAAAAAAAGAATTACTTAAATCGGACTTGTAGTTCCAGAGATATGTGAATACAAACATAAAAACATACATACATACACTTTTGAAATTTGGCACATTTGTTCAGACGCTGATATAGACTAACATATATGAAAACTGGGCAGTTCTGAATTTTTTTTTTTAAGTCGGTAAAAATAGTTGCCGTTAAATACTTTTTATTCGCGTTGTAGGTACGTTTATCTCCGTGTCGTGATATATCGTCAAAAGGAGCTGATGAAGGACGCAAAACACAGAAGATTGGCATAAAAAGAAGGAGGGCAACAGTGGATCACCCGAGCTGTTATGATGATGTGTATATCATCATTCTTGTGATCCCGACACTAGCAAGTCCTAGCACTGCCAATGAGATCGCTTAGTCATTCCCGTTTGTAACAGGTAGCATGCGGTGCCGTTGCTCGGGATTGACCGCTAGGAAATGACTCCCACTCACCCCAAAAAGTGTTAGACGAATACAAAGCTGCAATATCAGAGGCATCACTAAGCAGGCGATGCTCTTTGATATGCATGAATCACCTGTTGCTTATAAACGTGCCACCTTTTACAAAGTAAGGTGTATCAAACGACACCTAAGCAACAAAACTTATTATAAGAATTCCTATAAACTTTGCCTTTGTCAAGCCTAAAACAACAAACTTTGTCCTCTACAATATTCAAAACACCGATGGAATACTTTCGCTAACTTACATCACATAAGCCGCCTTGATCTCCAAGTTCCTTCGTAATTATATTAACCGGATTGAGCCGGTTTTCAGCGGTTCTCACTGGTAATCTCCGGTTTATACAGTCTCTAGAGTTTTGTGGCTGTATTTGTTTTAATTTTATGAGAAAGGTTGACGAGATTACGGTTTTTATTTGTTTTTGTTGAAAATTTTAGAGAAATTATGAGGTTTTACCAATGCTTTAGGCTAAATAATACCAGCAGCGTGGATCAGCTTCAAGGATAAGAGTCGTACTTGCCAATGGTTGTACCTAGCTTCCTCAATAAGCACGTAACCGTAGGTCCCGGCTATCATTTTTTGTGTATCTTTGATAGTCGTTTTAAGTAGTCAGTGGCGTGAAGGTCTGAAACCAGGCTAACAAATGAGTATCACATTACCCAAAACAAACTTGGTTGTGGAGATTAGATAAGCAATCGCAGACTGGAATCCGCCACCAACATATGTAGTTGGGAAAGCTTGCTGGATATTTTTTTTTAGTTTTTGGGTTGTTAGATAAGGAATGGGAACATAAAATCGGCATTTCCTCGAAAAACTATGTCATTGGATAACACGTAAATCTGATATTTATTGCGTGGTAGAATTAATATACAAAGCCTCTGGCATCACCCTGTTCCAGTTTCCTATGAAACTGTCACAGTGGTTACGTTAATATCCATTTTCCTCAGAAATTATGATTCGAGTTTGAAATGCGTTGAAGTCTGAAGTTGATGACTGTGATATTGAAGCTATCTGGAAATTAACATTATTTCTAAACGCATTAACGCATGCGAGGCGCATCTCAAAGATGAATTTTGAGGAAAAATTTAGCGCCACGTTAACGTAAAACGTTCGAACGGGGGAATAGAAGATCCAGCTTCTGAGTGAGTGTAATGGTAGCCTAATTGGTAAGGTGTCTGGAATACTTATCTAGATGACGCGGGTTCAAATCCCACTCAAAGCTGTTTTTTTTTTTTTTTTACAAAAATTATATCTGGATTTTTTATGAAATGGATATAAATCCGTGGAGTGCAGCCTGACATTACAGTTGGCGTAGTGACTGAGCAATTGGCTATTGAGTTGCGTGTGGCAGTTTCGATTCTCGCTAGGGACAATTAATGGGTCAACGGCACGCCGTGTTCCACGCGCGCCTCAAAGAGCTGTCAAGGAAAATGACGGGGCTCCCTTAGAGGGCCAAAGCCGGGGACTAACGAGCTACCGTGACCACGGAACGTAAAGGGCCATTGAAGGACACCGTGGATTTTAGTCAGTATAAGTCTGACAGTGTGTCCTGCCCTGGGTGTAATGTGTGCTGTAATGAGAGAAAATTTATTTTGGGAGGACTCATTTGATGATTTTACCACGTTAAAAAAAGGGGACAATTAATGACCTACAGATAGTTGTTCCAGGTATGGCTGTTTGTAAATTTTAATACTCCATGATACTACTAGATAGTATACTGGACCTTAAGAGAAGAAAAACTTTATGGAAGGGCCCACAAGGAAAAAGGAGAAGAGGTAGACCACTTACACGATGGGAAGACGAAATGAAAAGAACCGCCGGCTCAAACTGGAGCCAAATAGCAAAAGACAGAAGCTAATGGGGATCTTTGGAGGAGGCCTTTACCCAATCTGGGGTCCTTGCAGAAGAGGAAAACTAACACAACTAACTAAACCACTAACACGTACTTGAGCTTGAATTTTATTTTGTACACTGCAAGGACTAAAACGCTTTTTTATTTTTATTTACTACTAGATAAGTTCCTAGTGTGAAGCAACGTTTTTCACTAAGAGATAAAAGAAAAAAACAACCTTTCTTTACGTCATTTTAAATGTGCTATCTATCTCTATCGCACTCTGACGTGAAAGAGACAACCAGCTCTCTTATTTTTAGCTTAGTAGCCATTTTTCTATCCATTATTATAAAATAATCGCTGGTTTCCAGTTCAACGCTGACTAACTAACCGTTATGATTCTGTAGCACAGGATAATGTGACGTACTAGCTTTATTATAACTATTATAATCCTTAGATAAGGTTTATGAACATTTTGTATCTCGACAATCTCTAGAAGTCATGAAGCTGGCCAATGGATCCTGCAGCGAAAACGTTATAAACTTTAATTTATTTAAATACTTCAAGACCTTGATTAGCAGTACTTTTTGAAACGGCGCGCAATGTTTTTTTAATACTTTTTTGCTTCATTATTTTGATATTTATTACTTAAGGAGGTTTTAATAAGTGTGCTACTTCACTTAGAGTCATACATTTGTTTTAATAAATATGTTTTTATAGTTTTACTAGCTAACCCGGCAAACGTTGTTGGCTCAAAATCACCAAGGTTGCGAATTTCAAGATTGATTTTATGACAAAAAAAAATGCAAGCTATAATGATAACTCTTAGTTTATGCTGTTGCAAATTTTGTATATTAATGAACTTTGACAGGGCAGCGCACAAAATTCTATATTTTTCTTGTTATATTGCTTTTTAGTAAATAGTATACAGAAAATCATCAATTCGGGAACGTTTTTCTAAGTTTGATAAAATGAAGAAAAACAATACCAAGTACGTCATTTAACCTTTGTTTAATAGCGTGCGTATATTACGTAACTATATTTTATAAACAATAATGAAAACAGTACAAACAAAATCTTTTACATGCAAAATACGTAAAAAAATTAAATAAGTTGCAATTTTCGCCGATAAAATTTAAGAAATTTCAAAATATTCAAAGTTCTCATAATCAAATTAACCTTACATGAAAAGAATGAAAGTTCCCTAATGTAATTAAATATCTTTTTCTAAAAAATATCTCAATTTACACGTATTTTATTGAAATGTTTTAGTGTTCCCGGAAAGGATCAACCATTCCCGGAATGACACAAATTTTACCGAAATGATGATGTTGATATCATAAGGTATAACTAAGGAAATATTTAAATTATAAAGAACAGTTTAAATAACAAAGTTATTTATTTATATTGCCGAATTGCTTGCACTTAAGAAAAATGTTGTTATAATTAAGTTTAATGGTTTTATAAATCGGTCTAGTAGAACTTCTATAATCATAGTTGTATCTTCGTAAAATTTTAATATATTCTTACAAATTGAGTGTATTGACTTAAAATCACAGTTTACTTCACTATAATTCTACAAGTAATGGAAAAAATATAAATAACGTAAGAAAATCGGGTGAGTCGATCAGACATATAATTATTATCTCAGGTTGTTCTCGTCTTGCTAATGGCGAGTACTTACACAGGCATAACCAAGTGGCCAGGATTATCCACCAGCAACCTGCTTTGAAATACAATCTTGTGGATTCTGAGATATCGTATCACAAGTATGTGCCCAACCCAGTTCTCGAAAAAGACTATGTCCCGATGTACTGGGATCTGCCTATCATTAGTGCCAGGACTATTATTGCTAATAAGCCTGACATAGTAGTGATAGACAGACCAGCGTGCCGCGTAATGATAATCGATGTTACCATCCCGCATGATGACAACCTCGTGAAAGCCGAGAAAGATAAACAAATAAAATATCTTGACTTGGCGCACAAGGTTGTCGAAATATGGAATATGAGCTCGGCTATCATTGTGCCGATTGTGGTAACGGCCAATGGCCTGATGGCCAAGAGCCTCGATGAAAATCTGTCGATATTCCCTGTCTTTAATTTCTTTTTGTTTATCAGTCATCTTATCCAAAAACTTTCTTTTTCTAGTATTTGCCTTTTCTCTTTACGGCAAATAAGCTGCATACTATCCTTTTTAAGCTTTTTTTTGAGATTTATTATTCTTTTTTTCTTTTTCTGAAGTCTCCATTACGCTGTAATTAAAAAGCAATAAATATGGAACATTATTAATAAAAAAATGTAAATGAATCGCTCTTAGAAACACTAATTTATCATTCCGAGAACGCGACAGTCATTTCGGGAACGTGCCATCATGTCCGGGAGCGTTTCCGAAATGACCGTTCACGAAATGATGATTTCAAATAACCGCGCGCTTTCATTATATGGCGGGCCATCTTAAGTGTGACCCGATTTTGTCAATAATAAAATATTGGTGGTTATTTTGTGATTCCGTGTCGTAAAAAAGAATTTTACACATAATTAAATGTAATAAACACGTTCACGAAATGACGGACTATTGATGTACGTTCTACAAATTATGAATTGAAAGGTACTTATCACTTAGATACAATTTTTTTGATGACAATAACATTGACAGCCAGCTTTGTTATAGTTTTCTTCCACTACTGACATTTTACACCATATGACTGCGTGCACTTAAAATGTTTTTTTTTTCGATTATCGATGTGTTCACTGAAATGACTTGTGCGCTATCGGACAAACTATTTTTCGCATTTTTATAATGAAAAACAAAATATATTTTAGATGCCTTTTAAAAACTAGATTTTGCATAAAAATACGATATATTAATTAATGACAGCTGTTCAATACCTTGATTTTTTCATGAATATTTTGGACTTGTTGTTGAAGATTGCACTTTTGGACGCGTTCCCGAAATGACTTTCTATACCTGTAAATTGATTTAATTTAAAATTTATTCTATTAATAAATTGTATGATTCGATGTACATACAAAACCGGTTAGTTAAAGTATTTTATTAATTTTCTTTTCTCAATAAATTCAAATTTTAATATATTAATTTGCTGGCAAAGCTAATTCTACACCTTGGTGATTTTGAGCCTGTTATGCCATAAAAAATAGAAATTAAAAATTTTGTCTAAAAAATAAAAAATAAAATTTCGGGGTGGACTACCCCTAACATTTAGGGGGATGAAAACTAGATGTTGGCCGATTCTCATAGATACCGGATAAGCACAAAAAATTTCATCAAAATCGGTCAAGCCGTTTCGGAGGAGTATGGCAACGAAACGAAAAAAAATCTTAATGAATACACAGGATTATTCTTTGCATAGATAAATCATTTTTCCTAACAAATATCGCCAAACCAAGTTGACTGCTCCACCTGTTTGCAAATCGTGTCTCAATAAGTAATAAAAGTTGACAAATGTAAGTGTATTATCCGGATTCTGTCGGATAAAGAATATAAACGAATTCTCTATGTGAGTATGGAACAATTTTACACTATAATCCATCTTACTACAAAATGTTAAACATCTATTAAACACTTGTCTGAAAAAAGTATAACTGCAACGACCCTTACATCAACGTCAAATGTCGTTTTGCAGTTGACAGCTGTTATTTTAGACAAGTGTTCAACAAAATGTTTAACTTTTTTGTAGTAAGGCACGTCGAGTGTTAAATTACTTTCTTTCTCAATATATAACTTTTCGGCCTCATTCATCATCATCATCATAATTTCAGTACATTGCTGAACAGAAGCCCCTCCCAGGGAGCGCCACAGCGCACTATCTCCCGCTTCAGCCACTGCCAGCTGCCTTCTACAACATTCATTCTTCATAGAACTGCTAGAATGTGGATCCCACGTACCCCAAAACATAAAATCATCAAATGAGTTCTAATCCTGGGACGGGCAGGAGGAACCTCTCCAACCTACTCATCACAACACTGCTGGAGACGATACTTGGCTCGACCTAATCCTCACCTCTAATCCTTCACTAGTCTCCTCTCATGGTCAACTTGACGCTCCTGGTTTTTCCCGACATGACCTTATTTTCCTATCTTACATCCTGAAACCTCCGAAACCCAAACCTACGTTCCAGTACAGGCGTGCCTTTGCGCGGATGAATGGTGAGAAGCTTGCGGAAGATGCTTCTAATATTGATTGGAGTCCGTTGGAAGAAGCCATTACTGTTGATGACAAAGTTGCAATTTTTAATGATCTTGTACTCAAGCTTTATGATATTCACGCTCCTATCAGGAAAGTGAAGCTGAAGCACCCACCTGCACCATGGATGAATTCGGATATCCGGATGGCAATGCGACGAAGGGACCGGGCGTTTCGGAAGTTTAAAAAGGATAGATCGGAGGATAAGTGGATCCTTTTCAAAACTGCTCGCAATCGCTGCAATCAGATGATACGCAACGCAAAACGCCGACATATTCTTGATAATGTCACCTCTGCTTCTCCTGCTGATATTTGGAAGTTCCTTGGAACTCTAGGTATCGGTAGATCGCGGCATTCAGACCTTCCTAACACAATTGGCTTAGACGATCTAAATCTACACTTCTCCACTGTTGCCACACTTGATAGTTCAGCTAAACTTCAAACCTTGGATTACCTTAATGGTCTGACGCGACCCAATATTAGTCCCTTTACCTTCAACCCAGTCGATCCGGGAGAGATCAAGAAGATCATCCTATCCATAAAATCCAAAGCAGTAGGTTGCGATAACATCAGTCGTCATATGATTGTGACGGCTCTTGATCAGCTCCTACCTGCAATTTCTCATATCGTCAATTACTCCCTTTATTCCGGTGTTTTCCCTTCCCTGTGGCGGAAAGCCCATGTTCGTCCACTTCCGAAAATCCCTAATCCCACTCTTCCCAGTCATTTTCGTCCAATTTCCATTCTCCCCTTTTTATCAAAAGTACTTGAGGCCTGTGTACACAAACAATTCTCCTCCTTTATTTACCAGAACTCCCTCATCAGTCCTCTCCAATCTGGGTTCAGGCCCGGGCACAGTACTGTCACAGCTCTCCTTAAAGTGACTGACGACATTAGGCGGGGTATGGAAGACACTAAGGTTACCGTTTTAGTGCTGATCGATTTTTCCAATGCGTTCAATGCCGTCAGTCACGAAGTCCTTTTGTCCATCCTCTCCTATCTTATGGTCTCTCACGATGTATTAGACTGGTTTTCATCCTATCTTCGGGGGCGTCAGCAGTCAGTTCTCGCTGGTGACACTTCATCCAGCTGGTTTGACCTTGAAGCAGGCGTCCCTCAAGGCGGTATTTTATCTCCACTTCTGTTCTCTATCTTTATAGACCTTATAACTTCCGAGCTTCAGTGTGCGTATCATCTTTATGCTGACGACTTGCAGCTTTATTGTCAGGCAAGTGTTGACAACGTATCCGATGTGATTGAGGAGCTGAACAGGAATTTAAAAGCGGTGAAGAACTGGTCTGATCGATTCGGGGTGGCAGTTAACCCAGGCAAGTGTCAGGCTATCATTATAGGGAGCCCCTACAGCTTGAGAAGACTGAGTGGGTTGACTGTGCCTCCGCTTATCTTTGATGGTGCTGTCATCCCGTTCAGCTCTGATGTCAAGGATTTGGGTATGCATGTTGACACTTGCCTTGATTGGCGTAAGCAGGTCGCGACTGTGAGCAAAAAAGTAACTGGAACGCTGCGGTCCCTTTATCGGTTGAAGAATATTCTCCCATCTCACGTAAAGGCAATGCTCGTTCAATCCCTTATCTTCCCCATAATTGATTATGGTGATGTGTGTTACTATGACCTGAATGCAGATTTACTCAATAAACTTGACCGACTTCTGAATAACTGCATTCGATTCGTCTTTAATCTCCGAAAATATGATCACGTCTCCGAACACAGGTCCCTTTTAAAGTGGCTGCCCATTCGCCAGCGTAGAGCGTTAAGGGCCTTGACCACCTTGTTTTCTCTTCTTTATAAATCCACTTCTCCGTCCTATCTGACTACTCACTTCCAATATTTATGTTCTGCGCATAGCAAAAATCTTCGATCTTGTAATAATCGTCTTCTACGATGTCCCTCTCACCGTTCTGGCTTTCTTAAATCTTCTTTCCCAATCCAGGCAGTTTTCCTATGGAACGCGCTTCCTCGGAATATCAGGACGGTATCCAGTCAGTTCACTTTCAAGTTGAAAGCTCGTGAGTATATTACTAAGAAGCTGGCAGATTCATCTCAAAGTTAACTGGTTGTTAGTTTCCACTTTATTTCTCTATACTGTTTATGTATGTATGTATGTATTATATGTATATATGTATTGTATGTATATATGTATGTATGTATTGTATATATGTAGTAATTTATATTCATTTTCTTATTGAGTACTTTTATAGTACTATGTTGCACCTACTTGTCTTTGTCTCTGCATCACCCTTAGGTAGACTGGAAGATAATGCCCAAGGCATTAAGTCCGCCGCTGTACATGTTTTTTTGTGCAGAAAGCTTAAATAAATAAATAAATAAATAAACTGTCAAACTTGTACCGACTAAAATCCACGGTGATCCTCGAATATCCCTTTGGGTTCCAGGGTCACGGTTACCTGATGAGACAGCGACCAAACATAATAGTGCGCTTTACACTTTTGCCTCCCTGTTTTAGTAAACACACTGCGTTACACCAATTTCCCTATATGACAATACACATCATTAAAATAATGTTTTTGTTATGGCCGAAGATATCTATATAAATTGAATTTATCATTAATCGGTCACACTAAAAATTACGAAGCTGTTAAGTTGATTAAAAGTTACGTACGATAAGTGATGAAATGTTAGAGGCGTATGAGAAACAAATTAATATTAGTAATAAAAAAAATACATTTGTGCGTAGCTCCTCCCGTGTGGAGGTCGAAAATTCATCGTACTGTCGACATAAAAACGCAGTTATCTGTTCAGCTATATTTTTTTTAAAAACAGCCAATCGCGTTACAAGAAACTTTAACTTGTATAAAATTATTTTGATTCCTATTTTGCGTGACTTCGACAGCGCTTATGCAGTTTTGTTACGAAAGCAACTGAATCGGTTAAGATCTCGACTTCACTGTCACCTAAGTAATTCTTTTTAAGCAAAGATCGCTCTTCCGAGCTCCTAATAAGAAAGTTATATTTTTATTCTGGTTCAGTTTTAATACGGCAATGACGCCATTGATACTAATTGTCTAATTAAAATACGTAATACAGGCGCGTGTAATTTTGGGTTACAAAAGGACAATATGTAATTATAGGCAGTGGTGGCCACAGTATTATTAGAACCCCAGAACGAAACGGTAACAACGTAGAACAAACAAACAAAATAATACGAACAAAACAATTTTAATCAAAGCCATAGTCCAAACTGATGACAATATTGACCCATTGACTGTTAAATTAATTTCATTGGAAGTTCTACAGTCATTTAACAACGGCCAGTCGGACGGAGTCAATATGAAAGTTAAAGTAAACAGTAAAAAGACTAAAGATACTTTCTATACTTTAGAGCCTTTAAACTGGTTGCTTAGAGTGTTCAATCTATCATGCATATATCGAAAAGAAGATCAGTTGATAGTGTCGTGGTCACTTGCAAGAAACGTCATCTATGTCTTACTTTTCGGATTTGTGAATTTCTTCCTTTTACTCAGCAAGATTGAAAGGTTAGACGTCATTAGAAATAATACGACTTTACTCACATTTTCTGATACCATACAAATGTCTTATCTTATTGGATATTTTGAATACACCATCGATTTGGTTTATGTCTACAAGTTTGGAAGACAGCTCCTCATGAAATACTTCAAAGGCTTCGAACGTATCGACCAAATTTTGGGCATGACTTACTATGATGATATTCGGAGGATTATCTACAGAAACGTTGTGGCTTGTGTGATTGTGTCTTTTTTGACTTCTATAATTGATTATGCCAGCTGGGTCGAAGGCTTCGGTTGGATTTCTCCGACGTTGTATTCTTTGGATTATTTCTATTTCTTTTTAAATTCGCTGACGTTGCTTGACGGTTTGGGTCATGTTATACAATTGGAATATCGTCTTAAACTAATATGGGATCTTCTTCAAGTAAGTACAATTGTTTGTAGATTTTATTCTTGCAATGTTCACCTTAATAACAGAATACATTTTCGTGATTACTGTTGCCATCACGAAAACATATTCAGTTATCTCATAGGACTTTTAAACCTTAGTAACCAAAATATAGGCAGCTGATTATTTTTTCCGATTATTTAATTATTATTTAAAAGTAATGATTATTTAAAAGTGAATCGAGTATACAGACTATAAACTGATTCATTTTGGCAATGGTATCGTTGCCAAAATGAATCTGTTTATAGTCTACTGTCTCTGTAAATATGATCTTATCTTTAAAATACCTGCTGGATAATGTTAATTCTTATGGCTAAAGGAACTGGCTAAACCAATTTCTGCAGAAACTTCTCAACCTATTTCAATAAAATCAGAATCTAGTGTACTACCAAACTTGACTCGCTTCAACTAGTACTGTCGACTAGATTCTTTAGATTGTACTTTTTTCATCAGAGCTACTACACCTCGCCGAGTACTGTAAGATCCATTTCTGGAGACGATAACAAACCTTGGGCGTTGAGAACAGGCACTGGACACATTCGTCTGGAGTCTTTGAAAACCCTCAGCCATGGCCGGTTCATCGAAGTCATCGGATTCAATCGTTGCTACCTTCTTCTGCTTGAACAAACCAATTACATTAACTCGATGTTTGGTTTTCGGGTAGGTTACCTTTACCTTATTTTTATATATTCCTAAATAAGATAGACTACGCGTAGCATGACCAATTCTATTTCTACTGTACCAAGAATAGATAAAGTTATTTCTACAAAATTTTACTTTTTGTGCCCAAGTATAGCACGATCCGTAGACGACTGAAAAATATAAACATGTATTTTCTTTCTTATTGATTTATTTAAAACTTCATGCAAAACCAAAGGTACATACGCGGACTTAATGCCTGAGACCAAGGGCAGTGGAGAAAAAACATGGCAGATGCATAAAAAGAATGAGATTATTATATAAACTACTTACTTTACTTTTACTTACATACTTTTATCTTTCCATCCTTTTTTCTGCTAGTCAGTCTATTATAAAATTACTTTATTTTTCAGGTTTTAGTAAACAGTGTTAATCTTCTCGTCAATATGATCAATTTATTGAACGTAGCCATCAGATTTGCTACGGGATCAATGGTTGGTATTAAAATACTGGAACTTAAAATTTCTTGTGATTTTGCAGCGACAAAAACATATATATTATACCTACATGCGTCGTCAACTAAAATACAAATCCTTTTTGTTATAAGAAACTCGTGGCCAAATAATAACAGCAACACCAATCGGTCTTGAAGGTTTAAGCCACGCTTGTCAAGGTCGATAAGAGGATGGATGACCATCCATTGCATACCGAGTAAACTCTGTGTCTCAGAAAGCACTTCAAACCGTTGGTCCCAGTTATCATTTGAGCTACCTGTAATTGCCAAAGATCATCAAAGTGAGTCAGTTACCAAGAGGTGTTACAATTTTTACACAATACTTCATGGAGTATGGAGGCCAGTTAGATAGTCGCTCTATGTAAAAAATTATATCCTATGGTTTCGGGTTAGACTGTCTAAGTCTTGGGACTGTCTAAGTAGGATACACAACTAATAAAGTAATAAAAAGTCGTTTATTCCATATTTAAAATTACAATTATTGAGCGTATAGTTTGTAGATTGTTAGTATGATTACGTAGATTATTGTTAGTAGGGTTAGACTTCTTTACTTGAAATATGGACCCCTTATTGGGTAAAGGCCTCCTCCAGTTTCTTCCATGAGTCCCTGTCCTTGCCTAAGATTAGCCAATTTTTCCCTGCTGTTATTTCATCAGCCCACCTTCTCCTTGGTCTACCAATGTTTCTCTTTCCCCGTGGACCTTTCCATCGTGTAGTTTCTATTGTCCACCTTTTATCACTATATCTTGAGATGTGTCCGGCCCCCTACACGTGCAAAAATCTAAACGTGCAATATGACTTCGGTTTTTTTTTTTTTAAATTAACATTCATCATCACTCTGTTTTCCTGCAGGTATCACCATATGGGCAGTGCCGCTACCCAGCAATCTCCAGTCTCATCAGATTCCTGAACTGGGCGATGGTTGCCGCCATCATGGTGTATCGGTGCGAGAGAACCTACAAGGAGAGTGAGAGGATAATAGAAATCATTGATCTGTTGCTGGTCAATAAGAATAATTGTGAGTATTTTTTTTGTTTCTGAGATTATTGTAGGTGTCGATGTGGCTTGGAATTGCTGTGCGAATGAAAGAAGAGTCGGTAATAACAAAGAACTACGAATAAATGTGAAGGCTATTATAGAAAAGACAAAGTATAGACAAAGACGACATTTTGTATAATCTATGGATTATGACATGATTAAAGACATTTTTTTTTTTTTTTTTCGTGGTAAAATCATCAAATGAGTCCTCCCACCCCGGGCAGGGCGGGAGGGACTGTCAGACTTGTACTGACTAAAATCCACGGTGTCCTTCAATAGCCCTTTGTGTTCCGGGGTCACGGTAATGAGATAAGTCCCGCGACCCCGGCAGGCTTTGGCCCTCTTGGGCGGGGCCCCGTCATCGTGCTGACGCTCTTTGAGGCGCGCGTGGAACACAACGCGCCGTCGACCCGGGCATGGTCCATGGTCGGGCGGCGAGTTGCCCTTTACTCGCCGCCCGCATGCCCGCGCCTACGGTGGCCGGAGATCGTCTTGCGACGTCCGACGCCGTGGGCGCCAACCACCGCGGGTGGGGCGGAGGGAGGACTCTGTCCTCTCTCTCTCGTGGCGCGCCTCCTCCTTCGCGAGCATTACTGCTTCGCAGAAGGAGGCGACCGCTTCCCACTCCGTCTCGCCCCGCAGCATGGCCGCAACCAATGCTGGGCGCGAGAGGTCTCCGCCTATCGCCGCCGTGAGGACACGTCGGTGCTCTGCCCAAGCGGGGCAGTCTTGCACCGTATGCTCTACTGTGTCCTCCGGGCGATCTTCGCAGTGGTGACACCCAGGCGTTTCCTCCTTTTTCCTTAGACACAGGTACCTCCCGAAACATCCGTGTCCGGTGAGGACCTGCGTCATGCGGAAGGTCAGGACGCCGTGACTCCTATCCAGCCACTCCTCAAAGAGGGGTCTTACCGCCGCGATTGCGGCGTGCCCGATGATTAAAGACATGGCTTGAAAATAAGTATACACTGAGAAAAAGAGGTAACAAGAGCTGTGGTGGCAAACCGTTATTTAGATCAAGTTACCATTTAGGTCTAGTTACGATATAAATTATGCTTTTATAATTTTTTACTGTAGATGGCCCATTCCAAAGTGCGATAAACATATTGCTTTAAGCGTAAGCTAATTTTTTTACTAATATTTTGTCTTGTCCACAGCCGTGAGTCTAACAACCACCCTGGTAAATTTCCGCAACCTGCTGATCACCAGACCTATCAAGTTCCACGCCGTACATTTCTTTACTGTTGAATATACTCTTTTGGTATCTTTTGCCTCAACCATTGTTACGTATACCATTATTTCGCTGCAGAGCATTAAATGATGTTGTAGAGTATTTTGTGTTAGGTACGGTGGATATTAGATTTTGTTTTCGTTGTAACACTATCTTACCTCTCTATACATGTATATTTTACACTATTTATTTGAAACTCTCGACGCTAACCTTCTTGTAATGCTCGGTATGTCATTTTTGCTTGGGTACATTTTATTCAGAATACAAGTCAGACCCCAGCATAACATGCAGCGCAGCGTTTTTACGTTTTTGTGACGTAAAGTGAACGTAAACTTTGACGTTTATTTCGTAAATAAAAATTCTCGTTCTTACACTAGAGGAGCTTTTTTTTTATCCATACAATTTACGTCGTAATACTTCATACGCTGTACGGCTAAATACGTAGAATTCGTGCTGGGACTTCAGTCTGTCTGTACAATACTGAGTTATCTCTTCTTTGAAAGATTTAGCTAATTAATAGGTTTAGACGGCTCCCGTTAAAGATTTGCTTGGCCGTTTGAATAGAAATACTCCAAGTATGTATACAGGGTGATTTGTAATTCGATGCGGTCCTTGAAATGGGTGATACTAGACCTTATTTGCAACAATTTTAACCCGACAACATGGGGTCTAAACAGACTGGTTTTGGAGATATCGAACTTTAAAGGTTTTTCGAAAAATTCTCCATCATTAAGTGCTCATTGTTAGAAAGTAATGATGGTCACCACTTAGAATTTATACTTTTCTGATAGATTATGAACGACTAAATCTAGTGAATACAAGTTTGTTGTAAAACTAATCATATCTTGGGAAATAAAGTGTCATAAAGTTTCTGTTTTGAAGTTTTCTGAAAACTTCCCTTGTCTTTCAAAGCATATTTAAAAAAATAAATGTATGACACTTCGATACCTCCCACGTAAGTTGTTGTATCTTCAAAATCGTAATTTTACACTAGGGAGTTTTAAAGATAAACACTCGCAGAAAATAGTCATGCTTCAATTATATTCTTTTGAAATTTTGCATACACACATATTTTAAAGTAGTTTCAATTCTTACCTAAGATTTATTTTTAAATACCTGTAGTTTTTGAGATTTTGTTCATACAACATTCTAGAGTGTAGTGTTACCTCACATAAATGTTGTACAGGATACTTACAATCATTTACACTGGAAAACAATAGTTGCATTTAATTGTATGTGCTAAATACTATAGTGTTCGTTGATATAAATTTAATATTTTGTGGCGGTATGTGTAATTAGGTATCAGGGTTTAGTAAAAACCATGTTTGTATAATAAGATGTTATTTATTACGAGTATTATAATAAAATAAAAATTATCATTCTCTAAAGTAAATCTGAATTAGTAATAATTCAACATAATTAAACGATCTAAAAATTACTTTCTTCTGTTAACAGATAACAATCAAGATTCTAGATTAATTATTTATTGATAAGATTAGTTCAGTCTTTTATTTATTAAAACTTTGATACATATACTGCATTTAAGTTACCTAAACAAAAAAAATTAAGGCATCGATGTAATACCGTATAATACCTCCTGTCACATCAGTCTTTAAACAGGTAAACATTATTTTAAATTTAAAACGAACTATTACAATTAAGAATAGTAATAATAAAAAAACGGTACTATATTTTCTGTCACCGAAATTTATACTTGTCACCAAGTTGTATCACCTAATTCATAGAATCTATCACCCCAAAATATTTCCGCTCTCAGATAAACAAAAAGTGTTCCCAGGTATGGAATTATTAAACTAATGTTAATATGTGTGTAAAATAACAGCTGGATTACCAATAAAATTGTGGTGCATTACGTGAATATTAATTTCGTTCTTATAATATGTAATTGTTTTATTACTTAAATAATAGCTTTGTGCTCATAATGGTAGGTAGATCTGTCACCAAATAAATCGGTTACCGATCCCTGACTGCGAATTATTTTTATTTGTTATTTTGTCACCAGTACAGTAGTTACAGTTTAACTCAATTAGTTTTTAAAATAATAGTATTTGTTACCAATTAATACATCTGTTTATAATTTTAATGAAAACATGCTCAAAGACGCGGAGACAATTTGGCGCGCATTCAGGCCTCAACGATGAGTCTGGACTTTGATTGTTTGCCTTCACGATTGGTATTGTTATTAGGAGAACTTGGGATCAAGAGCAGCGAAGCCAGCTCGGGACTTGTGGGCGCCCCGACACGGACAGGTTAGGTTCGAAGGGGATGGCGGGGTCTGTAAGACCCCGCTTTTTTTTCAAAAAAGTGAGACAGCGAGACAAACAACTTGAAACCTCATTGGCACCACGGGTGGCTTCTGCCTCATGCCACATGTAGCAATAAGCCTCTTTCTTTGTGGCGTCAAAAACAGTGAAATTGAAAACTGATAACTTGCGTTTGTAATATAAAACACATATTTGACCATGAGGAGCATTCAGAATCTTCTGAAAATCGAAAGCAGCTGTGCAGATAGTCTGTCTAACCACCTTCTTTTATAATGTGACTCAACTGGTTGCAAGCTCTTCATGTGGTCACATACGTTAGTTTCGACAGATCCAGTATTTTTAAGAGGATGATTTGAATGCTTACCCCTTTGATCAGGAATCGGTATACCCGTTGTAACATCGATGTATCCATCTTTTCTAGTGCCTTATTGACAACTTGGTCACTGACAGATTTAGTCCGTTTGAGAAGCAGTATGCTTTAGCTCTCGAGAAAGTTCAAAAAGCATTCCTCAGATACCTTTACAAGCACTTGTACGGGTTTTATCCTTTCTTGTATCCCACTAAATTTCTATTGGGTTGCTTGAATTTCAACTCTCTAGAAGTCAGACGGTCACGCGATCAGATGACTGTAGCACTTAAAATTCTGAGGGGAATCTTTGATGATCCTGACCTGCATATTGTAATTTGCAATTTATTTGTCCCAGACAATTACTGTCGTGGCAGAAAACACCGCTTACTGGCTGTTCCATACTGCCGGACTGTTGCGCACTTCAAATCACCTATGATTCCTCGTACGTTAACCGCGATTAACGCTGTCCTGAACTCGGACACAGATCTTGATGTATTTGCGGATGAATGGAAGATGATACTGTCAGAATGTCTGAAATTTTGTGAAATGAATGCGTGACTGTGGTAAATTAATTTTAAGGTGTAAATGTTATAGTTTAATTGGCTTTTGTATTATTAAATAGTGTAATTGGCTTCGGCCGTTCTATTTAAATAAATAAATAGTGCTTTAAAATGTAATATTAGCTAATTCATTCGTCTCAGATTCATTAAAGTAACTGGCAATGGAGAATCTGTAATAAACTGTAATGGTAAGTATCAATTTAATAAGTAGCTATCTATTGCTAAATAGACCTCATTTCGGCCCATGAGGCTAATCAGATACAGAAAAATTAAAAATGCGGTGGTAACCTTTGCTCGGTAATGAAAATCTGAAGAGTTTAAAAACGTATATTGTTGTATGTAACTAAGAAAATATATTATAGTAACGTAAAATATAGTATGTCAACATCCAATACATATTTGTGTATGTAATGCCGACGTAAATTGTCGTATGTATTACTTCACATATAATTTGTTATTTTTCAACAAGGTAAAGTGTTGTATGTGATGATACAATGCTGATTTAGTATCTTCTAAGCGACGTAAGTTGTTGTAAGTAATCTATACAACAGTTTACACCCTTTTGGTAGTCCGGGATGAACTGTCGTATGTCATACATACGTGACGCGAGCGCCCGACGCGCCCCGCGTTAACCGTTGCGGAGGTGGATACAATGTTATACGCCGCCGTTGTAATAATGATACAACTTTATACATCTGGTAAATATACTTAAAAATTGCATTTTTTTATTTCTTTTACTCTTAACACTTAAAGTAGGCAAAAATAGGCGTTTTAGTTTAAAAAACGTAAAACATGCATTTTGTGGGTTACAACAACTTACGTGGGAGGTATCGACTTGGTTTACAAATTACAGAAAAAACTTTCTTGTCTCATTACCTTTCTAAAATGGTGCCACAGTATCTACTTTTAGTTAGTGTCTGACCAGAAAATTAGGATTGTTACTGATAAGGTAGAAAATCAACGAAAATCGGTTGCAATTTTTTTTCGACCCAACATTTTCTTTCTGTGGTTTTTGTCCAAACTGCTATCTAATATTAGTTTTTTGAGTCAATGCGCTTAATCCTGGCCGTAATCACATAATCATATCAGGCAAAGTCGGTTTTTATTTGGAGTATTTTACCTATGGACCAGATAGACGAACCATCAATTCTTTTCCATTTAAAACAGCTACTTGAAACATAAGTACAATGACGGAATGTTTGTAAACTCTGGTTTCATAAAAAAAATAAACTGGCGTGCATAAAAGTTAGGTCACCCTACTGGTAGGACAGGTAAAAATACTCCAGATAAAGCGCGATTTTGCCTGATGTCATCGACCAGGATTTAGCGCATTAACTCAAAAAGCTAATATCAGATAACAGTTTGGACAAAAACCACAGAAAAAAAATGTTGGGTCGAAAAAACTTTAGAACCAATTTTCGTTTATTTACTACCTTGTCAGTAACAACCCTAATTTTCTGGTCAGACACTAACTAAAAGTGGGTACTGTGGCACCATTTTAGAAAGGTAATGAGACAAGAAAGTTTTTCCTTTAATTTGTAAACCAAGTGTCATACATTTATTTTTTTAAATATGCTTTGAAAGACAAGGAAAGTTTTCAGAAAACTTCAAAACAGAAACTTTATGACACTTTATTTCCCAAGATATGATTAGTTTTATAACAAACTTGTATTCACTAGATTCAGTCGTTCATATTCTATCAGAAAAGTATAAATTTTAAGTGGTGACCATCGTTACTTTCTAACAATAAGCACTTAATGATGGAGAGGTAGAAATTTTTCGAAAAACCTTTAAAGTTCGATATCTCCAAAACCAGTCAGTTTAGACCCCATGTTGTCGGGGTTAAAATTGTTGCAAATAAGGTCTAGTATCACCCATTTCAAGGACCGCATGGAATTGCAAATCACCCTGTATAGTACGGTAAATACGTTGAATTCGGTACTGTAACGTAGACTGAGCTACTAGAGCATTCCAGAAGACATTAATGTTCAAGTATGAGAATCTGTAGAAGCTCTGTTTATCGACGATAGAAGTCTAAGGCTAGCTCTGGAAGTTTGGGGTGCTAAGACAGGAAACCTCCACGTGCGCCCGTGGACTGGAGTTCCCTCTCGGATACGTCCGGGGGGAAGACCAGTTTTTCGGGCCGGTGCACCCTGGGATGCGGGCAAAAACTCTTCCTTAGGCACTGTGTGCCTAAGGGGTTTCTTTGCCCGTATGCGAATAGCCTGTCGGGTGGACGCTCCAACGCGTGTCCCTCCGAACAGCAGAGGGCACAGCGGCGGAGCGGGCTTCCGGACGGTGAGTAATGGGTATGCTCGCCGTCCGACCAAGGACCAAGCCCGGGTCGGTGGCGCGTCGTGTTTCACGCGTCACCGACGGGGCCCCTTATGGGGCCAAATGCCTGCCGGGGTCGCGGATTTTTCTTAATCCAGGATGCCGTGGCCCCGGAACGTAAAGGGCATCCGAAGGAACACGGGTGGATTTTAGTCAGTAAGAGTCTGACAGTCCCTTCCGCCCCACCCAAGGCGGGAGGACTCATTTGATGATTTCGCCACCCCAAAAAAAAAAAAGCTCTGGAACTTTAAAAGATATTTGGTTGATTCCTTTACGTTAATTATTTATCCTATGTCCAGCTTGTACGGGCACGCCGCAATCGCGGCGGTAAGACCCCTCTTTGAGGAGTGGCTGGATAGGAGTCACGGCGTCCTGACCTTCCGCATGACGCAGGTCCTCACCGGACACGGATGTTTCGGGAGGTACCTGTGTCTAAGGAAAAAGGAGGAAACGCCTGGGTGTCACCACTGCGAAGATCGCCCGGAGGACACAGTAGAGCATACGGTGCAAGACTGCCCCGCTTGGGCAGAGCACCGACGTGTCCTCACGGCGGCGATAGGCGGAGATCTCTCGCGCCCAGCATTGGTTGCGGCCATGCTGCGGGGCGAGACGGAGTGGGAAGCGGTCGCCTCCTTCTGCGAAGCAGTAATGCTCGCGAAGGAGGTGGCGCGCCACGAGAGAGAGAGGACAGAGTCCTCCCTCCGCCCCACCCGCGGTGGTTGGCGCCCACGGCGTCGGACGTCGCAAGACGATCTCCGGCCACCGTAGGCGCGGGCATGCGGGCGGCGAGTAAAGGGCAACTCGCCGCCCGACCATGGACCATGCCCGGGTCGACGGCGCGTTGTGTTCCACGCGCGCCTCAAAGAGCGTCAGCACGATGACGGGGCCCCGCCCAAGAGGGCCAAAGCCTGCCGGGGTCGCGGGACTTATCTCATTACCGTGACCCCGGAACACAAAGGGCTATTGAAGGACACCGTGGATTTTAGTCAGTACAAGTCTGACAGTCCCTCCCGCCCTGCCCGGGGTGGGAGGACTCATTTGATGATTTTACCACGATAAAAATAAAAAAAAAAAATAAAAAAAAATGTCCAGCTTGTAACAGTAGGGGAAAGGTGTACGAGATGATCCATTGAGGGAAGATGATCCTTTTAAATTGCAACGAAGCCAGTAGCGTCATCTAGTTGTTTTTATTGGTAAAATGTAGTCCCCGATATTCTCCCGCCTCAGTCAAAAGTAATGGTGTCGAGAGTGACAATTAAATTTTTTGAGAATAAAAACAAATATTCCGTGACTTTGATCTAAGGTAAGCTTGACTTGAAGTCTATGTCTAATTTGTTCTAGGTACTTTATTACTAGGCTGTTGCATTAGTTAGCTTTGTATATTGCTCTATTTTGTTTTTTTAAAAGCATGGTAACAATTTAAACCACATAGTTTAAGTTATCGAACATTGAATAAAAAAGTTAATGTTGGGGCAAGATGATTATGTTACCGGTGTACAAGATGATCCCCACGGATCTTCTTGTACACTGGTAACATACCTACTAATGATGGGATATTTTAACAATTCGTATATTATTATGTTTTAGTTTATGTATTTTTTCTAATAAATATGACTTAATTTATATGAACAGCCTGCATATTATTTAAAAAATGTAGTAATTTTAAATAATAACAAAAAATACTTTATTTTGTTTTAGACTATGCCTCGTAATTATAAAAAAATAACCAAACGCCGGTTGTGGTCGGAAGACTCCATGATCTAAGCGCTGCATGCTGTTAAATTAGCATGCCATATAGCACAGCAAGTAAACAGTTTGGGGTGCCAGTAAAGTCACTAAAAAGGCGAGCTAAAGTCAACAATAGAGTGGCTGTGAAAAATAAACCCAGATTATGGTTTTATTTAGGTAATTCTCTTCCTGGATCCTGGGATCATCTTGCCCCTATCGCAAGGATCATCTTGGACACCGGGGTGTACAAGATGATCCTTTGACAACGTTTTAAAAATGTGTTTTTTTAATAGTAAAACATCTAAAAAATTAAAATTTTGAGTATGAGGACAATAAGATAAATAAATTTACTATGTATATACGTATTTACATTCGCGCTAAGTAGAATATCATTTGATCTACAAGCAATCTCCCTTAAGTGGATCATCTCGTACACCTTTCCCCTACTATTAATTGTAATAAGCTTCACATACTAACCCACGTTCTGCTACTTTTATATAATATTTCTCTTTGTAATTAAACATGTGAAGGATTTTCCTAATTAAAATATATTTTATTAGCTGTATATTTATTAAAAATTCTTGTTGGAATACTTTGACTGTCAAAGCATCCATTGTTTGTTGAATATTTTCAACGGATTGCTTTTGTGACAAAATAATGACCTAAATTATTTACAACACTAATTTTATTCTTGTGTTATAAATTGAACAGCGAGCGTATTCAATAATAATTTCGTTTACAGATCATGAACATTTTCCTTTTTACCCGACTGCGCGACGAAAAGGAGGGTAATGTGTTTATCACTCTATGTATGTATGTATGTTGAATGAATGTGAAAGAATTTAAATTAATGCAAAATAGACTTATTAATACGGAAACAGAGTTAAAAGAATTAAAAAAAAATTTGGGGGTATTACAGCAAAAGGTGAATAAAGTTGATATACTTGAAGCAAGAATTAAAACTTTAATGGATAGAAATGAGACCTTAGAAGCCAGTCTAAAGAAAAGTCAAGCAAAAGTGTCAAGTAATGTTGAGGAAAGCTCTACAAGGCTTACACCGTCTTTTGCAAAAATCGTCATAGATAAACAGAAGCAGGTAGTGGGCAGTAAAGTGCCAGGAAAGGAATTTGTGGCCACGAAATCAGCGAAAGTAGTATCGAAGGAAGATCAGATACCAGTGGTAAATAATGAGAGGTCTGGGAATGTTTTGATCGAGGAAAAGGAAAATCTAGAAAAAGAGGCAAATTGGACTACTGTAGCAAGGAAAAAAACCAGACACTCGAACAGTGAAGTAAAAAAAGGCGGAAATACGAGTGCAATTGACATACAGGGAACGGAAAAGAAAAGATACTTGCACGTATGGCGTTTACAAAAACAAACAACAGTAGAAAGTTTAGAAAAATATGTAAGGAACATTTATGACGAAGAAGTACCAATTAAAGTGGAGAAAATAAAACATAGAACTGAGAGGGATTATGCATCATTTATCATTGGAGTTCCGGAGAGCAAATATGTAAAGTTATGTCAGCCTGAAAGCTGGGCCGTTAATATAGAATTTGCGGAATGGGTGTGGTTTCGGAGACCAACCAACAACCCTAGAAACCCTGAATAATTCCGTCGAAATATTTTATCAGAACGTGCGCGGGCTTCGGACAAAGCTTGAAGAATGTTTCACCAATATTTCAATGGCAAATGCAGACTTGTTCGCCATTACGGAAACCGGCTGCAATGACTCCATCCACGATGCAGAAATATGTCCACCTGGATTTACTATTTTGCGGTGCGACCGAGCAGATGGACGGAAACAAGGCGGCGCGTGTCTAGTGGCCACACCGCGTTTTGAGTTGCGACGAGTGTCATTACCCGATGACGTCAACGTGGACGATCATATGTTCGAACTGGTTTGTGCTACTGTTTACCTACGTAACAGATTTTTGTTTTTGTTTTGTGTCCTTTATATTCCACCTGGTAGTAGTGATAGTGAATACATGGTAATGTTTAACATCATAGAACAATTATGTAATAAGTACAGGGATATACTAGTGTTAGGTGATTTTAACTTGTATTCGTGTTCGGTAGCCATAAAGAATTATTATGAATACTTCGAAACTTTCTGTGAATTCACTCAGAGTAACGTAGTGAGAAATTGTAATGGTCGTCATTTGGATTTGGTGCTAAGTACACTGACGGAGGGAGGGAGTGTGAGCGTGCGCGCGGCAGAGGCACCGCTCGTACCGGTAGACGCGTACCACCCGCCGCTCGACATCTCGGTCAGTACACACACGCGCCTGCGCCGGCACCCTAACTCAGCAGGCTCAGCTACACCTCATAGTAACGCATGTGTACTAGACGGGTGGAACTTTAATAAAGCCGACTTTTTGTCATTATACCCATTAATTACAGCCGTGGATTGGAGTCCATTGTATGAAATGGACTTAGAAGTAGGTTTAAATTATTTTTATTATGTTATTAATTCTATTATAGATGACTGTGTACCCAAAAAAAAGCGAAGTCGTGTAAACTCAAGATACATTTATCCTGAGTGGTACACTGTTGAAATAATTCGCAACATAAAGTTAAAAGCTGCTCGGCATAAGCAGTACAAAGTAAGCGGATCAAGGGTCGATTACGAAGCATTTGCTCGATGTAGAACTAACGTCAAAAATATGTTAATGGTAGCAGAGGAAGAATATCGCAACCGTGTTCAAGAGCAAATGCTGAGTGATCCTAAATCCTTTTGTAATTATGCCAAGTCCAAAAAAGGTAGGAGAAGCCCGCAAGCGATCTTGAAAGACGGTGTGGCATTATCTGGGCAACGGTCTGTGGAAGAGTTTGCGGCTTACTTCTATTCTGTGTATAGGGCTGAACGACCAGAGTTGGATGTAGACGCGGCTGTAGCCAGCGCGGGTAGCGGAAACGGAGCAGCGCGGGTGCACTTGGACCAATTACAGTTAGGAGATGTGAGTCGTGCGCTCCGAGATCTTAAACCAAAACGCTCCGCAGGGCCTGACGGCATCCCGCCTTATATATTCAGGGATTGTCGAGTAGCGCTGGCAAAGCCGTTACTTCATATATATAACCAGTGCCTCAAAACGGCCGTGTTTCCGGAAAGGTGGAAAGTGACCCGCGTTGTTCCGGTTCCGAAGGAAGGGTCAGCAGAATCAGTGGATGGGTACAGACCAGTTGCAGTATTGTCTACACCGGCGAAAGTATTGGAGACTGCCATATACAAAAGTATATATCTTCAGGCTAGTGCACAATTGTCAGACGCTCAACATGGGTTCCGACCGGGAAGAAGTACCACCAGTAATCTGCTCTGCCACATGGCTCATCTGGTGCCGACGGTGGATAGTGGGGGATAAACTGATGCTGCTTACTTTGACTTTCGTAAGGCGTTCGATCTCGTCGATAATGACATATTGCTTAAAAAGTTTGCAGGCGTCGGTTTTACCCCGCATTCACTCCGGTTTTTTGCTAGTTATTTGAGGGATAGGCAGCAATATGTGGAATATGCGGGACACGTGTCAGATCCATATTTCACGAGGTCCGGGGTGAGTCAAGGGAGCAATCTTGGCCCTTTGGGCTTTCTTTTGGTGGTTAACGACCTGCCAAGAGTAGTCCTAGACGCATCTTGCCTGTTGTTTGCCGACGACCTAAAATTGTCCCTTGAGATAAAGAGCGACGATGACTGTGTCAGGCTACAAAGGGATATAGATAGGGTAGTGAAATGGAGTAAGGAAAATCTATTGCAATTTAATAGTTCAAAGTGTGTTATCATCTCTTTTTCTCGCGCACACAATCCCATTTTACATACCTACTATATTGACGGGCTGCCTATGGAACGGGTCACAGAAGTAAAGGACTTAGGAGTAGCATTTAACACTGGCTTGACTTTTCGAGAACACATCATGCGGAACTGTAAAAAAGCTTATAGAAATTTAGGTTTCATGCTGCGTACAGTACGAGGGCTCACTAATGTGAAAGCTATTATAGCATTATATAATGCATTGGTGAGAAGCCAGTTAGAATGTAATGCAGTCATCTGGGCTCCGCATGAAACTAAATATAGTCTCATGCTGGAGAAGGTACAAAATAAATTTGTAAGATATTTATTTAAGCGTTATTATGGAGTCTATCCCTTTTACCCGTTAATGTATCCCACCTTATTTATTTTAGGTATGGTCGGATATAATGAGCTAAGGGTTAGAAGGGATCTTGCATTAGCTTTATATATATTTAAATTACTTAGAGGGAAAGTGCATAATGCAGTTATTTTAAGACAGGTGAGTCTATGTGTTCCGGACAGGTACGTGTGGCGACGACGACAGCCACGGCTGCTAGTGGAACCGCGTGCTCGGACTAACCTTCTAAAGGAGGCCCCGCTGACGCGTACGCTCCGCACGCTTAACCTCATAGCGAGTGAGACGGACTTATTCTACTGTTCTCTGAGTGAATTCACAAGGAATGCTTTGTTTGTAATTAGTTATAAGTAATAGGTAAGTTAGGATTAAATAGTTCGCATTTATCGCATTGGGTTATCCTGTAATGGTAAATGTAAGTAAATAATAAATAAATAAATAAATAAATAAATGTTTGTTTCTATGTGGCGTTCTAGAGACCAAACGCGTAGGCCGATTTTGATAATTCTTACATCGTTCGTCATTACACACGTACACGTACATTCGTCTTAACCTTGCGAGTGTCACTAAAAACATGACAGTAATCAAAATTCACCACAGCGACAACCAGACGCCATATTGTCAAAATGAAAAAAATAAAAGTCGACGAACTATGTCAAGTGGGGTGTCGCTGAATAGGTATTTACATTTAATTAATAGTTTAGGATATTATAAAGATTTAAAGTTGTTTGTTGGCCCCGTCATATTTATTGGTGACAGCTCTTTGAGGCGCGCGTAGAACACGACGCGACACGGCGTCGGTCGCTGTACTCTCACGCGGCCCGCCTCCTCCTTCACGAGCATGACTGCTTCGCCGAAAGAGGCCACCGCTTCCCACTCCGTCTCGCCCCGCAGCATGGCCTCGACCAATGCCGGGCGCGAGAGGTCTCCGCCTATCGCCGCCGAGAGGACACGGCGTTGCTCTGCCCAAGCGGGGCAGTCCTGCACCGTATGCTCCACCGTGTCCTCCGGGCGATCTTCGCAGTGGTGACACCCAGGCGTCTCTTCCCTCCTTACCAGACACAGGAACCTTCCGAAACTTCCGTGTCCGGTGAGGACCTGCGTCATGCGGTAAGTCAGGACGCCGTGACGCCTTTCCAGCCACTCCTCAAAGAGGGGTCTTACCGCCGCGATTGCGGCGTGCCCGAGTCGGGGCCCCTTGGGAAGATTTGATTGGTAAAATTTGAATGGGCCCCGACTGTGAGTCATTCTGTTCTGCTTCTTCCTGCTGTTCTGTTGGGCTTGTTTCTTTCTTTTTAGTTTTTATTTAAGGTAACTTTTTCACGTATTTTTCAAAATTAGTTTTTACGCAGTCGGGTTCTTTGTTTTTCTTTAAATATTTTTTTTTTCTTTTGCTGTATTTGCTTTTTAAATGTTTTAAATACAGCCACGTCACATTGTTGTCTAGAGACAAAACAATAAGGCCTTTTTTACGTGATAAAATTATCAAATGAGTCCCCCCACCCAGGGCAGGACGGGAGGGACTGTCAGACTTGTAATGACTAAAATCCACGGTGTCCTTCAAAAGCCCTTTATGTTCCGGGGCCACGGTTACCTAATATGACAGTCCCGCGACCCCGGTGGGCTTAAGCCCTCTTTTGGCTCGTCATATTGGTGACAGCTCTTTGAGACGCGCGTAGAAAACGACGCGCCGTCGATCCGGGAATGGTCCATCACCCACTCGCCGTCCGCATGAAAAGGCCTAAAGGTGGTGCTAGCTCACCCAGAAGGAACGCGGCTTAACCGGAAGATCGGCCTGTGCTGCTGTAATTATTTAGGCACGAGCTCTTCATTCTTATTTTATCGTTATATAGCTTCAAAAACTGAATACACCCATTTTACCGATCAATAGCGCAACAAAGCTTCGATCGTTAGCAACAAACATTAATTACTTTCGCAATAAAGGAACTAATTCAAAGTAAATTAACGAGACTGAACAAATAACTATTAATTTTCTATGCAAGTAATTTGAGAGCAGATAGTGATCGCCTGACAATACATGCTATGGAGTTATTAATGACTTGCCACACATTATTGTAGCGGTCACGACGGAAAATAGAAGTAACATAAGGAGGTACAAGCCAGCAGTACCTAGGTATAATGCTTATCACAAAAAAAAAACAAATGAAATGAATTTGTTAAAAGCAAGTCACCAGAGTCACCGACTTAGCTCGTAAAATTTGCAAGTTGAAGTGGCAATGGGTAAGCTAAATCGCTCATAGAACTGATAACCGATGGGGAAGAAAAGATCTCGAGTGGCGACCACGGACCGGAAGACGCAGCGTAGGCAGGCCTCCCACTAGGTGGACCGACGACATCGTGAGGGTCGCGGGCAACCGATAAATGCAAGTGGCGAATCGTCGTTCTGCGTGGCGGTCTAAGGGGGAGACCTCTGTTCAGCAGAGAACGTCTTCCGGCTGATGATGATGATGAAGAGCAAAGTCATGATTGTATCATTACCTTGTGTGGTACTCTCCATCATAGGTACTTGGGAACGCGTTCTGTTTACCTAAGAAGATATTAGTTCAAACTTCTATAAACACTAGATTACATATAAAAGTTCTCCCACAATGTATTTATACACATAAAGTTAGGGAATGTTGCATACCATTTGTTAACTAACTTGTTTAAGAAAGAAAATTACAAAATGTAAAGTACCGCATTACATTAAGCGCATTTACCGCTTAATGTAACTCTATCAAAACATTGTGCTCAAAGATGCAATAGTACAGGTGTCTTGGAGATATTAAAATGTGCTGGAACCTGGCAATTATAAAACCGTTTAAAACGTTGTCAAACATGTGTAACATTTTATAACATTGTGTAACATTTCGTACTTCTCTTTCTAAAAAAAGTTAGTCAACATATTGTTGTGCAACATTCTCTAAAGTTATATAACAGCTGTGTTTCCAGTACTTTACTGAATAAACCTCAATGCCGATGTAACCTCTACATCAAGTCGAACCTCGTTACTCCACTCCTCATTTGGCCAATGCATCGTCACCGTCATACCGAGTGCAATACTCATTAATATTGCATTAGTAGATACGTTGTACCAACCATAGATATATTATATTTCTATGGTTCCAACGGATCATCATTTGTATTAGTACGTTGGGGATTTCTTTGTGAGTTTGTGATCTATACTGATATTCTTATAAAATATTTTAGTTCTATATTAGTCCTCATATTATGATAAGGCACAGGAATATTTTTCATAGTTAAAGTTTTCAGGCAGTAAGAGTCTGAAAACCCTTTCTGCTCCATCCATAAATGATATTTTTATTTTGTAAATTGGTTATAAAAAAAAACACTTTTACACGTCACAACCAATATTTTTAAAGCTAGATGAGGCCAGTGTTTCGTACCTGACTACTCTGAGAAGAAACAGCCGAAACAAACTCAGAGGTCACAGTCTCTTTTAAAGTCCAGACATTGTTTTGTTCAGGTCATACGAGGACCATTCGGGTGTCTGAGATGGTCTTTTGAAGAAAGAACCATACAGATTTGAGTGGGGGTAAGTGCTAGCATTTTTCGGTTATCGTGTAGCTCGACTCAGACCTCAAGGAGCTCAACCATGATTTTTACACCCCAAAAAAAGCTCTATGTAATAAGGGGCGAGCCTATTATCATCAGCCGGCTCCGAGACTCCGTGGCTGCTCCTTAGAAATAGCAAAGTCAACAGCATTTTGCCCAATTTTTAATTTTAGTTTAATTAATTAATTTAATTTAATTATTTTAGTACCCTTTTTTGAAGTCGGCTAAAAACAACTTCACTATAATGAAAACTTCAGTAGGTACTTACTTTTGTACTCAGTTGATAAACAAAAAAATAAAATACTGTTGTCATGATAAATTAAATTGCCTTTGGTGCGAATAAACTGAATGTTTCCGCCATGTCAACATGATGTAATTTTTCTCTCATTACATTTCTTACTCAAATCTTTGGTAGAACGATAACACAGGTACAAACACAGTCTTGTTTATTATTTTACTTTACCCAATTAGATAAAAGAAAATAACTTCAAAGAGCAACATTTTGTTTTGATCATCACGTCTGCGAAGGTTTTTTTTTCTTCAAAATACAAATCATTGCCCCACACTATGAATTCGCTAATCATAATTCTGGAATGAAAACCAATTCATATTTTTTTACTAGACATTCAACTAAATACCTACCTATTTTTTTTATTTAATGATAGGTTCTCGTTTGATCACTATCTCGCCTGATGGTAAGTGAAGATGTGATCGACGGTGAAGCACGCTTGTCTAGAAGTAACCTGTTCACTCTTGACTTGAAGACCACAAGGTTATAGCTGTCGGGAAATACAGAAGCCGGGAATTCCACTCCTTAGCTGTGCGTACAATAAAGGTATTGGAAAAACGCTTTGTACGTACTGGAGGGATGTCCACCATATATCTATGGCGCATTGCCGTACGTCTTGTAGTCTGATGATGGAAAGGGCCAGGCGGAATTAAGTTGTGCAGTTCCATCGCACACTCTCCGAAATGTAACCGAAAATAAAACCGACAGCTTAGAATCAACCAGAGCATCGTTACCTTATCGTTACCGATAAACTTATTGGCCCGTTTATCAATTGACTCAAGTGCATCTTCATAGTTGGTAGTTGGATTGGTGGATCCATCCCAGAGGTGAGAGCAGTACTCCATGCATGACCGAACTTGCACTTTATATAAGTTAAGCAGCTGTTCAGGCGTGAAGTACCTTCTCACCTTGCAGAGGATCACCAATTTTTTTGTGGCAACTGAGCCTTTTCCTCAATGAATGGATCGAAATTGAGGGTTGATGTCAATGTAACCCCAAGAAGGTCAAGATGGTCCGTTATCGATACGGTCACACCTCGGAAAGATGAAAAATCTAATTTGGAACTTCTTCTAAGAATAGATTTGCTCAATTATAATTATACGAAAATAGTGGAAATGTTTCACTGAACGTTTCCTTCTTCCTGCCGTTTCTAAGAAGGCCTCAACATTTATCCTTAATCATATTTAATTTCCCACACATTATATAAAATAAGAATTCTACGAGTTTTCCATAATTGCTTGTCTTGGTAAATAAAATCAAGGATTTTTTTACCAAAATGCGGTATTTGAGCTACTTGTTACCAAGAACTGTAAGGCCGTACTTATAATTGATAAAATGTAAGGCTACTGTAACCTTTTCTAATCAAAGATTTTCCAGAAAGTAAAATAATACTGCGAGCGGGACTCGAACCTTCGTCTTCCTCAGTACTTCAGACGCTTGACCAACTAAGCTATATAAAGTTTTTAGGTGACGTTGCACTCTATCTTATGAATAAGATACATACAAGTAAGAAACAAATACAATTCGCAATGTCTTTTGAATAGGGTGACACAATGGGCGATCTTATCGCTAAAAGAGATACATTTGACTTCAACAAAATTAAATATAATATCATTTACCATCGTTTTAAGTACTGCGCGAAATTAGAAAAACAGTGGCTAATTATGGTTTGGGCTGATCTATAATGTAATATTAATTAAACGTGAGTTTCATCAAATACTTATGATTGTACATTCTCGTCATATTCGTAATAATTATGTACCATGTACGAGCAATTCAGCATTGTTCATTAAATCAGACAAGTTTAATAATGTATGCTCAAATAGGAGCAGAAATTCGAGCAAATAAGATGATATTAACACGAGAGCGAGCGATCGAGCGCTGCCTGATACCACTAGTGATTTTTTGTGCTGACATACAGAACTTGGTAACCTGCAGATGAAATGTGTTTAATATGTTTAATTCAAGAAATAATTATTATGAACAAGATTTTCAACATTATTAATTCACACTTATGTTAAATTTAATTTAATTTTTTATACTTTTTGCTGTGCCCTACAGGGTCCACAATTGTACCTAGCTTTAAGCCTAATATAAGATCTGTAAAATTAACATTATGGAATGCAAATAAAGATATGAATATGAATATGAAATGTCTTTTAGGTCGCAAGTAAAAAAAGAACTGTACCCTTAGCACGAGTTTTCACTCTTTTACTTTACAGCGTCTTTTCAGTATTTACAGCGTTTCTTGTATGAAAAAATGGAACAGCGCCTCTGGTGTGCGAAGAAGGAACTAATTTTTTCCTTAAAAATTGTCAAATTGAAATTGTCAAAGTTCCAGTTTACTTTACGTCTCAAATACTGAAAACTCATGCTAAGGGTACAGAATACGAGTTTTCACGCTTTTCTGACGTACTGTTAACAGAGACTTTGACGTTAATTTGATAATTAGTTCGTTGTTCGTTAGTACACTAGAAGCGCTTTTTCATTATCCATACAATAATTTACGACGCAATACTTTCATCCTCATCAGCCTATAATGTTCCCACTGCTGGGACACGGTCCTCCTCTCTGTGAGAGCGAGTGGGCCTGAATCCACCTCGCGGGCGCAGGGCGGGTTGGTAGAATAGATGTCACAATCATTGTCTTCGAATTTTTGGTCCTACCGTTTTGAGAGCACTTGTGATGAAATAAATTACGCAAAGTAATGCGCCTGGAAGGGTTTGAACCCACGACCTACAAATCGTAAGTCGGGGCCGATACCACTGGGCCACTACTGCTCTATATTTTATGTACGCTATATGGCCAAACGTTGAATTCATGCTAGGTTATCAAATTAAAATAATTGTACACACACACACAATAATGATAGAATGTATTATCCTAGGCGTTCATATATTATTAATAAAGTTATCTTTTAGCTAAATCAAATATTAGTAGAAGAATATTAGTCGAAGTAATGTTTCAATGTTTCGTCAATAGAATTACAAAAACATCCATAGACCAACTGAAAAAAACATTTAAATAAATTGATTATCCGGTGTAATGTTGAGGCGACCAATTGGTCGGCTTTCAATTGTCAAAACAATTGTTAAAAAAATGGCCACAGTTTGAGATTTATATGAAATTATCATTTTACGTAAGTCATAGCAGCTCATGATGGCCCAAAGGCTAACATATCGCTTCTCATGCGCGAAGTTGTAACTTCAAACACGTGTTTTTTAAATGAATTTTATACTTCTATTTTTATCTTGAACTTCACTGACATCGATGAAGGAAAACATTGATGAAACCTGCCATGTCAAGGGCCTGTGAGGTTACACAGAGTACCTAATTAACTCTGACACCACGGGAGCCTACATCTTCACACGAAAAATAAAAAAAAAAATAAGGAAAAGCCTATCCACAAAACTAATGGTAGATACCACGTTGTGTTCTCCACCAAACGAAATCCCGTCGGACGTGGAAACCGATTTAAAAATGTGATCTCCAAAGTTTATACACTCTCATACATTATGTACATACGTGCATAGCATATAAAGTGTAGAATTACAGCTTTAATAGTCATTTAGTTAGATTTAGAATCGACGAACATAGGTTTAAGAAAGAACTCCACGATATTCTATTGTACTCCATCACAGCTTATGACCATTTATTTATATTTTAGCACCGCGGAGCGGGGCTCCGTCGAGTTGACCTATTTTATTACTTTGCCCAAGATAGGGTGGGCATTATTCATAATGCCGGGGCAATGTGATAAATTGATTGGTTATAATCACATTACCCGCTCTTCTTGAGCATTATTCATATTGCCCGGGCATTATGAATAATGCCCGATTAATCACTTCGCCCATAACATATATATTATGTATAAGAATGCTGCTCAATTAACCTACAGGTTTATCCAGCACTATAGGAAAACTAGCCCGTATTGTCAAATGACCCCAAACATTATCATAATAAGGGACGAAATATTATCGACATAATCTTCACTTGCTCCGCCCATAATCTTCGACCGCCATATTGTTTGGGCACAAGAAGTAATTACATAAAGCCTCTTGATTCTTACGAGGCGTCAGGAAAAATCAGACGAAAAATTCCAACACGAGGGGGTCCAGAATCATGTCCTGGACCCATGGTATCCGTTTGTGCGTCGATGTCCCTAACACCCTGTATAATGATATACATCCATCAAAAAACCTAAAGACGTTTACTCAAAATTTCCCGTAGAACGACTATTCCCAAAAAAAAAGGCAAAGATCCTTAGTCTACCAACACTAATTTCAAGGCCAAGTGTCAATCTGTTTGATTAGGATAGAGGATAATGGTCAACTTCTTTTGTTTTATTTATGTAGAGAGTGATTAAAACCTAGCTCGTTTTTATGAGGGCAATGAGTGAGGGCAGTTATAAGATCTGCTACCAGCATTGTTGACTTTATTGTCATAGTATGCAATCATAGCAATGTGCAATGAAAAATTTGAGTCCATTACCAGTAATTGGGGATCAACTTCCCTTCACAGGCGTCCTAATTTAATTCTTTTCATAATTATTCAATGATTCTTATAGTTAACTTATATGAATGGCATATTTAAAAAAAAAAAAATCGGTGCATTATCACCGATTTTTTTTTTTTATTATTAATTACTATTAAGTAGTAAAATAGTTGGGTATTCATGTCACAGAAATGTAAAACTGGGTTAAATAGTATTATATCTATTATTCCAGATTGCAGTCAATTTTTTTGTTGATCAATAACGTTAGAACAGCTGAACGGAGGGGCCGTTCAGCTGTTCTAACGTTATTGATCAACAAACATCCATCCATCTTAAAATCCAAAGTTTCTCATTTAAAGTACCTATTAGTTCGATGGGAGATTTTTTTTTACCCGACTACGGCGAAGCAAAAAGGAGGGTTATGATTTTGACCGGTATGTATGTATGTATGTATGTTCATCTGTTCCCTCATAACTTCTGAACTACTTATCACTACTTGACAAATGAGGTGTCGTTAGAAGCGTCTCAGTTGTCCGCTGGTTATAGGGTAGGTGACGTGTCACCAAATCCAATATGGCGCCCTCTAGGGGAAGAAAAGTCGTAACCGAAAAAAAATTATTTTCGCACAGTATCGACATGGGTATCAAATTAAAGGGCTTGATGAGCACATCTATACATAATAATAAATCTGTAGAAGGGTCAATTCTGTACATTGAAAATATTGAAAAAATAATGCTGGATCGATACCAAACCTAAATATATAATTAAAAAAATTATTGTCTGTCAGTCTGTCTGTCTGTATATGCAGGCGTCACGTGAAAACTAACGGTTCGATTTCGATGAAACTTGGTATCATTATACCTTAAATGGGCCGGCCACCTGCGGTTGTTTCACACAATCTTTATTGGCTAGGTGGCATACAACCACGGCTATTAATTAAAAATTTCTGTAACACGGATTGTTCTTGTTTTATACTTTTTAGTGCGCGATTTTTTTATGGAATAATGAGCACACTTGACCATTGAATTATTCCAAAACTGTTAAAATCAAGAAAGAACAAAAATTTCCTAAAAATGTTTTCGAGTATCTCTGATTTGTGAGAGAATTTGTCCTTCTCTCGCAAAAGAATCACTTTGTATATTTATCTGCTTAAATAAAAAAGCGAACCAAAATAAACGAATATGAAATGATCTGTATTTTACTGTAACTAAGAAATAAATTATAAAAGGTTTTATCGTCAAAGAAACCTTGGAACATGAATTGAATAAGCTTCAACAGTAATTCTTAAAATAGCTAGCCCTTATATCTCCAAGGATAAAGAAGTATTAACCTACTTATAATTACATGAAAATAAATTGATATCGCATAGAGTAGGATCAAAGAAATACAGGGGTATTATATCCTAAAGCTCCGTATTCATGGTAAACATTTGTTTAGCAACATGGTTGCTTAAACATGTTGCCGTGTTGCTGTCAACATACTGACTGACTGACTGTGTTGCGGAGTTGATCACGCCATGTTGCAGAGTTGACGCCCGGTGAGCAAAAACATCAGTTTGTCAACAAATGTTGACATGAGTGGACGTATTTGCAACTGTTTATAAACATGGCGGTAGTGTGGAGCAATGATAATAATAATAATGGTAGGTATATAATATTATTACTTAGTGCACTACTTCCTCGAGCAAAATTTTTGTGTTTGGACAAACCATATTGATTTAAACAAAGTTTCCAGCAGCATTCTCGCCTTCATAAACAACGTTGATCAACTCTTGCTAAACAAATGTTTACCATGAATACGGGGCTTAAATCTATCAAGGGTATTAATACCAAACAACTGGTAAACTACTTTTTCTTTATTGGTATCAAATGAGTCCTCCCTCCAGGGTTGGGACGGGTGCGACTGTCAGACTCGTACCGACTAAAATCCACGGTATTTCTTCAATAGCCGTTACGTTCTGAGGTCACGGTTTCCTGATAAGAGAGTCAGGCAGGCTTTGGCACTCTATGGGGGCCCCGTCTGATAGGTGACAGTTCTTTCAGGCACTCGTGTGTAACACGACACGTGGCGACCCGGGCTTGGTCCATATTCGGACGGCGAGTCGCCCACTACTCACAGTCTCAGTGATTCCTACTCCTTATTAGTTTTGAATTCATAAGTTCTGACAACATGATTATTTAGTTCACTTTGTACATAACTACCTAATCTCATGTCCGTAAGCGAAAAGGTGTAGAAAACGTTCCCCGCACTAGGAATTTCTCCTGTATCGTGGGTGCGTTTACAAACATATAAACTCACATACACAAACATACAGACCCGGAACAACTACTTGTAGATCATACAAATATTTGCTCCATGCGGGAATCGAACCCGTGACACGCAGCGCAGCAGTCCAACCGCTCAGCCACTGCACTAACCGTGCCCTTTAATTTATATAAAAATTTACTGATATTTATAAGGCTTACAGGTGTGTCATCATCATCATCATCAGCCTATAAATGTTCCCACTGCTGGGACACAGGCCTCCTCTCTGAGAGGGAGTGGGCCATAATCCACCACTCGGGCCCGGTGCGGGTTGGTGGATGTCACTCTCATAATATGTCTTCGAATTTTTGGTTCTAGGTCATGCCGGTTTCCTCACGATGTTTTCCTTCACCGTTTTGAGCAGTGATGATGAAAGAAATTACACAAAGTAATGTGCCTGGCTGGAAGCCACGACCTACAACTGGTAAGTCGGGGCCGATACCACTGGGCCACCACTGCTCTACAGGTGTGTGAGTCTAAATATTTATAAACACACCTAGGAAACATGCGTCTGGTAAAAGTTCCACGCGGTTTCAACCCCCCCCCCCCAGCTCCTTGTAGTCGTAGCGTAATTTTGTGTAGCCCATAGCCTTCATCGATAAATGGACTATTCAACACGTTTTTTTTATAACTCAAACCAATTCAATAGAGAGATTTGGAAGGAGAAAGGGGAGGCCTTTGCCTAGCAGACTCAGCTTAGACTAGGGTGCATTGGGGCTATTTCAAAAGTGGGTATATTCCGAAAATGCAAAAAATCTACCAAACGTTCCATCTTAGATTACTTGTCGCGACTAAGGGTCCCCCCACATTTATCGACGCGGAATCGGCTTAAGCCGGTCAAGAAAACCTTTATGTCAACGTAATAAGAGTGTTACAAATGCCACTCGCATCGGCTCGGCACGGACGACTCGATAAATGTGGGGGGTCCTAATGTTGCCAGCAGGTAGATAGATTGCCGCGTTAGGTAGATTTTTTGCATATACAGGAAACCATTTTCGGAATATACCCATAAAAAAAAATAAAAAAAAATCAAACCGATAGTTCCTGAAATAAGCCCGTTCAACCAAAAAACTATTTCTTCAGCTTTATAATATCAGTAAGTATAAATAAAACAGAAAGGAAAAAAATAAAGGTTTCTTTTTGCTCCAACTACAAGTGAATTTCTACAAAAGATCGCACCTGTATTTTCAAATCCGTTCCATTTGATACTATATCACTAGATAGGCGTCATCCTATGTCCGGCGGGGCTTTCACAAAACCGTTCTAGTCTAGTCTAACAAAAGGTGTGTGATTTCACAAAGGATTTACTGATTCTGTATATTGCTGGTCTAATCTAAAATAACGTGGGCTTTTAAAATCATCAAATGAGTCCTCCCACCCCGGGCAGCGCGGGAGGGACTGTCAGACTTGTACTGACTAAAATCCACGGTGTCCTTCATTAGCCCTTTATGTTCCGGGGTCACGGTAATGAGATAAGTCCCGCGACCCCGGCAGGCTTTGCTTTGGCCCTCTAGAAGGGGGCCCCGTCATCTTGTCACCAGTATAGCTTAAATTCCTGACAAAATTATAAGTTATGTTGAAGTTATGTAATGGTCACAGGTTATGACGATGCTGCTACTATAAACTCTTATCACAATTAGGCATTTGCACAGCCAATGCAAAGCAAACTTCGACAGAAAATTTTAAAACAAAATCTTCATTTCTCATTATTCATATCCGAACAATTAAAAGTTCAGCTAAAAGTTCATAAAGAACCAATATATTTTATCTTTCATACCCAATCGAATTAACTTGCTAAGAACAATAGAGGGATCAGAACGAACTACAATAATTCATTCTCTTGTTTGTCTTAAAAACTAGGACACAGAGATCAAATAGAGTGACTGTAGTTCAATATTTTGTTGGGATAACTTCTTAGTTTCAGCTTTTAACCAAGATATGACTGGCTATGAGCCAAGAAAAGATGGGAGTTGTCTTAGCAGATTGACCAGATCTTAGTAAAAATAATAATTCTGAACATATTTCTCTACTGAGCTAAAATATTGACGCTTTGGGAAACAGAAAAAGAAGATACGATGCTTGGGAAATGTTGAGCTGACAGAGAATGTTCTGGACAAGCAAGCGTGCTTCAACATCGACCACAATTAACATCAGGTGAGAAAACCAAACGCGAGCCTACAACTCAAAAATAAAAACACTTCGGACATTTATCTCAGTGAGGGGACGGACTAGATCAAGGCTGTATTGAATGGTCTCTACATGGATGTACCAGGAAGGCTGCTGAGCGAGAGGAATGGCGGCGCTTTGTGAACCCATGATGTGACGACCACTCTGTCTAGAATGTAGCGATTAAGAAGAAATTCTGGCTGAAAATAAACTACACAAAAACAGTTTGAAATAGAAGAAAAAAAAAGAAAAACTCAAAGGATACAACTTTATTTTTTAAATTCACTCGTATTAACACCAACAAGCCTGTTTACTCAAGTCAGTCCGGTTTTCTTTTTATAAAACACTTATTTGTTTAAGAAATCACACTGGCTGTAATTATATCTAATTAATAATTTGACTAGAGACAAAGAAAAAAAAAATCAAGATCTATTTTGTTTTAGCGCTATGTGGCTGGCTATTCAATTAATCTTTTTTCATTGAGGTGGTTTACGATAAAAGCCTTTACTTACCTTAATTTATTTTATGCCTATACTAACTCTTTTTTATGCTGAGTAAACCTGTGTACTAAATCCTTTACCCAGATTTCATCTATACAAAATACCTCTCGCCTTCAGAAATACATAACCACCCCACAAATATTACCTGTTTATTCATTCATAAAATAATTCTATTGAGAGACGACAAAGTTCTCTAATTAATTATATTTTATGGGGTTGCTAACGGCACTTTAATTAGGACTTCAGTACGATGCCGAGGCCGTGAAAAATTGCACGCCACACCTTATCTGATTTTGGTCTACGTTTCACTGAACTTTTGATAAATTAACTTTGTTAAGCCTGCGATTTGAGTTTCTAGGGATTTTCTTATTAGCGGCGTTAGTTTTTTTTCTGTGATTTTATACTGAATGGGTATTGAATGAAATGTAGACAAATAGTTGACATAATATGTAACTTTGTTTGTCAAAGGTATAGTACACCTTTGACCCTTTGACAAATCGGCCACTTTAACAATGTTGCTAACGCAATAGCGATAAAATTCGTTAAATGGAATATTCAATTCTATTGCTCAAGTAAAAGACTAGGTAATTGATAATAGTAGATTACGCAACAAGGGAGTAAAGCATTGCCTTACGTCACGGGCGTATTGAATCCCGAAGCGACACTAAGGATTCTTGGGGTGAAACTCCGTAGCGCAGCGAGGAGGTTCAAAGTTAAGATCCCTAGTGTAGTGAGGGATTTAAGTTAGCCCAAGACAAGGCAGCTTTACTCCCGAGGAGCGTCGCACTCTGCTTTTCACACCTACTGCGAGGAAATAAATTCGATTTTTGAAATTTGATGTGGTACGACAACCTTCGAACGTGAAGTTGGCACCACTGCAAGCGATCAGCTGTTGCGGTCACCTGCCGCCATTACTGCTACAACTCCTTGGTAAAAGTTTTCATAGTATGTCGCGGGACTTATCTCATTACCGTGACCCCGGGACATAGGTAACGGGCTATTGAAGGACACCGTGGATTTTAGTCAGTACAAGTCTGACAGTCCCTCCCGCCCTGCCCGGGGTGGGAGGACTCATTTGAAGATTTTACCACGCTAAAAAAAAAAAAGGTATGTACTGTTTTATTTGAGATTCCAAATTCAAATCACATTATTCCCACGGGAATAATGAAATTCAGTACAATATTATTGCCCGGCTCGAACGGGGGGCAGCAATGACCTGCTTTATTCCTTGTTTGCATGACATATAATTTGACATTTACGAGCAAGTGGTGTGAAAAGAACAATTTGCAACATATATGGGACGCAGCGTGAGACGTCCACCTGCAAGGTAGACAGACGATCTGATGAAAATCACAGGATCACACTGGATGCAAGCCGCTTCCAACCAGTCCTATTGGAAATCTAAGGGGGAGGCCTATGTTCAACAGTGGTAGTCTAACGGCTGATATGATGATGAATTTGCAATTTTGTGAGAAAACAGCATTGCTAAAGTGGAACCTTTGAGTCATCATCATCATCATCATCAGCCGGAAGACGTCCACTGCTGAACATAGGCCTCCCCCTTAGACCGCCACGCCGAACGACAATTTGCCACTTGCATCCATCGGTTGCCCGCGACCCTCACGATGTCGTCGGTCCACCTAGTGGGAGGCCTGCCCACGCTGCGTCTTCCGGTCCGTGGTCGCCACTCGAGAACTTTTTTTCCCCAACCTTTGAGTACGATGTAGAATCTTCGAAAAAAAAATTGAAGTCGATGTAACAATCATAATTCACAGAATTCAGTTCCTTTGATTACTTATTCATCTCATACATTAAATATTCCTACAAATGATTAAACCCACACACCAGTTCATCACATTATGTAGGTACTGTTTATACATGGAGGAGATAAAAGAGAATCAACATTAATACACAAAAACGTTTCCCCACGAACGATAAACCTTTTCCGTAATGACTAGAACAACTTACTTGGAAAGATTCATGATAGACGGAAAAATATTCCGGAACATAACACACGTATGGTCTATTACAAAAGTACCTATTTAATGATAATGAACATTTAAGCAGACGGATCGGAAATGAACATGTGAATGTATTTTCAAATTGAGGATTTCGGTTTATTTAAATATTGAAAGTCAACATTCAAACTTTTGTACCCTTAGCACGAGTTTTCAGTATTTGAGACGTAAACTGGAACATTGACAACTTCAAATTGACAATTTTCAAGGAAAAAATTAGTTCCTTCTTCGCACACCAGAGGCGCTGTTCTATTTTTTCATACAAGAAACGCTGTACTTAAATACTGAAAAGACGCTGTAAAGTCAAAGAGTGAAAACTCGTGCTAAGGGTACTGATTATAAATTAGTGGCTGTTGTGAGGTACCACTCGAATATTATCCCAAAAGCACTTACGTATCTCATTACCGTGACCCCGGAACTATTGAAGGACACCGTGGATTTTAGTCAGTACAAGTCTGACAGTCCCTCCCGCCCTGCCCTGGTGGGAGGACTCATTTGATGATTTTACTACGCTAAAAAAAAAGAGCACTTGAAACTATATATTTATAGGCTAATCCAGGTTAAAAACTAACTGTGTACTAAACATCCGAATCCATTCAGTAGTTTTTTGAGTGAATTATTTACAAAAATCCATCCCTGCATCCTGTGAAGAACATTCACGTTTATAATATCAGGAGGAAGTAGTATAATTTTATAATTTATTATGATGTTTTTCACTGGTGCTATCCACTGGTAAGCCTAAACATCCAATAATATCAGACCTGTCAAATGTCTGTCTTGTCAAAGTGACAGTTCTTAACCGTCACTGGGAAGAAAACTTCCCGTTGGCTTTTCCGAAATTTGACACTAATGACAGGTTGTGGGAAGAAAACTTCCCAGTGGCTTACAAGAGGCTATTCAAGGTGGCTTCTATTAATAGCATTATTGTCCACTAAAACACTACATTGGCTATAAAATTATTCGTGCTTGGCAGGCACGAATCAAATTAATTGGTTGATCAGCAAAATGTACAAAAACTAGGCTAAGCAGGGGAATAGACGTAGGGGAACAGTATAGGTATAAGACGGGGACGCGAGATATGATGGGAAATCACGAACACAATACTAACGTAGCGCAAGCGCCAATAGGACGCCATTTCTTAATGGCCGCTTGCAAATGACGTCCTGATGGCGCTTGCTCTACGTTAGTGTTGTGTTAAGTAGGTATGACTAAAGAGTGTAGGTACATCCCCATTACCTATATCTCGCGTTCCCGTCTTATACACTGTTCCCCAAGGCTCCTATTTCTGTCTGAAAAGTTTAAAGGAACCTAACCAAACCGAACCTCCGGATGCCACGAAAACTATGAATGATCCCGAGTTGTAATATTCATGGATCAGTTGTAATTTTGTGGCTCAGATTATTATTTCCCCTGTTTACCTATTTTATTTAAAATTGAACTGTCAGTCGCCTTAGTCGTCCTGTACCTACTAGGGCAGAGACATGTCGAATAACAAAGAAATAACTTTGTCTATTCTAGGTAGAATAGACATTGAATTAGGTGTGATAGCGTGCTGGAATTAAAAAAGTCAACTAACCAATGAATTCTGAAAGTTATGCGATTTGATTACCCAGTTACTAATTAGATACTCAACATTTTATTGCATTCCATTTATCCGTGATTGTCATAAATAAATATGCAAAATAAACGTAATGATTTTATGATCTAACACCAGCTCCAATTGACGTTTCTAGATAACACAAAGGTTTTCACACACAAACTACGAAATTAACAATTTCTTTGGTCTTAGCAGGTAATTATTATCTCTATGTGATCAATGTACGTTCAAATACCACATAATACTAAAATCTACTCCAATAACAATGCAAACTGTTACAGTAATCCTTTATCATATAACAAGTTTTTCCTTATTATTACAGAGTTTCCTTTCACTCGATTTCTCCCAGCGCGGGAGCCGGATCCACAAAGTAATAATTTAATATTCTTGTTATTTTATCAAAGCGGGATATTAAAAACTGAGTTCTATTAATTTAATTAATGTTATGATTACAGAACAGGTAAAATAAGGAAAATGTAGAAAAAAAAGGAAAATCTTTCAAAATACTTAAAAGTAGAAGTTGTACTTAGAAATAAATTAAACATCCTAACAGTAGCATCGTTTGTCAATTGGAAGTTCTAGAATTTGAGAACTGGGTTCTACTATACACACATGATAATTAAAAAAAAAACGGAACCTTTTCTTCTAAGTTTAGGTACCTAATTCAATGAGGTTAAAAGTTAAGTTTCAAAAAACGTTGCCTCAGTCATCACAACCACGACAAATTCCTAATCATTTACAAAAAAAAAAAAATCGCGTTCACATTGGGTGCACTGTACAAGCAACCAGATACAACCGAAACAAATATTGTACGTTTTACAAATACTTATATCTTCTGTACAAGACTGGAGCCCACAACACGCAGCGCAGCGGTTATGATGTGGTATAAGTAAATCTTATAATATTTTTCTGTAGCCTAACTCCCGGCCTATCGCTATCTCATCTCATCATAGGCCATCCCTAATTGATTCCAGTCAGCCCTTCGTAATTCATCATAGAACAAATTGTATTGTCTTGGAAGGGTCAGTCCCTTACTATTCTGCTTATGGACGTAAGTTAACGTCATTATATTACTTCCAATTGAGCCGAAGGAATCAGGCAACGTCTCGGCTTCATTTTCTGTGAAAACATTTATAGTAATTTGATTTCTAAAGGATGTCTCAATATTATTATTTCTGTAACGTTTCCTTTATCAGGTTAAGTCTTTGTGGTTGTGGCCTGGAGGTTTTTGGAGCACTCGCGAATTCGCTAACTGGCATTTATTTTATTTTATGTGAGAAGGTTTGAGTATTTAAAAGTAAAGCTCAATGATCATTAGGTATGTTTCTAGTACTATTGACTCCTAACCCCTACAACGGCAAAGAGATGGCATTCTGTAAAATTTCTTCTATGTCCATGGAAAAATATCAACTTAATTATGTGCAGTCAATGCCCATTGTTATGACCCATTATAAAGCAGAATAAGGGAAAGTTCCTACATAATTATGTTTACCAACCTCCTGTTTGGAATAAGAACACCTTAGTAGTTTATTTCACCTTCTGCTGAAGCGATGTCATAGACTACGAAAATACCATTGTAGTCTTTGGCATTGAGTGAATCGAGAGCAGCCCCTGCAGTCTCGACATTAGATAGCGACAAAAATCGGTCGCTAAGTCGTATCGTTATCAAATTCCTTTAATAGATTTTCAACTTTATTTCCAAAGCATAAGATTGAAAATCTATTAAAGAAATTTGACATTGATTAGACTTAACGACCGATTTTTGTCGTTATATTTGTCGAGACTGCAGGGCCAGGATGTGCAATGTAAGTAAGTGGTGCTGAAAACGATGCTGAATTGAGTTTAACCTACTAAATAATCTATTTTATTCTTCTTCTTCCTGCCCTTATCCCATTCTATTTGGGGTCGGCGCAACACGTTTTCTTCTTCCATTCTCCCCTATCAGACGTCACAGTATCATTTACTCCTTTTTCTTTCATATCATTCCTTAGACAATCCATCCATCTTTTCTTTGGCCTTCCTCGTCCTCTCCATCCATCAACATTCATACTCATCACTTTCTTAGTCACATGGGTGTCATCCCTCCTCATCACATGTCCATACCAAGATAGACGATTCCCTTTCATTTTTTCTGTAACAGGCGCCACTTTCAAACTTCCCCTTATAAACTCATTCCTTACTTTATCCATTCTTAAATAATCTATTTTATTGCTACAAAATAATATGTCATCGAAGAGTTATTTAAACTACAACAGTATTGCAACAAAAATCTGCATTGTCCCCTACCCAGTTTTACTCCTCCCTATAATGCAATATTCTCGAACACCTCATTACCTTTTACGACCAGTAGGTAGGTATTGAGTATAAAAACGTTCACTTTAACAAAGTTCATTAGGGGATCCCCGTCCAATTATAGCAATTATCATAATCCACAAAGCGGGCTTGTCTTCTAATATTGGACGATATAATCGCGTAACACATTTTTCCTCGTCGTTTTTCGAATTTAGGGTTCGTTCACATTCGTAACGTGTACCTATTTATTTTTATTTTATTTTTTGCGAGTATATAATAATACATTAATTGTTTGTGTCTGATGCTACTGTGCCATACGTTACCTAAGAAATGTAAATTGGTAGAATACAGAATCATGTTTTAAAAAAATACAGGAAAAGACTGCAGGAACAACAACTAACTATACGAAGTCACTGTTAACTTCATACCAATATGCTAACGGTTAGTTGATGAAAATTGTGAAAAAAGATTTAACTTCACCAAAAACTATCGCTTATTCAAGCCATTTTTTCACTTGGGTGATTGAGGGTCTTAAGGTTTTCAACTGTCAAAAAGCAAACAAAAGCAGTCACGCAAAAGTATGCCCTGTATTCTATTACAATCGTTTGGCTTGAAAGTCAACTCTGATGTGTAGCTGAGAAAAGCCATACTATTAAAACAGCTTATCATCAAATAAACCATTTTAGCCCCAACCCGACTTGTCCACTGAATAAAATATCAATTTCCTCAGCTTCTGAGAACCAGTATGAGTGCAGCTTTAGGACACGTGCGTACTAGATATAATGACGCTTGGAATCAATTAGTGCGGCCGTTGAGATGAGTGTCGTCACGGTAGGATATTTGTATGTATGTGTAGGTGCACGTCTGTGTTATAAGGATGTTTCAGTGCGAATTTAGAGATTAAATTGAGACTTAAATGGTAGTGTAGTTTTGAGGTTTTGATAACTGGGGTAATTTGGACGAAACGTCCAAGCTTGACCATAAAGAATTTGGTGGACTCCTGTGTAATATAGAGATGGGTATTAATAGTTCGTCTTTCTTAAAATCTGTTAATTCCCTGAAATTGATCCTTATTAGCAACACTATCGAATGGTGTAGGTATACAGACTGTGATTCGAAAAAAGTCAACACGCTTCATATTCTTTACCTTTTTTATTCGTGGCAATACTTCATTACAGACCACTAATTTCGTGGAGCCCTCTCGTAAGGTGTATGAGAGGTCGCTAGGATCGCTAGGAGCTATCGAGCATCATAGTCATAGGTGGGCACTCAAGATGAAGGCGTTGGGAATCAATTAGTGGAACCTGTTGACTGCTTAGTGAAGTGTCTACTTAACCAGCATAGAGGAAACTATAGATACCTAGGTACAGAAAATTATATCCTAATCAGTTATTTATATGGATTAGGATATTATTATAATTGTCTGTATTGTAATCTAACATTATAACGTGGAAGTAGGTTTGTTTTGTTACCTTTTTTAACTATTTTTGTAAGACGATGTGTTTTTTTTCTGTAAAATTAAGTGTTATTTGGGGTTCTGTACTCAAAGGGTAAAATGGGAACCCATTACTAACATTTTGCTGTCCGTTTGTCACCAGTAGGCTATATCTCATGAACACGAATAGTTAGACAGTTGAAATTTTCAGTTGTATTTATTTTGCCGCAAAAACACAAACAAAAAAAGGATAAAATAGGGAATATTTAAGGAGGCATTATTTCTAGTTTCTGTATCATAAAGTTGTTTTTTTTTATAAGATTATAAAAGGTCTAGGTATTTGTGGAAGTGTATTCAATCCAATTTTTTTTTACCAAAAAGGTTAATAAACAACATTTCAAAGAACCAGTCCACGACATTCTCGTAGCTCTTAGTAAGTTGAAATGGCAAGCCACATCCCTCGTAGTACTTGCATCCGATGTGGTAGAAAATTCGAGTGTCGACCACGGACTGTAAGAGCCTATCAGCCAGCTATAGCCACACCACGTTTTTTAAACGCGCCGGTGCAGCGTGTTTGACGCGATGCAGACGCGATACGCACGCAAGTCAGACGCAGCCTATAACAAATGACAACAAACTGCTGTGATGGAAACGCGCCGTCGACGCGCCGGTGCAGCGCGTTTCTAAAACGCGCTGCACCCGGCACTTTTAAAAAACGTGGTGTGCATAGGCTCTTAGACGCAGCGTAGGCTGCCTCCCACTAAGGGCCTATGCCCACCACGTTTTTTAACGCTTTTGTCAAACAGAGCAGTTTGTGGTCGCGATACAAAGCGTCAAACGCGCGTTTGCATAGCGTCTGTATCGCTACAAACGCGCGTCAACGGCGCGTTTAATAAACGTGGTGTGCATGGCTCTATGTGGACCAAGAACATCGTGAGAGTCACAGGAAACGGAGATTTTTGTTCGGCGTGGTCTCGTGACCTTTGTTAAATAGTGGACATCTTCTAGCTTATGATGTTGGAACAGTATTGAAGACATGGTTACAATTTAATAGAAACAACATTCTAAAAATTCATAATATTTATTGGGGCTTAAAAACAATCACAGAACACAAACGCTCCTTTGCACCTTATTACAAAAGAAACATAATTCCGTCACAATAATGACTTAATGACAAGTAAATCATATAAAATGGCGCGTAACTTTTGTGCCCCATTTAGACAAAGCAATTTGCATGCGATTTCCATTACATTACGGTATTTAATTGATCAACTGAATTCATTGTTCCTGCATAGTCAGCAATGTAAATTTCAATGCAAGTACTCACATCGTCTAACTGAGGCTTTCTGAACAGAATTTGGTCAAATTAAGGCAGAATGGCTATTCGAAAATGAATCTTATTCTGTTTGACTTTAAAGTTCTTAAAAGTGATTACAATCAACCATTTCAAAGGAATATCAACATTAAACAAACATTAATAAGGTAAATTTTTATATGTACCACTGGTTTCCGTAGGTCGAGTCAAGTTGGCTCTATCGAACTCAACCTCGAATTTTTAATCATCTGCAATTAGAGAACCCTTTCTTGCTCAATCTCATGAAGTATTTAGCCAGCAATTTAGCATGCCCATTATTACCTGATCTCTCTTTGTATGATCTTTCCGAAAAATCAGCGGTCAGCTTATATTGACATTGCAAAGTTTGATGTTCCTTGTACATAACTTGCTATAACAAAATGTTGACCAAAAACTGGAAGGAATTTTTGCCGTCCGGCGGCGAGATGGGCAAATGACATCGTTGGATCGTTTTCATTGATTGGCTGGATCGTCGAGCTTGGTACAAAGCCAGTGGCCAGTGGGAAACATCAGGTTGTGGACAATGACCAAATTCCAATTCATCTCACAACTTCATAAAGTTACGATACTAGAAAAAAGTGGAGAAAATAATGAGCAAATAACAAGTTAATATTTAACTAACATACTTATTTTAAACTAGTATAATGTAGCAGGATAAAATTGCACAACATCGATGCATGGTGGAACAAATGTCAGGAGAAAATCGTGCTATTGGATTTTGAACTTTCGACGCAAACACGAACGTTGTAAATTGAACAGCAAAGATGAAACAGGCGTTCTGTTCAAATTAATATTTGTTAAACTAGACTCGCCCCATAAGTTTAGCGAATGTATCATTTAGAGAAAAAAAAAGGAAAATTTATGTCCATTCATAAAATTTAGTATTTTCACAAACACAAGGCGACATCTTAAATATTATTGCACGCCTTTTTTAAGTAATGCTTTGTGAAAATGGGCTTTAGTTAGGGAGATAATTTATAATTATCTATTTTTAACTACATATTTATAAATAAACTAGCTGACCCGGCAAACGTTGTTTTGCCATATAAATAAATAAATAAAAAAAAATTAGGTGTGGACTACCCCTAACATTTAGGGGGATGACAAATTCAGACAAATAGATGTTGGCCGATTCTCATAGATACCGGATAAGCACAAAAAATTTCATCAAAATCGGTCAAGCCGTTTCGGAGGAGTATGGCAACGAAAACTGTGACACGAGAATTTTATATATTAGAAGATGTAGGCTACTCTTGTCCGTCAATTTGAAGGAAGATATTTTAAGTATTTAATTTTATGGAAAATTCACGGATTGTGTTTTGTTTATTATTATTGGCTGTTCCACTTGTTTCTAGCACCAGGCCCATATAATTGTACCTTGTAGACACTTGAAAAATCACATATTTTTTCTTTTTTTTTTGTGTTGTATAAAAGAAAGTATGTTAGTATGTAGCTGCATAGTAAAATGAACCCCAACTGCTGAGAAAAAAGTGCTAAACTAACTTATTCCGTTTTACTACAAAAAAAAAGTCAAACATTTGAACACTTGTCTAAAAAACTGTCAACTTCAAAACGGCATTGGACGTTGGTATTAGGGTCGTTTTGCATTTACACTTTTTTAGACAAGTGTTCAACAGATGTTTTACCTTTTGTAGTAAGACGGCTGGTGTCCAATTATCTTGCCAACTCACCTACACAATATTGCGACTGTGCGAGCGGGAAAGAATATTTTTGGCAAAAAATATTTGGACCAAAATAAATTATGTTTTTGCTGAACATAATTTTCAAATGACAATTGACTTAGAAGGTCATTGACGTTTTCTTTTGTATCGAGGTCGTATAGTAGACGCCAGCAGATCAACCTACCCGAATCTGTCAAATTTTGCCTTTCGAACATTAACCTTCCACTATTGCCAAAAGCAGCAATGGTGGCTGTAGTGGCGGCCCAGTGGTATCAGCCTCGACTTACGAGTAGCCGTCAGGCGCATAACTTTGTGTAATTTATTTCAACACCACTGCTCTCAAAACGGTGAAGGAAAACATCGTGAGGAAACCGGCATGTCCTGGAACCAAACATTCGAAGACATGTGACATCTACCAATCCGCACTGGGCCCGCGTGGTAGATTACGGCCTAGACTCCCTCTCACAGAGAGGATGCCTGTGTCCCAGCAGTGGGAACATTTATAGGCTGGTGATGATGATTGCGAAAAGGTTGAAAATAAATAAAGAAATTTGACATATTGAGGTAGGTTGATGTGCTGGCATTTGTACATCAGTACGACATTATTTCAGAATCCAAAGTCGGGGCGGGTTCAATTTGAACTGCCCGTTTCTACCAGTGTAGAGTGAATTGGTAAAAAAATATGTAATTTCACAAGCGCAATAACTTCAAAACCGACTTTATATTTGCAATAGAACTAATCAACTATGGGAGCTTACCAATGACGCGAGGCGTGCGATTTGCAATTTCTACTACTTAACTAAAAATTAAAATCGACCTTGCTTTTACGATATAAAGATGCAATTAGATTGACTTCACGTCGTCGTTGCGATCGTGTTTTGTTTTTCATCTACCCGTAGATAGTCCATTTCAGTGTAGCGGCTTTTTGACCAACGTCAGTAATTTGTGTTTTGGAGCGCACTGCGGTGTTAACCACTTTGTGGAGCCCTGACACAGCCAGAAGGCATCGCGGCAGACCTCATAGAAGATGGCGGGACGAACTTGACAGAACCAATGACCAGTGGTCCACTTTGGCCCTGGATCGTGAAAACTGGAAGTCATGGGGAGAGGCCTTTGCCCAGCAGTGGGATGATGTAGGCTAGCAGTATCAGTATCGTAGATAGCCACGGACCAACGGAAAGTTCTCTCATGGCGACCACGGACCGGAAGACGCAGCGTGGGCAGGCCTCCCACTAGGTGGACCGACGACATCGTGAGGGTCGCGGGCAACCGATGGATGCAAGTGGCAAATTGTCGTTCGGCGTGGCGGTCTAAGGGGGAGGCTTATGTTCAGCAGTGGACGTCTTCCGGCTGATGATGAGATAGCCACGCGTTTTATGTCATATGTCGTAGTGGTAAGGATGATTTTTACTTGTAGTTGGAATCGGTGGAATCGCGTCGCATCGCGCCATGGGTATTCTCCCTAACTAAAATAAATGATGTGTTGTTTAAAGTTCATATTTGTTCTTCAGATCAGCTATGACGTCATCAGAGCAGTTCTCAGCGACCTTGCAGTGGTCGAGCAGCTTCGTTAACACTGGAAAAAGAGATTTATTAACAAATTAGTCACTGTCATAATTATTTTTCGTCGGCGATACTTCGGGCTAGCCGATATATCGGTATCGACGATATTTTTATGACCGATTCAACGATACTTTTTAATTTAAAAATGTAGTGTAAACACGCGTGTTGTCTCGTCTATTTCGTTGCAAACGAGGCACGAACTATGCCCGGGGAAACCTTTGCCAATCAGACTTGCGAAATCGCCTTTCTCCGAAAAATTAAAGATTACTTTGTTTTTTAAACAAAATTTTTATTTTTGTTGCTAAAATGTATAATTATCTAATATACATTTAATATGTCACTACTTTTTACTTTAAACAAAAAATAATTTGACTTGTGATTTATTTATTTTATTTTAATTTTTTAATTCACAATAAGCGTATCGGTATCGTATCGGTGAAAAGGCGTATCGATGCATCCCTAATTATTTTCATCTATATGCTATGTACGAATTCAGTGGTTAGGACTATCAAATCGCTCGCAGCGCGCGGTGTGACAGAGATGTGAACTAACTGGGGACACTTGCGGAGTTACTCCGCGTTTTTAACGTTTTTTATTCAATTTTTAACGAAAAACAACCCGAAAATGTTGGTAGTTTGTAGTAGTAGATACAATCTACCAATTCTTGCAAACTATCAACATTTAGTCCCAATGAAATAATGTGGTCGCTAGGTGGCGCTAACATCGCGTGCAGCGTACATATTTGACAACTGCCACACATGAAAAATGAAAATTGTTTATTAGTTTCAAACATAGAATAAGTACACATAGGCCTCTTTTTTTATCGTGGTAAAATCATCAAATGAGTCCTCCCACCCCGGGCAGAGCGGGATGGACTGTCAGACTTGTACTGACTAAAATCCACGGTGTCCTTCAATAGCCCTTTACGTTCCAGGGTCACGGTAATGCGATAAGTCCCGCGACCACACATAGACCTCTTAAAGATCTGAGAACCAGATATAGTGGTTTGTGCCGATAACTTTTGTAGGAAAGCTCTTTTTGATGTTTACAATTTTGACATAATTATTATTTTTAGTCAAGTCTGATTTGTCGATGAAAATGAATGAAATTGGTCAATCTTTACATGAATGGATTACAACAATCTTAGCACATGACGTAATGGCGGCCATACACGTTAGGGTTTGCATGACGGTTTTAACCGTGCACGCAGAACTGATGCATGTACTGGTAACTATACAGTTTTAACACATACACTAGAGCTTGCCTGTCGGTTATGCATGCAATGTTAAAACCATCATGCAAACCCTAACGTGAACAAACACATCAACATCTGCCTTTAATGTTCCCACTGCTGGGACACAGGCCTCCTCTCTCTGAGAGGGAGTGGACCATAACCCACCACGCGTGCCCAGTGCGGGTTGGTAGATGTCACATTTCTTCCAATTTTTGGTTCTAGGACATGCCTGTTTCCTCACGATGTTTTCCTTCACCGTTTTAGTGGCGGGGTTCGAACCCACGACTTACAACTCCACGACCACGACCCACGACCTCAAACACATCACTACATTGTAACCCTAGAATTTTATAACACAGATGTGTAACGATTTTGGTGTGCAATAAAGTATATTCTATTCACTATCAAATGGTACTTACTCTCTTTATCAGTATGTGACAGGAACATGGCAAGTGCAGAGAACCTCTGCACCTTGCTGATACCGGTGAGGTAGGACGCGACGCTGCCCGTGAACTTGGCGGGGTGCTCGTAGAGAATACGGATCACATCAGACACCACGTAGCTTTCCAGCGCGTTCGCGAAGATGGACGGAATCTTTGCTGGATCTATTATCTGGAAAAATTTAGGAAAATTTAATTTTATAAATGAAAAAAAAAATGTTAGTCTCTATTATATAAAAATCAATTGCTGTTCGTTACTCTCGCTAAAACTCGAGAACGGCTGGACCGATTTGGCTGATTTTGGTCTTGAATTATTTCTGGAAGTCCAGGGAAGGTTTAAAAGGTGATTCTGAGGCGGTACGAAGTTTGCCGGGTCAGCTAGTTAATAGTATAAATTAATAAAATAATAAACATTTTAGGTGAAATAAAATATTGTGTACAGAAAATACAATATTAAAAGTAGTAAAATAGGACTGCTAAACCTCTATTTCTTGGGAGTTAGTTAAATATTTTCGTATCAGCAATGGGTTTTCTAAAATTTTATGTCGTGAATGAAAGACACTGGAAGCACTCAATAATTTGTCTCACAATACAGGGAAGGTTATTCAAGTTTCTTATTTGAGACATTGTTATCTTCTAAAGAAGTCAAGGACATGGCTTAGTATACACATATTTTAGGGATGGATTGCCGCTCTGAAGAAATTTAATATTTATGTGATCTACAAGTGGCTGAGTCTGAGGAGTCTCACTGTTTGTGTAGTGAGTTTCAAATGTTTGTTTTTAAAACACATCCAAGACACAAAAGAAAATTCGATTGTGGGGGCAACATTTAAAATATCTCTTACATGCCCCAAACGGTGTACAATCAATGTACTTCTAGGCTATCATGTTTGAACATAAGTCACAGTATTGAGATGTGCCAGACATCAACAACAGAAGAGGTAATAGTCAAGCAAGCGAATCAATTGGTGTACGACAATGCTGATTAAACAAAATTCTGAATTTTTTTTTAGTAACTGAATAAGTATAGTTAAACTCACCCTCCAATATTCAGACTTGGCATCCCAATTATCCTTCAAATACTTCCACTCCGCCATAAACTGAACACTATTCACTGGTGGCACAAAACTCTTCACCTCCTTTTCAGTAATAATAGCATCGGTGATGAGCTTCACTGACTCTGGACTAGCTAGTATTTTGTCTCCCTCCCCTTTTAAACCATCAATGGGAGTTTCAAGGGTTTTTTTAGAATCATTATTGTTGGAATCGCCTGAAGACAGCTCATCTTCAATCTCAATAATTTTGAGACGAGTTGGTGGTTTTTCTGGAGTCTTGTCACCGAGTAGGACTTCTTGGATCGGTATGGATTTTAGTGGTCTCTGGAAATAAATTAATAGGATTTTTTAGTTAATATAATATTATAAAGAGGAAAGATTTTTATTTTTGTGTGTGTTTGTTTGTAATGAACTAACTCAAAAAGCACTGTGTCAATTTCAAAATTTTTTTTCATCGTTATATAGCTACATTCACCCTGAGTAACAAGGCTATTGGCACCGTGCACGACTTTAGCGCCACCTAGCGTTTGCACTGTTGACGGCTCTGACCGTTCTAATTAAAATCAGATTTCTTTACAAAACACATGGTTTTGGATTCCATGGCGATCCATCAGCTCTGAATAAAATTAAATAAACATAGGCAAAATGTATTCTATAAGAAAAATGTCAAATACAGGATTAAAATGAGGATTATGATTTATTTACTTTTTTCTCTTCCCGGCAGCTAACCATCTCCTGCATTGCTCATCTTTCCAAGAACCGCTTGGGATACAATAAAATTAAAATTTACTATTTCTGCTAGTATTCTTGCAGTTTACAACACAACAACTGCTGTGACCTATGTTTTTCTGGCGGAATAACGCGATTATAAAAATTACATACAGATATGTCTGACAAATTGATTCGAAATTGACAGATGACAGAGTTCAATGAACTCTGAGACAGAGCCGTCGTACTCCGACTGCTCCCCATCACCTGCCGTTGAAGAAACTACGATATCTCGTCAGATATTCATTGAAACCAAATGATGTCAAGGGAAATTTTGTTCAAAATTAAATGTTTGTAATGATTAACGTATTTATTTGGGTAAGGATTAATATTACGTTCATAAAAATACCGTCGCAAGTAATGTATTATTTTAAAACCAATTTGATTTCCATAAAAAAGGTTATAGTGAGTTAACCTTAAAAGATAGATATATGCTGTCGCGGACTTTATTTTAGAACGTTTCATGAGGAAAAATTCCGTCATACATAATTTTTGCGTAATGTAAACCGTTTACGCAGCGCACGCAACGGAAGCTCTCAATAAGAATTTCCCGATTTGACAACATGTTTCATTGCTGCTCTGCTCCTATTGGTCATAGCGTGATGTTATATAGCCTATAGCCTTCCTCGATAAATGGACTATCCAACACAAAAATAATTATTCAAATCGAACCAGAATTTCCTGAGATTAGCGCGTTTTTAATAGTTGGCATAGGTGAATGTGCTCTTAGACAATCCCACATTAGTTTTACTTTTCGCCACCATGGGCGCTGCAATCGAATAGTACTACCCCCACCTAGTACTTCGCACCCAGCGAATATTCCCGTGCGAAGCCGGGACAGCCTGATAATAGTCAATATTTTTATCACTAACTTAAAATAAACTGCTATTCATTATCATTACTGTTTCGTTTATTTGCTATGCGTTGAACATTACAATCAGTCAAAGAATTAATTTAGGTATTACCTAAAACATGTACTAGAACATAACCCTATGAACAGGAAAAAGATAACAACTACTTTACAACAACTATAGGCTACATTTTTAAAACCGTGCTTCACCGTGGACCATTTCTTCACTTACCATCAGACGAGATACTGATACTAGTCCAAAATCGAGCCCATAGCTAAATAAAACAAAAAAAACAGCACTGACTAATGCAGGTCAAAAAAAAACCGGCCAAGTGCGAGTCGGAATCGCCATAAAGGGTCCTGTAGCAGCAAGTAACTTTATTTTATCGTGCAATCAGTTGCATAGACTATAAGCAGATGGGTTGCGAAAGAAATGATGTGGAGGGTGCTAGAATACTCCCAGTGGAGCCACCCTTCGTTTTATATATAGTCAACCGTCAGCAACTGTTCTGGTTAAAGAGATCTCGTCGTTTCATTCGACGAATTGTTTCGGGGATGGTAATCTGTCCTGCAAGCTGATTTGGATGGTTTAGTAGCCGTGACTTGTAGGTGAAGCCATGGTAGTCTATCACTTCTTTAACCATTGTTACATTAAGAATTTCATGAATCTCCTTTGTTTTGATAAACCATGGTGCATTTTTTTGCCTCAGGATTTAGTTTTGCGCTCTTTGTATTATAGTTATATTGGTGCTACATGCTGTGCCCCATATCTTAATACCGTAGGTCCAGAACGCTTTAGCATAACATTAGATATGTGAACTTTTTTGTCAATGGCTAGTTTTGAGTTTCTACCGAGCAACCAGTAGAGACCCTTGTACTTGAGGTTAATCTGATCTCTTTTTGTTTGCACATGTTTCTTCCAAGTGAGTCTGCGGTCTAAGTGCATTCCCAGGTATTTTACTGAGTTTTGATGGGGGAGTTGTGTGCCATTCAGAGTTACTGGGGAGCAGTCTTCTAAGTGTAAAAGTCACGTGTACTGACTTCGACTCAGCAAGTAACATAATACAAAAGTTCTTGTTATGTTGGTTGTAACTTTGAAAGGTAAATGGTGGTTTACGATATATGACGTATTAAAAAAAAAAAACTAATTATTTGTCTCTCAATACTAAAAACTTGAAAAATAATGAGTAATGAATTACTACAGATATTCCTTACCTTAGATCTCAAATGCGGTGGTTTCTTGACTGGCTTGATAACCATAATGTTCTCTCCAACACCATTCCTCCAGTTGTCTGAAGAGGCTACATTTGCTGCAGGCTCTGGTGGTAGTTCTACTATCTTTGGCTGTATTTTGGATTTAATTATAGGTAGGTTTTCTGCAGTTGGAGTTGTAGACGGTGACGATTTTGATTTGGACTGAAAAAACAGAAATAAAACTGAATGTATTATACATTTTTTTTGTCATTTGTTAGCTTTCTGTACTGAACCAGAACATGATGAATTTAGTGCTCATGGGCCTAGCAAGTAATTTTTCTATGATTTATGTAGGTAACATTTCAACTACTTCCATTACCTACATTACATTATTAGCAATTTGAGTCTGTAATATTATTATGATAATGGATCAATATAAAATGCAAGTAACGTAAGATTGCATTTTTAGGGGTGATTATCTTCTTTCATCTCTTGTGTTGTACTCACCCCTTTGGTCCCCATTCTAGCTTTAATAGCATCCAACTGTTTCCTAGCTGCAGTATTATGTGGTTCTAACTTGAGTACTTCATTGAGATCATGGGAAGCTGACCGGAGTGACCCGAGCCGTTCCCTGGCAGTGGCTCTACGTTGTAATGCTTTGACGTAAGTTGGGTCGAGGCGGAGAGCCTCTGTGCAGTCAGATTCAGCCTGGTGAAGGCTGAAAAGAAAAATAAACTGTTAGAGAATGTCTAATTTTCTTTCACGAGACATATCTTTCATGTTTTCATTCTACATGGAGATACTGAGACACATAGATAATGATATTATGCAAATATCATCTTTGTTTACACAACTGCAATTAATAAGTGTATTTTCAAGCTATGTGGGGAAATAAAAGATAGGTTTTATTGAAAGTCAGTATGCAACTTTAAAATATATCCAACTTAATCGCTTATGAGAGCAGTGGCCCTGTGGTATGGTGACAGTCCGACTTACAAGTACTAACCCAGCTAGACACATTACTGTATGTAATTTATTTCATCATCACTGGTCTCAACAGTTAGGGTGCTCCCATATTTATCGACGCGGAATCGGATCGCGTCATCGTCCAAATCGAGCCGATGCGAATGGCATTAGTAACACCCTTATTACGTTGACATAAAGGTTTTCTTGACCGGCTTTCGATAAATGTGGGAGCACCCTTAGGAAAACATCATGAGGAAACCAACATGTGACATCTAGCAACCCACAACAACGATAAATAAAGATTTCAAACTAACCTGTCTTTCTTAAGATAGCAGAATCCTCTATTAGCGAAGTAGATAGCATCATCCTTGACCAAGTCTATAGCTCTATTATAACATGATATTGCATCGTCCCATTTTTCAGCCTTTACAAATGCGTTGCCCTGGAAACCACAATTGTTTGATTAATAATGGATGCAGTTATTATGGTTACAAGGTTTTAGTGGTACAAGGTGAAATTATACATGGTACGAGTCAATACATGTTTTTTTTTTCTTTACGTGGTAAAATCATCCATCAACAGATGTTGAGCTATTGCTGATTTTTGGATATCGTTGTTTTTCACGGCCCTAATATGTTCCGAAATTCTGCAAGCTACAGTTTGTTTAGTCTGTCCGATATAATATGCCTTTCCACAGCTGCAATCTACTTTATAAACACCGGGTTTTTCTAATGGGAAGTTGTCCTTCGGAGAACACAACATTTGAGACACTTTTTTGAACGGAGTGAATATAGTTTTCACGACAAACTTACGAAGAATGTTCCTCCGTGATCATGGCGCTTGCAACAGTGCCGAAATATCGGAAACTCAAAACAAATAATAAACATGGTAAATATCCCGTTTTAAATCTAAAATCATCCATTGAGTCGTGCCAATCCCATCCATCACGACTTTGGTATTCTATCATAATTTTGGGGCATGGATGGATAGTAATTCACAATTTTTGTTCCATTCATTTCACAAAACAATCTATTGTCCGTGATGATGTTATGAAGTTATCTATCACTCAATTTGAAGACATAAGACCTTTGTATCACTATTCATGCAGCCAGTCATACCTGTCATAAACCAAGAATATAATGTTCTAGAAAAATTGTCTAATCTAAATAAATTAAAAACAAAAACTTACCCTCTCCTTTTCATACTGGGCTTCTTCCCTTAGCTTCTCCAGCTTGGCTTGTTGACTCTTCTTGCTATCTAACGAAGTAGGTCCCACGTCTGCCATATCTACGTCTTCACAGGCCTTGTCCTCGAGTTGAATAAAGATGAACCAATATGAAGTAAGTATAATAAAAGTCAAACTATTAATAATTTATTCCTAAGAGATTGTACTACTAAGATTACAATAAGAATGAGACTTGACCAGAATCAAAGTTTATTAGTAATTATCATAATTCACAAATAAATGAATAGCTTATGCCTTCAAATTCACCCACAATAAGTTGGGCAACAGTCCCATGGGATCCTGCCATGATAAACTGTCTGTGTAGGAAATTTCAGCTGATTTGGTCCTGTTGTTTGTTTGTGGGACTGATCTTACGTACAAACTTTCAAGATTATTTTATTACACTAAGAAGAAAAAGCTCCAAATGCTTAGTTATCTGCTATGGTGTAATACCAATACTAGTTTCTCTTTCACTGGCAAATAATTGATAACTTTTAAAATTGAGTTTTCTAGACTAACTAAAAGGGATTCATAAAAACAAAGTAAGAGGTACTTACAACATCATACTTGTCCCATGCTGTGTAATCAGATCCTCGGATCTTTTTCTCTGGTTTCTTCTTCTGTACCACTGGTTTCTCTTTCTTTATCTTGCTGCGAACTGGGGGCAAGTCCTAACCTCGAAAATTAACAAAAAAATAACTTAAGGAAACAGAATGAATGCTCATTTACAAACAATCTTGACAATTATGCAAACCTACACTGCGAAGATGACTAATACTGTACAAGAATCATACTTTTAAACTTTATTTGTAAATGAAAAAACGAACATAACCTAACAAAATACATGACATTGTTAACACAACATTTTTCAACTTTTAACACTACTGTACGCACACAAATTGTAAATTTACAACAATCATACAGTCTAAGTACAACATAAAAACGGTAATAGGTCTAAACCTGTTCGAATTCACCGTTCAAAGCAGCCTCTTTTCGTTTCATCTCGGCTTCCCAATTCTGCAAGTCTGTCATGTAAGTTTGTAGCGTTTTAACACTGTCTCGAGCGCTTTTCTGTATTTCAAAAGCTTTATCCATGATTCTAGCTGGGAATAGCACAGTAAATCGTTAACGTTACCTGTTAAATCAATAATATTATTTCGGGTAGCACTCAACGTAAACTTGTCAAACAAATTTTGATTGTCATGGCAATTCGGATTTTCAGAATGGCGGGTCGGTGCTAGTTGCGTTCAGAAATGTTTAATCAATATGTTTTGCTATGTTTTTTTTTAAGTTCATCGACTTTGTAGACACTAACAATAATATTATTATGTTTAAATAATTTCTCGCAGAAAAGTTTATTTTATTAAATCAGTATGGTGCGATATAACTCACAACGAGACGTGAAGGATTTTTCATAGATTTTTTTCAATCATTAATATCAAGTTAATATCCGATACATGGCCAAATTTTGATGAAAAAATAAGTTGTCAAAGCCATTTGGCAAAAAAAAGAAATTATTAAGAATAAAACTTTTATGGCATCTTTCTTTATTTTTGCTCTGACAGACCAGTACTAAATATAATATTTACTTATGTCTGCATGAAAACTTTTTGAACGTTTTTTTTTGAAAACGCAGGCCACAGGCCAGTTTTGATGAAAAACTTGATGCAGTGACTTGATGTAACCATTTACCTTGGAAAAAAAATACGGAAAAAGTAAAATGTAATGGCATTTTAAGAGCCCATACTACCTCAAATGGTTTAGCAGAATCCTGTGATACGTCGAAAATACTGCAGCATTAATTTTGAAATAAATCTATGGTAAAGTTGAGGATTAATGTTAGGTCTTATGTTTGGCGAAAAAACGATTCCATAAAATTTTCTCGATAGAAAAAAATCCCAAAGTTACGGTCACTACCGACTACATGCTCCAATACAATAATTAAGAATACCTTAAGGGCCATCGCTTTATGAAAGTAAATGAACCGAGAGTACATTAACACTAGTGTTTGCGCAGTTTACTAGTCTTGGATGAGACTGACTACCGTTGCCGAAATTCGGTTGGGACGACACGGATAAACCAAGAGAAAATTAATTTTGTGAAATTAATGTTTACGCATGCGGTGTGTGACTTTCAACTCCTCCAAATATGCCGTTTTATTTGTTTCTTCTTGTGCTCATTGCCAAGTCACTATAATTATAATATGTATAAAGAAAACTATTGATACAATTACTAAATGTTGATTTAGGCGATTCTCACACTGCCCCGCATGATGCAGCGTAGTGCGTGGATGCGTGTTCTTCCGTTGCTTGTAAGTATCTCCGTTTGTATGGAAAACACGCACAGTCCAACACACAGAAAATGCATCCACGCGCGTTCATGCGGATCACGCGCATACACGCGGAGAAACATGCACCCCCGCGCGTAGGTGCGGGGCGAGACGCAAGGTATGGCACACCGAATCCCGCAGTGCCGCGCGTGATTTTTAATGGGCGTGACGTGTGTTTGTGTGTGACCACAGAGAACGGCGAATAAATGAGAGCCGCCGTGCGTGAATCTACAAAACGCACCTACGCACGTGAGTGCGCAAAAAACCCGCACGATGATGCAGATCTGCACTCCCGCAGGAACGCGCGTAAGTAGGTGCGTCGACACGCAATATGCAGCATGATGCGGGGCAGTGTGAAAACCGCCTTATAACTACAAAATAATTTGAATAGGACTTGGCTTCTATGAGATCTCAAAACTTTTTACGATGGAAAGACTGCATCGAGAGACTTGGCATTTTTTTACATTTAGGGCCTTACTTATAAACATTGATTAGACGTTACTTATCTTAAATAGCTCTTAAGTCACTTGCCATCTCTATTCATTAAAATAGAAATGACAAGGACAGGTGATATTTAATCGGTAGCTAAGCAACACAAGTTTTTATAAGTAAGGGGGTTAATGTTTTTGGTGGGATCTCATTTATTTTTTGTAAGTGTACTTCTTTCTTTTTTTTAGGTGACCTCATAATTTCTTGGACTTCAGCTACTGCTTTGCTTAGAACTCATTCTCTATCTCTATCTCTTTTGTTTCTTCTCTGAGGCTTCGTTACTTCTAAGGTAGACAAGTCTGCGCGATATATACATACTTCGGAGTCGATTATATTCAGCTGTTGCTGTCTCCTAAGCTTTGATACTACTAAAAATCACATTTATTAAATGTAATCCACCCAAACTAGTCGCTCTTGAAAGGGCCACGTATGCTTGACCACAGGTCCCGAATGATCCCTGCAAACGACCATTTTGGTAAGCTTGGGAAACAAAGGGATACAATGCAGCGGCCGCTTTAAGTTCGGAGACGGATCCATAGGTGGTTGTTTTCAGAATTGCAGCTGAATACATAATTATCTGCATTGATATAAACGTCTCCACGTTCGTCGCAGGTATAGAATTGAATATCATCCCAATTCTCCACTATATAATGGACGACAGCACGCCTAATATCGTTTGACTACTGAAAACTCTCGTACATGCAGTATGACAACGAATGAAATAAACACGACCCATCTCCAGGAATAGAGATGACTCTTTGTGGACAAAGGTCACCATTTATGTACAATATTTCACGTTCCATTACAATAATTATATAAAATATTTACAATTACTACTATAACAATATATTAATAGGGCTTAAACTTATTATATATAATAAATAACTAACAAACTAAATATAACTAAACTAGGGCTGATTTTTCAATAGTCTGATAACATTTATCTGAGAAATAAAAATGGCGGTTTGACAGCATAATTACTATAGAAAATATGTCAAATCGCTATTTTTAACCGACTTCAAAAAAAGGAGGAGGTTCTCAATTCGTCGGAATCTTTTTATTCCTCAGATAAAAGTTATCAGACTATTGAAAAATCAACCCTCCCTAAATAACACGTAAAAAACTAGATATGTAACTATGTCTATGTTATATTTTAATAAACTATTTTGAATTTTCCTAAAACAACTGTTTCAGTAACAATGTAACAATAATAAATCTACTATCTAATCCGGCTAACTTAAGTTCTCCGCATATCGCTACAATATTTTTTTAGTTTCGAAATGGTTTTTCATAGATAGATGGCGCTATCAAATGAAAATGATCGAATTATCTTAAAGTACTACCTACTTAGACTGCGCTCTGTAACGAAACCATAGCGCGATTCAGACAGGTACAACGCCATCTATCGAGCGCGCATACAATATTTATCGCAATACAATGGAGTTTTAGCTTTATTAATTTAATGAATTATGAACTTTATGTATTAATTTGTATTAATTATAGTCTATGTATTACATTTATATTATTATTTTCTATTCTATGTATTTATTCATCCAATTGAATACTTAAAAAACGAACAAAGTTAACAATGCAGTCAAAATCCATACACAATGTTCTTGCCAAACCGCAAATATAAAATTGTTTTCTATGGTATATTATTTTTTAATGTTTTTATAATTTTTCCTTTATATGTGGCTAATGACCTATCTTGGTGCAAAATTTGAAGTTTCTAAGTCTGCTAGAAGTACCTTAGAGTTTTGATGATCGGTCAGTGAGTGACAAAATGGTGTAACTTTGATCGATCGTAACTCCTAAACTATTAATTCAATTGGCATGTAATTTCGAACTTAAGCTTGTTCTAATGCCTACTATTATTCACTGAAAACCTAAACTCCTACTCTCCTAGCTTTGTCCACTTTGTGTCGAAGATATAGGGGGGGTGAAACAGCCGCGAATCGCTTCGAGAAAAGATGGTACGGCCGTGCCCGTTTTGCTCGAGACTTGGCAGGGGCACTGCCGTGCCCCCAGATTATTTTTTTGAATTTTCTTTTTTCGCCGTAAAATAAATAGATTTGCGTGTAGACAGCCACAAGAAAGAGCAAGCAATAGTGCGTGGTTCGTGCAAGTTCGAGCGAGTAAGATTATATTGAGGTAGGTACTATACAGCCTTTAAACAACCGATTTGCAAGAAAACTTTTATTTTCAGTACCTAACTGAAGTCTGAGGTAGAGAGAGGTACAAGTGACCGGCATGGATCTTGAGCGCTGACCTTCACCTGCGCAGAAGTAAGTTATTAGGTCCCTTTGGTAGATGAAGTGAGGAACGGGGGCGGAGAAAGTGTAGTGATTGGCCCGTTCTATCGTTGTTTTGTGCGTTTTATTGTGCGTTTCATTTGTCGATAATTAGTGTACGATGCGCGAAGCGATCCCCACTCTTACGCCGAGCGCTCAAGAACCATGCCGGTATTCCCTTTGGTATATGACGTCAAAATGGCGTTATCAACCTGTCCTTCACAGTTAAACTGCTTATTACCTAGGTACCTGCGTATAATATATCATGTCCAATAATAAATTACCTAATTCATTCAAAACCCATAACAGGGTAACACAGTAAACCAATCATAATTATTTTATAACGAATGCGTGCTTTCGATATATGACTTGATTCGGTTCATCATGTCAAGGTTGTGTAAGTTGTGTTCATGACGGTGTTCTGTGATAAATGTGATTACATCAACTTTTCTCGTCATGACTTAACGAATTTACGTTCAACTTGAGTAGTATAGTCAGCAAATGAAACTACCTACCCCAATCTGTTTTTAATCGATTTTCCCCAATTAATTTAATCGATTCACCCCAATCTGTTTTTAATCGATTTTCAACTTTATCACAATAGCAGAAGTTTTCTATTTGATTGAGAAAATTTGACAGATTGGAGTAGGATGTTGTTATGGCGTCTATATTTTAGTATTTGCTTCGTTGGGCTCACGGTCTTAAGCGCAACTGTTGAGCATCTTGGATTCGATTCTCGAGTCTAACAAGCTCGCACAACAATAAGCACGCGCCGCTTCCAAAAATGTATGAAATTTAAAAACTAGCTCGCAGACCCATGGCCACTGGAGCGGAGCGCAGTTTTTATGCAATCTTATTGGTTAATATTTCCTCGTTTCTCCGCTCCGCCAGCTCGCTGCGCTTCAATGGACAGGCAGGCTGCGAGCTGGCTGTGCGAGCTGGCGGAGCGGGGCGACAGTGAGGCGGCGGGGATGGATATAGGCTCTGCACAGTCCGCAACTCCGCTCCGCATCAATGGACAGACACATTCCGCAACTTCACTCCGCAATACTCGCTCGCTCCACTCCGCCCGCCAATGGACAGGCAACCTAATAGTTTAACATGATAATGTTTTAGTATCGTCTTTAATTTTTAACCAATTTAAAAAAAAGGAGGAGGTTCTCAATTCGTCGGAATCTCTTTTTTTTTTTCTTTTTTTTTTTTATGTATGTTCCTCGATTTCTCGAAGGCGCCTGGACCGATTTGGAAATTTTTTCTGTTGTTTGAAAGGGTATACTTCCCAAGTGGTCCCATGATCATCAGGTCAGGATCTGATTATGGGATCCCAGGGAAATCGAGGGCAACCTTCAAATTTTATAGGCACATAGTACCATTTTCATATATTTTCTAAAGTTGTTCAAGTATTTGCATCTGATAATCATCATCTCAGGTGGATGAGCTGATGATGGAAGGTACATCTCCTCAACGGCTTGGAGTAGGCATCAACTGATTTAGTTTGTGTTCGCATATCTCCGGAACTACAAGTCCGATTTAAGTAATTCTTTTTTTGTTGTACTAAGTATTGTTTAACTTACGGAATAAGTACTGCAAGTTTCATCAAAATCGGTTCAGTAGTTTCTGAGATAGGGAATTTTATTAGCTTATTGTGCACTTGAGCGATGTTGTTACCGGTAAGTGAACGATTTACATATTTGACAATAATTTCAGTTGAATATTTAAACTAAAAAGAGTAAAATAAAAAACTTTTTCAAAAAAATGTAACCGCCTTCAAAAACAACCACAAAAAAACCGGCCAAGTGCGAGTTGGACTCGCCCATGAAGGGTTCCGTAGCAGCAAGCATAGATTAGAGATATAATTATATTGAGATTAGTAAGTAATATACACAAACAATAAAAATAACTTTGTTTTTCATAGTATTTGTATGAATGGCAAAGTTATATTTGCGGTTTTTGAAAATGTACTATATCTCAAAGACTGCTAACTGTATCTCATCCAAACCAATTTTCGTTGGTAGTTTTGGTTGAGGTCTACATTATATATTTTTTTTAGTTTTATCGTTCTCTTATTTTAGAAGTTACGGGGGGGGGACACACTTTTTACCACTTTGGAAGTGTCTCTCGCGCAAACTGTTCAGTTTAGAAAAAAATGATGTTAGTAACCTCAATATCATTTTTAAAGACCTATTCATAGATACCCCACACGTATGGGTTTGGTGAAAAATTTTTTTTTGAGTTTCAATTCTAAGTATGGGGGGCACCCCCAAAATTTGTTTTGTTTTGATTTTTGTGTGAAAATCCTAATGCGGTTCACATAATACATCTTTCTACCAAGTTTCAACAGGATAGCTCTTATACTTTCGTCAAAAAGTGGCTGTGACATACACGGACAGACAGACAGACAGACATGACGAATCTATAAGGGTTCCGTTTTTGCCATTTGGCTACGGAACCCTAAAAAGGGTAAAATAACCTACAAAATAACTTTTCTTTCAGAAGTCGGTGGCAAAAAAGACAATGAAATGAAAAAAAATAAAGGCACCGACTTCTGAAAGAAAAGTTATTTTGTAGGTTATTTTACCCTTTTTAGGGTTCCGTAGCCAAATGGCAAAAACGGAACCCTTATAGATTCGTCATGTCTGTCTGTCTGTCTGTCTGTCTGTCTGTCCGTGTATGTCACAGCCACTTTTTGTCGAAAGTATAAGAGCTATCCTGTTGAAACTTAGTAGAAAGATGTATTATGTGAACCGCATTAGGATTTTCACACAAAAATCAAAACAAAACAAATTTTGGGGGTGCCCCCCATACTTAGAATTGAAACTCAAAAAAAAATTTTTCACCAAACCCATACGTGTGGGGTATCTATGAATAGGTCTTTAAAAATGATATTGAGGTTACTAACATCATTTTTTTCTAAACTGAACAGTTTGCGCGAGAGACACTTCCAAAGTGGTAAAAAGTGTGTCCCCCCCCCCGTAACTTCTAAAATAAGAGAATGATAAAACTAAAAAAAATATATAATGTAGACCTCAACCAAAACTACCAACGAAAATTGGTTTGGATGAGATACAGTTAGCAGTTTTTGAGATATAGTACATTTTCAAAAACCGCAAATATAACTTTGCCATTCATACAAATACTATGAAAAACAAAGTTATTTTTATTGTTTGTGTATATTACTTACTAATCTCAATATAATTATATCTGTAATCTATGCTTGCTGCTACGGAACCCTTCATGGGCGAGTCCAACTCGCACTTGGCCGGTTTTTTTTGTGGTTATTTTTGTATTGCTTATAAAAAAACAGTAGGTATTCGTGTTAACAAGCCAATTATTAACATGTTTTATAAAAAGTTCTACGTGCCGAACTGCCGATAGGTAATCACAGAAACGAAAGTGGTTCTGTATGTGTTGCCGTCATCATCTAGGCTGCCAACTGATGGGTGGTGGTGGGTACCATGATAAATTAAAGCGAGTGTAGTACTGTGGGAACGAGATACAACACAAACAAATAAACAATGATTTCAAATAAACAACACAAAAGAACAACTCTCGCTTTAAGGGTGCCCTAGTCGGCGGGACGAACTCGTTGGCGGGCGGGATTAAAATGCATGCTATTTCATTCAACATCACGTACCAATGAGATGGACGAGCAGTAAGAAGCTAGGGTGCCTACGCACACATACTTCATCCTTCGACTGACTCATATATGCGTGATTTCATTGAAGAATGGACTACTGCAACTTTTCAAGAGACCTTCGGGAGTTTGGATATTATAATAAAACTACTGAGTGTATCTGTTCAAAATAAAATAATTTATATTTTTGAACAAATTATCTATCCATGTATGGTAATTATGTTTTACAATTTACCGTCTTCTTTTGTTATTTATTTCCCCCCGAAGATGCGTTAACCTTAGTCAGTTAAAATAAGTAAGTTTCGACACCCATAACTCATAATAGGTAGATGTTTTTTTTTTTATTTTTTTGTTTCCATATAGGGCTAGATAACGATGAGATGAATGTTAATTAAAAACCATTCTACATGATTCTAGTCAAGTACAGTAAAAATAATTTACAAATACCTCCTACGGTCGTATTTTAGTGCATGTCCTAATAACTAGATGGCGCTGACTATAAGACCGAAATGGTTTGTTACACCTGCCACCCGCGATATATCTGTTGTTGCCTAGCAACGCCTAGGCTCGCAAAATCGCTTGTAGCCATCGCTCTAGGCGCCCGCCTTAGTCACTTCAGTGTGGCCACGAGCGGCGATTTCATACGTTTAATATTACCGCGCCCGCCGCCGCCACCGCGCTAGGCTCACAGTGTGTTTGAGCACTAACTATGAGTTATGGAATGGTAGGCGATTGCGGGAACATTAGAGTAATGGAATCATGAACTCTTTTACAATATCTAAAACACTTTAGTAGCGTTGCGAAGGCTTCTATACACCGTGACTTTTTAGTCGTCTTACAAAAGCAGCCCAGTTCATGTATCCAATGACTAGAACACGTTTATAATAAAAAAATATGTATTTAAGAGATTTGAAAAATTTAATAATAAAACTTTAATTGGTTATTATGACACAAGGCGTAGTTAGAAACGCACGAAAATGGAAATGGAATGATCTACCCGACTATTGCGCTGGGTAGGTATACTCTACAGATTGATACGTAAACATTTTAACATGGTGTTTCATATTTCTAATGTACCTATTTAATAAAAATAAAAATTATTATTAACGATTTAAAAAAATAATAAACTCGCCTAGAGGTATTTTAGGTCGGATACATTAAGTGGACGACTTTTGTAAGACGACTAAAAAGTCACGGTGTATAATCAATAAAATAGAGATTGCGTTATTGTTACATCAACTAAGTATAATAGGTCAAAATTGTCATGCCTGATACAGTCCTAGGACTTTATAACTGAATGGAAATATAGGTACTTTCTTTGAAGGTGCACCCCTTCTGTAACCTTTTACTTGACTATCGATTAGTTTTTACAAAACTTTCTATGGTCTTCTATACAAATGCGGGTTGAGAAGGTATGTTTCTGCGGGTATACCCGCACACAGCACGGGCGAAGCAGCAGGCAAATGCTAGTCGTGGTATCAGATGCTTAGGTAGAGGTATTTATGTTCATCGACCGCAAACATTGATGTTAATATGGATAATTATTCCACGGGATTCCGACTGATACTAGAAAAACAATAGCGGGGTGTTTCTGTCGCTAGAGTGACGCACCTGTTTTTGTCTCTTTCTGCGCCACTAGAATTCAATTCGTACTCGTACCAACAGTAACTTGTTGTCTCACTCCAAATACCGGGACTCGGGGAATGTCCATATTATTCTAACCTATGGCAAATACATAAAATAGCTCTACCTATTCCGATTTATGGTGATGAACTACCAAAATGAAAAAAAATAACGTTTACAATAACGCGAACCGAAAAAATCAATGTTGATTTATCTGCACATGATAATGAGTATCTACTTACATTACATAAATAATTATAGTTTATGTATTTATTGCATATTTTAAGAAACCTTATATGGAGCTATTTGATATCTTTAGAGTTCCACGCAAAAATAATAAAACAGGGCACGGGCAATCACGTATGTTTAACTTCCCTTCTTCGTTCGATTGAGGTTTACAGGGAGTCTAAAAAGGTCACTTTGTCAGAATCATAATAGGATAATGAAATACGAGAAAATTCGTAAAATATGGTCAAGGACTAAGGACACATATTAATTTTATGAACAACAGTACCTATTCAATATTATTTAGATTGACAAATTAAAGGCCAGCGTTTTGATGATAGAATAAGCTAACAATTAGTTAAAATCTTATAATACACCATGTTTACAAAAGTTTGCTTAACTAGTGAACAATTAACGCGCCTTAACTACTTAATGTAATTATTGTGCGGATGATACCTTTTTTTTTTTTTTTTTTAGCGTGGTAAAATCATCAAATGAGTCCTCCCACCCCGGGCAGGGCGGTAGGGACTGTCAGACTTGTACTGACTAAAATCCACGGTGTCCTTCAATAGCCTTTTATGTTCCGGGGTCACGGTAATGAGATAAGTCCCGCGACCCCGGCAGGCTTTGGCCCTCTTGGGCGGGGCCCCGTCATCGTGCTGACGCTCTTTGAGGCGCGCGTGGAACACAACGCGCCGTCGACCCGGGCATGGTCCATGGTCGGGCGGCGAGTTGCCCTTTACTCGCCGCCCGCATGCCCGCGCCTACGGTGGCCGGAGATCGTCTTGCGACGTCCGACGCCGTGGGCGTCTACCATTGCGGGTGGGGCGGAAGGAGGACGCTGTCCTCTCTCTCTCACGGCCCGCCTCCTCCTTAACGAGCATTACTGCTTCGCAGAAGGAGGCGACCGCTTCCCACTCCGTCTCGCCCCGCAGCATGGCCTCGACCAATGCCGGGCGCGAGAGGTCTCCGCCTATCGCTGCCGTGAGGACACGGCGGTGCTCTGCCCAAGCGGGGCAGTCTTGCACCGTATGCTCTACTGTGTCCTCCGGGCGATCTTCGCAATGGTGACACCCCGGCGGATGATACCTACGAAATTTTATGAGTCTGGATAGCTCAGATCATATTTCTTTGATCTGAGCTGGATAGGTAGAGGTACATAAATATTTATTTTGTTACTCTTTCATACAGAAACTTCAGAACGGATTTGGATGAAACCTTTTGATTTATTTCGATTGAATGTAAAATTTTTGAACGCATTGGCGAAAACGGGGACAATAGCTAGTACTTTGATATTAAGGTAACGAAAACAGCATCATAGGATACACTTATTTTATTTCATTGTCTAATGGGAGAAATCCAAAACAGCTAGTCGTTTGCCGGTATGTCGCCCGCGCAGCGCACCACCAGCTACAGCTTGGCCAGAACGTCTTGAAACGGAACTAATATTTTTATTTCCTGACAACGTTTTAAAATATTTGATATTTGATGTAAACAAAGACGCAGGTTTGTAAGATTTATTATTGGGCCATAAAACTAACGTAATAAGTGAAAATAAATAAAATAAAATCATTCAAAGTGCTGGTAGCGAGAAGACAGTGGCGACTTCCGGTTTTCTACTGTTTTTTGCCAAGCTGTACAATATTCGTTTGTTAGGAGATCCTGTCATTTTTCGAATCGGAATCTCTCATTTAGAAAATGCATACGGAATCCGCGCATAAACGACAAGCCTTTCACGCAGTAAAACACTTGGTTATATGAGTATTCCACTGCGCACCTACACCTTGACTGATTAAAAACAAAATATAAACAATATGGTGGTATTTCAATAAATAAAAGCAGTTATCTCAATGATTCGTGATATTGCACTTGTTCGCTGCAGCAGAACGATTGACAAAATGTAAGTTATTTTGAACTAGCTGGATCTTTTGCCATTTTGCGAATTAGGCTTTTAGAGAATTGGCCATTTTGAGAACTTGCCCTTTTGCACTAGGTTGCCATTTTGTGAATTGGGCTTTTTGCACCTAAACTACATAAAAATACAAATCTTTCCTCTTAATTTAGGTATACAGGGTGGAATTTTGTAATGCCACCTGGAGGGAAAGTACTCTTAATACTGCAGATAAAAAATTTACTCAAAGGAAACATTCCTTTATTTTTGAATAGAAAGCAAACTGCATTCAAAGATTTTCGAAAATTCTCTTCTCCCACACCCGGAAATCGAACCGGCTAAAATCTAAAAAAAAATATACCCTGTACTTTTATTGCATCGATCGTTAGGGTCAATTATAAGGATGAAATCTCTCTAACAAACATGATAAATTAAATGAAAGGAAAACCAGGAAATCTTAAATTAATTTAATTATTTTAAAAAAATGGTAAACTAACTAATTAGTTGCTCGAAATGGGCTCCATTCTCTTGCATACACAAATTTATTCTTTTAACGAATTCATTTCTAGTAATAAAAGTACAGGGTATAATTTTTTCACATTTTAGCCGGTTCGATTCCCGGGTGTGGGAGAAGAGAATTTTCGAAAATCTTTGAATGCAGTTTGCTTTCTATTCAAAAATAAAGGAATGTTACTTTTGAGTAAAATTTTCTATCTGCAGTATTAAGAGTACTTTCCCTCCAGGTGGCATTACAAAATTCCACCCTGTATATTAATAGAAGGTACAAACTAGATTCACTTAATTTTATTTGGTTTAAGGTGGACCGTTGCCTCGTTGTTGGTGATATTCGTATTGTTAAACAGCTTCTCTAAGGCGTTTAAAAGTGTTAAAGATATGAAATGGAAGAAAGATCCCTCCATATCGGCGTGGGGTGAGAGTGTCAACAAAAATTACGTTCCCTTCGATCAAAGAAGCGTACTTCTTATCTTAAATGTTGCAAACTATACTAAAGACACGGAAAAGACATTTATTGCTACGGGAGTCTTATTAGACAACAGTCGTATTCTAACATCTTATATTCCATTTGAGGAATTCATAAACGAGGCCAAATATACTAACAACATTGTGGTGGTGTTAGCTACAGGCACACACAATTTTACGACACACTCTGTGGAAATACAAGACGTTATCGTGTGTGGGCGTCAAATAGCATTTGCTGGTAAGGAGGTTAATTTTTTGAATACACCCAGTCCTATTCATGACTTGATGGTATTACGAATGGCAGAAGAAATTGGAATCGCCGCAAGGTCGTATAATTTTGAAATGAATTGGGCTCCCAGCCATCGGCAAACCGGAGCCTATGTTTGGGGTGGGCAACTCTTTGAACGCAACTCTTTGATATCCTTGCTCGCTGCTCCTGGAGAACAAATACATGGACCATTATGGATTTGTTCGTTAGAATTTACAGTCGAAAAAGAACAGAGGGTTTATGAAACTATAGCTACGTATACTTATGATGAAGAATATTCCGTATTGGTTGACTGCGAAGAATGGCTGCCACGGCACTGGGGTTACTTCATATGCATTCGAAATATTTACAACTTGTCAGGGCTGGCCTCTGGATCAACGTTATTTACGAAAAGAAAACTGTTTGGTATTGGCAGCTTTGCGATGTTTAAAAACGATACAAGTATTCTTGTATTCACTGATGTACGACCTTACGGAAACTTAATAATGCAAACGTGTGGGGATGATGAGTTCACATGATGTTTTTGAACTAAGCTAGTGTACCCTATTGAAATTAAACGGACTCTTGATAAAAATGTTGTTTTTAATTTTCTTCTTACATTGGGAACACATTTAAAACTACCGACGAAATATCGAATTGAAAAGTATTTTTCATTACTCATACTCTGAAAGTAGGTCCCTAAAGAGCGGTTTGAAAGTTATGCATTGCAGCCCTAGGGAGAATCGCTTTAAACTGACGGCTGCCATTTAAAAAAAAAAATTAGTCCTATTTTGTAATTTCTATTGAACCCACGTTCTAACTTTTTATACAGAAAAAAAAAATTACTTTAACTTTTCAGAATACCATTACAAAAATCAATTGTTTTACGGCCATAAACGTTGTTTTTATTAAGTTAGAATTATAGTACCTACTACAAGGATCTTTACGTTTTCATTTTTTTTAAATAGATTTTCAACTTTATCACAACAGTGGAAGGTTAATGTTCGATTGGTAAGATTTGACAGATTGGGGTAGGTTAACCTTCTGGCGTCGTCTGTACAACTATTACATGATAATGTTGATACATAATAATATATCGTCTTTATTTTTCTAATAACGCGAAAAGGCGTAAATAACCTAAAAAAAAACAATATTTAAAATATACCTAATACTTTCGATTAAGTTTACTAGATTTTTTAAATTCCAATCAATTAGGTAACGGATGTTTTGACTGATCCTTCATATAGTTACTTAGTTATCTATTTAATTGCTAACAAAAACGCTATTCTTGTTAACAAGGCAATTATTGACATGTTTAATAAAAAGAAACGGAAATGGTTCTGTATGTGTTGCCATTATCATCTGTCTAGATTTTTCCGAGTTGAGGTTGGCTTCCTGTCGTATCAGAAATGCAGTTTTATATCTGTGGTTTATTACAATGTTGTATTTTTACCCGACTACGGCGAAGCAAAAAGGAGGGTTATGATTTTGACCGGTATGTATGTATGTATGTATGTTCATCTGTTCCATCATAACTTCTGAACTACTTATCACTACTTGACAAATGAGGTGTCGTTAGAAGCGTTTAACAGAAATTTTTAATTAATAGCCGTGGTCGTATGCCACCTGCGGTTGTTTCACACTCTTTATTGGCTAGGTGGCATACGACCACGGCTATTAATTAAATATTTCTGTAACACGGATTGTTCTTGTTTTATACTTTTTAGTGCGCGATTTTTTCGTAGTCGGGTTTTAGTTATTTTAACTTATTTTTTTAGATGAAGTGTCTGTCTATTATTTGACCTCCAGTGATGTAAAATTGACAATATTTCGATTATCCCTGATAAAAATGGATGAAGGTGTAAGTATATCTACCTAATTACAGTGTAGTGAAGTATCTTTTGGCCCTCGAAAAAGCTTAAGCTAAAAAATATAATTATTGTTTGATAAATCTATTGTTGGTTGGAATGTATCGCTAAATACTCAACGATAACATGCAAACAGATAATTCAAATAGTTCAGATTTTGACCACACACCTTAATTTTATAATTAAGGTGTGTGGTCAAAATCTGAACTATTATTAATATGACTATTATTAGTCACATCTGCGGTTCTAAAAAGGGCCACTTTAAGCAGTATTCCTAATGATTCACTTCGTAAATTTCCAGCGTCATTGACTATTCTTCTATTATTAATTCACGAAGCACCATTAGAATTATTCGTAGTAGTGGCCGTTTTATACTCGCTGAATGATAACAGTCGGATTAAGCCGCTTTAGGGTACTATTATTAAGCCAGTTAGACCGGAATCCGACCCCAAAATAATTAAGAAAAGGCTAAGCTGATGATGATTTTTGTTTTCTATCATTTTGCTCAAGTCTTGGTATTGCAGGTGCATAATGTTTGTAATTGTAACCACTTTCCATCACATTTATTTGCCAACTTACAACCCATAAATAAATTCTGAACAAGCTCATCACGATTTTATCAAACCTTAATTGATTAGGTAATTAAAAAACTAACAAACTATAAAGCTGCTGTGCAATACTTTGCCAAAACGTGACTTTAGTGTAAGAGACATAGACCGCCATTTTTTTTAAACATATTCATTTCACAACATTTCTGTTCTTATTTTTTAGTTGTTATTTATCCAAAGATTTATGAAGTAATTACTTTGATGTTTAGAATAATTAGTGATTGCGTTATAATTATCCGACATGTTTTTCGATCTTGAACTTTTTGTACCTAACAAATCTAATAAAAATCCGGATCATTAATCAGTCTGTAGTCTCGCTTAAGACCGAATTGAGACTAAATACACAATAAATAGACCTGAGGGCTGAGACAAGTGGCATTTATTTTGCTTTTTAAAACGTTTGTTGTTTCTTAAACGACTTTCAACATTATTGACATTGTCCTCCTGACCGATTTTCGGTCATAATAGCCATAATGGGATAGTCGCACGAGATTAAATTCAAATTCAAACATTTTTTGCTTCCATGTGAACTTTCAGGAAAATTTAACTTTGCCCGAGCTTGTCCTGAACCTTGAACCTCGCAACGTCCGCAACGTCGAGTAATGGGTGACTCGCCGTTTGATCATGGGCCTGTTCCATACTGTTTATTCAAGTCGACGGCGCATCGTGTTCCATGGACGCCTCAAAGAGCTGATAGCAATCTGACGGGTCCCCCATCATAGAGGGCCAAAGCCTGCAAGTGTCACGGGACTGTTTATAACTGTGACCCCGGAACGCAAAGGGTTATTAAAGGATCACCGTGGATTTTGGTCAGTGCGAGTCTGACAGTCCCTCCCGTCCTACCCCGGACGGACGGCGGAGGACTCATTTGATGATTTTACCTCGTAAAAAAAGAGCCATTTGGCTTCAACGCTGTTTCTAAGGAACTCCAAACATTTACATCCTGATCATCTAATTGGCAGTTAGTTATCATTTTAATATCGTGAATGATAACTATAGCAATAAAAACTAAACATTTGTACCTCAGCCTCAACGTCCTTGATAATACATATTAACAGAATAAAAACTCACGCGGAATTATGGAAAACGGTTTAAAACCTGTATTTTAGCAAATTGCTAGTAACCAGACAACTGCTGTATTTTGAAGGGAAGATTAAAACACTGTGATCGGGGAAATTTTTCCAAAGGTTGGCTGCATAGACACAATTATAAAAATAAAAATAAATGTTTTTAGTTTGAAGTACCAGTGTTCAGTATTCTACGAAGCAGTCTACAAATAGACGCGCAAGTCCCGCCGTAGGGTTTTTCCCTGCCAAACCCAAATGTGAAGTCTGAATAGTGTCTTAATCAGTGCCCCGCTCCCATGTTCCTGAGTCAAAGCTCCTGGAGTCTTCGAAGTCTTCGAGTCTTCAAAATTACAGTCAACACACACAAGCACTCCACACGCTCACTGCACATTCTGGTTACTATGGTACGTTGACACTCAAATTCATTAAATGTATGTATAGGCCTGAGCGGCTGGTGTGCCCCGTGCTGCTACTAAGCTACTTGAGAAAAGCTATCTTCTTTAACACATTGAGGTGTGAGATAGTAAGGTCGGCAGAAGCAATTCCAGTTGTAGGATTGACAATGCCTTCTGACACTTTTCTGAGGCTGTTGGAATGAGCAACTTTTTTGGGATGGCGTATTTTGGTCAATAGCATGTTGTATGCCAATCGACAGATCTGCTCAAGCTAATTTTTTTTTTAATCTATTGCATAGCTTTTATCGCGGGCTCTGAGTGCGGCGCACGCGGCTTGCGAATCATACAATTTCCAAAAACCTAACCAAAAAACCTAACGAAAATACCTGACACCACGCATCGTCTAACATCGTTACAGTACGGGAGACTTCGGCAATCATAAAAATATCCGTCAAAACAATTTACTTTTTCATACTGATTCTAAACGGCCAGCTACAAAAGGAGTTTTCACAATGAAACCTACTTATAAAATTCTCCTACAACAAAGAAGTTCTTTATTACAGTAGTGCACCACAAACATTTTAAATAAATTATATTCTCGTTAAATATACGCGGTAAGCGATTTTTTTCTTTAAAAAAAAAAATGTTATGCAATAGCTTCACCGCGGCAGTCTCCGAGTGCCACATGTATTTTTTTATCACAACCGTTTCTCTCAGAGTCTGAGAGGAGCTACAGAGCTGTGTGAGTAATTAAGTAAAATTAAATACTGTTATTTCATATTTTTACTAACTTTTCAGAATACCATTACAAACATAATCTACTACCTATATAAAAATAAGTCGGGTTTTCCTTCCTGACGCTATAACTCCAGAACGCACGAACCGATTTCCATGGTTTTGCATTCGTTGGAAAGGTCTCGGGCTCCGTGAGGTTTATAGCAAAGAAAATTCAGGAATAAAAAAAAAAATTTTCTGCTCATAAAACGAAGCCATCTGGTGGCGAAACGGAGTCCGCCGGATTAGCTAGTTTTTTATACAATTGATAGTTATCTACTTAGAATGCACGAAAATCTTGTTAGAAGTTCACAATCCCCAGCCCCAATAACACTAAGATTAGGGCTATAACTAACCTATAAATAAATTAACTCATATAAAAATATAAAACTCAGCAAGAAAAACGTTCCCACGATTAAAATTTGCATACATAAACAATCTTTAGTTATAGAGTAATGAGCACTGGGGACGTGATTCCAATCTCATTGCGAACTGAGACGGTTGTGTCATTGACTTGTACTTGATGGTTACTGGAACTTTGTGTACTTAATAACGTGAGGATTTGAAGGTCGAGGGTTTTGTGAAAGTCAGTATTTTTTGCAAGTATGTTTTCTTCTACAATCGATTATGCCTTTTTTTGAGAGGTTGACTTCCCCATTGCTCTCGTGGTCACAAATGTGATTACTGGTAGAGTTCGATTCCTGTGTCGTCAAAAAGTGTTATTGGGGTACAATTTGTCAGTTGTGAAGTTTGAAAATTGGCGGTATGATACCCCCGTGGCTCAGTGCAAATATTAAGCTGTTGGTCCTGCGCTTTGCGAATCGGATTGCCGTCCCATCGGTTTAGCAGAGGAAAAGAACAAAGAGTGCTAATGTGAATTCGCCCACTATAACATCTCCCGCATCTGGCCTATCTCCGCCGAGATCTTCAAAAAATGTCAATGCCTAGGCCGACATCTTTTAACAAAATCCTTGCTGCCACACCCATGGGTTTATCCAACATCTTTAGGAAACAACAATTTTACGAGATTAACGATAAAAAAATTCGATGAGATCATAATGGTCGAAACTCCGGTATGATACGCACTTCAAGATTCTATTCATTATTTTATTTTGGCCTTACTGGAGCGATGAAGGAAGATTCCTTGGCATTCTCACGTTGCCTGTTTTGCTGGTACTCAGCGACTCTTAATTAAATTGCAATAGTTATCTTGGAATTTCAGCTCTCGATCGTAATTTAACTGAGCGTCGGAAATCAAACAGTACGCTGTATTGCACTGGAGCCATAGAAAATGTCGGCTTGTTATATCAAAAACAGGTAAGATACTTTTTAGGGTTCCGTAGCCAAATGGCAAAAACGGAACCCTTATAGATTCGTCATGTCTGTCTGTCCGTCTGTCCGTGTATGTCACAGCCACTTTTTGTCGAAAGTATAAGAGCTATCTTGTTGAAACTTGGTAGAAAGATGTATTATGTGAACCACATTAGGATTTTTACACAAAAATAAAAACAAAACAAATTTTGGGGGTACCCCCCATACTTAGAATTGAAACTCAATTTTTTTTTTCACCAAACCCATACGTGTGGGCTATCTATGGATAGGTCTTTAAAAATGATATTGATATTCCTAATATCATTTTTTTCTAAATCCAACAGTTTGCGCGAGAGACACTTCCAAAGTGGTAAAATGTGTGCTCCCCCACCCCCTGTAACTTCTAAAATAAGAGAATGATAAAACTAAAAAAAATATAATGTAGACCTCAACAAAAACTTCCAATGGAAATTGGTTTGGATGAGATATAGTTAGCAGTTTTTGAGATACAGTACATTTTCAAAAACCGCATATATAACTTTGCCATTCATTCAAACACTATGAAAAACAAAGTTATTTTTATTGTTTGTATATATTACTTACTAATCTCAATATAATTATATCCCTAATCTATGCTCGCCACTACGGAACCCTTCATGGGCGAGTCCAACTCGCACTTGGCCGGTTTTTTAGGGTTCCGTAGCCAAATGGCAAAAACGGAACCCTTATAGATTCGTCATGTCTGTCTGTCTGTCTGTCTGTCCGTCCGTATGTCACAGCCACTTTTTGTCGAAAGTATAATAGCTATCCTGTTGAAACTTGGTAGGTATATGTATTATGTGAACCGCATTAGGATTTTCACACAAAAATAAAAACAAAACAAATTTTGGGGGTGCCCGCCATACTTAGAATTGAAACTCAATTTTTTTTTTTCACCAAACCCCAACGTGTGGGGTATCTATGGATAGATCTTTAAAAATGATATTGAGGTTACTAATATCATTTTTTTCGAAACTGAACAGTTTGCACGAGAGACACTTCCAAAGTGGTAAAATGTGTGTCCCCCCCCTGTAACTTCTAAAATAAGAGAATGATAAAACTAAAAAAAATATATAATGTAGACCTCTACAAAAACTTCCAACGAAAATTGGTTTGGATGAGATACAGTTAGCAGTTTTTGAGATATAGTACATTTTCAAAAACCGCAAATATAACTTTGCCATTAATACAAACACTATGAAAAACAAAGTTATTTTTATTGTTTGTGTATATTACTTACTAATCTCAATATAAATATATCCCTAATCTATGCTTGCTACTACGGAACCCTTCATGGGCGAGTCCAACTCGCACTTGGCCGGTTTTTTTCTTCTTCAAATGACTCCTTCCGCCTTGGCTGGAGAGGAAAGGAATGTCAGATTCCTACTGACTGTAACACTCGCATTGACTAAAACCCACACTTTTTTAATGTTTTGCGACTTTTGGATGGAGAAATCTATAAATGAGTCCCGGAAGGAGGACTCATTTTTAGATTTTGCCACCCAAAACATGAGTGGACTGCCAGACTCGTTCTGTCTAAAGCCCACCCGATTGTCCTTTGCGTACGGAGGTAACTTGCTTTTAATCATTCATGCAATTTTTGCAGATTTTTGACCCTAGGGGAGGTAAGCCTAAGACGGGTAGCCCGCCTAAAACGGGTATGCGGTGGGGTACGGGCGGGCGTCGTTCTCGCTAATGAGAATGTGTGCGTGCAGGACGGGTCGCCTCTCCCTATGCTGCCGAATACCCGTTTTAGGCGGGCTACCCGTCTTAGTGTTACCTCCCCTACTGGTTCCCATCAGTTTTGCTGTCAGTATGGCTATTCGAGTCTACTAGTATATTCGATCGATACATAATCTGTGTTTCTCATCTACTTAATTTAAAGCCGAAGTTTGTCGACATGTGTCATGTTTTATTGCTTCCGTTCAAAAGGTTGCCTTTAGAAATATCACTCCATTAATGGCTGCATAGAAAAGTTTCTTTACTCCTTGACCTTTCATATCTTTCATAAAAGGTATTCCAAATGTAGATGAGATGAACTATAAAATTATAATGAGAACAATATTTTTTGAAGCGAAGTTTATCAGAGCTTTATCTACTCCAGCTTAGGTATTTCCCGACAATGCTACGGTCGACTTTGGTCTAACCGGATGCTGCTGAATACCAGAATTTTATATGGAATGACTGATTTCTGTCTTCCAAGTTCCAGATAATGTGTAAAATAGTTCGAGATAATGGGTAATTTCCGCTTGTTGAGATTTTTGTGGTCTTAGTCTTCATATTTGTAGCAAATTTTGATAACCGAACCGAAATAAATTACACACCTTTACAAAATTATAGTAATTTTGATTATTTTCAAATTTATGATTCTCTACAATAGACCACCCAGTAAGATATAATCACGAGCATAAATATGACCACAAAAACGCCATACATAATTCAATTAATCTTGCATTAACAGCTCAAATTACATGCCAACAAGTACGTATGAAGTGTTTTCCATACATTGCGGAAGTTGGCTGAGTCAAGGTGATGTCACTGACCCCTGACCCGCAACGTAACCGCTATTACTATGTATTATCAACCAGTGGGTTACTTTGGTAAGATGTACTCACATTACTTTTGCTTTCATTGGTATTTCTTACTGTTGTGAATGATTATAGATTTTTTTTTATTTTAGTGTGGTAAAATCGTCAAATGAGCTCGGCCCAGAATCCAAGGACCTCCCAAATGTTTCGGGAGGTTCTTGTGATGAATTCTTCTCTTCCGGTGAGGACTTGCGTCAGGCAAAAGGTGAGAACGCTGCCGCCATGGCACCTCTCTAGCCACTCTTCAAAGAGGGTTTTACCACCGCGATTGTGGCGTGCCTGGAATTACTATTGCTTACTAACATCTTGAGGTCTTTTTGTGACAATTCCAGCGCAGTATTCCCAAACCATTGCAACAGTGGCGACCACCAGAAAAACGCTAAGGCAAGGAAGCTCGATGAAGTCCCGGAGGATGAATTTAACTGTCTTAGATCCTGCAACGAAATTAATCAGAAAAGAATGACGAAGTCGGAAAACAACTCATCCATCTTGAGGTCTATGGGTTTTGATCCTGCTTCAATTTCGTTGGTCTCGTGGACGCAAGAGCGACTGTCATAGGTCCTACTGTCGATTTTCATTTGAGATTTAGTTTCTGTTAGAATTATCATTAACGGTCCTGTTGTCTTCAGATACTGATACTGCTAGCCTGCATCATTCCATTGCTGGACAAATTACTTCCAGTTTTCTCGATCCAGGTCCAGCGTGGACTACTAATGGATAGTTTTGTCAAGCTTGTCCCGCCATCTTCTACCCGATCTTCCACGCCTTCTGGCTGTGTCAGGGTATAGAAAATTACATTGTTGTATCAAAGAAAAATAATGACTGTAGTAGCTCTGCTAAGTATACAGGGTGAAATCGAAATCATGGGCAATATTTTAATCTAAGGCTCTACTCACCATGCTGATTGCATTACGGCTAATAAATCGCAAATCAAAAATATTATTAATGCAATTATGGACACCTTTAAAAATGTAGTATGTCACATTGCAAAGGCTTATTATTGCAAATAAACACTAAAATTAATAAAAAAAATCATAGTCCCCAAAAGTCCTAAAGTATCAAAATGTTAAGGCGCAGTACATCGCGCGCGGAACGAAAAGTAAACAAACATCAAATAATATTAAGCGAAGATACTTTCATTAATAATGTTTTTGAGTTCCGTAATACAATTAGTATCGTTAGTAATGCCCGAGTTTAAAATATTGCTCATTAATAAAATTTCACCCTGTAGAATCAGCCCCTACTATTCTCATAGGTATTTTCCTTATGTGAGGAAAAGGGCTATACTCCAAAACTGCTTAAAAATACAGGAAATTCAAACTTGATGGTAATATGATGTCACTGTATTTTACGTAAGCCTGTCACCCATTTTAAAGCCAATTTAAATTAAACTACCTTCCTACTAATTTCAGTACCACGGTTGACACCAAACTGTCATCTTACGGAGCGCCAAACACGAGAGATTTGTTGCTGTAGTTAGTAAAGATGTTTAAATAATTAACTGCTGCAGTACTCGTTTAGAATTATTTAGTGCTAACACGTTAAAGTAGTTTATGGACGATTTTACTAGTGAACGTATAAAGTTCAAGTTCTTATTCTGGAAATCGTGTTTTACCAATAACTTTGTTTAAAGTTGTGTTTCACCAAAAGATTATTATCTTAGTTTTTTAGTCTTGCACAAGGAGCTATTTTTTAATTATTAGATCTCAAACTGTGGCCATTTTTTTAACAATGGTTTTGACAATTGAAAACCGACCAATTGGTCGCCTCAACATTACACCGGATAAGTGAAATTATTCGTTAATTATAACAGCCCCAAAGGTTTATTTGTAACGGTTGCCAATATCAGGTTGTGAATGGGGGAGAGCAGTGATGGCCCAGTGGTATCGGCCCCGACTTACAAGTTGTAGGTCGTGGGTTCAAATCCAGCCAGGCGCATTACTTTGTGTAGTTTATTTCATCACCACTGTTCTCAAAACGGTGAAGGAAAACATGTGACGAAACCGGCATGTCCTAGAACCAAAAATTCGAAGACAATGTGACATCCACCACACGCACTGGGCCCGCGTGGTGGATTATGGCCCACTCCCTCACTCAGAGAGGAGGCCTGTGTCCCAGCAGTAGAAACATTTAGAGGCTGATGATGATGATGATGATGAATGGGGAACTTCCATTGCATAATTAGGGCACTTTTTATCTTGGTAATATCAGAGGGACTATCAGACTTGTACTGACTAAAATTCACGGTGATCCTTCAATAAATAGCCCTTTACGTTCACGGGTCTAGAAATGTTTGAGACACGCCAGGAGGCGCCGCTAGTGGTGAATTCGGGTACTTACAGAGTAATTAATATGTTATTTGCGCCGCCCGTTGCACCCCTCACCGCTTAATTTTATCGTGGCCCAGGGCAGGGCGGGAGGGACTGTCAAACTCGTACTGATTAAAATCCACGGTGTCCTTCAATAGACCTTTATGTACCGGGGTCACGATAATGAGATAAGTCCCGCGACCCCGGCAGGCTTTGGCCCTCTAGAGGGGGTCCCCGTCATCATGCTGACGGTCTTTGAGGCGCGCGTGGAACACAACGCGTCGTTGACGCAGCATGGTCTATGACAATTGACAGCGAGTCGCCCATTACTCGCCGCCCCCATGCCCGCGCCTGTGGCCGGAGATCGTCTGGCGACGTCTGTCGCCGTGGGCGTCTACCACTGCGGCTGAAGTGGAGGGAGGACGCTGTCCTAACCCTGACTGCTTAGACCAAAATCGTGAATAAGCCATAAAGCTAGACAGATCTTAAACATACAAACAAAGGGGTTCTAGCAAAAAATAATAACTTAAATAATTGTCAATTTGACAGTATCTACAAGTCCCGTTACACTTTACAGCAGTGTCTGTCCATCCAATAATAATTAAAGGAACGTGATACCTACCTGACAGATTGATAAACATCTCTATTGCTTCGGTAATTAAGTCCAAACTCCTTTGTTTTTAATTACAGGTGTGGTTGAACTGCCAAAAAGTAACAAGTAGTTTAACAACTACTTGTTACTTTTTGTTGTCGTAATATTAAAATTGGTTGTAATATCTTTATCAGAGAAATACTATTTTTCATTTTCATTTTATGAACTGAAGATGCACGGAGCCTTTGACCTTAGAATACAATGATTGTAAAAGAAATAAAGTATGGTACATAATTATGGCTTCCTCTGAGGTACCTTATAGTGAATGTGAATGTCCACGAAAAAACGCACAGTCAACATTACCTTTGCCCAGAAGTGAGGCAATAAAGCTATTTACAAAGGCTTGTGTTTAAACGCCAGAAAAGTTCCTATTTTAAAACCAAAAAATCGAAATACCTGCTAGCATAGAGAAATGTTCACCAAATTGCGTATAAATAAACTAAAGTTTGTAGAAATTAGCCATTTAGTAATAAAAAAAAAATTGACCTAAGCAGGGTCGACGAAGCCCCGCTTAGCGGGGCTTCTATTTCTGTTTGCAGCGTTTCGGAAGGAACCTAACCGAACCAAACTTCGGGGTGTCCCTGAAATATTGCTAAAGCGAGTTTTAGATTTGGTGAGCATTTATCATATATACACCGTGTTCCGGACGATATACATAAACTTCGACCAGATGTTCAAACCACGGAAGTAAGCATTTTTCATTATGGACACATTAATAAATTCTTATTTTTTATTTTTTGTTAATTTTCATACAAACTAAATACCTAGACGTAAATAACCCGATATGCATGCCTCTTCATCCGAATTGGCAACGTCATTCATAACATTTGGCGGGCTGAAACAAATGAAATGCAAATAGTATTTGATAGATTTCAAATTAAGATACTTTCTCACTGCATAGCTCAATTAAATTTCATTAAATGAAATTACAAATATCTTTGTAACGAAGCCTTTTTAAGTACTACTTCCTTTGTTGGATTTGATTTGTAAAAGCCATAGAAGTATTTGCTAAAGTTTATGGATAACGTGAAGAACACGGTGTATATAGAAAAGAATTTATTGATGAGCATTTAATTGTAGCCATTTAAAAATCAGGAAGGTACCTGTACAGGTATGATGATGGCAGGTGGGTTTAGGTTGTTCTGGAGCCAATAGTCTCTAAGGTCCGACGATGTTTTGGGTTAGCGGAACGGAATATTCACGAACAGAATTCTATTCATTTGCAAAACAATATTTGTAACTGTGTGTGTACTTACTGAAATCTACTGGATTTGATCGACTTGATTAAGACATGGTTCTCAAATGATTTTTTATTTCCAAAGTTGATGCTAACAGACAGCATGGATGCCCCGATGAAGGAAACATATAACATCAAGTGACGTCACTTTACATGTTGCCTGTCATTCAACGTCACAGCGTATGTGAAAAAAGACAATTGCCTACTATTCCGCTTCCCTATAATTTTATTTCCTTAACCGTATGTACCTGCAAACGTATCCACGCAATGTTTGCCAGCATGAATTTCGCCGCAGAGATAACTAGAAAGAGGTGACGAGGTGGTCTAAAAAGGCCATAAAAATAGACCAGAACATTCTATTTTACGACCCATATCACTATTCATATTTTGATTATGCTTAAGTGCTCTTTAGACCCGAAATGACCCCAGCACAGGGACAAAATTTTATAACAGAAAAAAAAAGTTGAAGTAGAATCCAGAATAAGATTGCCAAAGCCGCCTATGCGACGGAACATGTTTTATGCATTGCACTACTTTATTAGTATGCACTTTGAGTGCAAGGCTATCTAATTCTGTCAATGATACACCTATGATATCACTCAAATAAATAACTGAAATTGGTAGGATATGGTGGAGGATATTATTGTGGATAATGATGGTTCCGTGTTTAAGTCGATCATTTTGAATTTATTACGTTGCTCGATATAAAATTGCTATGCAGTATGCTAGATATAACATTTTTCAACATCTTTGCTCGAAAAATGCATTTACAAAGCCTGTATACATTGTTCGAAAGTTAAAAATTACGCACCATAGAACGGAATGTGCGGTAAAATAGGTACTCTCACCTAAGTACCTATTTTACGGCATACCCCGTTATACAGCACCGTGCGTTTTCTTCACGGTTTTTTTTTATTTCCATAAAAAAAAATATAAGCATTCCACCACAGAGTTTCACATTATGAGATTAAACAACCTAACTGATCGAACCTCCTAAGAAGCACTTTTGCTCAATACGTTGTCTCACTTTAATACTAAAGAGTAAATGAGACGAAAGATGTAGTTCTAATTTTCACCACGTGCATGTGGCGCCATTTGCAAATTTGCGCCATTTTCATATTAGAAACTTCAAAAATTATTGCGACTTTCCCACTCAAATATATAAAAAAATGAATAAAGAGAATATAAAAATTTTACCTTCGAATAAAATTTGTATTATGTTTCCTAAGACGTCCGAAGTCCATTATGAGAGAGTACACCGTTTCGTTCCGTGAACAGCCGCTAGATGTCGTCACTTCCGCCTCGTAATCGCGCCACTAGCGACCCCCAACGTCAAATCTGTGAACTACCTTCAAAAACCGCATACAAGCCGCCATAATGAAGTTTTAGATCATTGTTCGGCTCATAATGATGCAAAGGTAGGTAGGTATGCACCAGGAAGACCTTACCTGGACTTCGGACGTCTTAGGAAACATAATACAAATTTTATTCGAAGGTAAAATTTTTATATTATGTGTTCCGTTTGACGTCCGAAGTCCATTATGAGAGACGTGTTTGTTATCTCCTGGTGGATTGTATGAATGAAAAGCAACAATGTGAATTATAACCCAATATTAATTTTAATCATATTCATATAAAGAGGCTTTATATGAAACAAGTACTAGCCGTTCATGTATTGGCAGTGTATAGAATTATTAAATAAAAACATAGGAACACTTGCAATCTGTGCAATATCTTCAAAAGTAATTTTTATTTGAATCATATGTCATGAAAACATTGGTTAATCAATTGGGGACTTGAAATAAAGATAACGAAAGCACCGAGGACATTTCGTTACTTGATCTTTATGATAAAATTTTCTGAAAGTTGATTTATGCCTCCAGTTTGCTTTAGATAATATATCATTAATAGGATAATTTTCTAACCAATTTAATGATGAGACAGCCGATCTAAAACTACCTGGAGAGGCCTGTATTCCTGCACCAGATAGAATACGTTTTACCCAATCACCGATTATGGTTTAGTAGCTGCTCTAACAGGATCTCTAGTAGTTATGAACAAATTTGTTAATGAGCCCCGTCTGTTCATTGACAGGTTTTTTAACGTGCGGAGCCAAAATAATAAATTAAGTAATTTTACTTAACTTTAAATAAGTAATCAATACCCACATAGGGTATAATTACCACTAAGGTACCTACGCCTCTGGCGTCCTATGTGGGCACCCCAGGAGGCAAAGGTTTGGCAATTGAAATTGCTTTCAAAATGTGCATTACAATGTGACTAGAAGAAATTTTAATATTTGAAGTAGTTTCACAAATAGATGCAATAACGGACTTGTGCACGAGAATGGTTCTGTGAGCTAACTTTTGATCTAGATATAGATATGCTAGATATTTCGCAACATTTGCTGGATTTGGCGTACGAAAATTTACATGATTTTTGCTTCACCACAATGACCAACACCCCAAATAGGTGTGTAAGTTTTAAGGGTTAAAGTTCGCCGACAAGATAAAAGATCTTTCTCTAGTGGAGACCAATTTCTAGTCACGGTGTCCCAGCCGAAATTAGCCAGGCTTCCAATTTCAGATCGTTGACATGAGCTGGTGGTAGGCCGGTCACCGTGTCTATCAAGGTCTTCTTTAGGTCTCTGATCTTCATGGGCCGTGAAATGGTTCGACTCCTCATGTCTGGCCGCCAAAACGGTTTCTTCCACTTGGGTGCTACTATGATGTACCGCGCTGATAATGAGTTTAGATGGTAAAGAACTCGTGGAAGCAGCGCCGGTGGTGGGACCACCCCTGCTAGGTCGTATTGCCAGTATCTGCTGAAAGCGTCGTGATAGCAGGCGTTGGAGTCTGAGGAATCTAGAGAAACGTTTTTTGTCACGACGTACGCGGTTTGGGATGTGAACAAATCTATGTCCGGTTTTCCCCAAGACAGTAATATTTTTGTAGTTGCTGCCACCGGAAGTCGTCCGTCAGAGTCAGCAATTCCCGTGTCAACTCCATCAATCGGAGTGATCTTGTGCCGCCTTCCTTCTGAATGTACGAGACCACTGTTTTGTTGTCGGTCTGGAGAATTATCCTGGAGTCTCGGAGGGCTCTGGATTTTTGGGGCAACACAGCAATCACAGCATATTACATCTCCTTGAGATTGCAATGCCATTTTTTCTGGTGGGGTTGCCACGCACCTTGTATCTTGTTGTTGTTGACTAGTGCCCCCCACATAACGTCGGAAGCTTCCGTGATGACATAGTTTGTGGGTAGCACATTTGTGTGAATTCGCTGTCTTTTGACTTGCATTTTCCATCCCCCACTCTAATTTCTTGCGAATATCTTGTGTCAGTAGTACTGCTCCGAGAGGATTTTGACGCAGTACTTTTATGTGACACTGCAGCGCACGGCAATGCATCCTTCCCCGGTGGGTGATGAAGGACGCAAAGTTGAGAAGCCCTAAGAGGCGTTGCGCCTGCTTCAGGGTCCAACTGCCCGCTGCGAGTCTGGTCGAGAGGTTCTGTTGAATTTTTCTCACCTTTGGTGGCAGGGACTTGCGGTTGGTTTGAGTGTCCCAATCGATACCGAGATATTCGATCGACCTCGTTGGTCTGGTGACCGATTTCTCATGATTTACACACCAGCCCAGACTCGACAGGAAGTGTACAGCTATGTTTAGATGCGTGCTGAGTACTTCCTTGTTCTGATGGACTAGTAAATAATCGTCGAGAAAAACGACGAGGCGCAGACCTTTCTTGCGAAGGTATTCTGCCGTCCAGTTTGTTATAGTCGCAAACATTTTGGGAGCGGCAGCCAGGCCGAATGGTAGACATGTCATCTGCAGAAGTTGACCACCGTAACTGATGCGCAAGAAGCATCTGTGTTCTGTGCGTATTGGGAGGTGATAAGAGGCCTGGCCGAGGTCTAACTTGACCATCCAATCGCCTTGTTGAAGAAACGAAGGCATTTGTTGATGGTGGAAAAGATGGAAATGTTTTGGCTCCATGCACAAATTTCATCATCATCATCAGCCTATAATGTTCCCACTGCTGGGAAACAGTCCTCCTCTCTGTGAGAGGGAGTGGACCATAATCCACCATGTGGGCCCAGTGCGGATTGGTAGATGTCACATATCTTCGAATTTTTGGTTCTAGGACATGCCGGTTTCCTCAAGATGTTTCCTTCGCCGTTTAGAGAGCAGTGGTGATGAAATAAATTACACAAAGTAATGCGCTTGGCGGGGTTCGAACCCACGACCTACAACTCGTAAATCAGGGCCGATACCACTGGGCCACCACTGCTCTCTCTTTCTGTACAAATTTAGTGTTTTTAAATCGAAAATCACTCGATTTTTGCCATTGCTCTTTGTAATTATGAAAAGAGGGCAAATGAAAGATGGGGTCAAAGGAGCAGGCTCTAACACTCGTTCTTAAACCATTTTCCGAATTTTGTCTAAAGTTGGTAGGATTAAGGGCGGTGGCTGATTGAAGGGGATTCGAGCAGCCGATATCATTTTTACAATAATAATTGAAGAGTTGAAACGATTCCAAATTTCTATGTAATGCTGAAAACAGCCGCCCCAAAAACTGGGTATTAAGTAGTCATATTTGCTTATGTCCTGCTCGCCTCTCGATGTTATCTTTCCCCACCCCCTCTTTTTTTGAAGAGAAATCGTCATTTCGTTTGTCTTTTTTTATTATTACGCTTCGATTTGTTTTGTCGCGAACGAAAAGTGTTCTCTTGCAAAATCGTCGAAGGATGTAAAGATGTTAGGCAACTTGTTACCGCACTATTAATTTGTTTTTCTAATTTTTCTACACCCCCATTTTTTGTAGGTAGTTGGATTTTAATTGAATATTCGATCGAGGGTGGAATTTTTTCTATGTCGTCGCGTATGTATTTGCTTTTTACGTTTTTAAATGACGATCGGCAGCGTGTCTATAACTTTAGCTTGTTTACCGCAAATTATTTGAAGAATGTCATGTGATACCGTTCTATATGATGAATCAGCAACAACAGCTCTTTAAGTTTATTAAAGAAGGTAGTTGTTTTCTACACCCCCAATCTTGTGTCAGTAGTACTGCTCCGAGAGGATTTTGACGCAGTACTTTTATGTGACACTGCAGCGCACGGCAATGCATCCTTCCCCGGTGGGTGATGAAGGACGCAAAGTTGAGAAGCCCTAAGAGGCGTTGCGCCTGCTTCAGGGTCCAACTGCCCGCTGCGAGTAAGATAATTGAGCGTTGGAACTAGCGGACCAATCAATAAGGTTTTGTAATGCCGAGTTCACATGCTCATTTTGCGTTAAAAATGCATTAGACAACGCTGTAAAACTGCAAGTACACTAGGTTCTTTAACGGAAACGTCTAGATTTGCAATATTTTCAATGCAAGGTGTAAGCTGCGGCGGACGTAAGAAATTTTCTTGTATATTTTGGGCAGCTGTCTGTTGAGGGTAGCGCGGTGCCAAAATAATTTTGCGTGGCGGGTACGTTTTGTGCTGATGGAGCACTATTTGCCATGATGCAATTCGATAAAACATTATTGACATGACTCACCAATTGTTTGCAATAGTAGATCAAACCTGCGATCCAGTTCGAAGTCTTGCGAGAAGGAGCGCCCACGTGACCGCCGGGGCCGTTTACGCGGTGCTGAACCACCCCGCTCACTCTCCGATCACACTGTATCACTTCCTTTCGATGACGATGAAGAACTCGAACTCCGCGTCCTTTTCCTCGAAGTTTCCTCCGGCACGATAGTTTAAAAATAAACTCTTCACGAGACGGAACGTTATAAATTTAAAAAAAAAATCTAAAATACTAATAATATAATGAACTTTTTACTTTAATCTCGAAAGTTCTAAAACTAAAAAATATCGTTAATTCGAAACGATTTAACAATCTAGCGGAGCTGCGCACAGTTCGGAAAACGACGCAACAATGATCTAAAACTTCATCATGGCGGCTTGTATGCGGTTTTTGAAGGTAGTTCACAGATTTGACGTTGGGGGTCGCTAGTGGCGCGATTACGAGGCGGAAGTGACGACATCTAGCGGCTGTTCACGGAACGAAACGGTGTACTCTCTCATAATGGACTTCGGACGTCAAACGGAACACATAATAAGCTTACTCTTGCATCTTGAATAGATTACCTAGGCCATTCTCGCTCGGATTCAAAAGGTACTTTCTAAAGGGGTCAAAAGTTTTCAATGCAACTTCGAACATCTGCTTCAAAAACATTAGATCGTGAATGTCCAAGGTTGTGAGCATATGAGTACCTATAAGTAAGTTAGCTAATTGCCAAACAACAGTAGCAAAAACAATACCTACCTACATACAATGTTTATATCATTGCATGTATGTAGTCATTAATCAATTGCCACCAAGTTTTATATTACAATCAATCATTAAGTTTGATGTGTCTTTTATTGTTATTGAACTTGTATCCTCAAACAACGTTATAAAATAATGTGTATTTTCGAAGCACACACCTTTTCCAGTTCAACTTTATAGTGTAACTACGAGTATTTGACAATCACAGTTGTATAAAAAACCACTGAGGGGTTTGAAGATTTTTGCATGGATGGTGGGCTGGTGGCTTTTACGGTCGCTCGCCATTTTTTTTTCAGAATCTCGTTTTGCATTATGTAATTATTACAGGGATAAAAGAAAAACAAAAAAAGATTTTTCCAAGGTTCCGTTTTCGACTTTTATTTCTGCAAATAATTCACATAATGACGGGTTAGATTACATCATGTTCTCTTTTTTTTGTTTGTCTACGTGTCCTTCTATCTAATAACTTTCATCTTGCACAGCTATTCTGAAAACAAAAACCAAAATGGCGGGCGACCGATAGGTCCACTTTTCAAAACCCTTTCACAATATTGTATGATTAAGTTGAAAATCTGTTATAGAGACAGAATGGGATAGATTAAGGTGCTGGCGTCTGTACATGAACATCTTCTCTAAGCCGATGAGAACACTTAATTCACATGTTATCAGCATGATTCTCATTGTGATGACTAGTAGAATCGTATTGATTAATGTTTGATTAATTTGCATTGATTAATGGTGTTGTTAGTAACGCTAAATGATGCGTAGGTCAAGTTGTGCGTTATTGTGTTGGCAGTAGACAGTGGTTAGTTTTATAGTATATGCAAAACCGGATACACGTGTACTAGTACCTATTTTTATGTAAATAATCTATGTACATAATTTCAAAACTGCATCATGAAAAATTACATACATAGTTACAAGCTTGCACGTTACCTGGTTGTCCGTTCAAAAACATGCTTACTACACAGCAGGGCCACTCATGATACTTTTTTTTTTGCGTGGTAAAATCATCAAATGAGTCCTCCCACCCCGGGCAGGGCGGGAGGGACTGTCATACTTGTACTGACTGAAATCCACGGGGTCCTTCAATAGCCCTTTATGCTCCGGGGTCACGGTAATGAGATAAGTCCCGCGACCCCGGCAAGCTTTGGCCCTCTAGAGAGGGGGCCCCGTCATGCCACTCATGATACTTTGGCAAATCTTGTATTCAGAGTGACATTGTTATTTTTTTGAGTTAGATAAAACCAAGCTACGAGTATTTATGCAATATTCTGATACCTACATTGCTTATTTTTTGTAGCTGCTGATTTATAATTTTCAAGTTCATTAAAAGCTAAGAAAATTAGCACTTCATAAAGAATTTCTACTTGTATACTTTTTAAGACTATAAACTTTTATAAATTTTTTATTTTCAATTTTATTTTTAGCAGTAAATATTTAAAATGTCTGTCTAAAAAACCACAGGTTTTTAATACCTGCCTAATCTTATCCACCCGATGTCTATACTTTATTTTGCATGATTTGCAAATTATGATAACATTATTATAATCGAATCTATTCAATTTGTACCATTGTTATCAAAATTTGTTGTCGAAGATTTTACTAAGTAGGGTGATTGCGCCGGTTAGCGACCAGTTAGCTGGGTTGCCCACTTCAGATGAGGAAATAAAAATGTTGTTTACACGCAAAATAGTATATGTTAACGTGAATTTGTCCCAAATATAATGTAGTTTGGATACAAAAACATAAAATGAAATACATTCATACAAAAATATTTATAAAATGCTGAAAAAGTGAAAATATAGCGAAAACGTCGGTTTACGACCATTTTTATCAGTTTGTGACCACCAGTGAGCTGGTTTGCGACCGCTATTATAATATGAAAAGTATGCCAATAAAACAATTATAATCGCTTTAAAAATAGTTTAATTTTTGCTTTTTAATAAAAACAAAAATGGTAATCATTTGGTGTAATGTTTTCTTATAATTAAAAAATAACAATCTTACATTTTGTAGAGACTTAGTCATAGTTGTAATAAAATCAACAATCATCGGTCAAACGGTATCATTAATAATTATGTAGTAGTGTAGTATCCTTGGGATCTGATACAGTCTACATGTTTCTCTTATTCCCTTCCCTTGTTTTCGGATATCATCGAGAGATTTTGTCAGTGCTTCTTCTGTGTACTGGACAGTCTTTTTCTTATTTTTGTTGACTCCAAATTATTTGGAAGCTCCATCTAAAAAAAAATATAAGTATGTAGTTTGCTTTTTATGACTAAATTTTGTTTTAAACTGAAAAATAGTAGGTATTTCTGTTAGCGGCCGTTATTTCTCTCATACTAAATTATAGTGGCCGGAAACCAATGTCTTTATTTCGCTTACTTTGGTTTACAACCACCTGTTTTGGAGGTAAATTAAACAAACTTCTAACAAAGAAACTGGTGGTCGCTTACTAAGGAACTACAAAGAAAAACTTTTACAATACTAAATTCAAAATTGTAACAGTCCTGTATGAAGCATTAGGATCAAATTAATCAAAACAAAATAATGCTGATTTCGTCGGTTTGCGACCATGTGGTCGCTATCTAACGTTTTTGATAAATAAGCATTTCGGTCACCGACCACTTGATTTTATCTTAATAATAAGTTAAAAAAAAGCAAAATACAACTTAATTATAATCCATACTTAACGATTGTACAATTTAACATGTAACTGGTGTGTAAAACATGAAATAAAGTAATAAAACTTACCTTTGAGTGCCGCGCGCCGTGTTAGTTTTTTTTCAACTCGCGGTACGTCCACTCACCACGGAATCAAGACGCGCATTTATCAATTTTTTTTTTGGCTCTGGGTTAACCCATTTATTTCAAACTTTGCAAATTCTTATTTCATAATTATGTATAAAGCACGTTAGATTTATTTTTTATGTATGTTATCTCTACAAATACTATTTTCTTGATTTAAAGAAACTTAGTCCGTCAAATGGTCGCCTACTGAAGGTGGTCGCGAAACCGGCGAAACGACCCTACTAGCATTTTTTTTTTTTTTAGGGTGGCAAAATCATCAAATGAGTCCTCCCGCCCTGGGTGGGGCGGGAGGGACTGTCAGACTCTTACTGACTAAAATCCACCCGTGTTCCGTCGGATGCCCTTTACGTTCCGGGGCCACGGTATCCTGGATTAAGAAAAATCCGCGACCCCGGCAGGCATTTTGGCCCCATAAGGGGCCCCGTCGGTGACGCGTGAAACACGACGCGCCACCGACACGGGCTTGGTCCTTGGTCGGACGGCAAGCTTACCCATTACTCACCGTCCGCAAGCCCACTCCGCTGCTGTGCCCTCTGCTATTCAGAGGGACACGCGTTGGAGCGTCCACCCGACAGGCTATTCGCATACGGGCAAAGAGACCCCTTAGGCACACAGTGCCTAAGGAAGAGTTTTTGCCCGCATCTCAGGGTGCACTGGCCCGAAAAACTGGTCTTCCCCCCGGACGTATCCGAGAGGGAACTCCAGTCCACGGGCGCACGTGGAGGTTTCCTGTCTTAGCACCCCACCACTCATGATACTTTGGCAAATCTTGTATTCAGAGTGACATTGTTATTTTTTTTTTTGAGTTTGATAAAACCAAGCTATTTATGCAATAGTCTGATACCTACATTGCTTATTTTTTGTAGCTGCTGATTTATAATTTTCAAGTTCATTAAAAGCTAAAAGCTATGAAAATTAGCACTTCATAAAGAATTTCTACTTGATGAGTACTTATAAAAGACTATAAACTTTTATTATTTTTTTATTTTCAATTGTATTTTTAGCAGTAGGTAAATATTTAAAATGTCTGTCTAAAAAACCACACCTTTTTACCTCATCTTATCTACTTGATGTCCATACTTCTTTTTGCATATTAAATAAGCAAATTATGATAACATTACATACTCGAATCTATTCAATTTGTACAATTATTATCAACATTGTTGTCGAAGATTATTTATTGAAGATTATTTAGATTATTGATTTACTAAGTACTAGCTTGTGACTAAATAATTATAGCCACATAAATCGATTTTACTCGGTGCCTGTTTAAACACGTTTAGCCGTTGGTTTCTGTGGTAGATCTTTGTCGGTCGTTACTTTTAGTCAGAAGCTCAAAAGTTATACACCCAGTTTTACCAACAGTTAGAATGCGTACCGACGTATAAGACCCAGTTACTGGGTTGTGGAGGTCAGATAACCAGTCATCATCATCAGCCTATAAATGTTCCCACTGCTGGGACACAGGCCTCCTCTCTGTGAGAGGGAGTGGGCCGTAATCTACCACGCGGGCCCAGTGCGGATTGGTAGATGTCACATGTCTTCGAATTTTTGGTTCTAGGACATGCCGGTTTCCTCACGATGTTTTCCTTCACCGTTTTGAGAGCAGTGTTGTTGAAATAAATTACACAAAGTAATGCGCCTGACGGGGTTCGAACCTACGACCTACAACTCGTAAGTCGAGGCCGATACCACTGGGCCACCACTGCTATAACCAGTCGCTCCATGTAAAATGTTGAAATTCAGCTGTTCTCGGTTCTACTGGAAGCCGAACTCATCAAAGTTGGGAAAAGACAGACAAACAATTTAAACTTTTTGAGCAAAGTATCGATATCCAGAATCCAGATTCAGTGGCTCAGAATTTAATCAGAACTCTTGAGAAACATCTATGGAAGTCGAGTGCAAACTTATCTATAGACCTATCTTCGAATACTTCTTACATGAATGTCGTACATAATAATAAGCTATGTGCAAAGTCTATTATCAAATTGATCGCTGCGCCCAATGTGACAGAGTTATGAACTAACTGGGGAAGTGGGGATACTGGCGGAGTGACGTACGTTTTCCTGCCGGGGTCGCGGGATTGTCTCACTCGGTAACCGTGACCCGGTACATTGAAGGACCACCGTGGATTTTAGTCAGTACAAGTCTGACAGTCCCTCCTGTCTCGCCCTGGGCGGGAGGGCACATTTGATGATTTTGCCACGCTAAAAAAAAGGTACAACATTTTAAGGAAAATCAAGCCGAAAAGGTTTATCAAAATATCTAATTTGGCAGAAAATATGATGTACCCAAGTAATGTGATCACTAATGGTGCACATACAGTGAACGAAGAAAACCTGTGCACATAGCGTGTAGCTGATAAAATAAGTCTGAAAATTTACCCAAGTAACTTCGTACTCCCGGGGTCGCGGGACTTGCCGGGGTCGCGGGACTTATCTCATTACCGTGACCCCGGAACATAAAAGGCTACCTATTGAAGGACACCGTGGATTTTAGTCAGTACAAGTCTGACAGTCCCTCCCGCACTGCCCGGGGTGGGAGGACTCATTTGATGATTTTACCACCCAAAAAAAAAAAAAAGTAACTTCGTACTTACTGTTATTTTAATTTTAACTCCTAGAGACCAACGTGCTTTGGTCACTAACAAGACAATCAATACTCTTGTTTTTACTAATAATTAAAATTACAAATTGATTTGAAATCATCTTGAGTCTTAAATCTTTCCACAGAAAGACTATTTTCATTCGCCACTTTACCACTAACGAAGAATGAAATGTGTAATGCGTTTGCGTAGCCTTCCTTGTCAATAAAATCACGATATCTCTTTCAAATGGTCTAAAGAGGTGTTAAGTGTTAAGGCATAAAAGAAAATAAAGTACATACCTGAGGTAACATGTTGTGAAATGTGTCCATAATTTTAGATGAATGAAGATGGTACTCTAAAATGTGGGCTAAGTTTATTCATAGTCATTTTCTTACTATGTAGATATTACTGACTACATAATACTTTATAGTTAGGAAAGATGAGAAAAGTTTAACTCTTTGTTCTTCCGGGTCTGACTGTTTGTATGTAAGTTTTGAGCGTAGAATGTCCACCTGGTCGAGGGAATGTCTTATTAGGTAACCGGGGCCCCTCAACGTAAACGGCCATTGAAGGACACCGTGGATTTTAGTCAGTACAAGTCTGACAGTCCTTCCCGTCCTGCCCTCGGTGGGAGGACTCATTGGATGATATTACCAAAGAACGTCCACCAACAAGGAGGACAGACGATCTGATGACGGCCACAGAATCGCGCGGGATGCAAGCCGCTTCCAACCGGTCCTATTGAAAATCTGTCATCATCATCATCAGCCGAAAGACGTCCACTGCTGAACATAGGCCTCCCCCTTAGACCGCCACGCCGAACGACAATTCACCACTTGCATCCATCGGTTGCCCGCGACCCTCACGATGTCGTCGGTCCACCTATATAGTGGGAGGCCTGCCTACGCTGCGTCTTCCGGTCCGTGGTCGCCACTCGAGAACTTTTCTTACCCATCGGTTGTCAGTTCTACGAGCGATGTGGAATGTGTGAAAATCTGTAGGAGAGGAAAATGTTCAGCAGTGGTCGTCCTAGTATAGTGGACGAATATGATGATGATGATGATGTGAGGTTAAAAGTGAACAAGACACGATACAGGGGATTGTAATGGTCACAAGCGCTACTGTTAAATATGAGGTCCCGGATTCAAAACCCAATAAGCTGACCTCAACTTATTGGATTTTTGTTAAGAAGTTATCAGTTGCAGCCACGGTGTCTGGATTCGTTCCCGTTTCTTGGCAATAAGCTCGTACCTTATTATATGAGATTAAAAAACAACTTGTAAAGGATGTGGGTGTACATGATAATTATGTTTCTGATAAAAATAGGTACTCTAAATAATTAGATTCATCATCTCATCATCATCTCAGCCATAGGACGTCCACTGCTGAACATAGGCCTCCCCTTTATCTCCACATATACCGGTTGGAAGCGACCTGCATCCAGCTTCTTCCGGCGACCTTTATAAGGTCATCTGTCCATCTAGTTGGTGGACGTCCTACGCTGCGCTTGCTAGTCCGTGGTCTCCACTCTAGCACTTTTCGACCGCATCGGCCATCTGCTCTGCGAGCAATATGGCCTACCCATTGCCACTTCAGCTTGCTAATTAGATTATGTGGAAGATTTAAAATATTTCTGTAAATGTGTTGGTCAATTTTAATATCATAGAACCGATTGTTTTAGTGCCTTTCATATGTACCTAATAATACAACTCGGTCTATCACATCTTACGTAGGTATATTATGTACAATGAAATGGAAAAGAATTTATCAATGATCTACACGTGTTATCGTCCACACGTGATTCTCACATTCATTGACATCCATTGCTCGTTCAAATTGAAGATAGTGGCAAAACAAGTAACAAAGGAAGCAATGGAAAATTTTCAAAGGCTGAACCAACTGGTTGAATTGATGGCTATTTAAGTGACATTATGTCTAAGATTAATGAAAAAAAAAACAGGTTTTAACGTTTTTTATTAAAGGAGGCTTTACTGATGACAGATGATACATTAAAGAAGGCGTTATGGAATATAAATCATGCTATTTATTTGTTTTTATAACGAATTTCTAAAAGAATTCCCTTGCTTGTCGCGTGATGTTTATTAATGGACAATATTTTACTGGACATAATTGTATAAAAAAAACTATCTTCGGCTTTCTGTTTATAGGTGCTTTTAATAAAGAAACAGGTTTAACTGATCAGTGCAGGTAAAACAAGTATAAATTATAATTCTGCTTAGAGTAGGTACCATCATGACTTCCAATGAGGACTAATCTGAGCAGTTCCAAAAATGTCCGCTTGGACAGCGCCACTGCCTCTGGAGACCTGTCAAACTATGATGAGGAATAATCTGAGCAGTTCCAAAAATGTCCGCTTGGGCAGCGCCACTGCCTCTGGAGACCTGTCAAACTATGATGAGGACTAATCTGAGCAGTTCCAAAAATGTCCGCTTGGGCAGCGCCACTGCCTCTGGAGACCTGTCAAACTATCATGAGGACTAATCTGAGCAGTTACAAAAATGTCCGCTTGGGCAGCGCCACTGCCTCTGGAGACCTGTCAAACTATCATGAGGACTAATCTGAGCAGTTCCAAAAATGTCCGCTTGGGCAGCGCCACTGCCTCTGGAGACCTGTCAAACTATCATGAGGACTAATCTGAGCAGTTCCAAAAATGTCCGCTTAGGCAGCGCCACTGCCTCTGGAGACCTGTCAAACTATCATGAGGACTAATCTGAGCAGTTCCAAAAATGTCCGCTTGGGCAGCGCCACTGCCTCTGGAGACCTGTCAAACTATCATGAGGACTAATCTGAGCAGTTCCAAAACTGTCCGCTTGGGCAGCGCCACTTCCTCTGGAGACCTGTCAAACTATCAAACTCTTTAATGAGGACTAATCTGAGCAGTTCCAAAAATGTCCGCTTGGGCAGCGCCACTGCCTCTGGAGACCTGTCAAACTATCATGAGGACTAATCTGAGCAGTTCCAAAAATGTCCGCTTGGGCAGCGCCACTGCCTCTGGAGACCTGTCAAACTATCATGAGGACTAATCTGAGCAGTTCCAAAAATGTCCGCTTGGACAGCGCCACTGCCTCTGGAGACCTGTCAAACTATCATGAGGACTAATCTGAGCAGTTCCAAAAATGTCCGCTTGGGCAGCGCCACTGCCTCTGGAGACCTGTCAAACTATGATGAGGAATAATCTGAGCAGTTCCAAAAATGTCCGCTTGGGCAGCGCCACTGCCTCTGGAGACCTGTCAAACTATCATGAGGACTAATCTGAGCAGTTCCAAAAATGTCCGCTTGGGCAGCGCCACTGCCTCTGGAGACCTGTCAAACTATCATGAGGACTAATCTGAGCAGTTCCAAAAATGTCCGCTTGGGCAGCGCCACTGCCTCTGAAGACCTGTCAAACTATCAAACTCATTGTGGGTGTTCGTGTATGTGAGTTACTATGTTTGTAAAAGCACCCACGACACAAGAGAAATTTCTATTGTAGGGCAACGTTTAAAAAGAAAAAAAATGGTTACAGTTATGCTACACTTCGTTTTATTTTCGACTAGCTTTAGCTCGCGGCTTCGTTAGAGTTATTAATTTAAAATTTTACAATCAAATCAACGACATGGGGCGCTATCTGTTATCAAAATAACGTTATTATTCAGGATGAATATTTAAGTTGTCAGATTAGAAACGAATAAACCCTTTATGCGTTTCTATGGTAATTATGTTACGACTAAGATGATCAATTCTGTGTTTTAGGCGTGAAAAGTTAACAAACTTAGTTTCGAATTTATAATAATTATTTATAAGTTAGGATTAGTGTTCATTTCGTAGGATCCAAGACAGTTTAACAGTTCGTCAGGAAATCGTTGAGCAGGAGGAGTTAATTGCGCTTTTTTCCAACTGCTCAACTAAACTGCCCAACTGCTCGAAACTGCTCAACTAACTGCCCAACTGAATTATGCCGTTTACATTCCCAACTGCTCAACTAAACTGCCCAACTGCTCGAAACTGCTCAACTAACTGCCCAACTGAGTTGTGCCGTTTACATTCCCAACTGCTCTACTCGTATTTGACAAGGGGCCTGGCCGTCTATTAATTGATAACTAGAACTCTTTTTCCAAGGACCAAACTATGTACTTCATGTAGAACATAATTACGTCATTATGAATGTCGCCGAGTCTCTGATCGTCAATTTTTATTATTTTGTTCTAAACAGTTTGTTGCAAAAAAAAAAATTGTAGAAAGGTATGGTATCGAAGAAACTTCAGATCAGTTATGTTTCATTAACAATAAAGGTGGCAAGGCTGCACTGTACGGGTATGCCGCAATCGCGGCGCGCGGCGGTAAGAACCCTCTTTTCGTAGTGGCTGGATAGGCGTCACGGCGCCCTAACCTACCGCATGACGCAGGTCCGTACCGGACAAGGAAGTTTCGGGAGGTACCTGTGTCGGATAAGGAGGGAAGAAACGCCTGGGTGTCACCACTGCGAGGATCGCCCGGAGGACACGGTGGAGCATACGGTGCAGGACTGCCCCGCTTGGGCAGAGCACCGACATGTTCTCACGACGGCGATAGGCAGAGACCTCTCGCGCCCGGCACTGGTCGAGGCAATGCCAGGCGGGGCGAGACGGAATGGGAAGCGGTCGCCTCCTTCTGCGAAGCAGTCATGCTAGCGAAGGTGGAAGCGGGCCGCGTCAGGGAGAGGACAGCGTCCTCCCTGCATCTCAGCCGCAGTGGTAGACACCCACGGCGACAGACGTCGCTAGACGATCTCCGGCCACAGTAGGCGCGGGCATGCGGGTGGTGAGTAATGGGCGACCCGCTGTCTGCCCATGAACCATGCCCGGGTCGACGGCGAGTTGTGGTCCGCGCGCCTCAAAGAGTGACATCATTATGACGGGGCCAGTTTAGAGGGCCAAAGCCTGCCGGGGTCGCGGGACTTACGAATTACCGTGACCCCGGAACGTAAGGGCTATTGAAGGACACCGTGGATTTTAGTCAGTACGAGTCTGACAGTCTCTCCCGCTCTGCCCTGGGTGTGAGGACTTATTTGATAAACAACAAAGGTAATTAGGTGTAAGCCTCTATAAGTATGGCAGTTTTAATTTTGACAGTTTATAAAACATTTCTTTTTTTTAAATTTTGTTTTTGTTGAGCAGTGGGGAAAAGAAAATATCTAAACTCTAAACTATTAAATAATTAGTTGAGCATTGGGGATCCCAACTGCTCAAATGTTCGCAGTTGAGCAGTTACAGTTGAGCAGTCGGGAAAAAGCGCTTATTTGAAACAAAACCCATGAAGTCGAACGCTGATATTCCAAAAGGAATAGTGGGGTGTGTGGAATCTAGGTACTAGGTTACATGTAACTTGTGGTGAAGGCTAAGCCATCCAAATAGATAATATTTCCTTCTGGAGGATGAGCTCATACAGGAACTAAAACTCCTCCATCGTAAGCTTCATCTTTGCCTCTGGGCTGGATTGACGTCAAGAATACTCGTATTTTAAATGTAAAATGTAACCCTCGTAGTAACATTTAGGTGCTCCCTAATATTATTGAAAACGGGCATATGCGGGCATTGAATGACAGATTACAGGGAACCAATACAAAACCCATGGAACACCACAAGCTGTATATAAGCTGTATTTTGGTTTATTTTTATAACACAGGCTGTTCAGTGAGGCTGTACAAAGGCTGTAGAAGCGCTTGTACAGCCCTTGTAAGTGTAAATTGGGCCCATTCTTGTACAGCCTAATGCCGTTACTATGGCTGTACAGTAGCTGTAGAAAGGCTGTACTATAGCTGCAGTGGAGCTGTAGTTTGGTGTAAAAGGAAACCACAGGAATATAGTTATCCTCTTGTAAGTTTCTTTAAAAGAAAACAGTTCTTAATCGGTTTTTTATGAGAATTACAAAGGGAATTTGTGAAACTTGCCAACCATGATACAACAAAATAATAATAATAATATTCCACAACTATCACACAACGCCATCTAGTCCCAAGCTAAGCAGAGCTTGTGTTATGGGTACTAGACAACTGATAAACATACTTCTATATTTCTAAATACATACATATTATAGATAAATTACACCCAGACACAGAACAAATGATCGTGCTCATCACACAAACATTTGTCCTGGGTGGGAATCGAACCCACGACCTCCGGCATAGCAGTCAGGGTCACTAACCACTAGACCAACAGGCCAGTCAAAATATGTCACATTTCATGCAAAATTATAAATCAAGTAATCATTTTAAAATATTACATTACCAAAGCAAATAGCTATTCTTATAATTGTATAATCTCTTATCTAATAGCACGTCACAAATATAACAGATGGTTATAATTTCTATGTATATTTAATTAAGACCGGTTCGCTGAGGTTAACGGCCATTTAATGACTAGTTCAAGATTATTGTCTTTGTTTTCGCGTGATATATTGTAAAACCATAAAACTATAGGTATTTATGATACCTATAATATTCATCAAAAGGAAAAAATATAAAATGTAAAAGAGTAAATAGCATTCTTTACCTCCTAATTTAAATAAAAGGCCTTTAGTGTGGGACGCTACCTGTGTCGATACCCTTGCGCCATCCCACGTTGCAAGCACGGCGGGCTGTGCTGGCGCCGCTGCTGCGGCTGCTGAGAACCTCAAGCGGCGCAAATACTGTAACCTTAATGGTTGCTACAGTTTTGAGCCGTTTGGGGTCGAAACACTCGGGTCATGGGGTCCGAGTGCGCGTTTCCTTTTTAAGGAAATTTCTCGCCGACTAATCGACACTTCGCGTGACCAGAGGGCTGGTTCTTTCTTTGGTCAAAGAATAAGCATTGCCATCCAACGTGGCAATGCTGCCAGTCTTCTGGGCACGTTTCCAGATGACAGCGATGCGGAGGAGTACTTTGACGCCTGAGCGTCTTTGCCTTTTTGTGTTTTTTTTTGTAATTAGGTATTTTATTTTATTTTAGTTTAAATTTAGTATTTTGTTGTAAATATTTAGTTTTATTTATTTTTATTTTTAAATTTCTAGATTTAGTTTAAGTATCTAAATAAGTACTTAAATAAGCATTATAAATAATAAAAATTTAAAAACAGTTTTTTTTATTGTTAAGGAATAATAATTTGAAACACCGTTTAGCAAAATGAAAATGAAGTGAATATATCGCAATAAAACGAATGAACAGTGTATCAAACCAGATTTTTATAATGAAAAAACAGTAAAAAAAGGATAAGATTTTTTTTACGTTCTTTTTGAAATTGATGAACTGAATTACCAATACTAAAAATATATAGTTTCATCTGTAGAAACTACGGTATCAACGTGTAACGTCGATATATTTAATTTTTATAAATCGCTCTGGTCCTGGAAGGCAAAAGGCATGTGAAGGTACCTATATGGTGGTTTTGAGTCAGAGAGAGTTTGACAGTCCCTTGCGCTCCACTAAAGGTGGCAAGACTAATTTGATGATAATTATTAACATTCACAAAAAATGGTTGGGTGGCTTCATCGAGTACAAAAACCAAAAAGTTCGTAAAAAAAACAAAACAAAGAAAGCTGAATAAATTGATAAGCATCTTAAAGCCCAACAAACGATGAAAATATTGACAAGCATCTTAAATAGCTTGCGGTCAATCAAAGTTATGAATCAACACGCGCACATACTCGGTACACGGTAATTATGTTCGGCGCGAGTTACGCTACAATTGGCTACATTACCTATCGCGTAAACAGCTGCCATAAGGTGAGCTTATAATGATGGGGTATGATCATCGATTGTTCATTTTGTGCTTATTAAATGATTTGAACTTACTGGTTAATCCTGATAATGTCAGTAGCCATACACCATCGGGCACGCCGCAATCGCGGCTGTAAGACCCCTCTTTGAGGAGTGGCTGGATAGGTCCCACGGCGTCCTCACCTACCACATGATGCAGGTCCTCACCGGACATGGATGCTTCGGGAGGTACCTGTGTCTGATAAAGTTAAAGGGCCACAGCCTTGCTGGGGTCGCGGGACATACGTATACCGCGACTCCGATACACAAAAGGGATACCGAAGGACACCGTGGATTTTAGTCAGTACAAGTCTGACAGTCCCTCCCGCCCTGCCCGGGGCTGGGAGGACTCATTTGATGAAATGACGCTGCCGATTGGATCAAATTGGCAGTTCGTCCATATACACCATACTGCCTATCGTCCAATCGGCATGACGATCGATTTGATCAAACTTCAAATCGGCAGCAGTGATGCCAACTTAGCAACATTGTAGCTAGATCTAGCTATAAAGTTGCTAAGTTGGCATCACTGCTGCCAATTTGAAATTTGATCATGCCGATTTGATCCAATTGGAAGGATCAAACCGGCATGATCAAGCCTATCTTTGAAGAAGGGTCATCCGTGACCCAGCCCCGGCGCAAATGAAATGTATCTCAGTTTTTTCGTAATTTTATGTACATCAAATAACAGATTTTCTTTTTTTCAATTTCAGTGGCTAACTTAGTTAAATTGCTTAAATAAGCATTAGGAAAAATGTTAAAGTTACTAGCTGTTCTCCGCGGTGTCTCCCGCTGCGAGGCTCCTATTGGCCGTAGCGTGATTTTATATATTTTATAGTCTCCCTCGAAAAATAGACTATCCAACACAAAAATAATTTTCAAATTCGAACCAGTAGTTCCTGAGATTAGCACCTTCAACCAAACTAACAAACCCTTCAGCTTTTTTAACTGGGCGTGAATGGCTATGTCCAAAACTATGAGTAGTATCGAAAAACGTTGAAAGGAGTCTCGAAGCCGATTTTGACGAAAACTAAAACTGCACCATTGGATTTTATAAAATTCAATAAACCTGACTAGGAACCGAACCCGCTGATTTGGAAAAAAATCACAGCCTGTATTATTACACCATTCGATAGTGTTGCAAAAAGGATCGAATTCTGGGAAGTAATCATATACGGCAAACTTAAGGAAATAGCTGATTTTTATGAAATTGCTATTTTTTTGTCTTGTTACTTTGTGTCATTATCTTGAAGATTGATCAGTTTTTTTATTATTACACGTCTTCCTTAAGTTTGACGTATATGATTACTTCCCAGAATTTGATCCTTATTAGCAACACTATCGAATAGTCTAATATACAGGATGTGATTTTTTTTTCAACATCAGCGGGTTCGATTCCTGGTCAGGATTACTGAATTTTATAAAATCCAATGATGCAGTTTTAGTTTTCGTCAAAATCGGCTTCGAGACTCCTTTCAACGTTTTTCGATATTACTCATAGTTTCGGACATAGCCATCCACGCCCAGTTAAAAAAGCTGAAGGGTTTGTTAGTTTTTGTCACCACCGGACAGGCCTGCCGACATCAACGACGAGGCGGAGTGGTTCCGGGAGGCCATGTCGAAAATCTGCGACGTGGCCATGCCCCGGGTCCGGCAAGGACGCGCCCGGCGTCAGTTGTACTGGTGGTCGAGCGAGCTGGCAGCGCTGCGCGAGGCTTGCGTTGCCGCGCGACGCCGGTACACCAAGGTTCCGCAGGCGTCGCACCCGACCTCCGGATGCGGCGACTGTAGAGGCGGAGCTGCGCGAAGGCTACAGGGCAGCGAAGACCGTCCTCCGCGACGAGATCTGGCGGGCCAAGGAATTGGCCCGCAAGGCGATGCTGGAGTCTCTGAACGGGGACCCATGGGGCCGGCCCTACAAGTGGGCGAGACAGAAGCTCCGCCCCTGGGCTCCCCCGTTGACGCAGAGTCTCCAGCCTCAGTTCGTGGAGGAAGTGGTGAGCGCCCTGTTCCCATTGCGAGGGGAGCATACTCCCCCGCCTATGGCTCCGCCTCCGACGGAACCTGACGCTGAAGCTGGCGCAAACGCGGACCACAGCGGCGACGACGGCGTCTACGACACCAGAGGTGACCGAGGTAGACCTGAGAATGGCGGTACAACGACTTAAGGCCAAAAATACCGCCCAAAAGACGGCCTGCCAGGAAAAGCCTGGGTCCTGGCCTCCGGGACTCTCGGGCCTCGACTGGGGGGGCTCTTCAGCGCGTGCCTGGAGAGGGGCCAGTTCCCGCTTCGTTGGAAAACGGGGAAGCTGGTCCTGATCCAGAAGCCCGGGCGCCCTGCGGACTCTCCGTCCACATTCCGGCCCATCGTGCTGCTCGACGAGGTGGGCAAGCTCTTTGAGAGAGTTATTGCAGACCGCCTCGTCGGGCACCTGAATCGGGTGGGTCCGAACCTTGCGGAGAGCCAGTTTGGCTTCCGCAGGGGGCGCTCGACGGTGGATGCCTTCATGCGCTTGAGAGCCCTCACGACGGGGGATGCAGTGGCCCGGGGCAGGGTCGTCTTGGCGGTGTCTTTGGACATCACCAACGCCTTCAACACCCTGCCCTGGAGTTGCATCAAGGAGGCACACCGATATCACCGGGTGCCGACCTACCTCCGTCGCATAGTCGAGGACTATCTGACGGATAGAGCCGTCATCTACCCCGGTCACCGGGGAGAATGGAACCGGTGAGAGATGTCATGCGGAGTTCCACAGGGTTCGGTCTTGGGGCCGCACCTGTGGAACATCGGTTACGACTATGTGCTGCGCGGCGACCTCCCTGACGGCGTCGGCGTAATATGTTATGCCGACGGCACGCTCGTCCTGGCGGAGGGAGAGTCGCACCAGGCGGCGGCCGACCTGGCGACGCAAGCGGTCGCAACAGTCGTTGGTAGGATCCGGCAGTTGGGACTCGAAGTGGCGCTCCACAAAACAAAGGCCATGTCTTTTCATGGCCGTCTGAACGCGCCACGGTCAGAGTCCCACATAACAGTGGGAGGGGTTCGCATCGGCGTCGGGGGGACGATGAAGTACCTGGGACTCGTCCTCGACAGCCGATGGAACTTCAGGGAGCACTTCCTGCGTTTGGCCCCAAAACTGAACCGGGCAGCAGCCGCCCTCAGGCGACTCCTGCCCAATCTCAGCGGGCCAAACGCCTCCTGCCGGAGGCTGTACGCCGGTGTCGTGCGGTCCATGGCCCTCTACGGGGCCCCAGTGTGGGCCCTGAGCATTCGGACGCGACCATCAAAGCTGGTCGCATGCCAGAGGGTCATGGCTATCCGGATGATCCAAGGATACCGCACGATCGCCGGCGAATCGGTCTCCTAGCCGGATTGCTGCCCTGGGATCTGGAGGCGACTGCCCTCCAGCGCGTTTATGAGTGGTGCGTGGAGACGCAGCGCCGGGGAGAATTCCCGCTGCCTCGACAAGTCGAGGCGAGGCGGGAAGAGGTCCGGCGCGATCTCAGGGCGGTATGGAGACAGCGACTGTCGCAACCGAGGTTCGGGCACGGCGCAATCGCGGCGGTAAGACCCCTCTTTGAGGAGTGGCTGGAGAGGCGTCACGGCGTCCTGACTTATCGGATGACGCAGGTCCTCACCGGACACGGAAGTTTCGGGAGGTATCTGTGTCGGATAGGGAGGGAAGAAACGCCTGGGTGTCACCACTGCGAAGATCGCCCCGAGGACACGGTAGAGCATACGGTGCAGGACTGCCCCAGTTGGGCAGAGCACCGCCGTGTCCTCACGGAGGCGATAGGCGGAGACCTCTCGCGCCCGGCATTGGTCGAGGCCATGCTGCGGGGCGAGACGGAGTGGGAAGCGGTCGCCTCCTTCTGCGAAGCAGTCATGCTCGCGAAGGAGGAGGCGGGCCGTGAGAGAGAGAGGACAGCGTCCTCCCTCCGCCCCAGCCGCAGTGGTAGACGCCCACGGCGACGGACGTCGCAAGACGATCTCCGGCCACCGTAGGCGCGGGCATGCTGGCGGCGAGTAATGGGCAACTCGCCGCCCGACCATGGACCATGCCCGGGTCGACGGCGCGTTGTGTTGCACACGCGCTCAAAGAGCGTCAGCAAGATGACGGGGCCCCCGTCTAGAGGGCCAAAGCCTGCTGGGGTCGCGGGACTTATTCCATTACCGTGACCCTGGAACGTAAAGGGCTAGTGAAGGACACCGTGGATTTTAGTCAGTACAAGTCTGACAGTTCCTCCCGCCCTGCCGTGGGCAGGGGACTCATTTGATGATTTTACCACGCTAAAAAAAGGGTTTGTTAGTTTGGTTTAAGGTGCTAATCTCAGGAACTACTGGTTCGAATTTGAAAATTCTTCTTGTGTTGGATAGTCCATTTTTCAAGGGAGACTATAACTTATATAAAATCACGCTACGGCCAATAGGAGCCTCGCAGCGGGAGACACCGCGGAGAACAGCTAGTAACTTTACCATTTTTCCTAATGCTTATTTAAGCAATTTAACTAAGTTAGCCACTGAAATTGAAAAAAAGAAAATCTGTTAATGTACATAAAATAACGAAAAACCTGAGATACATTTTATTTGCGCCGGGGCTGGGTAAATTTTGTATGGACTGTGACCCTTCTTCTTTAACTGTCATGCCAATTTGATGGATTCCACGCCCACACACGGTCAATTCTAACTGGTCCAATCAGCAGCGTCGTGCCGATTGGACGATAGGCAGTATGGTGTATGGCTACCAATTTTTACTTAAGAATTATAGGAGGACCGATGATTTACACACCAACAGAGTTTTTTTCTATGGAGGCAGGCATGAGAGCGCGTGATAAAAGTCACCCATACATGTAATAATAATGATTTATTTATGCAAGCATGTTCAAAAAACGTTTTTACAAGTCGCTTTTTTGCAAACTCGGTGAGGCCGGTGTTTCAGACCTGACTGCTGTGAGAAGAAACATCCGAAAAAAACTCAGAGGTCACAGTCCAGACTTTAAATAAAATTGGTCTAGTTATACGAGAACCATGCGGGCGATGCGATGAACTAACCAGATCAAGTCTCCAGTAGGTGATCCGCTGCATGAGCGCATACGAATCATAGCCAACAGAGTGGGAATAGATGCCATTGCATCGTGCGGCGGGTCATGACAGCACGGTGTCTCACTGTGACATGCTGATGAATTCATGGAGAATAGCACTGCAGGTCAACCGCCAGCTTGATCACCCCTAGTTAGAGCTTAATTATTTTTATATTTTTTTTAGGGAATAGAGAATTGACTTGATCTTCTGAATTAATGTGAATTTGTTCTTTTTTGAACGAATCAAGAGTTCAGACTGGTTTATTATTTACTATTCAGTAATATTGTGAGTTTTATTTTTTGTTTCTAGCTCTTCTTATTGTTAGTGAGATTTCTTCAAATACAGATTATATTCTAGCAATACTTTAGTAATCAAGTCTAATTGTGCTTGAATTTGAATTATGATTCATGCAAAAAACATTTATATCTGTTTCTTAAAAAAAAACCACATCCAATCACAACACGTTGCATGACATAATTGTAATAATTTTAATACAATAATACTTATTTGATGGTTGGAGGAAAAATGCATAATTTATATTGTGTTCATATATCAGACTACAAAAATAACCTTACCTTTAAAAAGGTTACAGCAAAAGTAAAATTCTGAAATTACAGAGAAAATCAGCAACTCCAAAATTAAATACTTATGTTTTTAAAAGTTGACAACACATAACGTGATTATTCTTATAAGTTTCGTTATTAAAGGCAAAATAGGTATTGACATGCATCCTATTGCATCCTTATATTTTATTCAGATGTGGTCAGTTTCGACCACAAAATAAATGGTATTTTATGTTAATGAGTTTGTCCGTCAGACAGAATAGCTCATTTGCAGTTTTGGTTTCGAAAAGCTCGTCATGTTCCTAGTACTTTGACATTTTTATAAAGAACCTATGATTATTGAATGATCACTTGTTTCTATGCAAAATAGAGATTATGGTATTAGATACGGAGAGCGTTTGATAGTTTTGCAGATCTAATTCACAGGCCTGCAAAATAAGGGGCATAACTTCCTCTCGAGAATTTGATAGCTGATTCTAGGTTATTTTGGTGCGTTGATTACGAATATGTACTTAGTTTTTCTCCATAACCTCCAGATTTTTCAAAAAAGGTACAGGTAGAAAATAGGAAATAAACACATGTTGTCCCATAAAAAATATATAATTATTTAAAAAAGTACATTACTTTTAACTTAAAAAACTTCTAATATATAATAACAACTTATTACTAGTCTAAATTACATGTAAATTTTATTTGTAGAACCTGGTCCTTTTTTTCTAGAAGCTTCAGTTGTGCCATTTCCGCTTAAATTGCTGGTTTGGATCGTCGCGCTTCATATAACCAACGATAGTCCGCCATCATGCTAGTATTCTATCTTCCTTGATACCGGACTTCAAGCTCTTTCAAATCTTTGTGAAATCTTTCGCCTTGTTCTTCGCTAACGACTCCTAGATTTTCTGGGAAGTAATCAATGTGCGAATTTAAGAAAAATGCGAATTACTTATACTCATTATGTAGTAATTAACAAATTACTGATTTCGATTAATTTCTATGTCCCCTTACACTAATAAAATGCAATAAAAATTATGCTGCTGACGTTTTACAAATTTTAAAATGTATGCGCTCCGACATTTTTCAACAAAATCAAGTATTCAATATCAAAGAATCCTGACGTCATGGAATTTTTTTATTATTTTTCTCGTAATCAGCACATCTGAAACTGTAGAAAACGTTACTCAGCTTTCAAAGAGGAAAACCATTGCAGGCCTGTGTTATTGTTTTAAATTATTTTTGGACTTATATACTTCTGTACGCATAGCATGACCACTGTCGAAACGGTTCAGTTTTTGTTTTAGTGTAGGTAGAATCATCAAATCATCAATTTTCCACTCTAGGTGAAACCAAAGGGACTGTCACATTTCATTGACTAAAATGCACTCTGTTTTTTTCTATTTCGCTTTGCATTCTGGGGCCACTATAGTCTCTTAAGACATTGCAGATAGACAGGAAGACACAATATACTTTTAATATATCCGGATAGTTTGAACTAGTCGCAAAAAAAAAAACGAAAATCTGGTCGAAAATCACTTGGTACACAATAATACATCATCATCATCAGCCTATAAATGTTCCCACTGCTGGGACACAGGCCTGCTCTCTGTGAGAGGGAGTGGGCCGTAATCTACCACGCGGGCCCAGTGCGGATTGGTGGATGTCACATGTCTTCGAATTTTTGGTTCTAGGACATGTTGGTTTCCTCACGATGTTTTCCTTCACCGTTTTGAGAGCAATAATACATAATCAATTTATATACCTACATGTCAACAGTATTTGTTTAATTTGATTGCCGCAATTAAAAAAAAAGCCTAAATACCAAAAATCACACATGTGCGTATCACTATAACATTAATTTGATCCAGTCTCCTAGCCAATCTATAAATGAAGACATTATTATAAGAAGTTACTCACTATAGAACCAAATGCTTTTGTTATGCTAACTGCGACCCGGTATCCTAATTTATGTGACTGTCACGCAAATGGCCGTGTTCATAGGTCACTTGTTTTATTTATATCGGAGTGAAGACACGTTCTAACAAAATAGAACAAGATTTCACGTTTTCGGTTTTATTAACTCTTGGCCACAAGCAAATGCTCATGTTGCTAGAGCGATGGGCACCTTCTTAAAAAAATACGTGTGGCACTCGGGGACTGCCGCGTTAAAGCTATTGCATAGCATTTTTTATCAACTTATGCTTCTTCTTCTTCCTGCCCTTATCCCATTCTACTTGGGGTCGGCACAACACGTTTTATTCTTCCATTCTCCCCTATCAGACGTCACAGTATCATTTACTCCTTTTTCTTTCATATCATTCCTTAGACAATCCATCCATCTTTTCTTTGGCCTTCCTCTTCCTCTCCATCCATCAACATTTATACTCATCACTCTCTTAGTCACATGGGTGTCATCCCTCCTCATCACAATGTCCATACCAAGATAGACGATTCCCTTTCATTTTTTCTGTAACAGGCGCCACTTTCAAACTTCCCCTTATAAACTCATTCCTTACTTTATCCATTCTTGTCACTCCACACATCCATCTCAACATCCTCATCTCCGCTACATGCAATCGTTTCTCATCCATCTTTTTCACAGCCCAGCATTCCGATCCATACAAAACGACAGGTCTAATCACGGATTTGTATATTTTCCCCTTTAAATTGAGAGGCATCCGTGGGTCGCAAGTTGTTCCGGTGACCTGTCGCCATTTCATGAATTCCGAGTTGATCCGGTGTGTTATGATCCGGTCTACATCGCCGTCTCCTTGGACAAGCGACCCGAGGTACCGAAAGTCGGAACATACTGGTATGGGCGTTCCTGCAAGAGTAATGGGCACAGGACTGGAGAGACCGCCAAAATCGCAAAATAGATATTCTGTTTTGGTTCTGCTTAATTTCAGGCCAACGTTCTCCAGTCTTCGCCACCACACCTCCAATCTGCTCTGGATCTCTAGGCCGCTCTCGGCAATCAGCACAATGTCATCGGCAAACAGCATGCACCAGGGGGCCTCTTCCTGGATGTCCGACGTCAGAGCATCCATTATCATCAGGAAGAGGTACGGGCTGAGAGCCGACCCTTGGTGAAGCCAACCGCTACATTGAAGCTGCCGGTAGTGCCCGCTGTAGACCGGACTTGGGTACTGCATCGACTATACATTGCACGGATCAACTGTACATACTTTCCAGGCACACTTTTCTCCTTAAGGGCCCACCACAGAACATTTTATAAACTTATGCAATTATAATTATTTATTTATTTTATTTATGAAATAAAAAATCAATAACCGCGAATATTTAACGAGAATATCATCCCATCGTTGCTCTATGGGAAGTTACTCTACTAATTAGGTTATGGTCAGCCACGTCAATCAAGTGAAACGTCAAGAAAAAAAAATCATTCATTCACGTTTTATTCATTCACGTTGACATGACAGATGTGACAATAACAGTCATGTTAGGTTTATTTTCGTTACGGAATTTCTTGATTCGGTCGCCGCATTCAAAGTCCGATAAAAGTTATGCAATAGCTTAAAAACAAAATAAATGAATTGTTTCGAGCATCGAGACGTGCGTCGTGATGCGATTTCCGTGAAAACGGTACTAGCGCAAAAGAAACAAGAGACGCGCGTTAGTTGACGCAAGTTGCATCGCCTGCAGCAGGCCCTAATGAATTGCATATTTAGTCAAGTATGTTACTTTTTTTTCTGTAATCTGAACTATTTTAGGTTGAGAACTTTAATGATCAGTTCCTGTAGTCCTTGAGCCAACGCCCGTCACAAGTAAAACATATTCGTCTGATATTTCAAGCCAATCATGTCTCGTCTCAAAATGAAAGTAAGGGGGCAGAGGTAACTCAAGTACACTGCAGCAGGAATAATAAACATTCAAGTAATTAACAATAATCACTCTGTCATTTTATTGAAACACAAATAATGCAATAATAACAATGAATCTGTAGCATTACGCCACCTTTAGGGGTAGAGTAGGGGTCTCAGGCCGTCCACTTAGATGCTGCTACACGCACGCACGTGCCAAGGATGTCGTAAAAATTGGCGGCCACGAAGGCGGGGACGGCCATGGGTCCACGGTGACATAGTCCTCCGAGAGAAAACCGGAAAGGTTACTGGAGCCGCAGTGTATGGCGAACTCGGTATTGTTGATGCGGTATTTGCTACCTACGGTAGTTCTAATAGTGTAGCACTTAAAAAACACAACTGGGTAATAAGTACTTAGTTTATTGTAAAATGAGAAAATAAAGTAACACTACAGCACATGCTGTCGGAGCCGTGGCAAAAATTGAAGTCCTAGAAAAGAATTGAAGGTGATGCAATGACACATTGAAAATTCGAAACATGAATTTTTAAAAATATATTAAAACAATAAAAAGAACTTAAAGTAAAGAGGTTGAAGGAACAGAAGAGGTTGGATACCTCTCTGTTACAAATCTATTTATAATTTAAATAAAAACAGAGCACGGCACAATTAATATGGCTAAGTGGCATGAATTGGGAGGAATCAATCTTCTTATTGTAAATCCACCATGTAAGAATATGATTCAACTCAAAATCGCCAAAAAGTGAGTTACGATGTTCTTGCTTGCAGGTGTCGATATTAAGTAGATTTACACCAACAGTTAGTCAGTTGCTCGCCTGCAATACTATTTATTGTGTTGAAAACTCTCTTTATATTCTAAACCTAAATTAGCAACCTTTTTTTTTTTTTTTTTTTTTTTTTTAGGGTGGCAAAATCATCAAATGAGTCCTCCCGCCCTGGGTGGGGCGGAAGGGACTGTCAGACTCTTACTGACTAAAATCCACCCGTGTTCCTTCGGATGCCCTTTACGTTCCGGGGCCACGGTATCCTGAATTAAGAAAAAATCCGCGACCCCGGCAGGCATTTGGCCCCATAAGGGGCCCCGTCAGTGACGCGTGAAACACGACACGCCACCGACCCGGGCTTGGTCCCTGGTCGGACGGCGAGCTTACCCATTACTCACCGTCCGCAAGCCCGCTCCGCTGCTGTGCCCTCTGCTAATCAGAGGGACACGCATTGGAGCTTCCACCCGACAGGCTATTTGCATACGGGCAAAGAAACCCCCTTAGGCACACAGTGCCTAAGGAAGAGTTTTTGCCCGCATCCCAGGGCGCACCGGCCCGAAAAACTGGTCTTCCCCCCGGACGTATCCGAGAGGGAACTCCAGTCCACGGACGCACGTGGAGGTTACCTGTCTTAGCACCCCTAAATTAGCAACCTGCAAAAAAAAAAAAAAAAAACGGGATATGGTAATCGCCGTAATGGGTTAACAACCAGTGAAAAGTATTCTAGATCCACCATCGTCACCCTGTGGTATTCTCTGCCAGTTTTTCTATTTCCCGATCATTAATTCCTATCTAGACCACTTCATGTTTCGATTGAATTAACTTCTTATAGGCAAGCGTCATCATCATCTGCAGCCGGAAGACGTCCACTGCTGAACATAGGCCTCCCCCTTAGACCGCCACGCCGAACGACAATACGCCACTTGCATCCATTGGTTGCCCGCGACAAGGCAAGGCAAGCCTGGTTTTCCCTAAAATGTATCGGACGAGTCACTGCAAGCCTATAATCAGTTTTAAAAAAAAAACTAATTTGATATGCTTTCCGATTTTTTTTCGCAATGCTTTTCATAGTAGTTGTGTTGCAATTGATGCGCTAAAGTCTCTATTCATGTTACAATCTGCAACGCACAATTCATTTGGAGAAAAGACAAGACTCACAAACAGTCAAATTAATTGCATGTCTATTGATAAATCCAGACATTGTTTTATAATTCTGGGAACGTAGTACCCATAGCCAATGATTAATAGAGCCATTAAAGACATCTCAAATGTAATAATAGTAAGTTTCGACAGGCTGTATTGTATAGCACCGCTTTTTGTCTTATCGTATCCGTTATAACATGACAAATAATGAAAAAGAACCCAATAAAGGATTTATCGATACACTTTATTAATATATTATTCCATAATTCATATTTGAAAACCAAATAGTATCGATTGACATTTAAGCTTCCTACTTGATTTAAAAATGGAAGAATTAAATGCATAGATAAATAAAAAAAAAAAACATGTGGCACTCGGAGACTGCCGCGGTGAAGCTATTGCATATATTTTTTTTATTTTATTTTAAAAGAATATAATCGCCTACCGCGTATTTTTAAAGACAATATAATTTATTTAAAATGTTTGTGGTGCACTACTGTAATAAAGAACTCCTTTGTTGTAGTAGAATTTTATGAGTAGGTTTCATTGTGAAAAGTAAGAAAAAGTAAATTGTTTTTATGACGGATATTTTTAACCGACTTCAAAAAAAGGAGGAGGTTCTCAATTCGTCGGAATCTTTTTTTTTTTTTTTATGTATGTTCCCCGATTTCTCGAAGACGCCTGGACCGATTTGGAAAATTTTTCTTTTGTTTGAAAGGGTATACTTTCCAATTGGTCCCATGATCATCAGGTCAGGATCTGATGATGGAATCCCAGCGAAATCGAGGGCAACCTTCAAATTTTATAGGCACATAGTACCATTTTCATATATTTTCTAAATCTGTTCAAGTATTTGCATCTGATAATCATCATCTCAGGTGGATGAGCTGATGATGGAAGGTACAACTCCTCAACGGCTTGGAGTAGGCATCGGCTGATTTAGTTTGTGTTCGAATATCTCTGGAACTACAAGTCCGATTTAAGTAATTCTTTTTTGTTGTACTAAGTATTGTTTAACTTACGGAATACTGCAAGTTTCATCAAAATCGGTTCAGTAGTTTTTGAGATAGGGAATTTTATTAGCATATTGTGCACTTGAGCGATGTTGTTACCGGTGCTACGGATTACAAAATTTTAGTGCACATACATGTAAGAGAATGATTTATTTGACAAGAATTTGAGTTGAATATTTAAACTAAAAAGAGTAAAATAAAAAACATTTAAAAAAAAAATGTAACCGCCTTCAAAAACTACCACAAAAAAGGGTAAAATAACCTACAAAACAACTTTCCTTTCAGAAGTCGGTGGCAAAAAAAAACAATGAAATGAAAAAAAAATAAAGGCACCGTCTTCTGAAAGGAAAGTTGTTTTGTAGGTTATTTTACCCTTTTTTGTGGTTGTTTTTGAAGGCGGTTACATTTTTTTTTTTAAAAGTTTTTTATTATGATTGCCGAAGTCTCCCGAATTGAAACGATGTTAGACGATGCGTGGTGTCAGGTATTTTCGTTAGGTTTTTGGATTTTTTTTGGTTCCCGATAAAAGCTATGCAATAGCTTAAAAACCCTTTTTTAATTCATATTAATGTATTATCATCATTCTTAACCAGTCTTAAATACAGAATAAGTTAAACAATATTCGTTTACTAGAATATAATTTTATTCTTCGAAAAAATTCACACAAAAAAATTGGCGATTTATTGTGTCAAAGGCCTTTGAAGAATCCAAACAATTGAACACAAATAATAAAAAAATCAAAATAAAATTGTCCCTGAACGCGAACCAATATCAATGAAGTCAGAGGTCAAATTCAAAGTCATAGACATCTATATCCCTATTAAACGATGAAGTGATTGAAATAAACGGCTCCATATTATATTGTTTATGATCTGCCAAAAATTAAAACAATCGTTTAGGCGCGTAAACCACATATTCTTTGCCATTTGAACTTGGAACCTGACGCATCTTCACAACTTTATCTATAGCCTACTAAAAATGACTATCAAAGAAAATTCAACTTTATGACATTGGTTGAAGATTCATACAAATCTTAGGGAGGGGCAAAGTTATCTCGGTAAAATCATATAAGCATGTTTTTTAGAAGACATTTCAAATGCTATAAAAAGCAAAAGTTGCTTCTTTGTGGCACCAGTTTAAGTGGGTTTTGCTGAGGACACGCATCCCTTAAAGGGGATATAGAACGATGATTTGGGTAATAATAACTATCTTTTGTGTCATTGTGCTGTGAATAAGTGATTTAAAGTCTAGTTGCGCAAGAGTAATTAAAAATTGGATTTCGAATTGCAAAATTTTTGGCGGTAGTTTTCGGTGGTGAATTTTTACGTTCCTTGTGACTATTTATTTTATTAGTAATACGTGAAAAATTTAGATTTTCAACGGAACTTCAAAACATCTACTATTTAATGATAATGATTTTTAGAATATTTCATAAAACTTATCAAGCAACCTATCTGTTGAGTTGCAGTCAAGTGAAAAACCGTTACGTTTGAATCGTCTTTCAACAATTAACAATATAATTATTTCGTAATACTTCTATGTATTTTTCGGACGTAATAATATTGGATTTTTTTGTGCTGTTTTCCTAATAATTCAAGTAATATCAAAATAATCCTTGGAAGATTTCAAAACCGGTCGATATTTTAATTAAATCAACAAAATATTGTATGATTTGCATATTAATTCTAATACTTTTAAAAAATTTGCATTTATTAAATTAAAAAAGTGTATATTGGGATGTCTTGCAAATATTAATACCTTTTTAATAACGAATATTGAAATACCACCATTACGTGTTGATTCAAAGATTATTTTTATAAAAATAATTACAAAACTGACGCTTGAACAAGTTTGGTCCGCAAAGCTGTTTCTGTGGTTTGCGTGTTCAAAAATAACAGACTGCAACGAATGTTCATAACTTTAAAGAAAGTAGTGAAAACGTATAAAAATCAATTAGTTGAGTTTGCAAAATTGCGGATGAAATTGACTAACAAACTAGAATTTAGAAAGATTCGGTGAAGCCGGGAAAAGAGCTCCATGATTAAAAGAAAATAATACCATTTTGTCATAAATTATACTTCCAATAACTGCGAAATATACTCCTTTAGATACTGCTCTGTTTAACCGTTTGAAGATTACAGGTGTGATGTTTTGGCACCAGATAACCTCTTCTGTGGTTCGCACCTAAACATCAAAATATCTTTATGCATAACTCCAAATTTTAGACCACCTCATCAAATCTTAATCTAGTTTTTACAAACTTCCAAAAAGGAGGAGGTTCTATGTTTGTCCATTATTTCCACATTTGATATATTTTGTGGTTGGGGCATGACTCGACACGACACGTTAATTAAGGATACAAAGTTTGATACCGCCTACACATAAATTGACAAATGTAAGATTAAAAAAGTGGTCAAACTGGAAGGTATTTTTTTTTACCTCATTTACATTTTACGTGAACTTTTGACCTCTAAACTTAAAGTTGAACATTTGCTGATGCGCGCATCCTGTCTTTAAGATAGTCGATCTCCGAAAACTGGACAATTCGAGGTTGACTAGTGACTTAAGTTTTTTACTTTTTGCAAAGTGAAGATTTTTGTGCCGGACTTCAGAAATCTGTGGTTTATTTCTTGTTTCCTGATGCTATCAATTTAAATGCAGTGGGGGAGCTGACTCATGTATATTTTTTAACCCTTCAAGACTTCCACGAAAATCTATGAAATTAATTGACCTTCCTTGAACGTCTAATTACAACAACACCATTCCTTTACAGGTAATATTAACCGCTTTAGTAGCGGTATGTGGAGCAACAAAGCTCGACGCAAACCAACTGGCACCAATATCATCCAGAACTGCCGGAGGTAACCTTGGAGATTTAATAGCTCCCTTGGATGGAAGCAAAGGCTTGCCTTCTGGAAGCTTCACGAACGATGCCCAAGGTGTGGTTGTGGACGCAGCTAGCCCTGGAACTAGGACATCTGGGGTAGAACCCACTGGTCTAGGAGGCCCAAGGGCTTCATATGGTTCAAAGGACTCCAAAGTTGGAGATGCCGCTTTTGGAGTTTCTGGGCTTGCCAGGATAGCTCCCGGATTCGCTTCGTTCGTACAATCAAACGAACGGCAAGCTGGTCCGGCAAACGGCAACGCTCTGAAATTCGCCAGTGGATTAGATAACTTTAGCTTTGAGACTGATAATGGAATATCCGTTGGTGATATCAGTGCAGACGGTGAGTGATTTTTAGTAGTATTTTGATTTTAGACAGGATGATAGTCAAGTTTTTATGTGGAAAGAAAAATTTGATTGAGAACAGGACCGTAACCTGCACATTTTGGGACAAGTTTTCCAGAACGCTTTACCAACTAGGGTATCGTAGCACTACTTATCGAAGTCGAATCTTTCATTCCCTTGTTTGAATGAGTACCAATAAAGAAGGATGCAGGTTTTAGTCGATTTTATCTTTCCACAAAAAAGTTTTATAATTCGCGACGCAGTCGTTAATACGTATAAAATTATATTTAGGATGATAGTCTTACGTCACAGGCATCCCCATCAACATGATCATCATTTGAAACTACTAGTAATAATCATTTGAATTCTTCAAAACATACAATTATGGCTGATCGAATTGATTAATTTTAGGAGTGAAGATGGATTAGGTTTATTAATTTTCCATTTAGATGTTACTATTGCCGCCGGTTGCTATTAGCAAAACAAGCTATTTAGCATACCAAGGTGTTCATGATCTTTAATTTAGGATTCCGAATTCAAATAGCTATCCCACACTAGGTATAATTCGTCAAATATTTATTTTCTGGTTGTTTTTTTACATTTATATGTGAATTTCAAAGTTTCAATTTACAATTACACGAGTGAATTTAAATATTTGTAAATGCACCCATGATGCAGGATTTATTACAAGTGTGGGGGAAATTCTCTTTCAATTTTTTTAACGCAAATAAATAGAATCATGAAAATTAACCTAAAGGTGCTGATAGACTTAACATTAACTTGTAACAGAACATCGAGCATTCGCCGTTTTTAATTTTGCCGAACTGAACAACGAACCGAGCTAAGAATAAAGCCAATCATCGCTACGAACATTTTCACGATCTTTCTAGCGAACGCTTTAGTCGATCGTCAAGATATTTTTCTTCATGAAGATATCAGACTGACTGACAGTCGGCTCGGCAAAAAGCTCGCCAGAACGCTCGTAAGTGTCTAAACACACTATACCGAAGTTACGCGACCGAAGTTCGGTTGTATTACCTACGAAGATCCGGGGGCGGAGCAGCAGGGAGCCGCCCGCGCCGAATTTCTGCCGCGTAAGTTCGGCACTATGTATGTCATATCAGCCAAATACGTCGGAACGTGAAATCAGCCGCCGAACTTCGGTCGCGTAACTTCGGCATAGTGTGTTTAGACACTTAAAATGCTCACTAAAACGCTCTCGTTTGTTTTTCTATAATGTAACATTCGCAAGAATGCTCATTACATTGTACGGTCATGTTTATTAGTTTCTTTAGACGTGTGATAATTTAATATCATATTATATTTTCAATATTTATATTTTGTTAAAAGTCGTGACCTATCAATAACAGTTCAGTCTAGACTTATTACATCTTTAACTAAACGATATCTTGCGTAACAGTTCGATATTGTAAAAAAATTTAATGTTATATTCTGTACAATAAAAGAGGTTTAAAAACCTAAGAGAACAGTCATCATCATCATCATCATCTCAGCCATAGGACGTCCACTGCTGAACATAGGCCTCCTCTTTAGATCTCCACATAGACCGGTTGGAAGCGACCTGAATCCAGCGTCTTCCGGCGACCTTTATAAGGTCGTCTGTCCATCTTGTTTGTGGACGTCCTACGCTGATACTTATATTACTAAGTTTTGTCGCACATATTATTTCCTAGGTTTTACCTGCGTCTTCGATGGGTTAATTTTAAATTTGAAAATCAATTCGTAACGTAAATTGTGGCCATCTATCATCATTTCAACAATATTGTTGTTTTATCTTTCTTCTTTCTGTTTTTTGGGATTTAATTTACCCTATGTGCGGCTCTGTGACAATGTTTATGCATAATTTGGGGATAATTCGGGTATTTACAAACATAATATTGACTGTACCGATCATCATTAATTTGGAGAAAATAGTTGGAGCACGGGTCCGCAACCATACTTTCGCATTTAATTAGCTCCTTTTGATTGGAGTGTTATATAGCCTTCCTCAACAAATGTACTATCTAACACATGGTTTCCCAACCAGTGCTTGGGGGGCGTAGGGTGTTCCAAAGGGGGGCGCGACGAGCGGCTTAAAAAAAAATCATTATTTCTAAAGGTAAATATAATAAAAATTCTTTTACCGTTTTCGACTACCTATCTTTGTAAACGGGGTTTTTCGACGCTGGTGGGTATAAAAACGAAGCAAACAAATAGACTTCATGTCGTAAATGATCTACGCTGTGCACTGACCAACATGAAGCCTAAAACTGATGAATTGGTTAATGAAGTGCAGGCCCAATGTTCTCATTATTATACGTTGTACACGATAAATAAAGTCCATTAAAGTTTTCATCGTTTGTGTTTTTGTCCATTGTAGTTGAGTTGGGATGAGGGGGGCGTAGTAGTTTAGAGTATTCTTTAGGTAGGCGCATAGGGTAATAGGTTGGGAACCTCTGATCTAACACAAAAATATTTTTTTCAAATTCGAACCTGTATTAGATTAGCGCGTTCAACCAGACTCTTCAGTATGTAATAATACTTGTTGTTGCCATTCAAATCTGTTTAGTAATTTATGTGTGAACGAGTAACAAACACACATAGGTACTAACAAACTTTCGCATGTATACACTAATTTTATAATTATTTTTATTTATTTATGTAAAAATATTTAAAATAAAATTTTAAAATAATAAATGGAAAAAATAATAATCTAGGATAATTATAATAAATGTAAAGTATAGATTATCTACCTATATTTTTAGTTATTCAAACAACAGCATGATAATTTTCGCACTTCTAGCGCGGGTAATTTGTGGGCGTGGTTGTTAAATCCTGCAACCAAGGCTGGATCTATTTGCAAAGTAACAAATGCTTCCATTATTTAAAATAGATATAGGTGTTCTCTAAATACTTAAAACAGTTCAGCTTTTTCGCAAATTGTTCGTATGTTTGTTTTTCCGGCGGCGTGCTTGAAACCCCGCGCGCTGTGCCGCCATGAATGAGGCCCAACCGTGTGAAAACATATTTTTATAAAAAAACGACGGGTTGCACTCCGGGAGTGCCGGTAGAAGTGATTTTTTTTTATTACTGAGTTACATTTTAAAACTGGAGTGGTACAGATATGAAATTAACGAATTTTGTTACATCTAGTTAGTGTCGTGCAGGTGCCAAATCACAAATGTTTTCATATATGCTAGATAGATGGCGTTGCACGATTAAAATGCAAGCTATCGTTTGCCTTTTCATCTTACGAATTTTCATTCTACGTAGTTCACGCTAAAAGCGATAGATGCAGCTTATTTAAATTACGTCTTACGCTTTTTCGATAAGGGGCACGTAACCCTTATTTTTTTTTAGACTGGCAAAACGCGCCGTCGACCCGGGCATGGTCCATGATCGGATGGCGAGTCACCCATTACTCGCCGCCCGCATGCCCGGGCACGTGACCCTGATTCGAGTTTTACATTTTTACCCGTTACAAAAAATGCTCAACGCCGCTAAAGAAGTTTTCACTTCAACAAATACTTCCTTGGTGTCTGTGCGGAAATACAATAATATAAATTTTGTATCAATTTGCTTCACTATATTGCATAGGAACTTGTGCGTAATTTTTGCCTTACCGACACCGCACAATTACTTAACAAGATAGCGGTTTTCGATTATTTCAATTTGCATTGACGTGTTTCCAGTATATTATGATGTACTTATGTAGTGTTTTGTTGACCTAGTTTATCAACCCCATATTATAGTTTACCAGTCAATCTTTTTTAAATTCAAGAACAAGTCGTGTCAAAATTTATGTTCAGAAACTTCACTTCAAATTTAAAAAAAAGACCGTTAAATCAATTTAGATGCAACAAATATTTCATTCACAAATTCAGTATCTCATTCAAATCTCAGTGGCTGTTGCAAGCGTTTACATTTGTCAACGTATGTCCGACAGAGGTATCAATCATTGACTAATTGCTTACAACTTTCGTTTTTATTTACAGGCTCATACAACGCATACAAAGACGAAGGTGACTCGAACAATGGCGCGGGCAACAGCATTCAAGTCCCAAGCCGGTTTGGTGGTGCAAATTCCGGTGGAAGTTTCTCATTCGTTAGTCAACCTCAGGGACCTGACAATTCATACTACTACGATAAACCATCCAAACCTTTAACTCTTCCAAGTGTATTTTCTAGTGGGCAATACAATAACCAAAATTCCCAGTTCGTTTCTCAATCTAGTCAAGGCTCTAAGCCATCAACACAATTTGGTCAGCAAACATCCATTCAACAGTTTGGCCAGGCATCGTCCAGCCAGACTTCTGACAGTTCTCTGTCACCGACAGAACAAAATCAAGGCCTAATTTACCAGTACAATAAGCCAGCTACAATTCAGTTTGATACAAGACAAAAAGATATTGCCTTTGCTCAAGCGACAGCGTCAAGTGGGAAGACGGGACAGGTTGGAACTGACTCGAGGTTTGGAACTCAGCAAAGTTCATCTCAATTTGGTTCCTCTGGTTCCCAGTTCGGTCAGAACTCTCAATCAACGTTCAGTTCTGGATCAGTTTCGTCCGCCGCTAAACCAAGCAGTTCCTCATACCAACAAACTCAAGTTGTTTCCAAACCACAAACAACTCAACAATCTAGTTTTACTTACACTCAATCCACAGGCCAAACTTCTCAGTTAGGTAAGAAGCCCGTGAGCACAACTCAATTCGGAACCTCTGGTTCCCAGTTTGGTCAGAATTCTCAATTTGGCTCATCTGGTTCCCAGTTCGGTCAGAACTCTCAATTTGGCTTGTCTGGTTCCCAGTTCGGTCAGAACTCTCAGTCACTGTTTGGATCTGGATCAGTTTCATCCACTACTAAACCGCTTAGTTCCTCATACCAACAAACTCAAGTTGTTTCAAAACCACAAACAACTCAACAATCTAGTTTTACTTCCAGTCAATCCGCAAGTCAAACTTCTCAGTTTGGGAAGAAGCCTGTAAGTTCAACTCAATTCGGAACCTCTGGCTCCCAGTTTGGTCAGAGTTCTCAATTTGGCTCATATGGTTCCCAGTTCGGTCAGAACTATCAGTCAACGTATGGTTCTGGATCAGTTCTGTCCACTGGTAAACCAATCGGTACCACATACCCCCAAACTCAAGCTGTTTCTAAACCACAAACAACTCAACAATCTAGTTTTACTTACACTCAATCCACAGGTCAAACTTCTCAGTTAGGTAAGAAGCCCGTGAGCACAACTCAATTTGGAACCTCTGGTTCCCAGTTTGGTCAGAATTCTCAGTTTGGCTTGTCTGGTTCCCAATTCGGTCAGAACTCCCAGTCAACGTTTGGTTCTGGTTCAGTTTCGTCTACCGAAAAACCAATCGGTTCCACATACCAACAAACTCAAGTTGTTTCAAAACCACAAACAACTCAACAATCTAGTTTTACTTACAGTCAATCCACAGGTCAAACTTCTCAGTTAGGTAAGAAGCCCGTGAGCACAACTCAATTCGGAACCTCTGGCTCCCAGTTTGGTCAGAATTCTCAATTTGGTTCATCTGGTTCCCAGTTCGGTCAGAATTCTCAGTTTGGCTTGTCTGGTTCCCAGTTCGGTCAGAACTCTCAGTCAACGCTTGGTTCTGGATCAGTTTCGTCCACTAGTAAACCAGTCAGCTCCACATACCAACAAACTCAATTCGTTTTAAAACCACAAACAACCCAACAATCTAGTTTTACTTCCAGTCAATCCACAAGTCAAACTTCTCAGTTAGGTAAGAAGCCTGTAAGTACAACTCAATTCGGAACCTCTGGCTCTGGGAATTCTCAATTAGGCTTGTCTGGTTCCCAGTTCGGTCAGAATTCTCAGTCAACGTTTGGTTCTGGATCAGTTTTGTCCGCCGCTAAACCAATCAGTTCCTCATACCAACAAACTGAAGTTGTTTCCAAACCACAAACAACTCAACAATCTAGTTTTACTTACACTCAATCCACAGGCCAAACTTCTCAGTTCGGTAAGAAGCCTGTAAGTACAACTCCAACTCGATTCGGAACCTCTGGCTCCCAGTTTGGTCAGAACTCTCAATTTGGCTCATATGGTTCCCCGTTCGGTCAGAACTATCAGTCGACGTATGGTTCTGGATCAGTTTTGTCCACTGGTAAACCAATCGGTACCACATACCCACAAACTCAAGTTGTTTCAAAACCACAAACAACTCAACAATCTAGTTATACTTACACTCAATCCACAGGTCAAACTTCTCAGTTTGGTAAAAAGCCCGTGAGCACAACTCAATTCGGAACCTCTGGTTCCCAGTTTGGTCAGAATTCTCAATTTGGCTCATCTGGTTCCCAGTTCGGTCAGAATACACAATTTGACTTGTCTGGTTCCCAGTTCGGTCAGAACTCTCAGTCAACGTTTGGTTCTGGATCAGTTTCGTCCACTGGTAAACCAATCAGCTCCACATACCAACAAACTCAATTCGTTTCAAAACCACAAACAACCCAACAATCTAGTTTTACTTCCAGTCAATCCACAAGTCAAACTTCTCAGTTAGGTAAGAAGCCCGTAAGCACAACTCAATTCGGAACCTCTGGTTCCCAATTTGGTCAGAATTCTCAATTTGGCTTGTCTGGTTCCCAGTTTGGACAGAACTCTCAGTCAACGTTTGGTTCTGGATCAGTTTCGTCCACTGGTAAACCAATCAGTTCCACATACCAACAAACTCAAGTTGTTTCAAAACCACAAACAACTCAACAATCTAGTTTTACTTACACTCAATCCACAGGTCAAACTTCTCAGTTAGGTAAAAAGCCCGTGAGTACAACTCAATTCGGAACCTCTGGCTCTCAGTTTGGTCAGAATTCTCAATTTGGCTCTTCTGGTTCCCAGTTCGGTCAGAACTCTCAGTCAACGTTTGGTTCTGGATCAGTTTCGTTCACTGGTAAACCAATCAGCTCCACATACCAACAAACTCAATTCGATTCAAAACCACAAATAACCCAACAATCTAGTTTTACTTCCAGTCAATCCACAAGTCAAACTTCTCAGTTAGGTAAGAAGCCCGTAAGCACAACTCAATTCGGAACCTCTGGCTCCCAGTTTGGTCAGAACTCTCAATTTGGCTCATATGGTTCCCCGTTCGGTCAGAACTATCAGTCGGCGTATGGTTCTGGATCAGTTTTGTCCACTGGTAAACCAGTTGGTACCACATACCCACAAACTCAAGTTGTTTCAAAACCACAAACAACTCAACAATCTAGTTATACTTACACTCAATCCACAGGACAAACTTCTCAGTTAGGTAAAAAGCCCGTGAGCACAACTCAATTCGGAACCTCTGGTTCCCAGTTTGGTCAGAATTCTCAATTTGGCTCATCTGGTTCCCAGTTCGGTCAGAACTCTCAATTTGGCTTGTCTGGTTCCCAGTTCGGTCAGAACTCTCAGTCAACGTTTGGTTCTGGATCAGTTTTGTCCACTGGTAAACCAATCAGCTCCACATACCAACAAACTCAATTCGTTTCAAAACCACAAACAACCCAACAATCTAGTTTTACTTCCAGTCAATCCACAAGTCAAACTTCTCAGTTAGGTAAGAAGCCCGTAAGCACAACTCAATTCGGAACTTCTGGTTCCCAATTTGGTCAGAATTCTCAATTTGGCTTGTCTGGTTCCCAGTTCGGACAGAACTCTCAGTCAACGTTTGGTTCTGGATCAGTTTCGTCCACTGGTAAACCAATCAGTTCCACATACCAACAAACTCAAGTTTTTTCAAAACCACAAACATCTCAACAATCTAGTTTTACTTACACTCAATCCACAGGTCAAACTTCTCAGTTAGGTAAAAAGCCCGTGAGCACAACTCAATTCGGAACCTCTGGTTCCCAGTTTGATCAGAATTCTCAATTTGGCTCATCTGGTTCCCAGTTCGGTCAGAATACGCAATTTGGCTTGTCTGGTTCCCAGTTCGGTCAAAACTCTCAGTCAACGTTTGGTTCTGGATCAGTTTCGTCCACTGGTAAACCAATCAGCTCCACATACCAACAAACTCAATTCGTTTCAAAACCACAAACAACCCAACAATCTAGTTTCACTTACACTCAATCCACAGGCCAAACTTCTCTGTTAGGTAAGAATCCCGTAAGCACAACTCAATTCGGAACCTCTGGTTCCCAATTCGGTCCGAATTCTCAATTTGGCTTGTCTGGTTCCCAGTTCGGACAGAACTCTCAGTCAACGTTTGGTTCTGGATCAGTTTTGTCCACTGGTAAACCAGTTGGTACCACATACCAACAAACTCAAGTTGTTTCAAAACCACAAAGAACTCAACAATCTAGTTATACTTACACTCAATCCACAGGTCAAACTTCTCAGTTAGGTAAAAAGCCCGTGAGCACAACTCAATTCGGAACCTCTAGTTCCCAGTTTGGTCAGAATTCTCAATTTGGCTCATCTGGTTCCCAGTTCGGTCAGAACTCTCAATTTGGCTTGTCTGGTTCCCAGTTCGGACAGAACTCTCAGTCAACGTTTGGTTCTGGATCAGTTTTGTCCACTGGTAAACCAGTTGGTACCACATACCAACAAACTCAAGTTGTTTCTAAACCACAAACAACCCAACAATCTAGTTTTACTTCCAGTCAATCCACAAGTCAAACTTCTCAGTTAGGTAAAAAGCCTGTAAGTACAACTCCAACTCGATTCGGATCCTCTGATTCCCAATTCAATCAGAATTCTCAGTTTGGCTCGTCTGGTTCCCAGTTTGGAAAGACACCCGTTGTTAGCACACAACCAACTCAATTGGGTTCTGGATTTCAATTTGGTCAGAATTCTCAATCAACCCAAGGTTCGGGAACAACATCATCTAACTCTCAAATATCGTTTAGCATAAAACCTGTCTACCAGCAGGCGCAGTTTGGATCGATTGGTTCTCAGTACTCTCAGGGTCAAACCTCTCAGTTTGGAAAGAAACCTGTTAGCATAAATACCACTGGCGTTACTTCACAACAAACGCAATTTGGGTCTTCGGGCTCCCAGTTTGTTCAAAAACCGGTAACAACTACAGTAACTGGTGTAACTTCTTCAACAGGCTCAAGCTCTTTTGTCCAAAAGCCTTCTAGCTCAGGTAGTTCTTTCTACCAACAGTCGCAATTTGAATCGACTGGTACTAGGTTTGGTCAAAAACCCCAGTTAGCAACACAGGGTTCTTCTTACTCATCAAACACAGGGCCGACAGATCAAATTGTGCAAACATCACAGTACGGAGTAGCTGGTTCATCCCAGAATTCAGGATCTAGTGTCCAACAAACTCAGTCGGCCGGTTCTTCTGGATCTCAGATTGAACAAACAATTCAAACTACCCAATTTGGTATTAAACCTGTTGCCAGCGTGCAATCCCCTCAAGGATCTACACAATTTGGTACAACTTCATCTCGCTTTGGTGAATCATCTCAAACCATTGTTCCTATAAGCACAATTTCGCAAAATATCGAACCCATTTTTGGTCAAAAGCCTTCCCAAATCCAATTTGGTTCATCAACAGCACACTTTGGACAAAAGCCACAGGCTCAAGTTAGTGCATTTGCCTCCAGCTCAGGCTCTAATGTAGCTCCCTTTAGTACTACGCAAACAGGTCAAGTTTCTAAGTATGAAACTTCTCAATTTGGACTTCAAAACAAGGGTGTTGTTTCATCTACGCAAAAACCGTTAGGAAGTTCCTTATCGCAGACTAACTACCAGCAATACCAATACACACAAACCGCCGATAAGTCTGGAAGTGTGTCTCAATTTGGAAAGGGTTCGCAATCCAATGTAGGTAGCTCCCAAGGTTCTGCTTTCCAGGTTGGTCAAACAATTGGAGGCCAGTCTACTCAAGGCACCGTTCAAACGGCAGGTGTTACTGGCTTCAACAAACCACAATCAGTATTTGACCAAAAAGTACAGCAAAGTCAAACAAACTTTAACACTGCCGTATCTACTTCGCAAACGCCGATTAGTAGTCAGCCCCTGAAGCCTTTAGGACTGTCATCAACTCAGGCTACTTTCCTACAGTCAAGTTCATCTCAGTTTGGTGCACAACCAGTTAATCCAACCGTGTTCAGTGGTCCAGTTATTCAGACATCTTATAATCAGTTCAGTGGAAAGGTTTCTAACGTTCAGGGCCAGTCTCCAGCGGTCGCCACTTCTCAATTTGGTGCACTACCAACTCCCTCAACCGAAATATCCAGTTTCAGTGGCAGGCCAGAATATAGTATCATTCCTTCTAAAGGCCTTGATTACAACCCTAGTGTTTTTAGTAGCTCCACTAGCACCTCTTCAAGATTAGGTTTGAATGTTGACGTAACTAAAGTCTCCAGTCAGGCTCCAGCCATACGTGTTCCGGGATACGAACTAGTTTTCAACCAAGGGTCCAGTACATTTTCAGGAGTAGGAGAAGAATTCGGAGGCCCCAGAGATCCTCCTAGGTTCGATGATAAAACTGGATATTATTATTGAACAGTGCCATATAGACTTGTTATGTAAAATGTGAAGACATGGATGTGAAAATGTAAATGAACTGCTAGAGACAGGCAAAATAATTTTAATTTTAAAAGAATGGCTGTTGCTAGGGAATATTGTAGTCATGTCGAGATATTATTAGATAAGCAAATTATTGATTAAAAATAATATGTTTTTCGAACAATTTTGTCAGTTTTGAGCAGTTCATGTTTTAGTTTCAAAAAACTAGGTAGTATTTTCTTTTTGTAATGTAAAAGAACATTTCAATAAAAGAAATAAGGATTCAGCGTTTTTAACGTGAAGGAAATTGTAAATAAGTTATTAAATCATTTTAAATAATAAATAATTGTGTTTTGTTGTTCCTGAAAATTCAACCTATTGCTCATAGTTTACTATTTATCTTCAAGCGCCATGATCGCATCAACCCGCGATCATGGCGCTTGCAACAGCGTCGAAACATCGGGAACTCAAACAGAAATATAATAACGGAAGATATCCCGTAAGTGACATTTTTTTACAGACAATCCGTAAAAGTTTAAAACAGTGTTTAGATCGCTAAACACAGTTACATTTTAATGATAATTAATATGTGTAGACTTATACGTTTTTCATCACCCGGGCACGAATCCAGTCTCCGTGACTATGCTAACGAGTTATTCCTGATAGAACAACCTCTATTACTCCATGCCCGACTTGAGAGTTGAACCAAGGACCTCTTGTTCAGCAGTTGCACTTAAAGCGCTGTACATAGCGAACAATCTGTAAACGACTAGTTTTTCGTCGCAAAGTTAGCCGCATCTGTACATGTCATAAGCCAGAAAAAAATACAGTGTATAGTCAAATGTATAAAGTAAAGACTTTAACAAAAACAATTCATAAAAGTGGTCTAGAACTACGAAAAAAAAAAATTGTCAATATGACCACAAAAAAAAATTTTTCGTTCGAAATCCTCAATTTTTTCATCGGTAACCATTATATTTTTTGTAACTATAACAGGAGAAATTTCATATACTAAAGTCATATCTAAAATTTTTCAACTCAGACCTGTCTCTTCTCAATCGTTCTCTCACTGCTGAGAATCGTGACTCCGTTTCAATTTGTCAATCAAACTTCTCCATCTGTTGCGGTCAGTGGCCTGATGGAGTGCAGTGCTGATAGGCATGTCGAGTTCTGCCAGACCTGTAATTGTTTAAATATTAAGTTAAAACTGCAAAATTTCTCACATTTTTTCTTACAATTTGCCCCCGCACGCAGCTGCTTCACCCCCGCGACTACCTTTGCTAAATAGAGCTTGGGTACAACGCCTTAAGACCCCTACACCGTCGATAAATTCAACTAAAATGTCTACTATAATAAATATTTTTACTACATGCTTTGCAGTACGTCAAATATTATTCTTAAAAAATGGGAGTTTAGGCAGAATGATGCAAATAATTTGCGACATAGTCTCATACCTACCTATATAATAAAAAAAATCAGTCAAGCAGTTTTCGAGGAGGGCAAGCACTGACATCGTGACACGCGATTCTTATAAAATTAGATAAAAATTGAATTATTTTTGACATTCTATTTTTTTTTCGTTTGTTCTCATAACCATCAAATGCTATGTGATTACCTATAAAAACATTGCTGCAGAACCTACCCCAATCTGACAATTTTGCCCTATCGCATATAACCTTCTACGTTTGCGTGGTAAAATCATCCAATGAGTCCTCCCACCCCGGGCAGGGCGGGAGGGACTGTCAGACTTGTACTGACTAAAATCCACGGTGTCCTTCAATAGCCCTTTATGTTCCGGGGTCACGGTGATAAGTCCTGCTACGTTTGTGTTAAAGTTGAAAATCTCTCAAAGAAATTTGACAGTGTAGATTGATGCGCTGGTGATCTACGAAACTTTTAAACATTGTGTCGAAAATATTAAATACCAAATTGGATTATAAAAAAAAAGCAGTTTTAGGCAAAAAAGTAACCAGTCCTTTTCATAAATGCCGGATATATATAAATTAGGTAGAATATTGATTTTTAAGTTGCCGTGAACTTTATATTATATCCTAGACTAGACCAACAAGAATTTGGTAGGTATAGGTATTAATACCAAAATGAAATATGATACGATGACACTCAGATGAATTCGTTTCATTTATTTTAATCTTATCTCATTTTATAGTCGTTCGGCTTAAATGTTAAGTCTTTGTAAATCATAAAAAAAGTACCGACTTCAAAACAAATACAAAAAAGTTTAAAATAACTTTTCTTTCGGAAGTCGGTGGCAATAGTCAATGACACAACAAAACAAAGCCACCGACTTCCGAAAGAAAAGTTATTTTAAACTTTTTTGTATTTGTTTTGAAGTCGGTACTTTTTTTAAAAAAAGTTTTTATTTTACCCTTTTTAGTTTATTTATTACATATTCAACCCAAATTCTTGTAAAATGCAAAATTTTCTTACATATGCACTAATCTTGTAATCCGTCACAATATAAAAAAATCCATATCTCTAAAACTACTGAACCGATTTTGATGAAACTTGCAGTGTACCCTAAGTTGAACAATACCTAGAACAACAAAAAAAGTATTACTTAAATCGGACTTGTAGTTCCGGAGATATGCGTGCACAAACATAAAAACATACATACATACATACATACATACATACATACACACATACATACATACACTTATGAAATTTGGCACATTTGTTCAGACGCTGATATAGACTAACATATATGAAAACTGGGCAGTTCTGATAATATTACATACATACGGGTCGAATTGATAACCTCCTTTTTTTTTTGAAGTCGGTAAAAAATATTATAAGTTTGGACTAGATTGTTTTTTTTTTTAAATACGTAGCCGCACAAGATGAATTGCTTCCTGTATAATGGGTGCGTTTACAAACATAGAAACTCACATACACAAACACCCACACCTGGAACAACTAGGTACTTGTAGATCATACAAATATTTGTTCCGTGAGGGAATCGAACCCGCGACACGCTGCGTACATTCAGCCAGCCACTACGCCGGCATGTCATCAATTATTTGAAGTCAGTCTTATAATATTATACTAGCTGCCCCTGACGGTTTAACCTGCTAATCAGTTCCTATTAGTAGTAGCGTAATAGACAACGACCATTTATTTTATATCTAGACTCCACAGGCGACCGATGTCTGTCAACACATTAGGCAAAAAAGTCTTAAGTTCGTATTAGTTTCGACCACTCCTGTGAGTCCCTTCGTCGCACTGACCTTGAGTTAGCCAATCAGAACGCAGTACCCCTCGCACTTCATGGTTTACCGGAAACATTCATCATAAAACATTCATACATTTCATCATAGCGAACAACTTTTAGTATGGGATGAAACATGGAATCGCGAAAAAAAAAAACAGCTGCTCAGTACATTTTAACGAGTTAGGTGAAAATAAATGTACTGAGCAGCTGATTTTTTTTTCGCGAACTATTCATTATTATCAATGTAATCACTGTATAATGAAGATCACGGCCACAGTTTTAATAATATTAATACACTAGCACTCCGCCCGCGACTTTGCTGATGATTTTCAATTACCCTTTTTGTCATTTCTCAATTTGGTTGATACGTCAACATTCGAAGTTTGAAACAACTCGCATGTTTACATTCATTTTCATACAAGCTTGAATCCCATTTTTTTAACCCATTGATTCTTAGAGGTAAGGATCAATTTCGAAAAATTTCGTTCTAAGTACAAACCATTTATTTAGTGCAAAGATGCTTCTAGATCGAACGGAGTTGGGCGTTCATCAATCAATTAGTCAGTTTCTTCTTGTATTATGTTTAAATATTATACACATAGATTTGCCGAGGTTAATCACACCATGTCTTAAAAACATTAAGATGTAATCAGCAGGTGATTGATCAGGCTAACTTATTAGACGAATTATTATATTATTGTGATAATATCTTGATATATTATAAGGTGGTGTTGAATAAATACTAATTTATTGTATCTATTTTAGTGTCAGTAAAATGCTGCAACTTTGCCATGATGCCCAAACTTTGCCTTCGCGGCGCGTCCGGGTGCACGCCGTGTTATCACTAATAACGTCGCGCGTTGAAACAAAGAAGGCAAAGTTGGGATCATAGCAAAGTTGCAACGTTTTACAAAAAGGGAATGCAATTGGACTGAGATCGAAACAGAAACCGTCTTACCACAGGAAAGATAAACATCTGTTGAACACTTTTCTAAAAAGATTGTCAACTTCAAAACGACATTTCACCTTGATATAAAGGTCGTTTCACAGTTACACTTTTTAGACAAGCGTTCAACAGACTTTTGTCTTTCTTGTGGTAAGAAGGATACTATTCTATTAGCATGCACTGCATGCGTAGATTCACCAATCATAACTTTACATTCATCATTATTTTCATTTCATTACAAAACTATTTTTGTTTTTCATTGAAAATCCTGGTTTATTTTCAAGGTGCCGATATTCTGGTAAACAATGGCCTAAGCTCCTGACGCACTTAATTAGTCACAAATTAAATACTTATAAAAACTTGTAACGTAGCTTTCAAAGAAAATGTGCGTCGTGCCTTAAGCACAGTCAAGAAAGTCATTAAGTGCAAAAAATTCTCAGGTTTTGGTGTTTTGCAAATTCAGCAAAATTTGACATTCAGTCAAATTAAATCCGCCAGTAATTTATTTATGCTCCAGTTTTCTGATACACGTTTGTAACTTCCTATTAATTAATAATTTGAAGTTAATCTTTACTCAAATTACATGGAAGACCCAAAGTAAATCTATTTGTCTTTCACTAAAGCAAAAACTCCATTTTAAAAACAATACAAATTAAAAAAAGATTAACAAAAAAGAGAAAAAAAAGAAACAATCATAGATCATAAATTGAATAGAGTCATTTCTCTATAAATAAATATAATTTTACTAAATCAAGTTTTATTACACGAGAGACGTGATCTCACCGAGGTCAAACTATCATCAATCCGTTTGTGTATAAATACTGTAATAAAGTTAAACGTGTCTGTTTGTGTGGCAGTGTTGGTATCGTGAACTGTTAAATTTGAGAGATTATTCAACAACATTCTTACAAATTAACATTATTGTAATGTTCTTTTCAGTTTTGTTTAGATTAATTTTAATTTTTTCAGAGGAATGTGTTTACAGAGTGGTAATTTTTTTTTAACAATCCCATCCGTTCCACTCAAGGCGGAACTACTCAATTGAAGAATATACACTGTAAAAAATAAAAATACGATTTTATAGTATAGTAAGTAGAATTTAAGGAGATTTTTTTTTACGTGCTAAAATCATCAAATGAGTCCTCCCACCCAGGGCAGGGCGGGAGAGACTGTCAGACTTGTACTAACTAGAATCCACGTTGTCTTTCAGAAGACCTTTATGTTCTGGGGTCACGGGGCGGGACGAACTGAAAGGAGGGTGCGCGGGTTCGAGAAAAAGGAAGAAAGCCTTTGTCCAGGAGTGGGGCAGAGAAGGCTAACAAAAAAAATGGTATTATTGCCACATACTCTCACCATACTTATTCACATATCTAGGACACACCATTACATCAATCGCTCTGATACTCCAACAATCGACCCATGAACTTTAGAAAGAAAACGATAGATAAAACATATTGCAGGTACTGATATTAATTTACTATTCCTTTATTAGATAATTCTGTTATTGTACAGTCAACTTCACATAGATACATAATCAAAATCAATTTAAAAGGGGCTTAATAAAGTAGCAAGTTGTTTAATTAAAATAGTACGAGCAGCATAATACTGGTTTTGTTACCACTACATTCTGACCACTGTACAACAATAAAACTTTAAAATATATTTAAAAAATTCTTCAACATTTTTTTTCACGGTACTACCGAAGATGAAATCATTGCCTAAAATAAACGTATTTCAAAATGAACCATATGGCTAGAAATATAAGAAACAGGATTTGTTCAAAATCCATTAAATAATAACGCAGACTATCATATAGCACGTTTAACAATTTTAAATCAATAAAAATATGGCACAATGATCTATGATGGTCACATCATTCTTATTTTTAATAATAAAAAAAGACCTAGGAATGACTAATCCTTAATAAAGATATTCCTAACTAATGTATCATATTAAAAATACGATAGTGTGTCTGTTTGTTTGTCACGCTTTCACGCTTAAACCGTTGAACTGGTTTAATGAATTTTGGTACAACGATAGATGGGATACTGGAGACGATTAAATGCTATAGAGGGGAAGGGTCGAGCAAAACACGGGCAAAATCTAGTCTGGTAGAGAAATTGATTTGACCTGACATTTTTTATATACACCGTGTTCCGGACGATATACATAAACTTCGACCAGATGTTCAAACCACGGAAGTAAGCATTTTTCATTATGGACACATTAATAAATTCTTATTTTTTATTTTTTGTTAATTTTCATACAAACTAAATACCTAGACGTAAATAACCCGATATGCATGCCTCTTTATCCGAATTGGCAACGTCGTATTTTCATTCATAACATTTGGCGGGCTGAAACTTGTCAAAACAAAAGTTTCTTTAATTTTTTATCTCGTTCCTCATAGCACTGTCAATGTATTATACTTATCTAAAGAGAACGTATAAGGCTACCAAGCAGGTAGATACGTATTTCGAATTGTCTTTTTAATTGAGGAATAAAAAAAAAACAAAATTCCGTAACCAAATCATGATAACCTCTTCCCACGACATGCAGCCTTCGCAAAACGTTTCTGCAGTCCTTATTTTTAGTCTAGGCTTAAAGCAACGCCGGACCTCCAACGACGGGAAGGGGAGTAGGCTACCATAATTATCTTCCCATTCTGCCGTTTCGGCTTAAGTAACGAACATTCAATCTCAAAATTATTGACTAAAAGAGGGGCAGCTCAACACGCAATCTGGGGACCACGCTTAGAGCTCACGTACATTCGTAAAAATACTCTCAAAAGATAGGTCTCGGTCAAATTAAGATAAATGGTAATCACAGCATATTTTTTTTATGCATTTGAGTAGAATAATTATAATTTATAAGCACACTTGTTGCGTGGGCAACATCAGAACTAACGCCACCATCTTATTTTTCAATACATTTCACAAATGAGCGCTCTCCTGTCAACCTCAATGGAGTGTCCAAAGATCCAAACACTGTAGGTTAGACAACTACGTCAGCCGTAATGTCATTCAAAAATATTTTTATTAATAAAAACCGGCCAAGAGCGAGTCGGACTCGCCCATAAAGGGTTCCGTAGCAGCAAGTACTATAAAAGTTCTTGTAGTTGGTTCCAACTTTCAAAGGTTTACGATTTATGACGTATTAAAAAAAAAACTTGAGAGGTGTCAAGGCACGTCGAAAATCGCTATGAACCTGTTAAAAAGGTTCAAGCGATTTTCGACCCTCCACCCCACACTACCCCACTCCACTCCGCTCCACTTCGCTCCACTCCGCTCCACTCCGCTCTACTCCACTCCGCTTCGCTCCGCTCCACTCCCTTCCACTCCACTCCGCTCCGCTCCACTCCGCTCCGCTCCACTCCACTCCACTCCGCTCCACTCCACTCCACTCCACTCCACTCCGCTCCACTCCACTCCACTCCGCTCCACTCCACTCCACTCCACTCCACTCCACTCCACTCCACTCCACTCCACTCCACTCCACTGCCTATTATAGCTGTAAAAATGAAGTTGACAAACTTACATTTGCAGTTGTTCTCCGATACATTTTATTTAGGAAAATGTTATCCCAGTACGTTTTATAAGTTGGTCAACTATTACTCGTAAACTTGTAAAGCCCACTTAGTCATGATAATTTTCTTTTAAACTTCGTTATATATACTACTATTGTAAATTTTTTCACACCCCCAAACATAACCGTTTAGCTGGTAGAGGGGGGGGACACTCGAGTAGGGCAAAAATTAGCACTTTAAAGCTTAATATTTCACAAACGAATCTTTTTATCAAAAAATTGTTGATGGAAACTACCAATATTTTTTAAAGGCCTATTTAATGATACCCCACACTAAGGGGTACGCGAGAAAAAAAAAAACATCCCCGCTTTACGTGTACAGGAGGTACCCTAAAAAAATATTTTACGAGATTTTATTTTACCACTTTTTTGACGCAACAAATCCGTATATTTACACCAAATTACAGCTTTCTAGTGCTGGGCGTCTCTGAGCTAAGCTGCGGACAGACGGACGGACGGACGGACGGACATGGCGAAACTATAAGGGTTCCTTGTTGACTACGGAACCCTAAAAATAAACTCTAAAAAGCAAAAAATAAATTTAATGTAAAAAGTTTTCGAAATGACCACCTTCTTTTTCGACACAAATATTCAAACGAGTCCTAATTTGGCCATTTAAATTTACAGACATTTGTCTTATTTGTTCAGCAGCCTGAGATATTCTATCTAAGAGCTGTTCACGGTTCTGAATTTGTACGGAGTACACCTTCTCCTTTAAGGTTCCCCAGACATAAAAATCTAAAGGAGTCAGATCTGGGGACCTAGCTGGCCATGCGATATTTGTGCTACCTCGTCCAATCCAACGGCCAGGAAACGTTGCATTTAAATATTCACGCACTTGTGTGCCATAATGTGCAGGGGCCCATCATGTTGGAGCCACATGGTTCGCAGAGTTTGAAGATCCACTTGTTCGAAAAATTCGAAGCTAGTGACGTTTCTTAGGAACTCTAAGTAATTGTCAGCATTTAGGCGGTGGGGAATCTCAATAGGGCCGATCAGCTGATTGTTAAAAACACCAGCCCACATGTTTACAGAGAATTCAGTTTGATGTGACGCCTGCCAATGTAAATTCGGGTTGCTCTCATGCCACTGCACTTGATTTTTGGAATTGAATACTCCCGCTCTTGTAAACTGGGCTTCATCCATCCAAAGAATTTTTTGAAGCAGTATTGGATTATTTATCAGTTCTTGATTCATTCTCTGGCAAAAAACAATTCTTGAGAAGTGATCAGGTGGTATTATGCCTTGGGATTTTCTGTAGCGGTAGGCATGCAAACCATATCTTTTCCACAGTTTCCACACTAGCTTAGAGATACACCCACGAGAGAGAACTGAGATACACCCACGATTCTCCCAACGCGTCTCGTTGAGAGTGTAGGATCATGAATAATAAGGTTCATTATTCTGTTTTCTTGAGCGACGCTCAAATTGATTGCTCGTTCAGGGCGGCGTGGTCTAATTCCGATCTCACAAAATCTCCTGTGTATGTTAATAAATGTTCGTATATCAGGAACGCGCCGACCAGGGAATCGCCGTTGGTACTCTCGCACAGCTGCTGTAGCATTTCCGTCACAGAAACCGTAGACGAAGTGAATATCAGCTTGGTGTTGAGCAGAATATTCGTGCGGCATAGTGAAAGTTGTAATCAAAATGATTGATTAAATTAGTCGGAAACCCAAAAGCAAATTACAATAAACAATAATCCTGACAGTTAAAATCATGCATGACAAACAATGACAAATAACAACTTAGGTATCCATAGCGACCAGTTTAATCTCTTTGAAAGATTCGTTATCGCAAATGATCGTATTTCTTCGCTAACTCTCGGGTTCCTCTCGAACGTGCAAATGAAATGCAAATAGTATTTGATAGATTTATCATTTTAATTGCACTAAGCGGCAACATAGGCCAAATTAAGATACTTTCTCACTGCATAGCTCAATTAAATTTCATTAAATGAAAAATTACAAATATCTTTGTAACGAAGCCTTTTTAAGTACTACTTCCTTTGTTGGATTTGATTTGTAAAAGCCATAGAAGTATTTGCTAAAGTTTATGGATAACGTGAAGAACACGGTGTATATTAAAAAAACTTTTTTAAAAAAAGTACCGACTTCAAAACAAATACAAAAAAGTTTAAAATAACTTTTCTTTCGGAAGTCGGTGGCAATAGTCAATAACACAACAAAACAAAGCCACCGACTTCCGAAAGAAAAGTTATTTTAAACTTTTTTGTATTTGTTTTGAAGTCGGTATTTTTTTTAAAAAAAGTTTTTATTTTACCCTTTTTAGTTTATTTATTACATATTCAACCCAAATTCTTGTAAAATACAAAATTTTCTTACATATGCAATAATCTTGTAATCCGTCACAACATTAAAAAATCCATATCTCTAAAACTACTGAACCGATTTTGATGAAACTTGCAGTGTACCCTAAGTTGAACAATACCTAGTACAACAAAAAAAGAATTACTTAAATCGAACTTATAGTTCCGGAGATATGCGTGCACAAACATAAAAACATACATACATACATACATACATACACTTATGAAATTTGGCACATTTGTTCAGACGCTGATATAGACTAACATATATGAAAACTGGGCAGTTCTGATAATATTACATACATACGGGTCGAATTGATAACCTAAAGGAGGTTATCAATTCGACCTTCGATTTTTGAAGTCGGTAAAAAAAAACGTTTAACACTAGGATTTTCTCCTGATTGTGGGTGCGTTTACAAATATGAGCAGTTTAAAAAATATTATTAATTAGGTTACCTACATAAATAACCGTCCCGTGCGGGAATCGAAACCACAACACAGTCAGTCAGCAGTCAGCTGCGCCGTGTGTTATAGGCTATTTTACTCAAAAAAGTTAATTAGTACAAAAGATAGATAATCAAAAAATATTTGTCCATATTTTTTCTTTAGTAAACTAAAATTCTTGTGCTTTCGTCATCCAGTTTCTTCCGGCCGCCTTTCATGGGTCGTCACTCCACCTGGTCGGCGGGCGTCACAATACGTTTGCCATGTCGCGGTCTCCACTCAAGGACACGTCTACCCCAGCGGTTATCTGTCCTGAGAGAGATGTGGCCAGCCTACTGCCAATTTTAGCATACTAATTCTTTCTGCTATGACAGCAACTTTGGTACTCTGACGTATTGCTCAAGAAGGGCTCAGTGGCGCACATTGGGAGAGGCCTATGACCAGCAGTGGACGAATACAGGCTGATGATGAAACAAAAATTGACGAAGATACAACTCTTCTAAAAATTGTTCACTATTTTTCAATATTTTAACTGACGATGACGGACTAAACAGTATTTCAATATTTTCAATTTATTTACGCAGACTTTTATGGAATTCTTTTGATTCGAATAGCATATAAACGGTAAAGAGCAGTAGCTTCTCAAGCTCTGTTTTTTTATAATTAAAAATTTAAAAGTGCATGAATAATCAGTATTCTAAGTTTAAATGAAAATTTTATTCATTGATTCAAAACGAATTGGATGTATAAAATATAATATTCTTTTTTGTGTTATAAATACAAAAAGATGATTAATGTTTGATTTTGAGTATCTTTTTTGGATTCTTATATTTTGCTAGTTTATAAACTCTTTTATAGTCATAGGGTGTGGCCCATAATTTAAAATTTATTCAGCACGATACACCACGTGTGTGCCAAAAAAAAACTATAAACTAACGTGCGCGCGTTTATGTCTTTTCTAGGGCGTTTCTCAGGCGGAGCAAAATGGGTATGGACCTTTGGGAACTTCATTATAAAGGCGCTTTTACATTAAGCAGGTCTTATATTACAAATTAATATAATTATGTTGCATTGGTATACAAGTTGATTGAATTGAAAAAACACAATGTACAGTTAAAATACCTACTTATAACTTGTATGCAGGTTTGTTCAAGTTGCATATAATTTGCAACTTGTTTAATGAAAACGCAGCCTTCAGCGCGGGTACTAATCTGTTTTTTGCACCTCTTCATGGAGGAGGACTTTTGGCCAATGGACGTATGGTTGTTCCGTCGCTTTCGCGGAAAACTGCCACCAGAACGCACAATGATGTGAAGTGAGCACCTGAAAATGACTGAAAAGGCAATAGGGCTAGTAAACAAAAAACCGGCCAAGTGCGAGTTGGACTCGCGTGAAGAGGGTTCCGTACGATGTTACCTATCACGTTTTGTTAAATCTGACCCAAATTGGTACGCAAAATATTGACTGATTTACTATGTTATTTTAATATCATGAACTTCTTATAGGTTTTCCTATAATCTATAAGTAGAAAACTAATTTTTGTATTTTTTTCAAAATTTTAGGTTCAGTAGTTTCGGAGATATGGGGAATGGTCAATTTTCGTCTACTTTCTTGAATAACTTGGAAACTATTTATTTTAAAATTACAAAAAAAAATACATTTAAGATTGTCTCAAGACCTTTCATTTGATATGTCACTTCCCCCCTAAAGTATTGAACTAGTTATAAAACGTTACTTGTTAAAAGTTGTTGTAGAAATACGTTACACTTTAAAAGCAATTGTCACACGTTACACACTCTGAACTCATAACAAGTGAGTCTGAAATCACCAATCCGTCTTGAGCAAACGTGTTGATGAATGCCCTTAACATCCACATGTATACAAAACCTTTGTCCATAAGTAGGACATTGACGAGCTAGTAACAGATCATTATTACTGTATCATCTAGATCGTTTAAACGACGGTAACAATACTGTGTCAAATGCATTCACTTTTTGCGACACCAACAAACAGGAAAGCTCGAAAGGATGGCACGATTTCTCTATGCATTTGTTAACGGTGTGCTAATAATATGAAAGCGTGAAATAAGGTTGATTTATCTCTTGAATTGAGTGCGAAAATTGAAGAGAGGAAAGGAGCAAAAGTAACTTTTGCTCCCTGTTTCATACAAACCATTTTTCGGTTTCTACCTTCGCAAAAGTTGTATTATCGTAGGCCGATCACTAAATTTGAATTTGATCGATGATTGGACCCGGGTACGTCCTTAAACTACGTCCAGCCACCGAAGGACGGGCAGCAGCGTCCTTTGTAAACTTTCGGTGACCTTACTGCGATCCCCAAGCCGCCTGCCAAGCGTGGGGATTATGGCAACCCCCCCCCCCCATTATGATTGACAACAATAGCACACGGCCCCCAGTCCCCGGCAGCTCCGCTATTCCTGGTCTGGGTAGCGGATCGGGTAACGGCGGAGCAGGGGGTGCTAAGAATCCCCGGCAGATGCCCCGCTACCACCCCCAACGGACTTTGGCCCTGGCAACACACAACATCCGCACACTGAGGACCGATGAGAAGATTATCGAGCTGGAGGAAGAATTGAGCAAAATGCGTTGGGATATTTTGGGATTATCTGAAGTCCGAAGAGAGGGTCAGGATACGATAGTTCTAGATTCCGGCAACATGCTTTTCTACCGGGAAGGAGACCGTAAATCCCAGGGTGGTGTTGGATTTCTCGTCCGCAGGTCCCTCATCAACAACGTTGTGAAAGTCGACAGTGTGTCGAGTAGGGTAGCATACCTTATACTCAGAATAACCAACCGGTATTCGTTGAAGGTCATACAGGTATATGCACCGACCTCGACACATTCTGATGATGAAGTAGAGGCATTGTATGAGGAGATATCCGAGGCCATACATACCTCCGAAACATACTTCACCGTTGTTATGGGGGACTTCAACGCGAAGGTGGGCGCACGGAATGGCGATGAGTTGAGAGTGGGGCCATTTGGGTACGGGCAGCGAAACCATAGGGGCCAGCGACTGGTCGACTTCATGGAAAAGGAAGAACTTCATTTAATGAACTCCTACTTCCAGAAGCGGCCATCCAGGAGGTGGACGTGGATGAGCCCCGATGGTACTACCAGAAATGAGATCGACTTCATCATGACGACCAAGAAGCGAATATTCAGTGATGTCTCTGTGATCGCCAAGGTGAAAACCGGTAGCGATCACCGAATCGTCAGAGGCACATTGAATATCAATGTGAAGCTTGAAAGGTCTCGTCTGGTGAAGTCCACGCTCCGACCTGGTCCTGCCCACATCCAGAAACCCGAAGACTTTCAACTCGAACTGCACAATCGCTTCCAGTGCCTAACCGAATGCGAAACTGTGGACGAGATTAACAATGGGTTGGTGGAAACTGTCCAAGCTGTGGGGTCCAAGTTCTTTAAGACCCCGCGCCGCAATAAGCCTCAAAAGCTCTCGAACGGAACCATCAAGTTGATGCAAGACCGGGCCGAGATGAGGCTGCAATCTTCAGCTGACATGTCGGAATATGGCAAACTCAATAGACGAATCTCTAAATCAATGCGACGTGACCTGCGTGCCTATAGTGCGGCACGGATCAAAGAGGCAATCGAGCGGAACCAGGGCTCAAAAGTCTTCGCAAAGAATTCGTCTATTGGGCAAAGCCAAATGACAAAGCTGAAGATTAACGACGGCAGCATTATTTCGACGAAGCCGGAGATCCTGAGAGAGCTTGAGAGGTTTTACGGACAGTTATACACATCAACACGACAACCCAGTGTCAGTACAGTTCGAGACGCAAGAGCTAAACTGACTCGACACTACACTGAGGATATCCCGGACATCAGCCTGTACGAGATTAGAATGGCTCTTAAACAGCTAAAGAATAACAAGGCGCCGGGTGAAGACGGAATCACAACAGAACTTCTGAGAGCGGGTGGAAAACCGGTACTTCTGGTCCTCCAGAAGTTATTTAATTCCGTCATACTCGAAGGTACTACGCCAGAAGCATGGCACAGGAGTGTGGTTGTTCTTTTCTTCAAAAAGGGTGACAACACCTTGTTGAAGAACTACAGGCCAATCTCACTTCTGAGCCATGTATACAAGCTGTTCTCAAGAGTCATTACGAACCGTCTCGAACGCAGGTTTGATGACTTCCAGCCTCCCGAACAAGCCGGTTTCCGAAAAGGTTTTAGTACTGTAGACCACATACACACGCTCCGCCAGATTATACAGAAGACAGAGGAGTATAATCGGCCATTATGTTTGGCGTTTGTGGACTATGAAAAGGCCTTCGATTCAATCGAAACCTGGGCAGTATTGCAGTCCCTCCAACGATGTCATATCGACTATAGGTATATCGAAGTGTTGAAGTGTTTGTATAGAAACGCCACCATGTCCATCCGACTTCAGGAAGAGAGCACGAAACCAATCCAATTGCAGAAAGGCGTGAGACAGGGAGACGTTATTTCTCCGAAACTGTTCACGAACGCTTTGGAGGACGTTTTCAAGCTCTTGGAATGGAACGGATTCGGCATCAACATCAATGGCGAATACATCACTCACCTTCGTTTTGCCGATGATATAGTCATCATGGCAGAATCGTTGGAGCACCTCAATGCTATGCTCAGCGACCTCAGTATCGTTTCCCAACGGGTCGGCCTTAAAATGAACATGGACAAGACGAAAGTCATGTCGAATGTCCATGTGGCACCCGTACCGGTTGTTGTTGGGAATGATACTCTCGAAGTTGTAGACCATTACACTTACCTTGGACAGATTGTTCAGTTAGGTAGGTCCAACTTCGAGAAAGAGGTCGCCCGAAGAATCCAACTCGGATGGGCAGCGTTTGGGAAGCTACGTGATATCTTCTCATCGAAAATCCCACAGTGTCTCAAGACAAGGGTGTTTAACCAGTGTGTGTTGCCAGTGATGACATATGGCTCTGAAACGTGGTCTCTAACTGCTGGCCTTTTAGAGAGACTAAGAGTCACTCAACGAGCGATGGAAAGAGCTATGCTCGGAGTTTCTTTGCGGGATAAAATCCGGAACATGGATATCCGGCGAAGAACCAAAGTCACCGACATAGCTCATAAAGTTTGCAAGTTGAAGTGGCAATGGGCAGGCCACATCGCTCGTAGAACTGACAACCGATGGGGAAGAAAAGTTCTCGAGTGGCGACCACGGACCGGAAGACGCAGCGTAGGTAGGCCTCCCACTAGGTGGACCGACGACATCGTGAGGGTCGCGGGCAACCGATGGATGCAAGTGGCGAATTGTCGTTCGGCGTGGCGGTCTAAGGGGGAGGCCTATGTTCAGCAGTGGACGTTTTCCGGCTGATGATGATGATGATAGTAGTATATTATTGGGCATTCTACCCCACCTGCCGTTCCTACGGCTCACTCCGTTCGCCTTCGTCACTGGTGGGGTAGAATTCCCAATAATATTTCTGATATCGATGGTTGTGGAATAGAATAGAATGTACAAAAATACTGGTTCGGCGCCTATTCCACCTTTCAGTTCTAAAATTCAATGCCCAATAGTTCCTATTCCAAATTCGCGTTTTAAAACTAGTCTTACCTGTCGTTCCTTCGTTCACCTCTGTCAATTTCAGCTGAAAATTGGAGGGTACGTTTTGACGTTTCGTTTTAAGAAACACGAATTTGCGGTCCTGAGAAGAACCTTTTGTGATCACAACTCTGTTTCACTACACTACTTTACTGTCATTCTTTCACTACACATTTCACCACTACTGAATTTATTCCTAATTTAAATCTACATGAAACGTGGTAAGCTAAACTTCAGGACAGATTGTCTCATGTCTCTCCACAAAGTTTGAGATAGCGCATTACCGCAAAGGTTAAACACACACTCAGTTTTTGCAGCCAGAGTGGCACCAAGGACATCTGAATTTTAGGCTACCGTATACATTAAACTAAAACTTGGGACAGATTGTCACTATGTCTCTCCACAAAGTTAGAGATAGCGCTTTACCGCAGAGGTTAACGCACACTCAGATTATGTGTCGAGAACATCCGAAATTTTAATTTAATTTCGTTTCATATAGATGAAAATTTACACGTTTATTAAACAAGTAAATGCGTCGGCTGTCTGAACCGATGACCTAAACTTCAGGACAGATTGTCTCATGTCTCTCCACAAAGTTTGAGATAGTGCATTACCGCAAAGGTTCAACACACACTCAGTTTTTGCAGCCAGAGTGGCACCAAGGACATCTGAATTTTAGGCTACCGTATACATTAAACTAAAATTTGGGACAGATTGTCACTATGTCTCTCCACAAAGTTAGAGATAGCGCTTTTACCCCAGAGGTTCAACGCACACTCAGATTATGTGTCGAGGACATCCGAAATTTTAATTTAATTAAATTCACCCAGACGACACTACTTACTTGATAATGAACACGTTACGTCTGGTACTGATTGCTATCCAACCGCACGTCGCGCTGAGTTAAGGTGCATTTACACCATTATTTACCGTTCGGTGTGTGTACGTCCGATCAGTTTCGCTATATTGTATTCTTCCGGACAAAATTCATTAGCAGTTTTATTTGCTTGGAAATGAATAAAAATACGTAAGTGAATAAAGAAAATCATATATTTATATAAAGTTCATAAAATTGCTGAATAATTGAAATCTATACTAATATTATAAAGCTGAAGAGTTTGTTGTTTGGTTGAACGCGCTAATCTCAGGAAATACTGGTTTAAGTTGAAAAATTTCTTTTTGTGTAGCATAGTCCATTTATCGAGGAAGGCTGTATAACATCGTGCCACAACCAATAGGAGCCGAGCAGCGGGGTGAAACCACGGGGATCAGCTAGTATTCTTATATCACTTTAAAAGTCCTATATTTCAAAGTGGTGGAATTATGTGGAAAAGGTTTTTACTGTTTTACCACAAAAGTAAATTTAAAACCCGATATAACTCGGTACTATTACAAAAGTACTAATTAGTAAAAAAAACATACACGATTTTCATTTTTTAATCCTGTATGATGCGGGTTCCGAGTTAGGACCGTTTTATGATAGTACCATTACTTAGGTGTAATAAAATCCTAATTTGAGTGACATTTACAGAAATTTGTAAGCGTCATTTTTGTTCGGTTTTGAAGTCAAAATGCTCCTTAGTGCGACGTTGGAATCGACCGTATCAGATGATTGTTACGAGTGAGTGTAAATGAGTCTTTACAGTCTGTGAAACTGCAAAATTGCAAGTAGCAATAATTTGCTGACCATATGTTGTTGTATGTAAGGTGTCCATGGGAACCATAATAATAATATGCATGATAAGCACTACGCTTGTTGCGCACATAGTTTAAATTTGTCTTATACAGGACTTCCTATGTTCATAAAATAGGTACTTCAGTTTCGGTACGGCACACTCATCTTGGAAATTACTTTATTGTAATAATTATAACCTTTATGACTTTGTAGTTACAATAAATAAATGTGTATAAAAATATTTTTAATGACTAACTTTTTTGTCTAGGGATTGTTTAAAAATACTATTTATATTGTAAAAATTGTAAGATATCAATATAACTTCTACTATATACGATTTTATTAATATACTATACTTATATTTCTATTACAGATGATGGTTTAATATTTGCAGTTTGACTGCAACATACTCGTATTACGTAATAAACTAGTTTTGTTACGCGTATCCGTTCAAAACTTTTCTACACATAAATTATCTCGAATGTAACTTATTGATTGATGACGCTGGCGTCATCCCTATATGATCAAAGTACAGGTTAAATTCTACTCTGCAAACAGGATTGTGAATACCCCTGGTATAAATAGGCTTATGTATATTTCCAGGTTTCAGGTTCGAATCCCTATCGCAATCCCTTTTCCTATAAGTTAATAATTAAGTTAATAAATTCGTGCAGCAAGCGTTAGTACTACCTTAAATATTATAATTATATAATAAAGTATAATCACCAAATATTTGTTCCAGATTTTTCACATGCGTCTTAAAAAATCTATTATTTTACAACCGTGCATAATGATGTCTTGTTATTATTTTTTAAATAAACAAACATACAGAAATTACATAAATAGTAGTAATCATAGATACCTAAGCAAGGTACCGGACAAATGCTGGTTTTATATTTCATTTCTCACGATAAAATTGCATTTTGACGGAATCAATATTATGATTTAAATGGACGTAACTGACATAAGTTAGTAATACAATTGTAATACTAAGATTTAAGGTTTAATTTGTAATGAGGTTAAATTTGCTGAGATGGTATTTTTCTTTACTTAAATTCGATTAATTTATATGAAAATTCACATTCGCTCCAACGTCTTCTAGTGACAAGCTCCACTTAAGTTTATTGTTAATTACGAATACCGAATACTTCTATAAAATGTACGTAAGTATTTTTTTAAAATAATTATGTTATTTCAGTGTCCTTGTGTTTCATAAGTCGAGCGTTCAATTGTTCTAATCTTCTTTACAGACTTTTTTTATTTGAAATTAATTGTTGTCTACTCGATTACAGGTCTGACTCCGAATCTGAATACCCACGTCGCGCACCTGAGGCTGCAAAGGTGCAGTCCAAAAAGAAATCTCCTAAGCGTAAAGCTTCTGAGAGCACCTCCACCTCGCAATCGGAATCTAAATCAAGGTAATTTCTATTATTTCTTGTCTTTAGGTATTTATGTATTTTATTCCAATAGGAGTGTTATACGTTAGTAGTGGATTTATTTCTATACTTAAAACCACACCACAATCCAAGTCGAGCGTTCAATTGTTCTAATCTTCTTTACAGACTTTTTTTATTTGAAATTAATTGTTGTCTACTCGATTACAGGTCTGACTCCGAATCTGAATACCCACGTCGCGCACCTGAGGCTGCAAAGGTGCAGTCCAAAAAGAAATCTCCTAAGCGTAAAGCTTCTGAGAGCACCTCCACCTCGCAATCGGAATCTAAATCAAGGTAATTTCTATTATTTCTTGTCTTTAGGTATTTATGTATTTTATTCCAATAGGAGTGTTATACGTTAGTAATGGATTTATTTCTATACTTAAAACCACACCACAATCCAATGATTCATAATTCCATTGGTTCTTTTTTGATAGAACGTTTACAAGGTGCTGTTATTGTAATGATAAGGTACTTATATTATTTTATTTTTACAGTAAAAAACAACCACAACAACATCGCTCGGACCTCTTCGGCTTGGAGGATAGCGAGCAACGCGCACCAGCAACCGGCGGCGAGGAGCTCACGTCGTCTCTCGTGAGCAGAGTTGCTAACGGGAAGTTGCGGCGGACGGCGCCGTACATTGAGGGTGACTTTTACGTGGAGGTAAAAGTATACAATAAGTCCGATGCAGCGTCCACGACTCCACTTGAACGGTGGAAGAAAGCCTTAGTTGCACTTAAAGTGCAAATTAATAAAGACACTCCGCAGTGGGACGCGCTGCAGACATTTATGAGACGGGTCCATGTAGTTTTTCAAGACTCGGAGCCCGTGTTTTACAGTGACAACATAAATATAAAATAATATAATAATTATATATACTTTATATTTTTGTTAACAGTTTATTCTAAGGTTAGGTTAAAATTATAAGTCTTTGATCATTAGTATCTTTTGTTTGTGCTGTTAATCTAAAACTTACTCTATTTTACGTGGACATTAGGTCTAATAATATACAAAAATGCCTTTCTGTACTGTTTGCAATACATCCGTTGAGCGCAGTCAGTGGACAGGTCACCTACGCAGTACTAATCATAAAAACAAAAATATTTCGTATTTTTGCGAAGGTGTTGAAATAATACATTCTGCATTTCGTAATCGTATAGCTTCTTATAGAATTGTCGATCCGTCTGAGAATTATTCTCTAGATCCATTTCTTAACAATATTTGGAGCAAAATTAAAACGTTAATTGACATGTCTCTTAAAGAACATACTTCTCTAAAAGTTAATTTCGAATATTTTGCTTTGTTTTTAATGTTTAAAAATGATTCTCAAGAGATGAAATCATTTGCCACAAAAAACGTTACTATACATCAGAATTATGAATTTGATTCATTATTGTCTCAAGTAAAAAACACTTTAACAAAAAAGATAGAAGAATTTCAGGACCGAGACAGTGGATGGACATTCTTGAGCAGTTCTCATTTGGAAATAAATGTTAACAAATATCAGCCTTTGCGCGGTTCAGGCTTTATCGAATTGCCGTCTGCAATAAAATCGAAAAAAGCATGTGTTAATATCCACAATAATGACGAATATTGTTTTTTATGGTCTGTTGTTGCTGCTTTATATCCAGCTAAGAGTCATCCTGAAAGAGTATCTTCTTACCCTGATTTTCGTAATGTGTTAAATGTAGAGGATATATCATTTCCAGTGAATTTCTCAGATATTGCGCGATTCGAAGTGAATAACCCCGAAATTTGCATTTACATTTATGGTTTAAAAAATAATACCGTTATAGGACCGCTTTACAAACCAAAAACCTTGAACGGAAAGGTGATTCATTTACTTTATTTAGAAAGAGATGATTTATCACATTACTGTCTCATTAAAGACTTGCCGCGACTTGTTAAAAATCAAATAACAAAACACCACAGTAAACTGTACTTTTGTGACATTTGTTTAATGTTTTTTAATTCATGCGATGATCTTAGTTCGCATAGTTGTGGAGGTGTCGCCACTGAACTACCTCCAATGGGTTCTTTTATACAGTTTAAAAATTATAATAGAAAGCAAATTGTACCATTTGTTATATACGCAGATTTTGAGACAATGCTAGAACGGTATGAATCTTGTGACCCTGACCCTACTAAGGCGAGTACTATAACGCGACAGCGACATGTGCCTGTAGCTTTCGCTTATCATATTACGTGTACGCTAGACGAAAGCCACAATCGTTACGTTTCTTATCGCGGTTCGGATTGTGTATCAAATTTTGTGAAGTCTATCTATACAGATGCACAAAAAATTTACGATATTTTAAAAAATAATGCTCCTATGATTTACTCAAATGATAATGCTCACGACTTTGAAAACGCGATAACATGTTATATTTGTGAGCAGTTCTTGTTTGGCGATAGGGTTCGCGATCATTGTCACTTGACTGGTAAATATCGTGGCGCAGCTCATAGTTATTGTAACTTACAATACAAACTACCTACATTTTTGCCAGTATTTTTTCATAATTTGTCCGGATACGATTGCCACCTTTTCATAAAAGAATTAGGTGAAGCTCCTGGATCTATTAAAGTGATACCTAAAACAAAAGAAAACTATATTTCATTCACTAAATTTATTCCGATTTCTACCGGGGAAAGCATCCAGGTCCGGTTTGTAGATTCTTTCAAGTTTTTAGGAACTAGCTTAGAAAAGTTGGTTAATACCATGAAAAAACAAGAATTTAAACAATTAAAATCTTATTTTCCTAATAAAAAACAATTTAACCTACTGACTCGTAAAGGAGTGTATCCATATGACTATATGTCTCAATGGGAACGTTATGAAGATATATGTTTACCATCTAAAAAATATTTTTTTAACTCCATAACTAATGAGACAGTGACCGACGAAGACTATGAACACGCTCGGTCTGTTTGGTCAGTATTTAATATTCAAAACATGGGTATGTACACAGATTTGTATCTCAAAACAGATGTTCTATTGCTAACAGATGTATTTGAAAATTTTCGAAAAACTTGTAAACTACATTACAATCTCGATCCCGCGTTCTATCTTACAGCACCAAGTCTATCTTTTGATGCAATGCTTTTAAAAACAGGAGTTAAATTAGAATTGATTAGTGATATTGAAATTTTTAGAATGATACAAAAAGGTATTCGAGGAGGTGTTTGTATGTGTTCTAAAAGACATGTCAAAGCCAATCATAAATATTTAGATACTTACGATCCAACACGTCCAAATTCATTTATCATATATTTAGATTGTAACAACTTATATGGCTATAGCATGTGTCAATCCCTACCCTATTCCGATTTTAAATTTATGAATAGACAAGAAATTGATTTTTTACAATTGAACTTAGCAAACATCAGTGATACTGCGGAAAACGGTTACATTCTTGAGGTTGATTTAATATATCCGGAGAATTTGCACATGCAACACAATGACTTTCCCTTTTGTCCAGAAAAATGCTTGCCACCTGGTGGTAAGAATAAAAAGCTAATACCTAATTTGTACGATAAATATCACTATGTTATTCATTACGTACATTTAAAAAAATGTTTACAGCACGGTTTAGTATTAAGAAGAATCCATCGCGCTATTATATTTAAGCAAAGTTGTTTTTTAAAGCAGTATATTGATATTAACACCCAGTTACGTCAAAAAGCAGAGTCAACGTTTGAACAAGACTTTTTCAAATTATTAAACAATAGTATTTTCGGAAAGACTTTGGAAAATAATGAACATCGAATAGACGTAAAGTTAGTAAACAAGTGGTGTGACTCAAACAATAAAACAAAAAAGACTACTTGTGCTGAAAAATTGATAGCCAGCCCATATTTTCATAGCGCCTCTGTATTTTCTGATGATCTAGTGGCAATCCAAATGAAGCCTGTGCGTATTATACTTAATAAACCAATTTACATAGGGTTTGCAGTATTAGAATTGTCTAAGACTCACATGTACGACTTTCACTACTCTATCATAAAACCTTTTTATGGTAACCGAATTGAATTGTGCTATACTGACACAGATAGTCTAGTATATGATGTACAGAGTAATGATGTTTATAAAGACTTCAAGCTCCATTTTCTAAAATATTTAGATACCAGCAATTATGACTGTAGCAATGAGTATAACTTACCAATTATTAATAAGAAGGTTCCAGGACTATTTAAGGATGAAATGGGGGGCAACATTATCAAAGAATTCGTAGGACTGCGCTCAAAGCTTTATTGTATTAAAACGTTAAACAAAACAATTCAAAAGGCAAAAGGTACAAAAAAATGTATTACCAAAAAATTAAATATGTTAGACTATAAAAATGTTTTGTACAATTGCAATGTTATTCGCAAAAAAAATGTATTGTTTAGATCAATAAAACATGAAATATTCACTCAGGACGTAAATAAAATAGCACTTTCGAGCAATGATGATAAACGAATGCTATCGTTTGATAAAGTTTCTACTTTAGCCTGGGGTAACGCAACTATATTTATGTAATGCATTACCACAATTTAAATGTAATTACAGTAGTTACATTTTTAATATGTATTTTATTGATTGTAAATGATAAAACTTATGACGTCCTGAATGGATAGTTAGATAATCTTTCAACCTACCTACTGTGTTACCTACTATTATAAAATGATTGTTATTCTTTTAATGTGAATAATGTAATATTTTTGTGTAATGTAATTCAAATAGTATCGACAGAAGTTACTTTGAACCTGACTTTATTATGTATGCAATTCTAAAATGTGTGTATTCTTGGTGTCCCTTGTACTAGTTAGAGCTAAACAGTGTTTAAGAATACTACAGTGTTTAGGAATACTCTATACAACCTTAGGTACCTATATAGGTCTTATATAAGTTTACTTTTATTGATACTTATGTACACCTACTAAATATAATTATACTTAAATAAATAATATTTTATGTTCATAAATCTGTTTCATTTCTATTCCTGATTGATAACAATGCACCTAAGGTACATCAACAGATGTTTTGATCCAGGCTCATATTTGCTAATTTTTTCAGAGTATTATTTTTATATTTAATAAAATAATGACGAAAAAAAACATAAAAACAAAATCCAGACCGGAACAAATACTTAATGTTCCGTGCGGGAATCGAACCCGCGACACTGAATTTGGCACATTCATATACTAATACTTACCATTGTGACGCGATGACGAGCTCATAACCAATGCGCCAAATGTGTCGTCGAAAATGTGACAAAATACTGGATCGCTTTGAAGATGCATGCGCGGTGTAGAATTTGACACCGAACAGGTGCTCGGGCACGAGTTCAAACATGTTGAAACTTGAAATTGGTTAGCAGTAATAAAGCAAGTACTAAGCAAAATTATATACGTATGTATAAAATCTATACAATTCCTGATGACTAAGCACGCGCCGGCACAGGCGCGCTGCATTGAGAAATACAACACTTATCAGGTGTTCGCGCTGTCTACAAGGATACAGGTTCAAACTTGTCGAATTCAATTGTACTGTACAGACTATGGTTACACCAGAATATTCATACATCATAAGCAATATTGATAGTCTGTCATTTCATTACGCAGTCACTTGTTGGAGTGGACACATCGGTTCAAAGCAAATAATTCGTAAGTATATTCTGTTTTGTGTATCTTTATAAATTTCCTCTTTTGTTATAAAATTAAATAATATTAATGACTATTTTGTTTATTTCAGATCATCAAAAATGTGTGATTCTCCAGATATTATCGACTACTCACAATACGCTCAACGTTTTCCGACCCCGAGTTTAAGCTGGCATATCCCAGATTTCTCAGAACAACAAAATCCTCTCAACATGGATTCTAGGGCAAGACAAGACTGCAGACCTGTCAACAAGAAGCCTCGAACAAGGCGGGAGTGTCTAAAACAGAAGTCATCTCTACCTACAAGTCAATCATTCGTCATAAACAATGAGAAGAAAAAAGGTTTACGACTGATCCAGGTACAAGTGTTGGATATCAGCGAACAACAAGAACCTACAAGTGACAATCATGACGTGGTAATGTTAAGTGCTCAATATGTAGTGACTGAATCGGAGGACCATGTTATGGACGAGACGCATGCGTTAATTAATAAAATATCAAAAAATCTTTGTGGGGATAGATGTTATTATTAACTGGTATCATTATTTTGTAAGTGTCTACTTTATAAGTTGTTGTATTTAATTTGTAGTAATAAGCAGTAATAAATTATGTAAGTTATATCATAATTATTAATGGGTACTTATATTATTGTTAGGAATGTATGACGTATAGGTATGTGTAAACGTTTTAAGTTTTTATATTGTATAAATTTTGAATATATAAATATTCACTATAATTAATATAAGTTTAGTAAGTATAATATAATTATTCAATATAAGTTTTAAATTCTATATATTGTAATAAACTACATAAAAATAAATTGTTTCATTATTTAAATTGTTTTTTTTTTGTATTATCATTAATTTATTTATACTCGAACTCTAAATTAGCTCTAGTGTAATGATAATAATTGTAGGTTATTTGCTTTCAGTATTTTTATTAGAATAATTCGTTTAAAATCATGTTATATTTGCATTTTTATCATAAATTCATAAGAAATATCATTTTGCTGCAGCTAATTTAAAGTCTGTTATGTAGGTTACCCTGATTATAATAAATAAAACACTCTTATTAGATAGACATTTTTATTAAATGTTGAACACAATAATAATTAAAACAAATTAAATACAGACATATTATTATAAAAATACCACTTCCTTATACAGACAGCATTATTCAATGTACAATTCATTTTATGATTCACACAATTAAAATCAGTTTTATTTTTACAAAACTTTCTTTTTAATTCTGAAAAATTAGGACATCCCTTCTCACCTATGTCGATCACTTTACAGTTTGTACATAACTCTTTAATCCACTTAATCTTTTCCAAACCCTTCGTGATAATTTTTTTGTTTTCTAAGTATGGTAAAATAACGCGTTGAAACTCTTTGTAGTCTATGTAGCCCTCGCTCCAGTAAATTCCTCGATTTCTTTCTAGCCACCTCACCTGTTTTTTTTCTTCTTGTGTTAGGTAATGGAATGAATATGGTGGTTTTACCAAGAACGTCTGTGTATGATCCTGACTCGCAATGGTCAATTCTTTGACAATAAAATTATTTATAGAATCTTTAAATCCTTGGAGTTCCACTATAATAGTATCCGCCTTCATGATATCTTCTTAACAATGTTACTTAATGGTTTGTATTCAACAATGCAATCGTTCAGAATGAGACAGTATGCTGAAGTTTGATCTGGTATCTCTGAATCACTCTCAATTTCTACTCTCACATCTACAACCGGACCTGTCTTTAGATTATCCGCTTGTCTAGAGCAATCAATGACAAACAGCGGTGCTAAATCTCTAAACTGTTTTTCGCTTAATATGGGCTCCGGACGACGTCCGTAATACGACTGTTGAAATCTGGTGTATTGCTCGTATAATAAAGCGATTCTGTTATTAGCAAAACTCACATTTAAGTTTTCATACGGAAAATAAGTTGAATTGAGATATACTCTAACGTTTCGAACATGACAGTGATCGAATTGAGACATGTCCGAACTTGCATTGCTTTTCCTATTTGTCTGTAGTCCGATAATAATGTATCTTGGTTTTTCTATTTGAGATGAAGTTTTGATAGACCAGGTATGTTTTGTAGTTTTAGGTAAAGCTGGATATTCGTACAGATCCCAATTTCTGTATATCATTTGAAGTGGACGATCTTTTTCTAATACTTTTAACAAACCAATTTTTTCTTTGTCTGATACTTTAACATGCGGTACGCGCCATATGATTTTGTTGATCTGAACATCATCTACTACTTCGCCAGTATTAAGTTTTACAGCGTTCAAATTAGTATTACTTCGTAACAATATCAGTTCATGTCTACTATTTATTACAACTTTTTTAAAATCTTCAGCAAACCCAAGGAGGTTACGAAGTGGTATAGAAGCTGAAAATCTTCCTCCATCAACATTTTTTATGCCATCAATATTCCACCCCCAAGCATTAGAGGTTTTTGATTCACTTTCGTTCATTGAAATTAGTGATTTCATGGTTGTTGTTATACCAGCATTTTTTATTTTATCAATCTCCACTCCATTTAGCTCATACCTAATGTCTTGAAACAAGTAGAGTAGAGCATTGTTCGTGAAATTAACACTAGCGGCTTTGTCCTTCGAATCTTTTTTGCTTACGATTACAGTTCCTTCCAAATATAGGGTGCTAGCTGATGGTAATATGTATAAGTCCTGTTGATTGATGGGTATGCGGATTTCATCGTTCCTGTTGAAACTCGTTACATATGGTTTGTAGGAATGAAATTCGATTCCTTCTATAGTATTATCAAAGGTCGGAGCTGATAAAACGTCTAAGATATTCATTTTAGCAATCCGATCGCTCTAAGAAATGCTTTATTGTCTTTTGTTAATTTTATTTTCTTCTTATTTCCTATCTTCTTAGATAGAGGTCTTATTTGATAGGTAGCTTGAGCAGAACTGATATTCTTTACTTGTTGAGACACATTTTTATTGTAATCAATCATTTTTTTCTTCTAAGATGTAAATATACCTGCACTTCTTCACCACGTAAATTGATTAATCGTTTGTTTATATCCAATAGCCTGATATGTATGCAGCTTATGTTGTTTTGATTGATTGGAAAGTAAATTGCGTTCTTCGGGATTTCTATGATCCTGTAACCAGGTGGCACATTGAGTGCAAATTCGTGAATAATGTGGCTTGGTTCACCGTTTATGTATGAACCGCTTACAATATCACATTCAATCCTGACTACGGTCGTAGGTAGAATGTTGACTGGAGACTGTGACACATGCAATTTATTTGCTTTCAAGATTTGTTTGTTGAATCCTAAAAGTCTTCCAAAAGAGTCTTCTTTTATAAAGTTAACGTCTTTTGTACAGAAGATAGTAGTTTTCAAAGTATTATTATTGCACTGTAACTTAATCGATGCATCTTTTATTTTGGATTTTAAATAATCATTGATATCTTGCAACTCATAAGTACCCTCTGGTATTTCAATAACTTCGTTAGAACCATAATAGAATCTATTATTACTTTTATCAATGTTTGGAATAGCATTAAATGTTGAAAAGTGCAATAATGCACACTCATACTCTCCATCTAGTTGTAACGTATTGGGATAGTACGTAGATAACACTGACGAGTTTCCAGTTATAGACAAAGTGAGTGACATCTTGTAAATGATTGAAATTAAAGAAAAGCATATAATTTATAACATAATTTTATTCCAAAAAGTCGACAAGTATTCTAAACATAAATGACCACAATTTACCGAATTAAATGTTTGATATCTTGTATAGTTATAAAACACATTACAATTTTTGAAATATCGTATCAACTCCATAGGTGGTTTTAAATTTCCATAACTATCAAAATATTCACAATAATTGTAAACTTTGACATAAGCTACCCAATGCGTTCCATTGTTCTTAGAATCATCTAAGTTAACGATACCACATTCAATCTGTTTCGGCTTCTTAGGTAACCGATCCTTCATATATACCCCACGGAAATATGGTATGTCTCTTGAGTACTTTTGAATGTCCACATTAGTTAGAGGGCGATCGGGCAGCATATTTTTCAGTTTTTTGAAGATGTTATAAACAGGCCTTTACCACTTTTATACGGCTTTATGTATAATCCCTTGCCCACCATTAAAGCCTCCATAGCTTTATTGTGACGTTCCGATTCTTGTAAATGTTGTTTGCTGGCTTTGTAATCATTAACGGTTTTTGCAATACCCGCTGCACCACCAGCTAAAGTTCCTAAAGCCGATAAACCAGCGAAAATTGGGATCAAAGGCAGAACTCCTCCAGTCTTTGGTAGAGGTATTACTCGTGGTACCCGAATTCGATGACAGGCGTTTGGAAATATTTTTTTTGCTGCTAAGTATGCTGCTTTTATCAAAGTCTTATTATCGCTGCATTTGAGTTTCTTAATTTTTGATTTTATTTTTGAAACTAAGCTTTTAAATGTTTTGACCCCAGATCCAGACTTCAGTTTGGCTTTCATGACTTTGCTCACTAGCCAAGAGCTTAGTTTTTCACCTTTCCCCGCATCTTTTGATTTCAATCTTTGTTTAGCCATATTAAGTAGTTGTAAATCAGCTTTGTGACGATTTGTTAAATCTGGATGGTTTGCATATGCAATGTCGTGGTGCATACAAGCTTCGTCTAGCTTATTTACACCTCGGTCACCTCGTGCTAAGCGTTTCTGTAGTTTAGTACCTGGTCCGCAGTAATTGTAGCCAGGCAAATGAACTTCAAATGGTAAATTATTAATTATGTCGTTGACTAGTCCACCACCCTGCATTACTCAAAGTATAATGACAGAAATAAAAAAAGGAAATGATTATATTATAATATCTTAGCTCGTTATTGCAGCTTTTTCAATCCAACTGTTTTCTGCGCTATTAAGACCTAACCATTTGACATACAATTTATTACCTTTCTTTTTCAAAACCTTTTCTATCAAATAAACATCAGGATAATTCGATTTTTGAAGTTCTTGCTCGTAAAAACTTCCTAATATGTTTTGTTTTCGCTGATCTTCTAAGTGATATGTTACTGGTAAGGTTTTATTAACCTTTTTTATAACAAATAATTCAGTGGACCAATTAGGAGTGTAACCTTTCTCAAAATTATGTTTATATTTACTTATGCGAACACAATCACCAACTTTGAATTTAGGCTTCCATTGAACTGAATCATGTTTATTTGTTTTTGTTATTATTTTTTTAATTACTGATTCATTGGATTTATTCACATCAACTGGTTTAAATTGAATAGTGCGATGTTTTGTGTTATTATATTTATTCAATATATCTTCCAATGGTAGACCAAACCACTTGTAATTCCCGTTAAGGCTAAAATATTTATATAATTGATTTTTCAAGGTTCTAATAAGTCTCTCTACAATTGATGCCTTTTTAGTGGAGAACGATGAGTAATGGTTTATGTTGTGCTTCTTCATAAGCATTTGAAAAGTGCTGTTGTAAAATTCAGTTCCTTTATCGGTTTGTAAGTTAACAGGTTTTTTACGAGTATTAAGCAATATGTCTTCAAAAGCACGAGTAACATCAAATTTATTTTTTGATTTTATCGGTTTAGCCCACGCATACTTCGAGAAGCAGTCAATGACCACTAAAATGTAATTGTAACCTTTGTTAGACTTCTTCAGGTTTTGCATGTCCATTAAATCCGCTTGCCATAAATCGTGAATTCCTTTCAAAATAACAGAACGCCGGAGAAAATTTCGTCGTGCCGCTTTGTGTATTTCATTTACAATTTGCTCTTTTGCCATTACAGAGTTTTCTGAAGTATTTTGTCTACACCTGCTTTGGGGTCAAACTTATCTTGCAATTGAGTTAAAACCTCTGGTATCCTTGCTTTTAAAGTAGCTTGAACTGTATTCTGTGCGTCTCTTATGATTTGAGAACGCAATGATCCGATTAGCTTATTTACTTCTTTCAACGTATTCGCATTTATCAGATCTACATAACTCTTATTCACAGCGTCATCAGCTTCTATGGGTGATCTAATTCCTCTCAATCTAGTCGATTTTAAATCAAATTCTCCACTTTCTGATTTAATCAATGCATTTTCATTAAACTCGAACAGTTCTGATAAACGCATTCTTTTGTGAACATGATGACCAAATTTATCTATATTCATTATGACTGTATTTACAGAATGAAAGCTTCAAGTAAAATGAAAACAATATTTATTTTTCAAGATATTTATTTACTTATTAAATGACCTTCACGTAGTTCCTCTATGATGGATAATATTTCGTTATCTACTCCTGTATTTCCAGCTTCACGAGACGCTATAAGTAGCTTTAATCTTTCAACTAACTCGTTAGGATCATCCCAATATATGTAATCAGTATCTTTATTAACTTTTTTCAACATTAGCAAGCCTTTCCCTTTAGGTATATTAATTTTTTCTGTTAAATCGTTTTGCAATGTAAATAAAGGTTTTATTACATCCATATACTTTTTTCCCTTGTTACTCTTAATAGCTTTTTTCGGATCATAGTCACGTCTATGAGCATTTGTATGTAGTAACATCAACTTATAATTTTGTTTATCGTCTTCAGTAACCAAACTTAAATCGGGATCTTTTTTCAGCAGCAGTTGTTTTAAACCGGATGTATTTTTATATTTATTACCAGCCACGATTATAAATTGATCGTTAATTATTATGGGAGCAGAACCTAACATCAGTTTATCGCGTTCTACTCTGACCCCAAATGGAATGTCTGACAACGCTTCTGAAGATACTGACCAGGATGATGTATTTTGATTTTGATCAACTATTGATTCATACGAAGAGTCACTGTAAAATTCAGATTCATCTTCATCCCTTTCTGATCCTTCTTTCTGCAAAGTTTCATCTATAAAAGGGACTTCAGAATCTTCATTTTCAATAGCACGTGGACAAGGGGTTTGCTTGCTAGCTTTAGCAATTAAGTTCAGAGGTTCTGTTACAGGCTTAAAAACTGTATCCAGCGCTTGCTTAGTATCAATCTCAAAATTTCGCATTTTGCGTACTTTTTTCTTTACAGCTTCTGCAGCATTTACAATTTGTCTTTTCAATGATTTATCCATATTAGTAAAATTGACCCTATTCGGTGTAGCGTCGTGTGAAGAATAGTGAAGTCGTGTAGATGCAGTCTTTTATATTTGTATCCTTAATCAAAGACTACGAAAGTGTCAAACTTATTTCTATAACAACCTTTATTTTTGAAGCAATCTTTATTAATTACGACATAATTGAATGGTTCACTCCATATTTTTGAACACATTTCACGAAATTCACTCCAGCTCATGTCAGTATTGACGTGTTCTTCATAAACATGTCTCATATTAATTTCATCTTGTTTAAAAAGTACGATTAGGTTCGCGTTGTCTCTTATCAACTGTTTAGGAATTTTACTATATGATTGATTTAGATAAAAACAATCTATAAACTTATGTCTTCCCATTGCAAAATAATCACGCATGTTGCTTTGATTTTCACAAGCCACATCGTCAAATATAATTACAGAATTCGATTTTGCGTTGTGAACACTAAGTACTTGCTCATTTTCATGATACTTATGAAATGTAATGCCCGGTACACGTTGCAAAACTTTTTCTAAAAAAATGTATTTAGGTTGTTGCACGGTTTTCGAATATACATAAACATTTTGAAATCTTACACCATTCTCATGCAAAAGAAGGCCAATTAATAAATTGGTTTTTCCACAATTTGACGGCCCGCAAATAATGCATCGTATGGATTTAGGTAATAATTCTCCATGCCGAAAGCCAGATTCCTCCCGAGTCTGAACGCAGAGTTTGTTTACATGTAACGATTGTGGTTGTTTTACAAATTTCATGGTGACTCATTGAAACGGTTTATCAATAATGGGTCAATTAAACAATTACATAAACATTTATACGGCGTGATGAGATAATATTTACTCAAGGTAACACGGTATCAAGGTAGAAAGGTAAACTGAGGTAGCAAGGTAGTTGATTCTATGAAACGATTTACACAAAAAATATGCCTCCACTACAAAAAGTACTACAGCTCCATCTATGACACATCGGATGAACTAACAAATCCTACATCGCGCAAGCAAAGTTTTCCTCGTCTTAAGGCTATAAGAACCGTCTGGTACCGTTATAAAAAATGTGTTGTTTACCAAGAATCCTGCTATGATATTGAGCGGTAATTCGTGTTTCTTAAAACGAAACGTCAAAACGTACCCTCCAATTTTCAGCTGAAATTGACAGAGGTGAACGAAGGAACGACAGGTAAATTCTATTCCACAACCATCGATATCAGAAATATTATTGGGAATTCTACCCCACCAGTGACGAAGGCGAACGGAGTGAGCCGTAGGAACGGCAGGTGGGGTAGAATGCCCAATAATATACTACTGATGATGATGATCATTAAATTAGCCAGATCATGATGGGTCGCGGGACTGTCTCATCAGGTAACCGTGACCCTGGTACGTAAAGGGCGATTGAAGGATCACCGTGGATTTTAGTCAGTACAAGTCTAAAAATCCCTCCCGCTCCGATCTGGAGGACTCATTTGATGACTTTACCACGATAAAAAAAAGCCACATTATGATCACGAAACTCAGACAAAAAACTCAGGATTACTACCGAAATGTGGAATACAACCAAAAGCACTCTATAATTTCGTTTTTTTTTACGTTTAAAAATAATGATAGATATGAAAAAAAAAAATCATTAAAAAAAACAACAATAACTTACGTAATATGTTCATAATTTATAGCTTTTACACTCATTAAGTATAGCCAGTATATTATTAAAAAGTATTTAACGTCAGAACACAATTTTGTGAACAGTCGCGAAAGGCCATAAGAATATATTAATATAAAAATACAAGTTTTTTATGTTCTTGCGTAACCTTGAACTTGGACATAAAAGATTATAAAGGTGTGTGCTCACTTCTCTGTTTTGATGAAAAGATTTTATTTTTATATTTTTATTCTTATGATCTTTGTAATTCTTTAAATATTTTGCATGATCTGGAAGTAGTTGTTCCGGGTTTGGGTGTTTGTGTATGTGAGTTTATATGTTTGTAAACGCACCCACGAAACAGGAGAAATTCCTAGTGTGGGACGTTTAAAATATACTAGCTTCTGCCCGCGACTTCGTACGCGGATCCTGTTGCTTATGCCAGCGGCAACGGGGTCGTCAAATTCGAAGTTCTGAAACGTCTGATATCGAATTCTAGGAGCCCGGGGACGGGACAACAACGGGATGCGCGAGACGATTCGAGACGTTCCAGACCTTTCATTTTTGTAAGTCAACAGGAAATGCCCATCAGACTAAACAACTTTTACTCGGCGACCTCCCTGACGGCGTCGGCGTAACATATTACGCAGCTCGTCCTGCCGGAGGGAGAGTCGCATCAGGCGGCGGACGACCTGGCGACGCAAGCGGTTGCGACAGTCGTTGATAAGATAAGGCAGTTGGGGCTCGACGTGGCACACAAAACAGAGGCCATGTGTTTTCATGGCCGTCTGAACGTTCCACGGTCAGAGTCCCACATAACGGTGGGAGGGGTTCGCATCGCTTCAGGAGGACGATGAAGTACCTTGGACTCGTCCTCGACAGCCGGTGGAACTTCAGGGAGCATTTCCTGAGTTTGGTCCCAAAGCTATACCGGGCAACAGCCGCTCTCAGACGATTCCTGCCCAATCTCAGCGAGACAAACGTCTCCTGCCGGAGGCTGTACGCCGGTGTCGTGCGGTCCATGGGACGCGACCACTAAAGCTAGTCACATGCCAGAGGGTCATATTATGGCTATACGGATGATCCGAGGATACCGCACGATCGCCGGCGAGTCGATGAACATCCTTGCCGGATTGCTGCCCTGGGATCTGGAGACGACTGCCCCCCAGCGCGTCTATGAGTGGCGCGTGGAGGCGCAGCGCCGGGCTGAATCCAGAGGAAGAGCTCCGGCGCAATCTTAGTGCAGTATGGAGGGAACGACTGTAGCAATTGAGGTCCGGGCACGCCGCAATCGCAGCGGTAAGACCCCTCTTTGAGGAGTGGCTGGGTAGGCATCACGGCGTCCTGACCTACCGCATGACGCAGGTCCTCACCGGACACGGAAGTTTCAGGAGGTACCTGTGTCTGATAAGGAGGGAAGAAACGCCTGGGTGTCACCACTGCGAGGATACGGTGGAGCATACGGTGCAAGACTGCCCCGCTTGGGCAGATCACCGCCCTGTCCTCACGGCGGCGATAGGTGGAAATCTCTCGCGCCTGGCATTGGTCGAGGTCATGCTGCGGGGCGAGACGGAGTGGGAAGTGGTCGCCTCCTTCTGCGAAGCAATCATGCTCGCTAAGGAAGAGGCGGGCTGCGTGAGGGAGAGGACAGCGTCCTCCTTCCACCCTAGCCACAGTGATAGACGCCCACGGCTACGGACATCGGCAGGCGATCTGCGGCCACCGACCGTAGGCGCGGGCATGCGGGCGGCGAGTAATGGGCGACTCGCTGTCCGACCGTGGACCATGCTCGGGTCGACGGCCTGTTGTGTTCCACGCGCTTCTCAAAGAGTGTCAGCATTATGACGGGGTCCCCCTCTAGACGGCCAAAGCCTGCCGGGGTCGCGGAACTTATCCCATTACCGTAACCCTGGAACGTGAAGGGTTATTGAAGGACACCGTGGATTTTAATCAGTGCGAGTCTGACAGTCCCTCCCGCCCTGCCGTGGGTGGGAGGACTCATTTGATGAATTTACCACCTTAAAAAGAAAAACGTCATTCCTATATTTGCTATAGTGTCGCTGGGCGCTTTCCACAACAGGTGTTCCAGATCTTCAATTTTTATACGTCATCAGAGAATGCTCATCAGGCTGAACAACTCTTGCTGAGACGAATTGCTGTATATTAAATGAAATCGTGCACCGCCGCAACCGCTATGTCCCTGCATTTTAAATCTGTAATATCTTCGAAAATATTCATTTAAATTACATGCTGTAAAGGGCCATATTGATCTATATTACATGCACAATTTATTTAAGGTACTTAATTGGATAAGAATTAATGCTGTATTACTTAAAATCACTTTTTCATAAATAAGCCATAAAAAGAGGATAAAAAATAGTTATTGTGGGTTATCCCTAAGAGATAGACATATACCATCGCGGACTTTATTGTAGAACTTTTTAAGGTGTATAATACTGTAGTACATCATTCTGATCTATCTCGTAGGGTTCAGCCAGCGTTTGCAATGTAAGCGCAAAAAAATGAGTTTATTTACGACCTTACAAAACCTCTAAAATTATCAGAGTTTCTCTACGATATTGTGCATGTATTATACATAAAAACCTTCCTCTTGAGTCACTCTATCTTTTAAAAAAAACCGCATCAAAATCCGTTGCTTAGTTTTAAAGATCTAAGCATACAGGGGGACAGGAAGCGTGAAGCGACTTTATTTTATACTATGTAGTGATTTACATACATATCATGTATTTACGAATGACGTATTACATAACAAAAAAATCAACTGAATTACAAGGGAATACGCATCTTTTGGCATAGTTATGCTAAAAACACGGGAATTAAAACCACCATCTTAATTTCATTTTACAGTACGATTGAAAAATTTATTATTTTTGTACATCTAAAATGAATAAATACTAGTATTGGTGTATAAATACTAGTTTGAACAAAAAAAAAAACGACAGCATAAATGATAAATATTAAGTAACTAGCAGTTCGCCCGCGACTTCGTCTGCGCGTATTTTAAACTTTTTATCTGTGAATTTCTACTCCCAGCCACCCCCTTCTTATGGGATACTTTTGGAAAATCTAAATCAATATCCAACAAAAATTCTATCAACCCAAAAACAACCCTTCAGGGGTTCAAATTTCGCAAAATCCCGCCTTAGGTAGCACCTACGTCCTAAAACAAACCCATAAGCGAGACTCCTAACTATCAAGAACAAAGCAGCGTCTTAGTGAGCATCTTTTTTTTTAGCGTGTTTAATTCATCAAATGAGTCCTCTCACCCAGGGCAGGGTAGGAGGGACTGTCAGACTTGTTCTGACTAAAAGCCACGGTGTCCTTCAATAGCCCTTTACGTTCCAGGGTCACGGTATTCGTTAGTCCCGCGACCCCGGCAGGCTTTGGCCCTCTAAGGGGAAGCCCCGTCATTGTGCTGACACTCTGTGAGGCGCGCGTGGAACATAACGCGCCGTCGCGTCGACCCGGGCATGGTCAATGGTCGGACAGTGAGTCGCCCATTACTCGCCGTCCACATGCCCGCGCCTACGGTGGCCGGAGATCGTCTTGCGACGTCTGTCGCAGTGGACGTCTAACACTGCGGCTGGGTTGTAAGGTGGACGCTGTCCTCTCCCTCACACGTCCCGCCTACTCCTTCGCTAGCATGCCTGCCGCGATTACGGCGTGACCGACCGTGTGCGATGGCTGCGTCTTAAAAATCTCTATGCATATTTTGAGACTCCCAGCATTTGTAATAACGAAGTTTCATGCTAACTATCAACCCCAAAAACATCCTCTTAGGGATAGAATTTCAGAAAATCCCGTCATAGGCAGCATCTGCGTCCTAAAAAGAATCCCTATGCAAAATTTGAAACTTCTACCTCTCAACCCCAAAACAACCCTTTAGGGGTTGAATTTCGTAAAATCCCTTTTTAGTGAGCATTACAGTCCTAAACATAACCCCCATGCAAAATTTGAAACTCCTAGTGCTTGTAGTAACAAAGTTTCATACAAACTATCAAGCCCAAACACAACCCCTTAGGGGTCGAATTTCGCAAAATCCCGCCTTAGTAAGTAATTACTTCCTAAAAAGAAACCATTATGCAAAATTTGAGACACCTATCAACACCAAAACAACCCCTTAGGGGTCGTATTTCACAAATCCCGTCTTAAGCAATACGTACGTCTTAAAAAAACTTTTTTAAAAAAAGTACCGACTTCAAAACAAATACAAAAAAGTTTAAAATAACTTTTCTTTCGGAAGTCGGTGGCAATAGTCAATGACACAACAAAACAAAGCCACCGACTTCCGAAAGAAAAGTTATTTTAAACTTTTTTGTATTTGTTTTGAAGTCGGTACTTTTTTTAAAAAAGTTTTTATTTTACCCTTTTTTTAGTTTATTTATTACATATTCAACCCAAATTCTTGTAAAATACAAAATTTTTCTTACATATTATGCACTAATCTTGTAATCCGTCGCAACATAAAAAAATCCATATCTCTAAAACTACTGAACCGATTTTGATGAAACTTGCAGTGTACCCTAAGTTGAACAATACCTAGTACAACAAAAAAAGAATTACTTAAATCGAACTTATAGTTCCGGAGATATGCGTGCACAAACATAAAAACATACATACATACATACATACATACATACATACACTTATGAAATTTGGCACATTTGTTCAGACGCTGATATAGACTAACATATATGAAAACTGGGCAGTTCTGATAATATTACATACATACATACATACACTTATGAAATTTGGCACATTTGTTCAGACGCTGATATAGACTAACATATATGAAAACTGGGCAGTTCTGATAATATTACATACATACGGGTCGAATTGATAACCTCCTTTTTTTTGAAGTCGGTAAAAAGAAACCCCATGCAAAATTTGAAACTCCTTGTACTTGTAGTAACATAGTTTCATACAAACTATCAACCCTAAAAACAACCCTTTAGAGGTGAAATTTCGCAAAATCCCATTTTAGTGAGCACCTATGTCCTCAAAGAATCCCCATGCAAAATTTGAGACCTCTATCAATCAACACCAAAAATAACCCCTTAGGGGTCGAATTTCGCAACATCCCGTCTAAGTGAGCATCTACCTCCTAAAAATATGCCCATGCATATTAACAATAACGAAGTTTCAAACAAACTATCAACACCAAAAACAACCCCTTAGGGGTCGAATTTCTAAAAACCCCTTTCGTAAGTAACACCTATTTCCTAAAAAGAACCCGCATGCAGAATTTAAAACTTCTAGTACTTGTAGCAAAAAAGTTTCATACAAACTGTCAACCCCAAAAACAACCCCTTAGGGCGTAATATCGCAAAATCCCTTCTTAGCGAGTACCTACGTCCTAAAACTACCCCTAGCACTGGTAGTTTCCGAGATTTCGTGTCCTATGAGTGAGTGACCTTTTGCTTTTATACATATATAGATTAGCTATTCGACAGTAGTAACAAATTAAAAATGTAATTATTTTTAATTCCGTCATTTGGAGTTTTGAAAAATAATGGGCTTGTATTTTTTCCTTTGTAAAATCAATTAAATTTTTACCAAGATATCATCGCACTTACCCCCACTCGAGAGAAGGGGCTCTTGACATCAGAATTTAATAAAAAAATTGTACTAAATTGTGACGTAATACCAGTTTTGAAAGCGTCATATCTCCGTCAATTTCAAATATTATTATGTCAAATGAATATAAATATACAATTCTCTATAAAGCCATAAACTATTATAAGTAATTATAAAAACTATCTTCATCATTAATCACCAATTGGAATCAGTTTTATGATAATGGTAATAAAATGAAATAAAAAAGATCCATGAGTGCAGTGTACACCTGGCTTTATATTGACCCTGAACTTATTTGAACTATACACAACACAATAATGTTTTCGTTTTATTATTTCATAACTTTATGCAAAGCTATTGGTTACCAATTTATTTGAAAAAAAAAAAATGTTATTCTGATTTGATAACCTCAGGCCAAACACCTTTAAAAATATTTGATGAACATTCAGGCTTAAAGCTCATCTAAACTACCAATCCAAACTTTTATTTTAATGAGAATTAATATTTACACATAATATCGAACTAAATATTTATAACAGATACTAAATTAAAACTAAAACAAAAAAAAAATACATGTGGCACTCGGAGACTGCCGCGATAAAGCTAGGTATTGCATAATTTTTTTTTATTTTAAAAGAAAAAAAAAATCGCCTACCGCGTATATTTAACGAGAATATAATTTATTTAAAATGTTTGTAGTGCACTATTGTAATAAAGAACTGCTTAGTTGTAGGAGAATTTTATAAGTAGGTTTCATTGTGAAAACTCCTTTTGTAGCTGGCCGTTTAGAATCAGTAAGAAAAAGTAAATTGTCTTTATGACGGATATTTTTATGATTGCCGAAGTCTCCCGAACTGAAACGACGTTAGACGATGCGTGGTGTCAGGTATTTTCCTTAGGTTTATTCGTTAGGTTTTAGGGAATTCGGCCGCCGCGCCGCGCCGCGCTCAGAGCCCGCGATAAAAGCTATGCAATAGCTTAAAAATAATATTTAAAAAATAACACAAACAGGCCTTTGTCTGTTTGTGTTATTTTTTTGTTTTTAAAAGTCTCTACTTTTAGGCGTCAAAGTGCTCCTCCGCGTCGCTGTCATCTGGAAACTTGCCCAGAAGACCGGCAGCATTGCCACGTTGGATGACAATGCTTATTCTTTGACCAAAGAAATAATATAAGTATGGGGAAGACCTAGGTTTAGCAGTGGACGTCCTACGGCTGATATGATGATGAAGATAAGTATTGTTTGAAGTTCTTCTTGTTGAATACCTAATTGTCTAATTTTGGCATTTATTGTGACGGCTGAATAATATTTTTCGAAAATCATGTTAAGGCAAAGAAAATGAGCCATACAGCCAAATGCAATAAGAAGTTCATAGATAGAATTTGTTATTATATAATATTTACTTTAATTTATTTGCCTTATGTTTTTTTAAGATATAATAGATATTAAAATTTTAATTCAAGTACGGTAGGTTAGTTGATTTAAGAAAATTATTATTACATAAGTTATAATAACTAAAACCCGACTACGAAAAAATCGCGCACTGAAAAGTATAAAACAAGAACAATCCGTGTTACAGAAATTTTTAATTAATAGCCGTGGTCGTATGCCACCTAGCCAATAAAGATTGTGTGAAACAACCGCAGGTGGCTACGACCACGGCTATTAATTAAAAATTTCTGTAACACGGATTGTTCTTGTTTTATACTTTTTAGTGCGCGATTTTTTCGTAGTCGGGTTTTAGTTATTATAACTTATTTTTTATTTACACTATTTTGGGGTTATTTGATATAATAAGCAAAGCAGCGAGTGAATTTAAAATGTACTCTTTAAGCCTTTTCATTTGATACCCATGTTGACACTGTTAGAAACAGGCAAAGTAGCTAGTAAAAGCTATATAATGTATATATATTTCAAATGTGCTCATCAAGCCCTTTAATTTGATACCCATGTCGATACTGTGCGAAAAAATTTTTTTTTCGGTTTCGACTTTTCATCCCCTAGAGGGCGCCATATTGGATTTGGTGACACGTCACCTACCCTATAACCAGCGGACAACTGAGACGCTTCTAACGACACCTCATTTATTAAGTAGTGATAAGTAGTTCAGAAGTTATGAGGGAACAGATGAACATACATACATACATACCGGTCAAAATCATAACCCTCCTTTTTGCTTCGCCGTAGTCGGGTAAAAATTAATTTAATAGTAGGCTGTATAGGTCTGCAGCCTAATATCAATGTCGTAAGATTAAAAAAAAAACAAAATAAAGCGGCGGGGAACAGCTCTTGTTCTTTTTTCGTGCATTTATTAATTTCTTCAATTAAAAAAAACAAAAAATAATAATAATAATATTATTTTTTCTGCCATCGTCTTCACAAATTCAGAAAAATACCGTTAATATGCCGGGAAAAACAATTTCCTTCAGTATTCAAAACTGTTCTAATTTTACTTTGAATTTTAATTAAAGAAATTTATGCTATACTACTGTTTTATTTCCTCGCAATCGAAGTGAAAAGCAGAGTTTATAACTCGTCCACAAAACCATTTTTATCCTCGACATTACTATCAGCCCTCGCCTTCGCCTCGGGCTGCTAAAAGTCTCAGATAAAAATGGTTTGTTTTGTGCACTTGTTGTAAAATCTACTATTTCACACCACCTGCTCGTAAATGTCAAATTATATGTCATGCAAACCTACTGTAAAGCAAGTCATTGCTGCCCCCCGCTCGAGCTTGGCAATAATATTGTACTGAATTTCATTATTCCCGCGGGAATAATGTGATTTGAATTTGGAATCTCAAATAAAACATAATATGAAAACTTTTACCAAGGAGTTGTAGCAGTAATGGCGGCCGGTGACCGCAACAGCTGATCGGTTGCTGTGGTGCCCACTTCACGTTCGAAGGTTGTCGTACCACATCAAATTTCAAAAATCGAATTTAATTCCTCGCAGCAGGTGTGAAAAGCAGAGTACGCTCCTCGGGAGTAAAGCTGCCTTGTCTTGGGCTAACTTGAATCCCTCGCTACACTAAGGATTCTTAACCCGTGACGTAAGGCAATGCTTTACTCCCTTTGTTCCCTTTTGCAACGATGTCGGTACAAAAACAGTAGATTACGCAATCTACTATTTTTGTACTGACATCGTTGCAAAAGGAGTACCTATATTTTGTGCAAATAGTTATAAAATTATTTTTGTTATTACGAGTATGTATGCCCGCATTACGGTGTATATAAATCAATTATTGTATAGGCCTTTAAGGTTAGGAAATCTTATGATATTTTGAATTGACAACAATCGATCATAAACTTAGTTCATCTAAGAGAGGGAGTGTCGCATGGATATTTATCACATATAGTGTAAGAGATAGACAATACATCGTACTAAGTTATAATGTAGTATTTTGAAATCTATCTGCTTTGTAATGTTTCGTAATTATTATAAATTACGTTAAGAACATTATTCTCAAATATATTTAGCGTATCAAATAGTTTTACTAATGATGATTGTCTCAAAGTAAGATTAGCTTAAAAAATTGATTTTGTTTGTGAAATCAATTACTTATATCTAAAATACAGTTTTTATAGAAGTTGCAATAATAAGAGCAGTAAACACTTAAGTACTGAAATAATATTTTGCTCAAAACTATTGCTATCGAACTTGCACAAAAAATCACTTAGTAGGTAATGTTTAGATTTTCAATTGCATATAATTATAAACTAATTTAGTTGCAAAAGGTGGAAGGATTTGCACTTTTTTTTAGCTTTGTAAAATCATCAAATGAGTCCTCCCACCCCGGGCAGGGCGGGAGGGACTGTCAGACTTGTACTGACCAAAATCCACGGTGTCCTTCGATAGCCCTTTATGTTCCGGGGTCACGGTAATGAGATAAGTCCCGCGACCCCGACAGGCTTTGGCCCTCTAGAGAGGGGGCCCCGACATTATGCTGACGCTCTTTGAGGCGCGCGTGGAACACAACGCGCCGTCGACCCGGGCATGGTCCATGGTCGGGCAGCGAGTTGCCCTTTACTCGCCGCCACAACCAGACCCAAAAAAAATACTTATAGGACATAAAATATTTGTTCCGCGTGATTCTGCAACCATTTATCGATAACCGATTCGCACAGCAGCGGTATTCGATCACGAAAACAAAATTGGATCCAGAGAATAATCAACAGGAGCCTCTTAAGGCACCCGACCGCCACAGCTTGGGAACCCCTGGTTCCAATTACCACCACCCAGTTACTGGGTTTAAGAGAAACAGATCCAGCGTTGATATTTTAAGGGCAAACATCCACCAATCGATCGATCCTCACCATTGCAAGCCACTGATCCATCTGCGTTAAACTCGTAAGATAAATTACTTATATTACCAAAACAGCCATAATTATGATGGATAGATTTATAATTAGTTATTTTAGCATCTCTTTTTGCACTACAAAAATAAATGCTTATGAAATTATTTCATACATAAGTCAAGGATGATACATAAGACATGACATGGTTATTTACCTGGAGTAATTGAGAGATTGAAGGTTACTACATTAATATAAGCGTTAAATACTATCTAAAGTACAAGTAATTAAGCTGTAGACACTGGCTTTTACCGCGACTTTGGTTTTGCTTTTTTAAACAAAGATCGTCACGATTTGTGTCTAGAAAAGCGTGGGCGCAGTTAAAGTGGTCACTCTATTAAGCTCTAGGTCAGTTGTCTAATATTAGATTGATTCATCATTGTACTGACCTTATAACCTATGATGTCGACGAAGAACATTTTATGAAAGACATCAACTGATATTCTGAAGGAAAGTATACAGCGCCATCTTTGACGTGAGTGAAGAATTAAAATCAAAGTGTATATTTGGCATACAGAAAGCTCCGTTACGAAATGGTCGAATAATGATAAGTATTGTGGGACTTGAAGCTCTTTCCTTTGGTGTCCTGCAACGTTCACGAGCTTTATTAAGTCGAATTTAACTGTATTGGATTCCGCAAAGAAGTTATTTGAAAACAAATAGCGTAGGAGTAGTAAAAACATATTTTCCACTTTTTTGTTATAAGAAATGGGTTTTCTCTTGGCCAGTTCTCAGTCTAGCCCAGAAGTAAATATGATGACTTTTTTACGTGAATAAATTATCAAATGAATCCTCTCACCTAGGGCTGGACGCGAGGGACTGTCGGACTCGTATTGACTAAAATCTACGGTGATCCTTCAATAGCCCTTTACGTTCCGGGGTCACGGTTACCTGATAAGACAGTCCCGCGACCGAGTCTAGCTTTGGCCCTCTAAGGGGGCCCCGTCAGATTGCTGACAGCTCTTTGTGGCGCGCGTGGAACACGACACGCCGTCGACCTGGGCATGGTCAATGATCGGGCGACAAGTCACCCATTACTCGCCGTCCGCATGCCGAAGTTGGAGGTCACCCAGAAGGAACTGGTACTTCTGCGCATCGATGGAACACAGTTAAAGCTGTTTGGCGTCGGATTCTGACAGGATGATGGTCGCTAGACAGGCAGCCCCGGCCCAGACAGGACCAGGATCTTGTCTACAGGGCCTGTACTGACGGCGAGTTATGGGCGACTCGCTGTCCGATCATGGACCATGCCCGGGTCGACGGCGCGTTGTGTTCCACGCGCGCCTCAAAGAGCTGTCAGCAGAATGACGAATTCCCCGTAGAGGGCCAAAGCCTGCCATGGTCGCGGGACTATGTTATCAGGTAACTGTGACCCCCCAACGTAAAGAGTCCGACAGTCCCTCGCGTCCAGCCCTAGATGAGAGGACTCATTTGATGATATTACCAGGTAAAAAAAAATACAACGTGTCTTCTTGTTCCATCTGTTTTAGCCTTCTACGACCTTAAGAGTGACGGTGACGCTGTTACCCCATTGCTGATCACGGTAACCTTTCCCCAAACAATTTATGCATGATCGTCTTTCCACCGATCGCAATCAAATCAGTACAAATATTAGGACAAGATAATTCAGGTAGATAGCTTCTTTTGAAACGGCCTTTATAGTTTGACATTTCTTTGTTTGTAAAAAGCTTAGTTTAACTTCATTGAAAGGAATGAAATGGATCAAGATTCTGTTGTGAAATGGTGACATTAAAAAAATCTTTACAAATTATATCATTTCAGATCATCTCAAAAACTAAAAATCAAAATGATTGTTTAAATCAACGCAATGCAGCACTCACGTTTATTGCATTAATTTGACTACATTTGTTTACTGATGACGATCTCACAATCATGATAACATTTATTTATAACAACGACTAGTTAGTTTCTTTAAAAAGAGTTTGCTTTTAGTACCCTACGAGCCACTTGAAATTTTGGAAAATAACTTCTTCAATTATCCCTAAACACAGATATGCTGACCTGGCTGAGCAAAAGTGGTTTTGAACGAAGCTATAATTATATAAAGATGCGATTATTTCAGTCACAAAAAAGTGATTGAGGCATTTCGAAACCTTCATACCTTTAAAATTGAATATTTAAAGGGAGGGAAAATAAATGAGACTAATCATTTAGTTGGTTTTTACACCTCGCCAGGCGGCAAAGTATGTTAAAAAAACAATTTCCTACGATTATTCTCATAGCAATTGGTGGCAGCCTTCCCGCCCGATGGAGCAGACTGAACTGTCAGTTCATCCTGTTCTTTCGCTTGCCCTTTGCTTTCGAGTGCCCGTTTGACAGTTCTGCATTCTTTGAGATACAAGCCCACCACACTATTCCCAAACCACTGCAACTCCTGAAAGCCAGAATCAACAGTGGCAACCACCAGAAAAGCGCCGAGACAATGAAGCTCGACGTGTCCCGGAGAATGAATTTACCTGTCTTGGATCCTGCAATGAAATTAATAAGAAAAGAAGGAGTGGAGGGGTATGAAAAATACGTCTCCATTTCCCTCCATGTCAAGCAGGAGACAGAACAAAACAAGGCGAAAATGTCGAAATTCCATCCATCTACTTAAGTTGCTGACTCACTGGCTATTCATTCAAACAAATCGTCTTCTCATCTTCGAGACAATAGACAAAACTATTAAACGGTAACAATCTGAATCACTTACATTACCTAACTGTGGCTTACTGAATGTAATATAAGTCAATACTAGAGTTGTAGATCTCTCGCCGAAATCGAAGCGGTATTCGGCTTTCGTCACAGTCTTTTCGGCCGAAGGGTTAGTAGCGAAAGCCGAATAGTCAGCGTATTGTAAGATTGGCTGTAATTGAAAACTATTTTTAACGTTAAAATTAATAGTAATTTGAACTAACTGTGTATTTAAAACAACTTGCTTAGATAATTCAAACTGGGTATCTAAATTTAACAAAACTTGTGTGACTGATGTCCATCGCACGTTCCCTCTTCCATCCCGCTCTTACAATCCAAAACTTCGGCTCATTTTGGTCGAACCCGAAGTTTTGGCCGAAACCGAATCCGAAAGTTTGTCAGACTCTACTGAATTGCAATAGATACTGACCTGAACAAATAATCAGAACATTATAATAGATTGTCAGTCAAACTGATGGATGGGTGGCATTCGATTTGTTCATGTATTGACTGATGGGAGCAAAGTTGATTATTGACAATTTCGTGACAACACAAATAAATGGCTACTACGATAAGATAATACCCAAAGATATTTATATTTATGCATGAAGCTAGACATGGAGCAAAAACTTGGCACATTTTTTATGAAAATTACGCGGAATAAAAAAAACATAAAAAAATATTATCTAATAAATAAAAATCAATGCCATTTTTCGTTGTAATGTTATAACTCAAGAACGGGCTCACCTATCCAAACCAAATGTAAGGTTTTGTTCGAACTACTTAGTAGATGCTTTATCTGAAGTTTGCACAAAATCGGACGAGCGGTTCTTTTATAATGTACCCGTGCGAAGCTGGGACGGGCAAGTTCATTATACAAATTAATTTTCAATAATTGAAAAATTAATTTGCAAGAAAAACGCTGATAAATTAATGTAAGTTTCAAATTACAACTTTGACAGACTTGCATATTACCCGCAAGTGCTCGCATATTACACGTTTGAAGGTCTACTGACAGGCTAATTAAAGTGTCAATATGTCACAATAGCAATGACACTGTTCTGAGACACTAACAGTTATAAATGTAAATATTATGACTTAAAATTTCATTGTTGAATTTCATCTTTAATAGTACCTACTGACCTTTAGTTCGCAATAATTACCTTCTGGAACACAAAATAATTCACCTGCCAAGCATTATTGATGGACCAAAGAACAAGGTTCAAAGTCTGGACCACTCATCCTTTCGGGTAGCCTTTCGGCTTCTAAGAACTACGTTTTGGAAAGGTCTTTTTTTTCTTAAAACCAAAATGTAACAAAGTGCAGTGGTGGCCCAGTGGTACCGGCCTCGACTTACGAGTTGTAGGTCGTAGGTTCGAACCCCGCCAGGCGCATTACTTTGTGTAATTTATTTCAACACCACTGCTCTCAAAACGGTGAAGGAAAACATCGTGAGGAAACCGGCATGTCCTAGAACCAAAAATTCGAAGACATGTGACATCTACCAATCCGCACTGGGCCCGCGCGGTAGATTACGGCCCACTCCCTCTCACGGAGAGGAGGCCTGTGTCCCAGCAGTGGGAACATTTATAGGCTGATGATGAAAATGTAACACAGTAAATCTACCTTCTGACGGGTTCCCCCATAGAGGTCTAGAGCCTGAGAGGGGTGGCGGGTCTGTCTTATCAGGTAACCGTAACCCTGGAATGTTAACGGCTATTGAAAGATCACCGTGGATTTTAATCAGTACGAGTCTGACAGTCCCTCCCGTCCCACCCTGTGAGGGAGAACTAATTTGATGATTTTCATCATCATCATCATCATCTCAGCCATAGGACGTCCATTGCTGAACATAGGCCTCCCCTTTAGATCTCCACATATACCGGTTGGAAGCGACCTGCATTCAGCGTCTTCCGGTGACCTTTATAAGGTCGTCTGTCCATCTCGTTGGTGGACTTCGTACGCTGCGCTTGCTAGTCCGCAGTTTCCACTCTAGCACTTTTCGACCCCATCGGCCATCTGCTCTGCGAGCAATATCGCCTGCCCATTGCCACTTCAGCTTGCTAATCCGGTGGGCTATATCGGTGACTGTAGTTCATCTACGGATCTCCTCATTTCGGATTCGATCATTCGATCAAAAATGAGCCCAATATCTCTAGTCAATCAGATAAGTTCTTTTATAATATTTTTCCACACTAGAAATTTCTCCCGTGTCGTGAGTGAGTTAAAAAACATTTTTACACATACACAAAAAACCAAATCCAGAACAACTACTTTTTGATTTGTTTACTTGCGGTTATCGAACACGCGCCACGCAGCGCAACAGTTGATCGCTAGAACACTGTGACAACCTTAAGAAGAAACAGATTTTGGACTAATACTCACTTTTTTTTGTAAAAACTTTTTTTTTTAGCGTGGTAAAATCATCAAATGAGTCCTCCCACCCCTTACTGTCAGACTTGTACTTACTAAAATCCACGGTATCCTTCCATAGCCCTTTATGTTCCGGGATCACGGTAATGAGATAAGTCCCGCGACCCCGGCAGGCTTTGGCCCTCTAGAGGGGGGCCCCGTCATTATGCTGACGCTCTTTGAGGCGCGCGTGGAACACAACGCGCCGTCGACCCGGGCATGGTCCATGGTCGGGCAGCGAGTTGCCCTTTATTAGACTTAGACTTTGCATGCACAAAGCTACTATGACGTAAACATCCCCTAAGAAAGGATTTTGATAAATTCCACCCCTAAGGCTATAAAAAAGGGGATGAAAGTTTGTAAAAACTTAGGAAAAAACTGTTTGCAACTTTAATTAGGTATACATTTTATTTGTGGTTATTTGTTTCAGCTTCATTCATTAAAAGCCCACAATATATTCAATGTTACTATTACTTTAAGAAGTCCTTACATGTATACTAACAAACAATACAACAATTACAACCTTCAAAAAGTAATTAAAGCAGATCAAAATCGGGCGACAGGATGCTATAAACATAATCATGATTTTGATAACCGAAGTAAAAAATCTGCGTATGCGCACGACGTATCGTGAACGTGGCGCAAATGACCTGGACTGCCGTGCCGATCAACTTATTGATTTTGACCAAGTACTCATCACGCGTCGAGTATGCACCAATGTTGTTAGGTTCCGTAGGTATTAACCGTATGTTTTAGAAGCGAGTTCGTATTTACAAGTTTTTATTTAGTTTCACCAGTCCCGTTGTCTGTAATCAATCATTCTTGCAAGTTAAATTTCATCAACTTTCCGGTTTTCGATTAAGCTGCTGGAAGCTGGAAGGTTGCCATCATCATCATCATCTCAGCCATAAGACGTCCACTGCTGAACATAGGCCTCCCCTTGCCCAGGTTGCCATAGGAACTCCGCAAACCCATCAAGTTTGGACTCGTTTGATTTGTCTTGATGAGTACTTTGTCTATCGTTAGTATTTTTTAACATTAAAAGCTTGTTTTTAAAAAGAACATAGGTTCTTAAATGACTAACTTGTTTTTCGTCCTGTGGAAAAGCGATCTTATGAAGAGCACAAGATCGCGCTGATTGCACACTGCTTCCAATTGAACCTATTGAAAATCTATAGTGGAGACCTAGCAGTGAACGTCCTACTGCTGATATGATGATGATGATAACTTAGTTATTAACCCTCGATCCGTCTCTTGTGGCCTTTCAAAGCCCAGGTTTTAGAAAATATGTACAATTGCAATACAATTATGGATTCCTTACTTACGACAGCTTCTCAAAAAGGATTAAACTTCACTTTCCTGCCGTCGACGCTGAGTCTGCGCACACGCCCTTCGAGGTACGGACGTGTGTCTTCTACGTAATGATAATCACCGAATAAATCGAACATTGATGTTCTTGTCAACTAGTCATTCTATTAAGTTCTCACTGAGTCATCATTTACAAGTACATAAGTACAATTTCTCACAAAAACCAGATAAATGGCGGAAATGTCCCAATGCAGCAAATTGTAGATGATTTAAGCTATAATAGGATATAGGTACCATAATTTGCCTTTCGATAGGCACATGTGCTTTTGCGAGTGTTTTACGAGTACAAGCCTCGTCTGTAATTTGATCTGTGCTCATTGGAAGATTGACTGTTGGACGGATGTGAAAATTATTAGAGTTTATAAAGGTCATGTTGTTTACTCGTGTTGACCTTTTTTAAGCAAACAATCAAATGAGTCGCCTGAGCGAATTGTCAGACTTGACTAGCTAATAGCTACCATCTTCTTTTAGTTGCCCTTTTAGTTGCAGATTTGCGATATACTCGTACTCTTAACAATTTCTAGGAACTGAGTTTTACGACCTCAAATTCTCTCGCAGGATCGTCTAAACCCGGGTCGACGGCGACGGCGCGTTGTGTTCCACGCGCGCCGTCAAAGAGCTGTCAGCAATCTGACGGGCCCCCTAAGAGGGCCAAAGCCTGCTGGGGTCGCGGGACTGTCTCACCTGGTAACCGTGACCCTGGTACGTAAAGGGCTATTGAAGGATCACCGTGGATTTTAGTCAGTACAAGTCAGACAGTCCCTCCCGCCCCACCCTGGGCGGGAGGACTCATTTGATGATTTTACCACGCAAAAAAAAAGGATCGTCTAAACAGAATACCGCGGCATGTAAAGGAATAGAGTAGTTTTCATTTAGTTTGAGTCTATCAGTCTTTTCCACTCCACCTAAGGTTGGTCTCATTTGATGACACCGTGTGAAGCGAATTTCATATCGCACAGATATCTGGCAAGGGTATCAATGGCAACATAACTGGTTTGTTTGAAGGTCGCTCCATACTGGGATTCTGCTGTAGCAAGTCAGGGGTACTATTAGCACGAAACCCTTAGCATTCGGCCGTCATTTCGGGGGTTTATTATTCTTTACCAATTACCGACATAATTGTGATTAGTTAGTGATACAAACTAAAAATTGGTGACACCATTTTTGGACAGTCGTCCCCACTATGTTGTCAGAAGTTAATTCCGAACTATTAGGGAGTAAGGTTCACTCAAAATTTTGGCCTGTGCTTGTATTTTCGTTAACGGACTAAGAGAGCAGACCTCCAGATTAGGAGCTGATCAGTCCATTATTGGGAAAAGGGTCCAGAGATGATTTGTTTATCAAATAATACATTTACAAAAAAAATCGGTAGCAATGAAAGGCACACTGTCGTACAACTAAATAACGTCCTAATTTGTACTATTGATTGATTTTGCAATTCTTAACCAAGTACATCAGTTAGGCTTGAAGTTAAGACAGAAACAGGCTGTACTGCCTTTTTAAGAAAGACTAATTGCGATGGATTATTGACGTCAGTGATGGACGAGTCCTCAGAAGGAATGTGGAATGATGAGTAGGTACCTAAGCTTTATCAATATGTTTTTATATTTCTTAGCTACTAGTTTTTCTCGGACATTATTGACATCGGAAACATTGAAACCTAGACTTATACACAACTAATTTAGATTTTCACAGCATTTGAATATCACTTTAGGTACATGTGGCGCTATCTTTAATTTTCAAAATAACATTATCATTGTTTTTCTCGGGTAAAGAGTACAGTACTTTTTCTGAGGCTTTAGACATAAAATTACAGTATTTTACCGTAGTGTTGCGATATTAGTTGTATGGAAAATGAAAAAGTGCATCTACTGTACAAACAGGACCAATTTTTTTTCCATAGAATTCACGTCAAAGTCCCCCACAAAAACGTGAAAAATCGAAATAAGGCTTCTAGGTCCCACACTTAGAAAGGATGTTATAAATGAGAGTAACGCTGTGATTTTTATATCATTGCGCATCGTAGGAATAACTATGACGTATCAACGATATCAGAATTTACTACATAATACAGAAAAATAGAGAAACCTTCCAGAAGCTGTATCAACAGTATACCACCAGACATAATACTTAATTTTCTCAAGAGATCTCAAGCATTAGGAACATTTCACGCTATCTCTCTTCTCATCTATCTATCTCTATTAGCTATATCTCATTTAGCCACCCGATATTCAGTGTAGGTCTCTTCCAAATCTTTCCACTTCTGGCGGTTTTATATACAGTTTCTTCCAGCCACTTAAACAAGATCGTATGACCACCTAGTCAGTTGCGGAACTGTCTCATCAATTCCGTGTCCCTCGAACGTAAAGGGATATTGAAGAATCACCGTGGATTTTAGTCAGTACAAGTCTGACAGTCCCTCCCGCCCCACCCTGGGTAGGAGGACTCATTTGATGATAATTATTACCAAGAAAAAAATTACAAAATAGCCACCTAGTCGGTTGTTTTCCCAAAATTCCTCTTTCCCTTCCGTGATCTCCACTCTAACACTTTCATACCACACTATCTGTCATACAACTTAAGGCGTAACAAGGCCTATAATTTATTCTATTGAGTCTTTAAAGATATTATTTAAATTTCTTTCGCGCCTTAGGCTTGCTTATTTCACGGAACTTCAACATACCTGGTGAAATGTGAGTGTTCTATTACATACACTTCTGCCTGACCTTTTGGGGATTACATGCGTGATGTTATGTTATACCAGATGTTGCCAGAGGCTTTGTACGCGTTTTACTGGAAAATTATCCTATAGGAACATGAAACGGGGATAAATTATATCCTATGTGTTGTTGACTATGTCCTATCTCCATCAAAGTCAGTTAAAATTGTAATAGAAATTATCCTTTGAATTCATCCCGGTTATAAATTAATAAAAAATCAACTATCTCATATCTGTGTATACCAAATTCCATCCAAATATACGTTCAAACTCACAAACTTTGGCATGTATAATACTAGCCTATGCCATAGGTTTTGCTCCCTACAAATGGAAAATATATTATACTAGCTGACCCGGCAAACGTTGTTTTGCCATATAAATAATTTTAAAAAAATTTAGGGGTGGACTACCCCTAACATTTAGGGGGATGAAAAATAGATGTTGGCCGATTCTCATAGATACCGGATAAGCACAAAAAATTTCATCAAAATCGGTCAAGCCGTTTCGGAGGAGTATGGCAACGAAAACTGTGACACGAGAATTTTATATATTAGATAAAAGTAAAAAAAAAAAAAATCCAAATTTCGTCCATTTTTTTGTGTAAAAGAGTAACAATTTTTACCCATCCGTTTATCCCCACAAAAATTCGCATTATATTAGATGTAGGTATTAGATATAACATTAGTAACATACTCATGTTAAAGGTAAAACTTTAGGTAGGTAACCTTCACGAGGAAACTCTTAATTAGGGATTTTAATTATTGCTTTCTAAGATGGGTATGGAATGATAGATGTATATGGAACTTGTTACTTGTACGAAAATGTTCTTTTATATGGACATAATTACGTAATCAGGAGGCGCGGTATGCTAATCGTCAAATAGCAAAGACTTTTAATTGCTTGAAATAATAGACGATTGAGAAGAACTTTGTCAACCTTTGTAATCACTAGACACAAAAGCTTTCAACATTAGGACTCAATAAGACCTGATATCGTCAATTAAAAAACACAATCAGACGTCTAGTGTTCTAGATTTGTCAGTGTTATGTTGTTGCTCAATATCGTTAATATACTTATAATAAAAAGTGTCGACCAAAAATTACATGTGACCAAATGTACAAAATATTAGAAGCAGTCATGCTCGCGAAGGAGGAGGCGGGCCGCGTGAGGGAGAGAACAATGTCCTCCCTCCGCCCCACCCGCGGTGGTGGACGCCCACGACGACGGACGTCGCAAGACGATCTCCGGCCACCGTAGGCGCGGGCATGCGGGCGGCGAGTAAAGGGCAACTCGCAGCCCGACCATGGGCAATGCCCGGGTCGACGGCGCGTTGTGTTCCACGCGCGCCTCAAAGAGCGTCAGCATAATGACGGGGCCCCCTCTCTAGAGGGCCAAAGCCTGCCGGGGTCGCGGGACTTATCTCATTACCGTGACCCCGGAACAAAAAGGGCTATTGAAGGACACCGTGGATTTTAGTCAGTACAAGTCTGACAGTCCCTCCCACCCCGAGGTGGGAGGACTCATTTGATGATTTTACCATGCAAAAAAAAATGTACAAAATATTAAATGTTTGTACATTTGGTCGCATGTAATTTAAATTTCGTACGCATCTTGCCTGAAATAAATGTATCTATTTTATCTGTGAAAATTCGTACTAATGATACCAGAATGAATGTCGTCTAGTGTCATAAATAAACTGCATCATCACAATATTACAATTTATGATTAGCCTATTTTCCAAATTACATTCGTTATTGTAATATACCGAGCTTTCTTTTTTTTTGGGTTGGGTTTGCTCTTGAGTAGTCTAGGTCAAAACTGACATAAAAAATGATGCGAGCTAACCCTGAAGAAGCCTATTCACTCTAACTTTGAGAAGAGATTCGGGATATATACTTTCGGTAATACAGAAACAGGCAGTTTGTTCCACTCTTAAACAGGAAAAAGTTACGCAGAACATGGAGATGACTAGACTTACCTAATATACTTAACACAAACTATATTTTAATTTTACTGATGTGCCAAAGAACAAGGAATGCAAGGATGATCGTGATCCTTCGAATATTTGAACCCGGACACCATCCTTAAGAAACTTATAATCTCGCAATTATAAAATAATTAAAAATAAACAACATACCAAGCAAGTACTGCGAATACCATATGTATGAAGTAGACAGCAATTATATAAAAAATGTATGTTAAATTGTTTTTTATTACGCACAATTATATTTAAATACATGATGCGTAAATTATTTTACAAAATTCGTAAATCGAGGCATATTTTAATTTATTAAATTATAAGGTCCGTGAAATAAAATTGTAATAGCCCTTAAAGTGCTCTGTCCGAATAAGGCGTGTTGTGAAGGCAACACAATTGATTTAGTTATCACGTAAATTGCCGGTAATTTCTTAAGAATTAGGCAGAGCCACATTTTACCAGACACCCACATTTTACCAGAAGCCATATAATGACTTTCGGGTTTTTTTGCCGTAAAGTAAACTAGAACTTTGCCGTTTATTTCATCATCTTCCTGCCCTTATCCCATTTTACTTAGGGTCGGTGCAACACGTTTTTTTCTTCCATTCTCCCCTTTCAGACGTCACAGTATCATTTACTCCTTTTTCATTCATATCATTCCTTAAACAATCCATACATCTTTTCTTTGGCCTTCCTCTTCCTCTCCATCCAACAAGTAACTTTAACGTTTATTTGAAGGAAAAAAATAATTTCTGGTTCGTACACTAGAGCTGATTTTTTTTTTATTTTTCCATACAATAAACGCAGTAAATACTTCAGATACGCTGTAAATAAAATATAGAAATCTAAATAAGGCTTCAGTTATGATTGTTAACATCCCATGTAAAAGAAAGCAAGTTTATAGCCGTGGCATAAATCTAGACTCTTTAAAAACCTAGTTTATTTGTCAAAACTGGTACTCGAACCCAGGATCTCAAACTGTATACCCAGATCGACAACCTTCTGTTTCACTGCTTTTTTTAAGGTAAAATCCCTACTAATATTATAAATGCGAAAGTAACTCTGTCTGCCTGTCTCCTTTTCACGCTTAAACCACTAAACCGATTTGGATGAAATTTGGTACGAAGATAGTTTGAGAGCCGCGAATGGACATAGGATAGTTTTTATCCCGAAATTCCCACAAGAACGATAAAAAAACGTTATGGGCGTACGAAGTCGCGGGCAAAAGCTAGTTAGTTATAAAAAAGAGACCTGCTAGCTTCTAAAAGCATTGCTTATGCATAAATAATGTATTATAAGCTAAACGTTACATTTCACCAGACATCTAGGAGCCCTCATTTACAAACCATAGTAAGTACTAACAGTATTTATGCTGAACTTATGGTTTTAACTGGTAGACGCCTGACAAATATTTATTTTGCTTGTAATAAATAATAGGGACTATACTTAACAGAAAAGTTTTTATCACAGTCATTCTTGATGCAAGAAATTATGATAAAAATAAACGATACTTACAATTTTTTAAAACTTACATTTAAAGAAAATAAAAAAAAAAAATATATGAAAAAAGAATCGCTAAGTGTAAGAAACGTCTTTCTGCACGTCTTATTAACAAAACTATAATATTGAACCCCAAATACATACATAGTTCCGGTCATAAGACACTAAAACCTATACGGATCTCCAATATAAAATAAACAAAGTAAATCCCTCTATACATGGAGTACTCACACACACGCTCACAGTAATTAGAGTATCAGTTATATTGATCGAGTTATTGAGTAAGAACCCACACATACATACAGACACTGTGGAATCTTCACTATTAGTACTGTCAAAGGTTAGGTCCGTGCACACAATTTTGAGTAACTTAGCATGGTGAACGAATTAACTTCATATAAATAGGATGCAGTTACTCCGTTATGCACATTCGGTGATCATCCCGAGCTAGCACAACAGCTTAGAAATGAAGCTGGTAAATAAATACATTTAATAAATAAATAATACAACTATTATTTATAAAAAAATATTCGTTTAAAAATAATAACTTTTAATAAAAATAATAATTTTTAAATTAAGAAATAACGGTCAATTTTTGTGTTTTAATAATTCGATTTTCAAAAAAGTTTTTAAAAAATAAAAATGGATTGCAGTGAAAGTTTACAATTTACAGTGTGACGGTTGATTGACAAGTTCATTTTTCAAAATTAAACTTTAACCTATATTATTAATTTTATTGGGTCATTTAGTTTACAGTATTCTGTAAACTAAATGACCCATCAAGGGCTTACCTTTCTAACTGTGACTCAATTTAGATCTATGACAAATAAGTGCCTTCAATTTGTTGTAATTCGTAACCTCCCATTATTTCTATTAAGTCTAACGATTTTAATTTCCTCTTTTCAGCTCATAATCATAACGATAATAGCGTGCAGCTATGCTGACAAGCTGGACAGGACTTACTTGCCTCCTGCAAGTGCTGGAACGGCTGGTGGCAGCCCAGGAGCTTTGACAGCCCCTGGAAGCGAGCCTGGCTTTGAACTACCTAAAGGATCTTCTCCATTTGGCCAGCCTGCAGCCCCTACTGGGTCTGCTGGATTTGGACAGCCCTCAACGCCTGGACAGACTGGATTTGGCAAGCTTACTTCTCAGTACGGTGCTCCCACCAGCGGTGCTGGTACTGCTGGCGGTCAAGGCTCTGCTGGATTTGGGCAGCCTGCTTCACAATACGGTACTCCCTCTGGTAGTGCTGGTAGCCCAACGCCAGGTCAGGGACCCACTGGATTTGGTCAACCTACTTCTCAATACGGTGCTCCTTCTGCTCCCGGTCAAGGATCTGCCGGATTCGGCCAAACCGCTTCTCAATATGGTGCTCCGGCTGGTGGTGTTGAAAGCCCAGCTGCTGGACTAGGATCAACTGGATTCGGACAGCCTGCCTCTCAGTTTGGTGCCCCCACTGGTGCTGCTGGTAGCCCAGCCCTCGGTCAAGGCCCCACTGGATTTGGTCAAGCACCTTTCGCAGCCCAAGGATCCGCAGACGCATCTGCTTACGCCGGACAGCCCCAGCCTGAACGTGAACGCGCCTCCATCGACAAGAACGCCGAAATCCTCAGATACGAGAACCAGAATGATGGTGAAACCTTCTCATACAGTTTTGAGACTTCCAATGGAATTTCTGCTGAAGAATCTGGTGTTGCTACGAACGGTGTACAGGCTCAGGGTGGCTATTCCTACACTGGTGATGATGGCCAGCAGTACAGCGTGACGTACACTGCTGATGAGAATGGCTACCAGCCCCAGGGTGATCATTTGCCAACTCCTCCTCCCATTCCTGCTGAGATATTGAAGTCCCTGGAGGAAAATGCGAGAGCTGCTGCCGCTGGCACGCAAGAAGGTAAGCATATACAACTATTTTAATTATTATAATTACGTATTCATAAACCTATTGTTTCCTTCCATTCGTGGGAGTATTTGTCAGTGTTGTCCTAACGAGCGATCAAATGATAATTTAAAGTGGTCTGATAAATGCAAAAATCTATTTTTTGCAACACATTCTGCAACTACGTGCGTGCACAAATCGTGTAAGACATGTTTTTATAACTCAGACAGGAAGCAACTATCTGTAGGCCATTTCTTGTTACGTGCGGGAATCGAAACAGTGACCCGCTGAAACACTGCACTAGTTTTTGGAAATAATCTCGATACATTGTTGTAATTGCAGTAATATTTTACATAAGTGACTGGTTACACTAAGCCTGAAATACAGTCACACTAATTTGTATCGCTTACAAGTTCAGCTTGCCGCAATTGATCTAAACTTCACTTTACTATCCAAAGCAACTGTAAGCATTTGTCTGCTGTTACCTTGATAAGGAGGACAATGAATTTGTGAAATCGGTGGACATGACCTAGCGTAGGTCAGTTTTTAACCCCAGTAGTACTTCTTCTTTGTTTAGTCCGAGCCTGCGGGGCAAACAGCTTTTCCAAATACATTAATTACTATCGGTAGCATGTTCGCAAAAGAAAAACTACGGACTATAGGTAATCTAAAATTCTAATAGCCAGCCATAACGCCCGAGGCGCTAGAACACTTGCGAACTAAACGTCAAGTAATTTTATACTTTGATTTTAAAACGGAAAATACTCACATGGTCTCCCTCCCTAGACTCTTATTGATTAAAACTCTACCTTGTTCCTTCGATTGCCCTTTACGTTCCAGGCCACGGATTTCAGCTTAGACTGATAATCTCGTGACTCTCGAGATTATCTCGATGCAAAAATCAGAGGCCTTATCACGAGCTTCTCACGTTTTTGTGACATAAAAAAGACGAGGACTTTGACGTTAATTTAATGCGTAAAATTAGCTTAATACATAGAATATATAGCAAGGGACTCCCATTCAACGCTTGCCAGAGTTTTGGGACTATCTTAACAGGTAAACCTAGACCGTAAAGACGTATTGAAGGAACATGAAAAAAAGGGCCTCAGAGTATTTACTTTCGTGTACGTCACTCACGTCAGAACCTCCATACGCTACAATTTCAACAGTCTATTCAGAGAAGACATTGACTGACATTGACTACTGACACCATTTTAAATCTCCGAGTGAAGTAACGAATTTAATTACTGCCATTAATATTTTAATAGCGGTAAATCACCTTTGAACCAATATTACGTTTTCGCTAAATTACTGTTACTCTAGTGTTTGCACGATATTTTACGTGAATATGGTGTAATGATTGAGTAAGGCAAGGTCAGTTGTAAGGCGGTAAAGGGTGGATCAAATGAAATTAGCACATATCACGCACGTTTTAAACTTTATTTTTCTTATAGCAGGGTCTCCTCATACTATGAATTTGTCCTGTCTCGTGGGTATTTTTTTTTTGTTTTTTTTTTTTTTGATAATATTCCACAACTATCACACAACGCCATCTAGTCCCAAGCTAAGCAGAGCTTGTGTTATGGGTACTAGACAACTGATAAACATACTTATATATTTATAAATACATACATATTATAGATAAATTACACCCAGACACAGAACAAACGAGCGTGCTCATCACACAAACATTTGTCCTGGGTGGGAATCGAACCCACGACCTCCGGCATAGCAGTCAGGGTCACTAACCACTAGACCAACAGGCCAGTCATTCACAAACATTTAAACTCACAAAATGTACAAATAGCCAGATGCGATACAACTATCTGTAGCCCATACAAATATTTGTTCCGTATGGCAATCGAACCTATGATAGGCGATGCAGCAGTTAATTTTACAGCTACTGCGTCAACCGTGCCGTCAAAATGTGTACCTACATTCTGTAAAAATCGTGTTTTTTTTTTGTCAACGATTTTTTTAGAGAGATCTTCTAATATTCTAATCTAGGGGAACAGTCTCCTTCATGTAACTACATGTAGGGGACTGATCTAAAATAATTCAACATAAAATGTATAAGAAATTATACTTTCGGCTGAACATCTTTGTAAATGAGTTTACAAATAGTAAACAAGGAGAAATAAAGTAAAGATTTTTTTTGTGTGTCATAGGAAAAAAGAACGTAGCTTAATTTTAATCATGTGAACTTTAAAGTATTATTTAACTATGCTATCTGTTACAATGTTCCAGGTGCCTACAACCCTGATGAAGACTCCAGCCCGATTCCCCAGCAGTACAACGGCGCCGCTTCCCCATCCTACCAGGCCCAGGGTCAACCAGGACAGACTCCTAACACCTTCCAAGCCAGCCAGGGACCTGCTTCTCAATACGGAGCACCTGAAACTGGACCTTCTGGTTCTTCCGGACCTCAAGGTTTCCCTGCCCAACGTGGCCAGGGACCTACTTCTCAATATGGCGCTCCTGCTCAAGATGGACCAACCGGGTCTTCTGGTGCTCAAGGATTCCCCGCTCAGCGTGGTCAAGGACCTTCTTCCCAATATGGTGCCCCTGCTCAATCTAGCCCTACAGGATCATCTGGCTTCCCTGCTCAACGCGGTCAGTCACCCGCTTCTCAGTTTGGCTCCCCTGCTCAAGCTGGCCCTACAGGATCATCTGGCTTCCCTGCTCAACGCGGTCAGTCACCCGCTTCTCAGTTTGGCTCCCCTGCTCAAGCTGGCCCTACAGGATCTTCTGGTTTCCCTGCCCAACGTGGTCAGTCACCCGCTTCTCAGTTTGGCTCCCCTGCCCAAGCTGGACCTGCTGGTGCCAGCGTCCCTTCTGGATCTGGTTTCCCAGCGCAGCGTGGTCAGTCTCAATACGGTGCTCCTACCTCATCTGGGTCTCAGGCTCCTTTATCTGGTGCACCTGCACCATCTCCATTTGGGCCATCTAGGGCTACTGGTTCTCAAGGCGGTCGCGACTCAGGTTATCAGTACAATGCTCCTAGCGCGTCTTCGACTGGTCCTCAGGGAAGCCAAGCCTCTGGTAACCAATTTGGCGCTCCTTCACCTTTTGGCTCAGCCCGCCCATCAGGACCTCAAGGTTTCCCGGCTCAGGGTAGTCAGACACCTTCGTCGCAGTACGGGTCCCCTGTTGGACCTGCAGGACCATCAGGAAGTCAAGGCAGTCAAGCCCCAGCCAACCAATACGGTGCTCCTACTCCCGCTGGATCGTCTCGCCCATCTGGATCTCAAGGTTACCCGTCTCAGGGTAGCCAGAAACCCTCATCTCAGTATGGTTCTCCTGCTGCACCTGCTGGTCACTCTAGACCTCAAGGTAACCAGTCTCCATCAAACCAATACGGTGCTCCTACTCCCTCCGGATCTACCCGCCTATCTGGCTTCCAGTCTCAGAGCACTCAAGCCTCAGCTAACCAGTTTGGTGCTCCTACACCCTCAGGTTCTCCTAGGCCATCGGGATCTCAAGGCTTCCCATCTCAAGGTAGTCAATCACCTGCTTCTCAATATGGTGCTCCCGGTGCCTCTCCTGCTGGTTCTGCCAGACCTTCCGGTGCTCAAGGTTTCCCATCTCGGCCTTCTGGTGTAAACCAGGGTTCTCCATTTGCCCCTGCTGGACCCTCCGATAACAATGGACCTGCTCCTTCTGGACCTCAAGGTCAGGGAGCTGGACAAGATAATGGATACCAGTACGACAGGCCACAGTTTGGCAGGCCAAGCCAGCCTAGACCGTTCGGCCAGCAGCCTCAAGCTCAAGGACCAGCTTTCCCCAGACCTAATGGACAAGGTTTCGCACCATCAGCCCCCGCTGGTCCTTCAGGACCAAGTGGTTCCCCTGTTACTACAAGCCAGGAGCCCGTCTTTGGTAACGGTCCCGCCGGACCTGTTTCAGGCCCTCCTTCCTCTTCCCAGGGTGCAAGGTTCCCCGTATCATCTAATGCTCAAGGATACCCCAGAGGCCCCGCTGGTTCGCTCTCTGGCAATGGCCCTACTGGGTCAGTAGCCGGTCCTATTGGTCAGGGTTCTCCACTCAGGCCCAGTGGTTCAGTCGACCAGTACACACCATCAAGCCCATCTGGTTCTCCTGGTGCCAGCTCTGGTTTCCCCAGGCCTGGTGTCTCTGCTGGACCTACGTCGGGCCCTGCTCAGGGACCTTTCGGACGTCAGCCCTCTGGACCTAACTCTGGTATGTCTGACTCAGGCTATGACTACAACCGCCCTGGATCTCAAGGACCTCAGGCTGGACCTGCTCAGCGTCCTCAATCTGGCTTTGGTCCCGTTGGACAGAACAGACCAGGACAAACTGGCGCTCAATCTGGCTTTGGACCCGTTGGTCAAGACAGGCCTGGTCAGGCCGGTTCTCAGTCTGGTTTCGGCCCTGCAGGAAAAGAAACCTTTGGTGGACCACGCCAGCCCCCAAGCTTCAGCGACGAAGAAGGATACAAGTACTAAACCAAGGATAGATTAATTTATTTTTTAATTAAGTTCAAGCAAATAGATAAAATGTAAAAAAAAAATGTTGAACTACGCAGTACGCTTATAAAAGTATTTTGTACATATTTATGTGAAATGTATAGAATATAATGTGGAGTCACTATGTGATTGAAATGTTAATATAAATTAAATAAATAAATGATGCAAAGCTAACTTAGCTTTTACATTTAAGAAACATCGTGTTTTAATTACAAAATTCTTATTAAGACAAATAGTTCTAATAGTCGTAAAATATTGGTATTTCATTATTTTTATTCATATTTTATGAGATACTGCAATAAATACGATTTAATGCTGTTTTTGATAGCCGTGTCATGATAATAAACATCAAAATAATATCTAACGATTTGATGAAGTTATTTGATATCCAATTAAGCTTTATAGAGCTTATCATTACTAAGGTGAAGTAAATATTTAAAAGAAGCAAGAGCGGTGTTGCTGCAAATAATATGAAAAAAGATAAGTTTTAATTCAACATCATTTCAAAACTTCTGAATATTTAGTAGGACGCAGGCGACAAAAAGTTCATAAATTAGGTACCCTCTATAACTGGCTTTCATTTCCACACTTCAAGTCACATAAACAAAAAACCCAAAACAACCCATAAAAAACTAAACAAAATTGTAATAACATAAGGTTAGAAAAACGATAACCAGCCGTAATTGGTAGTAAAGTAAAGTAAATCTAAAGCAAAATAATGTGTGAACCGAACATAAGCGAACATTACGGTTGCATCACCAGTACATAACAGTCGTGTTGTGAGAAGATGTTCCACTGTACTGCACACGGCGAGGCGTGGCATGTGATTAATATTTTTATTTATGACTTTTAATAGAAGATGTATGGGTTGTGGATTTAGATGAAGTGGGTTGTAATTAGATTGGTATTTATGAAGGCTTCGATGATTTGATTTATTGGTGGTCGTGATTCGTGGTGGCCTGGGGGTTAAGTGGACCAGATTTTTAAAATGAGATGCAGATTGGAATAGCTGTAAGAAGTGCAATATTGCAATAATTGTAAGTGTCATAGATTCTTGTCTTCTCTCATGTGTTTATAATTATCCGTGCCACGTAGAATAACTTTGTGTCACTAAAGAGTTTTAGAAGAGTTAAGAAGAAAAACAGCGAAAAGTCATCAACCACGTTTTGATGTAATTCTGTATTAATGCAGGGAATATCAAAATGGAAATTATACAAATACACTATTTTTCAATCAATACCGTTTATCCTGGCTTTGATCACGCGGTTTTATAAATAAGACGTGGCGTATATTAGGTAGGTACTCAATTCTAGGAATGTGTCAAAATTGTCTAATTAATACAAGTAAGCTTACAGTTTACCTGTCAAGGAGTTAAAATTAAACTAATAGACAAAAAAATATTTTCGATACCAAAAAAAGACCAATGTACAGAGAGTTACTTTCGATACCAAAAAATATACATTGAAATACTTTCAGTTTAAAAAAAAACAGAAACTGATTAAAAAAATCATAAATAACAATTTATTTCAAAAGACGCCAATATCCATCGTCAACACTGTATAGTTAAAACTTAAAAGGTAATTGTGCAAAGGCGTTCTAATAACAGTGATCACGCTATGGAGTGTGACGTTGATTGCACAGATATGTGTTAGTGCCTGTGCTCACGATCCAACATTTTAGAATATAAAGTTGGAGAGTTTGTTGTTGTGAATCTTGGTCATGCTGCATTTAATTCTGGAACATTTACAGGAATATTAAACTAGTATAGATAAATTTTGATTCACCTTGACATGGCCAATTAATAATTAATTTTCTCTTTCTAAACATTATCGTTATGTACATTTTACGACTAAACAAGGAAAAACAGAACAGAAAATCTCAGCACGCATTTAACATTTTTGTTACCTTATAAAATGACAATATCGTTCCAATATGATAAAAATACATAAACATTAATTAGGCACTATTATGAGTTCAAAGGTTTTTGAGGACGCCGAAACAGACGAGTGGATTTTGATGAAATTTGGCACACATATAGTTTAGAACCCAGATTAACGCGTGTATATTTATCAGCAAAAATGAATAAACCACCTGGTAATGCCACAAGCAAAATTAATAATTCTTGATTTTAGAAACGTTTGATACTAGTCGATATTAATTAATCTGGAACATCTATTTTCCCAAATAATTTCAGTGTACATCGATTTTCTTGTTATCTATATTACTTTAAGTTTCATTTTAATTAAAATTTTGAATGTGCTTGTAATTGTGTATTTTAAATTTATTCTAACCACGGCGACGGACGTTGCAAGACGATCTCCGGCCACCGTAGGCGCGGATATGCGGGCGGCGAGTAAAGGGCAACTCGCCACCCGACCATGGACCATGCCCGGGTCGACGGCGCGTTGTGTTCCACGCGCGCCTCAAAGAGCGTCAGCATAATGACGGGGCCCCCTCTTTAGAGGGCCAAAGCCTGCCGGGGTCGCGGGACTTATCTCATTACCGTGATCCCGGAACATAAAGGGCTATTGAAGGACACCGTGGATTTTAGTCAGTACAAGTCTGACAGTCCCTCCCGCCCTGCCCGGGGTGGGAGGACTCATTTGATGATTTTACCAAGATAAAAAAAAAAAACAACTTAATATAACAATTGGTTAGTTGGTTCGTGTACTACCACACTAACAATCTAACCCGTGCATCACACGTTGTTCTCCAAATGATGATAATAATGAACACAAGCTCGTGCTTTATGTTCCAACACGGTATTGTGAGAGCTTTTAATACTGTTAATAGTGTGTGTGGCGTGATTCATTCAATTAGTTCTTTGTATAGGGTTGAACGGCTACAATGGGGCCCTCATATAACAACTCTTGCGGGGCGATTAAGTTCAGCAGCATATGCTGTTTGGAAGATTCGTCAATTCACTGATGTTGATACCGCGAGAATTGTTTATTTTAGTTACTTCCACAGTATAATGTCGTATGGCATTTTATTGTGGGGACGGGCGGCTGACATCGAGTCTATCTTTATTCTCCAAAAGAGAGCGGTTCGAGCCATATATAATCTCCGTAGGCGTGATTCTCTAAGAGAACTGTTTAAGGAAATAAACATCATGACGGTACCTTGTCAATATATCTATGAAAATATAATGTACGTTAGGAAAAATCTGCATCTTTTCTCTAAAAGAGGTGACAGACATAATTATCATACTAGAAATAGGGACCAATTAGTTCAGCCGGGCTTCAGACTCGCCAAAGTAGACTCTTCCTTCATGGGGTACTGTTTAAAATGCTATAATAAGCTACCACAAAACGTTCTCGAACTGAATGAAACGAAATTCAAAACATGCATTAAACGCACACTGTGTAAGCAGGCATATTACAAACTGGGCGACTATATCGCTGATAATAATGCTTGGCTCCATGCTGGTCCTGCTCCATGAGACAGTGAATGTATAAATAAATTGAAAGTAAAAGTATACCTAATACCATTGTTGGAGCTGCTGAAGATTGTACAACTGTATTTGCATTGTATAGATTCAATCTTCCTTGTATTATATAGTTTCATACCCGACATTGTGTGAGTACTGTGTACTTCAGAGCTGTGATTCACTGGGCACCTACGTCTCTTGTTGACTTGAATGACCCTGGCGGTTGAGTGTGTCATGCTCACTCAAATGTCTCGCTGATGGTGGCGTGTGTGTCGGATCATTTAGCTCCCTTCAAAATGGTTGAGCTGAATGGTGCTGATACATGTGTCATGTTCGTGAACGGGCGCCGTCAGTTGGGACTGGTCATCTCTTAGCTGCCACGGTTTATTTTAATTATTGATATATTTTTTTCTGAATTGTCTTTGTTTTAATTTTTACTATGGACACTTTTAACTTGCTACATCGTTCTCACATAATGTACCATCTAAGAATGAATGATGTAACAAAGATTCTGTAATAATTTTGGCGATCTAAAAAGAGTGTCCATGGAGTTTCTTGCCCGTTCTTCTCCATAGAGATCTACTTCTTGGAATGGGCATCTACGGTACTTTCACAGTTTTTATGTCTTGTGACTGGGACTGTAGCACCATAATTTTGTAGTGTTTAATATATTTTATTTGTCTTTGACAATTCAAAAGTGCCTGTAACTGGCTTATTTGAAATAAATGCTTTGATTTTGATTTTGATTTTGAACGGATTTGTGGTGTAGACAATATAAGGGGATTTAATATAAGGACTTTATTTTGACTAGCAGTCGGAAGCGGAACAGCAGCGCAAGAAATTTTATTTAGGTTGTAATATCATCAAATTTTAATGCGGAAAGGACAGTCATACTTTGCGTTTTTGGGCTACTTTTGCCTTTTGACACAGTCCCACGAAACAAGCGGTCCTGGTTTTGATTCGCAGGTTAAAGTGTTATTGGGTGTTACACTAAGACTTCTTCAGTAGCAGCGACGGAGTTTGTTTATGTGCTGGTGGTAATTTTGACGGCTGAGCAATAAGATTGCTGCGCTGCGTGTCGCGAGTTCGATTCCAGCACGGAGCAAATATTAAGATATACTTACAAGTAGTTTTTCCGGGTCTGGGCATTTGTGTGTGTGAGCAAGGAAAAATTCCTAGAGTCGGGAAAGAATAAAAAAAAAAAATGGCCCAAATATTTGTGCTCGGTTGACGGCAATCGGCTCAGTTTTCCAGTTATTATGTACATACGACTTAAACATGAGACACAGGTATACTATGGGTGCAAATCTGCTAATACTAAAGAGTCACAGTCACAGGCGTTATGTTATGTTGTTTTAAAGACGGATCAAGTATCAAAAAGGTACATTTGAGATAATTATATCTAGCGTCTTAGCCTATTGTGCTTTAAAACTAATGGCGCTTTTATTATTGTTTCGTATGCATTTTGCATTTTAAAATATCATCTGATTTTTAATTGAAATTGTGCTCACTTGGATTGTATGATCTTGATGAAATAAACGTGCATGAAAATCCTTTGGAAAAACCCGCTCTAGAACTGAAATTACGACAGTGCAACTGAAGGTACGATTTTGATCTTGGCAACACGCAGTGATGTTGCGCGGCAATGCTACTAAGCTCGCTATAAAATCTCAAATTAACCTACGGGAAAGAAGAAGGGTCACAGTCCATTCAAAATTTACCCAGCCCCGGCGCAAATAAAATTTATCTCAGTTATTTTATGTACCTACATTAAATAACAGGTTTCTTTTTTTTCAATTTCAGTGGCTAACTTAGTTAAATTGCTTAAATACGAGTTAAGAGAAATGTTAAAGTTACTAGATGTACTCCGCGGTTTCAACCGCTACTCGGCTCCTATTGGTCGGAGCGTGATGTTATATAACTTACAGTCTTCCTCGAAAAATGGACTATCCAACACAAAGATTATCACCTTCAACCAAACAAACTCTTCAGCTTTTTTAACTGGGCGTGGATGGCTATGTCCGAAACTATAAGTTATATCGAAAAACGTTGAAAGGAGTCTCGAGGCCGATTTTGACGAAAACTAAAACTGCATCATTCAAGATTATTAATTGCCAAGATCGTTACAAAATCTCAAATTAACGTACAGGTAATGTATGGGAACCAGTAATTTGTGAGACTTTTCAGCCTCATTTTGGACTCATTTCACTTCTATAGCCTTTTTGGTCCTGTGTTAGACAAATGTTACATACTTCTTTATTTTTATAACATTACTGGGTGCTGCTGGGATCATCATCGGACTCGAAAACTTTAAGGCTTTAATTTTGTTACTAATTATTGTGGCTGAAAACGGGTATAGGTAAGTTGCTTAAAATACAGTACAAGCATGTTGTTCAAAATAATGTAGACTCAAGCCTGCGCCGGAGCAATATAAACCGGCGATCGTCTTACAAATGATCTACAACTGACACGTTGAATCTCAGTGTGAATCTATTTATCTATTGCGATCCCCCCCTGTGCGAAGGCATCGATCACTTACCTAATACGCTGTAATAGAACTTAGTACGATTGGCTATACGATACTAATAAAAAAATTGGTACTGCACAATAAATTAAACCACAGCCAAGTATTCCAGAAAGTATTATGCAAATGAATAAGTCTCATTTAGATAGAGGACAAAGCTTTTTCGATCACTACATTGGAATTAATGAAAGTAGAATCTTTTATGCCAATTTTAAGATGGAACCACTCGAATTTTTACAGTAGAAACAGGCATTTTCATTTAATTTTGCTCTTTATATTGTTATATACCTACAGTGATTGTATCTAATATATAAAAATCAATGCCACTTTTCGTTGTTAATGTTATAACTCAAAAACGGGCTCACCTATCCAAACCAAATGTTTAGGCTTTGTTCGGACTATTTATTAGATACTTTATGTGAAGTTTGCACAAAATCGGTCGAGTGGTTCTTCATTTATAACATTTTTTGTAACACGTAGTGAAGCACGGGGCGGGCCGTTAGTAATAATAATTATCTTCTAATATATAAAATTCTCGTGTCACAGTTTTCGATGCCATACTCCTCCGAAACGGCTTGACCGATTTTGATGAAATTTATTGTGCTTATCCGGTATCTATGAGAATCGGCCAACATCTATTTTTCATCCCCCTAAATGTTAGGGGTAGTCCACCCCTAATTTTTTTTTAAATTATTTATATGGCAAAACAACGTTTGCCGGGTCAGCTAGTATTTTTATAGAAATTTGGAAAAAAATATCCTTAGTATGTTGTTGTTATTTTTGTTTCTACATCACCCTAAGATTGACTGGTACATAATGCCTAAGGCATTAAGTCCACAGTTGTAAAATAATTTTTACTTGTGCATAAAGTATAAATATATCGTTATCGTTAGGGACGAACTGGATAGGTTCCTTCCTAACTGGAAAGAAGAAGCGCGGGCTCGCGGGAAGTGGAAGGAGTGGAGGGAGGCCTTTGCCCAGGAGTGGGACAGAGCAGGCTAATAAATAATAATAATAATATCGTTAAATTATTATAATCTTTGCTTGATTTTGGCACGAAACATACCAACCAAACAACCAACCATTTTCTGAACAATTTTTTTTGAGAAAAAATATGACATTTAGTCAAAAAGTGGTTCACAAACGTAGTACACCAGTAACTAACACGTTCAATCTCAGTGTGATGTCTATTTATCTAGCGAGATATGAAAGAGATGAAGTCATAAGCATCCATTAAGAAACGTTGCCCCCTGGGCGGAGGCAGCCGTCACTCATGCTGCAATGAAACCTATCACGTTTAGCTGTGGGGGTCCGGAGTGATTCAGTTAGCTTCTGCTTCAGATGTATAATTATTGTAGAAGTTTTTGAAATATTACGTGATGTGGTATTGGAATAAGGTGGAAAAAGTTATATCTTGAATGGTTTTTGTTTGAAAAATTCAACCGCATTATAAAAAGTATCGTCGCGTCGTGTAAGTTGAAAAAAATGTTTTTGTTTCGGATATTGTAATCCTCATTAGGCACCCCGCCTAATGACAATGGTTGAAACTCAAAACAACTAATAAACATGGAAAATATCTCGATTTGAGGATGATATCGCAGGACTGCCTAAGTAGGATACTGTGGTCTTTTTTAGGGTTGCGTACGTCCGAATACAAAAACGGAACCCTTATAGGATCACTTTCTTGTGTGTCCGTCTGTCTGTCGCTTACAGTCAATAATCTCCGAATCTACTAGACCGATTAAGATGAAATTTGGTACTTACACATATCAATTCCTGTGACCCAAGCACAGAGGTGTGACGTGAATAGATGAAATCTGTATATGGGAGGTAATTTTTGGGGGAGAAGGGGAAAATTAATAAAAAAATAATTGAAAACTGCATCGTGTGACATATCAAATGAAAGGTCTTGTTGAGAAGATCTTAAATCTTTTTGTAATTTTAAAATAAAAAGTTTCCAAGTTATTCAAGAAAATAAACGAAAATTGACCATTCCCCCCCTTATCTCAAACTACTGAACCTAAAATTTTGAAAAAAAATACAGAAATTAGTTTTCTACTAGTAGATTATAGAAAAACCTATAAGAAGTCCATGATATTAAAATAACATGGTAAATCACTCAATATTGTGCGTACCAATCTTCAATTATTCGTAAATTTGTCAGATTAAAAAAAAAAGTTTTAGGTAACATCGTAAGGAACCCTCTTCACGCGAGTCCAACTCGCACTTGGCCGGTTTTTTACGTGGTATAACTATCAAACGAGTCCTCCTACCCAGGGCGGGGCAGGAGGGACTGTCAGACTTGTACTGTCTAAAATCCATGGTGATTCTTCAATAGCCCGTTACGTTCCGGGGTCACGGTAGCTCCTTAATCCCGCGATCCCAGCAGGCTTTGGCCCTCTGATGGGGGCCCCGTCACGATTGCTAACAGCTCCTTGAGGCTCGCGTGGTACACGGAGCGCCGCCGCCGCCGTCGACCCGGGCTTGGCCATGATCGGATGGCGAGTCGCGCATTACTCGCCCGCTGCATACTGCCCCGGGCAGGCTTTGTTTCGCTAAGGGGGCGCGGTCAGATTGAGATTACTGTGGCCTGGTACGCAAAGGGTAACCGAAGGAACGTGCTAATCTTTTAGTCAGTAAAAGTTTTGTCCCGTTCGCTATTTCCGTATTTTCCTACTCCACAGCTATTCATTTCTGATTAATTTCGCTGCAGGATCAAAGATAGTTAACTTAATTTTCAGGGACTTCATTGAGCTTCATTGTCTCGAGACTTGTCTATTGGTCGCCACTTTTGAATCTGGCTTGCAGGAGTTGCAGTGGTATGGGAATAGTGCTGTGGAATTGTAGTCCCTTCCGCCCCGAACAGGATGGGAGGACTCATTTGGTGATATTTTATGTTATAAGAGTTTACACTAGGAATTTCTTTCTGTATCGTGGCGTGGGTGCGTTTATAATAATAATATTCCACAACCATCAAACAACGCCATCTAGTCCCAAGCTAAGCAGAGCTTGTGTTATGGGTACTAGACAACTGATAAACATGCTTATATAATTCTAAATACATAAATATTATTAGATAAATTACACCCAGACACAGAACAAATGATCGTGCTCATCACAAAAACATTTGTCCTGGGTGGGAATCAAACCTCCGGCATAGCAGTCAGGGTCACTAACCACTAGACCAACAGGCCTGTCATTTTACAGTTTACAAACATAGAAACTAACAAACACTACGACGATCTCAATTTTACAAAATGTAATGAAGATTTATACGTACTTGTTATAGTTCATAGTAATTTAAAAACAGCATAGTTAAGACGCGGACTGACTACGATTTTAATCGCTTATGACCGCGTAAACTATTGTCACCACTATGGAGCGTCAATAAGATTGAAAATTGAAAAAATGACATTTGTGTTGAAATGTGACGTAAGCTGCGAATGGGCATTTATTTTACTGCTTTTCTTTAGATTATTTAAAATATAGACATAAAATTAAATAATGGTTCGGTTAAAGTTTTAAAAAAATGGAAAACCTACTAAATTCTTAAAAAAAAACTGTTGTTATCGCCGGAAATACAGAGATCTTCGACGTCAAAGTTTATTTTTGTGCTACAACTTCCCAATTTTTATGGGGAATATCAAACTCTTATTTATTATTCTGTTCGGTTTAAATTCTTCTTTATACCCTTCTCTGTTCACTGTATTTTTTGCGTTGCTTATTTTTATTACATTACGTCATACTCGACGTTCTAAGAAACCAATTTTTGGGAATATGAGATAAGACCGCGCCTTAATAGGTAGGTTTTATTCGACATACATTATTACGAGTATCTAGGTCAAAAAAGTCAAAGTCAAGTGTTAGCCCGGGGCTTTTGTTTTAATTTATCGTCTCTCTAGGTTATTCATCTGCTAAGCTTCATCTAAACTAGGGGTCAACCTGTCACAGTCAGTTATATTAGAATGAGTATTCATTATTTGACCATGGCTTGCTCACCTCCTTCGATCAATCAGCGCAATTGTTATATAACTAAAACCCTCAGAAAAGTAGCGTTAATCATTGTAGCATCAATATGACGGGTTGCGGGTGTCTCATGAGGTAACCCTGACTTTGGAACGTAAATAATGTTGAATGATCACCGTGGGTTTTAGTCAGTACAAGTCTGACAGTCACTCCCGCCCAGCAATGTGAAGGAGGACTCGTTTGATGATTTTACAACGAAAAAAAATCAGAATCAATATGACACTGACAGGTATGTTGCTAGTCAATAGGTGCGTCCACAAAGAGCGCGCAGCCTCGCGAGGCATTTGCTGCGCGAGGAAATTGACAAGCGAAGCTGCACGCTGTGTGGACGCGTCTATTGTTTTTAGACCGAGGCACGAAACAAGCGAGCAAAACAAAAGCCGACACTGGATGTCTCGGGCGCTCGGTCGCTCGACCGCGGCAGCGCTGTCACTTGGCTCGCCCGAGACACATCCACACCAACCGAACTGCTTCGCGCGGAAAATGCCTCGCGAGGCTGTGCGCTCTATGGGGACGCACCTAATGACAGTACAGTTCGCGCAGTGGTTGACCAATTGGATACTGCGCTACTTGTCGCGGCTTCGATACCCGCACGGAAGAATATGAGTTATCGACACTCCTCACATTAAAACTGAAATTAATAGAAAATACACTCAAGCAACAATTACCTACATTGAATTTAACTACTGAGTATTGCAGTGTTTGTGGCTGCCACAGCAATAACCAAGAGACACTGCAGGGTATACTGTCTACTAATGAGGTCACGAGACTATCATAAAAGGACTCCTCAGCCCTGGAGCTTAAAGGACAAGAGAAGGAACAAGGTGGTTTTTAAGTCAGTAAGAGTGTGAGCAGTGGTGGCCAAAGGTATTATCGGCCCCGACTTACGAGTCGTAGGTCGGGGGTTCGAACACAGCCAGGCACGTTACTTTGTGTAATTTATTTCATCACCACTGCTCTCAAAACGTTGAAGAAAAACATGTGAGGAAACCGTCATGTCCTAGAACCATAAAAATTTGAAGATATGTGACATATACCAACCCGTACTGGGTTCTTCTACAAGACATGTCTACTTAACATAATGCCTGATATAGAGACAGGACAAATCTCCTAGCGATCATCAACGTGCGGGCATGCGGGCGGCGAGTAATGGGCAACTCGCCACCCGACCAAGGACCATGCCCGGGTCGACAGCGCGTTGTGTTCCACGCGCGCCTCAAAGAGCGTCAGCATGATGACGAGGCCCCCCTCTAGAGGGCCAAAGCCTGCCGGGGTCGCGGGACTTTTACCATTACCGTGACCCTGGAACGTAAAGGGCTAATGAAGGACACCGTGGATTTCAGTCAGTACAAGTCTGACAGTCCCTCCCACCCTGCCCTGGGTGGGATGACTCATTTGATGATTTTACCACGCTAAAAAAAAAAGCGATCATCAACGTACAGAACTGAATTATAACTGAACTCAACACGATTCAAGATGCTTATCAACATTCATGCATGGCCACCGTTCAATTTAACAAGCAAGACGAATATAGCATCATTTATGAGTCCTTTGTGTTCTGAATATCACTGCTTACCCACAAATTAAAAGCATAAACAATTTATGTAGGGTAAACAGATTTATGTCACGACGCGGGAATTGAACCTGCGACCGTGATCTCTGAAAGCGGATGCCGTGAAGTTTATTTTGAGGTCGTCGCTCATTTGATTTGTATCTAGGCTTAGTTTGTAAATAAAGGATTTTAATTGAATTATTAATGTGGGTACTAAAATAAGCTCAATGACTTTTTTAAATTGTTTCCCTACACTAAGATTTTTTCTGTATCGTAGGGTGCGTTTACATACACAAGCAGCCAGCCAGACCCGGAACAACTACTTGTATATCATACAAATATTTGTTCCGTGCGGGAATCAAACCCGCGACATGCATTGCAGTAAGTTGGTTACATTATTCGTAGTGATGGGATACATGCCAACTCTTAATAAGGCAGTGTTTACCTTATTTCACGCAGTGAAAGTTTTTCGATGTCTACATCTTCGATTTTTTGGTTCCAGGACATGCCAGTTTTTCCGGTAATCGTGACACTGGAACGTAACGGGCTATTGAAAGTCTGACTGTCCCTCCCGCCCCGCCCTGGGTAGGAGAACTCATTTGATGATTTTAACAAGATAAAAAATCCCAGTGTGGGAGGACTTGCCCTGGGATCTGGAGGCGACCGCCCTCCAGCGCGTCTATGAGTGGCGCGTGGAGGCGCGGCGCCGGGGAGAATTCCCGCTGCCCCGACAAGTCCAGGCGCGGCGGGAAGAGGTCCAGGCAGTGTGGAGGGCGTCCTGACCTATCGCATGACGCAGGTCCTCACCGGACACGGAAGTTTCGGGAGGTACCTGTGTCGGATGGGGAAGGAAGAAACGCCGGGGTGTCACCATTGCGAAGATCGCCCGGAGGACACAGTAGAGCGGTGCAAGACTGCCCCGCTTGGGCAGAGCACCGCCGTGTCCTCACGGCAGCGATAGGCGGAGACCTCTCGCGCCCGGCATTGGTCGAGGCCATGCTGCGGGGCGAGACGGAGTGGGAAGCGGTCGCCTCCTTCTGCGAAGCAGTAATGCTCGTTAAGGAGGAGGCGGGCCGTGAGAGAGAGAGGACAGCGTCCTCCCTCCGCCCCACCCGCAATGGTAGACGCCCACGGCGTCGGACGTCGCAAGACGATCTCCGGCCACCGTAGGCGCGGGCATGCGGGCGGCGAGTAAAGGGCAACTCGCCGCCCGACCATGGACCATGCCCGGGTCGACGGCGCGTTGTGTTCCACGCGCGCCTCAAAGAGCGTCAGCACGATGACGGGGCCCCGCCGAAGAGGGCCAAAGCCTGCCGGGGTCGCGGGACTTATCTCATTACCGTGACCCCGGAACACAAAGGGCTATTGAAGGACACCGTGGATTTTAGTTAGTACAAGTCTGACAGTCCCTCCCGCCCTGCCCGGGGTGGGAGGACTCGTTTGATGATTTTACCACGCTAAAAAAAAAAAAAAAACTGTGGGAGGACTCATTATTTGATGATTTTAGCACCTTTTTTTTTTCCTTTAGCATTTTTAGGGGCCCTGTTTTCACAATGGAAAGTATTTGTCTAAATTTCAACCCATGACCTAGTATACGTGCTGTGCGATAGTTTGTATTAGGTTTTATGATTAATTATTATTTGCCTTCCAGGTTTCTTTTTAAACGTTCACCTTCATTTCAGCACGATATTCTGTGTATGAATAGAAGATAATGGCGAGATCACAGAGCTGAATAAATTAGTCACTGAGTTTGACAAGTAGCTTAGCTATTTGCAATAAGATCATAATTATTTTGAAGGCGACTAACACTGCAAACCGCAGCATCAAACCTACTGCATCGTTATGACAAATCAATAGTGTCGAAATGAAGCTTCTTTTTTTTGATTTCAGATATTTCGGCCAAAAAAATCACCTTCGGCCAAGATTGCAGCTACTGTCAACATTTTGTCGATGTTTTGGATAAAATTTCGAATCTTAGTTTTTTCGAAAATTAGTTTATTAATTTGTAGAAGAACCAACCAAAAAAAAAAGCACGGAGGGCCGAAGATATTAGAGAGATTAGGTATTATTTAGGACAAATTTCAACACAAAAACTTTTAAACGCGACATAAAATTTTCTGGAAAATATGAATATTAAAACACCAGCAACTGTTCGGTAGTTAATAGAGAAAATAATATAATCCTTAAGTTTACTGAAAGGTCACAATATCTCTCTATTCTTCACTTTCGTGCATTGCAAAAGCATCTGCAATTAAATCAGATTGAAGATCAGATTCTGTTAGCAACCACTCTATACGGGCAATTACAAATAATGATGAAGAATTTACTCCTTACAAGATAGCATCTTAAAACAACTTCTCTAATGAATTTAATTGAATTCTCTTCAAAACTTGAACTAAATTAACCTTTTACTAGAACCTGATCCAAAAATCTAAATATTTCGTAAAAGGCCATTTACTTTGAATAGGTTCATGTACATGATGTATTTAAATATTGCTTTGAAACGGTATTAGTTTATTATTTAGTGGCTAATATTTGGCAAAAGTTAATTAATCACGATTTAGACCGTTATCGACGTGATCGTCGGAAGCCGATCTGTATTGTAAGGTCATATCGGTGTAGGGTGACCATGCGTAAAGAATCAAGTCATATGAAAGTGAATTCAATAGCTCAGGCGGTACGGTTGACACAGTGGCTGAGCCATCGGACTGCTGCTGGTTCGATTCCCGCATGGAGACAATATTTGGAGAAATTCCTAGTGTGGAGCAATGTTTTTTTTTTTAAGAAAAAAGAAGAGAAAAAAGGCTAAATGTAATCTTATTTTGTGTAAGTGATTCAGCATGAATTGAGGTTAGACTTAATTTTGTTTTTAAAACTAAACTCTTGCATGTTATTGTTTGTTAATTAAAATCGATGTTTAACAAATTAATGTTGACCATCATGATTCCTTTAATAATATAGAAATGTAAATACTTTTAAGTGTGTTTTATAATTTAAATAAAAACACTCAAAAAATTACATAGTAATGACATCACAATACATAAGAATTATAATTGTTTACAATTATAATTCTTAATTCAAAAGTAATTACTATAACAATATAATTTTTGTACACACAATTTATTTATTAAGTCATTGATTTCCATTTGAACTTGATTCATTTAAATAAAAATTGAATGTTGCCCTCGAACACAAAAATAATAATAATAATAATAATTGTAGAGTTACGCATTATTGTCATGAATTCTACAAATGATTACAACTTAATATTGTACGGATTCAAGTTCAAGCATTATAATCAATTTAATAATTATTTCTAATTTTTAAATTATTTATTATTCTCTTTTAGTAATTCAATATTATTTACCACCCGTTCGACTTAACTACCGCGTGCTACCGCACAATCTGAAAGCCTGGTCACCCGACAAGAGAAGCTCGCATTGGAATTTGTAAGCGGGCAAGGTCGAAAATTGATGCGCGATCGAGACCAAGTGTCTGTATGTACGGTAATACGACCATTGAAATAGGATTTGTATGTCAAGCGTGTTAAGTGAGAAAGAACCAAGATGGATTCTAAATTCCACGCATAAACATTATTTTAGAGAGAACATGAACTGAAGGTAACATAAGAAATATTATGTATAAATATGTATGCTTTATATGTATGCTTTCGTTTATTTTGTATTTTTTTCATAACTACACAAAAATGAAGCAAATACGAGTAAAGTAAAACCTTTATCTGCTCCATAACTATAATGCAAAGCCATATGGGGTGCTAAGACAGGAAACCTCCACGTGCGCCCGTGGACTGGAGTTCCCTCTCGGATACGTCCGTGGGGAAGACCAGTTTTTCGGGCCGGTGCACCCTGGGATGCGGGCAAAACGCTTCCTTAGGCACTGTGTGCCTAAGGGGTCTCTTTGCCCGTATGCGAATAGCCTGTCGGGTGGACGCTCCAACGCGTGTCCCTCTGATTAGCAGAGGGCACAGCGGCGGAGCGGGCTTGCGGACGGTGAGTAATGGGTAGCTCGCCGTCCGACCAAGGTCCAAGCCCGAGTCGGTGGCGCGTCGTGTCGTGTTTCGCGCGTGCCTTCGGGGAGTTGTCAGCAAACTGACGGAGCCCCTTATGGGTCCAAATGCCTGCTGGGGTCGCGGGTTTTTCTTAACCCAGGATATCGTGGCCCCGGAACGTAAAGGGTATCCGAAGGAACACGGGTGGATTTTAGTCAGTAAGAGTTTGACAGTCCCTTCCGCCCCACCCAGGGGGGAGAACTCATTTGATGATTTTACCACCTAAAAAAAAAAGCCATTTTTTTATCCATAAAGTTTCTGATAGGTATTAATGGATACCACTTTGCCATTCTTCTTAGCAGAAATATGTAAAATATTAATTGGACCTGAAGCAAGACACAATTTATTACCTAACCAGTTCATTTATTTTTCTCAAAAAAATTAAAAATCTTTATAAGTTTTCATCATCATCATCAGCCTATAAACGTTCCCACTGCTGGGACACAGGCCTTCCTTTCTGTGAGAGTGAGTGGGCCATAATCCACCACGCGGGCCCAGTGCGGGTTGGTTCAGTTTTAGTTCAGTGTAATGTTTTCTTACGAATTTATGTATGACCCCGCACGGTATATCAGAAAATATTTTGGAAAAAAAACTGATCTCCGGGGTATGAAACACGAGGTGTCCGACCGGAAAAAATCTTATGTAAACAGGTGGCCTACAATGATGACTTAAAGCGAGAGTCATTCCAGTGTGGCAACGAGATGGCGCTAGGCGGCTTGTATAGCTCTGTCTCTTTCCCGCACACTGGAATTACTCTCGCTTTCGTAGGTCACCTGATCTTCAATGAATGAAATCGAAAGCACAAAGCTGCCTTAACAAGACGCCTCTCATAAAGCCATCCACTACAATTAGAGGCGTCCATCCTCGGGCACATCATAATATCATGATTATGAAACATCGACCACGATTTGTGAAGAAGTAGACCCACCTACACCCACCTATATATAGAGTAATGATACTGGGAGGTTATCAGTTGCATCCTCAGCTTCTGGGTAGCAAGTTCATTGTAACAATAGACATAAATACAAGAAAAATGAAATTGGTAAGCTTTGATGAGCTACTTTGAAATAACAACAGTGTAAAAAAATATCGCAAATTCAACAAAAGAAAAGTGCTCTAATTTTCGAAACACTCCGATTTTTACCACTTTACTAAATTCGTAATAAAAAAATGGAGTACTAAAAACTGCCATTGAAAAAAATTCCAGTTATGGAACTGTGGACATTAACACGAAATACAATACAATTAATGGCATCAAAGAGTCAACTGACAAATATTCCAAGTAAATTTTCAAAATTATTTTCCAGTTCATCATCTTAGCCGCCGTCACCTTGGCCCAGGCCGCCAAATTAGACAGGATTTACCTCCCACCCAACGCTCAGTCATCTGCTGGATCTTCCTTCCTGGAAACTCCTCGCCAGTCCAATGGATTCCAAGACCAGACCAACGCTTACTCTAATAATGGATTCTCCAGCCAAAACGCTTTCGCCCAAAAAGGAGCTTACTCTGGCTTCGAAGCTCGTCCCGAGCGTGCTCAGGCTGCCTTCGAAAGGAACGCTGCTATCCTTCGTCAGGACAACTCCAATGATGGAGAGACTTACGCGTACGCTTATGAGACTGAGAACGGTATCTACGGCGAGGAGAACGGAGTGGCGACCAATGGAGTCCAGGCTCAGGGCGGGTATTCCTACACTGGTGATGATGGCAAGGTCTACTCTGTGAGGTGAGAGTCTAAAATTACCACAATGATGGCAACCCTTAGTGCTATGTCATCAAATTGATAAAACTCCTTATTTCTTTCAGGTACACAGCTGATGAGAACGGCTTCCAGCCCCAAGGAGATCATCTCCCCACTCCTCCCCCCATTCCTGAAGAGATCCTGAAGGCTCTGGAACAGAACGCACGTGACGAAGCTGCTGGCATCTTCGATGACGGTAAGCACTCAATGCTTTTTTTAATAGAACTATTATTTTCGAATTAGATATCATTGTCGTGTTTCATTTTGTTGGAGCTACTAAATAACTACCATTTTTATTGCAGGTTCTTACAGCGAAGGAAAATACGACAGCAACGCCCAACAACAGTACTACAACAACAACGCTCAATCAAACTACAACAATGCTCAATCCAACTACAACAGCGCTCAATCCAACTACAACAATGCTGACTCTGTTGTCACTGACAACGCTTTCCTCCGCAACGCCTCTGGACGTGGCAGCTCTGTCGCTGGAGTCCAGAAAGCGTACCTCCCTCCCGTCGCTCAGAGGAGACAATCCTCCTTCAATGCTAGAAACGGCTACCAATATTAGAGACTGTTGATTATTTCTTGTTAAACGACTTATTAAATAATAATAATATATTTATAACTAAAACGAGAACTCCTTTGTTTTATTTGATGTTTTTTTATCGATGATACCTGGTTTTACAATATATTTATAATTTTATAGGATTTATCATGAGAATTTAATAATCCATAATTATTGTTAAAAGTTGTAAACGGACGTTTCCCGATGCCAACCAATCAATCTGTAAACAATTATATTACAAGTAGGCATCTTACACTATGCAAAAAATGTGGTTAGGTAACGTCTTTTTTTGGTGTTAAAAATCATGCTCAAGTTATTGCACTTTTTTTTTTTTTTTTTAGGGTGGCAAAATCATCAAATGAGTCCTCCCGCCCTGGGTGGGGCGGAAGGGACTGTCAGACTCTTACTGACTAAAATCCACCCGTGTTCCTTCGGATGCCCTTTACGTTCCGGGGCCACGGTATCCTGGATTAAGAAAAAATCCGCGACCCCGGCAGGCATTTGGCCCCATAAGGGGCCCCGTCGGTGACGCGTGAAACACGACACGCCACCGACCCGGGCTTGGTCCTTGGTCGGACGGCGAGCTTACCCATTACTCACCGTCCGCAAGCCCGCTCCGCTGCTGTGCCCTCTGCTAATCAGAGGGACACGCATTGGAGCTTCCACCCGACAGGCTATTTGCATACGGGCAAAGAAACCCCCTTAGGCACACAGTGCCTAAGGAAGAGTTTTTGCCCGCATCCCAGGGCGCACCGGCCCGAAAAACTGGTCTTCCCCCCGGATGTATCCGAGAGGGAACTCCAGTCCACGGACACACGTGGAGGTTACCTGTCTTAGCACCCCAAGTTATTGCACTTAAGAAATTTTTGGGTGACAAATACATAATGGCCATTTTTGTGAAGTTAAAATATCCTCTACACTTTTTAATAGATAGAATTTTGACCTTCAATATCTGTTTCTAATTTAAAGGTTCCGATACAATATGCTCTAGAAATGACTTCCTTTAAGAATCTCTGAACAGGAACAGAAATTATTCGTCGTAAATCTCGTCGTTCCCTGTTAGTAAAGGCTGTTAGTAATTAAAGGATTTTTTTTTTTTTTTTTTTTAGGGTGGCAAAATCATCAAATGAGTCCTCCCGCCCTGGGTGGGGCAGAAGGAACTGTCAGACTCTTACTGACTAAAATCCACCCGTGTTCCTTCGGATGCCCTTTACGTTCCGGGGCCACGGTATCCTGGATAAAGAAAAAATCCGCGACCCCGGCAGGCATTTGGCCCCATAAGGGGCCCCGTCGGTGACGCGTGAAACACGACACGCCACCGACCCGGGCTTGGTCCTTGGTCGGACGGCGAGCTTACCCATTACTCACCGTCCGCAAGCCCGCTCCGCTGCTGTGCCCTCTGCTAATCAGAGGGACACGCATTGGAGCTTCCACCCGACAGGCTATTCGCATACGGGCAAAGAAACCCCCTTAGGCACACAGTGCCTAAGGAAGAGTTTTTGCCCGCATCCCAGGGCGCACCGGCCCGAAAAACTGGTCTTCCCCCCGGACGAATCCGTGAGGGAACTCCAGTCCACGGACGCACGTGGAGGTTACCTGTCTTAGCACCCCAAGTAATTAAAGGATACGAAAAAGTAAGTAGGTAACTTCATGATGTGGCAAAAATTTCGCTCCGGAAAATTAATCAGACCCATTAAAATAAGTTACCGATTGACTGAATTATGAATGAGTCATTCGACAGAGAACTAAGTTCCCAAAAATTGTACGTAGGAATTAATTAGTATTTTGGACGTGAAAGTGGGCCGGCAATGTCTGCAGACAGGCCACGGAGCAAACATGTGTTTGAGTGGAGACTGCGTATGGGCAAACGTAGGGTGGGACGCCCTGCGGCACGATGGATCGATGATTTACAGAAGTTGGCGCTAACAGTTTAAGTATGCGGACTACACTGAAAAAAATAAAACGAGACTTTCTAACTGTTCTTGAACAGTAAAAAAAAACGGTTCCGGGAACTTATTTATACTTTAACCCTTAATTCGATACGGGGAAGTATACTGGACATCGACTTTGAAAAAATCTGATGCATTTATTTTAAACTATATTTAAGTTTTTTTAATCAGATAGGTTGCTTATATACTATATTATTACCCAAAAAATAAGTGTCAATGGACACCCGCACCCGGTCAGGCAGTAGTCTCCGCAATGTCAGGCAGGACGAACGAAGTTTACCCGCTCTTGATAATTCTAGAATTACCCGATTTTTTTGTTCAAAAATATTAGGCAATGCTTTTTTATTTATACGTTTCAGATGGTATTTACAAACGTATACACATACTGCAAGCATTGTATATATCATAGATTTTGCAGTATTCTTTGTTAAACTTGCATGTCCAGTATAATTCCCATTGCCAGGTTTGCAGTAACTTAGTATGGTTTAGTTACGTCCAGTTTACTGGACATTGCCAATGATACGGACATTTCATTTCGATATGATATTATGTAATTACGTCCATGTTATGTGTGGTACTCTTAATTTCTTGCTAACTCACATTAATATAACTTAAAAGTATTCAAAAAAAGTCAACACTCCTCAAAATAAGTGGCAAATAAGCGCACGTGAAAAAGGGATGGCACTCCTGAAGACAGTTTTATGGCTCCATGGGTTCTATAAACTGGTCTTCCCTGAAACAAATAGCTGCATAACTACCATGCCAACTGTAGCAATACTTAAAATACTTCAAATAATACCGCTTGGCCTATTCTCTTATCAGGAAGCAAAATAAGCTGCTATCATACTTATGCACCTAGACTCATTGGGCAAAACCTATACCTGTATACTGAATCAGCCGATAGAGATTCCACCACTTAGGTATTGGTTGCTTGCTATATACGGATACCAAAAAGAATAATTTTCAATAAAAATTACGATATAAAACAAAAAGGGAACAGAAATTGACCCAATAAATAATGAACTTAGTACGCACCTACACAGGACTCTCAAAAACCAATATGATTTAGAGCTGGTGTACCTCCTCTTGCCCTCAACAACATCTTTGACATATCTACAGTTAGGCGCTTACATCTCGACCTTCCAGTGCCAGTGAGTTGCCCTTACAGCTGCCTCAACAGCTGTCAGGCCACTGTGAATGCAATACTATGGTATGCGGTTTTCTATTTTAGGGCACAGCCATATCAAAACTCTAAAAAGCAACGAAACTAACAGCAATCTTATCCTAAAACTCTGTCCTCGACGGACCACCTTCCACTGGATCGAAGGGTACAGTGATTCTCATAGATAACGACTCCTCATATGAACTTGCTAAGATTTATTCCGAAATTGTGTGAAGCCCAAATTCGCTTCTCCCCTTACTACTGTCAAGTTTCTTACATGAATACGCTAGAGATGAACAGAACTCAAAGAGATATCCATGTTTTCCTGAAATGCGATGCCTTTTTGCCTTCTTTAACATTCCTAACGAAAAAAAAACGTTGAAAAGAGGGATCATTCTTCAAAGTTGAGCCTTCACGACACTTCTTTACTTTAGGGCGGATTAAGCATGACTTAGTAAGCCAAAACGCATCGAACTTTATACATTAAACAGTATATTTGCATAAAAAAGAGTTTCTATAAAATTAAAAACATACCTTTAATTCGACAATGGGAACTATACTGGACATCAATATTTTTTGTTACTTTTCAGAGAACCTGGCAATGTCCAGTATACTGGACATGCATTTACTGAAAATCTAGATATACTAGATTTTTTTCATTATTTTTCCTGTTTTTAGGAATATCCAAGAATGACAAAAATAAACAAAAAAAAAAAAAAATTTCGCTAATTTTTGCTCTTGCCGAATTAAGGGTTAAAATAATTGATTACGGACAGTGCAACGAAATGGGCAAAAACAGTAAAGAGCTAAACAGTTATTTCAACTGTATGAACATTAAAGTCTACTGAAACAAACTGTACCCTGACCACGAGTTTTCAGTATTTGAGACGTAAAGTAAACTGGAACTTTGACAACTTCAAATTGACAATTTTCAAGGAAAAAATTAGTTCCTACTTCGCACACCAGAGGCGCTGTTCCATTTTTTCATACAAGAAACGCTGTAAATACTGGAAAAACGCTGTAAAGTAAAAGAGTGAAAACTCGTGCTCAGGGTACAGTTCCTTGTATGTATTGCCGTTTTCAGAGCTTTACTGGTATCGTAGCAGTTATTTTTACTGCTTCTGAACAGTTATTGTAGCATACAGTAAAAAGCTAAACAGTTATTTCAATTGTTTGAACATTAACGTTAACTAAATCAAGCAGCAAAAATAACCGACCAGAAAACAGTAGCAGATGCACAGTAAAATCTACTGTTATAACTCAACTGTTTTTTTTCAGTTAGTTTTACTGCTTTGGACAATAGCCTCTATTTTTACTGTCCAAAACGGTGAATATTACTGTGATAGATATAATTAACGGTGAAAAAAAATCGGTAATACCAACCGATTTTTTTTTTCAGTGTACTACCCAGACGTTGAGCTTCTTTGGGCGGCTTATGTCTACCAGTGGACGGCAATGAAAACTGAATAAACTAGCTAGAATAAACAGATGAAAAGTGGTATTTGACACTCTCATGATAATCAAAACCTACATATTATTATAAGTCCTTCAAGTCCTGGCTACAAATACTGTTATTGTCCGCCTGTACAATCACACTGTTGGGCAAAGTGCTCTCCCTACGACTTCCTCTTATTCTGATCTAGAGCTAATGCTAATAATTCTGATCAATAATGGCTGACTCACCGTCCGATCATTGACCATACCCGAGTCGACGGCGCGTCGTGTTCTGAGGGCGCGGCGCCTGAAAGACCTGTCAGTATTCTAATGGCCTTCAAAAAGAGTGAAACGCCTGCTGGGATCGCGGAGCTATCCAAACAGGTTAGCGTGCCCTTGGAACATAAAGGGCAATTGAAGGAACACGGTGTATTTTAACTAGTAGGGGAGGTAAGTCTAAGACAGGTAGCCCGTTCGGGTAACACATTCTCATTAGCAAGAACGACGCCCGTATGCCGCCGCATACCCGTTTTAGGCGGGCTACCCGTCTTAGGCTTACCTCCCTTATGAGTCTGACAGTCCCTTCTGTTCCATCCTGGTGAGCCCTCATTTGATGACTTTACCACCTAAACAAAAAAGTTGTTATATCAAGCTGCTATCAAACCAAAATAGCTGGATCAAATACCTACATTAATGCACACACGATGTGCCAAACTGTCGGCATAACTTACGAGTATTAATTGTATATTAAAAGCATACGTCCACTAAACAAAACCCTGCCAATAACATCACTATAATCTGATACAGTATTGATGACTGGTCAAGGTAATCTGATGCTTCCGGCAATCACGTTCCAGTTATTGACCTATCTTCTTTTTGCTCACGAGATTGTTATAAAAAATGTCGGTCAAGGATGAGTTTCCATATTTTGTTCTTGTGACCCAATTGTGAGAGCTTTGGAACTAAGTCTTTAACACGATCTGGGATTTTTAATTTGAAATACTTGGCAAACGAATGGCATGGACTAATTGCCATCCCAATACCAACCAATGGTATTGGGATGCCCCACAGCCTAGATTGTCCACTTTAAGTAGTATAACTAAAAAAGTCATAATAAAAAAACTTGACATCTGTTTCACAATTCTTGCAACTGCAAAATTGATAAGCCAGTTAGGGTAAGCAGACGTTCCTAATTCGTATTGTAAGTTTTACAAGAATACTTACATTCGCTGGGTGCGAAGTACTAGGTGGGAGTAGTACTATTCGATTGCAGCGCCCATGGTGGCGAAAAGTAAAACTAATGTGGGATTGTCTAAGAGGACATTCACCTATGCCAACTATTAAAAACGCGCTAATCTCAGGAAATTCTGATTCGATTTGAATAATTCTTTTTGTGTTGGATAGTCCATTTATCGAGGAAGGCTATAGGCTATATAACATCACGCTATGACCAATAGGAGCAGAGCAGCAATGAAACATGTTGTCAAATCGGGAAATTCTTATTGAGAGCTTCCGTTGCGTGTGCTGCGTAAACGGTTTACATTACGCAAAAATTATGTATGACGGAATTTTTCCTCATGAAACGTTCTAAAATAAAGTCCGCGACAGCATATATCTATCTTATAAGGTTAACTCACTATAACCTTTTTTATGGAAATCAAATTGGTTTTAAAATAATACATTACTTGCGACGGTATTTTTATGAACATAATATTAATCCTTACCCAAATAAATACGTTAATCATTACAAACATTTAATTTTGAACAAAATTTCCCTTGACATCATTTGATTTCAATGAATATCTGACGAGATATCGTAGTTTCTTCAACGGCAGGTGATGGGGAGCAGTCGGAGTACGACGGCTCTGTATCAGAGTTCATTGAACTCTGTCATCTGTCAATTTCGAATCAATTTGTCAGACATATCTGTACGTAATTTTTATAATCGCGTTATTCCGCCAGAAAAACATAGGTCACAGCAGTTGTTGTGTTGTAAACTGCAAGAATACTAGCAGAAATAGTAAATTTAAATTTTATTGATTCCCAAGCGGTTCTTGGAAAGATGAGCAATGCAGGAGATGGTTAGCTGCCGGGAAGAGAAAAAAGTAAATAAATCATAATCCTCATTTTAATCCTGTATTTGACATTTTTCTTATAGAATTACATTTTGCCTATGTTTATTTAATTTTATTCAGAGATGATGGATCGCCATGGAATCCAAAACCATGTGTTTTGTAAAGAAATCTGATTTCAATTAGAACGGTCAGAGCCGTCAACAGTGCAAACGCTAGGTGGCGCTAAAGTCGTGCACGGTGCCAAAATGGACCCAGTAAAACAGTATATTTTGTGGCATCCCATAATCTTCTCTTTTATCTCTAGAACTCATGCAGATGTCTTGCAGAGTGTCTTGTACCGCACTCCCTGTGGGGTTAAAACGGACATTTAGCAATATTTAAAATGTTCACTTCGTGAATAAATAGCCAATGGCGTTGCTGGGAATGCACGTGAATCATTAGGAAGGCTCTTCAAGTGCCTGTTTTTCAATTAGTTGACTTTACAAGTATGTTTGGTATCTGCCTGAGGCGTGAATTTGAATGTAAAGTAAATCACAATAATTTTGTATGTAAAGTGAATCGTATAACACATTACTTACACTTCCAGCCTCAGCCACTTGAGGTCATCCACAATTAAACAAGTCGCTCTCGGGCGTACCATCATACGGTGATTAAGAAATTCATTCACCGACCACTACTTATGATATAATTGATCGATCTACAACCCACCTATAAATACTGTGATAACACTGTGTGGTTATCAGTTGCATCTACAGCTTTTGGGTAGCAAGTTCGATCAAGCATTAAAAAAAGAAATTATAATGAAAGTGGTTAGTTCACTAGTGCTTCTTTGGTTTCTAATATTATTTTGTCTGTTGAAAATTCAAAATTTTGATCAGTCTTGTTTTGTCAAACATTGATTGGCAATCATTGTATGTTCATCTAAGACTCCATAAATAATTAACATTTAACTTGTCTTAATTAGCAATAAGACAATAAAATGTCAAGCAATCTTGTCAAATATTAATTTAATGAACGTTGTTTTCAGTTTATCGTTTTAGCAGCTGTAGCTTTGGCTCAGGCCGCCAAACTGAACAGGATCTACCTCCCACCCAACGCTCAATCATCTGCTGGATCTTCCTTCCTGGAAACTCCTCGCCAGTCAAACGGATTCCAGGATCAGACAAGTGCCATCTCCAACGGATTCTCCGGCCAAAACGCTTTTGCCCAGAACGGAGCTTACTCTGGCTTCGAAGCTCGTCCCGAGCGTGCTCAGGCTGCCCTCGAGAGGAACGCCGCTGTCCTTCGTCAGGACAACTCCAATGATGGAGAGACTTACGCGTATGCTTATGAGACTGAGAATGGTATCTACGGCGAGGAGAACGGAGTGGCGACCAATGGAGTCCAGGCTCAGGGCGGGTATTCCTACACTGGTGATGATGGCAAGGTCTACTCTGTGAGGTGAGCGTCTAAAATTACCATACGAATGCCAACCCATAATGCTATGTCATCAAATTGATAAACTCCTTATTTCTTTCAGGTACACAGCTGATGAGAACGGATTCCAGCCCCAAGGCGACCACCTCCCTACTTCTCCCCCCATCCCTGAAGAGATCCTGAAGGCTTTGGAGCAGAACGCTCGTGATGAGGCTGCTGGCATCTTTGATGACGGTGAGCACTCAATACCATTTTCTACAAGCCCATTTTTTTAATGTCAAATATTTGTCATGTCATTGTATTGTTTCATCGGAGCTACTAAATAACTACCATTTGTCTTGCAGGTTCTTACAGCAAAGGCAAATACGACAGCAACGCTCAACAACAGTACTACAACAACGCTCAATCAAACTACAACAACGCTGAGTCAGTTGTCGCCAACAACGCTCTTCCCAACAACGGTGCCTCTGTCGCTAGAGTCCAGAAAGCGTACCTCCCTCCCGTCGCTCAAAGGAGACAATCCTCCTTCAATGCCAGAAACGGCTACCAATATTAGAGACTGTTGATTTTTGTTAAACGATTTAATAAATAACGTATTTATAACCAAGACATTTTCTTTTATTTTGTTTTATATGTTCCATTCTAGTGTAAAATTGAAACTAAATGAATAAATTAAGGAATATTTGAAATAGTGTCTAAACACACTATGCCGAAGTTACGCGACCGAAGTTCAGCACAATTACGCCTGCAATGCTATTTGAATTACTGACGACACACTATGCCAAAATTACGTCGCGTCATAGCGCACAGCCTAACTTCGGTCGGGCGTAAGTTCAGCGGCAACTTATTCTGTCACCACACATTATACGCCACCGAAGTTCGGTTCGATTACCGACGAAGATCCGGGGGCGGGAAGCAGCAGGGAGCCGCCCGCGCCGAATTTCTGCCGCGTAAGTTCGGCACTTATGGTGTGCCATATAAGCCAAATACGTCGGAACGTGAAATCGGTCGCGTAACTTCGGCATAGTGTGTTTTACACAAACAAATAGGGTGCAAAGCCCGACTTATCTACAAAACAATGGAAAACTAAGTCGATATTCAGTTTAATCTTAATTATCAACGCAACCCCCAAATACCCTTATAATTTTTACGAAATTGAATGAGCTAAGGGCCAAAATAAACACAATGTAATAGCTTTGACGTAGACTTTTTTTACGTGATAAAATTATCAAAATAATGAGTCCTCCTACCCAGGTCAGGACGGGAGTGGCTGCCAGACTTGTATACTGACTAAAATTCACGGTGTCCTTCAATAGCCCTTTGAGTTCCGGGGCCACGGTTACGTGATGAGACAGTCGATCCCGGCAGGCTTTGGCTTGCCAAGGTTCCCGGTCATATTGCTTACTCACTTTGAGGCGTGCGTAGAACACAACGCGCCGTCGACCTGGATGCCGACGTAGACTTGTCGCAGACTTCCTAAGAGGTGAAAGCCTTGTGTCGGGCAGTATAATGATGGCTAACAGTAATTCAACTGTTTTTGCAAGTGACGAGCACCTGCAAAAACAGTTGAATTACTGTTAGCCATATGGTCTTCATGGAACATGATTTTATCCTCATTTGTAAAGTCAAGATTTAAATAAGGGGCTTGTACAAAATTATTTAAAAAAAACCGGCCAAGTGCGAGTTGGACTCGCCCATGAAGGGTTCCGTAGTAGCAAGCATAGATTAGGGATATAAATATATTGAGATTAGTAAGTAATATAAACAAACAATAAAATAACTTTGTTTTTCATAGTGTTTGTATGAATGGCGAAGTTACGAGTATATTTGCGGTTTTTGAAAATGTACTATATCTCAAAAACTGCTAACTGTATATTATCCAAACCCATTTTCTTTGGAATTTTTTGTTGAGGTCTATATTATATATTTTTTTTTAGTTTTATCATTCTCTTATTTTAGAAGTTACAGGGGGGGGGACACACATTTTACCACTTTGGAAGTATCTCTCGTGCAAACTGTTCCGTTTTGAAAAAAATGATATTAGTTACCTCAATATCATTTTTAAAGACCTATACCCGACCTATAAAAAAAAAAATTGAGTTTCAATTCTAAGAATGGAGGGCACCCCCAAAATTTGTTTTGTTTTTATTTTTGTGTGAAAATCCTAATGCGGTTCACATAATACATCTACTTACCAAGTTTCAACAGGATAGCTCTTATACTTTCGACAAAAAGTGGCTGTGACATACGGACGGACAGACAGACATGACGAATCTATAAGGGTTTAGTTTTTGCCATTTGGCTACGGAACTCTAAAAACATGGATGTTGTGCAGGCGTGACATTGTGCAGTTATTTTATACTCATTCATAATACCTACATAGGAAATATCAAGATAGATTCAATTCGATTTCTGCCATAGTTTTCACACTGAACTCATCATCAACATTCACTATAATGTTCCCATTGCTGGGAAACAGGCTTTCTCAGTACGGATTGGCAGATGTCACGTCTTAGAATTTTTGGTTCTAAGACATTGGACGCCGTTTTGCGAGCAGAGGTGATACAATAAATTACACAAACTGGATTCGATCCCATAACCTACAATATAATTCGTAAGTCGGGTCGACACCAATGTGCACCACAAAAAAAAAAGCTTTGGTTATAAATATTTCTGCCAGAGTTTTCACATTGAACTTCACATTGTATTACGCACCACATCGAATGTTATTACATTAAACAGTAGCTGCGCGCTTTAGATTCGCTTGAGTATAGTCATAGCTATTTGTGAATAAAAAGTAATACCATCCGGTATAGAGCACAAAATAATCACGCGTAGGTAGTCTCTAGACACGGCAGCACTTTTAAACTTGTGACTACGAAAATGCGTTCTCGCGTTCGCGTCCTCAACGTCTATCACGAAACGGCTTCTGAGCCGACAATGTTGCTATATCAGAATAAAGAAGACAAAAGAAGGTGACACGCTTTATTTCTCAGAAACTGTTGACATTGCCGTATCTAGCAGCAAGCACCCGAGCCGTCTCCGTTATAATGAATGTAACCCAAGCAAATGCTAAGGTAATCTCTAACAGCAAAACCTAGTTTTGTGTCTGTGTGTGCCCACTGCTTCCTACCTATGACAGGAAATTGGCTATGTACTATCACCGGGCCTAATGCAGGTTAAAAAACGTTCTTGGACATTCTGGCTGCCTCACGATGTTTTTTTTTCATCGTTTTCAGAGCTGCACTGATGATGAAATGCACAAAAGCCTGAGTTCGAGTCGATGCCACCGGGCCCCCTCTGCTTAGTCCTCTCCTTAATTTAATTTTTATTAGGTGCGTCCCCACAGAGCGCGCAGCCCCGCGAGGCATTTTCCGCGCGAAGCAGCTCTGTTGGTGTGGACTTGTCTCGGGCGAGGAAAGTGACAGCGTTGCCGCGGTCGAGCGACCGAGCGCCCGAGCCATCCAGTGTCGGCTTTTGTTTTGCTCTCGTATATTGTTTCGTGCCTTCGGTCGAAAAACAATAGACGCGTCCACACAGAGTGAGCAGTCTCGCTTGTCAGTTTCCTCGCGCAGCAAATGCCTCGCGAGGCTGCGCGCTCTGTGTGGACGCACCTATTTGTAATGATCAGCCTCAATCTACCACAAAAGCAAAGATGAGACCCAAGATGGATTGAGCTCATTCAGAGGGAACAACAACTTCTGAGCAAAAACGAAACACACTGTTTGGCACCGGACTTCAACGGGTTAGTGATCGCAAGCAGGGCCGACCTTAGGGAAACTTACTATTGTCAGTGGAATCACTCAGCTATCACCACAGGTTACAGGTAGCCTATCGTGCTGTTGTTCGGGGTGGATTGCTAAGAGGTGGAAACTCCAAAAAACTTCTCATCCTATATGACCTGTCCCAAATTTCACCCTGTATTTAGGTAGATAAAGATACTTTTACCATAAACATAGTGTTTGATAACCGGTCAAGGTAAACGAGGTTTCCGGTAATTGCGATACAGTTATTGACCCATCGAATTTTTGCGCATCTCACGAAAATGTAATTAAATAATGTCGGTTAAGGTTGCGATTCCATTATTACATTCATTTCGAAGTATGTTGAATTTAGAGAAGAGTTTCTCATTTTATATATCGGAATCATTTTTTGGAAAAAAAAATAATTGTAAAAAATGTTACCTTCAAGATAACTTTAAGGAAACGGTTAACTGGCTTAAAATAAAAAGGATTAAATATTTTAAATGAGACTTAAAAATATATTTTAATTATAACATGTCCGAGAACTTTCGTAGCATTAATGTCTGTAAAATGGCCGTTAATACACCAAAAACTAGAGCTAAAAGAAATTCAAACCCGACTTCAGTTAATGATCAATTACCAAACGAAATAGAGAACTTTTATTCCACTCAAATACCAATTAGCCTTGCTAAAAAGTTTTAAAAAAAAATGTAACCGACTTCTAAAAAAAACAACCACTAAAAAGGGTAAAATAACCTACCTAAAAACTTTTTTTCGGAAGTCGGTGGCTTTGCTTTTTTATTTCATTGATTTTTTTGCCACCGACTTCCGAAAAAAAGTTTTTTGGTAGGTTATTTTACCCTTTTTAGTGGTTGTTTTTTTTAGAAGTCGGTTACATTTTTTTTAAAAAACTTTTTTATTTTACCCTTTTTAGTTTAAATATTCAACCGAAATTCTTGTCAAAAACATAATTTTCTTAGTTATGCACTAGAATTTTATTATCCTTAGCACTGGTTATAACATCGCCCATGTACACAATAAGCAAGAACACCAAAATAAATGATTTTTTTTTGGGACCTAATGGCAGGTATACTGCATCGAACACTAACCCATATGGGTCATTAGTATAAATGAATTAAGTCCAAATACAAGATAGCTGCTGTAAACCGTTGAGGAGTTCCCTGAACTGTTCTTCGTCTTCATCATCAGAACCCTAATGACAGTTACAACCCATCTAGGTGTAAAGTTCTCATCAATATAAATGAATTAAGTCCAAACACAAGGTAGCTGCTGTGAATCGTTGAGGAGTTCCCTCGACTGTCTCTCGGCTCCATCATCAGATATACTCCAGACCTTTATTAAATTGTAGTGCTTTGAAATACTTAATGAAAAAAGTAATTTACTAAAAACAGTCGACGCCTACTTACTGTTAAGGAGTCGTTGAACCTTCCATCATCAGCTCAGCTACATGAGATGATGATTACTATACGCAAGTACTTAAATTACTTCATAATATTTTCTTTTTTTTCTTCGAAAAACGATGTGTGGGCCTATAAAATTTGAGGGTTGCCCTCGATTTCTCCAGGATCCAATCATCAGATATTGAAATGGTGACAATGGGACCACACGGGAAGCACCAGCTTTCAAATAAAAAAAGAATCATCAAAATCGGTTCACCCAGTCGCAAGTTATGAGGTAACAAACATAAAAAAAAAAAAAAATACAGTCGAATTGATAACCTCCTCCTTTTTGAAGTCGGTTAAAAAAGAGGATCTTCTCAATGTGTGCGAAAAACTTATCATACCAGAGGAACTTCATGCATAGATACGTGGTATGGAGACGTACACCAAACCTACAGCTTTCGCAAGTGACGAAGAGTGATTTATCTTGATTTTTTTTTGTGATTCTTTAAATAAACCATTTTTTAAAGTACATATAATATGTTTAATTTCTCTAGATTTAAAACCCAATAAGTCGGTGCCCTTTGTAACTTATATTTTTAGCATGACAAAATGGACTACCTCACAACACCGACAAATTTTTCATACTTATTAAAACGACATTATTTGAATAACATAGGTATTTTAGTATTGAATATCTCAAATGTGGCAATTTCGTACTTATTGGGTTTGAGCACTATACCCGCGAATTGTAAAGAACGTTACCTACCCCACTGCAGAAATTCAATCACGCGACCCCGGCTAAAGCCGGGGTCGCGTGATTGTCTTATCAGGTAACCGTGGCTCCGGAACGTAAAGGGCTATTGAAGGACACCGTGGATTTTAGTCAGTACAAGTCTGACAGTTCCTCCTATCCTGTCTTGGGTGAGTCCACATTACAGGACGAAATTCTACACTGAAGCAACGTTTTAAAAATAAATTAGCAGTCATGTGGATATAAATTTACCTACACTGAAAAAAAAAAACAGTAATACCAACCGATTTTTCGGTAATATTTACTGTTTTGGACAGTAAAAATAGAGCCTATTGTCCAAAGCAGTAAAACTTACTGAAAAAAAAACAGTTGAGTTATGACAGTAGATTTTACTGTCGGTTACTTACAAGGAACTGTTTGTTTCAGTAGACTTTAATGTTCATACAGTTGAAATAACTGTTAGCTCTTTACTGTTTTTGCCCATTTCAGTGCACTGTCCGTAATCAATTATTTTAACGTATAAATAAGTTCCCGGAACCGTTTTTTTTACTGTTCAAGAACAGTAGAAAGTCTCGTTTTATTTTTTTCAGTGTATTAGATTCACCCCCCTATTATATTTAACTGCTATCTAAGTGCCATCTTTGTTTACAGCTGCATTAGATGTAACAAAAACATCTAATCAGACCTTCTTAACTTTCTTAAAACCCGAGTCTCATCCACTAAGGTCACGATAAAACAAAGCGATCCTCGGGCATGCCAACACATGGTCATTAAAACCATTGAATACTACACTACACGATTTAATTGATCGATCTACACCTCATATATAAATACTGTGAACATTGAGAAATCATCAGTTACATGTGCATCTTTTGGGTATCAAGTAGTGGGATAGGGTCTTTAATCAAAATTCAAGGAAGAAAAATGAAACTGGTTGGTCTAAAAAGTTTCCATTTACGTATCATAATAATATTTATAATTTTTTACGGTAAAATTTATGTGGTGGCTCAACGATAGGCTCCTACTAACGAGTTTGTAGGTCGTGGTTTCGAACAAAGCGAGACGCATTACTTTGTGTCATTTATTTCAGCACCACTGCTCTCAAAACGGTGAAGGAAAACAATCGTCAAGAAACCGCGGGAATGTCGTAGTACCAAAAATTGGAAGACTTGTTACATCTACTGCCCTACACCTGGGCTCACGTGGTGACTTACTCTCTCACACAGAGAGGGGCCTGTGTCCCAGCAATAGGAACATTATTATGTAGACTGATTATGACGATAAAGAGAGTAAATTGAATCTCTTCTTCTCTTTTTCTCTCTCTCTTCTTTCTCGACTCTTTTTTGTAGGTACATAACATTTTGACGGCAGGCGACTGGTTCAAGTTCATAACATAATAATTTGTATCTACTTTCATTTTCAGTTTCTCCTCATAGTTGCCGTTAGTTTGGCACAAGCTGCCAAATTGGAGAGGACCTACCTACCTCCTAATGCTCAATCCTCAGCAGGATCTGAATTCCTCGAGACTCCTCGGGAATCTAACGAGTTCGAAGATCAAACCGATGCTTACTCCAACAACAAATTCTCCAGCCAAAACGCTTTTGCCCAAAATGGAGCTTACTCAGGCTTCGAAGTTCGTCCCGAGCGTGCTCAGGCTGCCTTCGAAAGGAATGCTGCGATACTTCGTCAGGACAACTCAAATGATGGAGAGACTTACGCGTATGCTTATGAAACTGAGAACGGTATCTACGGCGAGGAGAACGGAGTAGCGACCAATGGAGTCCAGGCTCAGGGCGGGTATTCCTACACTGGTGATGATGGCAAGGTCTACTCTGTGAGGTGAGGGTTCGAAATTACCACAGTGATGCCAACCCATAATGCTATGTAATCGAATTGATAAAACTCCTTATACCTTTCAGGTACACAGCTGATGAGAATGGTTTCCAACCCCAAGGTGACCACCTCCCCACTCCTCCTCCCATTCCTGCAGAGATCTTGAAAGCTCTGGAGCAGAACGCACGCGATGAAGCTGCTGGCATCTTTGATGACGGTAAGCAATCGTAGTGATATTAATAAATGTGCGTAACAATTGAATTACTCTTCTGGATGTATCGGATTTGTTACACGTAGTTATTGATTTTGAAGGCCTTTTGAACACTTACAGTATGTATAGCACCATATAAAATCTTTTGATCGGAAAGATAAAGGAAAGGTGGTGAGTTATAGTTCAATAAAGTTTGTATTTTTTGTTTACCAGGTTCTTACAATGAAGCCAAATACGACAGCACGATCCAACAACAGTATTACAACAACAATGGACAATCAAACAGTCAAAGTGCTGGCGCCATCGATGAAGTCCAGAGAGCGTACTTACCTCCCTTTACTCAGCGTGGTAACCAAAATGATGAAGTGAGTCAAGCTACCTTCAATAACAATGACCTTTCTGGTAGCGATGAAACTGTTGTCAATGCTGGAATTCAGAAAGAGTACCTTCCACCTTTCGTTCAGCGCGGCAATCAGAGAAACGGTGTGACGCAAGCCAGTTTCAACAACAATGCTCTTACCAGCAATGGAGATTCCGGAAGGGCTAACGTCGTCAATGGAGTTCAGAAAGCGTACCTTCCTCCCTTTGTTCAGCGTAACAACCTGAGAAACGGACTGAGCCAAGCCACTTTTGACAACAATGCAATTGTTGGCAACGATGCTGGGAGGGGTAACTCTATTGCTGGATCACAGTATGTATACCTCCCTCCCTTTGCTCAGCTAAACAACCAGAGGAGCGATGAGACACAAACCATCTTCAACAAAATTGCTCCTGCTCGCAACGATGCTGTTGTTAGCGGTAACTTTGTCACTGGAGTCCAAAAAGCATACCTTCCTCCCTATGCTCAACGTGACAGCCAGAGAAGTGGAGAAAGTCAGGCCACCTTCACTACTAATGTTCTGGCCGGCAATGAAGCTGTTGATAGAAAAAGCTCTGTAGTTGATCTCCAGAAAGCATACTTGCCTCCCTTCGATCAGCGTAACAACCACAGAAGCGATGTGACCCAAGCCACATTCAACAACAATGCCCATATTCGCAACAACGTTGGTGATAGCAGAAACTCTGTTGCTGGCATACAGAAAGCATACCTCCCTCCTTTTGCTCAACCCAACAACCAAAGGATCGAAGCAAGACAACCCATCTTCAACAACAATGCTCTTGCTGGTAATGATAATCCTGAAAGTGGTGTCATTGATGGAGCCCAGAGAACATATTTACCTCCAGTTACGCAACAAAACTACGCTTCAGAAAGTGTTAAGCGAGTATTTAACACTGGACTCCAAAATTCATATCTTCCACCATTTGGTTTGCGTCACAGTTAAGACATTTACAAAAAAACTGAAAAGACCCATTAGTAGATGAAAGCCTTCAGTTACGAACGTTTACCTACCTCAAATGTTGTAGTTCATTCATCAGTAAAGCTTTTGGTAAAAGAGATTGGTGTAAGTTGATGAGCGTTAATTTATTTAAAACAGTAATTAATTAATTTAATAAAGTTTTAATATTTATTCCAGCGTTTTATTTATTTAAATAAAGTATGCCCCTTATGTTATTGAGTTACTAAAAACCGTAATATGATGTGTAACCATATTATTACAGTTTCTAAAGAGACCATAGCTTTCAAAGTGTTTAAGCTATTGTAAAACAGACAGGCGAAGCGATCCGAATCCTGTCATATAGAAAAGCGAAAGCGGTCCGAGAGTCTATGTGACAGGCTTCAAACAATTCCATACATTACAAACTAAAACACTTCGCTTAGCCTGCCTGTTTGACAATAGCATTCAAGTTTGAAATAAAATATTTTTGTTTGTTATTTAGCTTTTTCTATTGATAAGTCATAGTCAGATAATGATCTGAAAAACGGTTACCAATGCATGTCAGTAATTTCACAAACAAATAATTAATCTTATAAATCACGCTGTTTGACATTGTATCTTGAATGCAAAATGAGATCAATTATTACGAAAGAAATACAGCTAAGTTATTTGTCTTAGATCACAGTCAAAGTTGTTTTTATAACCTGATCTTATCTTACTTTTTGCTTACTGATATATGGATGGGTGGATGTTTTTGTTTTGGTTGTTGTACTTTCACATAAAAACTACTGAATGAATTTGGATGTTCCGTACTCATAATAGTATGTTTAACTACTTGCATTAACACATTTGATACTTTTTATCTCTGTGTGACGTTCTTCCAGTTCCTGGTGGCCCAGTGGTATCGGTCCCGACTTACGAGTTGTTGGTCGTGGGTTCGAACCCCGCCAGGCGTATTGCTTTGTGTAATTTATTTCAACACCACTGTTCTCAAAACGGTGAAGGAAAATATCGTGAGGAAACCGGCATGTCCTAGAACTAAAAATTCGAAGACATGTGACATCTACCAACCCGCACTGGGCCCGCGTGGTGGATTATGGCCCACTCCCTCTCTCAGAGAGGAGGCCTGTATCCCAGCAGTGGGAACATTATAGGCTGATGATGATGATGTGACGTTCCTCGTTCACATAATTCGGACAACGCCAGAATTACCAGAGAATTGGTGTTTGCTCAGGACGTCAATTCCTCGTTAGTCAGATTGCAGAAGTCAGGTCTCTGTGTGGTAAGATTTAATTTCAGAAATAAAATGAATGATCTATACTTTTAGAGTTTTTTTTTTATATTTTGCAATAACTAATCATGGGTGCGTTTAAAAACGTCAATGAAGAAGGTACAAGGCCAAGGTGGCAGAAATAGCAAAAGGAATTTCTGCTTCCCTATTTGAACTCTTTCACAACTCACTTCACTTTGCAAATTACTTAAAGATAAGATTGGCACGATACGTCTAGTGTAGCAATGGAAGTTACGTCTAAAAATTAAATTGAATTTTAAGATGGATCTGTTGCATAAACTGATGAGTAGCCTACTGTCTAGATCAGCCTTTATCAGTTAGGCTTGTGTAATTTTTATAGTAAGTAAGACAACCACTTAGAAGTAGGTAATTACACATTTTTATGAGGTAATTCAGTGCACAGGCTTCAAAAGAACGAATAAATTTTAACAAGTAGATTAGAAAATGTCTAATAAAAGGTTTTTTTTGTATAAACGTACAATTATTTAATCTACTATTCGTGTTACCTTAGCTATGGGCTTTTGTATCGCCTAAACCAGTATCATCTGTATAGCATTTTTACACGACGACTGCCCAAAAAAGGAGTGTTACGGTCACATTTTAAATTTAGAGACAAACCGTGAAAGTTTAAAACAGTGTTTAAAACAGTGTTACGGTCAGCTTCCAATTGTGGCAATTATAGACTACAGGCCCATGTCCAAAATGGATGGGTCATATGAACTACCAGGTGACGTATATAATATAGGATGATATAAGAGCGTAAAATAATAAGATTCAGCACTATGCCGTCACTTGTAAGCTGTCCAACTGAGTGCTGGTGAGAATTCAAAAGTGCAGGTAGAGTGAATACATGACCAAATCATTATATTTTTGTACGGCATTTTTACCATCGATAGATCCATGAAAAATAATAAGAAAGCGTGTAGTGCCGTAAAAAAATAGTGCGCCACAAAGTCTGTAATTTTTTTGATTTTCTGACAATTTCCGGGGTAAATTTGGTCGTTTCATTCTCAACGGCAGCAGTTTCATACTGTTTCAATACAGCTTATATATATACAAAAATCATGCGACAAGGGGAAAAATTGAGGGTTGCAACCCCCGGATCACGGAAGAAGAGGAAATTGGACAGCTTACAAGTGACGGCTTAGTGCTGAATCTTATTATTTATGCTCTTATATCGTCCTATATACGTCACCTGGTGGTTCATATGACCAATCCATTTTGGACATGGGCCTGTAGTCTATTATACTAGACTCGGCTTCCAGTCTAACCGGATGCAGCTGAAATCTATATTTTAGATGGAGTGACTGTTTATCTGACGTCCATAAACCAGTAACTGGGTATCAGACTCTCGATCTTTTGATTAGCAGTAATGACTGTCAAAGATCTACATTATGACAGCCCGGACCGACAGTTTTATGTGCTTTCTAAGACACAGAGGAAACTATCTAGTCTTGATGGTCTCCCATCCAATTTTGAATATCGACAGGTGCGGTTGATATTATTTAACCATGAACTCTTCCTAAAAGCTCCATTTTGCGTCCCTCTCGTATCGCCGAAGCCATTGTACTTAAATAATATATTATTATCCTTGTTGCTAACCAAGTTACCTTACCGAAAGCCCTGCTTCCTCTTTAGAGAAAATAACTTCCCACCTTTAATTTTCATCTTGATTAAATCATTAAAAATTCTTATGTCAATAACTTATTTACTACAAATGACTCAATTTTAAAGCAACGAATTACTACACGAACTAATCGTTTTTATTTATCCCACGATAGGCGTGGGATGGGAATTATTATAATTTAAATTTTATCTGATGCACTTTCAGATCTGATAAGTGTTGTTTTTTAAATATTTAAAATGTTCACGTTAACAGCTTGCCAGCCAAGATTCACCTCCAATGTCACCACAGTTTACTTAGCTGTAAACTTGTAGTTTTTACTGTGTCTCATCAGTGAAAACGAGTGCCAGTTCCTACTGAATAATTTAACTTCATCATAGGCCTTATTTCTGCTTCTGGGAGGATAGAGACCATTGTTCGTGGTCTTTACAACAAACAAACTTTAAATAAAAATAAGTTAGAATAATTTAAGAGTGGTGGTAACGTCTGTGTTAATGAATTGATACATAAAACAAAAGTTTCCCTAGGATTAATTTGTTTAGAAATTAAAGTTCATCTGATTCAAATTGACTCTGAATATTATTACTTGTAGATATTCTTTCTTTTTATTTATTTCAAGTAACATAGTGTGTATATTTGAAAATATACACAGTCACATTAACACACATTGATTGAAATGTATTTGGAGAAAAATATGCAATTAACTTTAGAAAAATGAAACGAAAAAGTAGGTGGTTTCAATTATATTACATAATTATTTACATTTTAACATATCAATTTACATTCAACAGTCTCAGTAACGGTACCCACTCCTCGCGTTGAAGGAGGGTTGTCTCCTCTGAGCGACGGGAGGGAGGTACGCTTTCTGGACTCCAGCGATGGCGCTATCACTTTGAGCGTTGTTGTTGTAGTACTGTTGTTGGTTGTCAGCTGCTTCACGGTAGGTTCCTGAATAATAAAAAAAAACGTTGATTACATTTACAAAAAAATTAAATGCAAAATCTGGCAATCATTACGGTTGATTAAATTTACTAATTTAATTGTTGGCGAGAATATTAGATAATTTCGAAAAATAATTGTTAATTAGAAATTAGCAACACTGCAAACTATAGGGTATAGAATCCATCCCATCCCATCCCGTTTCCTTAAGTGCCTCTTTGATGGCCTAATTGTAATAAAGACATTGTACCTATTTATTTGTGTTAAAAAGGTGTAAAGTCAAACTCAAATGTTGACTTATGCCTACCGTCATCAAAGATGCCAGCAGCCTCATCACGAGCGTTCTGCTCCAGAGCCTTCAGGATCTCTTCAGGGATGGGGGGAGAAGTGGGGAGGTGGTCGCCTTGGGGCTGGAAGCCGTTCTCATCAGCTGTGTACCTGAAAGATGTAAGGAGTTTTATCAAGTTGATGACATAGCACTATAGGTTGGCATTTGGTTGGGTTTTCGGACGCTCACCTCACAGAGTAGACCTTGCCATCATCACCAGTGTAGGAATACCCGCCCTGAGCCTGGACTCCATTGGTCGCCACTCCGTTCTCCTCGCCGTAGATTCCGTTCTCAGTCTCATAAGCATACGCGTAAGTCTCTCCATCATTGGAGTTGTCCTGACGAAGGATAGCGGCATTCCTCTCTAGGGCAGCCTGAGCACGTTCTAAGCCTGAGTAAGCTCCGTTCTGGGCAAAGGCATTTTGGCTGGAGAATCCACTGTTGGAGTAAGCACCGGACTGAAGAGGGGTCTGGAGGAAGGATGATCCTGCGGAGCCCTGGGCGTTGGGTGGCAAGTAGGTCTTGTCCAGTTTGCCGGCCTGAGCCAGGGTAACGGCAGCTAAGACGATGAACTGGAAAAAACATAGAAATTTTAAATTTTTTAAAGGTTTCTTGGTATCTTAGTATGGTGCTAAGAACAAGGTTTTTGGTCTTCTAATTGACTTGTACAATTGCATGACTAAAATAGTTTTTTCGAATTTGTTTTTTTTATTTTCTCTTTTCGTTATTTTCGTGATGTTTAGAATAGCGCCATTTAATTGCCGTAACTCACCAGTTTCATTTTTGTTTGTTGAATTGAACTTGCTGCCCAGAAGCTGTGGATGCAACTGATAACGTTACCGTATCAGTACAGTATATTTATACTTAGATAAGTAGTGCTCGATATTTCATCATTCGACATTCGGGGATGGGCTAGTCTAATTGTAGATGACCTTAGTGAAGCTAGTTGAGATAGTTTTTGTATTAAGACGCGTAATGATGACATTTAACTGTGTAATGATCTAGTTTCTTCGCAGGTTACGGAGGTCAGAGGGAGGAGACGTCAATAGATAATTAAAACCTTCATTCATTATGAACTGGTGCACCTTCTCACTGTAATTAAAAACTATCTATGTTATATGCGTATGTCATTTCAATGACCTTTGAGCTGAAAAATTACTATTCATGATTCTACGACAGGTATATGAATCATAATAGGTAGCTGATTTAATAAAGTTATGGTAATGAATATCTTGCGTATAATTGCGTTCTAAATATTTTTTTCTTATTATCCATTTCCGAAGTACTAGAAGGGAATTAATTTTTCTACTTTATTTCAGTGCATAAGCATACACTTCTGTAAATCCATCTACCCTGATCATAATTATTCGCAGCTTTAGTATGAAATCGCTCAACTATTATTATCAATCATTGATTCTTCTGTTTGGTAACAGTTGCTACCAAGCAAAATACTTTCAACAACACTTTCGCTCTCTAAAATTCTATTGAAAGTGATAATTCTGTCGCTCTGGTCCAGAAAGCTCCACCACTCGCTGAGAGGAGACAGGACAATCTCCTTCAAGGCGAGTTATGAGTACCGTTACCAGACGGCATTTTTTGCATGACATGAAACAATTTAGTTAAATCGAGGAGTACAAATCTGTTATACGAAAATACTTCCAATTATTGAAATTTTCCATTTTAATCATTTGTCATTTTGCAAATTAGGCCTTTCGAGAATTTGCCATTCTGAAAATCAGGATTTTTGAGAATCGGCCATTATGAGAATTGGGCTTTTAGAGAATTTGCCATTTTGAGAACTTGTCCTTTCGCGACTCAGTTGCCATTTTGTGAATTAGGCTTTTTGCGCCTAAACCTGTTAGATTTGTATAAAAATAAATAAGTATACTTACTTAACTAAATATTTTCATTTGCCTTAAGGTTTTCGTTTAACTTTGCCGTAAAGATCCAACCCGATTACATAACTTGTCACTAATTAATTATGAAAAGAGCGTTTCCAAACTGCTATTTTGAGGAATACCTGAAGATGAAAAAACGCCTCTTTTATACGCAAGAAGAACTAATTTTGTGCATTTTCTGTTGTACATCCATTTAATGTCCCCTTTTACTTTTACGTTACAAAGTCGTTAAAGCTCATGATAGGGCCTCAGATAGCTGTCATTCATGCGGTATCGTCATCAAATCGACATGGGCAGACTATTACATTATTATAATATTACATTAAATTATATACTAGGTTTATTTGGACACTGACAAGCCAAAACAAACCTGGAAACTACCTTTAACCACTGTCAAAGATCTACAAGTGACCTCAAATTGTTTTTGAAGGATAAGGCAATCTCAATAAGTATAGTCATCCCACCATGGAGAAGAGCAAAAACAGCCCAGTGATATAGGCCCCGACTTATGAATTGTATGTCGTGGGTTTGATGTGCATTAATTTGTGTAATTTATTCATAACCACTGCTCTCAAAACAATAAAGAAAAAGATCCAGACGAAACAGCCGTGTCCTTTTTTTTTGCGTGGTAAAATCACCAAATGAGTCCTCCCGCCCAGGGTGGGGTGGGAGGGACTGTCAGACCTGTACTGACTAAAATCCACGGTGATCCTTCAATAGCCCTTTACGTACCAGGGTCACGGTAACCAGGTGAGACAGTCCCGCGACCCCGGCAGGCTTTGGCCCTCTTAGGGGACAGCCGTATCCTTGTAATTCAAAGATATGTGACATCTATCAATATGCACTGGGCCCGCGTGGTGGATTATGATGCACTCCCTTACACAGAGACGAGGACTGTGTCCCAGCAGTTAGAACATTTATAGGCTGATGATTATAATGATCTTATCTCGAAACATTTGGCAAGCATTTGCTTAACATTAAAAATCAACTTGTTCGGCTATTATTAAGTTCTTCAAAAGGAATTCATATTTTTGGTTTAATCGTGGTACCCACTCTTTTAAGATTTTCTCCTGCATCGTGGATTCAGACTTGTAGCAACTACTTGTCTGTCATCCATAGTTCCGTGCAGAAATCAAACCTGTGACACGCAACTAAGCAGTCGTCCGCTCTACTACTGTGGCAACTGTGCCGACAATTCATTGTATTAAATTAATATTTCTTCACATTCTAATGGCTGTTTTGAGATACTAAAATATCTATTTATTGGTTTGTTTACTAGTTAGGACTAGGATTAATGTCAAGTTCATTAACTATGCCCTTTAGTACATTTTGTTTTTTAAGCTATTGCATAGCTTTTATCGCAGGCTCTGAGCGCGGCGGACGAAAAACCTAACGAAAAAACCTGACCACATTTGACAGCACGTCGTTTCAGTTCGGGAGACTTCGGCAATCATATAGGTACGGACAGACGTGCTCATAAAGGTACGAAGAGGGATTTACTTTTTCTTACTGATTCTAAACGGCCAGCTACAAAAGGAGTTTTCACAATGAAACCTACTTATAAAATTCTCCTACAACAAAGAAGTTCTTTATTACAGTAATGCACCACAAACATTTTAAATAAATTATATTCTCGTTAAATATACGCGGTAAGCGAGTTTTTTTTTCATTAAAAATAAAAAAAATGTTATGTAATAGTTTCAACGCGGCAGTCTCCGAGTGCCACATGTATTTTTTAATCTAGGTTTTTTCATTCATACACGTTTAAAAATTTTAAAATGAACTGAACCTGAAAGTTTTTGTTATCTGTTGCTAGGATATCTTGTATACAGAAGCTATTGGTGTACATTTTTTTGTACGTATGTCTGGAAAGTCTAGTTAAAAGTTACGTCGTGCTTTGAACCATACATCCTAAACCTGCCAATACAAAGTTTAGTGTGTTTTACATTGTTCTTATTGGTAAAAATGGACCATGGTTGTTTCCACTTCATCATCGTTATTTACCACCTATTTGTGTACATTATGGATTACATTAGAGTTAAATAGAAATACTTATTGGAGAAATGACATTAAAAATGCAAAATGTTGAGTTGAAAACAACTTAACTTAAAAGCTAAATTCGCAAGGCAATGCGCTTTCCTGGTGAATTTTGAATTTTTATTGCATTTACAATTTTTGAAAATATGTATAGAATATTGTAAAACCTAGAGTAAAATTTTAAAACTTAATACAGTATCTTAGTAGGTTTAATATAGCACAAATTGAAACAAAATCAAATAAATAGGTGGTTCAGAATATTTTAATTACAAATCATTTACATTGTTCAACAGTCTTAATAACGGTAGCCATCCCTGGCGTTGAAGGCGGGTTGCCTCCTCTGAGCGAAGGGAGGGAGGTACGCTTTCTGGACTCCAGCGACAGAGCTACCGCTTCCAGCGGCGTTGTTGCGAGCGAAAGCGTTGTTGATGGGCTGTCTGACTGCAGTCCTCTGGTTGTTACGCTGAGCAAACGGAGCGAGGTATGCTTTTTGCACTCCAGCCACAGAGCTACCGATTTCAGAAGCTCCGTTGCGAGCGAAAGCGTTGTTGTTGAAACCTTGTTGTTGGGCAGCAAATTGGTTGTTGCGCTGAGCGAAAGGAGGGAGGTACGCTTTCTGGACTCCAGCTACGGCGCTTTGAGCATTGTTGTTGTAGTACTGTTGTTGGTTGTTAGCGGCATCACGGTAGGTTCCTGAAAAATAATAAATTTATATTAGTCAAAGCCTAGAAAGGAAGTATGGACGGTGATTTTTATTACTCCTAGTTTCGTTCATATTTTATTGCTTACCATCGTCTAAGATACCAGCAGCCTCAGCACGAGCGTTCTGCTCCAGAGACTTCAGAATCTCTGCGGGGATGGGGGGAGGAGTGGGGAGGTGGTCGCCTTGGGGTTGGAAGCCGTTCTCATCAGCTGTGTATCTGAAAGAAATAAGGAGTTTTATCAATTTTATGACATAGCACTAAGGGTTGGCATCATTGTGGTAATTTTAGACCCTCACCTCACAGAGTAGACCTTGCCATCATCACCAGTGTAAGAATACCCGCCCTGAGCCTGGACTCCATTGGTCGCCACTCCGTTCTCCTCGCCGTAGATACCGTTCTCAGTCTCATAAGCATACGCGTAAGTCTCTCCATCATTTGAGTTGTCCTGACGAAGGATGGCAGCGTTCCTCTCGAAGGCAGCCTGAGCGCGCTCGGGACGAGCTTCGAAGCCTGAGTAAGCTCCATTCTGGGCGAAAGCGTTTTGGCTGGAGTAAGCACCGGGCTGAAGGGGAGTTTGGAGGAAGGTTGATCCTGCAGAGCCCTGGGCGTTGGGTGGGAGGTAAGCCCTGTCTAGTTTTCCGGCCTGAGCCAGGGTGACGGCTGCTAAAACGATGAACTGGAACAAGAGAATAATTGATCATTGAAATACATTAAACTGTGAAGACATTTTTCATTGATCCAAATGCGAATAAAAATTGTCCCTTCTTCTTTTGAAGTTTATTTGTGAGTTGTAAATTTTATTATCCACTTGCTGAATTAGGATTTCCCTCACGCTTTTATACACCCTTTTCCTTATTAACCAGTAATGTTTATTTTTTGAACGTGTCATCATAGTTCGGTAGCTCACCAATTTCATTTTTGTTTGTTGAATTGAACTTGCTGCCCAGAAGCTGTGGATACAACTGATAACGTTACCGTATCAGTACAGTATATATACTTAGTTAAGTAGTGCTCGATATTTCATCATTCGACATTCGGGGATGGGCTAGTCTAATTGTAGGTGACCTTAGTGAAGCTAGTTGAGATAGTTTTTGTATTAAGAGGCGAAATGTTGACATTAAACTATATAATGATCTAGTTTCCTTGTAGGTAACTGAGGTCAAAGGGAGGAGACGTCAAAAGATAATTAAAAGCGTCATTCAAGATGAATTAACACGCCCTCTTACTATCTAAAAGCGATGAAATAGATTTTGAACTCTAATCAAATTAACATCCAAGAATTTGAATATTTTAAATTATTTTAGACGATTACTTTGTTTGTATATTTCGGCGCATTAATGAACGTTTTTCAAGGGTGCACTAAATTATTTTTGATAATCTAGTTAATACGATGGACAGTCCCACAGTAATGATTTTTGTGATGTGACGTGATAAACATGACACTTTTAAAACATGTATTGGCTTTAAAAAAATATAAAAGATGGTAGACAATTTAAATCTCTTTCATCGCGTTTTGTGTTTTTAAGATATCTTTCAACATAATTGTAAATCCCAAGAATCCTTTCATCGTTATCATTTATCGCATCATGGATAAAATGTTTCTGTGCCCTGGTGGTAACGACCTGATTTTTTCTAATTAAATAATTATCATCATAGACGGAAATGTGCAGTATTTTATGTACAGACGCCAAATCTGTCAGATTTTACCAATCGAACATTAACCTTCCACTATTGTGATAAGGTTGAAAATTTATTAAAGAAATTTGACAGATTGAGGTGGGGTTCATGTGCTGGCGTCTTTTCTTAATTATAAATATCATCATCATCATCTTTCTAGCCTTTTTCCCGAACCGAATTCAGCTGAATCTTCTTCTTCCTGCCCTTATTCCATTCTATTTGGGGTCGGCGCAACACGTTTTCTTCTTCCATTCTCCCCTATCAGACGTCACAGTATCATTTACTCCTTTTTCTTTCATATCATTCCTTAGACAATCCATCCATCTTTTCTTTGGCCTTCCTCGTCCTCTCCATCCATCAACATTCATACTCATCACTTTCTTAGCCACATGGGTGTCATCCCTCCTCATCACATGCCCATACCAAATGGAGCAGCAGACCTGCACAGGCCAATAATCGGGTAATATATTACCCCTTGGTAAGACTGGTTTTCAGACTTTGAACTGTTTGTATTTAACTATGTGTATTTTATTAAGCTATTGCAAAGCTTTTATCGCAGGCTCTGAGCTAGACGCGCGCGAAAATCGTAACGAAAAAACCTGACCACATCTGACAGCACGCATCGTCTAACATCGTTTCAGTTCGGGAGATTTCGGCAATCATAAAGGTACGGACAGAGGTGCTCATTACTAGCACGAAAGCATGCTTTTATTGAGCAAGGGGCAATTTTATTGAGGGAGAGGGAGAGGGAGGAGGAGGAGGAGGAGAACGTTTCTTGACGTTTCACTTGATTGACGTGGCTGAACATAGCCTAATTAGTACAGTAATAAATAGGTATAATAAATAAATAACTATAATTGCATAAGTTGATAAAAAATGCTACGAGTATGCAATTCAATTCAATTCAATTCAATTTGCAATAGCTTTACCGCGGCAGTCACCGAGTGCCACACGTTTTTTCATTTAAAATTAACAAACGTTGCCATAAAGGATAACTCCCATCTCAAAACAGATAAATCGTGAACCAATTTCAGTTTCATAACCAACAAACATATCCATATTCCTAAGCCTAACATCAAACCTGATACACGATCATTATTTGAGCATTACTGTTACTGAAACTATTGAAGTATTGCACCACTGATCTTTTGAGAGCACTCGTAATCATTATTATTGCGGTATCATCACGCTTCTTATTGAGGTTAGAAGAGTAAGACAACGAGGTGAAGGTCGTTTCAAAGTGTTGTGTTCGTTCGTGAATTGTATGATAGATGGGGTTAGTTTATCGATGTTCTTTTGAAGAGCTTTAGTTTCTTTCTTTTTAGTTCATTTCTTTTGCTAGGGAATGACTTTGTCTTTGTCTACTACTTAAATTAGGTTAGTACTTCGTTAGGCTATATATATGTCTTCAAAAACTAGTTTTGTTTGCGAAACTTTTTAACAGTTATTGATTCCAAAGATTTATTATGATTTTGCCATGAACCAATTATTGTGATGGGTTATTTAATTAGATAGCACTAGCGTATTTGTTTTAATAAACATGGGGAGCGTAAAGAAAAAAAAACTTTAATAACTCCGTGTATTATTTTAGCGAGATTGCTTTCCTTCCGTGAAACTGTATAGGTATGAAAATTTATTGTAATTGAGTCTAACTAATATTATAAATGCAAAAGTCGAAATTTGAATAGATGTTTGTTACTCAATCACGTCAGAACGACTGAATGGATCTTAATGGAATTTTATTCAGATATAGGTCTTAGTCTAGAATAACACACAATATACTGTTATTCCGGCATAATATTCCCGCGGGATAATTCTCATTTCACACGCGGGTGAAGTCATAAGCATCAGCTACTTTTTCAGTTATGTTTTCGACACGATAATTATCTTAATCTAGGATTTTGTCCATTTTACTACAGAAATGAATTAGGCGTATAAATGTTTGGTTACATACTTAATACATACATTTTACGTCCTTCTTTCCATGGAGGTAGGCAGAAACTATATAGTATATATATAGCGCCACTATGATTCTTAGGAGAACAATGTATAAGACGGGGACGCGAGGTACTCGTATAATGGGAAATCACACACTTAAGGCAAACTTAACACAAAACTAACGTAACACAAGCGCCAACAGGACGCTATTTCCGTCTGGCCGCTTGCAAATGACGTCCTGATGGCGCTTGCTCTACGTTAGTGTTGTGTTAAGTATGCCTGAAGAGTGTATGTCCCCATTATACCTCGCGATAATTAACGTCCCCGTCTTATACGGGGACGTTACTGTTCCCCTACATACCTACTCCTTTCGCCTCATCAGCATTCCTTAACATTTAAAAAATATTTATGCCAGAAAGATCTGGACAGGACTGGATGAACGATAAGTAGGTACTCCACATTAGCACTGGATTGAAGAAACTGTATATAATAGGCCTTAGTTCAACAGTGGGTTTACTCAGCCAATAACATTAAATTATTTGACCTTCTCATGTCCAATTTAGCAACAAAACCTAGATTAAACAGATACAAATCATTGAAGATTGATTCACAATCCTTTTATTACTCATCTCAATTTGATATCTATAAGACATTACTGATCAAATATGGTTGTGAAATCGATCCATCATTGCAACGTACTTTTAGGACAAGGAATAATAGTGAATATGGTTGCTAGCTTATGCCGACGGTTTCGCCTGCGTGGAGGTGGTTGTTCCATGCGATTATACTTCCAGGGAAGATCCTGTTTGTTTATCAATACTATAATCTACTTTTTTGCCTGTAGTTGTTCTCACATTTTTGAGTAACAACAATCCATCCCTTCGTCCGTCCATCCATCCAAACATCCAAAACTTAAGGGTACGGTGAACGAAAATTTCTCCATACAAACGTAATACCAAAATCATTCGCAATACGAACATATTACCGACTTAAAGTTATGTTATTCGGATACAGACGGTATTTATCTAGGTTCCTATTAAACTTTTTGTTTAAAACATTCACTATTTACGAAATGCGAGCGAATTGCATTTCGTACATTTTAACACCGCTAACAGCATGTTTTCAACTTAATTATTCTGTATTATAAACATTAATATTCTTAATATTATTGTAATAGGAACATAGCTTATATTGTCTAGTTGCAGATTATCCAAAAAATAATTGAAAATTATCAAGTTTTCATTCATAATTTTTGGAATTACGGTACACAAACAAATTTATCACAAATCTGTAATGACAGTAGCGCTGTCGCGTCAAGCATGGGTTGTTTGTTTGCGATAGACAGAGATAGCAATGTTTCGTTTAATTTTTGTGCTCGCCTCGAATTGCAATTGCGAGCTTGTTACACCGGCCTCTTAAACAAAAAATTGCTCAACACTAGGAATTTCTCCTGTGTTGTGGATGCGTTTACAAACATAAAAACTCACATATTAGGGTAAAGTTGCCTATATTGTACCAGTTAACGAACTTTACAAGTTTTCACAAAAACTATATATCTTGTGAGGATTCTATTACTAGAAATAAAAAGGTTGTTCTATTGGTGTTCATTTTTTATTACTAGATAATGAGGAAGTATGAAAAAACTACATGAAAATTAAGTTTTAAAAAAAGTCTTAAAAAGTACAATTTAGGAAACCGGTTTCCTTAATTGTACCATAGGTATCCTAAATTGTACTTTGACATTCAAGTGTTTCTTATTAACTAAAAGCAGCCTTTCCTTTATATATATATCTATATAAAAATTATTAACCATAAAGTTTTAATATTAATAATAAACTTATGTACTGAAAATAAAGTTTGAATCAACAACAAGAATAAAATAAAACTTTTGTATAATAATAATAGTTAAGGTTCCTCTTATTTCCTTTAATTTTAATTATGAACTAAAATCAGCCTTGTGATTTGAATATAGGAACATACTTGTACATCTTTATAATTCTTTATAAAGTTTGAGAAAGAAAAGACAAGAGTTATTTGAAAAGAAAAGGTTAGTCAACTCTTTTCTTTTTCCAGCATTTTATACAAATATCAGGGTTGTCTCCGCATGTTTCGTGAAACCATTTGCTTGCATCTTGCGTCCATAATACTTTTTATTCTCTCCAGACATCTGAAAATATTTCAATCTAGTTAACAAACGTGTTGGAGAACCATCATACACATATATTGTACCGGTACATTTTAGGATTACCCTACCCAGTACAAATAAGGCATCCACTAAGTTTTATTTTTATACGAGCCGGTATCATAACCTCGAGATGCTAAATATAAAACTATATTCTCAAAAAATAGACTAATATGCATACTTTCCAAAAACATAGATAATAATTTCTTTGTACTTACCGTTGTGACAACAAATCCTTAGATAAACAGCCATAAAATAAGATCACGACGCCGTAATAATTATTTTTGTTTACTACACTGCACTTTGTTATGTCATTGCATCCAAAATGTCTGCCATTGCGTAATGTTGGTAAGCACTGCTTTTTAATGTTGCTAATTAAAAACTAAACATTATGGTTTGGTAGATTCTGACGTGGTACAAATTACGAACCGGTCCAACTTAGGCAACTCGACCCTATACAGACACCCAGACCAACTATTTGTAGGTCAAACAAAATTTTTGTAACGTGCGGGAATCGAACCCGCGACACGCTGCGCAGCAATCCCATCGCTAAACCACTGCGCTAGCCGTGCCGTCATACGTTTTGTAGTGAGGAAGTAAGGATTACATCTTAAATGGAATACAGTTCCAGAGTTTTACTCTGAATATGATTATTGGGTCATCATCAGCCTTTTTTAATGTTCCCACTGCTGGGACACAGGCCTCCTCTCTGTGAGAGGGAGCAGGCCGTAATCTACTACGCGGGCCCAGTGCGGATTGGTAGATGTCACATGTCTTCGAATTATTGGTTCTAGGACATGCCGGTTTTCTCACGATGTTTTCCTTCACCGTTTTGAGAGCAGTGGTGTTGAAATAAATTACACAGAGTAATGCGCCTGACTGGGTTCGAACCCACGACCTACAACTCGTAAGTCGAGGCCGATACCACTGGGCCACCACTGCTCTCATTATTGGATGTATACCAAAAACTCAATGACTCACGAAGAAATATTTTGGTTTAGGTAATATTGTTTTTAATTTTATGATTATTATGAAAAATGTGGTGGAATCTACATAATATAAACATAGTTGTCGGCACACAAAGATTTTTTTAAGCTAAACATTTGTTTGTTTCTTCAATTTTATTTTTTCTCTCAACACTGCATTATGATTAAGACATCGGTCGGTACTCGATCCGAATGATTCATTTCATCACTGACCGCACATTTTTCTATCAGACGATTCATTCATGAATCATGAAGTTAAGGTCAAGTCACGTTATGGAAATTAATACTTTATATTGGTAATAAGTAGGTATATTTTTGGTAGAAGCTTTCTATCAACTTGCTCTAGGATTATCGAATTAAATAAAATCTGTTAGGAAAAAATAGTACCTAGTTATTTGATCTAAAAATGTGATGAGGTATAGTTTAAAAAAATGAGTGACTCGCCGTTCGATCATGGACCATGCCCGGGAATCACCGTGGATTTTATTCAGTTTAAGTCTGACAGTCCTTTCCGTCCCGCCCTGGGTGGGAAGACTAATTAATGATTTAACCACGATAAAAAAGAACCTCCTCAATCTCGTAGCCAGCGGCCAGCCGAGAGGTGGCATCAATGGATTTAATACAAGCCAATGCGGTATGAAATTGGCTTGACCGCTTGTCCGCGCGGACGTGCGGTAAGAATGTAGTGTGAGAATTACCTTAACTAATGAAAATTTCTGACTTCTGTAGCACTTCTATTATCAGAAAAAGGATTGAAAAGAAAATTTTTATCATAACCGAACTTTGTGCTAAGAAGGAAGTTCGCTTTGAAAGTGTGTTATACTGAAGTATTTAAAGTAATTACCTCTAAAGTTGAATTGATTCATTCTTTAGAGGGTGCTGTACTTGAATTTGAAATAAATTCAATACCTTTTTTATTAGATTTATAATTTGTTGATGCAGGTAAAAATTGTTGAACTTCACAATAACAGCTCATTTTGGACAATTAATTTGTTGAATAATTAAAATGCAAGTTCAAGTACCACTAATTATTCCTAAATACTAACATAAGAATAATAATAGTGACCCTACAGCGATTACCGGTAATTTAACTAAAAATAAACCTTAAAAGCAAGTTCACAGTTCACGGTCGAGCAAGTAATTATGAAGACAATAACAATTATCTTACGAATGTCCGACGAATGATCGTGTGTCCGACGACCTTTCACTGCATTTGTTCTTGTAGGCCAGTTTTTAATACTACAAGAAATATGTTGGATGCTTTGCCATGATACCTATTGTATTATTCTTGAAATTATGTTTACACTTCATACAATTTCAGTATCATAATTCACCATTCAACTTTTCAGTGTAACGCACTGATTTTAAAATAGAACGGCTGATATTAATAGCTTAGAATATCCAGACGACACGTCATCATTTACTGCGCAGGTTTGCGGACGGCCAGTACTGGGTAGCTCGCCATCCGATCAAGGTCCAGTCCCACGTCGTGATCCAAGTGCTTTAAGCAAACTGATGGTGCCTCTAGGGTCAAATGTCACCTAGACTTGCGTCTAGCAGGATACCTGGAACGTAAAAAAAATGGTGATCAAAGCAACAGGGTAGATTTTTTGTCAGTAAAAATCTGACAGGCCCTTCCGGGCGGGAGTACCCCTTTTTTTATCGTGGTAGTATCATCAAATGAGTCCTCCCACCCAGAGTGGGACGGGACGACTCATTTGATGTACTGACTAAAACGGTATTTTTAATACTGATCCACGGTGATCCTTCAATAGCCCTTTACGTTCCAGGGTCACGGTTACCTGATGAGACAGTCCCGCGATCGCGGGAGTACCCTTTGGATCATGAAACTTACCAAAAAAAAAACGCACCTGTAGTTTAGCCTTCCAAAACCACATTATTATTCCATTCTCATAAAAAATATGATTATGTGAGAAGGAAAATAAAATTATCTTCAAATGTCCAGAACAGGGGTGCTAAGACAGGAAACCTCCACGTGCGCCCGTGGACTGGAGTTCCTCTCGGATACGTCCGGGGGGAAGACCAGTTTTTCGGGACTGTGCACCCTGGGATGCGGGCAAAAACTCTTCCTTAGGCACTGTGTGCCTAAGGGGTCTCTTTGCCCGTATGTGAATAGCCTGTCGTGTGGACCCTCCAACGCGTGTCCCTCTGATTAGCCGAGGGTACAGCGGCGGAGCGGGCTTGCGGACGGTGAATAATGGGTAGCTCGCCGTCCGACCAAGGACCAAGCCCGGGTCGGTGGCGCGTCGTGTCGTGTTTCGCGCGTGCCTTCGGGGAGTTGTCAGCAAACTGACGGGGCCCCTTATGAGGCCAAATGCCTGCTGGGGTCGCAGGTTTTTCTTAACACAGGATACCGTGGCCCCGGAACGTAAAGGGCATCCGAAGGAACACGGGTGGATTTTAGTCAGTAAGAGTCTGACAGTCCGTTCCACCCCACCCAGGGCGGGAGGACTCATTTGATGATTTTACAACCTAAAAAAAAAATGTCTAGAACAGAATATCTCTTGCCGTCTGGCCTTATAAGTGACATCAAATCGTCATCATCAATCACTATGGAATCATTACTATGATAATATTCGCTATCTCACACTGTATTACTTTTATAATTTATCTCCGGACATAAAGCACTAGAATAGACTATTTGAACTATGATTTATTACTGTTTATTTTACTAACCTTTCAAACAATGGCTAATTACTGCAAAACAGATGATTAATTAGATATGTTACATGTTTGTACTAATGATTCATCTTGTTCTTGTAATAATTATGAGATTTTTATCAAAATGTTTTTAAAGTAGCAATGTAACGTGATGAAACACTGACATAATAATGTTAGACAGGTTGGAAGCAAATAATTGCTACAAGTATTTATTCTTTGAGGTCTAGATACATACACAAACATGTGAATTTAAAATATATTCGCATTTACAATACTGAATAAATCATGTAGTTTTAAAAAAGAAAAAAATGGCAACGACAACGTTAAAGTTCGAATTCAAATTCAGAAGATTTTCCGCTGATATTATGAAAATTAAGATACATTTGAGTAAAACTTATGTAATAATAATTTAATTATAAAAAGATCATCAGTCTAAATAAAGAGCAACAGGAAAATAAAAAGTTTGTAAAGGCTTGTAAACGTTTCGTATTTTTTTTAGGTTTGACTCAAGCTTTTCAGTGAAATAAATCGCACAATAATAATAACTGTTTTTTTATCCGACTTCAAAAAAGGAGGAGTTTCTCAATTCGTCAGAAACTTTTTTTTTGTGTTCCCCGATTTCTCAAAGACGCCTGGACCGATTTGGAAAATTTTTCTTTTGTTTGAAAGGGTATACTTCCCAAGTGGTCCCATGATCATCAGGTCAGGATCTGATGTTTGGATCCTGGAGAAATCGAGGGCAACCCTCGAATTTTATAGGCCCACACACCGTTTTTTGCAAAATTTTGAAATATTTTAACTACTTGCGTATGGTAACCATCATTTCATGTAGCTGAGCTGATGATGGAAGATAACGGTAAGGAGTAGGCATCGACTGATTTAGTTTGAGTTCGCATATCTCTAGAACTACAAGTCCGATTTAAATAATTCTTTTTTTGTTGTACTAGGTATCATTTAACTTAGGGAATACTACAAGTTTCATCAAAATCGGTTAAGTAGTTTTTGAGATAGGCAATTTTATTAGCTTATTGTGTACATGAGCGATGTTATTACCGGTGTTACGGTTTACAAAATTGTAGTGCACCTGTTGTATTTGACAAGAATTCGGGTTGAATATTTAAACTAAAAAGTGTAAAATAAAAACTTTATAAAAAATGTAACCGCCTTCAAAAACAACCATAATAATACCTTTTTAACAAAAAAATCAAACCGACGAAAGATCGAACTGTAAAGCAAAAAATAATTTTGAGGCGGCGCCAAACAAACAGTATACCTAAATTAATTATTTGAAGCGAAGAATAATTTTATTGTGGCTATTATAGGTTGATTGTTTCTTTGGCGCCGCCTCAAAATTATTTTTTGCTTTACAGTTCGATCTTTCGTCGGTTTGATTTTTTTGTTAAAAAGGTATTATTTTTAGCTTTTCAGTTGTATACCATGATTACACATGGAAAAACCCGTCTTCACTTTTGTCATTGGCAACGTAATCGTCACAGTAATTATCGCATTAACTGTTGAGGACCTGTAACTTGCAACTAAAAATTCCACTCTCCGACTGTCAACGACTGTTAAATCCCAACTATGTTTAAAGTTCTTATCATGATGAATTAAATGAGCCCAAATACGATATAGTTGCTGATAACTGTTGAGGATCTCTTGCTATTGCCTTCTATCACCATCTTCAGACCCTCGGTGGCAATTATATTACAGCTAGGTCGAAAGTTTTCATCAAGACTAGTGAAATGAGCCCAAACACGATATAGGTGCTGTTAACTGTTGAGGACCTCTTGCCCCTGCTTTCCGTCACCATCCTCAGACCCTCGATGGCAATGATACCTCAGCTGGGTCTAAAGTTCTCATCAAGCTGAGTTAAATGAGCCCAAATACGATATAGCTGTTGTTAACTGTTGAGGAACTCTTGGGACTGACTTAACAACATAACAGGGATCTGGAGTTGATCTGATGATGGTCACGTCATCATGTTATCTTCTCCACATCTCTGCTATATAGTTATGTCCTCAGAACTACATAATGTTAACTTTATTTCAACAGAAACGGTTCACAAATGAAAATTCTGTAGAAATATCTACAGTTAATTCCTTTTTTTTCTACCCTTGGAGGCCGATTTTAGTTTTGAAATTAAAATGGGACCAACTTTGAGACACACTTTTTCCAACAAAAAAAGAATTTTTGAAATCGGACCACGTTAGGAAAAGTTATGCGTGGTCATACAAAGAAAAAAATTAAAAAAAATAAAAAAATATACATGTCGAATTGAGAACCTCCTCCTTTTTTTTTCGTCGGTTAAAAAGGGTAAAATAACCTACAAAAAAACTTTTCTTTCGGAAGTCGGTGGCAATAAAAAAGACAATGAAATAATAAAAACAAATACACATTAAGATTCACAATTCAAAAGCATTAACAACCAAATTATGTCACTTTCAAATCATGGGCAAGCGTTTGTCACCAACAAATTACATTGCTGGCCATAAAAATGCCAAGGCCCTATAATTTTACCATATGATGTAATAATAAAATAAATACGTTTAATACGTTGTTTGTAGTGACAGCCACAATTAGGGGTTTGTCACGCCGTCTGTCTGTCACGTACCCACGAACATCTAAATGGTCATTGATGGGTTTATGGGTGGTATAAATATCATTTGTTTTTTTGGGATTACCACACATCTCAATTGAGTCCTGGTGAGGATACAACGACAGAGATGAAGTGGTTCTTGGTAGGTTTTACAAATATTTATTTTAAAAAAATGTAATTAATACATTACGGAAAACAGATGATTTTTCTTAGTATTAGTACTGCTATAAAAACTGCCTTCATAAAAGAATTATTTTTAAATTACTTACAATTATGTAGTAGGTATTTTTTGTCATCGTTTTTAGGGTTCCGTAGCCAAATGGCAAAAACGGAACCCTTATAGATTCGTCATGTCTGTCTGTCTGTCCGTGTATGTCACAGCCACTTTTTGTCGAAAGTATAAGAGCTATCCTTTTGAAACTTGGTAGAAAGATGTATTATGTGAACCGCATTAGGATTTTCACACAAAAATCAAAACAAAACAAATTTTGGGGGTGCCCCCCATACTTAGAATTGAAAATCAAAAAAAAAAATTTCACCAAACCCATACGTGTTGGGTATCTATGAATAGGTCTTTAAAAATGATATTGAGGTTACTAACATCATTTTTTTCTAAACTGAACAGTTTGCGCGAGAGACACTTCCAAAGTGGTAAAAAGTGTGTCCCCCCCCCCGTAACTTCTAAAATAAGAGAATGATAAAACTAAAAAAAATATATAATGTAGACCTCAACCAAAACTACCAACGAAAATTGGTTTGGATGAGATACAGTTAGCAGTTTTTGAGATATAGTACATTTTCAAAAACCGCAAATATAACTTTGCCATTCATACAAATACTATGAAAAACAAAGTTATTTTTATTGTTTGTGTATATTACTTACTAATCTCAATATAATTATATCTCTAATCTATGCTTGCTGCTACGGAACCCTTCATGGGCGAGTCCAACTCGCACTTGGCCGGTTTTTTAATACTCCTGAACAGTTACTTAGCAACTCTTTTTTTTTAAAGTTCTATCTTATGTTACACTTTTTTTCGTCCCTCACTGTACATTCGACGTAAACGAAAGTGCTGCTGGCAATACTGACAATGAGTTAATTTGTGAATTGATTTGGTCACATTAATTAGTTAGTTCTAATCAATCAGGTTGATGTCAATTTAAAAAAATGAATTTCTATTTCAGATTACCCTGGCCATCGGCCTAGCAGCGTCTGATAAACTGGATCGCACCTACCTACCACCACCAGGTGCTCATCTTTCTGGAGGAATACTTGGAAGCCATGATGCTCCCTTGAAACCTCCTCATCATCTTCATTCAGGACAAGGACCCGTGATCCCAAGACAAAAATCCCAACCCAACTTTGGGATAAATGGAGAACCTGTGAACTTTGGTGATAAAATACCCAAGGTTCCAGTGACAACCACCTCTTATGCTTTCTCCCAAACAACGACTTATCCACCTGGTGAAGGCTTTGAAACTACAGCATTGCCTATAAATCCGGTTACTGGATTGCCTATAAACTTGGAGCAAGGATTGCAAAACTTCCCTTATGGACCTCAAGGGCAGCAGAATGTGCAAAATATGCCAGGTTATTTTCAAACTCAGGCACCAACGTATGGAACCAATATTCAACCTGGTCCTCAAGGCCCAACTTCGGCGCCCATCAATGTTGGTAGTCCAGGTTATGACCAACTTGTCAATCAACCTTTGAACCAATATGCAGGACAGAAAGTGATTACGCCTGGAGGTGCTTCGCAAATCTCTAGTTCAGTGTACCCTGGTCAGAGTCAAGGTCAGTTACAGTATCCTGGAGGGCAGAGTAACACGGTATCACAAGAATTTATACCTACTGGTGCCCCTGATAATCAACGTTTAGACCAATACCCTGGACAAGATTTAGTTAATCCTGGTGGTGTCAGTCAATTTCCTGGTGGAAACCAAGGCTTGGTGCAGTATCCTGCTGGTCAGACAATAACAGGACAGCAGGGATTCACACCCACAACTGGATCTCCAATAAACCTTCAACCAGGTGGTAACCAAAATGGTGTGACCTATGACGGCTCACAAGGATCAACTTACACTGGACAACCGATCAATGTACCAAATCTGGGTGGACCTCAACCAACTCAAACTTCATTCCAAAGCCAAGAACCTATCAACATTGGAGGAAGCCCATCACAATATACCACTGGAAACCAAAACTATGGGACACCTGCACCTACTGGATCTGAAAACCTATACCAACCTGGGTCTACATCTTCCAAAATTCCTTCTACTTACAACAATGGCATCCCAAGTACAACTGCTCTTCCTGGAGTTCCATCAGTGGGACCAGTTTACCGACCGGAAAGACCTCAGGCCGCAGCTGATAGAGGCGCTGTTATCCTCAACTATGAAAACATTCGTACTCCAAATGGATACTCCTACAGTTTCGACACTTCAAATGGAATTCATGCTGATGAAAATGGCATAGTAGATAATGGAACGAAAGCTCAAGGAGCATATTCTTACATTGGTGATGATGGAAAGGTCTATAGTGTTATTTACACTGCTGATGAAAACGGTTTTCAACCTCGTGGTGATCATTTGCCTACTCCTCCACCGGTTCCTGAGGCCATCCAGAGGGTGATTGAGAAAGCTGCTAGGGACAAGGCTGCTGGAATTGTGCATGATGGTAAGTTCAGCTTATTATATTAGTTTTACTAAGCTTACAAAATACACATATCGTGAGAATTTAGAATGCAATCAAAGAAATGGTAACAATTATTTTATTGCAGATCTAGACTGTATATTACTCAATTATTCAATCACACTAATGCATTATTTCTAGTCGCACAATTACATTTCATTTTATGTCAGTACTCAAGATTAATATCTCATCCTGTAAAAATAGCTGTAGATACGCCTTTTATTGAAATAATACACTTTTATAAGATCAGATAAAAATCATGTTAATTTTTACAGGTTCTTACGACGAAGCTAAATATGGTGATAATAATTATCAAGAAAATGCAAATCATCGTCGCCCACAGAACCAACACGCAAACCAATTTGCCAAGGACCAATTCAACAGAACTCAAGATGGTCTCATTAAACCCATCTCAGGTATAAAAGACGAAAAATACGATGATGGCGAAGAAAGTTCAAAGGACCAGTTTAACAATAATCTTCCTATCACGGACACAAATAGAGGTTTAAATGGAAAATTTTCAACAACTCGCCCTGCAATTCAAAACGGTGGGGAAAATGGTCAAGATATTTCTGAAGGAAATCGAAGAATTTCAGGAGACTTTTATTCACCAAAGGGTGATTTTGATGGCAATAGAATGCCAATAGTGGAAGACGAAATTAATGAACCCAACCATTACGGTACTAAAAAACAAAAACCTGCAGGACAGCGTCCAGGATCAAGTGGAAATAATTTTTCTACAACTCGGGGATATGATTTCAATGATGATAATTTATCCGGATCTAAAAATCGTTTGCCTTCTGACCGTCACCCATTATCAAGTGATGCTAAAGATGTTTCGAAAAAATATCCTGGGTCGAACGTAAACGTAGGTGCTACTGACAAATCAGGAAATGCAGAAGAGGGTGGGAATGATTTTGGTAATCCGAACGTAACTGATGGACCTGGTGAAAATATTAATACCAATTACGATAGTGTTACAGGTGCTCCAATAAATAAAAACAAAAAGCAAAAGCTGAGACAACGAATTAAAGGCAATCGGAGACCTGTTTTAGTCGACAACAGAAACATCCAAAATAATAATGACCGGTATCAAAGTGAAACTTTTGCTCAAGACTATTACAAAAAAGGAAATGCAAACCAACCTCAAACTACGCAAGCAACTCAAGAAGGCGATACTGGATACAACTATCAACAACCGAATACCAAGTTTGAACAGAACACATTCCCAACCCGTTTCAATCCTCAAGAAGCACCTTCAACCACACCTGATCAGCGCGGAACTCAATACGTAGAAGGCACGACAAGAAAGCCTTTTATGACTCCGAATGTTTATCACCAATATGTAAGGAATAACCAAACAACTCCCAACGTATTTAACAAGAATGACAGAAATAGCCAAACAACAACGAGAAGACCTTATACGACACCTTTCAATACAGATGATTCTTACACTGATTATGATGACGGTGAATATGCAACTGATCAGGATATTGGTGACAACAGAATCCAATCCAACAGAAAACCAGCAGATAAACATGTTACGTCGCGTCCTTATCAGTCAACACAAACAACATCAAGGCCTCAAACGGTTCCAGGTGGTCAAAGAAATGATGTCAATAAAAAAGGTGGATCTCCAGGTCGTAGAACGGAAAACTCAGGAACTGAATCGTCAGGATATACGTATGGGCCAACTACTCAGATGCCATCCCATAATTCTCGTTTCGGAAATACTGAAATTCCCCGCAGAACGAGACCTCAAGAGCGCAGACCGTCAACGACTTTCCCTGATTCGACTGCTGTTGGTAGACCTGTAACGACCCAGTCTCCTTTAGCGACTGAACAACCCGACTATACATATCAGACTACAGGGCCTTACTCTAAATATTCTAGTGAAAATGTAGGGTCTGGCTATCCAACCACTGGTTTCTTCACTGGTACTGGCTTGATATCTACCACTCCAGGCGTATCAACTCCTCAGGACTATTATACTACTACATACAGACCTTCACAGGGTTACTATAGCACCACGACTGTACCTCCAACTTCTGGATATATTCAAGGTTCTGGCTCTCGAATACCATCTAGCACTCCCGGATCATACCAACCTACACAGGACGGAACGTTCCATACTGGCTACCATTACGGACCTCCCAAGTCTGGTTCAGTAAATCTTGACGGTCCCAGTTTTTCTACACCCTCTGGAACCTCCAAAGTCTTTCCAACTTCTCCTACAGGAACATACCAAACCACTTACCAACAGGGGCCGAACCGTTTCCCGTCTACTACGTTTGTCCTTACAACATCTGATAAACAAGGCTCTCTAATCCCATCCCAACCTGGAACCTTTACTCCAGGCTCTTCATCAACCGGTCCCTATCAAGGAAACTACCAAAATGGACCTTCTACGCCTAACTATGGTTCTACTATTGATTCTTCAACTCCAGGGAAACCTGTCTTTATATATCCAGGGCCAACTGGAGCTACGGACACCACTGGATTTGAATATGGACCCACAAGACCGATATATTCAACTACTGACTCCCCTTCAACTGTAGGAACAACTCCTGGTTCTTTCGTAGCAACGGGAACTACTGGACCTTCTCGGGATTACTCTACTACTTACCGTCCTGGTTTCCAGCCAACCCAGGATACTTTTGTGGGTGGACCTACTGACGGTTTTGGCAAACCAGTCGTAATTGACCAGGGTGGTTTGCATCCTGGATTTGTTCACCCCACACAGGGACCAACAGGGCCGGTCACCAATGTGGGGCCAAACTTTGGTGGTACTGGTCAGTCTAACACCTATCCTGGTTCATATGGTCAGACTAGGGTTATTGGTGAAGACTTTAGTGGTCCTAAACAACCGCAAAGATTTGACCCTAAGACCGGTTATCATTATAAATGATCAATGTATTCTAAAAATATTTATTTCTGGTAATTTATTGAGAGCAATATTAAAAAATAAATAAAAAAGTTTCATACTTTACCGACGTGTTTATATTTCTGACCTTTTTCTTCACAAATTGATCATTACTGTAATGTCATTAAATACTTATCTATCATTGATCATTTCCTGTATCGAAATCGTTCAATATCTCTGTTACCAACATTGTATTTCATCCTGAACTTTGAATACAAAAAATCATCTCATTACATTCTAAAACATGTCATCAATCAAATCGAGCATCTGTTCAAAAGAAGCGACGTCCAGCTTCCTGTATTATTACGACTACTCCTTTACTCCACATAAACATAGTAATTACTAATTACTTTTCTGTAAATGTCAAGAGCAGAATGTAAAGATATAAAATTATTTGGATCATTTTTATAACCACGCATTCACGTACTAATCAATTATATACGATTCAGTTGCATACATTAAAAGCGAATTTAATTTACATACATAAACATGAAAAAATTACATAATTTATCATTTAAAATATAAAAGCAAGTCACGTTTAATGAATAAAATGATAGCCGAAAATAAATTGAAAACCCTTTTATTAAGTTATAGGCGGTGAAATTATTCATAATGATTGTCAACCAAGTTTAAGGTATTCATCTTTATTTGTTTAATTTTACAAGTATCTGACCTAAGCCATTGCATTGTAGTCGTTTTGTTTTTGGTAAATATCTAGATAATCTTTAAATGACTTAAGAGTCCCAAAACCACCCTATTCTTTCAATCGCTCTTTGCTCCAGGGCCGCAGTAACCTTATACAACATTCCCGCGACCCTTAAGATATTTTCATAATCATGTCAGACGAACTCTTACAGCCGTTTACAAAATGGACGCATTTATAATCATAACAAAATCCAGAAGCCTGCATTCTAGTTCAATTTTGAATAGCGTGATGATAGCTCAAGAAAACAAAGCTCCATCTACTCTCAAACTTTGAAAGCTAACCGATCACGATTGTAACAGCTCACACGCAAATCACTCACACATGCAAATTAGCTTTTAGTTGCAGGCGATTTTAAATAGATGGCGCTGTTATTAGATGTTTTAACAATCACGCACTGTACAAAAATTAACATAGGTATAAAAATAGTCAGGGGTATTTTACTAAAAGAGTTAAGTATATAAGTTATCTTTAAGTTTCTGCTCAGATTCACACGACTTTCTGTAAAATTAATTTATTTAGACGTTAATATTTCAGTTACTACCTGGAGCCCACATTCTTGAATTAGCTAAATCTGTATTGTGATGAATTTTGTAAAAGGGTTCGTTATATTACTTAGTTGGGTGAGCAGTAGGATAGATTTGATTTATTATAGATTAAAGATTTCGTACTTAATCGCAATCCATATTATGATTCTGCCGAATTGGCCTTTTTAGGCGCCCTGGACATTTGATTTCCGCCTGATTAATAACAGGAACAGTAATAAGTTACCTGCTTATCTATCGGGAAGATCTACCCACTGCGAAACATGCATTCATGATGTCCTATTTAATTGACTGGATTTTTCTTTTATTTTCTAAAAAAATGATATTTCATAACCTTCACTTCTGACAGAATATAACAACTGAGAAAAATTCCCAACCATACATTAATAATACTTGATTTCCCATGGAAACTTAACCTACCATAAAAATCTGGTTCACATCTAGACCTACAAGGCCAGACTCAGATGCTATAAAAAGTACCTAATCTAACACTTATATTGCTACAAAACGGTACACTCGATCATTTATATTAGGCAACAAAACTATTGTTCTAATAGTCCTCACAATAAATTGATCATCAACATTTCTGATGTGATATCGTGAGAAAACCTACACGTTTAAAATAAATGGCGGTCGTGTGTGAGAGTGACGACAGCGCCACCTGTGAGAAGGGGTGTTACTAAGTCAGTGTGCACACGGGCGTTTTAAAACTCTTACCTATAATCTGATGTTTCCTTGCCTTGTTGGTCACTAGCAAGCTGTGAGCAAGCAAGCAAACCGCTTCCTAGTAGAAGCAAGGGCTACTGTTGAAAACGACGTCCGAGGTTCATAATTCCTCGGTCGAGAAAAATGTTATTAGGTTTTCTGACAGTTTTTAGGGTTTACTAGGCTATCTTATGAACCGTGATAGTTAGACAATTTAAATTTTCACAGATGATGTTTTTTTTTCGCTGCGAAAACAACAACATCCTAAAAATAACAGAATAAATGTGTTATGTGTAGGTGTTTTTCAATGGATTTCCAACTATTGGAACTGAGAGTGTTTGTCATGTGGTTCATCTCAAAAATGATGAGGAGAAATCTGCCTTCGTTTTGTTTACTCAAAGTTCGCAATAACGCCAAGGGATCAAAATTAGCGCGGTTTAAAAACGTTGCGTCAAAAAAACGCCCGTGCATATTTAGGCCTACTGGCGCCAGCGCAGCTCGGTATCGTTCACGAAGGTGTTGCTGTAATGCTGTCCCACGTCTGGGTACCCTTTCACTGCTATCGCTCCTTTGATTGCGTGTTTGTGAATCTTCATAGAGTTTGGAGTAATTCGAGCTTTAGGTAAATTACAGCAAGAGCGAAGATTGCAAGAAATTGCCTTAGTTTTTTTATGCACTGACGTAGCGATTAGTTGCTGCGCCGCGTGTATCGTGATGTTTGATCCCCGTGCTGAACAAAATGTTATAAGAACTACAGGTTAAATCGAGGGTAAATTAACTAAATATAATAATGACAACAATAACATTTGTAATGTCACGTTGTGTCATGTATTGTGGGTGCGATTACAAACATTTAAACTAACATACAAAAACCTGGAAAAAATACCTGTAGGCCATTAAAATTATTGCCGCGTGCGAGAATCGAAGCCGTGACACACGCCACTGCAGTCCATCCCTGAACCACTGCACAAACAATGCCAATTATAAAGCCTAAAGCCCCCACAAAAAGAGTTACAAACCGAAAAGAAAAAGATGTTCCTAATAACAACAATTTCCTAAGAAACGATAAAGTAATAGAAGCCTATTAAAATAACGATTACCTAATACCTAATAACGTCTAAATTATATGATTTAACGAGCACGCATCTTTTAATTTGAACAAATCATAGTTTACGATTGTATGTTATAGTTTTTTGTGGGTCTCGAGTTTTTTGTGGTGCAGTAATGGCTTCGGGTCAGATCCGGTTCCTTTTTGGGCTCAAGGTTGAAGATGGGCAGTTTGTTTTTTCTTGCAGGTTTCTAAAAGGGTTTTTGTAGTAGTAAGGTAATTTCGATGATAGTATTTGCGGTAAGGTGATTATAGTTGTTTCATTTTGTTCATGTACAAAAAATAGACGTACCGTGTTGAGACACGTGGTCTGGGTCTGCACTTAAATGGGCACCGAGGTCCTAGAATGCAACCGATGAAACAGAGTAGATTTTTAGTCAATAAGAGTCTAACAGCCCAACCGCTTCCACAAGGGTGCTAAATGTTTTAAGAAAATTAATAAGCTTCCGCTTCTGCAACGTAAAAAACAACAAACAAGCTCTAACTATTCAACTAGCAAACACCTAAGCTTCTCTTCTAGAACCAATTAGTCACAAATAAATTAATAACAAACACAATAAAGTCGAGTACAAAAGATCACAAAAGCAATGACAGGTTAGTACCCAAACGCCCACATCCTCAATTAGTGCACAATTCCCGCAACAGCACAGTGTGGGTTAAGCAAAGGATGTTACTAATAAATAATAGAGTACTGAATAATTCTAGCCGTAAATCTATCCTGAATAAACTTCGTTATTATTGTAATTGTAATAATGGTTGAAGACTTTATTATGACTGAGTTTGGTAATATTAGAATGGAGGTAAAGACAGATGCTAAAATGTTTTTGGTTTTTCAGACAGAAATTAAAACAAAATCATAACAAAGCATTGGATCAAATCAGGGATCTGACTGGAATAAATCGTTTTCACTTCTTCAACAAACATAATTACAATTTACTTGGGGTTGGCGGAAAACGTTTTCGTATTTAATTCTCCCATGTCATCATGGCATCATTTACTAGGTTTTCGTTCTAATCATTCCTCTCACATAATTCATCTATATTTTCTTTGGCTTTCATCTTCCATCCATCAAAATGTATTAACCCATCAATTCTTTTAGTCAGTTATGTCTCAGAGGGTCTGCCTATTTGACCTCCATGACCCAGTAACTGGGTAGTTCGATGCCCTTTTGTAAGACTGCAGGTTGTCAAATTTTCCAGTTTCTGGGTAAAAGTAACGACTGTCAAAAATTTATTAATGACAGCCAAAACCAACCGCTATACGTTTGAGCACATAATTTACATGAGAACAATAGTATAGCCATGTCATAAAGAATACTCCAATACAGGGTGCGGCTCCACGATACGGAATCAAATCTTGTACATCACGTTTAGAACAGATGACCTGCTTCAACAGAGATGAAAGGGCCGCCAAGGTGAGGGCAGAGGTTCTTATATAGTGCATAGTATTTAGTTTTAAATACATGTGTAGCCAGCCTTATACTCGTACGTACTTATTTGGTAATCTGTGGAATGCTATGTTTGAATCTTCGCCGGCACGATTTGTTTTGTACGAAAATAGCTCGGGTTTTGAATGGTGCAATGATTAGTTAGCTGGCAATGTAGTAATTTGGCGTGTATTCGAGTCTATGCTACAGTCAGTGCACCATTACATGCATGGTCAAGTTATGAGGTCACTGATCGTACTTTTTAGATTGACTGCCTCGTTGATCTTGTCGACTCTGATTTCCATTTTCTTTTTTTAACATTAGGAATTTAGAAAAAGCTACCTTGAGTGTGGAATTTGGTGGAATCATACCCTTGTACCACCTAAAACCGTTGGCCCCGTGGCTGATCTCTCTCCGGTCATACAGAATATCTGTTCCACCGGAAGAATGTTCCCTTACTCTCAAGTAAGGGAACACTTCCGCTAGAGCAATGATGACCCAGTGGTATCGGCCCTGACTTACGAGTTTATAGGTCATGGGTTCGAACCCAGTGTGGTGCATTACTTTGTAAAGATAAAGATCAATTTATTTGTTAAACATGTGTAACATGATACATGGATATATATGCACATTTAGATGGTAAAATATTTTTTACAGAATCAACATGTTTTGCCTCACTCGGCGTACAAATGTTTAGTATTTATATTTATTTATTTTTTGAGAATAACTAATATGCAAATGTCAGTTAATATAGTAATACAGTAGTGCAATAACAAATAAGCAAATGTCAGTTAAATAATAATGTCAGAAAAAATAAAATAGAAATATTTAAAATTTATCATTTAAAAAATCAATTATGCTATAATAACATTCATCAGCCAGTAGGTTTTTTAGTTTTTTCTTAAATAAATTGAGATTCAATACTTTAATGGAATTCGGAATATTATTGTAAATTAAGGGAGCCATGCATACAACACTTTTCCTAAGGAGTGCTGTTTTGGCCGAGTGTGTCTGCACCCAAAGTCTATACTTCTCACGTCTTTTTCTTTACGAATTATTTGATAAAAGAGGAAACCACTGAGGGTTTCTTTTTACAAAAATAGCTACCTCCAATATGTATAATTTATTTCATCACCACTGCTCTCAAAACAGTGAAGGAAAACCGCACTGGGCCCGCGTGGTGGATTATGGCTCACTCCCTCTCACAGAGAAGGTGCTGATGATGATAACACACTTTCGCACCATGATAAATCCTACATCGATGACGGCAGTCAAATTCAGCAGAGATTAGCTCTGTTCAAATTGGCCGGTGACTCTGTTCAATTATGACGTCAATCGAAATTCTTAAAAACGAACTCATATAGTTTCTTACAACATTCTAATAAGTATGATTGAGCCATGTGACTGATTACTGATATTACTTTAGCTAACTATCATAAGTTAATTAAATAAACCTATTATGAATTGAACTCACGTTCGTTATTTTTTGTCGAACATCAATGATGCCTTGACCAATACAAAAATAGTTGTCTTATAAAAATGGCATCCATTTTAAAACTAAAAGGTACAGATGTATATAGGAGCGGCAACATGAATAAATATTCTTGCTCTGAGTAAGACGTTCATGTTTTAGATACGTGACCAGCATCAGGCATGGAATTGATGCTAGATGAAAGATGCCGTCAAGGTGAGAATGGTTCCTAAAATATACTGTAATCTAGTTCATGTTGTGTCTAAATTTTCTTCATATTGATGTAGAGTTACAGAGCATAGTTATGGTAAGAATTAAAGACTTGTAAGAGGCAATGGCATTTCCCCTTCGATCATTAAAAATAACTAGATACACTAAAGTCGTACAAAAACGAACTTAAAACTGTCCTCAAGTAGGTTCGTAGAATAGAAAGAGAAAGAAAACAGAAAGAAACATAACTGGCCAACATATACCAAAAAAAATTAAACCTTATTCGAATGAGTTAAAGTCGGATTTAGAACGGACATAAAAAACACATTAAATTTTACGACCGACTCGAATCAACACCGACGAAGTCAAATAGCCATGCGACACTACGAACTGTACGTTTAGTAAAAGTTTTTTCAATTTAGGTGCTTTATAAACCCTGCTGATAATTTCGTCAATTTTAAAATAAATGTTTTACGGCGATTTCTTGACGAAATATCAGTTTTTAGGGTTCCGTAGTCAACACGGAACCCTTATAGTTTCGCCATGTCCGTCCGTCCGTCCGTCCGTCTGTCCGCAGCTTAGCTCAGAGACGCCTAGTACTAGAAAGCTGTAATTTGGTGTAAATATGCGGATTTTTTGTGTCAAAAAAGTGGTAAAATAAAATCTCGTAAAATATTTTTTTTTAGGGTACCTCCTGTACACGTAAAGTGGGGATGTTTTTTTTTTTCTCGCGTACCCCTTAGTGTGGGGTACCATTAAATAGGCCTTTAAAAAATATTGATAGTTTCCATTAACAATTTTTTGATAAAAAGATTCGTTTGTGAAATATTAAGCTTTAAAGTGCTAATTTTTGCTCGACTCGAGTGTCCCCCCCCTCTACCAGCTAAACGGTTATGTTTGGGGGTGTGAAAAAATTCACAATAGTAGTATATATAACGAAGTTTAAAAGAAAATTATCATGACTAAGTAGGCTTTACAAGTTTACGAGTAATAGTCGACCAACTTATAAAACGTACTTGGATTACATATTTTCCTAAACAAAATGTATCGGAGAACAACTGCAAATGTAAGTTTGTCAACTTTATTTTTACAGCTATAATAGGTAGTGGAGTGGAGTGCAGTGGAGTGGAGTGCAGTGGAGTGGAGTGGAGTGGAGTGGAGTGGAGTGGAGTGGAAGGGAGCGGAGCGGAGTGGAGTAGAGCGGAGCGGAGTGGAGTGGAGCGGAGCGGAGTGGAGTGGAGTGGAGTGGAGTTGAGTGGAGTGGAGTGGAGCGGAGTGGAGCGGAGTGGAGAGGAGTGGAGCGGAGTGGAGAGGAGTGGAGCGGAGTGGAGAGGAGTGGAGCGGAGTGGAGAGGAGTGGAGCGGAGTGGAGAGGAGTGGAGCGGAGTGGAGCGGAGTGGAGCGGAGTGGAGCGGAGTGGAGCGGAGTGGAGCGGAGTGGAGCGGAGCGGAGCGGAGCGGAGTGAAGCGGAGTGGAGCGGAGTGGAGCGGAGTGGAGTGGGGTGGTGTGGGGTGGAGGGTCGAAAATCGCTTGAACCCTTATAACAGGTTCAAGCGATTTTCGACGTCCCTTGACACCTCTCAAGTTTTTTTTTTTTAATACGTCAGAAATCGTAAACCTTTCAAAGTTGGAACCAACTACAAGAACTTTTATATTATGTTACTTGCTGCTACGGAACCCTTTATGGGCGAGTCCGACTCGCTCTTGGCCGGTTTTTATATTACAGTGATAGTTACTATATATTGAAAAAATTAAATTCCATCTTTTTTCTGGTCCTGGGAGAGTGATTTTTGCACTTTTTTAACGAGCACGAAGTCTTGTTTACGTTCCGAGCGTTAGAACAGTACTAAACGAAAAGATGGACCAATCAAAACCAAATTTGGTCTTTGTTTTGGAGAGGACGTTTTTTGTCGCTGAGTGTGTATCTAGTTGATTTTAATGATCGAAGCATTTCCTCAATTATTTGTTGTGGTCGGCTTCCAGTCGATCCGGATTAAGCTAAATATCAGTATTTCACATGGATCGACCTCACCAACCCCAATCAAACAGCGCGGCACGCAGCACAGTAGTCAGTAGTCAGTAGTATCTATCTTAAAGGAAAGAAAGATGACTGCCAAGCAAAAATCTCCACACTATGGGTACTGAAGAATGGACGGCACGGCCGATCTTCATTTAGGCAACATTTTGCTTTTATTATCGCGATAATTGAACCTATGACCTGAAGAAGGTAGCTGGCAGTGGCTGAATGAAATAAGAGTCCTCCTCCTCCTTGGGAGAGGCCTTTGTCCAGCATTGAACTACGATAGGCTAAAATGATGATGATAAATATGTATTGGCAAATACAATATTTGAAGGAAATATCACCCAGCCCAAATCGTGAGAACATCAAACCACAACCTATGATTCATTTGAATCCCAGATCGAGTCAAAAATATACCTGTCAATATCTGTCACACGTTCATACAATACTGAACAAAATATCAAGGTTGGCTCAACAAAAGATCTTGCACAATCGGCTCACATTGTGGCGAGTTCATTTTTGTTGGAACTTGACCCCTTAGGCAACCTTACTCCGAATGAATGGATATAGATCGAATAACCGTCTGATGATTCCGATGGCCATATTGGTAAAGCTGATATCAGATACTTCATTTTTTGTCTCTCATTGTTTTGTGAAGTTTCAAGTGAAATTAAACACAATATTTTTAGGAGGTAAAATATGACTTTATTAGTGAATAGATGCTAGGATTATAATCTTTCGTTTAACAAAAGTTTTTTTGTTTCGTTTGTTTAATTGAACAATTAAATTGAAGAGATTCATGCATTTGGTGTTGTGTGAACGTGAAATGAAATGGTAGTTAACATTCACTCGAGGGTAGCGTCTGATATCAGCTTTACAAAATCACGATTGATAATTCGATTGTTTTTCTTTGAACAATAGATACGCTTTTGTTTTTAAAGTTTATACCTTCTTTGTGTTATTTCTTGTCAAATTTAACGACGTTATAATGTCTCAATTTATCAGAATTATAAATTGCCTATCAATTGTTTAGTTTTTTATTGAAATCTATCAGATTTTATCAGATGAAAGAAGATCTGTGTTGATGCTTTTCCAATATTAATTTCTAATAATTGTTGTAGCAAACAGGACTACTTGTATTATAACCTGGGAAAGTCTAATTGTCTGTACTTCTAGTAAAGTACAAAATCTTTACAAAAAAAATCGGTTGTGTGTAAAGTCGGTTTACTGACGATAGTTGAACGTGACAACGTCATAGGAAAATACTGCACTTACGTTGATATAAGCAATTGAAAATTGGAACGCCTCAGAGCGAGGTAACGCCGCGTGACGTCATGTTTTTTCGTGCGTGCAGCCGGCTCCATAGATATAAGACGTTGTCACTTCAAAAACTGTTTATGCACTCTAAAGCCATGGCTAAAAATACAGAGATTCAAGCCCATCTATCAAGGCAGTATTGGCAACATTCCAAGCAACACCTACTACCAATCAAGGCACTCGCCGACTTATAATGACGCACAAAACAACGATGATCTACATCGCATGGCGCAACTTTACTAAAGATCCCTCGATCCAGTAATCGGTTCGATAACGTTGTAGACGAGCGATTTTTTAGGCTATCAAAAGACTTATTTCAAGTATACAAAAAAAGTGTAATAAACTTTAAAGATAAATCTTTCAGCGATACCTTTGATAACTAGTATTAGATTGAAGATGCCGAAGAATGGGTACGTTAATAATCGCGAGGTATAATGGGGACCAATGGGGACATACACTCTTTAGGCATACTTAACACAACATTAACGTAGATCAAGCGCCATCAGGACGTCATTTGCAAGCGGCCATTTAACAAAATGGCGTCCTGTTAGCGCTTGTGCTACGTTAGTTTTGTGTTAAGTTTGCCTTAGGTGTGTGATTTCCCATCATACCTCGCGTCCCCGTGATATACACTGTTCCCCTACTGTTAAAATATCGATGTTCAAAACATCGAAAATGGAAATATCGAATGACCATAAAACCGAAAATTAAAATAACGAAAGTTTATAATATCGAATGGTAAAATATCCTACCCGACGTGACCCTGGAATGCAAAGGACAACAGAATGGACAGGATAATTATTTTTTTTTGTCAGTAAGTTTTTTTTCTTTTTAAAAACTTTGTCCCACACTAGGAATATTTCCTGGGTCGGGAGTGCGATTACAAACATGGAAACTCAGATACACAAACATCCAGACTCGGAACAACTGCTTGTAGGTCATACAAATATTTGTTCCGTGCGGGAATCGAAACCGCGACACGCTGCGCAGCAGTCGATTGCTCAACCACTGAGCCAAACCGTGTCCAAAAACTAGAAATGCCATAAATTAAAGTCTTCTCTTCAGACTTGTGCCAAGAGATAATAAAAGTACTATAGACGATTTTTTAATAAAATGGCGTTTTCCTCACTTTTCGTCTATCATGATGAACATTCACAATTTACGTCCCATCATCCCAAGTGAGTTCAATTACAAATGACAACGTTCAACATCAAGACAGGCAAAGCCAATATGTAATAGGTCGGTCGCAATTTGTCTGTCGTAAGAAGGACGGTTATAGAAGGAATTCTAAACATTTACGATGCCATCTTGATTTTACGTTATCTTGTAATGTAATAAATGTAATGGTTTGGCTGATTGGACAGTTTGATCTTTGTCAATATTCCTGAATTGATGTTACTATCGATTTTAGTGAATTGGATGGAATTTGGTAAAGAGGTGGGCTTTAATTTGGAATTTCTTTATTGACGTAGATATATTATGATTGTATCAATGACCAGAGGGCACCTCAGTGATGTTTTCAACATATCCAATTCGCTGTGGCCGAAATCGGATCATATATAAAATGGAGAATAGCTCCTATTTCTTGAAAAAAAATAAAAGTTATTTTTCATCGTTTATGCGTGTTTCATTACCTTGAATGCATCATTTCTTTTTTTATTTAAAATTTCATACAATACCACAGGCACACAGATTGTATTTGGGCTTTAATGTTAATAATATCACGCTTTAATAGAATCCATCCATCTTAATTCCTGGTCACCCCCATCCAGTTTCTATCTACCAATCGCCGTATAAAGATCAAAACTATATTTATTTGTGGCGGTCGTAAAACCTTGAAATAAGTGACTCCACCCTGTATGGAGCGCCACCTTAGCTCAGCCCAAACCCTCTATAAATACCTACATAACATGGTATTTTAATTGGTCACGTCATAAAACCAATAAGTCACTCCTGTGTAGGCCACATAGGATTAACATATTAAGCTAACCTCCACTTTAATTTTCTCATAATAAATAAGATGAACCAGTTCGGGCGCAGCCACGGGTGCAGCTAGTACATTATGTATCAACATAGTAATTTAAGCCTCTGCTATTTGTCAGCGCGCTATCGATTCAACGCAATATGTTAGTATGTCTATTTTATCAATTACTAGTCGATTTATGCGAAATCAAATATATAAAATTCTCGTGTAAGTAAGTAAGTAAAATTTTATTTGTTTAAACATGGTGTACGTGATACATTGCATGCAAGATAATAATGAGATACAGATATAGTTCTAACATGTTCAGCCGCATATCGTGGCGTACAAATTGGTAGAAAGAGATGGTGCATAAACCGTGATAATATTCATCAAAATTAACATAATAAAATTAAATTATGTAGGTACTTATTAATTTTTAAATTATTCAGATTAGGTATTATTACAATTCAGCATGCATATTTCTTGGATAAAATTAAATGTCAAAATAGTCATTATATAAATTAGTCAATAAAATAAAAAATATGAACTACTGTCATTTAAATTTAAATTCCAAATTACAATTGTTAAAAAAAAAATACATACAATAACATGTCAAAAAAAAAATACACACACAACATTTTCATCTCAAAGGCGAAGAAAAATTGTCCTCTTGTCACAGTTTTCGTTGCCATACTCCTCCGAAACGGCTTGACCGATTTTGATGAAATTTTTTGTGCTTATCCGGTATCTATGAGAATCGGTCAACATCTATTTTTCATCCCCCTATATGTTAGGGGTAGTCCACCCATATTTTTTTTTTTTTTTTTTTTAGACAAAAAATATACGCCGCTGTGCCCTCTGCTATTCAGAGGGACACGCGTTGGAGCGTCCACCCGACAGGCTATTCGCATACGGGCAAAGAGACCCCTTAGGCACACAGTGCCTAAGGAAGAGTTTTTGCCCGCATCCCAGGGTGCACCGGCCCGAAAAAATGGTCTTCCCCCCGGACGTATCCGAGAGGGAACTCCAGTCCATGGGCGCACTTGGAGGTTTCCTGTCTTAGCACCCCATCAGTCACCTTTTGGATTTTTTTTGGCTGATGTCAGTCACTTTTGAAAGGTCATCGGTTTCCATCCTAACCTAATAATTAACACCTAATAAAGGAATTACTAGAAGAACTCTCCGAAAAGTCGCCGGTCTACTCAGTCCGACGCATGCGCTCAACCGCAGGCTAAACACCACAGCACGAACTATTACATACCGCGATACACACCGCATTATGAGTTGCAGCAACTGCCCGAATGTAGGGCCAAGGAGCTTTGACCTTTCTATTCAATAATAATATGGTTGATAAACGAGTTTTATGTTAATGTAAGTTAGAAATTAGAAAAATTTGCGCGTTGATGTCTTTTTGTGGAGGTTCGATTACAAGTACAATAGACATCAACGAAAGTATACTTCAAAATTTTCACACTGTAATTTCATTATTTAACTTTATTAGTGAACGTTGAGATTTCTTTGAAAATAAACATGTGTAGGGGAGGTTATGTATGTTAAATTACAAGTCGAGCAGGACGCGTAGTCTCTCCCTATCGTTATCATCAGCCTATAAATGTTCCCACTGTTGGGACACAGGCTCTCCCTCTCTTCTCCGTCTCTCCCTATGAGGCGCATAAATTAACATGCATATCCGTTTAGATGGGCTACCCGTCTTAGGCTTATCTCCCTTACCTTTCACAGACTCCTCCACAACGCATAATAATTATAATCTATCACTAGACATTTCTTTTGCATCGTGGTCCCGTTTACAAACATTAATCTCATGTGCATACGTAACCCACCATCTCATTTACATGTAGACCATACTTACTAATTATTCCTTACGTTAACCGAACTAAGGAAAACAAGCAAAAACTAATCGTTCAGCTACTGCTTCAGCTATAACGTTATAAGTAAAGAATCAGTTTTAAGTATTCTAACTTTTTAGTTCAATTTCGCAACATAGGTACCTTCAATATAAAAAATAGAGTAACTTCAAGTGCACCTGCTCTTAATTACTTACTAATATTCAGTTCTGTAGGTGAAGGATGACCGCCATAGGGTATCGGTAATTGTAGCTAATGCTCAATATGCTCATCACAGCCATCGGTCAGAATTATATCATGTCAGCAGTCAGACCCACGGCTATAGTTCTGACAAGTTGACTTAATTGGTTTGATTAATGTTCTCTTATAAAAGTGTTGTAGTAATACTTTATTTAATAAATAATTTTTTTATGATAATATACAGGGTGTAAGAGACATCGACGCACAAACGGATACCATGGGTCCAGGACATGATTCTGGAATGTTGGAATTTTTCGTCGGTTTTTTCCTATTTTATTTTTATTTTAAGAAGTTTGTTTTTTTTTTAATAGTGAGCCGCGCTTAAAGTACTACAGGTACTGTGGTACTGGGCACAGTATTTAGGTATACGATGACCTTTCATTATAAACATCTAAGAAGACACCATTTCTAGTTTTATTTACATTGCTACTTTTACTGAAAGTGGTGAATTAATTACTTTTTATTAAAAATCTCATTGGGTTAGGTAAGAATAACGATTATGAACAGTGTAAAGTAAAAAAAAAAAACGCTAAAATTTAAAAAAAGAAAAATTAAAAATTCATGTCCTGGACCCATGGTATCCGTTTGTGCGTCGATGTCTCTTACACCCTGTATATAACAGCTCTATAGTTCGTAAAATCTATTTTATTGTCAGCCTAGAATGCTGGCAGCGTTGCCAGGGAATGACAATATTGATAAAATGAATATAAATCAAGCATACAACTTTAGCCAGCCGAGCCCAGTCAACCTTATGCATTAAAATATTGTATTGAATAAATATATATAATATTGTGTTAGTTTGATAATAATGCTTTGCGATAAGATTAGCTTAATAAAACGTATTAAATAACCTACTGTGTCAAGTGTTAATTAACACTGAATTAAGTCATCATTGACTGTCAAGAAAAAGTAAAAAATAAGTAATTTTATTATTATTATTATGCAAAATAATAAAATGACAGCCTAAAAACACAATTTCAAAAAATTGAGTAAGTGAACATTTAATTATAAGAAAAATAAGAATCAAAGCTGGTTTCATCTCGAATGTTCGTCATTTAGAACGTTTAAGAAAACAAATCCAACTTGACCTAACCTTTCAACTTACAAGGCAGATTTTTTACAATTCCCTTGGAAGGAAATGGCTCCATTAAAATGTAAGTATTACAGACATCTTGTGGCCCAATTGTATATGATTAGTTCTCTATAGGTAAGGCCTAACAATTCACACATTCACGCCGTATAAGTTGGACTGGTAAGGTCAGACAAATGGTCTCATCTTATTAATTAGGGCTATGAATAATAGGTGCTAAGTAATAGAGCTTAGAATTGAAGAAGATATGGCGATTATTCATTTTTATTGTAATAACAATACGCTGAAAATTTATAATTAAGCAGTGGCATAAAATGTAACAAAATGATTGAGAGAGTTTTTGTATAAATTAAACTTAATATTTGTATGTACGGAACGAAATATTCAATTCGATTTTATTCGATGTGTGAGTGATGACAGCACTTTTAGTTACCACATTGTTTCGGGACTTAAGATCTATAAATTTTTTACAACTAGATGTTTTTAATAAACATTTTCGGCTGGTTTTACATTAAGTAAAACTAAATGAAAGCACTTATAAAGGTTGTTGTGCATATTTAACTTGACACACGTTACTCTCGACAGTTCCGAGTTATTTCACATCACAATATCATACCATGTGTACGGACCAGCGGGTAGAAGCTAGCAATTATTAAAGTATCTTATCTGACTTCATTCTACGATCAATGGTGATGACTAACGGGTGCAGGCAATGTTGTTATGTGCCACCGCCAACGTGAATGGTATAATGGCACTATGTGTGAATGAGAAACTATTTATTGATATCTAATTGGCCTTATGCGGGGGATTGAGTTGTATAAATTAATGTTGAATTAAAGCTAAAAATATTTGCGTTGCGTGATAATTACTTTATTTGAATTGCAAATGTCTAATACGATTTTTTTTTAGTATCGTACTTATTTTTTATGTATTTTTAACCGACTTCAAAAAAAGGAGGAGGTTTTCAATTCGTCGGAATCTTTTTTTTTTTTTTTTTTTTTTTTATGTATGTTCCCCGATTTCTCAAAGACGCCTGGACCGATTTGGAAATTTTTTCTTTTGTTTGAAAGGGTATACTTTCCAATTGGTCCCATGATCATCAGGTCAGGATCTGATGATGGAATCCCAGGGAAATCGAGGGCAACCTTCAAATTTTATAGGCACATAGTACCATTTTCATAATTATATTTTCTAAAGCTGTTCAAGTATTTGCATCTGATAATCATCATCTCAGGTGGATGAGCTGATGATGGAAGGTACAACTCCTCAACGGCTTGGAGAACGCATCGACTGATTTAGTTTGTGTTCGCATATCTCTGGAACTACAAGTCCGATTTAAGTAATTCTTTTTTTGTTGTACTAAGTATTGTTTAACTTACGGAATACTGCAAGTTTCATCAAAATCGGTTCAGTAGTTTTTGAGATAGGGAATTTTATTAGCTTATTGTGCACTTGAGAGATAATGATTTATTTGACAAGAATTTGAGTTGAATATTTAAACTAAAAAGAGTAAAATAAAAAACTTTTTAAAAAAACATGTAACCGCCTTCAAAAACAACCACAAAAAAGGGTAAAATAACCTACAAAATAACTTTTCTTTCAGAAGTCGGTGGCAAAAAAACAATGAAATGAAAAAAAAACAAAGGCACCGACTTCTGAAAGAAAAGTTATTTTGTAGGTTATTTTACCCTTTTTGTGGTTGTTTTTGAAGGCGGTTACATTTTTTTTTAAAAAGTTTTTTTTCTGATTAAATTCAAATTTAAAGAAAATTGGAAGAATATTTACGCTTTGCGTAAAAATACCAAGAGCAGGTAGGTACGTATCAATAATGTTTCAAAACTTTCCAACGCGAAATTATAAGGCTAATTACAGATTGGCAAAAAGGTTATTGTAAGATAATGATACATTTTCACTCATTGACGTCATATTTTGAAAACTTACTTTAACATCTGCATCTGATTCCAACTATGTTAATATTAAACCATAAGCAATACTCTCTCATCAAACCTTATTTCATAATATTTTGGGAGTGGCACAGACTAATAAACTTCAATTATTATTTAAGAGCATCATCGTAAATCTTCGTAAATCTTCTAAGAGCATGTGCCATAACTTAGTGTCCAAAGTTAATGCCGTCAAAATAGTTCAACTATTATAATTGCAGACTAAACTTAGTTTTAGTTTAGAACGTGCAGACGAAACGTGTGGGAGCGGTTAGTCGCTGTGTTTTGTGGAATCTGTAGGGATGGGACACTTTTACATCTGTCATTAAAATGACATTTTATTGTTATTGGCATATTTGTTTCTGAAAACAGAACGCCTGTCCCTATTAACAAGGTCAGATGTACCACTTCCGCCTTTTTCGTTTTATTCCATTTTTGACCTAACAAAAGTATTGTCTTTCAGTAGCATTAATAAAAATTTTAAATTTCCTCATAGTTTTCGAGATAGCCAAGTTAACATTGTCGTATGTGGCATGACTGCCCGTTAACAATGATCGATGTTATCTTACGACGTTTTTAACGGGGTGCAGGAGGAGAAAACGCTGTCGGTTGTGTCACTAACAACCATGTTGTAGGGGCGTGAGAATAAGGTGTGCTATTTTAATACTTCTTATTCTAGATTGTTTTTTTTTGTTCCACCAGCTTTTATTAATTAGTTTGGTAAATCTTTTGGATCATACAAATAAAGTTGTAACATGTACCACATCCAACTTTGATAGTAGTTTGATAACATATGCATTTTGTTGTTTGTGGTACTATCTACATTTTTAGCTGCCCGTTGTAATGTAAAATATGTTGGTAGTACCACATCAGACTTTCTTGTTGGTTTCAATATAATTTTAAATTGTCGTATGTGGTACTTCCTACTATGTTAGTGGTAAAAGTATTAGAACTTTGCGTAGGATATGGTAATATTGCAAAACCAACCGACGGACAAAAACATTTTAGGTTTCGAAATAGGTACCGTGTGCCTATATTAATATTACAAAATATTTTTGGGTTTTTTTTTTTGCTTAAATGGTATGATTCTAGTCATTTTAATATGTTTACTCTAAGAACCAACAGAAAACAATAATACTTATATATATTATAAATTATGTTGCTTCTAGCCTATATCAGTTCCTGGAGAATCCCTGATACCATGTTATAATAAATTAATTCAGCAGCATTCATTCATTATAATGCAGCAGCAGCATTAATATTATACTATGTATTTGTTACGCAAATAGATGATAATATTAGTTGTGATCAAGAATTCCAAATATTAAACTTAGAAGGACTGGAAAGTTCATCATAAGCCTGCACTTTTGTCCTCTGCTGAGCTCCAATGTACGCAAAAGTATGGCAAGTCGTCGTTCCACCTGGTTAGCAAGCGTCCTACACTACGTTTGCCTAGTCGCGATGTCCACTCAAATATACGTATAACCAAATTACTATTTGTCCAGAGACAGATGTGACCAGCCTACTGCCAGCTATGTCAGCAACTTTGGTGCTTTGACGGATCACCTCACTCACTCTACGATTTTATCTATCAGAGTTATTCCGAGTATAGTTTGTTCCATAGGTTGCTGTGGGACTAAATTGATAGCCTCAATAGGAGTGTCCACGATTCGGTGTCGTAAATCATAATTGGACACACGATAAGACTTAACGGAGACCGAATGATGCCCAACCCGACTAAATACTTCTGTCGATTTCTCTCTTGAAGTTATTCCTACTCAACCAAACTATTTGTCCAAGATAGACTTATTCATGAACATTCTAGACATTAATAGCGATTGGTCCCTAGATCCTTATGCGTTGTAAAGCTTTTGTCACGCTGGTTTTATTTTCTTTCCAAGCGAGCATGTTAAACATAATAATTATCGTCATGGCCAATGCCATCTGTTCACCAATGTGAACAGTTTCGGGAATATGACATGCCCCTGCCTCACCCTCGGCGTTCCTGTATTTATGTTTAAAATGCTGGTTTTGTACTTGGACATTCACAGTCGCAGCGACGTACATGTATTACATTTGAATTCTCAGATGAATCGCCAGTTTATTTGGCATAGCTGCAGGGATTGTAGAACCACCCAGGTTTCAATGGAGTCAAAGGCCTTGTCATTATCCACAAATGCTAAGCACAAGGGCTTATGCTTTTCAGAGTTCTGTATAATCGCCTCACTGTGTGGATGTGGTATATTGTGCTAAATACTCCGCGAAGCCCGGCCAGTTTCGGAGGTTGAATCTTGTCAAGTCTTCTTACGAGACGATTATGATGATAATTGAAAAAAGCTTATACAAGTGGCTCAAGAGTTAAATGGGACGATAGGTTTTTAGTAGAGTCTTACTTCTTGAAAAACAGGATCAGAACACTCTTGTTTCACATCCTTGGGAGTGGGACAGGAGTGAAGAATTATTTTAGTTTATTAAAAATGTATAATGTGTGACTATTATGACTATTTAACCTTTACAGGTTTCATTACAATAAGTGCCATTGATGAAGCTAGATTCAATTATTTATTTCAATGATTTCAATTAAATTGTTCGTAAAATTGAGGTATTCTGTTATGTTTCTTCTTTTGAGACTAGTTTCATTTATATTTACTTTCGAAATAATTAATTTAAAATAATAATATATTATATTTCACTTACATTTTAAACAGTTGCGACAAAATCTTGATTAGGACTTCCTATGAAGAATGATGTATGTGGAATTTGCGACAATTCATAGATAAGTTTTTCCAGATAAGTTAGTAGTATGTGACAGAACCGACTAAATACAGTGTACCAAATACCGATAAAAAAGTCATGTCTGACTTTTCTCATATTTCCAAAAGGAAATATAACATTTTACTATTATATATATGAGCTCTTAAATATATTACAATTTTTAGTATTTTTTTTGTAAACCTAATTTGAATCATTAAAAAAATATAAGCAATTTAAACTTTGACGCGGTCTCCTGTAAAATTACTGTTTTGCAGATCCGACATTGTTAATAGGGACAGGCGAAGTATGCTTTAAATCAAACAACATGACAACATTGACGACGAAATATCTAAATTAAAAGTTTTGGAAATGGATTTGGAAATTTAACGGTAGTTTTTACTGATATTAAGTGTTTCGTGTTTAAGTCGTCAACACCACCATTGTCGTCATTTAACCTCAGGATGTCCACTGCTGAACATAGGCTTCCTCTATATATTTCCAATAATACCGGTTGGAAGCGGTTTGCATCCATCTCGATCCTATCGTCTGTTCACCTCGTTGGTGGACGTACAACGTTGCGCTTGCTGGTGATCTTCATTCGAGAACCTTACATCCCCATCGGCCGTCAGTTCTACGTGCTATGTGGTCTACAATTAATTATCTCACATTCACAAACTTCGGTGGAATTATCTAAAGATCTAAACCAGAACAGTAATTAATGATTGAACAATTGATTTCAGTTTTGAGAACATAACTATGTTACTCGTTACAGTGACCACATGTATACATACGTGCTTCTAGATTATAGAAGTCCAGTCATAAACTTAACCTTCTTAACCTAAGTAAATTATTGCTAGTGACATTTACGGACTGATAAATTAGACACTTTCTCAAATTGCATTATTAATATCCAATGGTATCAAATATCCAAGCATTCCATCAAAATATAGCTACACAATACATATTTCACAATACTTTGAACTACCAATGCAACACTGTGAGATGAAATTTCAACCGTTCGAAGGTAAAATGATGTAAAATTGAATTATTGTCTTCCTAATATAGTGGTATTAAACTAAAAATTTGTACATACATTACTGAATCCCCTACAGCCATATAATGAATAGCTATTATTTTATTATTTTGAACTATAATAGAACAATTGTGTCGGTATTTGTTGCCTTAAGCGATAGTACTATTTCCATTGTTGCTATCGATTGCAAAGATTTTTGGTTTACTTAGGTATCATCACGCCGTATACGTAAAAGGGTGAGAACACGAGGCGTGCTAATATAAAGCTAGTAGCCACAAAAGGGAGCAATAAATTGGATGTAAAGGTTACTGGGTCGTTTTCATGTTGTAGCGTTACGCCACCTTCAAGGGTAGAGCAGGGCTAATAGGCCGTCCACCGAGATGCTGCTACGCTATGCCGAGGATGCCGTTGAAGTTAGCGGCCACGAAGGCGAGGCCGGCTATGGGTCCAGGGTATATGTCGCGCACCGTGATGTCGCCCACGGTGACATCGTCCTCCGAGAGGAAGCCGGAAAGGTTGCTGGAGCCTCAGTGTATGGCGAACTCGGTACTGTTGATACGGTATTTGCTCGATTTGGAGCTGTAGTACTGGTTGTGTAGCACTTAAAAAACACAACGGGGTGATAAGTAATTTATTGTAAAATAAAACAACACAACGGGGTGATAAGTAATTTATTGTAAAATAAAACAACACTGTGCATGTGCAGCTGGAGCCGTGGTAAAAATTTTAGTGTCTAGAAAAGAATTGAAGGTGACGCAATGACACGTTGAAAATGCGAAACATGATTTTTTTAAAATTATTAAAACAATAAATAGAACTTAAAGTAAGGAGGTTGAAGGAACAGAAGAGGTTGGATACCTCTCTGTTACAATGTTTCAGAATAGTTATATCTTTGGCAAACAGTGATGAATATTGGTTATGTTTGCGCATTATAATTACTAAAGCATACAAATTGAAATTATGATATCAGTTTAATAAAAACTAGAAAGGTTAGTCTGGGAACTGGGAAAATTTACTTAGCTTCTCATGATATGAAAATTAAATAATGTTTAATGTAGTTTAGGCGTGTAAGACACATTTTTCTTTACGTTCACAAACGAATTAATGTGAAAATATGGTAGATTATTTAAATATATTTCGGGAAAAATAAAACCCTTCCAAACAAACACTAAAGGCACATCACTACTACAGCCTACACTCAATAATCGAAACACGAAGTGTTGTTGCGACGCTAGTGTTGTCAATCATCCGCTCTCGTCCCGAATTATCACAACTATTACAAAATGGCGAATTGTTTGAATTTATTGTATTGTGTTGCAGGTTTGTGAGGAAATGAAGAATCTGATGGTTGTATACAACGTGCAATATAATTCAAAGTATTTTCTTGTGAAACGTTGGAATTATACTAAAGAAATGCAAGTACCTCGTCGTGAAATTCATCATAATTTTTGACAATTAATAGATAGAGACTTTAAAAATTAAACAAAGTGGTAAACTGGAATATTTTGAAAACATGCTGCAGAATAAATAAAAAAAATCACCTTCAAATTGATAATAATTTTAGATACTTATAACATCCCTGAGAGACCCCTCATTATACCAATCAATAAGAAAATAAAGCACATCACTGAATATTAACAAATCTCATACATATAAGTAGTAATATATAAATAAGATTACATACATAAAATAAGCCGACCTTGTCTATGAATTGGAACATAAATAATGCTACACATCAATTAGATTTCAATAGATACTCTAAAGTTCATCTTAAACTCTTATTGGTATTTTAATCAGTGTATTTGGTAATGTATATGTGAATTACAATTATTGGTACTTATCAAATATACAGAAGTTCAACTCTATACAGATTTTTATACGAACCTAACTCGGGTAACGAAGTCTAATTCTGATGTTTAATACAAGCCAGGAGCCGCTGCCAAATTCGCGTGCTTCCAAAGTAATAAATAAACAAAAAAAAAAAAAAAACATAAATTTAGCGCCGCGCCGCCGCCCGCCGCACCACCCTGCTGTTAGCTGGACAAAGTTTTTCTATTTCTCCTTTCAATCTTCTCAACTCCATACGAATCTCACTCACATGACCAGTAAAATAAAAAAATACATGTGGTACTCGCAGACTGCCGCGGTGAAGCTATTGCATAACATTTTATTTTATTTTAAAATAATAAAATCGCCTACCGCGTCTATTTAAAGAGAATATAATTTATTTCAAATGTTTGTGGTGCACTACTGTAATAAAGAACTTCTTTGTTGTTGTAGAATTTTATAAGTAGGTTTCATTGTGAAAACTCCTTTTGTAGCTGGCCGTTTAGAATCAGTCATAAAAAGTAAATTGTTTTTATGACGGATATTTTTATGATTTCCGAAGTCTCCCGAACTGAAACGATGTTAGACGATGCGTGGTGTCAGGTATTTTCGTTAGGTTTTTGGAATTTTTTTGATTCGGTCGCCGCGCCGCGCCGCGCTCAGGGCCCGCAATAAAAGCTATGCAATAGCTTAAAAATATGGGGTATGTGCTAGGTCAACAACGAATCTTCTGTGTATAACTTTGTATTGTGGGTTAACTAAAAGTATTGACCTTAATCAACAAGTGCAGAAAAGTAATAAATTTCTTTGATCGTGCATGTCAAGAATCTGGTTCGTATGTGGTGTAGCTTCGATTATATCAACGTGGATCAGAAATGAGACTTAACCTACCAGGACTTGACTTAACCAGCAACTATTTTATCTATCTCGTATGTTCTTTTTTCTACAGTAAAGAAAATGTGTAAGGCAAGGGCGCCGAAGTTGTGGAATGTAAAAGGCAAGCGAATTTATTTATAGTAAGATTTTGAGGGTCCCTATCACTCCATTCAGTGTGGAAGAACTCATTTGATGATTTATCACAGGAAAAAAGCTATTTCTTAGTACTTTACGTTACTCTTCCTCAAATAGGTATACTTATCATCAGCATCTAGCTAGCGTTACTTCTGTACATTGTCATCTAAAAAAATAACTAACAGATATTTCTTCAATCACTCTTCAACTTTTCTTTAGGTTTTCCACACATTAGTTATACCAAATGATGTACTATCACATTTGCCATCGGAGGTCACAGGTGCGATTCCACAGACAGCCTTGTGTCTGTTCTGTTTCACTTTACTTGTTACGCGACATACGATAGATGTTACATTCATCAGCGTTATTTAACAGGATAGACTTCCACTGATCTACGAGTACATCTAAAGTCCGGTCACAAAACAGGAGGAATTTCGCACATTGACCTATTACCTGTCTCTCTCACTCCCGCGTAAATAATAATGAGTCTCGCTTGCACAGATGGCGGCCATTGCTCTGTGCAAGCGAGATTAATAGCATATTTACGCGGGAGTGACAGAGACAGGCAATTAAAGGGCAATGTACGTAATTACTCCTGTTTTGTGACCGTTTTTTTACACTATCACATAACAGTGAGATGAGTATGTTGAGTTGCAGATCGTGGCTTTGTATCCAACCAGCCCCTGCAGTCTCGACATTAGACAGCGACAAAAATCGGTCGCTAAGTCGTATCGTTATCAAATTCCCTTAATTGATTTTCAACTTTATTTCCAAAGTATAAGGTTGAAAATCTATTAAAGAAATTTGACATCGATTAGACTTAACGACCAATTTTTGTCGTTATATTTGTCGAGACTGCAGGGCCAGGAGTGCTAGTTTTTATTAAATTTCAAAACCTGTTTAGACACTACAGAAAGGATACCTACTTCCTAACGTCGATCAACTTGGCCCATCACAGTACATTACTGAACTCACGCCTCTCCCAGGCTCCGCCACACAACTATCTCCTGTCACCTTTTCCAGCAGGTACCAATACTATTTATACCATTAGTGGACATAGTTCGCCCCCATTTGTCACGTCGTCGCCTACTTCACGTGGGTGATATGCAATAAAATCATGGTGCATCGCATCGCCGGTAATTGTAAGTTGAGCTAATTTGTAGCATCTAGCTTTATTATTGAAAAAATGTAACCGCCTTCAAAAACAACCACAAAAAAGGGTAAAATAACCTACAAAATAACTTTTCTTTCAGAAGTCGGTGCCTTTGTTTTTTTTTTTCATTTCATTGTTTTTTTGCCACCGACTTCTGAAAGAAAAGTTATTTTGTAGGTTATTTTACCCTTTTTTGTGGTTGTTTTTGAAGGCGGTTACATTTTTTTTGAAAAAGTTTTTTATTTTACTCTTTTTAGTTTAAATATTCAACTCAAATTCTTGTCAAATAAATCATTCTCTCTCAAGTGCACAATAAGCTAATAAAATTCCCTATCTCAAAAACTACTGAACCGATTTTGATGAAACTTGCAGTATTCCGTAAGTTAAACAATACTTAGCACAACAAAAAAAGAATTACTTAAATCGGACTTGTAGTTCCAGAGATATGCGAACACAAACTAAATCAGTCAATGCCTACTCCAAGCCGTTGAGGAGTTGTACCTTCCATCATCAGCTCATCCACCTAAGATGATGATTATCAGATGCAAATACTTGAACAGCTTTAGAAAATATATGAAAATGGATATATGATATGAATATACTATGTGCCTATAAAATTTGAAGGTTGCCCTCGATTTCCCTGGGATTCCATCATCAGATCCTGATCTGATGAATATGGGACCAATTGAAAAGTATACCCTTTCAAACAAAAGAAAAATTTTCCAAATCGGTCCAGGCGTCTTCGAGAAATCGGGGAACATAAATAAAAAAAAAAAAAAAAAAGATTCCGACGAATTGAGAACCTCCTCCTTTTTTTGAAGTCGGTTAAAAATAATGATCATCTTACCTAAATCGTAAAGTATGTAGGTGCTTAATATTCTACGGAAGTTGTAAAAATGAATGGCGTGAATGTTACTTATATGGGATACGCGTTTTATCATGAACATCTTCGTATACCTATAATTAAGGTAAACGAGAACCACTTTTGGAGAAATAACACTGAGTTGGTGTCGAAAATAATAAGGAAATTATTATAAAATTTTAGTCTATTACAGCGAAAAATCTTCCATTATTAAATCATTTTGAATCCGAACGTGAACCTGCATTTGTGTTCCCGACGTTGACTTTGTCTTTGTCACCTCTGATATGGTCTAGAGTCAAGGAAACTTGAAAATCTTGAATTTATATAAAAAAAAACTTACTCTAAACACTATTCCTGTGAGACATTAAAAAGTCGAAGAAAATTGTAAATAATCAGACTTAGCCAAGTAATCATTACTTGATGAAACGGCGATTAATATTTATAACTAAACCCATATAATCAGAAACACAGGAAATACCTAGAAAGTAATTGAATAAACCTCAACATATTTATCATTAATTCATTATCAACATTCATCCTTTACCAACTATCAAAATACATGATTACTCACGATTTCAACGAGCTTGACCGATCTCACCCGACCTATGTAACATCTATCCTGTGTCGCACAGCTGATCAACAGTCTTGATTAATTACGAACATGTCTATTCTGTCACCGAAGTCTCATCGCCGTTCATTTATAGTATGATCACTTGTATTTAGATCTATTTTCATTGAGACCGGTTCATTCTAAATTGAATAAACTTGAGTAAGCATGCAGAGATTTTATTAAAGCTTTTAAAGGTAAAATCAGCAGTGGTGGGTAATTTTTTCATCATAACTGGTCTCATAACCGATGATTCCCGATAGCTGCCCCAATGTCCACCAGTGGTGAACAGAGAAACTTTTCTTAAAATTATTCCCTAAAGGATAACATGTTTACCGACCTGGGAACCGTACCTAGCACCTCATACTTAGCAATCGTGCTTGCCACCCCCAGTTAAGTGGCCTACAGCGAAACTTTCTTATAAAAATGTGTCACTGTCTACCAGTGGTGGACACAGATAATCCTCATGCTGAAAATCGTCCCACTGTTCTCCAGTGGTGGCCAGGAGAAAATTTTCTATGAAATCTTCCCTCTGTCTACCCCGGGATACAATCGAAGAGATGTGACATCCATCAACTTAGAATAACGTTTTATTACTGTGGCAATGGGTTACGCTTCGCTGCAGCATTTGATAAAAAGCGTAACATAATTAATTATCTACTGTGGTCAACGTCTCATCGCTGTACGCTTATGGCCTGATCGTTTGTATTTAGATCGATTTCGATTTAGTATCGATTTATTCTAAGTTCATTCTAGAAATGAATATTTATGTACGGAGATTTTATTGCTTTAGAATTCAAAGCGCTTTTTGGGTTGCTCTATGGACAATCACTAGATTAGTTGATAGATCTCGAACCAACTTGATTAAACATGATAGTCGATATTTACGAAGGAACTAGCATTAGTTCGGTGTCAATTCGAAGTTTCACACTCATTATCAATACAATGTAAAAAAAGGTTTTGCTGTTTTGGTTCCGAAATGAAAATAAGGTGAAGTTCAGCTGTTAGTTCGATTGTCCAAACTATTGAAACTTTTTGGTAGCTGTAGTTCAGTTGATAAAACACACTGAAGTAACACTGCTCTTTAGTGGAAATTATTCCGTTGTTAGAGCCAAGATTTTATCCGGTCCACCCAAGGTATGCTCCACTTAAGGTGAGAGGAGTCATTTAATGTGTCTCCAACAAAAAAAATACATGTGGCACTCGGAAATTACCGCGGTGAAGCTATTGCATAGCATTTTTTTATTTTATAAGAATAAAATCGTCTGCCGCGTATATTTAACGAAAATAATTTATTAAAAACTAGCTGTGCCCGCGACTTCGTTCGCGTGGATGTCGGAACTTAACAATGTATTTTTAGTGCTTCTTTATTAACAACATAAGCTGTAAACCATCATTCTGGAGCATACATAAATATGCTCCAGAATGATGTAACCTACGTAAATCATCAAATGAGTCCTCCCACCCAGGGCAGGGTAAGAGGGACTGTCAGACTTGTACTGATTAAAATCCACGGTGTCCTATAAATCCTATAATAGGCCTTTACGTTCCGGGGTCAAGTTAATTCGATAGCCCGTCATTGTGATGACACATTGAGGCGCGTGTTGAACACAACGCGCCGTCGACCCAGGCATACTCGCCGCCCGCATGCTCGTGCAAGAGAAGAAGTAGTATGGGCGGACTCCGGAGCCTGCCCGTTCCTGCCTTTACCGGCGCTGGCAGCCCCAGGACGTAAGCAGACATGGGCGAAAGTCATTCTTTCAAAGAAACAGGTCGTATCTATGCGTGACCCATCGTATTCCATCGTATCCCATCCTATCCCATCCTATCCCATCCTATCCCATCCTATCCCATCCTATCCCATCCTATCCCATCCTATCCCATCCTATCCCATCCTATCCCATCCTATCCCATCCTATCCCATCCTATCCCATCCTATCCCATCCTATCCCATCCTATCCCATCCTATCCCATCCTATCCCATCCTATCCCATCCTATCCCATCCTATCCCATCCTATCCCATCCTATCCCATCCTATCCCATCCTATCCCATCCTATCCCATCCTATCCCATCCTAAAAATGTAATTAATTTACATTTTTTGTTTGTAAGGTGTAAACTGATTATTACGATGAAATAAAAAACTTAATGTTACTTCAATTTAACAGCTCTATTCCAGGTTTTTTTTAATGCCATCTACCGTGTTATCGTTGGTTTAGATGAATTATTTAAATATGTAGTTTTTCTATTCGAAGCTAGATCGCGCTACTGAACTGCGCGTCGCAGTGTGAACGGACCGTAATATTTTACTTCTGAATCACTTTAAATTCAAATATCTTTTGATGGACTGAACCGATTGCAATGAAACAAAAACTAAATGTTACTTCAAGCTACGCTTAATCGTTGTGTATAAAAGTTATCTACATTGATTTCGTACATTTTACGTGATGCCCGAATAACCAAACATACAAACAGACAAAAATTCTAAAAATGCTGGAAATCGGTTTCATTGCAATCGGTTCAGTCCATCAAAAGATTGATGGACTGAACCGATTGCAATGAAACAAAAACTAAATGTTACTTCAAGCTACGCTTAATCGTTGTGTATAAAAGTTATCTACATTGATTTCGTACATTTTACGTGATGCCCGAATAACCAAACATACAAACAGACAAAAATTCTAAAAATGCTGGAAATCGGTTCTATTGGTTGTCCTTTAACGCCCTGGCTATATTTTTTTATTTTTTTTTAATGTACAAAAACTTCTTTTCTACAGTTTTATTATATGTATAGTTATAGATGTTTGTGGTGCACTACTGTAATAAAGAACTCTTTGTTGTAGGAGAATTTTATAAGTAGGTTTCATTGTGAAAACTCCTTTTGTAGCTGGCCGTTTAGAATCAGTAAGAAAAAGTAAATTGTTTTTATGACGGATATTTTTATGATTGCCGAAGTCTCCGGAACTGAAACGCGTAACCGATGTTAGACGATGCGTGGTGTCAGGTATTTTCGTTAGGTTTTTGGATTTTTTTTTATTCGGTCGCAGCCGCGCCGCGCCGCGCCGCGCCGCGCCGCGCCGCGCTTAGGGCCCGCGATAAAAGCTATGCAATAGCTTAAAAAAAAACAATAATTATACATATTTGGAGTTCAACAGTTCATACAAATGAAGGGTAGTTTTATTATTTAATTCGTAAGCGTAGAGCGTTCAACATTACATTATATTTTAACGCTATGACCACCAGCGTTAGCAAACATAATAATTTAAGAAATATTTCTCAACCTAAATTAATAATATTCAATCCTATGTCCCTTACGTCTTAATGATTCTAATAAAAAGTAGCTAAAAATGCAACCAAAAGTTTGGTAATGCTCTTTTTCGTGACCGGTCAACATGCACTTTCAAAATTACGTTGTCTTACAAAAATTAAGACAGTTATTTATTTTATAATTAGTTTTAATAACATCATCGCCGAACAGGACGTAATGAATGTGTTAACGATGTAAACTTTACTGTATAATTATTTAATCACTACGTGTTACAATATTATTTTCTACCGATCTTCACACTTTAGCACTGTGATGAAATGCATTAATTAGTTGCTAAACAGATTAGGTAGTAATAAAATACTTAAAGATGCTGATGCTTTTTTTTTTTTTTTTCGTGGTAAAATCATCAAATGAGTCCTCCCACCCCGGGCAGGGCGGGAGGGACTGTCAGACTTGAACTGACTAAAATCCACGGTGTCCTTCAATAGCCCGTTATGTCCCGGGGTCACGGTAATGAGATAAGTCCCGCAACCCCGGCAGGCTTTGGCCCTCTAGAGGGGGGCCCCGTCATCATGCTGACACTCCTTGAGGCGCGCGTGGAACACAACGCGCCGTCGACCCGGGCATGGTCCATGGTCGGGTGGCGAGTTGCCCTTTACTCGCCGCCCGCATGCCCGCGCCTACGGTGGCCGGAAATCGTCCCGCGACGTCTGACGCCGTGGGCGTCTACCACTGCGGCTGGGGCGGAGGGAGGACGCTGTCCTCTCTCTCTCGCGGCTCGCCTCCTCCTTCACGAGCATAACTGCTTCGCAGAAGGAGGCGACCGCTTCCCACTCCGTCTCGCCCCGCAGCATGGCCTCGACCAATGCCGGGCGCGAGAGGTCTCCGCCTATCGCCGCCGAGAGGACACGGCGGTGCTCTGCCCAAGCGGTGCAGTCCTGCACCGTATGCTCCACCGTGTCCTCCGGGCGATCTTCGCAGTGGTGACACCCGGGCGTCTCTTCCCTCCTTATCAGACACAGGAACCTCCCGAAACTTCCGTGTCCGGTGAGGACCTGCGTCATGCGGTAAGTCAGGACGCCGTGACGTCTTTCCAGCCACTCCTCAAAGAGGGGTCTTACCGCCGCGATTGCGGCGTGCCCGGACCTCGGTTGCGACAGTCGTCCCCTCCATACTGCCCTGAGATCGCACCGGAGCTCTTCCCGCCGCGCCTCGACTTCTCGGGGCAGCGGGGTTACACCCCGGCGCTGCGCCTCCACGCGCCACTCATAGACGCGCTGGAGGGCAGTCGCCTCCAGATCCCAGGGCAGTAATCCGGCAAGGAGGTTGGCTGATTCGCCAGCTATCGTGCGGTATCCCCGGATCATCCGGATAGCCATGACCCTCTGGCATGCGACCAACTTTAGTGGTCGCGTCCGGATGCTCAAGGCCCACACGGGGGCCCCGTAGAGGGCCATGGACCGCACGATACCGGCGTACAGCCTACGGCAGGAGGCGTTTGGCCCGCCGAGATTGGGCAGGAGTCGCCTGAGGGCGCCTGCTGCCCGGTTCAGCCTTGGGGCCAAACTCAGGAAATGCTCCCTGAAGTTCCACCGGCTGTCGAGGACGAGTCCCAGGTACTTCATCGTCCTCCCGACGCCGATGCGAACCCCCTCCACCGTTATGTGGGACTCGGACCGTGGCGCGTTCAGACGACCATGAAAAGACATGGCCTCTGTTTTGTGCAGCGCCACTTCGAGTCCCAGCTGCCGGATCCTTTCAACGACTGTCGCAACCGCTTGCGTCGCCTTGTCGGCCGCCGCCTGATGCGACTCTCCCTCCGCCAGGACGAACGTGTCGTCAGCGTAACATATTACGCTGACGCCGTCAGGGAGGTCGCCGCGCAGCACCCAGTCGTATCCGATGTTCCACAGTGGCGGCCCCAAGACCGATCCCTGTGGAACACCGCACGACATCTCTCGCCGGTTCCACACTCCCCGGAAAGATGCTGATGCTTAGTGAACAAATGCCGGAGATTTCATCATCTTTCTGCCCTTATTATATTCTACTTGTGGTCGGCGCAACACGTTTTCTTCTTCCATTTTCCCCTGTCAGAAGTCACAGCATCGTTTAGTTATTTTTTCATTCATAAATTCTACACCTTATCCGTCCATAGTATTAGCGGTAAAAAGTCTTAAAATAAAACCTGAAACGAAAAAGAATGAACACACGGAGAGTGTAATTAATTAATTACATTGGCTCTAGCTATTATGCGAAAATGCAATTGGGGACTAAAATGTTTACAGTCTTACCACAAGAAAGATTAACAATTAACATCTGTTGAACACTTGTCTAAATAAACTGTCAACGTCAAAACAAAATCTCACGTTGATGTAAGGGTCGTTTTGCAGTTACACTTTTTTTTTACGCAAGCGTTCAACAAATGTTAGTTTTCTTTATAGTAAGGCAATTATTGTCTTTGTTATTATTTTTATACGGACGCAGTAGTATGAAAAAGCACAAAACTTAAAGTTTTGTAATAAGGAGAAAGAGTGCAGAAAGTTAAGATTTTTTTTTATTTTTTATATTCAATAAATGGTGGAAGTTTAGTCATTTGACAACTACTAGTTGATTTAATTTATTAAATAACAAGCCAACGTAGCCACCTTTAGGAACACAGAAAAGATGTATAGGTATAGATTACCCATAAATCTTATGTTTGTTTGTAATATTCGCATCGTTTCAGTAACCCTCTCCATGGTTTGCAAATCTTAGGCGGAGACCTCTCGCGCCCAGCATTGGTTGCGGCCATGCTGCGGGGCGAGACGGAGTGGGAAGCGGTCGCCTCCTTCTGCGAAGCAGTAATGCTCGCGAAGGAGGAGGCGCGCCACGAGAGAGAGAGGACAGAGTCCTCCCTCCGCCCCACCCGCGGTGGTAGGCGCCCACGGCGTCGGACGTCGCAAGACGATCTCCGGCCACCGTAGGCGCGGGCATGCGGGCGGCGAGTAAAGGGCAACTCGCCGCCCGACCATGGACCATGCCCGGGTCGACGGCGCGTTGTGTTCCACGCGCGCCTCAAAGAGCGTCAGCACGATGACGGGGCCCCGCCCAAGAGGGCCAAAGCCTGCCGGGGTCGCGGGACTTATCTCATTACCGTGACCCCGGAACACAAAGGGCTATTGAAGGACACCGTGGATTTTAGTCAGTACAAGTCTGACAGTCCCTCCCGCCCTGCCCGGGGTGGGAGGACTCATTTGATGATTTTACCACGCAAAAAAAAAAAAAAATGGTTTGCAAATCTATTGCGCAAGTAAATTTTGGTGAACTTTACTCCTAATTTTTCGATGATTGCTTATTGCCTGTCTAGCATTGCACTGTGAAAGTCTGATCAGATTGCAAAGCATTGGGATCTTGCCACCTAATTATTCACTCACGATTTTTTTTTCTGAACTCTACCGGTAAGTAATGATGATGAAATTTTATGCAATTTGATATTTCTCAATACTTTCAAAAACTCGACCATCCCACGACCCGTGTACCCGGGCTTTATTATATTAGTTGAGTAATACTTTGGTAATTCTAAGTACGGTTTAAACTGTTGCAAAGTCTTTTGAGATAGCGAAATGGCTTAAGTTTCTTGATGACACTTGAGCCTAAGTACTAGTCATTTAAATGTATTAAAGATTTTTTTAAATGTCGAGTTTAAAGCCGATAATAAGCAGCATCTCCTCTCCTAGGATACAGGCCTCTTTGCTGCGAGATGTAGATTGTAGACTAACCCGCCAAATAATATTCCTTATTTCTCGAAAATACTGTTGCTTGTTTCTGTCACCGTTTTAAAAACTACACTTATACGTGAAATAATTATAGGCGTAAAGGAATACATAAACTCACACTCTTTTCCCATGAGGTAGGCAGAGTGAGTGTCAGCATAATGACGGGGCCCTCTTCTAGAGGGCCAAAGCCTGTCGGCGTCGCGGGATTCGGGGTAAAGGGCTATTGAAGGACACCTTGGATTTTAGTCAGTACGAGTCTGACAGTCCCTCCCGCTCTGCCCTGGGTGGGATGACACATTTCATGATATAACCACGCTAAAAAAATGAGGTAGGCAGAAACCAACCGCTACGATTCTCGCATACTCCTTTCGCTTCATCATCAAAAATAGTTATTTGTTATGCAAGGCTGCAAAGTTGTTTTTTGGCACGAGTGCTTGAATTGAAAACTGAGCAAGCGAAGGATTCTAGGATTGAAATAGAATCTTTCCGAGCATGTGAGGTGAAAAGTTTATTTTTTTTACAGCCCTACAACTTAAAACTTTATTTCCTCATTATCTTATTTTATGATTTTATCAATAAACATTGTCATTCAATTAATTATAGTCAGCTTTTCAAACAAAAGCCATAATAAAGATCTCCAGTTATATCAGTTACCAATGACACTAGATAACAAACGATTATTACAACATACTTAGATTTAATTACAGTCTTAGGCGAGAAATTAATAACAATAAATTGCAACACAGAAGGGCAATAAAATACTAATAATTTAAAAACTTAATTACTCGCAAAGCCTTAAACTTAAACTAATTGCAAAAATAATTACGATTTGTTCACATATTCGATAGTTTGGTATAATGCGTAACTGTAAACTATACCTAATAATTATAAAAAAACTTTTTCAAAAAAAATGTAACCGCCTTCAAAAACAACCACAAAAAAGGGTTAAATAACCTACAAAATAACTTTTCTTTCAGAAGTCGGTGCCTTTGTTTTTTTTTCATTTCATTGTTTTTTTGCCACCGACTTCTGAAAGAAAAGTTATTTTGTAGGTTATTTTACCCTTTTTTGTGGTTGTTTTTGAAGGCGGTTACATTTTTTTTGAAAAAGTTTTTTATTTTACTCTTTTTAGTTTAAATATTCAACTCAAATTCTTGTCAAATAAATCATTCTCTCTCAAGTGCACAATAAGCTAATAAAATTCCCTATCTCAAAAACTACTGAACCGATTTTGATGAAACTTACAGTATTCCGTAAGTTAAACAATACTTAGTACAACAAAAAAAGAATTACTTAAATCGGACTTGTAGTTCCAGAGATATGCGAACACAAACTAAATCAGTCGATGCCTTCTCCAAGCCGTTGAGGAGTTGTACCTTCCATCATCAGCTCATCCACCTGAAATGATGATTATCAGATGCAAATACTTGAACAGCTTTAGAAAATATATGAAAATGGTACTATGTGCCTATAAAATTTGAAGGTTGCCCTCGATTTCCCTGGGATTCCATCATCAGATCCTGACCTGATGATCATGGGACCAATTGGAAAGTATACCCTTTCAAACAAAACAAAAATTTTCCAAATCGGTCCAGGCGTCTTCGAGAAATCGGGGAACATACATAAAAAAAAAAAAAAAAAAAGATTCCGACGAATTGAGAACCTCCTCCTTTTTTTGAAGTCGGTTAAAAACTCGTTACGAAATTCACATAACATACCCAATGTTAGTGTACACCTTGTACCTATCTGTTCTTTGAATACAGCCGTAATATTGCGATTATAATAATCCATATTTCCATAAACTAATAATGACCGTTATTTGTACTACCCATATTTATATGGTAATACCCTCACAAGTTATATAAAGATCTTTAATATCTTAATTTACTTACTTACCATGACAATTAAAGTCATCTCTGCACTTGTTAACCTAAATGGTCTTTTATATGGTATCTTTATTTGAATGGATGTCATTTTAATGGTAATTGCCTGATTAAAAAGATAGAACTTGAAGAGACACAAACAGTTGTCTTATTTGCAGATTTAGATTTCTATTGCAATGGTGTTTGATAGGCTTCACGGCGGCGGCGTCCTGACCTTCCGCCTGACGCAGGTCCTCACCGGACACGGATGTTTCGGGAGGTACCTGTGTCGGATGAGGAAGGACGAAACATCTGGCAGTCACCACTGCGAGAATCGCCCGGAGGATACGGTGGAGCATACGGTGCAGGACTGTCTGACAGTCCCTCCCGCCCTGCCTTGGGTGGGAGGACTGATTTGATGATTATACCACGATAAAAAAAAAATACACTCAGATTCTCTAAACATTTACTTGCTCTTGAAAAAACCCCGCGAGGCAAAAACGATTATAAATAAAATAAATGAAGCACGTTGCCCGAAGATCCGCGTAATGGCAACAACAATATTATGAATACTATGAGAGTGTATCTGATGTGTTCCGGCAATATTCTACAAGGCTACCACGATCACTTGTTACGGCTGATTTGAGATTGTGCTGTAGAAAAAGCGATGACATATAAAATTATGAAATTATAGTTTTCTGATAAGTTTTGTGAGTGCTCAGAATTGTTTAGACTTGTAATTGGCTTGGCTTATTCGAAGCAGAAAGAAATACTTCCTTCTGTAGAATTCACACCTAATTCAACTAGCTTACGCCCGCGGCGTTTCCCGCGTCAGGTTCGAAAACCATCCCGCGCGGGGAACGGCAGGCATACATAGCAAATATTCTATGTATTAATCCAGGCTATATGTTAACGAATACATGTTTATATCCATTTCATCCACATTTGTTCAGTAATTTTTTGTGAAAGAGTATCAAAAATCTATACCCATAGCTTTTCTCTAACTTCCCACAACCACTATAAAAGGGCCACCGTGTAATTTTCCATTGCTACAGATTCAAACTATGAAGACGTTCAATAATTATAATATTCTCTTAAAATTTTTTTTTTTTTTAGAAGATACTTGTTAAACAATAATTTGACTACAAAATGTTACATAAAGCCGATTTCATGGTAGTCATGTTTTCGCTAGCATGACTTTGCTCGCTTAGCTTGCTCTGCGCCACGACGCTGCGAACGGCGGCGGTGAGCGGTCACATTATGAGCTATTAACTCCGCTCTTGATCCAAAGCGTTCTATTGCATGATCCGCTAGGATGTTCTTATTAGATCCTTGTGCATACCACGCTCATTTGTCTGTACGAATATGATAATGTACTAGTTTATAACGTGAAGCTGTAAGTTAAAATTATAATGACTGTTTCGTTTTTGAAGACGAAGAACTTTTAGTTTAAATAAAGCATAGTTTGTTTTATTTTACTGAATATTGTTTTATGCCAGTAGTCAGGGTTATTTTTAAAACATTAAGAACCTTTCATCGCCTGAAAGAATATTTAGGTTTATCAAAAAAAAAAAAAACAGGTGTTGTGACATTGTTAACAGAAAAAAATATTTCATTTTTTTTAAACATCTGTTTTATTTTATCTTTCAGGGTTTATAATCATAAGTACATGTACTTTCAACCCATAAAAGGTTGTTAATGTTTTACAAATAACCCAGTTTATGAATGGATATTATGACTTCGGGGGTTATGTGATGATCACGAATACCCACATAGGGGAATTTAGAGGTTCAATTGACAGTTACTTCGACTTTACAAACAGCTGTTAGTGTTAATAAAGGCATTTGGTGCTCTAGTGGTGCTCTCAAATATTATAATTATAGACTGTTTCAAATCATTACACCTAGGTACTGTTCATTGGTTAATATTTCAGACATCATTATTTATTTAAGTACTAGTCAAAAGTTAGGCTTTACAATAATAGTAGATATTTTTTTTCTTTTTATTTAGCTCAACTATGGCTTTATTTATTCAACTACGGCTTTGTTTCTTCTTAAACAGTAATTTAAGTGTCTGGACAATATTTCTAGTAAGTATACAGTTTTTCCATGACTTTTTACAAAGATTTTCATTCAATTAAGAGCCTAGATATTTGGTAAAATTATTTAATAAGACTAGGTAGTTCACTAAGAGAACCTTACTTCATCATCATCATCAGCCGGAAAACGCCCACTGCTGAACATAGGCCTCCCCCTTAGACCGCCACGCCGAACGACAATTCGCCACTTGCATCCATCGGCGACCCTGATAACCAAGCCGAGGAAGATCGCTGCCCCTCAGTCCGACGCGAGAGCACCGTCAAAGACGCGTCGCGCTAAGTCGCGTGCTGAAAAACGGCGAGCCCGCCGGCAGGCCGGCGCGGGGGGTAACCTGAGGACAACCGCTGGCAGCAGTGATCTTGATAAGCACAGCCCGCAAGGGCCTGCTGCTGGTTCGATCGATGCTGATCCAGCCAAGCCGGTTAAGCGCGGGCCTACAGAGCACGCTGCAGGACCGGCTGGCACGACGCAGGTAGCCCAGGACCACCGTGCCGGCCAGCAGGCGAAGGGCGCCAAGCGGCCTCGCGGTAAGCGGGCGGGGAAGAGGTGGCGCTACATGGGTGCCTCTGGTGCGGCCGACGGCCAAACCAAGCCCGCTAAGCGGACTCGTCCTGACGACACTATGTCGCCCCGGGACGGAGGCAAGCGTGTGAAGCTAGCCGCTACGCCCCGACACATCCCGCCAACAGCTGGACGTAACCACCATCGTGGAGGGGTTAGTTACGCGGACGCGATAGGGTCCAACGACCTAGCCGTGGCCGTAACAACGGAACCCTTCCATGAACTCACCGAGGAGCACTCGACTACCATCCAGGCTGCCATTGATCTGGCGCTAGACGAGGCGATTTTCGCCCCGTCATCATCGACGGACGTCGATCGTGCTCCCTCTTTCCGCGGCAAGCTCTTCCTTAGTGATGGCGTACTCAAGCTCTGGTGCGAGGACGACTTCACCTTGGAATGGGTTCGCCGTACCATCAAGGTACTTCCCTCGCCCATCGATGGGACCAAACTGTTGGTTCGCCGACAGTCAGAGATCCCTCGCAGAATTAGGGCAGGGATGTTCCTTCCAAATTTCACGGACGGGACCGTGGATAGGCTGCGCATTAGGCTTCGACGGCAAAACCCATGGTACAGCGTCGATTCCTGGAGCCTCTACCACGCCGAGAAACAGGACAACAAGGACGGTGTCTACATTGTCCTTGGAATCCCGCAATCGGAGACCGACCTGATAATCAAGAGGGACCGCCGCGTCTGTTACAAGACGGGGTCGGTATACCTGATGCTCCAGCAGGAGGTGACGGCAAGCGGACCCAAGGGCGAGCAGGCCGAACCTCCTGCCCCTCAGACCACCGAACCTAGTGCCAAAGGCGAGCAAGCAACCGCCTTAGTCAAGACGGAGCAAGCTCCTGGAGGCGTAGGTCCGGCTATATCAACGCCTTCCTCCACGGTGAGCCAAAACAACCCTGTGCCTCCACAGGAGTCTGGAGATAACTCACCGCCCAGTCCCATGGCCGTCGTCGATGCTTCTGCAAAGACCACCAGGCTGGACTGGTTCAGTGGAGAAGGCCTGGACGATGAGGAGAAACTGCTCGGGAACAGTAGCGATGGCCCAGGCAGCTCCCCTCCTCGAGACCATTAAAATCGTCCAAACCAACCTCCAGCACAGCCTTACTGCTACGACCAACTTGCGTAAGGCGCTGGAGGTACCTATCAAGACCATAGCCCTAATCCAGGAGCCATGGATTAGGAATGGCAGAATCTGTGGTCTATCCAACATCGGGGGTAAGCTCCTCCTGAACACTACCGTAAGTAAACCAAGGACTTGTATATTTTTACCAAATAATGTACCTGTAGTTCTACTAACCGAGTTCTGTTCCAGGGACCTGACTGCCATCAGGCTCCTGAGCAATCCATCCCTTAGCTTACCCGAGGTTGTACTCGCGTCCGCCTATCTGCCAGGCGACGAGGAGGTACCCACACCGGAGCTCACAGCACTGGTGGCCTATTGCGAGAGGGAAGGACTGGAGCTTGTTATATCAGCCGACTCCAACGCGCACCATATCATTTGGGGCAGCGAGAAGTCGAACGCACGAGGTGAGGAACTTCTGAACTATCTCTTCACCACTAACTTAAGAATTATGAATCGGGGCTCTGAACCGACCTTTGTCACTAGACGAGCCCAAACCATCATTGATCTCACTCTTGCAACAGAGAATATTTCGCGGCACATCTTGAACTGGCATGTTTCCAAAGACTTATCTTGCTCTGACCACAGCTGGATCATATATACAATTAACATCATGGTAAATCCCGCGGAGCCGCGAAGGAATCCCCGGAAGATGGACCGCGTTAGGTACCTTGCCGAAACGGCGGAAAATCTGAAGGGACTTCCAATTCCTAGTTATGACAACGCCGCGGTGATTGACACCCACAACAACCAGCTTACCAAGACTCTACTGGACTGCTTTGAAAAAACATGCCCACTTGTGACGCCAAGAAGGGTCCCCGCAGGTGAGACCAGCTGGTGGGGCCCAGAACTGGAAAAACTACGTCGCAAGGTAAGAAAGCTGTTCAATAGAGCTAAAAACACCCGACAGGATAACGATTGGGATAAATTTAAAGAAGCCCAACATCAATACAAGAAGCGAATCCGTCTCAGTAAAAGCGAATGCTGGAAACGCTTCTGTTCAAACATAGAATCCAACAGCCATGCCACCAGAATAAAAAACATTCTGATCAGCGAACCTGAGCGCAGCATCGGTTCTTTAAAAAAACCGGATGGCACGTACACCAAGTCGGATGCGGAGACATGCGAACTGCTGCTCCAGACTCACTTCCCGGGTTGTGTTATTAACTCCTCAGGAAGCTGGGAAGCTGAAACCAGCAATTCAGCATCCAATACCGACTGGAACCAAGCCCAGAGAATTGTCACACACGATAAGGTGAAATGGGCTATCAACAGCTTCCTCCCATACAAATCAGCTGGCCTGGACGGTCTTTTTCCAGGACTACTGAAATGGAGCGATGACAGTCTGGTAGTGCATCTCGTGAACCTGTTCAGAGCATGCATTGCTTATGGTCACACTCCTCTCAAATGGAGGGAAGTAAAAATCATATTTATTCCCAAGCCCGGCAAAAGTGACTACACGCAGCCGAAGTCCTTCAGGCCAATCAGCCTCACATCCTTCCTACTTAAAACCCTTGAAAGGCTCTGTGAAAGGGATATTCGAACGCATGCTCTGTCGTGTAAGCCACTCAACGCTAACCAACATGCCTACAGTATGGGCAAATCAACAGAGTCCGCCTTACATAGCGTCGTATCACGAATTGAGAACGGACTATCATCTAAACAATCAACCTTAGGCGTCTTTATAGACGTTGAAGGCGCCTTTGACAAAACCACCTTTAACAGCATTAGCCGAGCCCTATCCAGGCATGGCGTCGAACCCACGACTGCCGGGTGGATAGACAATATGCTAAGACAAAGGGCTATTCAATTTACCGTAAATACCACGACCAGAGGTGTGGTAGCAAAAGGCTGTCCACAGGGAGGAGTTCTCTCCCCCCTCCTATGGAATGTCGTGGTCGATGAGCTGATCAGCAGACTCACCGACCATGGGTATTACACGGTAGGCTATGCGGACGATCTAGCCATTCTCATAACGGGACCTTTTGAGAATGTACTGTGCAACCTGGCAAAACAGGCTCTGAAGATCGTCGAACAATGGTGTTTGAAGCACGAACTATCAGTGAACCCGTCAAAAACGGAACTTATCATGTTCACTCACAAACGCAATCTTGGCAGTTTACAACTACCTAAACTGTTTGGCACCGAGCTGTCCCTAACAAATGAGGTCAAATATCTGGGTATCATAATTGACAGCAAACTGTTATGGAACAAACACTTGGACCACAAGATTGGCAAGGCTAGCATAACATTTTGGCAATGCAGAAGACTTCTGGGGCAATCCTGGGGCCTTTCGCCGAAAATAACACTATGGCTCTATAAGACCGTAATCAGACCAATAATCACCTACGGAGCGGTAGTTTGGTGGCCCAGAACTGAACTCATAACCACCCGTAAAAAACTGCAGTCATTCCAGAGGTTGGCTTGCTCAGCCACCACAGGATGCATGCGAACAACACCAACTAATGCCCTGGAGATAATGCTTGGTCTGCTGCCACTGGATCTCTTCATTCAACAGGAGGCTAGTATGGCGGCAATCAGGCTGAGACACTCCGGCATGTGGAAAAACCAAAGGGGCAATCACACCATAATATGGGAAAGGGCGCTAAACGATGTACCATACATTGAAGCGCCCTGTGATAGAATCCCCAAAACTCACGTGTTCGATAAGCTCTATCGAATTCAACTAACAGAGACCGAGCGAGATCAATCAGGAGCTAACGAAGTCCGTATTTACACGGACGGCTCTAAAACCAATACCGGTACAGGTGCTGGTGTATTCTCCATGGATCTCAACATCAAAATATCTCTACCGCTAGGGGAACATAGCTCCATATTCCAATGTGAATGTGTAGCAATCACCCAAGCTGCCATCGCAGTCATGGAAAGGAACATCTCTAACTACGGGATTAGAATCCTATCCGATAGTATGGCTGTACTAACGGCGCTGAACGGCAATATTGTGTCGTCCAGCCTAATCTATGAATGTCACTTAGCATTGCAAAAAATTTCGAACCGCAATAGGGTCACCTTGCAATGGATAAAAGGACATAGTGGATCATTGGGTAATGATGCAGCAGACGAACTTGCAAGGAGAGGCTCGGGTGTGGATGTGGCCGGACCCACACCCTTTTTGCCAATCCCATCCGGTCAACTCAGGACCTGGATACGCCTGCAAACCCAAACAAAACACAATGCCAGATGGGCATCTACAACCGACTGCAGACAGTCTAGAGAGGCGGTACCTGCACTAACACCGCGACTGACCAGCAGACTTCTCAGACTCCAACGAACGGACTTACGAGTTGTGGTGGGTATGCTCACCGGTCACTGCCCACTCAACAAACATCTGTTTACCATCAACGCGACAGACAGCCCGTTGTGCAGGGGCTGCCTGAACGCAGATGAAACGGCAACCCACGTAATCCTGGAATGCGAGGGCGTTGCTAACCAACGGGCACAAAACCTTGGCACTCCAAGGTCGCTCCAAGAAGCCTGTGAACGTCCCAGGAGACTTCTGAGCTTCTGGAAGGAGCTGGGTTGGCTCATATAGCCAATCGTCCCACCTCACGCATAACGGACCACCTATGAGTCCAAATGCGGAAAAGGGAGCCCTTAACAATACAATACAATACAATACAATGCATCCATCGGTTGCCCGCGACCCTCACGATGTCGTCGGTCCACCACTAGGTGGACCGACGACATCGTGAGGGTCGCCGGAAGACGCAGCGTAGGCAGGCCTCCCACTAGGGAGGCCTGCCTACGCTGCGTCTTCCGGTCCGTGGTCGCCACTCCAGAACTTTTCTTCCCCATCGGTTGTCAGTTCTACGAGCGATCTATGAGAATTACATAATAAGACTAGGTAGTTCACTAAGAGAGCCTAAATTAATAGGTTCTAAACACAGGCTATCTAAATAGCTAAACGGTCACATAAGCAACATATCTTAGTAGTCAATATTAGGCAGGGCCACTTATTGCCACTAATTGCTCCACTCACTTTTGAGACTGTCGCCAAGCAATTAAAATGTTGTGGGTGCAAATCCAGGCAAGTATCAATGTGACTTTTTCAATTCTAATGTAAGTACAGCATATCAATCTACCTCAATCTGTCAAATTTCCTTAATCGATTTTCAACCTTATCACAATAGTGGAAGGTTAATATTTGATTTGATGAAATTTGACAGATTGGGGTAGGTTGACCTGATGGCGTCTGTATTTTCTAGGTCAACTTGAGGTTTTTTTGCGAGGCTTTTTTAAGGTGGCGAGACGACTTGGACGCGAGACGACTTGGACGCTTAACATGAGGGCTGGTTCGAAGCGGCCTAGAAAGACTTTCTGAAAGGTATTGCGCCTTTGCTCAAAAGTGGGACAGTACAGGTTAAGGAAAAAAAAACTTATTTTTAGCCTAAATCTAGCCCAGAAGAAAAATGAGACTTACGATGAATCACACTCAGAACGAACTCAAACTCCTGCGTAAAGTGTGTCTTTAGTATATTTTCAACTTCATAGCTGGAAATCTACTGAGAACAAATTGTAGCTTTAGTGCTGCGGCGGCGCTGAGTCTTATAGAGAATAGTATAGCTGAGGAGGCCTACCTCAGCCAGTGGGATACAAAGAGCCTACCTTTAACACAGGAGGGTCGCCGGCGCGCGTGGTACACACGCGCGCTTCAAAGAGTGTCAGCACAATAACGGCAGGCTTTGGCCCCCCTTAGAGGGCCATAGCCTGCCGAGGTCGCGGGACTAACGAGCTACCGTGACCCCGGAACGTGAACGGCTATTGAAGGACACCGTGGATTTTAGTCAGTACAAGTCTGAAGTCCCTCCTGCTCTGCCCTGTGTAGGAGGACTCATTTGATAATTTTACCAGGATGAAAAATACCTTTAACACAGGAAGACATGTCTGATTCACTTTTCCGTACCTTCCTTATACAAGCAAGAATTAACTTTTAAAACTTATTAACATAAAATAATTAAAGCAGTTAATTAAACACATCCTGCGGGTAATTGTAAACGTTACTTAGTAAAGGTTAAAGCTCGTTTTAATTTTAAAATTGTTACAATTATGCACTTAGGTATTTGCTATGTAGGTAATTATCTTCCTTATTGGGTTTATTGAAGAATCTTGTTCAGGCGGTATGCCTTTGACCAATGAAGATTTGTTTTTATAATTTGGGAAAATCTTGACATTTACTCGTGTATTTTTGTATGCATGGTTTTAGAAGTATTAAAATAGCCTTTATCGATTTATTATTTGTAAAGCCCAGTTACCATCGTGAGCAAAGCGGACGCATTAATTACTCTTATTACTACGTAATATAAAACCGCTTATATTGTTTTTTTTTCACCAAAAAAAGAGTCCAGCTAAAATTTATTACCTAGAAGGCAAAAAGGGCGTAAAACTGAGCTCGATCTGGTATCTACTCATAACTCTTTCTTGGTGGGGGACACAAACCTATTCCATTAAGGCTTCAATTTATGTATACCAAATATACAGGGTGATTTGTAATTCGATGCGGTCCTTGAAATGGGTGATACTAGACCTTATTTGCAACAATATTAACCGCGACAATATGGGGTCTAAACTGACTGGTTTTAGAGATATCGAACCTTAAAGATTTTTCGAAAAATTTCCACCTCTCCCTCATTAAGTGCTTATTGTTAGAAAGTAACGATAGTCACCACTTAGAATTTATGCTTTTCTGATAGAATATGAACGACTGAATCTAGTGAATACAAGTTTGTTGTAAAAATAATCATATCTTGGGAAATTAAGTGTCATAAAGTTTCTGTTTTGAAGATTTCTGAAAACTTTCCTTGTCTTTCAAAGCATATTTTTCAAAATAAATGTATGACACTTGGTGTACAAATTACAGAAAAAACTTCCTTGTCTCATCAGCTTTCTAAAATGGTGTCACAGTATCCACTTTTAGTTAGTGTGTTACCAGAAAATTAGGGTTGTTACTAACAAAGTAGTAAATCAAAGAAAATCGGTTCTAATGTTTTTTCGACCCAACATTTTTTTTCTGTGGTTTTGGTTCAAACTGCTGTCTGATATTAGCTTTTTGAGTCAATGCGCTTAATTTTGGTCGATCGCATCAAGCAAAATCGGTCTTTATCTGGAGTATTTATATTCTTAATACTTAACTTTATGTTATTTTAATTTTAAATCGCTCTGTAATTTCGTGGCTGTATAAAAAGTTTGAACATGGTTCAATAGAAATGTCAAAACAGAACTAGTTTTTTTTTCTTAAAAGCTGCTGTCAGTTGAAAGCGATTTTCCCTAGGGCGGCAATGTATAACTTTCAAACGGCTAATCAGACATGTAATGACCTACTTTCAGAGTATGAGTAATGAAAAATAGATTAATGCTCCCCAAACCTAAAACTCATTTTAGTAAAATTTCAGGGACACCTCGAAGTTAGGGTTGGTTATGCGACGGAGATAGATAGATAGGGCGGCAAGAAGCCCCAACCGGTTAAATTCGGTAATGTTAGGAGATTGAATATCATTGCTAGAACACAATCCTTCTGTCTGTGACAGGGAGTGGGCTGTAATTCACTAAACGAGCCTAGTACAATTGTGTTTGAAGATTAATATAATCCTAATTTGCATAGTTACAGTATTAATGCAAAAGTCAGTTTGTGACTCTCACGCCTAAAGCGCTGAAAAAACATTGTCGAATTTTGGCAAAATCAAATGGAATCCCAGAAAGGAAAGGAAAGCAATTGCAACTTTTTTGAAAAAAAGTTGAAATGTAATTTCAATTATTTTTTATAGATCCTCGAAACAGTTTTAAACTACCTACTTTAAAAAAAAAACTTTAAATATGGAGAGAAAAGCAAAGCCACGGGAAAAACTAGTTTATCAAATAAAAGTTTGCAAGTTTGAAACACTGAAAATAAACGCGTAAAATAAAAGTATTTTAATTAACTACGATTACAAAAACTCACCAGAAACCAGAGCAGTGGTGGCCCAGTGGTATCGGTCTCGACTTACGAGGTGTAGGTCGAGGGTTCGAACCCCGTCAGGCGCATTACTTTGTGTAATTTATTTTAAACACCACTGCCCTCAAAACGGTGAAGGAAAACATCGTGAGGAAACCGGCATGTCCTAGAACCAAAAATTCGAAGACATGTGACATCTACCAATCCGCACTGGGCCCGCGTGGAAGATTACGGCCCACTCCCTCTCTCAGAGAGGAGGCCTGTGTCCCAGCAGTGGGAACATTTATAGGCTGATGATGATGATGATGACAAAAACTCTCAAAAAAAATAATTCAAAAAACTCTTTTAAGTAATTATGCTTCGCTCCATTAAACTATAATTGAAAAGTAAACCAATTATTCAATTTTTACAAGGATATCTGTACATAAATTCAAATGCAAGTAATTGTAAGCAATTATAATAATATATTGATGCTCTGAATAAATTATTTTAGTTTAACACCCACAGTTGTAATTCATGATCGGCTAAATGTCATGATCGAGACTAGGAGTACTCGTAACATTAATTTTACTTATTTGGCTTATAAATATATAATAAGAGATGTGTAATTAGCGAAATAAGATCATAAAATAGTTGATTGGGTTTTTTATTGGGTCAGTTATTTGTACTTGTAATTAAGAAAGAATAGTTTTTGCCTGTGGCTATACTTAGAATACGTCAATCAAAACTTTATAAATAGCTCAAACATTTTCATAACTATATCTGCTTTTTTTTTGTTTATTCTGTTTTCAAACACATTTTAAAATCTAATACAGTAGGACAATGTAACTGTTCATTGGTTTTTCAAAATATTTTACAGAATAGTTTTCGCTGATATTATCATTTTAGAAAATACAAATCGTTGTAATGTACGAGTAACTTACTGATTATCTGATATTCATTTTATTTTGTGATAATTTAAATTTCCATTGTATTTCTGACAACCTCGTAGAACTGACAACCGATGGGGAAGAAAAGTTCTCGAGTGGCGACCACAGACCGGAAGACGCAGCGTAGGCAGGCCTCACACTAGGTAGACCGACGACATCGTGAGGGTCGCGGGCAACCGATGGATGCAAGTGGCGAATTGTCGTTCGGCGTGGCGGTCTAAGGGGGAGGCCTATGTTCAGCAGTGGACGTCTTCCGGCTAATGATGATGATGATGATGATGATGATAGTATTTAATTTTCATTAAATGAAACTATTACAAAGCATCAGCATCAGCACATGGTAATGGACCCTAGAGACTAGCGGCGTTGCCTCTTTGACTGGCTATGCTTAGCCTCTGGCCAAGAATAAATTTTACGATGCTTTGTAATAGTTTAGTTTTATTTTATTTTATATTTCTCTAGTTCATTTTCTTCCTATTAATAAAATTACAAATAAAAAACAAATCGTTTATTTTGATTAGATAATTACTTTGTTTTCGTTTAATTTTATTTTACAATGTTATATTTTTTTCTATGTTTGTAAAAATAGTAGCAGACATAATCTACGCATGCATTATTATCTATGCATTTAATATACTTCGTGATAATATTATTAAATCCATTGTAACTATGCAGAACCAGGAAGCAAAATGCCCCAACAGACATAAACAACCGAACAAACAAACATAGATGTATCAACCAGTAATATTAATTGCTCCATTTGCTGCACATACACTAGTTAACTGCCGATAATAATTAGTGTAAATTGAAATTCTGTGCGGCATTCAATATCCTTGAGTATCTCCCTTCTTATTTAGGATAAAGGTTAATACTTGCTGGTAATTTTGTGAGGTATGCGGATTTTACGTTAAAAGAGAGAAATTTTTTTAGGTTACCTGAAAAGGTGTCAACAGAATTTGACAATCAAGATACTCACCCAGTGGGTGGATGGCGTCTTAGACAATAAATTTAACCATCAATCTCGACAGTCCATCAGATCATAGAATGTAATTATGGGTAATCGTAATCGCAAGATTTCTTTAGTTTATTTATAGCGTGGTTGAGATATTTGCTACGTTTATTGTACTTATGGAAAAATAAAAAGCGCCTCTATTGTCGAACGAGGAACTAATTTTTTACTTCAAATTTAAAGTTTCAGTTTGTGGCATTAGCGTCGGTTTTTAGCAGGACACGGATCTCACGCCGTCCACCGAGATGCTGCTACGCTATGCCGAGAATGCCGTCGAAATTGGCGGCCACGAAGGCGAGGCCGGCCATGGGTCCAGGGTTCATGTCGCGCACCGTGATGTCGCCCACGGTGACATCGTCCGCCGAGAGAAAGCCGGAAAGGTTGACGGAGCCGTAGTGTATGGCGACCTCGGTACAGTTGGTGCGGTATTTGCTCGATTTGGAGCTGTCGTACTTGTTGTGTAGCACTTTTAAAAAACATAACGGAGTTTATGATTAATTTATTTAAAATACAATTAAAATAAAACAATACTGTAGAACGTGCAGCCGGAGCCGTGGTAAAAACTGTAGTGCCTAGAAAAGAGTTGGAGGTGACGCAATGACAGAACGTAAGTATTCGAAATTCAAATTCAAAAATAAATAGAGCAATAAGGGAAGAGATTGAGAAAACAGAAGAGGTGAAATACCTCTCTGTTACAAGTTTACAGAGTCATGATAGGGCCTCCGTTAGTCTGAAAAGCAGCTACACTCAGGATTGTGGAGGTCAGTAAGTATCTGCTAAATGGAATGGACAGTAGATCAACTACATTCAGTTAAATTGAAAGTCAACCCCAAAATTGTTAGAAAAAGATCGTCATTTTAAAGAAACGAAAATTTGTTTTATTTTTTTGGTCCAAAATTGCAGCCGTAGTTAAGAAGACTTACTGGTCGTGAATCCTGTGTATTAATATTACTTATTGATTTATATTTGTCAATCATGCAAAACTAATCTTGTTTACTTCAATTGTTGTTATGGAAACACCACAAATCGTGCCCATCCCATACCAGAAAAGCCTTGGCTACCAATACCATCACACATCATATTTACTGATGACTAGCCAGAAGAGAATGCTAATAAGTAACCTACCTTGTTTACGATATAAAGTTAAGCGTCCACTACTAGGGTTCTAACATGAAGATATTTATAGGTTAAAAGTTCGAAAAAAAGTGAAAGGATCGTTATCAATCGTCATCATCATCATCATCAGCCGGAAGACGTCCACTGCTGAACATAGACCTCCCCTTAGACCGCCACGCCGAACGACAATTCGCCACTTGCATCCATCGGTTGCCCGTGACCCTCACTCCCGCGATCAATCGGTTTGGGCAAAATCTAAAAATACCTACACTTCTAGAAACACGTCTGATGTAATTCCCCGACACGCGGGAGGATCTAGACACGTGGGAGCGCCAGTCATGTTTAAGTCAGAGGTAATGAAAGAAAAGAAAGAAAGAAAGAAAAAACGTTTATTGGCACACGCCACAAGTGCACACAGTATCACAAGAAATAGAACTTAGTGGTAAACAATTTTAAGGTAGGTATAATATTCTAAGCCAATCAAGAATATAGGCATATACGAGTATACTGTGTGACTCACGGCTGCGCCAAATAGGCCCATTTCAGCATAATGTCGGACAACTGGTGCCCGACGCTGGTTTTCAAATGAACCTAATTGGTGAGTGTCCGAATGTCAATGTCAGTTTAAAAATTACAGAATGAAATATAGTAATAGGGGCGAGTCTTTTGCCACCGGGCATAAATCCCGACACTTAGGCTGCCACAGAGAAATTCCAGATTTTTATCCCTGTAAAAATTAGTAACGCTTGCCTTCTCTAGAAATCAAAACCAAGACCTCTTTTTTACAGTTCCCAAAGATACAGTATTTGAAAGCAAGACGAATTCACAAAGCAGTTCGCAACATTAACAGTTTCACAGCTTTGCTTTACTGACCACGCAGCCAAATATAGCGTGGCTGATGGTCACCGACTCTTATACCAATTTAAGCTAAGTTCACGCGCATAGCTAGCTTTTTTTTATGTAAAATGGGTTTGTTCTTGACATTAGTCTAGGTCAGGAATGACTAAGACAAGGTCGACGATGGAGCGAGCTTACCCAGAAGAAGCCTGTTAACTCTAACTTTGAAGAGATTAGGATTGTATGCGTTCGAAAACACAGACGCAGACAGAGAGTTCCACTCCTTCGCTAAAAGACGTTTGAAAACGCTTAGTGCGAATTGGTGGTATAGCAATAAGGTAAGGATTACCGTGCGTCTAGATGTGCGATGATAGAAGGGGGCTGGTGGGATGAGGTCGTGGAGTTCTTGGGCACACTCTCCGAAGTACAATCTGTAAAAGACCGACAGGCAGGCAACTTTGCGTCGATGAGTCAAGCTATGGAGCTTGGCATTCACCAATATTACGTAGCCAACGAGCCTCCTAGCTCTGCGTTCCACTGAGTCAAGAGCGGCAAGTTGATATTTAGCTGAGCCCTCCCAAAGGTGGCTACAGTCCTCCATGCAGGATCGGACTTGTGTTTTGTAAAGAGTTAAAAGCTGTCCAGGCGTGAAGTACCGCTTCACTCTGTTAAGGATAGCTAGCTATTTATGATAGCTACGTACGACTATGGACCAACACCTTTATACCTACTAAAGCAATATTGCTCCAGGCAATTTGAGGATCGACGTATGTGTAATAATGATTGTTAAATATGATACATCTTTTGAAAATTTCATAGAAGAACACCGACTATGAATATAAAGAAGGAATAGCTTTAGGCTCTAAATGGTTTGTGCAATTATATGTGTTGATTTGCTCTTCATATTGGAGATCAAAGGCCAAGGAAAGAATTTGTGATCGATTTTTTGTGATGCAATTTGAGAATAAACTATCATTCAGAAGTTGTCTTGGAGTAACTGATCTATTATTATTTAATTGATTCAATTATCATAAACGAAGCTTGAAAATAATAAAGCTTGGAATGAATGTCGCACGTTCCATCATTATTCAGTTACGAGCTTCGGCAGTAAGTACCTAGGGTAGAGCTTAAGAACAAACCTTTCTTTTTATTTACGTTACGGTTCGTTAGATATTGCTAAGGGACATGGTAAACAGGGTACCGCCGACATGGAACGCTAAGGACAATTAAAGGAATTGGGTGGATTTTAGCCAGTTCGTTTCTTTTTTACATCCAAGAAAAGGTTGATTATGAATATGAGCTATTTAAAAAATAAGATGATACGGTTCTCTGAAAATAAATACCGGAAATAAAGTGACATTCTAGTAAAATCTCAATCAAGAACTTTACTCAGTATACCAATGCTAATAGAATTCCGATGACAGTTGACACACATTTTATTAGATCGTTGGTATCCTCATAATCTAGCGTCTTCCGGCGACCTTTATAAGGTCGTCTGTCCATCTCGTTGGTGGACGTCCTACGCTGCGCTTGCTAGTCCGCGGTCTCCACTCTAGCACTTTTCGACCCCATCGGCCATCTGCTCTGCGAGCAATATGGCCTGCCCATTGCCACTTCAGCTTGCTAATCCGGTGGGCTATATCGGTGACTTTAGTTCGTCTACGGATCTCCTCATTTCGGATTCGATCACGTAGAGAAACACCGAGCATAGCCCTCTCCATAGCTCGCTGAGCGACTTTGAGCTTTTATTTTAATTTTAATCATTTTCTAGTAATGTTATAATTAATTATAAATTAATTACACCAGGTCGTACACTATGTTTCATATTTCTCGTCATCGCGTGACTGTGAGATGAGCTAATCAACTTCTGTTTATGTTGTCATAGACGTGACGTTTACTTATACCTAGTTATTATTGCTTTACGATAACGATTTATTTATTTTATTTATTCGATACAATCTGTCAGAGATCTTAGATTAAAAAAAAATAATTTAAATAAAAAATAACCGACTTCAAAAACCATAAAAAAGTGTAAAATAACTTTTCTTTTGGAAGTCGGTGGCTTTGTTTTATAATTAATAGAAAATAGTAATTACAACCACTATATATGCTTTAAATCTAAACCACTAATGTAATTAACGTAACAAATACATTCAATGTAATTGAACTTTCAATTATTTGGAAAATTGTCATTTCTCATTATCGTTCCCTTATATCAGGATCAGCATTACGCACACGGCTGGTAAGTATGGTTTTTTATAGTGATAAAATCATCAAATGAGTCCTCCCACCTAAGGCGGGGCGGGAGGGACTGTCAGGCTTGTACTGACTAAAATCCACTGTGATCTTTCAATAACTCTTTACTTTCCAGGGTCACCGTTACCTGATGAGACAGACCCGCGACCCCGGCAGGCTTTGGCCCTCTAAGGGGGCCCCGTCATATCATGATGACCCCTAACTTTCAACGCAAATTCGAAGAAGCATACTTTACATCATAACCTCACCGATAAAATCACTGATAAGAATCGATTTACTTGAATGAATGAATACGATTCTCATAAATAAACTCAAGTCATCATTACGTTATTCTTTGTTTCCTTCTACGGTCTAACACAATTGAATCACGCAATTTGCTCTTTAGGCTAAAAATCTCATTGTTGTATTAGTAATGTACTGGGTTAAAGGTTGCTAAAGTAGTGTATTTGGCAATATTTTAGACTAAAACTATATTGACTGTTGGCAGAATTTTGTATGCTAGGATGCACTTGATTGTTCAGTTTTGGCTGGTATAAAGGCCGGACCTCCTTATAAAAATATTGCGTTTCTTCGTCTGTGCGAGCTAACTCTCTTTTTAGGGTTCCGTAGCCAAATAGCAAAAACGGAACCCTTATAGATTCGTCATGTCTGTCTGTGTGTCTGTCCATCTGTCTGTTTGTCCGTCCGTATGTCACAGCTACTTTTCTTCGAAACTATGAAAGCTATCCTGTTGAAACTCGGTAAGGTTAGCCGCATTAGGATTTTTACACAAAAATAAAAACAAAACAAATGGGGGAACCCCTCATACTTAGAATTGACTCAACATTTTTTTTTCACCAAACCCATACGTGTGGGGTATCTATGGATAGGTCTTAAAAATTATATTGAGTTTACAAATATATTTTTTTTCTAAACTGAACAGTTTGCACGAGAGACACTTCCAAAGTGGTAAAATGTGCCCCCCCCCTCTGTAACTTCTAAAATAAGAGAAAATTCAAACTAAAAAAAATATATAATGTAGACCTCAACAAAAACTTCCAACGAAAATTGGTTTGGATGAGATATAGTTAGCAGTTTTTGAGATATAATACATTTTCAAAAACCGCAAATATAACTTTGCCATTCATACAAACACTATGAAAAACAAAGTTATTTTTATTGTTTGTGTATATTACTTGCTAATCTCAATTTAATTATATCCCTAATCTATCCACTATTTCGTCTGATGGTATGCGATGATGTGGTCGACGATGAAACACGCTTGTCTTTGTTTACCTATTCACTCTTGACTTGAAGACCTCAAGGTTATTGCTATCAGGAAACACAGACCCCAGCACTTGTTTTTAAATTAAAACTCTCAAAATAATAATAATATTCCACAATAATAATATTCCACAACTATCACACAACGCCATCTAGTCCCAAGCTAAGCAGAGCTTGTGTTATGGGTACCAAACAACTGATAAACATACTTATATATTTCTAAATACATACATATTATAGATAAATTACACCCAGACACAGAACAAATGATCGTGCTCATCACACAAACATTTGTCCTGGGTGGGAATCGAACCCACGACCTCCGGCATAGCAGTCAGGGTCACTAACCACTAGACCAACAGGCCTGTCAAATAATAATAAAGAACTCTGTTTAATTCTTCATAAGTATGTCATAAAAGAACAGTGGTGGCCCAGTGGTATCGGTCCCGACTTACGAGTTTGTAGGTCGCGGGTTCGAACTCCGCCAGGCGCATTACTTTGTGTAATTTATTTCAACACCACTGCTCTCAAAACGGTGAAGGAAAACATCGTGAGGAAACCGGCATGTCCTAGAACCACAAATTCGAAGACATGTGCCGTCTACCAACCCGCACTGGGCCCGCGTGGTGGATTATGGCCCACTCCCTCTCACAGAGAGGAGGCCTGTGTCCCAGCAGTGGAAACATTATTGGCTGATGATGATGTCATAAAAGATACAATAATCTTGCAATACGGTCGATAAAGTACTGAAATAAGTGGAAGTTTTCTTTGGAAGCTTTTGCAAAAAAATCTAAGTAGAGCTCTCATAAATGAGATAGAGATGGCATATAGACAAGCAGATATGCTTAAAACAGATATCTGCTTGTCTGTCAGTCTGTCTTTAAAACCCACTTAATCCCACATACCCACATTCCAGACCAAATATGCTTTATGTATATTGTACGGTACAAATAATGTTGTAGGAGCGGAAATTGAGATCACCAGCCGAGCAAAGAATCAAATCGTTCAGAATGCTCCAATCAAAGTCAAAGTATTTATTTTAATTACTGCCTGACTTTGAATAGCGCTGTCATCAGCTTTCAATTATTTCACAGTTGGAACTCTATTTCAATTAAAAAGGAATGTTAAGTGTGATCAATTAACTTAGGATTGATAGAATGCTGAGAAGTCACAGGAACATCTCATGACCAACGGATGCCCCTCAAGTTGAAGAGGAAAAACACTGCAAACCGGTTGCAAGAACTGCAGTACTGTAAGTCAAGTAGAAAATTACTGGAAATAAGATTGCATATAATACCTACAGTTAAAAATATTGAGAAGGAAGAGTTTTTTTTTTTAGCGTGGTAAAATCATCAAATGAGTCCTCCCACCTCGGGCAGGGCGGGAGGGACTGTCAGACTATGTACTGACTAAAATCCACGGTGTCCTTCAGTAGCCCTTTATGTTCCGGGGTCACGGTAATGAGATAAGTCCCGCGACCCCGGCAGGCTTTGGCCCTCTTGAGAGGGGGCCCCGTCATTATGCTGACGCTCTTTGAGGCGCGCGTGGAATACAACGCGCCGTCGACCCGGGCATGGTCCATGGTCGGGCAGCGAGTTGCCCTTTACTCGCCGCCCGCATGCCCGCGCCTACGGTGGCCGGAGATCGTCTTGCGACGTCCGTCGCCGTGGGCGTCCACCACCGCGGGTGGGGCGGAAGGAGGACATTGTCCTCTCCCTCACGCGGCCCGCCTCCTGAGAAGGAAGAGTTAGGTTGGTTTTGTTAACAAAAAAAAAACAAAACAGTTGAAAGGACATTGTTAGATTTAACTGCTGGGATCGAGGAAATTCCTAAGCTCTATAATTATTAAAAGGTATTAAGGTTCTAAATACACAATAATACAACAGGAACTTACGCCATCAGAATATCTGCTTAACTCGATCTTTTGACCCTTCCACTATAGTAACATGAATTCAAAATAACAGCTCCACATAAAATTAAACGGCTCAATATCTTTGGTATACATTGCAATTTTACATACTCTGTTAACGTCTTTACAAGTTCGTCACGGTTATTCAAGCTTGATTATTGAGCTTTGAGAACATGAGTAAATAGGTAATGGAGACCACGGCTTCATGGTTTAATTTGATTCGCATTACAACGGGTTTTTTCTTCGAAGCATAGACACCGCGCGTTCCCGTAACAGTTGTGAAACCTTTTTAGGTTAGTGATCACGTCCGTGATTTATAACGAGCGATGCTTAGGGCGTTAATTACTTTTTCCTGTTTCTGTTAAACTATAAGTGTAAATTAGAGACATCTGTCTCTGTGTCTCTCTGAAGATGACATCTGTCTCTAAATAATATCATATCTATTTAGGCCAAAGCATTAAGTGATTAATCATCTGATTTAGGAGAAGGAGTAGATCCAAGTAAATTTTCTCCAAACGATGAAATACAAATAAGATGATAAAGCTGTGTATTCGTGCCATCAGTCTAAAGTTTGGCCTCTGGTTGTCTATTTATTCTTTGGTTACATGATCTAAGTACATTGCCCGGATTCCTAATGTTTATCGTATGGGATTGGTATTGAAGTTACGTAATAAATTCTATTGAGTGCATTACTTTATTAGTTACTAGCTGGCCCGGCGAACTTTGTTCCGCCTTAGAGGCAATAAATGAGCAGATTTTCGATTTTTTATTAGGATATCGAAAATAATTTAAAAAATCAAGTCAAAAATCAATAATTTATTCTTTATTAGCCATGTATTTTGGTGCATGGGTTGCAGTGTACAGTGAAGCACGTTCTGATAGACGACATTTTTTTATTATTATCACGTGCAAGAACAAATAACGCAGATGGTCATCCGACTCATGAACATCCCACATATATACCTAACTGACCATGTGAAAAACATGGATTTTCTATATTCAGACCACAAACTTTCAAGCATTGGCCTTGTGATTTGTTAATGGTCATGGCGAATGCAAGATGGATCGGAAATTGAGGTCGTTTAAACTCAAACGGCAAACCTATCATATGGGATCCTCGAAATGGAAACTTCCTCAACTTCAAATTTTCCTTTGAGTATCGTCGCGTAAGTCACATTGTTCATCAATTTACTTACCACCAAACGCGTTCTTTTGCACAGTTTTGGTTGGTTTATGTTTCGAAGCATGACTATAATTACGAAGCCAACCTTTATTTGTAAATTGTGCGGTGGTAAGTCAGGCATATCCAAGGAGTTTTAATTCAATTGGAAAGTTGGTGGCTAAATGCAACTGACATTTTTTTAGCGTGGTAAAATAATCATGTGAGTCTCCCACCCCGGGCAGAGCGGGAAGGACTGTCAGACTCGTACTGACTAAAATCCACGGTGTCCTTCAATAGCCCTTTACGTTCCGGGGTCACGGTAAATCGTAAGTCAGTTTTGGCCCTCTAAATGGGGGCCCCGTTATAATGCTGACACTCTTTGCATAACCGGGCAAGGTTCAACGTCGGACAGCGAGTCACCCATTACTCGCCGCCCACATGCCCGCGCCTACGGTGGCCGGAGATCGACTTGCAACGTCTGTCGCCGTGGGCGTCTACCACTGCAGCTGGGCTGTGAGGTGGACGCTGTCCTCTCCCTCATGCTTCCAGCCTCTTCCTTCGCCTGCATAACTGCTTCGCAGAAGGAGGTGACCGCTTTCCTCTCCATCTCGCCCCACACCATGGCCTCGACAAATGCCGGGCGCGTGAGGTCGCCTCTTTGTGGGCTTGTAGTCTTTTTTTTTCGTGGTTAAACATCATATGAGTCCGCCCTAATAGCCCTTTATGTTCCAGGGTCACGGTAATGAGATAAGTCCCGCGACCCCGGCAGGCTTTGGCCCTCTAGAGGGGGGCGCCGTCGTCATGCTGACACTCCTTGAGGCGCGCGTGGAACATAACGCGCCGTCGACCCGGGCATGGTCCATGGTCGGACAGCGAGTCGCCCATTACTCGTTGCCCGCATGCCCGCGCCTACGGTGGCCGGAGATCGTCTGCCGACGTCCGACGCCGTGGGCGTCTACCACTGTGGCTGGGGTGGAGGGAAGACGCTATCCTCTCCCTCACGCGGCCCGCCTCCTCCTTCGCAAGCATGACTGCTTCGCAGAAGGAGGCGACCGGTTCCCACTCCGTCTCGCCCCGCAGCATGGCCTCGACCAATGCCGAGCGCGAGAGGGAGGGTTTGTAGTCTACTATAAAGTTAACATGTGTACTTACTAACTCGAAAGCGAAAATTTGTGTCCAAAATTTAAACTTCTGCGTTAAGCGGTTTTGGCTCAGGAGAGGCAGGACAGAGGCGGGGTATTAAAGTTTAAGGGAAGGACTTTAAGGCGTCTGGCAGAATGATTGGCCCATCGGATTGGTCTGGCAGCTTACAAAAGGTCTTGAAATAGTACCATAAGTAACATCATATAAAATGTAGGTTTGCTAAAATGACGTAGTTGATTTTATCCACCTTCAGGTCGCGCTACCTGTGGAAGGGCCCCGCTTTCAAGATAGTAAGTACGCATACCGGTACTGTCGTAACTTTATATTTGACTACAATCAAAATTTCAGCTTTGCTAAAATGACGAAGGTTCTGGGATCTCACTCTATAGTACTTTTTGTTCAGATCCCTTATTCAATTTCGGCACCAACACCTTCTTCGTGATCACGTTACTACGTTTTATGTCACGTCTCACGGAAACAGGATAAAAATTTGATCATCTTGGTGGTGGCATAGCATTAATAATTATGATAATATCGCCACAATAAGCTTAGAAACTCAATACAAACACATCGACCGGTCAATTGATGTTTTGACACAGGTTTTGATTGATAAATTTTTCGTTTTGCTGTCACTCCATGTCAGTTGCGTTTTATGATACCACGTTTTATGTCACGTCCCACAGAAACGGGATAAAAAAAAAAAAACAAAAAAAAAGGTAAAAAGTATCCTATATGTTACTCCTGGTTCTAAGCTACCTCCCCACCAATTTTCAGCCAAATCGGTTCAGCCGTTCTTGAGTTATAAATAGTGTAACTAACACGACTTTCTTTTATATATATAGATTTATGAATTAATTAGTTTTAAACTGGGTTTAAAAATACGGCCAACTGTTAAAAAAATAAAGTACTTAAATAGGTCAGGTGCTATTAGAATGCTAAGGACCCTGTAGCTCGCCGTCTGATCAAGGACCATGTCTGGGTTGACGGCGCATTTTGTTACTGTCCGCAAAGAAGCTGTCAGCAAACTGACGTGCCTCCCATAAGGCTAAACGGCTGCCGGTGTCGCGGGGCTATCTAAGCAAGTTAAACAAGCAACCGTGACCCTGAAACGTAAAGAACAATATTGAAGGAACACCATGGATTTTAGCCCCTTCCGCTCTACGCAGGGTGGAAGGACTTATATAATTATTTTCTCACCTATAAAAGGATATTCATTCACAAAACTTAGACTCTAGTCAAGTACTTACAGTAATATTCATTTCAAAAGAAGTCTTATATTCGTAAGATTAAAAGTTCGGATTGCTACAAGCGCAGCAACCAAGTTTTTCAAACTAATATTGATCTATCTCAGAAGCATAAAGTTTTACTACCGCCCAATAACAATTTCCTGATTTGTTAACCCTTACGTCACTGTTGAACTTATTGGTCTCCGTCATTGCTACCAACAGGTCACAGTTTCTCGTAAATTTCAATCGTAATACTAATAAATCCATAAATAAAGGTAACTCGACGAAGTAGCATCATCATTAATTAATCCTTCTTTAATTAGTCTAAGGAGTTATGGTGCTGAGACCTTTAGGTTTCAACTGAAGAGTTTTAAGAATCAGTTCTATTAGTCAGGTCGTATCCGTTTGATTAAATTATCGAATGTCATCGTATCATAATCAACCCCTTTTTATATCCAGGCCACAGTAACGGCGGGGTGCTAAGGCAGGAAACCTCCACGTGCGCCCGTGGACTGGAGTTCCTTCTCGGATACGTCCGGGGGGAAGACCAGTTTTTCGGGCCGGTGCACCCTGGGATGCGGGCAAAAACTCTTCCTTAGGCACTGTGTGCCTAAGGGGTTTCTTTGCCCGTATGCGAATAGCCTGTCGGGTGGACGCTCCAACGCGTGTCCCTCTGAACAGCAGAGGGCACAGCGGCGGAGCGGGCTTGCGGACGGTGAGTTATGGGTATGCTCGCCGTCCGACCAAGGACCAAGCCCGGGTCGGTGGCGCGTCGTGTTTCACGCGTCACCGACGGGGTCCCTTATGGGGCCAAATGCCTGCCGGGATTTTGCCACCCCAAAAAAAAAAGGCCACAGTAACGGCATTTCCTGTGGATTTTTGCGATAATAGTCTTGAAAACTTAGTGTGGAAATTTCATGTTTGTCTATAATTGTTTTTTTAATTGAAAACTATAAAATAATGTCTAACCTCCTTTGTCGCTAGGTATACTATTCTGATTTTCATTGTTGGATCCAAGTCAGTTTTCTCCAGTTTTGAATCTGGCTAGGAGTTGTAGTTCTTTGGGAGTTATAAGCAGGGCTTGCCTATTGTTATAGCCCTAATACCTAAATAGAAAAAAATCTGAACAAATTATCACACTGGTCAATCATGACCTGAGTTAAGACAGAAAACTTTTTAATGCTGTAGTGCAGTCCTGTATCATTATGCTATTAATTTGAGAAAAACTTAGGAAGCCGTCAATAATAATAATAATCATTTATTTCAGATTTTTACATCCATATCGTTGTTAGTAGCACAGAAATACATTAAAATTGAGGTTAGTAGACAAAAATGACAAAACTAAAAAATATGACAAAAATAAATACAAATAAGAAACAAGGGCATAGCATACATTCGATGACAAACTGACACATGCCCCTGTTTACTTGACCGCATGCAGTCGTATCCAGCGCTCAAGCATTGGACAGTCCCATCGGTCTGCTAATACGCAATGTAATGCTAATCAGAAATGTCAATGAGATTTCTGATTATTTTTAATCGACAATTCAAAATTGCCTGTAACTGGCCTAAATAAATGTTTTGATTTAAATGGGTGTAAGCCATTATCTGTGATTTGTGGAGATCTAAAGGGGAGGCCTATGTTCAGCAGTGGACGTCCTATGGCTGAGATGATGATGATGATGATGAAGCCATAATCCACCTCATAAGTCATTATGCACAGGAATTTAAAGAAAGATCGTTTGGCTAGTCGAACAGATAATCTGACCTGGCATCCGACCTTAAAACAAATCTCACACCCGAAGAGTGGGAACAAGCCTTTACAAACCTTTGACATATACCTTTAGGAAGTGATCTTATTCCGTGGCCTTCATGGAATGCTAAGGTATTTAAAGATCCGGGTGTATTCCGGACCTTAACGGACTGTGAATAGAGAAGGTTTTTGTGATGGTGAATGACGGGTGCCGTTAGTGAAGATGACATGCAGATTGAAGTGTTCGTTTTTTGAAGTTCATCAGTCCAAATTGATTTTTCTGTGAATTGATTTGTTAATTGTTACAACGAATGGGACATAAGAAATAGAGGCATTGCTTAACATCAGACATTTCGAACAATATTATCCGTTCCGTTTTCAACCGACTGCGCCGATTGGGTTAGGTTTTTTTGAAATAGAAGTCGTTTCTGAATAAGGGTCGCGGGACTGTCTCATTGAGTAACCGCGACCGTGGAACGTAAAGGGCTATCGAAGGATCACCGTGGAAGTTAGTCAGTGCAGTTCTGACAGTCCCTCCCACATAGCCCTGGGTGGGAGGACTCAATTGATGATTTTACCACGATAAAAAAGCAGCCTCTAATGAACTTCTGTTAATTAAGTAATTGATAAAGTCGCAAGCAAATGTCAAAAATTTAAAGTTTAATATCAAATTAGCTAGATGTAAAGCCGACAAAGTACAAACAGATCCGCGTCTGACATGTTTACACGCCTTCAGCTCACAAAGCTATAAATTATTTTAATTCTAACGTAAACACCTACGTGACGTCTAAAGGGCTACTTATACGCATCCTGATGTATGACTAATGGTGACTGCTTCTACGCATAATTGATTTTAATAATTATTATTTATCTTTACCCACTACAGAGTCTGGAGGTCGCATAAGAGATGCGTTTATAAAATAATAGTTTACATCCGTATCCGGTAAGGCTGCTCATACACGGACTGGTCGAGCAGTCAGTGTAGGCCTGGTAACTGCTTGGTTGCTGGATCGGTTCTTTGTTTGTGTAGCTACGTAGAAGACTGTTTGTTATGCAGAAGGGCTTGAAGCACAGATTGCATCAAGGAGTCAGTATTGCCGGTCTAAGGTAAGTAAATATAAACGCAGTTGTGTCAAATTGAAAAATACTATCTTAACAGAATTTTTGAGCTAACGTCGTCGTCATCATCATTGATAGCCTGTCCCACTCACTGTATGTCCCCTCCCTAAGGCGTTATATTTAATCTACAGTGATAGTAATAATATTACGTATATAAAGAGGAAATATTTGAGTGTTTGTTTATTTTTATTAGGCTCCGAAACTACTGGACCGATTTCAAAAATTCTTTCACCAGTTGAAAGCTGCTTTGGGCCTGAGTGACATTGACAATAAGGAGGCGAAGCCGCTGGTTATCAATAAAATTCCTAAAAGATCTTAAGCTATTGTCAAACAGATAGGCGAAGCGAACGCGGAGCAAAACGTTTTTGTTTTAATTTATGGAATTGTTTGAAGCCTGTCACATAGACTATCGGATCGCTTTCGCTTCTCTATATGACAGGATTCGCTTCGCGTTTGCTTCGCGTTCGCTTCGCTTGTCTGTTTGACAAAAGCATTAGGATAGCAGACGTAGTTAAAAATATGAAAGGATACAATCATGAAAACTTATTGTTGTGAGATAAAACTACCACAGAGAGCCATATTTAATTATTCATTTGATTATGAACTTTTGACTTTCACGTTGGTCCAGTGGCCACAAGAGCGGATGCTCGACAAGAGTCCCGAGTCCTGAGGTTAATTCCCAGGTCGGGCAAAGTGTTATTAGAACTTTTTAGTAACAGCCGTGAAATGTGGATCATTTCGTGATTAATGGAATAGGCTTACACCACAATGCACGTAGGTACTTATATCTTAAAATCATAATATCGTAGCAAGTTTGTAGTCTAAAATTGAGCCAAAATTACAAACAATTTCACCAATATCAATTTCGTTAGACTACACACACTCATCTTTTCAAATAACATGTTGCTCTACTAAGCAAACTTATAATCTGACCTCTTTCAACACAACTCATACAATTAGGCTGCATTCATACTGCGCAAGTCGTAGTCTAGATAATCTTTCTAGTGCATGCCCATAACAAAATATGTAGTCTACTTGCCATATTAGTGAATTATCTGAAGAAGTGTTGCTACGATAAACCTACCACAAATATGGTAATATGGTATGCTTAGGAGAATGATGGCTGTTTGACATTTATGTGCGATCTCGAGTGAAGGTAATGTGGACAAAGGACTTTGGAATTAGGGTGTGTTTGTATGGGGTGAGTGGAATGCTTGATTTTTACTAAATAATTAAACAATGCGAAGAAGGAGGACAGCGTAATGTAGTAAAACTTTTTTTTAGCGTGGTAAAATCATCGAATGAGTCCTCCCACCCCGGACAGGGCGGGAGGGACTGTCAGACTTGTACTGACTAAAATCCACGGTGTTCTTCAATAGCCTTTTATGTTCCGGGGTCACGGTGATGAGATAAGTCCCGCGACCCCGGCAGGCTTTGACCCTCTAGAGGGGTGCCCCGTCATTATGCTGACGCTCTTTGAGGCGCACGTGGAACACAACGCGCCGTCGACCCGGGCATGGTCCATGGTCGTACAGCGAGTTGCCCTTTACTCGCTGCCCGAATGTAGTATAACTTAGGAGAGATCCTTCAAAGCGTTTTGAATTTTGCACTTTCATTGGGCGCACAACTACCTAAGGAGTAGAATTTCTTTCCGGAGTCTGTGTTTCCTGATAGCTACAACCATCCTCCTTCTGCGAAGCAGTCATGCTCGCGAAGGAAGAGGCGGGCCGCGTGAGGGAGAGGACAATGTCCTCCCTCCGCCCCACCCGCGGTGGTGGACGCCCACGGCGACGGACGTCGCAAGACGATCTCCGGCCACCGAAGGCGCGGGCATGCGGGCGGCGAGTAAAGGGCAACTCGCTACCCGACCATGGATCATGCCCGGGTCGACGGCGTGTTGTGTTCCATGCGCGCCTCAAAGAGCGTCAGCATAATGACGGGTCCCCCTCTCTAGAGGGCCGAAGCCTGCCAGGGTCGCGGGACTTATCTCATTACCGTGACCCCGGAACATAATGGGCTATTGAAGGACACCGTGGATTTTAGTCAGTAAGTCTGACAGTCCCTCCCGCCCTGTCCGGGGTGGGAGGACTCATTTGATGATTTTACCACGCAAAAAAAAAGCATGCTTCTCCATCGACCATAATTGCTTACTATTTCAGACGAGATTGTGGTAAAATGTACCTAATTATATAATAATTAAAAAAAATTGCTTTACATGTAATATGATTTTCAAACATAGTTTTTGTGGGTACAATCTAGATTCTAACGTAATTCATGAAAAAGTAGGCTGTTAAAGTAGACATTTATTCAATTAAACCATAAATCTTAGTGCTCAAACACACTGCGAGCCTAGCGCGGTGGCGGCGGCGGGCGCGGAAATATTGAATGTATGAAATCGCCGCTCGTGGCCATATTGAAGTGACTAAGGCGGGGGCCTAGCGCGACGGCTACAAGCGAATTTGCGAGCCTAGGCGTTGCTAGGCAACAACCGATACAACGGGCGGGTGGCAGGTGTATCAAACCTTTTCGGTCTTTTAGTAGCGTCATCTAGTTACCAGAACATGCACTAAAGTACTACCGTTGGATGTTTTTGTAGATATTTAAATTATTTTTGCCGTACTTGAGTAGAAAAATGTAGAATGATTGATAATTTACTTGTACGCAATCCTAAACAACCTATAAAACATTTTAAAATGAATTTCTTTAAACAAGATTTATAGAAACTACTTTGTACCACCGGTTTGCAACACCTGAATTCGCCGCTACAAAAACTAACGCTTGATCGGCAGTGTGGACACAGATCGCGCCCGCCGCCGCGCCCGCCACCGCGCCCGCCGCCGCCGTCGCGCTAGGCTTCCAGTGTGGACACACACATTGTGTATCATAAATACCTCAACTTTACGATAGAACTTAAATTATAAACATAAGTTATTTATGTAAGACAGAAGCAGCGAAACGTTAGTGAGTAATAGGTCACCGGTCCATAACCTATAGACATGGTTACGAGCTATTTTCTACACCTTCGTGAATCGTTAAGTAACTGATAAGATTTAAACATTATAAACTCTATAATATACCATAAACTTTCGGTGCACTGTCGCACGGGTTAAAATTTTCGACGGGCTCAGTTTCTACCCGGCCGACACACAGATTGTATGCAAAAAAAGTATTACAATTTCCAACGCACCATTTATTTCAATACAAAAATTCATTGAAATCGGTTCAACAATTTAGGCACGAAAGAGTTACAAACATATTCAGATATAGTACTAAAATGTCTGAATTTTTAGGTACTAGGCCGGCAATTTAAAAAAAAAATATCACAAAGTAACTCACTCAGGGCATTCACAATCTTACCTTGTAAATGCCCTGCCTAATAAATAATTAAACATTGACCAATGTTTAAGTGGACTTAGAACCTAAAAGCGATTTAATATCTCATAGCCTCTTCAAAACTAATTTATACAGAACGAAGACTCATCAACTGGATGGGCTAATTAAAAAGTTTATTTAGCAGGCTAGACGTAACGAAGGCACATAGTTGAACCGATTGCTAAAATAGAAGACGAAATGATAGTCAGAGGTCGTCCACTTACAAATTAATAGTTCATAATTATTTACACGTTTCTTCGTAATATTTTTTACTAACAGTATTTGGATCGGTTTCAACTATAATAATATGAAGGATTGACTTAAGAGCCTAGATAATAAGACAACGATCATTTATATCTAGACGCCTCATGCACGATCTGACTAACGAACATTTTCTGCCAAGTCGCTGAGGTACGACGTAAGCGAAGGGGACGGGGTACTGCGTTCTGATTGGCTAACTCAAGGTCGGTGCGACGAGGGGACTCACAGGAGTGGTCGAAACTAATACGAACTTAAGACTTTTTTGCCTAATGTGTTGACAGACATCGATCGCCTGTGATTAGGAGTCTAGATATAAATGGTCGTTGTAATAAGAGCATTCTATCCTATCCCGATCTTAACAAGTATTATAAATTGGATAATAACTTTATTTTTATTTTTTTGTGATTTTTACATGGTGCTTTTCATCCCGAGTAGAAATACTGCTCTACTGTACTGTCAATAGATGGGTCACGCACGTTTCACCGAATTGACTGATAAATTCTAAAGTTACGCGAGGCAGAAGTTATTTTATTAGAATGAAGTTCCTTATCGCGCGTTGCGAAAGGGGGCTAGACGGAAAAAAATAAGACGAAAAGTTGTAACGACACTTTTTGCTATAGTAAGCTATTGTAAGCCGTGCGGCGTGCGCATGTTTCTCTGTCTGTCTCTCTCTCTCTCTTATAGAAAGCAAGCAAGACATTTTCGTTTCGTCTTTCTATTTCGCATTGAACAGTGTGGTGTCGCGACGATTATTTTTGTTGAGTGTATACAGTAAGTAACTTCGTTCTATCCGGGTGTCCCTTGACACCTCTCAAGTTTTTTATATGTAATTCTACACTTCACCTGTCAATAGTACTCACAGTAGCAACGATGACAGCTGCTTATTAAATCTAAAAAAGTGTTTCTTTCAATTCTATGATCTCTTTATGGGAAACCAAGCTTTTTTTTGGCTGTAAAATCTTCTAATTAGTCTTCTCACTCTGGGTGGTACGTAAGGGACTGTCAGACTCGTAGTGACTAAAATCCGAGGTCGATCAATAGCCCTTAACGTTTCAGGGTCACGGTTACCCGTTAAGACAGTCTCGCGACGCAAAATTCGTAACTCTACCATAGTCGTGAAGAAATACACCAATTTGCCAACTACTTAGATTGTACCCATCAATCCATCAAGTCAGAATTATGCTCATAATTTAATTAAGGGGCATCCAAATGTCGTCATAATGTTACAGTAGGCAGGTTGAAATATAAATTAAATAATTACCAGGTAGGCATGTAACCATTAAGTGAGGAGCTAGAACTGTTGTAATTACTTAATCATAGACTTATAGAAATTGTGTTGTTCGTATGTTATTTCGTTTGTGCCTTTTCCTCTCCGCTATTTGCTATTAATCTTGACCTAATTTTCTAATGTCCTCTATTCCTTTGGAAATTGGAATCGGGTAGGTAGATTAGTGACCGCAACCCAACACTGAAGAGCAAAAAGAAAATTAAAGGAATAAGGATATTTTTAGTCAGTCCATTCTGACATGTTCCATCCTAGGCGGGAAAACATTTGATAAATATTCACACAAAAAATGTTTGCTTTTGATATCAATTTGGAAAATTATCAAAAATTTCCAAAGAATATTATAAAAAATAAAGAAATGCATTGAAACAGCGACACGGTCACAATTTGCGAGAAAAATCTATATGATGAGGCCTCTACCTAGTAGAGCTTGGGTGATTTATTAAATTGAAAGTGATATAATAATTGTGTTAATAATTCGTGAAGACATAATTATTATTTGTGTTGAGAAAGCACGACTTCGAAATTTCTCTGTTGCTCTCCATATCGGGAAATACCTAAATCACTAACAAAAATGGCACAATTTGGCATCACTAATACCAATAATAACATTCAAAGGTCTTTCATCCTAACCCAGGCATCAAGCTGCGTCAGCCCATAATTTTATTTCGAGCGGCGCCGCGGGCAATCACTAGTTCAATTGACGGAGTTCAATAGGTTAGTTCACCATTTCACTATCATAAGATATTTTAAGTGGCCATAAATTTTGTAACTAGCGATGCTTCTATTAGTAGGTAATACTTCGACCGCATATTTGAACATTCACCTTACCTAATTCATTCATTGAATTTATTTACTGTTTAATTACCTAGTTTTATTAATGTTCAAGTATGTTGATAGAAACGGAATAGTAGGAATGTAGGCCCTATTACAAGTCATATAAAAGTCATCATCATCACCCTATAATGTTCCCACTGCTGAGACGCGGGCTTCCTCCTTGTAAGAGGGAGTGGGCCATAAATCCACCACGCAAGCACAGGTATGGGTAGGTAGATGTCACATGTCTTCAAATTTTTGGTTGTGATACATGCGTGTTTTCTCGAGGTAGGGGAGTGATGGAATAATAATAATAATAATTCCAGCCTTAATTCCAGCTGAATGCCTAAAATTCAAGGGGGCAAGTCGATACACTTTGGCAATCAGGGGCAGTAGGCTCAACTCGCCCCTCGGATCTTCCGAGGGGCGAGTTGAGCCTACACCATATTGACCACTTATTCGAAGTAATTTTTCCCCATTCTATAAGATAATCGTCTCAATCTCGCTCTGCCTCTAGTATTACAGGTACCACAAAACTAGTGTTGTCTCAACCTTTGCGTGACAATATTGGTACATTAATTTATCTTTAGTACAAATCATAAGTAAGTATTCGTTGAAATATTTAATAGAAGGATGAATAAAGGAGCGGCACAAATGTTCGCATCTAATTATGATGGCTCTTGGAGTACGTAATTAAAATTAAATGGAACTAATTTAATTATAAGCTGCGTTTAGTTAACTCATCGATGTTTTCATTGCTGACATAATAATTTAAATTGTTTTGTGTTAAAATTAAATGTTCATTGTGATAAAATAATGAAAGATAAATTATTATGTTGATACTAAAACTGCGATTATTCTTGTAGTGTAAGGATAAAATCAAGGTGTGGTTATATTGGTTTCCTCGTGATGTTTTTCTTCACCATTTTAAGACCCCATGTAAATAAAAAGGGATCTAATCTTTGAAACATATCATTAAAGGATCAACAAAAGAGAATGCCAACATCTATAATTATGCAAACAAAAAGCACACAAAATGATCGGACCAATCATTTGCCCAATCAATTGTAGTACATTTTCCACAATGGCTACTGAGAAGTCATTACTGAGCAGATGAGTATTAAAAGAATGTTTCAAAATGTTTCGCATTCTCACGATGGTTGAAAACATACGGGAGGATTCTCTGTCGAGCTATCTGTAGGTTCTATGACAAAATAATATGGATTTAGATTTGTAACATTTCCGACTGTCATTACCTGAGCAAGATTTCTGTATTTATTTACAGCACATTTAAGTACTACTTGAAGTATTTACTGCGTTTATTTTATGGAAAATGAAAAGCACGGGGGTAGTTTCCAGGGTCAAAATAATGACATTCTATTTACTCCGTATTTCAGATTATAAAAAAAATATTTGACACGTATTTTTTCTTTTTTCGATTAAACAAAAAATAACAAAGATATAGCCCATTAAAATTACGTGTGACGTCACCCCGCGCGAAAAAATGCCACGCGGCGTGACGTCACACGTAACTTTAATAGGCTATATCTTTGTCATTTTTAGTCTAATTTACAAATAAAAAAATACGTGTCCCTTATTTTTGAACAATCTAAAAGATGGACTAATTACTTTTTTTTAGGGCAACTAGCCTATTGTCTGTACTAATATTATGAAGCTGAAGAATTTTTATTGGATGAACGCACTGATCTCAGGAACTACTGCCTCGAAATGAAAAAATATGTTTGTGTTGGATAGTCCATTTATCGAGGAAGTCTACAGGCTATAAAACAACACGCTACAACCAAAAGGAGCTGATAAATCACGGGGCACAGCTAGTAATTTGATATACCTACAACACTTATTGTGTTTCTCATAATTCACAATATCATTATTAATGTCAACGTGTTGGGTGGAAGTAGTTAAACACTAATTCAAGAGATGGCGCCACGCTATCGTAAAGCGTTCAAACGAGGAATAGAGAATTTCAGCTTGCAGGTGTGGGTTGCAATGGCCTAGTTGGTAAGGCGTCTGGAGTACTTATCCAGAAGACGCGCGTTCGAATCCCACTTGCAACTGAATTTTTCTTTCCTCAAAAATCATCTTTACGATGCGCGTCGCATGCGTTTAAAAATAATGAATAATATTATTATTATTATCAGCTGCAAGACGTCCAGAGCTGGACAAAGAACTCCCCCTAAGGCTGCGGTTCCATTGAGGTGGAGTGTAGCGGTGGGGAGTAGAGCTGAGCCGCAATTCACCAATCTCATGGCTTGAAATCCACATGTGCCTGGTTAGCCATTGTGATTGGTGAATCGCGGCACAGCTAGTCTCCGCTCTGCTCAGCTCCGCAGTGGAACCGTAGCCTTAGACCACCACGCCGAATCGAATCGCTGAACAATCTGCCATTTGCATCCATCGGATGCTCGCGACTGTCACAATGTCGTCCACACCACATAGTGGTGATAAGTTCACAATATATCCATTCAATTAAATTCTAACACCTTATAAAAAATAATTAACTCTTAATGACATTTACAAAAGGATTGATCACCACGTGTTACTAACTTACATTCTTTGCTGACGATTACAGTAAAAGATATAGGGCCTTACTTATAAACATTGATTAGACGTTACTTATCTTAAATAGCTCTTAAGTCACTTGCCATCTCTATTCATTAAAATAGAAATGACAAGGACAGGTGATATTTAATCGGTAGCTAAGCAACACAAGTTTTTATAAGTAAGGGGCATAGCAATTACTAAGATACCAGAACACTGAATAAAGCTCCATCTACGCAGTACTTACCACCTGGTAACCCATAAAGGGATAGAAACCTTAATCATACATTCTGAATAATTAATGAATAAGTTTACAGAAATATTATGAGTAGATAATTAATTAGCTTTTTTTACCGTAACTAAGAAAGAGGGGTCAGATATAATCCCACAGGAGCGTACTATTCGGGTTCAAAATATCCTACTCCCTTACTAAGACGACAGTCTATCCCTGCGTTAAACAGAATTTGTTTACTGAAATTTGTCAGCAAATAAATTCTGTTTTAACATGAAGAAGTACAGAAACAGAAACAAAGACTTAAAGGTTCATTGTGTTGACAGTTGGAGGACACAATCATGGTGTAAAAATATTTGACGAATGTCCCGATAAATGTCAGAATAACGTTCCTGCCTACTTTCTTCACACCCTCAATAGAAGTTGCAGGGTCTCTTAAGGCTGTATACTTAGTACCTCAGTATAATTTTACTCGCTCGCACTTGCACGAACCACGCACTATTGCTTGCTCTTTCTTATAGCTGTCTACACACAAATCTATTTATTTTACGGCGAAAAAAAAGAAAATTCAAAAAAAATAAATACCATAAGACCTGCTTTATAGTTAGTTCAGTTAGTATAAAAAGTTCCATGATCTAATTTTAAGTATTTTATGATTGTCAACGGTTTATTGTTCAATTTAGAGGTAACTTTGGATTTTTTTTTTCTATCGAGAAAATTTTATGGAATCGTGTTTTCGCCAAACATAAGACCTAACATTAATCCTCAACTTTACCATATATTTATTTCAAAATTAATGCTGCAGTATTTTCGACGTATCACAGGATTCTGCTAAGCCATTTGAGGTAGTATGGGTTCTTAATACCTCTGGTGCTGCAGGCGTCCATAAGCTACGGGTGACCGCTTTCCATCAAGCACATCAGGGCATTTGCTGTCACCATCATGGTATAAAAAAGACAGGTAAAGTTATTCAGACACACGCCTTTTTCAGACAGACATAATTATACTCTCGCATTTATAATTATTATCAGAATAGATACTTTATTAATTAATAGGTAAGTAAGGGCTTTGAACATTAACGGATATCCTGGGATGAATAATAAGCTCATCTGAGATCATAGCAGAATCGTGATCTCATGGCGAGGTCAAGTCAGATCTTAATCTAGAAAATATCTAATTCTTGTTCCTAGAATGTTGTTCTTTAACGCTTTGAAAGCTTAAAGTTTAGACTAACTTCTGCTCCCGACTTCGTTCGCGAGGGGTACACTACGATAATACGAAAAACTTTATTCCAAAATTCATAAATACGAATTTCAAAATACCGATTTTCATAATTCCGAATGGTTCAAAATTCCTAATATAACAACTCCGATTGAACATTATTCCTATTTTCATAATTCCGAAATTTCAATATTCCTAACGTTTATAATTACTATTTTCAAAACACCGAGTTTCAATAGACCGAATATCAAAAATTCCTACTTAGTAATTTTCCGATACATCAAAAACACGAATTCCGACTATTAAAGTTCCGATAAATTAGAATTCCGAAAATTTAAATGGGGATGGCGGCCTTCGAACCTAACCCGTTCGAGTCGGGGTGTCCCCAGTTCCGAGCTCCCTTCGCTCGCTCTTGCATCCTTGGTCAATTTGTTGACTACCACCTACCAAGGTAGATATTCGGAGTTTTGAAAATCGGAATATCGAAATTCGGAATAGAATATTTCGGTGTATTTGGGTGTTGTGTTTAGTGGTGTGTTCGTGAGAAGTTTTGGGCCCGACGCACCGTTTCTGGGGTCTGCTTCCTTAGTCCGTCAACGAAGATAAGAGCACGTATAAAAGTAACTCGAAATTTTTGAGTGAACCCTACTTCCTAACACTACCTACCTAACTATTGCGAGTCGGGAATACTATCCAATGATGTTGTTACCAAATTTGGGACTGTCTCACCAGGTGACCGTGACTTTGCAACATTTATTTATTTATTTACTTAAACACATACAGCTATCCTTACAGTTTCCCAATTCGATAGTGTAGAAAAAATATTTAACAAAAATGTAGAAAAAACATGAACATTTGACAATATTTTAGAAAACATTCTTTACACTACTAACACAAAAAACCAAACACAAAGGTCACTTATATCAAAACTTATAACATGTAATGTTATTCTTACAAACTCGCTCAGTGAACAGGAGAACAAATAGATTAAGTGTGCATAATGCTCGCGTGAGTGGGGTGTTACTTAAAAGATTTGTTCGACAGCGCGGGAGCGCAAACAAATTAGGCCGTGTTTAACATAAAGGGCTATTGAAGGACACCTTAGATTTTAGTCCGTACAAGTCTGACAGTCACTCCCGGGGTGGGAAGACTCCAAGGATGTGTCCACCCTCTGGTGTCAGAGTTAACCTTGGAACAATACAGGCCTCTGACATGACTTTGGACTTACATATTTTTACAACCGAATAATTTTCTCATACGTACAAACAAACACTTTTTATAGCATTAGTGTAGATAGAAATGATGTAATATTTAATCTAAAAGAAATATTTAAATGTAAAGATGACTTGCGAATCGAACCATGTAGCTGTCAACAGATTCTCATCTCACTTTGTGTGACCATATTGTAAAAAAAATGTGACCTATCATTCTAACTGGCAACACTAACATTTATTGTTGTGGACTAGATACGGACATCAGATTCAGAAACTGGCTTAAAAATACCTACTTCATGTTATTAATCCGCAATTAATGTCGTATCTCACAAATATAGGTAACTGTTCTTTATTTTTTCTCTCTGAACTTTCATTGTTTTTGAGCTATTGCATAGCTTTTATCGCAGGCTCTGAGCGCGGAGCGGCGCGGCGACCGAATCAAAATAATTCCAAAAACCTAAGGAAAAACCTGACACCACGCATCGTCTAACATCGTTTCAGTTCGGGAGACTACGGCAATCATAAAAATATACGTCATAAAAACAATTTACTTTTTCTTACATTCTAAACGGTCAGCTACAAAAGGAGTTTTCACAATGAAAATTCTCCTACAACAAAAAAGTTATTTATTACAGTAGTGCACCACAAACATTTTAAATAAATTAAATTCTCGTTAAATATACGCGGTAGGCGAATTATTCTTTTAAAATAAAAAAAAAGTTATACAATAGCTTCACCGCGGCAGTCTCCGAGTGCCACATGTATTTTTTTTACAAGTTCCTTCTGGGTGACCTCATCTTGGTAAATTCATGACATAATTCTTCCGTCTCGCCCTGGGCAGGACTGTCAGACTCGTACTAACTAAAATCCATGGTGTTCCATCGATAGCCCTTTACGTTCCATGGCCAAGGTTACAAGATTAAACAGTTCCATGACCTAGCTCTACGACGTAAGGTCTCATCTTTGATTTTAGACAAGATTGAGGTCAGAAGTAAAGTCATTTAATATTTTAAAAAAGTTTGTCGGAAAATCATTAAATAAGGAGCAGAAGGGAATGTCAGACGTTTTAATAAGTGCTCGTTCTTCTTTTTGTGTAGTTCAACGATTGACTGGTTGTACTGCATACAGCGGTTTCGATCCCCGCACGTAAAAAATATTTGGTATGATTTGCAAGTAGTTGTTTCGGGTCTGGGTATTTGTGTATGTGAGTTTATATGTTTGTAAACGCACCCACGATACAGGAGAAATTTCTAGTCTAAAATAACGAAAAAAATACATGTAGCACTCGGAGACTTCCGCGGTGAAGCTATTGCATTTTTTTTTAAAGAATAAAAACGCCTACCGCGTATATTTAACGAGAATATAATTTATTTCAAATGTTTGCAATGTGCACTACTGTAAAAAAGAACTTCTTTGTTGTAGGAGAATTTTATAAGTAGGTTTCATTGTGAAAACTCCTTTTGTAGCTGGCCGTTTAGAATCAGTAAGAAAAAGTATATTGATTTTTATGACGGAAATTTTTATGATTGCCGAAGTCTTCCGAACTGAAACGATGTTCGACGATGCGTGGTGTCAGGTATTTTCCTTAGGTTTTTTCGTTAGGTTTTTTTTTTGATTCGGTCGCCGCGCCGCGCTCAGAGCCCGCGTTGAAAGCTATGCAATAGCTTAAAAACCAGGTTCCACTTCTTGGTGATCATCAGACGGCTGCACATAAAACTATCCTGTATGTCACATCTAAAAGCAAGCATAATTATTGTCATCACAATAACTTAATAGATAACACAAATTCGCGTCTGTGCGGTTTCCTAACGTGACTGTTGTAATGGACGCTTATTTATAGGGTTCCGTGCGAGCGCCATCAAAACGATCCAACTTTATCATGAGTAAACTAATTCTACGTTCTGAGCTGTCACTAACAAAGTCATTGTTATTTGAATATTACAAATAATAGTCCAGTCAACGAATGATTATAGAGGGAAAGTCTTGGAACACAATTTTTGACTTCATAACTTTGTTTAGACTAGTTAGGAGGTAAACATATCAAAAGTCCCCGCCTCTAGCCCTTGAGCTTTGGGAGGGGGGGGGGGGGGTTTGAAGGTCCCATTTTTTGGTTTTTCGCTTATATCTCGGAACCTATGCGTCCTAGCGACATAGTACCTCAGAACAAAATAAAAGCTGATTAAATTTGCTACAAGTTATGATATTTAAGTATTTCGATATCTTTTACAGTTTTGGAGATATATACTCCTGAAAGTCTGTCATTTTGAAAAAAATGACAGACTTTCAGGAAACTAACTTTACATTTTTGCGCTTTTTACCGGATAACTCTTTAACGATACAACCATAAGTAAATGCTGGCAAAAGGGTTGTGGAACACTCAATTTCCTTTAATAATACTATAATATTTTATCCATTTTCTTTAAAATGTGCTTTAGTCTAAGCTAATGTAATGTGCCAGCATTACATTGATACATACTCGTACATTAATTTACAAAGACCTTTTTTCAAGGACCAGGTACCTACCTTTTATAAAAAATATAATATACAGCATTTACATTAACATTTGAAGGAAAATAATATAGTTTTATTGAAGAAAATGTAATGCTCTAAAAGCTTTTTGCCGGCAATTATTAACTAGTTGCATCTTTGAAGATTTCCGTTCTAAAAAAGTTAAAGTTAAAATGTTTTTTTCAAAATGACAGACTTTCAGGTGTATATATCTCGAAAACTGAAGAAGATATCGAAATGCTTATTAAGTATAACTTGTAGCAAATTTAATCAGCTTTTATTTTGTTCTTGGTACTATGTCGCTAGGACGCAAGGTTTCCGAGATATAAGCGAAAAACCAAAAAATGGTACCTTCAAACCCCCCCCTCCCCCAAAGCTCAAGGGCTAGGGGCGGGGACTTTTGATATGTTCACCTCCTAACTAGGCTAAACAAAGTTACAAAGTCAAAAATTGTGTTCCAAGACTTTCCCTCTATACCCTATTTTGAGCATTCGTTGACTGGGCTATAAGTGTGAATGATTATGTGTAGATCTGGAAGGAATTAATTTGGTTTTTTTTGTTAAACAAACGATTTTTTTAAATGAATATGAGACAGTACTAGATATAATTGAAAAACTGATAGCTCAGTGGCTCAACGATTGGCTACTGTACTTAAGTGTCTCAGCTTAGATTCCCGCAAAGAACGACGCGGATAGTTCAAGAAGACTCATTTGATAATTTTACCACTATAAAAAAGTCCTCCACAAGGTTGCGCGGTGTACCATCACCCTGGACGCAAAGGTGATAGTCAACCTCGCAACCATAGGAAGAAGACTGGTGAAACAGGGTTGTTTTTAAATCAGTAAGAGTCTGACAGACCCTTCCATTCCACTATGGCGGGAGGACTCATTTAAAGAGAAAAAAAGTCCTTTCGATGATTTTCCTATCCTATAACCATAATGTAATCATGATTAGCACACGAGATTGTCGACATGTGGGACGTGGACTCACCGGTCAATGTACCGATAGTCGTTACGGTCAATGGACTAATTGAGAGGGAGAAGGAGAGGGAGGAGAACGTTTCTTGACGTTTCACTTGATTGACGTGGCTGACCATAGCCTAATTAGTACAGTAATAAATAGAATAAATAAATAATTATAATTGCATAAGTTAATAAAAAATGCTATGCAATAGCTTTACCGCGGCAGTCCCCGAGTGCCTCACGTATTTTTTTATTATAAATATATTATTTTAATAATATACAATAAGACTTTTTTACCACCGTCCAAAATATTTCTAGGCATTAGGTATCAATCACTAACCCCATTTTTGAAAAAAAATCGATACGTAAAATTTTCATAATAAATCATTTTCTCATAAGAATCATCCGCTCTGCGTGGTCACCAAGCTAAATACACTTGCCGGCGCGGTGCATGAAACGGGCAGAGCGCACCCCGCTTACCCCCCGCCCCGCCCCGCTACACCTGAGCATTTCAGATTCATCAACTTTTAATAGATAACTTTGTGACGTGATATCTCAATATTTTTGTATTGAGTGACACATAAAGAAAAAACACGTATTCAATGATTTTCGCCAAAGATTAATATATCAAAATTTGGATGGTGACTAAAAAATCATTCTGTATAATATAAATATGTAAAAAATATTATGTGAAAAAATGAATAAGAAAATAAAATGTAATCATGATATAGTTAAAAACTAAAAGCTTTCAGTCAAATAGTTGTTCAACTCGACAATAGGGCACTCCAGCTACGGTCGACTGGCTATTGAAAGGTTACAAGTACGAATCGTAGTAAATTATATAACGTAACATTTCGACAACTAGTAACTTATGTTGTGATCCCAATCTTAAGTTTAAATGTAAGTTTAACTAAGTTTAAACAATTGTTAGGTATTTTGAAAACAAGAGATTTATAGTGCCTCCTTATTTTGAAGATAGTGCACATGCTACAAGAGTTATAGGTACTAAAGCTGGTGATATTAGTTATGATTACTACCGTAAATTTTAACTATACATTCTTACACATTTGTTTTATTTTTGAAAAATTTTACCAATACTTACAAACTGATAATAAAAAACTTAATAGTAATAGGAGTATGTACAAAAAAAAAGATAAAAACATTCAAAGGACGTCAAAGAATACGTCCACATCGGTGTCAACGGGAACAGTACCCAGCACGCTGGCAGCATTGCCACGTTGTATGGCAATTCTGATCCTTTACTTAATTCAATAATCACTTTTCCCGTATGTGGTGATGCATTCGGATCGTTAATCACTAGAAGCCTTTAGACGACCAAGAAAATAAAAATTGAAGCATTTTCCAGCAATAAAAAAATAGGCTAGAAAAACTTACTTGTTTCGCCCAACAGCAAAAAAAAAACTCGAATAAAACACGTTTCTTGAAATGAAAAAATAAAATTAAAACATACGGGTCCCTCGGGACTTCAAAAACACACAAATTTCAAATATCAGAAGAATATTATATGAAAGTAATCGGTCAAGTAGGTTTGGAGAAAATTTACTGTGAAGGGTGGACAGACGGACACACGAGTGATCTTATGAGGGTACCGTTTTTTCATTCGGAAGTACGAAACCCTAAAAAACACGTGTTACAATAATATGCGATTGTAAAAATGATATGAATAAAAAAATATACGGGGTCCGGCCAGGTCAGCACCCAAAAACACACAAATCTCATCTCTAATCTGTCATAATGAGCAGTTTGCAATATGATGGACAGTTAGCAAAAAAATAGGCAATATAAAGCGGCAGGTTGACCAGTCACCTCGGCTACTGACCCACTGATTCTGATCGTCATGTGTTTCTCGCATTTTGTAACCATTCATCTTATCTTAGGTTTGTTGTGTGGCAATGTTAAGTGGTTAGGATGAGAACAGGCTGTGAGTTTTGTTCCCATGCGTAATGGGGTAATGAGTCTTTTTCAGGGTTGAGGTTAAGTTTAAGGGGAAATGGGCCTTGGTGTTTTATGCCATGCGGAAATTGAGTAGGCCTCTACAAAGTCACCGAAGAGATTATTTTTTCAACTTGTAAGGTGAATCCATCATAACCGGACGGGACAGGTATGCATGTCATGTTGCATAGAAGAAGTACTAAAGTAGATTAAATAGGAACAAACACTAAATAAAGCTGAATGTTCAAAAGTAAGGAATTAAGATGTGATGAAAAACTTATCAGATTAATTTGCATTTATTTTATCTAAGCTATCTTATTTCTTTTCACATTTGTTCCTAGCGGGACTCGAACTTGCGACATGCAGCACAGCGGTCAACTGTGTGAGATCTCGAGATTTTGCCAAAGTCTGTCAGAAATAATAACTTCACAAGTAATATTATCATAATGATTATGATAATATTACTTTATTTCATAATGTAACTACTTAAAAAACCTACTCATCATCTGCCTAGCCTTGGTCAGCTTCCAGTCAAATCGGATGCAGCTGAATATTAGTATTATAAATGGAGCGACTTGCTGTCGGACCTCCGCAACCCTCCGTAACTGGGTAATATACGATACCCATGGTAAGACTGGTTGTCAGACTTTAGAACTTCTGACTAACAGTAACGACTGTCAAAGATCTACAAATGACAGCCGGGATCAACGGCTTTACGTGCTTTCCGAGGCACGGAGGAAACTCGCTATGACAGATGGTCACCCATTCACAGACTAACCTCGGCAAGCGCTGCTTAACCTGGAAGATCGGTCTGTGCGGCTGTTATTATTTAGCCACGAGCTCCTCCTCCTACTAAACAAACCTACTATCTCTTCAAAATCAAATTAGCATACAAACGACCCACAAAAAATAAAAACTTAACTCACATTTTAAACCGACTTAGATAACAATCCCTCAGTTCTCAGCGATTCGATCTTAAAGAGTTCAAAGCTTAGCACATAATTCAATAGGAGCAGTGCAGTGGCAGAGAATGTCCGATTGTGGTGCGCCTGCGCCGGGTCACGGGTCAAATGCATTAGGTTGATATTCTGTGATTTGTTCTGATTTTATAGAAAAGCTAGTGGCCGTTGTAAGTACGGCTGTTGCGTAATGTTTTGTATTCGATCCTTGACGGGTTAAGTATCGCTCCGGCAAGCGTCCACCCTAAATCTGGACAGACGTTATTATGAAGACCACAGGATCGCGCTGGATGCAAGCCGCTTCCAGCAGGTCTTATTGGGAATCTATGGGGTAGGTCTATGGTCACTTGTTCAGCAGTGTACGTACTACGGCTGATATAATGATGATGGGTAACCTAACCAGTGCAGTGGTGGCCCAGTGGTATCGGCCTCGACTTACGAGTTGTAGGTCGTGGGTTCGAACCCCGTCAGGCGCATTACTTTGTGTAATTTATTTCAACACCACTGCTCCCAAAACGTTGAAGGAAAACATCGTGAGGCAACCAGCATGTCCTAGAATCAAAAATTCGAAGACATGTGACATCTACCAATCCGCACTGGGCCCGCATGGTAGATAACGACCCACTCCCTCTCACAGAGAGAGGAGGCCTGTGTCCTAGCAGTGGGAACATTTATAGGCTGATAATGATGAACCTAACCATAACAAAAAATCACATTACAATAAGTCATAGTTGTACTTAATTACTCATACGACTATACTACGCAGTGGCTGAACTATCGACTGCCGCTTTGAGTATCGCGAGTTCAATTCTCGCATGGGACAAGATGGCCTACAAGTTATAGGATGTTTCGAGCCTGGCTGTTTTTTTTATGTGAATTTATAGATAAACTAACTAAGCACTATTTAAATAAACGCAGGGATTAACCTTTTTTTTTAAATAAACGCAGGTTTTGTTTAATTCACGGCGTGGTGTTGCTATTTATCGGGCATAAACTCTACTAGACTAGTCACTAGGCAAAATGATGACTCCTAATAAATCTAGATTAGATCTTCCAGTTGTCTTGGATTAAAACATAATTCAATAAGAGCATTGCAATGGAGGAGAATGTCCGATTGTGTGCCAGAACAGTTCTTGGGTCAAAGGTATTAAGGTTTTTATTTTGTTTTGTTCTAGTAATCTAAAAAAAATAAAAGGTAAGTAGTTGTAAGTTAGGCTACCGTCCCTACCTACCAAACATATTTTTTCTCTAAATAGTAAGGCATATCTAATAATATCTATGTTTATCTAGCGACCTATCCCACTATCACACGGGTGCTAATAGGCTTTTTAGATAACTATAAGCCTTCCGATTGAATCGCTCTGCCTATGGATGATAACCGCGTTAAAATCAATTGTTTGTCAAAATAATGCGTACAGACACACACGGTGGGTAGCGATTTTGTTACTATGTAGAGAAGACCATGTTAAGGATCAGCGCACACCAAGAGCAGAGAGCAGAGCAGAGCAGAGCATTTTCTGAGATTATTGAAAAAATATCTTATGATTATTATCATACTTCGCAAAATTGAGTACACGCCCAAATTTGATGATCGACCATGCTCGGGCAAGCCGACTGCGTGTTCGAATATACATTCTACATGCACAAGCGCGCTCGAGCAGCGGCGCGCCGCTCACGCCAGTCAGTCAGTGTTGCCGCAGCGAGAAAACCGTTCGAACGTATGACTATCAACCTACATCAATCTATCAAGTACGCCCGCTGGGTAACCCAGACCATATTTAACAGAGATGGCTCGCGCATGGTCGAGCATGCCGCCTGCATGGTCGAGCAGTAAAAATTTTGGTCGACCATGCTCGAGGATTTAGCAGTTCGGTCTGCGCTGAACCTAACACGTTGAGTGCGATACCAGGTCTAAACATCTTGTTTTACGCCTCACTCACATTGCGGCTAAGAAAAGTAGACTTCCTTGTCGTGCGGAAGGCATAACTTTCAATTTGATTCTGAATAGGAAAGAGATGAATATAATTTATATCAGCCAGAAAAAGGATTAATTAAGTTTCATAAATTTTACAGGGTCTATAAGCCTTGTACCTATAGAACTTATATCGCAGGAATGGAAATAAAGATTTTGACGGATTTTGATACAGAGATCGATCCCATCTATTTCTGTACCAAAATGCATCAGAAATTATTAGATACACTGAATGAAGCCGTGGGCAAAAGGTAGTAAGCTATAAGCACGCTTGCTACTAAGAAATGGTGCTTACCCAATAAATCTAAATAACAATGCCTCAGTTGGGTCACAATTAAGAGTTGAAGCTTAGCACATAATTCAATTAGAGTAGAACAGTGGCGGAGAATGTCCGACGGTCTGCGTCGGGTCGCGAGTCAAAGGTTACGATGATATTCTGGATTGTTCTGTTCCACCATTTTGCGTAGCTTCTTCCTAATTATATTTGACTGGCTCAAACTTGGAACACGAGGAAGAACGATTTTTTTTTTGTAGATTTTTAAGCTATTGCATAGCTTTTATCGCGGGGTCTGAGCGCGGCGCAGCGCGGCGACTAAATCAAAAAAATTCCAAAAACCTAAGGAAAAAACCTAACGAAAACACCTGACACCACGCATCGTCTAACATCGTTTCAGTTCGGGAGACTTCGGTAATCATTAAAATATCCATAAAAACAATTTACTTTTTGTTACTGTTTCTAAACGGCCAGCTACAAAAGGAGTTTTCAAAATTCTCCTACAACAAAGAAGTTCTTTATTACAGTAGTGCACCACAAAAATTTTAAATACATTATATTTTCGTTAAATATACGCGGTAGGCAATTTTATTCTTTTAAAATAATAAAAAAATATGCAATAGTTTCACCGCAGCAGTCTCCGAGTGCCACTTGTATTTTTATTTTATTTCTGTAATTGATATGGAGGTATAAAAATATTTGTAGTAATAAAGTTCACGTGAGATATGTTCCAAGTTCAACTATTGTACAGTATGATTCAAATAGCCTTACTGTTTCTTCTTTTGGGGTGTCATCAATAAATTGTCCTCCCACCCAGGGTTGATTTAAAGGAACTATCAGACTTACTGACTGTTACTTCATTGTCATTTCAATATCAGGGCCACGATAGCCTGCCAAGACAGTCTAGCAAATCTATAACAGCAAAGAAAAACAATGCAAGCTATAACATATCATCATATCTTTTTTCATAATAATTAATGTAACGCTATGTGTGTAAAAAAATATAATAAATTACCAAATATGTTAAAAGCATTAAATTTTAAGAAATTTAAAACAAAATTGTACGAATGGCTCAATAATATTTTTTTTTATAATATTAATGACTTTTTGGAATTTAAATAATTTTAATAGCATTCTATGTCAAATTGTAATAGAGTTGTAAGTTTGCATGCTTTAGAATTAAGCAAAACACGTTGAACTAAAATGTTTAATAATACCCTGTATACCGTGTTTTATGCAAATAAACTATCTTATCTTATCTTATCTTAACGATATCCACAAAAATACCAATGGACTTACTAATAGACTGTTACTAAAACTTATTGTTACTTAATTCTCATGTGTTCCAAAGTTGTTCACCAGTACTCTGGAAGAAGTCTTTCAGACGCTGACAGACAAGTGGGAAGAGAGAGGGATTGTCGTCGGTCAAACGAAATTAACTAATCTTCGTTTCGCTGATGACATTGTCCTTTTCTCTCCCACAGCCACAGGACTAGAATACATGCTACAAGACCTTAGCGATGCAAGCCTTGAGGTTGGACTGAAGATGAACATGTCAAAGACCAAGCTCATGACCAACAGCTCCAAAAGGAGAATTAACGTAGACGGGGAGAATGTACAATATGTCCAAGAATATGTCTACTTGGGCCAAGTAATCTCTTTCCAGGCAAGACAAGACAGAGAAATTACAAGACGAACAGAAAATGCCTGGAAGAGTTACTGGTCCATGAAGGAGGTTTTCAAGGGCACTCTGCCCATGTCTCTAAAAAGAAAACTTATGGACATGTGTATTCTCCCCATCTTGACCTACGGTGCACAAACTTGGTCTTTGACAAACATCCAAAAGTCCAAACTCAAGGTTTGCCAACGTGCTATGGAGCGCAGTATCTTAGGTGTTAAATTAACAGATCATGTTCGAAACACTACACTGCGCTCCAAAACACAGATCATTGACGTGGCTCAAAAGGCTGCCCAACTTAAATGGGACTGGGCAGGACATGTCTGCCGCATGCCGAACGAGCTGTGGGCCCGCAAAGCTCAGGACTGGTGCCCTGAAACGGCGAGGCGGGGTCGAGGCAGACCGCGAAGGAGATGGCGGGACGAACTGGATGCCTTCCTTGAGAATTGGAAGGAAATGGCGCACAATCGAGACCGTTGGAAGGAATGGAGGGAGGCCTTTGCCCAGCAGTGGGACAGTACAGGCTAGTAATAATAAATAATAATAATAATTCTCATGTATTTATTTTTTAATAACGGCCATGATTAATGGCGATACTAAGCAGTTTGGACAGCGTTCTTCAAAATATTGGATGTGATTTATTATTTTGTTGGTTCATTATGCTGAGGTGAGTGGTATAAAAACGTATGTTATTGTTAGATTTGTTATTATCGAACTTTAAACACCTGTATGACATAGACCCTTTATGTGATACGAAGGGTCACAAAATCGTGCTGGATGCAAGCTGCTTTCAACCGATCCTATAGGAAATCTAAAAGAGAGGCCTATGTTCAACAGTGGAAGTCCTTTTTTTTTTTGGGTGGCAAAATCATCAAATGAGTCCTCCCGCCCTGGGTGGGGCGGAAGGGACTGTCAGTCTCTTACTGACTAAAATCCACCCGTGTTCCTTCGGAAGCCCTTTACGTTCCGGGGCCACGGTATCCTGGATTAAGAAAATTCCGCTACCCCAGCAGGCATTTGGCCCCATAAGGGGCCCCGTCGGTGACGCGTGAAACACGACGCGCCACCGACTCGGGCTTGGTCCTTGGTCGGACGGCGAGCTTATCCATTACTCACCGTCCGCAAGCCGCTCCGCCGCTGTGCCCTCTGCTATTCAGAGGGACACGCGTTGGAGCGTCCACCCGACAGGCTATTCGCATAGGGGCAAATAGACCCCTTGGGCACACAGTGCCTAAGGGGTCTAGAAGAGTTTTTGCCCGCATCCCAGGGTGCACCGGCCCGAAAAACTGGTCTTCCCCCCGGATGTAACCGAGAGGGAACTCCAGTTCACGGGCGCACGTGGAGGTTACCTGTCTTAGCACCCCAACAGTGGAAGTCCTAAGGCTGATTTAATGATGATGACAAAGGTACGAACCATGCTTAGACAAATGTTGTGCAGGATGTCAGCTGTCAAGTTGGACTGAAGACCTGAAGATCGTAGCTGGCAGTGACTGAAAAAAGGAAGGAGATCATACTATGTAGCGCTCCATAGGAGTAGACTATTTCCAGCAGTGGACTGCAAACTATGAGAATCCGCAATGCAAATCCCAATGCCATTTGGGAACCTATAACTAAGGCTGGGCTTTTTTGGGCTGTCTGTTTCAGACTTGTATCTTTTGGAACATTAAAGGAAACCGCGTGAAGTGTCAGTCACTGGTATTACTTTAGCCGCTATAACGACAGTAAAATAATAATAACAAAGTTATCTACACGTCGCATATTTTTAGAGTCCACGCCGACTCAAATCCTTTTGACGCGGCGCTAGTGTTTATGTCATTACATCAAATTGGATTATAAAAAGTCAATAGTTGCGTCCACACAGAGCGCGCAGCCTCGCGAGGCTTTTGCTGCGCGAGGAAACTGACAAGCGAGGCTGCTCACTCTGTGTGGACGCGTCTACTGTTTTTCGACCGAGGCACAAAACAATATACGCGATCAAAACAAAAGCCGACACTGGATGGCTCGGGCGCTCGGTCACTTGCCTCACCCGAGACACGTCCACACCAACCGAGCTGCTTCGCGCGGAAAAATCCTCGCGAGGCTGCGCGCTCTGTGGGGACGCACTCACGCACCTATTACCTCGAATTATGAGTGGTGGCGCATTTACATTAAAAGAGCAAATAAAACAGAATCCTTGCTGATACTTTTAAACATCTAGTTATAGTTTCTATTGTTACACTTGACAAGGCTATAAGTTCGAAAAAGCGATGCGTTATCGACATTATCGACTATGAGATTGAAGGATTCATAACAAAGCGCAGTTGATTGTGACCTTATTTTTTTGTGTCATAGTTCACAAAGTATAACATCACGTTTTTATGCATTGAAGGGCTAGGCGGGATATCACTATACATTATGTGCGAAGTCGGTGGTAAAGACTAGTCGGTGCTCACTACAAGGCGTTGTCATCACACACACTTCGTATAGAGGTACGCTTAATACACACGCACACACACACACGCACACACACACACTGGTGGGCACATAATAATAAAAATAAGATTTCGGGTTGCTCCTGAATAAGTCCGAAGTATACACATAGATCGAACCCATCGACCTCTTAACGATCGTGCTCGTTACTGGACTAACTTGTATGGCTTAATTAAAATCACTGTATAATAAATAAAATAAATATAAACTATTAAACTTTATGAAAATAAAGACCGGGTCTACGGTTTCTTTAGGTACTATTAAATGTTGTTGAATACCTATGTTGTGTTGGGAGACTTAATTTTCATTTTACTTTATTTTTTAGAGCATAGTTTCGTTTAATCAGGGTACCACTAAGGCTGCAGTTCCACTGAGGTTCCACCAATCCCAAACACATCTTCTCTCGTCTCCGCTCCTCTCCGCTTTGGTGGAAACCGGGCCTCAAACGGTAATACGGGCTTGATATAATATTATTACCAGATTTGGATTAATGTTAACATCTATCATATTATATTACCTTTGCCTTTCGGTAATTCTGCAGCCCGGCAAACCAACGGGCATAGTGGGAACCAGGCTTAACGTTGTCTTTCTCACAAACTTATTTTACTAAGTACGTACTAAGGACAATAGTCCTTATTTGGTATTTTTTTAGCATGGTAAATCATCAACTGAGTCCTCCCACCCCGGGCAGGGCGGGAGGACTGTCAGACTCGTACTGACTAAAATCCACGGTGTCCTTCAATAGCCCTTTATGTTCCGGGGTTATTAAGTACTTAGTAAAAAAGATTTGTACAGTCTATCATCGTTACCGCTGGTAGAATGTAGAAATATGTTTGGCATCCAATTTATTGTTAACCTATTCTATGTCAGTACTAAAAATATTATAAGACCTTCTACACTGAAAAACTGAATAGGTTGTTTTAACCTTTTTTCAACCTTTATTTTTAGGTTAATATAGCACCTACCGACATGATTTGTTGAATTAACAAAATAAAAATAGTTGAACTATAAAGGTAAATTTAACCTGTGTTCAGTTTGGTTGTTTCAACATCAAAATATAGTAAATTCAACAGTGTATGAGTAAGTTAATATAGAACCTACGTAAGAATATAGTTTGTTTTACTGCCTAACATGTAAATTAAACTTACAAATTTTGTATGTTGGATCTACCAGTGGTACTTTGTTAAAAACACCTGAATCTTGCAGTAAAATCAACCTACATTCATTACTATCCTTGATATACTCGTAGCTATTATGTAGAATCTACTCTAGGCGTATTGTTAGATGTACCTACGCATTTCAGTAAAATTAACCTACATGAATTAGTATTTTTGACCTATTGTGTAGAATCAACTTGTGGCGTAATGTTAGACGTACCTAAATCTGGCAGTAAAATTACATACATTAATTAGTATCCTTAACCTAGCAGCTAGCTATAGAATTAACTTTTGGCGTAATGTTAGATTAACCTCCCTCGCCTAGCCTAGCCTAGCGGGCTAGCGCAAACAGCCCTCCCCCTCTACCAAAAATTACGCAGCGAAGTTATCCACATTAGGGATAATCGCAGGGGTCAAAACCTAACCGCAGAGTGCAAGTTACGGTTAGGTAGGTTGACTCCTTTTCTTCGCACTGTGCAATGACAAGGTCTCGCCCTGGGGGAACCGCCTTCTTGGTCACGGTATTCCCTGTGCCAGGAAAGTAGTAAGTATGAATTCTCTAATGTAGCGCGCGAGGGTCGTTCGGCGGCGAAGAATCTTAACACCGCGATTCAGGATTGTGACGTAAATGATGAACGCCATCTATCGAGCAAGTCGGAACTAAATTAGTTAATGGAACGATCTGACACATCTAGTAATGACATATTGTGTTAAAATAAAGTTGTTTCAATGGATGGTTTAACTTAAATGTTTAGTTGTTTCAACGATATGCAGTTCGTTAATTTTTTCGTATGGGTATTTCAAGGTGCTGATAAAATGTTGTGATAGCATAAATTAAATGATCGGTTGATTCGGCTGTAAATTTGTAAACTTAACTATTTCGTCTAGTTGTTGATACATATTTTTTGTGTTTTGTAATTTTAACTCAAGTTGATTGTCTTAACTTTATCAGTTTTTAAACTCAACTATTTAATATAACTAACTGGCACATCTAGTAAGTAGTTAAAATAATGTTGTTTCAGTGATTGATATAACTTACATGTTTAGTTAATTAGTATAGTTGGTTACCTCAATTGTTTCGTTTTGTTATTTCAAACATATATTAAATAGTAGAATTAATATTCTTGATACTTAATCGTTTCTAATGAGATGTTTAGTTGTTTCGTCATCATGCAGTTAAAAAAAAAAAAACTTTATTGTATAGCTGTTTAAAGTTACTGGTACGAAGTTCTATAATTTGATGGATTAACAAATATGTTTAGTTAAACTGAACTTTTATAAATTTGTTATGTTAACTTTTTCGTCTATTTGTTACAACCTTGTATTAAGTAGTTGAATAAAAATATTCTTGTTATTTTGTTGTATTTATCAAATGTTTAGTTAAATGGACTTAATCAGTTTGTTAACTCAACTTTTATATGCAGTAATTTCAAATCTATAATAAATAGTTATACTGATTATATATATTTAACTTAGTTATTTTGTTCACTCCACTTCGTTAATATGTTGACTTGACTATTATTATCAGTTTAGACTTACTTAGATTCGAATATTGTGTCGTTTTAACCTCTTTTAGTGGTTGGTTTAACCTATTAATTTTTAACAATTTTATTTTTGTAGAAATAAATGTCATACAATAGTTGTTTAAACATAATATTAGGTTAACGCAACTTACGACATAATCAACATTATGGAATTCAACCTATTCGGTTTTTCAGTGTAACGCAGGTAATCCTAACCTAATAAACCCTAAGTATTGCTATAAGCAAAATTACGCCATCTTGTTAAAATATTACTCCGAACTCTATTTAGCTTCACTGTAACAGAACGTGATCAGCCTGAGCTTCTAAATAGACGTAATATTTTACTAAGTATCTGCGTCATAAAGATTTCATAAACAAATAATGTATCAAGGGATATTTGAGAGTAGGTACAATAGTTATTTCGTATTTCACATTATAAGCTGTCTAGTAATCACATGTGGAACAGCTGAGAATTAGATCTTGGGTTCAAATCCCAAATCGGAAAAAGTAATACAAAGTAGAGGTAGGAGAGGTAAGCCCAAGACGGGTAGCCCGCCAAAAACGGGTAAGGCCACTCCTCATAGAGAGAGGCAACGCGTCCTGCACGCACACATTCTCATCAGCAATTAGCGACGCGTAATTTAACATGCATACCCGTTTTAGGCGGGCTACCCGTCTTGGGCTTACCTCCCCTAATCCTCCTCCTCTTGCCCCAGCCGCACAGTGCAGCCGCCTCGCGTGACACCCAGGGCATCGGGAATCACGAGAAAATTTTCGCCCTATTTAAACGTGATCGACGGCTAACATGCGGCCGGTGAGTAATAATAGCTCGCTGTCCGATCAAAGCGCTGTCAGCAATTTATAGGGCGGGAGGCGATTTTCCACCCAGAAAAAAAAGGCCAAATGACGTTAAAATTTGATCAGAGATTGAAACAAGATGAAAATTCTGTTGGCATGGTTGATGCAGTTTCCGAGCAATCGACTGCTCCCTACGTCTCGCGAGTTTGATTCCTGTACGGAACAAATATGTATTTGTACGATCTACAAGTAGTTGTTCCGAATACGATAACCCGATACAGAGGAAATTCTTTGTGAAAACACTTTTCTTATGAAAAGTACTCATACTGATAACTAGACATTCAATGAAAATTGGTTGTTAATACATAAAATTGGCGAAATCTAACCGTGGATGAATTAGCAATATAACACTAGATTGCTGGCGAAATTTAGTTGAACTATTTGGTACACCTCTACCTAACCTTTCAAGGATTGCAGGTGTGATGCTATGTTATGTAAATAATAACAAGTTGTGACCAACATACCATGTTGCTATAGGCGTTATAAAGATTAATGTGATTATAACTAGCCTAGTCTTATTTGATTGATTGAATGTACCTGAGCGTTATGAGACGTCGTCGGTGTCCGTAAATAGAGTTGGTCGAAAGTTTATATTTTATGCATAATTATCATATTCCTGCTTTTATTGCGGTCAGAGACGCAAACCTTCTGGATTTACAAAAAAATGTCAGCCTTTTTCATAATTATCAGCGCAACGTGTTCCAGGTTCGATCCTCTCGCTAAATAAACATTTGTTTAAACTACAAGTAATTGATCCGGGTTATTTGCGCATGTGAGTTTCAATATTTAAAACGCACCTATGATACAGGATGAATTGACAGCGTGGTTACAGGTTAAAGTTTAAAAAAAAATGAAAATCGATAGACATTTGTGACATCTACTAACCCGCAGTGGGTGGGTCCATGTGGTGGATTACAGGCCACTCACTCTCAAGGGGAAAAGCGCTGTGTCCCAGCAGTGGGAACGTTATCGTCTGACAGGCTTGTTGGTCCAGTGGTTAGTGACCCTGACTGCTATGCCGGAGGTCGTGGGTTCGATTCCCACCCAGGACAAATGTTTGTGTAATGAGCACGATCATTTGTTCTGTGTCTGGGTGTAATTTATCTATAATATGTATGTAGGTATTTAGAAATAGTTGTCTAAATCAGTTGTCTAGTACCTATAACACAAGCTCTGCTTAGCTTGGGACTAGATGGCGTTGTGTGATAGTTGTGGAATAGTATATTATTATGTATAGCAGAATGGCTATCCAGAGCCCCATAAAAAGTGACAATTGAACTAGCAACTGCTTATTAAAGCGACAAAATTTACCACTCTGTGAATGCTGCACTAGCCGTATCAATTTGTAAGTACATAACATTACGTCTGTGTTTCTTGGAAAATTAGGCAGAGAAGTACCTCAAGTAAACCTACATTTCACCATGTTTTAGTGTCATGCAATAGAAGGCAAGCAGATTGCCAAAAACAATAACATTATTAAAAAATAATATAATAATTATTTTTTACCGACTTCAAAAAAAAGGAGGTTATCAATTCGACCCGTATGTATGTAATATTATCAGAACTGCCTAGTTTTCATATTATTATCAGCGTCTGAACAAATGTGCCAAATTTCACAAGTGTATGTATGTATGTTTTTATGTTTGTGCACGCATATCTCCGGAACTACAAGTTAGATTTAAGTAATTCTTTCTTGTTGTACTAGGTATTGTTTAACTTAGGGTACTCTGCAAGTTTCATCTAAATCGGTTCAGTAGTTTTAGAGATATGGATTTTTTATGTTGTGACGTATTACAAGATTAGTGCATATGTAAGAAAAAAAATATTGTATTTTACAAGAATTTGGGTTGACTATTTAATAAATAAACTAAAAAGGGTAAAATAAAAACTTTTTAAAAAAGTAACCGACTTCAAAAACAACAACAAAACAAAAAAGGGTGAAATAACCTAATTAATAACTTCTTTCGAAAGTCGGTGGCTAAAAATCAATGAAATAAAAATAAAAAATAAAGCCACCGACATCCGAAAGAAGTTATTAATTAGGTTATTTCACCCTTTTTTTGTTTTGTTGTTGTTTTTGAAGTCGGTTACTTTTTTTTTAAGTTTTTATTTTTACACAAATTAATAATATAGGTACATAAAAGGCGTCTTTTTGGGGTTGAGAAAATCATCAAATGAGCACTCAGCACCCACATTACGTGGATCGAAAACGACTGTCAGAATCGTATTGACTAAAATAACACCCTGCTGATCGCCTTGCGATCTAAAACCGCGATACCCTGTTTAGACAGTCATGCAAATAGGTTCTTCTATAACAAATGAAACGAAAAAGTGGTTGCATAATGTCTGCTATAGTAAATTAAACATCTTTATGTTTATTAGGTGTTTAAATGCCACAGTCAAAGAGTTAAACGGTTTGCTACTGTAACATTACGATCAGGGCTTTATTTTATTGCAAAAGTTAAGTTAGGTGACTAATTGACTTATTTATTTATTTGATTCAAGCTTACTTTAGCGAGATTAACTTGATTCAGCAGTGGTGGATTGGTAATAGCTCCAACTTATTAAATACCCCGACTTAGACTACAGAACCACTACCAACTGACCAACTAATCCTTCCCTGTGCGGAACCACTCAGGACATTTTATAATCTAAGAGCCCCGATTTATGTTCATGGGTCGAACCCAAACAGACATATTACTAGCGATCCTACTGGCGATGCATAGGCCTCACCAGAGCTGCCTTGCTAGCGACTACCATCCCATCGGAGTCTGGGGCCAAATAGTCTTAGGGGAACAGTGTATAAGACGGGGACGTTAATAATCGCGAGGTATAATGGGGACATACACTCTTTAGGCATACTTAACACAACACTAATGTAGAGCAAGCGCCATCAGGACGTCATTTGTAAGCGGCCAGACGGAAATGGTGTCCTGTTGGCGCTTGTGCTACGTTAGTTTTGTGTTAAGTTTGCCTTATGTGTGTGATTTCCCATCATACCTCGTGTCCCCGTCTTATACACTGTTCCCCTATATTGTTCCAGTTCCGTCTAGGTAAGCTTACTCAGTCTTAGGTCTCATCTTTACTTCTATTTCTTCATGTTTGTAAGATTGAGGATAAGAACAAACTCACTGTTAATTAAAAAAAAATGTAAAGCGGTGTCAGAAATGCAATATTATCTGTGAAAATTTTAACAGTCTAACTGGCACGGTTCATAAGATACAGCCTGGTGGAAAACTAACAGATAGACAGACAGCGGTGTCTTAGTAATAAGGTCCTGTTCTGCCCTTTTGGTACGTAACCCTAAAAAAACACTTCCGACTACAAAATGGTTGTCAGAAAGATAACAATTTAATAGTGATAAGGTCACCACTGCAACCATAGAGTGCGCAATATTGTTATAAAGTTGTAAGAATAACGTCTACACTATATATTTCTATCTAGGACCTCTATCTATCTATTTATCTTATCTCCACAAAAGCCCTTCATATAAAAGCTTACTTTTGAAATGTCTAAGTAATATGCAAGCCTAGCACTCGTGAATTTAAAAAAAATGGTTACGACTGTCAAAGCGCCGATCGAATGTTGAGGTCACGATCTAGTGAAAAGCCTACCCAATCCTCATGTGAGTAAAATATTATGAATGCGGAGATAATAAATGTGAAGCATAAATAAAGGATTTTTTCTATATTTACTTGTCTATCAAACTAGAAAAAAAATCTTTGCTTCAACGAAAAAACGAAAAAAGTAAAGCTAGCACAATAGCTAACATTCGATCAATATCTTTATTACCAAGCAGCTTAAAATGCACTTGCATCCTTTAATTATAAAACTAAACATAAAAATTCAACCCTTCAAACAAACACGGATGTCGACACAAAATAAAAATAAAAAATATGTATATCAGTTCTCGATCACATTCTCTAAGGAAGACCAACCTTCTTACGACGCTACAGCGGCCCTGATATCATTTTCAGAATGATTCTCACTCATCTAGAGAGGTATATATTGGTCGGAACGCTAGAACACATCACAGTCAGCGCAACATCGCCTTAGACTCAAGTCGTCTTCCTTAGAAAATATATTTTAATATAAAATAATGAAATTGGTAAGTCGATTTGGATTATCGGGAATCGTGGTGCAGTTTGGGGTTAAGGCGCTTCAAGCCTTGACGGATGAGAACTGTAACATGTCAGTCAAATTTGTCAGTCTCTGGTTTGATTGACATGTCAAACTGATTAGTAGTCTAATTGGTCTGGAAACCCTTAAGCTTGTTAAACTAATAATTGTGATCAAATCAAACAAAACTAACTTAACTTTAAAGTTGTGATATCTGTCAACGAAAGCTTTCCTTCATATTTTTTTTTCTACATTTTAGCACACTAACTCAATTTTATCTTACAGTGCTAATTGTTAATTAATATCTAATAACTTCAATTAACAGTAAAGCCGTTAAACTAAAGCAATAAAATCATTACGAAAGCTCTTTCAGCGATTCAGCCTTAAATCGCAGACGGTAACTGAAGTGCTATCAGCTAAATATTTACAAATTCTTGCTCTTCTATGAAGCAAGCATTATATCTACCATATCCCAGTAACACACTAATTTCAAAAAAGTTACTAAACTCACATGGTTGCAGAAATAAAATCACGTAGAAAAAGAATTAACGGTACTCGAAATCCTTGCCAAGAATGCATCTATCATTCACATCGACATTTCAACGTATAATTACTAACATACATAAACTTAGTATTGCAATTAACAAAATGTCTATAATTAAAGCATGCTCATCATTGATTTGAATTTTAATGAGGTAGTCGCCATTTGTAGAAAAAAACTGGGTTAAACAGAATCAGGGCAGGTTTGAATGTTAAACTTTTTTCTAACTCACTTGTTAAAGCGGTGCATCTTGACATTCCCTTAACGAGGAATCTTGAAGCTCCGTCATTCATTTTCCTTTTTTTACCTGTCTCATTGTTTTTGTATCAGCAATTGCAACTACTGAGCAAGATGGTTCGATTCCTTTCTTGTGAAAAATGTTATTGGGTTTTCATCGGGAATCACTCAGTAGTGAGTTTGTGCTCGGTTGTTGGCAAGAGGCTCACTCCTTATCACATGGGACTTTAACATACACCTCTGCCTAAGGCTTCGGGGATTACAGACGATCTTGTATAATTTTTTCATCATTCACTAACTACTTGTTCTACCTTTTTTCCAGCTCGTGGTAGCCGCTGTCCTCGGTGTCTGCTTAGCAGACCGCCTTGACAACAAATACCTCCCTCCCAGAGGTAACGCTGGCGCGGGTGGTTTCGGCCCCGGCTTCGGCGCTGCTGGTGCCCCCGGCTTCGGCGGTAAAGCCGGAGGCGGTTTTGGAGGAGCCGGTGGCGCGGGTGGTTTTGGCGCTGGCGGTGCTGGTGGTTTTGGCGCTGGTGGAGCGGGAGGATTCGGTGCCGGTGGTCGTGGAGCCGGAGGCTACGGAGGCGCTGGCTCTGGATTCGGAGGCGCCGGATCAGGATTCGGTGGTGGTGCCGCCCACTCTGGAAACGCATACAACGCGGCCGCTGGTGGTCAATACAACGCCCGTGGTGGAGCCAACTCCGCTGACGCCGGTGCTCAGATCTTGAAACTAAACAGCGAAGTTACTGCTGAAGGATTCTCTTACGACTTTGAAACCTCCAACGGCATCCGCGCTGACGCTCAAGGTGTTGCCACCAACGGAGTCCAGTCTCAAGGAAGCTTCGCGTACAAGGGTGATGATGGCCAGGACTATAGCATCACTTACACCGCTGACGAGAACGGTTTCGTGCCCCAGGGTGCTCATCTGCCCACTCCCCCCCCGATCCCCGAAGAGATCCTGAAGTCTTTGGAGCAAAACGCCCGTGATGAGGCCGCTGGCATCGTTGATGATGGTGAGTGATACATATATTTATTACCTACATAAAAAGTCTGAAACCTCTACAATATAACATACGCGTCTCAAATAGCTAAGTTAACTAAATGAACCAATGATCGTATCGGTATTAGCTCAAAACTTTTTATACTCACTAATGCAATAATCATTGCTTGTCAGCTCAAAAAAATGTTGATACAAATGATTGATAAATAATAATTAAAATTAATAACTTATGTTTATTTTTTACGATATCTTACTTACAAAGTTTTGTTAACTAGAAAAAAATGTGCTAACCGCAAAAACTCATCCTAATTGCGATTGATACAAAACATAGTCAAAAGTGTTATAAAAGATTACGTAAAATTAGGATCTTTAGTACAAAAATGACTGTATTAAGCTTATAATGTTACTGCGGTTCATAAAAATCTAATACTAATCTCTAAAGAGACCGCAAGTTCTAAAGATGCAGCCAACGATTATCCTTGATGATAAAATACTTAGCCATCATTTATTTTATTCAAAAACATGATAACTGACATCTTTGTTGAGCGTCATAAAAGAACCAAAAGATAAGTGACAGGTAAACTAAAACAGTAAATATTCAAATACTATCGTTAGACATAATACAGTGAACTAAGCTAAAGAGCAATAAATGTCTCATAACGATATCATAATATGAATTATACTGCTCATAATATTATCATAACAATAGCTACCCGTCAGCTTTAACATTAAATCAAAACATTAAACGTGATCAATTCACCTGTCAAACCAATATTTGAATCAAAACATCTTCATTTAGAATAGAACAAAAAACCGATCGTAATAACCAAAAGCCCTGCCATTAGAAAGCCTCCGATTTACATTACAGATTACTAACAAAACACTGAGCAACACTTGACTTGTACTTAATCTTGTCAAGTTCCAACATTACCTCAGTAACTTGATTCAGAGATTACTCACAATGCAAGCACTTGACTCCTTTACTATTATGGCATGCACACATCTGTAGATGCATCGCTAAATCTGACAAAGACACTGCAACATATTTATGTTCAGAACCTTGTTTTCCAATTGATGGGTTCCCATTTGAAGAATTTTGAAACCGGTGCCTGACTGAAAGAGACTGAGTGACTTTTAGGATTAGTACTCGTAGTTTATGGCATTTCTTTCTACCTATTGAAAAAGTGGACTAAAAAGTTCACTTTTTCAATTCAACATTTTTTCAACTTTTCAAAGGATACGTGTGAATATATTAAAAAAAGTCTCTGTTGACATATTTAAAATTAAAAAACGCGGAGTCTTGTTGCATCCCCGACAAAATTCACATAGACGACATTGCATATGTGTGCGTGAACGGAGGTAAGAATAAGGAGTCTTTGAATCTGTCTAGAGCATGTAATTTGTTCCCTCAGTACCCCAGTACTGATGAGTTACAAAATGACGTGGGATCGTTGCATCATGCATCGTGATCTAGCTTGGAGTAAAGTAAGGCACTGCATAGGTCGGATTTTAATTGATTTCACAGCTAGCATGGTAGAACGTTGCAGATGGCTAGATAAGGAGGGAAATAAATGGGCTTGGTTCTAAAAGTTTAGAGACTTTTGTGAGAATTGGGGTACATTTTTTGGTTTGAACATAATTTTTTGATTCGCTTGAAAGTTTTACTGATAATGTGTCTTTTAAACATCCTATTGAGCCCAAAATTAAAACAGACATATCTTAAATTTCCAAGGTCCTAAAAAATGCGAGCTCCCAAAAAGATATAAATAACAACAAGGTTTTTTTTAATTTCCTATTGCATAAATTAAAATCCTTCTCGATCCTACGGAGTCAAGATCCGACTGCAAATTAAAAGCAGATGCACTGATTAAATCAAACTATTTGCCTTTGATTGACCATAAATAGGTTTTAAAATGTAAATTATTGGGTTAGAACGCAGTCCTAGTGTGTGCGGCCATATTTAAAGGCAGATCTCAGACTTGCGAAATGAGGATTCTTGACCATCCCACATAACATATTGAAACGGTCAGTTCAATAAATATTAATAAGGTTTTCATTAATAATTCGGTAGTAAATCTCTTGTTATTTCCACAATTTCAGAGATATGTGTAGTTGCAAATCAGGTGTTTTACCGACTCGTGTGAATTCTCGAGTAATTGGTTTTCGGAGGCGTGTGTTCCCTAGCACAGTTTCACTCGATCTTTATAACAAAACATGGCATTGTTTTAAGTGTCTTCCATGGTAAGGGCCTCTCACTAAGATTTAGACTGATCCATTGCATCTTGTAAATTTTGTCACCAATTGCATCATTTGTACTTCCACTTCATTTGCTATTGACAACTTGATCACTATTGTGTGTTCTTCCAAGTTTATCGATGTTTAACGAGCAATCGAGTACCCGTTTGAAAGCAAATCGATCATGTTCCTAACATCGATACTTAATTTGGTCATCCAAGCATCATCATCGATCTTGGGCAACTATTAATAAATTTTCAGTGTGTAATATTTCAAGACGGAAATTGCTTGATCATAATTGAGGGCTATACAAGATTAATGACAGATTCATAGAGATAATAGAACATGTCGTGTAAGTAAGCCATAATTTTGTAAAGTGAAATATTTCTCACCAACAAAATATTGTTGGTGAGAAATATTTCTCTTTACAAAATTTTAAAACACAGTGAAGGGTCCTCAGCCAATTGTACTAAAATCCCTTTTCTACAAAGAACTTTACTATGTCTGTTTAGCTTTCTTGCACTGGAATTGCATTAGTGTAGCTTTCATTTATTTATTTATTTCTATACCTAGGCACTATTTTTGGGCCACTATAAATTCATACCATCACTTCCACATTCACAAAAGCAGCTTTTAGTAAAAAATACGCTATGCCAAAAAACAAATCTATACTGTAGAATACTGTAGATACATCCAACCGTTCATAAAATTGAATTCAAAACAAATATAAAGTTCTAAAGCTCTTAACGATTAGTCAAGACAATAACTAAAGCTTTATCTACGTTAGGTAAGCGACGAGTTTGGAGATTGATTATAGAACGCACAGATGAATCTGATAACGTCTACTATGTATGATCATTCCGTTGTATCTTGATGAGATGATTGCGTTTGTAAATTGATTCAAGTGGTTGTGAATGGTTCGACGCTTGAATGTTTGAATGTATTATTTTTCTTTAGTTTTTTTTTTGTAAGTTTTATTTGGCTTTTTGTGATTTATGGTTGGCTCTATTTTTTTACATGACACTTATTCGATTTTTTATGCGAAAAATGTACCTTACATAATGAATGATTTCTACAACGAAATAAAAATACTTAAAATCATAATAAAACTTATTATGCAATACAGATCAATAAAGCAAATTGCATAGTCAAATACAAATAAAGCATAAACTAAGGTACTCAAAGCAATCCGAACCATCACATTAACATCAAATCATTGTAATTCACACCCAGCTAGTTCGCAAAATGACCAATTTCTCAATAGCTTAGGACGATGATATTAATGTCTCGACTAACATGAACTGTAGTACTTCAAAGGTTATTCTACAATCTTTGCTTCAATTAACCTGATTCACACTCAGTTGGTTCACGGAATAACTGATTTCTTTAATGTCAAAATAGGGGCACTAGATTGGCATCCTTTGGTGATAAAATTGTTTATAAAGTTTTCATGCAGATCCAATATGAAGTTTTAAATTCGTCATTAATAGCTATCTGTGAGAGTGAGTCAAAATAAGTCTCTTGCCCCGATCTTATTTATTTGGGATATTCTTCATCAATACGTCTTCTCTTTTATTAGTCATCTCAAGTCACTTTAAGCGAAATCATTTGAGAAAACAAATAATTTTTTACGCAATCTTTTCATTCATGAAGAGACATAACATCGTCTGTAATCAAAAGTGTATCCTGAAAACCTCCAAGATATAAATAAATTGAAAAATACTCTAAAACACTTAGTACCAATAATCGCGATTCACACAGTCTTTTAAGAATGACCAATTTCTCAACAATATAGGACGATACGAATGCTATGCCCCACACTGGGTCACGACGTGACCGCACCACTCACCATAAGGCGTGGAGCACATGATCCAGACTGACGATAAACGAAAGGTCAGACATGTGCAGTCTGTCTATTGAGTGCGGAATGACATCCAGTAACCGTGATTTGTTGTTAGAATTTGAGAGGATTGCAGGCTCTTTAATGAACTCCGTTCATCGTTATTCGGCCATAAAATTGTCTCAAAGCAAGAAAAGTTATTGGGATAGTTGACCCAAAAACGCAAGTATATAAAAAATACGGAAACAGAAGAACAATATCGAATCAATCAATCAAACTAAAACTACAAAGCCAGAAAGATAGTCTAATTCATCAAAGTAACCTGTCTACATACAAGCGCTCAGCTTAAACCACTCCACCTAGTTGCCATAAAAACAGCAACAAAACACATGTCCCACAGTGGTTGCAGTGCCAAATTACTCAAAAGCAAACGTACCATAATGAGTGCATTTACGAGAGATGGGCGGTAATCGCGAATATTAATGACTCCTGCTACAGTAATAAAGGTTTCATCTAGATAATGACGCGTTGCAACACCGATGTGCACTGAGCTTTACATTTTGTAACTTTTAGCCGGGTTTAGCGAAAGTGTTTGTGGGATCTTTATGTTTGACTGGAATGAAAGTGAAACTTAGAATATTCAACTATTGCTTTACTATTTATGGTTGGGTAAATTTTCATTTCCTCTTTCCCGAATACAATACTGCGGATAGTATTATGATTTCAATGTTGCATCCACTTTGTAACTGCATCTTCCACAATCTTCTTTCACGTTAAAAAATCTAGTCAAGCCAATCCATAATATAGTCAAGGCTGCTAAAATAGTGTATCAGTTTCATTGCAGGGTAACATAAATATCACATACAATGCCCAGATTTACAATAGACACTAGAAAAAAAAAACTCTGAACAAAGGAGGTCTAAAGTCACAAATATTAATATTATCAACACATATCAAAACTGAATAAAGAATATTTTCTTAGAACTTTACATGTATGTTAGCAGTTATGGCGCTTTGTTCACGATTCTCATAGTTACAAAATGTGGGAACATTAGATGGCAAGATATTTCGCACTATATTAATTATCTTAAAATTTACAACGTGTTGGGAAACTAGAATGAATTCAGATCTTTGATCTAACATCAGTTAAAGAGCGTGAAGATTTTGTTAATGTGTTGGATTGTTATCTGAAGCTTTATAACGATTTAATTTTGTTGCTTGGGTTATAAGATTAATTATTGTGTTGACTTCTGTTTTAGCTTCACTAATTTTATGATTTATTTTATCCTCCTCTCTTTTTCCTCTCGTTTATTCAATCAGCTCATTATATTTAGCTTTATAATCAGTGAAAGACTTTGCTTCATTAATTTCAAAATTCTCTTGAAAAAAAGTTATTTGGTTTTTATTTTCCATCAGTGTTAAAATTTCCACTTATGATGACGTTTTAAGAACTTAAGGCAAATCATGTCCTTATTACCACATATTTAAATAGTACACGTCTATAATCACTATTACTTCAAACTTCATAACAATTTTGCTAATCTTACAACCAACATAAAATTTACGCAAAGAGTATGCGCACAAAAACGATGTGACTATCTTTTCGTAACTTGTCAAACTGACAGACAGATTAGCGGTCTTACTAAAGCTTTAATACTTACATAACAGGTCAATGATGAGCTAGTTAGAGGAGAGATAGTTACTGATAATGAAGTTAATGTTATTTCTGAGATGGTCAGATTATAACATCATGGTAATGTAATTTTAATTGGTAATTTTGATTTAACAAGTTGCATCTGGTAGAACGCGGTTGTTGAGTCTATTTATAATAGCGATATCGACAAATACGTATAGCATCTACATTCTAGAAAAAATAAATAAAACAATATTATTCACGGTCTTCAAAAATAACGATTACTTTGTAGAATCAAACTTAAAAGGACATCGTGAGTATCAAAATTGTTAAGATATTATTACGGAAAAAAAAGGATTTTAGCAATCAAGAACTTGCAAATCTGATTCAAGAATCTAAAAAAAAAACCATCCATGCAGATGCAATGGTCTAAAACCAAATCAGAAAAGTCAATCAGCTATACTTTTTATTTTTAACTACTCTAACCCACAAACCTTCTAAGCATTCTTCATCGTCCACAGGTACAGGTGCATTAAAAGTCTCAGGTGTCTCAAATCAGTCATTAAGTAAACCTGCGTTTAACCTAGAACCAGCATAGCCATGCCGTGCGGTCATCTTCGCATTACTTGATACAATTTAAATAATTCGAGCGATCGTAACGAGAGCGCTCAGTGCCAACCTTGGAGCTTTCGATGAGTCGAGTAGGGCTATGAAATGAGCGATCGACGTAGTCAAGATTGTGATGATGTTCATAACTGGGTTTAGTTTACAGTAACTCAGTTATGGGGGTTGAAAAGGCTATCGTATCATAAAATACAGATGTCTAACCGCAACCGGTAACACTTAAAGTCGATTTCAAGATGTTCAGAAAAAAGTTTTGAAACTGAACTAAACAGAAATTCGGAAAAACTTTGTAATATTGATAATAATTTCAAGTGTAATAGCAATTTTAATGCAACACAATTTATAAAGTTTGAAGACGCAGATTTGAATATTGACAAAAGAAGCCTCAAAGCGACACACTCTAGGCCACCAATTTACCAAAACAATGAGAAACACAACAAACAACATTAATTTGAAATAAACGTCCCCACAATTATAATATTTGCACGCGACGACGACGCTTACTTTACGGCCTCTAAAGTAAACAATACAGAAATACAACGTGCGTGATCGAAATTACAGAATTATTTCGTAATTGAAAATGAACACGAATTATATGCCCCACTTGTTATTATAATAACAAAAGGTCATTTTAAATACACAGCATTTTAATCATCATTTATGTAGACATACATAGTTTACAAGACAGTTTAGTAATGTACCAGTTTTTTGTTTCCAAAACATAATATATACGTAGTTGCTTTCTACGTTTATGAATGTTTTTATAGAACAAGACCCAAACTGCTGCTAGAAATTTCTGGGAAAAAAAAACAACTAATAATTTGCCTGACCCGAGAATTGAAGTCAGAACCTCAGCAGTAGCATTTACGACCACTAGAATAACAGATCAGTTAAAGTCATCACAAAGGAAAATGAAAGCACAGAAATCTACTGTTTTTCCTAACAGTATCTACTCGTAGATCAACTAAAATATTTGCAAAAAACAGCTCATAGCTTTATTAATTTACACAGCTTAGGAAGAACTAACACAGACGAATAAGATTTGAATATCATTAACCTGCCCGCCCTTTACGAGGCCAACATTTGACCGCTCCCGGCCAACGCCAACAGCCAACGCTTATTTCTACTAAACTTGTTGCCAAGCACGTTGTTGGAATGCTGGTCAACGTTGGCAGCCAATCTGTTAGTCATTAGGCTTGTGAACTCGGTGCGTGAAATGCCCTGAGAACGACAGGTTGGGACATAAATTACGATGTTTGATGCTGATATTTATATTGAGAACATTCACTGTAATGAGCGGCTGATATTATTATATTAGGATTTAGCTTTATGATCGTGTTGGCAACATCAAACATCTTTACAGAATCAACAGACGCTGTCTAAATTTATGCACCTTTCCAAACGTTATCGTTCAAATTGTTGATGACTTATTAGTCATCGCTATCATTAATAATTATTTGATTGCCATCTTTAGATACTCTTGTCTCCAAGGATTGTCCTCATTCTTCCGTCAAAATTCCTCCCAACTTTCTTGGGTTTGGCTCTTAATCATTAATTTAATCTGCTGAATCTGAAGTCACAGATTCAACTGGAATACCAGTATTAATGATGATCCTTATAACCTTATAACTCAACCGAAAATCTCCTTATTCCAGGTACCTACCGCGGTGAGGGCGCTGGAGCCGGCGGCAACGGTTACGGATCCGGACCTGCTGGTGGCTACTCCGGTGCTGGATCCGGTTTCGGCGGCGCTGGTGCCGGTGGCGCTGGATCCGGATTTGGAGGTGCTGGCGGTGCCGGATCAGGTTTCGGAGGAGCTGGAGCGGGACGTGGTGGTGCCGGATCCGGTTTTGGTGGTGCTGGATCCGGTTTCGGTGGAGCAGGTGCCGGTCGTGGTGGTGCCGGAGCTGGTGGCTTTGGAGGTGCTGCCTCCCGTCAGTACCTCGCCCCCAACGCAGGAGGCAGGGGATCTGGATCAGGAAACTTCAACTCCCAGACTGGATATCAATACTAAGATGGCTGCCCTCATGGTGATGAATGGAGGTGATGACTGTGCAAATTTAGAACAGAAAATAAGAAAAAAATATCTGAAAGAAAAAAAATGTGTCACAAAAAAATAAATAAAAATAATTACGTTGATTTTTTATAAAAATTAATGTAACTGTTTTCAATTTTGTACGTGACAGTGTAGACCAAATGCAAAAAAAAAGAAAAGTTTTAATTTGCACAGTCGTTGATACAATTTTCGTTTATCTTTTGAACATCGTATTTATTATTTTCATTATTTTCACACCTTTTATCGAACTACCCTCCGCCATCATCTCTGATATAAGATGTATGAATAACGAATATTATGCTGTGAACCGATACTTGTGATGATTACTTATAATAATATTGTTATTATGTTTGTTTATATAGAAAATAATGCTGTCTCCCTTTCTCTTAATGATGTGATCTCAAATCTTTGTATAAAACTCTTTTTTTTTTCAATTGTAAAATTAAATCTTCCTGTTAAAATGATAGTATATAAGTTTTTATACAGCAATGCAAGGACAGTATAGAGTAAGATGAAGGAAAATGTATAAAAAAAGTTACATTTAGTTTTTAAGCTTGTAAATATGAAATGAAGCAACGAATATACGACTTAATGCAAAAATAATTATTTTATTTCGTTTCCTTGATTTCACCATTATTTTTCACACACAAATACAAATTACATAATTATTACAGTTTTATTACTTGGTACTTCATTACTCAATAGTGAGTAACTATCTGATACTGATTTTTCTGAAAGCTTTAATAAAGAATTTTATTTAAAAAAAAGTATTTTTGCAGTAACGACACAAAAAATCATGTGAAAACTAAATAAATATTGGTACGTACGCCAATCTACCATTCTAATATCGAAATATAGGTAGGCTACAAATAAATTTTCTCCTCAACTATTTGCTGCAAGAAACTGCTAGTTACCTATTGGCTGTTAAAAAAAAATAAACATAAAGTTTTCACACCATTATAAATATAGGTAAATAGATGACGTGTTGCCTAGCTCAGTAGTTATAAAATCATATCGATGATTTTCATAAATATCTAATGAAAGTTTCGACCAGAACTCAGTCTCATTATTTGCTTGGGGTTGTACAAAGAGTAAAATGGTTTGGGATGAGCTGCAGTCGTGGCCTGTTTAGTAGAAATACCCCAATCGAAACAAATTGTACCTGCAGCGACCTCTGTCTTCGCAATCAATAAAATTCTCGTTCTAACATTTTTTTTGACCCAAAGAGTAGTTGTTCTTTGCATCTTTTGACCGCTGTCTGCAGGTCTACTTTCTAAGTCCGTGAACGAAGACACGGGTACAAATACTAATGTATGAATATAGTACCACGAATTGTCCGCAGGTCATGAGTGGTGTGGTGGCTTGGACTCTAAGGAAGTATCTTTTAAATCGTAATATTATCATTCATTCTTAGTTCGGGCTCGTTGTCAAAACACCTGTAACCGTAAAGCCGAAACCATGGGTTCCATGCTTAGAGATTAGATGTCCCGAGTTCGATTCTCAGGTTGGGCAACGTTGTTGTGGTTTTCTATCAGGAATTATTTATGGAGCCTCGATTTGTGTCTTATTGATGGATGACAATAGGCTTACTCCTATTACATGGAACTTCAACTTAATTGGAAAAAGTTGGGTGTGCTATTAGTAACACCACACTGCTCAATACCAATTTCGCAAATGACAGACGTTTTGCTATATTCATCATCATCATCATCATCAGCCGGAAGACGTCCACTGCTGAACATAGGCCTCCCCCTTAGACCGCCACGCCTAACGACAATTCGCCACTTGCATCCATCGGTTGCCCGTTTGCTATATTAATAATTTCCCATAACATTGCTCAATAAATGATAATCTCGCTGATAGTTTATGCCTCTTGGAATAGATGGCGATGTTGTTGATGTTTCATTTTCTTTTAAGGGTGGATTCATATCTGACGGAGCATCCGTCGCGTATTGTCGGTCGCGGAACGCCAGAGCAGACAAATGTATAGAAAAACAATTGACCGTTCACACTCAACGGATGATCTGTTTGTGCGTCAAGTGTGAACGGTCAAGTTTTTTTTCTATACAATTGTCTGTTCATACAACTATATGTTCCGTCAGATATGAACCCACCCTAAGAGGTTTTGAAATGGAAGTATGGCTATCCTACGTGGGACACTGGTACACGGTTAACATTGGCTGCATCACTGCGCGTCGTGGGTCCGATTCCCGCTCGGAAAAAATGTTTGCTTGATCAATAGGTTTAGGTAGTTCTTTCGAATCTGGCTAAGCATAATTTCCAAGCATGCCTGAGTTAATAAAACAAATGTGCACACGACAAAAGACATGTGCACACTGAGTTCGAGCTGTGTGGTGGATACCACCCACTCCCTCGAACAGACTTAATTTCTTACGGTGGGGACATCATAGGGTGATTGAATAGTGATTACGCTTAAGCGAAACGCACCCACGATAAAAGAGAAATTCCCAGGAGGAGTAGAGTACGGTTTGTAAAGGAAAAAAAGTATTAATATACTCCATTCAGAATAAAAGCAGATTATACAATCATTCCTCCATCCATGTCAAATTGCATGACAACTAGAGAACTATAATATTATACTTTACCAGGGTTTAATAAAAAAATATACCAAGCGTAACTTACTGTGATAATAACGGCAATTTAACTAAAAAAATAAGGTCTCTAAAACCATTCACTTCATGAATATTAAAAGTAGCTCCTCGTATTCTCAAATCAATTGAATAAAAAGGGTACAAATCAGACAGCATCACATACTATAAAAGGCAAACACAGATGTAAGATCTTTAGTTAAAAATAAAAAAAAAACTGGTCCTATCGCCAAGGCATCGGCTCATCATGACTATGTATGGGATGAACTCTTGAGACTAGATGGTAATATATTAAAGGTAATTGAGGGAAATATAGATTTGTCAACGGTGACATACTTGGATTGAATGGTAATGCGATATCGTAACTCCTAAGTTATGTCTTAATGTTAGAATCGATGGATGTTTGATGATAATGTCAGGAAAGTAATAAATAGAGTAATAGTATTCGAGTTTGATTATATGGTTGCACCATTACATCCCGAAGCATCCATTTGTATCAGTGTATTTGCAAAATTGGCATTTGCAAAAGTTTTACAACTTACATACACCGTAACCTGCCTGAATCTATACTAATATTATGAAGCTGAAGAGTTGGGACGCGATAGACTCAGGAACTACAGGGTTCGAATTAAAAAATTGTGTATATTTGTTTTGGATGGCCCATTTATTGAGAAAGAATATAGAAGACTTTTTATGTATTATAACACCACGCGATGACTAATAGGAGCCGAGAAGCAGGGGTGAAACTAATAGGTACATCTACTACAGAATTAAAGACACACAGAATCAAGAACAATGGCAGAAAGAGGGAACATTAGGTAATTACGGACTAAAATGATGATGAAGACCTGAATGCGGACTTTTATTAAAATTCTTGTAATAGCGCGGCCATATGACACTCAAAATAAATAGCCACATTTGGATTCCCAATTGACACTAATTTATTAATTTTGAGCAGCAATTTCTGGTCTCAAAAATGATAGAACAACACAAAAAAGTCATTTCTCAATGAATATTTCAAAAATCTTTAATGTTGGTTAGAAAAAGAAGATGACTTCCCATAATATGTGCCGCAAGGTAGGTCCAATGGGAACACCCAAATACTCCGAAATATTTTATTCCGAATTTCGGTATTCCGATTTTCAAAACTCCGAATATCATAATACCTAAAACTTACAATATCTATTATTACGAATCACGAAATTTATTTAACCGAAAGTCGTATATCCGATTTCTTAGTTTTCCGATTTTCACATATTCGAAAAATGTAATGCTCGATGAGTTCTCATTCCGAAAAATGAAATTCCGATTTTCAATATTCCGAATAAACTGATTTTTTCGGAATATTGAAAATCGGAATTTCGTTTCTCATTCTACAAAGTCAGTGCCAGAAACGAATTGCTGCAAAACCGGCTCCACGTAGTTTTGTCTACCGTACTCTTAGAGAGTTATTTAAGCCTGTGTAGGCGCGGAGTGGTGAGGCGTATCCTCTGGACTTTGACTGTTTGCCTTCAGGATTGTTATTGTTATTAGGAGAACTTAGGATGCATGAGCGAGCGAAGCGAGTTCGGGACTTGGGGCACCCCGACTCGGGCAGGTTAGGTTTGAAGGGGATGGCGGGGTCTGAAAGACCCCGCCATCCCTTCGTGTTAGTTTACTTTAAAACTTGCTCACAGAAATAGGAGCCCCGCGAAGCGGGGCTCCGTCAATCTACCTTGGTAGGTGGTAGTCAACAAATTGACCAAGGATGCAAGAGCGAGCGAAGCGAGCTCGGGACTGGGGGCACCCCGACTCGGACAGGTTAGGTTCGAAGGGGATGGCGGGGTCTAAAAGACCCCGCCATCCCCTTCGTGTTAGGTTACTTTAAACCTTGCTCACAGAAATAGGAGCCCCGCGAAGCGGGGCTCCGTCAATCTACCTTGGTAGGTGGTAGTCAACAAATTGACCAAGGATGCAAGAGCGAGCGAAGCGAGCTCGGGACTGGGGGCACCCCGACTCGGACAGGTTAGGTTCGAAGGGGATGGCGGGGTCTAAAAGACCCCGCCATCCCCTTCGTGTTAGGTTACTTTAAACCTTGCTCACAGAAATAGGAGCCCCGCGAATTGTGTCTTGGGGCACCCCGACTCTGACAGCTTTCGTTCTTCTCACAGGGATTTTTTGTAATATTATGAATGAAAATACGTAACTCAAAAATAAATTATTTTAATTACTCAAAAAAAATTTATAAAAGAAATTATTATCATTGAAAAGAAAATACCTATTCTTATTCAAAAGAAATTCTTTTATTGAAAAGTTAAGAGGCATTTTGACAAGGCGTTTTAAAAGCATACTTTTCTCTGATAAGCGATTAAATTTTCGGAATTCTAATTATTCGGAATTTTAATAATCGGAATTTTAACCATCGGAATTCGTGTTTTTGATGTTTCGGAAAATTATTAATTCGGAATTTTTGATATTCGGTCTATTGAAACTCGGTATTTTGAAAATAGTAATTATAAATGTTAGGAATATTGAAATTTCGGAATTATGAAAATAGGAATAATGATCAATCGGAGTTGTTATATTAGGAATTTTGAACCATTCGGAATTATGAAAATCGGTATTTTGAAATTCGTATTTATGAATTTCGGAATAAAGTTTTTCGTATTATTGTAGTGTACCCAGGTCCAATACCTACTCATTTTCAAGTTACCGCAACTGAGTGGCATTTCTTTTTACAATTTAAGTTTTTAATAAAAATCTGAAATTGGGCTGTGTGTTTTTTCCTAACATATAAAATTATATTTATAATCGTTTTTATTTCAGTCGCATCTTTTATTGTTAATTTACTTTGGTTCTAACGCCATCTATTCGTAAAACAATATACTACAATCGTTACGAGCTTAGCAAGCTCGCATCTATCTGCGTAAGCGCTGCGCTGCTAAGATCTTTGATAGTTGCAATGATTTTACACCTGATCTATGGCGCAGTGGCGCTTTTGTCTATAATAATAATTATGATGTGTAGATTCAATTTTGTGACACTCTTATAAATGATGTGTTTCTGCAGACCAGTTACTGGAATTTTTGAAGAAAGCTCCTACTGATGTTCGTTTATTTTTGTGATATTTTTTGAATCTTGATACTAAAGTTACGCTTTTTTATATAAAGATGTGTGTGCTCTTGACTCTAGTCTATGTCAAAGGTGAGCGAAACAAAGTCAACAATGGAACGAGCCTTCCGAGAAGATGCCTGTTCACTAACTTTGAAGAGATTAGGGTTGTATGCCTACGGTAACACAGACGTGATTCATTTATACTTTATTACTGGAACATGATAGTCATAACATTAAAAGGCCATATAACCAATAGTTTTTAAACTACTCGATACAAAATAAAAAAAAAGAAACGCTTGGGAAGATTGATATTATTATTATAATTGATATTGTAAGCAGAGACATACAACACAAAAGAGTCCTTCATCACTGTATTAATAGTTCGATCTTTCGGTTACCAAGGTCCAAGTTAACATAGGGGTCTTTATAATAACGCTGTTAATTTAATGATGCTTCGATACAACCCACATACGCCTACCAAAATCATTTATTTAAATCAAATAATTATGAAAATGTAGCAACAGTGCGTTGCCCTATCACAATGATCGTGATCATAACCAAATTGCGCTTCATCTTAAGTCTAAAGTAGGTCATCAATGAAGGTCTGTACCATATCAATTTGGCAAACGAACAATATGTATCTAGCTTCATTAGTTTTTATCAGATACTGTATGTACACGATTTTGTAATCTGTCTATGTGCTGATCTCATTTGTATGAACCAATTAGGATTATTTATATTGGTGCCGTATCACGCTTTGACTTTCAGTCAGCTGGATGTTTATATTAGGATGCATTATTTAGGATGTTTTTAAGGTCATTTAGGTTTTAAAAATGTGAATCAGCTGGTTTGGTTATCAAAAAGCCTTTGCCTGCATTATGTGCCAAATCTTTGCGTCCATCCACCCATAGACAAAGTGATATTTTCAATTAAAAAGTTAACGTCGGAAATGTAATAAGCAACCCACTTTTTTACTGTAACAAATATAAAAAAATATCAGAGCACTGAAAAACACCAATTTGGCGTATGTGGATAATCCATTATTTAAGCAATTCGGGGTGTCTAATATGTCTTTCAACAGGATTGAAATAAGCTGATCGTAGTTAAATTCATGTAAATGGGTTGGCTCAGATGAGGCCTACTATAGAACGAACTTACCCAGCAGGAACTGAAATTCCTATGACGCCTACGGAACTCCAACGACACCTACGGAACACAGTTCATATCATTATCCTTTTGGCAATACAATGCCACTTCCTGGTTCCTGATGATTATTCGCTTCAATACCTTTAAAAAATATGCTCATCCATTACCAGATAGCCTTAGATCCACAATAAAAACAAATCTAGGCCAAATCCTATTCGCAATCATATTTCACGAACGACTGACATCATTTATTCTGAATCAGATAAGGGTTAGTACTCATCGTTCTCTTATTATTGCTTATTAAATTAATCCTTTTACAACATCACGTCTACCGTCAAGGTTTAAGGTATTCTTTTAATGAATAACGTACTTTAGATTTGCACGAAGGTGTAATTTTGCACGTGAAAGAGGCCTGGGAGTTTTGGCAACTGGTGACATTTTCAGAATGTTTGCCGTTATATTTTGTTGATGCTTACCTATAGCAAATGTTTAGCACGACAGATTTAATTAATTGAGCCTAAAAATTATACATTATCAAAATCATAAAAGGATAATAATAATTGGTCCTTTCAATGAATTTTTTTTTTGTCTTTTATGGAAAGATCATATATTATTTTATATTTGTTTCTTAACAAACTGTTTTCAGTTTTTATTTGCTCTAATTAAGAAGTTATATTAAATTCAAAATCATTAGTTGAACTCCGAGCCGAAAACACGCCGACAGTGCCCGATGACGCCGACGCGACGGGGCGGTGTGACGTCACTATATCAATTTCTATACATCGATAGTACGTGTTCCAACTTTGAAATTGTTCAAATCAAATCAAATCGTTTATTTCAACTAGGCCAATTACAGGCACTTTTGGATTGTCAAAAGACATCAAATAAAACTAGTAAAAAAAATAGTTATGGTGCTACAGTCCCAGTCACACGACATAAAAACTGTGAAAGTACCGTAGGTGCTCATTCCAAAGCGTAGATCTCTATGGAGAAGAATGAGCAAGAAACTCCATGGACACTCTTTTTCAATCGCCAAAATTATTACAGAACTTTTGTTACATCATTCAACATCAGATGGTACTATAGAAGCTGTTACGAGTATTATAGAAGCCTGTATTCTTTGTCAACGTGACGTCACAACCGAGGCGAGCAATTAGGGCGCGTTTGTGTTCTCGTCAATTTTGTTCGAATTTTATCACTTTTAAATTGGTCATAATTAATTATAAAAAACAATTAAGATTTTTTCTCTTCCATAAATGTTCTTATTTTAGGTGGATTTATTAATAATGTAAAAAAGAAATTCTAAGTTCAAATACCTAATTGCGATAAATATAAAGCCTCCTGCAGACACACGCGATTAATCGCGCTGCGACAACGAGCCAAGCTAATTTCCACTCTAAAAATACTGTGAATGGACCGCGACATGTCGCCCCGCGCGATTAATCGCGTGTGTCTGCAGGGGGCTTAATTCGTAACATTGTCATAGTTTGACAATTCATTTATTATTTTAAAAACTGTGTCCACAACCACTTCAGGATACGTGATGGATGGACAATCCTCGTTTAGCAGAAACGAATATGTACGAAATGAATGAAAGCCGGACATTAGAAAAGATTAGAAATGTAAAGTTATGGGGGTCTCAATGTCCAGCAACCGTACAGGCAGATTAGAAAAAAGTCTACCAGAAAATTCAAGAAAATAATGTAATGTTCCTCATGGCCGTTTGAAAAGGGAGACCATAGATATCACTAGTGTGTATCAATTAGTGTTAATCGGTTTTTTATTACCAATTACAATTATTAAGCAAATATGTACTCAAAGGAACAACTTAAAAACAAATTGTACGCCCGTATGTACTGAGGTTTCGCTTCGCTATAATATTTCTATAAATCCAGGAGATGTATTAACGGTATGTTAGGAGCAATGGTTTTATCATCGGTAAGCTGCTATCGTTTTGAGACGTTTTTCCACCTACCGGGAGCATTCACCTTTAATGTTATTCAGATAAGGTTGAGTTCTAAATCAGTAAGTGAGGAGGAATGAGAACTGTGCATGACTGAGCAGAGTTTGCGTGTTTTTAATGATACAATATGTTTATCAATTGTAGATACAAGAAGTAGAAAATCAAATCCCACCAAAAACATTTCGTGTAAAATGTTGCCAGACGACCACATAATGATTAGCCTGTGAAAAAGATATCAGATCTCATGTTAAGCCAAACTTCTGAATCTATACGGCCTAACTCTACCGACCCTAACTTCACAAATTCTACATATCAGTAAAAATGTATGAAAGCTCCTGGGTAAACCCATGTAAAATTAAAATAAATTAAACTTATATAAAAATAATGTGGGCGTTACCTCTTGGCTTTGATCTAGCCTAAAAGGAAAGATGAGACGAGAAGGGGCGAAATGACGGCGCTGCTACGGATTCCTGGTGAGACCTAACACCGCTAGTGGGATCCCTCAGTCGTCACCGCAGGTTACAGGGTAGCCTTTAGTGACATTGCCCGGGATGGATCGTTAGGAGGTGGATAACATCCACCATAATTGATTCATAAGTAATCTAATATTAGCTTTGGTTGGGCCGTAGGTGCAAAACGTAGTCTTCACGTCTTCGTGTATATTATTTTTATAGTCATCGATTCCTTTGTTGTATCTTGCCAGAAGCATTTGCAATAAGCAGTTGCTCACCATCACGAGGGAAATGATTCCAAATATCAATGATCGATCATTTTATATACGAAGCAGTTCCGTTTAGACTCCAAAGCCTTCAAATATTCACGACATCATCATAAACATCATGATCCGATTGATCGATAAAAAACCATTAATTGATCCCATCAAGAGCTGTTAATTAAACCGTGGGATCATTACGTACGCGGAAATCGATTCGATTTACGATATTTGATGAAGAATCGAATAAAAAATCGGTACAGTTGACAGAAGTGTTATAAAATAGAAGATGTTTTAATGTGAATGAAAAAGTTATATGTAATTTTGCAACATCATAATGTATTTATTAGAATTAATTACAAAGTAATTTTTCTTAATATTTTTTTTGCTGGTGATCGGTTATTTGAATTATCGATCATCGGTAATCGTAATATTTATAAATAGACGATTTGAAATTCAGATGTTTAACGCCACATTTATTTTTAGCACTATCAATGAAATTGAAAACTACTATATTGAGATCAATATACTCACAAAATCACATCAGAAATTTACTATCAATATTCTACAAAACATTTTAATGGTCAAATCAAAACCGAAGTGTTTACAACAAAATCTAAAAGAAGAAATGGAAACTTGAAATGTAATCATCAGCATCTTCCTACCCTTATCCCTGTAGTTATCACATTCTACTTGAGCTATACGTCACGTCACAGTATCATTTACTCCTTTTTCTTTCATATTTATCATTCCTTAGACAATCTGTCAACCTTTTCTTTAGTCTCTGGAAGTATGGATCAACACAATCGAATAGGGGCATGGAAAATATCAGGAAGTTGTCGAACTTCGACACACTGAATAATAATATTAACCTAGGAAACAGAAGTACGAATAATCTTACAAACTAGAAAATGCGATTTTTACACACGTCTCATTTTTAGACACGTCTAAAACAATCAAAATAGTCACGCATAAGCAAAACTAACGTTAACTAACGAAAAGTTAACGTCGCGTTTGTTGGCAACACGTAAAATCACGTCCCGTCCTGCTCAGTCCGTGTGGGTAAGAGTGGGTACTCGTTTGTGCCTGTTTGCGCGACGTTAACGTCGCGTTCAGCGGACGTTAAGAGCCTATCCAGAAAGCGCTGTTTACGGGCGCGTCCACTCGCGCGTTTTGATTTGTATTGCGTCCAGATGCGGCGAAATCACGCGCGTTATCGCACGCATATGATGAGACGGATTTGGTCAGTTATAAACATGGACTCAGATAGAGCGGTCGTGTTGTGGCATGCATACCGTCGATGGAGACGTCGTTAACGAAGAGAAAGTGGACAATTTAAATTTAATCCGATTCTACGTGACAGAATGTTTTTTTATGATTGTTTAATGATTCCGTTAGAATAATCTGATGATTCCATATACCATATAGCTACCCTTTTCTCAATTTCGTCAATAAAAAGTCCGTGTCAAAGTTATTAGTTAATAATGTCCACTCGCCACGGACACGCGCGTAGTACTGGACGCAGCAATGGCGCCGGAGTATCTCGACTCACTAGTATCTCGAGAACGCGCGGCTGCCTACGCGCGAGTGGACACGCAAGTAAATCGCGCTTTCTGGACAGGCTCTAACGCTTGTCACGCGACGACGCGCGCGTAAAACGCCAGGTATAGCGGCCTAAAGCTTATAACTGTTTCCAGGACCTCAATGCCAAAATTTATCAAAATTCGTTTAGCGATTTAAGAGTGAAAATATTGGTTGAGTTAGAACTCTTTGACCACTTACGAACAAAAAAATATATAATTATCAAACTAGACGAGGATTCTCCTTCCGGACAACCTTTAAAGGGCTTTTAAAAAATAGGAAGCATTATTATCAAAATTACTTTGCAAAATCGTGACCGGACATAAACTGCCTACCAGTGGAGTACTAGGAAATTAACTATTTCACACGTATACATTAGCGGAATACTGTACCTACAATCGCAAAAAAATATTCATTAACCTTTGGGTCGTCGGGCGCAAGAGATAAGACAAAGAGCACTGTTATTTATAGATCTTTTTTTAATTAATTGGAATAAAAAGTTTTGAACACTTCGCATTAAGTTAAGAACATTAAATCTGCAGATTTAATGTTCTTAACTTAATGACTAACGAATACCTTGACACCGGAACGTAAAGGGCTATTGAAGGACACCGTGGATTTTAGTCAGTACAAGTCTGACAGTCCCTCCCGCCCTGGCCTGGGTGGGAGGACTCATTTGATGATTCTACCGTGCTAAAAAAAATGTATGGTTTGCATAATACTTTGATGAAAAGGTTTGCGCCATCAAGGAAAATTCATTCACAAATAGACTGTCGTGGATGTCCACGTTGTTTATTATATCTGTTAAGAGACTATCCTAACTAAATATAATACGAGTACACACATTAACTCACGCCTTCTTCCCATGGGGGTAGAGGCAGAATAATAAAGAGCACCACTTGCTATGATCCTTGCATATAAATACGTAATATTATAAATGCGAAAGTATGTTTGCTTGTATCCTTTTCACGACCAAACCACTCAACGGATCATCCCGTAAAAGTACTGTTCCCGAAAAAATATAATGACGCCACTCGAACCATCAGAATTGAAGCCTCGTGCCAAAGCTATAGTTGGATACAAAATTCACCTCAAAAATTCAGTGATGTTTATTGCTACCGACATAATTATAGGTAAGCAAAGTTTTAGATTAAAAATTAGTGTTAAAGTCGTGTCTGGTTAATCAATTCATGTTTTTAAATTTTTAAACACTAGATATTAAGCAGTTATGATTTTTTGTTGAGGTGCCTTATGCAGACTAATTTTTGTCAGTCACGAATAGAAGTCAGGTTGAAATTAATAGGTTCAGGTCTTCTGAAGATCCTTAAGTTGACTAAAATTAATTATCCATCAAAGTCGTTTATTGAATGACGCAGTTTGCATTTGACTAACAGCTGTCGCACGTCCTAACTGAAGCAGGTGGTAGCATAATGCTATTGTCAAACAGAGAGGCGAAGCGAACACGAAGCGAACGCGAAGCGAAGCGTTTTTGTTTGTAATGTACGCTTTTCTATATGACAGGTTCGGATCGCATTCGCTTCGCCTGTCTGTTTGACAATAGCTTAAATATGTGATGGTCACGGTCATAATCATCATTTCATCAAAGGAACATTACATAGGGGAACAACTGACCGAAACATGTTCGTAAGACGATCACTTTGACTTTGGCTACAATCCTTTTTTTTTAGTACCATCCTTTGGCTGATCACTGGCTAAATGCTTGAGCAGTCGTACACTTCTCCGGGCGGTTGAAGTCACCAGGCATACGCTGACTGCTTCAGCTGAACGTCTATGGGCGTCCTTGACGCGACGAGAGAATACATTTAGGTTTGACTTTTGTATGAGAAGGGTGAACATTTCACTGTCTGACAACGTTGAAGACCTAATAAATGAATAAAAATATGCCTTTATAGTTAGTAGTCTTTTTTTATTGTTATTTATTACGTTGCCCAGTCTCTTGCAAAGCGCAACCATTCTGGGTCAGCCATTTTTTTTTAAATCATCTTCATATCGCTTTAACTGTCTTCCTCTATTTCTTTTGATTCCTCTTGAGTACCGCTCGATTTTTTTTGTCCATTTTTATTCATTCTCTCTTAAAATAATTATGTCCTGCCCAACGCCATTTTACTTTCCTGTAAACAGTTTGCCTTTTTTTTATTTGTCTTTTATTTCATTTTACATAATTTTATCTCTTCTCTTGACTCCTACGACTCTTTTTCTCTGTGCTGTTCTAGCATACTTTTATTTTGTTTTGTTGTTGTTCGGTCAGAGCTCATGTTTGGCATACCTGAGTCAGACAACACATTTTGTCCCTTAATTATTTGAAGTAAAAAATAAAGCCAGAGTATTGTACTTTTATCAACGCTAAATTACAATAAAATTACCTTCTCATAATAAGTGTATATAGATCACATAATTACACGATCATAATATATCGTTTCCACGTATTAGCTTCCCGTACAATTTCCACAAGACTTCTGGTTTTACAATTAGTACTAATGACTGTAAGGACCAAGAAAAACGTGCCTAATCAGGAAAGGCTTACCGGCCTGTTTACGATGTTGTGTTGTGTAAGTATTACATAGTAAGGCAGAAAATCGCTTGAGGAAATTGGGTAAGTGAGCTGATCGATTTTCATTTGGGTCCGTTGTACTTGGTCTAGGAAACATTATAATTACTTTTAAAAGACCACTTACACTTTCACACATTCACATTGATATTTCTAGATTTTTTATTTGTGTTTGCAAGTGCGAAGTCAAGCCAAGAAGTCTGAACAAAAAGTCCTGGATTCAATTCCTAAGTCGGACCAAATATTATATTGGGTTTTTTCATTAGAAATTTCTCAGAAGCAACCTTAAAGTCTGGATTTGTGCCCGACGGCAATAGAGTCGCTCTTTAGACTTATACTAGCAAAATGTTGAGGTTATTTGGTACCCACTTCTAAAAAAAAATTACAACTTTCTAAAAATATAAAAGTAGGTATCTATTAAAATCAACAAATCTTTTTTTAAGCATAGACCAAAAATCTTAAGTTCAAATTCAGAACTACACAGTTATCCACTGCCGTAATGATCAAAACAGAAAATTCATAAAACGGATATATTTCAATAAAACGGTAAAACCCAATTATTAAGACAAATAATCCAAAAGGTTAATGAAGTACCAGTTACTAAAAGCAATTTTCGACCAGGATCTGTAACCGGGGTAGTTTATTTTTTCCACATTAAAACTGTAAGTGTGTGTCCACACTGGAAGCCTAGCGCGACGGCGGCGGCGGACGCGGTGGCGGGCGCGGCGGCGGGCGCGATCTGTGTCCACACTGCCGATCAAGCGTTTGTTTTTGTAGCGGCGAATTCAGGTGTTGCAAACCGGTGGTACAAAGTAGTTTCTATAAATCTTGTTTAAAGAAATTCATTTTAAAATGTTTTATAGGATGTTTAGGATTGCATACAAGTAAATTATCAATCATTCTACATTTTTCTACTCAAGTACGGTAAAAATAATTTAAATATGTACAAAAACATCCAACGGTAGTACTTTAGTGCATGTTCTGGTAACTAGATGGCACTACTAAAAGAACGAAAAGGTTTGATACACCTGCCACCCGCCCGTTGTATCGGTTGTTGCCTAGCAACGCCTAGGCTCGCAAAATCGCTTGTAGCCATCGGGCTAGGCCCCGCCTTAGTCACTTCAATGTGGCCACGAGCGGCGATTTCATACATTCAATATTTCCGCGCCCGCCGCCGCCACCGCGCTAGGCTCGCAGTGTGTTTGAGCACTAACAGTACTTACTGCATTCTAAAGTTGACTACAAAATTAATCAGATATTGCACGAAATTTTAAAACAATCAAATCAATCATACAATCTAGATCAGCTGTTCTGAGTATAAAATAAAAAGGTTGTTAATTGAGCCAAAATTTGAAAGTACCGATCTAAAGCGTAGTTCAGACAATGCTGATGCACGTGTTGTGTTTTCAAGTTTCTAAGGCTTTGTTTAGACTAGCAAAATGTCTACTTTTAATTATTTTCTTTTTAACTGAATTTTTGTGAAATGGATATTTTTTTTTTATCGTGGTAAAATCATCAAATGAGCCCTCCCACCCCGGGCAGGGCGGGAGGGACTGTCAGACTTGTACTGACTAAAATCCACGGTGTCCGTCAATAGCCCTTTATATTCCAGGGTCACGGTAATGACATAAGTCTCGCGACCCGCGAGTTGCCCTTTACTCGCCGCCCGCATGCCCGCGCTTGAAATGGATATAGATAAATATGTATATTTTGATTTAACTGAAATATAATGAAAATTTAAAGGCCGTTAAACTGTAAACGGCAAAAATGCCCAGAACGCTGACAGTATTACCACGTTGGATGGCAATGATTCTTTGTTGACTTATAAAAAGCCAGTTGTCTGGTAAAGTTAGGAGTTGACTAATCAATTGGCAAAATTAATGTCTTCATCATCATTTTCCTGCCTAAATGCTTCGATTAAAGCCTATAATCAATTGATCGAAGCCCTAATGCAATTTCCTTGTTGGTCGGTTCAGTATATTTTATTCTTCTCCAAATTTTAATACACGCTTGTAGGTCGCGGGACTTATCTCATTACCGCGACCCCGGGACATAAAGGGCTATTGAAGGACACCGTGGATTTTAGTCAGTAGAAGTCTGACAGTCCCTCCCAGGAGGACTCATTTGATGATTTTACCACGCAAAATAAAAATACACGCTTGTGGTGGTAGATACATAATTAAACTTTTTCTATGCACGACTAATGTTTGCAAGTATGTAAGGCCCGGTTCAGACAAAGCAGATCCACAATTTGTCCTTATGGGCTCAGTGTGACCCATTCATAAAAGTCTTAAGTAGTCATCTATTTCACCTAAGCAATTTATCTAAAGACTAACCGGTGCAATGAAAAAACTTTGGCGATAGACGAATGACAGGGTAATTATGCAGACAATTTATTAACAGCAATGGACACTACACAAACAATCCGTCACTTCAACACAACGACCATTTATATCTAGACTCCTAATCACAGGCGACCGATGTCTGTCAACACATTAGGTAAAAAAGTCTTATAACCGTCGTGACTCGACCACTCCTGTGAGTCCCCTCGTCGCACTGACCTTGAGTTAGCCAATCAGAACGCAGTACCACGTCCCGTTAGCCAATCAGAACGCAGAACCCCGTCCCCCTCGCTTACGTCGTACCTCAGCGACTTGGCAGAATAATTTTCGTTAGTCAGATCGTGCATGAGGCGTCTAGATATAAATGGTCGTTGCTTCAACACATTTAACAAATTCTTTGTACAGCCTTTTATGAGCATCCATTGAAAATTTAAGATAAAAACACTGTAGTCTATGCGGGGTCAATAAAACTTTTTTTTCAATCTATTGACAGCAGCGGGGTGAATTGGAACAAAAGTCCTTTAACCTGTGCCATCTACCCCGTTACAAGCCGACGTCGACTCTAACGGATTCAACGAAACAATTTTTCCATCTACACAGTTGACGGGGCAGAGGATCAGCGGGGTCGATGGGAACAAGTCTTTTGTCCTGTGTCATCCACCCCGTTACATGCCGATGCCAATTCAAGCGGGATCGATGATACAATTTTTCCTAACTACCCCGTTGACGGTTCAGGGGCTGCGGGGTGGATGAAATAAACCCACCTTTTAAATTACGGGCTATTATGTTATGTTCATAAAAACCTCTATTAAGGTAGGACTGACAGCACTTTTTTTAACAATTTATTCCGGAGTGTGAATACATAATAATATTTTAGAGTTTCAACAGAATTCGGGGCTTGCTTCTACTGTTTTGTTTCCGCTAACAAGTGGTCTGTTGTATGAATTCGTAAGCAATATATGTATACAAATATATATGAATATGTACCGAATATTTGCTCACATTAAACCCCTCATCAAAACCAGATCTACAGTCAGCAAAAGAGTTACGTATGCTGAGAGCAATTTTTAAATTGTTTTAAAGTCTTGTGTTATAAATTAATCTACATAACAAACTCTTTAGTTGTATTTAATTTTACATTAGAATACACCCAAAAAGTGCATACACAGCAGGTACATAGTATTCAGAAAAATTGCTTAAAACTTGCTGACAGAATCCCTAACTATTTTGCTGACTGTACGTACATAACGTAGGTTTAGGCTAAGTACGCACTACGAAAATAAATCGTTGCGAAAAAAAATCAACAATCTGTGAACAACAGAAATGTACTACAGTCCGCGCACTGCGAAAATAAATCGTTTGTGATTTCGCATTATGAGAATCGCAACGATTTAATTTCGTAGTGCGCGCATAGCCTTACGGCCCGTTTACACGCAGCAAAAAGTTGAACGCGAGTTTCATGCAAGTTGACTACATTGCGGACATTGTTTTTAATTTCACAATTCATGTTCCCACTGCTGGGAAACAGGCCTCCTCTCTGTGAGAGAGATTGGTTGATGTCACATGGCTTCGAATTTTTTGGTACTAGGACATGCCGGTTTCCTCACGATGTTTTCCTTCACCGCTTCGATAGCAGTGGTGAAATAAATTTCATGAAGAAATGCGCCAGGCTACATTCGAACTCAAAACCTACAATTCGTAAGTCGGGGCCAATACCACTCCCGTCTAAATGCGACTTGATAATTACGATTGCTATGAAATATCTTATAATGATATCGATTTTCGCAATGTAATTAAACATTCAAGATCACGACCCAGACAGTGAACTAACATGGATCGATTTTTACCTGTAGGTACTTTTGTTTTGAATCTGAGGCTCGACTCATGGACCTGTTGGGAACGACCCTCTATCATGACTCTCCCCGTCTTTAACGTGAAGTAAACTTAAACTTTAACGTTAATTTGATGGAAACAATCAGTTCCCCGTTCGTACACTAAAGGTGCCTTATTTTCATTTTCCATACAATAATCGCAGTAAATATTTCAAGTACACTAATAAAATACAGACATCTTGTGATGAGGCCTCGGTGCTAAGTGATGGCTCATGAGGGTCAGAGCCCATTCGTCCCCTAAGATTCGCACCCTGTGCCCACTCGTACCCTGGAACTTTTGAGGGGCCCATTCGTCCCCTGAAGAATATTTATTTTTATTCATTCTTCTAATATAAGTACATGTACATGTGTATACTGCAGCTTGGTAGTCCTGGTACAGTCGCGCAGAAAAGGGTAAAATAAAAAATTAATGTTAGCAAAACAGAATTAATGTTAAAACGTTCATTATTTTTGTACATTAAAAAAACTTTTTGAAAAAAGGGAACCGACTTCAAAACCAAACACAAAAAAACTGTAAAATAACATTTCTTTCAGAAGTCGGTGGCTTTGTTTTTTATTTCATTGACTATGGCCACCGACTTCCGAAAGAAAAGTTATTTTATAGTTTCTTTGTGTTTAGTTTTGAAGTCGGTTCCCTTTTTTTCAAAAAGTTTTTTATTTTTCCCTTTTTAGTTTAGATATTCAACTACAATCTTATAATCGTCGACTTTGAAAATCTACAATCCTAGTAAGCAATAAAAACCGGCCAAGTGCGAGTTGGACTCGCCCATGAAGGGTTCCGTAGTAGCAAGCATAGATTAGGGAATAGGGATATCATTATATTGAGATTAGTAAGTAATATACACAAACAATAAAAATAACTTTGTTTTTCATAGTGTTTGTATGAATGGCAAAGTTATATTTGCGGTTTTTGAAAATGTACTATATCTCAAAAACTGCTAACTGTATCTCATCCAAACCAATTTTCGTTGGAAGTTTTTGTTGAGGTCTACATTATATTTTTTTTTTAGTTTTATCATTCTCTTATTTTAGAAGTTACAGGGGGGGGGGGACACATTTTACCACTTTGGAAGTGTCTCTCGTGCAAACTGTTCAGTTTAGAAAAAAATGATACTAGTAACCTCAATATAATTTTTAAAGACCTATCCATAGATACCCCACACGTATGGTTTTGGTGAAAAATTTTTTTTTGAGTTTCAATTCTTAGTATGGGGGGCACCCCCAAAATTTGTTTTGTTTTTATTTTTGTATAAAAATCCTAATGCGGTTCACATAATACATCTACTTACCAAGTTTCAACAGGATACCTCTTATACTTTCGACAAAAGTGGCTGTGACATACGGACGGACAGACAGACAGACATGACGAATCTATAAGGGTTCCGTTTTTGCCATTTGGCTACGGAACACTAAAAACGGATTTATTCGGGCAATTTCACGAGATATCCATTATTGTTATATAATAAAACCTTCCCCAGAATGTAACGAACACTTTTCTGAAAACCGCATCAAAATCGTTTTAGCCAAACGCGAGATAATCGCGGAAAAACATGCAATGGTCACTGAAAATCAACAATCCAAGTAAGCAAAAACGAATCCACGCGGGCAACGTCACGGGATATCTATTAGTGTTATATACTAAAACCTTCTCCAGAATGTAATGAACACTTTGCTGAAAAGCGCAACAAAATCCGTTCAGCCAAACAAACATACATACATACATACATACAGGTCGAACTGAGAACCTACTTTTTTAAGTCGGTTAAAAAGGGGGACAACGATTCCACATTGAGCTAAAACGAAACACTTAGAATACAAGAACATAATAACATCCATTAATATGATAAAATAATAATTGCGGATACAAAATTGTTATACATATTTAGGAGTAAATAATTTAGTTTTGACTTTTTAGTCAAAATATGACTGTAGTATTCCACCATAAATTTTTAATATAGTCATTTTTGTAAATATTTTACTTTTAATTTTAGTTTATAAATTTAGTATAGTAGTAGTATATATATACATATAGGTTCTTTTTTATTACAATTATATATAGGTAATACAATATCGTTAATTTGGAAAAAAAATATAAAAGTGTGAACCATAAAATGAATTACCATCAATAATAATACTAATCATATTCCAGGATTCAAATGAGATAATTCGATTCAATTATATGTCAAAAATATTATTATTATAATATTAACAGTATTGTTTATTTCGTTAGGCGAACTTCATTTAATATAAGACCAAAGACACATTGAACAGTTCACAGTGAACCAATATGTCACCACCACCACCACCAATAGGCAGCCATAACATACAAACAAAACACCTTATCTATTATTTTTGTAACCCTTTTTTTAACAAGCCATTCGTAGAGAGACAATTTAACATCGTAAGCCTATCGACAGGTTATTTATTATTATCATGACGGATTATCATTCATCATACGAGTAGCTCTTTTTTCAATGATCTGTTATGATTTATTAAATTAATTCCGTTAATAAACTGTTCACAAGTGTACTATGTTAACCGTTTCTTATGTAAAATATAGCTAATTTTATCTCAGGGGACCAATAGGCACCTGAATAGGTGCCGAATCTTTAACTTATATTGTATATATATTAGAGGGGACGAATGGGTACCTTAAAAATAATATTTTTTATTAAAATATTAATTGGTCCCCTACCAGGAGACCAATGGGCACCTATATAGGGGCCGAATCCACAACTTTTATGCTGGGGTACGAATTTTAGGGGACGAATGGGCTCTGACCCTGAATGTATTTTATAAAATTAAATGTTCTATATAAGGATGCTCTACTTTATACACTATAATTACGTTGTTAAAGACATTGAAACGAGTTTGATACAATTACTGCAGAAAAAAATCAATTACACTGAATCTGAAGGTTGTTTCGAAGATATCGCTATGAGCGATAAGACCGTCTTTGTACTCGTAAATTTAGCAATATTGTAAAATACTTGTCAATTTTTGGTGTGCAATAAAGAATTATCTATCAATCTATCGGTAATAATTGCGTTTGTCAAAACTATGGTGGTAACATTAGACGAAGCGTATGATTGCAGATTCATCCTACACAGGAAAGTGAAACCCATTTACGATTTCTTCAACATCTTCTTTAATATTTAATAAAAATAAACCTATTTATGGAAGACTGTAGAAATAACAAAAAAAAAATAGTCACTTAAAAAAAATGATACTGAAACATTATTTTCAATATAATTACCTAATAATAAATATATATTTTATTATTGAATTATTCTGCATGCATAAATTATCTTCAATCTGCGTCAAGTCAAACTTTGGCTGAGAAACCTGCTCTGTCTATACAGGGACTAGGGACTATACAACCTTATTTTCCCACATTTTTATATTTAGTATTGAGAAACCTGAATATAGTTTGTTCAGAATCAGTAACTGATTCGATTCCAATAAATTTTACACCATGTTATATTTTGTTTTAAAAATATTTAAATTAAATTTTATTACCAGTTAATTACAATACAATCACAGTACGGTTAGGTACCTACTGCCAAACTATTATATGTTATACGAGTGTATAACACAGGAGACGCGGTTTACGCGGGTGTACCGCGAAATGAGCATGTTTTTGAACGGACAACCGGGTAATTTTTAAAAGCTTATAACTTTGTGATATTTTTAGATACGGTTTTAAATTTTTTTACATAGATTCTTTACACAAAAATACTAGACAGGTGTATCGGCTTTCGCATAAACATAAAATAATGTTGTATATCATGAAACACATAGAGCAAACAAAGGAATATGTTTTTTTTGTCATTACGAATTTTACACTCTTTTCTACTCCAGGGCTCCGGAAAGACTCAATGGATGATATTTTGACGCCCTAGAATTTTTTTATTTTAGTTTTAATTTAGTCATTTTTGTAAATATTTTAATTTTAGTTTTTAAATCTAGTATAGTAGTAGTATATAATTATATACTTAGGTTCTTTTTTATTATAATTAATTAAGTTGGTAATAAAATAATTATGTATTGTAAAAAGGTAAATAATAGCACAATGAATTAATAATAATAGCAAAATGAATATTGATGATATTTATTATGGCTAAGAAATCCAGTCATAATTTTACCATTCTATTAATAAGTTAAATTATGTGATTTTAAGTACCTATTATGACCAAAAATCTAAAAATAAACGGCGCCATAAGACCATTGGTCAATCTCCCCCAAGTTAATGGAATCCTTGAAAAAAACGCACAGAGGTTTGACAATCGAGGTCAATCACGTTTGGTAGCTCAAAAAAGTTTGAAATTAATTACATGAAATATCGCAGCTTTAGTTCATTATCTTTGCAATGAGATGACGTCAGACGCGTGTGTTCAGGATCGACAGCTGATGGTATATAATGGGTCAGTCGACTCGCAGCATCACAGTTCAACTTGAGCTTCATCCACATTAGGTTTTGAGTGTTCCAACAACTACTAAACAAAATGAAACTGGTAATTAATTGTTGCTTGCTGAAATCTATTAAGTATTATTAAATGTAACTTAACCTTTACTAATATCGAGTACTTTTTAAGTTGCAAATAACTTGGAGAAATTTGTTTTTTTTTTAAGTAAAACTTTTCTTTTTCTATCACCTTTATAAAAACGTTATGATATTGCCTTAAAAATCGTGTAAATTTTAGAAAATAAATTAATATAGCACCTTCTCATTACATAATTTCATTACTTAACAGCCTAAATCTGAATCAGTGTCCGATTTTTTGCGATAAGATCGCTTTCTATTACACGAAACTTTAAAAAATCCTTGCCTTGCACCTGTATTGTGTAGGTGTATAATAATTCATATTTACAAACCATGATCCAATACAATTACCTGTAGGTAGGATCTGTGCCCTACAGGATACATACCAATATTTTTTCCTTACGAGAATATAAGCCACAACACGTGATCATCATTGCGAGATGTTGGTTTGACTGCATAGTTGGCGCAATGTAACCGCACTATAGGGACAAACTGCCTTATTCCTCAGACATTAATGCCTTTGTCAAACTGACAGACGAACCAAATCCGTGGCGTAGCGTTTTTGTTTGTAATGTATGGAATTGTTTGAAGCCTGTCACATAGACTATCGGATCGCTTTCGCTTTTTTATATGACAGGATTCGGTTCGTATCGCTATCGCCTGTCTGTGACAAAGGCCTTAAGGCTTGGTGTTGGCTAAGGTTTACCAACCAAAAGTAATAATCCTTATCGTCCACAGTTCGTGATCGCCGCCCTCGTCGCCGTTGCCGCAGCAGGTCGTTTGGAATCCCTGGAACGCTCATACCTCCCCCCTGACAACTCCATCGGCATTGCCAGGTCTACCTTCGGTTCAAATGGAGGTGTAGGTTCTCATGGATCTTTCGGAGCTGGCTCTGGGTCCCACGGATCTTTCGGCGGTAGTTCTGGTGGCCACGGATCTTTCGGAGCTAACTCTGGTGCCTTTGGTGCTGCTGGAGCTGGTCTTGGTCGCAACGCTGGTGGTTTCGCTGGTGCCACCTCCAACCAGTACCTACCTCCTAACCATGGACTCTCTGGTTCCAACGGTGGTTCCCAGTTCGGCGGTTCCCTTCATGGTACGTAAAAAAAACTGCTTTTAATTTTCTCAACTTCTATCACTGCTGCTTATAGCAGCATCGCCTAAAGGTTACATGATGTCAATATTTGAATAAAATAAGGTTGTATAATACCCGGTAAACAGTCAATATACGCAGTGATTCTTTTAAGTTAATAAGGTAAAATTCAAATCCATAAGAGATACCGGAAACCTTGCTTGGGGAACCTTAGTTCTTTTTATCAAAATCAATTTAGGTATATCTAATTTTTGATCAAGTTTGAGATCATAAAACGAAAGTAAAAAAAAGACATGTGGTACACGGAGACTGCCGCGGTGAAGCTATTGCATAGCATTTTTTTTATTTTAAAAGAATAAAATCGCCTACCGCGTATATTTAACGAGAATATAATTTATTTAAAATGTTTGTGGTACACTACTGTAATAAAGAACTTCTTTGTTGTAGGAAAATTTTATAAGTAGGTTTAGAAACAGTAAGAAAAAGTAAATTGTTTTTATGACGGATAATTATGATTTCCGAAGTCTCCCGAACTGAAACGATGTTAGACGATGCGTGGTGTTAGGTATTTTCCTTAGATTTTTTCGTTAGGTTTTTGGAAATTTTTTGATTCAGTCGCCGCGCCACGCTCAGAGCCCGCGTTAAAAGCTATACAATAGCTTAAATGTCGAGATAAATAAGTATGGTAACATTCTGCTAACTGTTTTTACTTCGGAAAGATTTTCGGTATCTCTCTTAAATAATGGCTAAAAAAACCTTAACTTAAATCTAAATTAATATTTTAACAACATGAACCAAATTAAAACAAACATACAGTAAATTTAATTAAGATGCGGAGTCAACGGCAATAAAATAATTTGCATCAGAATGTCAATTATTAAAATGAAATATTGCGTTAATTACGACTTTAACATCAATATTGTGATGTTTTTATGGCTCTTTGATTCTATTATAATTAATGCGTTGTTTATTAATAGAAGCTATTACAAAAACACATTTCATATGAATTAACAGATTAGTTCTAAGCACCGTCAATGTTTGGTCGCGGGACTTATACCATTACCGTGACCCTGGAACGTAAAGGGCTAATAAAGGCCTCCGTGGATTTTAGTCAGTACAAGTCTGACAGTATGGGTGGGAGGACTCATTTGATGATTTTACCACGCTAAAAAAAAAGCACTGTCAATGTTTAAGTCATACAACACATTTTGGGAACTTTTTAAGCTAATTTTGTGTATCCAAACAAAAGGACTTGGTAAATAAAGGGTCTGTCATTTCCATGACAGTGTTTTGTTTTTCTTTAGGGAGAATCATTTGACCAGTTATAATTATCATAGATTTTTATTAAATATATAAATGCTAGAATTGTTTTGATTTATCAATTGTTTAAATATTTCTCAAACAACTGGCCCTTGGCACCCATTTTTAAATAAACATAATTATTATTGATACTAATTATATGCGTCGATTTATTGATAAGTACTTTTTATAGCTCATGGATTTTTTTGCCATCTACAAATATGGCCGCACAAATTCTGGAATATATTTCTAATACACACTCATTATCATGCCTCTTTGTTTGCAGGACTCGGTGGCCAGCAGAACTTCCGCAGTCAGCAATACAGCGGCCACCAAGCAGCCCCTGCCCAGCAATACGGCTCCCCCAGCTCCCAGTTCGGATCTCAGGGTGGCAGCTCTTTCGGTGCCCGCAGCTACCAGCGGCCAGGTCAGCAGTCTGCGGCCGCCAGCCGTCAGTACCTGGCTCCCCACGCCGGCTCCTACCAGCAACCTCCTCAGCAAGCCTTCGACGAACAGACAGGATACCAGTATTAAGCGTGTTCTAATGGTGTGATAGTCAAATGAATTGTTTTTATCTATAATAAATAACTGTATATATTATTTTGGATGTTTTTTTATATAATACACCCTATGATTGATCAGCATAAGATTTAACGTTGAGAAGCAGGTTTCTTTTTTGGAAATTTCCCGTATTTTAACTACAACGTACTTTAAGTATAGACGGCGTTTATTGTACGGAAAATGAAAAAAGTCACACACACTAAAACGTACTTGAAGTCATGGTAAGGCCTCAGATGACAAATATGATGTCTTCCTTTTCTGGAGCATGCCTATAATCCTGAACGATGTTTCTGTTCACTGCTTTGAGAGCTGTGGTGATGAAATAAATGGATCTAATAACTATTTTATCCTGAATAATTTGAAATTACAACCAACACTTTCTTTATTAAAATAATAAACGAGTCAATTGCGATTCGGACTCGCACACCGAGGGTTCCGTACCAAAGTTACATAGTGGACATCCCCTCTGGTTTGTAGATACACAGCCAAGATCTGAACGCTAAGAGAAAATGAAAAAAGTAAAATAGACGCCCTGGAAATGAGTTGCTGGAAGCTGGATTATCTGATTTCCTGAATTTTGCATCAACAAATCTATTCTCCAAGTACTCGGTATAAAGCAGAGTCTACCAGAGAGGAAACGACTCTATTGAGCGGCTTTTTGTCCAGGGGATTGTGGAAGGAGAAGAGAGCGCGTGGTAGGTTACCCATGCGATGGACTGACCAGATCAAGTATGCAGTAGGAGGTCCACTGCATGAGTGCACACGAGTCACAGCCGACAGGGAGCGATGGCGTCGCATCGTGAGGCGAATCATGGTAGCACGGCGACTTGCTGCGTCACGCTGACTACGATCACTCTTTCAAGAGCGAATCGACGAAGAACAAGAACTATTAACAATAATATCACTTAACAATGTTTGGACTTTTTCTTTCTATCTTTGTCTGTTAATATTAGATTATTTGTAGTATATTGAAAGTCCTTTATTTGAAAAATGAAAGTTTTTTTTATTCTGAACAATAACTGTTCAAAATCATGCAGAAATTGTTTTTGCTATACTTGTCCAGAAAAAAAACCTTGCTTTACCAACCTTATCCTTGTAAAAAATACTGTTCATAGAAAATTGTGACCGCTAAATTCGCAAGGTCTGTGTTCAATTTAACATTACCATGTACGGAACACAAATGATCTGTGTCATTAAGCTGTTTTGACAAATGGTACTCTTACAAATGCGATCTTCCAACAGAGCACTATTTTTTTTTTCTAGATATTTATTAAAACATGCGATATGTATTTCAAACTATGAATAGATTTATCATTCGCGGTAGAAAACATTTTATTTTTCCATTTTCCCTTTATAATTTCACGCTCACTTCGTTTCATTTTTTACATCATAACCCTCATACAATATTAATCCAAAATAAGTAAAACAGGGTTTGGATATACGTAGCTTTGATTTTTGGTATAATCAAGGTAATTATTTCTTTTTATGGCAATAGAGCAGTGGTGGCCCAGTGGTATCGGCCCGGACTTAGATACTAGTCGTGGATTTGAATCCAGCCAGGCGCATTACTTTGTTTAATTTATTTTATCACCACTGCTCTCAAAACTGCGATGGAAAACTTCGCGAGGAAACTGTCATATCCTATAGAACTAAAAATTCGAAGACATGTGACATCTACAAAACGGCACAGGGCCCGCGTGGTGGATTATGGCCGAGTGGGCCTCCTCTCACAGAGAGGAGGCCTGTGTCCCAGCAGTGGGAACATATAGGCTGATACTGATAGCAATCCGTTCGATTAGTTCTATCCAACTAATTACAAATCATCATCATCTTCCTGCCCTTATCCCATTTTACTTGGGTTCGGCGCAACACGTTTTTTCTTCCATTCTCCCCTATCAGACGTCACAGTATCATTTACTCCTTTTTCATTCATATCATTCCTTAGACAATCCATCCATCTTTTCTTTGGCCTTCCTCTTCCTCTCCATCCATCAACATTCATACTCATCACTCTCTTAGTCACGAATATACTATCAAAAATTCTATCGAATGTCTGAGTGCCAGTTGTACCAAGGGGTATTATACTCGTAGTCTTCTGCTTTTCCTGTAGTGGTATATTTTAATAACTGCTATTGGAGTCCAGTAGGTAAGTGGCCACTTTTAAGCTGCTTGTCCACAAAGCAGAATAAAGCTATAGAGTGAAGAAAAATAACAAACAGATAAATAGTTATTTTACAAATCAGTAATTTGCGAAAAAGCTTACTGATGAGTTAAAAAGAACGCCTTGAGTCCTTAGTACGTAACAAACGGCTTATCTTCGCCATTGCAAAATGTATTCTAAAAAAATCATTTTCTCAAAGCCAAGAGTTCTGTAACCTATTTATAGATTTCATTATATAACCATATCTCGTTCCACGTTTTATACATCAAAGCAGAGAAAATTTTTACAAAGTAAATTTTTGTGATAATTTTTATAACAACAGTATTTCATAATTTTCTTAGCCTTTCCCCAAGTATGCTCAGCTTCCAGTCTAACCGGTTGAATCTTAATACCAATATTATTTTAAATGGAGCGACTGACTAACTAAAATGAACATTACTAAACAACCCAGATCACTATCTGGGTTATTCAGGGTAACAATACCCCTTGATAAAACTTATTGTCAAACTTCAGGGCAACTGTTTTCCTGTAACGATTGTAAAAATCTATCAATCCTGTCGGCGTAGAGGTAAAAGTCAATAAGTCGTTAAAATTATTTGAGATATTGAACTATTATTACGTTAACACCTTAGACATAAAGTCAGGTTTCTCGACTTATCCATTTTTCCCTCTACACCGAAGAAATGACAGAAGCACAAAAGAAAAATAGCAAGTAATGGATCACTCATCCGCAGATCATCCTAGGCTACTGCCATTACGCCGTATAATTCGACTTCTGAGGCTAAACAGCCTCAACCAACCACGAGCTTTATGGTATGTGTAAAAAGAGTAATATAACAGTTTTAAAAAACCCAGATAAAATCATGCGAAAAGATCATTTAACTTTCTTTTTCTGGTCTTTTGAGCAGGGATAACTGATATCTTTGAAGATCGGAGACATTTGACACACGAGGTCGATCACGTTCGGAAACTTAAAAAGACTCGAACTAATTGCTTTGCCTATCATAACTTAAGTTTATTATCTAAACCATAAAATGACGTCAGACGTGTGTTCGGGATCGACAGCAGATGGTATATAATAGGTCAGTCGACTCGCAGCATCACAGTTCAACTTGAGCTTCATCCACATTAGGTTTTGAGTGTTCCAACAAATACTATACAAAATGAAACTGGTAAAATTAATCATATTTTTTGTAAAAAAAAAAACGTAATTTAAAAAACGGTCTAAATATCACCTCGTTTTCTCATGATCCACTAAAGAACAATATCGAAATACTTAAAAAAATGTGCATCAATACTAAAAGAAATTTACCCAAATTGTGCTGTGAATTAGCCTGTTTTTTGAAGTAAAACATTTAGTAAGATTTACCCTTAACACCGAAGTGTTTTGTTGAAGAAGTAGTGAAACAAACTTCCGAAATAGATTTTTTCTTCTTCAAAAACTCAATTTTTATCAACACTTAATATTATAAAATATTATAAAGCTGACGAGTTTGTTTGATTGACCGCGCTAATCGCAGAAACTTCTGCTTCGAATTGAAATAATAAAACTGTGTTAGATAGTCCATTTATCGAGGAAGGCTTTATGCTATTTAAAAACAAGCTGCGACCAAAAGGAGCAGAGCAGCAGCTGAAACCGCGCAAATCAGATAGTTTAACATTATAATAATTTATTTGTCACCACAGTTCGTATTCGCCGCTCTCGTCGCCGTAGCCGCTGCAGCTCGTCTGGAACACCTGGAACGCGCCTACCTTCCTCCCTTTGGAGCCAACTCTGGTGCCTTCGGAGCTGGTCTAGGTCGCAACTTTGGCGGTAACTTCGCCGGCGCCACCTCCAACCAGTACTTGCCTCCTAACCATGGATCCTCTGGTTTCAACAGTCAGCCCGAGTTCGCTGGATCCCTTACAGGTACGATATATTTATTTCGCCCCTTAGAACAAAATTGTGAAAGGTTTTACATCAGAACTTACAGGGCAATCGAATAAAATCATCCGCAGTCCGCTAAAGATTTGTCTAAACATTAATTTAAACTTAATTGCCTTCAAATCAAATAGTATGACAGTTTCATAGCATTTGTTATAATTTACCAAATGCTTTTTTTATTTGAGGTAGATTTGGTTTTGATTCTAGATTACAATAGTGACAAAGTCTACGATGGTGTGAACTTACTTAGTTTTGAAGAAACTTGTTCACTCTAACTTTGAAGAGATTCGAGTTGTATGCGTTCAGGAACACAGACGTAGATGGGTTTTCAAATGTGTCAATGTTAAATTTTCTTCTGTCTTTCAGGATTCGGTGGTCAACAGCGCTACCAGCAGTTCGGTGCCCCTGCTCAACAGTACGGTCAGCAGTCCGCGGCCGCCAGTCGTCAGTACCTGGCTCCCCACGCCGGCTCCTACCAGCAACCTCCTCAGCAAGCCTTCGATGAACAGACCGGATACCATTACTAAGTGTTCTAATTAATCAAATAGAAAGTAGTCTCAATGCATCCGATGTTGTCAGATAAATAATTATTTATAAATACAGTGTTTATTAAATAGTTGTGTATAATATTACTTTGATTTTTATTGAAATCATCAAATTCATAGTCATAACTTTATAATGGATGTGGCACGTGGACCAGCAATAATTTTATTTAAAAAAAAAAAAACCGGCCAAGTGCGAGTTGGACTCGCCCATGAAGGGTTCCGTAGCAGCAAGCATAGATTAGAGATATAATTATATTGAGATTAGTAAGTAATATACACCAACAATAAAAATAACTTTGTTTTTCATAGTATTTGTATGAATGGCAAAGTTATATTTGCGGTTTTTGAAAATGTACTATATCCAAAAACTGCTAACTGTATCACATCCAAACCAATTTTCGTTGGTAGTTTTGGTTGAGGTCTACATTATATATTTTTTTTAGTTTTATCATTCTCTTATTTTAGAAGTTACGGGGGGTGGGGGGGGGGGACACACACTTTTTACCACTTTGGAAGTGTCTCTCGCGCAAACTGTTCAGTTTAGAAAAAAATGATGTTAGTAACCTCAATATCATTTTTAAAGACCTATTCATAGATACCCCACACGTATGGGTTTGGTGAAATTTTTTTTTTGAGTTTCAATTCTAAGTATGGGGGGCACCCCCAAAATTGGTTTTGTTTTGATTTTTGTGTGAACATCCTAATGCGGTTCACATAATACATCTTTCTACCCAAGTTTCAACAGGATAGCTCTTATACTTTCGACAAAAAGTGGCTGTGACATACACGGACAGACAGACAGACAGACATGACGAATCTATAAGGGTTCCGTTTTTGCCATTTGGCTACGGAACCCTAAAAACGTGATAATTGTTTAGCAGAAAAAAAAAATTATAATCTGCCAATCATCATGAATCAGATTTATTTTGTTTTTGAACATATAACACGCACTAAAATTCTTCAAAATCTGTTAGTTGTTGGCCAAATCACTATTAAACCTATCTTGTATAAAAATAGAAATCAAAATCTGTCAGTTATTGTGATGCGTAAGCGCATAAGTTCCGATGATTTTCGTCTGTGGTTTAAATAATTAATCTTCAAGTAACTTGCACTCAAGCAAAGCGGGGGTTCATTTAAAAATAAGTAATCGAAAATATTACGTATTTTAAAGCCCGCATCGCGAATTGTCAAGCTTTTATGTGGAATGAAAATTTCGAAACGTCACCGAAAGGCGTTTGAGAATGAAAATAATATTCAACTTTACCGGGGTGGACTGCGCTAGCCTAGTTGGTGAGACGTCTGGAGTATTTATTTAGAAGACAGCAGGGTCGAGTTTCGCTCGCCGTCGATTAGCTTTTTAAAGTTTTCACATAAATTCGACTACGAATGTCTAACCATCTTTCTTGAATATTGCCCATCCTCATGTGTTTTTAATGAACATTGTGCAACTCAATCATATAATAAGACATTAATTTAAATTAATTAACAGACACAATCATATTTGATTGTGAATCACGTCTTACATTAATGACGTATGTATTCACGCATCGTAATTAAAATATTCAAGATCACGACCCAGACACTGAACTCCAGATGCTTTCCGTGCAAAGTAATTGATTTATACAAAGTTTGGCAATATCTTGAGTAATTAGGCTTATTTTATGACTTCGTTGGTTTTTTTGTGGTATAGCAGGCTATTTTGACGGTATGGTTGGCATAGTGATGGAGCGATTGACTCATGTACTACTGTCGGAAGTTCGATTCATGCACGAAACATATTTGCATGGCGAAAGATAGTTTTTTTGGCTGGCGGTTTTTTTATATGAGTGAGCTTAAATATAAAGGGGAGGCCTATGTTCAGCAGTGGACGTCTTACTGCTCCACGCTGATATGATGATGATGATGATAAGTTTAAATATTTGTAAACGCACACACGTTACAAGAGAAATATTTAGAGAGATGGAACGTTTTTGTAAAAAAAACAAATACATGTGGCACTCGGAGACTGCCACGGTGAAGCTATTGCATAACATTTTTTATTTATTTTAAAATAAAAACATCACCTACCGCGTTTAATTAACGAGAATATAATTTATTTAAAATGTTTGTGGTGCACTATTGTAATAAAGAACTGCTTTGTTTTAGGAGAATTTTATAAGTAGGTTTCATTGTGAAAACTCCTTTTGTAGCTGGCCGTTTAGAATCAGTAAGAAAAAGTAAATTGTTTTTATGACGGATATTTTTACGATTGCCGAAGTCTCCCGAACTGAAACGACGTTAGACGATGCGTGGTGTCAGGTATTTTCCTTAGGTTTTTTCAGAGCCCGCGATAAAAGCTATGCAATAGCTTAAAAAACAATAAAACACAAATCTTCTGTCTGCCTGTTGTTTCCCACTGCTGGGCAAACACATCTCCCCACTCCTTCTACATCTAGCGGCTACCTGCAACAGCGATCCAATTCCTTATTAAACATACTCAAAATGAATTGGGATAAGGGCAGGAGAATGATAATCATGATGAACTATGACCAGGTATACGCGTCATATAACACGCAACAAAAAAAAAAGATGTAACCGACTTCCCACAAAAAAGTTCAAAATAACCTACAAAAAAACTTTTCTTTCGAAAGTCGGTGACTTTCTTTTTTATTTCATTGACTTTTTGTCACCGACTTTCGAAAGAAAAGTTTTTTTGTAGGTTATTTTGAACTTTTTTGTGGGAAGTCGGTTACATCTTTTTTCTTGAAAAAGTTTTTTATTTTATCCTTTTTAGTTTCAATATTCAACCCAAATTATTGTCAAATACATAATTTTCTTACATGTACACTAAAATATTGTAATCCGTAGCACCGGTAATAACATCGTCCATGTCCATCTTAAACAATGAGCTAAAAATTAAAACTACTGCACCAAAAAAAAAAAATATGGGACCAAATGGCAGATATACTGTATCGAACAAAAAAAGAATCAAGGAAATCGGACCAGAAACCTCGGAGTAATCGGTGTAGACAATGATGTTGAAAACTTTTTAGGTTTTTGTTGAATTTTGACAATTTTACAAAAAGTGCTAATCCGATTTCGATGAAATTTTAATGGGACCATTCGGGAATATACCCTTTCCAACAAAAAAATAATTTTTCAAATCGGTTGGTAAATGACGGAGTTATGCCCGAACAAACATAAAAAAATGAGAAGAGAACCTCCTCCTTTTGGAAGTCGGTTAAAAAGATGCGCAGTAATCCATTCATAACTCACTGAGACCGTTACGTCACTAAAGCAATTAATGGACCATAGTAACAGACCAATTATACCAAAAGGTAAACAAAAGGTAAAAAAGAATAAAAAGCCTATCAATTTTGGCAGAGGTGTATAAAGCAAAGAAGGTATACATCTTCGATAATTTTAGTACAAGACTTACCAAGTAAAACAGTATTTTAATTATTACTTAGTACCAACAAGAACAAACAAAAAAGAAACCCCAAAAGAAAAAAAAAAGGTAAACTGAAAAAAAAAACCAGTTCATCGCTGATATTCGAACGCGTGGTCATCGATGTAGAAGGCTGACGAAGTCTTAAATTATGAAAATTGTGTAAATTTTTTGCGGGCTGGTAACGGTGGTCGCGAGACTAACGAATTACCGTGACCCCGGAACCTAAAAGGCTATTGAAGGACACCGTTGATTTTAGTCAGTTTAAGTCTGACAGTCCCTCACGCTCTGCCCTGGGTGGGAGGACACATTTGATGATTTAGATAGACACTAGAACTTATTCCCGGTTGTTATCTCAAACAGATCTTCAAAAAGGTCGCTACGGTGGTCACACGATTACATTGCCAAACTTTATTATAGTTGATTATATTGCATGCAAAGCATCCACAAGTTCACGGTCTGGGTCATAATCTTGAACATTTTAATTACGATGCGTGACTACTGTATATGTGAAACTATGTTGAATAGAAATGCGTGATTTATTCATTTATATCTACGTCTTTGAAAACAGTAGTCGCAAGGTAGGGAGATTGCGGACAACATGGTAATGGGGAGAGCTGTCTGCATACTGGACGACTGCAACGTCTAATGGACACAAATAACATTCAAAAATAATATTATACACAGCTATTTATTACATATTTGTACATTACAAATTATTCAACGACTTCTGTTACATTTAGACTACATTATACTAGTTAGTTAGAACACTTAGTAATGGTATCCGGTCTGTTCATCGAAGGCTTGCTGAGGAGATTGCTGGTAGGAGCCGGCGTGGGGAGCCAGGTACTGACGGCTGGCGGCCGCGGACTGCTGACCGAACTGCTGGTAGCGGCCGCCCTGGGGTGACCCGAACTGGGAGCTGGGGGCACCGTACTGCTGAGCAGGGGTACCGAACTGCTGGTAGTTCTGCTGGCCACCAAATCCTGTAACAATGAAATTAAACGTAATAATAGGAACAATATTGTGAAGAGACAACGAAACTGAAGTGGTATTTCTTTTAATTTACATTGGTATCTCTCTAGATTGGACTCAACCTAGCCCAAAAACATAAAATGAGATCTAAGATAAAACGAGCTAATGACGGCCCCCCCCTTAGAGGGCCAAAGCCTGGTCACGGAACTAACGAGAAACCGTGGCCCCGGAACGTAAAGGGCTATTAAAAGACACCGTGGATTTTAAGCCAGTACAAGTCTGACAGTCCCTCCCGCCCTGCCCTGGGAGAAGAAACTGGAACTCCCGTGCACCGACGAAAATCAGTTAATTTTCCATGACTGCATGATTCATTTATAAATGGTCTAACCGTGAAGAGATCGAGCAAATTGGGGCTCACCGTTTGAACCAGAGGGTCCGTGGTTAGGAGGCAGGTACTGGTTGGAGGTGGCACCAGCAAAGTTTCCACCAACGTTGCGCCCCAGACCGGATCCAGCAGCACCGAAAGCACCAGAGTTAGATCCAAAGGATCCGTGGGATCCATGAGAACCGACACCTCCGTTGGAACCGAACGGAGGAAGGTAGGCACGTTCCAGTGGTTCCAGACGACCTGCGGCGGCGACGGCGACGAGAGCGGCGATCACGAACTATGAACACAAAAGAAATTGCGACAAAAATGTAACAAAAAATGAGTTACTAAGTGTGTGTGTGTACGGTAGAAGACATGGCTGGGTGTTTTAGAAATTGTCAAAAAGTGATGTTTCTGAAAATTATTGTTATGATCATGTTGTGTCGTCCCACTATAAGGCAAAGAAAGGCGTCCTATCCCACTTACTCAAAACTGTTCTTTTTGATAAACTTTCTTAACGAAATAAGTTCAAGAATTTTACACGTCATGTTATCAACACTGTTTTGTAACACCGAAAAAAATAATTAAAACCAGAGACAATTTATTATTGTTGCCAAATATTTACACTGACGAAATATTAATTACCAGTTTCATTTTGTGTAGTAGTTGTTGGGAACACTCAAAACCTAATGTGGATGAAACTCAAGTTGAACTGTGATGCTGCGAGTCGACTGACCTATTATATACCATCTGCTGTCGATCCTGAACACACGTCTGACGTCATTTTATGGCTTAGATACTAAACTAAAGTTATAATAGTCTAAGTAATTAGATCTAGTTTTTTTGAGCTACCGAACGTGATTGACCTCGAGTGTTTAATTTCACTGTCATTTCCAAGGATTGCAAACAAGCACAAAGAACTTAGCCTGGTCTTTTGGTTCTTATTGGAGTTTTAAAGCTGTGATTGCTTTTGTAAACCATGATTTTTACTTAATCATGGCGATCTAGATACGACTTCACATCGTGGCCTTTTTTTTTGCGTGGTAAAATCATCAAATGAGTCTCCCACCCCGGGCAGGGAGGGAGGGACTGTCAGACTTGTACTGACTAAAATCCACGGTGTCCTTCAAGGTAATGAGATAAGTCCTGCGACCCCGGCAGGCTTTGGCCCTCTAGAGAGGGGGCCCCGTCATTATGCTGACACTCTTTGAGGCGCGCGTGGAACACAACGCGCCGTCGACCCGGGCATGGTCCATGGTCGGGCTGCGAGTTGCCCTTTACTCGCCGTCCACATGCCCGCGCCTACGGTAGCCGGAGATCGTCTTGTGACGACGGGCGGAGGGAGGACATTGTCCTCTCTCTCATGCGGCCCGCCTCTCACATCGTGGCCTTTTGAAAAAACTAAGTTTGATATCTGTAACTTAAAGTGTGCCATTAAACCTTAGGTAATTAGATCTCGACTCTGAAAATATTATTACGGGAAAGCTCCAAGGAGGCATAGTCTCGCCACGAGACTTCATGGCGGTTGATGTCAAGTTTATAATCACACAATATTCTATCAATCTCTCTACCACTGGGTTTAACAATTAAAGTTATTAGACAAACCCACAGACAAAATATAGTAACATTTGTTTTAATATAGTACGGATGTAGATTAACTAATTACTCATTTTTTATTGCATCTATATAGACCATCGTGCACAGAAGCCGACACGTTTTAAAACGAAAGTATTTCGGGTAATAGATACGTATCAGACACCCGATCAGTGTCTGGGTCACGATCTTGAACATTGAAATTGTGTGAAGAGCTTGTGTAAGTGGCCTATTGCACAGCTGAGTAACTGCAACTTTTTGTAAAGTATCCTGTTACACTGATGCAGAATTTCTTGCAAAACCAATAAGTAGAAAACAGCAAGTCTCTTGCATTATTGCTTACTTATTGTCTTTATTTTTTTTTCTATTACTCGTTCTATTATATTTTTACGTCATCGTCAAAGTCATGCTTGTTATGTTGTGGTCGGCTTTCAGTGATACGTGATGCAGCTGAATATCAGTATTTGACATGGAACGACTACCTAGCTGACCTCAACAGCCTAATATCTGGTTAATACAATAATAATAATAAACCCGCAGGGCAGCTTGTGGCGAGCTGTTGGGCAGTTGCGACCCCACGGACCTGATCTCCCGGGAGATATCTTGTTCCTCATCTCTGGCTTGCCTTTATTGGCCGGTCAGAGTGAACACTGACGAGGAACAGACCTCCCACCTCTTTCTTGCCTTTACTGGCTGGCTAGAGTGGAGATTCGCAAGAGCAAACGTGCTCGGAGGAAGGAAGTATTCCAGTAAGTGTTTGTAGGGATCGACCATACTTCCGGGAACCCACGACCTCCGGCATAGCAGTCAGGGTCACTAACCACTAGATCAACAGGCTTGTCAAACAATACCTTCTTGGTAAGACTGTTTGCCAGACAAATAACATATATGGTACCAACATCTTTACGTGATTTCAGAGGCACGGGGAAAACTCGCTATGATAGATGGGTACCCCATTCACAGACCAACTTAGGCAAGCCCGGCTTTTCTTGGGAGATTGGCCAGTGCAGCTGTTATTATTTTAAGATATGATCCTTGACATCTTTTAACAATAAAACTATAAAAAAATAGGACAGGATCCTAGCTGTGGTCAGGGCTCTTGAGAGGGAAATTTCGTAATGATACAGGCCGTGTCTAAAAATAATGCTTTCTGTATCAAGCGCTTGATCCAGCTGCGAAACGAGAGCCCCCTCGTTGTTGAGCTTCACAATGACGACGCCGAGTAATGCGCGACGCTCTGATCAATCATATTACAAAATAACGCGACCCGGGAAGGCATTTGGACCTATGATGGCCACGTCAGTTTGCTGACAGGTACTTGAAGCGCGTGTGGAACACAACGTGTCACCAATCCAGGCATGGTCCTTGATCAGACAGCGAGTTACCCATTACTCGCCGTCCGTAAGCCAGTGCCAACTGTGTGTGATAAAATTACTTTAACAATATTCAATAATAACATGGATGGGTATATCTTTATTCAATTTATTATTGCATCAATGTAGATCATAGTGTACAGGCACATACACATTAATGCAATTAGATATATTTCAGCCGAAGTATTCCACGTATTTGATACCTATCTGAAATTAAATCAGTGTATGGCTCGTGTTCTTGAATACTAGATAGATTACATTAGGTGTAACATTACATCTTGTAAATGGTATATTTCACAACTGAGTGATTGAGCTTTTTGCAAGGTACCTACACTGTTAAATTATTTACATAGTATGTAATTTAATTACAAAATTATAGCCTGGCTGTAGCATATTTTTCACTGCCGAGAGTCAACTGCAGGCAGCACCAACAGACGAGGTGTTTCTGCGACGCTATTGCTTTCTATGAAATATTTTCCAAAGCTTTCCCTTCCGACTGCAGATTTTTAATGCTGTCGACATGGGAGCGACAATGTGATGATTTTTTCTCAAAAAAATATTCTTTTACGAAACATTCAGACAAAACGGCATTGTCGTCTGCTGCAGCCATCTGCTATTGGGTTCGGAATTATAACTACTGCGACACGACGTGTCGTTGCGATATGTCACCTGCTGCTGCTGTTTGCGGTATGTGACAATAAGTGGACACCAAAATATTTACGAATCAACAATGCATCATGAAAAAGGAAACACTATAAAGGGTGTAAGAGACAAGGACGCACAAACGGATACCATGGGTTCGGGACATGATTCTGGACCCCCGTGTTGGAATTTTTCGTCGGTTTTTTCCTATTTTTTATGTTTGTTTTTTTTTTAATACCTAGTGAGCCGCGCTTAAAGTACTACAGGTACTGTGGTACTGGACACAGTATTTAGGTATACGATGACCTTTCATTATAAACATCTAAGAAGACAGCATTTCTAGTTTTATTTACATTGCTACTTTTAGTGAAAGTAGTGAATTAATTACTTATTTATTTATTTAAAATCTCATTGGGTTAGGTAACAATAACGATTATGAACAGTCTAAAGTAAAAAAACTCCATTTTTTTTTTTAATTTATAAAATTTGGAAAAAACCGTCCAAAAATTCCAACACAGGGGCGTCCAGAATCATGTCCTGGATCATTGGTATCATGGAATTGTGATTGCCAAAAGTGTTGTTTGACTAAGTTACTGTAGATAACCAAGTCAAAATTGCATTTTTACAACTTCACGCTGAAAGAAAATGTAACAAAACTAGTACCGGATAGAAGGCTACTACTACTAAAGTACCCTTACAACTCTCTTTATGTTTTCAAAAGTTGACTGGCTTATCGTGCTTTCCGAGGCATGTTTCCTATCCATGAACCAGCCTAAAAAAGCGTGCGCCTGTTATAATAAAACTTAGCTAAATACCGTTAAATTGGAAGTCAGCGACTGTAAAGTTGGGAAGAAATGCAAATCATAATTAATGATGATAAAGAGTAGACGAAAATTTTTATAGTTTCTACAGGGTGTAAGAGACATCGACGCACAAACGGATACCCTTGAAATGTTGAGCGGACCAATTGGTCCGCATAACAATTAAAGAACAATTACAAAATGGACGTCCACAGTAGATGATTTATAGTGAACACACTTCCTCTTTTAGTGAACACTCATCCTTGAGTACTCACTAAAGCTATTGTCAAACAGACAGGCGAAGCGAATGCGAAGGGAATGCGATCCGAATCTGTCATATAGAAAAGCGAAAGCGGTCCGATAGTCTATGTGACAGGCTTCAAACAATTCCATACATCACAAACAAAAACGCTTCGCTTCGCGTTCGCCTCGTGTTCGCTTCGCCTCTCTGTTTGACAATAGCATAAAAGACGAAGTGTGTTCCGGATTCAAAAAGCACTCTTGCCTTGTAAAGTAGTTGTTTGCTCCCTTGGTAAAGAATATACTATTCTGTCTTTCTACTTTACTTATTTCATTTTATTTCGGTGTGAGGTGGTAAGATATTTTCTTTGGAAAGTAAAATAAAACCAATTCAGATTTCGAATAGGTTATGTACAGTAATTTAATAAACAACACATTTGACTAACACAAATCCATGTTATATTGAACACACTTAGTAATGGTATCCGGTCTGTTCATCGAAGGCTTGCTGAGGAGGTTGCTGGTAGGAGCCGGCGTGGGGAGCCAGGTACTGACGGCTGGCGGCCGCGGACTGCTGACCGAACTGCTGGTAGCGGCCGCCCTGGGGAGATCCGAACTGGGAGCTGGGGGCACCGTACTGCTGGGCAGGCGCAGCCTGGTACTGTTGGCCGTGGTAGCTTTGTTGGCCACCGAATCCTAAAGGAATAAAAAAAATGACATTAATATTGTAGACACAGAAAGAGGCATTCACCACTTTCCTCCTCCAATTATATTCTCTTGGATTAGTAAAATGAATTGTCTTATTGATAATTCAGAGAACGAAAGAGATGTCCACAATTACTCATATTATTTCTTTTAATCAATTTAAAGTGAACAGTTCTTCACTGAAATTGAATTGATTGCTAGTTCAGTAAGTAACTGTAACTACGTAGACTCAGAAACATTGGTACTGTAATAGCAGCATGAATTAAATTGAATTAAACTTACCTTGGAGGGATCCCGCAAATTGTGGAGCACCGATAGAACCAGAGGGTCCGTGGTTAGGAGGCAGATACTGGTTGGAGGTGGCGCCAGCAAAGTTACCGCCAACGTTGCGACCCAGACCAGCTCCAGCAGCGCCGAAGGCACCAGAGTTGGATCCGAAGGATCCGTGGGCACCAAGAGAACCAACGCCTCCATTAGAACCGAAGGGAGGAAGGTAGGCACGTTCCAGGTGTTCCAGGCGAGCTCCAGCGGCCACGGCGATGAGAGCGGCGATCACGAACTATGGGCACAAATGAAAAAGTTGTTAATGTTAAAATACCACATTTAACATCAAATTGCTTAGTTCTTTACAAATGATTTCAGCATTGAAAGGCTGCATGTCGACAACTTTTTCAAACACCCGAATGAAATTTAATATTAAATAGATATTGCATAAAGGAAAGGTTAATTACCAGTTTCATTTTGAAAAATAGTAGCAGAAACACTCGAAACCTAATGTGGATGAAGCTCAAGTTGAACTGTGATGCTGCGAGTCGACTGACCTATTATATACCATCTGCTGTCGATCCTGAACACACGCGTCTGACGTCATTTTATGGCTTAGATAATAAACCAGAGCTATCATACTTCATATAATTAGTTCGAGGCTTTTAAAGCTACCGAACGTGATCGACCTCGTGTGTCAAATTTCACTGTAAATTTTCAAGGATTTCATTAACTTTGTATGTTTGGAGGCGGTAGTCGTGACCCTTAATTAGGTGATGAGCCTATATATATATACGGTGGCTTCGGCTGTGGTGATTCAATGAGCTTGATTAAACAAAGGAGATATGATGAACAGTTGCGCAAGCTCTACACGTTGGAACTTTGTTTCTTTGTGTAAGATTGGTTCTGTCAATAGTGAAAAAAATCTGGTGAAAAACAAATCTCTTTCTCGAAACTTGGGTTTTTTGAGGACTTTTCTATAGACAGCCATTATTATCTCCTTGTTGGGCAAAGGAATCCATATAATTATATTTTTATATACTGTTTTTAGTGTCACATTGGATCAGACGCCGCAGCGCAATGTCGTCGTCGATCCAGACACCAGACAGTCTTTCTAGATCCATTCGCAGGCCCCTATTGCGAGAATAGTTGCGTTTCAGTAGTTTTGTAAATAGAATACCAATTTCTCGTTTTAACCTTTGAAATTTGCAAGGCTCAACAAGGTCCTTGCACCTTCAAAATTAGCATCAGAATAAAAACAATGTATATCAGATGTAGGGGAGGGAAGCCCAAAACGGGTAGTCCGCCTATAACGGGCATGCATGTTAATTTACGCGTTGCTAATTGCTAATGAGAATGTGTGCGTGCAGGACGCGTCGCCTTTCCCTATGAGAAGTCACGTCCTGCACGCACACATTCTCATTAGTAAGAACGACGCGTAAATTAACATGCATACCCGTTTTAGGCGGGCTACCCGTCTTGAGTTTACCTCCCCTATACTCGTATTATGGTGTAAGGAATTAGACTGATTTTGATAATATAACGAGTGTTATGAAACTGCCAACGTGCAACGATAAACTAATTGGTTAATTTACTCAGGGCAACGACCTGTGGTTTTTAACGTCTTCACGAAATTCATTGATAACTTTTCAAGTGTTGATATATTACTTCAGCTAGGGCCAGCACGAGTTCTATTTATTTGACCGTACTTTATACAGACGTCAGCAGGTCAATCTAATCGAACCTGTCAAATTTTGTGATAAGGTTGATGTGCTGGCGTACTCTGTACTTAAAGTCGTACTCTAAACACTAGTAGAGTAACTAATTAACCGACTTCTTTTATCCATAAAATTAACGTGAAAGTTCACTTTTATTACACGTCCCAAAAATGTGAAAACTCGTGCTAGGGCCTCAGAGGTATAACTACTACTAACTAGTGTTTTATTGTTCCTACTATTTTAAAATGACTTTTTTGAGGCTTGGCAAAAGTCAAACTCTAAATAATAGGATGGTATTGCAATTCAGTAGTTAGGTCTTCAACAGTGCGGCCGAATCATGCGAAATCTTAAAATCATTACTTTTGTTTTAGTCTGATTCAATCAAAAAACTTTTTTGTTCAAATGTGTCGCATTAAAATTAGTGATGAAGGAATTTCAGCACGTTGTTTTCATGTTTTAAAATACATCGCATTATTTGAAAATTCTTTTGTCATTAATGGACCAATATCTCTTCCTTGTGGAACTCCAGTTTTATTTTATTTGTCCAAGAACTTTAACTTTTTCAGCAATCGACTATTGTGTTGTTCATAAATCAAGATGGGATCTCACAATATTAGAACGCATAACAAGTAGTCTAGATGCTTATACATAAAAAACTTCACATGCTTCATTGATCAAATGCTTGTTTAAAACTGAGAAAAGCTAGGAAGGTATAGGTAAGTTTGAACTCGAAATTAAATAGTTTACTAATTTATGTCGGGTACTTTGTATTTCTGCCATCAGAAGAAGCTGTTAGTAGATAAATAACATACTCAAAGTGAAAAGAGCTTAAATACCGTAAAAATAAGATAATTATTCCCAAGCACAACTAAATATTTCGAATCCTTTGTTTAAAACATAGCGTTTTGTGCGTCTTATATTCGTTAACGCCACGAATGCTATCTATTATGTTACCAGGTAGTTACATGTATAACGCTTAGTATCTTTGATCTAAGAGCCATTACTAATCGATTCATATTCACCACAGTAATTACAATTTCGATACGGTTTGTATCAAACAAAATAAATTCGTTTTTATAGTAAGCTTGTTTTTAAATAAACACCTGGCTTTTAATCGTTCGCATCTTTTTTTGAGTTTTTTTTTTTTTTGTTTTAATTTGTATACTTTACACAATTTGTTGCTTTATTAATACAGAATGGATTTTGTAATTCGAGTTTTATTTTATTTACGTCATTGACGTTGTATTAGTTAGGCAATGGAATACTTTTTTATCTCTTTTTTATGTCTTTTCTCATATTGTGTGTAAATATCTCAATATTTTGAAAATAATGCTAACTTTTCTTAATTTTAAAACTATTAAGATTCGTCTTTTTTATGTTGTTCCCATTCTTGGATTTTCTTATGTTTTGCTTGTCCGCTTTGAAAGATTTAGACCGGGATCAAGTACCTCCAGCTAGGCCATGTTAATCATAATATGGGAATCGAACCTGTGACATGCAACGAAACATTCGCCCGCTCACCAACTGCTCCAAAACGTGCCGTAATGTTTTAATATTGCGGAGTGTATGTATTGTTGATTTTTATCAGCTATGTTGAGGTTGGTTGGAGTCTAAACGGTTGCACCGAAATAGATACCAGTGTATTATAAGAGTGTGAATTTCACGCAACTTTCAATGAAAAATGCGTGAAAATTCTAGGCACGAATTCGAATATTCATAAAGAGATTGTTATTTAGAAGGAACTATTTCTAAAGATGTTTTTGAAGGCTTTAGATCATCAAATCTTCAGTTAGTAACAAAACATTAGTATTGCATTGTATTGTAACAATCAAACTATTATTATCTAAGCAATATTTCTCCCTTCACAAGGTCGTTGGTTATCGCATGATTATCATCACGTACCTACTTATGTGAAACAATAATAACCTTTTCGTTAACAAGGGGCATCGTTACTAGAATGCTCGATATTTTTGCAGAGAAAAATGATTGCTATGTCATGTATATCGGCTAATTGCCGTCCACTGCTAAACGTTAGTATCCCTCATAAAGCGCCAACCCTCCCGGTCCTGAGCAGTCCGTATCCATCCGCCGCCAGCCACATTCTCAAATTATCACTCCATCTTGCCGCCGGGCATCCCACACTACGTTTGCCTGTACACGGTCTGCACTCTAACGGTGCATCCACACTGCCGGTAACATTTGTAGCTCAACGTTTCCAAATGTTGCTCGGTAACATCCGCCAACAAAATGTTACTAAGTGTTGACGTGTTACTGTAAGTCGAGTAACGTTGCTCAACATTTGGTAACATCCGCCAACAGGTTACTAAGTGTTGACGTGGTCGAGTAACGTTGCTCAACATTCGGTAACAATGTTACCCCCATTATCTAACAATGTTGCCGATTGTCGAGCAACGTTACTCGACATACGGCAACATTTGTTGTCGGATGTTACTGCGGTGTGGATGAGTAACAATCAACAAATAATAACAAGGAGCCACAAAAGTTACCGAATGTTGCCGAATGTTACCGTGTTGCCTTTTGTTGCTCCACAAATGTTACCGGCGGTGTGGATGCACCGTAGCACATGTCTGCTCCATCAATCGTCTGTCCGCCTGCAGATATACTTCCATTTCAGCATGCTGATTCTACGCGCAGTATCGGTGACTTTAGTTCTCTGGCGAATGACTTCGTTGCGAATTCTATCCACCGGAGAAACCCCGAGCATTGCTCTCACCATTGCAGGGTGAGCGACTTTGAATTGGTGAAATTTGAAACATTGCAATTCATTTTTGTTTCAGTACAGTATTCTATTTCAGTTCAGTTTTAAAATGTTTCCTAAGGAAATGAATCTGCATATTGTGCACGGTTGTTGGCAACAGGCTCACCCTTACAACATAAGACCTAAACATAACTATCTAACTTCATAAGTTTACAGAGATACTAAAACCTGCAAAACTAACATAATCATGTGCAAATCAGAGGCACGTAAGATAAAAAAATACGGATCTTTATTATGATTGTATTATTTAAGTCCTTCAAGAAGATCAAGATCAAAATACAATTTGCACGCTTCACTGTGGACCAAAATAGAAAGTACTCGAGTTTTTGATATTGTTTTGTCAAGTACAACTTTATAATTAAATATTCAAGGCTCTCTGTACTCGGTGTCATCAAAGATTATTGTTTTTAAATGAAATTAATGTGTTTTGTTCACATATAAAAGAGGATGGAATTCTAGAACATGACACAGTTTACGTTTTGTAGTGAAAAGCTCAGGACAAACACAATAACAATGAATTTGGTAAGTAAAAAAACCTAAAATTAAATAATTACCTAGGATCGAGTATAAAAGTTCGACTTTATAAATATTCCAATGTCTTATCTAAGAATAAACAATCTAAGTATTACTATTTACATTCATTCAGTTTCAATCTACTAAACAAATTCAATTCTATGGTGTCTTCCAACTTCTATCATTTATGCACCTGGGCAAAGTAGCATTCATCTAGTAAAAGTTTAGTAGTTTCTAAGTTATTGCGGCCAGAACAGTTTTCTTCATCCATACTATTCATCTTTATTCGTCATCATCCCAGTTGTTAACTACCTGTTTTTTAGTCATATCGTCATTCCCACATTCTTAAAATAATTTATCTCTAAATTATTCCAGATAATCGTCAGCGCACTCTTCGCTATAAGCGCAGCTCAGATTCCGTCCAGGAGCTACATCCCCCAAAGTCAAAGTGGCCAAGGTGGACAAGATGGCTACCAGTCTTACCAGGGCTCTCAAGGAGGATTTGGTGGAGGAGGAACTGGGAACCGTCGTCCCCAACAAGATGCTGAGAAAAATGCTGCTACTCTGAAACAGGACCAGGCTGCTAGTGAAGATGGAAGTAAGTATCTTGATGAAGATTTTTTTTTTGTTTTCCCACACTAGGATTTTCTCCTGTATTGTGGGTGCGTTGACAAACATAGAAACACATATACACAAACACCCAGACCCGGAACAACTATATGCAGAACATATAAATATTTCTTCTGTGCGGGAATCGAATTTGCGACACGCTGCGCAGCAATCGCTCGCTCGATCGAAGATGGTGTTATAGATTTTGAATGAAGAAGTCGACTGGTCTTGTCTTATAATTGCAACCCATTTCATCCCATTGGAGTGGATTTTTTTATTGGCTTTCGTCTTCGAACTTGATAGATATCAAAAGAGCTGGAAAGAAGACACTCGGGAGGTTGCGTGAAGTGGAAGTGTATCTTCGAGTATGGCAGGAAAAGTACCAGGCCGTTATGCAAACTGTACAGTAATATCATTTCAGTTAAGATCATCATTTCCGCGGAAATAGAATTCAATTATTTGAAGTAGTTGAATCTAGTCATTGTTGTCTTAGTGCTATCAGGGAGTGATAATCATCAGGGAGGTTTCAAGCCTACTTCAATCATCTATTCTCATTCTTCTTCTATTCTCTGTCTCCTTTTAAACTATTGGAATAATTCGTAATTTGCTAATACTCTCTTAAGCATAATACTAACTTACTAGTAACTATACGATTGCATTGTCAGAACATTTCACGACTACCTTCATATTTTACAGCCTTCAACTTAAGCACTACTTACACGATATCAATTAATCAGGAGCTTCAGCTTTGCACTCCATCACTATCAACTAGAGCATTGTAAGATAACAAAAGCTTCTAAACTGAATTGAGCTTTGTATTTCACGAAACAATAATGAAAGTGCTCTTGTTGAAGAGGTGCCGTGTGTCGGTAATGTCAAGGTTAATAATATGATTATGCCCATCGCGTACGTGCTCTAGATTTGCCCATTCACATCTTTTGATCGTATCACTAAACCTTCAAATTTTTGTATCCAAGTTTAATCTAGAATTCTGAGATCCGCAACCGTTGTACGTTAATAAACTTTTCTTATAAATAACAGACTTTGTTGATCATGTTCTGTATATTCCTATCTTTGGATGCCACTTGAGGTTAATTATCTAACTTTATTATTATTACTTAGCTGGATGGTCATTTGTTACTCTTTTACACAAAAACTACCAAACGGTCTAAAATTACACGTATATAGTTATCGTGGGTAATTTTTTTTCGTTCATAATTTTCGACGTAAATGCGGATGAAACCACTAGGATAGCTAGTCTCGCCCACGGCGACGGACGTCGCAAGACGATCTCCGGCCACCGTGGGCGCGGGCATGCGGGCGGCGAGTAATGGGCAACTCACCGCCCGACCATGGACCATGACCGGGTCGACGGCGCGTTGTGTTCCACGCGCGCCTCAAAGAGCGTCAGCAAGATGACGGGGCCCCCCTCTAGAGGGCTAAAGCCTGCCGGGGTCGCGAGACTTATATCACTACCGTGACCCTGGAACGTAAAGGGCTAATGAAGGACACCGTGGATTTTAGTCAGTACAAGTCTGACAGTCCCTCCCGCCCTGCCCTGGATAGGAGGACTCATTTGATGATTTTACCACCCTAAAAAAATAAAAAAAGCGTAGCTGGTCTTGTTATGAACCTAGACCACACAAACGTTTTTCTCTTGAAAACAAATGAAATCTCAGAAAAGTGTTTCTTTTTTTTAGGCTATCACTTCGGCTATGAAACCTCCAACGGCATTAGAGCTGAAGAAGCCGGCAACCCAATCCAAGCCCAGGGTGGGTTCTCTTACAAAGGCGATGATGGCATCACATACACGGTCACTTATACTTCGGGAGAAGGCGGCTTCAGGCCTCAGGGTGAACACTTGCCGGTTGCTCCTCCTACTCCTGAAGCTATCCTGGAAGCCCTGAGGAAGAATGAACAAGATGAGGCTGCTGGCATCTTTGATGATGGTAAGTAGAGCTTTAGGACAAACACATAAAATAACGAAATGATATGATATAAATAACGGTACTGCGTTCCAATTCCTTCTTTTCAAAAATACGATTAACACGGGGGTTTGAGTAGAATAACTAAAATAGAACAACAGCCGTCTTTAAACATTAAATGTGGCCCTGGAAAGCAAAGAGAAACTGAAGTCACAGGGAGGACTTTTAATAATAAAAGTCTGACAGTCCCTTCAAAAAAGTCCCTGCAAAATTTGAAAGATCTTAGGCGCGTCGCTCACTGGTAAGTCGAAGCGAGGGTGACGTCGCGTCAGCGGCGGTTCGGCGTCGCAGCACGCGCGCACTGCCATTCATTTGTAAAGAAAACCTTGTTGCGGCGTGCCTCTTATGCGCCCGCGCCTCAACTGCACCTCGACTGTTAATCGTGTGAGCGACGCGCCTTAGGAAGACGTGCAGGACTTTGGGCAACGCAAAAGCATTGCAGTGCTTTCGTTTTCTGACACGTAAAATGACAATGCTGTCATTACGACCACTACTTGACGCTACTCCATCTTCGTATCACTGGCACGACTGCATTATGTGACACTGTGGATTTCGCTGTCATGAAACCCAATCGTCATCCAGAACAATAAAAACTGCCTAAAATCTCATTCTTGAAACTATTTCTTAATTAGCTACCCATTTTCCTCAGGTAAATACCACCCAGAACAGCATGGAGGTGGACAAAATGTATTCGGATCTGCGAATCACCAGGGAAGTTTCAACACCAATAGAGGTTATCGCTACTGAGCATAGTACATCACAAAAATAATATTTGTCAATGTTAGGATCTAAGAGAGGGAGTTTTAGTGACACGGTTATGGCCCGGATTCAATCAAGTTTAGGACCGACACTCACGAGCAGTTTCCGCCCTAAACTTGGTCGTTACTTAAAACATTGCAGGACTAATAATTGTGCATTACGAACCTGACTTCAAGGAGTCGTTCAAGCAACCAAATACGGGCTATCGACCAAGAGCATTTGCATCATAAGAATCATTGGTTAAAGACTGAAGTGAACAGTTCAAATATTGACAAAATATTATATTTTTTTCTCAAAACTGAATATGACTGGATGTTAGTTCATAAGTTTTAGAAATAAGTAGTTATCCAATGTACATATTTGCCAGTAAAAAGTAAAAATGATTTAATAAAGAAGATCACAGCTATAAAACCATTGAAAAGCAGTTTTATTAAAGAACTCTGAAATGTTTCCTTAGCTATTAAACATTATTTTTATTTGGATACCTATCGTTATCGTTAACTAACGTTAGTTTACAAACCAGAAACTTAAAATAAATCTTATTATCGAAGTATCAAAAGGAAAAAATAATAAAAAAGTCACTTACAACAAACATAAAAATGGCAATCATAATTATAAATAATCGTTGTTTTACATTATTTTTTAAATACATACACAGGTCGAAGCTTTAATCTATGTGCACAAACTTGCGTGCGCGCAACGACAACTAACGCCATCTGTCTTGTAAACGATGAACTGACACAAAGTATAGTCAACTAGCTTATAGATGGAATCGTTTTGATCATGATAAACAAACTAAAAATCGAAGAACCAAGATGCAAAGCTTCTCAATTCGTTGCGATCATATTTTTTTGGTTCCAATGGTTTTAGCTCTGTAATGTTTTTTTGAATAAAGAAGTTAAGTTTAATTAAGAAAAGAAGTTTTGTAAACAAAGAAATGGTTTTAAAAATTGATATTATTTTAAATAGGGTTGGGAAATATTTCAGTATGTTTAATCGGAGAAAAGAAGAGAAAAAAGAAAAAAATATATGTGGCACTCGGAGACTACCGCGGTGAAGCTATTGCAGAACATCTTTTTTTTATTTTAAAAGAATAAAATCGCCTACCGCGTATATTTAACGAGAATATAATTTATTTAAAATGTTTGTGGTGCACTACTGTAATAAAGAACTTCTTTGTTGTAGGAGAATTTTATAAGTAGGTTTCATTGTGAAAACTCCTTTTGTTGCTGGCCGTTTAGAATCAGTAATAAAAGTAAATTGTTTTTATGACGGATATTTTTATGATTGCCGAAGTCTCCCGAACTGAAACGATGTTAGACGATACGTGGTGTCAGGTATTTTCGTTAGGTTTTTGGAATATTTTTGATTCGGTCGCCGCGCCGCGTCGCGCTCAGAGCCTGCGATAAAAGCTATGCAATAAGTCAAAAAAACGACAAACTAGTTGTGTAAAGAATATGAAGAAAATGTGAAGAGAGAAAGAAAGAAAAAGAGAGAGAAAGAAAAAGAGAGAGAAAGAGCAGAAATTGTGTTACAACGATTTATTATATGCTGCTTGCGTTAGGGTTTGCTGTGCTGTTCCAAAGTCTGTATTTTCCAGGGTCGCGGGACTATCGAGTAACCGTGGCCCCGGAACGTAAAGGGCTATTGTAGGACACCGTGCATTTCAATCAATACAAGTCTGACAGTCCCTGGGTGGAAAAAAAAGAGAAAAGATTATATTCCGTATTGGAAGACAAATCATTTTTATTACTTCCGAGCGCACACATTCATACAAGCACTGATACACGAAGAAATTATTTTAGCAGGTTTTCGATTTCAGTAGCAAGGAGACTATTCCCATAGAAGTTACTTGCGACATTCTTCTGTCTGTCTGTACTTAATCTATTTTTTTTTTTGCATCAGTCTTAACATGATATTAAAACAGTTTTAGTAATAATTCTAAACACGCCACCAGTACCCACCCTTAGCACGAGTTTTCACTCTTTTACTTTACAGCGTCTTTTCAGTATTTACAGCGTTTTTTGTATGAAAAAATGGAACAGCGCCTCTGGTGTGCGAAGAAGGAACTATTTTTTTCCTTGAAAATTGACAATTTGAAATTGTCAAAGTTCCAGTTTACTTTACGTCTCAAATACTGAAAACTCGTGCTAAGGGTATTGATTTTAAATATACAGGGTTTTTTATGTAGTTCGGATATTTTTTTTTTAAAGAAACCGGAAAGAAGAAGTTGTCTATGGAAATGTGTTACTGAAAAATTCTATTACTGAAATAGAACCACAGGTAAAAATACCCAAACTACATATAAAATACCCTGTATTAAGTTAATAAAAGTAACAAATTCTAAAGTGGGACTTGTTACGTTATTATCTAGAGAATCTTTGCTGATGCATGACTACTGCAATGAGATAGCTCGTTATAATTAGAGTAACTAAAGAGCAAGGTAGTGACGAGAACAGTACCCTGAGCACGAGTTTTCAGTATTTGAGACGTAAAGTAAACTGGAACTTTGACAATTTTCAAGGAAAAAATTAGTTCCTTCTTCGCACACCAGAGGCGCTGTTCCATTTTTTCATACAAGAAACGCTGTAAATACTGAAAAGTTGCTGTAAAGTAAAAGAGTGAAAACTCGTGCTCAGGGTACAGAGCCCTTATCACGAGTTTTCACTATTTTACTTTACAGCGTCTTTCCAGTATTTACAGCGTTTCTTGAATGGAAAACCGGCCAAGTGCGAGTTGGACTCGCCCATGAAGGGTTCCGTAGTAGCAAGAATAGATTAGGGATATAATTATATTGAGATTAGTAAGTAATATACACAAACAATAAAAATAACTTTGTTTTCCATAGTGTTTGTATGAGTGGCAAAGTTATATTTGCGGTTTTTGAAAATGTATTAGGTATATCTCAAAAAATGCTAACTATCTCATCCAAACCAATTTTCTTTGGAAGTTTTTGTTGAGGTCTACATCATATATTTTTTTTAGTTTTATCATTCTCTTATTACAGAAGTTACAGGGGGGCACACATTTTATCACTTTGGAAGTGTCTCTCGCGCAAACTGTTCAGTTTGGAAAAAAATAATCAAAATAGTCAACCTAAATTCACAAAAATACGAAAATACGACACATTTAAAATTGGCAAAACGTCACGAGCAAGACAGTTAGTTTTTACTTGCTTCTGACTCTCTCGAATTTTGATGCGTTATATCTTTGTAAATATGCATTGAAAAACGAAAAAAAAAAACTATTATAATCTCTAGCTGTCGTACTGATTACATCGTATTTTTATTACAATTAATTATGCTGTTCAATTGCCTATTGATAATTATGAAAAATACTATTATTATGCCTTTCCTCATCTGCGTAGCCTTTTTCTAACTATACAGGGCGTCCCACGGCTATGCCACATGGAGGCAAAGTACCTTGAATATTAATTATTATTATTAATAGATAGAACATTTTACTGAAAGAAGACATTATTTTAATTTAAAAAACAATTTAAACTGCATTCACAGATTTTTAAATAATTACATGGTTGAACCGGGAGTCGAACCCGCTACACGAGAAAAATAGTTAACTTGTAGCTTTATCATTCCGATCGAAAGGCTTCATCATGAGGATTATTTTTTGCTAAATAATATAGTGTCAGAAATAAAAGGAAGATCATGAATTTTAACAATTAATGTGATTTTTTTAAGAAAAATAAAAAGTACAAACGTATTATTGTAAATATCCACCACAACAAGATCAAAAAACCGGCCAAGTGCGAGTTGGACTCGCCCATGAAGGGTTCCGTAGCAGCAAGCATAGATTAGAGATATAATTATATTGAGATTAGTAAGTAATATACACAAAAAATAAAAATAACTTTGTTTTTCATAGTATTTGTATGAATGGCAAAGTTATATTTGCGGTTTTTGAAAATGTACTATATCTCAAAAACTGCTAACTGTATCTCATCCAAACCAATTTTCGTTGGTAGTTTTGGTTGAGGCCTACATTACATATTTTTTTTAGTTTTATCATTCTCTTATTTTAGAAGTTACGGGGGGGGGGACACACTTTTTACCACTTTGGAAGTGTCTCTCGCGCAAACTGTTCAGTTTAGAAAAAAATGATGTTAGTAACCTCAATATCATTTTTAAAGACCTATTCATAGATACCCCACACGTATGGGTTTGGTGAAAATTTTTTTTTTGAGTTTCAATTCTAAGTATGGGGGGCACCCCCAAAATTTGTTTTGTTTGATTTTTGTGTGAAAATCCTAATGCGGTTCACATAATACATCTTTCTACCAAGTTTCAACAGGATAGCTCTTATACTTTCGACAAAAAGTGGCTGTGACATACACGGACAGACAGACAGACATGACGAATCTATAAGGGTTCCGTTTTTGCCATTTGGCTACCGAACCCTAAAAATCGACAGGGAGTGAAATAATCAAAAGAGTCCGACTTTGTTTTCAACAGTAGGTCTGGGACTTATTTTGAGCATTTGATAAATTGAATAATTTTGTAACAAAATTTTTAAAATTCATAGTCTTCCTTTTTTTCTAAAACTGCTATTTACCAAAAAATAATTCTTATGATGAAGCCTTTCGAGCGGTATGATAAAACTACAGGGTAATTTTTTTTCTCGTGTAGCGGGTTCGATTTCCGGTTCAACCATGTAATTATTTAAAAATTTATGAATGCAGTTTTAATTGTTTTTTTTTAATAAAAGAATGTCTTCTTTCAGTAAAATGTTCTATCTACAATATTCAAGGTACTTTCCCTCCATGTGGCATAGCCGTGGGACACCCTGTATAAGGGTCGAATTCCATTCGAACCGGATGAAGATATGCAAAAGTTTGGATATTTGGATGGATGTTACTTAACCACGTTAGAATGGCTGAATGGATCTTGATGTTTGCCTCTATAGGTTTTAGTCTGGAATAACACTTAGCAAACCGATTTTAGAGAGACTAAGAGTCACTCAACGAGCGATGGAAAGAGCTATGCTCGGAGTTTCTTTGCGGGATAAAATCCGGAACATGGATATTCGGCGAAGAACCATAGTCACCGACATAGCTCATAAAATTTGCAAGTTGAAGTGGCAATGGGCAGGCCACATCGCTCGTAGAACTGACAACCGATGGGGAAGAAAAGTTCTCGAGTGGCGACCACGGACCGGAAGACGCAGCGTAAGCAGGCCTTCCACTAGGTGGACCGACGACATCGTGAGGGTCGCGGGCAACCGATGGATGCAAGTGGCGAATTGTCGTTCGGCGTGGCGGTCTAAGGGGGAGGCCTATGTTCAGCAGTGGACGTTTTCCGGCTGACGATGATGATAATGATGAAAACGATTTATCCCGGTATTAATTTGAAGCGGCACGGTTGGCGCACTGATTGAGCCAATTACTGCTGCGCAGCGTGTCGCGGGTTCGATCGCCGCACTGAACAAATATTTGTATGACCTAGAAGTAGTTGTTCCGGGTCTGGGTGTTTGTGTATGTGAGTTTATATGTTTGTAAACGCACCCAGGATAGAGGAGAGATTCCTAGTTTGGGCAACAGCTAGTTAATAACCTCATCTATTAGCAACTTGTCAGTCATCTATATATGTATGTTGCGTCAGTCACATAGTGAAACAGTATATTTCTAACAGCGCAGACCACATCCTCATGTCAAGGTTGAAGCATATTTACTAACAGTTACAAAAGTAGGTACCTCATTATGGTCATTGTTGCTTATTTTTATTTTAAATGTTAGTTCATCTTTTTTTTATTACTATGCAGATTTTAATTCATGATTGCTCTTACTGTTTTGTAATTACGGTTATTGTCTAAGTGTTGTAAATTTTCACCAAGTTAAAATCAATTGCTGTTCGTTAGTCTCGCTAAAACTCGAGAACGGCTGGACCGATTTGGCTAATTTTGGTCTTGAATTACTTCTGAAAGTCCAGGGAAGGTTTAAAAGGTTTGCTGGGTCAGCTAGTCTATTATATAAAAATCAATTGCTGTTCGTTAGTCTCGCTAAAACTCGAGAACGGCTGGACCGATTTGGCTAATTTTGGTCTTGAATTACTTCTGGAAGTCCAGGGAAGGTTTAAAATGTGATTCTGAGGCGGTACGAAGTTTGCCGGATCAGCTAGAAAATAGCTAGCTGGATAATCGGATGAAATTTTTTTAATTTAGTGATGTGCTAATGTTTCACCGCTATTATTGGTTATTATCTAATTCGAACGGCATTATTGTCCTCATTTGGAAAATATCCCGAGAAAACCAGCTAATTTAAAAACCGACTTTTCATAAACATTGCGACATAAATTGCTTCAGCCGTCTTCAATCAACTTCAACAACTCTGGACCTGTGTGACGAATTGCTGCCCGGTACCTCACACAAAGGTCTTCGTTCTAGAAGTGGAAATATTATAGACCGATTGTGCTTTACGCTTATTTGCTGATATTTGTACTGTGTTAAGGAATTGTAATAAAAATCAAAAGGTATATTGTAGAAAAAAAAAGTATAAGTTTTATTCATAGAATAAATAATTGCATCCTTCACAACATCTCACTGGTAACCATATGACTATATCAGATTACACATACTCATCACGTTTTAATGTTATAATACTCCATTTTAATAGATAGCCTTTTAATTTTATATTACTATCTGTAAACATATTTTGACACACAAAAATATCCAGAGCCATTGGCGTAATACTAATTCTTGAATATTATTTTCGTATTCAAATATCACAATTATAATCATTGTCAAAATGTACTTACAGACGAGCCTCATTACAATAATGCAATAAAGCATATTTCGTACCGTTCCATTATGCTCCTGTTCTATTTTCGAATCCCAACACTGCGTTCCCAGTGTGCGTTCTTATGTTGTCCAATCAGATCGTTTCCTTTACATGTGTGTGTAATTCAAACGGTACGAAAGCTGTTCTATTTCTATTTTTTTTTTGTTTGTTTATTAAAATGAAATATAACTAAATACTGGAACGGTACTGTGATGCTTAGTATTTGTACTGTTGTCTGTTGTAGCCAGCGGAGGCCTGTGCTCTCGCGAACTGGGGCTGTTGGTAGGCGGCGCCAGCGCTGGGGGCATCTCCGTACTTGCCGGGGTTGTATTGACCTGGAATTTTGAGAAAAAAAAATGTAAGCTTTTGTGAATATGGCGGTACAAACATTGTGAAACTAAGAATACTTCATTTTTGTGCGTGCAGAAAATAGGTGTCTGCTTTTAAAGTCTATTCACTGCACGAAAGCGTCCGAGGAATCATTTTTTTAATTATTTTTTTAATCCCCGTCCAAGGCACAGGTTGCCTAAGTGTCCATTAATTTCTGTATGGAGTTTCATAAGATGAAAATTGCTTATGATTTTGACTCGGTATTAAGACAGTTATTGCCAAAGACTCATTATAAATGTACCGTAACAAAAACTATTAAGAGTAAAACACCTCTTTGAATATTATAGAGTTTTGAATTAATTTGCCACACATTATGTCTTCACAGTTCTTGCTTAAATACCACTTGAAAATATAACAAGAGAGCATTATAATATGGATTATAATGAGCATTGCGAACTGATCGATCAACTGTACGGTAAATGTTAAAATATTGCAACAAGTCTGTAGCATCTTCTAAAATTATAGACTGCAATACATTTTCTAGTAATTAGTTGAAATTTAAGGAACAGCGGAACATTTTGTTGTGAAATATTTTGCCAATAAAGAGAGTAATGATTTCCATACAAAATGAGACAGAAAAATCTTCTGTTCTTATTCTTCCATCTTGGCACAAGCGACAAAAGAAAAAAAATAACTCAAGAAGAAGTTAATTTAATAAAGGCTTAGCCAATTTCTGGAGGCTCGTAAGAGCACGTAAAGATCCGAGTTAAATTTTGTAGTTTTTCCCGAGAAAAAAGGAGTGAATTTAGGGATGTATCCAATGTTTAAAATAATTATAACAAATAAAAAATATCGCTATAAATTAAACAATTGTGTTAGCCGCAATAAATTCTGAATCTGCTGCATTATCAGTAAATCAGATCTCAAACATTATCTAATCTCTTCAAAGTCAGAGTGAACACTGAACAGGCTTCTTCTGGGTAATCTCACTCCATCATAGGCTCCGTCTTTGTCACTTTTGACCCAGACTAGAGAGCAAACCCATGTAATAAAAAGATTCACTACACATTCGACCTCAAAGAACACCGCTCGCGAATTTCAAAGTCCGCAAATCTCTACATGACCTTAGAATCTCCGTGGGACATTCCCTTCACTGCACTGACCTATTGTTCAGTAAAACAGTAGCTATTATCCTCCACAAACTTTAGTTCCCGTACATTATTATTTACAACCTTACTCCAATGCTAATCCATGCCAAATCCAACTTTATTGTACAAGTCATAAAGTGTTGCACAACTGCAATGCGAAATGGAAAGCTTCAAGAACGAGATTTACGTTTAGTTCAATGAAAAATAGACTGTATAGTTAGTAAGCTAAGGTGTAAAGGCACGGTTAACCTGAACGGTCATAGTGAGGGGTCATTTAGTAATCATTTAAAGGTCAGTGTACTAGTGCAATTTCTGCAGGTGATTCTCTTAAGTTATTTATGGAAGCTTTGTTATTTAAATTTTTGTTTGATATTAGCGCTGTTTATTTGAAAGTGTTAAGCATAAAGTTAATTTAATTGGAGTTTAAATTTAGTACGAATCATTACAACTTCATCAATAATTCATGGTAGTTTTCCTTCTTTTTCAACATGTACTCATGACAACCCAAAGGATGTGTGATGTAGGACCATTGACTATATTATTATAAGAATGAGAACAAATAAATTATGTTTCACTTTCAAAGCTCAATCAAGTAACTCAAATAAGCAGAATAACCCTCTAAACCACAGATCAACAAAGACATTTAGACGCGCCACCCAACACGTATAAAGTGTGACATTTCCCACAGATTACCGCGCCCTATCTGATAGCTAATCGTCGTTATTAGTCTGTGCCTAATGCCATTCTAAAGCAATTTGCTTGTTACTTGTTAGAACGCTTTGTTTAGTTTCGAAACAGAGAGGCAACAAAAGCATTCGCAAAGTAGTTTAATCTATGAATATAATTAATATTATTTACATCTATTTATCGCATGCAATGCATCTAGTGTTGGTATGAAGCTAGTTTCAAATGAGAGATTTCTTTTGGCCCTTAATGTTCGCCCTATGGAAGAACCGACTATGGTTTTGTATGTAATCTCAGTAAACATTAGTTCCTTCATGAATTCTAAGGTTTTAGTAAAAGTCTATCACAGACATAATCGCTCTCTGTTTTAACATTTATCAATTAATTATTAAGCCATGCAATAAATTATATGAAAAAGTTCACCAATTCATTTTATATCCTACACCATCCCAAACCCAAAAGTATAACTTACTTCCCTGTTACAACCATTCATCCATCTCAAGAAGTTTCCCAGATCTGTCTAGTCTAAGATTAAACAAGATTTATCACTACTTGCAACACCGGACTATCTGCCAAGACTACGACGTCAGGTGTGACCATACAAAATAATCTTAATTAAGAGATCTTTATTGTGTGAAGCAACTCGATCGTAATTTATGATTAAGTATTAATTACAAATTGACCGTTTAATGTCGATAGGTGTTTAATTACTTATTAAATGCTGTAAGAAGATCTTTTAATGGGGTGAAAATTAACTTGTCGAATTATTATAATAAAGATAATTTACGAAGATTATCTTTATAGATAATTCTGATTCATCATCATCATCATCAGCCGGAAAACGTCCACTGCTGAACATAGGCCTCCCCCTTAGACCGCCACGCCGAACGACAATTCGCCACTTGCATCCATCGGTTGCCCGCGACCCTCACGATGTCGTCGGTCCACCTAGTGGGAGGCCTATCTACGCTGCGTCTTCCGGTCCGTGGTCGCCACTCGAGAACTTTTCTTCCCCATCGTTTGTCAGTTCTACGAGCGATGTGGCCTGCCCATTGCCACTTCAACTTGCAAATTTTATGAGCTATGTCGGTGACTTTGGTTCTGAATTCTGATTGTATGAATCTAAACAGCAGTGTTATTCTGTAAGAATACAGCGTTGCACCAGCCCAACCCCAACGTCAATGCTACAGTTTATTTTTTATCTCTTTATAGCAGAAAGTGCACTGATTCCTTAGAAGATTAGTTCTCCTGATGATCAAAACAGTTTTGGTGTTGAAGTCTAAATTGAAGCTTCGAAGCATGCCTAAAATAACCCTCATAATTTGGAACTAGTATTTTAGTCTTTTCTTTAAAGACTCATCGACTTAATTATTTTACCGTTCTTCATAATTAATTATTAATTCATTTCATGCAGCATAAATCTTCCAGAAACTTCAACTTACCATCATCAATGATTCCAGCAGCCTCATCACGAGCGTTCTGCTCCAGAGCCTTCAGGATCTCTTCGGGTATTGGGGGAGCGGTGGGGATGTGGGCACCCTGGGGCTGGAAGCCACCCTGGCCGGCAGCGTAGCTGATGGCGTAGACCTGACCGTCATCACCGGTGTACTGGAAGCCACCCTGAGCTTCGATGCCGTCAGCCTGAAAGGTTTGAGGGGGTTTTGTGAGTATGTGTCTCTTCTATGGTCCAAAGAAAGTTTAACTCAGCGTAGACTAGTTCTACACTATTTTTTTTATATTCGTATTAGTTATTCTGCTTTTATATTTAATTATTTAAAAATAAAATGATTAAATTTTTTTAATAAAAATAGTTATTTTTTATAAATTAACTTTTTCTCTTTTATTACTGAGTTAAATCGAGAAATAATATGTGGTGATTTGTAATTCGACGCGGTCCTTGAAATGGGTGATACTAGACCTTATTTGCAACAATTTTAACCCGACAACATGGGGTCTAAACTGACTGGTTTTGGAGATATCGAACTTTAAAGGTTTTTCGAAAAATTGCTAACTCTCCATCATTAAGTGCTTATTGTTAGAAAGTAATGATGGTCACCACTTAGAATTTATACTTTTCTGATAGAATATGAACGACTGAATCTAGTGAATACAAGTTTGTTGTAAAACTAATCATATCTTGGGAAATAAAGTGTCATAAAGTTTCTGTTTTGAAGTTTTCTGAAAACTTCCCTTGTCTTTCAAAGCATATTTAAAAAAATAAATGTATGTCACTTGGTTTACAAATTACAGAAAAAACTTTCTTGTGTCATTACCTTTCTAAAATGGTGCCACAGTACCTACTTTTAGTTAGTTTCTGACCAGAAAATTAGGGTTGTTACTGACAAGGTAGTAAATCAACGAAAATCGGTTGCAATGTTTTTTCGACCCAACATTTTCTTTCTGTGGTTTTTGTCCAAACTGCTATCTAATATTAGCTTTTTGAGTCAATGCGCTTCTTAATCCTGGCCGTAATCACATAATCATATCAGGCAAAGTCGGTTTTTATTTGGAGTATTTTACCTATGGACCAGATAGACAAACCATCTATTCTCTTCCATTTATAATAGCTACTTGAAACATAAGTACAATGACGGAATGTTTGTAAACTCTGGTTTCATAAAAAAACTAAACTGGCGTGCATAAAAGTTAGGTCACCCTACTGGTAGGACAGGTAAAAATACTCCAGATAAAGCGCGATTTTGCCTGATGTCATCGACCAGGATTTAGCGCATTGACTCAAAAAGCTAATATCAGATAGCAGTTTGGACAAAAACCACAGAAAGAAAATGTAGGGTCGAAAAAACATTGCAACCGACTTTCGTTGATTTACTACCTTGTCAGTAACAACCCTAATTTTCTGGTCAGAAACTAACTAAAAGTAGGTACTGTGGCACCATTTTAGAAAGGTAATGAGACAAGAAAGTTTTTCCTGTAATTTGTAAACCAAGTGTCATACATTTATTTTTTTAAATATGCTTTGAAACACAAGGGAAGTTTTCAGAAAACTTCAAAACAGAAACTTTATGACACTTAATTTCCCAAGATATGATTGGTTTTACAACAAACTTGTATTCACTAGATTCAGTCGTTCATATTCTATCAGAAAAGTATAAATTCTAAGTGGTGACCATCGTTACTTTCTAACAATAAGCACTTAATGATGGAGAGGTAGAAATTTTTCAAAAAACCTTTAAAGTTCGATATCTCCAAAACCAGTCAGTTTAGACCCCATGTTTGTCGGGGTGAAAATTGTTGCAAATAAGGTCTAGTATCACCCATTTCAAGGACCGCATCGAATAGCAAATCACCCTGTATACGAGTATCTTCTGCAAATTGAAAGTAGATGTGTAAGTATAGTTTTAAAATTAAGTAGTGTTTTGTTTTTATTCGTTCTACCACTTTTTCAATTTCTTTAGCAATAATAAGTCAAAAAATTAAAGTGACCACATAAGTAAATTCTAAAGGTTAACGCAAAACGATGATAAACATTCGAGATTATACTTCAAGTTTCTTAAAAGCTAAAATTGTAAGTTTCCAGTTACTACGATGTCTGTCTGAGATAGTTGTTTCTAGGACTTTATAGAACATTAAGATAGACCACAAACACATGCTGATCGTTAACATTTACCGAGAAGGACGTCAGGATTTAATTTCCCAAAGAATAATGGTACCAAAAGGCTAGGCAGATGATAATATCTGCCTATCCTGTTCCCACTTTTATTGGGGTTGATTTCCAGTCTAATCAGGTGCAGCTGAATACCAGTATTTTACAGGGAGCATCTGCATATCTGACCTCCATAACCCGCTTAGTACTCAGTAACAATATTACGTAATAAAATTTTATTTTGTGGGGGGCATTATCCAATGGGAGAACAGTGGGTGGTGGCCCAGTGGTATCGGCCTCGGCTTACGAGTTGTAGGTCGTGGGTTCGAACCCCGTCAGGCGCATTACTTTGTGTAATTTATTTTCAACACCACTGCTCTCAAAACGGTGAAGGAAAACATCGTGAGGAAACCGGCATGTCCTAGAACTAAAAATTCGAAGACATATGTGACATCTACCAATCCGCACTGGGCCCGCGTGGTAGATTACGGCCCACTCCCTCACACAGAGAGGAGGCCTGTGTCCCAGCAGTGGGAATATTTATAGGCTGATGATGATTATCCAATGACTCCTCCCGTTCTGGTTGGAGCGTTAGCTACTGTCAGACGAAACCTATCATGTTACTTTCAAGTGTTGTTTGGGTTCCAGTGTCTCAGTCACTTGTTGAAACATTCCCACTACATTGGCTTAAATGCGATACCCCTTAGTAGGACTAGTTGCCAGACTTTCAGGCTACGCACTATTTGTAGCGACTCAAACTCATGGCATTTGTTTCAATTTGACTATTACTGTTTATTATGGTTTATACCGCGTTCAGCCCCCAATAATTTTTACCCTCTTCCGCGTTCGACCCCTAAACGTTTCCACATTCAACCCCTGAGGGTACTAAAAAACAAATGAAGCTACAGTCCCAGTCACAAGGCATAATACCTTGTAAATGTACTGCAGTTGCCTATTCCAAAGCATAGATCTCTGTGAATAAGAATGGGCAAGAAACTCATGGACACTTTATTTAAGCATAACTGTGCAATATGATACTATGACTTCTGATAGGGGAGAATGGAAGAAGAAAACGTGTTGCGCCGACCCCAAGTAGAATGGGATAAGGGCAGGAAGAAGAAGATGAAGAACTGTGCAAGATCTACAAATGCCAATTACTTTATTCCAATAAAATATCATTCCTTCTAAGTTTAATATCTCTCATTTGTCTACGAAGATGGATGGACTAAATAGTTATTATCTAAATGTCAAAACAATAATGGACGTTCAGTGAGTTATTACGTTCACTGAGGATCGAGGCTAATTGAATGAATTACAATTGTTTGACCTTGACATTTTTGTGGTTTTATGGAAGGTCAATTTTTGACCTTTGTCAATGAATTTCGATTGTTGTGTGGGAATAATTTTCTAAACCCTATAAAAACATACGGTTTAAATATTATTCAAAGAAAAACCTTTTTTTTTTGTCTGAACTGTCATAATTTTCCTGTTCTTGTCCTGTGTGACACCTGCCAAGCGACACGTTGTCATTTACATTATTCCTTCCACAATTTAATCAAATAGAATATTTTACATATTTTTCTAAATGCAAAAATGTTGAATCTTGCTTCCCTTCCAACAGTGGGTGTTTGTTCCCTTCAAACTTCGAAAAGGCTGAACTGATTTGCGAATTTTGGCACAGAGATAGATGATAGCGCAAGAGAGGATTATAGATTGTATAGAGAGGAATGAACTAAGCCGAAGGTAACAGCAACAGCTTGTAGTTTATAAGTCTATTTATAGTTCGTATTTAATTTTGAAACGAAACATTAAAACAATGGTTTTAAATATCACAGAAATAGGTACTTCAGAGAATACGTATTACATTCTATAGTAAGAACGTATTCTTCAGCATAAATGCGAAACACGATTAAGTCCTAAAATAATGTATAATATAATAATAAAATATTATGATAGAGCCATTTGTCACATTAGCATCATCAATATAAATACTTTTACGACTGTGACATATAATTTTACTATGTGCTAATGACATTTTATGTTCAGCTATTAAATCGCACGATCAAATAGTTGTAAATAAATAATTATTCTATTATCTCCGACTATAGAAATGTACTATCTTGTAAAATGTCAATCTGTGTGTCAATCTGTGTGATGTAAACGTGTCATAAATCATAATAAAGTCTATGATATTTTGACAAATTGTCACTGATAATAAATCTGAACTTGAATATTATCAGACCCGAGTCTATTTAAAGTCTGTATTATTTTTCTTAGATTTAGCAGTTTTATGATATTTTCTGTGTAAATGTAGTAAAATCAGTGTTTTTTTTTGGTATATTACATCTTTTCTTAACACCTTCATTTTTAGTGTCAGCTGAACCTTGACCATTGTTCTTTGAAAAACAAAATAATATGCAGTGGTTGTACTAAGTAAATTAATGTCAACCTTTTAGTCAGATTTTAAGTTGCGATAAGCATAAAAAACTTATGCTAGAAGTATTTAAATTATTTAGAAATAAACTTTGACATGACTGATCAATCATATTATCAAGACAGATTGACTAATACTAAAAGTTTAAAAGATTCACTTTCAATGTTATGTAACTACAGTCTATAGGTCCAATAGCAGGTGGCTTATGTACCTATATGATAAATGTTGGTTTAGTACATAGTCATTATAAATCGTTAATCAAATAATTAACTGTCATAGATTATTGACATAACTTTTTTATTAACTTTTACTGTATTGGTAGAGCCAGGCTATTACCCAGCAGTGCTAAAGCTCAATTATTTGATCAACAGTTAAACTAATTATTGTTAAACCCCATAAAACTCTTTTTTCAAATGCTTATAAAAATGTATGGGATTTAAAAATAGTTCGTTTGACTTCTGATTTAAAAAAAAACGCCCTAATAGTTACAGCAACTTTTATTGCAAGTTTCTATCATCTTACTGTTAAAAAGTTTGATCTACGAAAAGTATGATTCTAAGTTTGGTACAGAGATTTGGCCCTATATTACCTAATTATCTACAAGACTAGCATTATCCGTTTCGGTCTAAAATGTGCTTATAATAATTCACACACATTTAGGTTCAATAATATCAAACACCAGATAATTATATTCACATATTTCAGCGGAATAGCTATCGTAATAATAATTTCCAAACCGCATACTAACGAGATGGACAAATAAATATACAAACAGATCTAATAACTTGGAAACCGCAACTATTTTGCATAACTCTGACCTTTTCTAACTGGCCAGTGCCCTTTCAGACTCACCTCATATGGGCGAGTCGTTGAGAAAAAGATTACTTATAGGTCATCTGCTTATAAATTGTTTTAGAAGGGACGAATACGACACGATTTGTGATAATTGGAATTAATGACCATTTATTTTAAGTCACGTTTTATTATTTTTAGAATGATTTGTTACCTTTTTATCGTAATTGCTATAGTGAATTGAATTGAATAGACAGAGTTGTGATATTCAAGGGGGTTGCGGGTTCAAAATAGGGGAAATAGAGAATGAAACAAGATAAATTTTATACGGCTACGATGAATTCCTTGTACTCCACCCAGAGGGTTAACAGTCATTTGAGGTTTTCCTAGCGTAAAAATAAGTATTCATAGTTAATGAGGATTTAACCAAAGGAAAAAATAAAAGAAGGATTGAACAGGCAAATAGCAAAATTTCATGAAATTATTTATGACTTACCTATGTTGCAAAAGACAGCAAGCGTAGGAAATATTTCAAAACATAAGTCGTTTATTTTTTTTTAAATAATATTTAGATTTGTCCATCTTCATAAATTGAATGTCTAATCAAAATTACAAGACGTAAATGTTTAAATTATAATTAATTTGTCAAATTCCAGTAATAAAATGAAAGCCCATATTAGACCACCCATGTTACAAGGTGTCGTAAGCAATTAGGTGATAAAATTGAAAGGATGGCAACATTCACTTGTGTCCTAATAACATTACGTTTTTATCACGTAGGCCTATCCTAGCCGGATGCTTTGTGTCATAGAAAATTAGCAAGATAAATTGTGAAAAATCATGTCATATTTTCATGACCTTATCGACCTTTTTTTAAGTCGCCTCTCCTAAATGCCTTTTTTATTCTCATGAAGTGAATAATTATAATACTGGCACAGGATGACAATAATTTTGGCGAATTGCCATAATTATATCATGTGGGATTGTTTTAGTGTCAAGGAGTGTTAGTACTTTGTCTTATTGTCTTGTTATTTTTAAAAGCACGGTAAAATATTCCCTGATTTTATCTGGATAAGGAGTAACATCTGAAAGACATCTGAATCGAATTACAAATAATATTATTACGAATCGAGTGTCAGCAGATCTTATCATTTTGTCAACAAAACTGTTTTTTCTATGATTTTTAGTGACGAAAAAAGGAGAAGTTCTCATCGTCTTCATATATTATTTTCAGGACGTCCACTGCTGAACATAGACCTCCCATAATTATAGATTTCCATTTTGACCTATTGGAAGCGTCTTGAAGTACGAGTAGACCGATCGTCTAGAAATTCTCAATACAACTTTTAAGCTATTGCATAGCTTTTATCGCAGGCTCTGAGCGCGGCGCGGCGCGAAAATCTTAACAAAAAAACCTAAGGAAAATACCTGACACCGTCGTTTCAGTTCGGGAGACTTCAGCAATCTTATAGGTACGGACAGACGTGCTCATTACTAGCACGAAAGCATGCTTTTATTGAGGGAGAGGGAGGAGAACGTTTCATGACGTTTCACTTGATTGACGTGGCTGACCATAGCCTAATTAGTACAGTAATAAATATAATAAATAAATAATTATAATTGCATAAGTTGATAAAAAATGTTAAGCAATAGCTTTACCGCGGCAGTCCCCGAGTGCCACATGTTTTTTTTTCTAGTTCACAAAAGGACTATGCTGATTTCCTGACGAGAGTAACTAAAAGGACTATCTTAATTTTCTGACGAGAACAACTAATTGATTATCTTATCAATCTTACCTCACGTCCCTGTTCCTCAGCCTTGATACCGTTCTCAGTTTCGTAGTTGTATCTGAAGGAATCTTCTTTCACGTCAGAATCCAGGGCGATGATCCTGGCATTCTTCTCGAAGGACGCCTGAGGACGGTTGGACTGTTCTTGGTAAGCTTGCGGGGCGTAAGCGGCCGCAGCCATTCCGAAGAGAGCGGAGATCAGGAGCTGGAGAAAAAAGGGGTGTTAGAAAAAGTTTTTACGGTTTTGCCTTCGCTTACTATCAGGCGAGATAGTTTATAATTAGAGCCACACATAATGTAAAAAAAAGGCTTGTGTTTAAACGTCTACCAGAAAAGTACCTATTTTAAAACCAAAAAATCGAAATAGGCGGGTATTTCGATTTTTTGATTTTAAAAATTAATGTTTTAAAAAGAATGGATTTATAAATGTTCACCAAATTGTGTATAATAATAATAATATTCCACAACTATCACACAACGCCATCTAGTCCCAAGATAAGCAGAGCTTGTGTTATGGGTACTAGACAACTGATATTTTTAAAGAAACGAAAAATTCAGTTGCGAGCAGGTTTCGATCCTGCGTCTTCTGGATAGGTACTCCAGACGCCTTAACCACTCGGCCATCGCAACCATTACTCACAAAGCTGAATTTCTCGTTAAGGCGTCTGGAGTACCTATCCAGAAGACGCAGGATCGAACCCTGCTCGCAACTGAATTTTTCGTTTCTTTAAAAATATCTTTGTGAAGACGCGACGCAGGCGTTATTGCGTATAATAAATATAACTAGACAACTGATAAACATACTTATATATTTCTAAATACATACATACTCGTGTTATAGATAAATTACACCCAGACACAGAACAAATGATCGTGCTCATCACACAAACATTTGTCCTGGGTGGGAATCGAACCCACGACCTCCGGCATAGCAGAAAGGGTCACTAACCACTAGACCAACAGGCCTGTCTTTTTTTGTCTAAGTATTGTAGAAATTAACCTTATTTTATATAATACTAAAAAAAATCAACTTAAGCAGAGTCGACAGAGGGATGTCCCTGAAATTTTCTCAAGCGAGTTTTAGATTTGGTTAACATTTATCCATTGCGGGTGCAAAATAAATTTGTACTTTAAAAAGCACAGTAATTCAGTTTGGTAGACGATTAACCATTAATTTTAATTAGCTTACTTCATCAAGGAGTTTGGCCCGTTCAATTTTATAATGTCATCAGTAAATCATGTCAAGTTATAAAATTAATTCTTGGCATTTAAGTAAACCAATTAAAAGAATTCAATTAAATAATTTGGTGCTCTATATTTTAATTGGAAACGTTTTTCGATTTAAAAAAAATACCTTTATACTCTTAAAAATATGATTATGTGATATTATCCCCATTGCACTACACAGTGTTACAACTAGTTATATCAGATTGTATAGAATGTATTACAATATAAACTACATTTGTAACATTTTAAACAATGGTCAAATTACATAAGGTTAATTAGTAGGTATGTACTTCCCTTAGGCCATGATAATTATTTGACATTACGGCCTTTGGGGTTCCGTGCAAGTAAAAGAAAACCTTGAAGAATTAAGTTTTTTTTTCTTCTTATAGTAGAATATTTGTTTAATTTTTTGTTTTAATTAAAATAAATAATTTATTCCAAGCTAGACAATTTTAATTTAAATAAATTAAATTGCATTTTTTGCCGAAAACATACTAAATTTTCATGACGACTCTATCCCGATTCATAATAATTATCTGATACCAAATTATAATAAGCCATTCATATTTTATTTTATTTTTTTTGTACAGAATCATTAGTCGCTCCTCACAGTCCGCCCCGAACTTTGATACATGACCGTTAACATTGCCCAAGCGCGACTCTTGCGCAAGTATGCAATAGATCAGATATTATCACCCTCCCACCATTGTCTTACATTTTGACACCGCTTCAAGTTCTCGAACTATTCCAAACAAGTGTTTTGGTAAATATTTTACTTGTTTTAAGATTTTTTTAATGTGATTCATTGTGATAAAATAATAGTTTTTTATATTATTTTAATGTAAGTTTTAACAGTGATATGCAGTTAAACAGTTCAGTTTGTCATTTCTTCATTGTTGAAATAATAAGAATTTGTAAGGGATGAGCGTTTTGAAGTACTGGCTCAAACTAAGGAAATTAGTACCTATATAAACTTTCTAGAAGTCGATCATAATTCTGAGCTTCCGAACTTAGATTTTGAATTAGATATTCCATAATTACTTTTGGTCCTATAAAAAGAGCCGTTATTTTTCTTTTTTCAAAGTTCGTTGATGTATTCTCAAAAAACAAATTAGCACACTTTCCAAATATCATGACCTAGTATTACTAAGCTAAGCATTTAAAAATTCTTATAGCTATAATGTATAATTAAGTGCATGAATAGAAAATAGACTAGCAATGTTTCTCGGTGATACCCGTGCGATGTTTTGCCGCTATCATTTGCATAACTGCCCGTCTGTAGGATTTATGGGTAAAACGACAATTAATGGGTTTGAATTTAATTAATATTATTTTGTTGAAGATGAGCTTATCAAATAGTATATTTTTTTCATGTATTTTTGATAAACGCGGAAGGATAGTGAGTTGTTATGGAACACTTTTAAATAGACGTCGTAAATCAATTAAATTTGAAAATCACCGGAAAAACTAAAGTATATTTTTTTATCACAAAAAAAAATAACTTAAATTCACTCGCAACACACAATTAACAAAACTACAAATCCCGAAATCGAATAAACACAACACGTTAACTCCTTAATCGATTCCCGCCCACTCGATTTAAATAATCGTCTAGCGAATCGAATAGAATCGTCTATCGCGACTTACCAGTTTCATATTGTCAGGTCGAAGTTGAACACTTGAATGTAACAACGACGGCCCAGCCTGCATATATATACACATCGGATGATAGGAGCATTACAAAATTCATTCTAGTTCATAATGATGCCATTTTTAACAAACATTACTACGGATTATTTTTTTTTTGCGTAAGTAATGACATTTCGGTAGAATGATTGGAAGATGAAATATGAGTGTTTTTGGACCATTACTTCAAGGTTATGCGAAAGACCAGTATAACATATGCAGATTAGTGTAAATGTGGTCTTTTAGGTTCTAGTGAACTTTGACCCTTATAGCTAAACTAGTAATCCAGAGCTGCTGGAGAACTAAACATATTTGTGTCTTTGGACCATTTCGTGTTGCAGAAACAATCCTGCAACACAAAATATGATAGGGTGGTTTAAATAGCTAAACAATTTATCGTGACCCTGAAACGTAAAGGAATACAATGAATTTTAGTCTGTACGAGTCTGACAATCCTTTCCGCTCCACCCAGGGTGGGAAGACTCATGTGATGATTTTACTATAAAAAAGCATATTTTTCTTTATGATTAATGTTAAAATAAACCTTGACCCTTTTTACTCTGTAATCTAGGTCTACATGAAATAAAGGTGTTCCTGAATCATTGACACAAGGTCATGATAAAGGCCAGTTAGTCGCAAAATAGATCTTGTTCTATTTATAGGTCTTTTAGGAATCAAGGGAACTTTGGACCGTTTCAGCGTTTCAGTTCATGGGGAAAATGACAGGATGAAAATAAAAACCATCTTACTACAAAAAAGTTAATCTCTGTTGAACACTTTGTCTAAAAGAACTGTCAACTGTAAAAGGACATTTTGATGTTGATACGAGGGTTGTTTTGCAGTTACACTTTTTTTAGACAAATGTTTAACAGGCGTTTTAAGTTTGTGGTAAGACGGTGAGTGTTTTAGAATAATTGGTAGGTATAATGTCAAAAGTCTTGTTACCTATTGTTAAGTTAAAAACAATCAGAGATCAAAATGTGTGGTCTCTTTTAGTTGTACGACTTCGGGATACCAATCGGAACTGGAATGAATACTTTTTATTTAACTATCGCAGTATAATTTTTTAAAAAGGCCACAAAAAATTGCTTCAAATCCTTCGAAATGAGTTCGAATAAGGGTCAGTTCAGACCGAGACGCGAAGCGACGCGACGATGCGTGAAGAGGCCTGTCATTTCAGGCTGCGTCGCGCTACGCCTCGCGGCGCCACGATGCGCCTCGCTGCGCCGCGAGACGCATCGCAACGTCGCGAGGCGCATCCAGACGCCGCGCGGTGCAGCAGAGCGTGTCTAGATTTTCCACGTGCTGCCGCCCCGCCCCGCGTCCTCCCGCAGTCCCATTTGCAAATGGCGGCCTCAGCTATATAGTCCAGGGGCTAGAGGTAGTTCAGTATGCAAAATCCGAGTGACGGCAACTATGACCGAATTCATAAACATAATAATATTATTATGCGCTTTATCTGTCCCGCAAAAGGTGATCTGATTTTTCTATAAATTATTACGGAAATAATCATTAAAATAAAATGAATTTAAATCATGTACTCAATACATTCCGTTTACGATTAAGAGAAGAGGGCGAAAAAAAATGAACCAAAAAATTGACCGACAAGTTCTACATTGTTATTCTTTGACCTTTTCTTAACTTAAATCGGTTGGCAAAATTCGTTACTCACAATAATGCATACTCAGTCACCTCTAGCTCCCGATTTTCACCTTGCATCGTGGAGCGGCCGCGAGCGGCTTCAAGCGGCGCCGCGATGCGCCGCGCGCTGCCCCGTGAGACCTTGAGAGGCGCAGCGCAGCACCGCTGCTTTGAGATGCGTCGCGCTGCGCCGCGAGGCGTCGCGCGGCGCATCGCTGCGCATCTCAACGTATTCTAAATTCTCACAACGAAATGTGTATCTTTTGGTGTAGAAAATAAAGTCGTATTTTGAATGGCTCTTAAAAGTGTGCGCGCATCGTCGCGTCGCTTCGCGTCTCGGTCTGAACTGACCCTAATTAGGTCACAATGAATGACCCCTATTAACACCCAATTTTTGATGATAACGCAATCTTAGTCATTATATAACATTGAAGGCTTACACCTTGTACCTACATGATATAATTGTACGACATAAGGCTAAAAAAAAAGACTAATGCAAAAATAAATTTGAAGTCTAATACAAGGCCTATTTCGGATCAAAAGTATCTTGCATCATAATAATGCGTTAGAAATTGCAATGTGGTGAAATATTTTGAAATTAAGAGGGATTTCTGCGTTTTATCTAAACATTCATAAGGCACAAGAAGGCACACAGTGATAGAATTTAATAATAAACTCAAACTATCTTATCGTATATTATAAAAAGGTATTTTTTATTTTATTTGTAAGAAGTAATCTCCAGAATTAGAACCGATTTCGAAAATTATTTTATCAGTACTAGTAAACTACAATCATTATTCTTGAGTGTCACAGGATTTATTTATTTTAAATAACACGTGTGATGCCAGGTAGCATTGTAAGTGTTCTTTAAAAAAAGAAAGAGACGGTACGTCCGATAGCATGGCAAAAATCACAAAATTCCTTAAAAACTTGTAGGTATCCCTTTCTATCTCTTTTAGTATTGTCAAAATTACCTTTCTAACTTCATTTATTAAATGTTATAGAAAATATCTAAACTAAATATTTATTATTTTTATTATTCCGCTACAATAATCAGGCTTGGATGCAGGATGCAATCGCACCCATCCGCCCACACGCAATAACATTAATGTCATGGATTTCCTCTTCTCCTTTCCCACTCCAGGACTCGTCTGAACTATGAGCATGACCACAACCTAGACAGGGGCACTTTACCAGGTTCTAACCTGGAACTGTCTGGAACCCACGACAAAATCATTAAAACTCCGTCACATAAGTCGTTGTCGTAACCACTGAAGGCTGTATACATTTCATATTTTAGTGCCTAGTTATTATTCTTTATCATAGCGTGTTTCCCGCCCACGGTCAATGTCATTGGTGTATTGTTCCTCTAATGATTCAAGGAACTCATTTTAGGCTAATATTTCTACTATGAATATAATTATCAGAAAATTTTGATAACGTCGCAGTTTTTTTTTTCAAGCTATTGCATAGCTTTTATCGCGGGCTCTGGGCGCGGCGCGGCGACCTAATTCCCAAAAACCTTATGAAAAAACCTAAGGAAAATACCTGACACCACGCATCGTCTAACGTCGTTTCATTTCATTTAAAAAGGTATGAACAATTATAATACTTCGTATATTGAGTTCAGATGGAACTAACTGCAAATGGGACGAAGGGCTCATAACCCATTTTAAACACAATGTGTGCCAAAGCAATGAAACAAATGAACTAACATTCAAAAACCTTCAGACAAACAAATTGTATTTTATAACATTACCTTAATAACATAGATAATTATGTCATTATAGATTCATAAGTAGATAAAGGGTCGTATACACCGTTATGGATTGGCAAATATGATTCGGCATTTTTTGTTAAGAAACAAAGCCGACTTGAAGCAATTTCTACTAACATTCTGCATCGGCATCTGCCTTACTTTCATGTGTAGTATGTATATCTATATTTTTTCTACCAAGAATAGACAAAATTATTTCTATACAATTGACGACTCATAAAAATAAGTTTTTTTAAGCTATTGCATAGCTTTTATAGTGGGGTCTGAGCGCGGGGCGGCGCGGCGACCGAATCAAAAAATTTCCAAAAACCTACAGAAAAACCTAAGGAAAAATCCTGACTCCACGCATCGTCTAAAATCGTTACAGTTCGGGAAACTTCGGCAATCTTAAAAATATCCGTCATAAAAACAATTGACTTTTTCTTACTGATTCTAAACGGCCAGCTACAAAAGGAGTTTTCACAATGAAACCTACTTATAAAACTAATTAATTAATTATTCTCCTACAACAAACATTTTAAATAAATTATATTCTCGTTAAATATACGAGGTAGGTGATTTTATTGTTTAAAAAAAAATATGCAATAGCTTCACCGCGGCTGTCTCCGAGTGCCACATGTATTTTTATAATATTTAAATATCACAATGTTCAGGAAGTTAGAAATCTTTCAACATTCTGTCATTTTGTCTCATCGTGCATTGACAAAACCCAGATGGCTCAAAAATTCGAGTTTAGTAGACCGAATTTTTTTTTTCACTATGTTCGACATTATGAACATTATAATATTCGATTTAGTCTATTGTTATTGTGATTTGCTATGCGAGTCTGTAGCGCTCTTTAGTATTTATTACGATAATCTGTGATTGTATCAAAAACACATTAACTGTTCATCATCGTATCAATCAAAGTAAATCATTTGTAGGACATAGGAATCCTATACTAATTGAAATATCAAAATATAATATGATATGAAGAGAATAAACCGTTGACTAATTCGTTGCGGGAAACCGAAGGATGCAAGTGACGAATTGTCGTTGTTTTAAGGGGAGGCCTATGTTCAGCCGTTGACGTCTTCCAGCTGATGATGATAATGGTGAATCCGTCAACTCAAAATTGGTCAATGCTGAAAAATATAAATATTAAAAACGAAACGTCCGAATAATGGAAAGAAAATTGTAAACAGGTTTTTTTTTTGACGAAATGAGATTTAAAGAGTAGGGGAACAGTGTATAAGACGGGGACACGAGGTATGATGGGAAATCACACACTTAAGGCAAACTTAACACAAAACTAACGTAGCACAAGCGCCAACAGGACGCCATTTGCGTCTGGCCGCTTACAAATGACGTCCTGATGGCGCTTGCTCTACGTTAGTGTTGTGTTAAATATGCCTAAAGAGTGTATGTCCCCATTATAACTCGCGATTATTAACGTCCCCGTCTTGTACACTGTTCCCCTATGTCTTATTATGATTGATCTGACTAACAATAATTGGACCTTTGTTCTTCTTGAAATTCAAATAAAAAAACACATGGACGAGCTTCAATGTTAGAGTAAGCGCTTTCTGAATGTTAAATTGTCATAATAAGTCGGTTCCATAAAACACCCTTTTGCTAATTCCTAAAGAGTGAACAATTTAGAAAGATATTTTTACCATTGTTTTAATTTTTATAACTATTTTTATACGCCATCTATTATTAAATTCATTTGTTATCTCATAGAACATTACAAAGGGCAACGCCCAAAACAGTTACGATGACACGTAATAGCACAGTTTTTATTCCCACACTAAAATTAGAATGAATGTTAGTTTGCAAGATACTTAATTAAATGAAATCATTTCCTTTTAACATAACGTTAAATTAAATTTAAAACAGAAGTTATGTAATGGACCATTAAGTTTAGTTCGTTAGAGATTAATAAATGTGGTTTGTGGTTAGTATAGTTCAATGTCATACTACCATTCAGATGATTGGTATTACTCTAATTGGTTCAAAACAATTTATCAGTAGGTTATGAATGAGTGAAGTAATTATTACATACATGTTTTGTGATTAAAAAATCAAGAAAACTCTGAAAAAAACAATCCAATTTATTTGTCAAATCAAAACAAAAAATTAATTCTTTTATCGAAGCATGCATCTTTTTTTTTGGAATGAAGTTCCTTATCGCGCGTTGCGAAAGGGGGCTAGACGGAAAAAAATAAGACGAAAAGTTGTAACGACACTTTTTGCTATAGTAAGCTATTGTAAGCCGTGCGGCGTGCGCACGTTTCTCTGTCTGTCTCTCTCTCTCTCTCTTATAGAAAGCAAGCCAGATATTTTCGTTTCGTCTTTCTATTTCGCATTGAACAGTGTGGTGTCGCGACGATTATTTTTGTTGAGTGTATACAGTAACTTCGTTCCATCCGGGTGTCCCTTGACACCTCTCAAGTTTTTTTTTTTAAATAAAGTCATTTTTCTCGACTCGACCGATCAACAGCAGCGCTGATTATTGCAGGTTCAATTTCACAAATATTGTATGATCTACAAGTTCAAATCTTTGTAAATCAAATCTCGTGGGTGCCCACGAGACGCGGAAAATTCTTAGCGTGGGGCAATTCGTTGAAGTGTTACATACTTAATAACTAGAACATAATATTAACTATTAATAACTAAATTATTATCAATATTTTATCTCCTTAGACAGACAGTCTCTGTTTGAAACATTCTAGAAACTGCACGAGATAAATATACAATAGATGTTATTGATTTTCCCAGACATAGAAAACAGTACCTAACTAAAACAGAAGCCTGTTATTATGTAGTTATGGATTCCAAGAATGATGATAATAATTATTATGTAATTTGATGGTAAATCTTCTATTTTAATGAAATAATAGGTTTGTGGGTTCCGATTTACCAATACGGGGTAGGTATAGGTATACCTAAATCTTTATGGTTACCTATACTTAAATAAATGTTTGCTCAGATGAAACATTCATTATAATGTAGATTCGCATCTTAGATTCATATGCAATAGAAATTAAAAAGTGATTGACACCTGCTCTGTTTGTGAAAAGTTTCATCATCAGCCTATAGCAGGCCACTGCTAAGCAATTGAGCATGGGCCTCTTCAATCGCACGCCATTTCTCTCGATCACCGGCTTCTCTCACTCAGCTGTTACCGGTCACTTTTTGAAGATCGACGCTCCATCTTACCTGAGATTATAAGTTTGATTCCCTTAAAAGTATCTTAACTACCAATTTTTTTTTAGCGTGGTAATATCATCAAATGAGTCCTCCCACCCATTCCTGTCAGACTTGTACTGACTAAATCCACGGTGTCCTTCAATAGCCCTTTATGTTTCGGGGTCACGGTAATGAGATAAGTCCCGCGACCCCGGCAGGCTTTGGCCCTCTAGGTCATTATGCTGACGCTCTTTGGGGCGCGCGTGGACCCGGGCATGTTCCATGGTCGGACAGCGAGTTGCCCTTTACTCGCCGCCCGCATGCCCGCGCCTACGGTGGCCGGAGATCGTCTTGCGACGTCCGTCGCCGTGGGCGTCCACTACCGCGGGCACTAACTACCTAACTTTGGGAAAATTTATGTTTTAGTACCCAAAATGTTTATTCATACATGAAATATTTCATCTGCTGCCTAAAATATTCACATGAAATCCAGGTTAATTTAAAAGTTCTCATAATTTTCCGTTAAAAATTCCAAACCACCTGACTCATGGAGATTTCGATGTGTAGATATTCGCTAAAAATGCGATTGCCTTCAATATAGACAAAGCGATGAGCCGCATAACAATAACGTTGCAAGTAATAGCTTGTGAAAGGTCACATTCCTACACAATGTTAAGACATAGCTCTTGTCTCACTTACTAATATTCTAGTGTGATCTGTTGTCTGTGGAAATATCCTCATATTGCAAAAGTACAGTTTTTGCCAAGAATCAGACATTTTATTTAATAGATTATTATTATTAGACCTGCATATTTTTTTTTAATTTTTCCCATCGTTCTTTGGGAGATATCTTTGATAGAGAGAGCTGATTGAACTTTCCTGTTACCACAGATTTCTAAATTAATTAATTATTCTAAACTCCATCATAGATTTTGTCTCCGTCACTGGTCGTTAATCCTTTTACCTAGACCATAGGCAAGCATATTATACAAAAAAAAATAATTGAAAATGTGAAAGCATCTTACAAAGTGATGTAATTTTTTTTTCAATCGTGCGGTAATCGTCGTATTTTAGTGCAGAATTTGCTGGTAATTTCTAAGCTAAGCTTAATTTTCACGACAGTTTAAAGATACCTACCATTCAAGATAGTAGTGGCTTAAAATAGACTCATCTTAATCAAAATAAATACTATGTTTAGTTGTTCCATTCCTTAAAAACAAATTACTGCAAGCGATGTCGAAGGCAAACCTAAGTTTACGGTAATAAAACTTAATCTAAGATGCTGGTCTTCATGTTAAAGGTCTCCTGAAGATCAAGGGCTTGAAGATCAAAGGTTAAACGTAAATGTATCAGGATGAACAATCTGACATTCTGAGAATAAAACAAATAAATTGCATTGTTACAATATACTTGTAATTTTTAGACGAAAAATATTAAGTTTCGGCTACTCCATCTCTGTTTCGTCAGTTAGTTCCTGGATGGGTGATATTTCATATATTTCGTTTTTATTGAACCCATGATGACTGTGATATTATTATAATTCTTCCGTAGCAACTGGACAGATTCGCAACTTTTTTTTTATCGTGGTAAAATCATCAAATGAGTCCAGTCCATGAGTCCCACCCCGGGCAGGGCGGGAGGGACTGTCACGGTAATGAGATAAGTCCCGCGACCCCGGCAGGCTTTGGCCCTCTAGAAGGGGGCCCCACCACTATGCTGACGCTCTTTGAGGCGCGCGTGGAACACAACGCGCCGTCGACCTGGGCATGGTCCATGGTCGGACAGCGAGTTGCCCTTTACTCGCCGCCCGTATGCCCGCGCCTACGGTAGCCGGAGATCGTCTTGCAACGACGGTCGCCGTGGGCGTCCACCACCGCGGGCGGGGCGGAGGGAAGACATTGTCTTCTCCCTCACGCGGCCTGCCTCCTCCTTCGCGAGCATGACTGCTTCGCAGAAGGAGGCGAGACAGATTCGCAACTGGACAGATTCTCAGCTGGACAGCTTCTCAACTGCCAGAGTATAGTCGTAATGATAGCCGGTCAATATCCGTCGCTTTTAGCCGACTATCGATACTAAGTTAGTAATGTAACATCCTTGCCTCGAAAAGCACGTGTAGTATTTAAGATCCATTCACGAACTTCCCGCTGTGGGTTCGTGGCGGTTTTGTTTGGTTCTCGCTACTGTGGGTAGGTGGCCTGCACACCGCACAGTTCACCACTTAGACCAAAGTCGTGAACTGGACGCCTAACATGAAGTCTTAAAGCGAGATTCCAGTGTGGAAAAGAGACAGAACTATACAAGTCATCTAGCGCCATCTCGTTCCATTACTGGCCTCAGGCCGTTAGTCGATTCGCAAGATTGTCTTAATTTACAAATTCTGCCTGAACTATACAATTTTGAGTAATCTTTGCTGAATAAAGTTGTTATAATTTATTGTGAGATAGATTGTTAATGATAACATGAGATAGTTGAGTTCTAAAAATATATTTCTGAAAATTCTCAAAATCCAGTCACTAGGTCACAAGAAGCGTGCGAATTTGTTCACAAACTGCGCTTGAGATGAATAATGGTGATTGTAACTTTACCTCGCTTTATTTCGGTGCTGTCGGGTAAATATTTTGTAATAATTGTTTGACACCTTGTATATAAGAGTATGTATAGGGTCAACATAGTGTGTTTGAACTTCAATTTAATTTGTAGGTACTTGTCTTAAATATTTAGGTATTCACTAAAAGGCCCTTCTTTTAGAAAATTCGGAGTAGCTTAAATTTATAAAAACATTATACGTCGTCATTTTCATCAAGTCAGCTGTAAACTACTATATTTTTAATAAATTGTCTTTGACTATTTAAAAAAATAAAGGTATAAATAACAGCTACAGCCGATAAGCATGAAATACATTAAGAATGCCTAGGAAAATAAATTATGAGTACCTATCTAATTATTTATGTGATTAGTTTTTGTCCAATTTGTCTTAAGTCAAGAGTATTAGTAGTTTTACTCCAAAAATAATTAACACGTACACAGAGGATATACACATATTAATTGATAACATCTAATAGTTTTAATTATATAAACAATTTACTTGAACGTAGACATTATAATTATAGGTACCTACAAGTGCGCTCTGTGTCTTGGCTTGTGACCTTTGGTGATATGCCAATATAGCTCTTCTTGACATGTATACGGTTATTATAGTCTAGTAATAAAATAAAGACATGTGAATCTGTTTAGAATATACAAATAGGTGGCAAGGAAGGAAATATTTAAAGGAATAAATCTGTTTAATACACAAGACGTTTTTACGTATAGGGCTGCGTTCTATAAAAATAATAATTTATTGGAAGGTTCAAGAAGTCTCTATAAACAATTCACCAACAGCATTATTTTGTTTTGGAGAAAATCAAGGTCTGAAATTGCTTCAAGGGAATATAACTAGTTTTTTTTTTGCGTTGTAAATATTCATCAAATGAGTCCTCCCACCCAAGGCAGGGCAGGAGGAACTGTCAGACTTGTACTGACTAAAATCCACGGTGTCCTTCAATAGCCTTTGTAAAATCATCAAATGAGTCCTTTCACTTAACCGTAAGACTCTTTTTCAATAGTCCTTTACTTTCCAGGGTCACGGTTACCTGATGAGACAGTCCCGCGAACCGGTCAGCAATTTGACGCGTTAAAATACAACGACAGACAGACAAATCGAAAGAATTAATTAATTGAATTTATTGACATGGCTGCATTTGTAAAATATGAGCTTATAAATTTATTTTATGATTGCAAACTAGTAAAATTAATTGAATAATAGGTTTCAAGTTAAGCGATAAATTAATATTTTGTAACATTTGATAGAATTCTCATAATTACAAATGTCTGAACGTCTGTAATCTCATTTTTCAGTTGTACAGTCCTTGATATCGAAGTGCGGTATTGTATACGATTATGCATCGATCTTTTCTTATACTTTCTTTAAAAAAAAACCGTTGCTCCACCCCAGCTTTTTCTTCTTTATAGAAAAACCTGGGGTGGCATGGTGGGGTGGCCTGTGTCACAGCAATCAACATTTATAGGGTGATGATATTGACTTTTTGTTCCTTCTCACATTAGATTAACATAAAGAGCAAACTCTGTAAGTTCACAGAAATTCAAAGAATCTTAAAATTGATCCATTTTGACCTTCTCTTCGTTTACGATAAGGTGCATAATGCTCCACCCATCCCTAACACCGACAATTTACTTCGATTAACATTCCAGAAACCCCGAAGATAAGTATCTATCAATTTACCTTCACCGATATGTACGACCTTTTCACCTGTCTTTCACCTTGATTCAAGACTAATGCATTCCTTACAACAATAGATCAGATGACTAATTCACGATCTTCCAATACCTACGTATCTATTAGTGCCTTGATTGAGTCATCGGTTTTGACTATAGAAATACATCTGTTGTTTATTTTTGTTACATCATAATTGTGTGTACTGAATGGGCGTTTTTCCATTAGCACGGCACCGGCACCGTCGCCGGCGCCAGCGTAGTGCCGGTGTGGGGAAGCAAAAATGTATGAAGGCCGGGCCGGTGCCGGCACCGGTAAGTGCAAAAGCGAGCCATACAATTTCATACATTTTTGCTTCCCCGGCAACGGCACGGCGCCGTTACCGTCGCCGGTGCCGGTGCCGTGCCGGCTAATGGAAAAATGCCCATTAATGGGAAAGAAATATGAAAGTTATTGAAAGTACGCACAGAAAGTATTTTTAGATCACCATTTTCCAGGATTACATTTTCGAATGTAACTACACTTTAAACCGATCCATTTTTTATGACAGACCGTAGCGACATTACTGATTTCAATGCACCTCAAGGGAAATTGCATCAGCTGGAAAATTAGTTGGAATTATTGTACCTTGAAGACCAGAGACAGACCTCAATTGGGAGACAATACTAAATGCGATGTAGTTTCATATGAAAATTGGTAAGTAGCATTGTGATTACCAATCCATTCGACAACTGAGTAACTATTGAGTTTTCCTGAGCATGTGTGCTGGACGGATTCAACCCAGCGTCCCATCCACGGTGACCTATTTTGATGCCTTCTATCTAGACGGCGGATATAATCCAAATTGAAACAGAATCCTCGGGTGGCCACACGCAGAGAAATGTCTGGCTGCCTATACGAGAACTTCTGGTTGCAACCGTGACAGCAAGACTCACTAGTTGACTTTACAACATTTCTAGTAATAAATACTAAGTAAGTAGTAGAGATAACAAGGACTTAGTATTTATTACTAGAAATTTTGTGAAGTCAACTAATGAGTCTTGCTGTCACGGTTGCAACCAGAAGTTCTCGTATACATTTCTCTGCGTGCAAGCCTCGAAGTCTATAGTCTCCCTCCAGAGTGTCAGCAATGATGGGGCCCCCCTTTAGAGGGCCAAAGCCTGCGTATACCGCTACTCCGGTACATAAAGGACACCGTGGATTTTAGTCAGTACGAGTCTGACAGTCCCTCCCGCTCTGCCCTGGGTGGGAGGACTTATTTGATGATTTTAACACGTAAAAAAAAAAGTTACATGCGTAATTCTTGCGAATTTCATCAAAATTTTCTGCAAAAAAAACATACACACTTTCAACCTGTCTCTCATACCAGTCATCAATCAATCATCGACATTGAGTACTTCACAACAATAGATCGGTGACTAATCTGTAATCCACGCGGCTTCCAACACAGTTCGTCTATAATAGTCTATAGACTATAGCATCGTAATCGTGTCCTTGTGTAGAGTATCAATGAATCCATTCTGCTATGCACCGGGAGGTTTGATACTGTTAGGAAATAACTTATTTATGATGTTGACATTTTGGGACATTTCTTATTAATTACTTGGGAAACAGTAATGTAATATTAATGTTGAAAACTTGAACACTATGAAATAATAATAATAATGTAATCTTAAAGAAAACATAAGAATTATCGGTAGGATTCCCTGCCTTTGTTCTTTGCCTTCGCTTGGAATACTTAGGCGGTTGTTCACACTGCACCGAACACCGCTCTGGTGTGACGGTGGGTTTTTAACTTTAACAATGCAAAAACTGCAGAGTAATACACTCACACCGCATCCGCGTGACGGTACCGCACTCGCGGATGCAGTGCGGCCCGCGGGATAAAACTGAGCTCCGCAGTATCGAATGGGTTTTTGTGTAGAAAGAGAACATACGAGTATATACGCATAATCGATGCTCAAGTCAGGATACAGAGCAAACCGTAACGGGGTACGGCTCCGTAGCTCCGCAGCCGCATGCTGATTTCGTCCCTTCGTACACCGCAGCGGGATGTGCAAACCGCCATACATAAATAGACGTTTTCCAGCAATATTTTTACAACCTGGTTATTAAGAAATAGTATCCTTCATGACTAAAAATTATCTTATTAATAACGGTCAAGAATAATTAATTATACTTCACCAGAAACTCAATTTATCATAGCCGCGGCCTAGAAAACTAATATCAAAACAACATAAATCTACATTAAATTACGAAAAGTAAGTTGTCGTCAAGTATTTACTCTATTGATAGCATAGTTTGTTCTTTTTCTTTGTTAACAATTCCAAAAAATTCACCATTTCTGTTTCCATGAATTATTTTATCTCATTACGCATAGCGTAAAGTATTACGCACAAAACCATAACAGTTACTGTCAGTTTCGTTAATTCATAACGTTTAATTCACTCTCCAAGGCCATATTTAAATACACTATTACGACTAAGTATTACCCAAGCTTACCCAACTTGATATAAATCACATCTGTTCACTCTCTTTTTTTGTGTAGCGTTAGGTTACGTTCGGCTTCATCCACGCCCTCGGCAGATACGCTCATTTCAAGTGATACCTGCTCGCGTCATTTGTTATTTTCAAGCTAGTCATTTACGTAGTCCTTTATTTCGGTCATAAATCCCCGCAAAACCACATGATATACTCTTAATTTTTTTTCCACGGCATTATTAGGTCCTATTTTGTATTAACAGCCTATAACTACTCTTAGTTATAGAGAAAGAGTATACCAACGACATAGGTCTCTACCTATGTCGTTGGTATACTCTTTCTCCGCCATCTTCATTGTAAAAAGCATGTTATAGATAAAATAATGTCTCTACGGGCAAAAACTAAATAGAGAAAAACTCAAGAGTAAACCTAAAATAATTATGTCGAAACAAGCTGGGTATTGCCTGCGAGGAACGGCAGTACTGACATAACGCGGGTGCAACGTGTAGGTTGTGGCCTAGCGATTACCGCTAGACCGCCCGAGGCTATCGTGTGAATGTCAGTGGGTCAAAGTGGAACAAACTTGTTGGGATGGAACAGGAATGTGTTACAATAGGAGACTTGTGGGCTGTAATTGTGCTTAATGGTATTACGTTATGGGTTTTGTTTTTTATGTGTTTTGGTAGTTAGGTTTTGGGATATGGGGTCTTAGTATCGTTAAGCTAAGAATCCTTTCAGATACAAGTTGAGAGATTTTGTGCAGGAACAATTTAACCAAAAAAATTTTAATCGCAGTGAGGGTATCTCTTAGTGTCTAAACACACTATGCCGAAGTTACGCGACCGAAGTTCAGCACAATTACGCCTGCAATGCTATTTGAATTACTGACAACACACTATGCCAAAATTACGTCGCGTCATAGACTACAGCCTAACTTCGGTCGGGTGTAAGTTCAGCAGCAACTTATTCTGTGACCACACATTATACGCGACCGAAGTTCGGTTCGATTACCGACGAAGATCGGGGGGCGGGAAGCAGCGGGGAGCCGCCCGCGCCGAATTTCTGCCGCGTAAGTTCGGCACTTATGGTGTGCATATCAGCCAAATACGTCGGAACGTGAACTCAGCCGCCGAACTTCGGTCGCGTAACTTTGGCATAGTGTGTTTAGACACTTACTTAAACGCCGATACAATCAAGATGAAAGAAAATAACGATTATGCTAAGAATCGCCATACCATAGTACCGGTTGATCGGCATCGGCACGTTAAGCATTATTTATTTTGTGGGTATTGACTGACCGAACGAACGGTTCTTCGAGTAAATTCGATTCCAGTCGACTCAGCGAGAGAGCATAGCAAAAAAAATATCGTTACATTTTTAACCTCCCTTGATGAAGTTTTCTTTTGTCGTGAGGTAATCAATCTCCCGATATAAACAGCAGACAACAATAGACTCGACCACCGCGACTATACTAATAAAATTACCTACAATAATGTTGCCCTTCTATAAGGAAAAATTACGTTAAATGAGGCTTATGAGCCTACTATCTCTACACTCCCTTTCTATACCCAAGGTTATAAGCAACGGGCATGCGGGCGGCGAGTAATGGGCAACTCGCCACCCGACCATGGACCATGCCCGGGTCGACGGCGCGTTGTGTTCCACGCGCGCCTCAAAGCGTGTCAGCATGATGACGGGGCCCCCCTCTAGAGGGCCAAAGCCTGCCGGGGTCGCGGGACTTATCTCATTACCGTGACCCCGGAACACAAAGGGCTACTGAAGGACACCGTGGATTTTAGTCAGTACAAGTCTGACAGTCCCTTCCGCCCTGCTCTGGGTGGGAGGACTCATTTGATGATTTTACCACGCTAAAAAAAAAAAAAGGTTATAAGCAAACAAATCAGGCTTTATTCCACGAATCTACTAATTTAGAAATATCTAAATAACATCATCATTAGGTCGGTTTATAGTCCAACCGGATGCAGATGAAATACCAGAATTTTATACGTAGCCTCTTTTGGCCTCAAGCAAAAATGAGGCCTCAGAGGAAACATAAAATTATTCACCAAGAAGCAACTGGAATTCCTGCGTACCGACGACGGAACATCAGTCTAGCCTTTTTTTTTTCGTGGCAAAATCATCAAATGAGTCCTCCCAGGGCAGGGCGAGAGGGGCTGTCAGACTCGTACTGACTAAAATCCACGGTGTCCTTCGATAGCCCTTTATGTTCCGGGGTCACGGTAATCAGCATGCTGACACTCTTTGAGGCGCGCGTGGAACACAACGCGCCGTCGACCCGAGCATGGTTTATGGTCGGACAGCGAGTCGCCCATTACTCGCCGCCCGCATGCATGCGCCAACGGTGGCCGGAGATCGTCTGCCATCAATCTAGCCTAGAAGAAAAATGTGGTCTAAGATGAAACGTGCTCACGGAGAAATCGCTAGGTTGAAGGCCCTGGTGAGGCCTAATGCCGTCAGTGAGATGGCTGAGCCGCCACGGTAGATCAGATAGCTTGCAGTGCCGTTGCGCTGGGTGAACTGGAGGTAGATTCCACCAACCCCAAAATTCCCTACTCTAACCCAAAAACTTGGAGTAGGTTTTATTCTAAGAATCAAGCTGTAAGTGATTGTAAAACGTCTAATGTTACATCACTATTCTGTTTCAGAGGATGCGTCTGATTAGTGAAGTTGTGTGAAGTGCTAATTTTATTGGTTTTAGCAATGTTTGAATGAATTGTTATATCATGCAATGGGATAGCGGTATTCTTTCTAGTTACGAACGTGTCGTTGATATGGTAACTTTGGTTGCCTCTGATTGTACTAAAGAGTTTAAAGTACAATGTTCAACCAAACTCTGATGAGTAAATTACATTAAAGCAGGTCAGGTTTTATAGTGCACACTTGTGTGTGTATTACTCTAGAGTTAGAGAAAACAGGCTTCTTCTGGGTAAGCTCAATCCATCGTAGACTGTCTTTGTGACCTTTGACCTACATTAGAGTCCATAGTAGGTAAACCTATCTCGAAAAACCTTCTTCCAGTTTTCTATACAGTCATCCTGTGATTTTATTTTCTAGACATACTTCCAGTCTACTAATAACTCTGAATTGTGAATTCCTATAGGTTCGCCAAGCTGAGAATACTTAGAAACCACGACACAACTGAAGTCCTTATAACGTGGCGCTAGTGTTTCTTTCATTCCTTCAAATTGTAGGTGCCACGAATTTCCGCAGGTCATGAGTGGTGGAGCTATCTGTCAAATCGTTAATTATCATTCATTTCAAAATCGGCCTCGATGTCACGAGGCGAAGAAAACGCTTGTAACTAAAACTGAAACAACGGGCTTCGTGCTAGATATTAGACCCCCTACCTGACTCTTCACATTTGGATGATTGACCTTGCAATTCGTCGGTCAAAAACGTATGCAGTTTTCAACAAAAACATTTATTTCGCAGTCAAACAAAAACATAACAAAATAGTATACTACATGCCTTACACAAGTACCAAAAAACATCTAAATTGATTTATTACACTAGGTTTTAAATATTAGTCACGGATTAATATGCCAGACAGTTTGCTGCAAAAAGCTCCAACATTATTATTGCTAATCCATTGACTAGGTTTTTATGAAGCAATTTTGTAATAGGTAGTAGTATGAATTCTATTGCAATTTTTCAAAGTATTCATTGCTTCATTAGTATCTTAAATGATCTTAAAAGCTGCAATATAACAGTCGATGGATTTTGCAGTATCCAATTATGTAACGTGATCTCTTCATTGACATGACAGTTTGACATTGACATGTGTCAAGACGCCATTTTGGGGGTTATGATTGACGTTTGATGAATCATTTTACTTTTGTAATCTTTTGATTGTGATTTTTTTGGCTGCTCTTCGCTAGCAATTTGTAATGCATTTTTTGTTAGTCATATTTACATTGTAGATTATCTAATAAACTAGTTGCAATAAATATTAAGATTGCAAACTTTTGCATTGTGATAATATGCAGATTTAATTGTCTATTATTTAAATAGCTGGTACATAAATTCACTCATAACAATTCTTTGGGCTTATCATAATATTGACAGTGGGCTAAAAATAATTAAAGGATTTTTAATCTAGTTGGTAGACATTTTAAACACTATGAACACTATTGTAGTGGTAACATTAAGTATTGATCCGTAATTTATTTTATTGCACTTATTTTATAATTCAGTCACTCAATTCACTTTGAAACACTCTTTTCACTCCATATTCACTATCTTCTACACGTAACTTTTTATTGATGACCATTGTACGCCATTTCAGGAGCAGAAGCGTAACCTGAAGGAGCGTTGTACGCTACTTGGCTTCCAGACGAATGACTGGACGGAGCGGAATACGCTAATTGGGCACCAGAAGAATGGGCAGAGGGCGCATGGATCACAAATTGAGCGTTAGAACTAATATCCGCCGGAGTAAAATACGCCATTAATTGGTTGTCAGAACCATGACTGGATGGAGCTTGATACGCCAGTTGGGAGCTGGAACCGTGACTTGCGGGAGCTTGATACGCCAATTGGGCGCTGGAACCAAGGCTTGCGGGAGCTTGATACGCCAATTGGGCACTAGAACCGTGACTTGTAGGAACCTGATACGCCAATTGTCCGCTGGAACCGTGACTTGCGGAAGCTTGATACGCCAGTTGGGCGCTGGAACCGTGACTTGCGGGAGCTTGATACGCCGATTGAGCGCTAGATCCATATCCCGAGGATGCATGATACGCTGTTTGAGCTCCTGACGAATGACCCGAGTTACCTGATAGAGCGTTACCAGAGTAAGCATGATACGCTAAATCGGCACCAGAGGCGTGGCCCGAGGGTATGGTGTACGACAGTTCGGCTCCAGAAGAATGGACTGAAGGTGCTTGGTAGCCAACGGTCTGGTAATTGGCGTCGTATTGCTGGTAGCCATGAGCTGTGCCTTGGCCAGATTGCTGTTTGTATTTACCTGGAAATTAGAGACATAAATATAAGACTTTCACTTTTTATGAGAAGTATTTTGATAACTAGGATGATCTGTTAGAAATTAATATGTCAAAGAAAGAAAAGTAGGTATCTCATTATAATAAGAAACCAATAACTAATTTTTTAAAATGCGGGGCTGTCCTAAAAGAACACCGTAGCCCTGGAACCCAAAAGGCAACTAAAGGCACAGGGTGTATTTTTAGTCAGTAAGAGTCTGCAAGTCCCTTCCTCTTCATGCAACGAAACAATCATAAGATAACTTTACCAGCACCAAAAAAATACTTTATTGTAACCTTAACTTGGAACATTTTTTCATTTATCAAAATTAGCAGATTGAAGCAAAGAAAATAGAACACAGTGCTGCCTTGCGTCGGTAAATTGCATCAGTGGAACTACCAAGAACGTTTTATTTATTGCACATTAACAACTTGTGATCGCATAGTTTGAACACTTGATATTGACCTTACGTTCATCCAACATTGTGTTGATAGTTCAGTCTGAATATCACAGATGGCGCTGTTAATATCAATATTTTAAGTGTCGTAAAATTATTATAAAAAATAAAGAGTTCGTATTTTTAATATTCACCATGAACTTTTAAAATAGAACTTTTGAGACGAATTAATTACGAAGGCTTTTCGAAGTAAGTTAATGATACATAACTTTCAAAATTTTCCCACTTCGATCAAGACGTAATGTTAAGTGCGGGAGTTTTTTTTTACTTTTTTCCTAATCTGCTCTATCGCAATCCTTGGAAAAGGCCTCCTACCACTTTTTCCACTTCTCGTAAATTAGACAACCGGCGGCACTCCTAGTACTGGCGGAACCTATATCTAGTTCATCCCGCCATTTCCTTCGAGACCGGCCCTTCGAACGACTTCGACATCAAAAACCTTTTTTTTTTATCGTGGTAAAATCATCAAATGAGTCCTCCCACCCCTTTCTGTCAGACTTGTACTGACTAAAATCCACGGTGTCCTTCAATAGCCTTTTACGCTCCGGGGTCACGGTAATGAGATAAGTCCCGCGACCCAGGCAGGCTTTGACCCTCTAGAGAGGGGGCCCCGTCATACATCAAAATTTCTTGCTAAGGACATCAAAAACCTTAGCAAGAAATTCAGATATCACTTACCATCATCAAAAATACCAGCAGCCTCATCCTTAGCATTCTGCTCCAAGCTCTTCGCAATAGCCTCGGGCATGGGAGGGGGTGTGGGCAGATGAGCACCCTGGGGATGGAAGCCGTGTTCGTCAGCTGTGTACGTCACGGAGTAAGTGTGGCCATCATCGCCCTTGTAGGAAAAGGCGCCGTGGGCTACCGTGCCACCGTGTTCTGAGGTCTGGCCTGCCTCCTCGGCTTTGATTCCTGGAATGTGGGGAAGAGAGGATAAGTTAAACAGAGCGTGTACCTAATAGTACATTTCACAAGTAAGGTTTAAGTCTAATGTAATAGGGACTAGCCTATTGCCATCAATCGAGGATCCAGACTCCGTGGCTGCTACTGGGTAGTTCTTTATGGAAAAACCAAGCAACAACTTTCCCGGTCCAGGATTCAAACGGCAGGATCTCATGCTCATCATTCGTGTTTGCGTCCAGAACAACGAAGCTGTAGTATTTTTTTTTTTAATATAGTAGCGCGTGCGAGCAGTGGTGGCCCAGTGGTATCGATCCCGACTTACGAGTTGTAGGTCGCGGGTACGAACCCCGACAGGCGCAATACTTTGTGTAATTTATTTCATCACCACTGCTCTCAAAACGGTGAAGGAAAACATCGTGAGGAAACCGGCATGTCCTAGAACCAACAATTCGAAGACATGTGACATCTAACAACCCGCACTGGGCCCGCGTGGTGGATTATGGCCCACTCCCTCTCACAGAGAGGAGGCCTGTGTCCCAGCAGTGTACGCATAGTAGCGCGTAGCGTAGCGCGCACACTCACATTATTTCTTTCTTAAATAGATTCTAAAGAATACCTCTATAATAGGTTTTAGGATAAATCTTTTTTTTTGGTTTTGTTCAACCAAAGAAACAGGTTGGACTTTTTGGATTTTTTACCACCCAAAAAAAGGGTTCCACCTGCAATCAATCTATTATAAATATTCAAGGATTTCTCCGTAATCAACTCACCATTTTCAGTCTCATAAGAATACTTGTACTGATGTCCATTATTCTCATTATTGAAGCTCAAGATCCTGGCAATCTTCTCTCCAGACGGTCTGCTATTATAACTAGCCACTTCATGGCCAACCGCCTCAATTCCTGAGAACTTCTGCGGCGCCTGTGATTGGTCAGAATATAACCCATGCTGTTGGAACTCGAGCGCTGATTGGTAGTTCTCAGCAGACTGCGCGTAATTCTCCGCTGATTGGCTGTTGTAGATCTGACCGGCTGATGCAGCGGCGATGAACGCGGCGATTGGGGCAAGCTGGAAATTTTGAATGAAATCCATGAGGTCTGGATTTGTGGCAATAGCCTATTCCCCTATTAAGCCTCATTTAGACAATGCAAGAAATTGCATGCGATTGCAAGATTTTCTACATTGTGGACAAAGAATTCAGTTGATGTAGTGTCAATGTAGTCAGATTTGTACTTAATTTCTTTCAGTGCAATTTCAATTTAAACATAGGTAACTGATAAAATTCTAGACCTCTGCGGAACCCTTCAGGGATTACGTTCGTAATATTATGTTATGTAGTCAAAAAGATAATTTTCTGAAGAAAAAGCTTTGTTTTGCCATTACATTTAATGACAATGTCAGATTTTTAGGCTTGAATTCCTGTTTCACTGACGTCGCCGTGTCGTCGGCTGCGTACGTCAATCGCACGTATGAATAAGAATATACATTGTGTTCTATATAGCACCATACAACGACGCTGACGTCAGCGGTGCGTACTATTTTGCTTTTTATCTGTAAAATACACCATTAATCGTACGCGACTGACGTCAGTGTTTTATTTATAGTGGTAAACTCATCAAATGAGTCCTCCCGAGCGGGACAGGGGGGACAGTGGGACTCGTACTGACTAAAATCCATGGTGATCCTTGAATAGCACTTTATGCTCCAGGGTCATGGTTACCTGACAAGACAGTCCCGCGACCCCGGCAGTCAGTGTAACAGGAATTCAAGCCTAAATTCCACTTAGGTAAACAAAAGTCCTTAATCCATAAACACTTTCACCCTAGATTAACACTAATTAACCTTCCTCTGTTATATAACTATTCCAAAATTAACTTTCACTTCAAACACTCTTAACAAAAATCTAGTCTTTAAAAGATCTTAATCACAGGTTTAATTAGACTAAAAACTAATGAGCACTGAACGTACCAGCTTCATGGTGGAAGGTAGTTGAATGTGAAACACTTGGGGAACGAATGACTTTGTAATTTCTTTTTTACGTTTATATAGCGAAATGTTTTATACGCATAGATGTATGAACTCACACTTAGGATAGAAATGACTTGGTATACTGTGGACTTAGGTAAATTTGTGACGGGGGTTTTTAAACGTGCTTTACTATTTTCTGAAACACTGTCACGCAGCTGTCTTAGCGTTGTTGATTACTTAAATTAGATTGTATAGAAAACTTATCAATTTTTCTTTCAAACAAACGATAAAGTAAATTAAAATTAATGGACAAACCGAGTATAATCTACATCTTCACTTATGTAATGGTGATACCACCAACCGAACTCAAAAAATACAGCAACGGTAAACCGTTGCTGTATTTTTTGAGTTCGGTCGGTTTATCTTATCCGTCACCCTGTCATTCAATCTGTCTCCTTTCAAATAAAAACATTTAATTACACACAGACCGCAATAGGAATTTGTAAACTTAAAATTGGAATTTATAAATGGGCACGAGTGGGATTGGTAGTTCACACGGAGAAGACCGGCAAGAAACGCCATGGTTATTTATTCTAAAAAAAAACCTATGCAATAGCTTAAAAAAAATCTCTTTCATGTACTATCCTATCCATATTCCTATTTTTTTAACATACAACACTTCTAAAAACTTCCAACAAAAAATGCCCAGCTCCACAGCAACAGTAGTTTCATCGGCATGACGATTCAAGTCCGAGATCATTGTTAGGTAACAGCAGTAACGAGATGCTCCCGCCGGCTGAACATGTGGAGCAAAAGTAGACCTAGGAATGGATAGAGGTTGCACTGTCACGTGGTGTTGATTTATTTTTTTATAAAATCATCCCCCCACTAGGAATTTCTCCCTATATCGTGGATGCGTTTACAGACATCTAAACTACATTTGTAAACGCACCCACAGTAATAGCAATTTATAAATGTATCAGTAATTTATAAATGGGCTGGCCCTTTTGACTACTTTCAGAACATACCTACCTTACAAATCAATGTCTATTTCATATTTTAATTTAAGGATTTTGACAGCTTTTAACTTTATAAACTAAGAGTTGGCCTTTTTTTTCGGTAGAGCAAGATTTTCAATTGTTTTTTTTTATACTAATGAAGTACCAGTTCATGTAAGTTCATGCCCAACCCCTTACAATTTATAAGAGTGAGAAAAAGAAGTCTCACAGAATGTAATAAAATTATCTACCTATCTGATTAATTCGCTTTATTTTTTAAAGCTAAGTCGTAGCTACAGTAGATAACATAATTTAGATATATTAATTTATAATATTATTTAATTTATGTTTGGAAGACTGCTATAAACTTTTTAAGCGTGTACCATCTGAACATTCATAGCTCTATGGCCACTAAGTAACTAGATTACTTCGACGCAGTGTCCAAACAGTCGATATTATTTGTATCAGCTAATAACTAATATACAATAGTAACATTAAGTAACTCTAAGGCTTTGTTCACACATACTCGTAGTCAGCCGCTGATTTTGAACGTCAGAAATGCAATAAATAATTATGATCGAGTCGGCTTATTTCGGCACAGCCGGGCAGCAAAGTAAGCAATAATAATCGGCATATAATTTTGCCATTACTAGGAGACGGAAAATAGAATACAGTTGTACAGACGCCAGCACAACCAGCTAGCACAATCTGTCAAATTTCTGTAATACATTTCAACTTTATCACGAAATAAGAAGGTTCACGTTCGATTGGCAGATTCGGGTTGGTTGATGTGCGCCGGCTGTAAATAAATTCGGGAAAAAGCAGATACGAATCCGGACCACTGCGCTGATGGACAGTGATACGAATTTTATTATTATTATGTGATTATTTTGCGACACAAATACCGATCGGTTTTATGTTTGTCGTGAACGCAGCCTAATAATAAAGTAACATGTTCGCACTTCGGGTGGTAATGATTGACAACTGGATCACTGGGTCAGCACAGATTCCAATGAATGGAACTTTTGATGATTGCACACATTATTGTAATCATACTTATGCGTTTTGAAACGATACCTTCTTATTATGGCGCATGCTTGTGTAAATTGATAGGTAAGTAGATCGAATTTGTGTGTGGTTTTGGCCAATTAGACGACTAACTACTTAATTTAGTTAGCACATGATGACTGCTTGTTGAGTTTGTGTAGCTATGTCAACTGTAGGACGTCACTACGATATCCACGAGGAATGGTTGCGAGTGGCTGGTATTCAGTGCGATCCTATGGTCTTCATCAGATTGTGAGTCCATTTTGTGGGTGGACGTCTTACGCTACGCTTGCCGGTGCGTAGTGTCCATTCGAGAATCGTCCCTATTGGGGATCGATTGGGTTTTAATATAACATAATTCAGGATGTATGTACAGACCCCAGCACACCAACCGACCTCAATCTGTCAAATTTCTTTAATATATTTTCAACCTTATCATCATCATCATCAGCCAGAAGACGTCCACTGCTGAACGTAGGCCTCCCCTTAGCCCGCCACGCCGAACGACAATTCGCCACTTGCATCCATCGGTTGCCCGCGACCCTCACGATGTCGTCGGTCCACCTAGTGGGAGGCCTACCTACGCTGCGTCTTCCGGTCCGTGGTCGCCACTCCAGAACTTTTCTTCTCCATCGGTTGTTAGTTCTACGAGCGATGTGGCCTGCCCATTGCCACTTCAACTTGCAAATTTTATGAGCTATGTCGGTGACTTTGGTTCTTCGCCGAATATCCATGTTCCTCATTTTTATCCCGCAAAGAAACTCCGAGCATAGCTCTTTCCATCGCTCATTGAGTGACTCTTAGTCTCTCTAAAAGGCCAGCAGTCAGAGACCACGTTTCAGAGCCATATGTCATCACTGACAACACACAAACACAAACCTTATCACAATAACGTAAGAATAATGATCGATTGTTAAAATTTGACAGATTCGGGTAGGTTGACCTGCTGGCGTCTGTACCTTCGTGTGCCTATTTCGATTGTTATTGATATAAGTATAATTATGTTTCGATTCAGATATTAATATTTGATTATGACCCAACCAATACAATAAGCTATTAATGAACCTACAAACCTATTACATAATTCGTCTTGCAAACTTACAACAGGTTCTAACACATTTCAACCACCATACAAGATTGATACACGTCGCGGGGTGATTGACACTTTAATAAGTCACACCTAATTATTTATTATGCACTTTATTATAAGCCTACTTACCAATTTTTGATGCTTTATGGTTTGGATAATGCCAACGCCAAATTAGCTCTTATTATGCACCCCTAATTTGAAATAAGCGGAGAATCTAGACAACTAGATGTTTTTTTTTTTGGGTGGCAAAATCATCAAATGAATCCTCCCACCCTGGGTGGGGCGGAAGGGACTGTCAGAGTCTTACTGACTAAAATCCACCCGTGTTCCTTCGGATGCCCTTTAGGTTCCGGGGCCACGGTCTCCTGGATTAAGAAAAATTCCGTGACCCCAGCAGGCATTTGGCCCCATAAGGGGCCCCGTCGGTGACGCGTGATACACGATGCGCCACCGACCCGGGCTTGGTCCTTGGTCGGACGGCGAGCTTACCCATTACTCACCGTCCGCAAGCCCGCTCCGCCGCTGTGCCCTCTGCTAATCAGAGGGACACGCGTTGGAGCGTCCACCCGACAGGCTATTCGCATACGGGCAAAGAGAGCCCTTAGGCACACAGTGCCCAAGAGACAACTAGATGTTAGCGAAAACTTGGACACTGACGGAACTGTCAAAAATGTGTTGAAATCATCATCTGCCTAGCCTGTTCCCAACTATACTATACTTGGGGTCGGCTTCCATTCGAACCAGATGCAGCTAAATATCAGTATTTTACATGGAGCGACTGCCTATCGGATCTCTACAAACCAGTAACTCGGTAATAATGGTCGTCAGACTTTTAAAGCTTCTGATTAATAGTACCTAACGACTGTCAATGATCTACAAATGACAGTCGGGACCAACGGCTTTACGTGCTTTCCGAGGCACGGAGGAAAATCGCTCTGACAGATGGTCACCCTTCCACAGACCAACCTCGGCAAGCGCGGCTTAACCCAAGAGATCGGCCTGTGAGGCTGATTGAAATAAACTACTGAAAAGCTTATATCTTGCTGAAAGTGGTTTTAGATGTATATAAAAGGTTAAGAGTTCTTCAGGTTTTTCATTGCCTTAATAATTTAAACACACATAATTATACTTAGTATACAGGGTGGAATTTTGTAATGCCACCTGGAGGGAAAGTACTCTTAATACTGCAGATAGAAAATTTTACTCAAAGGAAACATTCCTTTATTTTTGAATAGAAAGCAAACTGAATTCAAAGATTTTCGAAAATTCTCTTCTCCCACACCCGGGAATCGTAAATATTTGTAAATAATTAAATTAACTTAAGATTTCCTGGTTTTCCTTTCATTTAATTTATCATGTTTGTTAGAGAGATTTCATCCTTAAAATTGACCCTAACGATCGATGCAATAAAAGTACAGGGTATAATTTTCTCAGATTTTGGCCGATTCGATTCCCAGGGAAAGTACTCTTACTTTCCCTCCAGGTGGCATTACAAAATTCCACCCTGTATAATAAAAGTCTCCGTTTATTTGTAGCGTAACCTGGACAGCCATTGAGCATGAAATCGGTGAAAGAAAATACTACAACGTTAGAGTAATCGGCTCTGCTTTGCTCTTTTTTAATAATTTTCCAAAGAGATATTGATAGCAAACTTTTTAAATTCTTATACTCAACTGTGTAAAGATTATTATGGCAATTTGGCGTTGGGGTAGTCCCACACATTGATGCCCAATCTTCTTTGTTTCTTATTATGTACGGCTTTTGAAACTGCCAAGCAATTCCGCCATTTCGTCTAGGAATTATTTCACAACGAAATATCTCAAACGTAATCCAATCATGAATTGTTAAACCTTGAATACCCAGTTACTGCAATACTAATTACTCTAAATCACTATTAGCTAATAATGATACAGTTATTGTAATATCTTATGTAACAGTCTCTTAATCATGGTATGGTAATGAGGGTTATGATTCGATTTTTATGTAACAATTTGAATCGAATCAAGACATGAGATTGATTGGATTATAACTTATCATTATGCTCTTGTTACCAATTTATATACTTTAAGATGTAAAAATGGGGATATTTATATTAGGGTTTGAGCAACGCTTGCCTTATTAGTATCAGCCTATTATAGGTAAGGGTATTACTTTCAATATGGTCAAGGAAATCATTGTGAGGAAACTAGCATGTCCAAAGATTCGAAGACTTGTGAAATCCACCAACAATATCAAACTCATACCGTTTAACTATAGAAAAGGTTAAAAAAATATGTTGAACACTTGTCTAAAAAAACTGCAAAACAGCATTTGACGTCGAAGTGTTTAACAGATTAAAGATGCTTTTTTTGAGGAAAGAAAAATTCAGTTGCAAGTGGGATTCAAACCCGCGTCTTCTGGATAAGTACTCCAGACGCCTTACCAACTATGCCATTGCAACCTACACCTGCAAGCTGAAATTCTCTATTCCTCGTTTGAACGCTTGACAGATGTTTATCTTTGTTGTGGTAAGACGGTTATTGATTTACTTCATGTTTTGAATAAAGAGGCAGGTTGTTGACAGAGAGAGGTTGGTGTGACGGGTCAGGTTGAAGAATTAGACGCTTGTGGGTAAGATCTTGGTGGCTCGGTTGGTAAGAGCATCGGATGTACTGAATCCGAAGGAGGTTCAAATCCCGCTCGCAGTTCGATTTTTTCTATCCACAGGAAATCCTACGACACACCTAAAGAGTAAGGACGCATTTGTCAAAACAAATGCGTCCTTACTCATTAGGTGCGTCCACACAGAGCGCGCAGCCTCGCGAGGCATTTTCCGAGCGAATCAGCTCAGTTGGTGTGGTCGTGTCTCTGGCGAGGCAAGTGACAGCGCTGCTGCGGTCGTGCGACCGAGCGCCCGAGTCATACAGTGTCGGCTTTTGTTTTGCTCGCATGTATTGTTTCGGGCCTCGGTCGAAAAACAATAGATCCGTCCACACAGTGAGCAGCCACGCTTGTCAGTTTCCTCGCGCAGCAAATGCCTCGCGAGGAAACTGACGAAGTTTTTCAGTAGCTTATGTCAATCTCTTTAGATTGACTTAGGACACTGAAAAACTTGTCAATTCTATTGAGAGACTTTGTAGAAATTAAAGAACGTAGAAAATGATTGTCATTTGTTTAAACAGCCTGAGCCTTTATCACGAGTTTCCACTATTTTACTTTACAGCGTCTCTTGTATGGAAAAAAGGAACAGCGACTCTGGTGTACGAAGAAGGAACTAATTTTTTCCGTTCCAGTTTACTTTACGTCACAATAAGTAAAAACTCATGATAAGGCCTCTGCTTAGTGGATGAAACAAAACAATTGCCAAAATAAAATGAAACTTCAAAACCTAGCTCAAAGTTAGCAAGTCTAGACCAATTCATACATATTCATCAATTTACTTTTTAATAATTTGGTGTTGATGGCAATTAACAGAAGCGTCCATCAAGACGCGAAATAGTAATTAATTCATTTTATCTCAGCAGACTGTCAGAATTCTCTATTTGGATGTTATTTTCTTTATGATTTTCACTTTTTGGCGGATGTAAGAGCATCAGAACGCTTTCAGCCATCTCCTTTATTATTATCTGGCTAATCTCATCTATCTTGATGCATGTTTGTTTTTAGTTTTAAAAAAAAGTAAACGTTGCACCACAGCAAGAATTTCTCTTGCATCGTGAGTGCGTTTACAAACATTTAAACTCACATTCACAAATACCCAGACTCGAATCAACTACTTTAAGATCAGACAATCACTAATGTTCTGTGTGGGAATCAAACCCGGGCTACGCAGCGCAGCCGTCTATCTCTTAGCCATTGCGCCAAACGTGTTGTCTGTTGATAATTTGGTATGCATTATCGGTATATACCGCTTTACCTTGAATTTCGAGTCCTGTCACTGTTACAAAACATTAAAATACAAAAAATCTTTAACCATAAAATAATTCCAATCATTTTACATTTGTTACAGTTTTTAAAAGTTACAAAAAATGTTATAACATCCTTGTTGTATTATAAAATTAACGTCATATTTTGGACAGAATCCTATTAAAATTATCAGAATCTGTTGCTTGAACTGAATTATTGCTTTTGAAGTTATTTCATGTTACAAATTATATTTTTTTCTATCCAAATGTAACGTTTATCTCGTGAGAAAAAGGTAAAATCACACTTCAAATTATATGCTATGCTTTTTAAATCTTCCAACAACTTCTATGGTTAATCATAACACAGTTTTCAACATCTAAAAAAATATAAATATTGTCATTCATACAATAAGGGTCATTACACACCAATTTATCAGAGCGATTCAAAATCTTACTTTATTTACTACACGAAAAGATACATATTGCCAGTATCGTCGCGTCACATCGCGTCGCGTCGTGTCTCGATGTGTACTGGCTCTAATAAAAATAAAAATCTGAAAAAAAAAATTCAAACTTTCAATAATTAGGAGTAAGAAGGCTTAGCTAGCATAGCTTATAATGGAAGCTCTTCCTTAATAGTTTCTCAAGGCCTCGAAGTTTAGGCATGTTGTTTGTTATGATTTACTGTTCCATTCCTCACATAGATTTACCCACTTAAAACTTTGAAGGAGGCCTTCGAATTATAGTAATAAATAAGTGTTAAAGATTAATCTAAAGTAAGGTTAACAATTACTGTAATATTTATGAAGAGGCTTGAGTTTTGTGTGGCCATATTGAACAAGCATAACTTACCGTTATTTTAACTAATATTTCTTCTGTAAATTGTATCAATAATCATAATTTATTTACAAGTAATTGGATTATGGAGGATGTAAAGTAATAGTACACAGCGGCATCCGATTATACTGGAAGTCGACCGTGACATGATTGGGAAAATCTAAAAATGCTAAGCTATGATGATTCTGTCTTTAACTTGACAGGGAAGAGGATTTTAATGTTTTTATCAAGCCACCTGAAATCAGCTATATTATGTGTTTAGGTGTTAATTATCACTACCCCTTTCAAATGAAGATCTCATAAATCTACAATTTTATAGATGGACAACGATGGCTTGCGGACGGTGAGTAATATGTAGCTCGCGGTCCGTTCATGGGCCAGGCCCAGGTCGACAGCGGAAATTCACGGGGCCACCCCAAAAAGAAAAAGACACCAAGTGCTGCAACGAAGCTTATTACTTATGATGCGCCTGCATCATAATCTTTATCTATTAGTAATTCTATTAGCTATATAGTCACCAATAAATTAGGATTATTAAGCTATAATATGACATTCACATGATTAATAGTACCACCACCCAAGCTCTTATAAAGGTTTTTTGAACTTTAACCCCAAACTGCAATGTAGCCTATTCATCCTATAATGCTCCTAATTCTGATAAACAGGATTCCTCTTTGCTAAAAGGGTTAAGTATCGTAACCCGTTATACAGGTCTAACGCAGGCTGGTGGATTGCAAATCTTTGAATTTTTCTCGATCTTATATAAAGTTAGTTACGGGGTTGAAATAATAAACTACAACTAAACTTATATCTTTACTAACATGACAAAGAGAGGGGTGCTAAGACAGGAAACCTCCACGTGCGCCCATGGACTGGAGTTCCCTCTCGGATACGTCCAGGGGGAAGACCAATTTTTCGGGCCGGTGCACCCTGAGATGCGGGTAAAAACTCTTCCTTAGGCACTGTGTGCCTAAGGGGTTTCTTTGCCCGTATGCGAATAGCCTGTCGGGTGGACGCTCCAACGCGTGTCCCTCTGAACAGCAGAGGGCACAGCGGCGGCGGAGCGGGCTTGCGGACGGTGAGTAATGGGTATGCTCGCCGTCCGACCAAGGACCAAGCCCGGGTCAGTGGCGCGTCGTGTTTCACGCGTCACCGACGCGGACGGGGCCCCTTATGGGGCCAAATGCCTGCCGGGGTCGCGGATTTTTCCTAATCCAGGATACCGTGGCCCCGGAACGTAAAGGGCATCCGAAGGAACACGGGTAGATTTTAGATGATTTTGCCACCCCAAAAAAAAAAAACATTACAAAGAGAAAATATTTTAGTTTTGTTTGTAACTCAAAATCTACTTGAGCAACTTTATAAAGTTCTGCAAGTTACACTAAAGTAACATAGATACAATAAATTTCTTTTGTAATCAATGCGAATGAAGTCGCGGGCTGAGTGCTAATGATAAGTAAAGAGGAAAGCTGATTTGATTTTAATGTGTATGTTTGTAAAGGAACAAATCAAAACCACCACAACCTTTGTTTTTTTAATTGTGAACTATTTAATTTTGACTATTATTTCTAGATTACTAACGAAAATCATGGGCAATGAAAATAACATGTAGTTATTTTCAAACAGTGCCCAGTCCAAGCCCACTAAGTACCAAAGCAAATACCAATAAGAATCCTTTAATAAAATCATCCAAGATCCTTCAAAACCTAAGATTTATGAAGATCCATCGCTATGACATTACTAAAGCATGATTAATGCACTCAAGTGCACTCTATGGAGACATATCCCAATAATAGCACAAGATTATACAGACTAAGATGAATCGATCTTGATTAGTGCTGAATTAGATTTTATATTGAAGGTGGTATTGGTTAAAATAGTTTGATGTTACCCAAAGGTTACTAGGGGAATAAGAATTGTAACATCTCTAAGGTGTGGAGGGATGATTTATTGGTTTCGCCTCATATTACCCAGTATAAAGACTCGGTTTGCAACTGTAATTGTTAATGATTTTATTTCATTATTAATTCTTGGACTATTATAAAACCTATTGAATTGAACTGTATCAGAACAAACAGCTAAAATAGTTTTCAATTCCATTGATGGACAAAATATTAATTAATTTGTTGTAATAAAAGTGAATGGGTATTGGTATAATGAGCTTTTTTGATTCATTGTATTGTATCTCATACTGGGCTCAAATCATTGATGGGTCTTGGGCTTAATTCTATTAACAGTCAAATTACTATCCGACCGCTATATAATTGAAACTCAGGAGTGTGTGATTTCAAATAACCTATTTTATGATATATTTTAGTTGTAGTTGCCTTCTTTCGGACAAGTTCACCATTATACTCCCAAGTCACTGCAAATCCTGGTTTTCAAGAGTTGAGAGACTTGCATTTTGGAATCAACAGCGATCACCAGAAAAGCCAAGATTATGAAGGCCAGTCCATGGGAAACAATTGAATCATCGTGGCTCTAGCAACTAAATGAACCAGAAAAGAATAGTGAAGGAGTAAGAAAAAGCATATTTTACACTTCCCTTGTAACAGAGAGGTATTCAACCTCTTCTGTTCCCTCAACCTCTTTACTTTCAGATCTATTTATTGTTTTAATAATTTTAAAAATTCATATTTCGAATTTACGTTCTGTCATTGCGTCACCTTCAATTCTTTTCTAAGATTACAATTTTTACCACGGCTCCAGCTGCACATTCTACTATACGGTATTGTTTTATTTTCATTGTTTCTTAAATAAATTAATTATAAACTACGTAGTGTTTTTTAAAAGTACTACACAACAAGTACGACAGCTCCAAATCGAGCACATACCGCACCAACAGTACCGAGTTTGCCATCCACTGCGGCTCCGGCAACCTTTCCGGCTTCCTCTCGGAGGACGATGTCACCGTGGGAGACATCACGGTGCGCGACATATTCCCTGGACCCATGGTCGGCCTCGCCTTCGTGGCTGCCAATTTCGACGGCATCCTCGGCACAGCGTGTAGCAGCATCTCGGTGGACGGCCTGTTAGCCCTGCTCTACCCCTGAAGGCGGCTCAACGTTACACCCTCGTATAAAGCAGGAGACAGAAGAAATAAAAGTCAAAAGGTACCTTGTGACAGTCAACTACAACAAACTACAAAATTTTTATTTATTTAGCGATACGCTTATGTCGAATGTATGATGTGGTCGATGGTGAAACCCTTACTTAGAAGTAACCTAACTAAACATACTTCTGTACTTCATATGCTTTTCAAGGCTAATAACACGTGGCGTGGACAATCGGACGGCGGTTAATGGTCGACTCACCGTCCGATCATGGAACATCATTCATCTTCATCATCAGCCTATTAATGTTCCCACTGCTGGGACACAGGCCTCCTCTCTGTGAGAGGGAGTAGGCCATAATCCACCAAGCGGGCCCAGTGCGGGTTGGTGGATGTCACATGTCTTCGAATTTTCGGTTCTAGGACATGCCTGTTTCCTCACGATGTTTTCCTTCACCGTTTTGAGAGCAGTGGTGATGAAATAAATTACACAAAGTAATGCGCCTGGCTGAGTTCGAACCTACAACCTGCTACTCGTACATCGGGGCCGATACCAATGGGCCACCACTGCTCTTCATGGAACATGCCCGTAGCCAAATGCCAGCTGGGCTCGAGAGACGATTAAAAAAGGTAACCGTACGCCACGAAAGTTAACCTGTAATTGGCGACTATGTATTTGTATAAGTCCTAGTTGTACTATAATTATACCTTAACCTTACTGTACACAGAAGCTGTTGGAAAACCTTAATAAATAAATAAAGTAAAGAGCTATTGGAAGGAACACCGTGAATTTTCGTCAAAGTACGAGTCAGGCATGCGGGCGACAAGAATGGATGCGGGCTGCCCAGGACCGGGAGAGTTGGCGCTCTTTGGGGGAGGCTTACGTTCAGCAGTGGACGGCAATAGGCTGATAATATATGAACCATGCCCGGGTCGACGGAGCGTTGTGTTCCACGCGCGCCTCAAAGATCGTCAGCATAATGACGGGGCCTGCTTTAGAGGGCCAAAGCCTGCCGGGGTCGTGGGACTTATCTCATTACCGTGACCCCGGAACATAAAGGGCTATTGAAGGACACCGTGGATTTTAGTCAGTACAAGTCTGACAGTCCCTTCTGCCCTGCCCGGGGTGGGAGGACTCATTTAATGATTTTTTTTTTTGGGTAATCCCTTCCGCCCCAAATAGGGCGGATGGACTTACTAGATGATTTTGCTATGATAAAAAAGGGCTATTAACACGTACCTATGTAATAATAGTTACAGCTTCATAATCCAAGGTTAATCACCAAACAAAATGATAGCAATACCATTTAATAGCCATCCCAAATATAAGTAACACATTCAAATTATAGCCTACAATACTACATACAATGTAGTAACGATATAATTGTTAATCCATCGCGGTAAAAAAAAGTAATAAAAGTAATTTTATGACCACGTTCAAATTGTGCAGGAATTTAAAGAAGTTCATCAAATGGATTTATTGCATCAATGTTGTTGTTCTAATAGTTTTTGATTTCAATGGCTGGTTATTTTCAGGCCTTGTTATTTATTTATTTCACTAACACATACAATTGCTATTACAGCTAACAAAAGTAGTCATAAATTAGTTGTCTGCCCAGTCCCAAGTAACGGGTCTGGGTAGAAGTACACGTTACGTAGTGGTCAACTCACTAAGTGTCACCCTCTGGAATTCCGCCAAAGAGCAAGAAAATAAGTCTAACGCCGAGAGACCCTATTCAGTATTCTTACTGCGCGAACTATAGGTGCGAACCTTAATAAATTTGTACGGGAAGACGAAACTTTAAAAAATGCCTGCCTCGGTCCCAATCGTAACCTCCTGTCTGGAATAAGCAATCCCAACGATGCCAATATTTGCGGATTATTAAGTATTCCACGAAAAACCATAAATACATACTTAACTAGAGCAAGGTTTATATAGTGGTCTTCCTATGGTACCGGATTGATATTTAATTTTTATTTCTATACCTCATGAAAATTTAGTTGAGGAACAAGTTATGAGACGGGACAACTGATAGAGGAGATTAATTTCAAGACTACTCCAAGAATAACAAACATACATCCATCCATCACACAACATGTGCAAAGAAGTGTAGTTGTTTTAATAGGAGACAATGGTACAAAGCAATAATATTTGCCTCTTATCAAAGCATAAACAAAATCCAAAAAGGTTGAACACCTTGTCTTAAAACTGTCAGCTGTAAAATGGCATTTGACATTTATAAAAAGGTCGTTATGTAGTTACACTTTTTTTTAGATAATAAATTGTTCAACAGATGTTCAACTTTTTTTAGTAAGACGGAATAATTTCACTTTCTACGTGTAGATGTAAAAATTGAAAATGTTTTTGTTATGCAGCAATTGCGCTTACATAAACCTGAAACTGTCTATTTCAGGTAACACAGCCGTCAAGGTTAAGAACACATTGAAATAAAACAATAATAATTAAAATTAATATTGCAACTTTATTGCTTCAATATACAAAATAACGTACAGAAGGTCAACTTCTAACAACAAACGATGAAAAATTCACAAAGACCCCTGAACAAAAGACAATCACAGATTTCTTGAGACTTTCTCCAAAGCATTTGGGACTTTATCATCATGCGTTGTATATCGTAGCCCTTCTATTCTTTTTCTTTTTACAGTAAATATAATCCTTAAAGTCTAATATCAAATGGCACTGTACAATGTTGCTGTCTTGCGGTCTTGTTGGGATACCGTCCTAATAGCGACGGTAGGGGCGGAAGGGGTTGTATCTCGTGGGGTATTGGTTGCGAGCTAAGACTACTCCAGGGGCGTATCTGGCGTCTTGGTAGCTTCCTGGAAAAATGTAAAACTACATGGTAAAAAAAAAAATATGATCAATAATTATTTTTATCTCAGGAGTATTGATAATAATCTGAATTGATTCGGACCAGATTATTATTATGGCTTCAATTTTAGCGCTTTTGGTTATTCATCTAACTTTGAAATAGCTGGATCTAAAGTGAACATCGCATTTGAAAATATCTAAGATATGATTCACTTTGTATAAATCATTTCGTGTTATAAGTATTTAGCTTTGAATCATTTAAAACTGTCATATCGAAATGCCTGATGGATCATTAACCAGCTAAAAATTAGCACTTTGCATTCAATACTAGTTGAATGATGCCAAAAATTTCCGGCAATTTTGACCAATATGGCCATTCTACATCCTCACTTTGAGGCAATAAGAGTCACTTTAATGATAGCAAATGACATTAACACAGTGTCAAACTATGTTGTATTTGCGATAAGATCAGCAGAACCTCCAATTATTCACTTAATAGTGACAACTTATGAGTGTATGGCAATAATTAGCAAACTATCTAGATTAATGGATACGTTATTACATCGGACACCACAAAATGTTGATAAACGTACAACATGTGGGTTCATATCGCTGTGTTATGTAGGATTGGATGATTTGCAGGATTTGTCACGTAGGGACTTATAAGGTATTTGGGGCCCAATTAGAGCTGAATGTGAACTAGATATAAGAAATATTTACGCGGTAGTGTGTGCTCTAAAAACACCGGATAGTAACACAATGTTGGGCTGACGTTGTGTTGCAGTTCATGTAAGAACATATCATCACGTACATTAGAAATATTGATTCCCAGAAAGTGTTTTAGATGACGGAAAAAAAGGAAGAAGAAGGCACAAGTCTATTACGTATTTTAACAAGTGTTCTGAAGATTCTTACTAACGCCATGGAAAATGGCATGTGTTTCTGTATGTGTGTAAACAGAGACACTCTGTTAAAAACATAGGGAATATTTTGTCAAAGAACTAGAGTGCTTGTGCCTGTCTGACTGTTATTTGGTAAGACACTGTCTCTGAGATCTGACCTATCATTTGAAGCCCTACGCATGACATTTCACGTTTTTATAACGTAAAGTAAACTGGAACTGTGACATTAATTTGTAGGGAAAAAAGTTCCTCATTCGTACATTAAAGATACTTTTTCAATTTTCTATACAATTAAAACAGTAAATACTTCAATAAAATGATTCAAAAAGGAATAGAGAAACCTTGTGGTAAAGCTTCAGATTTCAGAAAAAAATGGATATCCTTACCATCATCATAAATTCCAGCAGCCTCATCCCTAGCATTCTCCTGGAGTGACCTGGCAATAGCCTCAGGAATGGGGGGAGGAGTGGGAAGGTGGGCACCCTGGGGCTGGAAGCCGTTGGCATCAGCAGTGTAGGTCACGCTGTAGACCTGGCCATCATCTCCGGTGTAGGAGTAACTGCCAGCAGCCTGGATGCCGTTCGCTTCGACGCCGGTTTCATCAGCGTGTATGCCTGAAAAGATGGTTGAGTTAAGGGTTTAAGTTGTAATATTTTAATTATAGTTATAGAAGGATTGTGGAATTTTAGACACAAAGTTCATTGAATGTGATATTAGTGTTACCGGAATAACCAAACATAATCAACCTGCCCATAATAGAAATCTGGTTTTTCAAAATAGAAGCATGCATTTGTAAAATTTAATAAGAAATTGTAGTAATCCTACAATTTCTCATTAAATTTTACCTGGCCCAGCATAACTGGATAACTCTGACGGGAAGATAGTGCTTCAGTGGAAATCATTTGTTAAGAATATACTTCCAGATAAAGAAAGATAAATAACCAATTTAAAGTAAAATTGCTAGTAACCAAACGATACAAAGTGATAATTTCTTACGCATCAGTTTTCATAATCATCCATTAAAATCTGCCTAACTTTTTCCCAACTATTTTAGGGTCGACTCTCAGGTTTAAAAGCTGCAGATTAATTTCAGTATTTTACATAGAGCGACTGCCTATCTGAAATCTAAAGCCCAGTAACTGAATAATAGTTTTTGGAGACACACCGATACAAATTCTAGTAAAAACAACATTAAAACAAATAGCACCAAACACATAATTTGTCTTAAATTCAAGCTCGTTGTGAAAATGCTAAGTAATTTGTACGAGATAAAATCTATCCGCTTCGAATGTAGTCTTCAATTATGTACAACGAGCATAATATATGGATTGTTACTGTAAATGTGTTCAATTACATCTTATTTGTGATTTTGTAATGCACTGGTCCTTTCGATTCTTGATCAGGCTAAGTAGTTAGAACTTCAAAATTATATTAGACTGCTGCCTGGCCGCGCTATTTTGACAATCAATATTTGCCTGAAATGTTATCTGAATATTGTTTGGTATTGCAAATTGATCACAAAGAGAATGTTTTATATTTATACAACAATTTTTTAAATTATCTAATAATAATACTCGACTAAAGGTATTTCAAATGAGCTTAATTTTGATCAATGTAAAGTTATAGGCATTTTTGAAGGAAATATTGCAGTACTTTCAACCTAAAATACCGCTTTTTTAAGGATGCGGGTATTTGCGTAGATATCAAAGGACTATGCACTTTTTTAGTTATCAGAGTAAAATGCACGCTCTATTCTTATACTTTGAACCAAACCATGGACTATAGATTTCAAATTAGATCTTTTACGTAAAGTTGCGTAAAGTACGGACGCACCCACGTCCACCTTGATTAGGTTAATGCGTATCATCTCGCTTCTAACCGTGTGTGGTAAGCAGATATTGATGTGGCACTGATTATACTTGCTACATTAGTTAAAGTATAACGAGTTAGAAAAGGCGCTGATTCAACTAAAAGATTGCACATGAAAATGAATTGTTTAGTAGGTTTATAAATAACCCTTTACTAATGCCATCTATGGGTACCTGCATTGAATTTATAGCTTTGTCATTGAAGGCTAATATAGCGATTTTTGTTTTAATTGAAGTTTGATTCAGATTTACAGCCTGGAGTTTCCACATAAAATGCGAGGCTATGCTGTTAATTTTAAGATACCAAAAACTACCGTTTTGATGTTGAAGTTTACGCCTTTTATGCAGTTTTGAAAAAGGTTCTTACTGTAGTAAAAAGGTTAGTAAAGCTGCTAGGTAAGGACTGGGATTGAAAAGATAGATAAATAATAGACGTTAATAATGATTAGTATAACGACGATCTAAGGAGGTTCTTGTAAAGGCATTTGGATTAGAGGTCTGATTCAGAAAGCAGTTCTTCTTGACACAGCACACATTGTTAAGAGGTTCTTTCTCCAGAGCCCTAACCCCTGTAGCTTGGGCTTGTTCCCAATACCGGTGGGCTGTTATTTCTAATACTTTTAAATGTTGTTTTATATACTTTTGTGAAAGTATTTAGACATTTAATTTATATGTACAGAAAATGAAAAACAAAAATTACTAAAGGACTATTGGGAACTGGAAATTTAATTATAAAGGCTGTAATTAATCCTGTCATTAATTCACACTGTTGATTTTACACCCAAACAAAAAACAAGAAAAACTCACCATTTTCAGTATCAAAAGCGTATCGGAATCCCTGCTCGTTGACCTCAGAGTCAGATCTCAAGATGGCGGCGCTCCTGTCAAGGGCTGCGCGTGCGCGGTTGTCCTGGTAGTTGTAGGGGTAAGCGAACCTGCCGGCGAGGTAGTTGGGGATGTTGGCGGCCGCGCAGGCGCCGATGATGCAGGCTACGATGATCTGGGGGAGTTGAGGGTAGATTTTGGTTAGCCTAGATAGATTTGGGGGTACGCAAGAACGTACGATTATATTATATGTCGCGCTCTGTCGAATATCTCAGATATCTGTCTGACATAACCCTCCGTTCACCCTAGCCTAGATGAAGAGATTTATTTTATTTTTAATTTATTGACGCTACAAGTTGAAATTATTTTATTTTTATTCCAAGGACGACGAGTTCTCCCTTCTGGCACCCAATCGGATGTATGTTTTGCCCAGCGATTGTATGGCATTCGACAGACGTGGCAGGCCCAAGCAAAGATGGCGAGATGACTTAGACCGCTTCATGAAGGACTGGACCACGGTCGCAGAAAGCCGTGAGAAGTGGAAAGAGTGGAGGGAGGCCTTTGCCCAGCAGTGGGACACTATGGGCTGATATAATAATAATAATAATATTCCAAGGAACAAACAAATAATTAAGTTCATGTCATTAGAGGTAGTGCCTATTGGCCAAAGAAAATTAGCAATGAAACTGAAAGGATACCATGAAAACGTAAAATGTTTTATCCGGTATAGTTTTCTTTCGACAGATTGGGTAAGAAAAGGACTCTTGTCCAATGTGGAATTTATTATGAAATTATAGAGAGTAGATTTAAAAACAAACCACATTGAAAATACTTAAAGTTTCACGTGGTTGAGATTTTCACTATAGAATTTTCCACTGTATGTTGTAGTGAAAATCAATTATTTAGAAACAATTTCTACTAGGTTAATTTACACTTGGGGGGAGATTATAATTATATAACATTTTTTTATTGTTCTATAGTTACAACATACAGAACAATAGCCCACGAAACACCATAACAAGAAACACTTCCCAAGCTGTTACGGTAACAGTTACCTCAATTTTATAACCGAATAAAAAACAACAATAATATCAAAGAAAACACAATGGGAAACCCCGTAACGAAACCGTTTCACAAATCACGAAAACTTAACTAAACGTCACGATAAAAAAAAAACAATCGGCACCACAAAGGAGTATTGAAATCGATAGCAAAACTCTTTTGACACAATTTCTCGTGACTTTTTCGAATCGTCTAAAGCTTTTGTACACCTACCAACTTCATGATGTTATCTGGTCTGAGGTTGGCAGAAGAATGCTGGTGTCGATCCTAGGCCCACTATATATAGGTGTCGACCTGATATCCTGAGCCAAGGTCATGGTCAAGCAAAGTTGCAATAGAAGTTCTGATTCACTATTACACGTAGATGATGCTTGTAATTAGGTCTCTTCGGAATTTGAAAGGGGAATTCAAATGTTCGATTTTGAATTTCGAATACCTTTGCTCTCACACGCATGAAAAGGTTACATACCCAATAAAAATAATTACAATTTAATTTATTGTGTCGAAAAAATTGATATTCAATTTTGTTTTTATTGGTACAGTTAAATGAACGATGGTTTGCCTGTCATATAATTCATTTAAATCAATTTTTGTTGAATTTCAATATCCGGCTTTTGTGTGATGAGATTGGAATATAATTAATAGACAATCATAAATTATTGAACCGTGTAATACAAAAGCTTTACATTTCTGATCGAGATATAGGTACGTCTAAAATAATAATCAAATAATTATTTTTAATTAAATTTGCAATTATAGTCATTATTACAAAATACATAAGTACTTTGTCAATTCAAACTGGATAAGGTTAACCCACAAAACCTTTGCCAATTTTCCTAACCAGTGTGGTTACAAATTATGTAATTCTAATGAACCTCATCAATAAAAATGCACACACTCAAAAAGTGTGCCATGAGGTTTAAAGAAAAGTTTAAAGTAAGACTGTGGTCGACTAGAGAAGGATAAGATCGTAAACACGATCAATGGAGTGTGTGAAAGATCTGACTAGAAAGGGGCTGAGGGGACGCCCAGATAAAACTTTTCACGATATTTTTATTATCTGTAGGCCTACAGGAGAAAGTTTGGATCGATTTATGAGCGTTATCCAAACTAAAAATAAAAGTTACAACCTATTTCACGCTTGCGTTAAATCAAATTTTAATGAAGGGAAACATAAAAAATATCGGTCCAAGATTAACATTACCATATTAGTGTACTGACTCAAAAGGGGTGTTAGGACACCCAGAGAGGTAGGAAAAATCAGGTGGTTATTTCAGCTTAACCAGAAACAATAATTATAACCTTTCCTTTAAACAACTCAAAATCAAATGTTTTTATTTCACATAGGCTCCTGAGGGCACTTATAAAACGTCGACAACAAGTACTCGGTTCGGGTTGGTCGATTCCATGAAGAAGAACCGGCAAGAAACTCCATGGTTACTCTTTTAAAAATATGGCTATAACTACGATCCAAGATTCAACATATTATTATAATAAACAAGAGCAAGATTAACGTCACCATTTTAGTGTAATCAATAAAGAGGGGTTATGATAAAGCCTAGGGGAGTATAATAAAGTTTTGAAGTTTAAAGATTAAGATATGGCTTGGATAGTGCTGATAACTGCAGTACTTTTAAAAATATTCTTCCCCTATTTTGTACTAGGAAATAGTTATAAGCTTTTTCAGCTCATCATCATCATCATCAGTCTTTAAATGTTCCCACTGCTGGGACACAGGCCTCCTCTCTGTGAGAGGGAGCAGGCCGTAATCTACCACGCGGGCACAGTGCGGATTGGTAGATGTCACATGTCTTCGAATTTTTGGTTCTAGGACATGCCGGTTTTTCTCACGATGTTTTCCTTAACCGTGAGAGCAGTGGTGTTGAAATAAATTACACAAAGTAATGCGTCTGACTGGATTCGAACCCACGACCTACAACTCGTAAGTCGAGGCCGATACCACTCGGCCACCACTGCTCCCTAGTGGAGGCCGATACCACTGGGCCACCACTGCTTAACAAACCACAACCAAAATTAAATTAAAAAATTTAACTTGTTTAAAAGGTTTTTAAACACCTCCTTAATAAAAGTATAATCTAGCCCAAGATAAAATAAATTAGAGCAAGATTAACATCACCATAAAGTAGATCCTCAAAACCACATAATGTTACAATCAACAAGAGTTATTTCTACGACTGTTAACCGGTAGTTGTCGGTATGACATCCTTGTACGAAAATAATATTTATAGATCCACTTGTCTAAATTATTTTTAACAACTTTGTAGAGCAGCTGTTTAATTAAACTTGATGTTCGGAGGCATTTATAAAAGGATGTATGTATAGGTTTACATATAAGGTGTCTCTTAATTGGAGCGATTTTTTTTACCGCGACTCTGGAACGCAAATGGCAACTCAAGAGATAGGGCGGTTTTAGTCAGTACGAGGCTGACAGTCCTGAAAGGAAGGACTCATTTGATGGTTTTACACATAAAAAGGTAAATCAATCCAAAAATCATCAATAAGTAATTTCAAATGTTAGAGTCCAACCGTCAAAACAAGGGGCCTAAAAAGGCCACTTAACGGATTCATAATATAAATTGTAGTAAAATTGTCACAGATTCAAAATTCATAATATTAAATGTAACTTATTGATATAACTAGTTAGGATATTTTTAGTCCAATTTTATAAATTCAAAAAAACCAAAAAGTCCTTTTATTGGGGTTAGAAAATTATCAAATGAGTCCTTTCGCTCTGGGTGGACCGGGGCCTTCAGATTCTAACTGACTAAGAACCACCCCGAACTTCACCCTTCAGTTGCCATTTCCGCGGTGCCTATAAGAACATTTTAGCGACCCATAAGTCCAACGTTCCTTTAGGGAAGATCCAAATGCACTTAAGACCTAAATCCAACAGTGTCACAGGCTGTTATTATCAATGATAATGCCTTGCACTAATAACCTATAGTAATTACAGGTTGCAACACAGATTGCATTCAGATTGACATTTTGGTCCTGCATTGAATTAGTTGCGCTTTTGAAGAGGGCACGATTTTTTGGTCATCTCTTAATAGTAAATGTCAAAATATTTGTAATGAATATCAACTTAGGTATAGTACTGTCATCATAATGTTATTGTCTGTCTTGAAAATCAAGTATTGCTGTATAGGTTGATTTCGGGTGACGATCTTTACGTTGAACAGTGTTTTGTATTTATTTTCCAGTAGAGCCAACTATTATACGTCACGTGCTGAAGCTTTCGCAGAAGAGTTAGTATTCTGGATGTAATTTTATATATTTACATTGGGTTTTCTCTTGGCCTCAATCTACCCCAGAAGCAAAGATGAGATCTTTGATGGAGCGAGACCACCTCGATGGAACTGGATCTCTGGTGCACTGTTGCGACGGAACACAACCAGGATTGTTTGGCCTGGAATCCGACAGGATGGCGATCGCTCAGCCGTCACCACAGGTTACAGGTAGCTTATGGTGACGTTGTCCCAAGTGGACTGCTAGGAAGTGTATCCCACTCATCCGAAAAATGCACCCTTCTATCCCACCCTTTCGGGAAATACAGGCGTGAAATGATAATTATATTATTATGTCTATTAATTCCGTTCATATTTTCTTAAAAAGTGTACGAGTCACATCAAAATCCTTATGATCTGCACAGTCAATTGTCAAGTAGGTAAACGTCGGGTTCCAGTTGATACGGACGCAGCTAAATTGATATTTACGCAGCGAAATTATATGTATATGACCTAGTATTAACTGGGTTGTGGAGGTCGGAATTGCAGTCGCGTCTGGAAAATCAGTAAAAATTGGGATTGCAATTCTGACCTCCACAACCCAGTTAGTACCCACTAGGTCATATAATTTCATTAGACTCATACTCAGACATCGAATCTGATTCTCAAAACACGATTCTTATAACACACATCAACTTCATAACCATTGTCATCAAAATTAAGATCACACTGATTAAATCTCGTCACGGTTCTAAGATCCTGGACTAGTTAATTGATTTAAACAGCTACATACTTCAAAATATCGTAATAAAATTGAAGATTTTGTATTAATTTATATTTCCATATGTTTTAAAATTATCGTTTTATGTGCAAAAGGCGTAATTAAGAGATGTTTGCTGTCTTTAATTAATTTTATTCATCGAGTGAGCTTTTGAACTCGTGTAATTTATCATTATTGATGTTTTATTGAGTTTAAACTAGTTTTGTAGTATGTTTTTTTTAGCGTGGTAAAATCATCAAATGAGCCCTCCCACCCCGGGCAGGGCGGGAGGGACTGTCAGACTTGTACTGACTAAAATCCACGGTGTCCTTCAATAGCCCTTTATGTTCCGGGGTCACGGCAATGAGATAAGTCCCGCGACCCCGGCAGGCTTTGGCCCTCTAGAGACCCCGGGGCCCCGTCATTATGCTGACGCTCTTTGAGGCGCGCGTGGAACACAACGCGCCGTCGACCCGGGCATGGTCCATGGTCGGGCAGCGAGTTGCCCTTTACTCGCCGCCCGCATGCCCGCGCAGTTTTGTAGTATGTCAGCATAAGTATAAGACAGTGTTTGGAGGTTAGGCCTCCTCTTTGTGGAAGAAAGCTGGCTTGAGTCCACATCGGCGGCACAGTGCGGTTTGAAATATGTCACAGTCATGTCTTAAAATTTCCTGCCTGGATGGGTTTGAACCCACGACCTACAACTCATGAGCCCCTTCGTACACTAGGCGACGCAAGTCACCGGTGCCTTACGGCTTTGGTATCCAGGTGACTATCGCAATACAAATCCATACAGGTTCGTACACAAACGTCGTGGTATCAATTGACGCATGCCTACAGATACCGGCACGGTTCTTGAGCGCTCGACGTAAGAGTGGGGATAGCTTTGCGCATCGTACACTTATCGACAAATGAAACGCACAATAATACAAATAAAACGCACAAAACAACGAATCCCGAGTGGCGGCTATGACGCGATGCGCTACGGCACGCTACGCGGGCCAATCACTACACTTTCCCCGCCCCCGTTCCTCACTTCATCTACCAAAGGGACCTAATAACTCACTTCTGCGCAGGTAAAGGTCAGCGCTCAAGATCCATGCCGGTATTTGTACGCGTCAATGGATACCAAAGTCGTAAGATATTGGAGACTTGCGTCGCCTAGTGTACGAAGGGGCTAGGTCGGCGCTGTTGCTAGTAGGCTACCACCGATCTGTGTCATAAATTAGCAGTAGAACTTGTTTTTACTTTGAATTTGGCCGACGATGAACAAAATTTGCCTAGAAAAACTCTAGTTGGTTTTTAATCTATCTTTATGCGTTGTTCTTCAAGGAAGTTGGGTGATAATAATCTTTCTGCTACTTGTTTTAATATGATTATGAAGTGTTTTTAGTCCAAAATGTTGCTGTTGTGCATTTTACTATTTTGTAAAATAATTATGTTATTCATTCAAATAGGTTACTAAATGTAAAGCAAGTCTAAAAAAATAAGGGTTCTCTCAAAATTTGGTTGAAAAATTTAAAGGCTGAGTTATGGTATAAAAACAAGATGCTAAAAATATTAATTTTGTTACTTTTTCGTTGAATATGCTATAACTTCGTATTGATAACCGTTAGAAATGATTGTTACCTATAACAATGTTGATAGTCAATCACTTCAGGAATATTTATTTGAAGCTGTTTAAGTATCGGTAAGTTTTATTAATTTATAAACGTTGTTTGATAATATTAATGGGTATGGCTCTACCCTTTTAGGTGTTCCATTAAATCCCATAAATAAGAGTATTCTAATGCCTAAAAACTGCCTCAGTGGGAGGTCTTCACACATTACAAAACGTTGACAATAATTATCGACATCAATCTTGCCACATATGGCATAAACATCTAAAATCAGACCATTACTAATATAACAAAACAAATTATCATATAAATTAATAAAAAGAAACGTCTTCCAGTTCGAATATTACGTCATAATATGGATAAAACGTATCGAAATAAATCATCAAGTTACGATTCTAGTTTCGTTGAACTCCAAATATGTCAAATAGAATCAGTTGCGTTGATAAATGGGGCCAAGTTCTTGTTTACTACGTTTTACACAATACGCAGTAGGTTATACCTTGGTAGTAAGCTTTTATTGTTTTATTTGGTTGTATAGTTGTTGAAATGGATATGTTATTGTTGTGTTGCACTTGGCATAGTTTGTTTTATTGTTGTAGCTAACAGATAGGTACATCATCCATATTTTCAAACTGTACCATTTTTTTTCCATCGATCTGTCTCCTCACGGAGCTTTCCACTTCAAGTCTAGACAGACTAGTTTTGTAGGTCTCCTTTAGTAAAACTTAAGGATCTTCTTCTTCTTCCTGCCCTTATCCCATTCTACTTGGAGTCGGCGCAACACGTTTTTTTCATCCATTCTCCCCTTTCAGACGTCATAGTATCATTTACTCCTTTTTCTTTCATATCATTCCTTAGACAATCCATCCATCTTTTCTTTGGCCTTCCTCTTCCTCTCCATCCATCAATATTCATACTCATCACTCTCTTAGTCACATGGGTGTCATCCCTCCTCATCACATATCCATACCAAGATAGACGATTCCCTTTCATTTTTTCTGTAACAGGCGCCACTTTCAAACTTCCCCTTATAAATTCATTCCTTACTTTATCCATTCTTGTCACTCCGAGGATATAAGAACAAAAACCTATTCTCGCAAGTCATGGATTTGAAACCAATAAGGAGATTTTCTTTGTTTTTATGCTTTCTCACACACAGCTACTCTCAAAACGGTGAAGAAAAACGTTGAGAAGATTATTAACATGTCCTAGGGTCAAAAAATCATTAAGACATTTCACTTCTGCCAACCTGCATTATGCAATGGGCCTGACTGGTGGATTATGGCCCACTCCCTCTTACAGAGTGAAGGCCTGTGTCCCAGCAGTGGGACCAATATAGCTTGATTATGTCAAATCTCCTTGCTAATCATGAGTAAAACACAGTGATAAATACCCAATGCGTTTATTATAGGTGCGTCCACACAAAGCGCGCAGCCTCGTGAGGCATTTGCTGCGCGAGGAAACTGACAAGCAAGGCTGCTCACTCTGTGTGGACGCATCTATTGTTTTTCGACCGAGGCACGAAACAATATACGCGAGCAAAACAAAAGCCGACACTGGATGGCTCGGGTGCTCGGTCGCTCGACCACGGCAGCGCTTTCACTTGCCTCGCCCGAGACACGTCCACATCAACCGAGCTGCTTCGCGCGGAAAATGCCTCGCGAGGCTGCGCGTTCTGTGGGGACGCACCTATTCAACAAATTACTCTTCTAATGAGAATATTACTTAATATGACAAATCTAATAACACGAACGGTATTTATAACAGCAATTACTAAAGACTCATAAGGCATTAAATGCAAGTGATACATATTTCAGCAAATTCAATGACGATTACAAAGGCTCTGAGAAAATGCATCATTATCAACCAGGTTCCATTATTAACTTTAAAAGTTCATTTCTGAAATAGAATCTCAATTAAAGTCAATTAGAGGATGACATTTCTATAACGGTTATAGCTAAAAGCCACTTTATAAGCACTGTTGAGGGAACCTGCGCCTTAAAACTTTAGTTCTAAAACTCAATTTAGTGTCTTATTTCTAGCAGGTAGTTGTAGAAGGAAGAAAAAGTTATACTACAAAGAAAAAAAAATTATGACCTACTAAAATAGTTATTTCGGGTCGGGGTGTTTTTGTCATAAATAACATTTCCAGAAAATCAATTGTCCAGTTTGATCAACTCGAACTTTTCTTATTGCCATTGCATCGATGTATTCCTGTTTGAGCAAAGATTTTAGAGCACCAAGGGGGCTTGAAAAAAAAGACAAGAATTTTTTTCAAGCAGAAATCCACCTGCCGGGGTCTCGGAACTGTCTCAGGTTACCATGGAACGTAAAGTGCAATGGAAGAAATACCCAAAAAATAAAAATAGAAATCCAGAAATGCATTGGTACAACTGCTCTCGACCTTTGGTACCTGTGCGTGTGCATTTCTGGATTTCTAATAATTATTTTTTGCTTGGTAAAATCATCAAATGTATCCTCCCAAATTGGGTGGAGCGGAATCCCTTCCACTCCACCCAGTTTGGGAGTCTGTTACACTCATGCAGACTAAAATATACTGCTTTCCTTCAATTTCCCTTTTATTAGATGAGAAATACAGCTTTAAGTTTTTTAGCGTGGTAAAATCATCAAATGAGTCCTCCCAACCCGGGCAGGGTGGGATACCGTCAGACTTGTACTGACTAAAATCCACGGTGTCCTTCATTAGCCCTTTACGTTTCAGGATCACGGTAGGTAATGGAATATTATTTATATTTACATTCATTTTCTTATTGTCTAGTATGTTGCACCTACTTTGTCTTTGTCTCTGCATCACCCTAAGGTAGACTGGAAGATAATGCCCAAGGCATTAAGTCCGCCGCTGTACACGTTTTATTAACTTGTGCATTAAGTTTAAATAAATAAGTCCTGCGACCTCGGAGAAATACAGCTTACATTTTCTTTTAAAACCTACAAGCTTTGCTTCCATATAAGGGTACTTTATCCTTCACCCAATGCTGTCAAAATTAAAATGTAGACTTTTATTGTCTGACGTTAATTAAGTATTTGTATGTAAGAAAGGCAGAAAGAACAATGTTAATTGCCATTTACTGAAGGGAATCGACCACTACATGCTACGTGAGGTCACTAGAAATTGATTGCTTTGATTTACTTTCATTGTAGATATGCATTGCGTTTGCAATAAATGCAAAGAAAATTAATCATTTCCTGCATAAAGATAGCTGCGTGTTAGACGAACTGCAAATGGGACCAATTTCGAATGGAACGAACCACGAATGGCACCAATTCTAATTTCAAACATGACACACTGAAACACACTCACATCACATACACGCACAGATCACACACATCCGTTTAATAGAAATTAAATAAATATATTTAAATTTTACTAAAATATAACTAAGTAATTAATTGAATTAATTTATTGAATCATATTAAATTTAATTTGATTGTTTGATTTATTGAATTTAATCAATAAATTAAATAAGATAATAAAATAATATAATTAAATAATATATATGTAATTAAAATAATAATTATAAAATTTACATGTAAAAATTTTTTACCGGAACTTGTCGGATGAATAATGTAAGTTTATTGCAGCAACATTCAAACCTAAATGTTTCCTCGTATTTTGTTATATTTTTGTGACGCTTCCTACGGCTGAACACTGTTTCCCAAAATACAAGCTCAAGCTTAGTTTGGGATTCAGTAGCAGTACTTTTGTGCATTACATTATACAATGCATATTTTAGTATAAAATAAGATGAATGTAATAACTGTGTCATTATAGATTTTATTTTTAATTCCGGATGGGACCAAGGAATCATTTCCATCCAAACTTTCGTCTCATTTTTAACCCCCCGTAGGGAATGAATATCCAAAATCAGCCCTTACCTAGTGCACGCTTCATTTTAAAGAAATTTTGTATAGAATTGCGTCTAGACCCAACAGTTTCAGCCTAGCTGTGCGTTGATCGATAAACAGACATCACTAAGGCCTCTGAAAACTCCTAATTCATTGATTAACATAATAATTAGCTTTATCTGTGTTTTTGTAATCGAAACAAAGCAACGTGACTCAAAAATTATTTCAAATTAATAGCTTCTTTTTGTGACGAACAGCAATTGTTTGCTAATTATAGTTTTGAACTGGCTTTGTGCCATTTAATTTTTGAATTATTGAGGAAGAATTGAACATTAAGAACCAAATTGTATCCTTGTAACCTTAGTAGGTTCGACTGAAAAACGAACTGCTTTAAAAAACTGAATGCTAATTAGATTCATAATTACCCCGTTATCATCTACGAGTATATCCATGTGGTTATGAGTTAAAGTGACTTTTTCTATGTTTCAGTGTGGCTGCGTACTTAGTTCTACGCAGCAAATTATGATGTGTGCTGCCTATTTAGAAAATTTATTAAACATTTATTTAAAAAACGAAGTAGGGTACTAGTTACTAATAATATTCATCAGAAGCAATTCTCGTAACTGTGTATTTCATTTAAAATCCAGATTACTTTTATAATGGTGTAGTTATATTAAAATATCGAAAAAATTATACCCAATTAATTTTTCAAATATCTGCGTAATTATAGCAAATACATGAATTTGTAAATTTAAAATGTTAATTACCCACATGTTTTACATTTTATTGCTGATTGCAGTCAATTGGTTTTTTCAATTTGGTTACGGAAGCTTTTAGCTCATAATAGTAGTGATGATAACCAGTAATAAATCTTATTTTAGATAATTATGGAAAATATGCAACTTGGCAGCAATTCATAAATCAATCTCAATGTTAATAAAATACAAGAAATTGTCAATGTACATGATTTTTTCTCATTATCTTTACGATTCCCACTGCTAAACAGGCTAATCAAGCATTTTTTTTAATGGAGACGGGTTTTTTTTTAGCGTGGTAAAATCATCAAATGAGTCCTCCCGCCCCGGGCAGGGCGGGAGGGACTGTCAGACTTGTACTGACTAAAATCCACGGTGTCCTTCAATAGCCCTTTATGTTCCGGGGTCACGGTAATGAGATAAGTCCCGCGACCCGGGCAGGCTATGGCCCTCTAGAGAGGGGGCCCCGTCATCTTGCTGACGCTCTTTGAGGCGCGCGTGGAACACAACGCGCCGTCGACCCGGGCATGGTCCATGGTCGGGCACCGAGTTGCCCTTTACTCGCTGCCCGCATGCCCGCCGCCGCCCGCATGCCCGCATGGAGACGGGTTGGCTAAAAACTTATGTGATAATAATCGGCCGACAAAATATGGACATGCGTTGGAAGGAGGAGGGTTGAGAAAAACATAGTCGGGAAAGTTTTGAGTGTGATTGAGTAAACTGGTACAAAGAAAAAAGATGAATAGATTGAAATAGCTAAGAGGATTTAAGTAGAGGGTGTTATGTGTAGAAAAGGCACTACTTATTATTATCCATTCTCCCCTATCAGGCACAATTTACTCGTTTTTCTCTCATATTATCATTCCTCACACAATCCGTCCATCTCTTTGTCTGCCTGTCTCCCTATTACATCTAATTACATTTTGATTTTTCTTAAAAAAAAAAAAACAAAAAAATCCACGACATGACACAAAAATAGGACATTCTATACCAATTTCAAATTAACTGAATTTTATGAGCTTCAATAAAGGAATTACGTTAATTTGAATCAGGAATTTGCATGTAATCATTGCCTATATTACTTGAAGCCTAGACAACAAAAGGATTCTTCAATTGAGTCTTACATTAACTGACAGACACATTGAATAGGTATGTCAGAGCATGTCAGTCAAAGATAGCAAGCATCTTATTGCATACCTATGCTCAAGCGCAGGTTAAAAAATATGTATTAAAGTCAAGGGCAGGTTTGATTGAATTGTCTAATTCAATTTGATAAAAAAATACGGTCTATATCATGCTTAGCAGCCGAACAAGTAGCTCCTCTGGATTAGCGAATAACATCGAGTAACAGAAACTGGAGTCCAAAACTGGGGCGGGTAAGGGTGATGAACAGTGCCAGTACTTCGGCAACCGGGAGTGGTAGGTAGTTGAAAAACACCGCGTTCTTTTTTGTCAATAGAAGTCTGACAGACCCCTTCGCACCACCCCAGGGCAGAGAAAATCCACGGGAATACCTGATTTGTTACTTGTGAGTTCAGAGGGTCTGAAACGGACTCTTAATTCACAATGGCATTAGGTGCGTCCACATTGAACGAGCAGCCTCGCGAGGCATTTACCGCGCGAAGCAGCTCGGTTAGTGTGGACGTGTCTCAGCCGAGGAAAGTGCGCGCTGCCGCGGGTGATCAACCGAGCGCCCGAGCCATCCAGTGTCGGCTTTTATTTTGCTCGCGTATATTGTTTCGTGCCTCGGTCGAGAAACAATTGCACGTCCAAACAGAGCAAGCAGCTTCGCGAGGCTGCTGCTCGCTCTGTGTGGACGCACCTATTGGCTATTCTTCTATTATTTATTCACAAAATGAACAACTAGAAATATTTTCTAAAAGGCTATTTTATATAATTTTATGTGAAACCCTACATAAATAAGATTCATAGTCAATTTGTTAATTTGATCTCGACATATTTTTTTGTATCAAATCTTTAAACAGCGTTTTTGCAGCTTAATAACTCAAAAGAAACAGCAAAGAAATAATTATCTACTCAAAATAATATCATAAAAATTAGAAAGCTGAATAAACTTGCCACTTCAACAAGGATATTCTATGATTATGCAGTAAGAATATTGCTCTTGAATCCTTGGCTTATCGTTATTGAAATACATGATTGAGATTTTTAAAACCTATTGTTATATTTATCTTAGAAACGGAGATAGCCATCACAAAAACCGCGATATGTGAAGTCGTGAGTTCTATTCCGGATTTGAAACAATTTGTTAGTACAAACTTATTGTTATGCACATATTATTTAAGTTTTTCATTTTCTTGCCTAAAGTATATTTTATGTTGTAAATTTACGTCTTTTTCAAATATTTTCCAATCACTCTTACTATTGCATTTCCTTATAATGTTTATTTTATCTTCTTTTTTTATGTTTCCCAACACTGGGTAAATGCCTTCCGTTTCCTTCCACACTTCACCCTCATCATCATCATCTCAGCCATAGGACGTCCACTGCTGAACATAGGCCTCCCCTTTAGATCTCCACATATACCGGTTGGAAGCGACCTGCATCCAGCGTCTTCCGGCGACCTTTACAAGGTCGTCTGTCCACCTCGTTGGTGGACGTCCTACGCTGCGCTTGCTAGTCCGCGGTCTCCACTCTAGCACTTTTCGACCCCATCGTCCATCTGCTCTGCGAGCAATATGGCCTGCCCATTGCCACTTCAGCTTGCTAAACCGGTGGGCTATATCGGTGACTTTAGTTCGTCTACGGATCTCCTCCTTCACCCTCAACCTCGGGGAATTTTGACCATTCCCCGCGAACATGATAGATTCATCATCATCATCATAATCAGCCTGGGATCACTCACTGCTAGGTATAGGCCTCCCCTTTTTTTACCATATCTCTCAGTTCTGTGACTCTCATCCATCTTTTCTCCACGAACTTGACGATTTATGTAAGAATACTTTACTTTTTTTAAAAATTTAATCTTTATATATCGCATCTAAAGTTCTGAAAATCCAGTTCATCACTATTCCAACTAGAAACAAATAATTGTAAAGCGGAAGCTACATGCCAAAATCGCATCACAATAATTAATCACCCCACTTACTATTTGCTACCCACTAAACCAAAAATCCTTCTCCTAGGCTTCAATTCGCGCGATCCACCTATTGTAACACCCACACAGATGTCAAGGCGCCATGATTCACCGGTGAACAATCAAACACGTGTATTAGTATGTAAATGGCTTTATTTAAGTGATGTTATTATGTACCGATGTTTTGGTATTAACGTTTTATTGTTTCCTAGTTTTCGGCGTGTGGGAAACTGTGGTGGATTGTTTATAAGGGCGTAACGTAGTAGTAAAGTGAATAATTTATTGTCTTCTTTTGTACTGTCTTATCTAATACATATATTATGCAGATACCGGCCATAAAGAATCCACAAACTCAAAAGCAAGGCTGGTAACCGTGACCCTGAAACGTAAAGAGCTGTTGTAGGACGCGGGCATGCGGCGGTGAGTTATGGGTGACTTGCCGCCTGATCATGGACCACGCCCAGGTCGACGGCGCATTGTGTTCCACGCGCGCCTCAAAGAGCTGTCAGCAATCTGACGGGGCCCCCTAAGAGGGCCAAAGCCTGCCGGGGTCGCGGGACTGTCTCACCTGGTTACCGTGACCCTGGTACGTAAAGGGCTATTGAAGGATCACCGTGGATTTTAGTCAGCAAGTCTGACAGTCCCTCCCGCCCCACCCTGGGCGAGAGGACTCATTTGATGATTTTACCACGTAAAAAAAAAAAGAGCTGTTGTAGGAACTCGATAGATTTTAGGCAGGTCAGTAACAAGTCTGACAGTCCCTCCCATGCCGCCGTGGGAAGTACTCATTTAAAAAAAAAAATAAGTAAAAAAAGTCCTTTGTGGACGGACGGAATTTTTTTTTTAAATATTATAATTACATAAAAAATTTAACTTTTATCTCAAATATCTTATCTTTACATCAATTAACTCACTAAGAAGTTACCGTAACGACTTTCCAAAATGTTCACTTTCATCCTCATAACACTTTGATTCATGTAATTAATACAAGTTTATGTAAATATACATGCGTGGGCGCAGCATCGTGTAACTACACCTTCCTGTCTTGATGTCGCGGCGATCACTAGGTCTGTTGGAATTTCAGGAAAATTTTGACGGGATATTATTTCATATTAAAAACGGACTACAAAGGAGACAGCTAATAATGACATAGGTTTCATTTTTTTTTATAAACGTAGGTATATTGTCCCACTGCTGGACAAAGGTCTCTCCCATAACCTTCCACTCTTCCCTTTGTGCGGCTTTTCCAGCATAATTATCTCTAATAAATGCGTCTAGATCGTCACGCCAGCATTTTTTACGCCTCTCTCGGCAACGACGACGCCCATTCATAATGAAAATCACTTCGTTTTAGGTCTAAAAAACTCTATTTAACGCTAAAAGTTATCATTCAACCTAAACATGTTTTCTACTAAACTTAGGCCTTTCTTCGTTACATACTGTTCTGTTCCTCTCCTTCCGCATGTATTGGATGTTCAGCCTGATAAGCACTCTCTGTTGACGTATAAAAATTGAAGATCTGGATCACCTGATGTGGAACTCCAAGAGCCCAGCTACACTATAACATGTAAGTAGGAATGACGTCTTACCAAGAGTTGTTCAGCCTGATGAGCACTCTCTGTTAACGTATAAAAATTGAAGATCTGGAGCATCTTGAATCGTCTCGCGCATCCCGTTGTTTTCCCGTCCCCGGGCTCTTGGTATTGGACATCAGACGTTTCAGATCTTCGAATTTGACGACCCCGTTGTCGCTGGCATAAGCAACAGGATCCGCTTCCGCTCCGACGAAGTCGCGGGCAGAAGTTAGTCCTATAATAAAGATCCAGGACTTTGCCGATTATTAAGTACCTACGGACAACAACTAAAACTCGTAAAGAAAACAAACTTAATTATCTTAATCAAAACTATGTATTTCACAACCAATCCAGCCTACAATTACCACAAAAGTTCACACCTGTAATCCTCGGACACTCAATCTAACGACACTACAAATTGCAGAAAATCCTGCGCACCACATAACTCGTGGTCACAACTCCCATAATGTACGAAACAGACAGACAGACAAATCGCATCTGTATCTCATTGTGATTGATACTGTGATTAAACTGTCTTATCTCACGATATAAACGATAATTAATTCAATTTTGTATACATTTTCTATGTTCCTATGATTCTATGGTGATGACGTCATTGGTTTGTAATACATTCTTGGTGGATGCGCTGCGCTGGTAAGATGTGTAAGAAATAGGGTTGGCCCAATTTCTGTCAATGGTTTGGGATCTTTGTTTTTATCGTTGTAAAATCATTAATAATTACCTATTAAACTCATACTGACTATAATCCACGGTGTCCTTCTATAGGCCTTTACGTTGCAGGGTCCCAGAATAGAATAGAATAGAATACTCTTTATTATGTACACCATGAAAATTACAGATACATCCAATTAATAATATCTTATAAATAGGGTGACACAATGGGCGGTCTTATCACTAAAAGCGATCTTTTCAAGACAACCTTTGGATGGATTTGAAAAGTAAAGGAGAAATAATACTGTAGGTAGTCTACGGTGTACAATTTATCAACAAACAAAAATATAGACATACAAACACAAAATATATAAACACATATAATTATATATATATACATATAATAATTATGGAACATAGCAAATAAAAGTTTGAGTCGCACGTCAAGAGGAAAGGTAGTGGTTTTTGACCAGATTTTTAAAAGTGAGTATTCCATAGACGTACTGCTTCGATAAGGCAGTCCCAGTTAGCCGATAAGACAATCCCACGACCCCGGTAGGCTGGTTTGAGATCTCACTTCTATCACTTCTAAGTAAGCGTGCTTCTCGGTCGACCACATCTTCGCTTACCATCAGATTACGTATCAAATCTGTGATGTCATTAAATTTTTTAATAACTCATTATTTTAGTCTACTACTGGTACTGCGAACCCCAAGCCTCACCGCAACTTGTTCGACGGCTACCGCATCTAGTCTAACCAAGCAGCCTCTTCAGGTGGTTCGAACAAACCCCGTCACACTATTACGGATTGCCTTATCAATGAAAATTTCGAAAAAAAAAGCACCGAGGCAATGATCCTTGACGAAGTCCCGAAGACAAAACTTAACTAATTTGGATCATGGAAAGAAATTAATCAGAATAGATTATGGTTTCTTATCAAGACATAATGATAACTTCAACATTCGTCCGTATCAAACACGCTCTCTATGAGCACGTAACATCATTTAGCTCTTTTAAATGTTAGCCTGAAAGGCTTTTAATCCTACTTGATAGGTAAACTCAACGCATCCTGTGTGACTAACTAGTACAGTTTAACTTACAATTGTTTTGTAAGTAATTGCACAAATAACTATTACATACCGTTTAATTAAAAACACTTAGTAATAGGTAATACCGACCCATTTGATTATCATGTGAAAGACATAAAAATATATTATGTGATTCCATAAATTCTACAATGAGATTTCTATGGAAATGCATAACGTACTATGTATACTTAACTGTTTATCCCGGATCTACTCGTGAGTACAGCAATGCTATTCTCTATGGACGCGACATGGACGCAGCATTGAAAACTGCAGTTTATTTTTAGTGAATTTTAACCTTTATACTCTAAGCATAAAATTTGTCATCTATTGAGGACAGGTGGGTTTCGAAGCTGCGTCCGCGCCGCGTTTTAAAAATTGCTGTAGAATAGCAGCCCGTGGCTGAATCAGGAGTACTACGAGTACCTACTATCTAAGCAAGGAATCCGTAGCTTCGGCTGTAGTTTCAGGTGTTTCATATTGTTTATCACTTACTGACATAAGATTACTTAGTGGTACGAACTATACATTGGTGACACACAACATGATTGAACAGCTGTCCCGAATTCCGTTGTGTTGTCAGAGATTTTTTTTTTTTAATAGAGATTAGGGTCACTCAAAAGTATCACTCTCTTATGGACGGGCCCATCTTTGTTGACGACCTAAGCGACAAAGATAGTACAAATACCGGCACGGTTCTTGAGCGCTCCGCGTAAGAATGGGGATCGCTTTGCGCATCGTACACTTATCGACAAATGAAACGCACAATAAAACGCACAAAACAACGAATCCCGAGTGGGGGCTATGACGCGATGCGCTACGGCACGCTACGCGGGCCAATCATTACACTTTCCCCGCCCCCGTTCTTCACTTCATCTACCAAAGGGACCTAATAACTCACTTCTGCGCAGGTGAAGGTCAGCGCTCAAGATCCATGCCGGTAACTGCACCCCAGGTCTGAACGCAAGAGGTACAATTAAAAGTATTAGAACTTGGTTTGAACTCGCAACTAACTAGTGATAGCGCCATTGTATTCCAACAAACAAACAGTAAAACAAACAATCTTAGTAAGAATAACATTGATCCAAGCTTACAATAGACGATGATTAGCATCCGCTATTAATAATATTACCTACTGGGAATGCTAGTAAAATACTATTAGTGCCATATCATTAATTTGTTGCAGCCCACGTCGTGACCTAGCTTTGTCTACTGATGAGCCGTTTGTGGGTGAAGAAGGTGCTTTTCTTAAGGTGTTAGTGAGTAATGAACTCAGAGTAGTGTCGAACCAGTAGTAACGGTCCTGAGGGTCTAATCTCTACGGGTGTTTTGACAACGAGCCCGAACTAAGAATGAATGATATTAAGATTACACAGATAGCTCCTTAGAATCCGCGTTTATTTAATGTTACAGCCGACATCAGTTCTTTTTGTTTTTCAGCAAATCTAAAAAAACTTATACCTGCTGGAAAATTACTGTTTTAAAAACAATTCAAACTGTACCATCAAAATCCCGATCCGTATATTTGGAGAAATGATTTCTTGACCGCAGTAACGGTGGTGGAAATCTCACAAATAGCTACAGAAAAAGCTATGAATCTTATTGAAAGCAATTTCCTCTTATCTAAACTCTATCATCATTACAAATATTAGGGTTTAAAACGGGATATTTACCATGTTTATTATTTGTTTTGAGTTTCCGATATTTCGGCACTGTTGCAAGCGCCATGATCACAGATGAACTGAAGATATTGCGGGTGGATGTTTATGAGCAGACAAATCGGTCTACCCTCCTTCTCGTTCGTTTTTTGTGTTCGACACCACTAACATTGTCACTCGTCTCACTCACATGCAGCAGCCCGGGTAAATATTCCGTTTTAAGCCCTAATATTTGATAGTGACCATGTCAGTCTAAAAACTTATATCTATCATCATTATTTCAGCCTATTGCAGTCCACTGCTGTACATAGGCCTCTCCCAAGAAGCGCCGCAGCGCACGATATTCTGCTTTTTTCATTAAGCCACTGTCAGGTACCTTCTTTATATCATCGATCCACCAAGCCTTGTTGCGTCCCACACTACGTTTACCTTCGCGCGGTCTCCATTCGAGAACCTTCCTACTCCACCTCTCGTCGGTTCTGCGGCAGACATGACCAGCCCACTGCTACTTCAGCTTGCTACAGTTTTCGACAATATCTATAACTTTGGTGTTATGGTCGTATCTAAACCTCTGGTCATCGCAAAACTAAAATCTAACAAACGAAACGTGCCGTACTGTATGCAATCTAAAACATAAAATTACAAAAGATGGTTATAATTTAATATAACATTTAACTCTTACAATTATTGTTACACAACCGTCACGCTAGGCCTATTTGAGGTAGAGTAGAAAGCTAGCATTGTTTTAAATAAAGTAATTATTGTGAATGTAGATTTTTTTCTTGTTACATTTTGTAAAAATTACTGCATAGTTGTTGTTGCAAGAGAGTATTGTGATTTTGAGTGAATTTTAATTAATTGCAAATTCTTTTTTATATCACGAATTCTTATTAGCTAATTATAAGGTAGAGTGAACAGCACCCGTAACATGACATCGTAAAACCGAGAAAAGTAGACAAAATGACAGAATGTAGAAGATTTCAATTGTCCTAAGGGTCAGTTCAAACCGAGTTGTGACACGACGCGATGTGACACGAAGATACTGCAAATATGTATCTTTTCGTGTAGTAAATAAAGTTAGATTTTGAGCCGCTATTTAAAGATGCGCATGGCGCCTGCTGCGTCGCGTCTTGGTGTGACTTGATCCTAAGCATATTATTTTCGATTATTCAGTCGTCTGAAGATCGTGCCATACACGGGCGAAAAAAAAAAGAATTGTTTAGAAATAAATTTGTCTCTTCTCTAAATTCTTAGTAAAATAGAGACAGAATTGTTCATGGTACGGGTACGCGTGCAGGGATGTTCTGGGTAAGCTCACTCCAACGTAGACTTTGTTTCTGTTACCTCTGATCTAGACTAGGGGCCACAGCGGTTCATTCCAAATAAAAAACGGTACCATTTTGTTCAGTTTTTGGAACAAAGTTCCTTTTTGAAGGTTGGAAAACATTTGCTTAACGATAACAAGTTAAAAAAACGTGCAAGCGATTTTCGACCTTATTGACATTTATGCAAACACCGGATTTTAATGAAGGAGCAATGTTAGCGAACGAGCAACTTATAATCACATCAACCTAAGCATGAATCCTAAAATAGTAAGCTAATTGATTAAATTGAAGACTGTGGAGGTCGACTTTAGTATATCATAGTAATTGAATATATGCCAGTGTCCTTCAGTGCCCAAAATGGAGGGACTGTCAGTGGTTCTTAAAGTTTGGATTTGACCTTCAACCTTGAAAAATAAAAAAGCATCGACAGCGAAATTACTTATTTATAGTGAGATTATCATACAGTGTTGAATGAACCTAGCGGTTTTAATGGTAGAAGAAATTGGGTGTTGCAAACAAGAGACTAGATGGATCATTAAAATCATAATAACTAGCATATTGCCAGAAAAACATAGTACCTACCCAATCGTTATACAATAACAAAACGGGATTTTTAACACCCATTTGTTTGATCAGTAAATTGTGTCTATAATCTCTGGAAGTTCAAACTTTATCTGCTGACTCTAAAAGAACAAGCAAGGAGTGTGAAATATTTATTCATATTTTTATTTGAATGGCGAGGGACAAGTTTTTTTTAACTGGTATTTTTCGTATTGGTACTGGTAAAGCCATATTCCAAAAACATTCTCAAGGTCAACTTTTCCGCAGTCAAGGTCAGTCTTTGAGAAACAGTGGTCGTATTGTTGCAGCAGGTGTTCAAAGTTCCTTTTTTGTTCAGACGCGAATCCTACGTCTGTATTGTTTAGAAATACATAATCATTACATTGTCTTTTACTTCGTAGGTTTTCTTTTGGTTAAATATTCTGTAACTTAATTTATGAGCCTATTATGAGTAACTGTTCAAAACAGCTGACGTAATTAATGTTTTGTTAATTAAATGAATTATTAAATAATCTTAAATGTTTTATTTTATTTATTAATGTTGTTACATTTTTGAGGATAATAGAAAGAAAGGAATGCAGAAGTACATTTGATGGACATACGTTGTGTGCACTCAATATAACAAAAAAATAGGACAAGAAAAAAATCTTATCTTACTTATTTTTGCTTACTGGAACCCTTTTCTCATTCAATAATCCATTTGAAATACTCCTCCTCATCAGTTACTGGTTTTTTAATTATTTTTTTGGAGTAGGTAATGATCAAAAATGTCTCCCACGAGGAAAGGTTTGTCAAACTTGTACTGACTTAAAACCACCTTATTCCTTCAATTGCCCTTTGCGTTTCAAGGCCGCGGTAACCTCTTCAGACATTCCCGCTGTCCTGGCAAGTTAAGTTTAACCTCAAGTTTCGCATTTTGCGAGAAACTGGAACGAAAGAGAGAACAAAATAATATAATTTTAAGAACTGATTAATATTTCGTCAATAGAAGCAATATTTGCATGTTAAAATACATTCAGTCTTTTAATCCTCTTGTTTGAATTATAAATATTAACTGAGGATTTGCACGCATAATAAATCATTTCGTAACTAAATAGTCCTTTTATGGACATACTTATTACTTTTGACAGGCTTAACTAAACAGTACCATTACAAATATTCCACACCCTTAATGAGATTCACAAACTCATTATTTATTTTATACCATTCCTACTCTAAAAAGTTACTTTTACTCACTGAAAACAGTGAATAAAAAGCTCTTTTACTCACTGTTTTGGTGTTTGAATTTAGAACACATTGATGCGGTCGACCCCCGTGTTATTAGGAAAATATTACTCTTAATTTAAGTCATTGTTCCGATTTTAATGTTAATTTGTTGACTTAGCGATTGGACTACTTCGTTACGTGAAGCGGGTTCGATTCCCGCACGGAGCAAATATTCGTACTATGATCTACAATTATTTTTTTCGGGTGTGGGTGTTTGTGTATTGTGAATTTAGATGTTTGGAAACGCACCCACGTGTGTGTGGAGCAGTATTAATAAAAAAAACTTTTTTTTTCGTTACATATATATTATCGCTCAAATCTTTCTTTTTCTCGTAGTCATGGTATAAAGTATCGTTTGCAACTCTTGAATAAAACGGATTTAAATCGAGGGCCTGAATCACTCGCGTCGCTCAGGATTTAAATATTTGAATCACTCGCTCCGCTCGTGATTCAATCATCATGAATCACTCCCTACGGTCGTGATTCAGTCATTAAAATCCTTCGCTTGCTCGTGATTCATATAATGGCCCTCGCTTTAAATCCGCTCTTTATTCACTAGTTGCAAAATATACTATTATACCAATACCCATCCCCATGTTCATGTCTGCCGCAGAACCGACGATAGGTGGAGTAGGAAGGTTCTCGAATGGAGACCGCGTGTAGCTTACCTACACGTGGGGTGGGTGGGTGGGTGTTTGTAGGGTGGGACGTCCCCCGGCAAGATGGACCGATGACCTGAAGAAGGTGGCTGGCAGTGGCTGGATGAAAAAACGGGAGATCGTGCGCTGTGGCGCATGGCGCTCCCTGGGAGAGGCCAGCCGTGGACTGAAATAGGCTAAAATGAAGATGTTGATGAATACCCATCCTGCGTTAATTTCTATATAAAAAATTGACGTATCGGAGAGACCTTTGCCCAGATATCCCACAGTAACGACGATTACCATAACGACCATCAAACCCAAGTTAAAGCCACTTACATAACATTAATGAATGATTCACCATGAAATCAAACCGCTTAGAATTCGATCAAAGGCTTGCCTATATAACCGCGCATTACCAAACAGTTAATAGCTTGAATATATGGCGAGGCAAAGGAAGCGATGGCTCAAATAATTTATGATATCTAATGTAAGATCAAAGAGGTATGCAACCTGTTTGGTCAGCTTTACTTTGTGAAGCGTTTGAAAATGTAAAGGTTCTGACCTATATGGGCTTGGATTTACGAAGGAGGTATAATTGGGCCTAATTGATGAGAATTGACTGAAAAAATAAAGAGATGATTATTCTAGTGATCTTTAAATAATATTTATTGATCAATTTCGTACCTACGAAGCACTGTATGAGGTGTAATAGTGTAAGTGTACTAGACGAAGTTATCGGTATAAGGAATTTCGAATTCTTAAACAAAGGTTAGCTTCTATGTTTAAAGGTGAAACCGCACTAGGCGGAACTGCACTGCAGCGGAACTGCGCGACGCGACGCTTTTCTTTGCCACACAGTTCGGTTGCAGTGTAGATCCGTTGCCGCTTAGTGCGTGATGTCTCGTATAATTTCATATAAAGAATATTTTGATGCGTCGTGTCGCGCAGTTCCGCTGCGGTGCAGTTCCGCCTAGTGCGGTTTCACCTTAAGAATTCAAAGATCTTTCTAGCGAGGATGTCCTTGAATATTCTATCGCAGTTTCTTCTTTATATTTTCTCAAAGCAAAGATAAATCGTTTACATAATTTTATTATGCTGGACAAATACATCAGTAGCACAGAGCTCGTAACTTAATGGTGTCGTATTAATCTTTTCTTTACAAACTGTGACACATTATAAATGATATTTATTAGTCTGGCGCCTAGTATTGACTAACGGCTCTATGGTTTTACTTGTTCCTGTTTTATTATGGATTTAGTATTAATATCATCCTCTTGTTTTTATCTTGCAATCAACTCTGGTATCTTTTTTCCATGTAGTTTTATCCAGAGTTATGAACTTAACATTTTTCTCTTTACACGGATGAATAGGATTTTACCAAAATATTCGCTAAACCGTTTTGCCCAAACAAAATGAACATAAAGAATAAAACATTAAAAATTAAATGCAGGTTTCTGCTAAACTGTTAAAAATCGTTGTGAAAACATGAAAGGTCTGATAAACGTTGACCACATAATTATCTAAATTGTTTGGTTTAGTAACTGTAATATACCTTTATATGACGAGAAGGTCGTTGACCACTAAAATATCTAAACAAACATATTCCTATCAAATCAAGAACGGGTTTGTAAATCTTCATACCACAACGACATCCAAGTGAAATAATTTATGATTTACTGAGCAATTATCAACTAATTATAACTTTAATATGTACGCATTACACTTTGACTCGACCGAACTCAATAGCATCAAAGTTTATTCACTATGGCAACACAAGTTAAAATATATGCTTAACCTAATCTAATTTGTAAGTAAATCGAGCGGTCTCTAATGTGATCTAACTGCCGATGTCGATCCGTTTATAATCTTTTAAAGCAGGGTATTAATTTGGAAATATTATCAAAAAAGCGTATATTTAAAAATTGCTTAGAAAGAATACAATACTTATTATTTTTTACTAGCTTTTGCCAGCAGCGCCCGCGGAGCCTATTCAATACAAACAAACAGTCAAATCTTTCCTCTTTATAATATTAGTGTAGATTGACCAACCTAATCAATGTTTATTATTTTTACTGTAATTCAGATAACAACTATGATAAAATAGACAGTATAATGTACGCGACAGTTTTAGCATCTGAAGCCATAAAAGACGAAAGCTAATTAATTGAACTATAAAGCTCTTGCTAAAATTAAGGATAAATGGAATGCATCCATTCCATCCATCATCGTCATCATCGGCTAATAATTTTCCCACTGCTGGGACAGGGGCCTCCTCTTTGTGAGAGACAGTGGGCTGTGGGTATAATCTACCACACAGGCCCAGTGCGGGTTGGTAGATGTCACGTGTCTTCGAATTTTTGGTTATAGGACATGCCGGTTTCCTCACGATGTTTTCTTTCACCATTTTGAGAGCAGTGCTGGTCATTCAATCCAATTTATTCTTAATAATGTATCAGATATCTTATCCTAATACATAATCATTTCAAATTGATTCGAATAGGTAGATATGAAGACCTGTCATATATTTGAAAAGATATGGCTGGTCAAAACGATACGTTGAGAGTTGACCAAGCATATCTTAAGGATTAGTGTCCATTTCATATTCCTGAGATTCAGATGGAGATTGCTTTTAACATGGACATCCTTTAATTTATGGTGTGTTCATTCTTTCCTAGTCCGATCACATTCACCTAGCATATCTGAAGTGGTTTCTGATAGGTAGTTAATTTCATCAACAAATTTATTATCAGATATCACTTCAGACACAATATCTCTAATATTGTTCTACCTTCAATTTCATGATTTATTCGGGCAGTTTATATAAAATGTCGTAGACTGATCGTTGAAGTAAGCATTTCGTGAAAGGAGCAGGAGCCCCGCGAAGCGGTGTTTCCTCGATAGTACCCCATTTCGTATCGACCGGTCAACATTATTGTTTAATAAAAAAAATGACAGATTCTTGGACATCATCATAATATATACTAATGATATGCCCAGGCATATGTGGTTAATTCAAAGATCGGTCGATGACAAATACACAGATGCAGAGCTATGCTTCACCAGTTTATCTTGATCTTCTTCTGAGATCTTTCTCGCACAATGTATGGTCAGCATAAAATGGTTATGCAGTTCTTTTAAGGTGTGGTCACATCGAAACTACCGTTCATGTCGGAATTGAAAGAAATTTATGATCACTGTTTGTCAAAGTCCGACGTCCACTCCCAGTTAATGCAGTGGATGATGGGTTTAATTTTTCCATAATGCAAAATACACACATCAAAAGTGTCTAGGGATCAAGCATTTTTATGCGGATTTCTTGAGATTGAGATGTGGCTTTGTAATAAATTTATGATTTTATAAATTTATATGGATCCTTTTTGGTGCATTTCATAATTTGAATCAGGAACTGTGAATCAAATTCGAGTAAAAGATGAAAATCAGCTGTCAATATTTTCCCTATAAAAACATACAACGCATTGAAGACATTATTAGTGCTACTGTTTCCCTACTACTGATTAAAACCAACGTTATTATGGAGCGGCGACGTCATTTAAGCAGGGAAGAAATGCTCAGAGCCGTGGGAATGATAGAAGGTGGTTCCCGGCAACGTACTGTGGCTTTAGCTCTGAATACAAGTCAGAGTGTTATCAGTCGACTTTGGACACGTTACCGAAGCACTGGTACCGTAGCTGAGCGCCATGGAGGACGGTATCGCTGCACCACACGGAGACAAGACCGATACATTCAAATCTTAACTCGAAGAGCTCCAACAATAACCGCCATGATGTTAGCCGTGAGGCTTCATCACTCTTCAGGGAACTTAATTAGCGACCAAACAGTCAGAAACCGCTTGCATGAAGTGAACCTTCATTCCCGAAGACCGCTACGGGTACCACCTATAGCAATGCACAATCGTAGGATTCGATATCAATGGGCTCTTGAACACAGAAATTGGGCAGAAGAACAATGGCGTTTCGTGTGCTTTTCTGATGAGTCTCGTTTCGGTATGAGACCGGATACAAGACGTATACGACACTGGAGAACCCCTGGACGCCAACAGCGATTAAAATCCTGCCAGGAAGTCCACCCTTATAGTGGTGGAACCATCATGGTATGGGCGGGTATTTGGATCGGCGGAAGAACTGAGTTGATTTGGATCAGAGGCAACCTCAACGCTCAAATTTATGCTGAGACGATTGTATCAGACGTCATCGTTCCTCTACAAGTGCAAATCGGTCCCTTTTGAGTATGCCAAACCAATGTTCTTGTGTTGTTAGTGTTCGCGGTAGAAACACGGATTATTAATTGTTTAAGTAACCCAATAAAATTATAAAGAAAACTGTTATTTCAGTCTTTTTTTCGAACTTTTGTGTTAGTGGTTCAAATGTCAAAAATCCCTTTATTAGGAAAATGGCAAATTTCTTTATTAATGCAAAGGTGACTTGGTTTATCGTTACTGTGACAAACGAAAACACTTTATTTGATGAATCCTTAAAGAAAATTTTAATTAATATCAATCAGGAGAAAAGTTATTGCAAAAATATATGTTGATCCCTAGACACTTTTGATGTGTGTATTTTGGACTGTTTGACAGTTGGTATCTGTGTCACAATACGTACTCGTACAATATTGCTCTGAGTGATTAGTGACAACTTTACGTGTACTGTATATAGTGGCAAGTACCAATGTGTTTTTTTTTAAATCAAAATTTAAATGATAATTATCATAATATTAAATGATGTACTTTTCATTTATCTTAGACATAACTAATATCGGTAAATGGAAATATCGCGAACAAACCAATTTGTAATAAATATAAGTCTTAAGAGCGCATATTCTGAAAGTTGGCAACGTCGCAAATAGTTGTCAAATATTAACAAGTTTTAATTAATTTAGCAATGTTACGGTATGGAAATAAGAAATATGGCTCTGTAGTGCACTAAAACATTGTTATAGGAATGCAATACTGTAATAAAGAACTTCTTCGTTGTAGGAGAATTTTATAAGTAGGATTCATTGTGAAAACTCCTTTTGTAGCTGGCCGTTTAGAATCAGTAAGAAAAAGTAAATTGTTTTTATGACGGATATTTTTAAGATTGCCAAAGTCTCCCGAACTAAAACGATGTTAGACGATGCGTGGTTTCAGGTTTTTTCCTTAGGTTTTTTCTTTAGGTTTTTGGTTTTTTTTTTGATTCGGTCGCCGCGCCGCGCCGCGCTCGGAGCCCGCGATAAAAGCTATGCAATAGCTTAATTATTGTGGTACGTAAGGTGGATCTGATACCTTTTCAGGACTCGACTTTTTATTCCTTCACATAAAAACATTAACAAAAAAAAATAACAACAGACGACACCTTTAATATCAATCACCTCTTAACAAAAAATCTTCTAAAAGTAAATAAACTACATAATATGTCCGGTTCATATCTAAACAAAAAACAAAAATGTACCATGGATCACAGGAGCAACCGTCAAAAGCATAACATTCATATTGTCAGTCAAAAAACAATAAAGATCAACCATCGCATCTTATAAGCCAACTCTACCATATAGTTCCTTGAACTTTCTGAATTGCCACGCGATTTTCAACCTTATGTTTTCGAAATAAGGATTATACAGTTGGAGGATTCGTAAATGAGGCTTTGTTTTATCGTAATCCGTATTTGTTTATGTTTGAAATGTATTATTATAATAAAACTATCAAGCCTTAGGCGGAATACGAGGTAATCGGCTTAAATTTAAGCTACAAAGGGTATGGGTGTGACCAGTTTAAAGAGCATTAAACTAATGGATTTTAAATGGGAAGATGCAATTTATTTCTATTAGTTTCAAATCTTTTGATACCATACGTACCCATTATCTTTGATATTGGAAGTAAACAAGAAATTTCTCATCATAATCACAATAATGCCCAAAGTTTTAGACAGAGTTGTAACTAATAGTAAAATCCCAATTCATAGGACACGAAAATCGCAGCGGTAAGTCTCCTCTTTGAGGAGAGGCTGGAGAAACTCCACCGTCCTCATCTATTGATATCCTACATTTTAAAAAATGTAAAAGGAAAATTCTTAATTGTCGTAATAGAACAATTTATTTGCGAGAAAAAATTATAGAACTAGAAGGAAGGGATTGAATGTAACAAATTAAAAATAGGTTATTTTGCTTCCAGGATATCATTGACCATTAAAATGAGTGAAGGAAAAACTTAAATTTTAATGATTGTAAACGCAACCACGACATAAGCGCTGTGCATCCTTGGTCCGTAGGGTGCGGGGCAGCGCCAACAGCATCCTGTCTATGATAGCAAGTAGGCTGGATTGTGTGTATATAAACCACTGCTGCAAGATTTCGGCTGAGCCTGTAACCTTGCAGCAGTGATGTCGTAATTTGTTTATGTTTGTATGTCTGGTTTTTTGTCTCTGTAATTGTTTTACTAACATAGATTATAAGTATATATTGTTACTAACACTATGAGTCTTGTTACTTGTAATAAATGATTATTATTATTATAATTAGAAACAAATTAGATCCTTACTTTATTTATTTTTTCACAGTTCATAAGAAAGAAAGGAATGAGTAAGCGTCCTTAAATCATAACATAAAACAATAATGAAAAAAAAAAAACAGTACCTACAGTGATTTATTATTTCTATAGTTAATGCAGTTATTATATTTATCGGTGTAAAATCACAACAATTAATAACTATATCACAATTCATTACCATTGTATACAATAGCATATTTTTCATAATATTTCTATTAAAATTACAAAAATGCAATAATGTCATAAACAATATTACGAGCGATAAGATATAACGCAGCTGCATTAAAATTCTTAAGATATTAATTGCTGGAAATTCTTCAGATATTCATATATTTTCATGTGCATTGATTTATATGACATTTAAGAGATAATGACACATAACTTGTCAGTCAGAACGTATTAGCTGCAAGGCTGTGACATTAAGGAGATGGGTTTTGATCCAGTTGTTTGTGATGAAGAAGGGTGCAGGACATAGTGATAGGCAAAGCTACGGATGGGCGATAAATAGCAGCTTATTAACTGAACTTATTGTAGCTTTTGAACTGAACAATAACCTTTATAGCTACAACCTAATGTTTCATATTTCAAGAGTGAATAGATTAATGTACCCTTAGCACGAGTTTTCACTATTTTACTTTACAGCGTCTTTTCAGTATTTACAGCGTTTCTTGTATGAAAAAATGGAACAACGCCTCTGGAGTGCGAAGAAGGAACAATTTTTTTCCTTGAAAATTATCAATTTGAAATTGTCAAAGTTCCATTTTACTTTACGTCTCAAATACTGAAAATTCGTGCTAAGGGTACTGATAACTACACGTGAAAAGATTTACCATCATCGCTTAGTAAAAACCTCCTTTTTTTGAAGTCGGTAAAAATAAGATAAAGAACATACACAAACACGTTTGTTTTGTTTGATATAGGATCAACATAAAAGGTAGGTTATAGTTAAAAGATTAGAGACTTAAGTCAAAACTACAGGTTATTTTTAAAAGATAAAATCTTGATGAAAAAACTTCTAATAATTCCTAGGGAGGTATTTCCGATTGAGCACCTATCAAAATTTTGAAGAGTTGCTCAATCGAGATCGAAAATATAATTCAAATCTATTCCTATTCAATAAATCGGGCTACATTTGAAACCGCTCCTCGCTCCGCCTGTCACTAACCTAACCAAATCAACACCTACAAAGCCGCCCGGGGCACCTATAATTTCAATACTTTAATTAAATTACGTACAAACGCAATTATATTGTAATTATTATTCCAACATAATTATGCAGAGGTCGGCAAGTATCAATGCGTCTTCAATCCGGAACTAATGATCTTCTATGGATTATAAATAAGATCATATTGTGGTTATAATGAATCGATGTCTACAGATCCTGATATTAATTGATTTTTAATGCTATTATGGTGTAAAGCCTATTTATTTATAGTGATGATGTGGTGGTGATGCAGTGCTTCAGTTACAGTTTAAAACTTGAGGTGATAATTATGATAATAACATATTCTTTCAATAACTAAATGCACGGACGAAGGACGAGAGTTTTGAAGTCTAGAAAAGAAATGAAAGATAATTGATATTTTTGAGGCTAGTGCTACAGCTTTGGGCGACTCGATGTCTGATCATGGACAATGCCCGGGTCGAGAGCGCGTTGTGTTCCACGCGCCTCAAAGTTTGTCAGCACAATGACGGGCCCCCCCTTAGAGGGCCAAAGCCTGCCGTGGTCTCGGGACGAGCTACCGTGACCTCGGAACGAAAAGGGCTATTGAAGGACACCGTGGATTTTGGTCAGTACAAGTCTGATAGTCCCTCCCGCCCTGCCCTAGGTGGGAGAACTCATTTAATGATTATACCACAATAAAAAAAGTGATACAGCTTGGGAGAAGACTTCAGACGAGGGGAACAAAAGAATATGTAGTAGTAACCATGAACCAGAAATAACAGTACTAAAAGGTCCATCAGCAATGTGTAGGTGTACTGATGTCCTTGTGAACTCGGGAGCATCACCTGGACGTGAAAAACTGGACGATCTGGTGAAGTTTAAATGTAGCAGTGGCCTTCTACAATCCGATACGACGATGATGCTTTTTCTCACACCAAAAATCGAAATTTAATTCATCATCATTAGCCTATAATGTTCCCACTGCCGGGACACAGGCCTCCTCTCTGTGAGAGGGAGTGGACCATAATCCACTACGCGGGCCCAGTGCAGGTTGGTAGATGTCACATGCCTTCGAATTTTTGGTTCTAGGACATGCCGGTTTCTTCACAATGTTTTCCTTCACCGTTTTGAGAGCAGTGGTGGTGAAATAAATTACACAAAGTAATGCGCTTGGCGGGGTTCGAACCCTCGACCTACAACTCGTAAGTCGGGACCGATACCACTGGGCCACCAGTGCTGAAATTTAATTGCACTTCTTAAATTACTTAAAGTGACTAATAAAAATTCACAACTAGGCCTGTTACATACCATTTTATTACTAAACACAAACATAATTATAATAAAAAGTATACAAAAACTAGACTAATAGGTATTCATGACTTCTTCAAGAATGTAGAGTAATTTCAACAGGCAATTAATACGTCATTCTTAAATTTATTTGTGTGACGACACCAAGACAGCTGAGTATCTATACATATAATAAATCTGTAGAAGGGTCAATTCTGTACATTGAAAATATTGAAAATATAAATAGCGGGGGGTGTTGCTGGATCGATACCAAACCCAAATATGTGATTAAATTTTTTTTTGTCTGTCTGTCTGTCTGTCTGTATATGCAGGCATCACGTGAAAACTATAGGTTCGATTTCGATGAAACTTGGTATAATTATACCTTTTTATCCTGGGCATAAAATGGGATACTTTTTATCCTGGAAAAATACGTAGAAAAAAATCTTATTTTTCAGTTTTATTCATAGACGTTGTTCTGTAGAACCGCGAACACACGTTGCATTACCCGCAGTGGATTCAGCGCCGTAACCTGTAACGCCGAAAATCGGATTTGGCTTGAACCGTTTGCGGCACACGCGGGCCACGCCTCCCCGACTCCTATATAAGGAGCCGCGTTCCGCGCCGCGCGATGCATATAAATTCTGAATTTTGATGCGAGCGGACGTGTCCAGTGTGGCGAGCGGTCGTCCGTGGAATTAATATTGTATGCGTGTAATTTTAAACCGTGTTTTTCAGCGCGACCTTTTTGATTACTGTTCCGATCAGTTATTTGTAAATACAAGGTCGGAATTACTATGAAAAAAATACTTACTACAGAACGCGAGCTCAACAGCAGTAGCTCAATAGAGGGATCTCCTTAATTATTATAGGCTTAGCCGTATTTGGGTCCAATAGATATTTATAAGATGTCATTGTCAGAGTTACTCAAAATGGAGAAATAAACCATCCACGCGAAGACCGACATCCGCGCGGACGGAGTCGCGGGCGGAAGCTATACTCAATATGTTTTACTTTAGGTTAAACGAGAAAAAGTTTTGTGAATAAAAGACATCAACGAGCTAACGCACCCAAAATACTGAGGCCCTAACATGACTTTTTACGTTTGTGACTTATAGTAAACGGGGGAAGTTTAACATTTATTTTTGATGGAAAAAAGTTAGTTCTTCGTTCGTACATGAGAGGATTGGCTTGTTGATTTTTCATACAACGAACGGCGTAAATACTTCAAGTTCGCTCAATAAATTAAATATAAAACTTGTCACAGTGAACTGAAAACTGAAAAACTAGTTTAAAATTAAAACAACATTTTTATTTCAATCAGGGGAGAGTTCGGTTGAACATTTATTTATAGTTCCCCCCGACTGCAATAAAAATATAGTTTCCTTTTCAAATTGTTTCTTCTTTAAGCAGTCTTGTAAAAAAAAAGCTAATAACACCAGCATAGTTAACTTTAATTACCATCACATAAAACAAAACTATCGATCGCCATTACAATCTCGATGCATAAATATCAAACAATGTCTTAACATCTCAATTGTTTTCTGATCATAACATTTCCCTGGTTACCGAGATGGTATCGCCAGATCTCATTGTCGGTGACCTCACAAAAATGAAACGGTGGCCTTCACCCTGGCAAAGAGTAAACGCTTTGAGGCAGAAGAGACATTTAAGCAAAAACATATTTTTACCTACTTTTTCTTCAATTCGTTGTTGTCAGTCCTTTTTCCGCTGCTGAGTATAAACTTCCTGATGTAGGAGCTGAAGAATGAGTGTCTTCAGTCCTGTATTTCAAGAATTCCTGAAGCGTTTTTATGATAATACACCTAAACAACTATTCTACTGCGTTTCTTTTAATAGCAAGATGAATGCAAGAGTGACATGAAAAAGTTTGGAAACAGTGTGTGTTAACATTTTATCAATTTATTTGCCGAAGCTGAATAAATTAAGTTATAAAATCATCAATATACTCTACTTACGCGTATATTCCAAACAACAAAAACAGTCACAAAAACATGCCTGACATTTCACTAACTAAAAAACATACTAGTTCTATAATAAGGTCGAATCAAGCTTCTAAGTGACATTTACGACAGCATAGAAGCTACACCATCACATCTCAACTCTGGATAAAAGAGATGGAGCTACACGTCCTACATAGCGGCATCTCTTTTTCTCACTTAAGTAATACTGCTATGAGAGATGGTGGTACTACCCCAGTTAATTAAAGGTCGTATTTCTACATAATAACTGGACAGAGGACAAACTGGACGTTATTTTGATTAGATTAGATTAATCGAGATTCACATTGATTGATCGAGCGAAAGGAGATGTGGTGACATTTTGTTATTAGGAGTTTAGAACTTTAGAATATTTCTTAACTTACAATAACTTTGTCGTAAGATATAGGCACAAAAAACTTGAAAGTGTTCCTAATTTGTAAATAAATTAAGTATATAGTCTTGTAGTTTTACTTGAACACTCTAAATTAAAAATTCTTACATCACCAAAGGTTGAGACTATCTTAGAACTATCATTTATTAAACATACCTAGATGTATTCAATTTAAATGGTATGTATATAATGGTAACCCGACCTTTGATTGGCAAGAAGCCCAAGAATTCAATATACAGTCATGCGACTATTTTAAGACACTTTATAAAATGTTTTTGCACGTATTCGCCATCGTATTAGGTTTCGACCACACTACACGAAAAAACTGTAAACTTCATTGAAAAACTGAAAAGGTACTACTAGATTTAATACGAAAAAGAATCTTTTATTCATTTTCTGTTAAATGATTTGACAAAAACTTGTCTCACAGAGTCACCAACACCGTAGGCATGAAACTCCCACAAAATAACTTTCCCTCTCACTCAACTTAATCTCTGGCCCTCTCATAACCGAAAACACCGGCAGAATAATAGCCGATCTCTCAAGTTACAACATGACACAACAATGCAGATTTCAGAGTACATTCGTGAGATCCGCAGTTAGATTCATGTATGTACGTCCCACACTTGTTTCGGATGTCAGCTGAGATCCAGGTAGGTGTATCTTAGTGAGTCATGTTTCAGGAAATGCCTGGGTATTGTGATGATGTATTAATTAGTATTGTGTGGAGAGATAAGGAGAGTAAGTTTGTAAAAAACTTGCATTGATACGTGCAATTATTGCAAATGTAGGCCATTAGGTGCGTCCCGACAGAGCGCGTAGCCTCGCGAGGCATTTTCCGCGCGAAGCAGCTCGGTTGGTGTGGACGTGTCTCGGGCGAGGCAAGTGACAGCGCTGCCGCTGTCGAATGTCCGAGCGCCCGAGCCATCCAGTGTCGGCTTTTGTTTTGCTCGCGTATCTTGTTTCGTACCTCGGTCGAAAAACAATAGACGCGTCCACACAGAGTGAGCAGCCTCGCTTGTCAGTTTCCTCGCGCAGCAAATGCCTCGCGAGGCTGCGCGCTCTGTGTGGACGCACCTATTCACGTTAGGGTTTGCATGATGGATTTAACCGTGTACGCATAACCGACAGCAGGCATAATTAATACATGTACCGAAAACTGTGCAGTTTTAACACATCTCGCTAGGGCTTGCCTGTGTGCCGGGGTCGCGGGACTAACGAGTTACCGTCAGCCCGGAACGTAAAGGGCTATTGAAGGACACCGTGGATTTTAGTCAGTACTAGTCTGACAGCAATGGGTGGGGAAAACTCATTTGATGACTTTACTACGTAAAAAAGAAAGGACTTGCCTGTCGGTTATGCATGCAAGGTTAAAACCATCATGCAAACCCTAACGTGTGTACTTGTATAGCCTCCACAAGGAGAGATTTCTTACCAAAGCATGTCCCAGTTTAAAAAAAAAATACATGTGGAATTCGGAGACTGCCGCGGTGAAGCTATTGCATAACATTTTTATTATTATAAAAGAATAAAATCGCCTACCGCGTATATTTAACGAGAATATAATTTATTTCAAATGTTTGTGGTGCACTACTGTAATAAAGAACTTCTTTGATGTAGGAGAATTTTAGAAGTAGGTTTCATTGTGAAAACTCCTTTTGTAGCTGGCCGTTTAGAATCAGTAAGAAATAGTAAATTGTTTTTATGACGGATATTTTTTATGATTGCCGAAGTCTCCCGAACTGAAACGATGTTAGACGATGCGTGGTGTCAGGTATTTTCGTTAGGTTTTTGGAATTTTTTTGATACTACCGTATCAAAAAAAAATCCAAAAACCTCGCTGCTTGCTTCCAAAAGCCGCGCCGCGCCACGCACAGAGCCCGCTATAAAAGCTATGCAATAGCTTAAAAATATGTTGAGAGAGTCCAGGAGAGCCGATATTCCCAGATTTGATTTTTCTGACTCCATTCATTTAAAATAAAAATATTAATGAGTTCTCCTGCCCTGTGTGGGCTCAAAGAAGGGAGACATTGACATCTACCTCTCTCTATTATCATCATCATCTATATTACACACATCAACACGGTCTAGGGATATTTCATACTCAATTAAATAACTCGAAAAGTACTGGCCGCATTGGAATCTTTTAAACACTGATTTGTTTGTAATTTATCTCAGACTAATTCCAAATTCAAATTTTTGAAAATTCTTTTGTTTCGCTGGCATAAAAATGTCTTGATGTATAGGAGAGGGAATTTTCATTTGTGCGAAATTTAGAAAACAATACGAATTACGTTTCTAAGTTACAGTTTTTTTTTCATTTTTAAACGAAAGATAAAATAGATTATAGAATCAGGCGTTACTTTGCGGAAATCCATGACATTAATTGTTATGAAAAATATCTAGTTTTAATTCCGCTACAAAAATCCAAGCTTCATGCAGGATGCAGTCCCACCCTCCCGCCCTCATGCATATGCACATGAAGCAAAGGTCCCACCCTCCCGCCCACATACATATGCATACGTGCAAGAAAAATGGAAAAAACATGCCATGCAATCAAACCTATACTCGACACGTGTTTCGCCCCTCCACGGGGCATCCTCAGGAGATGTTGACTCGACAAGCGCTCGGCCTCGAATGAGTCAGGTTGACAGCTATCGCCTCTTTATATAGCGTCGTGATGACGCAATAACAACGTTCGATACAAACGTCACAAAGACGTCTGTATCGATCTACCTGTAATCATACTTAAAAGAGGTGATGTAATTAAGTTTGTTTGTTCATTCAACAGTGTATAGTTATTATTATTATTATGTTTGGAGATTTCTAACTGCTCCAACACACACAACCGGAAACTTTTATCACAAACATGGAGAATATCATACGTGTTGAAAATTTAATTGAAAAAATAAAAAATGTCAACATTCCTCACAATTCAAAATTATTATCATTGGATGTTGACAGTTTATTTACAAATATTCCATTTGAAGAGTGCCTACGTATTTTGGGGAACCATTTGGAGAGACAACGTTTACATCCTGGAGAAATACATGACCTTCTTAACCTCACACGTATTTGCATGCAACAAAATTATTTTCGTTTCAATAACGAATATTTTCGCCAAAAAGAGGGGTTAGCAATGGGATCACCTTTAAGTCCTTTAATGGCGGAAATATTTATGGACAACTTTGAATGTAAATATGTGGTGGGCGAACCCAACATTCTGTTTTATTATAGATACGTAGATGACGTAATTATCTGTTGGACGGGTACTATGCGTCAACTTGATATTTTCGTTAATAAACTTAACACTTTCCACCCTAAAATTAAATTCAAATTAGAATTAGAATCCAACCAATCCCTCAATTTTTTGGATCTAACAATCACTAGAGTTGGGAACAAACTCGATTTCCAAATTTACCGAAAACCCACTCACACCGACACAACAATTCCCGCTTCTTCCTGTCACCCATCACAACACAAACTAGCAGCCTTCCGCAGCTATGTCCATCGTTTAATGTCGGTCCCACTGTCCACAGATAATTACGTCAAAGAACTTAAAATATTATATCAAATCGCGATTTCGAACGGGTATTCAAAACAAGTTATTGATAATATTATTCAGAAAAAGCAAAATGACAGGGTTCGCTCACTACTTTATGCATGTACCCCCGAACGAATTGACAAGTATGTCGGTAGTCTGTCTTACATAGGCCCCATTTCCGATAAAATCGCGAATATCCTTAAAAAACACAATGTTTTCGTTGCTTTTCGATCAGATCACAACTTACGTAATCTTTGTAACGGTAAAGATAAATTAGAAAATTCAAAAAAATCCGGTATTTATAAATTAGTATGCAATGATTGCAACGGGGTCTATGTGGGACAGACAGGCCGTAATTTCGAGGTTAGATATAAGGAGCATGTTGCCGCTTACAGGAATGGCCATCCAGATAAATCACATTTCGCAAAACATTTAATCGATACCGGCCATTCCTTGAGCGACAATAACACGTATGATATTCTCCATGTTTGTGATAAAAGTTTCCGGTTGTGTGTGTTGGAGCAGTTAGAAATCTCCAAACATAATAATAATAATAACTATACACTGTTGAATGAACAAACAAACTTAATTACATCACCTCTTTTAAGTATGATTACAGGTAGATCGATACAGACGTCTTTGTGACGTTTGTATCGAACGTTGTTATTGCGTCATCACGACGCTATATAAAGAGGCGATAGCTGTCAACCTGACTCATTCGAGGCCGAGCGCTTGTCGAGTCAACATCTCCTGAGGATGCCCCGTGGAGGGGCGAAACACGTGTCGAGTATAGGTTTGATTGCATGGCATGTTTTTTCCATTTTTCTTGCACGTATGCATATGTATGTGGGCGGGAGGGTGGGACCTTTGCTTCATGTGCATATGCATGAGGGCGGGAGGGTGGGACTGCATCCTGCATGAAGCCTGGATTTTTGTAGCGGAATTAAAACTAGATATTTTTCATAACAATTAACGAAAGATAAAGTTAAAATTGAAGTATTGTAGCCATGCAATGCCGACATTTGACGAGGGCGGAGATGTTACGAGCTGTGGGAATGCTGGAAGCTGAATCTGTTCAGCGTAATGTTGCTGAGGCCATAGGGACCCATCAAAATGTAATTTCAAGATTGTGGATACGCTATCGTGCCACAGGTGAAGTAGCGGAGAGGCACCGGGGGCCAAGTCGCATCACTACCCCCAGACAAGACCGATTTTTGCAAATTACTGCGCGAGCACAACCAAATGCAACGGCGACTCAATTGGTCCAAAGGCTGCGAGTGGAACACCAAGTGCTTGTGAGTGACCAAACTGTAAGAAGGCGACTGCATGAAGGCAATCTACGCTCTCGTAGACCACTCCGGGTCCCACCTTTACGGAGAGGCAATCGTGGACGACGATTAGAATGGGTTCTGAACCACGTGGACTGGGGCCGTGAGCAATGGTCCAATGTGCTGTTCACGGATGAATCGAGGTTCGGCTTCCATCCAAATTCACGAAGGACGCGTGTTTGGCGAGTTCCTGGACGATGGAGCCGTCTCCAGAACCCTCAGGAAGTTCACCCATACCAAGGAGGAACAATTATGGTTTGGGCAGGAATTCGTCTTGGAGGACGGACGGATCTAGTTTGGGTGCGGGGCAATATGACGGCAGAACGATACGTCCAACAGGTGCTGGGGCCCGTAATCTTGCCCCACAGAACACAAATGGAGCAAGATTTCCTGGTCATGCACGACAATGCCCGGGCACACACGGCGAGAACGGTAGCAGCTTGGTTACATACACATAATGTTAGGGCCTTAGACGGGCCTGCTCAATCGCCAGATCTAAATCCCATTGAGCATGCGTGGGATATGCTGCAAAGAAGAGCTCTGAAGGAAGTTCCTGAAAATCTGGCTACAGAAGATCAACTTTTTGCGCACCTCAGAAGGACATGGGACAATATTCCGCAGCAAGACATTGACAACCTTGTTCTGAGCATGCCGAATCGTTGCCGATGTGTTATAAACATCATGGGCGCTTTCTCAGACTACTAACTTCAAGTTTATAAACACAAATTAAATGATTTTTCTATTTTTTTTCAGTTTTTACTCACAAATTAAAAGTTCATTCATATACGGTTTCCGTCTATGCTTCATTTTTTTTTTCCATAAAATCCTGAAATTTTAATCTATACCTTAACCATTATTTAAAAATGGTAGAATATATACATGTCATATAAATAATTAACACATTGATAGTAATTCGCTTTTTTAAAAATATCCCTAGACCGTATTGATGTGTGTATTATCTCTCTCATCATCATCATCACTCATCACCACCATCTCCACATCACCATCTCTTATAGATAAGAGGCCTATGCCTCAATAGTAGCAAAAAACAGGCTGTGCTTCCACAATTTTTAATGACACCCACCGGAAATGAGATGATGATAACGATTCATTAATACGCTGGTAACGGTCATAAATTCTAAACATAAACATCAGAAAAAAACTACCATTAAAATTAATGACTTATTTCAATTAAAATAGCAATCGAGTTCCCATACGTTTTTGAAGCGTTGAATAATTTGCAATTATTTATTTCATCAGTTGATTGACCAGGTATTGAAAATGATTGATTTATTAAATGCTTTGAATACTATTTGTAGGGTTTTCGAGGCAAATTACGTGTATGAGATCGGTGGTATCAACCTCAGGGCAGGGCGGGAGGGACTGTCAGACTTGTACTGACTAAAATCCACGGTGTCCTTCATTAGCCCTTTACGTTCCAGGATCACGGTAGTGATATAAGTCCCGCGACCCCGGCAGGCTTTGGCCCTCTAGAGGGGGGCCCCGTCATCTTGCTGACGCTCTTTGAGGCGCGCGTGGAACACAACGCGGCGTCGACCCGGGCATTAGCGGTGCACGGGTATAGGCTACTTGTAACCCATGGTGAAGGCTTAGCAATCCCACTGGCGATGGCAGGCCTCACCAGGGCCTGATTCGCCACCACCATCCGGTCGGAGTCTGGCACCAAAAAGTTTTTAAGCTATGTTCTGCAGCCGGTGCGAAGGAGTTTCAGTTCCTTCTGGATGAGCTCTTCCCATAGTTACTAAAAACGCGACCAAACGCCTTTGGGACCTGTTAACAGCAATCAATTTAGGAATGATGTTTCTCTATAAATCCAAAAATAAAATAAATCTTAGTAATGTTATAATAAATTGTATTTTAATTATAGTTTACGAGGAGTGGTTTAATTATAATGTTCAAGGAGTAACTTTATCTGTATCATATTATTCTGATTATGCAAATATGCTAAAAGTCAAGCATAATTATGAATCAGGTTTCCTTACGATGCTCGTTCTTTCTACACAAACCTTCATTTTGTCACATCTTCATATTGCCATAGAAAATTCGAAAAATTGCAACCGATGCGCAAAAGGACAAGTTCTCAAAATGGCAATTTATCTAAAAGCCTAATTCTATATATAGCCAAATCTCAAAAAGCCTGATTCTCAAAATGACAAATTCTCTAGAAGCCTAATTCTCCAAATGGCAAATAATCAAATTGTAAAGTTTCCTACAATTCAAAGTAAGTATACCTAATCTTGTGAATAAAAGATTTTTACTCTCCGATTTAACTTAGCTGTTTCATGTCATGCAAAAAAAAATATTTACAAGAACAATTGTTTGATTTAGGCTTTCTGCACCTAAACCTTTTTCTGTTAGTACGAATATTTTGTATACGCCGTGCACGCAATGACAAAATCTGCAAATTCTTTCCAACCGGATATTTTGATAAACATATTTTACGGTTTGGTTTTCATGAAAAAATAAACAAATTCTAAAACGTGCTGCAGTCGATTTGATAGTCTCCACCAACGACTTTGCACATGGTGTAGGCAATCTGACTGAACAAAATCGAATACATTACAACACCTACGCCATCTGTCCGTTTACGATGGAACTACTCGTAAGAGGCCTACGACTGAGATTCAGTCACTAACTCATTAAAAATACTTGAAATCATAAGTTTTATGTATTTATTCTAATGATAGACAGCGCCATCTAGTGAACTCAGAGCGAACTTTCAGATCTACAATCTCCGGCTCGATACAACGCAACGTTCTAATGTTCTGCTGAACATACAGCCTTCAAACTGTCGTTGATCGGATCATTTTGTACGGAGTAGAAGTTTCATTTATAGAGCCTAGGGGGCGCTGTTGCTATTCAAACAGCCTAGTATAATTTATGACTTGGTTTGAGCTTTACTTCTTCAGTTAGGCCATAATTAGACGATTATCATCGTGCACAGTACGTGGGTCAAAACAATTTTATTTTGAGACAATGAAACAATATTGGAAACATCGTTTGTTTTCCTATCATCTCGAAGTGGTAAACATGCAGTGTGTGAGTTTACCCGTCTTTCAGTAATAAATAAGCCCCCTTGAGTCATTATTAATTCACGCGTGTCGCTCCAGTTTACAGTTTACTTCAAGAACTTTATAAGAACTATCTATACATATAATAAATCTGTAGAAGGGTCAATTCTGTACATTAAAAATATTGAAAAAATAAATAGCGGGGGGTGTTGCTGGATCGATACCAAACCCAAATATGTGATTAAAAAAATTTTTGTCTGTCTGTCTGTCTGTCTGTCTGTATATGCAGGCATCACGTGAAAACCAACGGTTCGATTTCGATGAAACTTGGTATAATTATACCTTATTATCCTGGGCATAAAATAGGATACTTTTTATCCTGGAAAAATACGTAGAAAAAAAAATCTGTAACAAACCTTATTATGGAACCACTGGCGACACCTATTATCAAGTAGGACATTACGCCACGCCTGCCTCCATTGATTTCTAAAAAGGTTCCACCACTCACCACTAGATGGCGTTGTGCCTATGACGCGCATTTCTGAATCGCGGTGTTAAGATTCTCCGAGAGTTAATGACTACCGCGACTTTATTATTTTTTGTGTGACTTAACTAGCAGTGCACTTGCGGGCTACGTCCTAATTGGAATAGCTACACAAGACTCGGCTACTAAGTTTTAACGTAAAGTTGAACAGTAATTCAATTCTGTTATTTTTGGTTTAGAGGACCAAAAACCCGTGCTTTTCAGCGCGACCTTTTTGATTACTGTTCCGATCAGTTATTTGTAAATACAAGGTCGGAATTACTATGAAAAAAATACTACAGAACGCGAGCTCAACAGCAGTAGCTCAATAGATCTCCTTAATTATTATAGGCTTAGCCGTATTTGGGTCCAATAGATATTTATAAGATGTCATTGTCAGAGTTACTCAAAATGGAGAAATAAACCATCCACGCGAAGACCGACATCCGCGCGGACGGAGTCGCGGGCGGAAGCTAGTAATTTAATAAAAATGTAATAAAAGTGCCCAATTCAACCCTAATATAGAATGGGAAACCCTCTTCAATTGCCCATTTTTCCAATATTTGTTCCCCATGACGCGAACATTTCCTCTCTGTCAAACAAATTCACGCGATATTGAAACTTATACAATGCGATAAAGCCATTTATATTTTTTTCAGAATCGTTTTCCTCAAAAAAATTCACAATTTGTTCGTTCTTATTTGCCAAGCTAATTTACACGATACTGATATTTTATGTAACTATGACATGATAATATGTAACTATATGATAGTAAGTTACTCAATGAATGTCATCACTTGTGAACGGTCAAGTCATTGTCATATACCTATCATCGTGTTAATGACTTGTCACTATTTCAATCAATTTTTCTGTCTATTTATGCTTTAAACAAATGATTAGCTTCGAGTTGTTGAATTTCAATATGGCAATTGCTTTAAAAAAACAACACCATGAAAGAAACTCAGTCTTGTCTAGTCCACTCTTTCCCAGAGCTGGATAATGGCCTACTCCAAGTTTTTCCCTATTTTTTAGGAGCCAATTTTCAAGCCGATTCTTGTAATCATAATAAATTAACACCCCGAACTAATTCGATATTGGTATTGATGTAATAGTATACGTACTTGATGTACGAGTATGACAATCAACTATGACAAAAAACGATAGTTTAAATCAGTTGTATGGATGCTTCAAAAAACTTGAAATGACGCATTATAGCCCACTCCCTCTCACAGAGAGGAGTCCTGTGTCCCAGCAGTGGGAACCTTATAAGATTATGGGTATGGTAATGTTTACGTTATGTCTACACACCACTCGCTTATACTCGTACCTAATACCAATATTACCAATTTTATGGCTGTTGCCACTACAAAATTTTCAAGCTGATTTTCCTCCTCAAAAAAGACAAAGAGCACTTCGTCTTCTTGTTTCCTACCCTTTCACACGATATTGAATCTTATGTAATGCTGTGATAGACTATTATACAATAGTTATTATCATAAACATCAATGTGCTAATGACCTATCGCTACGAGTATTTCAATTGTCATCTGTTGATCGATGCTTGAAAAATGATTGTAGTTGTTGATTTATTGTCTTGGATCCGTCATTATTAAGTTTGTTTAGCAAGAGAACTCTAAAGTATCTTTTAAATCAACCTTTTACAACGACTTCAGGGACGTTTATCTTTATGTGACCGATCAATCTAAAGAACTGGGCTATAGTCCAGTGGAGGTTGGTGAAATACGTTAGCACGACACAAAAGCATTGGACGTCGCGAGGCGATTTCCGGCCACCATAAGCGCGAGCATGAGGACGGTGAGTGACTTGCCGTCCGATTATGGACCATACCCAGGTCTTCGCCGCGTCATGTTCCACGCGCACCTCAAAGAGCTGTCAGTAATCTGTCGGGGCCCCCTTAGAGAGCCAAAGCCTGTCGGGTTCGCGGGACTATCGGGTAACCGTGGCCCCGGAACGTAAAAGGCTATTGAAGGATACCTTGGATTTTAGTCAGTACAAGTCTGACATTCCCTCCCGTCCTGCCCTGGGTGGGAGGACAGAGGAAAGTGCCCACAAAAGCATAAACAACAAAAACAAACTTTTCAAACCGACCGACGTAAACCAAAGTTCGTAATTCATAGTAGAAACATAAAATTGTTAAATTTTTCGATATCTTTATTTCATTAATGCACCCATTTTCTATCATGATGGCAGGCGCGGGCCCTTCATAGAGGCATTTAGGCACGGCCTACCTGACCATAACAACGCACATATAAAACAAAACGAATTTATTGGAACTATGTAATAAAATAAAACAAAAACATTAAAAAAGTGAAAACTCCTAATAAAAAGTTCATAGCAACTTTCACAGACGAAAATTTTACTCTCTACTCCGCTGCTCCGTTCGTAGAACGATTGCCTACAGTCCATTGATAAATCACGTGACTTTTGGTGCGCGGCCGTGTATATGAAATGCACACATGTAAAGATGAGCGTAAAATATGGGCGGGGTTTAGGCCAGGCCTAAAACTTGCCCAAACGTGCCATTGGCTGGCTAAAAAAGTATGAATGAATGCCAGGGTGGCAATTTGTTGAAAATTCCCTTTCTTTTATTTTAATGGTAAAAAAAAACCAGGCTGATATTGTAATTTTTGCACCAGCCAAAAAAGTTTAATTAACCAAAAATTTAAATAAAAACTGCATGTCTTTTTTACTTTATTGTTTACCCAAGGATTTATTTCTATTTGAATTCTTTGAAAGTTCGCTCTTATTTTTTGGGAATTAAGAAAATATGTCCTGGCAACCCAAAACCGTACTGTCATGTCACTTGTCAGTAATAACCCGGCAGATTAGTAGATATTTTATTTTGGAAGTCCTTATGTTTGTTTACAATACAAGTCGTACGAAAAGATCGCTATAAGTTTTTGCAACTAAAGTAGTGTGAATATATCAGTTAATGGTTTGTTTTTGCACGAGTGTTTAAGTTTACTTTCAAAATTAGTGAGGTTAAGTGTTTTGTTTATGTATGTGGTCAAAGGGTGGTAATAATGTCTGTGTTCGAAGATATAAGCAGTAAATATTCGAGATTTTCGTTTTTGTGATAAGATTGGAGCTAGAATAACCCGGAAATATGACAACTCAACTTATAAAAACATGCGGATCGTCTGAAATAGTCGTCGAATCTTTGTTGAATTAACAGTGAAAATCGTGATAAGCTTAGATGATAAGTTTGGTGAGTTCTGCAATTTATATTTTGTTTTCGTTGTCTTATACTATACTGTTACTTACTTTTTATCCTTATATATTAAACGAACAATACATAATTGTCTAAATATATTTTAATGTAAATTTTTGCGTTCTCGAAAACTGTTCAAGGAGTTCGTTTGAATTTGCTGTATAGAGGTTTGCGGGGGTGAAAAAGCGATCTAGCTTGTTCCCATATCTGGGAAAACTCGTTTTATTATATTTTCAAAATGCATAAAGATTTACAACAATACAATCGTCAAATTTCGTCGCCGAAACTTCAACCTGCGTGTCCCGTTATTTCGCTGAGGGATCAATCCCAAACTTAATTATAAAATGTTTTTGTCGGTTGTTTTTAGGGGATTCCTATATTTTTCATTTTTTTATTAGCTTGTATCGAATGCGATACAACAGTGACGAAAGCAAACAACGGTTTTCTTTCATCAGTATGTCTGGCCTACGTTGTGTTGTAATCTACCGCACGCTCATGCATGATGGAGACATGAAGAAATTGCATCAGCCGATTTATTTACAAACCGTGATGACCTTCGACCTCGTAAACCCTTTCAATTACTTATTATCTGCACACGAATCATCATTAACGACTTGATCAGCTAATTGCTTAATCAGAATTGCCAAACTTTCAGAGCAATCGAAATTGGATACATCTGTAGCAGTGTTGGTCGAAGCTAATTTAATTAACTAGCGTCCCAGCTTCGCACAGGACATGATACTCAGGGTGAATGTAGCTTTCTATTGGTGAAAAAATTTTTGAAATCGGTACAGTAGTTTTTGAGTTTATTCATTACAAACATACACACACACACACACACAAAAATACAAATTAATCTTTCCTCTTTATAATATTTAGTGTAGATAATTAGAGAATCATCGACACGACAAAAAAGTACAAGAAATTAGAATTAAAATTGCTGGGTGCGAAAGCACGATGGCTTGAGTTTTATTCCCAGCTGAGGCAGAGTTCTTAAGTTTTTCCACCAGTTGCTCAGTAGTTTTTTTTATTAATTAATGTTGAAATATCAAATGAGTGTTGCTTCGGGTGGAGCAAAAAGGACTGACAGAATTAACTGATTAAAAACCAGGTAGTTTCAATTGTCCTTTGCGTTCCAGGGCTGCTGTGGTCATTTAGGACAATTCCGCAACAAATTTATTTGTAGCTACCACGGAATTCACGCCTGGTTGACACCCCTCATTACTAGGAGTTAGAAAGAGGGAGATCGACTGGAAGAAAATGTCCAATCATAAAGAAATGTCCAAGAAAATGACACTGTTTTATACTGTGGTTTTATAAATAAATTGGTTAAATAAATAACTGGTGAAATATGGGTATACCTACTATAGGCTATTTGAATAAAAAAATCTAATTAATCCGTCAGTTAGATTATCAAATAATATTTGACCCGTATTTTTTCTTTTTTTACGCAAACCAAAATTGACGGAGATATGATGCTTTCAAAATTGCCAATACGTCACAATTTAGTACATTTTTTACTGAATTCTGACGTCACGAGCCCCCACTCTCGAGTCTTGATGTGTTATATCTTCGTAAATATTCATTGATTTTACATAAGAAAAAATATGTGTCCGTTATTTTTCAAAACTCTAAATAACGGACTTATTAGATTTATAATTTAGTGATACTGTCAAATAGCCTATTATATAGTAGATATTTACCTAACCTTTAATAGATTACAAGTGAGATTTTACGTTCCTCAAAAAAATAATTCGTCGATTGCCTAATTACAATTAACTATCTTTCAGTGCAAGCGCCAATCAAAACGATTATGATAACATTTGACATTGATGATCGATAGATCTTTGCGATCTAGATCGACGCGTGATTCGACGTCGTGATCCACGGACACGTCTTCAGTTGCGACTGCGCACCGCATTCCGTACTTATCGATGTGATACAAGGTGTTCCGAAAATGTCATCGGAATTCTTGTTGGTAAATGCCTTGTGATTTAAGTGCGTAAGTAACTGGCGGTACGTCCTCTTACCAATCTTGATGTTTGTTAAATTAATGGGTTTAATTTATATTTGAAATAAGATAAAAGGCCTAAATCTAGTACTTAATGCAATTAGTGTAATTTATTTGCCTATAAATAAACGTGGATGATTGAGCTACTGTGAAAAAATGTCCGAAGGATTTTTTTGTTCTTTTATTTTGTTTTGTTGTTATTTTTACGTGTTTAAATTACTTGTCATTACATTATAAATAATAATTTCATGTTTATTTTCTTATTAATTATGTATTCTATTATTTTTGCCAACTAATTTAATAACAAAGTTCCGAGTTATACTAGAGCAAAGGCGCAGGACAAAGCTAGTCTGATATATTTCCGCTTGTTGAACTGCACAAGGGCACAAAAATAAAAACTGAATCACTCGCTCCAATCTTGTTCATCAATGGCGTATTATATGTATATAGACACGTCATGAACGAACATCGCGGCGCTTAAAAACGGCGACAATACTAGAACTACGAGTATACGCGTGAAGAAAGAGAAAGAAAATATGTAAACACCGTACGGCGAGAGGGAGACGCAACTACGCGCAATGTGGCCAATTGGCTTCATTTTTTGTTGCCTGTTTAGAGTGCGGACAACGTATCTATCTAGTTTATAATCATTGTTGTTCATGTCATGTTTTCCTACACCATATACGTACGTAAACACCACCGAAATAATTGATTCCCTTCGCACATACAATACAGAATTAATAGCACTTAACATCGACCTTATAACCATAACTTTTACAACGTAAACCATGCTTACATTAAATAGTTCAAGTACGCATTATTTGATCGTTTCATCTTCACATACATTAAATTGAACTACTGTTTGAGTTAAATATTTAATTTATTTAATGGTATAGGACAGCTTAAGGGTTCCCAACCTTTTTTGTTTCGGCGTCCTAGCTAGAAGATACCAGGTGAATAATAACAATAATACCAGTTTGCAAACTCCACGAAATCAGAGTAATTAATTCTGATTTGAAGTTGCAAATGAGTTCTATGAAACTATCTTCTTTCAGGTGGATCTTGTATATAAAAAGAATTTCGGGTCTATGCAATATAGATCCGGCAAATGGTCAACACTCGCTACTTACGGCGGTGAAGCCCCTCTGCACCCTCAACGGTGCACAAGGGGTCATCGCAGCGCAAAGTTTGAGAACCCCTGATATAGGTAGTTGGTTTAAACGTTTTTGAATTAGTTCTATTAAACAATCATGATGATGGATCTAATCATCTTATTTATTTTAAATATTACAATTCAAAAAATCTGGTAATTTTATAATGATGCTGTAGGTATGTTTCATGGTTAAAGAATTTCAAATTAGGTATTTTAAGAAAAAACTAAAATCAAAGGTTAGAATTAATTAATGGTAGGTACCTATTTAAATACAATTCAATTTTTTTTGAAATATTATCTAAAAATTCGTTCAGAACATTTTAACAACCCAACAAAAAACTTTTTGCATTATAATCATAAAAGTGCTTATTTAAAATACCTATAAAACTTAAATCTTAATCTTCAAAATCACCAGAAAAGAAACATGTACACAATTTCGCAACCACAAGCAACCTACAAAATATATTTCTAGCACAAAATGAACCATCTCATCAAGTGCGTACCTACTTTAAAAATACGCAAACGAAAACACTCGAAAGCTGTACAAATTGACATTGCAATGTGTATTACAACATTTTGTGGATTAATCAAAATTCGTGAGATATGAGTGTCACGGTTTGTTGATTTCTATGTCATTAATTTGTGAGATTATTGGGATGGACAGTATTTGATGGATAGATGATCTTAGATCCGAAACAAATGATGTGAAACACTTTGGAAACGTGTGCCACTTGTTTGGATTCTCTGGTCAAGGTTGGGAGTAAGAAATTGGAATAGAGCTATCTTATTTGTTATTCTCAGCCTTAACTAGAGAGTCCGTGTAACAAATTGGAAAGCTATGTATCGTTCTCACGAAAAAATGACTAAACTACATACAGCATTTTCAAATTTTATGGACCATCGATGTTCTTTGATATGAAACATTTTTAAGCTATTGCATAGCTTTTATCGCGGGCTATGAGCGCGGCGCGGCGACCGAATCAAAAAAAAATTCAAAAACCTATCAAATAAACCTAAGAAAAAAATCTGACACCACGCATCGTCTAACATCGTTTCAGTTCGGGAGACTTCGGCAATCATAAAAATATCCGTCATAAAAACAATTTACTTTTTATTACTGATTCTAAACGGCCAGCTACAAAAGGAGTTTTTTTATTGTAGTAAAACCATCAAATGAGTCCCAGGACGGAACGGGATAGTATCAGACTCGTAGTGACTAAAATACACGGTGACCGTACACGTAAACGTAAAGGGCTATAGAAAGTCTATACGCTATACGTAGGTATATGGCTATTGATAGCCCTTTACGTTTCAGGGTTAAGGGCAGGTTTAGGTCGCATAGCGTCTTTTCTTATACCTCTGTTGTGGAGTTTTCCTGTTGTATCTCACATCCATCTGTGGTCTGATCATTACTTACCTATCATTACGAGCGATAAAGGCCAAGATTATTATGGTTTAAAATTAAAGAATACCAATTTTAATTTACACCTCTACAGGCCTAGGGGCCTAAATAAAACCACAGGAATTTACTCTTTGACTATTGGCCGTGACATTAAGATTCCGGAAAAAATGGCCTACTTAAAATGTTTAGAACACCTCACACACTTTGACGTAATGATGATTGATAACCGTCAACCTCGCACGAACGCGCTACGCACATGTTACGTTCATTGAAAACACTCATTTCGCACAAATTATCAGTGGATAATTTATATATGCCATAGTGTTTGTACTTCTGACTGCCTCTATGGTCTAGTGGTTGCAAATGTGGCTGCTGAACATAAAAGACCGGATCCGATTCCCCGAGGTCGTAGAAAGAATTCTACGTATTAGGACCGTACAACGTATTAATGTATTTACAGCGTTTATTGTGTGGAAAATTAAAAAGAGAGATTTTCCATCAAATTAACGTCATAGTTTCGGTTCATACGTCACAAAAAACGGGGAAAAGTCACGTTTTGTCATTGTTTCACGAACTTATAAAATCTAAGCGTACATTACAGTCGCGTCTGGCGATCATAATAATTAACACTATCACGTCAACGCTGTAAGACCACTGTATCTGTTTAACAGCATTATGCTTAAGTTATATATTTTTTCATTTTTTAGCCTCTTCTTTAAAAAAGCAAAGAACGTGTATGTGATAATCTGACGCCTTCTCGTACCCTACAAAATTGGGGTGCCTTAGGGTACGGGACTAGTTCAGCGGGATACCACGGTTTCGGAAAGCAAAAGGCCAGTGGATGAAAGGTTTGGTTCTTAGTATGATTCCGACAATCTCTTTCGCTCTACCCAGAAAGGTAGGACTAATTTTATGATTTTCTACAAGCCCCCAAAAATTTGTGGTTGCTTTTAAGATGTAGCTATTCTAGGTCCATTTATTAAGGCCCTGGGTGGGACATTCTTTCAAGCCGTCTACACAATAAGTAGTCTGATTAAGCAGACGAGAAAAATGTGATGACATTTTCAATTGTGGCATTTGCTACCTATACCAGCGTCAACCTTCAGATGCTCTTTTAAATTTAATAATAAAATGTCTGCAGACCACCTAAATCTAACCAGACTATAGCTTCACAAATATTACAAAATATTTGGAAACAAAAGAAAGAATTAAGTCTGTTATGACCACACGTCAGCTTTAACGAGATATAGTATTCAGCAGGTGGGTCTAATTAATATGGCATGTTATATTATTACAATATGTGTGGTCTAAGTTATAAACTTTCCAGTTTACTTTTATCAATCCTATCACATATTTTTTTCTTACATTCAATCGATACTTACATACACTTTCACGAGATGTGGAAAGAGTGGCGGGAGGCCTTTACCCAGGACTGAGAAACAGTCCGTGAGAGAGAGAGGACAGCGTCCTCCCTCCGCCCCAGCCGCAGTGGTAGACGCCCACGGCGTCGGACGTCGCAAGAAGATGTCCGGCCACCGTAGACGCGGGCATGCGGGCGGCGAGTAATGGGCAACTCGCCGCCATGGACCATGCCCGAGTCGACGGCGCGTTGTGTTCCACGCGCGCCTCAAAGAGCGTCAGCAAGATGACGGGGCCCCCCTCTAGAGGGCCAAAGCCTGCCAGGGTCACGGGACTTACACCATTACCGTGAACCTGGAACGTAAAGGGCTAATAAAGGACACCGTGGATTTTTGTCAGTACAAGTCTGCCAGTCCCTCCCGCCCTGCTCTGGGTGGGAGTACTCATTTGATGATTTTACCTCGCTAAAAAAAAAAAAGGACTGGAAAACAGCAGAATAGGAAAAAAGTATGATTCTTCCTCTATGCTCTATAAATGTGGTGCTACTTCACAAACGATGTGGCACTATCGTTTTTCATTACAGGACCTAATGGATGCTTAATTCTGGGCAGACTCAATCTAGATTGTCATTGACACGCTGCCTCAGAAGAGCATCAATCCCATTTTACTTATTGACGTTTTCACACGATCATAAACTGCTTTCAAAATTATGCAAAATAATGACATAATTTTAATCAATATTACCTAGGTCTAAACACGCCTAGAAGCTAGAAAAATTGACAGTCATCAGGGTATCTTAATGCCCATTTACTAGACTGTGGAGTCAAGATAAACAGTCGTTTAAAGAAAAACCAACTGACATACAAATGTGTCAGGTTAGACTGGTAGCCGATTCCAACAGAGAAAAGAGTGCGCAGATGATGAAATAAAATTATTGGTTTCACAAATTCTTGAATGCATTTTATTGTTTAGCCCCGATATCAGAAGAACTAGACCTAAAAGCCTCGGTGCCCGCACCTCTGTGAGATTATACCATCCATATCAGAAACAAAGAATTCCCTGCCCGTTTTTAAAACGCTCCGCTCATATCACTCATAACTTAGACCAACCAAAAGTTCAAAGTTGAACCTTCAATACCCTACAATTAACAGGTTGTTCTAATCTCACTAACATTTGGCAACTTTGATAATATCACTTGATGTGCATATCGTATTATTTATTTACTTTTACCATGGTTGCAATAGGTTATACGGTTACAGACCGTTACGGCAACCATGATTGTATACGTAATTGGGCAAGGTTCAGACATATGGATTTAAAATTGTTTTAGTTAACTGCTGATTGACGAAGATGTATGAATGCAAGATGTAGCAAATGAATTGGTACACTGTAGCAAGTCCTCTTTTTGAGGAGAGCCTCACCTTCTGCCTGAAACAAGTCTTCACTGGAAACGGTTGTTTTAGGAGGTTACTGTGTCAGAGTCAGAGGCAGGATATGCCCAGGACACCAGGAATTGCGAGTCGATATCCGGCCACCATAGGCGACGGCGAGTAATGGGTGCGCTCGCCGTCCGATCAAGAACCAGGCCGCAGTCAAATCTAGTACGTTTCGAATTTTTTTGCTTCTAATGTGGATAGCAATTCGTGATTCAGTTTCTATTTCAATAAGGCTTTTCTACTTGTGACAAACGTATTCAACATGAACTGGCCATTTAGATATGTTTAAAAGTCATCATCAAATGAGTCCTCCCACCCCGGGCAGGGCGGGAGTTACTGTCAAACTTGTACTGACTAAAATTCACGGTGTCCTTCAATAGCCCTTTATGTTCCGGGGTCACGGTAACGAGATAAGTCCCGCGACCCCGGCAGGCTTTGGCCCTCTAGAGGGGGGCCCCGTCATCATGCTGACGCTCTTTGAGGCGCGCGTGGAACACAACGCGCCGTCGACCCGAGAGAAGTATTGGCTTGTGAAATATTTAAAATTTAATTCAAAAGCTCTTCAAAGAAATAAGGACTTTACTACGGTAACTGTCACTTCACCTAATTATTTCGATAATAATTTATTCATTTAGAAATATAATATTTGACTTACAATACCCATTCAATGAATACAGAGACTTTTTTTAATGATTACGAAATACAGCTTTAATAAAAAAACTCTGAACCTAAAGTGTCGATGATTAAAACATCCTTACATTGAAGATTCATTTTGGCAGTGAACGTCTTTACCTACATGCCATCGACATCTTTGTCTTTCGACCTTATACCTATCTATCACTCATCAAAGCCTTTCTCTTAATGCTTCATCGTACAAATGCCACACTCTTATAAATATAATTGAAATCCAAGGTTTAATAAAGTTTTCAACGAAGAGCATGTCATTCCGGACCAACCTTAGAACGGCATGTGCTCTATATCCTATCTAAAGTTCATCTTTTTCCTACACGTGCTAAAACAAACCCTTACTAGGGAACTATAAAACTGATTTTACCTTTCTTACATCGGATCATCACCCATTGAATTCTAGAATGTTATAGAAACAAGGCATTTAGAACTTAAAATTCAAACAATTGTGGCTGGTTTTCGAACGTCGTAATGTCTAGTAAAAGGGTTTATCGCGTTTAGTAATTGTTTAACTGCAAAACGTGAGCTTTTTGCCACCGAAGTTGTAAAATATGGCAGTGCAGTGACATTTTTGATCGTAGGAAAGCATTTCAAGGTAGTCGAATGTTTCTCAGAAAATAAAAGTTCGGTTCATCTTTACTATTCCCTAAAGGAGGCAAAAAGGGCCATCAGAATTCCGTTACAAGGGCTAATTGAAAAGGTAGTTTGTTATTAAATAAAACTGCGAATAACTGACAAATCGATGTGGTGTTAGTATTTGATTTTCAATAAGCAAGAAATTCTTGAGCTATATTTACTTTTGCTGGCTAATTGTCTCTCCATAACTTCCAAGTCCTTCGATCTAGTACCAATGCAGACCATTGATCGTTTGTTTGTTCAGCGCATGCAGCATTTCATACGATCTCTGCCAGCTCAGAAAAGCTCTAGTGACTTGACTTAATGTCCTATGACCCCTAGATGGGAGAAGGCGTCCATGGATGTATTGAATCTTGAGCTTCACGCTTCATCTCGCTCCACGTCATTCCGATGACCGCTAATGCTAGCAGGGTGCGTCACCAGGTTAGACAGGGAAGGTCATGCTTTCTTTTCCTTCGGGATTCCAGTCCAAAACTGGTATGGGTATGTGGTCGAGTTCGCTTACAGCTGAGCTCTGTCAAGGACATACAATTCGGAATGGGTTGACATAATTTTTCAAAATTTGCAGTAGACAATGAAATGAAATGCTATACATTTTGGAACTAGGTTATTGAAACGCTTTTCTCAAACTGAGATATTTTGTTCGTCACTGCTCTGAGAAGAAACAGCTGAAATGAAATTTGAGGTTACTCTGCGACTGTCTCATGCGATTTTCACGCGATTTATTCCGTGCGAAATCTGTTACATAAGGAATGCATGAAGTTGCATGCACTGGGATTAAAAAATCGCGCTATATGCTCAAAAATTCATCCCCAAAAAATCACAGTAGGTATGTTGTCGGCTTAAAAGTCTAGACATTGATACAGTAAAATCATGTAGGTCAATAAACCTCTTTTAACAAAATGGTTTCATAACTTAACAATTATTTACGTTTTAAGCGGTACAGCGCACGCCACGCATACAACAACCGTGAAGATTATTGATAATAATGAAATACTTAAACAAGCAATATACCCACTGAATAGTAAATCGTATTTATTTAACTTGTCACCTTTCACATATCACGGAGATTGCGAATTGGGTGTGTCGCTGTCGAGAATTTGTATTACTTACTGGATTCATTTATTTTGGAATATACAAAAAGATTTACTTAAATATTGGATTGGAAGCTCTAAGGCCGCCAAAACACAGACTGCTCGGGCAGTCAAATTCAACTGCTTGACGCTACCATTGCTAACTGCTCCAGGAATCGGCAAATCAACAGCTATTCGACTGCACGAGCGATTCCGTATAGGTGTGTGTGTAGAACACTGTGCACTATTTCCAACTATTTATTTAACTTGACATATACAGTATACACGCTGAAGTTCCGTAGTCATTATTACACTAAAAACCATAGTGAAGCAAAGGCAATATTCTTTAGTGACTTTGTTTTTTTAAAACCAAAATTGTTGAGTGATAGTTCTATTTTTAAAACTTTGAGTAAAAGTGAAATATCAATTTGTTAATTCGATTAAAACTTCTTTGTCTAAATAAAATCGATTGTTTTTGGTAATCGAGTAAGAAATGTAATTTGAACTTTCAATATTTGGAAAGAGTATGTGCAACTCAAAACGCAGCCGATAAGTACTAGCTCCTTCAAGCAGTCTGTAAATAGCCGGCCTAAAGAGATTTCAATTTAAGGCCGCATAACCAGAAACTTGGCAACGTCGCAAATGGCTGTCAAATATTAACGTTTTAATTAATTTGGCAAAACTGTATGTAAATAAGAAATATTGCTCTGTAGTGCACTTGTCAGGTAAAGTGCGTAAAAGACGATGCTGGAATGATTCTGTCGGAAGATGAGAAAATTAAGAATAGGTGGAAGGGTTACTTTGAAAGACTGATGAATGAGGAGAATGACTGGAGTGGTGTGCTTGAAAGTAAACCAGTAAATAAGGGATTAGTAAGAAGAATAAGTGTGGATGAAGTGAGGAATGCGGTGAGTGGAATGAAGAATGGTAAGGCATTAGGACCGGACGGAATACCTGTTGAAGTGTGGAAAATATTGCGGATGGATGGTTGGACGTGGTTAGCTTTATTCTTCAATAAGCTGATGCTGGAAGAAGCCATACCTGACGAATGGTGTAATAGTTCGCTAGTGCCCATTTTTAAAAACAAAGGTGATGTGCTGGAATGCAATAATTATAGAGGAATAAAGCTAATGTCACACAGTATGAAAGTTTGGGAGAAAGTTATTGAAAGGCGACTGAGAGAGGAGAGCGAAATTTCACAGAACCAATTCGGTTTTATGCCTGGTCGGGGTACGACGGATGCCAACTTTGCTATCCGCCAACTGTGCGAGAAATACAGAGGTGCGCATAAAAACTTGCACATGGTGTTCGTCGACCTGGAAAAGGCATACGACCGGGTGCCCCGTTAGGTTCTGTGGTGGGCCCTTAAGGAGAAAAGTGTACCTGGAAAGTATGTACAGTTGATCCGTGCAATGTATAGTCGATGCAGTACCCAAGTCCGGTCTACAGCGGGCACTACCGGCAGCTTCAATGTAGCGGTTGGCTTGAACCAAGGGTCGGCTCTCAGCCCGTACCTCTTCCTGATGATAATGGATGCTCTGACGTCGGACATCCAGGAAGAGGCCCCCTGGTGCATGCTGTTTGCCGATGACATTGTGCTGATTGCCGAGAGCGGCCTAGAGGTCCAGAACAGATTGGAGGTGTGGTGGCAAAGACTGGAGAACGTTGGGCTGAAATTGAGCAGAACCAAAACAGAGTATTTGTTTTGCGATTTTGGCGGTCTCTCCAGTCCTGTGCCCATTACTCATGCAGGAACGCCCATACCAGTCTGTTCCGACTTTCAGTACCTCGGGTCGCTTGTCCAAGGAGACGGCGATGTAGACCGGGACATAACACACCGGATCAACTCGGGATGGATGAAATGGCGACAGGTCACCGGAACAACTTGCGACCCACGGATGCCCCTCAAGTTAAAGGGGAAAATATACAAATCCGTGATTAGACCTGTCGTATTGTATGGATCGGAATGCTGGGCTGTGAAAAAGATGGATGAGAAACGATTGCATGTAGCGGAGATGAGGATGTTGAGGTGGATGTGTGGAGTGACAAGAATGGATAAATTAAGGAATGAGTTTATAAGGGGAAGTTTGAAAGTGGCGCCTGTTACAGAAAAAATGAAAGGGAATCGTCTATCTTGGTATGGACATGTGATGAGGAGGGATGACACCCATGTGACTAAGAAAATGATGAGTATGAATGTTGATGGATGGAGAGGACGAGGAAGGCCAAAGAAAAGATGGATGGATTGTCTAAGGAATGATATGAAAGAAAAAGGAGTAAATGATACTGTGACGTCTGATAGGGGAGAATGGAAGAAGAAAACATGTTGCGCCGACCCCAAATAGAATGGGATAAGGGCAGGAAGAAGAAGCTCTGTAGTGCACTAAAAAATAGAAATAGGAATGCAATTAGAACACTGAATTTGATGTTGTAACCGTTTCAGGTGTAAAAAATGCATTTGACAAGTTTCCAAATACTTTTTTTACATCTAAAACTGTATATTCGGTGTTACGATATTAATGATTGCATTCCCTTATCAATTTTCTAGTACACTACAGAGCCATAATTCTTATTTACATACAGTAACATTGCTAAATTAATTAAATCTTGTTAATATTTGACAACTATGTGCGACGTTGCCAACTTTCAGAATATGCGCTCTTAATCGTAAACAACGTGTTTTTTTATGAATTACGTTTTGAGAAGCTTAAATTCAAATTAAGTTATAATTAATTTTATCAAATGCCTTTCGTCTCATGGCTGACATTCAGCTGCTTCCTATTAGACTGGAAACCTACAGCTGCTTCAAGAAAGTATATCTTGAAATTTATGAGCTTTATCCTGTCCTGCAGAAACATTTACCAATCCACTTTAATATGATTTCGCCGTGAGTTCACAACCACGAGGAAATACGTAATTTCCCACTAATATTAACGGCCCCTGTTAATTTGAAACCATTGCAATTAAGACATTAAAAGACGTATAATTTGATTCATAATAAAATAGTCAATTAGGACATACCAATAATAATTATAATAAAGTACTGATTTGTATTTCACTATGACTTTTTATGTGACCTCTACTAATTTCTTTAATTAGCTTACATCATGTACTGGTAAATGTGAGTTTGTGACGGAAACATTATAATATATTATCTATCTATAACATAGGCATAATAAACCTATATCTATCTATAGCATAAGCATAATAAAACTTATAATGTTCCCACTGCTGGAACATAGGCCGACTCCCTGTGCGAGGGACGGAGCTGTAATCTACCACACGGGCCCAGTGCGAGTTGGTAATTGTCAGACATGTTTTCATTATCTACGTTATGTCTACTTTAAAATTATATATCGGAATATTGTATAATTATGTATGTAATACCTGCTGAATATATAACTTGTACATCATCGTCATCCTTATCCCATTTTACATGGAATCGGCGCAACGCGTATTCTACTTCCATTCTCCCCTGTGTAAGAGTCATTTCCTCGTCAAAGCATCATTTACTCCTTTTACATTCATATCTTTCCTCACACAATCAATATTTTCTTTGGCATTCCTCTTCCTCTCCATCCATCAAACCTCATACTCATCACTCTTTTAGTTACATGATTGTTATCCCTCCTCATCACATGTCCGTACCAGGACAAACAATTCCCTTTCACTTTTTCTGTAACAGGCGCCACTTTCTCCCCTTATATACTTTTTCCTTAAATTATCCATTATTGTTACTCTACACATCCATCTCAACATTCTCACAGCCTAGCATTCTGATATTATTTTATACATCGTTACTCAATATTTATTATCCGTCTACTTCCAGTGTGGACACACACATTGTGTGTGTCCACACTGGAAGCCTAGCGCGACGGCGGCGGCGGGCGCGGTGGCGGGCGCGGCGGCGGGCGCGATCTGTGTCCACACTGCCGATCAAGCGTTTGTTTTTGTAGCGGCGAATTCAGGTGTTGCAAACCGGTGGTAAAAAGTAGTTTTTATAAATCTTGTTTAAAGAAATTAATTTTAAAATGTTTTATAGGTTGTTTAGGATTTCATACAAGTAAATTATCAATCATTCCACATTTTTCTACTCAAGTATGGTAAAAATAATTTAAATGTGTACAAAAACATCCAACGGTAGTAGTTTAGTGCATGTTCTGGTCACTAGATGGCGCTACTACAAAACCGAAAAGGTTTGATACACCTGCCACCCGCCCGTTGTATCGGTTGTTGCCTAGCAACGCCTAGGCTCGCAAAATCGCTTGTACCCATCGCGCTAGGCCCCCGCCTTAGTCACTTCAGTATGGCCACGAGCGGCGATTTCATACATTCAATATTTCCGCGCCCGCCGCCGCCACCGCGCTAGGCTCGCAGTGTGTTTGAGCACAATAGACATCTAAAAAGTACATAATAAATTAAATAAAAACACAGTAATTTACAAAGAAAACACACACTACATGCAATAAACACAAATTAAGATTGATGCTACAATCCTCTATGTGGTTCAAGGCCAGCCATATTGTATTTGACTCGAAGAATTACAAAAATAATTGTTTTAAGAGCGAGTATTCTGAAAGTTGGCAACGTCGCAAGTAGTTGACAAATATAAACAATTTTTAATTAATTTAGCAATCTTGCGGTATGGAAATAAGAAATTTGTCTCTGTAGTGCACTAAAAAATTATAAGGTAATGCAATAATTAATCTCGTAACACCGAATATATATGTAGTTTAAGATGTAAAAAAGTATTTGTAAACTTGCCAAATGCCTTTTTACACCTGAAACGTTTACAACATCAAATTCAATGTTTTAATTGCATTCCTATATCAATTTTTTAGTGCACTACAGAGCCACATTTCTTATTTTCATACAGTAAATTCATCAAATTAATTAAAACTTGTAAATATTTGACAGCTATTTGCGACGTTGCCAACTTTCAGAATACGCGCTCTTAAATAAACAAATTGGTTCAAAGCTACAAGGTTTGCAAAAGGATGAGATAAAGTAAACATGTAGTATGTGGTTTTGTGATTTTCTTTCTCAAGTGTTTATAGAACCAAACATGTGTTTTAGTTTTTAACCGACTTCGAAAAGAGGAGGAGGTTGTCAATTCGTCGGTTTTTTTTTGGGTACAAATGTATTAGCTACTGGCTACAGTCAGCTACATAAATCTATACAGGAAAAGTACATAAACATAGAGATTTGTACCTACAGATATTTTTTTTAGTTCTATTCTAGGATATGCTGGTTTTCTCACGGTGATTTATTTCACCGTTTTGAGAGATTTTTAACCGACTTAAAATAAAAGTAGGTTCTCAGTTCGACCTGTATGTATGTATGTTTGTCCGCGATTATCTCGCGTTTCGCTGAACCGATTTTGATGCGTTTTTCAGAGTGTTCGCTACATTCCGGGGAAGGTTTTCGTATATAACAATAATGGATATCTCGTGAAGTTGCACGCATAGATCCGTTTTGATTCGATTTAATAAAAAGGGGAATAAAAAAACTCGGTGGTTTTGTTTTTTTTTCACTGACTATGGCCACCGACTTCCGGAAGAAAAGTTATTTCACACATTTTTGAGTTTAGTTTTGAAGTCGATTCCCTTTTTTAAAAAAAGTTTTTTCAATATGTGGAATGCTGTTTATTCGTACATAATTCGTTGCAAATATAATTGTTTATTTAATGTAAATGACGACTCAATTCACTTTTGCGTTCGACTGTCCTCGTCACATTACTTATGAAATCTTACGTCACATAATCAAATATTTGATTGAACTGATTGATAGATTTATCATAAGTAGATACTTGTTAGTAAATTTATTGGATCATAATGAATCGTATTATACGATGGATCATTATAATTTAATGAAAGCTCTTTTAAATTAACACTATGAATTATAATTTGAGCTTCTTCAAAAGTAATCAAAAGTAATCTTTTTCCTTGACCTTTTTCTTTCTAATTACCCTATGTATATTTGTGAAGGTGACGTCGCCAATTTGTGGTTTAATTCTACACTCTGTACATACGTTACACGCACACTCATTTATAGCATCATGTATCTATCAAAATATTTAATTAATTTGTTACATTAATTTAACCATAAATTAAATGTGTGTGTACTATTAGATACACTTTTATCAAACGCTTTGGATATTAGGGGAACAGTGTATAAGACGGGGACACGAGGTATGATGGGAAATCACACACGTAAGGCAAACTTAACACAAAACTAACGTAGCACAAGTACCAACAGGACGCCATTTGCGTCTGGCCGCTTGCAAAAGACATCCTGATGGCGCTTGCTCTACATTAGTGTTGTGTTAAGTATGCCTAAAGAGTGTATAATAATAATAATAATAAATGTTTAAGTTAATATGTTGACACGAGCCAGAGCAGCACGCGCACGCCCACCATCCCCGGAGTCGCCGCTCAGCTCCGCCTCGCCGCCACCGGACATCGGATCTCCCACGTCACCGGCAGCGGCAGTTGCGTCGAGCTCGAGCGGCGAATATTTCTCCCCGCCGACGTCGCTTGGGATCTAGGGGCCAACCGGCCCCGAGCCGGGTCCCCGCTACCGGTGGTTGTGTGCAGCGCATGAGATGGACTCAGTCCATAAATGAAAATGTCATGCGCGCATACTATGGGTCTACAGAGGGGGGAACTAACCTCACTGCGTACCGTGTTAGGATGCTGTCTATGTTCCAGGTACTTGAACCAACCCTAAACGTCTCGGCCCAACGACTTTCGGATCAGGTGCGGGTCATCCAACGTAATCACATGTTGGCACCGCACTTGATAGGCTGCGCTCAGAGGTACTGAGCAACCGTACCATCTTATCTCCACCACCAGCAACGACGCCCGTATTTATTAACAGTGTTCCGTCGCACTCAAATATTGCTCCTGTTGTGGAGGAGGATGATACGGTTGCCACGGTAAGCAGCCAGTGCAACGAACGATTGAGGAGCGCACTGGAGGATGCGATTTGTGAGTACCGCTCAACTCCCTTTATACTTAGACCCCGATTGCCACGGTTACCCATGCACAAAAAAATAGGGCGCTGGTGAGTGCCTTGAACTCGCTGCTTAAGAATCTTTTCGAGAGCAGCGAGGATCTTGTCGATACACATTCAATCCTGTTTTGCGGGGCTGTTGCGGCATGTCGATTGGCTAATGTCAAGTTCCCGGATAGTGACGGAGCTAATCGACCAAAACCAGCTGTACCGGCCTGGCAATGCAGGATTGAGCGTCGTATCGGCGAGGCCAGGGTACTCATCGGCAAACTATATTGCTTCAGGGAGGGAAATACACGACCACGTGTGATGCGCTTTGTGAGACGGGCATTCTCGGGGACTGGGATCGGTCCTCAAGACTACATGTCCCGTGTCACAGAGCGCATCGACTTCCTGAAGCAAAAAGTTTGTGCATGGGCAAGCCGTATTCGGCGGTATAAGCGACGGGTTGATCGGTACTCGCAGAATCGCATGTTCCGGAGCGATGAGAGGTGGGTATATAGAGCTTGGGAGCGACCTGAACAAAACATGACTGACCTGTGCCGTCCAGATGACAGCGCCACGAGTACATTCTGGCGCAGCATCTGGTCGGTGCCCGTCAGTCATGCTGAGGCCGACTGGATGCGTGATGTCGAACGAGTGTGTGAAAATATCCCTGAAATGGAACCAATTTCCATTACGCCATCAGATGTGGCAAGAGCAGTCCGTCCGTTACCGAACTGGAAATCTCCGGGACCGGACGGACTGCATAACTTTTGGCTCAAATGGTTGAGTAGTTCACACACTCGTCTGGCATCTCAATTCCAGTCCTCCTTGGAGTCTGGGTCGCTACCACAGTTTCTAACAACAGGGGTCACCCACCTTCTCCATAAGGCTGGTAGTACCGCGGAACCCAAAAATTATAGACCGATCACGTGTTTGTCGACGGTTTATAAACTTCTTACATCTTCTTCTTTCATCTTCTTTCATCTTTCAGGCGGAAACAAGGTGCGCGCCTTCAACGGTTGGGTCATGCCGGTTTTAATGTACTCTTTCGGCATACTCAAATGGACTCAGACTGAACTCGACGCCTTGGATAGTCGAGTCCGCACACTGCTGACCGCAAACCGGTTGCATCACCCACGATCATCAGTAATGAGACTGTACATCCCGAGGAAATGTGGGGGCCGAGGCTTTTTAAATGCTAAGACCCTCCACAACCGCGAGGTGTGCAGTCTTAGAGAATATTTCTTGAAAATGGACGTGGGTATGCACCGAGATGTGGTCGCGGTGGATAAGGGACTCACCCCGTTGTCCATGGCTAAAGAGGACTGGCGCAAACCTGTAGTACTCACTATGGATGATCGCAAGAAGGTATGGCAAAGTAAGGAACTTCACGGACGCTTCTACCGGGCTCTTCATGGGCCCGATGTCGATTTCTTAGCGTCCGTATCTTGGCTACGTTTCAGTGACCTCTTCGGGGAAACTGAAGGTTTTGTCTGTGCAATTATGGACGAAGTTATGCTGACGAATAACTACCGGAGACATATTATGAAAGACGGGACGGTTGACGTGTGTCGGGCATGCCTCCGTCCGGGTGAGTCGATCAGACATATTATCTCTGGCTGTTCTCGTCTGGCTAATGGCGAGTACTTGCACAGGCATAACCTAGTGGCCAGGATTATCCACCAGCAACTTGCTTTGAAATACAATCTTGTTGATTCTGAAGTACCGTATTACAAGTATGTGCCCGACCCAGTTCTCGAGAAAGACCATGTCACGTTGTACTGGGATCTGCCTATCATTACTGACAGGACTGTTATTGCTAATAAGCCTGACATAGTAGTGATAGACAGATCAGCGAATGATAATCGATGTTACCATCCCGCATGACGAAAACCTTGTGAAAGCCGAGAAAGATAAACAAATAAAATATCTTGACTTGGCGCGCGAGGTTGTCGACATGTGGAATGTGAGCTCGGCTATCATTGTGCCGATTGTTGTAACGGCCAATGGCCTGATGGCCAAGAGCCTCGACGAACATCTGTCGAGGTTCTCGTTGGGTAGTTGGATCAAGGGCCTGATTCAGAAGGCAGTACTCCTCGATACGGCTCGCATTGTGAGGAGGTTCCTGTCTCTGGAGCCCTAACCACCGGTAGCTTGGACCCTGCTCCCACACCGGCGGATCACTATTTTTATATTTTTAAATGTTTTTTTTATTGGTTTTATTTAAGAAATATTTAAAAATGTAATTTATATGTTTAAAGATGAATAAACGACATAATAATAATATTCCACAACTATCACACAACGCCATCTAGTCCCAAGCTAAGCAGAGCTTGTGTTATGGGTACTAGACAACTGATAAACATACTTATATATTTCTAAATACATACATATTATAGATAAATTACACCCAGACACAGAACAAATGATCGTGCTCATCACACAAACATTTGTCCTGGGTGGGAATCGAACCCACGACCTCCGGCATAGCAGTCAGGGTCACTAACCACTAGACCAACAGGCCAGTCAAATCTACGGATCATAAAATAAACATGGAAAATTGGAAACCATATTTATTTTATGAATATTATGATTTCTGCGGTCTGATAATTGTGATAGAGCTTTACCGATTATGCACCATGATCGGACGGCGACTCACCAATTACTCGCCGTCTGCATGCCCGGGTTTGCATAGTTGACGCAGATTTTCGTACTTCATAGCTAAGTAGTTTGCAATAGCGTCCACTGTGCGAACTAAACTAATTTAGTTTTGCATTTGGTCTAAATCCCGCATAACAAATAAGTTAACTATCTGGGTCATCTTTGTAGTTAATTATATTAACAATGTCATACTCGTGTCTAATTATATCGAACCAGTACTTTGAAACGTTTTCATTAAAGTTTGAAATGTTCGTAGGAAAAATCACACAGACCACAACATTATTTTTTTTTAAATATGTTTCGAAAATACAGGGTTACTTTTTTATTAAAAATCTCATAGGGTTAGGTAAGAATAACGATTATATATACAAAGTCAAAAAAAAACTCCAAAAAAAATTTTTTTTTTTTTGAAAATTAGGAAAAATCCGACGAAAAATTCCACCAGGGGGGGGGTCCAGATTCATGTCCTGGACCCATGGTATCCGTTTGTGCGTCGATGTCTCTTACACCCTGTATAATACGCTTACTTATATTAGGTTGGGGAAAAAGTCTTTTCGCATTATAGTATGTATGAACTTGTAATAAAATCTCTTTGGCTATACTATTTGTATCTGGCTGGTTTTGGTATCATTGAAAGTTTAAATTTTAAAGAACATAATTCCAAATTCAAATTAGGAAAATGTGTGATTTTCATTTGTTTTTCGTACCATCAAGATGAGTGAATCTAATGAAGAAATTCGATACATTTTAAAATTTTACTACAAAAAAGGTAAAAATGCAACGCAAGCCGCGAAAAAAAATTGCGATGTTTATGGACCTAGTGTAGTGTCTGTGAGAGTAGCACAAATTTGGTTTAAGCGTTTTCAATCCGGAAATTTTGATGTCAAAGATGCACGTCGCTCTGGTCGCCCTATTACGGATAAAATGGATGCCATTTTTGAAAAAGTGGAGCAAGATCGGCATACCAGTAGTTACGACGTAGCTGAAGAATTGGAAATTGACCACAAAACAGTTTTGGCGCATTTGAAAAAAACTGGGTACACAAAAAAGCTCGACATTTGGGTACCTCACGAGCTCACTGAAAGAAACCTAATGAACCGTGTACTCATTTGTGATTCTTTATTACGACGTAATGAAACCGAACCATTTTTGAAGAAGCTGATAACTGGTGATGAAAAGTGGATCACGTATGACAAGAACGTGCGAAAAAGGTCGTGGTCGAAGGCCGGTCAGGCTTCACAGACTGTGGCGAAACCCGGGTTAACTCGCAACAAGGTGATGCTGTGTGTGTGGTGGGATTGGAAGGGCATTATTCATTATGAGCTGTTACCACCAGGCAGGACCATCGATTCTGAACTCTACTGCGAACAACTGATGAGATTAAAGCAAGAAGTTGAAAGAAAGCGGCCGGAATTAATCAACAGAAGGGGTGTGGTTTTTCATCATGATAACGCTAGACCTCACACATCTTTAGCCACCCAACAAAAATTAAGAGAGTTTGGCTGGGAGGTGTTAATGCATCCGCCGTATAGTCCTGACCTTGCACCTTCAGATTTCCACCTGTTTCGGTCTCTTCAGAATTCTTTAGGCAGTGTCAGGTTAACATCACGAGAGGACTGCCAAAACCACTTGTCGCGGTATTTTGACCAGAAGTCCCAAAATTTCTATAGCAATGGGATCATGTCCCTACCTACAAGATGGCAAAAAGTTATCGAACAAAATGGTACCTACATACTTTAGTTAAATGTAAATAAACTTTATTAAAAAATGTTTTGAATTTTCTTAAAAAATGCGAAGAAACTTTTTCCCCAACCTATTATGATAGCCAATTATTTTTCTTTATCTATTTTTTAACTTATTCATTTACATGGTTAAATATGTATTATCTAAAAAAAATAAAAACATTTAAAAGTAGTGGCCCACCAGCATTGGGAACATGGTTGATGATGGCCAATTATTATTATTTTTGTCCTTCATTACATGCATTTTAAAATAATGAAAGGTCGAAACTAGTCATCAGTCTGATTCAGTCTGCGCATAATATTAGTCTGATGTCATTATATTACCATGAAGATTAAATAACTTCACGCCTATTTTCCCTAAGGCTTAGACAGAAGTTGTGCCTACAAATAGTACACCCAATTTATACGTTAAGTGCGAATTCGGTGGTAGGGATTATCAAATTGATCACAGCGCGCGATGTGACAGAGATGTGAATTAATAAATAAATAAATGTATAACACTTAAAACTATCAAATGTAAACTAAGACAATATTATTTAAGTGTTATGTAGTGATGTATAGTTTTCAAAGTCTTCTTTGTTTCTCTCTCGCAAATACCTATAGGGAATGATTTGTAATGATAAATGTAATTTGTCTTCGTCATAATTATGTGATCTTTGTTAGTAGTATGTTAACTATTGTAAAAGACTCTTGATAGGACAAGTCTAAACCTCTGTGGTCTTTGGTTGCTATTATTAATTAAAATTCTGTATTTTGTTTTTTATTTTATTGACTGATAAGTAAATTTTAAAAAATGGGCACAACCGCGGAGTGAAGTACGTGTGAAGTTTAATGCACCACCACCTTTTTAAATACTTTTTGTTTAAGGTGAATGCTCCAGGGTATCCCGCGAAATTAAAATTTTCTTTTTTCAATTTACAAGCCACTGCTAGGTTGTATGTTGATTAAAATATTATTCGCGGCTGTAAGACGTATGTAGTTACAGAATTATAATCAACAAAATCATCAATACAACGCTCTAAGTTCATAAAGCTCTAGGAATTACTTTTTATGTTATTTTTTTGTTCCTACGCCTTTATGAACTTGGAGGGTTGTATTTGTGATTTTGATTATAATAATTCTGTAACTACATACCTCTTACAGCCGCGAATAATATTTAAATCAACATACAACCTAGCACTGGCCTGCAAATTGCAAAAAATGCAAGAAATTATGAATTTCACGGGCTGGTTGGAGCATTCCCCTTAAGTAAAACTTACTTTATTTTTCTAATAAAGTTATTAAAATATATACAGAACTAAAAATTTGCAAAGATTACGAACTAAATATTTATAGAAGATACTAAATTAAAATTAGAACATATTTAAAAAAAAATTAATTTATATTTTAAAGAAAAACAAGGCGGAAATGTTCATCAAAATATCTAGTTGGAACGAATTGGCAGATTTTATGGCACCCAATAATGTGGTTACTACTCGTAGGAGACGCTATCATCGAGCACAGAGCGTATACCAAATGAAAATCCATACAAAATTTACTCCTTGAGGGAATTGAATAATTAATTATTATTAATTATAGACCAAAACTAGTAGGTAATTAATTCCGATTCATCTGCGTTATTTAAATTATTAATAATTACGTCATTCTTATTAAATTATTATACATAAATTCAATAGCAGTATGCAGGTGACAGATCATTTGTTGTACAAAAACAAAGTGCAGTGCACTTGTTAACATTTTTATTTTATTAATTAAAATACTAATGACTCTTATTAATATTAATTCAATTCATGCATAATATTAAATTTTTAAATATTTTCACAAAATTATATAAAAAACCATTTAAATGTAGAAATAGCTATCGGTGGTCAGGGCTCCAGAAAAGGAACTTCCTAACAATGAGCGTCGTATCAAGAAGATCTGCTTTCTGAATCGGGCCCCTGATCAGCTGCCTGACAAGTTGCTCCTTATATGTTGATCGAGGCTCTTGGCAAAAGCCATTGGTCGACACGACTATCGGCACAATTATCGCTGTGCACATCCCACATTTCGACAACCTCACGAGTCAAGTCATGATATTTGATCTACTTATCTTTCTCGGCTTTCACGAGTTTCTCGTCATGCGCGCCGGTCTGATCGAGCCACCACCACTATATCAAGCCTATTGCTTACAATAGTCCTTTTAGTGATGATGGATTGATCCCAGTACAGCGTGATATTGCCAATTTGCCACTTTCAAGAACTGGGTCGGGCACATACCTGTAGTACGGCACTTCCGATTCCACAAGATTGTATTTTAGAGCAAGCTGCTGATGGATAATTCTGGCTACAAGGTTGTGTCTATGCAAATATTCTTCGTTTACTAATTTATGTTATTATAATAAAATGCGTTGATACTATTTCACGCAAAAACCGCTGAAAAACGGAGTTAAATGATAAAAATAATTAGTAAATATGGAATCTAAAAAACAAGAAAATACATGATACCTAAAGGTGCCGGATCGCGCGCGAGACCGCGACACTTCGGTCTCCTGTCGCGGTCTCGCGAGCCAACCGACACCTTTACCAGCGACTTATTTCGGTCGCATATGATTTGGCCCCCAAAACACGGCGTCGCATCCCATCTTCCGCCCACGTTATTACTTTTTCCGATACCTCGACTAATTTATGATAAAATTATAATTTATGGCCTCTAACACTCAGGAATAATGCAGATTTCTACGAGAAAAAATAATTTGAATTTGATAATTAATTCCGGAGATTACCAGACCATCTTTGCCACGATAATAATGACCTAAATGTTACACGTAATATCTTCGGTTAAATTGATACTTAATAATATATAAAAAAACAAATATTGATACTAAACGGAAGCCGAGTAATAAATGTAAATTGATGCACATAGATATTTGTATCAAAATGTCAAGTTCAACAGATATTGGTATAGTAATTGAGGTTTTTATTAAAGAACGAATTGATTTAAGAGAACGATATGTGGTCAGTATTATAACTAGAGTGATGACGGGTGATATTACTGTAAGACTTATTTTTTATAGTCACAAACATGAACAATAAACTCCTTTTTTGTTTAGAAGCGATTTGATTCGAAATTTGAAATAAATATTGCTACTTTGAGAAACCACTCGTTTAATAAGATCATGATTTCGAAGTTTAACGAAGGAAGGAAGGATGGATGAATGGAGGTTTTTTACTATTTCACACAAAAACTACTGAACGGATGTTTGATTTTTTTTTAATTTCATCGTCACTTCTCTCAAAACTGTTAAAGAAAACATTGTGAGGAAACGAACATGTCCTAGAACCAAAAATTCAAAGAATTATGATCTACAAACCCACACTTGGCCTGGATGTTAGATTACAGCCTACTCTCTCTCACACAGAGGAGGCCTGTGTCCCAGCACCAGATTATTCTAGAACTTAACAATGGGGATGGCATCTCAAAGATATTGTAGATGACGCTTCGTACGTTTGTCCATTTATGCCAGATTAATGTCTAGCTTGTACAAAAAACAAAAACCATAATAGTGATAAAAATTGAGTTTTAATACAAAATGAATATGGAAGATTATTCTTCAATGCAAGTGCATAAACTAAAAGTTGAACTAAGACGCCGCGGTGCATCTACAAGAGGAAAAAAAACTTTTTTCAAAAAAAGCACCGACTTTAAAAACTTATAGGTACAATAAAGTTTAAAATAACTTTTCTTTCAGACTTCGGTGGCTTTGTTTTTTATTTATTTCATTGACTATTGCCACCGACTTCCGAAAGAAAAGTTGTTAAGCATAAACTTTTTTCTTTTTTGTATTTGTTTTTGAAGTCGGTACTTTTTTAAGTTTTTTTTTAATCCCTTTTTAGTTAGTTCAGGTATTCAACAAAAATCTTCGTATAATCGGCGGCGTCTATAGAAATCTATGTATATCCAAGCGAGCAACAAAAACGGATCTATGCGGGCAATATCACGAGATATCCATTATTGTTATATACTAAAGCCTCCCCTAAAATGTAACAAACACTTTGCCGATAAACAAACGCGAGATAATCGTGAACAAACATACAATCGACTTTGAAAAATCTACAATCCAAGTAGGCAAAAATTCCCTATCTCAAAAACTACTAAACCGTTTTTGATAAGACTTGCAGTATTCCCTAAGTTGAACAATACTTAGTACAACATAAAAAGAATTACTGAAATCTAACTACGACTCGCAAAACTAAAACCTAACAAATAATAATTTAATTGAACTTTAAGTCCTAGAATTTTAATTAAGAGTCGTGACGTTCATAACAGCTACTTAATCTATAATTTAAACATTTATTCTGAAACTATTATATGATTTATGATTATATTTTGAGCTGTAAAATTAATCTAGACTTAATATTAGCCGAAATAATGTTTTAAAGCTCCTGCTATAAAATACTGTTTTTTATAATAATAATATTCCACAACTGTCACACTACGCCATCTAGTCCCAAGCTAAGCAGAGCTTGTGTTATGGGTACTAGACAACTGATAAACATACTTATATAATTCTAAATACATAAATATTATAGATAAATTACACCCAGACACAGAACAAATGATCGTGCTCATCACACAAACATTTGTCCTGGGTGGGAATCGAACCCACGACCTCCGGCGTAGCAGTCAGGGTCACTAACTACTAGACCAACAGGCCTGTCTTAGACCTGTCTTGTTGTGTTTAGACTGCCCTTACAAGTAGTGGTGTTCAAAGTTGCTATATGGCAATAACTTGCTAAATGCTATAAATGATATAACACGCTACTTACTTGCTATTTTATAGCATGTTATTTTATATGCGAAGGTTCACTAGGTAGCCCGCCACGCCCCATCTACTAAGTGATACGTTGTTAACTGCTACTTGCTGCGTGCTAGACTGCTAGTTTGCTATTTTGCTAAAGCTGCGGTTGCGATTTATGAGAAGCGACGCGCGACGGATGCACAGAGACAGAACGAGTGTGCGATTTATAGCAAATAGCAACAAGTGAGAGCCACATTTGCTAGCATGGTGCTATATTATGCTACCTCCACTACTTACAAGTTATGGTACAATTCTGAAGTCGACCGCAACTGCAAACTGCACCAGCAATGCAGTTATGCCTTTAAGGATTTTCAGTTAAATTGAGACGTGATTATGCTGTTAGTCTCAGTTGTTACTTAAAGTAACAACTGAGACTAACAGCATAATCACGTCCTCAAGTACCTACTCAAAAATTTGCTTTACTAGTTTTAGTACTTAAGCAAATTTTTGAGTAGGTAAACTTGTATCGATTAAAATGTTTTTTTTTTTTTACTAAACTGAGCAATGTGATTGCACACAAAATAGTTGATTGCAATTTTTCAAAAATGGGATCAGTGATTTTATATCTTTCAAAATGTCGAAACGTGCGAGCGAGAGGTATATTAGCTCTTGTCATCGCCTTAAGATCTTTATGAGTACACAAAAACTTAAAGTACACAAAAAGTTAAAGTTGCAGTTACATTTTTTTAAACATGTGTTCTACAGTGTTTTAATTTTTGTGGTATGACGGTAATTGTTTTGATCATAATCTTACAGTAATTATCACAGCTTGTTAAAAATCGTAAGTACCAATTTCACAGAACAACCCTTTCGAATTGGTGGATTGGATTTCAAGACTCCCCCTGTTAAGAGCGCATATTCTGAAAGTTTGCAACGTCGCAAATAGTTGTCAAATATTAACAAGTTTTAATTAATTTAGCAATGTTACTGTATGGAAATAAGAAATATGGCTCTGTAGTGCATTAAAAAATTGATATAGGAATGCAATTAAAACACTGAATTTGATGTTGTAACCGTTTCAGGTGTAAAAAAAGCATTTGGAAGGTTTCCAAATACTTTTTTTCAATATATTCGGTGTTACGATATTAATTATTGCATTCCCTAATCAATGTTTTAGTGCACTACAGAGCCATATTTCTACAGTAAATTTACCAAATTAATTTAAACTTGTAAATATTTGACAGCTATTTGCGACGTTGCCAACTTTCTGGTTATGCGCCCTTAAGTTCAAAAATGTTTTGTGATTGTAAAACTTTCGTTTGATCGCTATTCGCTAAAAAAATCGTGACAAGAATTGCGCAAAAACGAACATCTTCAAATAGATTTAAAATTATCGATGTTCAATTATGCGTACAGAATTCTTTCTGTCGTTTTTATTTTTTAAACATCACGTTATCTGGTATCATATCTGTCAGATTTTGTTACATAAGGTATCGATCCATAGGTCTTCCCAAAAAGGATACTCTTAGCCAACATGATTGAAATGGGTATCTAAAACTTTTGTGGCATTTCAGATAAGAAGAAAATATCAAATAAATTACCTACCTACTATTAATTTTAGGGATGTGTATGTGTATCCCTAAAAATATTGTACAGACGCCAGCAGATCAACCAACCCGAATCTGTCACATTTTACCAATCGAACATCAACTTTCTGCTATTGTGATAAGGGTGAAAATCTATAAGAGAAATTAGACAAATTGAGATATGTTGATGTGCTGGCGTCTGTACACCTTAAAGGTGTGTTAAGGTGTACAATATTTTTGTACAATGTGTCCATATATGTACAGGGTTATTGGAAAAACACCGATAACCTCTTATGAAGTTATTGTAGGTACCTACTCAACATTATGAAAAACTTTCACGACGGGACCGCACATTAATCGCGATAAATAAACAACTGGACCATACATTTTGACGAGTTAGACGAACATAAATGTTTGGAACAACTGATTTTTTTTCGCGATTTCAAGTGTGGTCCCATTTTAAAAGATCGACATAGACAATAATTAATCTTTAATGTCTTTGGTAATGTAAGTACTCTAAAATGTCGTCATAAAGATTCATTAACAAGTTAACAGCTCATTACAATCTAAAATACCATTTGAATCCGTATCCTTAACACAAACATCTCTTACCACATTCATGCTCTAACCAACCTGCACCATGCCGTTGTCCAACACTAACTAGATGTGACAACGTAAAGTATTTAGGTGTCCACATAGATGACGGACTTACATGGAAAAAACAAATTGACGCTGTTACTACTAGAACTTTACGCCTCATACACATATTCAAATCCCTCCGAAACTCTGCTAATATTGATATATTGAAAATGGTGTATTATGCACTATGCCAATCGGTCATAGGATATTGCATCTCTGTATGGGGTGCTGCAACGAAAGGTCACCTCCTGAGGGCAGAGAGAGCGCAAAGAGCCGTTCTAAAAGTAATGACAAAGAAGCCGTATAGATACCCAACAACACAACTGTATGCAGACTGCAATGTTCTTACAGTCCGTCAACTCTTCGTGCTTCAATCTATCCTCAGGAAACATAGCAGCCTTCCCCCGTCTAACCCACTAAAGCGCACAAACCTTCCCCCAAGCACCCGACACAGGACCACATTCGCAAAACATCAGTATTATGTAATTAGCGCGTATATTTACAAAAAAATACATAAAACACTGAATATCTTAGACCTTAATAAACACAATCTGAAATTGAAAGTATCAGAATGGCTGCTAAAACAGGACTATGCCGCAACGGAGGCTTTACTTACTTTCATAGCCTAATACTAATACGAGCGCACTAAGCACACTCTCATCTCCTTCCTGCACTAACACTTCTATCCTCCCATCCATCCATACACACTCGTACATACAACCCCCCCCCCTCCCCTCTAACTCACACACGAACACTACATCACGTACTTGTCCACACTTACATTCATTCACCCTCAACCTCGCACTCACACATCACACATAATCTATAAACTGAAATAAAGTTTAAGTTAAATTGAACTGTAACCTTAATACCTACTCTAAAAGTAAATCGACACAGGCCACTCTGGCATATTATCAATTGTAACCTCTTTGCGAAACACTGTCTCCTAAGATACAGGATATCCTAGTTTAGGGGACAGAGTTTAATCTTTTGTGTACAGATTCCAGCAGCATCCATGTTCTTATGTAAATGTTCTTTGTCAACTTCTTTTAAATCTTTTATTTTCAATTTACAGTTTCTACAAACAATTATCTGTATTTTTTGGTAAATAAAGACTTTTATTATTTATTATTATTATTATTACCTAAATAGCTGCTCAAACATATGTATAACTAAAACGAAGTATAGACTAGAGTTAAATGTTAGCAAATGCTATTTAGAGACCCTATTTATATTAGGTGACATTTGTGAGACCTCATGCATAAACATGAGATTTGAATATAGTATCACTGTCGTTCAGATTTGAGTTTGAATCCTGAGGTTCTAGCACGATTTTTCACGTTGTTTTGAAGTAAAGTAATCGAGAATTTGGACTTTAATTTCATGGAAAAAAAATTGTTCCTCGATCGTAAACTAGAGGCGCTTTTAAAAATTTTCCATACAATAAACGCAGTAGGTAAATACTTCAAGTCACTTCTTCTTTAACGCAAAGTTGGGCAAGAAAAGCGGTGATGAGTTGAGAGTGGGGCAATTTGGGTATGGGCAACGGAACCCTAGGGGACAGAGGCTGGCCGACTTTCTGGAGAAAGAGGAACTCTTCATGATGAACTCTTTCTTCCAGAAGCCGCCTCACAGGAAATGGACCTGGTTGAGTCCCGATGGTTTCACGAGAAACGAGATAGACTTCTTCATGACCGACAAGAAACGGATATTCAGTGATGTCTCTGTGATCAACAGGGTAAAAACCGGTAGTGATCACCGAATCGTAAGAGGCTCGCTGAATATCAATGTTAGACTTGAAAGGTCCAGCCTGATGAAGTCTACGCTCCGACCTACTCGGTTCCATATTCAAAACCCCGAAAGCTTTCAACTCGAGCTCTCTAATCGCTTTGCTTGCCTTGAGAACTTAGTTTCAGTGGACGAGATCAACGACGGGCTAGTGGAAACTGTCCGCACGGTAGGGTCTAAGTTTTTTAGACCCTGCCGTAAAGATAGACCTCAGAAATTGACCGAGCAAACCTTAAACCTCATGGCTGAACGACGCTTGCTACAGCTGCAGTCTTCCGATGACGCGAAGTCATATAGGCAGCTCAATAGACGTATATCTAAGTCCTTGCGACACGATCTGCGTCTCTTTAATACGAATCGTGTTAAAGAGACCATACAGCGAAACCAAGGCTCCAAAGTGTTCGCAAAGGATAAGTCTATTGGGCAAAGCCAGATGACAAAGCTGAAACGGGAGGATGGCAGCATAGCGTCGACCAAAGCAGAGGTTTTAGGCGAGATCGAGAGGTTCTATGGACAGTTATACACTTCGGTCGCAAAGCCCGTTGACAGCTTGGTAGGAGATCCAAGAGCCAAGCTGTCCCGACATTATACCGAAGATATCCCGGACATCAGTCTGTACGAGATTAGGATGGCCCTGAAGCAGCTTAAGAACAACAAGGCGCCGGGCGAGGACGGAATCACTTCAGAGCTTCTGAGAGCGGGTGGAACACCGGTACTTAAAGTCCTCCAGAAACTCTTTAATTCCGTCCTGTCCGAGGGCAAAACGCCTCAAACGTGGAGCAGGGGTGAGGTGGTGTTGTTCTTCAAAAAAGGTGATAACAGCCTATTGAAGAACTACAGACCCATCACGCTTCTGAGTCATGTTTATAAGCTGTTTTCAAGGGTTATCACGAACCGTCTCGAACACAGACTTGATGACTTCCAGCCTCCCGAACAAGCCGGTTTCCGAAGAGGCTATAGTACCATAGACCACATCCATACGCTGCGGCAAGTTATACAGAAGACCGAAGAGTATAACTTGCCATTATGCTTAGCGTTTGTGGACTATGAGAAAGCCTTCGATTCGGTGGAAACATGGGCGGTACTTGAGTCACTCCAGCGATGCCGTATTGACTATCGGTACATCGAGGTGTTGAAGTGTTTGTATAATAACGCCACCATGTCGGTCCGAGTACAGGAGCAGAGCACGAAGGCGATTCCATTGAGAAGAGGCGTAAGACAGGGGGACGTTATCTCCCCGAAACTGTTTACTGCCGCAATGGAAGACGCCTTCAAACTCCTGGACTGGCAAGGCCTTGGCATCAACATCAACGGCGAATACATCACTCACCTTCGGTTTGCCGACGACATCGTAGTCATGGCAAAGTCGATGGAGGAACTGAGCATGATGCTCGATGGCCTCGACCGAGTTTCACAACGGGTGGGCTTGAAAATGAACATGGACAAGACGAAAATTATGTCAAATGCCAATGTTGTGCCCACCCCAGTCTCTGTTGGAAACTCGGTACTCGAAGTTGTTGACTCATATATCTATTTAGGACAAGTAGTCCAATTAGGTAGGTCCAACTTCGAGAAAGAGGTCAACCGCCGAATCCAACTCGGTTGGGCAGCGTTCGGAAAGCTACGCAATGTCTTTTCGTCCGACATACCTCAGTGCCTCAAGACGAAAGTCTTCAACCAATGTGTGTTACCAGTGATGACTTACGGCACCGAAACGTGGTCTTTCACTATCGGCCTCATCTCAAAGCTCAAAGTCGCTCAGCGAGCTATGGAGAGGGCTATGCTCGGTATTTCTCTACGTGATCGAATCCGAAATGAGGAGATCCGTAGACGAACTAAAGTCACCGATATAGCCCACCGGATTAGCAAGCTGAAGTGGCAATGGGCAGGCCATATTGCTCGTAGAGCAGATGGCCGATGGGGTCGAAAAGTGCTAGAGTGGAGACCACGGACTAGCAAGCGCAGCGTAGGACGTCCACCAACGAGGTGGACAGACGACCTTGTAAAGGTCGCCGGAAGACGCTGGATGCAGGTCGCTTCCAACCGGTATATGTGGAGATCTAAAGGGGAGGCCTATGTTCAGCAGTGGACGTCCTATGGCTGAGATGATGATGATGATGAAATACTTCAAGTACAATGTAGATAAAATTCAAAAATCTTGTGATAACGATAACGAAAATCTGTTCTCACTGTGTCAACTTTATCCTGATAATATTGTGTTTAAATAACTAAAAAGGGAAAATGAATATTTTTACATGAAAAGGACATATTATATAATACAACGGATAAAGTTATATAAATACGGACATAATTTTTTTTATATTATAAAGAGGAAATCTTTGTATTTTTGTTTGTTTGTTTGTAATGGATAAACTCAAAAACTACTGGACCGATTTCAAAAACTCTTTCACCAGTTGAAAGCTGCTTTGGTTCTGAGTGACATAGGCAATAAGAGGGGGGGGGGGGGGCGAGCGAAGCCGCTGGGAAAAGTTAGTATAATGTATATACGAGTACATCTAAAGGATAATAGATTTACACATCAAAACAAATTTGCGATCACTTTCAAAAATCGAAATCTTTTTTGTTACGGTAGATTATAATTATTATGATTTCTTCTTCTTTTGTTAGATTTATTCATTTAAAAATATAGATATTGAATATAAAACAATAAAACAGTTCAATTGTTTTTCCAAAATTAAAAAAAATATATCAGCTATGCTAGTTTATCCATATCACAAACCTTTTTTTTAATGTGTTACGTACATGCTAAGAAAAGATTAAGGAAAGATCAAAATATTTGTTTCACATTCGAAGTTCACGACCACAGACCATCATTATTTGCATGTGTTTTGATCAAAACACCTTTCCTAAAAGCTGTACAAATACTTCCTCACAATTACGTTTTTTTTCTTCAAACAATTAAAAAAAAAACAATGTTTATGTTACCAATAAATTATTCAAAAGATAACCTTTACCTTTTGAATAAGATAATGATACCATTAAAAGCAAAATGGTATTCATTATAGACCCAAGTTCTATTTAGCTAAAACTTTTAGGCGCCGCGGGTGAAAAAGATTGTCTATAAAATATTAACTAGACGTTTCAGACCTATAAGGAGACTTAAGCGTATTTGAAAATTAAATCTCCATTTGTCAAAAGTGATTTTAAAGACCACTTCAAGGCCATTTTTAAAGACATGGACATATTTGTTAGTGATTATACTAGTAAAAGTTATAATTTAGGCACTTATATTTGTGGATGATACAAAAATGTACCACCACACAACGAAAATCCAACTCAAGTAAAGCAACGATAAAATTAGCATTTCATTGGGAGGATCCGTTTTAAGAGCCAACCTGTAAATGAATCTATTAATAAAAGAAATAATTACTGGGTACTTGCGGATGATACAAAAATACGAAAGACAGACCAGAATTCAACTCTGGCACAGCAAGCATAAAGTTAAATTTTGATTGGGAGGATCTGTCTGAAGAGTTGATCTGCAAAAGCAATGTCGAATGTATAACAGCCAAAATATTGAGCATAGTAAGCTCAAGTATAAAACGCGGCAGATTCACTTTGCCGTCACATTTCACTGGCATCTTCCCTAGAAGACACACAGCAATGAAATTCGTTAGTATATTTTGTGCAAATATTTGTATAAGTTTTAAGCAATCATATTAGTGCAAACCTTTCTAATAATACAAGTGTCGTACGGTTGAAGTGAGTGTTGAGAAATCGTTATCAGTGATTTTGTAATTCGTGACTTACACGTGTTCTGTGCAATGGGACTGTTCTATTGTTTTTTTTTTTTATTTATAAGACTATTATTTGTGGACTATCCCATCCCATTTTACTTGGGATCGGCGCAACACATTTTTGTTTTCAATTCTCCTCTATCAGACGTCACAGCGTCATTTACTCCTTTTTCTTCCATATCATTCCTTAGACAATTAATCCATCTTTTCTTCAAAAGTCAAACTTGGATGGACAAATTCTTGCAGCGTGTACCTAAATGGGCACTAAGCCGTTTACCTGTTCTTCAGGAGTGTTCATCCTAAATTACACGCTTTATCAACGAAGCTTTTTCCAAAATCGAGAGCTCGTACGTCAAATATTTTATCGGTTCGCACCATTCCTAATAATTTCACTGAAATTCTGAGCGTGATTCTGTTCGTTTAATACGTTTCGCCTGTATTCCAGGAGTACTTAACTGAAATTAGTAAGCATGTACAATCTAGCTTTGTATTTGAATTGCGTCAAATATTTTTTGGCCTTACCATCCCTCTATTGAATAAACTGTTGGCACAATTTTCTCTAAATCCTTCATCAGATTTTCAGCAAACCTTTGTTTTTATAAATATCAACATAATTGTACGAAAGCGTTTATCGAATATTTACTAACAAAAATTACTTCAACTGTAAAAAAAACTTCTCTAAAATGCTTTCTGAAACCCAGGCAATCATCTGCCCAAAGTTCGTATCAATGCAAATTGTTTCAATTCTCCTTTTCATGCTAGTTTTTTGTCAACTTATGTAATTTGTAATTTTATTCAGAAAAGGCAACGTCTGATATTTTGTTCACGACTGTGCCAACATCATTGTTATTGTTACGACTTGCCGCTCTATTTGACATCGATTGCAAAGGTCTTCATGTATTCCAATGTCTTTTTGTCATACTATGCAATTCTGTTCTTACTTTTTTTAAGGTGGTAATATCATCACCCTGGGTGGAGTGGAAGGAACAGTCAGACTCGTACTGACTTAAATCCACCGTCTTCTTTCAATTGCTCTTTACATTTCAGGGTCACGGTTACCTGTTTAGACAGTCCAATAACGTTATCATCATCCACAGTCTGATCTTACTCACTATTGGTCATAGGGACTATATTTGCTTGTACCTAGATTAACGTTATTTACATAATCAGTAAGAAATTAATACTAACGTCATTGCATATCTAATTTATAACATAATTAACGTAACAATGGAAAATAAACTTAGGAAACGTCCTACATGATTTTTTTCTTATGATGTAGATACTTATAACTATACTGTCGGGATTGGCACCCATGGGGAATTAACAAACCGTGTGCTTGTTACGATTTTCTTATGTTTCTTCAAAATTACGATATTCCATAAAAATTTTCATCCAACAACAACACAATATCAAAAATTATATCCTTCTCCATAAACGGTAAACTTGTAAAGCTTTTATAATAGCGTGTGAATTTAAAAATTAATCATTTCTCTTAAAACGTATTAGATAACTCGTGTAAAGATGTGGCCTATGTTTTCAGGAGATAATTAACCCGCCTCTGATGACCACACAAGCCTCTGGCATAGCATTACACTTATATTGATTATCCACGTCCATGTTTCCAATTCCAAACGATGCTTTCCTTAACCGATGTAAGTGATATCCAAGATCAACTTACAAAGTACATAATGAATTGAAAAAGACACATTAGTACTTGTCCGTGTGAACTCACAGCCTCGTTTAGTTATGAAATACAATCGTTACAGTAGGTACCTTTTTAATGGCCCGAAAGTCTGAAAACCAATCTTACCCAAGGTGTAATCTGAGGCCCCCTTAGAGGGTAAAACCTGCCGGGGTCACCGTGTCTTATCACGTAACTGTGACCCCGTAAGGTAAAGGGCTATTGAAGGACACCGTGGATTTTAGTCAGTACGAGTCTGACAGTCTCTCATGCCCCCCCCCCTGAGTGGGAGGACTCATTTGATGATTTTACCATGTTAAAAAGGGATATTACACAGAACAAACTGGGTTATGGAGGTCGGATAGGCAATCGCTTTAAGTAAAACACTTGTATTTAGCTGCATCAGGTTAGAATGGAAACCAATCCTAACATAATTGTTAAAAACTAGACAGATGAAATTAGAATTTCAGCAAGTTCCAAGGTATAATAAAACATCGTGATAATTATTACATAACGTTGAATTTTAGTTTTGGTAAGATCAATTATTATTATATAACCAAGGAATTAAAACTGACAATCAGACTTCAAAGTTATCTTAATTCTAAGTGAGCCTGTAATTTGTTGACCAACCTTCCGCTTAGATTAAATCTATTGTTTCTTTTATTATTACAAAGCTAAGTCTGACCTTATTTTAGACTTATGACCAATAAGTTAGGTAAGACCAATTAAATCGGATTATTTAAGTCTGATGATTCAAAGTGGGTGTATGGATAAAGAAAATAATAATAGCAGCAAGAAGGCTAGGCGACCGGCTTGCCAAGGACGACAGACGTTATGTAACATTCAGAGACCCCTATAAGTCCGAAAAATGTAGGTACGTTATGATGTCCCTGTTGATAAAATTACAGATCAGATCCGTAATGACGAAGCAACGGTAGAAGCGAACCAATGTAGTCGTTTCGATTCGGGCTTCAGTTGAACAGAAACCCAAAAGTCTGGCAACCAATTTTTTTAAAGGCAACTGTGTTGTGAACTTGTGGAGGTCGGAAAAGGGGCTCGCTCCATTTAAAATAATGATGTATTCAACGATATCAGGTTATATTGGGAGATGGCTCTACATTCTCGTACAACGCGGTCACATTAACTTGACGCTTGGCGTTGATGACGTTTTGAATGAATTATTTAACTTATAGTAACTGAAACTGGAAATCTCGTAGTTGCTTATCCACGGTAAGGTTTCATTTACCACTAACAAAACATTTTTTTTAAACTTTGCCCCTTTTCCTGTATCGTGAGTGCAGTTAAAAATATTTTTCATCCCATCTATACGAAAAGGACGACTTGGTTCGCCTTTATGTGCCCAAAAGTGATGTTTTCTATAGCAAACTTTTAGAGGGCAGTAATGAGTTTTTAATCCTCTTTATAATATTTAGTGCGCCGCAAATAACTTTGCCACGCACTTTTTGAATTTGGAACATCTTAGTGTTCAGCGCCAAATAATTCGAACGCAAATATTGTTTGAATAAAGACTGGCTGGAACGACGGCCCGTAGTCACGCCGTCGCTGCCTGAATAAAAAAAAATACTTAATTTAAAAAAACAATTAATAATGAAAATTATTAATGAACTATTTTTAAAAACATTAAATTACAACCTTCAGTTAATACATCCATGCCACTGTCGCCGCGCCCATCTACATACATCCAAACAACGAGATTCACCGTCACATTTTCCTCAATATGAGCTAGATTCGGACAATATTTCAAACACGCAGAATATAAAATCTTCTCTATTCCTAATAAAGCTGTAACAATAAATTTTCATAATTGCGAAAATGTCTCAAATGTAAATATAAGTTTTTAGTTGTTTTATTATTAGATACGAAATAATTTTAATTTCAATTTAGTTGTTACTCTATGTTTTATTAAATAATAATATTACAATAAAATATGAGGCGCTTTTTATTTTCTCATAGTGGGTGATGAAAAGTAGAGTGTATCACTCGGGCGCAAAATATATTTTTGGCTCGGGCGACGTACTTTGATTCCCTCACTACGTTCAGGATTCTACTAAAGAATCCCTCGCTACGCTCGGGATTCTACTGTAGAATCCCTCACTTCGCTCTGGATTCAAAATAGCGCCCTCGCCGTAAAAATATTATTTTGCTCCCTTGTCATACAATCTACTATAAACTCACATACACAAACACCTGGAACTAGTTGTTCCAGGTGTTTGTGTATGTGAGTTGAACAACTACTTGTAGATCGGAAATAATATTTATTCCGCGCGGGAATCGAACATGCAGAGCAGCAGTCAATAGCTCAGCCACTACGCTTACTATGCCGTCAACGCTTTATCTCCCTGACAACAAAATATTATCAACTTAGCGGAGGTTGAAGTTACCGAGATCTGTTACCAAAAATATTAAAGCAATTTCGACCACAGAATGTTCAACCCTAATTTCCCAAGCTTCCTTATCAAAGCTTTTAACTTTACAACCGCACTATTGAAGCACCATCTACTTGCCCACCACCACAATATTGCTGGTGTGACAGTAATGACAGCGGTAATGTTATGACATCTATGTAACAACCGCAAGCAACGCCGCGAGGCGGAAGACTGTAACACCCGAAAATTGAGCAATAGGAAAATTTTGATTAGGATTGGTGATCTAGTGATAATGAAATTGGGGGACTCACTGTTCGATCATGGACTATGCCCGGGTCGACAGTGCGTCCTGTTCCACGCGCGCCCCTAAGAGCTATCAGCAATCTGATGGGGCCCCCTTAAAAGGCCAAACCCTGCCGGGGTCATCAGGTAACCTTAGTCCTGGAACGTAAAGGGCTATTGAAGGATCACCGTGGATATTAGTCAGTACGAGCCTGACAGTCCCTCCCGTCCCACCCTGGGCGGGAGGACTCATTTATGATTTTACCACGTAAAAGCCCCTTACTTTGACTAGTTTTCATTTCGAGCTTTTTTAATAAGAACTGACAGTAGTAACCATCTAATGTCCTTTCCGAAACACATTTTTTTATTTATTGATTATTACACACAGATTAAACTAAACTTACGAAACTAACAAGGCTGTTAGTGGATTCAATTGAAGAGCTTATTCAATAACAAACTCAATGAATACAAATTCGGTTTGAATCTAACTGGAGATTAATTTGTTGGTTTTCGAATTCAGTTTTGTTAAATTAAACACTGCATTCCAAACTGTTTACATTTAGAAGTATTACCTTATATGGCATTCTATTCATAAAAAAATTTTTTTTTGGTCAATCAGGTTTTCATCATCATCATCATCAGCCTATAAATTAATTATTAGTTTATTTATAATTATTATAGTAATGGTATGTATTCTATGTTATGGGCCATGTTGCCTGAAATAAAGGTATAAATAAATAAATGTTCCCACTACTGGGACACAAACCTCCTCTCTGTGAGAGGGAGTGGGCCATAATCCACCACGCGGGCCCAATCAGGTTTTGATTACTAATATTTAATTCTCAATATATTGTTTCATGTCTTGGTCGAAAAACAACAGACGGTCCATACAGAGTGAGCGGCCTCGCTTGTCAGTTTCCTCGCGCGGAAAATGCCTCGCGAGGCTACGCGCTCTGTGGGGACGCACCTATTGAAAAATTTGTTTCGGAATGCAAAAATTTGAGGTTATAGTAACTTTTTGTTGTTGTTTGGCAACTTACAACAAGAACACAGGGGCCATTTGGCCGAAAATAGATGACATTTTAAAGTGAATAAGTTGATTTAGAATGCGGAAGAAATATAAAACACCAATCAGACCCAAAATAGTACCTATTGAATCCTCATTAATAATATTACTTACTCCGAAAGTAACGTTGTTTGTTACCTTTTTCAATTTTTTATTGCGATAGCTTCGGTTTTCATTACGATGATATGATCTGTAATTACAAAAAAAACTTAAAAAAAAGTAACCGCCTTCAAAAACAACCACAAAAAAGGGTAAAATAACCTACAAAATAATTCCTCTTTTAGCCTTTGTTTTTTTCTTCATTTCAATGTCTTTTTTGCCACCGACTTCTGAAAGAAAAGTTATTTTGTAGGTTATTTTACCTTTTTTGTGGTTGTTTTTGAAGGCGGTTACTTTTTTTTTTGATGAATTATTTTACTCTTTTTAGTTTAAATATTCAACCGAAATTCTTGTCAAATAAATCATTTTCTTACATGTGCACTGAGAACCTCCTCCTTGTTTTGAAGTCGGTTAAAAATATACAGCTCCAATAATAAATCTTGATATTTTAAGTAGTTACAATAATTTTAGTTGCATAATTACCAGTATTAGTAATACATATTCGTTGTATTGCCTAATTAGTTTACTTAGTCTGTAACTGGGGCAAAGTTCTAAACTGTTTAATGCCTAGTTTATTTAGCTGCAATGAATCCTTTCCCTGCAAGATGTTACTATAGTTACGAAATAGGTCTTTAAAGTTCTTAGTTAGGATGTGTTTCAATATGACTTTATTTTTTAGGCTCCGTGTATAAGTAGGTATGAAAAGATTTTTGACACTTTTTTATAAAGGATGTTGAAGTAAAAAGTTGACATCGATAAAACAATCATGGTTGACTTTTATGCATTTTTCTTATTCCGTTAAGCATTCATAAACCAATGGGCAAATACTTATGTTAATTTTAAAAGATTTTATCGTATAGACACCATTCTGACACTGCCAAAATAATCATTTTACGAAAATGAGGCTCAGTTGGCCTAGTCAGTGATTGACGGAACCAATATTGTATGATCTACGATTAGTTGTTCTGGATCTGGGTGTTTGTGTATATGTGCGTTCAAATGTTTGTAAACATACCCACGATATAGGAGAAATCCTAAAGAGAGTTTTGATTAAAATAAAATAGCGGAAGATATGTCACTACACGATAGCGCATGGACCGCATAAATTAGGCTAAATTGGCCTAACAGTCCTCAGTCGCAATACGAGTAGATTTCGGTTGAGACGTGCGTGCGTGTATATTTCAATTTTGAAGAGCGGGATAGAAACATACAATGCGATAATGTGCGACACGTTTGGCTAACTAATACGAAGAGCGGTGATGCTCCGTCTTGGTCGTACGCCACCTTTGTGCATTATTCTGTCTCTTTCTTTGTTGGCGTGTAATAACAATGATTGTTTGTGGGAGTAAATGTGTCTGTGTACGTATAAGAGTCACTGTTTGAATACTTAACTTAAGAACGTAACATATCTACCGCTATTTTATTTTAATCAAAGAATGAGAGGCAACGTGTTCAGAAAGGAATAAATTTTGACTATTTTGTAATAATGTTCCACTAAGGGCTGATTTTTCAACAGTCAGATAACTTTTATCGGAGGAATAAAAATAGCGATTTGACATATTTTCTATAGATAAGCTGTCAAACCGCCATTTTTATTCCTCAGATAAAAGTTATCTGACTATTGAAAAATCTGCCCTAAGTGACTCTCTAGATGTAGATGCATACTAGTAATTTTCCTGTTTCGTGGGTGCGTTTACAAACATACAAACTCACATACACAAACGCCCAGACCCGGATCAACTACTTGTAGATCATACAAATATTTGCTAAAAATAAAACAGATTCTATTCAATCCTCCATCCCTCTCCATCCTAGGAATATCTCTCCAAAAAGTCAACATACCACCTTACCCAATACGTCCTTAGAAGGCTTCTACATTATTGTGATCGTGACCGAAGTTCTATGGGGTCACATTCAGAACCTTAGCCTTTCCCATCACGGAGTTACTTGCAGCCTTCACCTCGATAGGATGCACTCGTTTAAGTTTGCCGTAAAACTTAGTTTAATAGGTTATTTTGGAATTTGAATTGAAGCTATTTATTTGAGGATCGTTAAATGCAGTACGACTTGTCCGTATTTACCTGAGTTATGCTGTAATATACAACTGTTCTGATTGAACGTATCCGAAAAAGAAAATAGTAGGATATGGACCCGTTGGGAACTAATGTATGAACTTTCGTTTTTCAGAACAAGTCTAGGTTATCGTGGACCTTTGGGAACGACCCAATCAAAAGTCTAGTTACAAAAATGACACTACATAATATATCCAAATATCCTTAATGACACACATACAATCATCCTATATGATGTTGTGTATGAAACATTTCGCTGCTATCGAATATACTTTCTTTGGTAGTTAAGGACGAGTGAATTTCAGTGTTTTAACTCAAACATAAAGCATTTATTTAAATTTTATCATTACAGGCGCTATTGAATTGTCGATAAAATCTTATAAGTCAGTCACAACCACAAGGCATACTTATTAGTAAAAGTACTGTAGTTACTCATATTATAACTAAACGTGTTCCGTACATTTGAACCAAGTTTAAGCACTGTCAGTAGCAATATGCTAGCGACACCCTCTGTAACATGGTTCATGGCTGACTAGTTTGAAGAAGGTGAATCTTTTCTGAGATGAATTGTTTACACCCTTATGTCCATTTTGTTCATCCTGGTGAAAAAAGTGGTATAAACCGGCTAACTATTCTAGCTTTACGTGTCTTCATTAAATTTATAGGCTCCAGAAGTTTTAAAATACTCCTTCAAATCGATCACCAGATCTGCTAACATCTTCATTTCTCAAATTCCAGTGCATCGTACTAACCCTTGTAGCGGCAGCGTCAGCCGCTAGCCTCGACGGATCCATCTTCCTACCTCCCAACGCCAAATCCTCAAGTGGGATAAGCGCTGGTCTCCAAGCTCCCTTCGGAGGTCAGACATCGTATTCAGGAGGAGCAGGGTCTGCTGGCAGCCAGGCTGAGATCTTGAAGTATGAGAATGAGATTAACGAGGAGGGATACCATTATCTTTATGAGACTAGTGATGGCACTAAGGCTGAGCAACAAGGTGGGTGATATTTTCTAGATTTTTTCTATTTTTACCGACTTCAAAAAAAAGGAGGTTATCAATTCGACCCGTATGTATGTAATATTATCAGAACTGCCCAGTTTTCATATATGTTAGTCTATATCAGCGTCTGAACAAATGTGCCAAATTTCATAAGTGTATGTATGTATGTATGTATGTATGTTTTTATGTTTGTGCACGCATATCTCCGGAACTATAAGTTCGATTTAAGTAATTCTTTTTTTGTTGTACTAGGTATTGTTCAACTTAGGGTACACTGCAAATTTCATCAAAATCGGTTCAGTAGTTTTAGAGATATGGATTTTTTTATGTTGTGACGGATTACAAGATTAGTGCATAATGTAAGAAAATTTTGTATTTTACAAGAATTTGGGTTGAATATGTAATAAATAAACTAAAAAGGGTAAAATAAAAACTTTTTTTAATTAAAAAAAGTACCGACTTCAAAACAAATCCAAAAAAGTTTAAAATAACTTCTTTCGGAAGTCGGTGGCTTTATTTTGTTGTGTCATTGACTATTGCCACCGACTTCCGAAAGAAAAGTTATTTTAAACTTTTTTGTATTTGTTTTGAAGTCGGTACTTTTTAAAAAAAAATTTTTTTTAGCTCGTGATCTTCAAGGTTCAACCACGCTTACCGGGGTGGAGCTATGGTTGAGTGAACGTCTATCATAGCGAGTTACCTCCATGACTCGGAAAGTACGTGTAACCGTTGATCCCGTAACCCAGTCAACGAATGCTCAAAACAAGCATTCAGCATTAATTTTATTCATAAATGCTATGCCGCTAGGATACATGGTCTCTGAGATATAAGCGAAAAACCAACCCCGCCCCCCACAGCTCAAGGGCTAGGGGCGAGGACTTTTGATATGTTCAGTGTTCACCTCCTAAATAGTCCAATAAAATTAAATTAAGTAACGCAGTAAAAAATTGTGTTCGAAGAATTTCCCTCTACTATAACTGTTCGTTGACTGGTCCTTTCTGTTAATCAGAAGCTCGATAGTCGCGCTGGTGGGTCATAGCTACAAAATGCCACTTTACCTAGAATCAAATTAGTTAATTGTATGAAGGGTAATTTACGCGTTTGGATTCGCATCTCGATCGTCTTCTATTCTTATTAAATTTCTTCCAGTCCAGTACTAAACCATTAATAAGACAATTCCTCTTAACACGTCATTCAGACTGCCTATTTTTAAACGCATTCACGCATGCGACGCACATCGTAAAGATAATTTTGAGGAAAGAAAAATTCAGTTTCGAATGGGATTATACCGCGTCTTATGGAGGAGTTCACATCATCTTTGCCATTATAAAGTCATAACACAAAATAAAATTTGTTGCAACAAGTAAAAAACTTTACTACACTCGTGCTACAAACATTGAAAACATTAAAGTTTAGTTGTACAAAGCTATTATTGTGACCATTGCAATTGAGGTAACTAGTAATGCACGCAATGTATGTTATATCATACTTGCATGCTAAATGTTAATGGTTAAAGTTACTAACTCCGTTTGTGTGTTCTATTGTTTCATCATGTTGTTTGTTTAAATAAATGACTTGTTGTCACAACAAAACATGACCTTTCTTTAATTCACTACTATTTTAATATTGAATCATCTTTCATTTCATCATCTACTAGCTGTTCCCTTTGTTCCCCCCCCCTGCTCGGATGTGATGATATAAAGCCTATAGCCTCCCTCGATAAATAGAGTATACATGTATATGACACAAAAATAAATTTTCAATTTGAAACATTAATTTCTGAGATCAACGCGTTACCAACAACCAACTCATTAGCTTTATAATATTCAGAACAGATTTCCTCTTATTTTTTAATTAATTTTGCAGCTTATACCTAATACAATTAATGATAGTTTGCTGTTTATTAATGGTTACTAATTAATATAATTCATTAGAAACCAAATTAAATTCAAGCAAAGGATGCATCGTAATTTAAACAGGACTACCTTGATAATATTCAAAGGAGTAATCAATTTCCTTGTTCTAATAATGAATATAATCTTTCCTTGTCATTCTTTGTTTTTTCTCAAAACAAACATTCATCAACATCTCAAACATTCTAAATTTTTCTTAGAAGTCTATCGACTTCGACTCTATCGGAGTTTGGGAGTGTACAGACGCCAGCACATCAACCTATCTCAATCTGTCAAATTTCTTTAAAAGATTTTCAAATTATCACAATAACGGAAGGTTAATGTTCGTTTGGTAAAATTTTACAGATTCGGGTAGGTTGACCTGCTGGCGTCTTTACTTTGTAAGTCCGTTAACGAAGACACTGGTACGGATACGGATGTACGAACGCAACTAACGTCGAAATCAAACTACTAGATTAGATTTAGAGAACAACAGCTAACCCATTTTAAATGAAAATGTAGTAATTCCTTTAGTATATTGATTTTTTAATGTGACTTTAATTCTTAGACTCTGTGTTATTTACTACCTGCGATCATTCTCAGTTAAGTGCACATTGTGAAAATCAGTAATAAGGAAGTTTCCATTTTAACAAAAATTAAAAATACTTATTAAAATTGTAAGGCAAAGAAATTATAATATATATGGTGAAAGAATTATTTTAATAACTTGAAAAATGACAAAGTTAATCCACTTTTACTGAATCCCGAATTAATTTTGAAATTCACGCGGAGCATTTGGTCTGTGACGTCACAAGTCTTTACGCGCGGGTGGGGCGGGTAGCGCTTAGCGGCTGTTTCGAGTATTTCGTGGTTTGTTGCTCACAGTAAGTACATGGAATGCGGTGTTTCAGTGTCTACGTGAAGTATTAAGTAACCTTATAAATATATTTCGTATAATTTACTATCTTTTAGCTAAGTAAAAACTAGATTAAAGTAAAATTTAGACGATGGAGAGTGGATTTGTGCGTGGACAGTCTAACAATTTACCAAAAGTGAACATGGTTATGGTTTTGGATTTTCTGGCAAACAATCCACTGTACACAAGTGCAAAGGTCAGAGGAGTGAAACTTTCAACGTATGTTTCTATACCTATCTACTAAGTCCTACATAATGATTTTATTATACCGTAACAATCATCACACGGAATAACTTCTCATTAATTTGCTGCAGCTTTTATTCGTTTTAGGTACCTAAATCGGTGTAGGTAATCCGCCTAGTTTTGTTTAAAGTTTCATTCACCATTGATTGATAATATTTGGATAATATCAACACATCGATCACTAATACAAATTTTCTAAGTATTAATATTAACATTATTTAATTGTTCTCTATCACTGTATTGTAAATACTGATATTTTAGCAAGAAATCATCGTAAAAACATTTTTTTTAATAAGTCGTAAGTAGGTATTACATAATATCATTCCTTGTCCTTGAAGCGACGAGGCTCGGTCGTTAATTTTTAGGGTTCCGTAGCCAAATGGCAAAAACGGAACTCTTATAAATTCATCATGTCTGTCTGTCTGTTCGTCCGTATGTCACAGCCACTTTTCTTCGAAAATATAAGAGGTATCCTGTTGAAACTTGGTAAGTAGATGTATTATGTGAACCGTATTAGGATTTTCACACAAAAATAAAATCAAAACAAATTTGGGGGTTCCCCCCATACTTAGAATTGAAACTCAATTTTTTTTTCACCAAATCCATACTTGTGGGGTATCTATGGATAGGTAGGTCTTTAAAAATGATTTTGAGATTACTCATATCATTTTTTTCTAAACTGAACAGTTTGCGTGAGAGACACTTCCAAAGTGGTAAAATGTGACCCCCCCCCCCCCCTGTAACTTCTAAAATAAGAGAATGATAAAACTAAAAAAAATGAGATGAGATGCAGTTAGCAGTTTTTTGAGATATAGTACATTTTTAAAAACCGCAAATATAACTTTGCCATTCATACAAACACTATGAAAAACAAAGATATTTTTACTGTTTGTGTATATTACTTACTAATCTCAATATAATTATATCCCTAATCTATGAGTCCAACTCGCACTTGGCCGGTTTTATTGCTTTTTATCGACACTTTGTAATTCTGACCTTAAAACACGCGTGTAAGGTTGAATTTGTTTTGATGTAGTTTACAGATTTATGGTTACAGAGTTACAGAGAGTTATGGTTATTTGTACACTTGGGAAAGATACAATATTTATAATGTACTTTCACACCAGTTTGCACGGTTTCCATTATGATTCCACAACGATAATATTTGTTCCGTCTTGTTTGAACCAAAAGTAATAACCGTCTGAGGTGACCGCGCATTGACGACTACTCGACTCGATCGAGTGATGAGACTTGTGACGTCATGAGATAGTTGACCGGCCGCGCGCCGAGATGTTTTAAAGCGGACGGGAAAAGTATCATAACTTCGTCTTTTATGAAGATAATTGAAAAAAAATTTCAATGGGCTTCATTGCAAGTTTAGTACTATTTTTAAAAAATAAATAAAAAAAATTGGAAACTTCCTTATTGAATAAAAAGGTGTAAGTCCCAAAATAAAATGCTTTTACTTATTTGCAAATTATCTGCCTAATTGGAAAAATTGGCCCTTTTAAGAATTGGTCTTTTTAAGAATTGGTCTTTTTTTTAAATTGGGCCTTTTACGAATTGGCCTTTTTAAGAATTGGGCATTTTACGAATTGGCCATTTTAAGAATTAGTAAATTTTTAAGCAGTTGGGCATTTTAAGAATTGGGCATTTCCCGACTAAGGGTGCTCCCACATTTATCGACGCGGAATCGGCTTAAGCCGGTCAAGAAAACCTTTATGTCAACGTAATAAGGGTGTTACTAATGCCATTCGCATCGGCTCGGCTCGGACGACGCGTAGTAACACCCTTATTACGTTGACATAAAGGTTTTCTTGACCGGCTTAAGCCGATTCCGCGTCGATAAATGTGGGAGCACCCTTAGCCATAAAATCTACGGGAATCGAACGAAAAACTACCTCTTTTACAAGTTTACAATCATCATAAATTTTAAAATTCCAGGCCGCGTGTATCCCGGTGCCCAGCCCGAAGAAGGTCTCCTCCAAGTTTCAGGCTCCTACTCATACGTCGGTGATGATGGCCAGACCTACACCGTGACCTACACGGCTGATGAGAACGGCTTCCGTGCTGAGGGTGCTCACCTCCCCACCCCTCCTCCTATCCCTGAGGAGATACTGAAGAGCTTGCAGCTCACGGACACGAGACAGTCTCAAGGTATGTATTGTGAAAGGGAGCTAAACTTCAACATCAAGTTGTAGCGTTGCGCCACCTTCAGGGGTAGAGCAGGGGTAACAGGCCGTCCACCATGATGCTGCTACACGCTGTGCAGAGGATGCCGTCGAAATTGGCGGCCACGAAGGCGAGGCCGGCCATGGGTCCAGGGTTCATGTCGCGCACCGTGATGTCGCCCACGGTGACGTCGTCCTCCGAGAGGAAGCCGGAAAGGTTGCTGGAGCCGTAGTGGATGGCGAACTCGGTACCGTTGTGCGGTGTGTGCTCGATTTGGAGCTGTCATACTTGTTGTGTAGCACTTTCCAAAAAAACATAACAGAGTTTATAATTTATTTATTTAAAATACAATTAAAATAAAACAATACTGTAGAACGTGCAGTCGGACCCGTGGTAAAAATTGTAGTCCAAAAATAACTGAAGATGAATGAATGAAAAAACAGAATGAAAATTAGAAAATGAATGAATTTTTAAAAATTATTAAATCGATTCAGCGTCTTCCGGCGACCTTTATAAGGTCGTTTGTCCATCTCGTTGGTGGACGTCCTACGCTGCGCTTGCTAGTCCACGGTCTCCACTCTAGCACTTTTCGACCCTATCGGCCATCTGCTCTTATAGTTATAAATAGTTCTTAAAGTAAAGAGGTTGAGGGAACAGAAGAGGTTAAATACTTCTCTGTTACAAAGTTAGTATTCTTGGATAGGTTAGGGCCCGGTTTATAGGACTCATAAACGCTTGTACTTTTTTCTTTGTTCAATTGATATAATTATTTTACCGGGGTTCCGGTAAACATTGCGTTGTTATGGTTTATTTGAGTCTTTTGTAATACCTAATTCGGATGTTCATTTATTTTAATTTTTTTTTTCCTGGGGTTCGAACTCCGTTTATGAGCACTAAACCTAAGATGGCATGGTCATATAAGAAAGAAAAAAAACATTATTTTATTTCTACAGAAATAAAATAATTTTTCTTTTCTTTCATATCCATAAGACTCGTTTTCACAATGTAGCTCAACGGAAAAGTAACCTTTTTTATGATTTTAGAATAGTCACAACAAACATCGTGTAGTATTGATCTTACGAGTATATTAAACAAAAAATATTTGTTTAACATAAGATGTGAGTATTAATCTAACATTAAATAAGTAATTAATTATTTATTTTCATTAATTATTTCCAGGCGCATACGACAGCAGAAAAAGCAGCTACGATGCGGACGCGGGCTTATAAAACTAAAACTAACATTCAATTTCTACTAACACACTAAAACTTAGAGTAACGACTATGTCGTCGACTGTACAAGCCATAATAAAGTCGGGCACAAAATTTAAGTAGTAAGTTATTATAAGTCTCCCAATGATTAATTGGACAAAGTGGCCAGTACCTGTTCTGTAGTCGTTAATGTTATTTTTGTAATAAAACTCTTTTGTAAATAATGTCTATGATTTTATTTCTTTGTCATCATTCAAGAGCAGCCTTCCTCGACTGTGCCAGATTTGAACATAATCTAATATGCTTCGAACGAGTAAAACAGTACAGTTGTAGCTTTTTTTCGGCCACGTTTTTGTTGTTGGAGCGCCTGCCTATCAGGACTTAGCAAGATGCATCATGCAACAATTTGCTAATGTAAGCAGTCAGGAGCAGTGGTGGCCCAATGGTATCGGCCTCGACTTACGAACTGTAGGTCGTGGGTTCGAACCCAGTCAGGCGCATTACTTTGTGTAATTTATTTCAACACCACTGCTCTCAAAACGGTGAAGGAAAACATCGTGAGGAAACCGGCATGTCCTAGAACCAAAAATTCGAAGACATGTGACATCTACCAATCCGCACTGGGCCCGCGTGGTAGATTACGGCTCACTCCCTCTCACAGAGAGGAGGCCTGTGTCCCAGCAGTGGGAACATTTAAAGGCTGATGATGATGATGATGAAGCAGTCAGGCGTATATATCTCGGTCTTCATTAAAATAATTATCATTACTTAAAGAAAAAAATAATGAAGAGTTGAAATTAAGATAATTATATAGAGAGAATATTATTTTTTTCAATAACAGGCTAGGTGGGTCATAGTCGATAATAGTTTTTATTAGTTTTCGCTAGATGGCGTCAGTTGCTTATATCAAAAGTAAATTATGGCCCAGTTTATGTTTACCAACCATATAAGTATTATTGATTAGGGAATCTTGATTACATCATTACAAAAATGGATACTATCTCAAAAAAAAATATTTTCAAATTATTTATTTATTTATGTTCTCTGGGATTCGCCAGGGAGGTATTCGGGGTCCATTGTAACGCTAGTGAGATTGACGACTGAATTTGTTGACTACAATTCTGTTCATTATGTTTCCAAAACTTAACTGTAGTTTAAGGAGATCACAGCTTTTAAGGCATGCCGTTAACTAATAACCCAGATTCCGATAACTGTCGATCAACAACTACGTAACTCATGATTCATGATCTCACCTAAGGGTACGGTTGACCTTGTAAATAACAGTTATTTAACCATCGGTTAGGAATTCGTCACGAATAATAATCTACTGGAGCGCTGACTGGCAAACTCTGTGTGAACGTAGGGTGTAACTAGCAATGGCAATTGCTAAGCGATTGCTGAGCGACTGTTGCTGATTTAAATGTAAAGTAGCGATCGCAAAACTGTCCCATCGACACTGGCCCTATAGACAAACAGACGACGACAGCAGACGACAATCGTTATCGCTCAGCAGTCACTAATACATTTTCAACTTTATACCACAGCGCGTAAAGTTGAAAATCTATTGAAGTTGACAGATCGTTTTCGTTTGTTTCGTTCGTTATCGCGCAGCAGTCTTTAATAGATTTTTAACTTTATGCGCTAGGATATAAAGTTGGAAATGTATTAGTAACCTGCTGAGCGATAACGGTTGTCGTCTGCGGTCGTCGTCTGTTTGTCTATAGGGCCAGGACCGTAAAGGGCTATTGAAGGACACGTGGATTTTAGTCAGTACGAGTCTGATAGTCCCTTCCATCCCGCCCTGGGTGGGAGGACTCATTCGATGATTTGACCATGATGAAAAAAAAATGTAAAGTAGCGGAATGTGGAAGCAATAAAATTGTTGTATATTTCATGTGACTTTTGAATTTCCATTAGACAGAATAAGTTATTTAACCAAATATGAATAAGAAAACTTAGTCCGATCGACCCATTGAATATTTTGGCAATTCCATTGAATTAAAGAAATTAAAATAACAGATTTATAAATATAAAATTTTTGAGAAGCTTTAGATCGATATTCCCTCAACCTCCAAGCATGACATAATTCAATTAAAAAGACGGTACCATGTTCAGATAAATTAACGTTGTAGAAGACAAAACAATTAGCAAATAAAATTAGTTGTATTTTGAGTATCGGTATAATATCGAGACTTAAAATACAACTGGTTGCTTTAAACATTTTCATGATAACGCATCAGCCAGTAATTTCGCATTTAAACGGTTCACGAATGAAACCCTATCGATCATGCGTATAGAGATGGACAAACATAATCGTCATTTACAGTATTATTAACTGTGACTAATTCGCAGTAATTTCTCACTTATCTGCAATATTGATTGATGAATTCGAATACACTGTATATTAAAACAGACTATATTTTTGAAGATTTGTCATACCTACTGATCATCATCTCCCTAGCCTTTTCCCGACTATCCGATCGGCTTCCAGTCGAACTAGATGCAGCTGAATATCAGTGTCTTACATAAAAGCAATTGCCTATCTGATCTCCACAAACCAGTAACTGGGTAATACGATACCCCGTGGTAAGACTGTCAGACTTTTGGAGCTTCTGACTAATAGTAAGGACTGTCAAAGATCTACAAATGACAGCCGGGACCAACCGCGGCTTTACGCGCTTTCCGAGGCATGTAGGAAACTCGCTATGACAGATGGTCACCCAACCACAGACTAACCTCGGTAAGCGTGGCTTAACCTGGAAGATCGGCCAGTGCGGCTGTAAATATTTAGCCACGAGCTCCTCCAAAGATTTGTCATACTGATATGGATAAATTTTAATAACCGATGTAATGTTGAGGCGACCAATTGGTCGGCTTTCAATTGTCAAAACAATTGTTAAAAAAATGGCCACAGTTTGAGATATATCGGATGTGGCTCCAGCTTAACTTATAACGCCATTACAGGATACAGGCTACCTGTATCCTGCAGTGACGAGTAATCCCACAAGTGATGTCAGGCCTCACCGTCCACCATCCTGTCGAAGTCCGTTGACAAACAATTTTCACTGTGATCTGTTGGTGCATAGGACTTTTCAACTTCTTTTGGGTGTGCTCGCTCCATCTAAGATTTCATCATTTCTTCTGGGCTTCATTGAGGCTAAAAGCAAATCCATTGTAAGTTATAAAGCAAGTTCTACCGTGTTCATAAGCCCTATAATGACACAATTCCATAGAATGTATGTAACCTCACTGACGTCAGGATTACTATTTTGAACAATAATTCCCCGTATCCATTATTCTCGTAAAATTATGTCATACTCGCCAATGACATAGCTTTAAGTATCAGCGTAAAATTTATTTATAGCGGTAACTTTATACTTAATTTAGTTATTCATTACTATACTTATTTACCTGCTGGCTATATTATAACTTTATAGGATTATTTTATCTAAGTAAACTTCTAGGAACTGCATTCATCATCATCATCATCATTACCAGCCTACTTTGGTTTGCTGTTTAACTCGATCTTCGGATTCTCCATTTGACTACTATCAGCTACTCTGGGCATCGCATCTATCACAATTACGTTATAGCTGCTACTGAGCAATATCTCGCCCAAAGAATATGAGAAACAGGGTGTAAAGATCTATTCTGTTTAATAAAAAAAATTCTCCGACGGATGTTGTAAAGGGTAACTTCTAGGGCCGCCGTAATTTTTTAAGACAGTGCCGTGACCCCGGCAGATATTACGTACTACTATTGCTTGTTTTCAATTCTTCTAGTCTAAGAGCTACTTGCAATTTTGGAAAACTTGTCCAAACTTCTTCAACTGTCCTTAGACAGTGAAATGCAGACCCTGAGAAAAAGTGGGATTGAACTTAGGCCACGTGCTAAAGATGTAATTTTTTTGGTACCAAAAAGACTTGAGGCATTTCGAAAACTTTACACCATTAAAATTGAATATTTAAAGAAAGGTTCTTACTATTATCCGATTATTTAGTTGGGATATCCACCTCGCCAGGCGCATAAATATGTTGGTTACCTTTCCTGTAGATCGTTGTACCTACGTGTGAAAATAAACTGAATAGATATTAAATTCATAATATTTTCCTTTTTACACACATAGGTAACCAAAAATACCAAGGTGACTGAAATAACGGTCATTTTGTTGTTTTTATTTTTCCTGTTACTGTTATTATTAAAACGTTTTTCCATGTACATATTTATGGATTAGGCGTAATATTTGTTCTGAACAATTTAGAATTTTCTATATTCAACCGTATTCAAGAAAAAGCAACAGTGAAAATACTGTGATTTTGACAGTGATACAAAATCACAGGTAATCATAAAATGACTATAAGTACTTCTGTTTTTTTTCGGGCGCGGGATTTATCTAATTACCATGACCCTGGAACGTAAAGGGCTATTGAATAACACCGTGAATTTTAGTCAGTACAAGTCTGACAGTCCCTCCCGCTTTGCCCTGGGTGGGAGAAAGCATTTGATGATTTTACCACGATAAAAAAAAAGTAAATTCACTTTTGTCATTTACTAAACGCTAGATTTTTTATACTTTCAACCTAACAATTTATTTTTAATGTAATAAATGCGAAAATGTGTATGTGTTTGTATGTATGATCCGTTATTACGTCAAAACGCCTGAACCGATTTTACCCTAGAATCCGCTGCCGCCGCTCGCAACAGCTAATTTAACAAAATGTAATTATTACAGACAAAAAACTTCGCATTTAAATCCTAACTGTGCTAAAATATTAATCCATAGATAAGACATCCTCCAGGATGTAACCTAATTTATCATTTTGCGTCATAACATTGATGTTTTTAATTTTAACATTATTATCCAGACAGGAACACAGAAGTCCTGAAAAGATAAGCAAGTTATTAGTGCCAAAAAAACTGATAGTCGTGAAAAAGTAACCTTTATTTTATATTTATTCCAGCAATTACATAGTTGATGCAATAACATGAATAATTTACTGCTGCGAGTTCGATTCCCGAACGAAACAAATATTTGTATGACCCACAAGTTGTTTCAGAACTATTTGTTCTTAATCATCATCATCATCATCTCAGCCATAGGACGTCCACTGCTGAACATAGGCCTCCCCTTTAGATCTCCACATATACCGGTTGGAAGCGACCTGCATCCAGCGTCTTAATAATCAATCTAATAAAAATTTGTAATATTGTGTTGTACTTATCTGGCTGTAGTATGGGAAACGGTATTCAATCCATCATTCTATTAAACTTTCTCATACAAAAAAAGTAACCAGGAAAATCAAGATCAACTGTGTTTCTAAAAGAATATATCAGCAATGATCTTAAGGAAAAGGAACAATGAGGTTTCCTTTTTAGGATTCCGTAGCCAAATGGCAAAAACGGAACCCTTATATAGATTCGTCACGTCTGTCTGTCTGTCCGTCCGTATGTCACAGCCACTTTTTGTCGAAAGTATAAGAGCTATCCTGTTGAAACTTGGTAGAATAAGAGAATGACAAAACTAAAAAAAAATATATAATGTAGACCTCAACAAAAACTTCCAACGAAAATTGGTTTGGATGAGATACAGTTAGCAGTTTTTGAGATATAGTACATTTTCAAAAACCGCAAATATAACTTTGCCATTCATACAAACACTATGAAAAACAAAGTTATTTTTATAGTTTGTGTATATTACTAATCTCAATATAATTATATCCCTAATCTATGCTTGCTACTACGGAACCCTTCATGGGCGAGTCCAACTCGCACTTGGCCGGTTTTTTTTTATTTTAAGCTATTGCATAGCGTTTATCGCGGGCTCTGAGCGTGGCGCGGGGCGGCGACCGAATCAAAAAAATTCCAAAAACCTAAGGAAAATACCTGACACCACTCATCGTCTAACATCGTTTCAGTTCGGGAGACTTCGGCAATCATAAAAATATCCTCAGAATAATGATAGTCATTATTCTGAGAAAATATCCGTCATAAAAACAAATTTACTTTTTCTTACTGATTCTAAACGGCCAGCTACAAAAGGAGTTTTCACAATGAAACCTACTTATAAAATTCTCCTACACCAAAGAAGTTCTTTATTACAGTAGAGTTCCATGAACATTTTAAATAAATTATATTCTCGTTAAATATACGCGGTAGGCGACTTTATTCTTTAAAAAAAAAAATTATGCGATAGCTTCCACCGCGACAGTCTCCGAGTGCCACATGTATTTTTTTTAATAATTATGGTAAATCAAATGACTCCTCTCGCCCTGGGTAGAGCGGGATCCCTCCCGCTCTACCCAGGGCGAGAGGAGTCATTTATCCGACTACGACGTACTGACTAAAGTCCACCTTCAATAATCTTTACGTTTCATGATCACGTTTTCCCGTTTGGACAATTCTGCAACCCCGGCCATATGGGTTACCTTGACGTATAAGGTATTATGTGTAATATATTATCTATATAATTATATAAAAGAACAGGGTTTTTTATTAAGACTCGACTACAGCCGAAACCGCTAAACGCCGTAACTTGAATTTTGGACAGCAGTTACAGTCTATCGTGTAGGGTAGCAATAAGACGGGATTTTACGAAAATCCTCCTCTAAGGGGGTGAAAAGGGGTGAAAATGTTTGTATGAAAAATCTTATTCCTTAGGTTTATAAACTTGAAACTTGCCACGAATAAGAACACAAGTAAATAAAAAAGATTGGCTCTATTATTTTTTAAAAACTACCCTCCATTGCTAATCTAGGCGTTGTTAAAGTTTGTATGGGAAAATCATAACGCGTGAGTTGATTAATGTGAAAATCAGTATTTATATACTAGATCAGAAATAATTAAACACGTGTTTCTGGATTTTTCGAAAATCACCCTCCAAGTTAGTGAAAAGCGGTATTCAAGTTTAAAGTTTTTTCTTTAACCACTAAAAGTATAACCTGAATTTTGGTCGGTAGTTGCAATTTATTATGTAGGTGAGCACTAAGAAGGGATTTTGCGAAAATCCACCTGTAAGGGGGTGAAAAGGGATGAAAACCTTTGGATGTATCATCTTATCTCCAAGGTTTATAAACTTGAAACTTGGTACGAATAAGAGTATAAGTAAATAAAAAAGATGGGAATTATTAGTTTTTAAAAACTACCCTCCATTTGTGATCTAGACGATGTTAAAGTTTGTATGGGAAAATCATAACGCACTAACCGATAAATTTGAGACTCAGTTTATAGAAATTATATCAAAAATAATCAAACACGTGTTTTTTGGTTTTTCGAAAATCACCCCCTAAGTTGGTGAAAAGGGGTGATTAACTTTTAAGGGAGGGATTTTACTGCTTGCTTCGATAAACTCAAAAATGGAATTAATAATCTCTCAATCTTATAAAGGATGCGTATTTATTTATATTTCAAAAATCAACCCCTAGCGGGGTGGAAATCGGACTACTAGACCATTTTTTAGATTTTCCGTTACCGGCCATTAATTTCACTGAGTTCCAAGTTAGAAACACGCGCAGACGAAGTCGCGGGCGGAGTGCTAGTTCACTTATATATTAATCACTTATCAGATTCAAAGATCACGTTTATGTAAAATGATGATCAAGTTGACAATGCCAACTCAATATTTCCATGAACGTTTTAGTCATCAATTCCCTTAATTATTTGACCGTCATACACTGTCATCATCCTGACGGATCATATCATACTCTCATGATGTTGTAATTATGCTTGGTCGTTCTCCCGAATTCTATTGCTAATGACATTCGGGCAAACGACTAAGTATCATACTTTATCAGAAACTCGAAAATCAGACAACAATAAATTCTTGCCAACGGGTATCTTATGGGGTGCTAAGACAGGAAACCTCCACGTGCGCCCGTGGACTGGAGTTTCCTCTCGGATACGTCCGGGGGGAGGACCAGTTTTTCGGGCCGGTGCACCCTGGGATGCGGGCAAAAAATCTTCCTTAGGCACTGTGTGCCTAAGGAAGATTAGCGAATAGCCTGTCGGGTGGACGCTCCAACGCGTGTCCCTCTGAATAGCAGAGGGCACAGCGGTGGAGCGGGCTTGCGGACGGTGAGTAATGGGTAAGCTCGCCGTCCGACCAAGGACCAAGCCCGGGACGGTGGCGCGTCGTGTTTCGCGCGTCGCCGACGGGGCCCCTTATGGGGCCAAATGCCTGCTGGGGTCGCGGATTTTTCTTAATCCAGGATACCGTGGCCCCGGAACGTAAAGGGCATCCGAAGGAACACGGGTGGATTTTAGTCAGTAAGAGTCTGACAGTCCCTTCCGCCCCACCCTGGGCGGGAGGACATTTTTGCCACCAAAAAAAGTGGTTATCTTATTACCCAGTTACTGGGTAGTAGAGGTCAGTTATGCAGTTACTCCATCTAAAATACTGATTTTTAGTTGAATCTGGTTAGACTGAAAGCCGACCCCAACATAGTTGGGAAAAGACTAGGCAGATGCTGATGACTAAATATCATACTTGACACTTAGTCGTATGTCTATCAATGTCCGTATATGTCGCAGTGAAATGAGGAAATCAGGGATTTCACGAATTTCCGGCACATGTGGAATATTCTTATTTATTACGTCTTCTTACTTAAAGAATTTAGTGATATGACAAAAGACCAAACTAAATCCAGTAAAATGTCAGAAAAGTCGACGGAGCACCGCGGAGCGGTGCTCCTACTTCTGGGTGGTTTAGAAAAAATAAAATATAATATTTTACGACATTTTTTATTTCTCTGTGCCCCTTATCGTACACTCCTACTTAAATACCAGCTGAACAACTTTGCATTTGAACGAGAAGAAGACGGATTTCATTGACACCCCGAAGTTCAGTTTGGTAAGGTTAATTTAAACCCTGTAGACAAAAAAATCATCAACAGTATTCTTTATTTCACTATATTTAGTTTAGTGACATATCTCTGACTTTATGTTTAGTATTTTGTCATAACACTAGATACTTTTAGTAAATCTCAAACTGTGGCCATTTTTTTAACAATTATTTTGACAATTGAAAGCCGACCAATTGGTCGCCAAACCAAAGAGTTGGTTTTCCGGCATTTTTACATTACGTCGCGTATCGTTATGCATTTTTGAGGAATGAATAATTCAGCTGCGAGCGTGGGACTCGTACCTTAAAATGATGTCTGATTGACGACCATTTGGACTATGACAGAAATGAAAGAGTTGGTTTTCCGGCATTTTTACATTACGTCGCGTATCGTTATGCATTTTTGAGGAATGATAAATTCAGCTGCGAGCGTGGGACTCGAACCCTATAATGTTGTCTGATTGACGACCATTTGGACTATGACAGAAATGAAAGAGTTGGTTTTCCGGCATTTTTACATTACGTCGCGTATCGTTATGCATTTTTGAGGAATGATAAATTCAGCTGCGAGCGTGGGACTCGAACCCTATAATGTTGTCTGATTGACGACCATTTGGACTATGACAGAAATGAAAGAGTTGGTTTTCCGGCATTTTTACATTACGTCGCGTATCGTTATGCATTTTTGAGGAATGAAAAATTCAGTTGCGAGCGTGGGACTCGAACCCTATAATGATGTCTGATTGACGACCATTTGGACTATGACAGAAATGAATGAGTTGGTTTTCCGGCATTTTTACATTACGTCGCGTATCGTTATGCATTTTTGAGGAATGAAAAATTCAGCTGCGAGCGTGGGACTCGAACCCTATAATGATGTCTGATTGACGACCATTTGGACTATGACAGAAATGAAAGAGTTGGTTTTCCAGCATTTTTACAGTCACTTGTCATGTGGTGTAACGTGTAAAATTATAAATTCCTGTATCAAGGACTAGTCTAATTATTTTTGTGTTTGTGTTTTTATTTTATTTGACTGAAAACTGTTTAGAAGACTTCATCATTGTCATCAGAAATCAGTTGCAGTCCACGTCATAACAGGCGTATTAATAACTGCAGAACTGGTCTTCTTGCACCAATAAAGATAACTAACATACAACGCATCATTACATGGGTTTATTTGGTACATAATTATATCAAAAATTTGTTTGTCAGTCTACTGAAAGTTCGATGAATTCGAGTTAAATGGTGATTTTTTTGTTCAATACAAACCCTAATATAGCTAATGAGCTGTTTCTCATTTTGCCACTTTCACAATACATCACCTACGAGTAAAAAAATTAATAAAATTACCTAATAGAAAGTTTTGTACTGTTCTACATGTATTATAATAGTAGATTATTAACCAAGGGCTGTATGACATCAATTGCATACGAGGTTTTTGGCGCCTGAGCGAAGCGAAGGCGCTAATTAACCCGAGTATGCAATTGATGCTTACGCCCGAGATAAATACTCTGCTTTACATATCGATTGTGAGGTAAGTAAACAACAAGACAGCAGGTTTCAATGAACATTTATTAAGAAGAAAAAAATGTGTATTTAATTAAAATTAATAGTAAAATTATTACAATTTGTACGTTCTTTTTAGGTATATTTATAGTTTGAATATGAGTTTGTGATGATAAGACTTGAGTTTGAGTGACTTGAGGTTCTTGCATCGTAAATGGCGGCAGTTGACTGGTACTATTTTCTTCATTAAAAAATGGCTCAGATGATGTGCTTTGACGTGGTGATTTTAAGTTTATATTTTCTGTTATTTTAGAAGTAATTTTGCTTTTGTTTGCCATCGAATCTTCGATATAACCTTCGGCCACTTTGCTGGACTTCCAGCCGCCGTGCCTTTTTAACAGAGTGAGGTTGGCTCCCGAATCAGCCAATAGAGTCGCTGATGTTCTGCGAAAGCAATGCCCGGTGTATAACTCTACGTTACTCAGTTTTAAATATGTGGCTATTTGCTTTGGCATGCCTGTAAATTTGTTTTTTCCTATTACTTGTCTGTGGCATTTTCCTTTACTGTAATTAAGAAAAAAAACGATTTGTATCCACGTTTTCAGGCCGAAGAGCTTGATATTTTTCAACATAATTTGCAAATTCTTCATGCACAACAAATGACCGGTCAATTTTAGTTTTCGTGTTAGGCAGTTTTATGAGTAGTAATTTGTTATGTTTTTCTACATTTTCTATTGTCAAGTTTGTCAATTCCACGGTTCTGCAGGCTCCCGATATCCCAAAAATTAGAACAACCTGTAAAAAAGACATAAGTTGTATTAAAGGCACCAAATTCGCATAGTATTTTTGTGAAATATTTTGGTAACTTATTAAAAAGGGCAAGTAAATACGTAGGTACCTTTATTGCTAAATAAATTTCATCCGGAGCTTCATTTAAGAATTTCTGTACTTCTCCTGCAGTAAATACCTTCGATTTCTTGCTTTGAAAGCCGTCAGACTGCCTTTTCAAGAAAGCAGTAAGTTTAGAAAAATCTTTCAAATTCACGTCATGTTTTGTCATCATTGTAGATTTTAGCATAGAATAAAAGCACCATAAACTGGAAGGTTGTAGCCTCTTAGATAATTCATCAAAATATGATATAAAAACACTTTCAGAAAGAGATTTCACTTTTTTTTCTGACCGCCATTTCATAAATTCGTCGTATGCCTTTACATATCTTTCTTTCGAGTTCGGCGGTAATATATTTTCGACAACTGTTTTTGCCCTTTCTTTAATAAAATCGGGCGTTAGATCTATGTCTTCGTCACTAGACATGTTTAAAACTTTTGAAAAAGAACTCAAACAAGAAAATTAATTATTTTCGCGATGCTTTCGCGCCTACTAGTAGACTGCCTTTTTTTTTCACGCACGCAAGCGCGTCAAATCTTGCTGGCCAGTTTGATTTTTAAATCGATTCCATCTAACATACGATGTGGAAACAAATAGTTCCATATTTAAAATAAAATCTTTATAAAATAAATTGTCTAGATTCCGATTCGAGTAATTGATCGATACCGAGAAAAAAAAATTAACTTTTTAAAAATATTCTTCGTGCAGTATGAGTATGACAGTTCTTTTTTCAAATTCCAAAACCTATGCTGTAATGATAGTCATACACCCCGGCATTCAGGGGTGTAAGGGTGTACTTACAGAGCAAGAGATGTGTAAAATATTTTGCTATATAAACTTAGTGATTAGTTATGAATCGAACTTATGTTATTTTGTTGAGATGGTGAATTTGGTAAAACGCAAAACGAAATGTAAACGCATGCTATGAACCATTTGCCACGTTTCTTACGGCTTTTGACGTGTTCTTTGGGTGGTTAATGTCAAGTTATAAACTTCATGGTATAATCAGCAGTAGATCATGTTAATGTAATCATTTTCTGTGTAAATTTAGCGATAAACTGTATTGTGAGAGTTAATTGTTAGGTTCATGTAGCGGCCGATAATACTTTGTAAATACATTACTGTTATGCGGCCGATATACATGGTACACTGTGCAGAATAACGCAGAAGTTCCATTTGTTTAAGCTTTGAGAATTAATCATTGAAGCGAGTCATTGGAATGTATGGCACAGTGGCGAGCGTGTTCTGCGCTACGGCAAATAGATTCTTTGTGAAATACTTCTTCAAATCTTGATGAAAGAAAAATCAGTTGTGAGTGAAACTGGAACCAGCGTCTTGTGGACAAAGTACGAGTATTAATTTACACTCGAGAGCAATGAATCCGGGTCATTTAAAGAATCCTAAAAATCTCGGAAACTAAAAATGCTAGGTTAATGCAATAAATTGTATTTAATACACAATGTAATACTCCTTAAATGAAGGTATTAAAACTTCTTAGTTATTGTAAAGTTATATCATAAAAAAATCAAATTTGAAAAAGGGCCACTTTCGAAGATGGATCTACGAAATTACAGCATTTGGTTTTGCTTTTGTTTGTAATCTGTCATTTATGTGGGTACATAAACCATGTTGATAGTGCTCTATATTCATTATTCAAGCTGAAATTATGTCGCTTACGCCTGAAGAATGCACCAGAATACTTACAATGCTGGAAACCGGCCGGAGTCAGCGCGACACAGCCAGGACTGTCGGTGTGTCGCTGTCAACAGTACAAAGAGTTCTCCGACGTCACGAAGAAACTGGTTCTAACCTACGCAGAAACCAGGAACGGGCAGAACCAGGTGTACCACAGCACGAGAAGACCGATACTTGGTGAACACCATGCTTCGAAATCGCTTTCTCACAGGAACTGAACTCACCAATCAGTTTCGACGCCTCGGAGGAAGTAACCCAAGTGTATGGACAGTAAGACGTCGGCTTGCTGAATCTAACATAAAACCCCTTAGACCTGCAAACGGCCCTAAACTGGAGCGTGGGCATCGTATTTCAAGACTAAGATATGCCCAGAGCCACGTAAATTGGAGTATTGAAGATTGGTCAAAAGTTATGTTCTCCGACGAATCAAAATTTATGCTCTACAAGCACGATGAAAGACACAGAGTGTATCAAAGACCAGGGGAAAGATTCAAGCAAGCATGCATCGAAGAAAAAGTAGCCTACGGTGGTGGGTCTGTACTTGTGTGGGCCGGAATTTCTTCTGAAAGTCGCACAGAGCTGGTGATCATAGAAAACGGCTCTTTAACTAGCGTAAGATATGTGGAAGAAATCCTCAATGATCACGTTGGTCCATTTATGGTCAATTTAGGCGAGGATGCTATATTTATGCATGACAATGCCCGACCTCATACAGGTATGATTGTGAATGACTACCTTCAAGAGATGAACATTACTCGTATGGAGTGGCCAGCGCGCAGCCCGGATATCAACCCGATCGAGCATGCTTGGGACGAGCTAGGCAGATGCGTAAAACAACGAAACCCTCCCCCAATCACGCTTCGTGAGCTCAAAATTGCTCTCACAGAGGAATGGGAGAATATTCCCCAAAATCGTATAAGGAACTTGGTGTACAGCATGCCAAACCGCGTAAACGCAGTAATGGAAGCACGAGGAGGCAATACAAAGTATTAAAATTCAAGAAAATCGTAATAAAGTTCAAAAATTTCATGTTTCCTATTTTTGTTTTAAGGAGAGATCAGCAGTTTTTTTCTTTATGTAATTTTGTGTTAATAAAATGTATGGTGACTCATATTTTTTTTACTTTCATTTAAGGAGTATTACATTGTATATTAAATACAATTTATTGCATTAACCTATCATTTTTAGTTTCCGAGATTTTTAACATTCTTTAAGTGACCCGGATTCATTGCTCTCGAGTGTATTATGAAACGAAGATAGGGCTTTTTACGAGACGCCACGCAGGAATTATTATAGGCGTATAAATATTAAAAACTTCTTAAGATTGTCACTAGAAACCGCATTTTTACATGTTTCTTCAAGAACTGGTTCTATTTTCATGTTGTTTTTATTTACTTTAATTATGTAAGGATTTAATTTTTTTTATTTATGTTAATATATTTTTTCCTACTTCATTAAAGCTAGTGATGTGTGTGTCTATGCTTGAATAAGTGTTACTTTTTTTCTATTTTATCCTCTTGTTTAAAGGGAAAACCAACATAAATTCACATGTACCTAAGATTTTTTTTTTCTTCCGTGTTAATTAATATTACACTGTTAGGGAAGCATTTGCCGTACTATCCCAATCTCTCTTATCGAGCCACTTCAGATTAATTTGAAATCAAAATTATGATTATATTCAGTCTGTGTCGTATGGGGCTTTTGATTTATCTGTCGTGTGTATATTGGTTGCTAGCACATACTGCAAAAGCTTAGTACAGCTTAGACATTCTGTACAAACGGATCTCAGTACTCAAAATGAAGTGTTTTGTGTTTTTGATAGTGTTCGCCATTTTGGATGTCAGTGTGTGTAAATTGGTGAGTATTTTTTTTCTTAGCTTTATGAGTATTTCTTTTTTTATATTTTTGTTTTGACAGTTCTTCTTCCTGCCCTTATCCCATTCTACTTGGGGTCGACGCAACACGTTTTCTTCTTCCATTCTCCCCTATCAGATGTCACAGTATCATTTACTCCTTTTTCTTTCATTTATTATGACAGTTAAACACACATTATTATTTGAATAACACAATAATATTGACAAGTACTTATTCTGTAAGTAAATTTTAATATAATAAATTTAATTTGAAATCAAAACTGTTCCATATAACAATTTTTCTACAGTTTAGTGTTCTTATAAAAATCTTATTCATAAAACCGCCCAAACCGAATTATTAAGATATTGAAAAATACGATTGTTTCATACAAGAATTGAACCTGTACCATGCAGTGTTAAACGTTTAACTACTGGCTTTCAATCTAATTATCCACAAATGTTTTGCACTTGTTTGAACCCAAACCGGTTACAAATTAAAAAAAAAATACCTTGGTTCCTTCTGGGTTCCAATAATTTTAATTTAAAAATCATATAAAAAAATTGTATGCAATTTTATCCTTTATCACAAAATCCGAGCAACCTATGATGTATTTATTATAAATTCAAGAAAATATTCGGAACAAACTCTTGCCAGCGCTTCGTCTGCTAGTAGCTCGAATATTATCCCACAGGATCGTACTATCAGGGTAAAAGATATCCTATATGTTATACCAGACCATAACCTATATCTGACCCAAATTCCATCAAGATGCTTTCAGCCGTTCTGAAGTAATTGAGTGACAAACATCAATCCATCGACTCGAACTTTTGCATTTACAATATAAGTAAGGTTCAAGTTATTCAGTTATTGACATAATTACATTAAAATAACATAAATATTAATATATTTTGTTAATCTAATTTTACATACTTTTCCTGTTTTGTAATGCGAATTTAGGTTGCAAAATAAATGTTGTCAACAATATTTTAATTGACCTGCAATATGTTGTTAGGGAAAATACTTAGCATATCGCTAAATTGAACGAAAACACTAGCTAGTGGTTTACCTCGATTTGTAAAGTTAATAGTTGAAGTTATAAACATTCTTTCGAGATTTTTACGCATGTTTTTTCATGAACTTCGACCTAGTCCCTGCCACCCCTGACCTGGACTAAGGTAAAGAGCAAACCCATCTTATTACAATTGTTTTGTTTCATAACTGTCAGATATGATAAGCTAAGGAACCAAGGAGGTATTTTATGAACTAATTAAAATGAGATCAAGTGCGCCTGACTCCGTAGCTGCTACTAGAAATTCCTCATGAAAAATCCCAATAACACTTTGCCCGATCTGGGAACTAAACCTAAGACCTCAGCAGCCGCACCTGCGCCTGCGACCACTAGTCCAACGAAGCAGTCGTCATAAAACCTGTGATGCGCAATTGAAAATGTCTTTTGTCCACTATTGAGACCGATTTTTTGTGGTGGTAAGATCATCAAATTATTGTAGGCACTCAATGGTCAATTGATGGAACGTTTGATAATTTTTCACCCAAAAAAACCATTCTCTAGTTGAATCAGAGAGCTCAAATTGCACGATTTCTAAAACTCGTTTCAATTGTGAACCAAAAAATTCATGTAGGTACTCCATGCAAATCTATTTACAGAAAAGCCATGATCTTCAAACTTGCAAATTAATACGAGCAATAAACACCAAAGTAACCAATTACGTCAGAGTCTCCATTCTGAAAGGTCCCGGGTTCAATGCTTGGTTCGTTAACGGTAATATTTGTTCTACAAGCCACCTAGTCATTCCTGAAAATCTGTGTCATTAGCAAATGTTTCTGAGAAATGTTTTATTATCTTTGTTAACACTTTCAAGCTTGTTTGCATTTGTTTTGAATAAGTTTTTATTGTTATTTGGTTCTGCTAATAATGCCCAGGTGTAGCTAAAGCTTCCATTAAGTACTTTTGTGTTTACGATGTCTGATTTTAATAACCATTAGATCAATTAATTTAAGAGCGCTTATTCTGAAAGTTGGCAACGTCGCAAATAGTTGTCAAATATTAACAAGTTTTAATTAATTTAGCAATGTTACTGTATGAAAATATGAAATATGGCTCTGTAGTGCACTAAAACATTGATAAGGGAATGCATTAAGTAATACCGTAACAACGAATAAATAGTTTTAGATGTAAAAAAAGTATTTGGAAACCTTTCAAACGCCTTTTCTAAACCTGAAACGGTGACAACATCAAATTCAGTGTTTTAATTGCATTCTTATATCAATGTTTTAGTGCACTACAGAGCCTTTTTTCTTATTTTCATACAGTAAATTTATCAAATTAATTAAAACTTGTAAATATTTGACAGCTATTTGCGACGTTGCCAAATTTCTGGTTATGCGCCCTTAAAATTCTGTAGATATACTTTGGTATGCTAGAATAACTAAAAGGCAAAGTTTAACAGCTTGCCTATCATGCAGAAGATTGTGAATCTAAACCCGGGCAAACGCCAATGTTTTTATCAATTTAAACATGTTTCCAAGTTTATCTTGAATATCATTGAAATCGATGGTGGAGAAGCATCATGAGGGGTTACATAAATTAATATTAATCTAAAGTCATGTAAGCGGCTCATGAGTTTCCCAAATGAACCCGAATTAACTCTGACACCAAAGAGAGGTTATATCCTCACAAGAAAAGAGAATACAGGCACATTACTCAGATATCACAAAAAATCTTTAAATGATTTCCTTCACTGGTAGAATAAACACTAGGGCTTGTAGTACAAGTATACCGCATGTGATGAGATCAAAGATTGCATGGGAGTTCATCATTTTATCGATGTTAAATCTCATCCGAGCACACGGTTTGTGTCAATCAATATCAATTTCATCTTACTCGTCATAGATTTGGACAATTACATTTCATTGCTCTGAATGACATTGTCCGCACGAGGCTATTTAATAACAATTTCTCGGGACTACAAATTGGTTTCACAGACATAAAAAAAAAGTTTGCAATGCCATCTGTCTAATGTTTTTTTTTAACATTTAGATGACTAGACTTCCTATTGTCATTAATTAGACTCTCAAGGGTAATCAACTATGCAATTAGTAACTGAGTTTCGTATTTTGTCATTTGTCTTTATAGAACTGATTTAGAAATAAAGTGTCTGATCAATTTTCGGATAAACTTGACCATGATGAATATGAACTCCATTAGATCACCGCAAAACAAGGACTAAATGTTGGATGGATTGTATGAAGGATGATATTGGTTAGAAAGGTGATTGCTGATATGCAGTGCCGAAAATAGGGATGTGCCAACGGTCTAAAGACATAGGGTCCAGACCCTGGAGAGGCACAAAATGAAAAAAAAATCAAAAGTCATTTATTCAAATTCAAATTAGGCTGATTTATCAGCACTTTTTGAAGGTCATTTTTTTTTACATAAGACAGTCCCCCAAAGCGCCCCCCCTTCGACACTTCCTAGTGTTTTGGCTGGGAAGAAGAAGTGGCGGAACAAACTCCCCAGCAACACATCTGTCTGTACGGTTAGAAGAACCAAGATTTTATACAATTTAATAGAACATTCACATCATACATCAATTCGAAATTACATCCCAACCGTGACTAGAAGGCACAAAAAGATAAACTAAAACTGTTTAAAAAAAAAAAATAGAAAATGAAGATTAATATAAAACAAACACAGACATAAAAAAAAACAAAATATACATAAAATAAAACTAAAATGACTTAACTAAGTCAAAAGTAAAAAAAAATATACAATTATATGAATTCATATAACCTGTCGGAAAATAAATTAATCTGGAGAAAGAGCATGAACGCAGTCATTATTTCAAACACAGCACAGAAATGGTCAGACCAGGACAACAGTTGGCCAGACCAGTGTGCTGTTAACGTAACTCGCACTGGGTTCACAAAAGGCTAGTTACGAAACTGCTGATATGTTGGTAGAGAAGTGTGGAAAAGAAGACATGCTACGTCCCAAATGAATTAGGATAATTAATAAGAGAAGAAGATTGATGATAAATAAATTACTAACTGAGGAACTATTGTATAGATCTTACTGTAATCATAACTTCAATTTGAGAAAAAAAAAACAATATTAATTTAACAATCCAGTAATCCTTGACAGAAATAATAAAACATTAACCGATTGAATTCCTAGATTTATGATTATTTTAAAACGATGAAGAACACTTGTAGTTAAACGTGAGAAGATCATAACTTTGGCAGTTAATTGACGTTTCCCACCTGCATTGTGGTTCGAGTCCATTCACTTAGATCATTACGCAAAAGTCATTTTAGGAAACGCATTGACACAGTCTCATCTCGGAAAGCATACACATCATCATCAGCCTAAAAATGTTCCCACTGCTGGGACACAGGCCGCCTCTCTGTGAGAGGGAGTGGGCCGTAATCTACCACGCGGGCCCAGTGCGGATTGGTAGATGTCACACGTCTTCGAATTTTTGGTTCTAGGACATGCCGGTTTCCTCACGATGTTTTCCTTCACCGTTTTGAGAGCAGTGGTTTTGAAATAAATTACACAAAGTAATGCGCCTGACGGGGTTCGAACCCACGACCTACAACTCGTAAGTCGAGGCCGATACCACTGGGCCACCACTGCTCTACAATGAAAGTATACACACATAGAGGTGATTACCGCAAATCAAAACCTATCAAAACCTTTAACTGGTAGTCCCCATGAAGAAAACGAAGATATCGACTAATATATTGTTTTTATAATTCCAGAATAAACACACAAACCCGAAGAACCAACACAAGGACCTGTCAATCAAATACTACACGAAACAGACACACATTACAATCCCAATAATGATGCACTTAGACAAAGCACTAACTAGGACACTATCGAAAGAAACAAAACACAAAATCAGAGAGAAATTCAAACTTCTAGCAAAGGATATACTAAAAGATGTAGAAGATCTATTTAGTCGTCCAAATTTACAGCAAAAAGTGAAGCTGGAACTTCTAGATGTAAAGATATTGAAGAATATGACGAAAAATGTGGTGATGAATGAGAATGTTTCAAAGTATTTGAAGAGCTACTGCCAATGGCAGGGAGAGAAGAAGATTGCAAAGAAGAGATGGTTCTACTCAGTTCTGTTTACGGGATTGGACCTTTTCTATCTGGATCAATTTGGATCTAAAGTCAGGAGTAGTACTGGTAGGTTTTAAAATGTTAATTATTTTAGCTTATTTTGATTAATAAATCTGATGAAAATAAACCTCAAATATTCCACGAAAGCCCATTACTAAATGAAGCTTACTGTTTTAGATAGCTCATGCATCAACTTATTCAAAGATGTAAACACAGTTTATCTAGAAATTTAATAACCCGTTTCCATATCCTCCCAGCAGTAAAAGTCCAAACCAATTATGGAAATAAGCTTGCAAAGCGTTTGAAACGACAGGAAATGCAGACATCTTGCGCAAAACATCAGATTTAATCTGGAACCTATTTATTTTATTTGTATGTATAATATATTTGGTGGACATGAAATTGATTCAGAAAGTTTTAGCATATAATTTGCAAAGGGTCCCCTTTTCTGGATCAAAATTTGAATTTTGGGTTAGATTTGTAAGCATTTGTAAAGTATTCAGCCTATAATGTCCCCACTACACAATTTAATAGTGTTGTAATAGGCGCCATTTTTATCAAGGTGTTTTCCAACCATTTATATCCAGAAAATAATTAAAATCAGAATTTAAACATTCCAGGTCGAGGCTACATGAAAGGGATATGCAGCAACAAAAATAGTTGTACTCTCCTCGAGTGGCATCCAGAGAACATTGCCTATATCTTGACTCATGAAATAGCACACAGGTAAACTGCTTTGTTTCTTGGGCAGTTGATTTGCTAAACATTTTCTAACAAAATCCAGAGACTGGATCGTTCATCTCTTCATACAGGTTACTATTAGTAGCGAGTTTAATTTCGAAATTCTGATACAACAAGTCGCAAAGCCTTAAGTATCAGCTCAGAGTCGAGCTTACAAAAAATTATTAGTTGGCAGGTAAACTTATAGGTACGTAAATTAGCATTTGTGGGGTACCATTGTTGAAAGGTGCTATGCCTTTGAAAACAACATGCAACATGTTTAAAGAAAAGGTGTAATTTCTTGGAAACAATTCGTTTTGTACGTATTTAGCTACAAATCGAATACTGTCTGCTTTAATTTTATTAAATCTAGTACGAGAGTACTAGAACTAACTTTAATAAAATTAAAGCAGACAGTATTACAATACATAAATGTTTAGAATAAGCAATGAATGATTCTGCACATAAAGTGAGAGAACAGTAAACGATAGGAGCTGGAAATTAATACTCTTGAAGAGCTTTAACATGAAGTGAAGTTGATTACACCAGTCTAGTCTATGAATGAAAGGAAATCATTAACACTAAGCTGAATGGAACCAATTGAAATAGGACGTTTAAGTTTATAGCCAATGAGTTTGAATACTGCTGTTATTGATGCTCAGCTTAGATTGGCGTCTGTTGCAGATTAAGTGAATATAGAGACATTGAGAACGATATGACCATAAGAGTTAATGAACTAAGTAGTATGACAATTTTAAAATGAAGTAAGAATACTACCATAGCTATTAGGTATATACCATATATTTAATATATATTATCATAGTATCATAATACCATATTATCAAAATACCAATAATATATTAGAGCTCTCTTGAAAATTGATATTTAGCTTTAATACTTGGTGAATTTAGAAAGAGTTCTTGCTTTGGAGTGTTTGAATTTTTACTATATATAAATGCATCATCATCTTCCTACCCTTATCCCATTTTACTTGGGGTCGGCGCAACACGTTTTTTTCTTCCATTCTCCCCTATCAGACGTCACAGTATCATTTACTCCTTTTTCATTCATATCATTCCATAGACAATTCATCCATCTTTTCTTTGGCCTTCCCCTTCCTCTCCATCCATCAACATTACTATATATAAATGCAGATTTCTTAAAAATCTGCTAGCCTATTTCTAGTCTAATTCTGTTGTCTTTATAGTAGTGTCTAGTTCTTCCCTTAACATCAATTTTATGCCGGCAAACAGTCTACAATTTGCTTTCATACTTAGAATGTATCCGCCTGTATGTCAATTGACCTGCAATTCGTAGTCCATCAATTCTTGTTGAACTTGATATTTTTATTGTAATTTGTTACTTTGACATGTCTCAAACATTACAGCGTCTATAAATAAGATCGATGAACTAATGTCTTCCACAGACAGTTATAAACATACTCAAGCCAAATGTATGGGTGGATTGAGAATTACCTCGCGATCACGATGCTGGATAAAGTTGTTTAATTAATTAGTCTGGACAACACCTGCAATGTTTCTGTAAGCTCGACAATGCCGTCAGCAAGATGACGGGGCCCCCCTCTAGAGGGCCAAAGCCTGCCGGGGTCACGGGACTTATTCCATTACCGTGACCCGGGAACGTAAAGGGCTAATGAAGGACACCGTGGATTTTAGTCAGTACGAGTCTGACAGTCCCTCTCACCCTGCCCTGGGTGGGAGGACTCATTTGATGATTTTACAACGAATAAAAAAAAAACCTCGACAATGCGGCACTTTCCATCAGGAGCTTCATTCGTCTCGTGGTCGCAAGCGCGACTGCTGCGCAAAGTGTCCTGGGTTCAATTCCCGTGTCGGGTTAAAGTGCTATTGGGTTTTTCTGTAAGAATTTCTCAATAACTATAGCCCGAAGTTTGGAAGTTGGCGGTATGATACCCCCGTGCCTCGGAAAGCACGTTAAGCTGTTGGTCCTGCGCCTGATCTCTCTCCGGTCGTGTCGGATTATCGCCCTATCGGACTATGAGAGTAAAAGAACACAGAGTGCACCTGTGCCTGCGCAAGTGCGCACACACTTGTGCACTATTATGTCCTGCGCAGATCTCCGCTGAGATTGACCGCCATGGCCGATATCCATCAGGATATAAATTATTTTTGGTACCTACTGTATTATTCTTCCTAGATAGGTTGAGTGTCAATTTTGACAGATCTAATTGCTTAAAAAATGTAAATAGACGATATTATTACCAATTGCCGTTTATAGGACACAAGCCGTGTTTTGTCGCGTCAATCAATGCGATAGTCGTTTATTTAGGCTAATAATAGCGACTACGACGTGTGACTAGATCTTTTTTTTTTTTTTTTTTTTAGGGTGGCAAAATCATCAAATGAGTCCTCCCGCCCTGGGTGGGGCGGGAGGGACTGTCAGACTCTTACTGACTAAAATCCACCCGTGTTCCGTCGGATGCCCTTTACGTTCCGGGGCCACGGTATCCTGGATTAAGAAAAATCCGCGACCCCGGCAGGCATTTGGCCCCATAAGGGGCCCCGTCGGTGACGCGTGAAACACGACGCGCCACCGACCCGGGCTTGGTCCTTCGGACGGCGAGCATACCCATTACTCACCGTCCGCAAGCCCGCTCCGCCGCTGTGCCCTCTGCTGTTCAGAGGGACACGCGTTGGAGCGTCCACCCGACAGGCTATTTGCATACGGGTAAAGAAACCCCTTAGGCACACAGTGCCTAAGGAGAGTTTTTGCCCGCATCCCAGGGCGCACCGGCCCGAAAAACTGGTCTTCCCCCCGGACGTATCCGAGAGGGAACTCCAGTCCACGGGCGCACGTGGAGGTTTCCTGTCTTAGCACCCCACGTGTGACTAGATCTAGCTGCTAATTAGATTCTTAGAATCCTAGCCAATAAGTGCGAAATATTTAGCAAGTGTGAATATCGGATTGTTTGCTCCGGTCAATTTGTCTGCAATATTGAAGCTCCATAGATTTTTGCCTGTGTAGGAAATCACAGGTGGACGTAGGTGTTAATTTTTAAGTGGAATTTTAGTACTCAAAACGGTGGTTTTGAAAATATTCAGCACAAAGACCTTTTATTTCATAGAGGCGTTTTTCTTGTCAAATGTTTCCTGATTAGGTGTTATTTATAAAAGCACTGCCGTGAAAGCACGAAACCCGCAACTTTCGACTGAAACTTCGGGCATTTCTGACTGTTTATCATAAGATTAGTGGTATGACCTTAAAATTGGTGACAACATGATTAAACAATAATCCCAACTCCCAATTTGTGTTGTCAGAATTCATTAATTCAGTACTGATAGGGAGTAGGGTTCACTCGAGAATTTCGAGTACGGGCCCGTATTTTCAACAACGGACTAAGAGAGCCGGCTTTTTTTAGACCCCCAGCGTAACCCCGGTAACTTTATTGACTGTAATGGTAATAACGAGGTGGTACTCACAACTAACCGTCAATAGCCCGAAGATTTTTACAACTATTCTCATATAGGCTCGTAACATGACTTTTTGCTCTACAAATATTTCTTGAAATAATATTATTTCTTTAATCATTTCAGTCTCGGCATGTCCCACGACGGTCCACCCCACAATGACTGCCGAGGACAGAGGTACATCATGGACGCTAAGTACAACCCCAAGAATCCTGCCAAGACCTGGTCATCATGCAACAGGAGGGAACTTAATCATTTCTTGAAGTAAGTTCTTCGATTACAGCTTATGCATGGCATAATCAGCTCATAGTATTCCCTGTTGGTACACAGGCCTCCTCCATTTACGAGGGAGTGGACTCATCTACCACACAGGCCCAATGCGTATTGGCAGATGTATCCTTACACTGTGTTCCTTCGCAATTTTGAGAGAGAAAATTCATTTATACGGAACTAATTGCTATTATTCTTCCCCACTGAATCCATGGCATGGAGAAAATAACTAAAGATTTCTTAACTCTATCAGTATAGAGGGCCAAAGCCTGCCGAGGTCGCGGGACTTATTCCATTACCGTGACCCTGGAACGTAAAGGGCTAATGAAGGACACCGTGGATTTTAGTCAGTACAAGTCTGACAGTCCCTCCCGCCCGGGAGGATTCATTTGATGATTTTACCACGCTAAAAAAAACTTTATCAGTATACTATTGGTATTCGACTGCTTAAAACAAGTTATTTATATTTTTGTACATATTTTTCATTTCAGAAGCAAAAAAGCATGGTGCTTACGACGGGACCCGAGCACGATATGATTTTACAGCATAGTTTAATTAGAAAATAGTACCTATTGTTTTAACTCATTAGTACTAGTATATACGATGAAAGCCGGGAGAAATTAATTTTACGTTCGCATCAAGCGCACAACGCCTGTGTAATTTATTTGAGCAATACTCAGAAATGGAAGTTGTTGATGCTCAAAAATGTTAGGCGCTATGAGTCACTTTATAAAGCTGAGTGAAGTTGTACAGTTGTTATTGAAAGTAAGCTTTTAGAGAAGAAACATTTTGACTGAAATAATCTATCTGTAATAAACTCTTACGAAAATATTTGTGTTTTACTTGACACAAATAAGTTCCAAATGTGCATAATAACTACTTAACACTACAAATAATCTTTTTTTTAGGGTTCCGTACCCAAAAGGTAAAACAGGACCGTATTGCTAAGACCGCTGTCCGTCTGTCACCAGGCTCTACCTCATATAGTTCTCAAACACACTGCGAGCCTAGCGCGGAGGCGGCGGCGGGCGCGATAATATTGAACGTATGAAATCGCCGCTTGAGGCCACACTGAAGTGACTAAGGCCCGCCTAGCGCGATGGCTACAAGAGATTTTGCGAGCCTAGGCGTTGCTAGGCAACAACAGATATAACGGGTGAGTGGCAGGTGTAGCAAACCATTTCGGTCTTATAGTCAGCGCCATCTACATAGTTACCAGGACATGCACTAATATACTACCGTAGGAGGTTTTTGTAAATATTTGAATTATTTATTTTTACTGTACTTGACTTGAATCATGTAGAATGTTTGATAATTTACTTGTATACAATCCTAAACAACCTATAAAACATTTTATAATGAATTTCTTTAAACAAAATTTATAGAAACTACTTTGTACCACCGGTTTGCAACACCTGAAGTCGCCACTACAAAAACAAACGCTTGATCGGCAGTGTGGACACAGATCGCGCTCGCCGCCGTGCCCGCCACCGTCCCGTCGCGCTAGGCTTCCAGTGTGGACACACACTATGTTAGACAGTCTGTTATCGCTGTCACAGCTGATGTATTTCTGTTGTTGCAGTGAAAAACAAACAAATAGTCATCATCTGCCTACCCCTTTCCCAACTATGTTGGGGTTGGCTCAGTATTTTACATGGAGTGACTACTCTCTGACCTGCACAATCCAGTAACTGAGTAATACAATACTTGTGAATGCGAGGACTTATGTGGGTCACGCTTTTTTCCAGTTTATTTATATTAATTTTCTGACAATTTGAGTAACTTATGCGGCCTACACAAATGTCCTTTCTTTGGTATTGTTCGTCTTTACGTTGAGCTCCTTGAATTATGAGTCGAGCTACACGATAGCTGACAAATGCTTGCACTGACTGGACAGGTCCACTAAAATCTGTGTGGTTATTTCTTCAAAAGACCATCTCAGACGTTAACCTATATGGCCCTCGTATGACTACCAATTTAATGTCTGGACTTTAAAAGAGACAGTGACTTCTGAGTTTGTTTCGGATGTTTCTTCTCAGAGTAGTCAGGTACGAAACACCGGCCTCAACTAGTTTGTAAAAAGACGACGTGTAAAAACGTTGATATTAACCTACTTGCAAAAATAAATTTCATTTCATTTCATTTCTTCTTTGAAAGACTGGTTATCAGACTTTGAGCTTCTGACTGTGATTAACGACTGTCAAAGATCTACAAATGACAGCCGGGACCAACGGCTTTACGTACTTTTCGAGCCACGGAGGAAATTCACTACGATAAATGCTCCACTCACATAAATGCTGCACTCTTTAACTGGTGTATTTTTGTATTAATGGGACTAAAAATACGTTCGAATCATTATGATGCAAACAATAGATCAGTAATGAAACAATACTTACAATTTAAGAGCATCAGCATCTGAACTTGGTATAAAGTAATAAGTAAGTTATTTTGGGAAAGCTCGCTACATTGTAGGCTTTGTCTCCTCTGACCTAGATTAGAGTCAAGAGCAAACCTATTAAAAAAAAACGTATGGCACTCGAGGACTGCCGCGGTTAAGCTATTGCATAGCATTTTTTATCAACTTATGCAAATATAATTATTTATTTATTATGTTTATTACTGTACTAATTAGGCTATGGTCAGCCACGTCAACCAAGTGAAACGTCAAGAAAAGTTCATCTCCCTCTCCTTCTCCCTCTCCCTTTCCCTCTCCATCAATAAAATTGCCCCTTGCTCAGTAAAGAGCTTTCCTGCTAGTAATGAGCACGTCTGTCCATACCTTTATGAGCACGTCTGTCCGTACCTTTATAAATGCCGAAGTCTCCCGAACTGAAACGACGCGCTTTTTACCCGACTGCGCGACGCAAAGGAGGGTAATGTGTTTATCAGTCTATGTATGTATGTATGTATGTAAGTATGTATGTATGTATGTATGTTTGTTTCTATGTGGCGTTCTAGAGACCAAATGCGTAGGCCGATTTTGATAATTCTTACGTCAATCGATTCGTCTTAACCTTGCGAGTGTCACTAAAGACATGACAGTAATCAAAATTCACCACAGCGACAACCAGACGCCATATTGTCAAAATGAAAAAAATAAAAGTCGATGAACTATGTCAAGTGGGGTGTCGTTGAATAGGTATTTTAAAATCATCATGAGGTTCCTTTTGTCATTTTTCATTTTAATTGATAGTTTAGGATATATAACGATTTAAAGTTGTTTAACAGAACAATCATTCTTGCTAATTTTTCTTACTTATTGATTTAAGTTTTTATTTCAAATATAAACAATATACAAACAAAAAAAAAACAATGAATCGTAACTAAAAAGTATAAAATAAAAAAGTAATTTATAGAAAAACAAAAAACCCGACTGCGTAAAAACTAATTTTTGAAAATACGTGAAAAAGTTAACTTAGATAGAAACTAAAAAGAAAGAAACAAGCCCAACTGAACAGCAGGAAGAAGCAGAACAGAACGACTCACAGTCGGGGCCCATTCAAATTTTACCAATCAAATCTTCCCAAGGGGCCCCGACTGTCATGAGTCGTTCTGTTCTGCTTTTTCCTGCTGTTCAGTTGGGCTTGTTTCTTTCTTTTTAGTTTCTATCTATGTTAACTTTTTCACGTATTTTCAAAAATCAGTTTTTACGCAGTCGGGTTTTTTGTTTTTCTATAAATTACTTTTTTAATTTCTTAATTCGGTCGCCGCGCCGCCGCCGCGCCGCGCTCAGAGCCCGCGATAAAAGCTCTGCAATAGCTTAAGAGCCCATACTACCTGAAATGGCTTAGTAGAATCCTGTGATACGTCGAAAATACTGCAGCATTAATTTTGAAATAAATATATGGTAAAGTTGAGGATTAATGTTAGGTCTTATGTTTGCGAAAACTCGATTCTATAAAAATTTCTCGATAGAAAAAATCCCAAAGTCACCTCTAAATTGAACAATAAACCGCTGGCAATCATAAAATACCTACTTAAAATTAGATCATGAAACTTTTTATACTAACTATAAAGCAGGTCTTATGTTATTTATTTTTTTTGAATTTTCTTTTTTTCGCAGTAAAATAAATAGATTTGCGTGTAGACAGCTATAAGAGCAAGCAATAGTGCGTGGTTCGTGCAAGTGCGAGCGAGTAAGATTATATTGAGGTACTATACAGCCTTAATAATTTGTCTCGGCATACTAGAATACCTTATCTTTAATTTGAGCTGTAGATAATTGCGTAATTAAGCTATTATTTAACTGCAGTCAACAACAGTCATTCTTTTAGCAATTTTCACATAAAAAACACCGACGACTTTCTGTGTACATTTTCTCCGTTACTCATCATTAATTAAGATGAGATTACAGAATCTAAGCAAAGATAACATTGGCACACATAAAGTTCACTTTCACATAGATTTAATGTCTGTTTGTTTTACTAATGCAGTTTACTAATGCAATAAGTTTGTGTCGCCATATTTTTTATGATCGGAAACATATTTAGTTTTTGAAATATTTTATATTGATCATTAACTTTGAACGTTGAGCTCCTTGTGTTCTGAGTCAAGCTACACGATAACGACAAATGCTTGCACTGACTGGACAGGTCCACTCAAATCTGTGTGGTCCTTTCTTCAGAAGACCATCTCAGACACCCTGAGCAAAACAATGTCTGGACTTTAAAAGAGACTGTGCCCTCTGAGTTTGTTTCGGCTGTTTCTTCTCAGAGTAGTCAGGTACGAAACACCGGCTTCATCTAGCTTTAAAAACATTGGTTGTGACGTTTAAAAGTGTTTTTAATAACCAACTTACAAAATAAATGTCATTTATCATTTATTTATCATTTAACTTCAGGTACAATAGACTTTCAGACAAACCACAATAATACAAAACACCAGTTTTCCGTTTAGTGTATTTTATTTGACTTTGCTCCAGGTCCAGGATCACTTTAAGACATTGATCATCTGTCTAGCCTTTGTCCATTATTCGACGGCACGTTTGGGGCAGTGGCTAAGCAATTTGACTGCTGCGCTGCGTGTCGCGGGTTCGATTCCCGCACGGAACAAATAATTGTATGATCTACAAGTAGTTGTATCGGGTCTGGGCGTTTGTGTTTGTCAGTTTACATGTTTGTAAACGCACCCACGACACAGGAGAAATTCCTAGTGTGGGGCAACGTTTTTAAAAAAAAAAAAATTATGCTGGATCGGCTAAGTTTTCCAGGCTTCTAGTCTACCAAGTGCAGCTAAATACTAGTATTTTACATGCAGCGACTGCCCATCTGACCTCCACAACACAATTAGTGCTGGGTAATTCGATAACCCCTGGTAAGGCTGGTTGACAAAGTTTTGGGCAATTGCCTCCCTGTAAAAAGATTTGGAAATAACAGCCAGGATCAACTGCTAGTGTGCTTTTCATGGCATAGAGGTTATTCGGTATATTATTGAAGGTCCGAAAGACACCAAAAGAATTATTTGTAATTACTACGATGACAGGAAGACATGCAAAACTTTAATAAAATATTTAACGTCGTACCACAAAAACTTTTAAACGTCTGTTGAACACTTGTCTAAAAAAATATCAGATAATGACGTTGAAATAAGGTCCGTTTTGCAGTCACACTTTTTTTAGACAAGTGTTCAACAGATATTTAAGTTTTTGTACGAGTTATAGTTTTTCATACGTTTTGTAAAAGTTTCATAAAACAGAGGGTATAATTTCTCCGTTTTTGTGTGAAGTAAAGTACTAAATGGGAACTTTGACGTTAATTTAATGGAAAAAATGAGTAACTCGTTCATACATTAGAGGCGCTTTTTCATTTTTCCATATAATAAACGCTATAAATACTTCAAGTACACTGTAAGGCTGATGACAGACGGACCGCATTTCAACTGCAATCTAACCGCAAATTGCAAACCAAACGTGCAGTACGATTGCAGTTCAATTGCAGTCGGCGTGCAATCGGACTGCACGTTTGGTTTGGAGTTCTATAGAAGTCATATAAGTATGAATTGTTTCCGAACTGCAATTTGCGGTTAGATTGCAGTTGAAATGCGGTCCGTCTGTCTAGAGCCTTAATGAAATACAGAAATCCTGTGCAAGTCTGGTATTAAATTCTAGACAAATTGAACTGCGTCTTTCTATGTTTTACGAGCGAGAGCCATCAAAAAACAATAGACAGTAAAGAATAGTCACTAGTAATATTACATGGACAATATTCAGAAATTCGATTATACAGAAATAGATTTGTAGAAACCTCCAACTTTATACGCAGAATAACAATTCGCTTATAAATGTAGACGTACAAGTTTAAGTGACTTTCCACCTTTGCATGATTTTCTCTCATTTAGTTGCAACAATACATGAGTAATACGTGTTTCCATCTTTATTACACGGCTTTCAACGGATTGTCATCTGTCATTTCGACAGACTTTGTACATGACTTGGGAACCTCTCTACGGCCGCAACATGTGTAGAGGATTACGAATTATTCAACCCAATGCAGGAGGGCCTGTTTTCTAGCAATGGGAACTTTACAGGTAAAGACAAAGAACTCTCACCCAGAGATCTGTCAGTAGTTGTTGTGTTTTTGTTGTTCAGTTGTGATCCTGACAACCAGTCTTGAGGTATAATTACTAAGTAAAAAACCTTAGTTAATAGATTCAAAAGGTCAAACTGCAAACAAATTGGATTCTAATTATTTTTTGTTGTGTTAGTGAATATCATGAAAAAAAGAATTGTAAGTTTTCGTGTAATCTACCGGGAAGTTCAAAAATTAGAACCTGTATGAAGGCGGGGCGGGCCGCTAGTAACTTAATATTATGGAAATTCTTTTATGACATTAAGAAACACGTACCTATTTATTTTGTCAATTCAAAACTATTACACGGAATCCTTTGACTTTCCTTGAACGACGGGAAAAGGCGAAAAGCAAAAAGAAATACCTAAGTATTACAACATGTTTATTTTTTCAAGCCCAGTACACAACAGTAATGTCCACCTCGCAGTCAACATCCGGTATTTTACATAAAATTAAAGCAACAAATCAACCCAGCAGGTTATGAACTTATTTTTTATCTAAACGCGACCAGTGCAGTGCAATGTTACCATTGCGTAGTACTGCAGTTCTCACGCAACGCCCCGAAAACTAGAGCAGAGTAGGGTTGCCAGTACTACAAAAATAAATTATGAACAACATAAATAATAAACTGTGCTATGGTAGAATTCTTCAATAATTCGGATCTTGTTGAGCAGCAAGCTTTATTGTACAGATTGTACTTTACTATATTGGAAGAACAGAATTAAGCATGAGGCGCGACAGAGGGCGTAGTTCCATTAAAATCGCGATGGAATACCAAAAATACCATCTATAACTTAATAATTACCACCCCCATGGGAAGAAGGCATGACTGGGACACGATATCGCAACCATAAGTAGCGATATCGATATAGTATCGGTATCGAAACAAAAGTATCAAATTAGTAATAGCATCGAAATGAAAGTATCGATATGAGTAAGTATCGAATGAATTTGGAGTTTCCTTACTACTTTTTTTTTAGCTTTGTTATGGTAGTAATCAAATGAGTCCTCCCACCCAGGGCAGGACGGGAGGGACTGTCAGACTTGTACTGACTAAAATCCACGGTGTCCTTCAATAGCCCTTTACGTTCCAGGGTCATGGTAATTTGATAAGTCTTGCGACCCCGGCAGGCTTTGGCCCTCTAAAGGGGGGCCCCGTCATCATGCTGACGCTCTTATAGGCGTGCGTGGAACACAACGCGCCGTCGACCCGGGCATGGTCCATGGTCGGACAGCGACTCGCCCATTACTCGCCGCACGCATGCCCGCGCCATAGTTTCTCTACTACTTTAAATTATTTCACAGCCACATGATCCACAGCAGAGATGCGCAGATCATGAATGTGACTTGTTGTGATTTATTAATGGACCACAATTAAAATAAAATAACAAACAATTTAGATAGGTACAAAAAAAGGTTTGATAGGTACAAAAATAAAAGCTATGTACAGCTATCTTACTCATATCTGACAGTACACTGAACACGAGAGTGAGTGAAACAAAAACACCGCACAGTTCTTATTATTTTCGAATGAGTCACGAGTTAAAATGTCAAGTGGTTCTACTTGGTTGTAATAATGCTACTAAATTAAAAGTACGTACTGCGCGATGATCTTTTTCGTAAAGCCAGACCAACTGAAAATGGTATACGTCTTATGCCGACCATACACGGTACCGTACCAGTATACTTGTGCAAATCTAGACTTGCACAAACACAGGACAGTGACTATGTTAGAAATATGTACAAGTATACTGTTAGTGTGGACGGTTTAGTAAATTTGTGTGTGTTGAACATCTCTTTTACAACTCACGCATATAGAAAACTATTGGCAACGTTATGAATCACGAATGTTGAGATGTATAATTATGCATCCCTTTCTTACGCCTTCACAATGCACAGAGACAAAAACAGTCTGTTGCTACTTTAGTTAAGGTTTTTATTGTTTTAGTTATTATTCTGAGGTTCAGAATACCTATCTAAGTAAGTACGTTAAGCTGATGCGTTAAATTGGTAGTAGGAGTTAGTTGTTTTTTTATGGAATCGATACTTGATGCTAAGTACTGATATTAGTACTAGTATCGAAAGAAAGTATCGAATATCTGAATACTAGTATCGAATCAAAAAGTAGCGATTTGAGTAAAGTATCGGATTCGATATCGTGTCCCTAGGCATGAGTAATATGTATGTATTTATTATCTTTTGATGAATGGAGAAACAGGGGAAGACTAAAGAAAAGATGAATAATCAACGATTGTGTGAGTAATGATATAAAATAAAATGGAGTAAATTCAATTCTGCCGTGATGTCTGACAGGCGAGAATGAAAGAAGAAAACGTGTCGTAACGATCCCAAGTAAAATGAGGGTAGGAAGATGTCGATTACGCTGATATAGGTTAAAATTGAATTTATTGTTTGGCTAGACAAAACAGTTATTATTTAACAAAAACAAACATTCCTGTGGCTATATGGTCGCTGTTATCTAACCAGAAATTGAAAAGAAAACATTGCATTTCCTCTCATTATTTTATTCGCACCAATAAAACTACAAACACTGCTTCCCCACATTCTTCGAAAAAAAGCAAAATGAACTTCAATTACGATACGCACTTAGCTATCACCAGACCATTACCTGTTAACACGATAATGACACTACTTAGACCACCAAAATGACATTATAAACCCAGAGAAAGTGATATTAATATCATAAACCTAAGTAATATCACAAAATCCGAAACCGAGACGTGAGTAGAAGATGATATGTCACTGGAAACCAGAATACGTCTAGTTTTAAAATAATTTTATAACATAAACTATTCAATATACGGAGTGTTTGAGTGTGTATTTTTCTAAATAATTAATTATTCAGAATAACAGCCCAAGATAGTTGCGAGGCCAATTTTAGAGAAAAATAATACAGTGTCTTTGAAAAGCTCACCGATTTAGCCAGAATCAGATTTTTTTTTAAAAATAAATTTGATCAATTCAGAAATACCTACATAAAATGAAAACTTTACAGTTGTAGTTTCTTTGAAAACTCTAATACTCATGGACAAACAAACATTACATTTTATACATACAGGACATACTTAAACTTCAGCGAAGTTATTATTAAAATTAACTACAATAAACATTACAAAATTGACTTAACTATGTAGTGTTGTAAACGAAGAGTTATGCCAAATAAAATATCTACTTGTAGTATTCTCTGAAACTAAACTCCTGGTGGTGGTCCTTCCAATACACAACATAGCAAAATTTTCGCCCAAATATTCCGTCTCAAAAAACTTCAGTCTGTATAAAAAATGCATGCATATGAATTTATGACTCATAACAAAAACAATAGCAGCACTTGACCTGAATAAGGCGGTAGCTTCTCTTTTTACTCGGCGCCAATAAAATTACTTTATTATGAGAGTCATTTGCAAGAATTTGCACTTTCTCCGTATTGTTACGGATGTGAGATGCGCTCGTATTTTTTTTTCTTGACTTACTTGTAGTTGAGGTTTTGTTTGCAAGGAGGCTTATATTAAGTTTTCAGCTTTAGGAATTGTTTGAAGTGTTTTTGTGTGAGGAATTTCTAGTATATTTCTCGATTGACATCGTTACGATTTTAATTTTAATTAGCATCATGCACCAATATAATTTAAATAGTTAAAATTACTATTTTAAGTAATGTCACTTAATATTAGTAAACGATGTACGGTCAGTGGCCAAGCATTACTTGACCCATATTTTCCTTATTCTGCCGTATAAGATGGGTTATTATAATAATGGGCACTGACCCTACGTCTTACTTATATGTTTGCAAACCCTCTATATACCAAACTATGTTTGAAAGCTAATCAACTTGGTACCTAAATAAATATTAATAACTACACTGCACTAAATCTTTGTACTTGTTTTTTATAGCTGTACGGTAGACACAACCACAAACTGATTTCATCTAGACTAAACTTTAGTATACAAAGAAACTGTTTGTGAAACTATAATCATGTAGGTATGTTGCAGAGGGCTGTACTCGGAGTCTCTCTGCCTGATCGAATCAGAAATAGCGAGATTGGTAGAGGAACCAAAGTTGATGGACCCAGCGAAAATAACAAGTTGAAATGATAGTGGGCAGGCCACATACCACGCAAAAGTGATGGCCGATGGGGCTGTAAGGTTTCCGAAAGGAGAACAGATACCGGCAACCGCAGCGTAGGACGTCCACCTACAAGATGGATAGACGATCTTATGAAAACCACAGGAACGCGCTGAAAGGCACTTTCAACCGGTCCTATTGGAAGTCTATAGGGAAGGCCCAAGTTCAGCAGTGAACGTTCTAAAGCTATGATAATGATGGTAATAATGAGGTTGTATATCAAAGGAACAAACATAAGTTGACACATTTATGACTTTGTACGAATACTTCATTCCAGAAAATATTCAAAACTAACAACCCTATAAAACTTTTTCTCTTCTCCTAATACTGACATTTTATCCAATTTCGTTACAACAAAACAATCAATAAAAATTCAGGGCACGTCCGTCTGTACACACCGATCTCGAAAACGCCTATATACTCGTATTAGTATTCTTACCTATACACGAAACTGAAAGTTACACTTTTGAGCGAAAGTAAGAGCGCGGGTGAAACTTTACGTCGATTTTAAGTGACATTATATTTATCGATAAAACGAGTAAACTCGATTACTGCACGACTTTACGAATTGAGTAGGTAATCGATTCATTAAAGCTTCTGTCGTGTCACAATAAATGTTTTGTTTAAAACGCAGCTTTTAAAATTATGTAATTACTTACGACTGGTAATGGTCTTACTCAAAATACTGGCCATTCTTTTTGTATTAAATAGAAAACGTAGAAAACGTTGTTACTGTATTGTGGGTGATCTTTTCACTTTGTATGAATATTGCTAAGTACTCGTATAATCTCTACTGGCTTAAATAAAAGTTTATCATCATCATCATCAGCTTATAAATATTGCCACTGCTGGGACACAAGTCTCATCTCTGTTGCTCATCTGAGGGAGTGGGCCATTATCCACCACGCGGGCCCAGTGCGGGTTGGTAGTAAGCGTTCAAACAACAATTTTAGTTAACAGGTCAAGATTTACCTTAAAAAAGTTCTCATATCATAAAGAACTCTAATCAAACACGCTTTTATTCGAAAGGGCTTAAAAAAACAAAGAAACGCAGCTTAGCCACATTGGTAACTACACTTAAAACGTAATGATATTTTTTAACACTTTGTTATCAAATAGCTACTAATTGCAAAAGATTTTCGAATCGAATCAATAATAAAATCAAACGCATAATACCATTCTTGCACAGTCGTAAAACTTGATCTGCTTAATCATATACAAATAATTATAACATCAAAGTCAAAAGGATTCATTGAACTCTAACCGATGAGTTAATGATCCTAATAACGCGACCAATGCTTTTTATGAATGCATAGCAGCTGTTTCATGCTATTACATAATTATGCAAAACTTGTTTAGAGCGTTTTGTCCTCAATTATATTACTTAATAAACATAATATAGAATAGACAGCAGTAGCCGTGAACTTAGTTTCATACAAGCGGGTATTGGAAATGTTTTCTGTACAAGAATATTTATTTTAAGGCCTCTTGCAAACCCTTAATTAAATGAATTTAATAAAAAAAATACTGAAATATAAAATATTTGATTTTCTTCTGCAGGTAGGTACTCCTATTTACAAAGAAAATGATAAAATCTGGCGTTAAGCCTCCTGTAGACACGCGATTAATCGCGCTGTGACAACGAACCAAGCTAATCCACTCTAAAAATACTGCGAATGGACCGCCCCGCGCGATTAATCGCGTGTGTCTGCAGGAGGCTTTAAAGATTTTATGATTCTCTTACTCGTCAATAAAACATGCATATTACTATATTTTAACGACAGTTTTCTCTATGAATTGCAATGAAGCCATCTTCAGCTGATTTCTTCGACTTACACCCACTTAATAAAAACTCTATGAAAAGAATACATAATTATTTAGCTTTCACAGTTCCTTTGTTAAATCTTTTAATTTCACTCCAACTGAGACCAATGGACAACTCCTATCCAATGACCTCCTGACCAGAAATAAAAAGAACAATGGAAAAACAATTTAATTACCCTTTTTTATCGTGGTAAAATCATCAAATTAGTCCTCCCACCGCTTACAGTCAGACTTGTACTGACTAAAATTCACGGTGATCCTTCTATAGCCTTTTACGTTCCAGGGTCCCGGTTACCTGATGAGACAGTCCCGCGACCCTGGCGGGCTTGATTGCTGACAGCTCTTTGAGGCGCACGTGGAACACGACGCGCCGTCGACTCTTGCATGGTCCATGACCGGACGGCAAGTCACCCGTTCACTCACCGTTCACACGCCCGCACCTACAGTGGCTGGAAATCGCATCGCAAATTTAATTACCCTATATTCGCCCTAAAACGGGCACGCCGCAATCGCGGCGTTAAGACCCCTCTTTGAGGAGTGGAAATAGAGCCTAGCTCAAAGAGCGTCAGTAAGATGTCGGGGCCCCTAGAGGGCCAAAGTCTGCCGGGGTCGCGGGACTTATTCCATTACCGTGACCCTGGAACGTAAAGGGCTAATGAAGGACACCGTGGATTTTAGTCAGTACAAGTCTGACAGTCCCTCCCGCGCTGCCCTGGGTGGGAGGACTCTTTTGATGATTTAACCATTATAAACACCGTTTTCGCTCTAAAAACCGAACAACAATAAATATTATCCAACACTCTTTTGTTCCCAATGGCCTACTAACATACAGACACGCAAAACAGTTATTTTATTCATTAATTCATTAACATACTATTGTTGAGTTTGTTTAATATTATAACACCAAAACCACATTTTACTATTGATACTATTTATTGTAAAAGGACACACAACAATTAACATTTTCCATATTCAGCCATCATGACCAGAGAGAGCACACCAGAGACAATCATAGTCTATAATAATATAAAACGTCACAGATAATAAATGTTTAGGAATGCATGAGTTGTCAACTCAATACTCTTCCTCAACACATGCTTTTCCTAAACATAAGTTGAAACCTTCACATAAACTATTAAATACACTCTTAGGTACAGGTTTTGTCAAAATATCAGCAAGTTGCTTCTTAGTACTAATATACTTTACAGTAATTAAATTCTCTTCAACCTTTTGTTTTATAAAATTATATTTAACATCTACATGCTTCAATCTTTTTTGATCAGGATTTCTTATAGCTTTAATAGTGCTTTGGTTATCTTCAAAAATAACAACATTATCTACTTTTATATTTAAATCAACAAGTAACTTAATCATCCAACATGTTTCCATGATACATTCACATAATGCAACAAACTCTGCCTCCGTTGTGCTCAATGCTACAGTGTTTTGTTTGCGAGATTTCCATACCACAGTATTGTTGAAAACTTTAATCAAATAACCAGATGTAGACTTTCTATCTGAATCCCTGGCCCAATCAGCATCAGCATAAGCTAATAAAGGCATGCTAGAATTATTCTTAGTATACAATAAAGAAATGTTTACAGTTTTCTTAACATAACGTAACAATCGTTTTAAACTTCTCCACAAATCAGCACTTGGCTTAGATTGAAATCTACTTAGATAACTGACCGAAGCTGCTAAATCAGGTCTTGAACCTACAGTTGCATACATCAGTGACCCTATTAAAGAACGACATTGCTGTTCCAAAGATAAATCAATTTCACAATTTTCATCATATTTATAATTAACATCCATTGGCGTATCACACCCCTTACAATCCTGCATATTAAACCTTTTTAAAACATTATACAAATAGTTTGATTGGTTAATAGTAATTCCTTCAGAAGTCCTTTTGATAGAAATACCTAAATACCTTAAATTATCACTGCCTAAATCTTTCATTCTAAATTTAGTTTTAAGGAAACATTTAATATTATCAATATCTCTAAGACTTGAACCAAAAATTAACAAATCGTCCACATACACAAGTAAGTATAATTCACCTTTGCTATACAAGCAATAGTCATTATTTGACCTCTTAAAACCATATGATGTGATAGTCTCATTGAATTTTTCGTACCAGTACTTTGGTGACTTTTTAAGCCATATAAGGACTTTTTCAGCTTGAGTACGGATCCTGGCTTGATATTCATACCTTCTGGTGGTTTGAGATACACCTCTTCATCTATGCGTCCATATAAAAAAGCTCCTTTCACATCCATCTGACTGATATGATAATCTTTATAAGCAGCTACTGATAAAACCGTTCTTAAAGTTTGCATTCTTAGTACTGGTGAATATACATCTTCAAATTGACCTTCTTGTTGGAACCCTCTCACTACTAATCTTGCTTTGCAGATACTGTCTGTTTCTGTATTCTTCTTTGTAAATACCCATTTAGCATCTAGTATTTTCTGGTTTTCTGGTCTTCGGGTTACCTCAAAAGTTTCACTTTCTTCTAATACTTCTAATTCTTCTTTTACAGCTTTCATCCATGCCTTTTCATCTTCTCTTCCTTTTATATCTTCATATGTGAGTGGAATGTTGTCCTCATCACAAAATAAGGCAAAAAATGCATCAACATCATCTTCGAAATTCATTATGTAGTCGTCTTGCCATGTTGGTTTCTTAGATTGTCTTCTTACTCTTCCTGTTTCTTGACCTTCCTTATTTCCATTTTCTATTTCCCTTGTATCTTCTTTTTCCTTTTCTATAACTTTTTCTTGTTTTCTTACTTTCTTTTCTTCATTTAATCTTCTTTCATGTTCTATTTCTTCAATTTTTTCCTCATTAATTTTGTTTATTAATTTATTTTCAGAGTTTTCTGTTTCTTCATGATCGTCATATTTTGGTAATTGAACATCCTTCTCAGTTTCCTTTCTTCTCTCATCAAACACAACATTCCTTGCAATGACAACTGATCCTGTTTCTTCATCATACAGTTTATATCCCCCAATGGCATAACCTATCATTATCATTTTCTTACCTTTATCATCAAGCTTTTTCCTTAATTCCTTAGGCACATGATTGTATGCAGTACATCCAAAAATTCTTAAATTTGACACATCAGGCTTCCTGTTTTCCCATAGTTCACTAGGGGTATGTTCTCTTCCTGAAACTGGGCTACGGTTAGTCACATAAGCTGAAAATAATACTGCTTCACCCCAAAATTCCTTTTTCATTCCAGAATCAATTAAGATAGTCCGTGCTTTGTCCATAAGTGTCCTATTCATGCGTTCGGCCACACCATTCATCTCTGGGTTGTATGCTACCGTATGTTGCATGACTATGCCTTTCCTATTACAAAAGTCTTTAAAATCATTAGAGAGATATTCACGCCCATTGTCCAATCGCAATTTATAAAGATTAATATTAAAATGATTTATTACCAAATAGTAATAATGTTTAAAATTATCAAAAACCTCAGATTTATTATTCATTAAGTAAACCATTGTAAAGTGTGTGTAATCGTCAATGAATGTTACAAAATATTTTTTATCATCATATGTACTCGGAGAGATCGGTCCACACACATCAGTGTGTACAAGTTCTAAAGGTCGTCTAGCTCTATACCCTGGTTTATTAAATGGCTGTCTACAATGTTTACACATGGTTCACACAAGTCATTTTCTATTGTTTTATTTTTTAACCCTGATAAACCATCAACCATATTTTTCTTAATTAATAAATTTAAATTTGCATTACCTAAATGGCCAAACCTCCTATGCCATAAATCAATCTCGTCTTGTTTAGTTTTACAAGTCAAATTGCATGTTTTTACATCACTTTCAAGGTGTACAGTATATAAAGTTTCATTTTTATTTCCAATTAATAATAAATAGTCATGTTTGTACACTTTCACTTTTCCTTGACAAAATACTACTTTCAAGCCTGCACTTTCCATTTTAGATACACTTAATAAATTTTTCCTTAAATCTGGTACGTACAAAACATTATTTATATAAAAGTAATTTTCCTTTACACCTACTCTACTTTTTATTTGCAAATTACCAACTCCTATAGCTTCTAAATGTATTCCATTCTTAGCTGCAGCAATTTTAATTGGAACCTTTAATTCAAGGTAGTTTACAAAATGTTCTTTTGTATTGATTAAATGATCGGTACATCCGGAATCTACACAAAACTCTAACTTATTATAATCATTATAAACCATATTACCTTGTGCTGCATCGCTCAAGAATGCATTGTACTTGTTACCTGCCAAATTTGCATCACTTTGTCCCCTGGTCCAGTTGCCTCCTCGGTTACCATATCCATGTCCCCGTCTGTACCCATTTCTCCAGTTATTTCCTCGTCCACGTTGCCTCGTGTCATATCCTTGCCTTGTATTATCTTGTGGTCTGGTATTTTCTCCTCGTCCAGTATCTCCTTGACCTGCATTATCCTGTCGTTCTTGCCCTCGTCCAGCATGGTATCGCTGTCCTCTATTCATTCGACACTGGAACTTTTTATGTCCTGGTTTTCCACAGACATAACAATTAAATGCCGCTTGTGGATTTATGTCTGGCTTGGTATTGTGCCCTTGGCGCCTCTCGTCCTCTGCTAGTAGCCTTCTTTTTGCAAATATATAAGTTAACTCACTTTGGGTTTCCAGTACTGAAATTACAGTGTTATAGCTTTCCGGCATTGATAATAACAAATAATTTACTTTTTCCTCTTCAGATAATTTAACCTCAGCTCCTTCCAATTCATTGAATATTCCTTCTATCTCTAGTATGTGTTCTTGAAGGCTCTTCTTTTCATTAAATTTTATTTCAGATAATTTTCGCCTTAGAAACAAAGTCCCAACAGTACTCTTTTTCTTAAAATTCTCCTCCAAGCAGTTCCACATAAGGTATGCCGACTCTTTTCTCATATAATCAATGTGTGAGTCCGCCACACCGGCAATCAATAACGCCTGCGCCCTTGACTCGATTTTTGAATTTTCTTTATTACTGACAAACTCTTTACTTTGAATTGCCTCTAAACAATCGTTTTCAGTTAATATAATTTTCATGCGGAACGCCCATGTTGAAAAGTTTTTACCACAGAACGGTTCTATTCTGTATTTTGTTGACTCCATTTTATTTTTTTCTTTGTTCTAATTAAATCGAGTTTTCTTTAAGTGATCGTACCTTTTTTACTTTGGTTGGGACTGGGCCCATAACTATTGTTGAGTTTGTTTAATATTATAACACCAAAACCACATTTTACTATTGATACTATTTATTGTAAAAGGACACACAACAATTAACATTTTCCATATTCAGCCATCATGACCAGAGAGAGCACACCAGAGACAATCATAGTCTATAATAATATAAAACGTCACAGATAATAAATGTTTAGGAATGCATGAGTTGTCAACTCAATACATACGTCTTTGAGTCGGAAGGCCAAAGACAAAAGACCAACGGTAGGTGGACACGGTCCGGTGATGACTTGGTGTAGTGCTTGTAATGTTTTAGAAGGGGAAGGGAAAAGTCTTCGAAGAAAAAAAAGTTATTGTAATCATAGCAAGAGAGATGACAAGAACAGGAAAATATTAAGAGGGCTAGGTTGCTGCTTTGCGTCCGTCACGTCACCGTCCAGTAGGTACCCTTTTTTTTTATCGTGGTAAAATCATCAAATGAGTCCTCCCACCCCGGGCAGGGCGGGAGGGACTGTCAGACTTGTACTGACTAAAATCCACGGTGTCCTTCAATAGCCCTTTATATTCCGGGGTCACACTGAAAAAAATGATCAACAAAACTAGTTTTGTTATGTGAAAGTTTCGTTGTAGGGAAATAAACTTTAGTTAAATTTAGACAATCTTTTCAGTAATCGATCCAAAACTAGTTTTGTAGGTTTATATTTGGTATGTAGTAACCTTATTTTTTGTTAATATGAACTGAATTTACATAGACTAACTAGCGCAGTTGTAGCAACAAAACTAATTTCTACACACATCTAAACCTTGTGCCTAATATCAATCAATGTGTTTGATTATTTTTTACCAAATTAATATATTTACTAGTACCTAACTATTCCACACGTATTAACAAAGTACAAATCTTTTGTTAAATATTTAATAACCAGTTTTGTTACCTAATACCTAACAATTCATTGATTTCATCTATAATAGTACGAGATCCGGTAGAAGAAATATATACCCTCATGTGTTATTTGAAAATGGGATATAATGCACGCTAGATACTCTATACGACAATATTTTGGTGATAGGTTGTCTCCCTGAATCGCGTACCGTCATTGTTAATTTATAAAAATTGACCTCAAAAATTTTGGATCAACTTCCCTCATCTGTTATTCGGAAAAATCGAGGATTAGCTGATAGAACATAACTCAAGGAATCTAAAAAATATAGGTTGTCGGTGCCTAACCCTGTCCTGCTAATTAGTTGTCGGGTTCAAACAGGTGAGTTACCGTAGATAATATACCCTCATCTGTTATTTAATCGAATCAGATATCAAATGATAGATTATTTTATTCTGAATCCAACAGTATTTAGTTGTCTAATCAAAACATGGCTGAATTTGGGTTGTCTAACTTTTAAGTGTTGAAGAACAAAAGACAAAGATAATGAATACAGGTGTGCAATTCTCAATTCCCAGACAGGTCTAAAAGTGTTTGGAAGAATAGTTTCACTTCCTACTAAGGTCGCGGTAATAGTACAACTACATGCGACAGACAAAGATAAAAACAATTCGTTTTAAATAATATAATTTTCCGACCAAGTAAGCACGTGCCAGTAACCAAACACTGGATTCACCTCGGATTAGAATAATAACAATGATACATAATTCATTCATCGGCAAGTAATTTAACTACACTGAATTATGAATTTTTGACGGATCACTTAGAGTAGCAGAGGCCTTAACACGAGCTCTTAACGCGATCCAGTTTAGGCTGTGGGAAAGAGACAGAGCTATACAACTCGTCTAGCGTCATCTCGTTCCCTGAGCGTAAATTGGATCAAGTTAAGAGCTCGTGGTAGGCCACCTGGACTCATTAGTTGTTTTTCTTTTTCAAAATTGTTTTCTGTCATGTAGTTGTACTATTACCGCGACCTTAGTAGGAAGTGAAACTAGTCTTCCAAACACTTTTAGACCTGTCTGGGTGCACAACTGCACACCTGCATCATTATTTTTGTCTTTTGTTCTTCAACGCTTGTGGATTAAATTTTACGCTTAAAAGTTAGACAACCCAAATTCAGCCATGTTTTTGATTAGACAACTAAATACTGTTGGATTCAGAATAAAATAATCTATCATTTGATATCTGATTCGATTAAATAACAGATGAGGGTATATTATCTACGGTAACTCACCTGTTTGAACCCGACAACTAATTAGCAGGACAGGGTTAGGCACCGACAACCTATATTTTTTAGATTCCTTGAGTTATGTTCTATCAGCTAATCCTCGATTTTTCCAAATAACAGATGAGGGAAGTTGATCCAAAATTTTTGAGGTCAATTTTTATAAATTAACAATGACGGTACGCGATTCAGGGAGACAACCTATCACCAAAATATTGTCGTATAGAGTATCTAGCGTGCATTATATCCCATTTTCAAATAACATATGAGGGTATATATTTCTTAAATGTATCCTAGACTATAAACAACAATAGTCTGTTTTGTTACTAATTGACAAACAAATCAACCTCGGGTGATCATTGGAAGCGGCGGGGGACGGAGGAGGACAGCGGGCGGGCGGGTAGCAAAGCAAACAATGACTGCCATTTTTATTCGTGTGAGAGCATTCATAAAACGGTTTGTGAGATTTCTTTGATTTTATGGTGTTTGTAAAAAAAATTAGTGCGCCAAAGTGTACAGATTTTTAGTAACATGAGTGACTTTGACTAGGCGGCGGCAGTGGCCGAGCCGGTTGACGGCGACGAAAGTAATTCAAGAGACGTTGAGGATTATCTTAACTCTTGGGGTCTTGGAATGTACATTGACAAATTTAAAGGTATGTAAGTAACATATTCATAACTAATATTACTCAGAACTATCAGAAAAAGATGTAAACATCATGTGTTGCGCGCGCATGGAAGGTAGGTTAGGTTAGGTTCATAACTTTGTTGTTCGAGTTGTAGGTTTGGTCTAGAAGAGGTTACTTAGAAATCAATCAAGCTTGTCAATCGTTCACGAAGTAAGAAATAACTAAAATACCTACTACATCTACTTGTATTATCAAATTCCAGAACACAGTGTGGACTTGGACACTTTGCAAATTTTATCACCAGAAGACCATAAGGAATTGGTCCCAGTAACTGGTCACAGGGCCAAGCTAACCAGTCAAATTGCCATGCAAGACATAGTAACAGACGCATTTTCTGACAAAAATACAGTGAGTATCTGCCTTACTTATCTACACCCTATACCTACCCTTTTTGTTTTTTTTTTTACTCTTGACTGAAATACGAGGAGTATTTCAGTCAGTCCGGTGCGCGCGCGCTTGTCGCACGATCGTGTGTTATTCCGCAACTTGTATTTACGAGTATAAACATTGCTTTCAAATTGCTACTTATATTTAACGTAATATTACCGCTACGAAGTAAAGATGGTGCAGTGCAAAAAGTGTAAACTCTTTGTGTCTCTGATCAAGGATGACCTAGTCAAGTGCAAAGGTGCATGTGAAGCGGTGTATCACAAAAAGTGTGTGCAAAGCAACAAGCAATTCCTGCTAACGGCAATCTGCGAGGACTGCCAGTCAGCAAAAAGCAGCCCCGTGCAAGCGAAGCCAGCACAAGGCCCAAAACCGACGCTAAGTCCAAGTGAAGACTCCGGCGAGAACGTTTTGGCTGAAATTAACAAAAAGCTGGAGGTACTTTATAGTGTTGAGAAAAAAATTATAGAACTTTCTGCTAATGTTGATTTCTATTCTGAAAAGTATCAATCTTTGATGGAATATAAGGAAGAATCTATAAAAAAAATTAAGTCATTAGAGCAAAAAAATGTGAATCTGGAGAAGTACAATAAAGCCCTGGAAGAAAGAATACAGGAATTAGAGATAAGGGATGTCGAAAAAAATTTAGAAATACATGGATTAGAAATGCACAGTCCAGAAAATATTAAATCAGTGGTAGGTGAATTAGCTAAAAAGCTAAACCTGAGCCCCAATGATATTGAAGATGCGCAGAGGGTAGGGCGAGAAAAACCGGGCGAAACAAGACCCAGAATCGTACTGGTTAAGCTTCGGTCTAAAAGTGCTCGCAACTGCTGGATGTTAGCAAAGAAAGAAAATATAATTACTAATAACAAAGTTTACGACAATGGCAGCGATTCGAGAATATACATAAATGAAGATCTACCTAAGTATAAGCGTCAACTCCTATGGTTCGTAAGAAACCAACTAAAACCTAAAGGTTTCCAGTACATTTGGGTTCAGGATAGTAGTATTCTTGTCAAAAAAAATAGTGAGGAAAAAAAGATTTACAACATACGATCGGAAGCGGACTTGAAAAAGTTCGAAGAATGTGAATAAACACAAGCGACTAACGCAGCGAGTACACACTACATGTTTTCTATTCAACATTACCATTCGACCGCACGGCTGATTTCTCTACTGATGTCTTATTTAAAAGACACTACGACATAATATCATTAAGCAACTCCATGGCTCTAAATAAAACTTGCCACGTATTTCATTTGAACATAAGGTCCATTAGGAAACACTTTAATGAGTTACTAGTGTTGTTGGAAGAAAACACATATAAAATAGATATAATAATACTAAGTGAGATAAATATAAAGAAGGAAGAACTATCATTCTATCAAATATCGGGATATAATACACACATACACGCAAGAGAATCTAATAGAGGAGGAGGAATATTGATATACGCAAAGAAAGAACTTAGCTTTGATGCTCAAAAAGTGAAAGCGGACGCCTTAGAAATGCTGCACGGCCAGCTTAGATCAGAAAATGAGGTAACACATATAATTGCTGTTTATCGACCACCCAGCAAAAATAAGATACGGTTCATAGAACAATTGGAGACAGTAATCAGGTCAATCCCTAAACTCGAAAATATTGTCGTGATTGGTGATACAAACATGGATATTTTAAATGATGCCGTGAATCCAATTATAACAAAATACAAAAACACCTTGTGTGAATGCGGCCTGCAATGCGTAATACCGAGCACAGAGATAACACGCGAGGCGATCGTGAACGGTCAACTTCAAACTTCATGTTTGGATCATGTATGGGTGCGAGCGGGACGTAGTGAGTGCGGCTCGTCGTCGTATGTACTTGAGACGCACATCTCCGATCATCATGCCGTCGGACTGGCATTGGCTACGAATACTAGTGATAACGAAAGTTTACCTTTAAAAGTGAATAGTGGCAAAAAAACGCGAACTGTAATTAGTGATAAACTTGTGAAACCTAAGCTAGATGCATATGACTGGACGCAATTACTCTCAATATCGTGCCCCATATTATTGTTTCAGAAAATGTGCGCAGTGTTTGACCAAATTTATAGGGAAAGTATGATAACAGTCACAAATTCCACTAAAAGAATAACACAACCATGGATAGATAAGCACCTATATAGCTTGTTGTGTCGAAGAGACTATTTATTTAGAGTATGGAAAGCATCGCCAAAAAATATGAATAAAAGATTAGAATACACGAAATTTAGAAATAAGGTAAATAAACTTGTAAACGAAGCGAAAAATAGATATAAACAAGACGAAATAAAAAAATGTAACGGGGATTTTAGAAAAATATGGGCAAACATTAACCTGTGGCTGGGTCGGAATAAAACTAATCTAGACGATGTAATTTTAAGACATTTAGGTAAAACACATAGTATCAGTCAAATCTGTACAACTTTTGCTAAAACATTTACTGAAGAAATTCGATGTATTAAACATAAGTGTGACATAAAATTTTTAAACCGAAAGAATTATGTTAAGCCAACCGATGTTAGTTATAGATATATTACTGTTAGTCCGTCAGAAATAGATAAAGTTATCAGTAAGCTGTCGTGTGAAAAAGCACCAGGATTAGATGGAGTGAGAGTTAAAGATATTAAATATGTACGGAAACAATTAAGTCCTATTTTAGCTAATTTAATGAACATGTGTTTAACTAAGAGTGTATATCCTGACGAGTTGAAAAATGCTATTATCCGCCCTATTTATAAATCTGGCAGCCACCTGGAATATGTAAATTATAGGCCGATAGCTATATTGTCTGTCTTTGACAAAATAGTAGAAAAAACAATAGTTGGTCAAATTAGTAATTTCTTAGAACATCACAATATTTTGTCAGACACACAGTATGGCTTCCGGAAAGGGCGTAGTACTGTCTCGGCCCTAACGGCGTTCGCTGACTATGTTAATGAGTGTCTAGACTCAGGGAAACAGCTGATAGCACTCTTCATCGATTACAAAAAAGCATTCGACACACTGGATCATGACATATTATTGCAGGCTATGGATGAATGTGGAATACGTGGTCCCACGAACGAATGGTTTAGAGCATATCTGTCTAACAGGAAAATAACCACGTTCATAGCTGGTGTCTCTGGGGAGGAGGCAGGTGTGGATCTCGGAGTGCCGACCGGATCGGTATTCGGACCAGCAGGTTACATAATGCACGTGAACAGTGTGTCGAATGTTGTAAACAAATGTCGAGTGTTTATGTACGCCGATGACATGTGTGTGGTTCATGCTTCGAAGGACATACTGGAGGTACAACAGTACATACAGGAGGACTTTGAAAGCATTACCAAGTGGGCACATGACAACGGAATCATATTAAACTTATTAAAAACAAAATGCATGCATATACACTCGCCATACAATTCGCGAGCTAAAGCTGTGTGCAGAGAACATCTTGATATCACGGGACATACATACGAGTGCTTGCATAACAACAAGATTGGCTGCAGGTGCCTGAAATTGGAGTATGTTAGCTCATTTAAATATTTAGGTCTTAGTATAGACAGAAATTTTAATTTTAAGACACATGTAACTGATATTTGTAATAAACTTAGATCCGTATTAGGGAAATTTTATCAGTTGAAAAGTGTGGTGAATAAACACACATTATTGATTGTATATTACGCACTCGCTGACTCGCTAATCAGTTATGGACTTATTGTGTATGGACGTACTTTTAAAACATACTTACTAGAAATAAAAAATCTACAGATACGACTGATGAAATTCCTGGTTAGCAAACAGATTAAGATAAAATGCAACAAAGAGTACGATAAATTATTTTCCATTTGTAAAATTTTGCCAGTAGATTTAAAAATTGAGTATTTAATAGGATTAGAACACTATTATAGTGATAATTTCAAAATAAAAGTTAACAATAAGTTTAACACAAGAAATGTGAGAGAGGGAAGACTAGTGCAACCAAAAATAACTAACTATTACGGTAAAAGAACGTCTAAATATTTAGTCCCAAAGGTATTCAACAAAATAGATTTGTTAAGGAATAATGGTAACTTAAGCAAAGGTGCGTTAAAATTAAAATTAAAGAACTTCTTTCTGGAGAACGCGGACAAGTCGTCGGGTTGTGATGGACGGTGAGGACCAGACCAATGGCCAGCTTCAGCTGATCACTCGGGTCTGGAACTCATTGTCTATTATATATTGGCGTCGGACTGTCGTTGTCGAGGTATGATTTCACCTTATAGGTAATGTTGTAAAAAATCAATCAAAGCAGTGAGTCATGTGCACGCATTAAAGAACGTTTGCGATCACTTTGAAAAATCGAAATCCTTTTGTTACGGTACGATATACACCTGTTAATCAGATTTCTTATTCTTTTTGGATTCTTAATTTAAAAATACAGAGGTTGAATATAAGACAATAAAATAGTTCAATTGTTAATAAAGATCAATTTAATTAGTTTTTTATCAGCTTATGCTAGTGATTACAGACATTTTTTTTTTTTTTTGCTCTTTTTATGTCTGTAAGGTAAGATCTAAGGATCTGTGAATTACTTATTTAAGTTTGTAATATTGAAGGAAATGTTTGATAAACGAGCGCGTCTCGCCAACAAACTGTAAAGTTTGGCGAGGTAAAACTGTAAAATTATAATTAGTTTTTTTATAAGAGAATAAATAAATTAAAAAAAAAAAAAAAAAAAAGTCAAGAGTAAAAAAAACAAACCTACTAAAAAAAATAAACTACCTACTTTGCTAACGGTAATACGTTATTTTCAGGCTGAAGTACAAACAAATACTGCAAACCAAAGGATTCAGATATGATGAACGAGTGAACGAAGAATTTGGGTGGGAAACTCATACTAAGTGATGTGTTGCAAACTACCTATAACTCAGTCTAAAATAATATGTAAGCCCAAATAAATTATAACTATTTAAATATTTATTAGTTATTAATAATAATAATTGTGATATTATTTAATTATAATAATTGTGATATTATTGTTAATTAAGTTTCATACTGAGTAAAATTCAAAGTGTTCAGTGAAGTATTTTAATTATGTGTTACTGAAATAAGAGTTGTTGATTTGTTTTAGTTAAAGAGATTGATACTTGTTTTGTTTAATATGTTTAGAAATTTAAAAAATTTAATAAAACTTTAATTCATTTTTCTCCATATTCTGTATTATTTCATATTTCTGTTACACCCTGTATACCTACCAAAACAGTAAAAATATCAGTAAAGTAATAAGTAACAAAAATACAGGGTGTAAGAAATGGATTGGCAAAAACTTTGCAGATGTAATTAGGTCATGAAACTGTACAACTAACCCGAAGGAAAATAATGATTGGCATCCGCAAATTTTACATTAATTGTAAACGTCTTTTTATATGGGTGGGTCAAAAGTTTTGACTGTTTCCAGTCTTATGTTCCTTAGGAAAAGTTTTTCAGTTTCATAGCCTAATCGCGTCTGTGAAGTTTTTACCAAGCCATTTCTTACACCCTGTATTTTTGTTACTAATAACTCAACTGATATTGGCTACTAATAACAAAACTGTTTTGTTATTTACTATAAAACCGAACCTGTAACCTGTAAGCATACTGTAAAGTAAAATTTACTAACAGTTTGGTTACCAGCAAGCAAATAGTACAGATATCTGTAACAAAACGTTTTAATTAGTTACAGCAAAACCCCTTGTCTACTTTTTAACAAATAGAATTGTTATTTTTAGCACAACTAGTAAAATTAAAAGAAGTCAAATTGTTCGGTTAAATTAAACGAAAAAAGTTAGGCTTCAGGTTACACAACACAGTTAAACGAACCTCATTTTGTTATTGATAACAAGTAGTTCGCAAGTCCCTAGATTAGGGCCTACTGGTAGCCAAACTTTGGTTACTATTAACCTATCATTTTTTTCAGTGCACGGTAATGAGATAAGCCCCGCGACCCCGACAGGCTTTGGCCCTCTAGAGGGGGGGCCCCGTCATCTTGCTGACGCTCTTTGAGACGCGCGTGGAACACAACGCGCCGTCGACCCGGGCATGGTCCATGGTCGGGCAGCGAGTTGTCCTTTACTCGCAGCCCGCATGCCCGTCCAGTAGGTACCCTTAGCACGAGTTTTCAGTATTTGAGACGTAAAGTAAACTGGAACTTTGACAATTTCAAATTGACAATTTTCAAGGAAAAAACTAGTTCCTTCTTCGCACACCAGAGGCGCTGTTCCATTCTTTCATACAAGAAACGCTGTAAATACTGAAAAGACGCTGTAAAGTAAAAGAGTGAAAACTCGTGCTAAGGGTACTGGTCCAGTTGAAAACGAGGGTCGAGCACTAGTTGATTGGCAATTTACTGAACTAGACTTATTAGACGCAAACGTGGGACACAATGTTTTTTTTTTTCTTTATTTTTAATCGGTGTTTAGTTTTAACTTTTTTTTATTATAATTATTGCTTTTTGTTTGTTTAAGTATGTTGTGTGCTCCTTTTGGCTAGTCAACGTTTTTTCTTACTTTCTAGGTGAAGAACTATAAGTACTGCTGTGTAGGTGACTTGTTCTGTTCGATATTTCGTATTATGAGCTATGACATACTCTTAATGATCAATTCTTCTTAGTCTACATACAGATTATGTAGACCGATTTGACGGCACGGTCGGCTGAACGATCGATGCGCCCCGTGTCGTCGGTTCGATCCCCGTACGGAAGGAATATTTGTATGTCTGGGTGTTTCTGTATGTGAGTTTCTATATTTCTAAACACACCTAACATGCAGGAGAAATTCTTAGTGAAGAGCAGTTTCTTAAAAAAATTAAGTATTTACTTACCTATATTGGTTATAAGTTTCGAATAAAATGCAAATCCCGAAACAACCCAAATTTTGGATCTATGATCTATGGCCGGCGATGATAACATTGTCAGTTCGTACTTATGCTTACCTAAAAGAGCGCAGTGGCTGAGTAATTACTTGTTGCACTGTGTGTCGCGGGTTTGATTACCGGATGGAACAAATATTTGTAAAACCGGTCGATGATACAGGAGAATGGTAACACTGTGATTCTATAAGTAATATTTATATAAGTATAATTTCCCAAGAGAATCTCGTCTAAACCTTCCGAAGCAGCAGAGCAATAAACCAACCCTTTCTCTTTTAGTTTCCGTGGTACACAATGGTATTGCAGACGCGTGGCGTTGCGGAGAAAGCACGCAACAATAGCGTGTGAGGTGACATATCGAAACCAATCTGTAACATGAGATAGAGGTGGGGTGGAGTCGCTGTGAGGCATTATTGTTTAAGGTTCGAGTTATATTCGTAGTGTTGTAAGACTTTTTTGCCGTAGTTGCGTGAATAGACCATAAATCTGGAGCAGACTCTACCCATTTTTTTACATAGTAATATCATTTAATGCGTCCTTCCACCCAGGGCAGGACGAGAGGGACTGTCAGACTTGTACTGAATAAAATCCACGGTGTCCTTCAATAGCCCTTTACGTTCCGGGGCCACGGTTACCTGATAAGACGGTCCCGCGACTCCGGCAAGCTTTGGCCCTCTAAGCCCCCGGCCCGTCAGATTGCTAACAGCTCTTTGAGGCGCACGTGGCACAAGCCGAGTCGTCGACCTGGGCATGGTCCATGATCGGACAGCGAGTCACCTATTACTCGCCATCCGAGACTACCATGGCCATAAATATCATGAGCATCATTATTTCCTCAAGGATTAAACTTAAAGCGATTCTCAATTTGACACCAAGTGATTAGACTCACTAGGTGTCTAATTGAGAATCGATTAAAGTAAGAAACGCTTTTAAATATGGCGAGCGTATAATATTGCATTTATACGAATTATGTTACGATCAGAAATCAAATACATTCGGAAGTAGTTGATGACATCACATAATCAGCAAGTCTATCAAATCTGGGTGCTAAGACAGGTAACCTCCACGTGCGTCCGTGGACTGGAGTTCCCTCTCGGATACGTCCGGGGGGAAGACCAGTTTTTCGGGCCGGTGCGCCCTGGGATGCGGGCAAAAACTCTTCCTTAGGCACTGTGTGCCTAAGGGGGTTTCTTTGCCCGTATGCAAATAGCCTGTCGGGTGGAAGCTCCAATGCGTGTCCCTCTGATTAGCAGAGGGCACAGCAGCGGAGCGGGCTTGCGGACGGTGAGTAATGGGTAAGCTCGCCGTCCGACCAGGGACCAAGCCCGGGTCGGTGGCGTGTCGTGTTTCACGCGTCACCGACGGGGCCCCTTATGGGGCCAAATGCCTGCCGGGGTCGCGGATTTTTTCTTAATCCAGGATACCGTGGCCCCGGAACGTAAAGGGCATCCGAAGGAACACGGGTGGATTTTAGTCAGTAAGAGTCTGACAGTCCCTTCCGCCCCACCCAGGGCGGGAGGACTCATTTGATGATTTTGCCACCCTAAAAAAAAAAAAAAAAAAGTCTATCAAATCTAAGCTACAAAAATAAACTTCATTTGAATAACAACTGCGACTCCATGCCACTACTGTCCATCTGTTCCGATCTACACAGAGCGGCGAGAAGCGAAGCGGAACTGTTGCCTCATAGCTAACATTTTCACTATTCCGCTATTGCAATTATTTATTATAATAAATCACTAAAAGGATTGTTGTTCGAGCTCCATTTATTTCTACTCTAGGTTACTAAGCAAATCGACCTATAAATAAGTATAATAATCGATATCTACACTAACATTATAAAGACGAAAGATTTGTATTTATGTGGTGTGTACGTTTGTAATGAATGAATGAATGAATTATATATATAGCCCTCTTCACCGTATCCGGCGACAGCGACCCAGACTACCTACCTACTTGTCTTCTCTTTCGTGAGCCCTCTGATGACTAGCAAAACCAAACTTGGTCATGAATACCCAGAATTTGTCGTCCGAATTATTCGGATTACAAAGGACCATTTTATTCGTCACCACTAAATGACCGGTATTTGGAACTCTTTCGAGATTTTTTTCCAATTGAGCAACAGTTCTATAAAGTAATTCGATCGTCTAAATTGCCTATTACAGTCTTCAATATAGGCCGTCTTCTGTTACACCTACGTTGATGATCGAATTTAAAAACAATCAGGATATGGGCCTTTCCATTTTAAGAAAAGCAATGTTTTTTGTTCGCACTTTGAAACAGAAAAAACGTGGGTAAAAATGGCTTTTTTGGGGCAGAAAATTGAAACAAGTTCTAAACATAAACGACCTTGATTTAAAACTAAAAACATCACAAATAAGGTAATGTAAAAAGGTAGTAAGTACTGTAATCCCCTTCGTACACATGGCGACGCAAGTCTCCGATACCTTACGACTTTGGTATCCAAGCGACTATCGCAATACAAATCCATAGAGGTTCAAACACACGCACGCGTTACTGAATACCAAAGTCGTAAGATATCGGACACTCACATCGCCTAGTGTACGAAGGAGTTAAGTCTCCGAAGTATCAGACAGACATTTTTCGTCGCTTAGAGTCGAGATATGAATGGTCCTGTAATCCCCGACCTGCCCTAGGTCTTACAGGTAACTGTTGCCCTGGTACCCAAAGAATAAACAAAGGAACGTGGTGGACTTTTAGTCAGCAAGAATCTGTCATGGTTCCTCCAGCTGCGCGCTGGGCGGGGGTCACACACATTTTTTGGTATAATTATTTAGACCAAGTCAAAAACTTTCGTGGTATATCCCATTCCAACATCAATAGGTGCCGTGACAATGATTGTCACAACCCAAATGATTAAAAACCCAATTATCTTAAAGTTAACCTATCATGCCCAACTTTGTTATAATCAGCTTCCAAATAAAACTGTATTCAAGCTAAATAGCAGTATTAAACAAGGATCTGAAAGACCCTGACCTCCACAACCCAGTCACTGGGTAATATGATACCCATCTAAGTCCCATATCCCACATAAACTAAATAAACAATAAGCAGGAAGCGCAAGGCCACTCTCACTCTGTCCCAACCCATAGACACAACAATTCTATAACAATCATAGACAACAGACTACAAAATAGTTACAACTAAAAACAGCATTGCAGGATACATGTGCCCGATCCCACGACACCAAACAACGCAATATATAGACAGTTTTTATTTAGTGTAACATTAACATTTTAATTGAAATGAAAGTAAAATCCGCGGCTAAAACAAACAGCTGACACAGTTTGGGAAAATAGTTTTTACAATTCGGAGTTGCAATGGAGTAAGGAGGGGGTTTTGTCGATGGAATGGATTTTTTTCCTGATAAGTGCAAGCAGTGCAAGTAATTTTGTTTTTTTTTTATTTACCGTAAAAATTAAGGGGCTATTTCAAAATGGACCCTAATTTTTTGCACATGCTCTGTGGGCCAGTGCATAATTATAATCTAGATACTAAACGAATACATACACATTTTACAATAGGTACTTAGGTAGTTCTTATTTTTCTTAAAGTTTTTGATGAACTGGATCCACTCAAATTATATTTATTCATAATTATGTTTAACTAAATTATTTTAAATGTTCCCCTAAAGTACGATTTTGTGATGTTTTTTTTTTTTTTAAATAATCCAAACACACGCGGCGTTCTAATATTACTAGCACCATAAAAAGCACGCAAAAAAATAAATAAACAACTCTATCGATAGAAGCCCAACACTATCTAACACTTTGTTCTGTATCTGTTGCACTAATCCGCGCAGTCGCATGCCGCGAAACCACGCGAACTGCCGCTCGCAACCACGCGGTAACCACCGTAAATAAATACGATAAAACATTTATCATTCGAATAAAAACTCCTTAGCAAATAGGCTGTAAGCATGTAATTTCCTTTGCCTTATTTATGGTAACTGTCACTGACGCGCGGGAAAATGGAAAATGGCGGATTTTTTGAAAACTTTGTTTGTGTTTTGATTTTTTATAAAATGTGAAGTTATTTTATGTTGCTAGTTAGTGCATTTATGTAAATATGGTGATGTACTGGAGAAAAGTGATACTGGCTGCTGCCTTGTCGTCTGTTTTGGATGTCAGCAGCGAACAATTTGGGAATGATGTAAGTTTTTCTAAGTACCTATATGTTTTGTTACTGAGCTACGTAGGTACCTAATTAATAAGTAGAGGTTTTCTTATATAAGTAAAGTTATCATTTATACTTTTTAAATAATACGAATATGTTATCTGTTTCCGTTGCTGGTGGACTAATATTTTTATAGATGACTTTTGTATAATAAAATGTAATTTTTATGCAAGAAAATAAATAAAAATAGCTGTTATATAATATGTAAACAAACTCGTTGCGGTTTACAAATAATTATTGTAAAATCAGGTTAAAAAAAACATTGATTCTTTTTCTAACTGATTTTGTTTGTTTACTTTTTGTAATAAAATAACCTAACTGAATGCGTCGCGTTCTGCATTACCTAAAACCAGTTAAAAAAAAACATCGTAATGTTTTTATTAGATGGAAAAACTATGAGTCATCGACACAAAAAGAAAAATGCATTGTAATATTGACCTTTCAATCATCTTATGCTTACAGAGAAAGTACGAATATAAAGCACTACATAATATTTGCATTACATTGCGTATTAAAGTCGCTTTTGTCTGCCTGTACACACATAACTTACGAACGACTGAACCAAATTGGAAAATCCTTTTTTGATAAATTAGACAACGTTTATATGTTATATGTTTTGTTTACGAAAAATCAACCGAATAGACCGACAATTTAAACCGTCTTAGGGCAGCTACACACCTTACGAAAAATCGTTACGATTGGACGGTACAGTTCAAACTACAACGATAAATCTACATGTGTGTATGAGAAAAACTGTACAGTTTGTCTGATTTTGTAAAACTGTACAGTTGAACGGAACAGTATGAAATTTTGGATAGATAAATCGGAATCGGAAGAAACTGTGTCGATAATCGTAACGTGTGTGCCCAGTCGTTCAGTTTTCGCGTGGATCGTGGTCCGAATGTCATCGAATTGTCAGTTGAAGCCACAGTTCAACGAATGAATAATCGTACAGTTTTCTAGTACGTGTCTGAACGTGTGTGGGCCCTATCGAAACTGTGCAGTTTAAACTGTATCGTTCAATCGTAACGATTTTTCGTAAGGTGTGTAGGTGCCATTAGAGTCTAGATACAGAAATGGGAGACTTCACCAATACAAAATACTTACGAGTATGTACAAAAACGTCGTTATTTTTTTTATTTGCGATGCCGGTTTGAGGCTTTGGTCACTAATAAAATCCACGTCTAAAATCTAAGCCGACTAGATCTAGCTTATCCACGATGTTTTTCTTCTCCATAGATCAGACGGCATAATGTTACAATAACTTAATTACTTACTTAAATCATTCCCTGCCTTAAGTCTTATTATTTTATGCGTATTTTGTATCAAGTACTTTTAACAGCCTTAAGGCCTATCCGCACACAACAATGCTGGCATAGTGCCGACACGTGCCGATCAGTAACGTATCGATCAGTGTCAGTGAAATATGATATTGTCGCATACATTTTGTACGACGTTATCCGTACTCGTCAGTGACAATGACGTTCAGTGATGTTCAGTGATCGGCACGTGTCGGCACTGTGTCGGCACTGTTGTATGCGGATAGGCCTTTACTGCATCCTTATCCGTTGTTTTTTATTCGTCTGGTCTCAATTTTTATTTTACTCGTCCATTTATACTTACCTGTTGATGTAAACAACAACGAATAATTGTCTATTTTGTATATTTACGTAAAAACTTTTGCGGTACATAAAAGGAACAACTGTATGACGTATTATGCCATTAGATGTAATTCGAGCTACCGGAATAGCCCACAAACTTTTGAATTAAACAGTTATCTAGTTTTATGTAGCATACATTTTGTTGGTCTTCTTCTGTTAGTGCGTCTATTGTCAATTATGTAATAAGTTAAGGATAACTTTAGCTGATGTCTTAAAACATGAACAGTAGTTCGTCAACAAAAAAATGGATAGGAATATTATTATGGGAAACCTAACACTGACCTTATTGGCAAGGATCTTTAGATAGATTGGGTGCATTAGTACTCTAATAGGTTTTCTTGTATGACTAGATGTATGAATGTGGATGAGGCGAAGTAGTATGTTAGGATTATAGCAGGTGGCATTCTCCCATCGGACCTCCACAACCCAGTAAATGGGTAATACGATACCCCATAGTAAGACTGGTTGTCAGACTTATGAGCTTCTGACTAACAGTAACGACTGTCAAAGATCTACAAATGACAGCCGTGACCAACGGCTTTACGTGCTTTCCGAGGCACGGAGGAATCTTGCTATAACAGACGGTCACCCATCCGCAGACCAACCTCGGCAGGCGCGGCTTAATTTGTTAGAGAAAAGAATCGTCTTTTATCGTAAGTGACATAAACTTTGCAAAAAAAGTAAAAAACAAAAACAAGTCACGAATTTAAAACACCGAAATTGGTCAACAATCGTAACGTAGCCCAAAATGTCGTAAGTAAACACTCGTGTTAAAATTCGGGTAGCGCTATAAAAATACAAAGAAATCCTATTTTATAAGGCCAAAGACCTAACTCTTTAGCTCCTTAGTATTCTATTACCATCGCAGAAATCACAGAGCACAGTCGTTAAGTCTATCAGATAAACTATCCACTTACATTTATACTTACATTTATTTAGTTATTGTAAGACTTGGTTGTAAAAATCAGTAACGGCGTTAGGGTAAAGCGCGGTTAGGCGACCGCCCAGGGCGCCGGATATAAAAGGGCGCCACAGGTCTACTTAATTCCAGTAAATGCCCTTTAGCGAAAAAATCGTTATGGTGGCAAGATTAGAATGGTACTCAGTGTCAAATTCGGAGCACTGCACTGCATGCATAGCAGTTTACGTTACTGAAAATCCTGGACCATAGAGAAAAACATTATCAATCTCTAAATAAAAACTGGTTGAATTTTGACAAACTTGGCAATTGCTGATAACCTCGACCTCGAAGGCTAAAAAATAAAATTTTACTAGTTTTAATAAATGATAATTTCATTATATCCTTTTCCTTATTTCATATGGGATTGAATTTCAGTTAGGGGGCGCCGTAGAAATCTCGCCCAGGGCGCTGGTAGTGCTAAAACCAGCACTGTGGAAAATACTTATCTACTAATAATAAAATGCGAAAGTTTGGATGTTTTGGATGAATGCATGTTTATAGACAATCACGTCAAAACGGCTGAATGAATCTGATAACATTACAGAGATAGGGATTCATATGTTTGCGAAACCACTGATAACAAATTTAAAAAAAAGATGCAGGTCGTTTTTTTTTTAAATTGACGAACTTATTAACTGAATACTAGTCACGTTGTACAAGAAATGTGGATTCGATGTAGATTTTATTAAACGTTTCGAAAACACTTATCTGTCCTTTGGTCAATAGTTGTTGAAGAGCGATTTATGCATGTAGAATACAAACGATCATTGACCAGAAAGCGAACTCTCAACGCCTCATATAAGAAACGCATCAGATTTTCACAAACTGTTTTCAATTTAAATGAGATGCAAATGTATGAGATGTAAGAAATCACGTGTCTGAACTACTTATGTTCTAGAGTCTTATTATATTTATGCAATGAGCCTTTTATAAATCGGGTTAAAAACAGCAAGTGTAAAACAACATAAAATAAAAATATTTTTAAATGTTATACGCATTAACGCATAATTTGTGAATATCTAAGATTTTCTATGGAAAGAAAAATTCGAACTGCGAGCAGAATTTAAATTTGGCGCAGGTTCAAATCTCGCTCGTAGTTCGAATTTTTCTTTTCATAGGAAAACATAATATAGTAGTAACTATCAAAATAAAAGTTGGCCTCTAACACAAAACGACATTTTTTTTTGTTTGACACGATTTTTTTGTTTTTGTAAGTAATGGTAGTTTCATATAACTTGCTGTTTTTTTTTTTTTTTGTCTAGGGTGAAAACCGGCGACGGTACTCTTACCCAAGTTGATATAACTTAAATTTCCATTGTAAAATATTCCTAGGCACGTCTTAACTTAATCCGTGTAGGCATGCACATTTGAACATTATCGTCAGAAAGTCATTGTCCAATCCCGGACTTTCTCGTAATATGCGGACTTTCATTATTAAGGCAAGTCACGTCCTATGAGAATTACATCACCTTACCTTTTGTTAAAACTTCGTAATAGAGCTTTATTGGCAAAGTTATTATTGCGTGTAAAAGCGCTGTTCAAAATTTTATTGGAACTATTAAAAACGAATGCATGACTGTTGACCATACCACCATAGTTTCGATTTCCAATGCGCCGGTTTTTCATTTGATATATTTTGCCAGATCAGAATTTGGATTTGTCCCCAGTTGGTCGCAATAAGCGCGGTTCTTTTACAACTAAAATATAAATGCATGGAGCAAGAATCATCAATGCCGCGTCCGAAGAATGTATTAAATACCACTGCATAGCCCAAATTACCTTAGCAACAAATCAACCCAATTTACCAATTCCGTTCATGTCAAAAACCTCATGTGGGTAGAGCTTAGATACTCGCAGAACATTATTACGTAACCCTGTAACTAAGCCATTCACGGGATTATGATCCTTAATAACACGTAGGCAGGAATTAAGGCTGAAATCACTACCAGTAGCCGTAAACTAGTCTTTTTCGCTAAACTGGCCCAATCCGGGGTCACGGTCAGTGCCACAATGACAGGAATTTGTTGAGAATTTTGTTAGTGGCAACCTTGACACGGGTTCACTGAGTGACATTCTGGCACGCAGTTTAAATAGCCGTTGGGTTTTAAAACTAGTTGACTGTACTTGGTCAATTGATGAGCCGTTTAAGGCTGGTTTGACATAATTGGGTAAGAGTGGGTTTTCTCTAGGGTAGTACAAATACCGGCATGGATCTTGAGCGCTGACCTTCACCTGCGCAGAAGTGAGTTATTAGGTCCCTTTGGTAGATGAATGAGGACCGGGGGCGGGGAAAGTGTAGTGATTGCCCCGCGTAGCTTGCCGTCACGTCATAGCCGCCACTCGGGATTCGTTGTTTTGTGCGTTTTATTTGTTTTATTGTGCGTTTCATTTGTCGATAAGTGTACGTAGCGCAAAGCCATCCCCACTTTTACGCCGAGCGCTCAAGAAACGTGCCGGTAACTGTAGTTTGTTTATAAGACTTAGGTAGTTGAATCCACACTGGGCCCGAGTGACGTATTATGGCCCAGTACCTCAACCAGTTAGGTAGGCGCTATACTTGTGGAAGGACCGATGGCCAGTGGAGCAGACGAGTCCTGGAGTGAAGACCGTGTATCGGCAAGCGTAGTGTCCCGACCCCAGCTAGATGGACCGACGACCTTGTGTTAATATACAAAATGATCTATAATAAAAAACTTTTGATATAAAATCAGTCTCCAGTTTTGACTACGAAAGATTATGTACAATTCAACACCCTAGAGAAAAACCAAGCAATGGCAACATTGTCTAACGTAATTCATTGAATCAATTAGCTCCAGTTGACTTTTTTCCATGAGAAGCAATTCTTCCGTATAAGAATGTCAAAGTGCTGGATTTCTGCAAGGGCAATTACCAATTCCATTGTTTTTGTCAACAATATTTTGGATGTTGTATTGACATTAATCGAAAGTTACGCGTTTAAGCGCGTAATTGGAAATCCCAAAAAATATAAATTAAGTATGTAACTTGAGCTTTATTCTTAGTTCAGGCAACTCATTAGTTGTAACCGATAATATGGACTTTATTGGGATCAAAACAATGTTTTGTAACGTGACGTCTCTCGTTCCATACGTCTTGCGGCCCGATCATTGAAGGACAGTTGGGACAAACGATAGCTTGATCAGTAGTTGAGTAAAAGGGCAGGGCGGCCCCGTCATCTTGCTGACGCCCTTTGAGGCGCGCGTGGAACACAACGCGCCGTCGACCCGGGCATGGTCCATGGTCGGGCGGCGAGTTGCCCATTACTCGCCACCCGGGGCATGGTCCGACGCCATGGGCGTCTACCACTGCGATTGGGGCGGAGGGAGGACGCTGTCCTCTCCCTCTCACGGCCCGCCTCCTCCTTCGCGAGCATGACTGTTTCGCAGAAGGCAGGGCAGTCGCCTCCAGATCCCAGGGCAGTAATCCGGCAAGGAGGTTGGCCGATTCGCCGGCGATCGTGCGGTATCCTCGGATCATCCGGATAGCCATGACCCTCTGGCATGCGACCAGCTTAACTGGTCGCGTCCGCATGCTCAGGGCCGCACGACACCGGCGTAAGCCTCCAGCAGGAGGTGTTTGGCCCGCTGAGATTGGGCAGGAGTCGCCTGAGGGCGGCTGCCGCCCGGTTCAGCTTATAGGGGCCAAACGCAGGAAGTGCTCCCTGAAGTTCCACCGGCTGTCGAGGACGAGTCCCAGGTACTTCATCGTCCTCTCGACGCCGATGCGAACCCCTCCCACCGTTATGTGGGACTCTGACCGTGGCGCGTTCAGATAGCCATGAAAGCACATGGCCTCTGTTTTGTGAAGCGCCACATCGAGTCCCAACAAATAGCTGGCCCTTAGTCAAAATTACGAAAAGTAAATGATGGCAGGAATAATTCGAGTTTTGATAACTGGAATAATTATGTATTCCCAGTGTTTACAACAGCTGTTCTCAGATTTATCGTTCTTGTATTTTTTGTACCTAATTAATTTTTTATCACCAGTTTTATTCGAGTATTGTGGTATATTACTATTATTATGACCCAGTAATTTTTCACAAGCTATTGCATTAGTTATTACATGTGAAACATTAACAATATGATTCATTACGTTTTGCTATTTCTAGGCTAAGTTATATCAACGTTAAAATCTGTGCGGTGCCATAACATGGTCTAAAGTTGAATTAAACTGCGGTTTAAAGATATATCTTTCTGGCCTTTGTCTAGATTTTTCAAATGGACTTCTAAGTACCTAGGTAAACTTTTTGTAATAATTAGTGTTTTTTTTTTGTTTTAAAAGAACTAAACAGATGGTTTAAATACATAGAGCGATATCATAGACTGAAAGTACAGTGGTTTTTTTATCTATTAAAGTTATCTTTTTAAATATAAATAGTAAAGAAAGAAGAGTAAAAAATGCCTATTTTGGATGACTGTATACCACAACCAAAATCAAAGAACAAATAATAACTTAATCTTACTACTTTATAAATGCGAAAATTTATGTGGATGGATAAACGGATGTTTGTTACTCTTTCACATTAAAACTACTGAACGTATTTAGATGAAATTTGGTACACAGATAGCTTACAACATTTATTAACGTATAGAATATATTTTATCCCGATATGAAATTCTCGTGGGATAATTACTGAGGTTTACCACAGAATTCTTAATAGTACTTTACGCAGGCGACGCCGCGGAGATAAGCTAATCAATTCTATTCTTCAAAGTACTCATTGAATAATATATTATAAACATAATTCGTAATGGATAATCAAACTATGTAGGTATACATATAACCCGATAATTGAAGGTTATCTTGTTGTAAATCTGCATGAAAAGTTATATCATTTTAATAACCATGAGAATACTATTTAAAGATTTATTTAATTGTAAAGGAGACATTTTTATAGGCCCCTGACTACTAATGCATATATTATTCATATTATCCTTAAAATAGTAACCAATTTAGGAAACAGACGAAAGATTATATAAAAGTCTAACCAGAATCTTGAAATTATACCTAATAAAATTAAGCTTGTTAAAAAAAGTGATATTTTTTATACTCTTTCGCCATTATTTTTATACCTGTTATGATAATAATTATAGCAAATGTCGTTAGTAAAAATGTTTTATTTTTTGTTTCCATTTAAATAATACGATACCAAATAGTAATCATATAGGCTATTTGCTATAGGTATTTAAAAATAAATTAAAATATTGTAAACTTGATCTTTTATAAGTTGCTTCTTTCAATATTTTACATATAACAAGATAAGAACCTAACTGTGGTAAGAATAAAAAAAAACCTCGGAGTATTCGCTGTAAATGCATGAAAACAAAATACAAACCCTTTCTATTTGAAGTCAGTAAATAAAACACTAATTATACATATAGTCAACGTTTGACTGCCTACTCTAAATAGTCGTAATAGTTATAATTTAACAGCAATATAAACTCCTTGGAGTGTTATAGCAAAGTTGAAGGTCCCATGATCTTAGGCCGCTTACATTTACAAATTACTATGCACTAATGCACCGTGTCCATTTCTTAGATCGATATATACTCAGACGGTGTTTATGTGTATAAAGCTTTTGCCAGCGGCTTTGCTACGTTAAAAAACGGTATGCCAAACATCTATCAGCCTTACTACAAAAACTTAAACATCTGTTGAACACTTGTCTAAAAAAAGTGTGACTGCAAAACGGACCTTATTTCAACGTCATAATCTGTCATTTTTTTAGACAAGTGTTCAACAGACGTTTTAAAGTTTTTGTGGTACGACGGTGTATATTTAAGTTGTAACTTAGTAGTTTGAGGAGATAACTTGGAATATTCACGACAAAAACCCATTTTATACATTCATGTTTCTGCCATCAAAATCATCAAAAAATCCAGAGAGCACTCCTCGAATATCTAATCATCATCATCACCATTGTTTTTTGACAAAAGAGTTAATTAACCACTTCGACAGCTAATATCCCAAACTAAGTCATCATCATCATATCAGTCGAACCGAATGCAGCTGAATAACAGCTTTTCACATGGAGGGACCAGCATGCACTGGGCCCGGGTGGTGGTTTAAATCCCACTCCCTTCCACAGAGAGGAGGCCTGTGTCCCAGTAGTGGGAACATTATAGGCTGATGATGATAACATGGAGGGACTGAAATATACCAAAGAATAATTCAACACGAATAGGAAAACAAGATGCAAGAATATTTAATATTTATTTAAATACGAGTAAGGGAACAGTGTATAAGACGGGGACGCGGAGTATAATGGGAACAAACTTAACACAACACTAACGTAGCGCAAGCGCCAACAGCACGCGTAGCATGGCGCCGTTGAAACGGGTTTTGTCGACGGGAGAATAGACAAAATGACAGAACGTAAAAGAATTTATCGATTTAAGCATAGCAATGTTTAAAATATAGAAAATATATGTTTCTATTCTTTAATGGTGTAAGAATCGTGTCATACTTGTGCAAAAAAACAGTCGATTTGTATAGAAATAACGATGAAATAACTTTGTCTTTTCTTGGTAGAATAGAGATAGAATCGCCATGCTACGCGTGCTGGAAGCCATTAGTGCCTTAAGTGTGTGTATCACCATTATAACCCGCATCCCCGTCTTATTATTCATTGTTCCCCTACATACAGAAGACATATACTCACAAGAAGAAGAACTTCAGCACGCAGACGATGTCGCGATTAAAAGTTAGTGGCAACTGCAAAATACTTAGACGGTGGTTACTTGTGAACGTGCGAAGCGTTCACGGTCTCGAACCAGCAGCTTTATGGCTATTTTATTCCAATTATTTTAGTAAAGTCACGTTTAGATTGTCTTCATAGGTGGATTTTGTAGTGACCATACGCTATTAAACTATCTGTTTAAGAATCTTCGATAAACATTTGTACCTACTCGTAAGTTCTGTATTTTTTACGTACACCAGCCTCCTTTTCATTGGTGTAGATTTAGTTTTTCGTAACTCCGGGATGAGAAGAGTGTAAAATACAGTGTTTTTTGGGCAATTAAAATGGTCAATTAAACCTAACAAACAGTGCTTAGTAAAATATCAGTTTAATTTTAGAAGTTCTTTTTTGTTTCTTAAATTACCCATAAAAGATATAGATGGTTCCTAAATACACACTGCAAAGCTACCAAATCATGTCATGAAATTATCTATGTAATCCCGCCATTAAAAGCTATACCTACGCACGTTGTAAATAAGCCTTAGAAATTCGTTACTTGCAAAACTTACATTTCAGAAAAATCCACTAAGGCAATGACAGCTAAATAAATGTGGCGTTAAATTCATTAAATGAGTTTAAATGCTAATAATATGATTGGAGTAACGTAGTTAATGTGTAAAATAGCGCTTTTTCGCAAGGTAGTAACGTTCTTCTCCTTAGTTTGTAATTAGAAAAAGCCATTATCAGTCACGGTTTAAACCCTTTCGAAAAGTAACTGTACCTTCTGGAAGTTGGAAAAAAATAGACTGGTTTAATTGTGCAGATTCTCATCATCATCATATCAACCGTAGGATGTCCTCTGCTGAACAAAGGCCTCCCCAGCCGATTTCCAATAGGACCGGTTGGAAGCAGCTTGCATCCAGTGTGGTCCTGTGGTCTTTATCAGATCGTCTGTCCAACTTGTAGGTAGTGCAGATTCTAACTACTGCAAATCTCTGTCATCAACTCAGCCTTTCGAAGTCCACTGGCAGAATATGCTTCTCTAAGATGTAGCACAACTCCTTCATCCGACTCCACCCCTCCTCGGTGTCTGTGTTTTTAAAAACGTTGGGCTTGGGTCATCAAATAGGAGTAGGAGCAGGTCTGGCTACTCTCCAGACCTAAATTCCCAAGCAGATACACAGTCTCCGTGTTCTCAATGAATGCTGAGTGGCTCCATGACCGGTCATCCGTCCATAGATGTCGACGATATAGACTCTGGGATCTGGACTGGACAATAAACTTCAACAATAAATGTTCCAATCTGTATAAACGAAGGGGATGAAGGGGTCTGAAAGACCTCGCCATCCGATCCGATTCGATCCTAACCTGTCCGAGTCGGTCCCTAGTCCCGAAGTTCTGAGCTCCCTTCGCTCGCTCTTGCATCCTTGGTCAAATTGCTGATCACCACCTACCAAGGTAGCTTGACAGAGCCCCGCTTCGGTATTTAAGCTGGTATCTTGAAAACCCTAGCGTATATATTCGGTAACTCAAAAACGGTAACGCAATAATAATTTCGCAAAACGCTTCAAATTCGTGTCGTTGCACTCAAAAATCGTTGTTGAGGTTCAAATTAATTACCATGTTCATCGTTCTGTCACGAGTATATCAACTAAATGGCTCGAAATGGCTCAAAATTGCGAAGTTATCACGACATGCCCTAGAGAATCACGATAGTAATTCTTTGTCAAGTTATGAATAAGTGTCGGGTAGACGAGTTGCGTCGGAAGCAGAGCACAAGATTGTCAACTCAACTGTTTCGTCAGAAAATCGTGTCAAGTTATTAAGGTGCATAAAGGCAATCATTGATTTGTAGGCTGAACACTCATCGCAATTCAAACAAAATTGCAGCAATTTGTATGATCAATTGATTAGATTACAACAACCAAATATTAAATGAAATACATTAATCATAATTATATTGACTTGTTTAAACATAGGAAGTACAAATAACACAGGTGGTACCTAATTGGTGTTAAGTGTGTCTGAATCACGATCAAATTGTTTGATCTGAAACAAATTCTTAAGCCCATAAATATAACCGAACGTAATGATTAAATCCATCATTCACTACTGAATCAGGCAATTAATTTCAAGGTATCGAACCAAGAATATTGTAATGTGTTTGTATAAATTTAAAAAACTATGACAATATGTGTTTGTAATTGCGTTGGTAGCTTATCGAATTAACCGTACATAATTAGTTTGATAATCTGAGAAAAAAATATGAATAAGATACTTATCGTCACGCGAGGCGTAAAGGGTCATATGGAGGAAGCAGATAATTTTAAAATTCATCATTGTAATTATTTACTGTAGATTTATAAATTCAGCTCTGGGACATCTTCCGCGTTGATTAAGCTTTAAGCTTATTAGATAATTTCTTATAGTACTTCGTCAGTCAAATGATTTTTGATATCGGTTGTGTTGCTTCCAAAACCTTTATCTGTTTATAATATAAGTATAGATTATTTTTTATGCTCATGTAAGCCAAATTATAAGTTGTTGCGAACATAACTACAGTTATTTCCTTAATTTTAATTATGCGACGTTTAAAAGTGCCTCTTTGATGGCCTAATTGAAATAAATGATTTGACTTTGACTTTATTCCTAATATTCTCCCACATGCATCGGCTAAATTAACTTTCTTTCATTTAGACTCTGGTCTTACCAAAGCACCGAAGCATATCTTCAAATCGAAGCGCTCATGGACCCCAGCACTAATATTTCACACTTAAGTCCTCCTAACCTTTAAAGAATCCCACATGACAACCGGAGCATTGAGTTCGTCAAATCATCACGTGAACAATGGTTAGAGACTGGTATTTGCCACCATGGGTGCTAAACGAGGGCCCTGGTTAAAATGTGGAGCGTTCCGTCACGGATTGGTAGTAGTATAATAGATGTGTCATTTTATTGTTGAATTTTTGAGGTAGGGAGGTTAATTAGCTTTTGTTTTTGACATTGGTGTGATAAAACGAGAGCTGTGGTGGCCTAGTGGAAACTGAACTTATGAATCGTCGTGGCAGGTTGCGGGTTTAATCCCAGGTAGGCAGTTTGTTAATTTTATCAACACCGCTCTCAAAATGGGTGATGCCAGTCATAGTGAGACATCTGAAAAGAAAACTATGCCTCCGAAACGAAGTGAAATACCTGATTGCCATTTCCTAAAGCTGAAGAATTTAGTTATATTTGGTTGGTTGAACGTGCTAATCTCGGGGAACAGTCAGTGTTCTACTAAAATAGGTATCCTGGTTTCCACGCTTGCCATTTTTCCACAACCTCTTTCAAACAATACCTAGGACAAGATTGCAATCTAAATGATTGCACTTTCGAACTTCGACCGTGGCTTTGAAAGTCAAAGTCACGGACTCACGGTCGTTGATCAAATGTTAGAGAGTTCAGATAACTAATTACCTGGCAGAAAATATTTCTAACAAATTGACAAATCGATAATTGATTGCTAAAACATTAGGTAAGATATGACAAAGCTGTTTTTAGGGTTCCGTAGCCAAATGGCAAAAACGGAACCCTTATAGATTCGTCATGTCTGTCTGTCTGTCCGTGTATGTCACAGCCACTTTTTGTCGAAAGTATAAGAGCTATCCTGTTGAAACTTGGTAGAAAGATGTATTATGTGAACCACATTAGGATTTTCACACAAAAATCAAAACAAAACAAATTTTGGGGGTGCCCCCCATACTTAGAATTGAAACTCAAAAAAAAAAAATTCACCAAACCCATACATGTGGGGTATCTATGAATAGGTCTTTAAAAATGATATTGAGGTTACTAACATCATTTTTTTCTAAACTGAACAGTTTGCGCGAGAGACACTTCCAAAGTGGTAAAAAGTGTGTCCCCCCCCCCGTAACTTCTAAAATAAGAGAATGATAAAACTAAAAAAAATATATAATGTAGACCTCAACCAAAACTACCAACGAAAATTGGTTTGGATGAGATACAGTTAGCAGTTTTTGAGATATAGTACATTTTCAAAAACCGCAAATATAACTTTGCCATTCATACAAATACTATGAAAAACAAAGTTATTTTTATTGTTTGTGTATATTACTTACTAATCTCAATATAATTATATCTCTAATCTATGCTTGCTGCTACGGAACCCTTCATGGGCGAGTCCAACTCGCACTTGTTTCTATTTATTTTTGGTTGTTTCAGAGTTGATCCCATGTTATTAGTTGTTTTTAATAATGAGTGGAAAGAATCTTCAAAAGTTTTTTGGAAAAAAAAACTAAAATTTCAGGGCAAACGCCAAGAACAAAGTTTCTAAGTTTCTCGCCCTTTCTTCTCCATAGATAACTGCGCTTTGGAATGGGTATCTACAGTACTTTCACAGTTATTATGTCTTGTGACTGGGACTGTAGCACCATATTTATGCTCCTACTAAGTACTTATTTTTTGTCTTTTGGCAATCCAAAAGGGCCTGTAACTCACATACCTACTTGAAATAACGACTTCAATTTGATTTTGAATTGAAGGAACCTTTCTACTCCACCGAGAGCGGGTTATTAGATGATTTCCTAAAAAAAAACGTTCAAATCTAGATGTATTGAAATATTTTAAAGGTAAGTATAAAATTCTTGCGTAAATATAGATGTCACGAATCTTTCAGATCTTTATGCAATTGTAATTTGTTATAGTTGGATGCTAGTTCATTTCAGAGATGACAAAACACTGTTATAAAAGGCAAGTAATTGTTTTGTGCCGTAAGCAGTAAATTGACTTGTAAGTAGTTGACGGTCTTACTTCATTGCTAGACTTCTTTCCATTCAAGTTAAATTCGCAACAAGACGGTACGGATAGCGCAGTGGTCCAGCGATACGGGACAAAATATTTTTTATGATCTACAAGTCATTGAAAATTACAAAACAATTGAAAATTAATTTGCAAAATGTATTTTATTTAGTAAACTTAATTTCCAAGTGGCTGTTAGCAGATGGAGGTCATTGACCTTTTGTTTGTTGAGTGTTAACATAATCGTTGTTGCATAAATACTCATGATTGAGAGAAATAAAGACCTGCCTGCGTCTGTGTTTCCGAACGCATACAACCCTAATCTCTTCAAAGTTAGAGTGAACAGGCTTCTTCTGGGTAAGCTCGCTCCATCGTCGACCTTGTCGTAGTCATTCCTGACCTAGACTAAGGTCAAGAGAAAACCCATTTTACATAAAAAAGACTTTTTAATTTTATGTATAAATGAAAATTGTATAAACTAACATTTTGTGAGTGCCTATTAGCTATTCCAAGGGGCCGAGCATAGGTGTATCTTAATTTGAACAACCAGTTAACTAAAAAAAAATATCATCTATTTTGAATATTTTATATTGTATCTCAATAATTACTTTTTTTTCTAATAAAAAGGTGTTTAACATTCCTTTATACCCATTTTATACATATTTTAGACATAAAATATTGAGAATTTGACCTATCTAGTTTACGTACCATAAAGTCAAGGTGACACTTTTTTTCTGTTTTTTCATGTGTTACATAATGTTATTGATAGGTACCTATAATTTCAATCAATAGGCATTCTACAGTATTTTCGAGAATATTTAAAATACACCTTGGATTAACTTCATTTATTGCTAGATTTTGCCCACGGTTTCCACCTCTTGAAGGTTAGAAATTATTCCACGCGAATTATTATAGAAATGCATATGAAACGCAAGGATAAAATAAATAGTGAATAGTATCCTAATCTGGAGAAGGTAGTGTAAAAATTTAAAAAAAAAATATCTCAATTTGTTCAGACGCTGTAGAAGATTTCAGACAGACACATAAAAAAGTTACTTCCACAAGAGGATAATATAGATAGACAGTATGGTTCCATGAGTAAAAAACATAAAAATACTTAAACAACCTGGCTTCATTTAACAGGTCCGTTTAATACCATTTTTTTGTCCCAAATCAACCAACATTGAAGGAAGTACTACAAGGAAATCCATACACCATTCCATTCTATAACCCGTTCAACGTAAATTGTGACTGACAGGTTTCTATGTGGCAATAACATGTATTTGACAGCTTACCTTAGCGTTGTACCGCCTAAGGTACACCGGTACTTAGACTTTCGTAATAAGCCCGGCCATATCAAACTTGGACGAAGGACGAAGTTGTTTGGGAAATGGATCAAGAAGGAGACGGTAAGAACAGGGCGTGCTTGATTATGTATAATCAGGCATTAGTAATTTGCCCATTGGTGGGAAACAGGCCTCGTCTCTGTGGGAGTGGGTGGGTTGTAATCCAGTTTGCGGGATCAGTGCGGGTTAGTTGATGTAACATGTCTTGGACATGTCCTCAGGATGTTTTAGTTCACCGTTTTGAGAGCAGTGGTAATGAAATAAATTACACAAAGTAATACGCCTGGCTGGGTTTGAACCCAATGCCAGTGCCGTTACCGCTGAGCTATCACTAATTTTGATGTGGTCAACCATCAACACGATTTAACTGTCACAAAATTTGTGAGAACAGGCAGGAGGACGCGCGGTTTCACGAAAAGCGTAAGCGAGGCGTTTTCCCAGGAGTGGAACAGAAAAAATTTACAGTCAGTCGTACTTTTTGATGGTCATAGCCCATTTATAAACACTGTACGAGTATTAGCTTCGTCTCTTTTTTTTTTTTTTCGTGGTAAAATCATCAAATGAGTCCTCCCAGCCCCGGGCAGGGCGGGAGGGACTGTCAGACTTGTACTGACTAAAATCCACGGTGTTCCTTCAATAGCCCTTTATGTACCAGGGTCACGGTTACCGAGTGAGACAATCCCGCGACCCCGGCAGGCGCCGGCCCTCTTAGGGGGCCCCGTCAGTTTGCTGACAGCTCTTTGAGGCGCGCGTGGAACACAACGCGCCGTCGACCCGGGCATGGTCCATGATCGGACGGCGAGTCACGCGTACTCGCCGCCCGCATGCGAGCGCCTACGGTGGCCGGAGATCGTCTTGCGACTTCCGTTGCCGTGGGCGTCTCCCGCGGCGGCTGAAGGAGGAGGGAGGACTCATTTGATGATTTTACCACGAAAAAAAAAAAAGAAAAAGGACTGTCAGACTTGTTCTGACTAAAATCCACGGTGTCCTTCGGTAGCCCTTTTGTGTACAGGTGTCGCGGTATACGTACGTATGTCCCGCGACCCCAGCTTCGTCTCTTAATTATTTCTATGAAGTTTTTTTATGATTCGAGTTTTAACAAACTCACAATCGGACCTATTACGAACATAATCTAAATGACGTCTCGCGAAGAACTCACAGATTTCTGGAGTTTTTCCAACGTTTTTCCCACGTTTTATACACTCACTTTTCTTGTTTGTTTGTTTGTCGTTCCGGTTGGACTTTTGCAACTCAATTTTGAGGCACTTCCCAATAAGCTAGCAAGCTGAAATTTTGTATACGCTTTGAGTTCTGATGACAATACATGACTAGCTAAGAAACGTCATAACAAATCCAATATGGCGGCATCCCCAAGATGGCGGACTGGCTGTTTGAAACCCACCCCCATGATATGGGTATCAAATAAAAGGGTTTGCTGTCAGAAATACGAAAAAAATAGTCACGTGACTTAAATCCAATATGGCGGACGTCCAAGATGGTAGACTGGCTGTTTGAAATCCACCCGCATCATATGGGTATCAAATGAAAGGGTTTGCTGTCAGAAATACGAAAAAAAATAGTCACGTGACTTAAATCCAATATGGCGGACGTCCAAGATGGCAGACAGGCTATTTGAAATGCGACCCTATGATATGGATATCAAATGAAAGGGTTTGCTATCAGGAGTACGAAAAAAATAGTCACGTGACTTAAATCCAATATGGCGGACGTCCAAGATGGTAGACTGGCTGTTTGAAATCCACCCGCATGATATGGGTATCAAATGAAAGGGTTTGCTGTCAGGAATATGAAAAAATAGTCATGTGACTTAAATCCAATATGGCGGACGTCCAAGATGACGGACGGGCTTTGAGGCACTTCCCGATAAGCTAGCAGGCTGAAATTTTCAGGGTAGCTTCAAACCCGATGAACAATGACAAAAATAATAAAATAATTAATAGATTTAAAAAATCTAAAACCCACGTTTTTAAATGTCCTAAAAATAAGAAAATAACCCTACGGGGCTGAGAGAGGGGCCACTCAAAACGTGGGGGCGTATCTTTGCAAGTTACATCCACGATCTATACACGTCATGTAAATATATCCCATAAATAATCCCTTAAATAATATACGCCCCCACGTTTTGAGTGGCCCCTCTCTCAGCCCCGTAGGGTTATTTTCTTATTTTTAGGACATTTAAAAACGAGGGTTTTTAGATTTTTTTAATCTATTAATTTATTTGTTAAGCTGAACGAAAGATCTTTCCAGAAAAACATCTTGTGCAAATTGGAATCTCTAAAAACTAAATCTTGTTGCACAAGTGCCGCAAGTTTTCTTACACTCAAAACTTGTCGCTCCAGATGGCACCTGCGCTAATTGCGCACGCTTTGAACTCAATGTCAACGCACGCCCGCAAACCTGTGACTAATTGTCAAACGGCGCGGGCGAAGAGGCGACGAGCGGTGATTATGGCGCAAAACGGTGATCGTGGGTGTTCTAATTGTTGAGATAGTTTGATTGTGAAAAAGTGTGGAGTAGGATGATTTAAGCAGTTAGTTAGTTTTTAAGCTATTTATAAAACCCACATTATTGAAAGACTATGTGTAGCCAAACACTGCTGGATTTTTATTAAAGGCACAGTGACAGCGATTGATATAGTCCTGTCCGATTCGTGAACGGATTAAAAAATGTTTATACCTAGTTATGGCTTCCAAGTAACTGTTTCTGGTCCGACTGAAAAAAATGTTGGTGCATCCACAACACACGAATTATTCCCAGTGCGCGTGCGCGTCAACACAAATGAAAGCTCTCAATTTTTCCGATGAGATATTCCATCAGCGGTCACGGCCTGGTATTAAATCTTAACGGATCCCATCACATTACAGTTTCTAACAGGATTAGGTACAGTTAAAATCTAACTAAGAACTCATTAATGGCAACCCGACCGAGATGGTGCCATAAACCGACACTTTGTAACACCTGTGAAATGAAACGAGCTGTACCATAGATTTAATATTTCTATGAGCTTATACCTTTTTGTGGAAAGAAGAATTCGAATTGCGAGCAGGATTTGAATCTGGGGCCAACAAGCTATCGCAGTCATGCTCAAAAAGGTCAAAATAATCTTCGTTCCATTCTTAACGTTTAGAAAACTGTTATTCTATTGTATATTCTTTACGATTCGTGCCGCAAGCGTTAATGCGTATATAAATCAAACGAAAGTACGTAAAGCCGTTGATCCCGGCTGTCATTTGTAGAATTTTGACAGCCGTTACTATTAGTCAGAAGCTCAAGGCTTACAACTAGTTGTAATATGGGGTATCGTTTGACCCAGTTACTGGGTTGTGGAGGTCCGATAGGCACTCGCTCCATGTAAAATACTGATATTCAGCTGCATCTGGTTCGACTGGAAGCCGACCACAATATATTTGAGAAAATGCTCAGCAGATGTTGAAAGTTTTGACATCTCTACAAGCTCGCAGTAAAAGCTGTTCAGCTAAACATTCTTAGCAAGAACTTCAAGTAATGAAGCCAAGATGCTTATAAATGATAGCAAGTGATAGATTACATCAGCATTCCTCCTCATCGATGAACATGATACTTACATTCTACTAGGCTCTAGACCTTGAAGGGAAAGTAATTACAAATTAACTAGTATACGCCTATGATTTCGCTTATGTTGAACGCAATTTTGAAATCTTTTTTTATTTGGGATCTTATGCTCTTCTCCAAAACTCGTGTTTAAAAACTCTACGGTAATTTTCAACAAAGTATTTTTTGATATAAAATGTAAATCGCATCTTTCTCTGGGTCATATGCCTATGTCATTCGTTTTCCGTACACTCCATCCACTCAGGGCGGGAGGACTTAATTAAAAAAAAAATTAAAGTTCTTTTTTTAAATTGGCTTACTTCCTGCTACAATTAACCTAATAAAAACGCTATTGAGCTTTAGTGGACCGCGCCTAGAAGAAACTGATTCACTGGAACCTTGTAGAGACAATGATCGGGGAACAGAGAATCCCGCAGAATCAATCATCAATAATTGAGACGATAGACAGTCAACAGTACGGATTATAAAGATAAACGTGATAGACGGACACTTTCCTACAAGATTTAAGAGCTCAGAAATAGCAAGATGAGAAAATGCACTTACGCCACTTTCGTCGATACGCAACGCTTGGTAACACTGATGAGATGCGGCGATAATGTTCATTTACTTCCCTCTGCATGTCATGCGTTGATTGTAGAAAGTTGGTTTATACTCATTTAATAGAGATATCACTTCATTTGCAATTGATGTTATCATTATTTTATGGGGTAATTTGTATGGTAATTAGACATTGTTATGTTTCTGTAAGTGTTGTGGTTATCTGAGATGGTATGTGTCTTACTCGTCACCAAGTCTTCTCTTCCTTATAGCACGTGTAATACGATTTTTTTAACGGTATTGTCATGTCTTCATCTTTATACCTAAGCTTTTCTTCTTTTCCGTGAAGCCATCCCACTCATCTCGGTAATCGCGTTTTTTAATCCCCAGTAGTCCAGTTACTCATAATCTAGATTATAATCCGGTTAGGATAAAATATTTTTTGTAAGTTCTGCAATTAGTTGTTACAGGTATAGGTGTTTGTGTATGTGTATTTCTATGTTTGTAAACGCACTCATCATCATCATCATCATCTCAGCCATAGGACGTCCACTGCTGAACATAGGCCTCCCCTTTAGATCTCCACATATACCGGTTGGAAGCGACCTGCATCCAAGGTCGTCTGTCCACCTCGTTGGTGGACGTCCTACGCTGCGTTTGCTAGTCCGCGGTCTCCACTCTAGCACTTTTCGACCCCATCGGCCATCTGCTCTGCGAGCAATATGGCCTGCCCATTGTCACTTCAGCTTGCTAATCCGGTGGGCTATATCGGTGACTTTAGTTCGTCTACGGATCTCCTCATTTCGGATTCGATCACGTAGAGAAACACCGAGCACAGCCCTCTCCATAGCTCGCTGAGCGACTTTGAGCTTTGAGATGAGGCCGATAGTGAAAGACCACGTTTTGGTGCCGTAAGTCATCACTGGTAAACGCCCTCACGATACAGGAAAAAGACCTAGCGTAGAGCAACGTTTTTTTTTTCAAAGAAAGAAATAGAAACCCTGTATGTACTTCAAGGGAACGGCCATTGGTAGCTTACCAGCTTTAATAAATAAGTAGACTACAGGACACAATGGCGAAAACCATACTTATCAAACTCTTTATGAAGACCCATAAAATCGATGCAAAGGTAGGTATAGTATTGCAAGATAAAACTTTATTAGTTCATTACCCTACTCACCTTATGTAACAATAAGCACCAAAAATAGTTCATTATATTGCTTCCACATGGGCAAATGACCTGCAATTATTTGCCTACACAAAATAGTCATCATTATACTGATTTTGGATAGGCTCGACCGGAACGGATGACTAAGCGTCAAAAATGGAGAGAGGCATGTTTTACATTATTTTCCTTTTATGTATTTTGTATGTGGGATGCCTGAATTGTGAATGTTTGTATGCTGTTGACCATAGACCATATCTCGCTAAGGAACTTCGTAATGAATATGATGACCCTTCCATTAGACCTTTATCCTAATTCGATTTTGGCGGTTATGTGCTCTCTCGTTACAGTGGCAGGATAACATTTTGGTACTCCGAATTGTTTGAGAAATTCGAACCTTACATTACCAAACCACCAAGAAAATTTGAAATCTCTTCTAAAGCGTTTCATTTTCCCTCAACAACTTTTATCAGGAACTTAGATTGGTGACAGTCCAAAACATTTTATAACTTTCCATGATCATAAGCCTATAGCAGTCCATTGCTAGAAATGGGCATCTCCAATCGCACACCATAACACTCGATCACCGGTTACTCTCATCCAGATGTTACCGGCAACCTTGCGAAGATCGTCTCTCGACCTTACCGTAATCGTTATCAATGGCGGAATGAACCATACCCTCCAGACAGTTCAGACTCATTCATCTTCAAAAATATCTAACAATGAATCGAAACCATGGAAATTGACACTGTTTAAACCATTTAACCTTACAAATACCGTGAAGTACCTAACCATCGATTACATAAAATCAACGCGTGTTTGCAATACAGATCTGATTCTATTTAAGAGAAATTACTTTTTTTTCGCCAATCGAACGCAATTGACCGATCTCGGAAGCTATTATCAGGTTTTTATGTTAGAGTTAGTGAACCAGTAAGTTACTGTTGCACAACACTATTTATTTGCTGTGTTTATTGCTTACCAAGTTATCAATTTATTAGTTTTGATTTAAAAGTAGTCGTTTGTTGTTTTACTGAATCATTAGACTCACATTATATAGAACGCGAGATAACTATCCACATCTATGAAGAACCTACCTTCTCATTTTTGACTTTAGAGAATGGGACATGCTGTAGCCGAAATGGAATAGTATTCTATCTCGGCTTCAGCATCTGGCATTCTCTAAATTCTTTCTGATTTCCATCTCCATTATCCGTATTATCAATCAAACACATCACATTAACAACAGTCCAAAAATGAGAAGGTAGGTTCTTCACAGATGTGGATAGTTAATTTTCTAGGACTGATAGCTTCATCCTTTTGATTTTGGCAATGCAAAAGTCACTATAATTGTTTTTGGACAGAAAATTAAAAAAAAAATAGTAAAAACCCTGAGATAGATGCAGTCGCTGCATTGTTAATGCCTGAGTCAGGCTAGTGTCGATACGGAAAAACGATAGCTCGTAACTTGAAGTCAATATCCTATTCCAGCGCACGACGCACACCCGTTCTCCTTTAAAAATAAAGGTGTTAAAACTCCAAATTGACAAACTTAGCTGTTATAATTCAGTCAGTATCCAGGCTTGTATCAATCCGCATCTTTCTCCAAGATATCAAAGTATAAAAACATCGATTTACATAACAACTTACATAAAAGGGCTAGCAAGATCTCAGCTGACGAGAACTGACGAGGTACTTGATATCTAGGGTCAATGTCCGGATGCACTGGCAACCTACGCAATACCTTTATTATAATGTAAATATGTGTGCAGGTTTTCTTGGCCGTGAATGCAATTTGGAAGAGCCAGATAGTGTGGGTGAAGAAGAGTTTCGATGACGCGTCATGAAAATGAACATTATTGCTTTAAAACTATGTCACCCCTAAGCTGTCAAAATTGTAGATAAGCAAAGACAATACAAACTTAAATAACCAAAACTGGACCAAGCTAGGTCAAGTTCACTTATTACTTGTCAAGCTATTGTTTCACGACATTGTAGTTTCGCAATCTCACTTCAAGCCGGGTCAGTTGATTCTCTGCTAGAACACTTGTATGGAGCAATAGTTCTAAGAATGTTTAAGGGCAAAATAGTATAGTGTTTTGAGCTTTTATAGTGAAGGGTTTCATATTTACATGGTGTAACTGTAAAGCAAGACACCTTAACAAAGGTAAATAGCAAATTAACCTTTGATGATATCAATGAAGCTAAGTTCATTCTATTACAAGCTTTTATTTAGTTTTACATGTCCCGCTGTCTGTAATAAAATCTTGCTAGTAAATTTTGATCCACTTCCTGATAATGAAGCTGGAAAGTGCCCATAGGAACTCAGTAATGAAACGCCGCAAACCCATCGACTTTGAACTCGTTTGATTCATTTTTTGAGTACTTTGTCTATCGTATTTTTTAACAATCAAAGCTTGTTTTAAAAAAGAACACAGTTTTTAAAATGACTAACTTAATTTTATACATTTTTCTAAGGATATAAATGTAAAACAACAAAGTGTAAATGATTCACTAATGAAGGACAGGACAGTCCAACTGGGAACTGGGGTTGCTTTATGGTCAATGAAAGCTTGCAAAACTCTGTGTATTTCTCATTCGCGCTTTTCCCACATATATTTTTCTTTTGGATTTCCACACGTCCCTATGGTTTCACACATTTATTAACGTCAAGGTCACTTCGCCACTCATCCCCATAACCTATGTCCATTAAAAGATGGCTGGATCAAACTGGATACGGATGGCGAAGAATAGGATGCCGTAAGAAACCAGGTTAGGTCTTTATTAAGTGCGTGAGAGATTTGCAGGCCAATGAAAGCATATTGCAACCCTTGTGCAAATCACACAGTTCAGTGTCCCGAGCTCAGCTGCGGAGCATTGTCTGCACCACAGCGGAATGCAGCTGAGCGTCGCGTTTCTGAGCGTCGCGTTTTCTTGGTCATCCCCGCAGATAACCGACACGCGCTACGGAACAACGGAATAGTTGCTACTACGTGCGCACACGCAAGCGTCGCACTGCAGAAAAACGAAACAGAAATGTCACTCAATAACATCTCCTAAAAGTATCACTCCTACGGTAATCCAAGGTTCACCAGAAATGACGTAACAATGAATTGAATCATTGCGAGATTTCAAAAAGTTCCATGTTTTAATAATATTATGCCAACACAAACTGTGTGCCAGAAAAAAAAAACGTGTGTCACTCGGTGACTGCCGCGGTAAAGCTATTGCATAGCATTTATTATCAACATATTCAATTATAATTATTTATTTATTTATTTATTATACCTATTTATTACTGTACTAATTAGGCTATGGTCAGCCACGTCAATCAAGTGAAACGTCGAGAAACGTTCTCCTCCTCCTCCTCTCCTCTCCTCCCTCTCCCTCTCCCTCTCCCTCACCCTCGCCCTCTCCCTCAATAAAATTGCCCCTAGCTCAATAAAAGCATGCATTCGTGCTAGTAATGAGCACATCTGTCTGTACCTTTATGAGCACGTCTGTCCGTACCTTTATGATTGCCGAAGTCTCCCGAACTGAAACGACGTTAGACGATGCGTGCTGTCAGATATGGTCAGAAAATTTCGTTACGTTTTTCGCGCGCACCGAGCTCAGAGCCTGCGATAAAAGCTATGCAATAGCTTAAAATGGCAATTATTATTGTGCCAAAATAGTTAAGAGAAGAGAACTATTTCAAAAATAGTATTTTGGAGGACTAAGAATAAAATTGAATAATTGATTGATTGATCGATTGGAATCGTCATCAAAATTTTACCTACTCCTAGTCATTGGCCTTTTTGTATTAAACTCTGCGCCTCTGTGACTAAATTCTAGCTTTTGCCCTCAACAGACTACAATTAATCAACCAAAAGACGTTTTAAGCTGGGCTTTTTCCAAAGTTGCTGGATCAGCCGTTCTCGTATCGCTCGCATCCAGCTTAGTTTTGCGGCCTTCACAAAATCATCGATCCGTCTTTGCTTCTTTACATGACAGGCCTTCTGCTCAATATACTGTATGATGGTTGTGACATTTTATTGGGGAAATGGATTTGCGGTGGTTAATCATAGGGATAAATTGCGACATTTTTCCGGTTAACAAGAAAGTGCGAAAGTGGTTAAAAAGTGGAGTTTATAAAAAATATACAGCCTGATTGAATTTGATGCAATGTAAGATATGGATTATTATGTGATTTATTTGTAGTGTGAATCACATCACTGAGCAGTTGATGGCACGATTGGCGCAGTGGCTGAACGATTGGACTGCTGCGCTGCGTATCACGGGTTCGATTCCCACACGGAGCAAATATTCGTATGATCGATGAGTAGTTTTTCCGGGTCTGGGCTTTGTGTATGTGAGTTTATATATTTATAAACGCAACCACGATACATAAATACAGGAGAAATTCTTAGAGTGGGGCAAACTTCTTTTTAAACAAAACTGTCACTACACAAATCCTTTATGAACGGCATCAAAAAATATTTTGGCCAATTTCACTCATTTTTGTGGACAACTCACACTGGACCAAAAAAATAAAAAACGCCAAAATTGTCAACATCAAAAAAGAGCTAAAGGTTTCTAAGAAAGTTTTTCCGTATCTCTTATGGATACGGATTTCTCCCTTTTGGCCAATTTAAAAGAAAGACCTTGTATTACTTTGTATTATGAAAGTAACCTTTGTCCGCCCTTTCTAGGACGGAGATCGTGAGTTCGTGACCGATGAAGTAACATAGGATCTACGTATATCTATGTAGATAATGAATTTCAATACCACGCGAAACGAGGTGTTTATTTGCAATCTCTATTACTTACAAAACACAAGTTCAGGGGTTTAAGACGCGGCTTAAATTCAGTAGTAAGTAGAAGTACTAATGATGATAGTAAGATGGTTGACCTAAAGACCCTGGCTAAACCGACGATACGAGTACCTACTATACTATCAGTGATGGATATCTAAAAAAAATAAGATGGATTTTAGCTCCTTACCAAATACTTAGTAGGTAAACATCAAGGCTCTCCGGATCCTAAAAGAAAAGCTATAGAATAAAGTGGAATTTTCATAAGCACATTTTTAAAGCATTACTATTACCCACCATGGAATAATATCAGCAGCATCCAGCAAGCGGGTTAATGATGCAATAGACAAGCTGTTTGGACTAGAGAGTAAAAAATGTTTGCCAGATTTCATAATTTACAGGCTCTCCGGATCCTGGTTTCGAAAGCTTTTTTTAATTACTTATACTGAATCCCACAGCTGGGAAAAGTCCTCCCCTTTCTCCTTCCAAGCCTCTCTACTTAATGATGCAAACGAATCATGTTAGAAACACCACACTGCGCTCCATTATCAAAGTAGCTGATGTAGGAGTTAAAACGGCCAGGCTGAACTGGGATTGGGCGGGCCACGTTTAACGAATGCACCCGGAGAATTTGGCAAAGATCGTTTCTGGACGCCTGACGGAGGACGGAGACAACGCAGGAGGCATCGTGATTGAACTATTTCAACAGTACAAGAAACAAAATAAATAGAACCGATTTTCGCCCACGGCGGCCATACTCAGCAGAGATTAGCCATCTGTGCGGGACATATTATAGTGCATAAGTGTGTGCGCAGACCCAGTTGCACTCTCTGCTCCTCTACTCTAATAGTTCCGATGGGACGGCTATCCGACACATCCGGAGGGAGATCAAGCGCAGGACCAATCACTTATCGTGTTTTCCAAGTCGTGGGGGTATCATACCGCCAACTTCCAAACTCCGGGCTACTAGTTATTAAAATTCTTGTAGGAAAAACCAATAGCACTTATTGAGCGACCAGGGAATCGAACCCAGGACCCCACGCTCAGCAGTCGCGCTTGCCACTAGGAGACCAATGCTAAAAATAAACTTAGCTAGTGTTGTGATCCATACGATTATTTTATTTTACAGGAGGTAATGTCTTCCTCCCAGACTAATATTCATTAATTTATTGATTAGTTGCCAAACAATATCAATAACAAAAGGAACTACTATTAAATCTAAAAATCAAATTAGCTCCCTTTCAGTGTACCTATTAGAATACAATTAGACAGCTTGAACTTTACAAATCAAATTCAAAATGGTTCCGACCTACAGACATTGAGACACACCTATTATGCATAACAATGAAAATAAGTAATAGTTCAATACTGGTGCAAAAATATTGGTGTCGTAATACAGATCGAATCGTGACTGGTCCATATGATATTACTATGGTATGTGATGAAGGATCTACGTCGTTTTGAGGTTATATCTTCTTTGTGTCACTACATTATAACCTTGGCTATGTAGGCCACAGAAATAGGATCAAATGGGAATGGGACACTGGTAAGCTATTCCCATTCCCATTTGATATTGCTCTAATATTACAAAGATATGCTGTATATTGAAAGTTATCTCCATATTGCTACTCTTTACCAAAAGCGTTATCAAATTGAATTTTGTGGTGCATTTCATAGGCTACTTCTTACGTAGTTTGTAAGGTACTAGAACTATATTATTGTATGAAGTAAAGCCTGTGATGAAAGCTGTAATCGTTTAAATAAATAAATGTCTAAGACTATAATCAAATATAATAAAATATAATTATGCAGGCCAAGACGCAGGCAAAATGCAATGCGTAGTATTTTAATTCCTATCACCTCTAAAGTCTAGGTTCTGTATTCTATACTTTGCATTTGCATGCACGCTACAACCAAAGTTCACAAGGAAATATGGCCACGCTTGCCCAACTCTGCGTACCTATTGTTTATATTTTATTACTTACATAAACATAGGAAGGAAGCAAATTAAATTCATAATTTATCTTCAAACTGACATTACTTCACAAACAGTCCAGAATCGAAATTGCTTTCATTGGGCAATCGTGCTGGAAATAATTATATGAATACGTAAGTTATTTGCAAGAAACTGAGGTGCGGAACAGCATTCAAGTTAATCGAAGATAAAACATTAAACGAGTGGTTAGGTTTTGAGTTTCATAGTAAATTAGGGACCGCCAAGTTAAACCATAGCCTTTGTTTTATTTTACACGCATAAACGCATGCGACTTGAATCGTAAAGATTTTTTTGCGAAAACCAAAAGAAGAGGAGAGGTTCACATGGAAAAATAAGAAAGATTGGGGTGATGAACATCGCGAACGCAGCGTACATTTTTATGCAACGTGACATTCATTAAAAAAAAACTTTGAAGAATAAAAAAATCTTTTTCAAAAAAAATGTAACCGCCTTCAAAAACAACCACAAAAAAGGGTAAAATAACCTACAAAATAACTTTTCTTTCAGAAGTCGGTGCCTTTGTTTTTTATCATTTCATTGTATTTTTTGCCACCGACTTCTGAAAGAAAAGTTATTTTGTAGGTTATTTTACCCTTTTTTGTGGTTGTTTTTGAAGGCGGTTACATTTTTTTTGAAAAAGTTTTTTATTTTACGTACTCTTTTTAGTTTAAATATTCAACACAAATTCTTATCAAATAAATCATTCTCTTACATGTGTACTAAAATTTTGTAATCCGTAGCACCGGTAACAACATCGCTCAAGTGCACAATAAGCTAATAAAATTCCCTATCTCAAAAACTCCTGAACCGATTTTGATGAAACTTGCAATATTCCGTAAGTTAAACAATACCTAGTTCAACAAAAAAAGAATTACTTAAATTGGACTTGCAGTTCCGGAGATATGCGAACACAAACTAAATCAGTCCATGCCTACTCCTTACAGTTAAGGAGTTGTACCTTCCATCATCAGCCCAGCTACATGAGATGATGATTATCATACGCAAGTACTTAAATTACTTCATAAAATTTGCGAAAAACGATGTGCGGGCCTATAAAATTTGAGGGTTGCCTTCGATTTCCCTGGGATCCCATCATCAGATCCTGACCTGATGATCATGGGACCACTTGGAAAGTATACCCTTTCATACAAAAGAAAAAAATTCCAAATCGGTCCAGGCGTCTTCCAGAAATCGGGGAACATACATAAAAAAAAAAGATTCCGACGAATTGAGAACCTCCTCATTTTTTTGAAGTCGGTTAAAAATGTAAGGTAACATATGTTTAATAGAGCTTGTCAATAACTAAGTAACCGTTTACTTTGTGCTCCTAATTTCACACTCAATTAATTACTAATTAAGGTTATAAATTAGGGCTACCCAACATTTCCTTAATATTTTATAACATTGAAAGAAAGGAAATTGCGGTTTGTACACCGTGTATCAGAAAGAGGATGTGGTACAGACCATCAAGGAGAACAGCTTTCTCTATAAAACCAATATCGTATAGGACAGCTCAATTCGGATTCAGAGATATTTTTAATAGGTTTGCGCTTGGCCTGAATCTAATCCAGAACTAAAGATGTGACCTAAGATGGAGCGAACTTACTCAGATGGAACTAGAACTCTTGCGCACCGACGCGACGGAACACAGTTAAACCCGTTTGGCGCTTGAATATCCAACAAGATGGTAGTCAAAACAGACAGTGACACTCACACTGACACATATTTAAGTACACCTTCACCGAACGATGGTACACGCTGTTTAGACCCTTTTAAAATTAATTCGTAAAAGAAATAGATTACTTTCAAAATAATTTCAAATCTGTGTCATTTTGAACTGCAACTCCAGATCCGGATGCTCTCGCAAGAATGCTTCTAACTTCCTCATTTAAAAAGTAGGTAAGCGACGAAATCTAGACAATCTAGTCCTATCTGAACGACAATCTTAATACTCGCTTGCAACATTTAAGTATTTGACCACAGCAAAATAAATAGAATAAAACAATTATGAAGGTACTGAGCGATTTGAAGTTATTTTAATTGCAACAGTACCATCGGCAATTAAATACGAAATGGAAATCATGTCTGTACCTTTGTGTTGCAATTTGTAAGTATTGTAACTGATGTTTCTACATACGGCCAGGCAAGACTGAGAGGTGAAACAGCGATGAGCGATAACTCTAGATTTGCTTCGCTTAATTTCGAATTAAGAGCCTCTGTAAAAGAGGTTAATATCAGGGCAGAAGATGATTTACAGAAACTAACAATACTACAGTTCAACTTGGTAGTGTTACTTTAATAAATAACATCAGAAATTTTAAAACGATTGATACGATACTTGAACTCCACGAAGCTCTTGAAACAAGCTCTGGAAGACGGCAAATGAGAACCTTTAGCAATTCATTACATTGTTAATAAAAAAAATCATATAAAAGCTGATCAAGGAGACGTTTTTGTTGTATTGTCAATGTTATTAAAAGGCAACGTAAAAATTAATAATTCATATCTGACCGCCTTAGAAGAGAACCTACAAATGTAGTCCTCACACGAATTAAATTGACAAAAAACATAGTACCTATTGTTGTAGAAGGTAGAAAATTGAAACACTTGAAAATTGTCACTTGACTTGGCCCTCTGAGTCCATCATTACATTCAGTACTGAAGGTTATTTTCATGCACCACCTAACACTACAGAAAGGCTCGAAATCAAAACTTTACGTAAGAGAGAGTAACATAAAGCATCGTTAACACAAACAATGGTTTGAAATTCGCAATAAACTGATTATTCGATTATTTTTCAAAGAAAGGGATCTGTATTGTCTGGTAAGGCAATCTTGTACTGGTTAACGCTTGCTTAACTTTCACGGTTTATAAATTAATGTAATGAACGCATTCATATTGGTCAATTAACGGGTTTTTAACTATTTCCCTATTTTTGGCAAAGCTGCGTAGATATAAAACGACTTTTTCTGACCGTCAATATGACAATACAGGGGGGGTATTACAACGTCTTAAAACCAGGCTTGTTTCGGCGAGTGAAAGTGACAGAGCTATATAAGTCGTCTAGCGCCATCTCGTTCACTCACAGGAATAAGCCTGGTTTTAAGACGTTGTAATACCCCCCCAGGCCCCCAAAGAGTACGCCGTTCCAATAACAGATGAGATACAAAAAAAGTATCGATCGTTAGAACACCGTGGATAATAAAATAATAAATCATTTTTTTAAATATAGAACAAATCACGCACAAGCACAGCAGTGTTTCAGTGATACCTACATACGAGTACTCAGACGAAAACATTTTTTTTTTAATTTTCATATTTATTCTTTTTTATTTTTTTAGCATCTGATATAAAAAAAAAAACACAATCATTCTCACTTTCATTTATCGCTCTTCTAACAGTACAACCACGTCTTCAACATCTAATATCACGTTTTTAATTATCGTGTAGTTAATTATGATATGTTCAAAATGCGGCTAATAAGACCTCGGTTCTAAGGTCAAAGGTACTAAGAATATGGTCTTTATTTTAATACTTTATTGTTATGATGCGTTATGAATGATATTATTCTAGTGAGACAAAGGGGAAGGTCATGAAATAGTTCTTTGTTGGAGAATTTAATGTCAGAGGTTTTGCTGTAATTGAATTCTAGTGTGAAAGTGTTTCTTTAAGACCTTCAGTCACAGTAAGGAACCTAGAAGGTGCATTAAAAGGTCTTGATTTTACTCTTGGAATAATCGCAAGATCGTTTTCAATTGATGTTTTTAACAGTCAAGACGCACGACAAGAAGGAAAAAAGAAACATGTTAAAACAGATGATTGGACATAGACACATACCACCTTACCACAAAAAAATAAACATCTGTACCCTTAGCACGAGTTTTCAGTATTTGAGACGTAAAGTAAACTGGAACTTTGACAATTTCAAATTTACAAAATTCAAGGGAAAAATTAGTTCCTTCTTCGCAAACCAGAGGCGCTGTTCCATTTTTTCATTCAAGAAACGCTGTAAATACTAGAGAGACGCTGTAAAGTAAAAGAGTGAAAACTCGTGCTAAGGGTACTGTTGAACGTCTGAGGTCAAACGTGAAATATCGTTTTGACTTTGACAGTTTTTTTAGACAAGTGTTCAACAAATGTTCATCTTTCTTGTGGTAAGATGGATAATTCCTACCAAAGAAAACAAATAGTGAACCTAAAATTGAATGAATTGAAGAAACAGCAATTATTATATGATAATGGGATGCTAAAGAAGAGAGTACTAGATCCTAACATTAGGTGATTGCAGACTCGTGCTCGTATAAAGGTAATTGCAAGAATAGGATGGTTTGAAGACAGTCAAGTCTGACAGTAACTTTCCGCACCACCCAGAGACTGAGGACTCATTAGATAACTTTTTACCCCAAAATTAAGGACATTGCAGACAGAATTTTCAAACCTATGATAAATCGTGACAATAAATATATACCTAACATTTAAAAGGTAACAAACATTACTGCACTTGACAGCAGCATTTTATATAAATATGTAACATCAATCATTACAACTATCTGTGCCCTTCAGCCGGTCACGGTTAATTTTAGCTAGCCGGGCAGCTAAATTGTGGTACGTAGTGTTTCCGTCATCCGTGAGTGGAGTTAGGGATGACAAACCTATACTTTTAACATTGTAAATAAGAAAGTACCTCTCTCTGTCTCCTTTATAAAATGTTGCCTGATTTGAATAAAAAGCTTATACGAACTTGCTTAGACCAAGAACTAGGTTAAGACATGGAAGACCTTAATTCTTGTAGAAGAACTTACGGCAAACATGCAGTCAAAGCAGCGGTCAAAATAAGATTCAATAGTAACTCCATAAAAAACTAGAACAATAACAAGTTTCAAGCAAAAAGTGCAGTTACTGATGTAACACAGTAAGCTGTGATGCATGTTTGGATAGGACGTATCAGATTATAAGCAGTAAGCCAAAACAATCACTAACTGGGTCTTTATGAAACCTAAGACACGATGGAAGGGTAATCTTGTGTCATATCAAAAGTATAATTTCACATTTAGCAATGAACTTAATGCGATGAAAAAGCCGTGAAACAGTATATAGGCATGAGCGTGCGGTAGATTACAACACAACGTAGGCCAGACATACTGATGAAAGAAAACCGTTGTTTGCTTTCGTCACTGTTGTATCGCATTCGATACAAGCTAATAAAAAAATGAAAAATATAGGAATCCCCTAAAAACAACCGACAAAAACATTTTATAATTAAGTTTGGGATTGATCCCTCAGCGAAATAACGGGACACGCAGGTTGAAGTTTCGGCGACGAAATTTGACGATTGTATTGTTGTAAATCTTTATGCATTTTGAAAATATAATAAAACGAGTTTTCCCAGATATGGGAACAAGCTAGATCGCTTTTTCACCCCCGCAAACCTCTATACAGCAAATTCAAACGAACTCCTTGAACAGTTTTCGAGAACGCAAAAATTTACATTAAAATATATTTAGACAATTATGTATTGTTCGTTTAATATATAAGGATAAAAAGTAAGTAACAGTATAGTATAAGACAACGAAAACAAAATATAAATTGCAGAACTCACCAAACTTATCATCTAAGCTTATCACGATTTTCACTGTTAATTCAACAAAGATTCGACGACTATTTCAGACGATCCGCATGTTTTTATAAGTTGAGTTGTCATATTTCCGGGTTATTCTAGCTCCAATCTTATCACAAAAACGAAAATCTCGAATATTTACTGCTTATATCTTCGAACACAGACATTATTACCACCCTTTGACCACATACATAAACAAAACACTTAACCTCACTAATTTTGAAAGTAAACTTAAACACTCGTGCAAAAACAAACCATTAACTGATATATTCACACTACTTTAGTTGCAAAAACTTATAGCGATCTTTTCGTACGACTTGTATTGTAAACAAACATAAGGACTTCCAAAATAAAATATCTACTAATCTGCCGGGTTATTACTGACAAGTGACATGACAGTACGGTTTTGGGTTGCCAGGACATATTTTCTTAATTCCCAAAAAATAAGAGCGAACTTTCAAAGAATTCAAATAGAAATAAATCCTTGGGTAAACAATAAAGTAAAAAAGACATGCAGTTTTTATTTAAATTTTTGGTTAATTAAACTTTTTTGGCTGGTGCAAAAATTACAATATCAGCCTGGTTTTTTTTTACCATTAAAATAAAAGAAAGGGAATTTTCAACAAATTGCCACCCTGGCATTCATTCATACTTTTTTAGCCAGCCAATGGCACGTTTGGGCAAGTTTTAGGCCTGGCCTAAACCCCGCCCATATTTTACGCTCATCTTTACATGTGTGCATTTCATATACACGGCCGCGCACCAAAAGTCACGTGATTTATCAATGGACTGTAGGCAATCGTTCTACGAACGGAGCAGCGGAGTAGAGAGTAAAATTTTCGTCTGTGAAAGTTGCTATGAACTTTTTATTAGGAGTTTTCACTTTTTTAATGTTTTTGTTTTATTTTATTACATAGTTCCAATAAATTCGTTTTGTTTTATATGTGCGTTGTTATGGTCAGGTAGGCCGTGCCTAAATGCCTCTATGAAGGGCCCGCGCCTGTATATAGGTATATGCTGGATACATAGATAGCCGAACGAATGTAGACAGAGAAAAAGAGGAAGACCAAAGAAAAGATGGATGGAGTGTGTAAGGAATGATAGGAAAGAAAAAGGAGTAAATGATGCTGTGACGTCTGATAGGGGAAGAAGAAAATGTGTTGCACCAACACCAGGTAAAATGGGATAAGAGATGATGATGACATACACAGACGTAAACTTTTTACATCTTAACTTGATCTTGGTAACCCTATCTAAGACAATGACTTATAACTGTCCTCTAAAATTACCAAAATATCCACGGTTTATGCGTGACAAACTACTGCCATGTTTTGATTGTTATCTCAGCGTGTTTTGAAAGTTCACAATGCTCATGTGACTTTTTCTGGATGTTTACTTTAGTAAATTCGTCTTGTTTCCTGCGATTTGTGTTTTTTTTTCAACTTCAATCACGTAGATAAATACCGTTAGCCTTTTTGGTTTAGTTTTATTGACGGCACTGTTGGTGCAGTGGCTGAGCAACTGGACTGCTGCGCTGTGTGTCGCGGGTTCGATTCCCGCACGGAGCAAATATTTGTATGATCTTCAGGTAGTTGTTCCGGGTCTGGACGTTTGTGAATGTGAGTTTATATGTTTGTAAACGCACCCACGACACAGGAGTAATTCCAAGAGTGCGGCAAAGTTTAAAAAAAATGAAAAAAAAGTATCGTGTAACCCAAATATTGGCGAGGTCTGAAGAAGTCCTTTTATTAGGGTATTCTGGCTACATTGCGAATCAAACTTAGATGGTTCCTAGCCAGGAGCAGTCGCTTATCACATAACAGGTTAGATTCGAAAAATACGCCATGAGAATGAGGAGAACAGAGCATTATAGTACGAAAGCTCTGAAGATACAATTTGCAACAATCATCTTATTAGTGTACTAAATTGGATTAAATCTTATGAAAAATATCTAGTTTTAGTTCCGCGACAAAAATCTAGGCTTGGATGCAGGATGCAGTAGCAGGATGTTGGCTAGGCATTCGATGATGAATACATAACATTAATTTTGGAAGAAAACCGAACACTCTATTGCAGGTTTAATTTCATTGCACATGTACAAAACACAATCCCACCATGAGCGTGGTGGAAAGTGTGGCAACATTGCGGAACGTTGTTAATATTCATGATGTTGCTAATGTAAGCCCAGTGTTGCCAGCATTACGTTTTGTGTGGCTAAACGTTAGATTGGGAGAGATTAGCCGTTACATAGCGTTGTCTAGACAGTGAATAGAAGAGTAATTTTGTAAATTAAAAGCAACCTCAAATAATTTGTCTGTTTTGACAACTTAGTCATTTAAGAGCGTTATAGTTCTAAATTAGTACTGAATAGCAAATATCCAATCCCACAATTCTTCACATTTACAATGATAGTAAGAAAAGATTGTAATAGTAGTAACATTTCTTCTTGGCTTGACTTAATGATTGACTACGATGTAATGTACTCGTATATTATTCGAATTCGATTGATTGTAAATGACTCAGTAGACAAATTGTTTATGAAATTGAAATCGAATGAATAAATACCAATATAAATTGAAAAGCCATTGTCATAACGCAAGTTTGACCGATATTTTTAATTGACTGTGCAATGCATAGGAAGGCTAATTGAAGAAAGCAGTTGCATTGTATAGCATTCAACCAATTACATGTGAGTATCAAACCATGGCGGTGCGCAATTGTAAATGGTTACCGCTACTAAGTCTGCAAGGTTAATATGGTTGCAGAACCTTAATGGCAACGAAGATTTTTGAAAAAAAGCTGCTTTATAAAAAGCAGCTGTTTTATGTGATGATTAAATAGGGTCTCAAATTGCTTATGCCACGAACTGCATGGAGGGTCTGTTCTTAATCTTAACGTTATTCACCACGTCAGCCTAGTTCTTGGTGGACATTTGCTGATGACATTTTCCTTCATCGTTTTAGAAACAGTGTATCAGAAAATGCACAAAAGCAGGAACACACACACGTCTACTAACGAGATGTAAGCCGTGATCGTTACCACTGAACCACCAGCACTTAATGCATATTTTCTCATGCAAAAGCAATCAGTTAGTACATATTCAATTAAGGAAGACCCATGCAAGAGTCTCCATTCCTGCTTCTTAAATTCCGGAGATTTATTTAGCTAAATAATACAAAAGGAAAATAATTGTTTACTAAACAATAAATTCTCAGCTTGCCCGAAGCTCAATGTAGAAGTAATGCCCTTTCAATCATTTATAGCAATCAAATGGTAGGTGTGGTCCTCAACCAATGTTTTATTGAGGCTGTTTCGAATTTATCGCGCAATCGTTACTGCTGCAGGCTAAAGGCATAAGTGTTCACCTGGTTTGACAAACGTCAAAGACATGTTATACGTGTAGCATATTTCAATTAGTTAAGGGTTTTGCCATAGCTTTGTTTTATTAGGTAAGAATGTTGGAAAAGGTTAAAAGACAACAGTTTAATCACACTACCAATGTATTATATGTGCTTGAGGAAAACGCTATATTGTTTAGCTAGATGATCAACTCAGCCTATTGCAATCCACAGTAGGACATGAGCTACGCCACATCTATCTGCCCTCCGCCTCTCGTAATTTCATCTAGATGCTCATTTGAGTTTATCCTGTCTATCATAGACTACAATATCGTGATTTACATACATAATATCCCGCTTGTAACCTCCGAAGGGTTAAACAGCGGTATACCTAATAGTACACCCATATTTTGCCAGTAATGTAATAGGGGTCGATCCTACTTCACCAATCCCAAAAGTCCGTGCCATATACTGAGTAATTTCTGATGGCAAACCCCATAAATATTTATTATTATTTATTATTTCTAATTTTTGAGATGTTCTCTAGTGGCAACCACTGATCATATTTAAACATGTTTTATCCGCGGATAATGTTGTGGACTGCAACATTACTTCATATGTTTTGTTAACCTTTGTGATTATAAATATGTTGTAGTTTTTTATTATCCCTAAATAAATAAAATAAAAAATAACACTTTGCCAGACGTGGAAATCAAACCTAAGACCTGCTCAGCAGTGACGCTTGCGACCATTAGAATCAACCATGCAGATTGCAGCATGCTGAATTTAAATCTTTTGTATTTTGTAGTTGTGTTATCTTTCATCATTTGTCTAGCCTTTTCCCAACCATGTTGGGGTCGGCTTCCAGACGAACCAGATGCAGCTGGATATCCGTATTTTACATGGAGCGACTGCCTATCGGACCTCCACAACCCAGTAACTGGGTAATTCGATACCCCATCATGGTAAGACTGGTTATCAGACTTTAGAGGTTCTGACTAACAGTAACAACTATCAAAGATCTAAAAATGGCAGTCGGAGCCAACGGCTTTACGTGCTTTTGAAACCTGCTATGGCAGATGGTCACCCATCAACAGACCAACCTCGGCAAGCATGGCTTAACTCGAAAGATCGGCCTGTGCGGCTGTCATTATTTAGCCACGAGCTCCTTATGATAACTTTTATACAAAAGTTAAAGAACTATATTGAAAGTTTATGATCAATATGGGTATTACGTAGATATCTTTCTCGGATAAGCTATTAATAGAGAGCTCTAATTAAAATCTCTCTCTGTCTTTCCCTTGCGCCTTAATAGATATGCTCAATATATAATTATTTGCTGTATTGATGCATATACTTGTAATAGGTATAAGAGCTTTTACTTCTAACAGGTTTGTTCTCGCCACAGAAATTATTATTAACGATATTTTCTAACTTTTCACTTTAAGTATTAAAATTAATTATATAAATAGCTGTTTATTTACTAACATAAGTACGACTAAGTTACAACGTTTTCAATGGAGACAGGGAATAGGGTTGGCCCAAGAATGCTACCTTGTGGCACTCCGTAACTAATTAATGACTCGTCAATAATAGGCTCTCTTATTTTGTCAATTTTGGGTTATATGGTCAGTAAATGCTTAAGTAAGATCTTTTATTTTTGATGAAAGGATAGAAATAGATAAAATGCACAAGATTCCATCACACTATATTTAACTAAAAGAGTTAACATGACTGAAATTTACGTTATTACATTAGCTTACTAACTCTTTCCACTGGCTTTATCCGCATGGAGGTTGGAAATTACCTTATCCCACGGAAACGTATCACCGGGATATTATGTAGCCTATGCAATCCTTCTCCAGATCCAAAGCTTATGGACACTTTCGTAATTTCCTAATCGATTGATTACCTCAGTGATAAGTTAACAGAGAGTTAGACAGAGTTATTTTTGCATTGATAATATTAATATGGGTCAACAATAAAGTAATAGGCCCTAAATGGCATAACGTCATAATACCAAAAAACAACTACAAACGCATACTTGAACTGAATAATGTCGTCGAGCAATACATGAAAAAAAGTGCTTTTCTTATCCTTATTGAGCTGAATAACCCTTATCTGAGAAGGGTCATAATTTTTAAATGCAATATTTTCTTGATTTAGTCCAATGAAGATGAGAAATAGGGTTGCCCCAAGAGTTCTACCTTGTGGCACTCCATTACAAATTATTCATAACCGCGAAATACCATAATTTTCTATTTTGACCATTGGGTTCGAGTGGCCAGTTAGCGTAGAAGTTGCAAGTGTTGACGAGTTATGATAAAAAAATAAGATAGATTAGATGAGCAATTATGAGATTACCAATTCATTTGCTTATGATTATGATTACTAAAACAAATATACTCGTAGTACCCATGAGATCATATTTCATAATAAACGTTAACACAGCTAATAACTATGAGCCTATTAACAATAGTAATACCTCTTACATGTCATAAGACCAGTAATTACAAACGCATACCTGTACTTAATGATGTCGTTGAACAATACGTGATATAATGGTGTTTCTTGTCCTGAATGTTTAATTGAGCTTTGCAACCCCTAATTAAGAAGGGTAATTTTGTAGATCGTATCAGATTTAGTGGAATAGAATAATAGAGTAAATTGTAAGCTTGCAAGAACCGTCAAGAGAGACGATAGGATGAGCAAACGCACATGTAATGTAATAATCGTACATAAAGGAGCTGTACTAATCAACCTTGAAAGATATACTAATAGAGGACAAGAGTAAGAGAAGTTTGAGAAGGTAAAAGTTATCATTACTCTAAACATGGAGACAAACGTATCCAGTAAGGATACGTTTGTCTCCATTTTACATTAAAAAAAACATATGTTATGTTATTGGTGAACCTGGTTGGTAAAACACTATTTGCAAAACCTAAATTTAGTATAACTCATACAATGCTGATAGACAAAGTTTACATTTATATTCAAAGAGAACAAAACATTCACTTTCTTAGTAAAAGTGCTTTACTGACAATTTCTTGAAAGCCAGACAGGCGTGTGCATTGTTTGGTAAATTAATTAAAAACTATTTTGTTAAGATTGAATTAAGATAACTCGCTATCTGCTGATCGCTATACTGTTTTGAGATTGATGATGACAGTATGGTTATGAAAAATAACAAATCATCTGACAAATTATCTTGAAGAGATTATTTTAACAGCTAATTAAAATATTGATTAATTATTTAGCGTTACTTAATATGGTTATGCAAAGTCCTATTTCTAGTTCATAAATCATTAGTAACAGCGAAAGGATACCTACTTATTTCTTTAAGGTCCCCTAAGAAAATAACAAATAAGTTATACTTGAAACCTAACAAAATTCCTAGACTAGGTAGAGAGGAGGTACTTATGCAAAAAAGTGTATTTTGTGCCCGAATGAGGTGAATTTTATTGAACAACCGGCTTTCATTTTGAATTTCGCATTCCTTTGTCATCAGAGTACATCTAAAGGAAAATATTACAACAAAGTGATTTTCCAGTAAAATTACGACGGCCTAGCTAGGTCTTGAATACTGACCCCATAAATTAAGACATAATCATGATTCCATTTACTGCACGTTAACACTAATACATAGATTAAAATACCAATGATTCGGCTCGAAGGACCAATTAACTGAACTTACGATCACGCTACCGTTCAATATGAAACACACGCACATAATATTCGTACTTAAATCGAGGTTAAACTAAGACCACTTGTTAAATTCAAGTCAAGTACTGCGTATCTAGTATCTTATAATGTGTAATAAGCGGTTTGGGAGAGGTGGAGCGAATTTAGAGCTTTGGGACAAGAAGCAGGCAGGCGAGCCGAAGGACCACATTAAACCGTGAAGTTTGATTGTTGTATAAATTTAGCAGCCTAATAACACAGACAATAAGATTGATATCTTCAAGAAACATTGTAAGCAACAAGCCAAAGGTTGTGCAGAACCAATTTATTTAGTCTATGGTATTGTCAATTTTTTTTCTCTACAGACTATCGTTGGCTGAAAGTATGATAGATGTGAAAACGGCGGCCAAACTTACACTGACGGATAGTAAAACAATTAATAAAGATCACATCTTTGTGTTTCCCAAATTGCACGGAATTTGCCAGAAACCGCGACAAGAGTTACCTTATCACATGAACAGCTGATCGGAATAAGATACAACTTTGCACAGGGATTAGGCGATACTCAGAAGACCTAAGTTCCTGCAGTATATTATTTACGACCTCCACGATAGCAAAAGCTGGTTCAATAAAATCTTTATTGGAAAATTGTTGCACACACAGATCTCAAAGGCCCAACACTAAATGATAGACTAGGCATTCTGTACGGTTTCATTTAGGTGCTAGCCCATTTAACTTTACACAAGCAAAGGTTACGCAAACCGAATTCTTGAAGTAGGTAATCTAGTCGCACTAGTTTAGGTACCTGCGTTTATTGTCAAAACCTAACCTAGATACCGAAAATAATTATATCGTTAGTGCGAGTTATGGTTATAACTTTGTACCTAGTGGGCGAATATTTGAGGAGATATTTTGGTAGAAGGAATTTGAATATTCTGAGTTACGAGGGAAGTTAGTTCTGAAATAGTTTGGCAATATCAAAATATATTTTACGTTTCTGAGATGCATTAAACTAGCAGTACAAGTAGATAGTTTTCAAAAACACAGAGATTTGGTACATAATGAGCTTGAATGAAAAGTTATCTCCGAGCCAATATTAACTCCATCCAATTATTGCCCACTGTTGAATCCAAAATGACTGTAGGAGGTGATTCCTGACGATAAGATTGGCTGCAGTTATTAATGCTTTGCTTACCATGAGCGTGCGGTAGATTACAACACAACGTAGGCCAGACATACTGATGAAAGAAAACCGTTGTTTGCTTTCGTCACTGTTGTATCGCATTCGATACAAGCTAATAAAAAAATGAAAAATATAGGAATCCCCTAAAAACAACCGACAAAAACATTTTATAATTAAGTTTGGGATTGATCCCTCAGCGAAATAACGGGACACGCAGGTTGAAGTTTCGGCGACGAAATTTGACGATTGTATTGTTGTAAATCTTTATGCATTTTGAAAATATAATAAAACGAGTTTTCCCAGATATGGGAACAAGCTAGATCGCTTTTTCACCCCCGCAAACCTCTATACAGCAAATTCAAACGAACTCCTTGAACAGTTTTCGAGAACGCAAAAATTTACATTAAAATATATTTAGACAATTATGTATTGTTCGTTTAATATATAAGGATAAAAAGTAAGTAACAGTATAGTATAAGACAACGAAAACAAAATATAAATTGCAGAACTCACCAAACTTATCATCTAAGCTTATCACGATTTTCACTGTTAATTCAACAAAGATTCGACGACTATTTCAGACGATCCGCATGTTTTTATAAGTTGAGTTGTCATATTTCCGGGTTATTCTAGCTCCAATCTTATCACAAAAACGAAAATCTCGAATATTTACTGCTTATATCTTCGAACACAGACATTATTACCACCCTTTGACCACATACATAAACAAAACACTTAACCTCACTAATTTTGAAAGTAAACTTAAACACTCGTGCAAAAACAAACCATTAACTGATATATTCACACTACTTTAGTTGCAAAAACTTATAGCGATCTTTTCGTACGACTTGTATTGTAAACAAACATAAGGACTTCCAAAATAAAATATCTACTAATCTGCCGGGTTATTACTGACAAGTGACATGACAGTACGGTTTTGGGTTGCCAGGACATATTTTCTTAATTCCCAAAAAATAAGAGCGAACTTTCAAAGAATTCAAATAGAAATAAATCCTTGGGTAAACAATAAAGTAAAAAAGACATGCAGTTTTTATTTAAATTTTTGGTTAATTAAACTTTTTTGGCTGGTGCAAAAATTACAATATCAGCCTGGTTTTTTTTTACCATTAAAATAAAAGAAAGGGAATTTTCAACAAATTGCCACCCTGGCATTCATTCATACTTTTTTAGCCAGCCAATGGCACGTTTGGGCAAGTTTTAGGCCTGGCCTAAACCCCGCCCATATTTTACGCTCATCTTTACATGTGTGCATTTCATATACACGGCCGCGCACCAAAAGTCACGTGATTTATCAATGGACTGTAGGCAATCGTTCTACGAACGGAGCAGCGGAGTAGAGAGTAAAATTTTCGTCTGTGAAAGTTGCTATGAACTTTTTATTAGGAGTTTTCACTTTTTTAATGTTTTTGTTTTATTTTATTACATAGTTCCAATAAATTCGTTTTGTTTTATATGTGCGTTGTTATGGTCAGGTAGGCCGTGCCTAAATGCCTCTATGAAGGGCCCGCGCCTGTTGCTTACTAGCTGATAGATACTGACAACTCTGCCGCTCTTTGATAAGTTCGTCTTTTTATGCCGTGAAAACAACGGAAACAAATAAGGTCGTACACCTAACCTACTTACCACAATATTTTTTGCCGGAACCACAACACCATAATGCCTACACGCACTCAAAAACACAATAAGCATTGATTCCAATCTCCCCTTTTAACATATTCATACTCCGCAAGTTTAAGTAAAAATGTATGTTTCTTAAACAATTACCCTTATCAAATCTTCGTGTGTAACTGCAGTTATATCTATGAATCTTAGAAAAACCTAAGGTTACGTGCAATTTAACAAATCTTATGTCATTACGACAGTTATATAATCGCTGTCATTCATGTAATTGTGCGTCGTAACATGAAAACCGTTCGTTTTGACGTCTCACGCGCATCTGTCAACGGTTGCACTGTAGAGCGGTGACAGGTTAATTTGAAGCTTTAACATCGTGATGGTCATGGTCATCATCAATGTGATGGTGCCTGATTTGACCTGTTTTATTTTTATATCTTATATTCTGTCCCATTGTTAGAAAAAGATCTCTTCTTCTACCCAAACTAGCTATTCTGTGCTATTTTTGGACATCATGCAAATAAGTTTTTTTTGATCAAGTCGTTGAGACATCAAATGAAAGTTTTAGTGTTACATATATCAAACACTTCTTTCTTTTTTGATAAGTACAAAGACTCTGGGCTGGAACATTATGATCGCGACATTACCCAAAGAGGACGACTTTACGCAGCTTGTAAATCTATGAAAGGGCTTAAAGCGCGTCAGCAACGTGGTATAACCAGTACTGAATCGTAGTTAAAGACAGCGTTGCGACTTTTGCGGCCACTTTACGTCTGAATCGCGACTGCATCGCCAAAAGTCGCCGTAGATAAATGCTTTAAGTCGCAACATCCAAACAGACTATTATAACTTACCAGGACACCTCTACCTTATTTTCAAATTAGCCGACATTACATCATTCACAGTAGTACCTACATTATAACAATCATTTCCGAATCAAAACACCACGATAAAGCCTTCCATTAAATTTAGGAAGCATCCAAATGCCTTGATGTGCAGCTTCCTACAAATTATTCTATAACAATCAGCATACAACCTTTGCACAGAGGTCGTCAACATAAACAATGATAATATTATTAAAGTATTAGGTGTATTACACACTTGTTCGGGCATATTATACTGGAGTGGGCACTTATCGGCCTGGGCCAATTTAGAAAGAGCCTTTTGTTCCTGCCAACCAGACGGCCTAGATAAGTTGCAAACGATAGATGAAAACGCTCCGAGTAGTATTTAATACATTTTCAACTTTATGTTCTAGAGCTTTCTAGAGCTTTGAATACCTATTAAAGACTACAGAGCGTTTTCGTTTATTGTTCGCCACTTGTCTAAGCCCACGGACATCATTTTCTCCTTTATATTCGGAAGATTTCGATCGACACCTGCCGAACGGAATGCAATAAAGTTACCTATACTTATACGTAGCTCAATCTGATTATTCAAATTTACAACATTTATCGCTGTTAAAGGGTGCTCCTGCTGAAAGTTTTTCTCTCAGTGGTATCAAATTATTCCATAACTTTGACCAAGCTTCCAATAAACCTCAGCCGCGAAGAAAAGGTAAAAATCACCGAGTTTGCTAATTGATACGAGCTGAATGAAACTCGAACATGTCTAGTAATTGCTTCATATCGATTTTGCGGTTCATCAAATAGACCCAACATAAATGTGCCGGTCAAACAAGTGTATAGCATTCCTTATAAAAAATAGCCCGCACTTATGTGCAACCGTGCATTGAAGTTTTAGCAATAAGTAGTTTTTAGCAACAATTGTTTCGGATGATTTTTATCGTCCATCTTTTAATAATAATAATGATTGAATACCTACGAGTATCAGTTTTTGCACGAAGGTATTTTATATAATTGAAAACAAAGGTTTAAGGTAACAGGGAGTCAGTAAGCCTTAGTAAGTATAAGCTACCTGAAAACATGCCAAGAATAATGTTATTTCCATTTTTATCGAGAAGAGGGCCCTTAGAGCCCCCCTTAGAGGGCCAAAGCCTGCCGGGGTCGCGGGACTGTCTCGTCAGTTAACCGTGAACTTGGAACATAAAGGGCTATTGAAGGACACCGTGGATTTTAGTCAGTACAAGTCTGACAGTCCCTCCTGCTCTGCCCTGGGTGGGAGGACTCATTTGATGATTTTACCACGACGAGATAAAAAAAGTTTTCACATTAGGTACTAGTTTTAATCGTACCCATATGCAGAAAGACATACGTACACGCTACCAGGTAATGTTTTCGTTATAATATATTCAACCTTGCAATTATATTACTTCCCCTAATTTTAAACAGATTTTCCTACACAGATTAGGACGGTCAACGGTGATGAATTATCGTGTTTAATTTTATTTTAATTAAGCTTAAATTATTTTACTTTATTTTGACAGATTCTCATTTATCATAGATCACTTCAGTCAAAAGCCTTTAAACAATGTGAGTAGGGGAACAGTGTATAAGACGGGGACGCGGGGTATGATAGGAAATCACACACTTAAGGCAAACTTAACACAATACTAACGTAGCGCAAGCGCCAACAGGACGCCATTTGTTAATGGCCGCTTGCAAATGAAATCCTTGATGGCGCTTGCGCTACGTCAGTGTTGTGTTAAGTATGCCAAAAGAGTGCATGCCCCCATTATACCTCGCGTCCCCATCTTATACACTGTTCCCCTAGTTGGTTTCCTTAAATATACTACTTCTAGACGAAAAAAATCTATTACAAGCTCAATTTATTCTTAGCAAGACTGACTAGCTCTGCTAAGCATACCTACATCAGCCCATAATATTCTTACTTCTGGGACACAAGCCGTCCTCTCTGTGAGAGGGAGTAGGTGAAATACCTACTACACTCTACCTACCAGTTCAAATTGGTGAACGTTACATGGCGAGTTTTCCATTTATTGATTTACTTATGGTGTCTTTCTTCACGATTTTGAGGCCATTATTAATCATTAGATCTCAGCTGTTAGCTCAAAGCCGTAGAAGAGAGAATTCTCCGTCAAAAGTGTAGAGCAATCTGTCGCTAGGTGTGGTCCTTCGCCAACGATTTAAGTATAAAAACTATCTTACAATATTCAGAGCTCCAACTCGATAGTCTGTGCATTAATCCATAAAGCCTCCTGCAGACACACGCGATTAATCGCGCTGCGACAACGAGCCAAGCTAATTTCCACTCTAAAAATACTGCGAATGGACCGCGACATGTCGCCCCGCGCGATTAATCGCGTGTGTCTGCAGGAGGCTTAAAGCGCCAAAAAAAGGGAAAAGGTAAAAATTAACCCTATTGTCCTTCGCTTTTTGTTCATTGGCAGTAATTGCAAAGTTCGCAAAGAATTGCAAGGCTGTTAGAGATATTATCCGGCTAATATCACCGACAAATTGCTACAGACGCGTACTAAAGTGATAATGATGTTTTGTCTGGTTTATAATTTCTATGATGGAATAATGAGCATAACGACATTAAATTTTATAAACGCAGTAGGTATTGATTTAAAGATTACCCTGGTATCTAAGGGCAATTGAAAAAATGAACTTCTACTTAAGGTGATTCCTCAGTAGTAGCCCGCGAAATTCAAAATTTTCATGTGTTTTTTGCAATTTGCTTATCAGTGACGAGTAGTAACTTGATCAAAATATGATTCGCGACAATAACAAGTATAACTATACATATAAGAATGATCAAAACATTCGCTGCATTCGTTTTCATAAAGATTTGGTCACAGTTGGTAAGAAATCCGAAAACTAACTTGTCACTGATAAGCAAATTGCAAAAAACACATGAAAATTTGAATTTCGCGGGCTACTACTGAGGATCATCTTAAAGCAAAATGTTCATAGTCTGCCAGGTCTGTAAAAGTTACTAGCAACTACTAGAAGTGGAAAGTACACTTCAATCATCTTATTTGTACTTTTATGTATAACGAAACAAACACAAAATCGATTCATATTTTCTTTAAATAGTCATACAGTACAGAACCGCGGTAACTAGCCAAAAATAGGTCTCAGGCTTGGAAGATTCCGGGCCAAAAAAGTTAAAAAATAATGCTCAAAATACACAATTTCCTTTTTTAAACTTTGACCCGTCGCGTGGGAATAAAGAAGCCAAACTAACCCTATCTTTATTATCATCTCAACGCCACAACAATGATATATTTATCCTCAAAACCAGCAGCTATTACCATAAAAACCCGGAACTCTTAACTAACAGTTGTTTGTCTGTCTGTACGTCTTTGTTCCAAACATTATTGTGTGCGAAACGTTAACGTTCGCGGATTTTTCGTCTCGCTTCGTCTCTTCGCGTTTTTTAATTGCAGCTTTTGGTTAACAAAGGTGGTATGGTGTTGTTTGGGTATTTTCTCAGTAGCATAGTCAGCTTGGGAGTGATCTTATAACGTTTCCACGGCTAAGACACAGGTTTTATTTCTATGAAAAAGGAGTGGCCCGATATCCACTACGCGGGCAAAGCGCGATGAGACATTATGCCTTCGATCTTCAGTTCTAAGACATGACATGATTCGATAATCGAACCATTCCGTTCCAGCATTATTGAGTTTTCCGATCAGGGATTTCTCAATAGCAGCCACGGGCTATACTATGCATCTATAGCAATACACTCACTCCCTATACAAGAGACTTAAGATGTAGATATACAAAGGTACACTTCTTCATCACCCTTCGCAGACAACAGACAGATCAGTTCCTTCTTTTTAAATATTAGTTACACTAGAGCTGTATTTAATGAGCCTTGCTTTAGAGAAGCAAAAAAAGCTCAGTCATTTAGTCACAGACAATTGAACTTATCATCGTTTTTCTGGCAAACTTTTTACAGCGCTGACCATGATATTTGGTGCCATCAAAAGGAATCCTGACCTAAGATAGTCAAAGGTTAAATATTTATTGAACTTGACTTTATATGTCTTGAAACATGTTCTATTGCAAGAGAGACTAAAATGCACGTGACAAAGAATAATGTACTTTTCTTTAATCGCTTATAGCGCAATTTTTACTTGTAGAATAATTTTCACTTCATCACCTGCTCTCTGCATTCATCATCAACATTATTATTCACTAAAAAAAGATCTTATTATAGATTAAGGTACTAGTTAGAAACTCAAGTTCTGAATGTCCACAAACTTTTCAATAATTTGAACCAAGACTAAGGACGATGGGGATTTAAACATGTAGACTGATAGTTGGTTACACGTGTATCTTAATTCGCTAATCTGACAACCAGTCTTACCAAACGGTCGTATTACCAACTGACAGAGTTGTGGAGGTCAGAGACACTCCATGTCATCATCATCAACAGGCTATAAATGTTCCCACTGATGGGACACAGGCCTCCTCTCTGTGAGAGGGAGTGAAACATAATCTACCACGCGAGCCCAGTGCGAGTTGGTAGATAGATGTCACTTATCTTCGAATTTTGATTTCTAGGACATGCAGGTTTCCTCATGATGTTTTCCTTCACCGTTTTGAGAGTACTTTGTGATTAAATAAATAACACAAAGTAATGCGCTGTGATTAAATAAATAACACAAAGTAATACGCCTGGCTGGGTTCGAAACCACTACCTACAACTCGCAAGCCAAGCCGTAACCACTGGACCGCCACTGCTCTTAGGCTCCATGTAAAATAATGTAATTCAGATAGAATCTTCAAACGATAATCTGGGAGGGTAACCCTAACGTAGTTGAGAAAAATCTAGACGAATGATGATTGCTTTTATTTAAGCTTATACGCCAAAAATATCATACACAGCATACGTATCCACGACACAATCGTGTTAAAATTCGCAACTGCACAACAAACCTTGTCTTTCTCATTCCTGTCGTGCCAAACATAAGTCTACCACGTTAAGGCGTGACGAATCGTGAATGAGCGTCATGCCTGTATCCTTGGCAGTCTATCAAGGCACTAGAACTAGGATCATGACTATATTAGAAGCTTTCACTTCAGTAATCACGAATATCCGTGGTCTGTGAGAGATTTTGTTACCTGATAGTACAAAAAAATGTTCATAAGAAGCCTATAAATAATGTGTCCGGCTTTGGTTTGTACAAACTTAAAGGGGAGGTAGGTAGCTTTCTCAATTCTGTTAATAAAATAATTTGACGCGTGGGTTCGGAACTCCCTACTGAAATCCCCTACCTAAATTTCTGTTTTTTAGTCGCCTTTCATGAAACGTGCTGACGAAAAAAAGCATATATACGGTCAAATTGAGTAACCTCCTTTTTAGAAGTCGGTTAAAAAGTACTGTAATTTTGGGATTTAAAGGCCAACTCGTAAAATTTCCCAAGATATTTTATTATTAGTTTTATAACAAACTTGTAATCACTCGATTCAGTCGTTCATATTCTATCAGAAAAGTATGAATTCTAAGAGGCGACCTTCGTTAATTTCCAACAATAATCACTTAATGAGGGAGAGGTAGAAATTTTTCGAAAAATCTTTAAATAAATAAATAAATAAAATAAAATAAAATGTGTTTATTAACCTCATTTTGTACAATTAAGTTACCGGGGCTTCCCAGAAAGTAATCCGAAGATACTTGTGTTGGGATAAACCTCGCTCTTCCTCGTTATCTTTAAAGTTCGATATCCATAAAACCAGTCAGTATGGACCCCATGTTGTCGGGGTTAAAGTTGTTGCAAATAAGGTCTAGTATCATCCATTTCCAGGACTGCATCGAATTACAAATCACCCAGCATTTTAATATCACTGTAGTCTTACTCTACAAAGGCCATAATCACATAGCACATAATCCAAATTTTTATTCTTATGATATGCTAGTTTTCTAACAATAATTTATTTCACTTTTTTGGGGCAGCGGTGATGAAATAATGACTACTATTAAACATTACCTAACTAAAGTGCAACTGCTAAAGTGTTCGAACTCAGCAGGCAGTCCAACTGAATACGAACACTCGACAAGTACTGTTACCACTGGATCAATACTTTTATCAAAGCAATACACAATGCAGTAGCAAGCTTTGACAGCGATTTATCAAAGCAACTTCAGAAATCTTTAATAAATATTGTTAACAAGTCAAACTATCCACCAAAACAACTACATAAACAACTTCTCAGATAAAACATTAACCAACAAATTATTTATTACGTAAAAAGAAGAAACGGTTGAATCAGACCAAGACACCATGTCTAATGCTTTCATTGTGCAGTTCACCGCACATAAACAACAAATATCACTCTTATTACAACTAAATAAAGGTGCTTACAAATCAAAAATAATACCATGGCCGGTCTACTGTACCTGCTAACAAAATCTGACGCATAAAAGCTAATTACACACTTTCGCGCTCAGAATTAACGAAACGGACACGAAATGATAAATTTGTTAATTACCAAGGAAAGTGAACTAAATTGTTTTAGATTGTGCTCGTAAAAGCAGAACGGTGTGAGCCTTCCTTAAATCTGTTGATGGAGTTAAGTGAAATTTTGATGTGTTACAAGAAAATGGCTTTTAAATAGGCGTAAATGTAATGACGCAAAATGTAGCAACAAACTGAGATGACTTAGAGCCAATTTTATTCCTTAAATGACATTTTGATGAGGAAGATACGCATGTGAATAAAAGAGATAAAGAAGGGTATGAATGTTGATGTATGGACAGGAAGGTGTAGGTCAATTTAAAGTTGGATGATTGTGAAGAATGCTATGAAAGAAAACATAGTAAATGATTCCGTGACATCTGACGGGGTGAATAGAAGAAGAAAACTTGTTAGCCAGACTGCAAGTAAAATAAGATAAGAGCAGGAAGATGATGATGACGAAAAAAGTTAATAACTTCAATCATATCATGATTATCGAAAGTAGGTATATCAGGAATTTATAGTCATACAATTATGTACTTTGATTCCTAATATTATACACGCATTCATAACAAACATAGTTCTTAAACACTGCTTGCCGGATTACTGCCCTGGGATCTGGAGGCGACTGCCCTCCAGCGCGTCTATGAGTGGCGCGTGGAGGCGCGGCGCCGGGGTGTATCGCCGCTGCCTCGAGAAGTCGAGGCGCGGCGGGAAGAGCTCCGGCGCGATCTCAGGGCTGTATGGAGAGCACGACTGTCGCTACCGACGGCCGGGCACGCCGCAATCGCGGCGGTAAGACCCCTCTTTGAGGAGTGGCTGGATAGGAGTCACGGCGTCCTGACCTACCGCATGACGCAGGTCCTCACCGGACACGGAAGTTTCGGGAGGTACCTGTGTTTAAGGAGAAAGGAGGAAACGCCTGGGTGTCGCCACTGCGAAGATCGCCCGGAGGACACAGTAGAGCATACGGTGCAAGACTGCCCCGCTTGGGCAGAGCACCGACGTGTCCTCACGGCGGCGATAGGCGGAGACCTCTCGCGCCCGGCATTGGTTGCGGCCATGCTGCGGGGGAGACGGAGTGGGAAGCGGTCGCCTCCTTCTGCGAAGCAGTAATGCTCGCGAAGGAGGAGGCGGGCCGCGTGAGAGAGAGGACAATGTCCTCCCTCCGCCCCACACGCGGTGGTGGACGCCCACGGCGACGGACGTCGCAAGACGATCTCCGGCCACCGTAGGCGCGGACATGCGGGCGGCGAGTAAAGGGCAACTCGCAGCCCGACCATGGACCATGCCCGGGTCGACGGCGCGCGCGCGTCCTGTTCCTCGCGCGTCTCAAAGAGCGTCATCGTCAGCAAGATAACGGGACCTCTAGAGGGCCAATGCCTGCCGGGGTCGCGGGGACTTATTCCATTACCGTGACCCTGGAACGTAAAGGGCTAATGAAGGACAGCGTGGATTTTAGTCAGTACAAGTCTGACAGTCCCCCCCGCCCTGCCCAGCTGGTTGGGGGGAGGACTCATTCGATGATTTAACCACGATAAAAAAAAAAAAAAAAAAGTTCTTAAACACAAGAGCAAGAAGAAATAACATGCATTTACTAATGAAAATATTAACCAGCTAAGAGAAACTAGCAAAGTCTATGGTTGGAAGTGGCCAGATTCATCACAATAAAGGATCTTATAATTTTCCAGACACATGATTAAATCTGCACTATGATCAACATATAAACATTGATAAAACAAAGAATTCATTTCCCAATTCGAAAGACGAAGACGATGCCTCTTCCATAACAGCCAACAATTTACAGCAACATTACAACATACGATGATGATGTTAATAACAAGCTAAGTGACCCATCGAAAGAAACAGTATCTAATCGCATAATAAACAATACTAGTCATAGTTTGGTCCAAAGCACGAGCAGACAGCGATTGAAAAACGTTTTGCGACTTTCACTCTTGTTAAACAAGCAATATGAGTTTGTTTTAATTAATGATTATGGTTTGGAAATTGTTTAAATAATGCGTTAAATAAGAATGTGTTGCCATCGGCATCGCACGTGTGTTACTCGAAAACTATTCCAATTTATTTTCTTCTTTTCTATTCTTTAATGTACTATCCTATTCCAGACTTTAACCTATCTCTGAGCCAAATTTCATGATAATTTCAGCCGTTTTGGCGTAATTGAGAATCAAACATCCATCCTTCCAAACATCAAAAATAATATCAGTTAGATTTAGGACACAGTAATTTTGTCTTTGTCAGTCAAATCCTGCATCAAAATCTATCATACAAGATAACTTATCGATATTACACATCCATGGATTACAAATGATGGTATTATTACAAAGGAACAACTTCTGGACTTCTGAAATGAGTATTTGTTTATTTATCGAAACAGTGTCTAATATCATTGGTCGAAAACTTTCGATGCAGGCCGCTTAGAACCGGTCCCATTGGAAGTCTAAAGGGGAGGCCTATATTCAGCAGTGGACGTCTTACGGCTGATATGATGATGTCTAATATCTACCGGATTATAGGTGTATATTTTTTTCTGAAGGTTATAGCATACTTAGGATATGAATAGCTTTACCCTAATGTCCATCGTTAAGATATGCATACAAACCCTTTATTTTCCCACATTAGCCCTCCCTCTATTCATCACTAATACGACTTTAATGCACCGCCATCGCCTTTCACTTAAACTGCAATTAAGTCCCGTTTAATCGCAAAACTTCGTGCGAAAAGCATCTATTGTCAAAAATAAGGTGTCGAGGCTGCGCGGAATCAATGGCGGGAGAGACAATAGCTCTAACAAATAATATTTATAATGCAAGGCTGCGCGTGAGTCGCGTGGAGAATTCACACTTCCTATCACTTGTTTGTTTGTGTTTTGTGTTAGTATTTTCTCCTTGCTTGGATCAACTTTTCTAGTATAGTTGCAGCTGTTTAGGACATGGTTATTCAAGTTTCTTTTAGCTGGTTTGCCCTCTGACTTTACACGTTAAAACAACTCGGTAGGGTTACCGACTGGGCAAGTATCAGCCGAGAGTTCATTAAGTTGTAAATTAGTGAAGAATTTAAATTATTTGCATGATTAATTATTTACTTAGCCACACTTTCTTATGAGGAAACCCTTGACAATCATGCACGACAAGCTGAAGAGATCAACCACGTGACGGGGTTAGCACAAGACGTCATAGGATTACAAATTTTTGATGTTTTTGTTGTCTAAACATTTGCTACCAATAAAACTGATTATTGCCAACAGTTTCATTCGCCCTCCACCCATTTATCTCCTTTCAAGATTTTTGAAAAAAGAAGTACCTAGCTTATAATCGTCTCCAGTTTCATCTTTCTCTTTATCAAAATTTATCAAAATTGCATGACACAAAATATAAGTACATTAATTTTCTATTGTTACAGGATCACTCAAAGCAACTGCTGGAACATTTAACAGAGTCTGAAAAAATATTCCTATTTGGTGCCAACCCTAACGGTGCGTATGACTTGTTTTAGTAGAATTTCTCATAATTAGACTTAATTAATTGTAATGCTAAGAGACTATTATAGATGATAATCGAGTCAATAGTCTTATCTAAGTAGTGCTAGTTGCAACATATTTTTCAAGATCATGTATTCTTTTTCGACGTGAACTTGTTCACTCTTTATGTTTTTTTGTATACTGAGACCGTAACAGCAAATCTTGGGTTTGGTATTCTTCATTTTTTGGCTGTGATTGTTCCAAGGAGTTCAGCTACCCCCTTTTCAAAGAGAAAAATATGGGAATTAGGTAGAATAATTTGAGAAGCAAGCCCTTTGATATCATAACATAATATCGTCTATCTATCGTCACCGACATAGCTCTTAAAATTTGCAAGTTGAAGTGGCAATGGGCAGGCCACATTGCTCGTAGAACTGACAACCGATGGGGAAAAAGTTCTCGAGTGGCGACCACGGACCGGAAGACGCAGCGTAGGCAGACCTCCCACTAGGTGGACCGACGACATCGTGAGGGTCGCAGGCAACCGATGGATGCAAGTGGCGGATTGTCGTTCGGCGTGGCGGTCTAAGGGGGAGGCCTATGTTCAGCAGTGGACGTCTTCCGGCTGATGATGATGATGATGATGATGAATATCGTCTGCTTGGACTATACTCCTATTATAACCTGAACCACCTGTTTAACTATAGCCTGAACTATACTCATATATTAATAGTACACCCACATTCGCCAGTTAAGTCCCACATGACATTATGGGGGGGAGGCGTTATTTTAACATGATAAAATCATCCAATCAGTCCTCTCAGCCAAGGTAGGACAGGAGGGACTGTCAGACTTGTACTGACTAAAATCCACGGTGTCCTTCAGTAGCCATTTACGTTCCGGGGCCACGGTTACCTGATTAGACCAGTCCCGCGACCGCGGCAAGCTTTGGCCCTCTAAGGGGGTGGGCCCGTCAGATTGCTGACAGCTCTTTGAAGCGCGCGTGGAACACGACGCGCCGTCAACCGGGGCATGGTCCATGACCGGACGGCGAGTCGCCTATTACTCGCCGTCCGCATGCCCGCGCCTACAGTGGCTAGGGGCGAGCCTACTGCCATCAACTGGGCACAAATCCAGACTCCATGACTACTGAGAAATCGGAAAAACCTTTTAATTTGGAATTTATTATTTGCTTATTATCATCTTGTAACTTTATAGGCCTACTACTATTTATACCTACGCCTTCTCTAGCTAAGCTAGACACCAAACCACAATTTCGAAAGAAAGTAATTACGTATGCGTATGAGTGGAACACTAATGATCAAAGAAAAACAGAAAGCATGCTACTTATTACACCGCGAAAGCTGCAGAGCTCAAATAAGGTGAATTAAAGGTGTCGACAGGCCATGAGAGAAACAACTTTTTGATATACCATCCGTATTTGTCAATAAAGACTTTAGGGTTCAGGTGTCAGTCCAGACTTTTGTGGGGAAACTGGTCTGAATAGAAATGACAAACTTAAACAATATAGGTTAGAGGTATTCCAGGAAGGGCACCCACGTTAAAGCATGTTCCAGATGGTTGTAAACCAGGCGTCCCAATCAATTGATCTTGCTGGCTGGCAACCACTAGCACCAACCAAACTTCATTGATTAAGACTACATGTTAAGATTGGATGTGACTCGCTAGGACGTCACAATTTCAATCACTTATAAATAGTTGGGTATTCATGCCACTCTTGACATACTTTGATGCACCAAACTCTCCTTTTAAAGTACTGGAATGGTCAGAGACATCTCTTTCTTCGCTGTGGGCCACGCGAATCGCAACAGTCACCAAAAATTAAAAAACCTTTCAATTTCAGAAGCACGATTCGAAGTAGCACATCTCAAGCAGCCAAAACGTCGTAAACGCTCACTCCTCTACGACGACCAAGACCTAGTCGGGCTGAAGAAGCATCTAGATATAAAGCTTAGTCCCAGAAACAGTTTCCTAGACCCTCAGTTCCTGCTGATGAGAAGGTGGTCCAATAACACGGAGGCGGTGCTGGACCATACCGATGAGGAGGTGGATCTTTGTTATTATAGGAGTGATAATGCAGCCCTCTATGTTTGTGATGATGTGGTAAGTAAGGCATTTTTTCAGATTTCAGATTTTAAATAACAAAGTTCAATTCATAAAAGGATATTGTTTTACCTATGAACTGACTTATTGACATCTCATAGGCAATCAGTCCACGTAAAATACTGATATCATGCTGCATCCAGTATAAATGGAAGTTAAACTAAACAAAAAGGCTAGGCAGATAATAATGATGACCAATCGATTGGAAATTCTTTGGAGATAGGTACTAACATTTCTAAAGAATGTTAATAAAGAAAACGTAATAAACTTTACACACAATAAGCCGTAAAAGCAGTTATTATATACATCTGTTGTCTACCGTCTAGCCATCATTAGTGTCCGAGACATCTAGGTCGAAGAAATTTTAATACTCAACAATTAATTCTAGACACAATCATGAGAAATTTTAATTGTACTTTCATTTTGTAACATCTTCTTTTACAGAGAGGCTTAGTCAAGTCTAATGACACATACTACTTCATACATCCACTGCCAGAAAGATTTCACGACGATCATGCGAAAGCACATGTCATTGTCAAAAAACAAATTGACCGAGTCAACGATGAAGACGATGCATGTATAGAACGAGATAACATTTTTCCTATTGAACCGTCACCAGCTAAAACATGGACGAAACACAGAAGAAAACGAGAAGCACCAGTCAGTGACGTAAATAATAATTTAGAAGGATTCAAAATTAATTTAGCACATAGAAATAAGACACTAACAGACTTTATAGAGAAACTATCGAATGGAGCGAACAGGCAACGAAGAGCAATACTACCAGCGGTGTTTGTGGAAACTGCAGTATTTGTAGATAGGCATTTATACAAGCACATGACTGTCAATTTTCCTAAAGACACGGAGAGAGAATTAGTAAGATTCGTACTCGCAATGATCAATGCAGTACAATTGATATACCATGACCCGTCGTTGGGAAGACCGGTGAACTTTATACTGAAAAGACTGGAGATTTTGCACGAAGACCCGGCTAATTTGAAGAGGCCACATGACATAGATAGGTTCCTGAGTAACTTCTGTACATGGCAAAGGCTGGAGAATCCTCCGGGAGATAATGATCCGTTGCACTGGGACCATGCACTGATACTTACGGGGTTGGATCTGTATGTGGTTAATAAGAACGGAAAAGTTAGCAGTCAAGTTGTGGGTGAGTCATACTTCAATATAATGAATAATTGATATAAGAGAAATATACCTCAATAAAAGGTAAGTGAGACCAAAAAGTTATATAAAGACGATGCGATCATCGGTGCAAATGAAATTCCTGTGAAAGCAGATGTTTGTAGCATGGCTAATGGTGAAAATCGTATAAATATAAAATTATAAAGACACGTCTAGAAGACACTTTCGTTTACACTGTTTAACAATTTAAGTAAGTAATAAAAAAGTAAACAACACACATTATAACAACGATAATATAATTTTAAGTTGTTTATAACGACTTAATATTACGCCTATAGCGTTTATTATTACAATTCGTGGCGCTTTCATCAGCCATAATGGTCTATAATCCAATTTGATTTGACAATAACATATTATGATCATATAGTATTTTTTATCATGAATTTGCAAGAGTTTTCAGAGGCTTTTCGGAAAGATGAATAATGGATAATTCACCATTATGAAATATTTTTAGGCGGAAAATAAGAAAATGTTTACAATGACAAACTAAATTAACTTTTAGTATAAGACAACCAAGACCAACAGAACAACGCAAAAAATCACGTGAAGTCATTTCAGAGTGGATCCGCGTTCCGGCAGTAACACGGGATTACGCGGATCCACATTCCCGGCATACAAAAGATTAAAAGCAACGACAAACGAAAGTTAAGTTCTTCCCACAATAATTCTCTACCGGAGTTCTACATAAACTGGATTGCAGATATTTCGATTTTGGTTAAATAACCTTATTTCACTAAACATTAATAATGGGTTCCCCTTTCTAAACAATACAACTTATGCTTCCACAGGATTGGCGCCAGTAGCTGGAATGTGTACTGTCACGAGTAGCTGTACTGTCAACGAAGGCAGGCACTTTGAAAGCGTCTACGTAGTCGCCCACGAAATTGGGCACAAGTGAGTTATTTCAATGACTGTTTCTCCTTCTTTCCTAAAATCATGATTCTTCTTCTTAGCGTGTCGATGGCAAATTATTTTATATATTTTGTTTAGCCCAAAATTCAGCTACGCGAACCCCGCTCACTGATGCAGTCATAAGGTCGTCAAGTGTACAGGTGGCAGACAAATCATGATTGATTGGACTTCTTTCTTTATACATTCAAAGATCTATCGTGGCAAAAAGAGCTACTATTGTACTGTTACTTGTGTTTCTTAACGTGCAGTTTAACTGCATTTATAGGTACTCACAGATGTTTGGTCTCTACAAATCTTATAATCATTTTTTGTGCTATTTCTTTCCTTCTAGACTTCTAGATTAATATATACGTTACCTATCTATTGAACTAAAATACTGGGATCCGTTCGTAATCATCAATTAAGCTAGGAATGATTTAATTTTAATTTATATTATAGTTTAATTTTAAACCATCTACGTTTCACATAATTTAAAGTATCACACATGTTTCTCATTATGCAATCTGCACGCTAAACTGCATTCGCAGATGGTAAACACACAATTTAGATATTTTGATTTAATTTACAGACATTATCAGCTTCATTCAGATCCCGATATAATTTGCAGACAGTACTGTTAAACTCATTGACTCAAATACAGGCTATATTTACCTATAATATTTTAAGTAATTTAACTTTAAGTTTCTAAATTCAATCTGATTTCAGCAATCATTGTGGTTTCCATTCGAGTATTTTCCAATTGGTTTATATTTTTTGAGCATTTCAATTCAACAGAAATAATTATCATAATTATATCGAAGCCGAAAATAACTTGCAATGACAAGCATGAGTAGTCAGAACTAAAAATGCCAAGCAATTGAGAAGATACTAATAAACGCAGAAGTCTGCTTATTTGAATTATGACTTGAATTTTGATAAACAACATGAAATTTCAATAACCCGATGACCGATTACCGACAACCTCGATGCTGTAACAAATTATGTGTTTACATATGAACTACCTACTAACTGCAGGTCGTCTGCAATTTAAATTATGTCAGGTTATTCAACTAAAATAATCAACCGCAGTGATGATACAACTGATTTGACCGTTATTCAAATAATTTTGTTTTGGTTTTTAGATCTGCTTTCGCGATTACGTGTAGACTTAAATATAATCTAAAAATCTCTGTTACTTAGTCTATTTTAAAAAGAAAAGAAGACTTTAAGAGCTAAACACAGCAGTCTCCACTGTCATCTTTTACATTACGCTTCACTCTCTTCTACATTACGATTCATATCACCCATTCTTCCTTTAGGTATTCCCTTCCATTCATTTTCATTTCATTAATTACCCCAATTGTCCTACATTCCAGTCTGGGCATGCGTCACGATGGACCACTAGCAGACAACGGCTGTGACCCTAGCGCTTACATCATGAGCCCCACCCTCGGCAGCGGGAAGATCACCTGGTCGCAATGCAGCAAGAATTACTTGCAGAAGTTTCTGGAGTAAGATATTTAATTCTACTAAATATTGTAGGTAGCTTTGAAACAGTTCTGATACTCCAACTCTGTGAACAGAACAACTTACCCAGCTATTACTCGAGAAATCACAAAAAAAATAACACAAAATCTCAAAATGAGGTAGGTAACAAAGGTTTTATAATATTTTGTTGTTTGAAAAAGAGCGTCCATGTCCATGAGTTGCTTGTCTATTCTTCTCCATAGAGTATTCTTTGGAATGGGCATGTTTAGAACTTACACAGTTATTAAAGTCTTAAGGGACTGTAGCTATTTCTATTGTTTTTTTTTTTCTCTTTTTCTTTTGTCAATTGAAAAGACTGGCTTAAATAAATTCTTTGAGTTCAACTTCTGCATAGGATAAACTTAAAATCGTAAATCATAATTATTTTTACAGCACAGTACAATCACGGTGTCTACTGGACCATGGCAACTCAGCTGGTCAATTGGATCACAGTGCAGAGGGTATTCTACCCGGAGAGAGATTTGATGCTGATCAACAATGTAAGAAAAAAAATATTTTATTAACGTTAAGGATGAGAAATCGATAGTCTAGTTAAAACGGGCTAGAATTGAAGATGCCACTAAAATCTAAATGTAAGATGGAGGAAAGGAGATGATAGAGTGAACCGCATATGGTCAAACGTAGTAAGGGACACCCTGCGGCACTATGGATGTCGACAGACGGTCATTTGAAGAAGATGGTCGGCACCGGACTGCCCAGAACCAGGATGGTTGGCCTTCTTTCGGGGAGGCTAACATCCAGCAAAAGATCTCATCAAAATTACAAATTCGATTACAATAAAAATGAAACCCTTTATAATACTCAAATAATTTCAGGCATGTTAAAATACGGACGAGGCAGTCGGCACTCAGGAGCTCAGAGCTTAGAAGACATCTGTAGAGACCTTCACTGCCAAAGAGAAAGATATACGTGGACTTCACACCCTGCCCTGGAAGGCACCAGATGTGGGGAGGATATGGTAAGCATTCTTCGCACACTATCACATATCTGTAATTCTCTCTGTTCGTATCTCCCTAGCTTTCTGCATAGACACATTCCTTGAAGGAATCATCATCATCTCATCATCATCTTTCTGTCCTTATCTCAATTTCCTTGAAAAAGGAGAAGAATTAAAGGCGAAAAAACATAGCATCCTGTACCAATCTCCATGTCCCGATGAATCTTATGAGAAATGTAAGGAAAAATTAAAAGGTTTCACTCACGTACTGTAATTTTTTTTATAAAGATAACCCAGGAACTTGATGCGCCTTTTTTTAACCACTTACTTTAAGCTTAAAGCTCAGTATTGCATATCCCCTCTCAATTATTTCCAGTATTGCCGTGGTGGTGAATGCGTGGAACGTGAAGGGTCTACTGTGGTCCGCGGCTCCTGGGGACGTTGGTCCGGCTGGTCGGAGTGTGCGTCTGCTTGTCTGGTGGATGATACACATGCTCCTGCTGCGGCAGGGGTCGCTGTTGCTACCAGGAGGTGTAACAGGCCGAGGTATGTTTGATTTTGGAATATCAACTCCATGTTAATGGGGTTATGGTTGAAATAATAAATCAACTCCATATTAATGTACTTAAGATTGGATTAATAATTATGATGCTGCTGCAGTATACAAAACAATGAATTGCTGTTTCAGAGCATTTGACAATATGATTTTAAAAATTGGCTTTCACAAGCTATAAGAAAGCACTAATGGTCTTTACTTAAAACAACTTTTGATTACTCTCGCTGGGTTTCGCGAAAAAAAATGTGTGCAAACGCAAAATAATTCTCTCTATCGAGAACAGTCTTCATGCTTTCACAATAGATAATAATATGACCGTCTTATATCCATCTATGATACAAAATTTTATATTACAGGCATGACAACGGCAAAAACTACTGCGTAGGGCACGACAAGAAGTTCCAGTCTTGTCACGCTCAGCAGGTGAATTACTTCGTTTTATTTTCTGTATTCTTCTCGTTTCTATTGGGTTTCTTATACCAATTTGTTCAATTACAGTGCAGCAACGTACCCAGAATGACAGTGAGAGAGTTCGCTGATCAGATCTGTTTGAGAGCCCGAGATGTAGACCCTGATCTCATCGGAACTGGGTTGCAGAGGATCGATTCTGATGGTAAGTCGACAGCCCATTGGCACTATTCAAATTCACATGTTCACCTTGTTACACTTGTCCCATGTTACTTGATTGAGCGAACACATTTTATTCATCCATTATTACCTGCCGCTACACCGCACTGCGCTCCAAAACACAAATTGTTGACGGTTGGTCAAAAGGCCACTACACTAAAGTGGTCCTGGGCCGGCCACATCACACACGTACGTGTGAAGCCCTGACACAGCCAGAAGGCGTCGCGGCAGATCTCCAAGCTGGACAAAACCAATAACCAATGGCCCACCTTAGCTCTGGATTGTAAAAATTGGAAGTCATGGGGAGAGGGCCTTTGCCCAGCAGTGGGATGCAGTGCAGGGCGGTAAGTAGTCTCCAACGCTTATGGATTACAGAACTACAAAACTAGATCCATTTCAATTGAGTTGCCGTGCCAGAGTTAGCTAATTGCCTGCAATTCCACCGACAATCATATTCTTCAATGTTCTCCAGCTTATGAAACAATCTCTGTTTTAGATGTAAGCAGCGCCTGCGCAGTCTGGTGTGACACTCGTGGCGGCGGGTACAAGTCTCGTGGATGGAGTCTACCTGATGGAACTGCCTGCTCTAACGTGTCACCTATGTTCTGTATCAGTGGTATTTGTCAGGTAACTATAGTATGTTTATGTCCATGCACGACCAATTATGTACTGGCGGTATCCGGAGTCTAAGTCAAATCCAACGAATTGGAATAGTCAGTCAAAACACTGGAACTTCGAATGCAGGGTGATGATGAAAAACCACAACAAACATATTTTCTCTGCAGGAATTCCTGGAGGTGGTGGCTCGTTTGACTAAAATAATTCTATGTTTTTGTCTTTTAGAGCAATTTTTTTATTTTGTACAGAAATTCACCTGTTCATCAAGTCCTGACACCGAGTTCTCTCTAAAGCCAAGTGATTGCGAGTGGGAAGCACTGAGAACTGCAACACCAGTGCCGCACACACCACCGTAAGTAGATACAGTCAATTAAACATATAGTAATAATAATGCCTTATAATAAAAGGTTTGGATCAGTACCTTTGTGTAGTCTTCTGAAACCCAATTATACTGTGGACTAGTAATTTGTTTCAGAACGTTGCTGCTAAACAAAGAAAAATTCCAATGATGGATAATCCATCAATGGAATTTTTCTTTAAAAGAATTGTATGCGAAGCCAAAAAAAATTAAAATAGAGACCCACTACACCACTTATCATACCTCCTCAAAACACCCGAACAGTTTCAAAATACCTGTCAGTATTCTGACCCGATTCTATACCTTCCAGAACAAAAACCTCAGGCACATGGCGTCGTGCAGTGGGAGGTCAGTGGCGACCTGCGTCAGGTTGTCACTACCACTGCATCTCACCTGGCGCGGGCGTACGGCTGGTCAGCTCAGTGCAGAGGGAGAGACCTCTCACTAGCATACAGTTGTGTTCGCCTGATAGTAGACCTGATTCGGTAAGTATGGTAACCAGTCTGTTACCAGTAGAGTTTTGATGGTTGCAAGTTTCTACCTTTAGTCTCCGCCAGATAAGTCTTGAATAAAATTCGTTGACCCAATGTAACAATGTATTCCAATATTGCAAAACGATAAGAAAAAATGTAAAGAAAGTGTGACAACACAACAACATCAAAACAGACGTGCCGTGGTAAGAGGCGGCCTTGACCTTATATTTTATTTTGAAACGAACGATGCACGATGGTATTATAAAATTCGAACGATGCATTATTAGGATCGATGACCTTTATTCCAGACTATCTGGCGGGTACTAATGACAGCACCGGATCTCGGCATGAGACTAAGCTATTACGATTGCCTCCAGCTTTATAATTTTTACTGAGGATTGTAATAGTACAATCGGCTTTTTTTAATAAAAAAAAAAAACTGCCGTCATTAGGAATTTCTCCTATATTGTAGTATTTTTTTACTTGTAGATCATACAAATAACGAACTTGCGACACTCAAAGCAACAGTCCAATCGCTCAGTCACTGCGCCAACCAAGCCAAAACTAATTTCAAACAACTATGAAAATACATTTTTAACCGACTTCCAAAAGGAGGAGGTTCTAAATTCGGATGTTTATATTTTTTTTTATGTTTGTTCGGGCATAACTCCGTCGTTTACCAACCGATTTGAAAAATTCTTTTTTTGTTGGAAAGGGTATAACTTCCCGAATGGTCCCATTAAAATTTTATCGAAATCGGACTAGCACTTTTTGAAAAATCAACAAAAACCTAAAAGTTTTCAACATTGTCTACACCGATTACTCCGAGGTTTCTGGTCCGATTTCGATGATTCTTTTTTTGTTCGATACAGTATATCTGCCATTTGGTCCCATAAAATTTTCATTTTTAGTTTGGTGCAGTAGTTTCATTTTTAGCTCATTGTGTAAGAGTACATACATGGACGATGTTATTACCGGTGCTACGGATTACAATATTTTAGTGTACCTACATGTAAGAAAATTATGTATTTGACAATAATTTGGGTTGAATATTGAAACTAAAAATGATAAAATAAAAAACTTTTTCAAAAAAAAATGTAACCGACTTCCCATAAAAAAGTTCAAAATAACCTACAAAAAAACTTTTGTTTTTTATCAGACATAATGATTATTTCTTGCAGGGTTGCACCCAGAGGAAGTCACCATATCAATACGCGACCATGGTCTGCACCAAGTACAAAGATAGAGTAAGAAGACTGTCAGGATTAGGAATGCAGATATCACCAGCTTTGGGTAAGATTCCAATGTATTACCACACAACATAAGTCAATTTTGGAATCGCGAGGCACTCTCCAGCAACCAGAGGCGCAGGCGGACGGCGAGTAATAAATGGGAAGCTCGCCGCCCAATTAAGGACTAGGCCAAGTACGATGGCGCATCGTGGTCCTATAGGGCCTTACAATGTAAAAAGTGCTAACTCCAATGATGAATTGAGAATTCTCAAGACTATAATTACTATAATTTAATAAAACATCTTGCAAAACAAATACCGCCTTACTATAAAAAAAAGTTAAACATCTGTTGAACATTTCTCTAAAAAACTGTCAATGTCAAAACGACGGGGTGCTAAGACAGGAAACCTCCACGTGCGCCCGTGGACTGGAGTTCCCTCTCGGATACGTCCGGGGGGAAGACCAGTTTTTCGGGCCGGTGCACCCTGGGATGCGGGCAAAAACTCTTCTTAGGCACTGTGTGTCTAAGGGGTCTCTTTGCCCGTATGCGAATAGCCTGTCGGGTGGACGCTCCAACGCGTGTCCCTCTGAACAGCAGAGGGCACAGCGGTGGAGCAGGCTTGCGGACGGTGAGTAATGGGTATGCTCGCCGTCCGACTAAGGACCAAGCCCGGGTCGGTGGCGCGTCGTGTTTCACGCGTCACCGACGGGGCCCCTTATGGGGCCAAATGCCTGCCGGGGTCGCGGATTTTTTAATCCAGGACACCGTGGCCCCGGAACGTAAAGGGCATCCGACGGAACACGGGTGGATTTTAGTCAGTAAAAGTCTGACAGTCCCTCCGCCCCGCCCAGGGCGGGAGGACTCATTTGACGATTTTGCCACCCTAAAAAAAAAAAAAATGTCAAAACGACATTTCACGTTGATATAAGGGTCGTTTTGCAGTTACACTTTTTTTAGACAAGCGTTCAACAGATGTTTATCTTTTTGTGGTAAGATGGAAAGTGTCCAATTTTGTAATTTCTCATTCCCCATATTGCAGAGGACCCAGACCGCCCTTGTCGTATAGCCTGTCAAGATGAGCGAGTGTCTCATCGGTTCTACTTGGTGAATGGACACGAAGGCTGGTTCCCGCTAGGAACATCATGCGGCAAAAGAAACGCTTCCTACTGTGTTAGCGGGAAATGTTTGGTAAGTTGATAGTTTTTCCATCTTTTGATTTAAACACAATAATAAGAACTACGAATATGGACAAACAAGAATGCACATCTTGACTGTAACAAAATGTGCTTGACTGTAACAAAATTTGAGTGAAATTTTCAGTATTATTATACTGAAAATACCTTCTCAAAAGGTTTAAATGCAAAAGGTATCGATAAATGTAACATTTTGAAACATTGTACTAGCATTTAACAATTGGCTCATTTCTTCAAACCCCTTTTTTTATTACCCTACCAATTTACCATGAGTAAAAAGATTTTTTGGAAGGCATTGCCCCAGGGCGGGCCAAGCCTCGGTTTTAGCAGTCCGAAAAAATCAAACCATAAAGATTTGAAAAAGAAAAATAGAAGAGGAGTTAGTCAAACATTCTAATTCTATTACTCGTACAAAGTATTTTTGCCTTATCTGTACTAGTACTTATATTTTTCTATTTCTCTTCTCAACTCAAATAATTTCCTCCAGGAATTCGGCCCCGACAACACCCCCCTCTCCGAGATGGTATTCACCCTCCCCCTACTGCACCGCAACAGTTACATCAACAACAGTACCTCGCGGGTCACCTGGAGGACCTCGCGCCATCGCCGCAGTCTGCGCGACCAGAGAATCACCGTTAAGGCCACCCTCGACCAGAGGCATTTAGATGATATCATTGCGAGACTGAACTTGACTAGTAAGTTATACTTTTCTAAGTACATCAACAACAGTACCTCGCGGGTCACCTGGAGGACCTCGCGCCATCGCCGCAGTCTGCGCGACCAGAGAATCACCGTTAAGGCCACCCTCGACCAGAGGCATTTAGATGATATCATTGCGAGACTGAACTTGACTAGTAAGTTATACTTTTCTAAGTACATCAACAACAGTACCTCGCGGGTCACCTGGAGGACCTCGCACCATCGCCGCAGTCTGCGTGACCAGAGGATCACCGTTAAGGCCACCCTCGACCAGAGGCATTTAGATGATATCATTGCGAGACTGAACTTGACTAGTAAGTTATACTTTTCTAAGTACATCAACAACAGTACCTCGCGGGTCACCTGGTGGACCTCGCGCCATATCCGCAGTCTGCGCGACCAGAGGATCACCGTTAAGGCCACCCTCGACCAGAGGCATTTAGATGATATCATTGCGAGACTGAACTTGACTAGTAAGTTATACTTTTCTAAGTACATCAACAACAGTACCTCGCGGGTCACCTGGTGGACCTCGCGCCATATCCGCAGTCTGCGCGACCAGAGGATCACCGTTAAGGCCACCCTCGAACAGAGGCATTTAGATGATATCATTGCGAGACTGAACTTGACTAGTAAGTTGACAGACAAAAACTAGAAGCGGAGACAAAAACCGGTCCAGGTTACGTCTTAAAGCGTGAGTAGCTCCGCTGAATGAAAGAGACAGAGCTACACAGGATGATTTTTTAGTCACCATCCAAATTTTGATATATTAATCTTTGGCGAAGATCATTGAATACGTGTTTTTTTCTTTTTGTATCACTCAATACAAAAATATTGAGATATCATGTCACAAAGTTATCTATAAAAAGTTGATGAATCTGGACACCGCGCTGTGATGTGTCGCTCAGGTGTAGCGGGCCGGGGCGGGGGGGTAAGCGAGGTGCGCTCTGCCCGTTTCATGCGCCGGCAAGTGTAATAATTTTAACGTTTAGCTTGGTGACCACGCAGAGCGGATAATTCTTATGAGAAAATGATTTGATATGAAAATTTTACGTATCGAGTTTTTTTTTTCAAAAACGGGGTTAGTGATTGATACCTAATGCATAGAAAAATTTTGGACGGTGGTTAAAAAGTCTTCCTGTATAAGGCGTCTATCGCCATCTCGTTCCCTCAGCGAAACGACTAACGCTTTAAGACGTCATGGTAGGCCCCCAGAAGCGCTATTCTTAAACGTTCAAGAGTTTTCTTCACCAATGTGAGCTCGTAATCGAACTTGTATGCTTTAAACAAAAACTAAATTATCGCGGATTCTGAACGAGACCATAAATACTGCAAACATCATGTTCGAAATTCGAAGTGTTTCGTTGAGAATCCGGGACGATTTACTTTAAAACAAATGAGTTCAACTGTGCCCTCTCTTGGATGAAGTGAGCTTGTGAACGTTATAGTATAACACTACAGTTTGATGACAGATCAAAAATTTCCCCAGTACGTATCTGAAAAAACCAATCGAAAATCCCCAATAAGTCCAAAATCCGTCCAAATACTCTTCTTAACCATAAACAAATCATTTGAGAATAATAGATCACTGTAGAAATTGTCTTTCATTCTTGTTGTAACTCATCAGGCTGTCCTACTACTTATACAATAAGATCATTAGTCCCAAAATTCTTCAAAAAATCAACTATTTTTTTCCAGACAATCTGACCGACCACATCACCTACTTCGACTCGATCCCGGAGCACATTGAGGTGGACTTCAACAACCCGATACACATCGCACCAGAAGACACGCTACTCAGGAAGGTGCCCAGACCTACGTGGGATTGAAATCGAGAATTAAGATATCATAGCAAACTGCTGAATAGATTAAGAGTCGCGTTAGCGCCGCGTTCAATTGACTTCAGAGAAAACGCCGCAACAACGCGACGGCTGCGCCGCGTTGTCGCGGCGTCTGCGCTGCGTCAACGTTTATCGAACGCCTAAGCTGGACAAACGCTAGTGTGAAGGCGCTCCTACCCCAAAAAGGATAAGTCAAGCTTTGACAGACGGTTTTGTAATTGGATATCGTTACACCGACGATGAGATCTTGAAGTAACTGAGATTGGTTACATAAAATAACAATAACCAATCAAGTCACCATCAGCAATCATAGATGATAAATGACAGGGATTTTAAGAAAAGGCTACTTTATCAGAATCATTATAGTTAGAATAATACGAATTACGTTACCTGATAAAGTCGACTTTTAGGCCCTTAGATAGTTGTTAATTCTTGAGGACAACTACGATGGAATGGATGTATCAAAACCAGAAACCGCACTGCCTTAAAATGTGGAACCTCCACGAAACTACAAGACTGGGCTCATTAAAGTACACGAAAAAAGTACAGTTTTGTTTTTTAGATTTATAGAACCCAAATGAATTCGATAGAAGGATGAAAACTTGGGTAGATTTTAAGAAATGAAGGCCTGAAATAACCCAAATAGTTATAAAGAATCTTGAGTTTTCGACATACAAAGTTCAAGGCATTATTTTATTATTCTTTCCATTGCATCTGACAATAAAATATGAAATGAAATCCATACAATAAATAAATACGTATGAATTTTATTTTATTTTTGGTGCAATTTTAAGAAAGTCTTTATAAGTGACAATTTTAAGTTGTTAAAACAAAATAACTATAATTTTAAGTCATTGTACATATTTTCGTCTAGAATCATTGTGATCAATTTTAGTAAATTATTTTTAGAGATTTTTATACCTTTGTTGCTAAGTAGGTTTTAAGTAAATAAAAATAAAGTTATTTTATACAATTGTACATGTTTATTTATTTAAAAGGCACTCTTATTTGTAACCCGGATTTACAAATCTATTGGTAGATGTAAATGTATACAGAATATTTCTTATTTGTATAAAAATGTAAAAGTAAACTTTTGGTAAAACTGTAAAGTTTCGTTGTAGATGTAGTAGTTTCAATCAAATTATTGTGCCGTTACATTATACATATTTAGTGGTTAAATATTGTTTGCATATAAATGCTATATTTAAGTAAATATTAATTTTAACAATTTTTATAACCAGTTAAGAATCCAAAATTATTTTTAAATTTTATCAACTTTTACAGTTCAACACATGCTAATAAATTGTACTTAGCGATTTCATTGGATCGGAGTAGTAGAAACGTGCAAGAAATACCCAAAACTACCCAATATCGGTAAATATAGCTTGAATTAATATAACGACGACGTGACTCGGTGAACTTATGCATCGATACATAACAATGTATATAAGATTGCGCAAAAATCAGCTCATATTTAAATATATAACTTGAGTTACTTGGTTGTTATCCGTTATGAATAAATCTTGCAGTTAGCGTTCTTCAAAGCATGCATGAGTCTAGCGGGGTCTGTCAGGAACCACTGCCACAGTTTTCTGAGACCCTGCTTATCACCATTCTGTAAACAGTAACACTCGACATTACATTAGGGATACCGAACACCATTTTTTTTTAAATAAAATGTGTTTGAACTTGGCCTCAATCTAGACTAAAGGAAAAGTTGAGGCCTTAGATAGAGCGAGCTCCCCCAGAATGAACTGGAACTACTGTGGAGTTGAGGCATAGCCGTCACTGCCAGCTACGGGTAGCCACAGGTGTCTATGTCCAAGTGGACCTGGACAGCTAGTTCGTGAATCCCCACACACCCCAAAAAATTACACTAATCTGGATTTACGTTTTTATCGACTCGGATGCGGCTGAACATCACTGGCATCTTAAAGAGGTAATAGTCAAACAGGTTTTACAGCATTTCTATCAAACATCTGTGAGGGACATGATTTATAAAGCGACATCGAATGCTAGCCTCGTGCGCGCATCTACACTCGGTTCCAAAAATTACGGGTCAGTCACAAAAATTGAAATACCTCCAGAACTGTAAAAGTTAGATCAATGAAATAAAAAACAGAATAAAGACTTTTTAGTTGCGCTTCTAATAGCATATTATTTAAACGGGTTGATGAAAAAAACTTCATTAGAAAAACAAAATTAAAAAAAATGACTATTTTTAAAAACAATATTTTTGTTTCACGTTGATGCTTTCCATTATGGATGCTTTCCATTTCTATTCTGTCACAAAAAAAAAATATCGTGAACGTCTTCCACGTGCATAATTATTATTCTGTGAAGTGAAGCATGGCAGTCACGCTAGAGGAATGTACCAGAATCCTAACTTTTTTGGAACTTGGGCGGAGCCAGCGTGAAACAGCCAGAAACATTGGTGTATCTTTGTCGACTGTACAGCGGGTAGTCCAGCGGTACCAAGAGACCGGATCACACCTTAGAAGACCAGGAAATGGCAGACCAAGATGCACAACGGTCAGGGAAGACAGACAACTGGTGGCTACAATGCTCCGAAATCGTTTTCAAACTGCTGTTGGTCTAAAAACTCACTTTATTCGCTTTGGAGGTGGCAATTTAAGCGCTCAAACAGTAAGAAGACGTCTTGCTGAAGCAAATTTGAAACCATTGAGGCCCGCAAATGGCCCCAAATTGGAACGGGGACATCGAATTGCAAGACAGAGATACGTGCGCGAGCACCTAAACTGGACACTAGACGATTGGTAGGGTAATGTTCACGGACGAGTCTAAATTCATGCATTATAAGCATGATGGTAGGCAGTTGGTGTACAGAAGACCAGGGGAGCGCTTCCATCAAGCATGTGTGGAGGAAAAAGTGGCGTACGGTGGAGGCTCCGTACAAGTTTGGGCTGGGATTTCTTCTGAGGCCCGCACCGAGCTGGTACTCATTCAAAATGGAACTCTAAATGCAGAGAGGTACGTGGAAGAGATCCTCAATGAACATGTAGGTCCTTTCATGGCCAGGATGGACCGGCATTGCATATTAATGCATGATAATGCGCGTCCCCATACCGCCAGAATTGTACATGACTACCTTGAAGAGGTCGGTATCGAACTCATGCAGTGGCCAGCGCGAAGCCCCAACGACCATTAATATCTAGACGCCTCATGCACGATCTGACTAAGGAAAATTATTCTGTCAAGTCGCTGAGGTACGACGTAAGCGAGGGGGACGGGGTACTGCGGTCTGATTGGCTAATACTGCGTTCTGATTGGCTAACTCAAGGTCAGTGCGACGAGGGGACTCACAGGAGTGGTCGAGTCACGTCGGTTTTAAGACTTTTTTACCTAATGTGTTGACAGACATCGGTCGCCTGTGATTAGGAGTCTAGATATAAATGGTCGTTGCGAAGCCCGGACTTAAACCCCATCGAGCACGCCTGGGACGAGCTTCAGAGATGCGTGAAAGGTCGAAACCCCCCACCAATCACGCTTCCCGAGCTCAAACAAGCATTGGTGGAGGAATGGGAAGGTATTCCTCAGCACCAGCTCCGAAATTTGGTGTACAGCATGCCTAATCGCCTGGAAGCTGTCAGAAGAGCTCGTGGAGGCAATACAAAGTATTAAATAAGGAAAGTGATGAAAAACAGCAAAAAAAAAACAATCATAAAAAAAATGTAATCTTAAGAAAAATATGACTACTTTAGTTTTTTTTTTAATTTAGAGATTGATATTGTGGGTGCAACTAAGTTTTATTTTATTTTTTATCTGTATAATTAAATTGTCAATTGAACAGTCTTCGTTTCATTAGGATGGCATACGTAGTTCGGGAGATATTCAGGTTTATGTGACTGACCCGTTATTTTTGGAACCGAGTGTAGCTCTCTACTGCCGCACACCCCTGGTCACTCAGTATGTTTTGTTACACTGAGCCAATAAAAAAACACAAGCGTCGAGCGCGCGCACGGCCAATGCCGTAAATCAAATATCTTAATAGGGTGTTACCACACCAATCGATCGATGGTGGAATGGATAAGTCGACGTCGATCGAGCTACGATTGGTGTAGCAGAAACTATCAATCGACGTCGACCAGTCCATTCTACCATCGATCGATGGCGTCGATCGATTGGTGTGGTAACACCCTTAGGCTGATACGTCTAGCCTGCATCATCCTATTGATGGTAAAAGGCCTCCCTCAAGGTTTTCCAAGAGCTCTTGTCTGACGGCACCTCAAATCATTGCTGACGGTATGCAACCAGGCCATCTCGTCTGCGAAAAAGTATGCAAACGAATGCACTATAGTTGGTGCCAGTTAAGATGTCAATAGCGGACATTGACCTTTACCTAATAAGTCCTTGTCACAAGATCAGAATTGGCATTTTTCTGTGATATGATAGTGTTTACTTGTGAGTCTTTAAGATAAAAATAATATAAAATCTTAGGTATAGGTGAAATATTTTTACCATTTTGATATCTTATGAATACTTAGATACTTATATCCTTACAATATATTTTTTTTTTTAGGTGGTAAAATCATCAAATGAGTCCTTCCGCCCTGGGTGGGGCGGAAGGGACTGTCAGACTCTTACTGATTAAAATCCACCCATGTTCCTTCGGATGCCCTTTACGTTCCGGGGCCACGGTATCCTGGGTTGAGAAAAACCCGCGACCCCAGCAGGCATTTGGCCCCATAAGTCCCCGTCAGTTTGCTGACATCTCCCCGAAGGCACGCGCGAAACACGACACGACGTGCCACCGACCCGGGCTTGGTCCTTGGTCGGACGGCGAGCTACCCATTACTCACCGTCCGCAAGCCCGCTCCGCCGCTGTGCCCTCTGTTATTCAGAGGGACACGCGTTGAAGCGTCCACCCGACAGGCTATTCACATACGGGCAAAGAGACCCCTTAGGCACACAGTGCCTAAGGAAGAGTTTTTGCCCGCATCCCAGGGTGCACCGGCCCGAAAAACTGGTCTTCCCCCCGGACGTATCCGAGAGGGAACTCCAGTCCACGGGCGCATGTGGAGGTTTCCTGTCTTAGCACCCCATCCCTACAATATACTTACAAATTTATTCGGTATTTTATAAACATGCTAATTCTGATCTTATGTCATTATACGAGGACTTATTAGGTAGGGGTCAATGCCCGCTATTGACATCTTAACTGGCACCAACTATAGATCAAAGGCAGCTTTTCGGCTAAACGATGATGAAGTGATGATGATGCTAATAATGACTATGATATTTTACCTTAACGCTAGTGAATAGGTTACTAGCGTCTAGAACCTTCTTGTCCACAGTATCCATGTGTTGTCTGAGCGTGTGCACGAGCGCAGCCACCGTGCGGTCGTAACTGTTCGGCTGACGTGTGCAGCCGTCCCAGATATAGGAGCGGAGAGATTGGGTTGATTGTTTACTGGAAAATTGAGACGTCTCACTTAGAACAAGCTTTTTTTAGCGTGATAAAGTCATCAAATGAGTCCTGCCACCCAGGGCAGGGCAGGAGGGAGTTTTAGATTTGTACTGTTTAAAATCCACGGTGTCCCCCAACAGCCCTTTACGTTCCAGGTCACGGTAATTCGGCAAGTCCCGGGACCCCGGCAGGTTTTGGCCCTCTAAAGGGGGGCCCCGTCATTGTGCTGACACTCTTTGAGGCGCGCATTGAACACAACGCGTTGTCGACCCGGGCATGGTCCATGATCGGACAGCGAGTCGCCCATTACTCGCCGCCCGCATGCCCAGGAACAAACCAACTGTAACAACTTGGGAGTCAAATATATATTTTGAACTAATCTATATCGTTCCATATTTACTGTGCTAGTAGACAGGTTAATCATTCAAAAGAAAACACAAACACTAGTTGTCTTAAGAACCATTTTCCAACCAACCAAAATATACTCACAATTCCACTGCCATACCCTCCTTCCTCCTATACCCGTCATCAACAGCCTCCTTCAGCTCCTTCACTCGTTGTTGCGTCTCCTGGTAGAGCTTCACCAACAGACCGGGGTCTCCTGACTGTGCACCTAGTAAGTGCAGTAACGCCTGCACTAACATGTCTGATGATTGCAGTTTTAGCTCGCAAGAGTTCTGCTCTGCGCATATCTCGTTCATTGAGTCCTAGAAAGGAGAGGATATTTCTATTTTTAACCGACTTCAAAAAAGGAGGAGGTTCTCAATTCGTCGGAATCTTTTTTTTTTTTTTTTATGTACTCGTATGTTCCCCGATTTCTCGAAGACGCCTGGACCGATTTGGAATTTTTTTCTTTTGTTTGAAAGGGTATACTTTCCAATTGGTCCCATGATCATCAGGTCAGGATCTGATGATGGAATCCCAGGGAAATCGAGGGCAACCTTCAAATTTTATAGGCACATAGTACCATTTTCATATATTTTCTAAATCTGTTAAGTATTTGCATCTGATAATCATCATCACAGGTGGATGAGCTGATGATGGAAGGTACAACTCCTCAACGGTTTGGAGTAGGCATCGCCTGATTTAGCTTGTGTTCGCATATCTCTGGAACTACAAGTCCGATTTAAGTAATTCTTTTTTTGTTGTACTAAGTATTGTTTAACTTACGGAATACTGCAAGTTTCATCAAAATCGGTTCAGTAGTTTTTGAGATAGGGAATTTTATTAGCATACTCGTATTGTGCACTTGAGCGATGTTGTTACCGGTGCTACGGATAAAATTCACATACACAAACACCCAGTCCCGGAACAATTAGAGCACATTCGCAAGAGTTTTTTTCAGGCGTTTAAAAAACGCGCCTTGTACTCAAATTCAAATACAGTTCGAAAAAAAACGGCGCGTTGTTTCAAAAGCGATGACGTGTGAACATATAAATGGGAATGCATTTGTTATATTTCCGACGCTTTTTTAACGCCCAGTAAAAAAGCACTCGTGCGAATGGGCACTTACTTGTAGAAATGTTTGCACCGTACGGGAATCGAACCGCAACACGCACCGCAGCAGTAAATCGCTGTCACTGCCACTGTGTTTAGTGTTTATACTATAAGCTAGATATACTCACAATTCTACTGATCACTGCGCTAGCGTCAGCGACGGCGTACTGTCGTAAGTGAGCCGCTAACTGTAAGAACTCTTCGACTGAGCGCAGTTCGTGTCGTAGTGCGCTGTATACTATGCGATCCAGGCAGAGCGCGCGTTGAGTTGTTTCTAGTAAGTGAGAGAGGTCTGCGTGGATTTGTCTGAAAAGGCGAGACATTTTGATATGAATTTAAGTACCTAATTATCTGGAATCAGAATATTTAATATTCTATCACCTTAAAGCATTTCCACATTAGACAATAACAGTAACGACACAATAGTAATGCACGGTTTTAGATTGAGAAGACAACCCTTCGTTTTTTTTTTTTTGTTTTTTTTTTTTGTCGCCGTAACATCATCAAATGAGTCCTTCCATTCAGGGTGGGGTGGGAGGGACTATCAGACTTGTACTGACTAAAATTCATGGTGATTTTTCAATACCCTTTACGTTCCAGGGTCACAGTCACAGTTTATAAGAACAGCCAAGCGTTAGCAGCGTCTGTCGCGCAAAATTCGCCTAAATGTGGAAGCGGTATAAGGGCGCTCCCTCACCCCGAGCATTCACCTGTAATGTGACGTTACAGATTCGAAAATTCGAAGACAAACAGGTGAATGCTCTCGGTGAGGGAGCGCCTTTATGATCAGAATGAAATAAGATTGTTTTACTTTAAGTTAATTCTGGTTTTAAGTCAAAAAATCACAGCATCGCGCTGGATGCAAGCCTTTCCAACCGGTCCTATTGGAAATCTATGGGAGAGGCCTATATTTAGCGTGGTAAAATCATCAACATGTATGTAGTTTCATACATTTTTATAGAAAATGAGCGAGAGTGGACGATAATATGTTATGTCAGTGTCGTGTCGTTACCGTCATAGTCTAATGTGAAAGCACCCATTCTGTCCACACGCAAGGCGCGGTTTTAGATTGAGAAGGTAAGAGAAACCCTTGTTTTTTTTTGTCGCGGTAAAATCATCAAATGAGTCCTCCCACCCAGGGCGGGGTGGGAGGGTCTGTCAGACTCGTACTGACTAAAATTCACGGTGATCCTTCAATAGCCCTTTACGTTTCGGGGTCACGGTAATTCGTTAGTCCCGCGACCATAATGGAAACCATAGACAGACTTTCAAAACCCTCATTCTCTTCATTCTATGGGCTACGGAAGTTCAATTACTTACTGTCTAACAGCCAGTGCACAGCAAGCAGTAGTCTCCACAGCGAGGGTAGTTCTGGAGTCTATGAGCTGTCTCACTGCATTGTGCAGTTGTTGATATATGATCGACTCTTCCTGTTCGAGCAGATCAACTGCGCTTTGAGCTTCCATTAGACACGATCTGAGAAACAAAAAGTTTTTAGTTAACAATTATGTACTGGTAATTGGAATCAGTACTTTTCTAGTCACAGTTTAAGACCGTAAGTCAAATAAATATTTCAAATATTTATTTCACTTTAATGAAAATCCAATGTTAATTATTTTTTTGGTTTTACACTTAAAAAGTTTTTTGTAAATCCAGCACCATATTTATGAATTTCTGTGGGGCAAGAATGGACAGAAAATGGCTAAAATAAAGGTTTAGGTTATTAAGAAAAACTGGAGACAAACTGAATGTATAGGTTTGTATTACCTATACATTCAGTTTGTCAAAATTTTACACTTACGTTATTTGGCTTGGATGAACATCTTTATAGTTTGCAACTAACGTGACCTTTGCTTGCTCGCCACACAACTCAGCTTTTGATTCAATGTATGTGCACAGTGCATCAGACAGCCTGAAAAACAAAAATAACAATGTAAAAATTTACTATTTGAATATTGCGAGAAAATGGTCAGTTTACTCATATGATGAAGCTTTTTTTTTCACCTTTCCTCCATACTCTTGGCTTCAGCCAACGCAGACCTCAGTTCTTCATCAGAAGAAGTATCATTTACTTTCTTGGCAAACTTCTTGGATGTGTACAAGTCAAAGTGTGATCTGAACAGTGCCTGTGACTGTCTATAGGTCTCAAATGGACCAAAAGTGAAGAATTTCTTTGCATTTTCCTGAAATTTAAAATTTTCATTTTTATAATTTTATTTGTTAGCTTTTAATTTACCAATTATATCTTTTGCAACAAACATTTCTGTACACTACACTATGATGACTGAAAAAAATTAGTAATATTAATGGAAAATTGTAGTAATAAGTTTCGAATTTTTCGATTTTGGCTTTGAAACCAAAAGACGTTCCATTGGTGATAATGAACTCAACTGAGTAAAAATATGTTCAATTTTGTATCGAGACTTTGCAGAGTTTGCGATATACATTGTGGACTATTCAGCAACAATGATTAGACAAAGTCATTTGATCAAACAAATACCGCAATTTAGTCAAACTTGTATGCAAGTTCTTGCATTGTCTAAATAAAGCTTTATTCTTGTAAACCCCTAAATAATTCAATCATGGCTGAAATAAAAAGCCTTACCTTATCACAATGACAGCTGCTGTACACATCAAGAGTATCAGCGATCACATCTATCACCTCATTGGTAATAGTCTCCACCTCTTGAGCGAGGCCCAAGCAGTCCTCGGCTGCAGCACTCTCATCGTCCTTCCACTGCATGTGCGAAGAGTTCAGCTTTGATATCTCTAGAGATAACTCTTCTTTTGTTAACCTATCGGAAAGAGATAGAAGAACTAATAAGAAACTTGTTCATTTATTTATTAAAAAAGGTATACCGACAGCCTCTGTGTTTAATAAAGGTTAAGTTAGGTTAAGAGAGAAAATAAATTACACAAAATGAGAAATGGTGAAGATGCATTTTGATCTATGAAATTGCATCAATATCACTACAAAAGAATAAATACCCAGTTGAATTAGAACCTAACTTACTTTTCTCTCAGAAAATCAGGATTAATAAATTATAACTTGCAATAAACTATACCTACACTCTATCAGATGTGATCAAGAAGACTGTAAGTGTAGTGTACCAGTACCACTGAAGAATATGACCAAATTAATGTAGGTATAATAGGGTAGACCAAATTCATTTTGTCATAAAAAGAAGAAATAAAATTGTTAACATCTACCTAGTATTTAAATATTTTACTTACTCATTCTGTCTTTTCAAGTCACTAAGCATAGTCTCCTGTTTTTGCAACATATGAAGCCGCTCCTGCAGCATTTTAATGTCCAGTTCGACATCCTCCTTCGTTTCCTTGTCTCCTGGTAGACAAATACCTTCGTACTGCTCTTGTATGTCTTTTATAGAAGATTCTAGATCTTCTGCGGAGAGGAGAAGACCTTTCTTCTCTATTTCTATGTACCTGTAACGATAAAGATCTAAAGTAGATGTTTTATTGTTTGCAATTTATTTGGGGTATTAGTAAGCATTTAAATTTGAATTCACGTGAAAACTTTATGAACTGTTAAAGTTGCAGAATTGCTACAGCTATTTGTATGGTTGATTGTTGAACTTGAAAACACGAATAATGATGTTCAAAAATGTATAGGATGTTATCGTAATTTTAGTCCAGGGAATAGATCAGAGTTACAATAAACAAGTAATATTTACATACCGACATTCTTCGCGAGCACTTAATGCATTATTGTGATCCAAATTGTTGTGTAGCCAACGTAAAACGCCAGCGAAGTCGCGATCATTCAACATCCATTCAAACGACTTTTTATAAGTGTCCGCACCCAAACTATGGAGGAACGGCACGAATTCTTCATCGCTCATGTCATGTAACACGTTCATTATTGAAAATTAAGATTAATTTTCACGAAAACTGAATAAAACATTCGCAGGCCGTTAATGTTTTCGAAAAATCAAAACAGTGATGTTTGACATTTTGGTTTTTGGTGTTACAAGGCTTGATTTATAAATCTGCGATTGAAAAATGAGATTTTTGTATGTATAATTAATGATTTTTTTATACACAAGTAGTTATTATAAATAAAAAATAAGGCACTTAAATACGAATGTTTAAAATCTTATTTACAATTTTAGAACAAGCGAAAAAATGACCCCTTTATTCGTCCTAAATAAAATGGCAACACTGAGAAGTTCGTTTACGAAGATAGTTTCAACTTAAGACGCGGACTGACTACGATTTTAATCGCTTATGACCGCGTAAACTATTGTCACCACTATGGAGCGTCAATAAGATTGAAAATTGAAAAAATGACATTTGTGTTGAAATGTGACGTAAGCTGCGAATGGGCATTTATTTTACTGCTTTTCTTTAGATTATTTAAAATATAGACATAAAATTAAATAATGGTTCGGTTAAAGTTTTAAAAAAATTAAAAACCTACTAAATTCTTAAAAAAAAAACTGTTGTTATCGCTGGAAATACAGAGATCTTCGACGTCAAAGTTTATTTTTGTGCTACAACTTCCCAATTTTTATTGGGAATATCAAACTCTTATTTATTATTCTGTTCGGTTTAAATTCTTCTTTATACCCTTCTCTGTTCACTGTATTTTTCGCGTTGCTTATTTTTATTACATTACGTCATACTCGACGTTCTAAGAAACCAATTTTTGGGAATATGAGATAAGACCGCGCCTTAAGGCACTTAAGGTAAGACCGCACTTTAGGCGGAACTGCACTGCAGCGGAACTGCGCGACACGACGCGTCAAAATATATTCTTTATATGAAATTCGAAGAGACATCACGCACTAAGCGGCAACAGAATTGCACTGCAACCGAACTCCATGGCAAAGAAACGCGTCGTGTCGCGCAGGCTGCGTCCGCCTAGTGTGGTCTTACCTTTAGTTTCAACATAAATTCATCACACCTGTAATTCCTTTTCGAAGGAGTGGCTTGAAGCTGTAGGTGGGTTTTCTGTATTTTTAACAAAGGCAACGAGAGAGAATTGCCTACTAGACTGTTTAATGAATAATGAGATAAGTAATAATTTATTTTAAAAAGAAAAAAAATGTACCTAACGACAAAAATATGTAGTGCTAAACTACTTAATTTTGTCGTTACATTTTTAGATAGATTGGTAAAATGATAATACAATTTTAGCCGTAAAAGGTATAAGTAAAAATAATCTTCTTTCCTTTGATCTAGCTAAAATCGTGAAGCGAAAGTGGTTTTATTTGGAAAATCTTCCTTCTTCGAAGCCCGCATTAGAAAAGTTGAAATCAACTACCGCGCCCAGCCTGCCGAACGCAAATTGAACATGTATCTATAATAAGTAACTATTAATTGCATATCTATGTCTGAGCATAGCTTGTCTATATTATTATAACGAACTTGGGCGCAAACTCTCCCTGCGCTAGGATTTGTAAGATTATCAATGGTTGTAGTGATATTCTTGATCTGCATTCTGACACCATCAACAAACAGAAGTCTATTCTCTCTGGCCTGACTGATCTCTGACCTGGATCCTTAGATCTAATTAAAAATTAGAGTGTTTGTTTTATTTTGATAGTGAATTAATTGTCTTAATTTTTCCGTTTATTGTTTAGTTTTAGTTTTCATTTGTTTTCTTTTATTTGATGCATGAAATTGATGTTTCTCTGGATTCATGTAATTTACGTCTACATACTCGTAGGTACATATTTTAAATGCTGTGTTTACCTATAAGTAATTGATACACTATCGCAATTATATTAGACTAGTACGTAAGATCTTGTTTCCTGTGTAAGCAATTGTTGGTGAACCTACTCAATAAAATAAAATAAATAAGCATTTGATTTTCATATTTTCCTTCGATGCGAGAATTGTATTACGGATTACGGATTTACCTGAAGTTATCGCTATCAATAGTGTAGCAAACCTTAAATGAGATCAAAGTGAACCTGGTGCACAACCTGTTTCGGTCCTGATAATATTGGCAAATAATAATAATCACTTTTCTAGGTCTATGCCACAACTCTGGACATAGGTACGCTAGTATTATATTTTACTTACTGTGACATAGGTAACAAATGACTGTAGTCAACAACCAATGCCTGGCATCCCTATTACCCACCTACTGCTCCGCTTTCTCCACCAGACAAACAACACGAAAAACCCAGACACCTACATTGAACCCCAGTTGATCCAGAACATACTCGTACCACTCCCGCGTCCTTTTACTCTTGACCCTGAACTTGTACAGCGTTCAAGTGCGAGGATATGCCAAAACCGAGGGTCCTGATTGGTTAACTACATGCCAAATTGTCACTTCCTTCGTTCTTTGTGCCATACCATCATGATAAAATGATTTATAGAGTGACGCCTTAATTTTATCATTACGTTTCTTTGTTTGGTTAATGTTTTTTTGGATCTCAGTAAACAGGAGATAAGTGACTTTCTGTTTAGTGTGAAAATGGATCGAAGAATCAGTATCCAAACGATTTCACCAAAGAAAAGAAATGCTGTATCAGGGACTGGTAGGGTAGGGAGTTTAAAAACCAATTTAAAGTTTCGGTGATGGCTTTGGTTAAATCCAGAAGGTGTACCTATCATAAGGCAACATGAATGTTGCCTACTAGATTTTCTGTTAAATAAATGGGCATTCTAACATATTCCATCCTTCTTTCTTATAGCTACTACTTGGTACATTCAGCTTCCGAGAAACCTCACAATCTTTGGCAGCGATGTCACTACCAAAAGGGGTGAGTTACCTCTGAAGCTTACCATACTATGCTATATAGACATAATAGCAACCTTGTTGTTATGAATGTTCAGTTTGCATTTGACATCCCATTCCTCTGATCGTCTTTGTACACATCGTAAGCAGTCCTTCTATTGTGTTCATTATGCAAAGTGTCCGTCATCGTTCGTGCGACGTCGAGTCCACTCGAGCAGTCGCCGTCGATGTAGACTCGCTTCCGTGTCCAATACACGTACATACTACAGCTTTGAGCTTTCTAGTGAGTGTACACTGTTTTACATGGTATGCGGTACCGATACGCCTATCTTCCCTATTCCCAAATTATTTGATTTTTCGCCTCTTTGGGCAGATGCCCAAAGAGGCGAAAAAGCAAATAATTTGGGCGTTTTAGGCGCAGATGCGCCTAAAACGTCATTTCTTATTAGCTGTAAAAGGGGATATATTATGTTCTGTCGTGTCCAATAATGCTGGTAGGACTATGATATTCCCCTTTGGCATTCTGGGGATATGCCGGCTCCGCAATATCTAGGTATTCCACATAATATATTGTAACTTAGGTATCATCATCTGCATTATCTTTGTTACTAAGTATTTTGAGGTCGGCTTCCAATCTAACCGGTGTAGTTGAATAATGTGTAATTTGCTAGGGCCTACTGCTTATATTTCGTACTTCACAGCTATTTAGTACTGAGTAATTTCACTTGGTAAAATACTTGTCAGAGATTTGGATCACCGACTACGTGAAAAGACTGCCAAAAACTATAAATGACGGCTTAGCGTGCTTTTGAAGCAGGGAGGAAACTCGGTGGCTCGGTACCTATGTAATAAATGTCCACCCATCCTCCTTGAACTTGGCCATTTTCTCTTGCAGCTGCCTGCTCGCCAACGTTACGGAAGATCAATGGAAACGCACACTTATTGCCTACATAGGAAATAGGCGACATGAAGCACTCTCAACATCACAGCGTTGTCCTCACAAAGAAAAACAATGCAGTCAGCTTGTTCAGGCATACAAGCGATACTTTCAATCTAACCCAACCTTGTTGTATCCACATAAGGTTCAAATTTCCATCGCTGTTGGTGTAGGAGTTTATTGAATGGGTGTCAAAAGTCCTTATCGTCGTTGAGAGCCCTAGACTTGCTCGTGCCTTATGAATGCCTGGTACCTATTTTCTATTTGACTTGATTTTCGCTAGCTTGCTGAATGCAACCACCGTGTCAAGGGTTTTACATAAGGTATTTAGGCTGCGTTTCCACCAGAGATGTGCGAGGATGCGTACCGAGAAATGTGTTTGTAAAAAACAATAGAATCGCTTCATTTACCTCGTCTCGGTCAGCATAGCTCTGGTGGAAACGGCTCAGTGGAGCTAGATTTTTGCGCACACAAAACAAGCGAGGGATGTGTACGAGGGAGGTGTGAGTGGGATGTGTTGCGAGGAATGTGTGTTGAGAAGGATGTGTTGCGAGGTTTGCTCATACTGTACCAGCCAGTTCATAGACGGAGTTTGTTGGAAGTAGAAGTGCGCAAAATAGATATTATTGATAACTAGTGCTGAGCGCTCGCAGAGGCTCGTTAGCCAAAGCACGAGAACATCATCGCAGGCCAGTGCTCGGGAATCTAGCGCTGAACGTGCGCAGCGTCTTAGTGATTTAAGGCAGCATGTCTCTGCAACAAGGGATAGGGAGACTAGCGCTGAGTGCTCGCAGCGGCTCGCTAACCAAAGAGTGAGAACATCGCAGGCCCGTGCTCGGGAATCTAGCGCTGAACATGCCCGGCAGGCATTGGCCCTCTAGAGGCCCCGTCATCTTGGTGACGCTCTTTGAGGCGCGCGTGGAACACAACGCGCCGTCGACCCGGGCATGGGCCATTACCGGGCGGCGAGTTGCCCATTACTCGCCGCCCGCATGCCCGCGCCTACGGTGGCCGCAGATCGTCTTGCGACGTCCGACGCCGGCACACCTACCTACTAATTATGTAACGAGTAAGAAAGTATAATTATTTATCTACCTGCAAAGAGCTAAAGAGGTCAAGCGTGACCCTTAAGTCAGTAGGTAGGTTGTACTCATAAACAAAGTGTGAAGGGCTTTTTAAGAGATTAAGCCGATTATGTATGTGTTGAACTTAAATTTTGCTGAGTTGGTGAGGCTGTTGATAAGAGTAGGTATTTAAGTGGTCGCCGGTCGATTTTGCTCTTTACTTTTTACCAGGCGCGTGGAAGACGAAACCATTATTTCTTGAGAAGTATTCTAGAAGTTGTTAATCAAACCATTGAATCAAACTAGTACTTAACTTGTTTATTGGTGAAAACGAGGGCTTACGGCAAATATCGCAACCTTATCGCAACATACTACAAACAAGCGCCATGATCATGAATGAACTACAAAAGTGCTTTGGCACTGTTACAGATATTTTGATATCACGAACTCAAAAATATGGTACCAATATCCCGTTTTACACTGTCACTTACGGGAAATTTTCCTTGATACAATATAGCGTCGAAATGTCGGGAGCTTAAATAATAATTATTATTATTTTTAAATAATTATAACTTTCAACTCGTTGAAGCCTGTGGAATGAAAGATTTGATATTTTCCTTTTGAATTATGCGATACTTAAAGTAACTCTCTACACTTTCAATAAATTGTCACTTCGAAAAACTATCCATTCAAAGACAAGCATGCTATGCTATTCTACTACCTATTCACTCCTAGAACACAAAGAATTCCTCCCCCCTAATCAACACCAAGCAATTTTTAAAACCAAGGGGTTCTTCACAAAAGAGCACCCTATACATACTGCTATAGTATAAGGGTTGTATACAGGGCGTGTCTAATTAAGGGTGCTATAAAAAGAATCTATTTATGTTTGTAGTTGTCTGTCAGTTTGTTTGTCTATCTAGGACGCGTCGAGCGTCTGTTCTTTTAAATATAGGCGGACAGGGAATGGACTGGAGTGGAATTCTTTTAATTTTTTGAATTGTTTCTTACTTTACTGTTCTGGGCTTTACTAAAAGCTGACAAGCCAGCAAACAGCCCGCTTGATAGGAAGCGGTCACCGTAGCTTGTGGACGCCTGCAACATCAAAAGTACCGACCTTGAAACTTTTTCACGCTCGTTTTATGGGTGTGAAGAAAGCAAGAAAGAATGTGTGCCAAGAGTTAGAAGGAAAATGTCGAAATATGTTTACACCGTAGGTCCTACAGCTGTTGGCATAACAATCGTGCAAAAAGAACAGGCTCACCCACATCCGCGGAGTTCTTCTTAAAATCATGAAAAATATTTTACCTCAATAGGTAGGTAGCTATTGAGTGAAAGCTTGAGAAGAGACGGTTTAACAGAACAAATTGATTATTTCCCTGAATTTGGATCAACTAGCAATCAATTGTTATCAGTTTATTGATTCATTTCATTTGAAAAAATTTGAAACAAATGCCTACTCCACACCTCACCTCAACCAATACAAACAAAGTCAAAGTCAGGATCATCTCTTTGGCGCCTGTACAAAAGGACCAGCCTAATGCCTATCTATAAAGAAACGTAAATAAATGTAAATAAATAGCACGAGCACGACTCGTGCCCGCCCCCTGGCAGCATAGCGTAACTATAGCGATAGCGGTACGAAATAACTTGAAGTTAATTGTGCCTATTATAGGACCAGTTCAGGACAAAACTGTTGTAATTGTAATTATTTGCATTATTAAATTGCAAAAGTTGATGTTGTCATCATCGTCAGCCTATAATGTTCCCACTGCTGGGACAGAGACCTCTGTGAGAGGGAGTGGGCCATAATCACCACGGGGGCCCAGTGCTGGTTGGTAGATTTTACATGTCTTCGATTTTTTTGTTTCTCACGATGGTTTCCTTCACCGTTTTGAGAGCATTGGTGATGAAATAAATTGCACAAAAAAAGTTAATGTACCTGCGTAGAAAATAGTCCTCCAATAAATGAGTAATACAGTAGGTACTACACCTATAGTAGGTAACTAGACAAAGTAATTAGATTCGAAGGTGTGGCGGGAAACTGAAATAAAATGCCGGGAGGGACTGTTAGACTTGTACTGACTAAAAAGGTGATCACCGCATAGCCTTTTACGTCCCAGGGTTACCTGGTGAGACAGTCCCGCGATCCCGGCAGGCTCTGACCCTCTAAGGGGGACTTTGATCCTCGTCAGATGAAAATCGACCCTAAGGTAGGAAAAGGCATGGGTAACATTATTCTCTAACTATTTGAAACCTCAAAGAAAATTGAACTTCTGAGACGGGGTTTTGAAGTGTGATTGCGAAAGAAGTTGTGGGCAGTAGAAGTTGATAGAATTATAATGACTTTTTAAAACACTCTTATCGAACTCCATCAAATGACAATAAAATACTAATAAAAGAATCGGCCATAAAAATCAACTACGTAGCATTTAAAAATAACCGTTTTCAACATGGCCTTAAATTATTACAAAATAATCTATTTTTAACGCCATCTATCATTCAACACTTAAACTCATTAAAATGTTTATTAACCTGTCATCGCTGAACATGGTTGATTTGACAGGTTGAAACTATTTTGGGAACATACGACCAGCTTTTTAGAATGTTGCTTTTATGGTTAAAAAAGTCTTTTAAAGTTTGATAGAATTCCACTTAAAGTCTTAATTTTATTACTTTTAAAATGTAACGTTAAAGTATTAAAAAGCCTCTAGATACTATAAATTTCCTGCTGCAGATGTCATGCCCCGCTTTCAAACTTGAACCGCTGTCTCACTTATGAATAGGACCTATATAAATGGTTTACACTCAACGCCACATTGAACAAGCTTTTTAAGCAAAGTTTGGATTGTATTGGTCAGTACGGTCAGTACCTTATCTAAATAACTAGGTAGTCTATATCTTTACAAAGTCAATTAGGTCTGGCTGTACGAGCATAACTTGCGGACGACTGCACTAAATTGGATAATTATTATTTATTGTGTTTTTTATTGTCAGAACTAAGTTTCGATGTAAGAAACTTTTTGAAAATCCGCCGCGTTTATGGAAATGAACAACCCGTGCGAAGCCGGGCAAAGCACTAGTAACCTATACTACGCAGTATTTTAATATTAACTGTGCCTTTACTTTTCACCAGAAGCTAAATATCAATATTTTCTTTCCCGCATAGGATTCTAACTATAGTTCCATTATTTACTTAATTACATTTCGACAAAACCGATCATAATGTAGAATCAACAACACAAAATTGATGTTGCTTGATATAAATAAACAGCCTGACTTTATATACGATTGTGCTCCTATATTTAGCTTGAAATGCCCACTGCGTCGGATTACAGCTAATGCATATCTGACGTGGGATTACATTTAATTACTCAGTTACTCACTAATAAAACATGGACGTCGTCTCGTTATTTGATCGGTCTTTGAGACCGACTATTGCAGTGACATGGTTAGGAGGTATGTTAAACCTAAAATGGTTTTTGCTAAGAGTACTTTTTGTTATGGATCGTCGCTGCGGGCACGCCGCAATCGCGGTGGTAAGACCCCTCTTTGAGGAGTGGCTGGATAGGCGTCACTAAGTCCTGACCTTCCGCCTGACGCAGGTCCTCACCGGGCACGGATGTTTCGGGAGGTATCTGTGTCTGATGAGGAAGGAAGAAACGTCTGGGTGTCACCACTGCGAGGATCGCCCAAAGGACACGGTGGAGCATACGGTGCAGGACTGCCCCGCTTGGGCAGAGCCCGCAGAGCACCGCCGCGTGTATTCACTTGATGATTGGGAGGACTCATTAAAATTGATGATTTTACCACGCTAAAAAAATGGATCGTCGCCGAGAGGAAATCGCAGCAGTCAGTCTTTGAGACAGACTGTCTCAGTGGAAAGTTCACAAGAGGTTGAGATGCTTGGGTTGTGCGACTTTCCGGGTCGCGAGACTGTCTTAGTCTTAGCCCTGGAACACAAAGGGCATGTGAAGGAAAGAGACTAACGCCAGTCGCTTTCGCTATACACTGGGAGGATTTCAGGTGAAAAGAATTTTGATGGTTTTGTTCGAAGGTAACTTATCCTACATAATTATGAATTCTTCAAATTAATCAGTCGTATACTTACTTTCTTTTAGCCATCTGTGATCTGATGAATTCTCCAGATGGTTTCTACACCTACTTAGAGACTTCAAATGTTGCTAAGTTGCTAATCAATACCAAACAAAACGGTAATTCATTTCCTTCCGTTAGTAAACACATGTAGTCGAAAAGAAAGTTAGATATCTTTGTAATTCGTAAGTTTTACCGTAACAACAATTTATAGGTGCTACTGGCGATACCAAGTTGAGAACGCCGGATATCCTCATTGTCACTTTCGATAAACATTAAGATGAGCGAGGTATTCATTTGTATTAGGAAGTTATTTTATGAAATAGCTACTGGATGCTACTTGAGATAACATAATATTGTGAGAAGATGAGATGATACTGCTGTTAGAAGCTACTCAATTGGTAGATACAAGTTAGATTGTTAGTTCCAAGAGGCATATAAACACGTAAAACATTTGATTAAATCCAACCATTGTATGTATATTATCAGGTAACACTTACATAAAGACTTAATAAAGGCGACTCCTTTCAAGTTAAGATATAATTATGGAAAATAACTCCTTGTATCTCCGTTTCTTCGATACCATGCCCTGTCACCACATTCATAATCAGTTACTTACATCCATCCATGATCTGTTCTAAAATAAAAAATATATTAAACAAATCCTGGCAAGATACTGCAGTATCTTGCCAGGATTTGTTTTTAGTTTATTTTTTGGCAGTCTCTGAAAGTTCAATTACTTATTTGTTGACACAGCTTTCTCGCCATTTAAACTAGTTAGGCAGTGGGCTAGTCCTAAGAATAGGACCCATTTATCAAAATATTTCAACCATCTTGTATTATGGACATTATGACAACGAAAACAGTGATTGGACATTATAATTTTAGACATGATCACAATAATAGTCTAGGAAATCACAGTTAAAATGATAACGGTATACTCGAGAGAATTGGCGAATAAAACAGATGTTTACCCCAGTTCATTGGCACTATTATGTCGGACGAAATCCTGCTAAAATAATTATATCATCATTAACAGTGTTAATTATTGTTTTGATTGAGATCGTATGTACTCTTACTTGCTGGAATTAAATTGAAAAGAGGAATGTGTTTGCGAATTAAATGAACTGATGTCCAATATTTGTGGTGTTAGATCAAACATTAGTTAGTGACACCTAAATCGTAATCATTATCAGTGAGAAGATGTCCACTGCTGAAGAAAGCCCAAACGATAATCCGCTATATATCTAGATTATTTTATTGGTTGACGGTTTTCTGCGACTCTCACGGAGTTACGATGTCGTCGTTCCATCTAGTTGGCTTGCTTACACTGAGTTTTTAGGGTTCCGTAGCCAAATGGCAAAAACGGAACCCTTATAGATTCGTCATGTCTGTCTGTCTGTCCGTGTATGTCACAGCCACTTTTTGTCGAAAGTATAAGAGCTATCCTGTTGAAACTTGGTAGAAAGATGTATTATGTGAACCGCATTAAAATTTTCACACAAAAATCAAAACAAAACAAATTTTGGGGGTGCCCCCCATACTTAGAATTGAAACTCAAAAAAAAATTTTTCACCCAACCCATACGTGTGGGGTATCTATGAATAGGTCTTTAAAAATGATATTGAGGTTACTAACATCATTTTTTTCTAAACTGAACAGTTTGCGCGAGAGACACTTCCAAAGTGGTAAAAAGTGTGTCCCCCCCCCCGTAACTTCTAAAATAAGAGAATGATAAAACTAAAAAAAATATATAATGTAGACCTCAACCAAAACTACCAACGAAAATTGGTTTGGATGAGATACAGTTAGCAGTTTTTGAGATATAGTACATTTTCAAAAACCGCAAATATAACTTTGCCATTCATACAAATACTATGAAAAACAAAGTTATTTTTATTGTTGGTGTGTATTACTTACTAATCTCAATATAATTATATCTCTAATCTATGCTTGCTGCTACGGAACCCTTCATGGGCGAGTCCAACTCGCACTTGGCCGGTTTTTTGTTCATGTCGCCAATCGAGATCTTTTCTACACCATCGCATCATTAATCTGTTCTCTCACTGAAGAACCGACAGCAGCTTCCTCTAAAGTTAGGGCATAGTTAGGGTGTCCTTATTACGATAATGATTATTATTTTATACAGACATCAAGATGAGAACTACTTCAACCTGTGTCTGTCAATTTATGGGTGTTTATTAAGAATTTTCATAGATGATTTTTGAGGAAAGAAAAATTCAGTTGCAAGTGGGATTCGAACCCGCGTCTTCTGGATAAGTACTCCAGACGCCTTACCAACTAGGCCATTGCAACACCTGCAAGCTGAAATTCTCTATTCCTCGTTTGAACGCTTTACGGTAGCGTTTCCTCAAAAATCATCTTTAAGATGCGCGTCGCATGCATTAGTGCGTTTAAAAATAATTAATAAGAATTTTCATTTTTCTTTTTCATGTGACCCATACAAAAAATCCATCACTGTACTGTTTAGATTTATTTGAACATCAGGTACCTACTACCTACTATTTACATGTTCTCTTCATCTTATCATGATATCACCACACAAGCCATATGCTAACAACAGCTGCATGTTTGAATGCCATAAATCCATACTACATCTTAGACGCACATTGTGGTACCTTTATGCTTTTGTAGGGTACTTAAAATTGAAATAATTGCCTACATAATTATGGATCACTATCAAAAAACCGTTGGTACAAAACACACATTGCGAAAAACGGCTTAAAAGAGGGCGTCGCAGTGAACGGGTTGCGCCAGAGTTTGTCAAACTTTGGTTCCACATATTCTCACCATAAAAATCTTAATAAAATCAAAATCTACGTGCGACCTAGCGCTCTAGTACGTCTAGGGTTCGACTCTCAGGCTGTTGTGTCATTGGATATTTCCATTATGTGTTTTTACTATCCGGTTAAATCGGATTTCCAAACACACTGCTTGTTGCTATCTTACCTAGTTGCTGTTCCACTAATTCGCAATCGATCATCTTTCATAATGTACACCAAAAGAGTGGAACTCATAGATATATTAAAGAAGGAGATATGGCGTGGAATTCAAAATGTATAGAAATCTGATGAAGCCACAATTGCCCCTCCATAACTCTAATATTGCGCACACAATTCTGTCAAAACAATACTACGAACAATTGCACACACGCGCCATCGATAACTCAGTCATTTAAATATAAACCTAATTCTTTACACTACAGCGTACTTTTTCCGTATAATTTACTCACACGACACGGGGGGCGGATACGACTCTCCCGCTCAAATACAACGGACGCACCATGCGACATTACGGCTTGGTGAGGTATCGTTATGTCAGTTTTACATTGCTTGTCAAGTCACTCAGTAATAGACTCAGTGGGGGTATTACAACGTCTTAAAACCAGGCTTGTTTCGGCGAGTGAAAGTGACAGAGCTATACAAGTCGTCTAGCGCCATCTCGTTCACTCACTGGAATAAGCCTGGTTTTAAGACGTTGTAATACCCCCCCTGGTGGTTGTAAAAGAGCAATGTATTTAATGCAAAAACAATACAGTCGGATTAAAATAGGAAAACAAGAATAAAGTAGTACAAGTGATAGCTGAGCGAAACGCTCAACACCACGGCTTCACCGACACGCCCCCTTGCCACTTCTCCTGTTTTTAATATTTCTGTGGTGGAACTCGCCACCTGAATCTCTGCAAAGTTAGAGTGAACACTCTTCTTCTGGTTTGGTTCAATCTATCGTCGACTTTTCCCGGGTAGCAACCAGTTCTTGTGGGACAAACATAACAGGCGAATATGGTTGTTATTATTTGGTACACCTTTGTTTAACCCTTCGGCGATTATTGCTGTGGTTTTTTTATCCCTTCAATTTTGTAAATTAAATGAATTATCATTTAATTCTGATCCAATCAGCCAATTTCAAAAACCTTCTTCCACCACTAAGCAAACCCCACTTTGGGAACCCCTAGACAGGCTAATAGCACCCACCTGACCCACCCCATACCCAGCCGTATGACTCACATCCGTGGGGTTTCCCTCCAATTAATATAACTGATGGTTGCACTTGATGAACAAGTATTTACGTAGTTCGTTTATTTATTGGTAAAGAGGTAGAAAGTTTAGCTAAAGAAATTTCTAGGCGGGTCTACTTGGGTGGGAACGATCTCTATTACGCACTATTTTGATATTAGGTACCTATTAAGTTTAAGGAAAAAAAGTATTTTTATAGGCAGTATACAAATCACCATATCATCATCAGCCTATACATGGTACCGCTGATGGAACAAAGGCCCTCTCTCTGTAAGAGAAAATGGGACATAATCCACCACACGAACACAGTGCGGGTTGGTAGATGTCACATCATTTGTATCACACTCCTTCTCACATAGTGATGGCCTGTTTCCGAGCAGTTTGAACATTATATGCTGATGATGATATTCCAAAATGAATAGTTGTTTTTACAGATTTTCTAGTTGTAACTAAACTCCTTCATAAGTACCGTCTCTGAATTTTTCTGGACAATTCCTTCAAGCCATTAAAGCAATAAACAATAACCGGCCGCCACTTGTGCTGGCGTGATGTTTGACGTACGAACCGCGTTATATTGTAATTTATGGCCGTATTCCCTTCCCCTACGGTCACGACGGAAAAATAAATTACCTACGTCTATAGACGTAGTGGCTATACGCGGTTCATGGGGATTTACACGTGGAAACACTTCTTGTGGGTTTTCTGGAAAGGAAAGAGGGAGAGAATTAATAATGTCTGAAGTTTTCAATGATGGTTTAAAAATGTAATGGGTTTTCTTTAAATGAAAGGAAAGAGGGAGGGAGAAAAGAAACATTTTGATTGTTTGGCCAAAGTAAGACTGGAGAAATGGATTTATTTTGTGTGTCTCTTCCTAACCTCTCGAGGATTCTCTCTCATCAGCCAATTGCTGTCCACTGACTGCTGGACGTAAGCCTCCCCCAAAGAACGCTAACCATCCCGATCTTTGGGTAGTACCTACGCATCCATCCACTGTCAGCATACCTTCTTCAACTCATCGGTCCATCGTGCCGCAGGGCTGTCCCACCCTACGTTTGCCCATACGTGATCTTCACTCTAACGCATCTCTGCTCCATTGCCCGTCTGTGCGTGTGCAGGCACGGGGTGGCCACCTCCGCTTCTAGAGGATAACTACTTTGGATAAAGGAGTAAACTGTAAATGAAAGTATGAAGGTTGATAGAAATGGATGCACCGACACCAAGTAAGGAGAGAATTCATTTTATATTCGCTAAGATTTTTCAGGACTTGCTGTGGTCCAGGAGTGTGGCGGGTTTGTTCCCAAAAACGTTTTATTTTATTTTTAGGGAAAGCTTAATAAAGACAACTGCTAATGTCAAGCTTCCACATTATTATTGTCTATTTAGTAACAAGTCTATTTATTCTGAGAATATATGGAATAACAGGGAACTAGAACGAATTCCACATCCAACTATGCAAGCCAATCAGCTAAAGTGCTAAATCTATCAATCCATCACTCATAGTCGAAGAGTCGACTGCTCAACAGGACACATCATCTTGACAATTAATTTAACAAGCTCCTAGTCTACATTCGAGAGCAGATAAAAGTGATTGGTTGTCAAAAGTTGCATTTAAATTATGAACTCCTGAACTGTACCAATTTCTTGCAAAATTCGATAGAAATCCCAATGTGCCTTTAGATCATTGGCATTAGGTTTATTTTGCAATGATGGCTGTCCTTTCGAGAAATAACTTGCCATTTGCTAATTTCTTGCAATAATCTTTGCAAATCGTGAGGCGACCTTATGAAACTAACATAAGGTTTGATTTTCTATAATAGACAAAGATTCGTGAAAAGCATCATCGGAACAGTATTTAGACTATTGAGTATTTTGGGATATCGAAATATCGTCTTTGTTTATTTCTTGTAGGTACTTAGAAATTCGTGGGAAAGATGTGAGTTACTAATTTATTAATTTTGATTTGTTGGACTTATTAAATCAATCAAGAAACATTAGTTTAATATAATTACACATTTACGTCAGCGATGTCGCATTACTTTGTGCAATTTTGTTCATCACCGCATGCTCTCGCAACAGTGAAGGAAAACATCGTGAGGAAATCGGCATGTCCTAGAACCTCAAATTCGAAAACATGTGACAACTACCAATCCGTATTGGGCCCGCGTGGTGGATTAGAGCCTAGTCTTATGTCTCAGCAGTGGACTGCCTTACTTCCAAGTAATAGTGATATACAACCCTTGAAAAGTAAGCACTGGTTTATATGTACTTTCCAAAGCTTACAGAAATCACTTGTGAAAGACCCCACTAGGCTGAAGCGTATGATAATACTGTAATCCCTATATGGCCCACCACAACCACAGGCCTGCTAGGTACCTCTGAACCAAAACATCTTATAATGGACTACAATTTACTCTCAACATACATAATGCCTCACACGGGAATCGAACCAGAAATAGCGAGCATCCTTATTTTGGTAATAGCCCATAAGTGGTGCGTTGTGATGCAACGCTGTATCATTATGACCCATATATTGGCCCTTTGCCCTCGGGCCCTAGGGTCCTGTGGTACGAAGGGCATTATGCTATTTGTGTCTGTAATTTTGTTTACTATCTTCGCCTGAATTGGTCCTTTACAAAGATTTAAATCGTTAGATTCGCCTTTCTGCTTTGATGTCACGATCGTGTTTTTGGTTTTGGATATTTAGTTCAGTTTGTGGCTTGTACGGACGCCTGCACATCAAGCTACCACTTTCACAAAACAAGAAAGTTCACGTTCGATTGGTAAAATTTGAAAGATTCTGGTAGTTTGATGTGCTAGCGTCTGTACATTTTTGGTACAGTCACAGAAATATTAAAAACTTCTTCTTTATTATATCTATGGGTAGTTGGGTACAGTAGTTGCTCGGCTTTCACATGAATGATACTGTTTCTTTGTTAAGGAAAATCACCAAATCCTCCCGCTTTTGACTATATACCAGCCTGTTTTTTGAGTTGTTCGACGAGACCATTTTTGAGAACGTCAGCGCGAGCGCTTACCGTTCGCGCTGCACGATTGGATGGCTTAGTCGGGAAATGCCCAATTCGTAAAATACCAAACAGACTTTTCTTAAAATGCCCAATTCGTAAAAGGACTTATTCTTATAATGCCCAATTCGTAAAAGGCTCAATTCTTAAAATGCCCAATTCGTAAAAGGACTAATTCTTAAAATGACCAATTCTCAAAATGCCTAATTCTTAAAATAGTCAATTCGTAAAAGGCCCAATTCTTAAAATGCCCCATTCGTAAAAGGACTAATTCTTAAAATGACCAATTCTCAAAATGCCTAATTCTTAAAATGGTCAATTCGTAAAAGGCCCAATTCTTTAAATGCCCAATTCTTAATAGGCCCAATTCTTAAAATGCCCAATTCGTAAAAGGATCAATTCTTAAAATGACCAATTCTCAAAATGCCTAATTCTTAAAATGGTCAGTTCGTATTAGAATTAGTAGTTCTTTAAATAGCCTTTTCAAAAAAGCACTTATACTTAAAATACTTAGGTATGGTCAGCTCACACAGAGACGCGACGCGGCGCAACGTGACGCAACGAAACTGCAAATATGTATCTTTTCGTGTAGTAAATAAAGTTAGATTTTGAGTAGCTCTATTGAAATGTGCGCGCAGCGTCACGTCTCGGCCTGAGCTGACCCTTAAACATACTTGTACAGGATGTCTAGTAAATTGCGCGATATACGGCAGGGGTGACATCAATTTTTTACGTGGTAAAATCATCCAAATGAGTCCTCCCACCCTGGGTGGAGTGGAAGAGACTGTCAAACTCGTAGTCGTACTGACTTAAATCCACGGACTCCACGGTACTCTTCCAATAGCACGACTAAGCCGATTGGATGTTGTGGCTGTCAGTAGCTTAGTGAATGGCAAACTCTAGTCCCATCGTGGCGTGAGCGCTGCGGCCGCCCTATCACAAATAGCACTGCTGGTTCTTGATTGAACGGTGAACTATCACCTGAAGGTCTTTTCTAGTCTCTCAGAGTGATGCCGTTAACTACCCACGTAGGCTGTGTAGGTATCAGTCTGATAGAAAAACTTGTAGATGCATTGACGGATATTCTATATCTTTATTCGAAAATTTGGATTGACCTTCATGCTATATTGTAAAATAAAACTAGTCATTTCGTTCTAAATTTTATTAACAAAACTGTAACGATTTCAATGAAATCGTAAAATAAACAATTTTATCGTATCAAAATGTATTTTGAATTCATCCTCAAAAGTTTCAACTTCGTACCTACTCTACAATGAGTAGGAACCATTTTTTATAATACTGATAACGCGTATTATTTCAAAAGTTTCTAATTTAATTAATACCTACTTAAGAAATACACTTATACCTTAGGTAACTCAGTAAAATAAATATTTTCACATAATTTTATTATTCATGTAGTCAAAAAGGCCCTGTCATCAAAAGCTTATCTTATTTTATTTATTTTTTTACTTGTTTTCCTGAAAAACGTATTGATTCTTTCAAACAATTTAAAACACACATTGGTGAAAAAATGTCAAACAAAAAAAAAATAAAAAACTATATTTTTTATAGTTTTTAGATTTTGTTTAGACTTCCCTAATATTATTGATTTATTGTAGCTAGTCAATATACTCATAGAAACGTCCATATAAAACGTTGTCCCATAAACTATTCAACCTGTTACGGTCCATACAAATGCATCCTTGCGGCGGAACGCATCCCTGTCATACTTTGCTTCATAAATAACTTATTACATACAATAGTATTTACATAACAATAATAATCATTGTGATTTCAGGCACAAAATACATAAGTTATAACTTAAACCTAACTTATCAGCAGAAATAAACCTAAGTAGTAGGTAAGTACCTACTGGAATAAAATATGGTGGACATTTTCAGTTGCATTAATTTTTAACACTTTTCAAGTGTTTTTTAAAGCTTATTCTCAAAACGGTTTTTATTATTGAAATTGCTGGATTTAAACTTTAAAAATCTTTATTGAACTTGTATAACGACTTTCAACCAAGTTATATCAAACTTTTCAGTATTCTAAAATGTAAATCAAGTACATTTTGGACTGTTCCACAGAAATAATCTCTATTGAAATGTCACATTGTCTAGGCCTCGTCATTATGAAAGAAAACCTTTAATCGGCCAGGATACGGCCTTAACAACCTCTCATGATCTGTGGTCAAATACTCAAATATCGCAATTATCTGATGTGCGTTAGTTCTTTTTACTGCATTCTCTGCCTGTGCTCTGCATTGGGTGGCTAACCACTCAATGCAAAATAGTCTCTTTCAAATACTAATCGTATATCTGGCCTTAAAACATAACATTTCATGAACTGGAAATCTTCTGGTTCAATTTACAATACGATCTCATCGCACTTAAAATTATTTCTACAATTTGATAACCAGTCTTTACAAAATACACTGCACTAGGACACTGTCACCGGTCTTCGTTCGTCGTATAACAAAGTCCTCACTGTATGCCTGCTTTCCTGGGACTTGAGATCACTGGTTGGCTTCGCGTGGTCGTACGTGAAGTTATCAGTGATGACAACCTGAAAAAGAAAAATACAATTAATATTGATGATGGTAATTGTAAATTACGTAATGTTATTGAAATACTAATTGAGAGGGAATCTAACTTAACAGACTAACTAAAAGCAGATCTATGTGTGTACTACTACTATCTGAATTTCGAACCAAACGTATTTAAACATTTCGTGATCAAAATTTCGTGCCATTACATACGCCAAGAAGAAGACGCACAAAGGTTTTAAAAGGGCTAACTATTGTAAAGATTCGATTGGTCCTTTCCATGATCTATGATAAAAGCCGATGCTCTAAGACGAAACTTGCTTACGAGTAAAGAAAACTAATCTTTGCACAACTTTCAAAAACTGCATCAAGTCATCAATCAACTGTCTTGTTCATCCTATCGCGTATTTCAAATATTGGCCCAAAACTTCGCACTTCAATGGTACCTATAAAATTAATACTTACAGCATAATAAACAGTGACAAGTCCAATGATAGTGCCGACGAGCACGTCCCACCAATGATGTCGGTGGTCAGTGATCCTGGTGAGCGAGCAGATGGCGGCGTATGAGATGCACAGCATTTGCAGCATGGGGACCAGGAAGACGGAGCGGTGACGCCAGTCGAAGGCGCGACGTTGGAGGTACCACTGCGGATAGACGGGAATAAAAATTTAAAAGCAGTCTTAAATGTTGAGGGTGGAATGAGTTGTTACCTGATAATTTGGACAGTGACACAAATAAATAGCTGCAGGTACTCTAAACTAATGAAAGTGAAACTGGTATTTTAGTAAAAAAATATATTTAAGGTAATCTTTTTCCATGTAAACAAATCGACTTTCAACTGGCTTGTCGTTTTTAAATGTAATTTATCACGGAACAGTTTTCTGTTCCGTGTAATTTATAACAACCACGAAAAGAAAATACAAATAAAGAGTCTAAACACAAAGTCGTCAATACATTCATCAAACCTTGACGAATTTAATTTTTTGTAAATATTACAACGTAGTTATTTTAAAGGGCCAAAGCCCCTTATAGGGCCAAAGCCTGCCAGGGTCGTGGGACTGTCTCATCAGGTAACCGTGGCCCTGGAACGTAAAGGTCTTTTGAAGGATCACCGTAGATTTTAGTCAGTATGATTCTGACAGTCCCTCCCGTCTCACGCTGGGCGGTAGGACATTCGATGATTTTACCACAATAAAAAAAAGTTTTTTTTTGGTCAAAACTTACCGCAATGAAGAAGCCACAGTAGACAGACATAGAAGAATGTCCTGATGGGAAACTCCTGTATGCGTCCATCTGGTACCACCAGGAGTACTTCTCAGATGTACACTCGAAGTCGCTCACGAACTGAGTACTGAAACAAAGAATACGAAACAAATTAATACTCAAAATAAGAAAACTCAACAACATTTAAATTGGGCTAGATTTGTATAATGGCTTCTAATAGGGAAGTCTTCTTCTTCCAAAAAGATATACATATAAGTATGAAAGATGATCCCAAATGATGATGCTTTGGCGATAGACAGTGTCAGAGAGTTCGATCTAAGCAGGTCAATCAAAAATGATGAGGATATTGAAGATTTAAGATTTAACAGTTTCAAACCCCTTCAATTGAGTCTTCATCCAATTATTCTTTAGTAATACGCATTTTACGACTTAGAGTCAATAATCTCATGAATTTCCATCCTCATTGACGCTTTGATATGACCACGTCAATCTTGGGATTAGATAAGTAGTCTGAAGATGTTCAAGATCACTCAATGTCAAATATATTAACTCCTACGAGTCGAATATATTGCTATGTAAATGCGGATGTCGTAAAATGTACAGTCAGTGACCGGACCTCTCTGGGAAGAACTGTCATTGGCTTTTTTTTTTTTTTTTGCGTGGTAAAATCATCAAATGAGTCCTCCCACCCTGGGCAGGGCGGGAGGGACTGTCAGACTTGTACTGACTAAAATCCACGGTGTCCTTCAATAGCCCTTTATGTTCCGGGGTCACGGTAATGAGATAAGTCCCGCGACCCCGGCAGGCTTTGGCCCTCTACAGAGGGGGCCCCGTCATTATGCTGACGCTCTTTGAGGCGCGCGTGGAACACAACGCGCCGTCGACCCGGGCATGGTCCATGGTCGGGCAGCGAGTTGCCCTTTACTCGCCGCCCGCATGCCCGCGCCTACGGTGGCCGGAGATCGTCTTGCGACGTCCGTCGCCGTGGGCGTCCACCACTGCGGGTGGGGCGGAGGGAGGACACTGTCCTCTCTCTCACGCGGCCCGCCTCCTCCTTCGCGAGCATGACTGCTTCGCAGAAGGAGGCGACCGCTTCCCACTCCGTCTCGCCCCGCAGCATGGCCGCGACCAATGCCGGGCGCGAGAGGTCTCCGCCTATCGCCGCCGTGAGGACACGTCGGTGCTCTGCCCAAGCGGGGCAGTCTTGCACCGTATGCTCTACTGTGTCCTCCGGGCGATCTTCGCAGTGGTGACACCCAGGCGTTTCCTCCTTTCTCCTTAGACACAGGTACCTCCCGAAACTTCCGTGTCCGGTGAGGACCTGCGTCATGCGGTAGGTTAGGACGCCGTGACTCCTATCCAGCCACTCCTCAAAGAGGGGTCTTACCGCCGCGATTGCGGCGTGCCCGATCATTGTCTTACTTTAAAGAATTTAAGTTTAACTGGACATCATTGTCAGCATCCACAGCTGAAAAGGGGGTACTCCCAATAAAACAATGACGCAATTGAGAAGATGCCAATGTCTGAAACCATCACACTGATTTCAATAATATTTTGCGAACGTGTATGCTTTCAGCTTAAAAGATACGAGTTTTCAGACTGTAAAGTGGAGCCGTGTAAAGCACTCTACCAACACTTACTACTATGTACTTGTATAAGCTGATTTATGCTTTAGACATAAATTACTAATCTTCATGCTAAATACCGTGTGGGACGCATTGAATACGATGACCAATATTAGCAAATTATATTTGATAAATCCTTACCCATTGCAAGTTTTTCCAGTGTCAGGTTCGCAAAGGTCGAAGAAGGTGGGTCTAGGGCTCCCCATGAGTCCCTTCATAACCTCCACAAAACTTAGGTTGACGAGCAGACCGTAGATATACGTCCTATACAAATAGAAGGTATTCTGGCAGGTCCGTCGTAATCTTGAATCACAGAAGTCATCATACAGGAAAATGTATTCTGTTACTACGATCTGCAAAGAAAAGAAACGAGGTTTAGCTTACAGCTTCAGGATAAATCACATAAAATTACAGTAGAAGTTCGAGCTTTTTATCTTGCTCGGGTTATGCTAGGGACACTTTTCAGTCTACCATCATGTAAAATACTAGTATTGAGCTGCATACAGAGATTAGAAACTCATTGGGTAACGAAAATCTTCTCTAAACAACAAAGTTCAGTACCCATACCATGAGTTGTCATTACGATACTCGATAATCGATATCGACCTCATTTGGCGCTCTCATTGGCCCGCTCCAAGGTTGTATGAACTCTCAACCAATGAGAGCGCCAAACGCAGTCGATGAGTATAATCGAGTATCGTAATGACAACTCATGGTATGGGTACCTACTGCAAATGCTTTATAAAAGTAATAAAAACGTTATTACGTTATTATTACTTTTACAAAGCATTTGCAGAACTTATGTTGTTATAGAATGGTTATTACCATTCAGGTTAATAACCGTTTATATGAGGAAAAGCAACTAGTGCGCTTGAACTCTTCAGGACAATTAATATTATTACGTTGAATCTGCGGTTAACTGCGTTTATAGCTGTACCTACTTGCATTAAGTTCACCATTACCTATAAACACATAAACACTATGACGCATTTTCAGCATCCCGTGCATCATTTAGTTCTTAGCAACGATTTGCCTCTTCCTGATAAAGGTGACTACAATATTTTGTATCTTCTTTAACTAAAATCAACATACCTACTGGCATCTTTTGTCAATTATTTTCTATTTAGGAGAATACAATTTCAGCAAAATCCTCGTCTTCTATTACTGAGACTTGTGACATAACTGAAAAGTGTCAGTATTCTAATACACTTTTGCCTTTTCTTGTGTTCAATCGAGTTGTATGCCTTTTGGTCCGAGCTAGATAAATGAGTTTCTTTTGCTATATTTTTGGGACTATTTGCGTGGTGTAAAATTTTGGTTTCAACTTAAGGGTCTTCCAGGTTTATCATGAATTTCTCAGTAGCAACAGTGAAGTCTATATTTATGCCAGGTTGAAGATAATAGGCTCGCTCTTTTGTGCTTAACCTTATTTCGCGGAATGTTGATGAACTATTTAATAGATCACCTCCACCCAAACTAGGAGATTATTCTCAAAATAATATTAAAGTCTACTTACGAAAATGAAAGGCAGTGCAAACACTGTAGACATAATCGTCACAGTGTTGACTGTGTCACCGGTGAAAGGGAAGTTCAGGGCAGGATCGTTGCAGTAGAACCCGGCTTTGTGGGTCGGGATGACGCCCAGCTCGAAGAGACCGATCAGGGCTAACACTGTGGAAGAAAATTGATGTCAGAAGGTGATACTTTGAAATAGGCAACTACAGTAATTTCACTAGCATGGTTTTAAAAATGGTACCCAACAGAGTTTGCCTCTGCCATAAAATACAAGGAAAAGTCATTTAAATCATACACGCTGTGATTTAAAAGATAAATGTTAGGACTAGAATAAACTTTATGTTCTAATTATTAACTAATAAAAAGGCCAATCAAATGTTTGGTACACAGTGATCATTCATAAAAAATACTGATTCAAAACGTTCATTCATTATTAGACAAGCATACAAATGAATCAAACACTATGACTATTTTGGTCGTTAAATATTAGTTGCCTATTAATGGATGATTAATTCCATTGTATTGGTTATTTTTATTCAGGTAGGTATTGTACTAAAAATAATATCAAAACGAGGTAAGCACAATTATTTTACTGTTTCATTGATGGTATATTGTATCATATTGGAAGTCAGAATACGCTTCCTCAGCTATAACGCTAATCTTGAAACATAGTTTATTTTATGAAGAATCTCAAGAACCACGATTATGAAAACGCCAGATGATGACACAAAATGATCATCATGCCTAACCTTTTCTCAACTACGTTTCTTCGATTTCCAGACTATCCGAATGCATCAAAATATCTGAATTTACTATGGAGCCACGGCCTATCTGACCTTCACAATCCAGCAAGTACTGGGCTATACGGTACCCTTGGTAACACTAGATGTCAGACTTTTGGGTCACATGAGACAACCTGTGCAGTAGTGTGCAGACTATCAAAGTACTACAAATGACAGCTGGGACCAAACTGCTTAACGTGCTTTCCGAGACAAGAAGTACTTAGACACATTACAGGATGGACGGTCACCCTTCCAGAGACCACCATAAGCCACCGTTGAAGATCGATCTTATCGAGTTAAGCCGCTAGTTGGAGACCCAACCAATTTGGTTAAATAATATGATTGTTTGTTAGATGACTGGATGATGGATAAATCAAATTAACCTTCTGCTAACCAGAAGATGACAGATTCACAGTCTTCCGGGTATCCAAAAACATATAAGGAAATCTCGTACATTTTTAACCCGGAACGAGCAATCAAAATCTAGATCCAGCATTATCTAACCACTAACCGACGCAATTTCGGTCGTCCCCGTGACATTGCAAATGGACGTCGCCCTCCATTACTGCCAATTTATTTGCCAATCCCCCAAACTGTGGATGTTGTTGGAGTTCAAAGTCAATGCCAAACTACCAGGAACAGTTACACTAACTAATATATCTTGGCCTGTTGAGGTGGCGCTGCTTGTAGAGGCCAGAAATCGCGAGGACAAATTCGGTACGTGCAAAATTTTGTTCCACTTCTTGACGTGGTTCAAGCTATGCTGGGCTGTTATTGTAGATTTGCAATAACGCAATGTTGTTGAGGACTTCAAGGTGAGAGGTTAAACGGGTAGTTGCGTGGGGTTTGGTAGTTGTTGTAAATTATGCTGTTTAGAGATTCCTTGGCATGCGTGCCTGGACGTACGGAAGAAGAAAATTTTCTTGTTAGCAGTAATATTCATGTAATTTAGAATTGGGAATGAAGACAAGGTTCGGTGCATGTGCAAAGGTGCAGTTGTAAAAGAAATCTGACTCATGTCTTTAACAGCTTGATGCTACACAACCGGTCGCATTTCAATGATTCCACCGAAGTGAAAAATTGTGACTACTCTCAAGCCCAAAACAGAATCAAACCCCGAGAATACCCGAGAAGCGTGAATGTGAAAAGTTTCTCTACATCTCTTTTACTTTACTAGAAGTCTCGGGAAGATATCTCGCTGTGTCTTCTCGCCGTCCGACTGCAGGGCTATCAGAGAGAGGACGGGAGAGGACGGCTGGGCATTAGACTTCTAGCACAGTAATAATAGTCACGCCGGACTATCTAAACTTTAGATCTTATCTACATCATTACAAACGTTAAGCTCGCCAGAACTACGCTAGTACTAGAATTTAGCATGCTAATATAATTAGCTACGCTATTTTGCTAATCTTTACTGCATCTGATACCGATAAGTAACAGCATGCTTTCACATACAAACATACCATAATTATTGTAAATGGAACGTTTACAAACACGTGGCAAATCTTTGTAGATTAGATTTGATATTTGAACAATGATTGTCGTATTAGATAGAGTTTCTGCTATCTAGATGTTTTTTGACAGTGGCGTAGGTATAGATACTTCTATAGTAATGTCACATGTTTTAAGTATTGTTATGTTTATTTGCTCTGCCTTTAGAGTGATATCGTTATTCTTTTCAAGTTCAAGGGGACTGACATGGGATGGTGTCCATATTACAGTTCAGATCATCTTTGACATCCATTACAGTGAATCTTTACATAGCGTTTGTCTGTTCGCGCATTACTTCCGAATGATTACACAAAATTGGATAATTCTTTTTCTGTTGTATTCGGTATTGTTTGGGCCAGGTTTCTAAGTTAGAAAGTTATAGGATAATTCATTGAGTAGTGCGTAAATTAAGAAGTTTTTTCAAGTCATTTGTATCATAATTTTGCTTTAAAGCTGGCTTTTTTTTTATATATATTTTTTTATAAAGACAAAGGCCTGGTTTATTCTATTTAAAATTATTAATTGATTATCATGGTAGATATAAGTAGGTATAGCAATAGTTTACTGACTTAAAAGAAAACAAACTAAATCACCCTTTTTTAATAGGTAACTATAATCATTTTCGGAATCACAGCACGAAGAAAATTAATGCAATAGCACATAGATCACGTTCTAGGTTGAATTTATTGCATTCTAATGTAATGTTTGATAATTTCAATATTTTATTAAGTTTAAAATGATATTGATGGACAGAGGAGCATTGAGCAATTAAAAATTAATTCACAAAAATATAACAATAAGAAGAAGAATTATACAGTATATATATTTTTTCGCTTTTTTCTAGAGCACTCTATAGGCTACCTCGAGTCTCAAATGCACCTCACTTCAAATAACGTGTTCCTCGGACCTCGATTACGAATTGTGACGTAACGCATCTAATAGACCAATTGCGGTGCATCCGACACGGGATCCACGTTATGTCCCACGTGGATCCGCTGCGTGGTCAACCACGTTCCACGCAGCAAAGGGTGTAATTGAAAAATTGCACTACAAATTTTATTGTCGTAGCAAACAAGTGGCTGATTTTTTAATTGGTTAATCGTTTATTAAACGGAATGGTATTTTATTACATATTTTAATTATTGTGTTTGTTCGAAACTGCAGCAGAAATAAAAACCTACAAGTTTTAAAACTAACGAATATAAATTAGTACCGCTACTCGATAACAGATGGCGCTGTCGTACAGTTTATGTTGCTGGGAACTTTAATCGAGAATACATTGTAATGCATAAAATTAATTAATATAGAGTGAAACTCAACGAGTATCGCTTATCTTTAATCAAATTAAGATGATTTATGGTTTCGATTTCGTTGATTTATAAAGAAAGCTATAATTACTGGCACGATTATGAATAATGCATAAATTAATCGGGAATCGATTATGAAAGATAATGATCGTTTAATCGAACGCCCATAAATAGGTATCGAATAAAACACTTGAACGACGCGGGAACAGCGGCGTGCGACTCAACGGGGAGTGAAATAAAGTAGTGGGTTCTGTTTTCGGTAGAGACAGTTAAAGTGGAAATGATTTTCAGTAATAATATGAATCTATAATTTAATGTATTACGCATTTATAAAGTCATAATAACTATCGATTCAGAATAAATAAAAAAAAGGTTAAAAAAGATAAGATAGATTCAGATTAAAAATTAAAATAAATATTATAAAATGTTTAAGCATCAACTTTAAAACGTTACGAAAAATTATGATACTAATGCGGCAGCAGTACAATTTATCGAGATACAGTCAGCTTAGACTTTTGGTAGTGATGTCACTAACAAAAGGGGTGAGTTTTCTCTGAAGCTTATCATACCAAATAAATACCTACTTAACATAAAAAAAAAATTGGAAGTGATATTGTGGTAGTTTTATTTTATTAGATTCCAACGTAAATCAATTGAACATCTCCAAGGAAAACATTTAATTGTGAATACCTATAAAACACGAAATACGGTGGACATTTTACAATCTGAGTTTTAACCATTACCTACATAATTATGTAGTTATTAAACGTATAATAATGTTATACTTAATTTATGGTTCTTGAACATAAGCATTAAAAATATGAAGTAACATTTTACACAAAAAAGTTTATCAAACATGCAATGTTATTTAAAATAAGCATCCAATGATAGTTTTTTCTTGCAAACTAAAATAACAAACAGAACATTCTACTTTAGTGTAAAAATATGTCAGTTTGTAAAAAAATTACATCATACTATAGTTCTATTTTTAAACGAACATGTTCTCAATGGATGCCCTAATGAACGCTTGTCAAAAGGTCGTCGACACGGTTTTTTTTGTATTTGTAAACAGTGACTGCGATTGCGCGCATTCTGCCACATGCGGCGAGTGCAAGTGTTACCAGCTGCGAACTTACAATTTTATTTTAAAAGTTTTTTAACTAAGGATCTACCGTGTCAATGATGATGATCAATATTTTCTGAGATTTTTTGTAAGATTTGTGTTCGTTTTGTCCCATTTTTTTTAGCGTGGTAAAATCATCAAATGAGTCCTCTCAATAGGATTTTTTAATACGAATAAGACGAATGTCTGTGTACTGTTCAAACAAGGAATGTATCGAACGATAATAGAGCGCTAATATTTTCGTATAAATTTAAGTGTCGTCTACAGTTACTCAAACCGTACGCAGAATAAGACTATCATTATAGTATTGTTACGATCCTTTACAAGATTTTTTTACCTTTCATAAATGGCGTATTGTTGTGTCAACCTACGTTGAAGAATCCATAAAATGATATAATTGATATACCTGAGTGTGCAAATTGTCCACATTGTCACACTCAGCCACGCATCAAACAAGTACTATTTTAATTACTAAGTATTTGACGTCAATAAATGCGAAACTTTATGAGTGTGTCTGACGCGTCAGAAAAGGACATCTCGCTTTGAGTATTCTATTTGGGTAGAGTATTTTACATTTAAGTAACTTATAATTATTCCTAGTGAGAAGTAGAGCATACTCATGTACTACACATTTTATCATTCCATTTTAAAATGTAGCATCTTGTACACCTACTACAATTGAAAATTTAATTTAAAATGATAATACCTGAGCCTTAATCATTTGGTTGGTTTTATGTTTCCTTTATTGAAGTATTATCTGATTCAATTAATATACAAAAAAAACTTTTTCAAAAAAAAAAAAATGTTCTTTTTTATTTCATTAGCTTTTTGTCACCGACTTTCGAAAGAAAAGTTTTTTTGTAGGTTCTTTTGAACTTTTTTGTGGGAAGTCGGTTATATTTTTTTTTGAAAAAGTTTTTTATTTTATCCTTTTTAGTTTCAATATTCAACTTTCTTACATGTACACTAAAATATTGTAATCCGTAGCACCGGTAATAACATCGCCCATGTAAGTATGTACTCTTACACAATGAGCTAAAAATGAAATGCTGTACCAAACTAAATGAAAATTTTATGGGACCAAATGGCAGATATACTGTACCGAACAAAAAAAGAAATCATCGAAATCGGACCCGAAACCTCGGAGTAATCGGTGTAGACAATGTTGAAAACTTTTTAGGTTTTTGTCGATTTTTCAAAAAGTGCTAGTCCGATTTCGATAAAATTTTAATGGGACCATTCGGGAAGTATACCCTTTCCAACAAAAAAGATTTTTTCAAATCGGTTAGTAAACGACGGAGTTATGCCCGAACAAACATAAAAAAAAAATATAAACATCCGAATTGAGAACCTCCTCCTTTTGGAAGTCGGTTAAAAATCAAAGTGTTATTATTCACTAAATTTTAAGTAGATATTTATGTTTATACTGTAAGAAAAATATACTGTTACTCGGTTTTTAAAACATCCGAACTGTAATTCCTAAAAAAATCCGAAGAATATATTCCCACATTTTTTTTTAGTCGCGACATCTTTTATGAAACACACGTGGGGTCTACCACGTGTGTTTCATAAAAATATTTTTTACCTTTTTGACGTTCGAGTTCGAACTGATAATACTTAATCTATTATTAATTTATTTATTATGTATTATTTTGAAGTTTCTGTTTTAGTAGAGATTTTCTTATTTAAAGGTATGTGTTTGGTGTATGTTAAACGGTGGTAATGATATTTTATTGTAAATACTTAATTAGTATTTGCGTACAAGATATATTTTGGCAGATGCATGCTGCCAAAATGTCTTAATTATTTATTTATTTATAATTAAATTTTATTATAAATAATAGGCATTTGCCTTCAAAAGTAATAAGTAAGTAGTATTAATTGAATATCATACCTACGTACATTCATTATGACAATAGGTACAAAATGATCAATAAAATTTCCGTATAACGCGCAGGTTGATGAAAGCATACGGTAGGTAGTAGGTACCTCCCCACCGAATGTCTCCACGTTGTCGTCGTGGTGGGGCTTGTGTGTCTCAATGATCTTTGGAGCTATGCCGGTAGAGCCACTCATGCCGGACAGGTTCAAAGGGAGAGATCAGACTAAGAGAGATACGAAGCGTAGTCATAAAATCGGACTGCCGCGAGAGACACACCGCACCGTCCGTCAGCAAACTTGAACAGTGTTCTTGTTATTGGTCGGTGTGCGACTCGATCTCTAAATTCTATCTTAGAGAGTGAGACGAGCGACTAAGAGGCGACGAGTTTATCAGACTTGAAGGATAGACACGGTTTGACTCAGACCATCGATCGGTTCGACCCGTAATTCACATTGAGTGGACCGGGGGCTCTGTCTGCAGAGCCGCGGGGAGATAACCCCTTTCAAAAATCCATCTGGGGACCCCACCCCATAGAAAAGGCAAAGCTGAGTTCAGCAAAACATGAAATCGCGTAAAGGAAAAATACTACCCCAGGAGGGTTCCTGCTGCTCCGCAGTAGGGGAATCCCTCACCGAGCAGAGCTCGGTCTGTCCCACTTCGTATTCTGGGGGGGACACTGAACGCGTCAAGTCCACTATAGATTATTACCCGTCCGCTGAGGACGCATTGAGCCAGGGTGGCTCACGTTTCTGCGATGAGGAGTCGTTGGGATCTTTACCCAACACGTCCGAAGCATCGCAATCACAAAAGCTGGCCATAGAGAAGGGATGTGACTCATCAATTTTGGCCAGCTCAGAGGTGTCGAAGAGCGCACTTGCGGAGGGGACACATAAAACACCAAAGCAAGTACCTACCCGTGCTCAATTTGTGCGCCCTTCTACCACTATTTCCGGTGTGGTTGTGAGTGACAGTGGTGAGTCTTCGTGCTCGCTAATGTCGTTAAAATCGGGAGCGTCAAAGCGGCCATACCGGGCTAACACACGCAGGCGTATCGAAGAAAAGGTTAACTTTGACAATTCGCAAAGCGAAGGAGGGGAGGATAACGGAGACTCTGAACGGGCAAGTCCCCCAGCTAAGCAGCCAAAAACTCGGACGAAACCAAAGCAGCCTTTGCCAGAACCAGAATTGTTGGCGAGGACTATGCAGACACAACCAACGGCAGATCTGAGTGCCTGCATCGAGGAGAGCATAAAGACGATAGAGGAAGTTGCGTATGCATCTCGCAACCTTAAAGGGTCTTTTGTCCACAATCTCAAAGTAGCGGCAGTCACAGTGCAGGCTGCAGTAGTAGAGCTTGTCAAGCGATCGGCCGCGGACGTCAGTGTCGAAAGGCTACAGGCCGAAAACGTAGAGCTGAAGTCTCGGCTTGCCGGTCTCTCAACGCAGCTCGAAAAGCTGACGGCGCAGGTTGCAACCCTCCGAGGCCAAGACGATTTGCTAGCGGGCCCCAGTATGGCCTCTAAACCGCAAGGTTTTGAAAAAGTTATTGGGGCAGCGAAGATTCCTGATAGGGCGATTGCGGCACTCGGTTTAACATCCGAGCTGGAAACCCAGTTTCGGCGCTCTATCACTCTGGAAATCGGGAATATGGTGGACGCCAAATTGGCCACTCTGGAGAGCAGATTGTTGGCAGAGAGGCCCGCACGTCCGCCTCTTGATTCTGATTCGGAGAGGACGGCGGCTTTAGCGACCCAGTTGCATCCCGTTGCCGCATCGAATACGGTACCCAATACTGCAACAAAGAAAAAGGGGAAGAGAAAAGGAAAAGGCAAAGCCGTGACCCCGGTGCCCGAGCTTCCTGCTGTTTCGGCTGCCCCCTTGCAGCGTTTGCGGGCTGAGACGGTGACTGACACCTGGTCCTCTGCAGTAGGGAGGAAAGCCAAAAAAGCCGTATCCGATACCAGAACTGGTGCACCATCTACGCCATCTGCGTTGTCGACTTCTGCAAAGGGAAATAAACAGCCAGTGAAACTGCCTAGGGTTCCCACTACGGCAGCGATAACCGTCTCAATAAGGGAGGGATCCTCTGTCACCCTTGCCGAGGTTATGTCTGCAATGAGGCAGCGGATACGGCTGGCCGACTTGGGCATAGACGTTGTGGGCCAGAAGAGGGCTGCCGATGGTGGAATTATAATCTCTGTCGCTGGCACTGACTCTTCCACCAAGGCTGACAGTCTTGCCAGCCGTATGCGGGAGATCCTAGCTGAGTCTGATGTGCGAATTGCGCGGCCGACTAAAAGGGCCGAGGCGAGGATCATGGACCTCGACGACGGAGTCACACCAGAAGATGTGGCAAATGCCATTGCCGAAACGGGTGGCTGCGCTCCAGGAGATGTAAAGGTAGGTGATATCCGTCGCCCACCTGCTTCCCTCGGACATGTTTGGATTCGTGCGCCACTAGCGGCGGTAAAAAAGTTGGCATCCAAAAAGAGCATGCGTTTAGGATGGACTTCTGTACGGGTTGAGGCTCTACAGGCACGTCGTATGATGTGCTTCCGCTGCTTTGAGCCTGGGCACGTTCGTCGCCAGTGTACTAGTGAAGTAGACCGAAGCAACAAATGCTACGCCTGTGGAGGAGCACACAAAGCAAGGGAGTGCACCGCATCGGCCGTGCGTTGTCCGCTGTGTGCAGACCTTGGCCGTCCTGCGGATCACCGGTTGGGCACCAAAAACTGCGCTCCGCGCAAAAAACGTGGTCCAAATCCAGCTTCATTGGAGCGGTCGGCGTCGGCATCACTGGGTACTAACCCATTGGAGGTTATGGAAATTTCGCCTTCCCAGCCCTGAAGGTTCTCCAATGCAATCTGAACCACTGCCGCAATGCGCAGAACCTTTTCCTGCAAACCATTGCGGAGTGGTCGGTTGCCTTGGCAGTAGTAGCGGAGCCTTATGGTCTCCGGGATCATCCTTGCTGGTTCCGGGACACTGTAGACTCCGTCGCTGTTTACTGGGCTGGAGGAAGTGGTGATCCTCACTGTTCCTTACTAGATAAGGGGCAGGGTTTTGTTGCAGTGGAATGGGGGCGCATGGCCGTTGTAGGTTGCTACGTGTCCCCCAACATCTCCCTAGCTGAATTCGAGGGTTATCTGGACGAGGTAGCAAATTGCATTCGGTGTAAATGCTCACCCCGTCCTGTGCTCATCTTGGGTGACTTCAACGCTCACTCTAGAGCGTGGGGTAGTCCCCGGGACAGCCCGAGAGGAAATGCTGTGCAAGAATGGGCGGTGTCACTTGACTTTCGACTACTGAATCGAGGATCTGTTTCCACTTGCGTTCGTTGGCAGGGGGAATCAATTGTAGATCTCACATGGGCGACTCCTCCGGTGGCCCGCATGGTATCTGGATGGCGAGTAGCAGAGGAGATAGTCACGCTCTCTGATCATCGCCACATCGTTTTTGACGTAACACTCCGCCCTTCCGTTAGCCTGGGCCGTCCAGGCGCTAGCCCACTATCACGGCGATGGGCCCTCAAACAGCTCAACAAAGACATGCTTATTGCAGCTGCCAACGTTGTGACCTGGCCAGATGATGGTGGATCCCAGGGGATTACACCCGATCCAGAAGAAGAGGCGGCTTGGTTCCGGGACACGATGACATCAATTTGCGATACTTCTATGCCCCGGGTCAAGTGCGCCCAGCGCCCTGGAGCTGTTTATTGGTGGTCGCAAGAGATCGCACAGTTACGCACTGTTTGTCTGAGGACCCGACGCCAGTATCAGCGTACCCGACGCAGAAGACAACCGAGAGCTACAGAAGAGGAAGTAGCTAGAGTATACAGAACATACCGAGAGGCGACTATGGCGCTCCAACATGCTATTGCAGATGCCAGGTGTCGTTCCTGGAGTGAACTACTCGTGGGGCTGGACAGGGATCCGTGGGGAAAACCGTACAAGTTGGTAATGGGCAAATTACGGCCTTGGGTACCCCCCACTACAGAGACTATGGATCCAGAACTGCTGGAAAGAGTCGTCAACGCACTGTTTCCATTAGTTAGTGACAGCCCGCCGTCCCCATCATCGTCGGAATGGTCTGATGAGTTCAGGGTGACTGAAGCAGAGCTGGGCAGAGCTATTCATCGCTTAAGGGCTCGTAACACCGCACCTGGCCCAGACGGCATCCCCGGCCGAGCGTGGGTCCTAGCTCTGGCCAATCTGGGGAATCGTCTAAGACGGTTGTTCGACAGCTGTCTCCGAGAAGGCGTGTTTCCCTCCGGCTGGAAGGAGGCCAGATTGGTCTTATTGAAGAAAGTGGGCAGGGCTGCGGAATCACCCTCTGCATATCGTCCCATATGCTTGCTCGACGAGGCTTCCAAACTATTCGAAAGAATAATTGCCGAGAGGCTCGTCGAGCACCTGTTGCGAGTTGGTCCCGACCTTGCCGATAGCCAGTTTGGTTTCCGGCAGCGGCGTTCCACCATAGATGCAATTCTTCGCGTCCGCACGTTGTCGGAGCAGGCTGTGTCCCGGGGTGGAGTGGCGTTGGCGGTAAGCTTAGATATCGTCAACGCCTTTAACTCCCTGCCATGGAGTGCCATTAGGCAGGCCCTAGTTCACCATAGAGTGCCTGTTTACCTGCAGGGCATTATTGGGGCATACCTACGCGACCGACACATTAGCTACGTGAGCCGGGGCGGTAGCATTCAGCGGAGGGAGATAACGTGTGGGGTTCCGCAGGGGTCCGTCTTAGGTCCTCCTTTGTGGAACCTCGCATATGACGCAGTTCTGCGCGTCGAACTGCCCGTTGGCGTAAATATGGTCTGTTACGCGGATGACACACTTGTATTGGCCAGCGGAAACACCTTCGATGAGACCATACGGCTCTCTGAACTTGGAGTGGCAAGAGTCGTGGCGGCAATTCACGAACTGGGTCTAGAAATTGCGCCTCATAAAACCGAGGCGCTATGGTTTCATAAGCTGCCGAAAAGCAGAGAACCACCAAGCCTGTCGGTCCGCGTTGGGGATGCGCAAGTCCAAGTGAGTCAATACATAAAGTATCTTGGGTTGACCCTGGACGGTCGATGGAGTTTCGAAGAGCACTTTGATCGCCTAGTCCCCCGAACCGAGAAGGTAGTGGGTGCATTGCATAGACTGCTGCCCAATCTCGGGGGACCCCGCGAAGAAGTTCGGCGCCTTTACTCGGGTGTTGTTCGATCGATAGTCTTGTATGGAGCGCCTGTTTGGTCAGGTAGATTGTCAGGCGTTCGGCGCTGCAGGACTAAAATAAACAGCCTGCAGCGGAGGATGGCCATTCGTGTTGCAAGAGGATACCGAACGGTGTCATTTGAGGCGGCAACTCTCTTGGCACGCTTTCCGCCTCTGGATATCCTGGCGGATATGGACAAGAGGATCTATGATCGGACTCGTGCCAATATCGAAAGCGGCAACAGTTTACCAGCTATCTTTTTTGCAAGGCTGAGGCGGCAGGAACGGCGACACGCGCTTGAACAGTGGCGCGAGCGGCTACAACAGCCGCAATTTTCGCGCAAGCGTGTTGTCGAAGCCGTCTTGCCGCACTTTGAAGCTTGGCTGGAAAGAGAGGAGCGCATCTCCTACAGGCTCACCCAGGTGCTGACCGGGCACGGTTGCTTCGGCGAGTACTTGCACAGGATTGGGCGAGAGGTCACGGCAAATTGCCACCACTGCGGAGGTGATCTAGATTCAGCACAACACACACTCGAGGAATGCCCCGCATGGGCTTCCGAGCGGCGGGTCCTAGTCGCCATAATAGGGCAAGATCTGTCTCTGCCGGCAGTAGTGAAGGCCATGCTAGCTGATACAGAGAAATGGAGAGCAGTGACTTCCTTCTGTGAAACAGTGATGCTCCAGAAGGAGGCCGCCGAGCGCGATCGTGAGAGAGTCGATCCCGCCCGGAGGAGAAGGCGTCCGGGAGACAGCCGCCGTGGCGCCTGACACGCCGAAACCCCGTCTGCATAATGTTTAAGGCAGGCGGGCCTTTGAGACTGCGAGCGTTCAGAGTGGGGACTCTGTCCGCTCATTAAGTGATCTCAGAGAAGACGGTAGCACTGTGATCACGTGCTACCGTACACAGCGAGGCTGAGGGGAGACATCTACAGTCTTCTCGAGGATGTGCCTTAACAGGCGTTGCACAGGGGGGTTCCGGAGTTTGGTCTTTTAAGAGGTCCCGGTTCCCTCCTACATGTGCTGATGGTGATCACCGGGGTGGTTTTAGTGAGGTACAAATCCCACACTCCCCGGTCTTGTCCCCAAAAGACCGGGCGCCTTTTGAAGGTTTCCCCCCGAAAAAAAAAAAAAAAAAAAAAAAAAAAAGGTAGTAGGTACCTATTGTTTATTACATAAAACAACATTATTTTTGACGTACTTACGAGTACATACAATATGCTAGAGGAAAATCCTATTTATTGAGGAATTTCCTCCTGTCTCGGCAAATGACTACCTTATTGAAAAAATATGTTAAGTTTTTCGTTTTGTGTAAAGTTTTTTGATTTGTAAATATTCAGTTTTAATTAATTATTGTATAGTTTTAATAACGTATTTATATTTGTAGGTTCTAATTAGTTAGTATTTAGTTTATTATACATATTACTAATACTAGTTTTATTCAATCAAAATGTACAGGATATAATAATCCTAAATTAATTTTGTGTTAAGGCAACTGAATTAAAAAAAAACTAGATCGTGTATATCACTTTTGCAGTCGCTCTATTTAAAGTGTAAGTATCCAGCTGCAACTGACTGTACCTTGTAGAACTAGTAAGTTCAACTTTTTTTTTTTTTGCTTGGTAAAATCATCAAATGAGTTTATACTGTAAGAAAACGTGTTGCGCCGACCCCAAATAGAATGGGATAAGGGCAGGAAGAAGAAGAAGAAAATCATCAAATGAGTCCTCCTACCCCGGGCAGGGCGGGAGGGACTGTCAGACTTGTACTGACTAAAATCCACGGTGTCCTTAAATAGACCTATATGTTCCGGGGTCACGGTAATGAGATAAGTCCCGCGACCCCGGCAGGCTTTGGCCCTCTAGAGAGGGGGCCCCGTCATTATGCTGACGCTCTTTGAGGCGCGCGTGGAACACAACGCGCCGTCGACCCGGGCATGGTCCATGGTCGGGCTGCGAGTTGCCCTTTACTCGCTGCCCGCATGCCCGCGCCTACGGTGGCCGGAGATCGTCTTGCGACGTCTGTCGCCGTGGGCGTCCACCACCGCGGGTGGGGCGGAGGGAGGACACTGTCCTCTCTCTCACGCGGCCCGCCTCCTCCTTCGCGAGCATGACTGCGTCGCAGAAGGAGGCGACCGCTTCCCACTCCCGTCTCGCCCCGCAGCATGGCCACGACCAATGCCGGGCGCGAGAGGTCTCCGCCTATCGCCGCCGTGAGGACACGTCGGTGCTCTGCCCAAGCAGGGCAGTCTTGCACCGTATGCTCTACTGTGTCCTCCGGGTGATCTTCGCAGTGGTGACACCCAGGCGTTTCCTCCTTTCTCCTTAGACACAGGTACCTCCCGAAACTTCCGTGTCCGGTGAGGACCTGCGTCATGCGGTAGGTCAGGACGCCGTGACTCCTATCCAGCCACTCCTCAAAGAGGGGTCTTATACCGCCGCGATTGCGGCGTGCCCGAGTAAGTTCAACTTTACAGAACTCTGCACTGCAATGATGAACCCTAAAAGCTTTGCAAAAAATGATGATGATGATCAACGTAGAAAGCGAATCTTCGAATTATTTTTTAATAAATACAATGTACGTATGATTATTTAGCTAGTAATAGTTTAAAATATATATTATTTTAAATACCCACACTAGGAAATGTACCTGTCCCGTGTCGTGGCCGTCGTGGGTGCGTTTGCGCAAACATAAAAACTAATATACACAAAAGTCGAGACAGACCCGGAACAACTACTTGTATGTATACATCATACAAATAAATGTTGCGTGCTGGAATCGAACCAGTGACACGCAGCGCAGCAGTCTGATCGCTCTAATTAATTAAAAATATAATGTGTTACCTATACATTGTTACGATTTAATAAGTAAGTAACAGTTTAAAATAATTATTCAATTAATAATTTGATAAAACCTACCTATTTATTAATGACTAGTTTACTAACAATAATAATTACCTACTTGTAAAGATAACAGTTAATAATTACTGAACATTAAGTGTAATTAAAATGTTTTCCTACAGATTTTCCTGAAGCCATTACATTTTAACTGATATTTGTAATTACATACGTATAAAACAAACAACTGTAAAATAATAATTCCTAACATAATATTTTTTTAACTTGTTAGTATACATACAATGTTTACCAATTGCTGTAAAACTACTAATATGAAGAAATTCATAATAAAAACAAAAAATATTTTTTAAATATATGCATCTACACGTGTTGCATTGATTGAAAAAATAAATAAGCACGTAGGTATATTTATATACGCGCATAAAAACAAATTAACAAGATTTAATTTTTTGGCATGTTATTTTCATAAAATTTTTCATTGAAAACAAAACTTTAATCCATCACCATAAAGTTTAAAATGGAACCCTCTGATATTCCTACCAAAAATAAATCAGTCCAATTTATTATTACTGGCAACATTATATCTGTCTTCGTTGCAATAAAACGGGAGCCATTTTTGGTAGTCAACAACTTATTACGGCCATGAATTTTTATTTTATTCGTGTCCGACAATTAGTGGCATCCGTTATACGAGTAGGTGCAATATCAATTAATTGAATAATTTATTCAATTAATTCGGGATGCATAAGTCTTGGCTTTTATTGGACTTCAAAGAAGAAATAAGAGAAAAAAAACTGTCTGCTAAATGGACCAATATGTTTCTGGGTATCATTTTCGTACGATGCCACACACGTTGTCTATATAAAGTAAGGGAAATGACCCGGTAATGTGGGTTTTATGGTGGTAATAAGAAATATATAAACATTTGGTAGGTAGTATATAAGATTACTATTATATATTAAGTATCTCAATGACCTTAGTAAAGCACTATTATAGGTAACCTTAGGGTCAACGAATTTAAGGCAGTTTAACTAGTCATAAAGTGTCATAAATTATATTTTATGCTCGTCTGGTACCTAGATCTTTCGATAAGCAAGCTGAACGATTGGTTGTTTGCGTTTAGCGAGATCGATTCTCGAGCAGAACAAATATTTCAATGGCCTGTAGATCACTGTTCCGGTTCTAGCTTTTTTATATTTGTAGCTTATTAAATGTTGCTATAGAGATGAGCCGAAAAATTGCATCGTACTTTTTTATATACACTTACAGGTGAAATTCCTAGTTAGGAGCTAAACTATGGTCACGGGACACACGTATACCGCGACCATAGTTTTTATTCAGTACAAGTCTGACAGTCCCTCCCGCCCTGCCCTGGGTGGGAGGACTCGTTTGATGATTTTACCTTTTTTTTTAAAAAAAGGAGCTAAGCTATAAAAAACCTGCATGATGCAATACCAAAGGAACTATCCAACTATGAAGTCAGCAAGAGTATTACAGTCCCTTCAATTCACCCAGAGCTAGTACGCATTTAATGACTTCTAAAATAATGATTATACAACCGACAATTAGGCAACACAAAACTTCTATTCTGAATGTGTCTCTCGTATCAAGTAACATAATAATATATACTATAAATAATAATTTACTTACAGATTAGAAACAGGGGAACATCGACACCGAACGTCCACCACAAGCCCGTTAGTGTCCAGGAGTTAGACTTAGCTGACTGCGACTCCACGTCTCTTCTCTGTAACAAAGAAACAGATAATTAATAAAGGTTTCTTTTAATGTACCTACGATGGGTTTGCTCTTGACCTTAGTTACCTATAGTACTATTAAGTATTCTGTGCCTTAGTCTAGGTCAGGGGTGACAGAGACAAGGTTGACGATGGAGCGAGCTTACTCAGAAGAAGCCTGTTCACTCTAACTTTAAATATATTAGGATTTTATGCGTTCGGAAACACAGACACAGGCAGAGAGGCTTTCGATAAAGGCCCTCTGATAGAGTTATTATTTTGTATAAATTGTATAGATAAATGACGGCTTAGTTAGTAACATACATAAATTAAATGAACATAAACTCGAGTCAACACATAAAGGTTAGATAAAGACAACATAAACTTAAATATACCATTCAAATTACAAATAATAATATAATATAACCTTACTGGACTATGTTTTAACACATAATCATCCTCATCATCAGACTTTTCGTCAAAAGATGAGAAATGTTACAACAATAATAAGTAATGAAAACAATTAACAGACTCTCAGCTTCATAATACATTTTCATACCTTTCAGCGGCTTGTCTGACTAACTCATTTACCTAAGCCTCTAAAGCTAAGCCTGAAAACACGAATAACAAGCCCGAATCTATCTTACAGAAAAAAAAGGCTTAAACCGAAAGTTCTTTCTCGTTAATGAATAAAACAAGGGGTCTTACCTATTCAGATAATCCTAAGTGGAGTTCTACTAAGTCGAGCGTAAAAGTAGGATTACCTCAGAGCCTTTGAGAGCAAGGTCGAATCGGTTCGACCTTGCTTCTGTGACCTTCGAAGGTCGGATGGCCTTACACGTTTGTGAGGGTAGTGACCTCTATTGAAATAGGGGAGCACAGAAGTCTAAGTCAATACAATTTGAGACAGAAACACGGACTGGAATTTGTCTTATTTTAACCGAAAAGTAAGTATGGCAGAAAATGGGGGGAGAGTCGAGCAACCAAAATAGGACACCCCATTATAGGATACCCAGTTGTGGTTGATAAAGCGATGAAGTTGATGATTCGCTACCAGCTCATTGAGGCGCGCGTGGAACACAATGCATTGTCGACTTGGAGCTAGTCCTTAATCGGACGGTGAGCGTTCGCAAACCTGTGTCAGTTAATCTTAGTCTTCAAGTTGGTAGTATTATCTGGCTAATATTTAACTGTTACCAAACTTCTGATCAAAGTGGCTCAGCGAGCTATGGAGAGGGCTATGCTCGGTGTTTCTCTACGTGATCGAATCTGAAATGAGGAGATCCTTAGACGAACTAAAGTCACCGATATAGCCCACCGGATTAGCAAGCTGAAGTGACAATGGGCAGGCCATATTGCTCGCAGAGCAGATGGCCGATGGGGTCGAAAAGTGCTAGAGTGGAGACCGCGGACTAGCAAGCGCAGCGTAGGACGTCCACCAACGAGATGGACAGACGACCTTATAAAGGTCGCCGGAAGTCGCTGGATGCAGGTCGCTTCCAACCGGTATATGTGGAGATCTAAAGGGGAGGCCTATGTTCAGCAGTGGACGTCCTATGGCTGAGATGATGATGATGAAACTTCTGATCTTCCAGTTTTGTATCTCCAGTCCAGTCTATCTAGTATTTACTCAGGGCTAGGTACAAAGAGACTGAATTAACGTATTTTGCTTACATTTGCGGTTCCCTCCAGTGTTTATTTAGTACCAAAGTAAACCTCAAATTTGGCATTTAACTAAAACATTTCAGTGGTCGTTTTGTGGTCAGCAGATTTAAAATTAAATGTATTTTCAGTTGTTTGTTCAGGAGGCTTTAAAGCTGCTGAAAATAGGGCGTTCCGTTGTGCCAGTTTAGGCTCAATTGTTTCTATTCCCTGTAGGCTGAATCAACAAGTCTGTGCTAGATTAAACCTTATTTGAATTTTGTAATCTGTGAGGCAGACGGCGTAGCGTCAAGGCTTCTAATTTTGGGCTAATCGGCTTGTTTTGGTACCCTTGTTCTGATCACTTTCTTTTTTTTTTACCTAAATTCTTTTGGTATTATTTGGGTTACATGAATGTCATGATAATGTTAATGCTCATTTCATTTGGAATCTTATTGATATTAGCATAAGTAAATGTGTATTTTTTGTAAAATAGATAAAATAATGTACCTATCCTTATTATTTTTTACTCTTTCATGCCAAAACTTCTGAACGAATACTGATGAGTATTAACAATAATATAAAACAGGATATAGAATTTAGGCAGACGAAGTCGAAGGCGAAATCTAGTTACCTTCTACTTACTTCATGAGGACTTTTAGTACAGCATCAATGCTTGAACGCGAAACGTGCGTATTCTATAATTTCCTCAACACAATATTAATAATTTTATACTAACGACAGACGTTATGAAGAAGCCGTATGGTAACATCGTCCGGACATAGAACCCGGATCTTTACGATCCACGAGTGTCGTGAATGAAGAAAATAGAAAATGATGGGCGCAATACACCTACATTATGTACTTGGTCTGATAATAATGAGTCGTTACTATTTGGTGGCAGTTTCACTGAGAAATCAGTTGTCTTCACGAACGTCTAGAAATATCAATGCTTTTTCCCATTGTATGACTTTTTTCTATTTTTACAGACCATGATGACGTCAAAATCAAAATAAAAAGTTAGGTCATGTACTTTTCTTTATATATACAAGTATAAGTACCTACTTATTAATCAGTTTACATAGGTACAACAAACTTCGTTCTAAATATAAAATGAAAGAACATTTAACTTTGATGTCGTGTCAATTTAAGCTTATGTCAAAAAGTTAATCGTTCAATTAAACTGACAGATTTGACACTTTACAAACTGGTTAACGACTTAACTTGTTACGTTAGGAAAAGTTGACTTGTTAGCGATTACTGACATGTATTGACAAGAGTCAAGACGATTAATCGATCGATCAATTAATGTGTTGTTAGTTGAACATGTTGAGTAATGTTTACTTCACGTTCCCACATAGTTTTTTTTAGCTTAGAAATCGTCAAACCTTTTAGATATTTCATGTCCAAAAAAAAAACTTATATCAATAGACTTTTTTTAGATAGAGCAAACCTCTAAAACTGCATTTTTTATACTAGAGCAAAAGAAAAACTTACTAGAAGTTAGGCATTATTAAAAATGTCATAAACCATAAGATGTCTACAACGTACGATGATTCAACGCCCTGAACAATAGCAGTTTAACTACATATAAGTACAACTTAAGTATATTAATCGGGCTTAAGGCGACGTCTTCAAGCCTTTTCACTTTATCGTTTTTGCGAATACTTGACATGTAAAACATTTCCAAAATAGTGTGACCCTTGCTTTTATATTACCAACTATATTGGTAAAGAAATTAGATTCACTTTAGAGTGCAATAAGTTCTTAATAAACCGGATGGTAAAGCGAATCTTCCCGAGTTTGTTTCAGGATTTCGAACTTTATTGGATTGAAAATGGAGTAGTTTTTTGTTTGTGGGATAAGTGTAAGATTCAGTTTAAATAACTGCCGTTTCCTTGCGACCGTGAACTCCTTGACCGAAGCGTGACATCGTAAAAGGTAGAAAAAGTCTTTAAATTCCTGATTAAGTACGCTTAAATGTGGTTTAGTGATTATAATCTTAAATTATAACAGCTTTTGTTCGCGGAATCTGTCGCTGCACAAAATGGTGGCTAGTTCTTTTTTTAAATTCACTTTCAGATTCTTGTTTAAGAGAGATATTGAACTTAACAGCTTTGTGAAGGTTTTGCAAACATAAGGGATAATTTAGCTATGTATTAAAAAAAATGCTTTACTTATAACTGCCTAAGTATTTACACTAAGAACTAAATTATGTTACTGTAAATAATTATATGAAAATAAAATATAGTTTCTAAATAAATATTATGGCAATAGCAGTTCTGCGAGTCATAGCGTGGTGGTTTCCGCGATAAATGGATTATCTGTTACCAAAAAAAATCTTTTCGGACCAGCTGCAGCAGTTTCTGAGATTGTGTGTTCATCATCATCATCTCAGCCATAAGACGTCCACTGCTGCCTCACAACATATGCCTCCCCTTTAGATCCACGCATATACCGGTTGGAAACAATCTGCATCCAGCGTCTTCCGGCGACCTTGTGTGTTCAACCAAACTATTCAGTTTTAAAATATAATCGTAAAGAAAAGGACTTTCTCTACACTAGTGTCCAATGGTAGCACTAATAGGCTATTTGACTAAAAAATTCTAATTAATTCGTCATTAACAAAAGAAAAAGTACTGTACCCTTAGCACGAATTTTCAGTATTTGAGACGTAAAGTAAACTGGAACTTTGACAACTTCAAATTGACAATTTTCATGGAAAAAATTAGTTCCTTCTTCGCACATCAGAGGCGCTGTTCCAGTTTTTCATACAAGAAACGCTGTAAATACTGAAAATACGCTGTAAAGTAAAAGAGTGAAAACTCGTGCTCAGGGTACAGGTCAAATATTATTTGATAATCTATATCAAATAATATTTGACCTGTACTTTTTCTTTTTTTACGCAAAACAAAATTGACGGAGATATGATGCTTTCAAAATTGCCAATACGTCACAATTTAGTACATTTTTTACTGAATTCTGACGTCACGAGCCCCCACTCTCGAGTCTTGATGTGTTATATCTTGGTAAATATTCATTGATTTTGCATAAGAAAAAAAATGTGTCCGTTATTTTTCAAAACTCTAAATAACGGACTTTATTAGATTTATGATTTATTGATTCTGTCACATACCTAGCCTATTCTTTGATGAAAGTGCGAGTAAAACTGATTTAGTAAAATTCTAAAACTGATTTAGTAAAATCTGAGTAGTTTGTCATTATAACTCTAGCTTCTTTTAGGGTTTAGGGTAGCTTTTCCTACTATTTAGGGTTCCGAACTCAAAAGTAAAACTGGACACATTTTAAGACTTCGATATTCGTCCTTCTCTATGTCTGTCTGTTTCTGAATAATTTGTGTTAAAAAGTAGATACCTAAGTAAAGTTATTTGAAGTGAACGGGGATAACCTTAATGACGTCACATAGGATATGAATCAACGTTGTGATTTCGTAAAGTATTTGATAACGAACGATAGTAATAATATTTGCGGAAATTACCGCGTCATACCTAAGTGTATTTTGGGCAAATACGTAAAATTTATCACCGCATGAGTATTTGAAGGGTGTGTCTAAAATACAAGGGTCGTAATTTTTGTTGTAAATTAAGAGCTAATTATCTTGCTAATTCTTTTTTTTTTAACCTTTAGTATGCCTGAAAGTCATGAAGCTTTCTCTAAAACTACGGAACGAGTTGTAATCAGTATACGGATAGTTGATTACCTGGATTAAAATATTTTTCTTATCCTGATTTGACGAACCCCTCTGAACTTCACGCAGGCAACGTCGCATGGCCTTATTCATTTTTGCCAATATTATTTTTTTTTGCCCTCAGAGTGATTTTTCGACGATAATGCTAATCCAACCACCAAATACAAGAGTGAGGGGCTAAGTTTGAAGAACCCTAGCCACCAGCTGAAGTTATTCAGTGTAATCAATGAATGACAAATCAATTGTATCAAGTGTTAATAATAGTAGCACTTGCTAATTGATAGTCATTCAATAAATGTTTAATAGCTGAAGTGGGTAAACTGAATTGTATAGCCATTACTGTGACGCCATAATGATGTGATCGTGATGCCACCGGTGTGCGGCGCTGTGCGGTACAGTTTGCGCCACAAATGTTCGCTCTAGTGGCTCTAGTAGACTATACCATGACGAATTCCAGTGTGCGAACAAGATGGCGCTAGACTACTTGTAGGGGAAAGGTGTACGAGATGATTCACTTAAGGGAGATTGCTTGTAGATTAAATGATATTCTACTGAGCGCGAATGTAAATAAGTATATGCATAGTAAATTTATTTATCTTATTGTCGCCATACTCAAAATTTTAATTTTTTTTGATGTTTTACTATTAAAAAAACACATTTTTAAAACGTTGTCAAAGGATCATCTTGTACACCCCGGTGTCCAAGATGGTCCTTACGGTAGGGGCAAGAAGATCCCAGGATCCAGGAAGAGAATTACCTAAATAAAACCATAATCTGGGTTTATTCTTTCACCTAAATATTTGATTGTACCCACAGCCACTTTATTTTTGACTTAGCCCGCCTTTATGGGGTGCTAAGACAGGAAACCTCCACGTGCGCCCGTGGACTGGAGTTCCCTCTCGGATACGTCCGGGGGGAAGACCAGTTTTTCGGGCCGGTGCGCCCTGGGATGCGGGCAAAAACTCTCCTTAGGCACTGTGTGCCTAAGGGGTTTCTTTGCCCGTATGCAAATAGCCTGTCGGGTGGACGCTCCAACGCGTGTTCCTCTGAACAGCAGAGGGCACAGCGGCGGAGCGGGCTTGCGGACGGTGAGTAATGGGTATGCTCGCCGTCCGACCAAGGACCAAGCCCGGGTCGGCGGCGCGTCGTGTTTCACGCGGCACCGACGGGGCCCCTTATGGGGCCAAATGCCTGCCGGGGTCGCGGATTTTTCTTAATCCAGGATACCGTGGCCCCGGAACGTAAGGGCATCCGACGGAACACGGGTGGATTTTAGTCAGTAAGAGTCTGACAGTCCCTCCCGCCCCACCCAGGGCGGGAGGACTCATTTGATGATTTTGCCACCCTAAAAAAAAAAAAAGCCCGCTTTTATAGTGACATTACAGGCACCCCAAACTGTTTACTTGCTGTGCTATATGGCATGCCATTTTTAACAGCATCCAGCGCTTTGATCATGGAGTCTTCCGACCACAACCCGCGTTTAGTATTTTTTTATAATTATGAGGCATAATCTAAAACAAAATAAAGTATTTATTGTTATTATTTAAAATCACCTACATTTTTTTAATAATAATTATGTAGTCAGTACATATAATTAAGTCATTTTTAGGGTTCCGTAGCCAAATGGCAAAAACGGAACCCTTATAGATTCGTCATGTCTGTCCGTCCGTATGTCACAGCCACTTTTCTTCGAAAGTATAATAGCTATCCTGTTGTAACTTGGTAACTAGATGTATTATGTGAACCGCATTAGGATTTTCACACAAAAATAAAACTTAAACAAATTTTAGGGGTACCCCTCATACTTAGAATTGAAACTCAAAAAATTTTTTTTCGCCTGACCCATACGTGTGGGGTATCTATGGATAGGTCTTTCAAAATGATATTGAGGTTACTAATATCATTTTTTTCTAAACTGAACAGTTTGCGCGAGAGACAATTCCAAAGTGGTAAAATGTGTGTCCCCCCCTGTAACTTCTAAAATAAAAGAATAATAAAATTAAAAAAAATATATAATGTAGACCTCAACAAAAACTTCCAACGAAAATTGGTTTGGATGACAGTTAACAGTTTTTGAGATATAGTACATTTTCAAAAACCGCAAATATAACTTTGCCTTTCATACAAACACTATCAAAACAAAGTTATTTTTATTGTTTGTGTATATTACTTACTAATCTCAATATAATTATATACCTAACCTATGCTTGCTGCTACGGAACCCTTCATGGGCGAGTCCAACTCGCACTTGGCCGGTTTTTATTAAAAAAAATACGTAAACTAAAACATAATAACATACAAATGGTTAAATATATCCCCGAATAGTAGGTAAAAATCCCGGTGTACAAGAAGATCCATGGGGATCATCTTGTACACCGGTAACATAATCATCTTGCCCCAACATAAGCTTTTTTATTAAATGTTCGATAACTAAAACGATGTGGTTTCAACTGTTACTATGCTGTTAAAAAATCAAAATAGAGCAATATACAAAGCTAACTAATACAACAGCCTAGCAATAAAGTACCTAGAACAAATTAGATGTAATCTTCAAGTCAACCTTACCTTAGATCAAACAATTTGATTGTCACTCTCGACACCATTACTTTTGACTGAGGCGGGGGAATATCGGGGACTACATTTTACCAATAAAAACAACTAGATGACGCCACTGGCTTCGTTGCAATAGGATCATCTTCCCTCAACGGATCATCTCGTACACCTTTTCTCCTATAGCCTGTCTCTTTCCCACACTGAAATTGCTCTCCCTTGCAGTATAGACCGGAAAAGAAATTTAGGTCTTTATTTTCTTTTCGGAATCAGGAATTTATTCAGATACATTTTTGTTACAGTTTTGTTGCAGTATTTTTTCCCATCACCATTTCATTCTTCGAATGATATTAGGCTACCTGGTGTGTAGATTGTTTATTCTATTTGATAACGATAATAATGCAATTATTCATTAAGTAGCACAAGGGCATGAACGCAATTTCAAATTATTTATCTGGATAAATATGACGTATTTTTTTTAAAATATCTATTGATAGGTCCCAAAAAGATGACGTTCTAACAATAATATTATCACAATATATCAATGGAAGAATCGAATATCTATTTTGCATTGCGTTCTAAAAATATTTAAAAATCTAAATTATACGTTTAAATATGAAATTTAGTAAACACCAAACAGCTTTCATTTACCTCCACAGATTCATAAGATCGATAAAGCGGCATATTTCCAAACTTCACTAAGTACAATATCACAAAAAAAAACACGTTCAAAAATTAAATAAAATCACTAACTATGAACTAAATAATACATGTTGACATATCGACACACTATTTGCAACTGATATGAAATCTACAACTGACTAATTTTAACGCGTTTTCACTAAGATAAGCCTAAGTAGGTATTTCTGTAGTGGTAAAAAACCGCCCAAGTGCGAGCTAGATTCGGAAAGGAGATTCCGTATCATGGCACAATATTTAACAACATGAATTTATTTTAACACCAAAAACACAGAACACGTTTGTTGTGACCCCTTTAATTTTTTTTACCTTTGTTTTTTTTTTATGCGCGACTTATTGATTAGTACCTATTATAAGTACTTAGTGTTTTTTAGTGGATCTATTGAAATGTGTGCGCAGCGTCGCGTCGCGATGTAAATTGACCTTAACACACCCTTTTTTTTTTTTTTGGGGTGGCAAAATCATCAAATGAGTCCTCCCGCCCTGGGTGGGGCGGAAGGGACTGTCAGACTCTTACTGACTAAAATCCACCCGTGTTCCTTCGGATGCCCTTTACGTTCCGGGGCCACGGTATCCTGGATTAAGAAAAATCCGCGACCCCAGCAGGCATTTGGCCCCATAAGGGGCCCCGTCGGTGACGCGTGAAACACGACGCGCCACCGACCCGGGCTTGGTCCTTGGTCGGACGGCGAGCATACCCATTACTCACCGTCCGCAAGCCCGCTCCGCCGCTGTGCCCTCTGCTATTCAGAGGGACACGCGTTGGAGCCTCCACCCGACAGGCTATTCGCATACGGGCAAAGAGACCCCTTAGGCACAGTGCCTAAGAAGAGTTTTTGCCCGCATCCCAGGGCGCACCGGCCCGAAAAACTGCTCTTCCCCCCGGACGTATCCGAGAGGGAACTCCAGTCCACGGGCGCACGTGGAGGTTTCCTGTCTTAGCACCCCACCTTAACACACCCTTTGTTAAAATTGGAAATGTTTACCAATTCTGGCTTTCAGGAGATACAGTGTATTGAGAATAGTGTTGTGGGCTGCCTGTGACAGACAGACTGACGGATAGCGAAACCTTTTAGCATCCCATTGGGTACGGAATCCTAAAAACGTACGCAGTTCGTCTATCTTTTGTTGATTTAATGACTAATAAATTGAGCCCTTATGGGTGTCTATAGATTAAGGACTGATGACGTATCTTCATATCTTTTCTGCGTTGGTTTGTTTACATTGTCTTTATGTTGTGAAAGAATTGCAAAATTTCGACAAAATTTCGTTTTTATTGCGAGTTGATTGTGTTGAGGAATAAAATAATACTGAAGTGATACAACGAGCAATGGAAAGAGATATGCACGAATTTTCATTGCGTGCTAAAATCCGGAACGAGGATATTCTTCAAAGAACCAGAGTAATCGACATAGCTCATAAAGCAAGCTGAAGTGACAATGGTCAGAGGTCAAATCTCTCAAGGAACTGATAACTGCTGGGGAAGAAAAGTTTTAGAGATACCCAATGGACCATAAGACGCAGTAGACTTCCCAATAGGTGGACCGGTGGACGACATCGTGAGAGTCGCAGGCAAACGATGGATGCAAGTTGCGAATTGTCGTTCGGCGCAGGCGGTATAAGCGGGAAGGCCTTTGTTCAGTGTAGACATCTTTCGGCTAAAGATGATAACATTTTAAACGCCTTAAATAGACCTTGAAAATTTCTTATTACACGTAATAAACTTTGAAATAAATGCAAAGGGTTTCCCGAAGGACTCTTTCCCGAAAGTTTCTAGTATTTGACGTATATCTCTCACCTTGACTAAAGGTGATGCCCTGAAATGTGACGTCACTTCCTTTGAGTAACTAGGTCACAATGACTAGGCAGGTCTCCTCGATCCTACATCATTAGAAAACCCACTGAACCTTGGAAAACTTGGAATGGAAACGTCACTGGTAGCGTAATGGAATGGCAGACAATAGGAGACTACACAATGTATTGTTTGAATGTCTAGTCTCTCGAACATACGCACGTGTATTTGTCGAATGTAAAATTAATGTACCTACTTAGATAAGGCAAAAATAGCCCCTTTTATATTTTCATGAACCTAGTTTCATCATCATCATCAGCCTATAATGTTCCCACTGCTGGGACACATGCCTCCTCTCTTCGAAAGGGAGTGGGCCATAATCCACCACGCGGGCCCAGTGCGGGTTGGTAGATGTCACATTTCTTCGAATTTTTGGATCTAGGACATGCCGGTTTCCTCACTATGTTTTCCTTCACCGTTTTGAGAGCAGTGGTGTTGAAATAAATTACACAAAGTAATGCGCCTGGCTGGGTTCAAACCCACGACCTATAACTCGTAAGCCGGAGCCGATACCACTGGGCCACCACTGCTCAGAACCTGGTTTGGTTCGTGAAAATATTGATAACGCTGTTCCTATTGAAAAAATCTATTTATAATTTTTGCAGAAATGTTGGATAGGCATTCGCATTTTTAAAGCCATTTAAGCCCTATAATTTGATTGAACAAATTCCGTAATGTAACAAAACTTGCATGCCAGTTGTTGCACATCTAAATAGGGCTTTAGACGATGCATGAAATTAAATGAGAGTTGCAAAAAGTTTGAATACATTGCGCTATTTGTTTGGTCACTTGAATTAATTGTACACTAATAGTCCGCAATGTATTCAAAAATGCATGCAATTTCTTGCAACGTGTAAATGGGCCTTCACTTTTGTTTTATTGTAATTGCTGGCAGAATTTCACTTTGTTTAAACTACATGGTGTTTTGGAGCTAACTCTCGAAAATATACACGTCACAACAAATCTATCATTAGCGTTTGAATTTTCACATGTTTAGACAAGAACTCAGCCCACCTCGCAGCACATTTAAATATCGATAAGATAGTCTCAAATGATAAGAACCCCTTCCATGTACTCAAATTGAATAAATGGTGACAAACCGATAATTCCACATACGTCTTAACACAGATAAAATTTACGAATTTTGCATACATATGTGTCATTTTCAGGTATCAATCATGATCAAGCTTTCCAATACATAACACATAATTTTTATGATTGTACAATACATGAAAGTGATTCACAAGAATTTGGTCTGATAATGCAATCAAATTGAAAAAGTCCTCAGTTTTTTTTTTCACTGTAAAAAAAATCAATCTATGCTCATTTTTACCGACTTCAAAAAAAAGGAGGTTATCAATTCGACCCGTATGTATGTAATATTATCAGAACTGCCCAGTTTTCATATATGTCAGTCTATATCAGCGTCTGAACAAATGTACCAAATTTCATAAGTGTATGTATGTATGTATGTATGTATGTATGTATGTTTTTATATTTGTGCACGCATATCTCCGGAACTATAAGTTCGATTTCAGTAATTCTTTTTTTGTTGTACTAGGTATTGTTCAACTTAGGGTACACCGCAAGTTTCATCAAAATCGGTTCAGTAGTTTTAGAGATATGGATTTTTTTATGTTGTGACGGATTACAAGATTAGTGCATATGTAAGAAAATTTTATATTTTACAAGAATTTGGGTTGAATATGTAATAAATAAACTAAAAAGGGTAAAATAAAAACTTTTTTAAAAAAAAGTACCGACTTCAAAACAAATACAAAAAAGTTTAAAATAACTTTTCTTTCGGAAGTCGGTGGCTTTGTTTTGTTGTGTCATTGACTATTGCCACCGACTTCCGAAAGAAAAGTTATTTTAAACTTTTTTGTATTTGTTTTGAAGTCGGTACTTTTTTTTAAAAAAGTTTTTAATGGATGGTTTTTGGGCATCGCTCTTTACATCATAAAGTTAAAATAAAAAACTTTATCTCATAAACTAATACTCATTGAAAAAAACCGGCCAAGTGCGAGTTGGACTCGCCCATGAAGGGTTCCGTAGTAGCAAGCATAGATTGGTAAGTAATATACACAAACAATAAAAATAACTTTGTTTTTCATAGTGTTTGTATGAATGGCAAAATTATATTTGCGGTTTTTGAAAATGTACTATATCTCAAAAACTGCTAACTGTATCTCATCCAAACCAATTTTCGTTGATAGTTTTTGAAGAGGTCTACATTATACATTATACATTTTTTTAGTTTTATCATTCTCTTATTTTAGAAGTTACAGGGCGGGACACACATTTTACCACTTTGGAAGTGTCTCTCGCGCAAACTGTTCAGTTTCGAAAAAAATGAAAAAAAAAAATTTGAGTTTCAATTTTAAGTATGAGGGCACCCCCGAAATTTGTTTTGTTTTTATTTTTGTGTGAAAATCCTTATGCGGATCACATAATACATCTACCTACCAAGTTTCATTAGGATAGCTCTTATACTTTCGACAAAAAGTGGCTGTGACAAACGGACGGACAGACAGACAGACAGACATGACGAATCTATAAGGGTTCCGTTTTTGCCATTTGGCTACGGAACCCTAAAAATACCACGATACGCATCTTCATTATATTACACGCCACGCAAAGACGCCTTACAGTTTGCTGAAGATTGGTATCTTCAGCAAACTGTAAGGCGTCTTTCGCACGAGAGGTTTAAAAACGCGACGCTTTTCATCGAGTTACATTTGATTTTAAGAGATGGGTGGTAACCGTTTAGTTCCATTCCACTTCATTTCTATTCTACGGTTTTTTAACGGACGTTCATAAAACTGTCTTGCAATCTGGGTTTTACAATGTTTCCACACCTTCAACAACCAATTGTTTTTCAAACTAGTTTTACGCAATTAACTCTCCTGTTTACACACTTTCCTATAAGGGATTCCCGTTCAACCACAATAATAACATCAACCATTAACAAACACGTACTCAAATTAAAACTAAAAACAAACCTCTTTCCTCATATTGACAGTAATGGAAGCTATTCTTTTAATTTCTTGGACACTCGTACGCAACGGTGAAGCCGGCATTTTGAACAAACTTAATTCACACATAAAACGACAAAAATGTTCACAATAATTTGAATATTTTGAAACTTAAATGTATAAATCATGTAATAAACTTCGTATTTTATAATATTTTTTTTATAATTTGGATCACAAATCAACCCGCACTAATTGACAGTTAAATTATAACTGAAAGCAATACGTGACTTTAGTTCACAATTGCTGTGACGATGAGTAAGTTTAAGGATAATCCTGCGTTACCAATACGTCACACTGCATCCCAGTTAATATATTAATTAATAGTAATATCACATTTTTTAATAAGAACCGAGTACAGTTAACAACAAAAGAAGTGACACTTTAACTAAGAAACCGCCCGTAGGTAGTTGTTCCGCAACCAGCGAGTAAGCGACTGTCTTCTATTTTATCACGCAAGAAAAGCGATTCACTTGAGTTATGGATGTCAAGAGATATGGATGTCAAGCCATGTGATTGGTGAATCGCTCTCCGCTCTGCTCCGCTCCGCCTCAGTGGAACCGCAGCCTTATAGTTAGTCGCGAACTGTTCACACTGCCGGCAAGTAGTAGTAGTTTATGGCTGAGTTACAAGAGATTCAAAGATAGAATTCTCGTCGATACTTGCTCAGCGATGCTCGCTTGGCAGTCAGAACTCATCCCGAGAGACGTATCACGGGCAGTGCTGAGCAGCCGAGTAGCAGTGACTTCCCAGCGACAATACTATTGGAACTACACACACGCTGGTCGCTAACTTGTTTTCAATTGCTCTGTCTACTCGCTGTTCGCTAATCGCTGGCGTCGGAACAACTGCCTTGGCTGCCTGTTGGCCGGGAGCGTGGCTAGGTTGCGGAGCGGAGAAATGGGGAAATATTTACCTCCACTCCGCTCAAACCCTTGTTCGCTCAAACACGAAAGAATTTGTGGTAGAACGTCATCATCATCATCATCATCAGCCTATAAATGTTCCCACTGCTGGGACACAGGCCTCCTCTCTGTGAGAGGGAGTGGGCCGTAATCTACCTCGCGGGCCCAGTGCGTATTGGTAGATGTCACATGTCTTCGAATTTTTGGTTCTAGGACATGCCGGTTTCCTCACGATGTTTTCCTTCACCGTTTTGTGAGCAATGGTGTTGAAATAAATTACACAAAGTAATGCGCCTGATGGGGTTCGAACCCACGACCTACTACTCGTAAGTCGAGGCCTATACCACTGGGCCACCACTGCTCACTAGAACAAGACACGAGGTAGAATGTACCTAGTCATAATGAATTGCTGGTTTTGGTAGTTTACTGACCCACATTCAAGTACAAGCTTACTAGAAATTGGTCAACGCGTCATCAACAGTGACGATTTTTGTTTGAGGTAGGTTAAAACCCTGAATTTGCGGTTTGTAGTAAGACATTCCCGTGAAAACGGTAACACAAACTGGGGCAACTACAACTATTATGTAAAATCAGTCTGTGACGTCGCACCGTTGAATGAGACCCTCTGTTCTGTGAGAGGGAGTAAACCGTTTTCCTCCAGTAAGAACTGAATTGCATTAATTATTGTTTCTGTAAGGGTTTATGAAGGCGGGGGCATGCGAATGGTGAGTCAACGTGACGTGAGTCGTCGACATGTCCGTGTTCCACGCGCTCCACAAAGAGCTTTCAGCAATCTGACGGGGCCTTAAAGGGCCAAAGCCTGCCGGGGTCGCGGGACTGTCTCATTAGGTAACCGTGACCCTGGAATGTAAAGGGCTATTGTAGGATCTTCGTGGATTTTAGTCAGTTCAATTCTTACAGTGTGGATGGGTGGACTCATTTGATGATTTTACCAAGATGAAAAAGGATTTTATGAAGTGGTAAAATTGAAATCTTAGAATATTCCTCTACCGCGGGACCGTCTGTAAAAATAAACGTGGCCCTGCAACGCAAAGGGTAACTGAACTAACAGGGTAGATTTTTATTCAGTAAGATACTTAGTAAATTTCCGCAGTACCCAGATCTCAGGACTCATTGAAGATTTACCCACCAAATAAAAAGGCATGACATTCCTTCTTATTCATTAAAAGTTCGCTTTGATCATCATTATCATTTTGGATTTTTGGCCATCATTGACAGCTTTATCTTACTATACTCATTGAGATCAACATTATCATCATCAGCCTATAGCCGCTGCAGTCCACTGCAGATAGCTTTTTTTATCGTGGTAAAATCATCAAATGAGTTCTCCCACCCAGGTCAGAGCGGGAGGGACTGTCAAACTTGTACTGACTTGTAGCGTACATTAGCATCTACAAAAAAGTACACTAGTGCCACATTTATGAAGCGACGGGGAAATTAAGATGTAAGATGTCTACATCGCGCAATCAAAGTTAACAGCGAACTTAGAAGACATAGAATATTCCGACAATGAATGTCGGGCAGAAAGCCCACCAGACACAACACCCGTCTGGTCGGAAGGTACCTTCCTTTTCATCGTGGTAGTGAGGAACTTTCCACTCTGTTCCTTCTAGCCCCAAAAACTAAAATCCACGGTGATCCTTCAATAGCCCTTTACGCTCCAGTGTCACGGTTACCTGATGAGACAATCCTTCGACCCCGGCAGGCTTTGGCCCTATAAGGGAGCCCCGTCTTATTGCTGACATCTCTTTGAGGCGCGCGTGGAACAACGCGCCGTCGACCCAGGCATGGTCCATGGTCGAACGGCGATGTTATTATGTCATTATCATCATCATCATCATCAGCCGGAAAACATCCACTGCTGAACATAGGCCTCCCCCTTAGACCGCCACGCCGAACGACAATTCGCCACTTGCATCCATCGGTTGCCCGCGACCCTCACGATGTCGTCGGTCCACCTAGTGGGAGGTTTGCCCACGCTGCGTCTTCCGGTCCGTGGTCGCCACTCGAGAACTTTTCTTCCCCATCGATTGTCAGTTCTACGAGCGATGTGGCCTGCCCATTGCCACTTCAACTTGCAAATTTTACGAGCTATGTCGGTGACTCTGGTTCTTCACCGAATATCCATGTTCCGGATTCTATGTTATTATGTAAAGCAAGGGAATAAACTCGCATGCCTAAGTACTGTATTATATGACTCAGCTGAAGTCTGAAGGAAAATTATAATGATTGTGGTTAGCACTATCTCCTGACGCGTGATTCGTCACCATTGGTCTAACGTCCATGGGTTGGTGTGAAGCCATATCCATCCTCCCATATAAATCTGAGTTTATTTTTAGAATTCTTCTCGGAAAATAACTAGAATCGACATTATTAAGGTATATATATTATGTTCTTCATTGTAATTATAAATACGCAATTCAGACCATTGGTAGACATCAACCTAATTTATTTAAACGGAACCGTAGTTAATTAAATTGTTATTTAGCCTATTGTGTCTGCAAAAGTCTTCGTTCTATAAATCAATTAAAATCAGAAATGCAATGCCACTATTTTTTTATTAAATCAATGACGGCATCGTCACAACTTTTCAGGACATTCTACAAGTCAATTACACCTCAGCAATAGTGCCAGCAGTGGTGGCCCCGACTTACGAGTTGTAGGTCGTGGGTTCGAATCCAGCCAGGCGCATTACTTTGTGTAATATATTTCATCACCACTGCTCTCAAAACGGTGAAGGAAAACATCGTGAGGAAACCGGCATGTCCTAGAACCAAAAATTCGAAGACATGTGACATCCACCAACCCGCACTGGGCCCGCGTGGTGGATTACGGCCCACTCCCTCTCTCAGAGAGGAGGCCTGTGTCCCAGCAGTGGGAATATTTATAGGCTGATGATGAATTACACCTCGAAGTTGAGGCAAAGATATAAAATTATGTTCAGGAGCGCTACCTCAGCCAAAAAGTAGTTTATAGGCCTAGTTTCGACGCTGTGGGGCAACACTGCCTATGGGTGTAATCCCTAGAGAATAGAACCATTTAATGCTGGACAGCATTTTCCGCTACAACAACGATCAGCGTTCAGAATAGTGTTAATTATCGTTAATCTGGCCTCCTCTTCTATTGAAGTCGGCTTCCAGTCTAGCTGGATCCAGCTGAAGAACATTATTCTTCATTATGAGCGCCTGTCCTGATGACCTCCACAACTCAGTTATTGGGGTACTACGAGTAATTTTTTAACTAGCCTGTTTATCAACCTTATGACTACTCGAAACGACTGTCAAATATCTACGAAAGATAAACACTTAACCAGGACCATCTGCAAAGTAAATATAATAAATTCACTGGCACTGAGATATCTTACTTTATAATGAATTCGTTTCTAGTTGCAGTCTCCATAACCGGCTGGCCGTCTCGTTGAGAAACACTGCACCGACCACAAATAACAGCAAATCGAATAGAAATAAATTACAAACGTTTATCTATGATCATTACTCTGGACACCTAGCCTTCGACAAATCGTTACAATATTTTACCCTCTTTAGGCTATTTACAGACGATTTCAAGATAGTTTTTAGGGTCCAGTTTTACCGTTTGGGTACGGGACCCTAAAAACTAAGCTATTGCTAAGACTCCGCCGTCCGCCGTCGTACTTCGACGACGGCGCGTTGTGTTCCACGCGCGCCTCAAAGAGCATCAGCAAGATGACGGGGCCCGCCTCTAGAGGGCCAAAGCCTGCCGGGGTCGCGGGACTTATACCATTACCGTGACCCCGGAACATAAAGGGCTATTGAAGGACACCGTGGATTTTAGTCAGTACAAGTCTGACAGTCCCTCCCACCCTGCCCGGGGTGGGAGGACTCATTTGATGATTTTACCACGGTAAAAAAAAAAAAAAGAAAGACTCCGCCGTCCGCCGTCGTACTTCTTTCACCGCTGCATCTCATGAACTGTTGTGATAGTAAGACTGTTGTTTTCATAAATAATGTATTTCTGTTGCCGCTATTACAACAAATATCTACTAAAAAACAGCATAAAATAAATGTTTAAGGGGTCTCCCATTCAACTGACACGATTTAAACATCACCAACCATACCACACACGATAACTATGTTCGAATAATAATAGTTTTCTTTTAAGCTGTTCAAAGAAGGGGTGTAAAGACGTGCGCCCGTGGACTGAAGTTCCCTCTCGGATACGATTTGACTGGCCTGTTGGTCTAGTGGTTAGTGACCCTGACTGCTATGCCGGAGGTCGTGGGTTCGATTCCCACCCAGAACAAATGTTTGTGTGATGAGCACGATCATTTTTTTGTTCTGTATCTGGGTGTAATTTATCTATAATATTTATGTATTTAGAAATATATAAGTATGTTTATCAGTTGTCTAGTACCCATAACACAAGCTCTGCTTAGCTTGGGACTAGATGGCGTTGTGTAATAGTTGTGGAATATTATTATATTATTATTATCACCAACCACGATACACACGATAACTATGTTCGAATAATAATAGTTTTCTTTTAAGCTGTTCAAGGAAGACATGAAAATGACATTGAGAATACGGTGATTCCCGATGTCCACCCAGTTTGCCCACCAGTGGCGAACAACGAAATTTTTTTTAAATTTTTCTCTCTGTCCACCCCGCAAATTTCAAATTTTTTGTGGCTGTTTAGGGATAGTTGTTGATGTTATTAGCGATGCATCCGATACCGATACCGATATATCGGCGATACTTCGGGTTAGCCGATATATCGGTATCGACGATATTTTTTAACCGATTCAACGATACTTTTTAATTTAAAAATGTAGTGTTAACGAGAGTGTTGTCTCATCTATTTTGTTGAAAACGAACCACGAACTATGCCTGTAAGTCTGTTTCACAAAGGTTTCCACCTTTGTGAAACAGACTTGCGAAATCTCCTTTCTCCGAAAAATGTAAGATTACATACTTTGTTTTTAAAAAAAATCTTATTAATTTTGATCACTAAAATGTATGATTATCTAATATCAATTACCTATGTCATTACTTTTTATATTAATAAAAAAAAAATAATCTGACTTGTGATTAATTTATTTTATCTTGATTTTTTAATTCACAATAAGCGTATTGGTATCGGTATCGCCGATATTTGTATAAAGAGTATCGGTATCGGTATCGTATCGGCGAAGAGACGTATCGATGCATCCCTAGTTGTTATACAATATTTTCTTCGGTTTATAAAAAAAATATGTAGAACTAGGCACTTAAAACTAAAAAACATAGTAATATCTCACTATCAAAATAAAAACAACCTAATTTTGAATTCATGTGACCTAAAAACATGATGCTAGCTATCTGTTTTATTTTGAAATGGGCACAACCCACAACAATTTACAAAAAAACTGTAAAACCATCAACACTACATAAAGTATCGCAGTGTTCGTCTGCATACGCCCTTATGCACAATAAATAAGGGTGGTGATAAATAAAAGCTCAGTTCACCGCGGCAGCCGGTCACAGGTCGAGCAGTTATCTGTTTTAACTTGGAGTGAAAGTGTTTATTGGCGACGGAACCAGGAATTTCAACGTCAAATTCTAAAATAAAAACAAAAAATATATAAACACTTTTTTAAACTATCACGGTTTGATTCTAAACTTAAAATGTCACTTACGGGATATCTTCCGTGATTAAATATATGTTTGAGTTCCCGATATTTCGACGCTGTTGCAAGCGCCATGTATGAAGTCAACCCGCGATCATGGCGCTTGCAACAGCGTCGAAATATCGGGAACTCAATTATATTTGAAAGCTACCAGAGAACGTTTTCAAAGCATACAACTACTTCCACAATATCTAATAGTTTGTTGTAATATTATAGAATAAATACTATGTCTATAAATGTAAAATATGTATAAGAATAGAAAAAAAATGTTATTGTAAGTAGACCATTTTCCTTACTTTGTTAATTACAAAAGCCATTCTTATTGTGTTTTATTGAAAGTGGTTTTCAAAATATTATTATCCTGTTTATTTCTAATCCTAGGCAAGTACCGTAAAAACCAGAAATAATTAAATTAAATAAGATCACCCTGTAAAAGGACGATGCTTACGTGAGTACATGTGTCCATAGGTGTAGGCACTACAAGTACCTGTTAGCAATTAGTAACCAGGTGTAGGAATAAACCACGGCGTGACGAGTTTAGCTGGTAATAAAATAAATACACAAAAGGTAAAATAGTATTTTTCCTATGTTAAAAAGAAAATGTAAAAAATTTAAAGAATAATTTTTTTGTGACTTCGGAAACCGCTGGTAAAAACGATCGTACCAATAAATTAATTACTTTAAGGAAAACTCTAGAATAAAAAAAAGAACTAAAGAAGACATGTAATCCTCAACCCTAACTCGATCCGCGTTGACAATGGCTAGCTGGGATCTCACAGTTCCGTAAACATCTAAGTCTAGAATTTAGAAACAGTGTCGAAAAACCGAAACTGAATACAAAGAATAAACATTAACTTCTTGTTTTAACTTTTTATGTTATCAATACATCTAGGTAAAAAAAGCAATTAATTTCTATTCCCGCCTATACTCCTACATAAAGCCATCCACATCTCAAGCGCCGGCGCATAATTCAAGATGCAACGGATAATCGAAGCGAAGCGAAGAGAAGTGATAGTTTTACTTCACCGTCGGCTCTCGCGGTAAATATCTCTATTGTTTATGTTATTTATTATACAAACAACTTTGTTTTATTAATAAACAATTTGATCGTGTTTGCTATTTTATCGAGTTGCTATTTTATTTCTAACACTTTGCTTTTTGGAATAAAGTTTTTTTTTTATTCGGTTTTAGAAGGGGCATTGTTCAAACCATGTTTTATTAGATTGAAACTTCTTGATTCTCTTTAGATCCTATTATTTCTAGGAATATAACATCGAGTCACATTTTTTCATGAGGCTAGTTCACATCGAATCGCGGGCTGTCAAAACTTACAATGTTAGGTTTTTACAATCTTGACACCATGGCTATTAGTCATTCCAGCAAGCTGTCTTTTTTTTTAAATATTAACAAATACAAATTAGAATCTAGCAGACTATACATAGATATTAATACACTAGGTATATGGCATATATCTCTAAATAATCTATCTTTAACATACATATGATTTAAAATATCATATGCTAAATTAATCAACTTATTATTAGGCTTAATCTGTTGGCTGTGGATGAAGGGGACGAATGTGTACAAGATCTCTTCTATACGTTGTATCATAAACATCTTAGGAACGATCTGAAAGCACATCTGCAACTATTCCAGGTTCATTGTTCAAAGTGTAGACTTTAGCGAAAGAATTCACAAAATCGAATCAGTAGTTCTGAATCGTTTTTTTTTTGTTGTTCTACTTTTTAGGCTCATAATGAACAAAAGAGTATTATAATTCGGAGAAATATTTTTTATCATCTCAATAGTGTGGCCCTTTGTTAGCTGTTATCGAATCGACGAAATGGTTACAATGTTACTAGATAAAAATAAAATTAATGTTTGTGTTAACTCAGAGTAATCAACAACGTAGGTAATGAAATCGGTACACCTTGCAATTTTTCTAGAGACCTAAAATGAAAAGATGTAGGTAAGTGTCTTTTCATTAGTGGATAGGTAAATAGCGGTCAATAATTATCACTATGGTTATTTAAATATTAGTAGGTACAATTTTATTGGTTTTCGCAACTGTATTAATTCTAGTACCTACTTTTACTTAATTTAATTAGCAATTATAAAGCTTGAAATAAACAGAAGTAATATTTAATTACAAAATGAGTGTAAATTTGTTATAATATCTGATTACGGTAGCTACCGAAAGCTCATTAGTAATTTTAGAAGCGTGAAACCAGTGAAACTGAACACTGTTCGAAGCTAATTCTAATTAGCGACCACATAAAAAAACATAAGTTGTATTACTGTTGTAAGTTGTAACTGCTGTGGCATTAATATTTTTGTAATGTTATGTTTACCGAATAATAGCCTAAACCTTTTTCGAAAATTCTCAATCGTCATTATCGGATAATGAAAAATAAGTCTCCTAATTTTGGTACAGCGCCATCTGTTGTCGAGTAGAAGAACTTTTTTCATTTTTTAACCGAACTTTTTTTATTTTATAGGAAATAGAATCGCTTTATATTTCTTTTTTAACCAATAATAATACCTTTGATATTTTTAAGTATTTGATGAATTTTAGTAGCCATCTACTATCGGTAGCAATTATAGGTATGTAGATACTTTGTGTAGGTATTCACACCTTTAAATACCTAACTACGAGTATTTGGCTAGAGATCATGTACCTAATAAATTACAATTAAAACACCGAGTTAGCATACCCGGAATCACATTCCATTACTTTTGTACAAGTTGTTTATTTTATTCAACATCTGGTCTGAATACTAGACTACCGAAAACATTGTTTTTTACATTTTTTCCCCAAAATCTATGCATCTCCGAGAATCATGCACGAATGCGAAGATTCTCAGTTACGTTCTTAGCTTGAAGTTGTGTTATTGTTTGTTAGGTATATTTTTTAGTAAGAAAATCGATGAACCATCGTTATAACGGATAAAGCTGAAGGATAAGTGAGAAAATAATCAGTTGAGTCAGAGATACGTAAATAGTGTGGTTAAGTTGGTTACCTACAGTATCTTTGAAAAGATAGGTTAGTAATATTTTAAAAGTTCCTGGAATGGTATGAGGATTTGAGATAGGAACAGCTACTTAAGAAAAGAGGCAACGTAATTATTCCTTTGCACAATTTAAAGAGTGTATTTTGTGTCTTTTTGCTATCTCAGTTAATTTTCTATTCATATGCGGTTTTGCAATTTAGTTTTATTGTTTATCGATACGTAGTTCTAAAAAGTAAGAATCGAATCTTGATTCATTATGCCCGGAAACCGCCTCGCGATGTCCGATGCCGTAGGCGCTCGTTTTCCGTTGCCATCGCGGCGTGCCCGTTTTGAAAGTCCCTACTAAGTCCTTTTACGTTCCGGGGTCACGGTTACCTTATGAGACAGTCCCGCTACCAGCCCCTACCACAGAGTTCACACATGGCGAATAGATATTGGATCAATTGGATGGTCCACGTATTGACCTTGGCAATCGTAAGAAACTACGCAAAAGTAAAATCCACTTGGATCAACACGGATCTATTAAAACAACATCACATGGTCACACAATCGATTAGCCAGCCACAGACACGTATCATGATCGTCTTGTAACCTAATCGGTATGTAATAGCCGTGTCAATTGAACCAATGAGGATAATATTAGCTTTAATAGTCCACGTGGATTCAAGTAGCCTATCAGGTTATACCTTGTTAGCCTGTGTCGCTTGGTTGATTGATCGTGATCCCTTTCATAAGACATAAGAAGACGTAAGTAGGAGAGCAGTGGTGGCCCAGTAGTGTATCGGGCCCGACTTACCAGTTATAGGTCGTGGGTTCGAACCCCGCCAGACGCATGAAGGTGAAGGAAAATATCGTGAGGAAACCGGCATGTCCTAGAACCAAAAATTCGAAGACATATATGTGACATCTAAGTACCTACCAACCCGCACTGGGCCCGTGGGTGGATTATGGCCCACTCCCTCTCACAGAGAGGAGGCCTGTGTCCCAGCAGTGGGAACATTATAGGCTGATGATATGATGATGTGATAAGACATAAGCCAAAGGGGTTTCCCAAAGCGGCATAGGTATTTATTGTATACAGGACTTACGACCTGATATGATTATGATGATAAAACAGCTGATGATCACTTCCGAAAGTGATTTGACGGCACGGTTTGCGTAGTGCCTGAGCGATCAACTGTTGCGAAGCATGTCACGAGTTCGATTCCCGCACGATGCAATTATTGTACTATGAATATGATCTCACCTACAGATAGTTGTTTCGGGTCTGGGTGTTTGTGTATGTGAGTTTGTAAACGGTCCCACGATACAGGAGTATTCCTAGTCTTAGGCAATGTATCCCTTTTTTTAAAGTGCCTGGTAGTCCAGTTATGGGTCGTCTGAATTTAGATTGCCATCAACACGCTCCAACGAAGACGAAATAGTATGTAATTAATCAAATCCCTGATCCAATGTAACAATTAACAACCCAATTTGTTAAAGGTGATAATTATATTCTAGATTCAATTCACGGTCCATGTGAAAAAAAATCGACCAATCCGTTTTATATGTGGAAAATTGGAAAAAGTATGAACTATTCTTTAAATGAATTGTCGCCCATCACTAGGAGAATAATTCTTGTATCACTTACGCGTTTGCAAAAATCTTACCCCATAAATTGTTTTTTTAAGCAACAAAACTCGGAACTATTTTTTTCAATTCTGCCTCCTACCTATTTTCTCAATTTCTGTGTCAGTTACAGACTAAATGATGTTTATAGTTTTTCAGGAATTTCAGTGACGTTCTCAGGACTCAATTATCTGAAATTAGGTTTAATTTCAGTGCGTCTGTTGTGTTATTATAATGCGTGAATGAGTAATTTAATGATAATCCGTCAACACGCAGCCACAGGACAAATTGGGATAAATGGAATTGTGTATTTTAGGATTAAAACCTACTCCAATTAATTTTAAATTGGAATATTGTTATTACGAATGAATGGATCTTCGTGTTTTAATTCTGGAATATTTATATTGCAAACCCGTCAATGAAGTATCATCATCAGCCTATAAATGTTCCCACTGCTGGGACACAGACCTCCTCTCTGTGAGAGGGAGTGGGCCGTGGCCAATGAAGTATAGGAGAAGAAAATTTAGTTAGGTGTATTTCATGTTTTTTTTTTATTATTTACCTTCTTGAATTAATTTTGAATTGGACTGTGCGTTAACCGATAATATGTAAGATCACCCAAGTAAACAATAAGCGAAAAATGCTAAACCAAACATAGGTACGTAATGAAATTTTTATGGGACCAAATGGCAAGTTTATCGCTTCTAAAAAAATCACACGAATCGGACCACAAACCACGGAGTAACTACTTTGAGAACCTCCTCCCTTTTGAAGTCAGTTAAAACAGTACCGCAGTGCTATCTTTGGCATAAATAAACCGCCACTTCCACGCATAATGACCCTAATTACACTTTTTTTGCGAACATTTTATGCATCACCCGCATTCAACAAATTAGGGTAGTGACGTCATCCAACAAAATGGCTACAGGTACCTATATGAAATAATCAATTAGTTCCAAACACTGCACACTGTAACAATGATAAAAAAACCGAGAACAATAAAAGATACATGGTTTACAAAAAATAAATGATCACAATATACTAGGTTAGGTAGGCAGGCACATACTATCGTGTTATGAATAAGCGTAAATTCTTGTTTATTTTGTAATGTAATTAAAATCTAGGTAAATAGCACAATACATAGACTTTATGGGCACGTAATTGCGTGACAGCACAATTGTGCGTGATGAAATCATCATCATTGAGATTGTCATACAATCATCGTCATTTCATTTGACTGTGTGTTTTTTTTTAATCTGGATCCCAAGTCTTATCAACAGTGCCGTATTATCCATAAGGCACTTTAGGCCAGTGCCTAGGGGCCCACTATGACCAGGGGCCCAGCACTCCCGATTATAAAATGAAAAAAAGGGGATTGTGTGGTTTTATGAAACCACGTTAAAAGTGAAACTTTTTTTCACATTATTCTTTGTTTCATTTTTAAATGACTCCGATGCTACGTCCTGTAGATTGTGGCGAAAGTCTTTTCACTTGAAAGAAGGCGTATAGGTACCTTTGCAATGTGTTGACTGAAGTCTGTTGTTGATGATGATGGTACCTTCATTCTATTTCGTAATGTAGACAGTAAAAAATTCCAAATTGCGTTGTTGTGGTATGAAAAAGGGAGGGCCCGAAATGAGCTGTGCCTAGGGGCCCCGAGATGGTTAATCCGGCCCTGCTTATCAAGCAGTTTCGTTATTGGATTGTGTGGGTAGGTCAGGCAGTCACTTCATGTTAAATTCTACTTCACTACAATATAGTAAACAAAATCGCTTCCCGCGGTCTGTCTGACTCTGTCCCTATATGCTTAGATCTTTAAAACTACGCAGCGGAGATAGAGTGATTCAAGAGGGAGGTTTATACGTATACAACATTATTTTTTGTTTATGCGAAACCCGATACACCTGTCTAGTAATTTTGTGTAAAGAATCTATGTAAAAAATTATAAAACCGTCAAAAAAAAATCACATAGTTATAAGCTTGTGTAGTACCTGGTTGTCCGTTCAAAAACATGCTCATTTCGCGGTACACCCGCGTAAACCGCGTCTCCTGTGCTATACATTCGTGATAATAGATACCTTACCATACGGTGATTTTATTGTAATTAACTGGTGATAAAATATTTTTGAAAAAAAAATATAACATGGTGTAAAAATTATTGGAATCGAATCAGTTACTGATTCTGAACAAACTATATTCAGGTTTCGCATATACTAAAAATAATGCTGTATAACATGCAACCGTGCGGAGCCACGGTTCGTTAGGTTTTTCTAACTCGTATTCTTACTTCAGCAGAGTCATCCTGGTAACAGTTGATGAGAAAAGGCAGTGAACGAGTGAAAGAGCCTGCAGCAGTGAACTGTAGGCTGATTATGAAGTAACATATACGAACTTTTCGTTATAATAATATCAAGAATTGTAATTTGTTATCAAAAATTTAATTAAAGAACCGGTTGCCTTGAAGAAAATCCTTGGAAAACAGATTTGTCTGCTCAATAAAATTTTAATTAAATTGTTGATTTTGTAAAGTAGTTCGCTAACAAACTTCACTATGTGATTTTGAAAGCCCAAGCTTTTCCTTTCTTCTTCTACTTTTGATTTTATGGAAAGTCCGCAGAAAAATCAAAGTTCTTAATAAAATTTTATGAAACTCCGGCTTACATGTACCTCCATAATAGAGTCAGCATATCCAGTAACTCAATACTATATTATAATTTTGTAATCTACTTTCCTGCTGAGCAAAGATCCCCCATAGCATGATTTCTGTGTAGTTTTCTCGGGTCAGTTGTGCGTCGTCACGCCAGCGTTTTCCCTCTCGACAATGACACCAATCTTCTGGCACCCACTGCGTGACGACTCTGGCCTGTCGATCCTAATGCATTATAAAAACATGGTCTGCTCAATCCCATGTTTTAATACATTGGGTGCTTTCACACTGGACGATAACGGCAATCACATGATATCGGTGGGATTGGTAGTTTTATACAATTCTACGGAAAATGAGAGAGAGAGCACGATTTGCCAGTCAGTGTCGTGTCGTTACCGTCACCTTCTAATGTAAAAGTGCCATTTTACAAGAAGACAGGTAAACAAAGTTGTAAAAAATAGGATAGGAAGTAGACAGGAAGCTCAAGTATTTGGTTACACAAGATAAATTTAGACAAAATGACTCACATGTCAGGATAATTGGATGTTTTAGATGGTATCCTGAACCGTGAGAGATTTAAATAGTTCAAGGAAAAGGCAATTTTTAGTTCCAAGTATTTGCCAAGATGACTAAGGCTTGAAAATTGCTTTGAGAAAATGTGGTTTGGGTAGGCAACACGCGGTTGGGCAAGAATTTGTAGCTCGAATCACTAATACAACCATAAAATTGAGTTGCAAGTGTTTAAATTCCTCTGTAGTTTACATCTATACATATAAACTCTATAATTACAATATAAATATAACGCAAAAGTTTGGATAGATGGATGTTTGTTATTCATTCACATCAAAAGGTCTGAACGAATCTTGATAAAATTTGACTCAGAGATGGGTCATAAGTTTGCAATACGTAATCCTGTATCGCGTTCCTTTGGAATAATAATTATATGACTAAACCCTTAGTCGAATAATTATTATCCCAAAGGAACGCCGCTCCTACATTTATCGACGCAGAATCGACTTAAGCCGGTCAAGAAAACCTTTATGTCAACGTAATAAGGGTGTTACTAATGCCATTCGCATCGGCCTGGCTCGGACGACGCGATCAAGGTTTTCTTGACCGGCTTAAGCTGATTCCGCGTCGATAAATGTGGGAGCACCCTTAGGCTCGGCGCACATTATCGGCATCGGCAAGGAAAAGGATCCTTCGGCATTCTCCTTTGTATGCATTAACTTCATGGCAATATAGTAGAAATTGCCGATGCATCAGTAGCCTCAAGCATGCCGAAGCGGTATTTGTGTTACTACGATCATATATCATGGAAATTTCTACTTTATTGCTATGAAGTTAATGTCTATAATGCTTTTTATCACTTAAAATCCGCAGCCGTGCCGATGCCGCTAGTCTGCGCCGGACCTTAGACGCGAGTGCAGCCACTGGCTACAGCTGGTGTATACGATCATTCTCAGCATCAGGAGACGCCGAGAAAAAGACAAACATAACTTTTTAATTTATGTTTGTCTTCTTACGTAAATCGTTAGCATTTTCTTAATCTGCCATTCCTCGTAGTAATCTTTACATCATCATCTGCCTAGCCTCCTCCCTACTATATTGGGGTCGACTTCCAGTCGAACCAGATGCAGCTGAATACCCTTATTTTACATAGAGCTACGTATGACTGGTTGTCAGACTTTAGAGCTTTTGACTAACAGTCACGACTATCAAAGAAAGAAGACCATCAGCTTTACATGCTTTCCGAGGCACGGAGGAAACTCGCTATGACAGATGGTCACCCATCCACAGACCAATCTTGGCAAGCGCGGCTTATCTCGAAAGATCGGCCTGTGCAACTGTAATTATTTAGCCACGAGCTAATAATTAATCTTTACTACTTTTGCGTACTCTTTTTGCGTCGTACATCGACTGCACGTCCATTCAGTTTGACAGTACCGGTTTTTAAATGGAACACACCTGGGCTTTATGAAACGATTTATGAATAAGATTGGCGTAAGTACCTACATTAATCTACTTGTCCTCTTAAGCAGTTCTCTGTTCTCTGTTTTGTGTAACATCCTCTTTATGCTTTCCTTTGTAAATCGCCTTTATATCATACTGTACCGACATGGTTTTATTGATTAAAGACCCACCCGTAATAACTTGAGTTTATCCATGATTATAGCGCTTGCAACTGTGCCGAAATATTGAATCTTGGATTAAAAATGTAAAGACATTTTTTAATCTAAGTATTGAATGTTGGAAAAACTTTAATCTCAGGCCAAGTTTATATCGTTTCATTTTGTAATTATTTCGTTTTATTTTATTTATTTCTCATAATCAACTTGATACACACATTGAACATAAAAATGTAAAAAAAAACATTTAAGTAGGTATCTTTAACACGTTGACGCCATGTGTATCTTTCTGGAAACACAAAGTACCACCTTCAGAGGCCGCATGTTTCCTTTGGGAATCACGAGGATTGCTTTATCGTAGGCCAGTGTGTCCGCCAGGAAACACATTTCAATGCATTTTACATTTTACCTCTGGAGCCAGTATAAAAAAACACAATTTTTAAGCTTGGCGCTCAACGTGTTAAATTATTTTATAAATTATAATCTATTTTTAAACGTAGGAATTTCTCCTGCATCGTGTTTCTGATTATAAAAATTTATTCCTTTAAATGGATTCCAAATTCTTCCATGAAATGACACGCATGGTCGCATCTCACATAATCAGTAACACTTAACATTTTTACTGCAACACATGAATTATCTCGCTATTGATGACTTCTCTACCATTCCTATCACTCACGCGTAAAGAAATTAGAGTTTTTAAGCGTAAAAAAAATCGGTGCAGGAAAATATCGTGAGGAAAATGCAATAAAAAAAGCGAAGACATGTGTAATAGCCCAACGAGCTATGGAGAGGGCAATGTCGAAATCTCTCTGCGTGATCGAATCAGAAGATCCTAGACGAACCAAAGTTGCAAGGAAGCTGAAGCAACAAGCAGCAAGTTGAAGTGGCAGTGAGCAGGTCACATCATAGCTCGCAGAACTGATGGCCAATGGGACCGTAACTGAGGAGTTGTATAGAGACCACGCACCGGCAAGCGCAGCGTGGGACATCCACCCACAAGATGGACAGAATATCTGCTGAAGACCGCAGGATCGCGTTGGATACAAGCCGCTTCCAACCGGTCCTATTGGGAACCTATGGGGGGAGGCCTATGTTCAACAGTGGACGTCCTAGGGCTGCAAAAGATGAGCAGATCTTCAAGATGACTAAGGTGGGCCCGTAGATAAGTGACTATCCATTACATACCGAGTTTCCTCCGTACCTCGGGAAGGACGTTAAGCCGTTGGTCCCGGCTGTCATTTGTAGATCTTTGACAGCCGTAACGTTAATGATCCGAAAGTCTAACCAGTTTTATTGAGGATTATCCAGTAGTAAAGAGGTTGTATATGCAATTAATATGTAGGGTCATATCAGCCTGTAGCATCTGTTAATCTGGCTTTGAGGATTTCAAATGTATGGTGTTTTAATTTCTGTAATTAAGATGTTTCATAAAACGAGATATGATACACAGTTTCACAGTCTCTAATTTTCTAATCATTATTGTATTTGTTTCTGTGACGGTAAATATTTTTTCTTTTGTTAAAGTCTGAAACTGAAGATTTTCTTCGAAAAACACGATTGTTCCGATAACGGTGGTGTAAACATACCAAATGTTTTCATAACAAGTATTGTTAGAATGTCATCGTCAGTCTCGTCATCCAACCGACACAATATCAATAAGACTTTCTTTTCAATTAGTAATCCTGCTGGCTGAATAAACAAATGAATTTAATAAAACAATTTTAATGGATTTCAGGTAAAAAATGTAGGATTTTACATATCCTTAAAGTTTTACCCTCGTATTCCAAGATCCGTCTCGAGTCAATCACTCAACTCAGACGAAACATGTTGCTATGGCAACGCAACGGTTCAAATTAACCTCAAAATTGTAATTTGTGGAACAATACTATAAGATAATTCTCTTGTTATGGGCGTTAACGCATATTTATAAATTATTACGTGTGCCAATTTTTGCAAAAGATCGAATTTGAAGTTAGTAGAGTTTCACTTGAGCTGAGACAACCACTAAGGCTGAATTCACACATGTCAATTTAATAGATCCTAGGAATACCCGTGTAGGGGCTTTATATAGAAACCACTTAGGTATCCGATTTTCACAGTCGTTATGCATTTGTATAAATTACTTAAACAAAACTAATATAATGAACAGCTATTTATAACAGATAATGAATGACTAACGCCATTTAATTATTCATAAACCTAAAATATAAATCAGAACAAAACAATTTTGCGTGAGAACTGTTATGAAAAAAAATCTGTGTGTGAATTCAAATTATCTAATGAAAATAGGGCAGTGTAATAGTGGAACGTGGACTCATAGTTTTATCACTCAATATAATTATAAAAGCTTTTCCTATAAAAGCGTAGCGTCACTTAATCACATTGCCTAACTACCTACTTCAGTAACAGTGCATTTTTTAAGTTTCTGTTTGACTTGGTCACTGACACTATCTATAGAACTTAAAATATGTATAGACAAATTGCCATTTTGACAATTAGCCATTTAGAGAATTGGCCAGCCAGAAAATTCGCCATTTTAGAACTAGGCTTTTAGAAAATTTTTCACTCTGAGAGTAAGGCTTTTATAGAATTTGACACTTTCAGAAATAGTCCTTCTGCGCCTAAATCAAGAACAATTACCTTCCGTCTTTCTTAAGCGTTTTATAAACCCTTTGTACTTATTCAGGCAGTAATTCAAATGCAATATACATTAAACTGGCCGTAAAAAGTGTAGAAATTAATCGTGTTAATAAATACATTGTTTCTAGCACGAGTAAACAGGAAGAAGATTAATGAATACGAGTAGTTAGGTACTAGAGCGAGATAAAGGCATTATTAAATCACTGTATACCTACTGCATATATTAAGAATAATAAAATAATTAATAATGAATCACATCCTTATAATGACGGCACGGTCGGTGCAATGGCAGCGCGATTAACTGGTCCACGTGTCTCGGGTTTTATCCCCGGAACAAACATTATTTTGTATGATCTGCAAGTAGTTGTACCGGGTCTGGATTTTTTTGTACGTGTTGTTTGTAAACACGCACACGATACAGGTATTTTTTTAATTAAAAATGCGGTCAATATTTTGTTTTAGAATAAGAAACAATATTTTTTAACCGACTTCAAAAAAAGGAGGAGGTTCTCAATTCGTCGGAATCTTTTTTTTTTATGTATGTTCCCCTTCGATCATTAAAAATAACTAGATGCACAATCCCGTACAAAAACGAACTTAAAACTGTCCTCAAGTAGGTTCGTAAAATAGAAAGAGAAAGAAAACAGAAAGAAACATAACTGGCCAACATATGCCAAAAGAAATTAAACCTTATTCGAATGAGTTAAAGTTGGATTTAGAATGGACATAGAAACACATTAAATTTTACGACCGCGACTCGAATCAACACATGTTACCCGACTAAATTAAGTAGCCATGCGACAATATGAACTGTACGTTTAGTAAAAGTCTTTTCAATTTAGGTGCTTTATAAATCCTGCTGATAATTTCGTCAATTTTAAAATAAATGTTTTACGGCGATTTCTTGACGAAATATCAGTATTTATAGTACAGTGATAGTTGTTATATATTGTTAATATTAGTACTTACTGAAAAAATGAAATTCCATCCTTTGTCCGGTCTTGGAAGAGTGATTTTTGCACTTTTTAAACGAGCACGGAGGCATGTTTACGTTCCGAGCGTTAGAACAGTACTAAACCAAAAGGATGACCGATCTCTGATTTGGTCATTTTTTTGGTGAGGACGTTTTTTGTCGCTGATTGTGTATCTATAGTGTATTCACGGAGACGAGTTAGTAGAGCGCTATCTCACTCACACAATTTTTTGACTGCGATTGGTCAGTGATAAACGCTAAGGCGGTGTACACAGTACGAGTACTTTTTAGTCTACTCATACTTCCCGTACTGTGCAGACGTGCTCTTACTTGTGACTGTATGGTCAACTTGTGAACCGGCTGGTGTATTGGATTTTATGATTGATTGCTTTCTTGACGACTTGGCGGCTTGTGAAAAGGACTTTTCATTGTGAACTGAAATAGTACGATATGTCGGATATTGAACATTGTTCTTTTGTCATAAATGAGCATTATCATAATAAAATACTTTTTCCCAATTTTTGTATAGTAAACTGGCCCAGGTGCGCTACATCCATTGTTATTATTATCATTAAGTTATTGTCCTATTCTCATTGTTGAAACACGTGTTTTATAACATGTTTTATATTCTCGTTACAGGAAAAGGCAAAAGACTATTATTAGCATGTCACAGAAATCGTTGATCCCAAAATAGATGCCATGGACAGAAATGTGGAAGCAATGACTGAAAGATTCATAATAAATGTAGGAAACAACGACAGTAGTGATAGTACGGAGAGTGATGATGATGATGATGATATGTTATAAACTTGTATAGGTAGATATTATAATATAATAAAAAAAATCTAATCATTTACTCTCGATTTTATTACTTTCCTTCATATCCATCAGATATTTAAAAAAGGAGGTACCCATAAAAAAATCTATCAAATAAATGTCTCTCAAATTATACGACAGACGAAGCCGCAGGAATAAACTAAGCGAACTTTTAAGAAGCGCAGTGTGAACGCACATTTACATTTCTAAAGTATTGTTAACGCCCACTGGCCCTAAAAAAGTTTTTTTTGTCTTTGTCATTTGTATGATAATGTGCGATAGAGAAGACGCTATACTAACTCGTCTCCGTGAATACACTATAGTTGTTTTTAATGATCGAAGATGTTCCCCGATTTCTCGAAGGTCGGAGCCCTTTCCGGAAGGAAGGAGGGCCCTTCTTTCGGAAGTTGGTGGCTAAAAATCAATGAAAAAAAAAATAAACCCACCGACATCCGAAAGAAGTTATTAATTAGGTTACTTCACCCTTTTTTTTGTTTTGTTGTTGTTTTTGAAGTCGGTTACTTTTTTGAAAAAGTTTTTTGTGGTTGTTTTTGAAGGCGGTTACATTTTCTCGAAGAACAGAACTAATTATAAACCAATCAGCGACCATTGTTGACTTCTTTTCCACGATCAAATACTTGTCGTTATATCTGAGCAATAAAAATGGCGGTTTGACAGCTTATCTATAGAAAAATTATGTCAAGCCGCTATTTTTATTCCTCAGATAAAAGTTATCTGACTATTGAAAAATCAGTCCTTAGATAGTAAAGTTTGACTTAAGCCTCCTGCAGATACACGCGATTAATCGCGCTGCGACAACGAGCCAAGCTAATTTCCACTCTAAAAATACTGCGAATGGACCGCGACATGTCGCCCCGCGCGATTAATCGCGTGTGTCTGCAGGAGGCTTTACGGCACCGAAACGTGGTCTTTCACTATCGGCCTCATCTCTAAGCTCAAAGTCGCTCAACGAGCTACGAGTATGTAGAGTGCTATGCTCGGTGTTTCTCTACGTGATCGAATCCGAAATGAGAAGATCCGTAGACGAACTAAAGTCACCGATATAGCCCACCGGATTAGCAAGCTGAAGTGGCAATGGGCAGGCCATATTGCTCGCAGAGCAGATGGCCGATGGGGTCGAAAAGTACTAGAGTGGAGACCACGGACTAGCAAGCGCAGGACGTCTACCAACAAGATGGACAGGCGACCTTTTAAAGGTCGCCGGAAGACGCTGGATGCAGGTCGCTTCCAACCGGTATATGTGGAGATCTAAAGGGGAGGCCTATGTTCAGCAGTGGATGTCCTATGGCTGAGATGATGATGATGATGATGATGAAAGTTAGCCCTACAGCATCATAGTTTAAAAGTACGAGCAACAGGGTGTAAAATTCCTCGATACTTCGTTGATAAGGGACGCGGGTGTCGGGTCTGGCGGACGGTGGCTTACCTACCACGTTTTAAAGCGAGAGAAATTTCAGTGTGAGAAAGAGACAAAGCTATACAAATCGTCTAGCGCCACCTCGTTTCCACACTGGAATTAGGTACTCTCACTTTAAGACGTCATGGAATGCCACCAGTTTGGCAGTTGTGTCGGTATTTTTTTTAATTCTTAATTTAGAAGTCAGATATAGTAGCAACCTTGTTCTGTGATTAATGATATCAATCGTTATCTTTAATAATTAATTTTGATAACATTTTGCCACAGTCTGTGATCCAATTTCCAGTACCAAAACAATCGAGGCTTTGGGCTGCTATTTTTTTTTAATAATTTATCTATGCCCGCTGGCCAGGTGGAGCGGTAACCTGCGAAAGGCGGTAGAGACTAGATTAAGTGAGGATAGACAAGATGAGGAAAGCTCAAAACCAGGGTCAGTGGCGATCATTGGGAGGGGTTTATGTCCAGCATTGGACGAGCATTTGTCCTAACCCAGTTAATGATAATGATGATGATGGATGAAACTTGCCATTTTCTCTTTTCTATTCACACTATGATTGTTCCCATTTGTTTAGCCGATTTTCATGAAACCAATAAAAAAAATTGAATATCCAACACTGGACCGCTTGACTGTTCCAATACCCCCATGCCTCCTGGTGACGTCAGAACCGAACCGGTTACAAACCGGTCCAACAGCCCTGTTCAAAGACGTGCAGCTGTTTCTGAATAATAAAATATATTGAATGCACAGATTGAATGCAAAGAGCACAATTTGCTCAAGGATGATGTACCTCCTATTATGGCCTAACGACTCAACAATAACCTCCTTGATTACTGTGGCTTCATTGCTGGGGAGTTTATGTTATGAAAGATACACTTTATAAACATGAACTTGCGCTTTTTCCCATTTGGTAGGTAGAATCTCCCGAACACCATGCATATTCCATTCGTTTCGTACTCGGTCATATTTACATACACGTTCTGTTTTAAATGCCTCGCTCTTGACTTTTAAGAAATTGCGCATAATTTATTTGTGTTACCCAGTATCTGTTACACAGTAACGAGTTATTAAGGTTAGGTAGACAGTCGCTGCATGAAATACCACGCTGTATTCAAATGATTGTACTTATCCGGTAAATTCTAAAACTGAACTTAAAATTTACCCTTTCTCTTGCTAGAATATCTCACAAGCTTTAAATTGAATGTATTCGTGTCTACTTGAACTTATCTTAATTAATTTTCAATTCTTGTAAAGACACATGAGTTACAATGCGATTTCTCATCGAAACATAATGATATAATTATCCTAACGTCACTTTACATACGTTTGACTTTCGAATTCGCATGCGATTTGATGTCCATAAACCGGTTTCTTTACTTTTTCGCACAAGGAAAATACTTCTCAATATTAGCAATCGTAGATTTGTATCTTTACGCAGAAGTAAGTAGAAAGTGAACACTATAGCAATTGTATTAAGTAAGCACGTGTCCGATATGGCTAATTAACTAAATATGGCATACAACTTCTTTCCAATTTTGCATACTGATATGATTCAACTGCAAATTTACTGAGGACGAAATACCGTTATTTGCCATTCTTCTTTGGAACTTGAATCTTTTTATTTAATGACACCAACAGAATAGATTATAATAATTCGGTATCAATCATAAAAATCTTTATACACTGCGCAAAACCGGTTTTTCCCAATCAGATTATTCTTAGAATTATTTATGACTTCATGCAGGAAGGTCTTGATGGTTTACCGCCTTTCTCTTTAGCCAACAATTTTAAAACAAGTTACAATTTCTGAAAAAAAAAAAAACTTTACTGAAGATGAGGATGAATGAGGATCATTTAACAGTATATTTTGAAACTATTCATTTAGAAAAACCGGTTCTTCAAGCCTTAATTTCCACATTGACACGTCGAAATTCATTTAATGTTATTGTGATGTTACTGTCAATTTGACAATGACAAGAACAATGAGCGGGAAACAGATAAACCCTATCTTATCTATGACAAAAGTTAAAATAAATATCAAATTAATATCATAGCACTACATCTCGCCGGTAATTCCCGATGTGATAGACAGTGGTGTAACTAAAACTACACCGACATTTCGCCAATTATGTTTTGTTTACAAATCACGATAACTTAATTTAAAAAAAAAACTTACCATAGTCACAGTGCCACTACTTCCATTCAAAGTTTCATTTGAATTCATATTTATTGTAAAAACCTCCGTACTCTCAGTAGGCGATATTTTACATTCGAACACACCCATTTTCAAAAAAAGAACACTGTTACAGATAAAAAAAAACCGTAACTAAAATGACACACAATTATTTTATTAACATGGCCGATTTTTTTTAAGTTATTAAACTTATTTGTCAAGTGTTAGAACACTTGTGATATCGCGTCGACTGACAGCCACTACGGGTAGCGGCGTGTGCGCACCGGTGAACGCTCGTACAGCGATATATAGCGACTGGATGGCTTATGAGCGTAGGTGGTGTTCTTAAAGGTCAATCGGTAGACGGGTCTAGAGTGAGATGGAATTTAGAGCATGGGAGCTCCTTGGAATTTATTTGTTTTAATTTTTTGGGTGGGCCTTTGATTTTTTCCTAGTATTTTTTATATTGGACTATGAGATTGGTCTTGGGTATTTTTTTTTTGAGTAAATAAATAACCTATCTTCTATTTTCATTAACCATGTTACACGATGAGAGTAAACTATTTTTTTGTGGTTTTCATGCTATTCACTCGTAGCGCAATATTTTTGCATGCGTCATTGTGATTAAAAACATTTTAGCGTCCTTGCAAAAATTAAACACTTCTGATTAAATCAGGCCTCACGTCAAAGGTGAATGACAAAACATGTTTATATACATATTTTTAAAATAAATTATGTAATTAAATAAAAATATTTTTAAAGATTATTTTTGTTTTTGATGATTCCATTTCATGATTTTATAAAGTCCCTAGTGATTACGTAACTTAAAAATTACTTCCTGTGATTTTATGTACGATCTTTTTTATTAGGGTTCCGTAGCCAAATGGCAAAAACGGAACCCTTATATGTAGATTCGTCATGTCTGTCTGTCTGTCCGTCCGTATGTCACAGCCACTTTTTGTCCAAAGTATAAGAGTTATCCTGTTGAAACTTGGTAGGTAGATGTATTATATGAACCGCATTAGGATTTTCACACGAAAATAAAAACAAAACAAATTTTGGGGGTGCCCCCCATACTTAGAATTGAAACTCAAATTTTTTTTTTTCACTAAACCCATACGTGTGGGCATCTATGAATAGGTCTTTAAAAATGATATTGAGGTTACTAATATCATTTTTTTCTTAACTGAACAGTTTGCACGAGAGACACTTCCAAAGAGGTAAAAAGTGTCCGCCCCCCTGTAACTTCTAAAATAAAAGAATGATAAAACTAAAAAAAAAATAACGTAGACCTCAACAAAAACTAACAACGATAATTGGTTTGGATGAGATACAGTTAGCAGTTTTTCAGATATAGTACATTTTCAAAAACCGCAAATATAACTTTGCCATTCATACAAATACCTACTATGAAAAACAAAGTTATTTTTATTAATTGTGTATATTACTTACTAATCTCAATATAATAATATCGCTAATCTATGCTTGCTGCTACGGAACCCTTCATGGGCGAGTCCAACTCGCACTTGGCCGGTTTTTTTCATATGAGTAGGTAATGGCTATCTTTGGCATCAATGGCATCAAATTTTAATAAACCTAAGTAAACCTCTGGGTTTTTCTTTAATCTAGATTTGGTTTAGGGACTTTCATCAAATATGTCAGCCCCATCGAACATAAATTGGCTTACTTCAAATGGAATAGTTTATAATATTACTTAATAGCTAGTGAATTAGAGTTATTTGTGGAAGTCAATCATTAAATGGCCCAACTTTTTAATAATCTCCGAAGATGGTAAGCATCCAGGCCTTTGACATGGCTCAACCTAGACTTTGTTGATTTTATAAAGTCCGGGTTTCCTCACGATATTTTCATTCACCAATGTCAGTGGTGTCCAAAACAAACTGAGAAATTATGTACAATTATGCATTATTGGTACTTGCCCGGGATTGAACTTGCAACGTTGTGCATGAGACGAAGCGTGGTCATCACGACGACACTTGCAGGATAACATTTATGAACTTGTCATTCCTTATGAGTCATTTCAAGCAATAGGGGCCATTTCACTATTTGCCTAACTGTAAAAAAAATAATAACATATAATTTAGGCAAAATGATATCATGTAACCCGATAAGATAGAAATATTATGTACAGACGCCAGCACATCAAGCTACCACAATCTGCCAAATTTCTTCAATAGATTTTCAACCTTATCACAATAGTGGAAGGTTAATGTTCGATTGGTAAAATCTGACAGTTTCGGGTAGGTTGACCCGCTGGCGTCTGTACAATCAACAAAAGAGATACCATTGTAAGTTTGAAACAGTTTTCAAATGTGCTATTATTATAGGTTTCTTTCAATATGCACATACAGCCTGCTTACATACAGCTTTTAGCAACATCGATCGTTTAAAACTGCAGTCTACATAAATATCTCTTTTGTTGACCATACCATAAAATGATGAATGTAATAACCAAAACTACCTAGGTAGGTAGATATATTGGACATTTCAAGTATTAGATGGGAACGGTACAACAACATAAGTCTTATTGTTATTTTTTTGACACATTGCAATCTGACATTGATGTTTTATCGAGACAGTTAGGTTATGACACACACAAACGGATAATGATACATCGGGAATATGTATCTGCTGAATTTAGTTGAGCCTGAGGGTCTAATCTCTAAGCATGAACCCCTTGGTATCGGCCTAAGTGACAGATGTTTAGACAACGAGCGCGAACTAAGATTGTCAAACAGACAGGCGAAGCGAATGCGATCCGAATCCTGTCATATAGAAATCTCCTTAGAGACGCTCTACCACTGCAATTTTTTAATGCAATTCGATATTATGATATTGACATTAGCGTCGTGTCAGTATTACTTTAGTCGTGGCGGTATTATCTGACCGCAATTTGATTTTGACGTTAGTTGTATTCGAACATTTTGTATCCATTATCGTGTTTTGGTTGACGGACTTAGCAAGCAAGTAAGCCCTGAGGTGGGGCGTGATCACCTCATGCACGATGCACTTCTGCTGTCCTTACATTTATCATACGTACATAAATTACGTAAGAAAAACATTAATTCTGCTTTTCATAAACAGTCAAGAACATGCGTTTGACAGTGCCTTCTGCGCAACGATACACATATTGGAACAAAATTGTTAATTTTAAACGTCAGTACTTATTCATTTTGGAATTGTCAGTACGCTGGTAGAATAGTCAACATCATCAAAATGAAAAAAAAAATACGTGTGTTGATTAAGTACTTAAAAACATCAATCACCGATAACATATCCAGCGGTATTATTCAACGAAACGAACACAATATCTCCGTCGTGAATCATTCACGTGAGCGAAGTGAATACTAATGCAAACGATGTTATGTCAGTTTGTGGGTCATTCTGTACTATGTGTAGTAGACAAAGAACAGCAATAGAGGAGTCACAACAGTTTGTGCTTGCGGTCTCGCTCGCTTGGTGTTCGGTCTTTTTCTGTCCCACGAGATCTTGCCACTGAAATGAATCTGAAGATTCCGTTGGGACGTTATTGCTTGAAAGAGTTACAGCTGTAAGCATCCATCCTTCTTCCCACAAACCATTTCGATGGCTCAGCTAAATACCAATTGCCGCTCTTGACTCAGTGGAACGCGAGAGAGAGAGCAGAGCTAAGAGGCTTATTGGCGATAAACAACTCGCAAGATTGTCTATTCAAATTGTCTTCATTTTTCCGCATTCTCTCTGCTCCTCAACTCCTGCCCATGTTATGATGACTGATTACCACATTACACCACCCTTCAGTCACCAGCACCACTTTCATAAAATCCTTTAAATAAATTTTCATTTATTAAATCTCCATAACACCCTTCACATAATCCTTCCGTCGTTTCTTTTTTCTTCTCATTTAATAGTGCATAGTCATAATTTTATTATTTAGTGCCTTGTCTATTAACATTCTTTGACTATAAAATACAGTTTTATTTCATCACTGCAGACAGTAGTCTCCATTTTTTAACCATTCTTCTTTTATGTCATCCATACTTTCTTCTTCGTCTTCGTCTATTCTCTATCTGCCTAGTCTATAGCTATTCTTTATCTAACTATTTATTGCCTTGTCTAATGTTTTCTCTGTCTACAATATATACTAGTACAATATTGCACGAAACAGTTCCGGCTCCAAGATACCAGTTAGTTTGCGTAACCGTCTGTCGCGTTATCAAAGCGGTGAATGAAGAAGCTTCCGCTCTTTTTCTCAATGATTGGTGATCTCTAACCTATGAGTGTGTACTGGCGGTACCTATCTCAATTAGTTGGGTCAGATGGCAGATGCTCTATTAAATAAATATCCCGATAGTTGGTTTCATTTCATTATATTCGTTTCTTTGATTCTGATTCTTTGGTTAAGTCAAAAATTACCAGACTGCAATCATTGCTACCTGTTATGATTCTTTTGGTTTACAGTATGTCTTCTTCTTCAGTACTATACTCTATTACTCGTCATATCAGCAGTCACCTTCATTCTAACCGTATTCTTCATACAGTACACGATTCTAAAATACTCAGATTAATTAATTTTTGTTGGATATTGTAAGTTTTGTTAGTGTTTCTCCGTGGGATCGAATTCTTAATAAAGTCACAGATAATATAAATAAAGTGATCCGACAGAGAATGAAAGTGATCGACAAAGCTCACAGATTATGCAAGCTGGCAATGGGCAGGCCATATTAGTCGTAGATACGATCACCGTTGAGGTAGAAGTGTTCTCGGGTGGAGACCGCGAATCGGCAAGCGTAAGTGGGATGCCATCGGGACCTCGGTGGCTACGATAGGAAGAGCGTTGGATGTACTGAATCCGGAGGTCGAAGGTTTAAATGCTTCTCGGAGATTTCAGAGATTTTCTATGGAAAGGGGTGAGGACTTATTGGAAACGTTACGGTGTGAAAAGACGAACAAACAAACAGACAATTTGGAAGACCAGCTGGCCTAAAACAGCTACTTTAGCAATGAATATGTAAAATGGAATATTGTATTCTATTGTACAAGCTATAAAGTAGATTATTGATGAAAAACAATTTGCCACATTGCAAAAGAATAACATAACTAAAGTGGCGGGTTATTCAAATCAGGTGTTTCACGCATTATGTACTCGCGCGTAACCGGCGTCAGTGAACATTCCTTCCATATTTGAATATTGTTTGCGGCTGCTGTCGTTGCGCTAACCAAATGCAGTGACGCCAGTAGGGGACGAATTTAGTATACCATGGGTTCATAATGACACCTTTTATTCTATTCGGCCTTTTTGTCCCACTTCTGGCCGAAAGACTCCCAAATCCCTTTCCATTTTATCGTCATTGTTAGTTATGCATTCGACGGTCAAACAGTCAAGATAGAGTTCATTTTCTTAGGCCTGCGTTGTTGACGATGCCTGGTTTTAGGCAGCCACTGCGTGATAATCCTGGATCATATTATTGTGTTGATCATCCCGGAGTAATGACCTAAACAAAACTGTTTCAAGAAACTTTTTTTTTTTGTGTGGCAAAATCATCAAATGAGTCCTCCCGCCCTGGGTGGGGCGGAAGGGACTGTCAGACTCTTACTGACTAAAATCCACCCGTGTTCCTTCGGATGCCCTTTACGTTCCGGGGCCACGATATCCTGGATTAAGAAAAATCCGCGACCCCGGCAGGCATTTTGCCCCATAAGGAGCCCCGTCGGTGACGCGTGAAACACGGCGCGCCACCGACCCGGGCTTGGCCGTTGGTCGGACGGCGAGCTTACCCATTACTCACCGTCCGCAAGCCCGCTCCGCCGCTGTGCCCTCTGCTGTTCAGAGGGACACGCGTTGGAGCGTCCACCCGACAGGCTATTCGCATACGGGCAAAGAAACCCCTTAGGCATACAGTGCCTAAGGAAGAGTTTTTGCCCGCATCCCAGGGTGCACCGGCCCGAAAAACTGGTCTTCCCCCCGGACGTATCCGAGAGGGAACTCCAGTCCACGGGCGCACGTGGAGGTTTCCTGTCTTAGCACCCCGCTTCAAGAAACTTAGAAAAAATATAATATCAACACCTGTTTATAAATAAGTTGGTTGACTATACTCAATGCGTACTCACAATTACGAGTCCTCTTATGTGTTTTGTCTGGTATTTCTGACTCATAATGAAATAAATAACTAAAGCCAGATAAATTACTGCTTGCTGTACATAATAGCACAATGTATGTCTTTTCAGTTATTTACATAATTAAAGAACATTTATGTCAATATTTTCAGAACGGTGAATCATTTTAGTTACAGTCAACATCGACGAAGAGTAACAGTTCAAAGGGTACCATAAATTTTTGAACTTAACTAAGTATGATTGACTATCGACCCGCCTCAGGTTCGTACGGGTGACGATAAATTTCCGACTTCTACAGTTTATTTTCAAAAAAAAACCTCGTTTTGACGTATTTGTCATTGTTATCGAACACAATCAAAAAATAAAGAAAGCCATGCATCTGTTCAATATTCTAGGACTCGTCAATATTAATGATATTAAAAATTTAGGTTTGTTAATTTAGTTTTTTAATGTATGTAAATATTTGCAATAAAATTAATTGGTCGCATGCGTGCGTAAAAAATAAATTAATTAATTGGACGTGTTTATGATAGAATAAATTATAAGCAATTAAGGTAAACCGCGCACAGTGTGCAAAATCTCGGCTGGACCAGACATCATGAGTGAAACTAAGCAAGAGATACCATATAATATTCTAAATTCATTCATAATTATCCGGCGTTGCAATTCTTTTTAGTTTCAGAGAAATTAAACTCCAAAATTAATCCATTTTCGGTATTAAGAAAGTACAAAACGTACGATTTCTCTGAAAAGAAAACTTTCAATCTAAATTTCTTGGCCCAGTTATATTACGCATATAAGACGACATTTATCAAGCTTTGTTACATCTCCGAAATACAATGGACGATGGAGTAAATTCAAGATTTCATTAAAAACGTTTCAATTTTTTTTATCGTTCTTACTGCGTGCTTAGCGATCAAACTTATTAAATATACTTAGAAACTTATGTTGTCTATAACTCAGAAAAAAATCACTTGTTAATACTGTAAAGCGAACGAGATAATCGTTTCTAAACTTTGTAATGCCAATAGCGCCTGTGATTTTGTTAAGGCAATTTTACTTAAGGTGGTTTGCTCTTACATTTTCTAAAGGCACTAAGAGGAAAGAAATATTTTTAGAGTTGTCACTTAAAACTGGTTTACTCTTCAAAAATGCTAGTTGTCACGCATGTCATGTTGAATTACATTTTCTTCAGAAAGTTCATCGATGTCGTCGTCTTGTTCATCATTAGCAAATCAAAGTTGCCTTAGTGCCTTTAGAAAATGTAAGAGCAAACCACCTTAAGTAAAATTGCCTTAACAAAATCACAGGCGCTATTGGCATTACAAAGTTTAGAAACGATTATCTCGTTCGCTTTACAGTATTAACAAGTGATTTTTTTCTGAGTTATAGACAACATAAGTTTCTAAGTATATTTAATAAGTTTGATCGCTAAGCACGCAGTAAGAACGATAAAAAAAATTGAAACGTTTTTAATGAAATCTTGAATTTACTCCATCGTCCATTGTATTTCGGAGATGTAACAAAGCTTGATAAATGTCGTCTTATATGCGTAATATAACTGGGCCAAGAAATTTAGATTGAAAGTTTTCTTTTCAGAGAAATCGTACGTTTTGTACTTTCTTAATACCGAAAATGGATTAATTTTGGAGTTTAATTTCTCTGAAACTAAAAAGAATTGCAACGCCGGATAATTATGAATGAATTTAGAATATTATATGGTATCTCTTGCTTAGTTTCACTCATGATGTCTGGTCCAGCCGAGATTTTGCACACTGTGCCGCGTCACTATAATATTTGAGCAAAGTATTGGGTGAAATAGAGCTGCCAATGATGGTGATGATGATGGTGATGAACCTTCGATCGACTGTTATAAACATAATTATGATTACATAGTACTGCAAAAGAGAAATGAATAACCATAATGACGATTGTAAGAGAATTACTTATTTTTAAAAAAATAAAAAAATGTATTCCTCTGACCTTAACAAAATAATATTACCAGCAGAATGATTATCATGATGATGAGTAATATTTAGCTAAGGAAGCTAACGTCTGATAAAAACAGCAGATGAGTCGTTTTAGTGCAAATATTTATTAAACAGACACTAAAGAAAAATGGCCACGTGCGAATCATTCAGGATTCCGTTCCATTATTTTAGAGTCTATAACTAGAGGATTACATTACAGATACTCCGGTAATACACGTTATGTTAAATTTCAAGTAGGGGTAACGATTATGGTCTAAAACGTGGTGGCGTACCTACTGGCGTTGGCTTTATAAATCCATTGGCAACTTCGTGTTGTGAAAATTTAAAAATAAAATATTTGCGGAATACAGGAATGTAAAGCGTGGACAAATATTTAACTTTGAGTTCTATTAGTTATGTACTCGAAAACTCCTATAATAAGTATGTACCCAAATTTTTATTTTTCTCTATATAAAATCTTTCATGTCGTCAAACAACATTGTTTTAAGTGAAGGCTTCGGCAGTAAGGCAAACTCGAAACAGCCAGCATTCCTAAGAAGCCACGAATGACTCATACTATACGTATATTACTTTCGAGTTGACGCATACAAAATGTATTATGGTAGTAAGTACCATACACGCGACCTGCGCTCGCGCCGAACGATGAGTCATTTACTACTGGCGCTTAGGACACACCGTAGTAGATGGGTTCTGGGAATTTAAGCAGAGGTGAGCTAAGTACATTCTTAGTGCAAGAATATAGGTTATCTATAAGTAACGTAAATTCATGGTGATATATGAGGTAGAATGAGATTTAAACTTAGTTTAAGTGTTGTATGTACTGACTTCAAATTATTCTATTTTTGCTGCTGTCAACCGGGGCCGCGTGCTGTTCACTCTTGGGCCCACGCGCATTTCACCCGAACCCCACGAATTTACTACGACTCCAATTTGAAATCTCACCCTTGCACCCGCACTTTCCATCTGAAACACCGCGTGTTTTTTGAAATCTATCAAAAAAATAAATCATTTTTTTTTGAAAAATGTTCTTTTAATGCTTTTAATTTTTTTCCATAAATATATAGATGTTTTATTTTACCCTTTTAGTTCAAATATTCAACCGAAATCCTTGTCAAATACGTAATTCGTAGTTGAATGTAGTAACAATGTTAATGTAGTACAGAATAAGCGAAAAATGCTCGTCAAATTAATAAAAAGTACTGAACCAAACTGAAAGAAATATAATTTTATGGGACTAAGGCCTGATTTTTTAATAGTCAGATAACTTTTATCTGTGGAATAAAAATAGGTTTGACATATTTTCTATAGATAAGCTGTCAAACCGCCATTTTTATTCCTCAGATAAAAGATATCTGACTATTGAAAAATCAGCCCTAAATGCTGCATCAAATAAAAGAGTCATCAAAATCAGTTCACCTGTCCATCGGTAGGCAGTTTGGGATTCAATCCGTATTGATGTTATTAATAATATAATGATAATCACACAACAAAGTAGAGATAAATACCCACTTATCAGGTTATTGATTGATAAGGTATTTAAATTAATACACCTGCATGCGATTTTATCTATCAGGTGATCCTAGTTTTAAAAATATCTCCTTTACTGATACTACTAAAGCAAAATAACTACGTCAATTAGAGGAAAACAAATATCTAATTAATCTTCCTTTCCTGCTTTGACCGATTTAAGATAAGGAACACGATAATTGCTTTGAAATTGAAAAGATTAGCCAGATTTTTAGAAGGCATATGCATGCCTTATCTTTTTGATTTAGTTTTAGAGATACCAATTCATTTTTTCCTTTTCTCCAAATACATTGTGACCAATGATAGTAACAGCCTAAAATTTGGACTGTCGGAAAAACTTCTCTGATGCCTTTCAGAATATACTTTTTAAAGTTACACTGTTAGATATTTGGATCACAATGTAATTAAAATTGTATAATAACGCAAAATTAGTGGATTAAGCCCGTACCTACCTATTTACTGCAAAGAGGTTCGATATAACCGTAAACCCAGTAGGTACCATACACACATAATTATAGATGCAGTTGAGGCTTTTAGGGTTGGTAAGTTATTTTTAAATGAATTTGGACCACGGACATCTTAAAAAGTGCTGTGGTCCAACTATTTTCAAAGTTGGACAACTGCCCCTAGTAAAGACCTATGGTCCAACTAGTAGGACAGAGCAGTTGGACCACTGGCCCCGCACTGTAAAAACCTATGATGTTATACATGGCACATTTTCCCCATGAAAATTGTACCTAATAGGGAAAGTAGAACAATTTAAAATATAGACGTATCAGCAATTGATGTGGTTTATTGACGTGTTACATGTAGGTACACTACAACCAAGGAAATACATAGGTACTCGACCAGTATCATTGACCATTAATATAATTATGACTGTGACGTAAATTATATGACTACCAGTAAGCCTTTCCCCAGTAATAAAAGTATCCGTTTAAGGCAATGGTTGACCATGCAATACTGTTATGATAAAGATAAATCAAAAATCAATTACGATAAATTATTTCTGTGTTTTCGAAGTGTGTTTTTTTTTAAGTTTTTGTAAAAGCCTGTATCGTGGGCTTTTACAAAAATTTAACTCACAGAAACAAACAGCCAGACCCGGAACAATTACCTAGAGGTCATACAAATATATGGTCATACAAATATTTGTTCCGTACGGGAATCGAACCCGCTGCACGCAGCATAATAGTCAATCAACCACAGCGGTAACTGTGCCGTCAAATTAGTAAGTTACACCTTGAAAATATCAAATTAGATTTTAAAACCTAGTTATTATTCAAACTCAGTAATCTTTAATTTTGATTAAAAACTTTTTAAGACAAAAAAAAGACTATTTACAAAGCCGTCAACACACAATCAAACTTTAAAAAAACAAAATCCTGCCACAATGACATGACATAACCAAACCTTTTGTCAACGCACAATATTTTACAACAATAAGACCTCACGCGTTCCATCATGAATATACCCGAGATAAAATCTTACGAAGAACAGGCGATTGACACCGTCGTGTCAATCATCAATCGGGCGAAGGAGAAGCTAGGGATACGCATGTCGCTTCGACAACTAGCGAGTGAGTACAGCACTATGGTTCAGGCTATGCTGTTGTATCTGCAAAAACGCCTGTGCTGCAATTCTACTGACACACAAAATACGGTAATGTCATATTCTCAGCTTTTGGTTTTCTTACACTGGTCTAAGGCGAAAGTCTTAGTAAATCTGGTCATGTTAAATGCTCCAAGGCGAGTCTCCTTTTGGCGAAGTAAAGTAGTAAAGTAGCGGTGACTGAAAAGTTTTGTTAAGTCTTGTTGTGGGCATACGGAGGAGTGAGGGGGGCAATGCAAGAAAGAAAGTATAAGTAAGTGCAGAAGAAGACTAACAGTGAATAGACTGTGTGACGGATGATATAGCTAGGAAGGAAATGACTGCTGCAATTGAATGGAGAATTAGTTGGAAGAAAAAAAACACCCTGCACCGACCGCAAATAAATTAGGTTAAGAAATCAGGAATTCATTGCTCTATTTGCGACCTTCAGTTTCTTGTAAAGTTAACTCAATAGGAATCATAAATCTTGTTCTGGAACCAAATTTTTGACACTGAAATAGGAAATTACTTTAAATAAACTTCGTCTGAAGCTGATGCTTCCATTTTCTCCTATGCACTTCTAGATAAATCTTCAGTGACATGTAGCCATCTAAAACTGATTTCCCTTATTCTGATTGTCTCGTAGTAATAATAAGCACCTTTCGATAGATTCGATTCGATTTGCTAGTCTTGTTACCTTATGTGCATCAAAATTTGGTTCTCTGTAATAAGTGAGTCCCACAATATCATTAGACTCAGATCTATCTACCTTATCTGATTTTCTCTTGGGAAATTCTTAGTTGCAGCGAGGTGATGGAATTAGCGCCCAAACTTGTGCACCAGGCACATGGGACAATCATCAACCGTCTTCGACGAGCTTTGGCTGCATGACAGCATTGAAACCTCTTCGAAACCCTTTTGGCACAAGAGGCATGACCCTTACGTATGTACCAATTTTTTGCCCTCTCATATTTTACCATGCCCTGCCAAAACTTGAGCAGGTGTTAAAATCTGCAAATATTTTGGTTTCAGTTACCGGAAACATCACGTAGAGGTTGAAATAGTCTTATCTGCAGATAATTTTTTCTCAAAATGATGGTGGTCACAGAAATATTGACTAAAACCTTACGCCAACAATACGGTGTCCCATAAACTGAAAAATAATTACCAAAAAACATAGCAAACATTGCCGACTCTTTAAGGTTCTTCAGACAATTTACGTGTAAGAATGGTCAGATAAGGATGGAGTAATAAATTTTTTTTATGACTTTAAGAATTAGATTACATACTTAGTTCCTTAATTTGGTTAGGAATGGCTGTTGAACTCGAATCGAAGGCAATTATGCTTAGTGCACACGTCACGCAAACTAGAATGAAACTTTTTTAAATGTCATCTTCAAACGACATTTACGCTTTGCATACCTTTATATGCCTATCAATCCCCAGTGTGAGACAAACCATTCGATGAGAATGTGAAAGTAGTACTTTCACAATCATAGCACATCAATTTAGTGTTCATTTAGCTTTTATCCATTCTTGCTTTTGTATACCGTATGTGCTTTTTTTCATCATCATTACATGAGCCGAAAGAACGTCCACTGTTAGACAGGCCTCCACCTAGTGACGCCTCATTGACGGCTTTTCCCAATTTTTGGTGTACCTTGTGAGCGAAATTTTTGTGTTGTAGTTTAGTATGTGGCCACGACTCCAAATTATGTTTTACCTTTGTGTATTCTACAAGGAATATTCTCTGCCCCCCTATGTTTGATATTATTTTTATTATTCCGTTTATTCATTTTCACAATATCATTACATTTTTAAATATTTCTATACAAAACAATAAAAAGCATTTAAAAATATAAAAATAGTAGTCCGCCGGCGTGGGAGCATTGTCCAAGCTACCGCTGGTTAGGGCTCCAGAGACAGGAACCTCCTCACAATACGAGCCGTATCAAGAAGTACTGCCTTCTGAATCAGGCCCTTGATCCAACCTCCTAAGAAGAGCCTCGCAAGGTGTTCGTCGAGGCTCTTTACCATCAGGCCATTGGCAGTAACGACAATCGGCACAATGATAGCCGAGCTCACATTGCACATGTCGAAAACCTCGTATTATTATGATTACCATAACTTTTATTGTTTTCCATCAAATTCCAGCTAGTCGTGATTTTGCCACCAATGTCAAACTTTCTTTGAATCCCATCAAGCCGCCCTATGCTATCACCAGTGAGAAGTTTATCAACAAGACCATCGAGCATGATTGGAAGCTTGCGGACACGTTCAAGTATTACGTAAGATACATGGGTGGATCTAGGAATGAAGTATCGCAGTATTACTACTTTGAGGTAAGTCAATACTATCAGCCAATGCAGTGGATAATTATGATACGGATGAATTTGATACTAGTCATATTGGAAAAAGAGATGATAGATGCATAATGGCTACAGGCGCTGTAGATTTTGCTGCGGAGTTCAAAGGATTTTTAAAAGAAACGCAGATGTAGTTTATTATTTCTATTTCTGTTTGTCTAAACCAGCGCCTTATACTTGGTTCAACTGTGTATAGGGACTCGCCCGAATACTCAAAAAAACCTAAATAGATACAATTGTTTAGGAGTATTATTAAGAAATACAGATGCAGAAGAATTATTTATAGGGTGACTGGTAATACTGACTGAGCACGTGTTTGTTCCTATCTAAATCGAAATATTAACTAATATGATTGCAGTAGATCACCACTGCTTGACAGTGCAAACCTATCACTGCACTCCTCCGCCGCTTCTTTCTGTCTGTCTGTCTGTTCGTGATAAACTCAAAAACTACTTCATCGATTTTCATGCTGTTTTCACCAAAGGACAGAGTGGTTCTCAAGGAAGATCATAATTACTGTACATAAATTGGTCCCGGGCAGAGCCGGAGCGGGTCGAAAGTTGGTTAATATTTCTCTGCTTCTCCATTCCGCAGCCTTGCTCCGCTTTTGTGAACAGGATGTCTTAGTATCAGTCGCCCTGTATAATGTGTAAGGATTTTCAGCGAGTGGCACTCGTGGGCTGCAGCTGAAAATCAGCGTCAGGCCGTCAGGTTGCAAGCTTTGTGCTGCCACTTGGCATTATGCTGAGCTGAGGCCCTATTGGCATTAAAAGATTTGTTTTGTTTTATTTTAAGTTTTAATGCCATTAAACATAATTTTCTTTCTTTCTTTCATTGTAGGCTATCTTCAGTCAGCCGACAGTTTCGTATCCAATACCTCAGGCCACGGTTTCAGTATTCTTCACGCTTCAGGACAAACACATTGACCCTCCGGAGGAACGAGGAGTGCCTACAGTAAGTCGTACATTCAGCTTCAGAGAAATCTCACCCCTTTGTTAGTGATGTCACTAACAAATAGGGTGAGATTTCTTGAAGCTACCATACATTAAGAATGCAATGAGACTAGGCCATGCTCTCGGTTTCATAAATGCCTTGAGAGGTTCAGGAATACCCGATTCTTTCCAATTGTTTCATAGTATTTGTGGAATTCGGATCATGACCTTAATAATATCGCAGTTGAGAGCAGCTGCGTTATTGCTTTAATTTTTAATCGCCTACCTAGGACACCGCTTTAAAATAAAGTAAGGGGCGATGGTTATGTCAGTAGTTAAGAAATCTATGAGTTAAAATGGGATTTCTGGTATCATCAAATAACTGCACGTAAGTAAAATAGGTGTAAATTAATTTTACTTCTTTTTAGTTGTTAAATAAACAGTTTATAAACTCATTTTATGCCGGCAATGACAAAATTAGACGTACCTACATAGAATAATTAATAGGTAATTACGTTATTGTATAAGTAATCGGTATTAAATGGGTTTTCAAGCCACATGCGGATATTAAGGGTAAAACCCCTCTGTGGTTTAATTAATCATAATGATAAAACAATATTATATTCTATAATGTTAGGTTCAGAGTCGGCTTTGTTTTAATGTTAGGTACCTGCAACGACACACAATAGTACACACGGCTGCCCATTGAGCAATTTAAAACCAGTATAAAATGACCGTTCACCGTGCGATAAGATCATATATGCGAGGTCAAGATAAACTGGTTTTGTATAGCTTGACGTGTATTTATGGATGTAACTAGCTGTTGGTTGCGCCTTTAATCGTATCTAGGGTCCCGTCCATCTCTGTAGCAAAATTCATCAAAATCGGTCAAGCTCTTTTGGAGTGAAAGTGATACAAACGAGCTTACATACTCGTACTTTAAAATAAACATCCAGAGTTAATTAACTACCTACTTGTAGATTCAAATAATTATGTATGTTCCGTGGGGGTATTATATCCACATTGTAGAAATGGTAAGTATTCTTAGTAAATAGGACACTAAAATTCTGTTATTTCGGTCATACCGTACTCATCATGTCCTATCTGACACCCGCCTTAATAAATTGTTATAAAATATAACATGTTACGTAAAATAAAAACAATAAATTCGTCTAAAGCGACGTAATAATGCAAAGTGGCGTAAAGCCTCCTGCAGACACACGCGATTAATCGCGCTGCGACAACGAGCCAAGCTAATTTCCACTCTAAAAATGCTGCGAATGGACCGCGACATGTCGCCCCGCGCGATTAATCGCGTCTGTCTGCAGGAGGCTTAACGCCAGATAATTTTAAGTAAATGTAAGCTAAAAATATTTATACAACTGGTTTGCATAATTTACTGAAAATTATAACACTAGAGATGCCCCTGGGTGATGTAATCGGGATAAAAGTTATCCTATGAATGAGGAAGACAATGGAGAATGCGCTCCACAAATCCGATTATTCAGTCGACCAGGTAAAACAGAAGTTTAATTAATTATTTTGAATCACTTTATTCAAAGATATGATATGATTAAATGTTATGAAAAATATCTAGTTTTAATTCCGCTACAAAAATCCAGGCTTCATGCAGGATGCAGTCCCACCCTCCCGCCCTCATGCATATGCACATGAAGCAAAGGTCCCACCCTCCCGCCCACATACATATGCACACGTGCAAGAAAAATGGAAAAAACATGCCATGCAATCAAACCTATACTCGACACGTGTTTCGCCCCTCCACGGGGCATCCTCAGGAGATGTTGACTCGACAAGCGCTCGGCCTCGAATGAACCAGATTGACAGCTATCGCCTCTTTATATAGCGTCGTGATGACGCAATAACAACGTTCGATACAAACGTCACAAAGACGTCTGTATCGATCTACCTGTAATCATACTTAAAAGAGGTGATGTAATTAAGTTTGTTTGTTCATTCAACAGTATATAGTTATTATTATTATTATGTTTGGAGATTTCTAACTGCTCCAACACACACAACCGGAAACTTTTATCACAAACATGGAGAATATTATACGTGTTATTGTCGCTCAAGGAATGGCCGGTATCGATTAAATGTTTTGCGAAATGTGATTTATCTGGATGGCCATTCCTGTAAGCGGCAACATGCTCCTTATATCTAACCTCGAAATTACGGCCTGTCTGTCCTACATAGACCCCGTTGCAATCATTGCATACTAATTTATAAATACCGGATTTTTTTGAATTTTCTAATTTATCTTTACCGTTACAAAGATTACGTAAGTTGTGATCTGATCGAAAAGCAACGAAAACATTGTGTTTTTTAAGGATATTCGCGATTTTATCGGAAATGGGTCCTATGTAAGACAGACTACCGACATACTTGTCAATTCGTTCGGGGGTACATGCATAAAGTAGTGAGCGAACCCTGTCATTTTGCTTTTTCTGAATAATATTATCAATAACTTGTTTTGAATACCCGTTCGAAATCGCGATTTGATATAATATTTTAAGTTCTTTGGCGTAATTATCTGTGGACAGTGGGACCGACATTAAACGATGGACATAGCTGCGGAAGGCTGCTAGTTTGTGTTGTGATGGGTGACAGGAAGAAGCGGGAATTGTTGTGTCGGTGTGAGTGGGTTTTCGGTAAATTTGGAAATCGAGTTTGTTCCCAACTCTAGTGATTGTTAGATCCAAAAAATTGAGGGATTGGTTGGATTCTAATTCTAATTTAAATTTAATTTTGGGGTGGAAAGTGTTAAGTTTATTAACGAAAATATCAAGTTGACGCATAGTACCCGTCCAACTTGATATTTTCGTTAATAAACTTAACACTTTCCACCCCAAAATTAAATTTAAATTAGAATTAGAATCCAACCAATCCCTCAATTTTTTGGATCTAACAATCACTAGAGTTGGGAACAAACTCGATTTCCAAATTTACCGAAAACCCACTCACACCGACACAACAATTCCCGCTTCTTCCTGTCACCCATCACAACACAAACTAGCAGCCTTCCGCAGCTATGTCCATCGTTTAATGTCGGTCCCACTGTCCACAGATAATTACGTCAAAGAACTTAAAATATTATATCAAATCGCGATTTCGAACGGGTATTCAAAACAAGTTATTGATAATATTATTCAGAAAAAGCAAAATGACAGGGTTCGCTCACTACTTTATGCATGTACCCCCGAACGAATTGACAAGTATGTCGGTAGTCTGTCTTACATAGGACCCATTTCCGATAAAATCGCGAATATCCTTAAAAAACACAATGTTTTCGTTGCTTTTCGATCAGATCACAACTTACGTAATCTTTGTAACGGTAAAGATAAATTAGAAAATTCAAAAAAATCCGGTATTTATAAATTAGTATGCAATGATTGCAACGGGGTCTATGTAGGACAGACAGGCCGTAATTTCGAGGTTAGATATAAGGAGCATGTTGCCGCTTACAGGAATGGCCATCCAGATAAATCACATTTCGCAAAACATTTAATCGATACCGGCCATTCCTTGAGCGACAATAACACGTATAATATTCTCCATGTTTGTGATAAAAGTTTCCGGTTGTGTGTGTTGGAGCAGTTAGAAATCTCCAAACATAATAATAATAATAACTATATACTGTTGAATGAACAAACAAACTTAATTACATCACCTCTTTTAAGTATGATTACAGGTAGATCGATACAGACGTCTTTGTGACGTTTGTATCGAACGTTGTTATTGCGTCATCACGACGCTATATAAAGAGGCGATAGCTGTCAATCTGGTTCATTCGAGGCCGAGCGCTTGTCGAGTCAACATCTCCTGAGGATGCCCTGTGGAGGGGCGAAACACGTGTCGAGTATAGGTTTGATTGCATGGCATGTTTTTTCCATTTTTCTTGCACGTGTGCATATGTATGTGGGCGGGAGGGTGGGACCTTTGCTTCATGTGCATATGCATGAGGGCGGGAGGGTGGGACTGCATCCTGCATGAAGCCTGGATTTTTGTAGCGGAATTAAAACTAGATATTTTTCATAACATTTAATGTCATGGATTTCCGCAAAGTAACGCCTGATTCTATAATCTATGATATGATTAGGTAAGGATATGATTTTTTTGAAGCCTACTCATTCAATACAAATCGTAACAAAAATATAAACTGTCTTATTATATAATATTTTAACAATAAAAGCTAGCTAACATTACAAAATAATTTCAAATACGAAATTACAATAGATTAAAATACAAAATCGGGTCAGATTATTACAAGAAAGTTACTTGGGTTGCTCAGTCTTTTGAAAACATTTCGTCATTATTGTTCACTTCAAATTTTTTAAGTAATTTCTTTGTAATGTTATTTTATTGTAAATAAAGTTTAGGCTCCTGATGAAAGTCACGTAATTATTACATTTATTAAAAAAAAGAAACGATTTAAATGGCTTGGGTTTCCGTAAAAGGTTTAATGGTTTTCCTTATATGTGTATTCGTTTAAGCAAACCACATCAAAAACCTAATATTTATAATACTATTATTGTGAAACAATACGCTGACACTGACGTATATAATTATGTATACCTATACATAAAAGGTTTTTATTTTCACATTACACCTTATAAGGTAGTAATTTATCTGTTTTCATACAGTGTGTTTAGCTTCTGGGTACCGATACTTTATGGGAATATTACATAAGTTCTCTTTTTTGTAGATTTTTTTAAATAGGTAGGTATTACTCTTGAAATGTGGTTGCGTTTCATCATCATCATCATCATCAGCATTTAAATGTTCCTAGTGCTGGGACACAGGCCTCCTCTCTGTAAGAGGAAATGGGCTATAATCCACCACGCGGTCCCAGTGTGTATTGGTAAAGTCCGGTCGTAGAGCAAGAAGAATTTCGTACATTGACCTCTTTACCTACTGACAGTGATCACAAACATTTTTCTATGTAATAAAAAAGGTAACCGGTATGACAGTATGCGGTTATGCATACTATCGGTAAAAGGTTTACAATCCCTGAGGTCGGCGGCCATTGCATCATCTGTGCAAGCGAGACTAATTATATTTACGCGGGAGTGACAGAGACAGGTAATAATAGGTCAAAACGCACACACAGACCCGGAACAATTATTTAAGTAGATCATTCCAGTAATTGTTCCGTGAGGGAACTAAACTCGTGACAGACAATCGCTCAGCCACTGAAGCTTTAGGCTGAAGCCAGACGAGCGTAAATTTTTGAGTTGTGAGTCGCATAATTTCGTGTTCTGGTTCAGTGTAGACCACTCATTTTGGGTCGCGAAAGACTTTTCTATGAAAGCGAACGAAATTCTGCGACTCACGACTAAAAATTACGCTCGTTTGTCCTCACCCTTAAGCTATTGTCAAACAGACAGGCGAAGCGAATTCGATCCGAATCCTGTCGAAAGCGGTCCGATAGTCTATGGGACAGGCTTCAAACAATTCCATACATTACAAACAAAAACGCTTCGCTTCGCGTTCGCTTCGCCTGTCTGTTTGACAATAGCATTAAAGCGCTTTTTCCGCTTTCAGATGTGGTTCAGGATAGAAGGTCATCACACGAACCATGACATGCGCTATGTAGCGCTTCCAGCGGACTGGATTCTAGCCGTCATCAAGATGAAGATCAAGCTGTTTGCGAGGATTGAAGCGATTAGAATGTTTTGAGTTTTGTACGGCTTTGTAGAGCTAGTTTTTTTTTTTAATTAATGAAGTTTTGATAGCTCAAAAATTTGACAAGTTATGAGTGAAGAAAGTAGGAAGTGATATGTTCTTTATTCAGTTGCAAATCGTATAATTTTATTCACTTTATACAACCACACACTTTTTTGGTCTTGAAATGTATTGAAAATGGAATTATTAAAAAACTTGTTTCAATTCTGCCTTCAACTAACAGGAAAAATACATATTGATATCTTTTAAGTTCTAAAAACTATAACATAAATTGATAAAACAAAGATAAGAATCCAAATACTCACATAAAACAGCAGTATATTAATAATTTCGTCAAGGGGTACGGTAGACTCGATCGAAAACTTGCAAGAATTTTCCTTTCTGATCGAGAACGATATTACCCCCGGCTACTACTTCTTCACGTGAAAGGGCTGACTTGTTTCAGAGAGGAAAGAACCGCCTGGGTGTCACCACTGGGAGGATCGCCCGGAGGACACTGTGGAGCATACGGTGCAGGACTGTCCCGCTTGGGCGAAGCATCGCCATGTCCTCACGACGGCGATAGGCGGCGACCTCTCGCTCCTCATTGGTCGAGGCCATGCTGCGGGGCGAGAGAGTGGGAAGCGGTCGCCTCCTTTTGCGAAGCAGTCATGCTAGCGTAGGAGGAGGTGGGAGACGCAAGGGAGAGGACAGAATGCATCTCACGACCCAGCCGCAGTGGTAGACGCCCACGGCGACGGATGTCGCAGGCGCGGGCATGCGGGCGGCGAGTAATGGGCGACTCGCTGTATGATCATGGACCAAAACCGGGTCGACGGCCCGTTGTGTTCCACGCGCGCCTCAAAAAGTGTCAGCAGCACAATGACGGGGCCCCCCTTTGAGGGCCAAAGCCTGCCGCGGTCGTGGGACTTATGAGTTACCGTGACCCCGGAACATAAAGGGCTATTGAAGGACACCGAGGAATTTAGTCAGTACAAGTCTGACAGTCCCCCTTTCGCTTCTCTGGGTGGGAGGACTCATTTGACGATTTTATGACGATAAAAAAAGCATAAAAAAATATTTGTATCGGTATCCTCCAACAACGTTTCGCATTAAAAAAAGGGCACAGCTAGATTTTGCAATTTCGTACCTAGATGTGTATTAAGAGTCACGTTTTAACCGAGCGAAGCCGGGTTTTCATCTAGTTATACAATAAAATACATGTTGGGGAAAATAAACGACTAAGCATCTTTAGATGTAATCAGAACAAATTACAACATTATGTGGTTTCCTATAAAATCGTGAGAGAATTTTCAACGAACATGTCCTAAAAAACCGACTGCGAACTGCGTGTCCTACTCGCACGAAGGATTCCGTAGCAGTACAGTGTACGATTTGAATACTATTTTTAACCGACTTCAAAAAAGGAGGTTATTAAATTGACAATTTATTACATTCTCCTTTAATTTTAACAACTGTGCCCACGATATATTACATAAAGGAATTTTATTATGTGCAACATAGTTTAATACTTAATAAGTAGTTTTTCATAAAGCGGCTATACCAATTTTTAATCCAAATAATAAAATTCAAGTGTATACCTACTTGTATCCATGACAGACCGAGCTAGCACCCTTTAGGCAAAGAACCCTAAAAACGAAGGCTATATTTATTACACAGCAAAATACCTCGATGACTCATTCATTGATAATGCTGGTTCTCAGAAGGACGTATGTTAATTTTGGATCGATGCTATTTCGCAATATATGTATTGCATTCACGAGCTTAGAACCGGTTCTGAAGTGTCTGCGTGCGATTCATGGCGGTATCGGTTTGATTTGTTTCAGTGAGATAAAATATCTCGTCAGATACTCTTTTTTTTTTAAGTTCTAAAAAGGAGGAGATTCTCAATTCGTCGAAAATTAAATTTCTCGAAGATGCCTGGGGGGATATTACAACGTCTTAAAACCAGGCTTATTCCTGCGAGTGAAAGTGACAGAGCTATACAAGTCGTCTAGCGCCATCTCGTTCCCTCACAGGAGTAAGCCTGGTTTTAAGACGTTGTAATACCCCCCCTGGACCGATTTACGAAATTCAAAATCAAAATTCTTTTGTTTTCAAGGGTATAATTTCCCAGGTGGCTCTAAGTATGATCATCAGGACAAGATCTGGTCATAGAATTTTGGAGAAATCGTGGTAAGTCTTCAATATCAAATCAATCGATTGCTGCTACCGCATATTATTATCTATGCATTGTTTACGCAATTACACGACATACGAGTATCACCTCTGTACCCACTAAAAAGTGTAGAGTGAAAAGATTTTATAGTGAGCATTAGTTATGTTTTACAGCCAGCATTTGCGGTTATAATTCTATTTCCGCATAATCCCAGTCTCCGCGCTTTAGTACTGAAATCTCAACAACACTGCCCTACCTGTTAAGCAAGTTTGGGATTTCACGCTTAGAAGTTGAGCTTTCTCATATAATAATTCACAATGTCATAGATTTTTAATGATATCTCACCGATTATCATTTCTCTTCCTTCTTCAAATGTAAGCCACTCAATGACATGTGAGATTTGGAATACACTTAGTCTTAGTCTCTTTCGCTCTCTGTCTTTATAATCGCATCTAACTATTCTATGGCCATTTGCCATTCGCAGCCAGTGTCATCCAGCTACTTCCAACTTCACTTAAGCTGAATGGTCCATCATCTACGAACATCGTTTCTCCAAATTCATATTTCAATCGTCCGTACCAAAAATCGACCAAAATTATCTCACACCGTTTGCCAACTTAGACACTTCTAAGTGCTATTTCCCACCATTTCTAGGTATCGACCGATCAGCTCATTGTTTCCTATGAATCATTCACCGGTACTTGCGATCAATGTCCTTGCGCAAGCGCAGCTACTTTCACTTGGCAACACTGAGATTGTATAGCTATGCAAATGCCGAGATTTGCACGCGACTATTAACTGAGTTGCCAGTTAACGAAACGTGTTTGAGGGATAAACAAAGAGGTTGATAATGGGTTTACCTGCTTTCTCTTTGTTTTTTTTTTTAATAACAATGGGTTAACTAACAGTTATGATCGTTCTTATATAATATTTTGTAGTTGGAGAAACCATCTGGAGGTTTTATTATTGTTTATTAGAGAAATTCTTCAATAACTATTCATTCTCTTCTTCTTCTTCCTGCCCTTATCCCATTCTACTTGGGGTCGGCGAACTATTCATTCATGGAACGATTATGATTATCATTCATCTACATTAAGTAATATTTCTATTATCTTTACAATAAATAATTGTTAATAAAATATTACACAGTTATTTGTAAGTTTGTTCGTAGGGGTAATCTCTGGAACTACAGAAACAATTTTGTAAATTTTTTCACCTGTTGGAAACTGCTCTATTTGTGCAAATTGCACTTGTGTGAAGCCAGGTTGATTGAGGTAGTTACAATTACATATTTCATCCAGATTAGAGAGGCCTAATTTATGTTTTACAGAGTACATTTTTATTTTGTGTTGCTTGAATTTTGTATAACTTGGTCAGATCTATAGCAAAGTTAATATAAATAACTTGAAAAAAATATGTTTCAATGTAAGTAGTTATTTATTTGGCCATTTTCCAAAAAGAGCACAAAACAGTCATTGGTTTCACCAGAAACACACCAAAAAATGTCACCAATACCTACCTAATCAGTTTTAAAACTCATTTGAGTAGGTATTTCTTTACTTAATTGAAATTTAAGATTAATAGTAAAAATCTGATGTGGAGGAAAGAAGAGGAAAGACCACGCACAGTATCGCCAATCACGAACAATTGAAGGAGTTGACGGAGGCCTTAGGAGTGTCAGGAGTGCGACGGAATCCGCCAGAGTAAAGAAACCTTAACATTTTCATACAGCTAGGCGTGGGAATAAAAAACCGGTTTGAAATATCTCCCATTCTTCTTGCCACCTTACAGCTAAAAAACAAAACAATGCAAACATTTTTATCACTCACCATCAAGTTCCAGATAACATAGACAAAAATTTACCTGGCCGCACCGGCTTCGCGCCATAATGACCCAAACTGTCATTCAACCGCGCATGCGCGCCGCGTTCGCACGGCCATCGCGTTTTACCGCCATATTTGATTTATTCGAAGTGTAAACACAACCGTTTTTGAATTAAAAAGTGTTTGTTGTGCAAAAAGTGAAAATGGTGCGTACTTTTAAACTAGTGGGGTGCTTTAAAGTGCCAAAACGTGGCAGTAAAGTGGTGCCAGCGTCGAGTGGCGAGGGGATTTTCACAATCGACATGTCGTCTACCTCCACATTGGATGTTGTAGTAAGTTAATTGCAAAATAATGACCTATTAAGCAGCTAAATTAAATTGTTTAATTTTTGAAGGGCAATATTCGGTTTGTTATGACATTTCGATAGTGTCAAGTTGTGTCAACTAACAGCTGTTTTGGTGTGACGTCATGATGAATGTGACTTGATCGTTGATAAGTAATTTGGCCGAACTTTATGACTAACCTTGTGAAATATGCTTAATTACCTGTTATTAGTTCATAATTAATATTACAGCTTAGTTATTTCTAAGTTAAATAGGTCTAAAATGGCCAATATAGTGCTAGGTACTGTATGAATTAAGATAAAAATATTCTGAATCTATTAAATACCTAATATTTGATTTTAGAAATATTTTCAGTTTATTTACATTATGTTAGCTAAAAAACCTGTCCCCACCCAAGGTTAAACCATGGTAGACGCTACAAGGAAGAGAAATGACAACATAACCATCCTTCTGGCGAAGTCGGGTAAAAACTTCTTGGATGAAATTATTCTGTCTCATCAACGTAGGCTAATAATAATTTTCAACGTCCAGTTCTGTTCGGTCAACGCTGAAATTATTAACACTTATATTATACTACAGCTACAACATGTTTCGACTTGGGTATAATGAAATGGAATCATGTGACTGGGTAGTGAACTGTTGTCAACTCGCAGGAGGTTCCCAGGCGTGGGAACGTTACAGGTTGATGAAGCTTTTTTACTGGTTGTCCACACTTGAGACTAACAAGGAAGACAAGGCTCAAGAATGTCGCAATATTTGTATGACCAATACCACATTTCATTATTCTTTCTTGTCATACAGCGTAAGCCGCATGGCAGTGGTATAGAACAGTACCTGTAACTGTCATCTCTAATTTTATACGCTATGTATGAAGTCGGAGTGGGGTCTATTGAAATCGATCGCAACGCTAGTTGTGGCAGAGATGTGAATTAATTTGGGACTTGGGAGTGACGTACGTCAATATGCATCACAACCTTTTTAGTACTTTTTTTATAGGTTTTATTATTTATTTTTTATGAAAAACAAGCCGAAATCGAAATCTTTTATCAACGTATTTACCTGGATGGCAAAGATTAGCAGATTTTGTATCCCGAAATAATGTGATCACCAGACACCATCATCGTGCGTATTATTTACTTATTACTCCTTACTATGTAAACGAGCCTACGTTTAAATTGCTGCGAATATCAACGATGTGCGGTCAACTGAATGTACTAAGTACCTGATGACTTGACAGGTGGTTATTTCACCTTATATGCCGTTGCACATATCCAGTTAAACGTGTACTAGTTTCCTTTCCTTATTTTATGCACCTAAGTACAATAATTTTGCAAGAACGGTAGGCTTTGATATTCTTAAGATTTGAGTTGTAGTCCTTTTTGTGAAATTGTGTCACAGTCTAGTCATAGTAACGTACGCTGGAAATCAATAACCAATGTCGGTTGATCTCTTAATCCTGATCTTCATTCTTGATCTTGATTTTCCTCTGTTTCCAACCAACGATCGAATTTGCCTATCCAAGTCATGTAGATGTCAAATCAGAAGCAGCCGTCAAAAACGAATGAACGGTATTTGGATTTAGATAGAATATTAATTTTGGCATTTGACATCCTAAATACCAGGAATGTTAATCGAAATTATCGAAAAATCTTCCGAAAATATGAAGATTATTATCGTTACCCTTTTGCTCAAGATCTATTCAGCGCTTTCAGTTTCTTAATTGTGATTTGCATTCGCTATTCAGTCATTGGAGAAAGTTAGCATTGTGTTATCAAGGCTAAAACAACTCTTAAAGTAGTACAATACTTCTGAAGGCATTGTTGGTTGTAAGCAAAAGATGAATACTGTAAAGCTAAATTTAGCTTTAGGTATTTATACCATCATGTCCTTTGATTCTCATGGGAGACCCGAATCGAAGGACTGAAATAGAAGTGGTCAATCATCATCTGGAAAAGGTACACACGGCTACACACCAAGCTATACAAACCAGTATAAGCTGACCTTTAATTGTGTGAAAAGATCATACAAAGCGAGGTCAAGACAAACTGATTTTGTATAGCTTGTTGTATAGCCCACCGTACCCGCCGTATCTGCACTATTCAGACTTAGGAATCTTTTTAGCATTCTTGCTTTGGATATTACATACAGATAATATGTATTACGAACTCATCAGTAAAATGGTCCTAGTACTGTTAAAACAACGGAGCAATATTTAGACCCATAGAAGATCATAGACGAAAGATAAGATAGACAATTTCATCAGCTTAGCCCAATCATTTGCATTTTAAATCACATTGATTGTGTATTAGGAAATGGTGCGTCTAGGCACGTAGACGTGGGCACAAGTGGGCTCATTATACTAATAGAATTCGTCTAACTCTTCAATCCTTACATGTATTACGAAATGTGTTATTGAGATTGTCATCGGCTCAGCATCTTAACTAGATATCCTATCTAATTTTCTGTTCATCTCTTTAAGAAGCCTTGTATGTATGTTTATTTTAACGATTCTACTTGACAGTTAACTGCAGTAATTAGCCTTTAGCTTTACTAATCGGGTTTTACGATTTGCCTTTAAACTTAAAGACCTTTTGCAATAAAATTAGTGGCTTCACTTAAAATGGCATTTAACGTTATTGCTACGTAATGAGTACTTAATATGAAAGTTGTCTCCTGTTATGATTTTATAGTTCCCTGTTTTGGATACATTAATCAATGATTTTTCTAGTCCATGTAATTTAAGTAACTCAGTTTATTGCAGTGCTTTGCTCTTATTACCTTAGATTTACACTATTATCATTGTCAGAGCACTCATTTTATCTTTATCATGCAGTCTATCCTATAACTAGAGATTTCCGCGAGGAACGGGACATAACATACCGTTTTATAAATAATTTTCTCTTTTGCCTTGTGAGGTAGTACATCATTATCCACATCGTCTGTAACAAAATGAGGAAATGGGACATTCCCATCCCGTTCCACTGTAACAAAAATTGCTACATATTCGTTCTTCTTATCAAAATTTTCATTCACAGAACTATCTTCTTAAACAGTATTGTTTACTACAACCTAAATATAGAGTTTTATCTTTTCAAGACGTGTCTCGCAAGTCGCAAGATTCGCGTTAATTTATATTAACAATACAAATCCCATTTGTGTGACAGAGTTATTGAGTTGGCTGATAACACACGAACTTATGTAGCACTAATTGATTCTGTTGGTGCAAAAATATATACACTGTTTCAACATATACCATGCAACTGAATATACTATCTGCTTGTATGTTTGCTGTTTGGTCTGGCCTATGAATAAGATCTCTGTTCTACTTTTCAAACAGAGTTATTGTGTCCCCAAATGCTGCTTTCGCTTTATCTAAAGGGCACTTTGTTGACCAACCTCATTTCTTAGGTGCATAGCTGCAATGCAGACTAAGTACGTCGATATTTAGTTTTACTGCTCTTAAACTTCTTGTCCGTTTTCAACCATTAAAACTGATTCCAGGGTATACTTTTCTGCAGTGCTATTAGTTCTTTGAACAAACTCGGTTCATGTTTTATCAGGATCCATTATAAAAACAAGAAACTTTAATTTGATCCTTCCCTTTTAAGAAAGTTTTCGATTTCGACTTTCTCGATCTCGAGAATCTAGAAGATTCTCGAGATAAGAGACGACCAAGTTATTTTTACAAAACTTCAGTATCATTTATGTAAATGACAAATTACCTAACCGTTATCGGCCAACGTAGATAAACTCAGACGAAATAAAGACATTGATGGGAAAGAAAGGTTCACTTTCTTTAACCTGACTTATATCTGACACGACCAGAGCGAGAGTGACCTCGCTAGACTCAGTACAAAGAAGCTGATGGCAGATGTTCTACCTAGACGTTGTCAATTTAATTTGAGAAAGACCTAATCAAGACGTGTGTGTGAACTATGATTGATTTCATAGATACTCTAGCTTCTCATTCCATTAGAGTTTCTGAGAAACACAAGTCTATATTAGAGCGAATGAGGGTGAAAGCAATGTTAATGTTCTTAGGAAATGAGCTGTCGTTTGTAATGAGCTGTTGTGATCGATACGTGCATGTTAAAATGTGATTATTGCACACAGCTGTAGGTTGCGATAAAGCTGTATTGAGGACGGTGTTGACCTTCAGAGAGATTGTAGTTATTATATTTGTGATGCATACAGTGCGTAAACAATTAGTCTTTTTCGGTTGGGTGCTAATTGTGTTGATCCTAGTGTCTGGCAAAATACTATAAGAATTTTCTATTTTTTCTTTTTCAACTTCTAGCTGTTCCATATTGTCGCGCCATCTGAGGTTCGGAATGGGCAAATGAAATGCACTGGTTTTGTAAATCCATTCGTGCGGTATCTATCTTTTAATTTTTGCGTCGATAGCTAGTCTTCGCTGAGATTAACCATGATTACTAAATAAAAAACGGAGACTACTCCAAATGTTGTTAAAAGAATCACTTGAAAATTAGGATGTCTGATAAACAGTGTAAACTGAGAACAATTGCATTCTTTGTGAAGGTTAATATAGGTACCGTTGCATAATATGTATAATTTTCCCAGAAGCTTATGTCAAAATCAACCTCTTCCTTTCCCTTTGCGTTTCAAGGCTAACCTTACCTGTTGAGACAGTGTGCCGTGACCCTGGGCGGGCGGCAGCCAACTTTTAATATAACTTGTGTATAATCAATTAGATTGGATACATTTTTTTCATTTGCTTGTTCATATATAGTAGTTTTTCTTGATAGTAGCCATACATAACTGGGCTTACTGACATAAGCCATAACTGATGTTGATGTAATAGGGCAAGCCACCTGCGCTAGATTGACTTTGTACTGCCCATGGACCAGTCTTGCCCTAATAAGGTCATCATCATTCATCAATGTTTCTTTTTTTCTTGAAGCCTCCACATTCTCGTAAAGCCTCAAAGTGGTTTAATTCTCTTTGCTCGTACCCTTTACTTATTATGAAGAAAAATGAAATAGAATCCTCAGTTATACTACGTTTCTTAAAACACTTTGCAGTCGTAATTCATTTTATCTTATCTTTACTGTTTGAGGTGCACTTAACAGACAAATAGTGGACTGATGTAAGATTTGTGTACTAAATGATAATGCGTCTGTGGATATAGTTTTATTTTTTACTGCAAGAGATAAATGTGTAAGTGATATGGGGTACCTACCTAATGACGATGTAGCAAAAAGTTTTTTATCATCTGTTATTTTGTGATAATTTACTGCTTGTACTTTTATCACCAGATTTTAAAGAACACAGAAAGATGAGACCTAGCGTAAACTTACTCCAAGATCTAACAACATCTGTCATAAATACTCCGCAATCTTCTCAACCATCGTGTGATATAGTCGGGAGAAATACAACTACGTGGTGGATATTGCGTGGAACGATATTGGTTCTGACTCTTTTGAGACTTCTTCATCTTCTTTTACATCTTGTGAAACCCTATCCGTGTCCGCTGCTTCCATGATTTTGACTTTCTCAATCCCATTTACTCAAATTGGTTCAGTGAACAGGTAGTACATACCGCACAGGTGGTACAGTACCTTTTCATAACCAGCAACATAAAAAAAAACAAGTATTTAGATAATAATTATGGTGGAGACAGTGAATGTGGTCATTACCAAACAAAAACCGGCCAAGTGCGAGTTGGACTCGCCCATGAAGGGTTCCGTAGTAGCAAGCATAGATTAGGGATATTATATTTAATATATTGAGATTAGTAAGTAATATACACAAACAACAAAAATAACTTTGTTTTTTTATAGTGTTTGTATGAATGGCAAAGTTATATTTGCGGTTTTTGAAAATGTACTACATCTCAAAAACTGCTAACTGTATCTCATCCAAACCAATTTTCGTTGGTAGTTTTGGTTGAGGTCTACATTATATATTTTTTTTAGTTTTATCATTCTCTTATTTTAGAAGTTACGGGGGGGGGGACACACTTTTTACCACTTTGGAAGTGTCTCTCGCGCAAACTGTTCAGTTTAGAAAAAAATGATGTTAGTAACCTCAATATCATTTTTAAAGACCTATTCATAGATACCCCACACGTATGGGTTTGGTGAAAAATTTTTTTTTGAGTTTCAATTCTAAGTATGGGGGGCACCCCCAAAATTTGTTTTGTTTTGATTTTTGTGTGATAATCCTAATGCGGTTCACATAATACATCTTTCTACCAAGTTTCAACAGGATAGCTCTTATACTTTCGACAAAAAGTGGCTGTGACATACACGGACAGACAGACAGACAGACAGACAGACAGACAGACAGACAGACAGACAGACATGACGAATCTATAAGGGTTCCGTTTTTGCCATTTGGCTACGGAACCCTAAAAAACGCCAAACGTCACCGTAAGATGGTCAGAACAGAAAGGATTGAAAAAATCAAGCTTGCTGAACATGACTGCGGTGGCTTAGTTGTCAAAAGCGTCCGATGTGCTGAATTGGAATATCGCAGGTTTAGGTCCTGCAAGCAATTTAATTTTTCTATCCACAAAAAACAAAAAACTTTACCTGCCAACTCCTGGCAAGATTCTTTAGTGGAAAAACGGTTGGAGGATTACTTCCTATAACTCAGTATAGCCACTATTATTACCGTGGTATCGATTAGTATGAAATAATAATTACGATATCTATAGTCAAAACACCAGTGCATTAAATTAAAAAAAAAAACAGTTTATCACAAATTGCTCCGACCGTTGCATATTTTAAAATAAACCTGCTAAGTTAAAAAATTATTTATAAGAAGCCTTTTGTAAAGCATACAGGACTATTGAAATAAGTTGTGTTAAACTTACCTGGGTTTTAAATGGTCCATTTGCTGCTGTTGTACATTATGTTCTATCTCAGTTTGATAAGGTGTATTTTTGTTTGTTTGGTTGTCAAAAGGTTTGTCGGAAATTCTTCGAACAGAATAACATTGCGCATTCCTTTGTGGATGTTTCATAGCTTGAGGTATTACAAGGTAGAACCTTTACGGTAGTATTGTGGTTATTTAATAAAATAGTCACGTATGGGAATACAAATAGTTGGACACGGCAGATACCTAATTGATTCAGAGAATGACGAATAACAATCTTTAGGAAAAAGGGGCTAAGAAATTGTCAAATTATACCAGGGAATTTCTGAGTCGGTTAAAATTCTATTCACGTCATCAGCATCAGCTGAGGAAACTTAAAAAAGTACAATCATGAATACAAGGGCCTTTCCCGTGTCTGGTATAGTCAGCGAAAAACCACACTTTTGTGGAATTAAAGGTCATGCCTGTTCGAATGGCGGATAGTGACAGGCTCTATTATTAAAACGGACAAAGAATAGAATGGACCGAATAAAGATGTAAGGACAATGTAGTCATAGGTATCAGTTCCTGAATAGACGATCGCTATAAAAAGAAAATAAAAAAAAAAAAAACATACCGACCGAATTGAGAACCTCCTCCTTTTTTTGAAGTCGGTTAAAAACATTATAGATCTCAAACCACCAACCCACCGCCTCTAAATACGAAGCTCGGCCAACTCCGCCAATACATTTGCTGTGCACCATCCGACCATCCGCGCGGACGAGGAGTGCTTAGAATCGCCTTATTTCTTTTCCTTTAGAGACCCTGACTGCTATTGCGGAGGTCGTGGGTTCGATTCCCACCCAAGACAAATGTTTGTGTGATGAGCACGATCATTTGTTCTGTGTCTGGGTGTAATTTATCTATAATATCTATTTATTTAGAAATATATAATGTTTATCAGTTGTCTAGTACCCATAACACAAGCTCTGCTTAGCTTGGGACTAGATGGCGTTGTGTGATACTCGTAGTTGTGGAATATATTATTATCATCATCTCAGCACTGCTGAACATAGGCCTCCCCTTTAGATTTCCACATTATACCTTTAAACATCAATCCTTATTGGAAATTACTTGGAAGCTAATATCCGGTACGATTAATAAAATTATACCTTAATTACAACTTCATCGTTTTTCTTACATTTTAATGAAGATTGAATCCGGTTTCTGTACATAAAAACAAAGTCCCCAAAAGCTGTATGTCTGTATCTAATTCTTCTTCTTCTTCCTGCCCTTATCCCATTCTACTTGTGGTCGGCGCAACACGTTTTCTTCTTCCATTCTCCCCTATCAGACGTCACAGTATCATTTACTCCTTTTTGGGGCCTCTCCCCATAACTTCTAACTATTTCGATCTTGGGCTAATGTGATCTCAAAAAGTACTGAACGGTTTTTAATAAAGGATAGTGCACTTCTTGCAGAAGATTAAGGTAAATAGTACAGTCAGCTTCAGAGAAAACTCACCCCCTTTGGTGGTGATATCACTAACAAAGGGGGTAAGATTTTTCGGAAGCTTACCATACCTACATTACAATTTTAAGTAATGATTGACTAAAATCGCGGACGAAGTCGCGGGCAGAGCGCTAGTGATAAATAAAATAAAAGTATACCTTAACATTTTTCTTACAATTTATTAAAGATCCATCCACAAAAGTTATTACTTAGAGGAAACTGTTCAGCATACTAAGCGATGATGTAGCAAATTGCTCACGCACGGCAATCAGCTCAAAGCCTAGCCTAGGTTATTACAGTGGCCGGTTCACGGCGCCAATGTGTAGCGGTATCGTCGGTAAAGTAATGATAGGCTACGGGTTTAAATAGTGCTTTGAAAAGGATTTAGACGTAAACACGTGCTTACCTGCGGTTTCACCAAGCGGGATGAGGCAAAAATTATCTCACGATAATATAATACACGGAGAAAATGTATCCTAAGTGTTAATTCAGGTTATAAACTAGGTTATATTGCTGCCACATTTAACCTAAAATTCGTCCAGTGTTTTTGCGTGTATAGTACCAAACCATCCATTCACGATTACAAAATTTCGCTAGTATAATTGAATATATTATAGTAGTAAAATGAACAAAGATTTAAATTGTGTGAAGGAACCTGTAAACAAGGAATAATAAATATTATTTGCAGTGAGTGATAAAGACCGTAGATAGTGCCCATCATGGCTAGCTAGACACTATCAATAAGAACTAAAGAGAAATAGAGGAGAAGGCAAAGTAAATTGTAGAAGCGATAACGATAAGGAGTTATAAATATAAGAGGAAACTATCAAAAATTGAAAGATACAGAAGAGCCAAAAAAGAGAACTCTACACTAAGAAGCTAACAGCAGAAAAAATAAGCAATAGTAAAGTAAGAAAAAGCAGGTAAAGTAGCTGCGGAAAAAGAAAACGCTTTGAGAGCGATCACTACAAACAAAAAATGACCGTCACATGTGTCTCCATGATTCATAGATTTAAACCGTGATTATTCCATAAAACCACATTGTTCAAGAGTTGCATCGAAACACAAATGGACAAACAACATCACAAAAGACCATGCAGTGGGTCATCGCTTCCTGCCATTCATTTTCTAACACAAATAAGTTTGTTTTGTTTAGGGTTACCATGTCAAAATTATATATAATAAATCTTGACAAAAGCAGGATTGAAAATGGTCTGGTCATTTCACCTTGTAGTCTTTGTAATGCTGTATAATCATTTTGATGCATTATCATGGCAACACCCACTTAAAATAACTTCAGTGCTATTGATGTTTGCAACAGTGGGGTAAATGTAAAAAAAAATAAGTAACATGCCAGAAAATGTACAGACGCTAGACGCCAGCACATAAGCTACCCAAATCTGTAATGATGTAAATGTCATATGCTATTAATCTATTTTCTTAAGTTTTTCAATTTCGTTAAACGAGAGCCTCATAGAAAGCGATACAAGACCTGTGATGGACAAAGTTGGACAGATCCGGCTAGACAAACCCGGGTGGTAACCCTAGTCCTGTTTCGCTCAATAGCTGCAGATGTGTTTCACTAGAATAATTTCAAAGGTCATTTAAATAATTACGATACTAATGCATTATCTGACGTGGACAATGTTTTGTTAAATGGAACACTTGATGTCCGTGAGTTGTTCCAGGTTCAAGGTTCATTTGAAGAGATAATTTGACATAATATTTTATTTATAAATGGTCTTTTTTAAAAATTTTGTTGTGCACTAAATATATTCAAAACTAAAAATCGAAACTAACTAGGTATTTACAAAGAAAGGAGACAAAATTAAATAAGAAATGAAAATAGGGACACCAATTAGGCAATTAGAAGGTACTGTACGCTTTCTACAAATCTAGGTATATTTTAAGCGTCAATACTGAGTACCACTAGGCACTATCCACGGAGGTTCTGGTCTCAGCAAGGGCGAAGTGTTATCGGGTTCTTCCGCCAGAACTTACCACAAGAAGCATCTTAGAAGCACCCAGAATCTCAATCTGTGCCTGGTTGATGGCAAATTGGGGACTCAAAGATATCTGGCGTAATGTGAGTGTAATACTGTAGAAACCGGTGACTTATTCTTTGAGGATAACCGGTATAAAAAAATATGGCCGGCTTAGCAGTATTTCTAGGACGTTCGCTGACCCAAAACTTGAGCTCCTCATAATTATGATGTAACAGAACTATGACTATCTAAAACGAAACGTTGGAGTTTCAACTAACAACAACGAAGAGAAGTTACGGCATTATAGATACTCATAATTCAAGGCATCATTTATTTGAAACTCTGTGGTTTTGCTTTAGAGAAAAATTACCGTCTACAAAGTCATTGACTCTTTGGTTATGGAGGATCTTGCGGAGTTGTGGTTCACCCGTAATTATCGAGAAATATTATATTATCTAGATATTCAATTTTATGACAATACGTTTTTCTTACCCGCATTGCAACTTATTGGACACGTATAGAATCAATTTCGTGTACTATACTTACTAATTGCACAATAGGTACAATATTTTAAGTTTAAATTCGTCATCTTTGGCGTGCAGCGCAATATCAGTATTTTACATGGAATGACTGCCACTGATGGTTAAACTGGTTGTTAGTCTTCTAGACTTTCTGCCGTAACGACCGTCTTCCTTGATTGATTGGTTGAAGCTGGATTTATGCTTCAGGATACTTTCTAGTCCGCAATATCGACTACGGCAAGCATGTTTTTACATAGCTGGGAATTTTCCTGTTGATATCTATCTTCCTCACTTAACTACAAAATCGTGAGTGTTATCAGAACACGCATCACGACATGGATGACCGGTACCAATTCATAAATGTTGATGGCAGTAATCGTGACTCTAAACACTGGACATGATACAGAACCCATTCGCAAAGGCGTAGTGACATAAAATAACACCAAGCATGAAGTTTTGCCGGGATTGCGGGACTGTATCAACAAGTACCTAACCGTGACCATAGAATGTAAAGGGCTATAAGGATCAACGTGGATTTTAGTCAGTACAAGTCTCACAGTAGGGTGGGAGGACTCATTTGATGATTTTACTACGAATAAAAAGCATGAAGTTTTTTTTTTTGGTAATATGCGTTTCCTCTTGACTGTAGTCTAGATCACAGGTGACAAAGACAAAGTTGAAGATGCGTGTGCTTACCCAGACGAGTCTTGTTCACTTTTAACTTTAAACGAATTAGGGTTATATTAGTTCGGAAACACAGACGCAGATAAAAAGTTCCACCTTCTAATAGTAGGTACGTAACGGGTGAAATGTAGATGTCACCCGTAAAATTTCATCCATAGAGTTGCTCAGTAGCAACTCTACGCTAATTTTCTGATGGATAAAACCCAGTAATTATCCAACCACTTGACTGCTAGACCAACGAAGCGTGTAGTAAGTAGAAATGTTAATACGAGTACTATTGAATTAAAACGAACTGCAATATAAACATACCATTGTATTAAGTTATAGTCAAAACAAAGTTCAAGTGCTTTCCATTTGGTCATATTAGATCTGCTTAGGGTGCCACCACACTGTTTTATCGGCTGTCGATCGATGTGATGTTTTTGATGCGGTAACAACTGACAATTGACATCGGCTGATCCATTCTGTATGTCAATTGATGTAAAACAAACACCCTAATTCTGACGCTGTATACTAAATCTTCTAATATTAATGAAAAATGAACTTTGATTTCATCAGGAGACAGTTCTCAAAAAATTTGTCTCTTGACGTTGATCGTCAAGAGATTATTTGTTTGAGAACTGTCTTTTGGGCTTGCAAAACAAACCTTACCGATGGTGTCTTGTGAGTCGAGGTTTTGCTTTTGAAATAACTTAATGCTCTCGGGATGTGAAGGAACTTTATCAATCACTCTATAACAGCTTTCTGATCCCCTCATGTAGTACAAGATTAAGTTGCATAATAAAATGAACCGATTGTGTTATCATCAAGAATATTTGCTGCTTCGTCATTTGAATTACCTTCTGTAAAACTGTTGGCTGACTAATCAATGATGTGGTCGAAAACATGAAACCTTATTTTTATTAAATTTCACAATGAAGAATGGGCGCTCGTGTTCTTACCAAACTCACTCACTCGCATTGTGCAGACACAACACGTTGTTTATAATATGGCACTTTTCCAAATGGTAGTGCATCATTCACTTTAACTAACTTGGCAATAATATTAATCATGATTTATGTGTGAAGGTTCTTCGTTATGTTGTATAGTTGGAGGAGGTGGCCTTGTTTTATCATTAATAAACCTCCGATCTTCTCTTTCTTTATCGATACTGCTCCCGATTTTTTTTTGGGTTCCTTTCCTCAAAAAGAAAAACGGTGCTCTTATAGGATCAACCTTTTGTCCGCCTATTCGTTTATCTGTCCGTCAATAAAGACACTGTACAGTTACCGGCATGGATCTTGAGCGCTGACCTTTACCCCGCAGAAGTGAGTTTAGGTCCCTTTGGTAGATGAAGTGAGGAAGGGGGCGGGGAAAGTGTAGTGATTGGCCCGCGTAGCGTGCAGCAGCGCATCGGGTCATAGCCGCCACTCGGGATTCGTTCTTTTGTGCGTTTTGTTTTATTGTGCGTTTCATTTGTCGACAAGTGTGCGATGCCCAAAGCGATCCCCACTCTTACGCCGAGCGCTCAAGGACCGTGCCGGTATTTGTATCAAGCTGACATTGAAAAAAAGCATTGAGATATAATAGCAACAGCTATAATATTTAAATGCTTTCTATCTTCTTTGCTAACTGTTCCACATCTTCCTCTTTTTAGCCACCACTTCACTTATAATTCGTTGTCCACTTAGTCACCAAAAATTCTTATACACTTTAAAAGCATTTTCATTTAAAACATGGCCATTCATCACTCGTACATGGACATAAATCTTCACCAAAACACAAATAGTTTCCGAGTAAAAACCGTTCGTTTACGGAAACAGCGTACGTAAGGGGGGGACGATGTGTTTTAATGTTTGCTGTATGAGTCATCGAAACTCGAGGCTCTGGTCGGTAGCGGTCTGTGTTTAACCTGGCGTTATCATTTTGTACATGTTTTGAATATTTTATGATCACGTGGATCGAATACCTTTACTTTTAACACTATGGAGTTACGAGTAACTTAAGTTTATACTAACACGATTGGGCAAAACTTCTTGCTCGTTTGATGTTACCCAACTAACGGCACTTAATAATAATATTCGCAAATACAATACGTTACGAATTTATTTATCCTCGTTCTAATAGGATGAATTTCACCTTAATATAAAGTGGAAATTTTCATCATCTACCTAGACTTTTCCCAACTAGGATTGCAGCTGACAGATGAGTATCAGAATTGTACGTGGAGCGACTGCCTATCTGATCTACACAACGTAATGAGTAATGCCATACTTCGTAGTAAGACTGGTTGTCAGATTTTCGGGACGCGCGCTGGCTACTTGTAACGACTCTCAAAAATCGATCTGGGAAAATCTTGCGTTTCGAGGCACGATAGGAACTGGAAAAAGTGGAAAGTAAGAAAGTATTACACAAAGTTCACTTATCTAACATGCAGACGTCATACCGACACAGTCAAATTACGCATTTTCATCATCGTCTGTATTAACAACATTATCATCGTCTTGTCTCTGTTCCAAACGCCATTGGCAATTTATGACATGGCTGACACAGTAATTTACAAATGATGACACTAATATGTATGCTAACTTCTTGACCCAATAAATAACGCCCAATATAGACTCGATCGTAGACAAATTGATAGCAATCTCATTACCATACAATATCATTTTTTATGGGATTTCATCGTCAGATTTATTATAAACATTATTTTAAACGACCACAAAACTTGGTAATTAAGATGGAATGGCTTCGATAAATGTTAATTATTATGCAGGTAAAAGGTTGCAGATAAATCACAGATTAGTCTTCGTCTTTTGCAGAATTAGCTCTTTTCGATGCAACATTCTGGACCATGTTCTTTGTATTTACTGCGACCCAATTGCTCTACAGTATGTATCTATAACAATATGCATATACTCTATAATACATTAATAAATGTATGTAAAGAAAAATTCTACCGCAAGCAGGATTTTGAACCGGAGATCTTCCAATGCAACGGACGCTCTTGCCAACAGAGCTATCGCAGTCATGCTGCCCTTTATTTTCTTCTTTTTAACGAAAATTAAATATCATGTATTTGAAATTCTACATTGCATACAACTGTGATTACTCCGCTTTACCACAGTAAAAATACTGTGGCTTTACTCACCAACCATAAATAATATTCTACATGTTCAATCCTTTTCAAGCTTCGTGCACTCTGATTTCTAATTCTCGGCTGTCAAAAGTGAAGAGGCGCGAACGTAAACAAGGTGTTAATTGTCAGGTTTTTATGACTAAATTATACTTATGACTCTAATTGAGTGGTTTTACAATTAGCGTTAGTTTCTAGACTGATTGTCGAGATGGTTTCTTTTGATTAACTTGTTAGTAGTAGGTGATTTACTGGCTTATAAATTGTTATACTTTCTTTATTTTTACGGGAGATGAGCAGGGGAAAATTAGATTGTTGAAACGATACTTAGATTAATTATTAGGTTTTACTTTGATGTAGAAAATTCAGCAGCACGATGGATCAACGATTTGAAGAAGGTGTCTCGCAGCGGATGGATGCGAACAGCCTAAGACCGGGATGGTTAAGTATTCTGTGGCAATGATTGGGGGAGGATTACTTCCAGCTGTGGACCACATTTGGCTACTAAAATCTTACTAGTATGTATACTTAGTCATTATAGAAAGCTGAGATAGAAAGCCTCAAGATGTTGTAACATGGGATTGGGTAGTGGGTCTTCTATAATATACAGAAGGACTTAATGGTTTTTATAGCAATGTTATACAAAGTTCTGCCATAAACATAATTGTATACCTAGGTATATTGTTTTGCCACGCTATCAAGTAGATGCAATTTTGTCTGACTCACAGATTCTGTGATAAAATCATTCTGGAATCAGATTTGGTGTTGTTTGATTCACCAAATCTGTTCCAGTTATGGGTGACTGGGCCACAATAAATTGAATTATAGAATAACTAGCTTTTACGAGCTAATTTGCCGTGCCCGAGAGGTAGTTGAATATTCTACGGAAACTTACGTAAAATTTCTGGTATAATTATCTTCATCTCTATGTCAAACAAGATGCATCATTCATTCGCATCTTACTAACTATGAGTATTACAAAAACTATTGAACGTATTTTGATGAAATTTGGTACACATCATTATCATCATCATCATTATCATCAGCCGGAAGACGTCCACTGTTGAACATAGGCCTCCCCCTTAGACCGCCACGCCGAACGACAATTCGCCACTTGCATCCATCGGTTGCCCGCGACCCTCACGATGTCGTCGGTCCACCTAGTGGGAGGCCTGCCTACGCTGCTTCTTCCGGTCCGTGATCACCACTCGAGAACTTTTCTTCCCCATCGGTTGTCAGTTCTAAGAGCGATGTAGCCTGCCCATTGCCACTTCAACTTGCAAATTTTACAAGCTATGTCAGTGACTCTGGTTCTTCGCCGAATATCTATGTTCCGGATTTTATCCCGCAAAGAAACTCCGAGCATAGCTCTTTCCATTGCTCGTTGAGTGACTCTTAGTCTCCCTAAAAGGCCAGCAGTCAGAGACCACGTTTCAGAGCCATAATGTCATCACTGGCAACACTGGCAATCTGGATAATACACAGGATAATTTTATCTCGGTATTATCAAAAAACACGCGTGCAAAACCGCTGACAAGGGCTAGATTATGTTTGTATAATAGTGAGATTGATTTCTAAAAAGTAAACAGGCTTTCTAATCCTTATTAGTTTGCTTGTCAAGATATAGAAAATTTTACTGCTGACGAAACCGGTTGCTGAAACCGGCAATGATATTATAAGTAAAAAGGTGGAAACCAGTTCTTCATTACCAACCAGTACCTATGGGTGGTTGATGTGAGGCAAATAGTCTTTTAATAACTGTGTATTAACTTGGTATTAAAAACGTGATCAACTATGGATGAGTGTAATACTTAAATTAGTTCCATGATAAAAAATCTAATGCTAAGTTATTTACTTTTCAATTTGCATTACAATGTTCCTTGCGAGCAGTAGTGGCCTAGTGGTATCGTCCACGACTTACGAGTTGTAGGACGTGGATTCGAACCCAGCCAGACACATTACTTTGTGTAATACGTATATTTCATCACCACTGCTCTCAAAACGGTGAAGGAAAACTTCGTGAGGAAACCGGCATGTCCTAGAACCAAGAATTCGAAGACATGTGACATCTATCTACCAATCCGCACTGGGCTTGAGTGGTGGATTACGGTCCACTCCCTATCACAGAGAGGAGGTCTGGGTCCCAGCAGTGGGAATTTATATGCTGATGATGTGTGTGCTAAGAAAATTTATTTTATTTATTATTTATTAAAACAAAAATTAGAATTAAGATAGTTGATGTTAAAAGCTAAATTTAATAATACTTTGGATGACGTGTTTTCTCCTTTTTCCTGCTCTTTCTGGGTTCTTGATTTTATAAAGAAAAAATAATAAAAAGGATCTAGTTTTAATTTATTTGGCGCCAACCAAAATCACTCACTTCTAATTAGATATATGATGATTACCTACTGTCCTTTCATTGTATTTTAGCGCTGATTTTCAGTAAAGCAACCATTATGAATACCACAATAAGCCGGATTACCTTTATCGTTTTAACAATAAAAGTATCTTAAAAAATATTGAATCATTGTTCCGTGAAATCCGTCATCCCCTTTTTGAAATCATCTGACGTCGCGTCAAGGGACATTTTTTCAACCGACTTCGAAAAAAGGAGATTCTCAATTCATCTGAATCATCTTATATTTTTCCTGTACCAGATACTGTTTCAGGTTTTTGTGACGTAAAATAAAAATGAACTTTGACGTTAATTTGACGGGAAAAAATAATTCCTCGTCCTAGAGGCGCTTTTTCGTTTTCCATACAATAGGCTATTTGACAAAAAAAAACTTTAGTCCGTCAGTAAGATTATCAAAAAATATTCGCCTCGTATTTTTTCTTTTCGTACGACTGCCAAAATTGACGGAGATACAACGCTTTCAAAATTGTCAATACGTCACAATTTAGTACAATTTCTACTGAATTCTGATGTCACCAGCCCCCACTCTCGAGTTTCGATGCGTTATATCTTGGTAAATGTTGATTGAATTTACAAAATAAAAAACCGGCCAAGTGCGAGTTGGACTCGCCCATGAAGGGTTCCGTAGTAGCAAGCATAGATTAGGGATATAATTGTATTGAGATTAGTAAGTAATATACACAAACAACAAAAATAACTTTGTTTTCCATAGTGTTTGTATGAATGGCAAAGTTATAATTGCGGTTTTTTAAAATGTACTATATCTCAAAAACTGCTAAATGTATCTCATCCAAACCAATTTTCGTTGGAAGTTTTTGTTGAGGTCTACATTATATATTTTTTTTAGTTTTATCATTCTCTTATTTTAGAAGTTACGGGGGGGGGGACCAACTTTTTACCACTTTGGAAGTGTCTCTCGCGCAAACTGTTCAGTTTAGAAAAAAATGATATTAGTAACCTCAATATCATTTTTGAAGACCTATCCATAGATACCCCACACGTATGTGTTTGGTGAAAAAAAAATTTTTGAGTTTCAATTCCAAGTATGGGGGGCACCCCCAAAATTTGTTTTGTTTTTATTTTTGTGCGCAAATCCTAATGCGGTTCACATAATACATCTACTTACCAAGTTTCAACAGGATAGCTCATATACTTTGGACAAAAAGTGGCTGTGACATACACGGACAGACAGACAGACAGACAGACAGACAGACAGACAGACAGACATGACGAATCTATAAGGGTTCCGTTTTTGCCATTTGGCTACGGAACCCTAAAAACACGTGTCCGTTATTTCTCAAAATTCTAAATGCCGGACTAATTAGATTTGTGATATATTAATACTGATAAATAGCCTATTTAGGCCGTACATTCTTCAAGTACAAAGTACCTACCTACAGTCACATAAGTAGAATTCCTGCAAGAACCTCAGATGATACTTACTATGATTGAATCATTTCAATTCATGCCTACTACGATGAATAGTATTAAAGTAATGTTTATCGTGTTTAACTTGACCTTAACATTTAAAGGTGTTAGGCCTCGAACACATTGAAGATGAGAACGTTGTATAAAAAGGTGAACGAATCAGCCATACAGTTTTTTGCACACCGAATTGGTAGAGCTACCGCAGCCTTATTTGAACCATAAGAGTTTAATGACTTTGGTTAGTCTAAAAAAGGAGCCACGCAGATCTCTTGAGGTTACTATTTTTCCATGAAACTTGTGTTATAAATGTAGCCGAAAATCATCAACTGATTTGCATTGAAGTTGACAGTTAGCCTTCGTTACTTAAAAAAAATTTGCTTTCCACTTGGAATATCTCCTGTTTCAAGGGTGCTTTTACAAACATATAAACTCACATACACAAACACCCAGACCCGGAACAACTACTTGTAGATCATACAAACATTTGCTCCGTCCGGGAATCGAACCCGCGACACGCAGCGCAGCAGTCCAATCGCTCAGCCACTCCGCTAATCGCGCCGTTTTTTTTGGATGACCATCGGTTTTTTCATAGAACTACTTACCTTCTACCTGGTCTGCAGAACCCAGTTACTGGACAATGATGACATGATGCTCCTTTTTTACCCGACTGCGCGACTCAAAGGAGGGTAATGTGTTTATCAGTCTATGTATGTATGTATGTATGTTTGTTTCTATGTGGCGTTCTAGAGACCAAACGCGTAGGCCGATTTTGATAATTCTTACGTCAATCGATTCGTCTAAACCTTGCGAGTGTCACTAAAGACATGACAGTAATCAAAATTCACAACAGCGACAACCAGACGCCATATTGTCAAAATGAAAAAAGTAAAAGTCGATGAACTATGTCAAGTGGGGTGTCGTTGAATAGGTATTTTAAAATCATCCCCTTGGGAAGATTTGACTGGTAAAATTTGAATGGGCCCCGACTGTGAGTCGTTCTGTTCTGCTTCTTCCTGCTGTTCTGTTGGGCTTGTTTCTTTCTTTTTAGTTTTTATATAATTTAACTTTTTCACGTATTTTTCAAAATTAGTTTTTACGCAGTCGGGTTTTTTGTTTTTCTTTAAATTATTTTTTTTTGTGTTGTAAAATCATGAAATTAATACCCTGCTGCAGGTGGAACAGATGGAACTGTCAGACTCACACTGACTAAAAATTCACCCTTTTCTTTCAGTTGCCCTTTTGGTCCCAGGATTATTTATTTATTTAAAACTTCATGCAACACAGAGTTCCATTGGCGGACTTAATGCCTGAGGCATTCTCTACTAGTCAACCAAGGGCAGTAGAGAAATAACATGGCAGGTGCATAAAAATAATGAGATAAATATAAATTTAAGGATAAATATAATTTAAATAAACATACATATATATTTACTATGACAAATACTTAAATGGAAATGCATATACATATATATAAATAAATAAAAGAAAGGAGATTGAGACGACTCTGCTATTGGTGTAGAAAATGATGACGCAAATTCCGCTTAAAACGCATATTGACTGGTGGCCGTCCTGATAACGAGAGGAAGCGCATTCCAAAGAAAAATGGACTGAATGTGAAAGAAAGAATGAATAAAATCAGAACTGTGAGAAGGACAAAGTAAGAGAAGATTGTTAGACGAACGCAGATTCTTAGCGTGTGAATTACATAGATATTGAAAGTGAGGGATAAGATAAGAAGGAGGGGTCGGAAAGTTGAGTAGGGAGAAAAGAGTGGTCAAGGCACACAAGGATTACAGTTACCTTTACAGACAGTCCTGGATCCCAGGACACAATGCAATAGAACTACATAATTTAATTTGGGAGACATTCGGATTTCCAAGTACCCGTTACGACTGACAAAGATTTACGAATGACAGTCGCGAGCAATGGCTTACCGTACAAGTTACAATAATAGGCTATTTGACTAAAAAAATCTAATTAATCCGTCAGTAAGATTAATAAATAATATTAGACCCGTATTTTTTCTTTTTTTTTACGCAAACCATAATTGACGGAGATATGATGCTTTCAAAATTGCTAATACGTCACAATTTAGTACATTTCTTACAGAATTCTGACGTCACGAGCCCTCACTCTCGAGTCTTGATGTGTTATATCTTGGTAAATATTCATTGATTTTACATAAGAAAAAATGTGTCCGTTTATTTTCAAAACTCTAAATAACGGACTTATTAGATTCATATTTTTTTTGATACTGTCAAATAGCCTATTCTAGCAGAGAATAATGTTATAAAAAATACTACCTGGCTATCATAAAAGACGTCACTTGAAGATAAAATCTTCAACGGTTTAATACCGATTCGAGACGAAGGTAATTAAAATTGGTCCAATATCAAAAGCCATGAAAGCCGGCGGCAAAAACCGGTTGGTATTGAAATAAGTAAGAATTCAACCTTGTATAATATCTTGTTCCAAAGTTATTTAACATTCAAGATTATTCATAATCTTTCGTGGAACCAACAGCCATGGCAGATTGAATTTATTTTAATAGCTAGGGATGTTAATTTAGTTTTGAATGAGAAGAAGATGTAAGATAAGGAAGTATATTCCTAGAAAAAGGATGAGTTACTTTTTGTTGCCTACCTATTGTATTGTGACATCAAAATCATTTAGATGGCTTTTAAATTCAGTATATTTCAATAATTACACCATTTAAGTTCGTCTTCTATGTTGTGATTACTTTGTATTTACCATTTCCTTTGAAGTCAAAATGGTTTCAATTGCTGAACCTGCTTTTCACCCGACGTCGGAGGGTGTTGCGTTTTTCTTTATAAACTTTGGTGTCTCGTCGATCTCTTATTGTTTATTATGAAATTTTGTTAGATTTATTTTCTTTTTTGCCTGTTTCTTGCCCATTCTTCCCCAAAGAGATAGATTTCTTGGAATAGGCATCTACAGTATATATCATGTCTCGTGACTGGGACTATAGCACCATAATTATTTTTGTAGTATAGTTATTTTAAGTCTTTTGACAATTTAAAAGTGCCTGGAACTGTCCACCTCTAAGTATATGCTAAATTTTAATTGATTTGTTAGTTCAAGTATTTAATTGATTTAGAAACTAAGTAGAATTCATGACTTCATAAAAATCTCACGTTAATTTTAAACAGCTTGATTTGGCGCGATACCCCACAATCGAGCACCAACAATACCTCGCTAATTCCAAACACGTTAATACAGTTTTCGTCACGAAACCAATCACGAATTAGGTTTATGTAGTATCGGTAAGTAAAACTATAGACGTTCGTTCGGTAGCTATTTATTGACTAAAGACGCGGCGGGTGTACAACCTTATTTATACTAGACACAGCTTAAGAATACCCTACATTACACCTCCACCCTTATTTACTAACTTAAAAATTAACACCATAATTACTTACTAACTTAAAATTAACACAATAATTACTTATTCACTAACTTAAAATTAACACACATAATTACTTATTTACTTATGATCTTTTTACATAATTAACTCTATTTACCAAACTTACAACTAGTACATAATTTAAACTATAATCATCACTAGGGTTGACCGTATCTTTGGGGAGGTCTCCTATTTCTAACGGGACGCGTTTCACCGGCGGTCGAGGTTACACTGTTGGATCCCTCACACACCTCTTTAGATGAATCGATGATTGACCCCGGATCTAAACGTGCCTGCTCATCCCGATCGCATCCCGAACCCCCCACACCTCCACCTAACCACACCTCAGTGGATATCTTTGGAACTGGTACTGTAGGAAAGACAAGTGCATTACCTAAAGACCGGTTAGCATTGGTGGGCGTTACTTTTGTGCTGACTATTACGTCATCAGTCTGTTGAGATTGATTTTCCTTACCTTTTAACCTTAACTGATCAATATGCCTATGTATCTCTGTGCCATCTAATAATCTTATTTGATAATCTGTGGTACTCAAGCGCTGAATGACCGTACCACTTACCCACCTCTTTAATCCTTGGTACACCCGGCACCAAACCTCGTCCCCCGTCTCGAGAGCGCGGCGCGTCCCTCCTGCCCCATTTTTCTGCCGGAGCTGCGCGTCAGCCACCTGCTTCTCGCGCGACGGTTTAAGTCGGTCTAATCGAGTTCTTAATGTCCTGCCTTGTAATATTTGTGACGGACTTTCTTTTGTGGTACTATGTTCAGTGGTCCTATACACCAGTAGAAACCGTTGAAGAGCAAGTTCTACGTCTATATTTTGAATAATCGCTTTTTTAATCACTCTTTTGCACTGTCTGACTGCATTTTCCGCCAAACCATTGGAAGCGGGGTGATATGGTGCGGAAAACACATGTTCTACTCCGTTATTTTCTAAAAATGAATTAAATTCTTCACTACTAAAAGGAGGCCCGTTATCCGATACTAATTGTTTTGGTATACCGAAACGTGACCAGATTTCTCTAATTTTACTTAATATTGCTTTAGCCGTAGTCGAAGTGACCGGGCATGCTTCGATCCACTTCGAAGTTGCATCGACCATTATTAAATACTTGTGTCCCTGAATAGGCCCCAAAAAATCTACGTGTAACCTAGTCCATGGACGAGACGGCCAGTTCCACGGCTGCGGTGCATGGTGAACTGGTGCCTCGGCCATTTCTGCGCAAATTGTACAGTTTCGACACAGATTTTCCAACATCTCGTCTATTCCTGGCCACCATACGTAACTTCGAGCTATACATTTTGTCTTAATTATCCCCATATGAGTATCATGTAGCTCCTTCAAAACCTTATCTTGACAAATTCTTGGCACTATTAGCCTATGACCCCACATAAGACAACCCAACTCAGTGTATATTTCACTGCGTCTATTAAAATAAGGCTTAAGTTCTTTAATTTCTATTTCTTTAGGCCAACCATCCCTAACATAGCTCAATATACGCATTAACATTGGATCTCTTTTTGTTTCTTTTCTAATATCTTCATATTTAAGTAACAAGGCATCCGAGGCGAAGTGAAGGTATGTTTGTTCGGGAACTTCCTCACTACCTGTTTCGCTAATAGCTTTATAACTTTCTACTAACCGAGACAAAGCGTCTGCCGTGTTTGAATTTGTATTCACATATTCAATTTTAAAATCATAGGCTGATAATATTAACGCCCATCTCTGTAACCTACTAGCAGTCATGCTTGGAATTCCTAATTCCGATCCAAAAATACTAACTAAGGGTTTATGATCTGTTTTTAACACGAATGGTCTGCCATAAAGATATTGATGAAATTTCTTCACGGCGAATACAATGGCTAAAGCCTCTTTATGTATTTGACTATAGTGATATTCGGCGGCGGTGAGTGTCCTTGACGCATACGCTATTGGATACTCGCGGCCGTCGGTCGCTCGCTGCGCAAGCACAGCGCCGATGCCCCGTGAGCTCGCATCACACGTCACTATAACGGGCCGTGACTCATCATAGTGCGATAATATTTCTGAACTAATCAGTAACTTTTTTATTTTATTAAATGCCTGAGAATGTGTATGACCCCATACCCAATGTTTACCCTTTTTCAATAATTCGTAAAATGGTGATAAATAGAAACTTAAATTTTTAATAAATTTTCCGTAAAAGTTGACCATACCTAAAAATGATTTTAGTTCGGATACGTTAGTCGGAAAAGACAGTTTAATAATGGGTTTAATCTTATCTGGATCTACTCTAACACCCTCCCTACTAATAATAAATCCTAAATATTTTGCCTCTTTACTCAAAAAATCACACTTTTCCTTTTTTATTTTTAGGCCATTTTCTTGCAATATTTTAAGAACTTTGTTTATTGTATCTATGTGTACTTCAATCGTTTCTCCCGTGATCAGTATATCGTCTAAAAAAATTGTCACATTTGGTATTTTATCAAATAATTGAGTCATTATCCTTTGAAAAATTCCCGGACTCGACGCGAGTCCATATACTAATCGATTGTATCTGAAAAGACCCTTATGTGTATTAATAACTGTAAAATCCTTGGATTCGTCTAATAATATTTGATTGTACGCTTGCGATAAATCTAGTTTTGTGAAATACCTACTACCGCTTAATTTAGTTAATAAATCGTCTATCTTTGGCACAGGATACTTATCAACTCTTAACATACGATTCACCGTAACTTTATAGTCAGCACATAAACGTAATGCGCCATCCGGCTTATGTACAATTACCAGTGGTGTGGCCCAGTCGGAGGTGTGAACAGGCTCAATGATGCCGGCGCGCAGCATGGCCTCGAGCTCGTCATCCACGCGCGCGCGCAGTGCGTACGGCAGCGGTCGCGCGCGGCAGAATATCGGCATGGCACCCTCACGTAAATGTAATGTCGCTCGACCGCCCGTGAAACGCCCCAATCCGCCATCAAATAATTCATGGTACCTAGAATAGATATTATTTACAATATTAGTTTTTTGTTGAATCGTTAAATCCTCCTTTGTTAACCTCGCGTTATTTATTGTTATAGGGGGTATATTGATATTTAATTCCGATAACCATTGCCTTCCTAAAAGTGTAGTACTTCCCGTTTCAAATACATATAAATCTAAATTCTTTTTATGATTTTTATAGGTAACGGTCACTTCTAGATAGCCCATTGGTTGAACTTTACTCCCATTATAAAACTTGACTGATAGTTTACATGGTAATAACGGTATACCAGAAAAATACTCTTTATAAGTTTTACTTGAGATACAAGATAAAGGAGACCCGGTATCAATTTCCATTGTTAACATAACCCCGTTTACTAAAATGTTCATGCTCACCGGCCTATATTGGCTTAACGACATTTGATAAATTGGTTCCTCTTCCTCCACCTCATCTTCCGTGTCTTCCTCCCAATGTGCCTCGAACGTGTGCATAGCGGGCCGCCCATGTCCACCCGGCCGCGCCTTCCCTGTCTGCTCGTGGCCCCGGCTGGCCGTGCGGTGCGTTCCAGCGCCCGCGCCGCCACTGCGCGCCGCTCTGCCTGCTCCGCCGCCCCGCGATCGTCCGCGGTCTCGATGGTCCCCGATGACACGTGTACCATTCTCCTGGCACATCCGACGCAAATGACCAACCTCCTTACATTTACTACACTGGTACTTCGCAAATTTGCATTCCATCTTGTTATGTCGGTAATCCCCGCATGCAGCGCATCCTCCCACTTGCATGCGATGTAAGTCCCCTGCTTGATCATATGCTACTGAACTACGCCGCGACACCGTAATAGTTCTCGAACCTTCCAGTCCCGTCGCAACAGCGTTCGCGTCGGCCGCGGCGGGCCCACTGACACTACCTCGCCCGTCTACAGCGGCTGCATCCCGCTCCGCCGCCTCCAAAGCGCTAGCCACCGATACTGCTTTGATGAATTTTATGTTCCCTTCCGCAAACAATCGTTGTCTAATAAGGTCACTCATGATACCGCACACGAATTGGTCTCGCAGATTATCGTCCAAACTTGTGCCGAACTCGCAATACCGCGTAATTTTTTTCAATTCTGCAACATAATCCGAAATACTTTCACCCGCCTGTTGTCTTCTTTGTCGAAATTTAAATCGTTCTGCCAAAATCGATGGATTTGGTTGCAAATGTTCTTGCATGACCTTCACAACCTCGGTCAAGGTCATGTTCGCCGGTTTCTTCGGACTACACAAGTTCACTAATAATTCGTATGCCGGTTCACCCATGAATGCTATAAGCGTCGGTAGTTTTAGATCTTCCTTTACTGCGTTCACCAAGAAATACATCTCCAGCCTCTCACAATAGGTTTGCCAGCTTCCAGTCTTCATATCAAATTCACCGAATTTAGCCATCCTCGTCGCCACTGTAGTATCGGTAAGTAAAACTATAGACGTTCGTTCGGTAGCTATTTATTGACTAAAGACGCGGCGGGTGTACAACCTTATTTATACTAGACACAGCTTAAGAATACCCTACATTACAGTTTAAAGATCGTAAATGTTAACTGGTAGTTTATATTTAACTTATTTATGAGTAGGCAATGTTTCTCCGTAGCTTGTCGATAACCTAGTTACGTTTTGATTGTGTTTAGAGTACTATTAAATTTGTTGTAGCATGTGGAACTAGGAATAGTGCTAGCTACTCGTATCTTGTTGGTGTTGAAATTGAGTAGTATTTATCTGCTTGTGTTAACTGGTCTCCCAAAAAAACTACCACTGCTTTCATTAGTATCATCTTTTGGGCTATTCACAGTATTGACTCTTATGATGCCAAATCTAAATAATTTTTATCTTAGTGTAGGAAGGATTATAATACATACATCATCAATACATACATCATCACCATCACCATCATCAGCCTACAGCAGTCCACTGCTGGACATAGGCCTCTCCAATCGCACGCCATTTCACTCGATCACCTCCTCTCATCCAGCTTGTATGACTAAACTAAATCTAAACCTCGTACTTACATCCACCTTTAATACAGTTTTGTGTTCAGTCATTTCAAGGAGTCAAACCGGCTATGCTTACTAACCTAGCTAAGTATCAAATTAGAAATTATCATTTGACTGGCCTGTTGGTCTAGTGGTTAGTGACCCTGACTGCTATGCCGGAGGTCGTGGGTTCGATTCCCACCCAGGACAAATGTTTGTGTGATGAGCACGATCATTTGTTCTGTGTCTGGGTGTAATTTATCTATAATATGTATGTATTTAGAAATATATAAGTATGTTTATCAGTTGTCTAGTACCCATAACACAAGCTCTGCTTAGCTTGGGACTAGATGGCGTTGTGTGATAGTTGTGGAATATTATTATTATTATTATTATTATTTTATAAATATTATATGCACTATCGCATGCGTCGTGAATTTCAAAGCTTTTTTTGGAAGGAAAGATTCGAACCGCGAACAATATTTGACGTCACCTTGAGACGTTAGAAATGGATTGAAGAATTCGACGCAGTAGGTATGATAGCTCGGTTGGAAAGAGAGTCGGATGTACTGAATCCGCAGGTCGCAAATTCAAATCCTGCTCGCGGTTCGAATTTTTCTTTCAAAAGAAAAGCTTAGATATTATCATTCTCCCAAACCACATAATATTGCTTCGCGCTGTACTGAATCGAGAGAAGATTTCAAAATCTTAACAGCCAGCTAAACACAGTCACAGCTAAGCAAATCTATAAACGGTTACCTTCTAAGTAAAGTAATTACTTAACGAAACTTAATAACTTGAACAAATGAAGCGATGAGCGCACAAAGACTTCTGTTTAAAACTATTAAGTCATCATCGGTTTACTACTGATTATTAGGTGATTATTGCCTTAAGAAGGTTTAAAGGATATGGTTATGTTATAACTTAGGAATGTTCTTTATTCCCCTTTTAAGGTTATGTAAGTGGAGTTCGTCATGTTCCGGCTTATACATTTTATAGGTACGGTAACTCCAGGATCGACAATAATAGCTTGCGTGCTAAGATAGATAACCTAGTAGGAGATCGAGTTGCATGTTGCATTGATACACCTTCACATCCTATTTAAGGGGTGCTAAGACAGGAAACCTCCACGTGCGCCCGTGGACTGGAGTTCCCTCTCGGATACGTCCGGGGGGAAGACCAGTTTTTCGGGCTGGTGCGCCCTGGGATGAAAAACTCTCCTTAGGCACTGTGTGCCTAAGGGGTTTCTTTGCCCGTATGCAAATAGCCTGTCGGGTGGACGCTCCAACGCGTGTCCCTCTGAACAGCAGAGGGCACAGCGGCGGAGCGGGCTTGCGGACGGTGAGTAATGGGTATGCTCGCCGTCCGACCAAGGACCAAGCCCGGGTCAGTGGCGCGTCGTGTTTCACGCGTCACCGACGGGGCCCCTTATGGGGCCAAATGCCTGCCGGGGTCGCGGATTTTTCTTAATCCAGGATACCGTGGCCCCGGAACGTAAAGGGCATCCGACGGAACACGGGTGGATTTTAGTCAGTAAGAGTCTGACAGTCCCTCCCGCCCCACCCAGGGCGGGAGGACTCATTTGATGATTTTGCCACCCTAAAAAAAAAAAAAAAAAAAAAAAAAAAAAAAAAAAAAAAAAAACATCCTATTTAAGGGTTGATTTTGGAAACCTATAGAAAATATAAGATAAGTGTTTCGTTTTTAAGAGCCCATACTACCTCAAATGGCTTAGCAGAATCCTGTGATACGTCGAAAATACTGCAGCATTAATTTTGACATAAATATATGGTAAAGTTGAGGATTAATGTTAGGTCTTATGTTTGGCGAAAACACGATTCCATAAAATTTTCTCGATAGAAAAAAATCCCAGAAGTTACCTCTAAATTGAACAATAAACCGCTGGCAATCATAAAATACCTACTTAAAATTAGATCATGAGACTTTTTATACTAACTGAACTAACTATAAAGCAGGTCTTACGTTATTTATTTTTTGGAATTTTCCTTTTTTTTCGCCGTAAAATAAATAGATTTGCGTGTAGACAGCTATAAGAAAGAGCAAGCAAGTGGTTCGTGCAAGTGCGAGCGAGTAAGATTATATTGAGGTTTTTATAATTTTCTTTTTTAACCGACTTGAAACAGGAAAAGGTTCATATTAAGAATAATGAAATAAAGATATTTTCGAAATTTTGATGTCCCACAGGGCAGTATTTGTAGGTCCAACAGTTTTCAAAATAGATTGGTTTTAGGTACTATCAAATGCAGGCTACTTCAGTAAATCTTCTTTTCTGTCTTCCCTGTCTTAAATCTAGATCTAGATTAACTACTTAGTCCGTAACTGAGAAAACTGGTTTCAATTGACCTCATCGCGGTGACGTTGTTGCTCGTCATCAATGTATGATACGTCGATGACGTCATGATTTTTAATTTAAAAGAAATAAAAAGAACAATGTTTTTTACATCCTGATTACTTCTCAGTAAACATAAACATTAAAGCACTGTTGTACTGATTACCTTTTATATGTTTCGCACAAGGACCTATGTTACGCACAATAGGCTATTTGACAAAAAAAAACTTGAGTGCGTCAGTAAGTATAAGTATTATCAAAAAATATTCGCCTCGTATTTTTTCTTTTTGTGCGACTGCCAAAATTGACGGAGATACAACGCTTTCAAAATTGGCAATACGTCACAATTTAGTACAATTTCTACTGAATCCTGACGTCACCAGCCCCCACTCTCGAGTTTCGATGCGTTATGTCTTGGTAAATGTTCATTGAATTTACAAAAGAAAAAACACGTGTCCGTTATTTCTCAAAACTCTAAATGCCGGACTAATTAGATTTATGATATATTAATACTGTCAAATAGCCTATTGCCTAAATAATTTAAAAAATGGACATTCAAAAGTCAATTAGATCCTTACATTACTTCAAAATTGTACTACAAATCAGAAAGTTACTTTTAACGAATCAATATCTATAGATTTTATCTCAAAACTTACACCATTCTTTGATTATCACTTGGCCTGGACAATGCACGAATTTTCGCTGCAGCAAATTTTCCCTAGCTAGTAGGTTAATTTATTTTTTAGTTATTCACGGTCAAAGTCGCAGCCAAAATTAGTAACAATAATATAATTTTATCAGCTCAATATTAATCCTAATCAAAATTCATAAGCTCTTAGCTCAAGGCCAGACTAATTCTTGCAGAAAAAACGCGGTCCAATTGTCCGGATGGTTTACTCTTATTAATGTCGTAAGCTAGACAATTTGTATGGCTCCCATTAGTCTAGCTACTAGACTTTTCTGTAAGCATCTTTTATGGGTTATAAACTCTTTGGTAAGATAAATATTATGACACTGTATGAACGTTAATTGCGTTTAAAACAAGCCTTGTTAGTAAGCAATGCAATGACGCAAATAATATGAACGACTGTCGCAGTTACATATAAAAATACTATTAAGTTATTTTTATAGTCAATAGCATAATAAAAATTGAGTTTGAAAATGATCTTGACTCTTGTTGAACTTTCGTGCTTAGCGCCATCTAGTATCGAGTAGCTGTAACTAAATCTATAAACAAACTTGATGGCGTTAGTAGCACCATCTTGTGACAAGTAGCAGAAACTAAACTTTTGCTGCTTTCTCAATGTTTTGATAGTTATTTAGTACATTTCCAATGATTGCAGTGCTTTCAGCTTACAGTAACCCTTAATTTAAAACTTAGGATCAATGTTTCTATTTTGCCTAAAATCATAACCGCTTTGTTTACATTTTACACGGGATGTTCCAAACATTAAAATTCAAGAACTTTTGTTTACATTTTTTAGTTAGCAATTTTGTCTTCTCTACGTCGAAAATATAAACAGCGGGCATCCGTCCTATGTAGGTACTGCGAAGTGCGTGTGTACTGATCCCTCCAATTTTGAGTCCCACACTCTGAACCACGGGTTCAGACCGCTATCGAAACGAAACATCGCGACCATCGCGTCAGTCAGCGATTGCCCAGCGCGCTCCACGAACGCACGACGTTTCCCGCGAACTTTCAAATTTCGAACGCGATCGAACATAGACACGATAATTTTGAGTTTTTTTCTGAATTCGACCTATTTTATTCCAGTTTTATTTTTAAAAGATTCTTTTTGAACAGTGACAGTGTTTAGTGAAGTGCTTTCTTTTTTATTTTGAGTTTTTAACATAATCGTTATTTTTTCGAAAATGTTTGCGGATACGCTCTGCTGCATTATTGGCTAGTTAGCCAGTTGGAATATTTATTGGTAAGTGGAAACACTGTTTTTAATATTTCAGCCTAAAAAAACATATGTTTTTCTTACTAGTCTATCTGTTAACGTAGTTTCTTAGAAATTTTGCTAGAAACTTATCGACTCACGTCTAAGTAACATTGTAAGGGGAATTGATAACAACAATAACTTATTAGATAATATTCTTATGTCTATATACTTAATTCATTCTAATAAGCTATTAGATTATTTCATAATTGAACTGTCACCTTGTGTTTAGTAAGATACGCTATACCTACTTAAGTAACACCGAACTGTAATATATCAGATATTTGATTTCCCTTTATACTTAAGTCGGCAAATTAAACAAAAAAAATATATTGAAAATTAAAAAAAAAATCTCATTACAAAATTACAAGTGATTAACCTAGATAGTTGGCAATAATTAGGCATTAACAAGAAAACAGCACCAAATAATTCAACCGTGAAAATTTTAATTTGTATCGCAGATTCGTTTCATTCTTAGAAAGAAAAATAAACAAAAACATCGCAAATTACAGATTGAGTCTCGCACTAACGAACACGGTTTTTTTTGGTCACTTATCTTCTATTTTTCAGCTCCATTCACAATGCTATTCAATAGCCTCACTTTAAAAACAAAACACTGTTTCAAAAACAAAATTCAACACACGTAGGTAGGTACTACAATGGATATAATAAAAATAAAACAAAAATGCAATTCGGATTGTTTCAGTTACAATATTCAAACAAGTATAAAATCTTAAAATTTTATTCTAGTTAAAACAAAACTGGCTTACCTGCTATTACTTTATGACCGCAACTTCAAGTTCTGGGGGGTCCTGTCTCATTAACAGTTCATAAATTCATATTTTATGAGATAGCTAGACCAACCAGTAGACATACAAACCGCATTCAGATAGCGCATAAAGATAAATAAAAAAGGAATATTTATTTACATTTTATAAAGTAAAACCCAACATTAATATGCATGCAATTGTACCTTCGCTGCATAAATAAAAATATCAAAGTAAATCGAATCCATACAAAATGTCATTAAATTGTATTAAAACATAGCATGAACAAGAGTAACTAATATTCAACAAAAATGCACATTCCCAATTTGTTCAATTACGCCCTAACAAATAAATTCAAATTACTGTTATCGATAACAACACAACACTATCTTAAAAACGCTTCCCTACAAAAACTGCCCGTATCATAATGACCTAACATTTCTTCTCGATAAGGGGCACACAAGGCACAACACTACGTTATCGCCGCCTTGACCCCTCACACACGTTGACTGACATTTGACTGATATAAGAACAAACAGTTCCGTATCACTCGTATTTTTGCGACAAAATAAATGCTCTTAATTATTACAAGTGCAATATTTTTTGTGAATAAAAAAAAATCTCAACTTTGCGTCAATTTATTCTTTTCTTCCCCAACTTAAAATTGTCTATGGTTTTAAGCTGCCAATGTATTATATAGCTTTTCCGGCATTTTAATTTAGACTTTTGATTTGGGAAGCTAAAATTCGATACTAAAATATAGTGCTGAAAATAGGGGTGTGACAACGGTGGCCAGGCACAGGGCGCAGAAATGGTTAGAAAAGGACCACAATTGGCCAGACCAGGCCTCAGTTAAAGAACCTCGTACTGGGCTCATTACAAAGCTGGTTACCGCACTGCTAAAATACCTCTTCATTTCTTTTACCTCTATTGATGTTCATCGCAGTCAAGTGGCTAAACCCTCTTCATAATTAAAAAACTTGAGTTACTCTTCTCATAGACAACCCATCAGCATTTAATCATTGATCACAACGTTTATCTTAATTAATTAGAATTAGCTTAAGCACTAAGTAATAATCATTTTAAATTATGGAAACAATAATACCTTGCAGTTATTTATGTTAAACTTACATAAAACGGTATTACCAACGTCATAATAAAACCCAGGTAGGAAGGAGACGTCAGTGACCTTAATGCGAACTTTCATATTTACGTCATTTGTACGTCACATACGTTACAGACCAATATGACACGTCTAAATGACGTTAGTTTTACGACGTATTATATACGTTACAGAAAGCCCCTTAAATAGACGTCTCTTTTAACTTCATAGACGTAGCGGTCCAATAAAAAACGTGATAGAGACGTCTTCGTTTAAAGATTAAAAGACGTCCTAATTGTTCATATTTTATACGTTTGAATGGCGTCTATTTTACGTCACTAACTTAGATACCATGTTATCGTGATGACTGCAGTAACCTACTCATGTTGTAGGTCCACATGAGTAGGTTATTGAAGACGAGTGTTGTTACAGAATTATAATCATCAATACAACCCTCCAAGTTCATAAAGGTGCAGAAATAGACCTTGAAAAAGTCATTTTTACACCTTTATGAACTTGGAGGCTTGTAATGATGATTTTGATGGTTATAAATCTGTAACTACATACATCTTACAGCCGCGATTAATATTTTAATCAACATAATTATAACCTAACACTGGCCTGCAAATTGCAAAAAAAAAACGTAAGAAAATTTGAATTTCGCGGGCTGGTTGGATCATTCACCCTAATGTAGCTTACCTTTTCTATCTTCTTACTTGATCGAAATCTACATGTGATTGAAAATAACTTCGTAAACAGTAAAAAATAACAAACTTGTTTCATTCAAGTTGTATTTGGCTTTTGTCATATTTTTTATGGCTAAATTAAAACGAAACGTAATTCGAAGTCGAAGTTGTAGTGAAACCAGTGAAACGAAACGTAAGTTGAACGTTTGGTGATTGTGAATCTGTGCTATTGTGATGAAAAATCTGTGATCCGGTCTTTAGCCAAAACCGTCTGTGTCTGCTGTTTGACTCGTTTACTTATTGAAATACTTACAGTGATATCCAATACTAGGTATGTTTTCGGTTATTCAATTCAACGAATCTGACGGTGGCAGTGTATCCATTGTACTTAGCTCTTGGCTTACGCCACGGGCGGCGCCGCGAAGTACATTGGCCGCCGATTAAAGATGGAAAAGCCTTTAGTCGGCTGCTTAACCAAAGTAACGACAATTCCCCTGATGATAACTGGAAGTTATATGGTGTAAAGCGCATCTTTGCGGAAACTGGTAAGTGATAAAGATGAACATAAGTACTTTTATGAGGTCCCTATTCTCATCATCATCAAAAACCCACAGAAGTCTACTGCTGAAGATAGGTCTCCCAATAAAAGGGAGGATTTGGATCGTAATGCGGTGCGCTGGTCGAGGGGAGTGTTGGCCGATGGTTCACTAGAGCCTCGTTCGCTGATTTTCAGACAATTCAAAACTTCTAGTAAAACATTTTTTTATAGTAAAACATTTTTTTACATAATATATGTATTAAAGCCAGACTTACCAACAAAAATTTTCATGGGTTCCATTCCAGTTTCTTACCATCCCGAATTTTGGCATTTGCTCCAACAGTGGACACATACAATAGGCTACAGATTATATTAACTATAAGATGAATAATAATAAAATTAAATATTTTTTTCAGATTTGATACTTAGGCTCCCTAGGAAGACGAGATGTTGCAACAAAAGTATACAGAGTGTTGAAGCATGTAATGATTGACTGGCTTGCTTCACAATTTAACTTCTACAGCAAGCGATCAACAAAAAAAACCATTTTGCAATATGAAGCTCAAATCTGTGATAATAGGTAAAGTATGCTCCTTAAGAATAATAAATCATTGTCTGTGTTACCTACTATTATTAACTTCATACAATAATATTATTTGGGAATGTGTGTATGTTTATAATATTTAATTACAAAAACTGACCTGTCTACTGTCTGTGTGAAGTCTGTGAGTCTGACGATGAGTTGCATGAAACCACCATTAGTTTAACGGAGACTTTAAATTGATGCTGTCTCTTTCTTTTTGATACAAAATGTAATGGAATGAATTTATAGTCTCCGTTAAACTAATGTTGGTTTTGTGCAACTGCACAAGTATTTTGTATGCATTAATTACTATGCAGTTAAATCTTTTGAAATTGATACAAAAATAATTTTATTTTCAGAGAGCATCAAATGGTCATCACCAGGATCAAATGATAAAGATCAAATGACATAAAATTTTGGTTAAAACATGCATCGGAACGGCTGAAGAGGCACAGCATAATAAGTGAGAAATAAGGTATTTAAGTATTGTTTTCTTTATGGTAATATTAACCTTGTACAATAATACAACAATATTATGTGTGAAATTTCATTGCAAAAAAGCAAACTCAGTCAGATACTAAGTTGCCACTTTCATTGATATCATTATTTAGACAGTAAAATTTAAATTAGCATTTGAATTAATATCAAAATAATTTTAATTTCAGACAGCATCTATAAAATTGATAAATAAATAGTTTACCAGGACTAGGATTTAATAATGATATAGAAGACTGCATGCACGAAGGCGGCTAAGAGGCAATGAGTGAAAAAATTACAAAAATTCCTTACAAACATAAGGCAGATGTAGGACACCGGCAGATGCAAAGACGGACAAGGGCCATAAAACTTGAGATTGTAAAGGAAATACAGGCGACTGCAGACGCTAGTAACGATCATAGTAATAATAATTTAGAAATAGTTGCAATGGAAATGTTAGTTATTGTTAAATTAGTTTTGACTAGTTTTCACCAGTCAAAAGTAGTTTTGACTGATAAACAGTTTTGACTGTGACATAGGTATTTATATAACATAGATGTACCTCTAATAAGCACACTCATTTGAAAAATCTAATAAATTGTTAACTGTCAAAAAAATGGTACTTATCATTTACCTACATGAACATGATAGTATTAAGTATGTTTACTCTTACACATTGTGCCAACCCTACCTAAACATTATCCGTCGTACCACAAAAACTTTTAAACGTCTGTTGAACACTTGTCTAAAAAAATGTCAGATTATGTCGTTGAATTGAGGTCCGTTTTGCAGTCACACTTTTTTAGACAAGTGTTCAACAGATGTTTAAGTTTTTGTAGTAAGGCTGTATTTGTTGTTTCAATTTCTGGAGTTAGCATAACACTGACACTTTTAAGACCCCTGGTACGCACGAAAATTTACCGTCTTTTATAGGTTATTTTAAAGTCGTAAACAGGTGATACTTTAGCTTATAAGACGTCATCTGGACGTCGCATGCTCCTCGAAGTTGGTCGTTCATACGTCTTATCATAAGTCACACTGACGTAAGTGGGAGACGACCACACGACGTCAAATATGACGTCGTGTGCCCGTGACATTTTAACGTCACAACGAGGGCCCACAGACGTCATCCCAGGACGTCTGTTACGTCAGTGACCGACCTTGATGTAACGTCTTAATGACGGAAAATTCCTACCTGGGAACCTTTGAACTCTCGCGTGACACCATTTTCCGTCATAGTACCTAATAGGTAAATGGGTTAAAAACGTTTAAATCTTAAGTAGTTGAAGAAATAAAATTCACAAAAAAAACTTTTTGAAATTATATCAAACCGACTTCTTAAGAAAACATAAAAATGCCGTCATAGAGAAATCGAGGAACGTAGATAAAAAAAAGTTTCCCGCGAATTGAGAACATCTCCTTTTTCGAAGTCGATTTTAAATTAGAATTTATTCTGTTATGTAACTCAAGTAGGTAATAGAATAGATAAAATAGATACTAACAGAATAATTTGGTCGCAAATTATGATTCAGCAATTTGTCAAGTGAAGACTAACAGATCGTGATTCCCAATAATTTCAAGTTATCAAAAGTACATTTCTTACATCGAAGATTTACCTGACTACTTCTTGTTGTACTTAATTAGTGTTTACGTAAAAATCTAATCAAAATACCTACGAAGTCTTTAAAAGGTAAAAATCTAACCAATTAACATTTCTGCTGTTTTGTAGCTACATTTTCTAAAACACTGAATTGCGATACGAAAGGTCAAATAGTGATTATAACAAGTAATCCTATTTTACAGAGAGGAGTTCTATGTAGGTATCGTATTACTTTTTTGATGTTCATCAGGACATAAAATTGCAGGTACACCAGCTTGTTCCAAAAAGTAGTAGGTAACGTAATGATAATAACCTAAATTGGGCTTTCCAAAGCAAAAAGATTTTACTTATAATATCATTGGTTCAAGCAAATAAACTCGTCAGCTTTATTTATTATTTCTGTTCACGATTTTGCTAAGTAAAATTATGCGCACATGTGTAAAGCACATCACTTGATATGATATAATCAGTTCCATTGACTCTTACTACTTGAAATGATAGCACTTGAATGCCATCCGTCAATACAAGACGACATGGAAAATTAATTGCAGTTCAAGAGTATGCAGTTGTAATTGATATTAAAATACTGTTCATCAAAACACTACTAATGATCTACGAGAAAGAGCTAGAAAAATCTTCCTCTACCAAGGAATTTTAGTTTTAGACTGTTATTAACTTTAACATTAACTAACTAGCGGCCCATCCCGGCCTCGCTCTGGTTTGACCTACCCGGTAGATTAAAAAAAGTACTTTCTTAAAAAACTGGTCCTGACAATAACGAACATACCAAAAAAAGAATTATCCAATTTGGTGCAGTCGTTCTTAACTTATGCGCCTACAGAGAGATTTACACGACTTTGTTAAAACTTAATAATAAAAATTATGAAGAAGTCTTTATCAAAGACCTTTTTTAAGAAATGCTTTGATTTTGATTTTGATTTCGTGTTGCGCCGACCCCAAGTAGAATGGGATAAGGGCAGGAAGAAGAAGAAGTTTTACAGAAAACATGATTCTTCAAATTATGCATACTCTTGAGAGCACTTCGACAAAGTCGTAAAAAAACAATATGAATAAGTCAATCACAGAACACTTCGACGTTAGAAAACATTTCCGCAATAAACTTACAAATAACAGGACGCATTTCACAAATTCCCAGGGCTGAAACCAGTTCGAAAAGTAATAAAAACGTAAATCCTTTTAAATAGCTGTAATAGTATTACATGGTTTCTGTTACAAAATACGCTTAAAATGTAAACTAAAGGATTGTAAGGAACCATTTCCCTGTTACAATAAAACTAGCACGGAAGTAGCAACAAGTTTTAATACATTATTGTTTTATGTTAAAACCAGGGCCGGCGTTAACCTCTGAAAGGCCCTGGGCACATTAAGGTTATGGGTAAAAAACCGCGCTTAAAAAAGGCGCTTATTTATACAACGAACTCGAAAATTTTGGAACCTCTAAGTATGATCATAAATGTTACGGTATTTACCTACATTAAATCAGGGCCCCCAAGGATTCCAGAGCCCTGAGTACATTTCTAGAGGGCCCAAAGGAAAAAAAAGCCCTGTGAAATAAATACTACCAAGCTACTAGCACGACGAAGCGTGAATCCTGCTTTTACTAAACAAACGTTTTCGATTATGAAATGTTTATCGCTCGTGACTTCTGAACTATTTGTTTATAGTTTTTTGCGGCGGCATAGTTTTAAGTCGGTAACAATAAAAAGTTACACAGATTATAATTAAAATTTATTTATATAACTTGTTGTTTCTAAATGATAACCTAGTTTACATAAGGCTGAAAGACGACGATGAATACTTATGCCAATAGATTTGGTTGATGATATAATATTAATAATGATGATGCGACGCGGACGTAGGTATTGTCAAAGAAAGATCAGAATCTCAAGTGTCTGATCAATTAGAATCGTCAACTATTTCTTTGATCTAAGCGTCAACTATAAATTATTGAAGAATCTAATCTGACAAATAGGTAATCATTATTGTCTAGTCGTGTATCTGAAGAAGTAGATAATTTACAGTCACACGCAATGAAGAAAGAATAAACATGATACTTTTAGTCGGGATTGATTTAAAATTAAATACAGGCATAAACGCATACTACTATCAGAAAATCTCGCTTGATAAAAATCTCAAAACACATGAAAATGCGAAAGCAAAATTATCACGCGGAAATACACGCCCTGTTATTTGTAAATTCCAATCGATTGTATTGGCTTCGAGCGATACGGTAGCCGATGCTTTTGTAAACGTTTAAATGTAAGTCAAAGGACGGGAAAGTAAATAATGAAGGAAAGCTTATAATTGGACAACTAACTCAATTTAAACTAGTAATTTAAATGAATTGGTATAACGGCTGGAGAACGATGTTGAAGCTATTTAAAAAGGAACAGACAAAAACAGTGGGTTTGAAGAAGCTATATTAAACAACGAAACGGTTTTCATTTTAAACGATAATGAAATATAAAATAAAACCTGCTTAATAAACTGTCGATTAGAAAGATAAAAGAATCAGTATCTACGAATTCGTGTTTTTGCTTAACCTTTTCACAACTATGAATGGCATAAATTTTCATAACTGAACAACAGTATTCAGTAGATCGTTTTTTATGAATATCTCATCATCACCTTCCATCTGCCTTATCCCATCCTGCTTGAGGTTGGCGCATCGCGTTGTTTTCTTCCATTCTGTCATATCTGTCAATTTTTATGAATAGCAGCTCTGATCAATAGTAAATCGAAAATTTGTATGAAACATTTCTTCTGACTTAATTTTTAACACCACCAACAAAATTATTTCCAACAGAGTGCCATTAATTCAACGGATCCAACTATTTAAATGTCTGCAGCACCGACCATTCGTCATAAACTTGCATGTAACCGAAGCAGAGCGACCTAATTAGTGTTAATTTCATCGTCTCACTCGATAATGTGTCAAGTATCGCACTGGCATTTTAACTACTAGTAGGGTCAGCTGTAACACTTGGATTTGATGGCTTTAAATATAATTATGCAGTTCTGTCCCTTGATGTTAAACTTTAAGATTAATGATAATTTTGATAAAATGCAAGTAGAAAAATATGTTTTAGAACATGAAAGTCTAATTGAATGCAAGCCGATAATACTTGATGCACGAGCAAAAACAATCCGCTAGTATCTAGATAGTAAATTGACCGCCGAAAATAATATTTGATGGACCGTCTGCAAACTTATCAAGAATCGATCAATCAATGCAAAAAATCGAAACCAATCGACAAAAAAACTAACACAAACTGCCAACCTAGACATCTGCACAAAAAATAAAATTAATGAATTTCTTTTCAATAAATTGCAATTGGCTATGGATGAATTGAAGGCGATGACCTAAAATATAATGTCTGGGTCAAGATACTCTATTATCTAGATATCCTAACATGGCATAGTTAATGAATCTCAAATGAGATGCATCTTAATAACCTTCTAATTTGTATTCCTGTCGGCATAAACAGACAATAATTACCACTCTATAAATTATATCTATATAAAGTCACGTGTACTATTAAAAACTTTTTGAATTTAAAGTATTTCAGTTTTGCCTTTTTTTCTGTTAATGTCAGTTTAATCCAAAAAGATGTCCTTTTTTCTTGCACTTTAGAAATGAAACTAGCAACGTTACCAAACCATGGTTTTGGATTATAAAAAAGTACAATAGTAGTTACGACACGTCTCCATAACGATTGTATAAGTCGATGCCGCCATGCCGTCAAGTCGAATGGAATTCGATTCCTATGGCTAATGAACTCCTATAATTATTTTAGCGTGACCAACTTTTACGATTTCTACATTGATTTCTTCATCTATGGGTTTATTTACATAATATTCCTTTCCTCTCAGCATCCATCTTCTTTTCATTCCTTAATTGTTTCATACACTCAGTCTCTTGTCACTATTACTTTTAGTGTTTATTATTCAAGTTTTATTGTTTTCCATCGCCTCCTATATTTATTATTTTCTATTCTACTATACACCATTGTCTTTTATTTCTTTTCTACATTTAAGTAAATCTACAATGGTATACAGTCCCAGGCCAAATTCTCATCATCAAAGCATTCAGAATAATAAACTCTTTTTGAATCATCTTTACAATCAGCTGCTATACAAGTTAACGATCATACTTCTGTCGAAATAATAACAAAAAAAACGTTTTATAATATGCATTACACAATGCCAGCAATTAAAGCAGTCCATCCGCATATTCCGCAACTCAAAGAAATAAAACTAAAAAAGTGTAACTTTCTCACAGGTTTGTGGTTCTTACTCGTTACGAAAGGGCATTGTCTGTTTGTCTTTACACTTTAATCTCTTCAACGGCCGCGTTTCACGGAAGCTGTGGTTTATCATGTGGAACGTTTATGAGTTGTGTTACGATCTACTGTTTGACTAGTGCTTTCTTATTTATTAGGAGTAGTTCAAGCATTATGATCGTTCTAATTTATATCATTATAATTCATAAGTATCATAATTCTACCTTTCGAATAAAAATACAGTTATTAGAATAACCGTCGTTTTTATTAGCCTGATTTATTTTAACGCAGGGCAAAGGGAGTCCCTTCAATACATCTACTGTTCTGTGTCTGTGGCTAATTACCGTTTTTAGTAAAGTGGATGAAATTACTGTTTAGTTAATCAGCTAGTGGATCACTGTCTATACAATACTTTTATTTAGAATCTATTAGTAGGCTTCTTCTATCATTATTGTCAATTCTATTGTTTTTATTGGCTGTGCAGTAGCTGCTTTTGCATTATGTAATTAGTTTCAGTAAATTCTTTATTGCGCTGTTGAGGAAGACTAGTAATCCTTAATAGATAATTATAATTAGAGTAATTTAGAATTTACAGTTTTTTTTTTTTAATTTACGCTTTTTAATTTTTGTTTTCGTCAATGTATTTTTTGTTAGTAGTTATTTCTTCATTGGTCATCGTCACAAACGAAGCCATTGGTCCTGTTTTCTTTTAATTTAAACAATAACCTGCTTCTAACTTATGGTGGTCTTAACGAAAGATAAATACAGTCTCGTTAGCCATGACTTTTAGGGGAGCAGTAACCATCAATTGATGAAGACGAGGTGTATTAGCGCCCCCTGTCGAAGGGGCGATGAACTTGGCAGATGTTTGAGAAGGGAAGCTGAACTGATGAGTTTATTACAGAATTGATTGACACTTATTCTGTCGTTTATTACTTTTCAAATTAAGTTTGGGTACCCTAATAAATATTATGGATACTGGAGGGTAAAAAAGATGTGGCATTTTTTGTAGCAATAGAATTCAAGTTTTAGGAGTTCAAATACTAAAGTTATGAATAGAAGTTGAAATGGTTTTATTGACCATTCATCTCGAATTTTCTGTATAAAACTACCCTTGCGTTTATATTTTTAGAAACAACTTTATTTTCTTTAGTTTAAAGTTTTACGTTCATGAGAGCCTTTTGCTGGCCTAATTGAACTATGACTGGAAGAAAAAAAAAATACACGCGGCTTTGTTCAAAGAAGCCAAACCATTAACTCCAGTATCGTGTCTACAACTCATTTTTTAAACAAAAGAAGAAAAAAACTAATTGGAACAAATTACTACAACTACTGACATACATTCAGTTCACACTATTGCAAATCATTGTCATTACTAGACACATTATCCAGGAAAGTGATGATGCTGCGGTAAAACCCCAGTTGCAGGTAATTAGTCTAGCGGTTACATACCGCAAAAGTAATCTGGAAGAAATTGAAATACCCAATGGAAAATTTAATGCAATAAATAGACCAGCGATTCCCAAAGAGGGTTCCGCGGAGCTACGGGTTCAGTAGAAAGTCGACAGGATTCGGCGAAATTGTTAACTAAACCAAATATCTGTACTCAACTGTAGTATTTCAAGTACAAATATAATTTTAAATAAAATAGAGCAAACAATTATGTACCTATTCAAAGTTCATCCATACTAAAATTAATTTAGTATTTGTGCGGTGACAAACAATTATTATTATCATATATGAAAGTAACTTTAACAAGATAATAAATTTTATATTATATACTCGTCAAAACAAAATAAGGGCCACTTTTTAAATTGCACTTTAAACAAGTATTGCTCTTATTCTGGGTACATAATAAATACTAAATATCTCGTTATGGTTTCTTTCAAGTATTAATATTGTTTCTACTGCATAATTGGAAATTCATTACTTTTTTTTAATTCGATATTTGAGATTACTTAGAATTTACGGTATAGTGTTTTTTAATTTTCAAACTTCTCACGGAGTTTTCTTCGACTAATACAGCAAGCTGGCTATAATGATCATTCAATCTCATAATGTCATGTATTCGGAGACATATGGAAGCCAAAACAGCCACTTGGGGTGTCACCTTAATCCAGGGGGCCCGTAGCCAGAAGAGGTAGGTTTGATGGTGGAATATTCCCAACGAGTGGTTCAAAATGCTTGAAACTGGTCTTAAAAGACGGGTAATATCACCAAACGCCGTGATCAAGGAAGAAAGTAAGTAAGTAAAGCCCAAGAAGACCATTAAGTTGGTTTAACCGCGCAAATAGAGCGAAAATCTACTGCGCGGACCGTATAAACTCCATTGCGTCGAGCTACAGGCACCCCTATAATTGACTATACTATTCCGAATCGACTCCATAAAGACTAACAATACTCAAGAAGATGCTTGGTTCGCCTCCAGTTAACTGCAGCGTATGGTGCAAATCGTGAAACATTTGCGAAAGAGAAAATTTATTGAACTGTTTTGACTGGGCTTCACTGCTTTTTATTGATGACTGGTGGGTTATTATTTTTCAATAAAAACTGACTCATAAGAGTGTAGAGAAGATCTAAACAACAGGTTTCAGATCCTTACACTCTTAAAACAGACTGTTCTGGCGAGTTCTGAGTTATGCTCTGGGGCGGTTATCTCTATCACGCAAAACTGAGCTTGCACTTCTTAACGAGGGTGATGTAACTCCTCAAAATTACATAGAGAATGTGGTGCAACTCCACATTATCCCATTCGCACAGCAAGGAATACCTGAGTTCTTCTTGAAGCAGGATAATGCTCGAGCGAACACGACGCGACTAACAGTGCACACATTTCCTTACGCTCGAATTACGATGTTACTGTGGACACTCAGGATTTTTACCTGAGTTCTATTGAGCATTTAAGAGATGAGTTAAAGAAGAGTGAAAAAGAAAGTAAAATTCCCATCCACACACAGCTGGATCTCATAAATTGTCTGAAAACTTGCTGGTAGAGTATCCCAAAAGAAAATGTTCGGTATTTAATCCAGACCATTCCACCTCCCATAAAATGAGCAGAACAGAGAGAACAGAGTTAAAAGAGAAGCTTAACTTACACTTTGGAACATTAAAGACGTAATTTTTTCGATTTTTTTATGTTTTATGTAAGTTGAAACATTCCTAAAATTCCTCACTTTTCATTCAATTTGGTTTATTTTAACGATTTATTGGAATACATATTTAATTTTTGTGTATTTCCATCTAAAACCATTAATATTAATCAGATTCAGTCATTGTAACTAGTAATATTTAAACATAATTTAATAAATCGATAAAAACCAGGTGGCCCTTATTTTGTTTTGAGTAGTATATAATATTAAAAATCTATTTAAGCAATTTTTTTTATTGCTAAACGTCATTTTCAAGTGACACATGACAGATGGATGTCATTGACAGGTTCCTTAAAAGTTAGGTCGCATGGAATTACCAAATGGCAAACAGTATCATATATCTATCTAGTCATTGAAACCTGTGTGAATCTGAAAACCTGAAAACTATAAATCTAAATGCTACATTACAGTATCTTCAACGCCAGCCAATATTTTATAAACTTTCTTTTGTTTTACAAAATGTGTTAAGGAATTCCCACGAATGTTTAAAGAAATATTTACGATGGCTTTGTTTCAAGACAGTTGCCATATTATACAGTGATTCATTGCACCACACGACACCTGTCTTCAAGAAATGATTAATAACTTCTTTCATAAGATGTGCAAGAAATATTATGTGCATTGAATGCATCTTTACGTTCATTTTTCACCGTGTACAGTCTTTTACCTCTTGTTTAGAGATTTTACCAACATCGCTCGTAGGAGCAATTTGTCTCTGACCAAATGGAAACATAGTCATCTCAATTTGTATTCCATTAAATATGTAACAGAGAGGTATCCAACCTCTTCTGTTCCTTCAACCTCTTTACTTTAAGTTCTTTTTATTGTTTTAATAATTATTAAAAAAATCATGTTTCGAATTTTCAATGTGTCATTGCGTCACCTTCAATTCTTTTCCAGGACTTCAATTTTTGCCACGGCTCTGACAGCATGTGCTGTGTGTAACTTTATTTTCTCATTTTACAATAAACTAAGTACTTATTAAACTCCGTTGTGTCTTTTAAAACTGCTACACAACCAGTACTACAGCTCCAAATCCAGCTTCCTCTCGGAGGACGATGTGTGTGATGTCTCGGTGGACATAAACCCTGAACCCATAGCCGGCCTTGCCTTCGTGGCCGCTAACTTCGACGGCATCCTTGGTAGCAGCATCACGGTGGACGGCGTGAGACTCCTGCTCTACCCCTAAAGGTGGCGTAACGCCACAAATATAAATGTCTTTGATATTTCTATGGCGCATTCGTTTACCTATTGGTGCTGATATTTCATGAAGTGCTTTTACAGAACATCATCGACTGAGAGTCAATAAAAATCTTGCAAGAAAAAACGATTTAAGTTTGTCTCTGAAAAAATATGGAAGTTTGTATGTCTTTCTTATGTATCTTCAGCTAAACTAATCAAAAATACAAATTAAAAATAATCACCTCTTATTAATTCTTAAATTACTGATAAATAAATATTATCAAGTACAAGTCACTTTTCCGTCTCATGACTAGTTTCATCTTCAATTATCTTCCCTAGTAAAATAATGTTCACAGTATATCAAGTGTCAGATCTTTGTCTATGCATTTGACCTCAAGGTGCTAAAGTTCCGCTAGGTCTCAGATGCGGGTATATCTTAGCTTGATTATTATCTAGGTATAACGTCTTGGCCACAACATACACGTTAAAGCGACTCGCGTCTATCTCCTACCGAACACTGGACGGAGCTTGCGACGGCGACAATTGAGAAAACAAATGTAAGAGCGTATTTAGAAAAATCCCATTATCACTGCAATGCGGTTTCCGCAGCAACGATACTCTCAACGACAGAAACCAGAGACGCGCGTGTGATTCTAGCAAATCGTACCACCTGAGGATGCGCACCGGCCCTATGCCTGATTAATATCTATGCGTAAGATCTAGGATTCATACTATCTACTGTCAAGATAGTCAGACGTTTGTATACAATGATGGAGTAGATAGCTTCAATTGCAACTGTGCCTTTAGATGTTTTCCTTACAAAGGTTGGCACCAATTCAGTGGTAATAAATAATAATGCTGCTTAACGTCCATCAACTCTGCCTTTAATTCGGTGCTGCCTCTGAGTGCACTTGTGTGCAGGGCCGAACTCGGAAAGGCAGATAAATTAGTAATGTTATTTATTCATTACCATAAAAAGTACTATATTTGTTTTAATATTTTATTATTTATGATTTATGTCTACACAGAAGAAATATAAAAGAATACGATATGAGCATTTAACAGAGAAGCCTGCGAAAAGATTGTCTTTTTTTTTCTAATCTACTTTTTTATTTGAATAAATAAATCGTCCGGCGTGTAAAAGGTCTTCACCTAGTTACTAAGTTGTCTTACGTTCGTAGATAATTTTAATATTCCAAAAAGGATTTTGGAAACAAATACAGGTTTTAATAAAAAAAAAAAATCCTGATACATGGCAATTTAATTACAGACTGGTTAATTTATCAGAATTTCAATAAGTTCCATCAATAAATCCCAAACAAAATGCCATTATAACAAGGTGTGTTAGCCAACAAAATGTCATAGAGACAATGTAATTATGCAAAGCAATGAAATTCCGTAACTAACAACTGAAAATTTACACCTATTCGGTAAATATTGGTTTTCAGCCGTTGTTTCAAGGAGATAACTGTTTTCTTCACGCTCATGTCAGCTTACATTGTTACAAGAACTTGCAACGGTTTCATGATAATAATCATAACATATTATTGAAAACTGCAATTTGTTATTCTTCTTTGCGTGTGCTCTGGCCTAATTAGTTTATTTGAGGACTTTATGTTGAAGAGTGTAAAGTTGAAAATCTATTAAAGACTACAAAGTATTTCTGTTTATCGTTTGACACCTTGTCTAAGTCCTCAGCATACACAGTTCTAATGTTTGCCACAGATTACTTAATGGTTACTACGTGTTTCGGTCATCCAAGCTGCGAATGTTATTGAATTTTCAATGTCAGCATTAATATTATTAACGTAATTTATCTTGTTAATGAGTGGACTATTTTATTTTTCAAACTGAACTATTAAGACTACTAATCTGTTTATTCTTCAACTTTAAATATGACTTTAGTCAATAATCCATGTTTATGCTCACTTAATTAGAATGAAACAATGTTGTCACGAGGATATTTATTAACTAACGTCCTATTCCAATGTAAATATTTAAACATTCTTTCACTTAATGTAAGGGACAAGTGCAAGGTCTGTTTGCATAGGCCACAAAGACAAAATAAGCCCTTTATTTATTTAAACTATACTCAACAAGAGATACAAAAGCTGACTACGAGCAAGTTGGTTGATAATTAAGCAAATAAATTATTAGTTAAAGTCATACAATTTTAACAAAATACTGAATAAAAAAAATTATACAGAATTTTAACTAATTGTTAAACTATTTTTGAAACATCGGGCCTTAGATGCCTTTTTTTTCGTGGTAAAATCATCAAATGAGTCCTCCCAGCCCCGGGCAGGGCGGGAGGGACTATCAGACTTGTACTGACTAAAATCCACGGTGTCCTTCGGTAGCCCTTTTGTGTACCGGAGTCGCGGTATACGTATGTCCCGCGACCGGCCTTGCCTTGGGCTCTTTGCCAGTCAACCAAGTGTCTAAAAAAATATAAAAAGTGTTTCTTTTTTGTCGTTTATTTCTTGTAAAATGTTACAGTATGATAATGACATGATACCAAGACACGTTTTTATTTTCTCATCCCGGATATCAAGAATGTTAAAGTCGAAGTAAATATTTATGTCGCCCTAAATTCTTTGAACTGAGCGCAGACAAACTGTCTTCTGTTGTCAAACAATATTATCTTGGACATGGATTTGTTGTTATGCGACCGCATTATAACGTTGATAAACTCTCTAATCACAATAAATAAAGATTTAACAATGCATTTTGTTTGTAAACTAAAAAGCAAACAAATGTATATTGTTCCAATTGTTGAATAGAAAGTTTTTATTGATATATAAGTACCTAGGTACATAATTATGTGCATATACCCAGTGTAGAAAGAATTTATCATTAAGTAAAGAATTTAAGAGTTCTACTATGACGTACGAAGGGATTGAACTAGATTTAATAGTTTTGTGTGTTTATTAAGTTTATTTATTCGGTAAATTAAGATAAATGGTCATGTCCATAATTTTAGTCTTGATATTATAATTATTAGGTATTTGATACCCAATTTTTATACATATTATTTTATTTTATTGAAAAATAACGTTGCCGACTATAATTTTCTCCTTTACCGTGTGTGCTATTAAAATAATTTAAACGCAGGTACATTAAACATATACACCCGGACCAACCAACTAAATTGTAAAAAATAACTTATCTATTACCAAAAAGTGCGACAAAGTCTGACTCCTAAGTCCGTCCCTGCGCGAATTGAACCAACCATCTGTACCTAAAATGACAAAACAACTAATCTACTAACAAAAAGTGCAACAAACCTAGCCCCCGAGTTCGGCCCTGTGCCATCTTACATCTTTATACACATAATGGCTTGTTCAGCTGCATCGCACGATCGCGACCGACGCCATAAAATAATGGCTTTAGAATTTAGATTATTGATTCATTGGCGCCATGGTAAGGATCATTTATTTTCTTTAAATGCCAGTGCAGCCTTGGTTTCGAAATGAATACTCGTAGAGAGGTCGGATTTGCAGAGCTTAGTTTGGTTCTAGAGTTAAGAAATTGTAGTGCTAAAGTGAATATTGAAGTTTTATAAAACGAACACAATATTATACGTAGGTACAAGGTATCTGTACTTCCTCAGAGTATATTATATTTATATCGTTTCGTCCAGGGGTACCAAACTTTTTCAGCTCGCGGTGCACATACAGGTTTAGAATTTTTTCGCGACGCCCTGGCTAGTTGATACCAGGTGAATAATAAAACAATAAGGCTTTTTCCACCAGAGATGCGCTATGTAGCTGTGCTGCGAGGATGTAAAAGCTGAGCTACGAAACTGTGTGACCGTTTCCACTGATGTTACGCTATGTAGCTGTGCTGTGAAGATGGGTAGCTGCGCTACGAAGATGCGCTGTCACAAGGTAGCTGCGCTATGAAGATGCGCCGCCACAAGGTAGCTGCGCTATGAAGATGCGTAGCTGCGCTACGAAGATGTGCTGTCACAAGGTAGCTGCGCTATGAAGATGTGCTGTCACAAGGTAGCTGCGCTATGAAGATGCGTAGCTGCGCTACGTTTTGTGCTGTCACAAGGTAGCTGCGCTATGAAGATGCGTAGCTGCGTTACGAAGATGTGCTGTCACAAGGTAGCTGCGCTATGAAGATGCGTAGCTGCGCTATGAAGATGTGCTGTCACAAGGTAGCTGCGCTATGAAGATGCGCAGCTCGAGCTATGCGATGTATCGATACTAGGGAAAACGACCCATAGCACGCATCCACAGCACGCAGCCATAGCACGCAGCCACAGCACGCAGCCATAGCACGCATCCTTACATATAAAAAACACATGTTAGTTGAATCCGTTTCCACCAGTGCTGTGCTATGTAAACCAGTGAATATGATTGGTGGATATCAAACGCATCCGCAGCAACGTAGCATAGCGCATCTCTGGTGGAAAAGCAGCCTAATACCTGGTTCGAACTCAACGAAATCAGGGGCCTTACCACGAGCTCTTAACGCGATCCTGTTTTGGCTGTGGGAAAGAGACAGAGCTATACAAGTCGTCTAGCGCCATCTCGAAATTCGAATGGAATGGAAACAAAATCGGAATCGAATCAGTTTTGGGAGTAAGCCACCTGAGCACGTGAATCTGGGTTTGTTGCTGCAAAAGAGATCAATGAGACTATCCTCTTCTTTCTGGTGGATATTTTATACATATAGAATCTTGGATCCACGCAATATCAATCCGGAGACTGGTCGATCCTTGCGTCTCACGACGCCCCTCTGTACTCTCTACGACGCAACAGGGCATCGCGACGCACAGTTTGGGAACCAGTCTGCTTCTGCGATGCTAAAAATGGATGAAAATACGTTTTCCTTTTGCGCCAGCCAAGCCTGACAGCTCATTTGATGATTTACACCCGAAAAAGCCGTTGATCATTCGACTGATTTTGAATTGTCCTTCCTGTGGACAACTAGAGTAAGATAAGGTAGATTCACATGCGTTTGCGCACCCACTTGTTGACTATTGTCGTTGGTCTTTATAACAGGAGTATAGTAAGAATTGCGAGAGAATTCCTAAAGTGGAATAGTTATTCTTTTTACACCTGCTGTTAGTTTTACGTAAATCTAATATTATTTCTTTTAAAAGGTTTATGTTTACAAGCAAACAAAGATCCCAGTCCTTGACCTATTATGAACATTTGTTTGACTATCAAAAAGACGCTTTACAGCTTCCGCCCTTTACGCTCAGGGTCGTAAGTTCGATGGCCGTGCAAGTCAAATATTAGTTCGGCCTCAGAAATATGAGTCTAGTCAAGTAATTTATCTGTTTGACTATGTAATGGCCCCCGTCTTTTATGTATTTATTATTTGTTTTACGTGGTTATTTAACTTATTTACTTGTGTCTATGACGTATTGTTATTTAACATTGAACATATAGAAATTCTTCATTTATTTTTTTACAACAACGTCAATTTTTAAATTATTTTTTTTAAATTATAAAGCTTAAGAATTTGTTTGTTTGTTTGAACGTACTAATTTCAGGAACTACTGGTTCGAATGGAAAAAAAAATTGTTCTGGATAGTGCATTTATCGAAGAAGGCTATAGCTATTTAACATCGCGCTACATACAAACAATAGTCCAGGGGGCTTACCATGAACTCTTATAGCAGGTCAATTTTAGACGAAAAATAACCTGTCGTGCTAGTTTGTACCATGAGCGCGCCAAGTAGCAGGCGAGCCAGTGATCACGTGACCTAAGCCGGTGAGTGCTACGTCACAGCATTTCAGCCGACTGAACTGCGACTTATCCTTACCATCAAGTCTTTTTTGACATAAAAACATTCAACAATTGAACTGCCCTGCCGTCATAATTTGCAGCCTTGCGAAAGGAACTTTAATTGACCTGTTTTAATTAAAAAATACAGCAAAAACGTAAGTAATTTATTAATTGTGAAATTTTTTATGAAATATAATTCGTGCGAACTATTGTAAAATATAGAAAATTCTATTTAAGCACTGTGTTATCGTTTATTTTAGATGTGTTATGAAGATGAAATTTTTGAGTTTCTCGAGGAAGATTATAGTTCCAACAGCGCTAAACAAAAAGCCAAAATGCAAAGACGCATTTTAAGAAACACAATAAAACCTTTTGACATGATGACAATGCTTTTGTAAAACGCTATTGGCTCACTTAAGAGCTTGCACTTGATATATGTAATGGGCTACGAGCTTTCATGCCACGCCCTACAAAATCAACAGATTTATCGATTGAGGTCAAGGTTAGCACTGTCTGCTATTTTTTATCCTTCTCCTTATTCGGCTGATATACTAATATACTTGATGCTATGTGTTTCAGGTTTTATTAGCATTATCTTTTTACGCGACTGGTTCATATCAAAGACCAGCAACGGGTGATATCGCTGCACATTCTGTTGCACAGCAAACAATATCCACTGCAATCGCAACAGTAATAGAATGCCTAAATCTACCACATTTTCGGCGAAAATATATAAAATTCCCAACTAGTCCTAGTTTTCCAATCTTTATTAGCACCACCAACAACAGAAATTAGATTTTCTGCCACCTCAGTCCACATCCTTCATTCCTTCGGGTCATTTCCCGAGCTTGAGCACTTTTATTGTAGCCCATAGCGATATCTCTATGAGCATTCAAAAAATCCCACAAAGTTTTAATTGTTCATATGAAACTCTTCTTGAAGCCATCACAAAAGTCACACTAGAAATTGCGCTTGCCTACCACTCACAGACACGGCCACAAAACTAATGTCTATTTTATTTTCTTTTAATACAAAATCTTTATACTTTACAAAAACAAATCCACATATATTTCAAAATTGGCTCGTAAATTTACTTTTTGGTGTTTGACATGTACTTAGTGCATTCGAAAATAAATGTCCAGTGTCAAATTTGTTAACTTTTTTGTTTCAAGTTTTATAAGTGGATAGAAGGGCGTTTGCTCTCATAAATAATGTCAAATTCCTTTTTTTTGCTACGAAACAACATTTCCTTCATCACTCTTTTTATTTTAAACTGTTATCATAAGAACATATTTCATTAGTATAAAAACCGTAAAACCGCTTATGTATTTTAGAACGTTTAACCTTACAAACCAGAGACTATGAAGCAGGTCAAAAGTTGGCATGCTGCAGGTCAGTGGGAAATGTTCATGGTACAAACACAAAACCTGCCAGGTTAACATGCTGTGTTGAACTGCCCTGCACTTGGCACATATTTTAAAAGTTAATGGTAGGCACCCAGGAGTCGAGCAGCGGGAGTGAAATACGGGGAAGCTAGTGCTATGATAAATGGTCACCCATCCGCAGACTGACAACGGTAAGCGCTGCATGAATGCCTTGAAGAACGACCTGTGCGGCTGCTATGTTTGCAGTAAAGCCTCCTGCAGACACACGCGATTAATCGCGCTGCGACAACGAGCCAAGCTAATTTCCACTCTAAAAATACTGCGAATGGACCGCGACATGTCGCCCCGCGCGATTAATCGCGTGTATCTGCAGGAGGCTTAACGAGCTCCTCAAGTTATGATGAGAATTAGTCTCATCATAGCTTGAGGATATCAGTCTGCGAAAAAATACACGAAAAAACATAATCCAATTATATTAATCGATCACATCTATACATTTTTCTATTAAAAAATCGTTTACCCCTATCATTATCAGCACAAATCTTAAAATAGTTAACAAAACAATGCATTGAACTTGAACTTCATTCAATCGTAATGATTCAATAAAAGGCTTCATTGATAGACGCTTAATGATTCATAAATGAGCTGATTAAAGCTTGCATTGTTCCTTGAACTCTTTGAAAAACAATTGTATCGTTCTTTATGGTGCTATAATTTATTAGAACTGTATAAGTTTGAAATTAATTCACTTGTTTTTTTTTTTGGTTGCAGCGTGTGAACACAGCTTTAGTTAGTTTTTGATAACATAAATATCGCTCCTTTTTTGGTAGTAGATCGATTGTAAAATCATCAAATGAGCCGACCTGAATGGAACGGATTGGACTGTCAGACTGTGACTTAGGTAACTAAAAACTGTTCTTTTACATGTTCCCGGGTCGCGTTGTCAATTTTGAGTTAATTCAATTTTGATTTAGGGGCTAGATTCAAGCATCGCCTACTTATTTTTGTTTTACAATACAGTTTGAATGTAATTTAATGTCCATTGCTTCCCAGGTTTAAAAAAAAAATCTTTGAGGCCTTATTCGTAATCAGGTAGATCCGACAAAAATTAGTGAATATTTTTGATTTATTAAAATGTTTTGTTATTGAAAGGTGCGTATGGCAATATTTACCCCACATGACTTATAATTCAAAAAACACATCTTTCAACATTATCATACTCGTAGGTATATAAAAAAAATTAAACAGACGAGTCGATTGATAATATCAGTGCAGTTGTTCAAACGTCTTAACCAAACATTTATTTGAGTGAGTTTTTTTTGATTTGACATGAAATGCTGAATATTTTTTTGTATTGGTTTAACAGCAGAAAATTGCAAATAGAATTAACCTTTGTTGAAGTTGATCCCACCGCAATCTTCCCAGACTACTGCACATTCAAGAGCCAGAATCATTAGTGTTCGACTGCCAGAAAAGCGCGGAGGTAAAGAAGGTGGGCGAAGTCTTGGAGGAGAATGAATCAGAAATGAAAAGAACAACGAAGGAATATAAAAAAACACATAATTTTAGATTTTTTGCTTGCCATCTTTATTGGCACCTATTCTAATGAAGTTGGTCGAACCTTTTTTCTTCATAAAGTGAAACACGAAACACAAAGTCACTTACTGCAATCTTACTATCATGTTACATATTTCTCCATTGTTTACTTCTGAGATTGACACAATGGCTTTTTACAGTGTGATTTTAATAACCGACCTCAAAAAATGGAGGAGGTTCTAAATTCGTCTAAATCTTCTTTTTAATAAATGAAATCAGACCAACTGCTGCTGTCGTATAATTATTTATGCATTGTTTAGAAGTAGTAACTTTTATTCAATATCACGGAATTATTGATACGTTTAAAGAGTTATTGATTGGTTACCAAGGTTAAAAAAGTTGATGTCTGAAACATGTCCATTTTCCCACCATTGTCTCTAAGTGCCTCCCATGCAAGCTTGAAGTCACACAATAATTGAATTATTATACTCGGGAACATGCATGAAGAGCTATTAAAAATAATTTCTACGTCATGCAAAGTGACTTTGATAAGAAAAATACTATAACAGTAAAGTTCATACCAAACATTAAACCACATGTGAAAATTAACACAAACCAAATACAGAATCGTCCATCGTAACATAGAATATCAACAATCGCAAATGATAGGGGATTCAGGTAATTAGTAAAAGGGCGAGTAACGACAATTTCAAATTTGAAGTAAGCCTTTGATTTCCAAATAGAAGCATACCAGTGAAAATCCTGATAGAAAACAATAATAATGAAACAAATGAACTTACTACTAAAAGACATCATAATGAAGTAGGAGAAGCGACAATAGGTCTACATGACTATGACCCTTCAAGTACGAGTATATCACCTACAGCTAAGGAAGAAATTCAGTGAGAGCTAAACGATGAATATTACTCAGAAGGCTTCGAAATTGATCACTGCACTTTCATTCAAGAAACTAAACGTACTCAACTACTCACAAGCCATAAACAATTTCTATCACACCTTTAACCATAGAGAATTATAGACTGAAGCTTCCATTTATAACTTTCTTAGTTCTATTAATACCTCCTCTAAAATCAGCACGATTTATGAAAGATAATCACAGGTTGTTACCACCAAAAGATTTAGTTTCCAACATTACTCGTTGATTGCTTTAATAGTCTTTTCAAATCTGTGCGTATAAATCAAAGTAATGAACTTATGAGCTATTCATAGTCCCACACTTCGAAGCTACGGTCTTGGCGCCTATGGAATTTGTCAATGTTATATTTACGTTTACGACCAACCTTATCTTTGTGGTAGTAAGACTTAAAATAGCATTTCTCGATTGCGTCACTTCATTGGTCTATTCAATTGACTTACAAGCTGCATTCTGCAGTTCGCATTGACTCTATAGCGTTTAAAATATGGCTTGATTTTCATTGGTTTCTTCTTAGTAGTGCGGTCTTGGGTTAATTGCAGTCGTAATAATGACTTTGTAATAAAGCTTGTGCATTGTTAGTCGTTGCTATGGTAACCGGATCTTTTTCATTTCTAACTTTGACCCTTCTATTTTTATGATGTTTTGCGTGTGTAAGTTTCTTCAACTTGATTATTGCTGAAACTATTTCTTTACTTTCTAAGATATAATCGTCTACATGTTCGTCCTTCATTGGTGAACGGCTTTTTAGTTTAAAGACCCTTCGGTTCTTACCTATAAAGTTTAGTGTGACCTTTCCTTGTTATTCCTTGACCTTTGCACTAACCACGCACACCTTGTTCAAGGGCTAAAGGGTAATTTTTCACATTATATTTATAAAATTATGTTTCATTTTGTAATGTTTCATTTTGGCCAGCCTTTTGTATTTAAGGCCAAGGGTTTCTACAGTTTGGCAAATATTTGTATAGCCCTCAATTATTTGATTTAATGTGAGTGTTTGTGTGGGCAAGTCAATAAGGTCAGCTTTGAAATAAAACAGTTCGTTGAATTTTGTTTCTTGGTTTTCAATACCACATGGCGACACCTAAATGAAATGGCTCAACCAAATTACATTGCTACATTTTTAAGGATAGAGTAGACTACAGTTAAAACTTCATCATGCTATATTTAGCCATTACATTTTGTGAACATCTATAAATCTGTCTTGATATACAGTGAAATCAAAACAATCAAATACAAAGCAATTACTTAGCCGACGTATGTCAAAACAAAGACTTTCTACCTTCGCACTGAAAACAGCGTCAACTGACATTTATTTCTAAAAATAAAACACTTATACTGCACTCGGAGTATTTACATCTAAAAATAAACCGTCGATTCTAAAAGTACGTACAAACAAACATTTTATTACACAAATAAATCAGTTAGTACATCACTACTAGAACGCCCACTTGCTCTTGCGCATCTCTACGATAGTACAACTAAAATAGATACAGAAATTCCACTCCTTATATTGGTTGATTAAATGGCCATTATACTTCTTCTTCTTCCTGCCCTTATCCCATTCTATTTGGGGTCGGCGCAACACGTTTTCTTCTTCCATTCTCCCCTATCAGACGTCACAGTATCATTTACTCCTTTTTTTTCATATCATTCCTTAGACAATCCATCCATCTTTTCTTTGGCCTTCCTCGTCCTCTCCATCCATCAACATTCATACTCATCACTTTCTTAGTCACAAGGGTGTCATCCCTCCTCATCACATGTCCATACCAAGATAGACGATTCCCTTTCATTTTTTCTGTAACAGGCGCCACTTTCAAACTTCCCCTTATAAACTGATTCCTTACTTTATCCATTCTTGTCACTCCACACATCCATCTCAACATCCTCATCTCCGCTACATGCAATCGTTTCTCATCCATCTTTTTCACAGCCCAGCATTCCGATCCATACAATACGACAGGTCTAATCACGGATTTGTATATTTTCCCCTTTAACTTGAGGGGCATCCGTGGGTCGCAAGTTGTTCCGGTGACCTGTCGCCATTTCATCCATCCCGAGTTGATCCGGTGTGTTATGTCCCGGTCTACATCATAAATGGCCATTATACTTAAATAGGAAAATCTAGCACTGAACAAGAACAAAGTTCACCTTTCACTTAGTTCAGTATGGATATTATGATATCCATGGATATCCGAAGATAAAATTCAGCTTCTCTTTTAAATTACCATAGTTTTGGCAAAGATAATATCAGCTTCGTATCACACCGTTTTTACGTAGAGATCCTACAAAATCTTTGTCGTATTGCCATGGTGCCAAGCGAAAACTATCGCTAACGAGTCAACGTTAGCGATAGTTTTCGCTTTTTTTAGATATGTCCATCTTCAACTGACATGTCGAGTTTGTGCATACTAACTTGCTCCAGCACATTCCTTGCCAACACCACTTTCCAAGGCCACAATTGGACTTTATTGTTTTACATAACATTCCCTATACTTTAACAAACAAATCTATCAAGTAGACTTTGTCCTATGGTTGGTGCCTTAATCCAAAAACTATTTGCGTCAGCCTCATCAGCTATTACGTAGTTTTTATTTTTAAACAACATTTGCCCCTTTCTATGATTTTTCCCGTGTCATGGACGCGTGGGTGTCTTTACAAAGTTGGTCTTCTGTCTTTCCCTTTTCATGTGCCCACGTCTTAATCACCCCTCTCGCCCACCGATCGCGCGTTAGAGCGTTATTTGTAAAGTGACATTTACATTAAATTGTACACATGTATGTATGGTATCATACATTATGCATATATGACTGATCTTACAAGACCACAAGACCTCCGTATAACTTGTAATGGACTTTTTTTTCTTTACTTTCTGAACTGGTAGAGTGTGAACAATCTACTGTTTGTAAATGTGAGGATATGTGTGAGTTCGTGAGACCACCCCTTAGTTTGTTATTGTAAAATAATTGTTCTTATAACAGGAAGTGAATTCCACACATATAGTCACAGTTCCACACAGTTTTCAGACTATACAGATAAGTAGCTAGGAGATATTTCAGATAGTTTCATAGAAATGGCACTTAGAGTAATATTACGATTTACTTCATTTCTCAATACGCGCAATCATTCATTAGACATTATTTTAATAAGAATAAACCATTATGAGCTCTGTCGGCACAGCAGTTATTAACCTAGAAGAGTTTTACGAAGAACATAGAGATGAACTTCTAAGATAAACGTAAGCCTATTATGCTTTAAAGAGGTATAAGTATAATGATATGACATATTAATTAAAGCAATAATCTCAAGAAACTCCAAGAAAAAAACAAAAAGAAATCGCGGAAACCAATTATCTTTCTAAAGTTTCTAAATGCCAACTTTTTTCCACCATTTCTAGACGAGTTCTCATTAATTTTTCAACGTATCTTCAACCACCTTTCCTGCAATATTTTCTCACCTCATCAAATTATCATCTGGAGTCTAGACAAAGTGAAAGGGTCCTCGAAAGTGGCTCTGGACAGGTGAAGGGCATGCTGTCAGGGGTACCAGACGTAATCGGCTGATGGACGAAGGGTCTGACTTTCATTTTCAATCATTTCGTTTGAAAATTGTCGGGTGGAGATATCGTAATAGGAGCGGCGGTAACGACTGGTTGTTGCTAGCAAAGTTGAAGGTCTTGAATCTAATGGCTTGTTAGGTAGTAATGGGATTTGTAATAGGTGCGTCTACACATAGCGAGCAGCCTCGCGAGGCATTTTCTTCACGCGGCATATGCCTTGCGAAGCTGCTTGCTCCTGTTTTGACGCGCAATTGTTTCTCGACCGAGGCACGAAACAATATACGTTAGCAAAACAAAAGCCGACACTGGATGGCTCGGGCGCTTGGTCGATCGCCCGCGGCAGCGCGCCCGCTTTCCTCAGCCGAGACACGTCCACACTAACCGAGCTGCTTCGCGCGGCAAATGCCTCGCGAGGCTGCTCGTTCTGTGTGGACGCATAGTAATTGACAAGTATTTTATGAACGTGGACGAGGCAAAAGGAATATTATATTAGGATGGTTAACAGGTAGCGTTCTCCATGGCGAGTTTCTATGGGAGAAATATGTGAGTTTATGTCAGCTAAGCTTATACAAGTCTTAGTTATGAATTGATTTAGACATGAGATCAATTAAACGCAATGAAATGGACGCGATGTGAAGAAAATTTTTAAACATTTTGAACGAAAGTGTTCATGTCACTGGTGTTGGTAGCACTGATGACCGCAAACAATCCCCACAATAACAAATGTCAAATGACACGAATTTTTTCATTGTGAAACTAGTGTTTCATTGCATATTCCTTACGTAGGTACTTACCTGCTGTATTTTTATTTTAGTTTTGAAAAGTACTCGTAAAAATAACGTAAGTATAGGAAATGCCAAAGTACCTAGTTTAAGTACATACGCGTGTAAATTTGGTAAAAATCCATTGAGAATTCCATTGAAAACTATCATAAAGTTTTCATTCAGTATTTTACGGTCACGTTTTGGTAAAGTCATGCGAACTATAAATAATATATTTAATGTCCGGAAATGTACTACATTTAATAGTAAAATAATAACATATTGCTATAAAATATTGTTACATATTGTTGCAATAAATTCTAATGTGCCTGAAAGAAAACCAATAATTTAAGCGTGAGATAGACAAAATAAACAGATAAAATTGGTGGTTTTATTGTAGAAAATTCTTATATTTTTACCTCAATGTACTGTTTATGGGGGTTGTAAAAATTGTGGGGTGCAAGATATCTCTCTTTCACTCTCTGATATTTCGCCAAGAGATTATTTTTTAAGAAAATTATCTACTAGGAATCTCTGGGCAGGCGTTAATGCATATAAAATAGAACTTAAAATGGCCAAGTGTTCTAAAATGAGATATGTTTTAAAATCTCTACTACACTGTGTAAAACAATGACACTTTCGCTGTCTGTATGCTTAAATCTTTCAAAATTTGCAACAGATTTAAGTGCAGTTTTCTTCAATGGACAGAGTCATTCAATAGGAAAGTTTTTTATCTACGAGTATGTTACACGCATATTAGCAAGCGTGGGAAGCGTATTTAAAAAAAATACTTTGGAGCAACGTTTAAAAAATAGATTTTGAGAGAAACGGTCCCCATCCCTTTTTTTTTTTTTTTTTTTTTTTAGCGTGGTAAAATCATCAAATGAGTCCTCCCACCCCGGGCAGGGCGGGAGGGACTGTCAGACTTGTACTGACTAAAATCCACGGTGTCCTTCAATAGCCCGTTATGTCCCGGGGTCACGGTAATGAGATAAGTCCCGCGACCCCGGCAGGCTTTGGCCCTCTAGAGGGGGCCCCGTCATCATGCTGACACTCCTTGAGGCGCGCGTGGAACACAACGCGCCGTCGACCCGGGCATGGTCCATGGTCGGGCGGCGAGTTGCCCTTTACTCGCCGCCCGCATGCCCGCGCCTACGGTGGCCGGAGATCGTCCCGCGACGTCCGACGCCGTGGGCGTCTACCACTGCGGCTGGGGCGGAGGGAGGACGCTGTCCTCTCTCTCTCGCGGCTCGCCTCCTCCTTCACGAGCATAACTGCTTCGCAGAAGGAGGCGACCGCTTCCCACTCCGTCTCGCCCCGCAGCATGGCCTCGACCAATGCCGGGCGCGAGAGGTCTCCGCCTATCGCCGCCGAGAGGACACGGCGGTGCTCTGCCCAAGCGGGGCAGTCCTGCACCGTATGCTCCACCGTGTCCTCCGGGCGATCTTCGCAGTGGTGACACCCGGGCGTCTCTTCCCTCCTTATCAGACACAGGAACCTCCCGAAACTTCCGTGTCCGGTGAGGACCTGCGTCATGCGGTAAGTCAGGACGCCGTGACGTCTTTCCAGCCACTCCTCAAAGAGGGGTCTTACCGCCGCGATTGCGGCGTGCCCGCGGTCCCCATCCCTGCCCGTGCCATCACTCATTGCATTTATGTAATGTCAATGAATTGACACACCGGATCAATCAATTCTCACTGTTGCTTAGGAATCTTTTGACCCGTGGCCAGAATTTGAACTAATTGCATCATCATTATCAACCCCTGTCAGTGTCATTCACACGCCAAAATATCTTTGTAGCTCTGAACACACTATTCTATATTATTTTTTGTTCATAGTAACAAATCAATATTAAACCTAGTTTGTTACCAAGTGATTGATTGAAAAACTTTTATATTGATAATAAAACATAATGAGGGGCACACGATTTTAATTTAAACGTAACGGTCTACTATTTCATCTCCCACTGCGCGCGCGCAACTTATTTGTTCAAAAACGTTGCGTCTTGAAATGTCACACGGTTTTTTATGGGTTCTGTTTTTTGTCATAAGATGTTTATAGGTTAAATATTCTGTGACATCATGCTCTATTTTTTTATGATGTCACAATACCACCCTGTTTCACATGTCCTTTGCGTTCTGTGCCCTTTTAAGACAGACCCGCGACCCCGGCAGGCGTTTGACCGTACAGGATAAGAAATTATGGGCCATAACAGTACATTTTTATCAGCGATAATTATGATTTTGAAATTAATATCTTATTGAAATAACGGCTACTCAATGGCTTCTTTGTTGGTACTATGTAGTGAAGTGTATTCTGTCTATCTAGATTACATGTTTGGCTTATGTCGAATTTGTATACCACTAAGTAAAAAGATTCTGATTTCGCGTCAGTTTTACATCAAATTCTCACGTTCCACTTCAATTATCTGTCAATCGTATTATGTTATTATTTATATTTTTATTATCTGTCAGTATGCCGCCATCCATAGCGCGTCCGTAACAATAAGGAGTTACAGTTATTCATAGTTTATTCAACGCAGTCAGTGAACAGCCTGTAGAGAGATTTAACAGAAGGTTTAACTCACAGCAAACTTAACTATTGCGTTCATTTTTATATAATCAATTTGATTGAAAGTCTTGGTTTTATTGGAAATGGATGGGAGATAATGTCATTTAAATTAACATTTTGAAACCATCATCTTCCTGCCCTTAACTCATTTTACTTGTAGTTGAAGCAACATGTTTTTGTCTTCCATTCTCCCCTGCGAGACGTCACAGCATCATTTACTCGTTTCATATTATTCCTGAAACCCTAATATATTGTCAATATTTTTGGTGTCAATCTTGTGAAATAAATAGCCCATTTATAAATCCACTTTACACAACATTTCGTTTATCATTACCATACTTTTACTTTTTTTAACCGACTTCAAAGAAGGAGGAGGTTATTTTTCTTCTACATAGTCACCATGTCTTTTCATGAGTTCAAAGTAGGTACAAAACAGGATTCCATGGCTAAAATATTAAATACATACAGTTTATTCCAAATTAATACTTTTCAAACCAGTTCCAACGATAACATCATACAGAGTATCTCATAAAACTATGTATTACCAATTTACATGCCCATATACTATGTTATTTACTCAAGAAGTAGGTATTACCTAATAATTAGCATCGATTAGCGTAAACTTTACGTATAACACATACTAATCATGTTATTAGATACAGACTTACTAGTATTTACGATACCTTTCAGTTATACGAGTATTAAGTAGTATTAAAGCTACCGGTTTTGTTTGAAAAGGTCATCAAAAGCTTTTACATTTTCTTAACACGTAGATAGAAGTACCTAATTTATCTATTTTCACTAGATTATGACACCTTAATAAATCGTCTCAAAACAGAATTTAAAAACTGTAATGAAGATACCAATAATATTTCAGTACCAATTTTCTTCCGGATATGCTTCTGGGTAAGTTCACTCTATCCCATAATAGAGTTAGCTTATCTAAAGCCTATTCGACAAAGTTACAGTTACAAGTTACCTGTACCCATACCATCGAGTTGTCACTACGATACTCGATTATCGATATCGACCGCGTTTGGCGCTCTCAATGGCCCGCTGCAAGGTTGTATGAACTCTTAATCAATGAGAGCGCCAAACGCGGTCGATGCGTATGATCGAGTATCGTAATGACAACTCATGGTATGGGTACTGTGCTTTGTCTCTCACCATCTCTGATCAAGACACGTACAAGTCAAAAGCAAACCCATAATAAAAAGAGTCAAAAGAAGAAGAAAAGAGAAAAAAAGACTCTTTTTTTTCTTATTTTTTTTTTTTATTTCCCTCTGCAGAATATACCAGATTAATAACATAAAAAACGCACACTTCACCTTCTACATATTTTCTATCATATCGTCGGCCTAATTCGTTAACCTGCTAAGTCCATTTTTGGCAAAATTGACTTTTTGATGCAGATCGAAAATTCAGCCTAATATCTACCGTAGCATTTAAGAAATAACAGCGATATCAGCCTAAAAAGGTGACAAATGCTATGCCCGAAAAACTGCTTTCTTATCACTAGCCAATCTCCACAACGCAAACCTGCTAAATCCTGTTGAGGCCTCAGTTTTGCACTGACAACGTTCCCAAACTCACGTACCGTTTGGGAAAATTGATTATTTAATTTTATTGTTGTAATAATTAATTAATTGTGATACAGAAGCAGTAGTAAAACAATATTTAATAGCTGTCATTAATAATAATAAAATACTTAGGAGTACAACACATACTACAAGACAGACAACACATTATAATAACGTATATTAAAACTATTACTGATACTTTATGAAGAGTTTAGCATTTTTTTTATCGTGGTAAAATCATCAAATGAGTCCTCCCACCCAAGGCAGGGAAGGAGGGACTGTCAGACTTGTACTGACTAAAATCCACCGTGTCCTTCAATAGCCTTTACATTCCGGGGTCAAGGTATTCGTAAGTCCCGCGACCCCGGCAGGCTTTGGTCCTCTAAGGGGGTCCAAAGCCGTCATTGTGCTGACACTCTTTGAGGCGCGCGTGGAACACAACTCGCCGTCGTCCCGGACATGGTCCAAGGTCGGACAGCGAGTCGTCCATTACTCGGCGCCCGGATGCCCGCACCTACGGTGGCCGGAAATCGTCTTGCGACGTCCGACGCCGTGGGCGTCTACCACTGCGGCTAGGCTGTGGGGTGGACGCTGTACTCTCCCTTACGCGTCCCGCCTCCTCCTTCGCTAGCATGACTGCTTCGTAGAAGGAGCTGACTGCTTCCCATTCGGTCTCGCCCCGCAGCATTGCCTCGACCAATGCCGGGCGCGAGATGTTGCCGCCTATCGCCGTCGTGAGGACGCGGCGCGGCGGTGTTCTGTCCAAGCGGCGCAGTCCTGCACCGTATGCTCCACCGTGTCCTCCGGGCGATCTCGCAGTGGTGACACCCAGGCCTTTCTTCCTTCCCTATCCGACACAGGTACCTGCCGAAACTTCCGTGTCCGATGAGGACCTGCGTCAGGCAGTAGGTCAGGACGCCGTGACGCCTATCCAGCCTCCTCAAGGAGGGGTCTTACCGCTGCGATTGCAGCGTGCCCGGACCTTGGTTGCAACAGTCGCTCCCTCCATACTGCCCTGAGATCGCGCCGGAGCTCTTCCCTCCGCGCTTCGAGAAGTCGAAGCAGCGGGGGTTCGCCCCAGTGATGCGCCTCCAAGCGCCACTCATAGACGCGCTGGAGAGCCGTCGCCTACAGATCCCAGGGCAGTAATCCGGCAAGGAGGTTGGCCGATTCGCCGGTGATCGTGCGGTATCCTCGGATCATCCATACAGCCATAAACCTCTGGCAGGAGGCGTTTGGCCCGCTGAGACTGGGCAGGAGTCGCCTGAGGGCGGCTGCTGCCCGGTTCAGCTTTGGGGCCAAATACAGGAAGTGCTCCCTGAAGTTCCACTGGCTGTCGAGGACGAGTCCCAAGTACTTCATCGTTCTCCCGAAGCCGATGCGAACCCCTCCCACCGATAAAGAGTTCAGCTTAGATATTTTAATCCTGTTTCCTATTAAAGAAGACTGATTGTTACATTTTTAATAATTAATATTTTGATTACCGATTGAATTCGTTTAACTGCACAGTTAAAATAATTATCTATACACCATTAATACCATTAATTTACCATACTAAAAAGTTAAAAAAACTGCTAAGTCCTCAACCAAATTGAAACTTCACTTCGAAAAACTGCTTCATTATTGTTTTCCTTAATTTTGTAAAATGTGTTTAGGTTTTGTTAGATATTATGTTTTTAAAATATCAAGAAAAAATATATACGCCAACGGGATTTTCAAAATTTTGATTGCTAAACTAATAAAGATATTATTCAGTTTTTTCTTCGTCCTGTAAACTTTGCAAAAACTCATTTAGCAGGTTAACGAATTAGGCCGACGATATGCCTCATACAATAACACAACGTAATGTTATACAAATATGACATAAAATAAATAAACACGCATAGAATCTGATTTGTCAAACCAACAAACATTGAAGTTTCAGTTCAACAATCAACACATCAACATTTCTGAAGACGTTCAAGAACCTCTGTCTCATTAGGATATGACTGATGGCATTTGAATGTACATTGAATTATAAAGCTTTTGTGTGGGCGTCAAACTTGTTAGACTGAGGTGGACCTAATAGTATATAGTTCTTTTTGTTTTGGGACAAACCCACCGCACTATTTCCAAACCTCTGCAACTCATGAAAACCAAAATCAACAGTGGCAACCTCCAAAACAGCACCGAGACAATGAAGCTCGACGTGTCCCGGAGAATGAATTTACCCGTTTTGGATCCTGCAACGAAATTAATCAGAAAAGAATAGTGGAGGAGTAGGAAAATTACGTTACGTACTAATAGTAGTTCGCCAGTTACCTTTAAATCTGATATAGATCTAGACTCCGTGGCTGCTACTGAGAAGTTCCTAATGCGAAAAACCAGTAACATTTTGCCCGATTCCAAAGTTTATGGTCAGAAGTCGCGCTTGGTGGCCACACTCGGGTGGGATCCACCTCCTAACAGACATTATGGGCACCGGTACTAAGGCTACCTGTAACCTGTGATAACAGCTGATAGATTCCTCTGTCGATGGTAGGGATCACTAGGGCTTCCTGGCTCACGTCTATTATTTCGGAATCAGGCACCATGCACCAAACAGTGACTCGCCGTCCGATCATGGACTATGTCCGGGTCGACAGCGCGCTGTGTTCCACGCGCGCCTCAAAAAACTGCCAGCAATCTGACGGGGCCCCCTAAGAGGGCAGAGCCTGCCGGGGTCGCGGGATTGTCTCACTTGGTAACCGTGACCCTGGTACATAAAGAGCTATTGAAGGAACACCGTGGATTTTAGTCAGTACAAGTCTGACAGTCCCTCCTGTCTCTGACTCATTTGATGATTTTGCCACGCTAAAAAAAAAGCACTAAACAGTTATTCATGATCCTTCGGAGCACAGGATTTCTAGTTCTCAATGGGTGAGCTTGTTGCAATTTAGTTCTTATCTTTGCTTATGACCTTCTTTGCCAAGAACCAGTGGATTTCCATTGGAAATAAAATGCCCTGTCTCATTAAGATATGTGTAGACTGAAGCCATTTGAATGCATCAATTCCCAAGCTTTAGAAGATAAATATTTTGATAATAAACCAGTTATAATCAATCTTTACCGTGTTAGTGTGAGCTGTGATGAATTCATCTTTGATTGGCTGTTGATTTGTTGAACACAGGTGTGTGGGAACGAGCACTAAGGACTTGTTTTGATATTTATGTTGAAAGAGAAATATTATTTTATGGAACGAATGAAAGAAACAAAAATAACAGATTTGCTGTAGTCAATTTTATGGTTTAGTCCCTAATGCTAGAATTAAATTGTCTGATGAACACTACATTCAAAATTGTTTCTTTGACAACATCATCTTTTAATGCAGGTATAACCTACTGCAAAAACAGAATAAGTCTTAGTCTCTAGGGTTTCTAGGCGGATCTCTCAGAGCCCATAAAAAGAGTCGCTGGTAGAACTGACAATCGATGGGATAGAAATGTTCTCCAGTGGCGACCACGAACTGGAAGATGTAGCGTAGCCTGTAACTAGGTGGCCAACGAAATCGTGAAAATCGCGGTCAACCGGTGGATGCAAGTGGCACATTAACGTTCGACAAAGTGGTCTAAGGGGAAAGCTTTTGTTCATCAGTAGACTTCTTCAATTCCAATGGTTAGTGTCTAAACACACTATGCCGAAGTCGCGACCGAAGTTGGTTCACGTTCCGACGTATTTGGCTGATATGACACACCATAAGTGCCGAACTTACGCGGCGGAAATTCGGCGCGGGCGGTTCCCTGCTGCTCCCCGCCCCCGGATCTTCGTCGGTAATCGAACCGAACTTCGGTCGCGTATAATGTGTGGTCACAGAATAAGTTGCCGCTGAACTTACGCCCGACCGAAGTTACGCTGTACGCTATGACGCGCGTAATTTCGGCATAGTGTGTCGTCAGTAATTCAAATAGCATTGCAGGCGTAATTGTGCCGAACTTCGGTCGCGTAACTTCGGCATAGTGTGTTTAGACACTTACACTAAATGAAGTTTAATTAATTATCTGGTCGACTCTCAGACAGGCATTTCCGATAGCTCACATTTACCGTAACACTATCTGGTATTCAGTCACCCAATTCCACTCATTCTCATGCACATTGCACCCACATCCTCATTAAATGGCGCTTCGCAGTAAACCACCAGCTAGTCTATAATTAGATAGCTTTATCTCCTACAAACGCCTCAAGTCTAAGGCCAATAACATACTGCGGTTTTATTTTCGTGATTTTTTTCCGCACGCATTTTGTGACATTGGGATTTGTATGAAGCAACACACACTGCGAATAAAAAATCGCACTAAATGTTCAAAGTTCTGCAAATAATTAACAGCGCGCGGTAAAAATCGCGCGAATAAAATCGCAGTGTGTCGTCGGTTTAACTTTCTGCTAACTAATGTTTGACTACTTAGTAACTTGTAAATGAAGAATGTAAATATAGATAAATATATTTTAATTACGATGTTTGCACAGTTAGTGGAAAAACCTTTTTGGGCTTTCCTCGTTGATTATTTTATTTGCAGTATTTTTTGGCAAAAATGTAAAATACCCATTTTACGTCAATTATATTATATTTATCCTATTGTCATTCTACTAAAGCGGCCGATTTGTGCTCCCTGGTTGAAGCTACTTTCACTAAGATAACTATAGAAATTGCAACAAATACGCGATTGTATCTTGACAGCTGTTAAGCCTCCTGCAGACACACGCGATTAATCGCGCGGAGCGACATGTCGCGGTCCATTCACAGTATTTTTAGAGTGGAAATTAGCTTGGCTCGTTGTCGCAGCGCGATTAATCGCGTGTGTCTGCAGGAGGCTTTATCCACCCAACTTCTTTCGACCACCTTGTGACAGCTGTTGCTCCATTTATGTTTGAAGTCCATGTAGATGGGTTGCGGGACTCTCCAAACAGATAACCAGTGACCCTGGAACGCAGAGGGCTATATTGTAGGAACATAATGATGATTGAAGAGAAAGAGAGAAAGTCCATGTAAAAGTGGGTAAAACCTTTCATTATTTCATTTGTTCAAGCGCTCATATTGTTTCTTGTTAATCTCACTGTTTCATGTGCGCAGTAAACCTACTTTAGGAATCTCGACTAGTAACAATAACTTGTACCTAGTTTTCGCTTCATCAAGTTTCTAGGGTAACTTTTGTTCAAAGTTTTAAAGGGTGTTTCAGTAAAGTAGGTAAATGGATAACTCGGCTATAACCCAAAATTGAACAGACCCTGAATATAGCCTTTGCCGAGAAGAGGCGTAAACTAGTTTTCTTTGAAAAAAATAGGGCAATACGGTACTTTTGAAACACTGAGATGAGTGTTACGTAATTCGTTTTATATTCTGCAATGAATTTCGGTCGAAATTTGGAAGGTCTAGACCTAACCTCAGTTACAGCCTTCTAGAATACCTACTTTGTTGTCAAATCACGTACTGTCTAATTTAATGAATTGTCATTTCGGCCGAAATTATGAGAGTTCTAAACTCAACCTCAGTTACATAATGCCCTCGTGAATATCTTCTATGCTGTCAAATAACTTACTTCCTAATTTAAGTTATTTTCACAATCATTTGAAGTGTTGGCTATTACGATTATCGTTTCGCTAATTGCAGAGAGATACTATTTTGTACAAAGGTTAAGGTGAAAACTGAAACCGTAATGATACCAATCACAAAATTGTCATAAATTATTTTTCTCAAGCATCGCTATATCACTCCTGAATGTGTTATTTATTACCATTAACAAATAAATGAGTAATATCGTAAGTCTATAAATGAAAACTAGATAATAATATAGCAGTTACTTAATATTGTCCCAACGGTATTAAGGATGGACACACAGAGGAAGTTACCTTACAGAATTGCATATAGGCTAATTTTTATGCCAAACAGATAACATCCCTCGGGTTTAGTGAAGAAACGTTACCCATACTCAATGAATAACATTGAATATCTTTTAATTCTCCTAACAAACAAGATTTGGGGTGACCTGTCGAGAAATTTTAAAAAAAATATAGCACATTGGTAAAAATTACAATAGCAAAAGTTGACCACGTATTAGAAAAAAATCCCCAAGGCTTAAAGATTTTTAGATGTATTAATCACTCGGATTTTCTAAATGAATTAATGAAAAAAAAATTAATAAAATAAAGCCTCCTGCAGACACACGCGATTAATCGCGCTGCGACAACGAGCCAAGCTAATTTCCACTCTAAAAATACTGCGAATGGACCGCGACATGTCGCTCCGCGCGATTAATCGCGTGTGTCTGCAGGAGGCTTTATTCAATGTCATTTCAATCTCTAGAAGGCAATGGTAGCCTATCTCATGCCCCTATTCGATTTTATTTATACTTCCAGAGATATCCTGTATAAACCCAAATAAATCTTCAACGTCGTCTTGAAATCCAGGTAGGAACATGCATTTGCCAACTACCTGCTGTCTTGGTTCTGCAGGTGTCCATAAGGCCGTTTCCTGGACACACCTGCAAACCCAAAGCGATTGCCAACAGGCAATAGGTAACACTTTGCATAAAGTGAGGCCGTCAGCCTCTTTGGCAGCTTATAACATTGCTTAAGCAATCCATGCATAGTTTTTGTAAAGTTACCGATTTAAAAAGAGGAAATAAATTAAATAAAAATACATTGATAAAATGATCACATTCAAACCTTTCAGGGATACATCTGTGGCTCTATAGCGACTCAGATTTGACCACTCAGATAGATCCACACACTTTACAATTGTGAAAATATTTTGATATATTTTTGAAACCGACTTCAAAAAAAGGAGGAGGTTCTCAATTCGTCGGAATCTTTTTTTTTATGTATGTTCCCCGATTTCTCGAAGACGCCTAGACGGAATACAAACTTACGGAATACTGCAAGTTTCATCAAAATCGGTTCAGTAGTTTTTGAGATAGGGAATTTTATTAGCTTATTGTGCACTTGAGCGATGTTGTTACCGGTGCTACGGATTACAAAATTTTAGTGCACATGTAAGAGAAATTAATGATTTATTTGACAAGAATTTGAGTTGAATATTTAAATATTAATTAAAAGAAAAGTTATTTTGTAGGTTATTTTACCCTTTTTTGTGGTTGTTTTTGAAGGCGGTTACATTTTTTTGAAAAAGTTTTTAATTTTAAAAGTTTTTATTATTAAGTATAATATAATAATAATATAATAATAATGTTTTTATTGACATAAAAAGATTACACATTTTAGTTTTAAACCCTGACTCCTGAGCTAGGTGAGACCTGTGTTACAGGAGTCAGTGCCTTCACCCATTCTTAAAAATAACAATTTTTGAAATAAATCGAACAAGTGTGGTGTGTGTTTTGCTTGTGTGTGTGCGCGTATGTCTGTAGAGTGTGTGTGTGTGTGTATAGGTGCGTGAGTGTGTGTGTGTATGGGTGCGTGAATGTGTGTGTGTGTGTGTATGGGTCTGTATGTGTTTGTGTGTGTGTTTATTGGCCTGTGTGTTATACATACATAATACATAGTATATACATTTTATTTAAGTAGTACCTTCTACATATTTTTCGGCATAATTATAATTTGCGGCTGACAGAAGATTTTGCATTCTGTATTCTCATCTGGCTCTAATATTTGCTGAATTATAACGCTTTTTGTTTGCCAACGAGTTAATAACTACCTTAACTAATAAATATTTTGTTACAAAATCAAAGTTCAAAGACCGTCCCACTTAACCGAGATCCTAACTGCTACATTCTTGCACTTCTTAAAATAGCTCCTCCCTTTATAGGTCTCAGGAAATGCCTAATTAGAGCTCATATTTACGACTTGATGTGACCGTTGCAGGCGCCTGGGACGTTTGGTATTAATGATGATGGGCAGATGTCTGTCCAAGGTCAGTGCAAGGCAATTAGACAAGAAGGGTTATTAATGTGCAAATATTACTGTTTTAAAGCCAATTCAAAGTGATGAGTGATTCAAATGATTATAGCTGTTGCCCACCACACCCATTAGACTATACTCGTCTTTAGTCTCATTAACCCATTTAAATTGTACTTATTAAAATTCATCAAAATATGTTGAGGCGTTTGGTAGGAAAATAGAATATTCGTACATACATACGACATTTGACATTATTATAATTGCAAAAGTGGGATAATAATCAGCGAGATATCAGCAGGATAATGATGATAATTATATTTTTCCTGTACTTTTATGCATTGATCATCTAAATAATTATAAACAATCCAATATCAGCAATTAAAAAAACATTTTCCATTAATTCGTACATCTTTATAATGTTTAATACTTAGGGTGAGGTCAAACGAGCGTAATTTTTGAGTCGTGAGTCGCAGAATTTCGGTCGCTTTCATACAAAACAAAAGACGTCTCTATCGCGACGCAATTTTTTTCTATGAAAGCGATCGAAATTCTGCGACTCACGACTCAAAAATTACGCTCGTTTGGCCTCACCCTTACTGTTTGTCTGTCGTGTACGCGCGTAACTTACGAACGGCTGCACCAAATTGGACAATTCTTGTTATTTTCAGAACAAGGCTTGGGTGTACAAAAGTTTTAAGTCACTAGTTTTATGGGTAGATATAAAATGTTAAGCTAATTGGACGATCACAATAGCTAAAAACAATTCTGACGTCATAATTCCCTTCACAAAATAATGAAGTCCCTATACTTCGTCTCTGTGCCATAACTGTCATCAGTAATAGAAGTAATGTTGCTCCGTGCTTATTGCCCATACAGAATTGGTTTCCACGCATTAAACTTCAAAGTGAGTTCACTCCTTACTGGCGCCTGCAACCAAATTACAAAACAAATATAATATGTAAATGCATAGAAGTCAAGACAGTAAGTCCAGTGGCGCAAAAAACTTAAATAAACTACTGAAACAAAGAACTACTGAAATAGTTCCATGACTATGGGCAATGATATAATTATATAAAATTTCCTTTTGTAAGAGCTTATTTAAATTTTTTACATTGCAAAAATGTGTGCATACACTTTTTAAATGCAAATAAACAACAACCAGCAACAATACCTTTTAAAGTTAGCGAAATTTTATACATGCATGTAAGGAATTTATTATATTTCAACTATAACAAAAATGTGACATTAATAGAATCTGGCATTATTAGAAACTGGCGTTTATAGAATCTTAAATTTGTAAAATCTTACATTTGTACAATCTGTACCCTTAGCACGAGTTTTCAGTATTTGAGACGTAAAGTAAACTGGATCTTTGACAATTTCAAATTGACAATTTTCAAGGAAAAAATAGTTCCTTCTTCCCACACCAGAGGCGCTGTTCCATTTATTCATACAAGAAACGCTGTGAATACTGAAAAGACGCTGTAAAGTAAAAGAGTGAAAACTCGTGCTAAGGGTACTGGCATTCATAGAACCTGGCGTTTTAAACTCGTCTGACATTTCTAGAATCTGACATTAGTCGGCAAATCCCGACAAAAGTGGAAAAATAAGAGTACTTACCTCCTTCACTCAGTATTGGGTAGTGGGTGGTTAAAGATTCGAAAAGCAGAACCTGACCCAGCTACAAACCAATATCTTGGGAAAAACGTGGCTTCCCTTAGCCTGTACGTGACCAATTCATGGTATCAAAGCACATTGTTGTAAAGACCATAGAGAATACGAATTGACCTACCTTTTCCTACTTTTTAAGAAAAAGAAAACGTAACATTTAGGTAGACAGATACCATTTAGAGGTATGACTGGGCTTCAATAAAACGAAAAGTTGCTTTAGATTTTCTGTTTCTTCCCCATTCATTTTTGACATTTTTCTCTATCATAGCCGATCAGAGTGAATTTTCCATCACTCTCAACCTATTTATCTATAATGTCTGTAACTAATACAGTACTTACCTCAAAATTCAATGCCACAGTTTAGTAAACTTTAACAACTAAAGCAGTTTATAAAACAATTGGATGTTTACCACATCACTACGTGTGACGCCAACTAATTCAGAGGTGTTGTTTGAATGCAAAGCGCGGTAAATGAAGAATTTAGGGCAAATGTTTAGGGTCTTCTAATTGTTTAGACGTGATGGGATTTCTTTGAGTAATGTTGTGACTTGTAGTGTAATAGACGACCTTTTTATGTCTTTTACTGAAGTACATACACGGAGTTTTGTGGTGCATCAATAAGGGCAGCACGTTTAGGATTATCCCCAACGTGCTTTTACATACATAAACATTTAAACATATTATTTGTTTTATGAATATTTTCTAGTTATAATGCAACTTGAGAGCATAATGTCTGCATTTCTACAACAACTGTGAACACCGTATTCGGTGGCTAATGTGAATCCAATTTATATGTTTAACTTTTCTAATAACTTAAGGTACTATTTGGGCTGATATTCTTAGAAGCTAACGAGTCAATCTCGATTCTTGACCAGCAAGTCCCACCACAATTGACATTTTGGCAGATTACGAAAACAGTATTAATATTTTTTTATGTATATAGTTTGGTTTAAACTGACAAAATCACGCACGATTCGAGAGTTGTTATTAAGCTCACATTGCAGCTAAGAATACGATTTGTTGCATTATAACCCGTTGCCATGACCACTGAATACATCTGAGCTGCTAAGCTGAGCAAATTGACTTAAGACAAGTCTTGATATAACAATACTAGTTTTGTAATCCAATCAAAAGTAGTGTGTTAGAATTGCTAACATATTTTATTTGTAGCTAGTGTTCTCAGAACAGTACCAATACAAGGTATCAGCTTACGTTATTCAATTATGTGACAAGGAAGCCCCCGTTGTACTTAATACCAGCTTACTTAACTGCTGGTCGAAGGGGACTTAGTGACAGCGGTTTTGTTCATAGGACTTACTTAGCCCCCTTAACAACTGACCGTAACTGCGTTGTAGGACTTCGATAGATTAAAAGCTCTGTAGTTCTTTACAGGGGCTTTTGTTAATGAGTTTGGTTTTCATAAAGTTTGTAGGGGCTTTTTTGAGTTCTATTTTACTAGCGCTTATTTTAGGGCCTGTTATTTCATCAGTATTACTTAAAATCCCATACATTTTTTATGAATTTTAGATAATAGTTCATTCAACAACTGGCTCTTAGTGCAACCAGCAGCTGACTAGTTGACGCGACGACTATTTCTATTTTAAAGGCTTCAACATCGTCATCATCATCCACAGCCCGTCTTCACCCATTAGGCTTAGCTAAGTTCTTTTTATAGGTCCCAGGTCGACGGCGCGTTGTGTTCCACGCGCGCCTCAAAGAGCGTCAGCATGATGACGGGGCCCCCTCTCTAGAGGGCCAAAGCCTGCCGGGGTCGCGGGACTTACCTCATTACCGTGACCCCGGAACATAAAGGGCTATTGAAGGACACCGTGGATTTTAGTCAGTACAAGTCTGACATCCCTCCCGACCCGCCCGGGGTGGGAGGACTCATTTGATGATTTTACCACGATAAAAAAAAAAGTTTTTTTTTATAGGTAGGTAGGTTTTTAAAGAATGAGCTCATGCTACTCTCCAATATGCTAAAACCTAATAGCTGATAAAAGCTACTTGACTGCAAATGAAATATAGCTATTCAAAATTCGTTTATTTGTATTTTATTTTTTATGTTTCTGGATGGCTACACTACAGAACTACATAGTTTGATAAAACTTTTAAGTACGCAAGCAAACTGAAAACTTTCTTGCTTCGTTGCCGAAATATCTCAGGGTAAAAATTAAAACTACGAGTCCTGATAACTTTTCAAGATGGCAAGTTTCATACGCACAAACAAGAATCCACCACAATTCAATACACCCAATCGTAACTCATGAACCACAAATAAACTTCAAATATAAACCAAAGTACATTCGCGCTCATAATTGTCCAATAACAATATAATAACGGTCATTACAACTTCAAAGTGTTTGTTATCGTTTATTCACGAGAACATAAATAACAGAGGTCGGGAGGTGAACGAGACTTCGGTCCGTGCGACTGTACTCGCAAGTTCAGTTGTAGTGTAGTAGTAGGTATTTTTTTAAATGAAATAAGATAGTTTTTTCTGGTACCACTGAGACCACGTGGTGGATTATAGCCTAGTCCGTCGTTTTAGCAATATTCAGCATGTTTCATGCAATAACATACATAGGTGCAAAGATAAGTATCTCTGCCGTCTGACGTAGACATTGGTAGAAGAAATAAGATTCATTTCAATTTCGTTGCTGGGATGGCAACGCATCTGTAATGCCTCTGTTATTGCAGGTGTCCAATACGCACACAGAAGCGTCGTCATCGCTGACCACTATGACAGAAAATATAATATATATGTTTGATGTCGAATAAAAAAATGGAGAAGATAAAAATATTAAAAAAGTGGGGTTAAAATATGCGTCACATACACGGCAAAATGGCGATTGCTCAGTACAATACTGTGACAGTATTAAAAACAGAGCCACAGCCCTGAAATTTAACAACATTTACCGTGATGACGTCAACCGGCGCTTGTTTGACATCCATTACCACAAAAAGCAAACAGTTTAGAATGCGACTGTACTTCGTTTTTTATAGCTTTGTCCGGACTTGAACTTACATTACTTACGCAACTGTTAAGTAACAACTTACAGCCGGTTTAGATAAAAGAATCACACATGATGAATGAAATTACTGCTTTTAATTTGATACGAGTATCAAAAGCGGAATGAATTTAATTATTTCTGTAGTGCTTGTGAATGGACGAAAGAATTACTAATTAGTTAAGGTCAATTTAGACAAAGTACTGTTGATCACTCACAAAATTGTACGAATGCAAAGTAAAGATAAAGACATTGCAAATTGCTCCTTGGACCTTGATGATTTTAGGAACGGTTAGTATCCAAAAATGCGTATTAGGTTTATCGGTGAATTTACGATGATGACGATCATGGCCCTTCCCAAATTCTACATAAAGCTGTAAAGCTGCTTTCTCTAGCAAGGACTATAGATAAGCAACAATTTGACCAAGATTTGAACAGATTCTTAACACAAGTTTGCAAAGGAACAGAAGAATGGAATCCTCATGGCATCGATAAACGTCAACTTAAGTAGGCACCTCAATGACCTATCATCAATGTACCCGCATACCCGTTACAAAGTGACAGCTCACACGCGCCAGCTATTCAAATGTCAATCGTACAAACATTCAGTATTCTATTACATTGTCTAACCTAGATAAAGCGTTATGTTGATGGCGCCTGCGCCGCCGCTGCCGCTGGTTTGAAAGCGTATGGCTAATAGACTCATTAGCCTAGTGAGTGGTTTCTTCCTGAGTTTTTGCTGGTTGGTGACAGGTTCCGTTTTGAAGGTTTTAGTCAAAAAGAAGAAGAGGATGTGGTGAGAATCTGGTCTGACTCTTTAGGTTTTTGTAATACATTGTCGGCTTTCCGTGTATTCTTCAATGTTTTTTTAAGAACTGCGTTGTCTTTGCAGAATGTGAAACGATTTGTCAATGCCAAATTCTACGTTTGAGAATGGTCGTGAAGAGAAGGCATTTAGTTTAAGAATGTGCGGAATATTTTGGATCTGTTTGACTCTTGACTGAACAGACACAGACAGAGCTTTCCTGACGATACATAATAACGAGAAGGAACGATTCGAAAGAACTCGGGACTCTGTCCGAATCGAGTTTTTGAAGTTGTACTTGTTTACCCAAAAGAAAGTGAAAAAATACTTCAGCGAGTCAGTTATATTTTTCGCCAATTTATAGAAAGCTGCAAGTTATTTATCAAAAATGACGTAACATGAATATTAAAATCACAGCTGTGAGAAACTGGAGAAACTTTCAAGCTGCTGCGGTATTGTTATAGAGAAAATGCACTAGATGTAGCAGCGTACAGTATCTAAAATAAGTGTAAAAGTTCCACTCAGAACAATCCAGTCAGTGCGCAGGTGTTGGTGTTGTTAAAGCACTCAAAAATAAATTAAGCCAGCAAAGAGAAAGTTCTCAAACAGTCTGGTCTTTTCCTAGGAATCATTGTTTTTTGAGCAGTGGTGGCCCAGTGGTATCGGTCCCGACTTACGAGTTGTAGGTCGTGGGTTCGAACCCCGCCAGGCGCATTACTTTGTGTAATTTACTTCATCACCACTGCTGAACAGCTCTCAAAATGGTGAAGGAAAACATCGTGAGGAAACCGGCATATCCTAGAACCAAAATTCGAAGATATGTGACATTTACCAACCCGCACTGGGCTCGCGTGGTGGATTATAGCCCACTCCCTCTCACAGAGAGAAGGCCTGTGTCCCTGCAGTGCGAACATTATAGGCTGATGATGGTGATTGTTTAGTGACAAAAGATTTTCGTTTATAATAATAATATCAGTTATACTACACTTTCTACTTGCTTCTACTTCTGGACATGCTTGATCCAAGTATCAACAAAAGTTAGTCATGAGTTATTAGTACATTGTAAAGTTTGCCTTCTGCATCAAATTCAATGGCGTCGACAGCAGCTTTCGATCGTTTTTTATGGTGTATTAGGGCATTTGGCACGTGCAAGATCATGACAGGCTGTTATAGCTCGGATTTGCGCTTTCCAATCATATCTGGTCAATATTGAATGTTGGAAGGAGCTGGCGCCATTCTTGGTAGTAAATTTTAACGGCTTGATGGCGTGTCGGATTAACAGGTAATCGTGAGTCTGGGCTTTGGAGCTGGTGCTGAGATTAAGTTGTGATTTATATCAAAGTTTGAGGACAGAAGCAGTATTTTATTTATTGTCGGGATATCGTTGTTAGTTCACTCACTATTCTCATCATCATCATCAGCCTATAAATGTTCCCACTGCTGGGACACAGGCCTCCTCTCTGTGAGAGGGAGTGGGCCGTAATCTACCACGCGGGCCCAGTGCGGATTGGTAGATGTCACATGTCTTCGAATTTTTGGTTCTAGGACATGCCGGTTTCCTCACGATGTTTTCCTTCACCGTTTTGAGAGCAATGGTGTTGAAATAAATTACACAAAGTAATGCGCCTGACGGGGTTCGAACCCACGACCTACAACTCGTAAGTCAAGGCCGATACCACTGGGCCACCACTGCTCTCACTCACTATTCTACTGCTTGATAAAGGTAAACATGGAATAGAATCATCCAAATTAAGTAAAAAATGAAACGTATTGTTATTTCTCCATAAAAGAGCAGTATCCTGGGATTCCAAGGCTTCTTAATTTATTATTCAGATTCAGATTCATAGGACTATGGACACTCGGAAGCTATAAATCTCACCTGCTGCTATTATTTTTTTTTTTATCGACGAAGACATCGAAAACCAATATAGCTTACGATCAAACAATCCTCATTTTATGTCTGTTTATTGTATTTTTTTGCCTTTTACTGAACAGAGTAGGGCAAAGGATCCTACCTCGCATGGTCCATTTTTTATTTGACTTTAGTTAATTCTCTTCTATCGGCTTTATTACAAAACGTAGTTTAATTTAGACCAAGCTTTAAATCAGAAATGAATTTTTGAATTTCGAACTTTATTCCAACTGCTATAAAATTCTAAAATGCACATTGACAACTTAGACCGGGATCTAAACTCGGTTTTTGTATTAATAACTTTACGACAGTAGAAATAAAGTTCGAAATTCAAAAATTCATTTTTTATTTAAAGCTTGGTCTAAGTTAAACCACGTTTTGTAATAAAGCCGAATGTGTTTAAAAAAAATAAAATGTACAGACAGGAATATAATTATTATAAACTTAAGCTGTTTTCACGTATTCAACAAAGTTATTAGATAACGTTACATACATTTTGCGCTTTTATGTGCGTTGGAGAAAGTCAAACGCTGAACAAAATAATATTTTATATGTAGGTATATCTGGGTCAAGCTTTAAAAATCTTCAACTATGTTCTCACTAATTTAATTTAGAACGACCATTTTAAAATAAGCACGCTATCAAACATTACCGTTAAACAAATCGCTTGCAAAAACTGCGCAGGATGAAATTAACATTGAATAGGAGACATATTTTTCGTAACGGTTCTCTTATACTTATCTATTCATCATTTTACTGTGTTACAATAACATTGCCCAGTTATTTAACCAAGTCATCTATTTGTCGGTAGATACTAGCTGTGCCTGTGGTTTCGTCTGTGTATTTATCATGTTCATCAACAACAAACTTTCTTACATTTATCTTTTCATCAACTTTGTTACAATAATATTGCCTAATACCTGAATTAGTCAGTTAGTTTATCATCTTCATCGCCAAACATGCAACCTGCCCTTATCCATTCATCCTAAATTGTGTTGCAATAAGATTTTCCAGTTGTGAAATTGTGAATCCTCTTTAACCAAGTGATCTGTTTATATATAAAGTATAAGCTCTGCCTGTGAAATTACTAGATATGTTATTGTAACACAGTAGTGTCATAGTTACATTGTCTTATAATTTCTCTGAATCATCGGTTCAAAGGCTGCATATAAATATCATCTTCATCATCAATAGCGATATTCGCCTTTATTATCGTCAGCCCGTCATGTATACCTAAAGCAATGCTTACTCAAATTATGTCTATTTTCATAATAACATCAGCTTTACGGTAGTTAGCCAATCCAATACATTTTTGGCTTTTCTTCTTTTTGACGGACATCATTATCGACTTTTCACTGTTTTATAGTTGGTAGCTACCGAAAAACTATTCTTCAATGTTATAGACTAAACTAACTTATGTAAATCAAAATCATCAAGGATTTTTACACAAACAATATTTAGAGAGCATTTAGCAGGCTTTAACTTCAAATGAAGGACTGTAAGGTCCGCCATAATCATCATTTATATATGCCTTCCGATGCTTTTCGATCAGCTTATAAATAACTTGATAAACTTCAACTACAAAATTACTTCGTCACACAAATAAATACAATCTTTTATTCATTGATCCTTACAGGTCACACAATTAACATTTCACGCCAGTGTATTGGCGTAGGACTTCCAGTAATCCTTGAAAACACGAATTAGAAATAAGTAGGCCAAAAGTACCATAGGTGCAACCTTAAATGCTATGTCTACTAATACCTGAACATTATCATAGGAATGTGAACCCACGGATGGCGCCAACATTGGTTGTCTGGGGCCAACGTGGGGCCAAGTAGGGCCAACATTTAAATGCATGTCAGGATTAAAGAACAGACAATTATTTACATAGGAAAGTGTGCAAATTGTTTTTATCTGTTGGGTTTTAAGTGGAGTTTTCTGTTTCGTACTAGCAACAGAATTAAACATGATCTTTGTAGTATGCAAGTTGTAAGAGCTGTCAAAGAAGCTTGATTTTAGTATTGCGTGGAATTTAAATTTCAGATTTAATTACTTTTGTGAGTGCGATTTTATTTAGCGATTTATTATGGTGCAAGTGAGCGCTAATGTTGTTTGATTAAATTTATTTATTTTAAAATCGTTTCTTTATGAAGAATTTTAATATGTCCTGCCTGTGTGAGGAGAGGCGTGCACTCGGATTTACAAGTCGTTATTTTCAAATTAGTCGAATTAGAAATTTACTCAGTTAAAATGGTGAGGAACTCAAAAAAAAAAAGAAATACAAAAAAAAAATGATGAAAACTCATCAGTTAAACTTTTTTAAAGTTAGTTGTAAATTGTAACAAAATAACTGACTCAAAGACATTCCGAAGCCCATCTTATTTTATTAGGTATTACACAACAAACTTTGATCAAACATTTGTTCAAATGTTAGCCCCAACTGACAGTTAAACAAGTAATGCCTAGATTAATATTAAAGGCCAAACACAAAGATTGGCTCGGTATCAAAGCAATAAAACAATTGTCCGGGAAATTGGCGAAACCTCACCGCTTGAATTGTAATTGCTTTACTGGGATTTTATAGCAAATTAACGACCGACCCCGACTTGGCTCTAGTAAAATTACGCCCCCCTTATTCTTTAGGGTCCCATCTATCTCTGTACCAAAAAATAATCAAAATCGGTCCAGCCTTTTTGGCGTGAAAATAACTTAATATTTAATAGGGTGAAGCAGGAATGTGATATTTTGGTTTGTTAATTTCGAATTCGTCTTTCTACTTGTTGTTCTTGATGTCGAGATAAAATTAACCGTTGGATGCATAATTTAAATCCGTTAACAATATTTTACGTAGTTGCAAATATACATAGAGCTTCAACATAACTGGCGAAATGTGGATGTGCTTTTAGGTAAGTACAGTCACGAGCAATAGTATGTATACACTAAGCAGTATTAAAAAGCGATGTTCTGCTACCATATTGATTAAACTTTTGTCTTTTCATAAGACTTCTATTTTAGAAGCCATACTATTACGCAATAGGTCTTATTTCAAAGTGGGAACCAGTATTTTACGAGTAAATTGCGTTTGAATTTTGTTAAGTGTTTACATGTTATTGCTCGTGACTGTACAGGCTCCTCTGCCTAACCCCTCGAGGAGTACAGGCCTGATAATAGGCTAGATTTTACTATATTTAATTAATAACTAATGTCATAAAAACGTGTATTAAATAGATGTATGATTGATAAACTAATTACTTATTTAATTTGAAAATAATCAAATTTTAATTTACAAACCGTATTTGTATTTATATAATCCGTCATCAATTCATCACAAATATCTGTTTTATTCCTATCGGGTACTTCAAAGAGTAATCAACAATCAATAAAAAATAACAGATCATAAAATAATTATTACTGTAACCAGTCCAAAACAGTTATGATATTTTTATTATTCATCTAACAAACGTAATTAAGGCGTGCGTTTGCGCAGCTCAAAGTCAATGACAGTTTGACGGCACACCAAATATGGCACTGACGGCTACTGTCAAGCGATCCCCGGTTATAGGGCTGTTAAAATATTCTCTTTTTTTCGTGTGACACTGGCAAGATGGATGATGAAAAATAAAAATAATGTTCCGTTTATGGTTTATCGATGTCAAAAACAAAAAATAACTATTGTGTTGCTTTGGATGAAAAATAAAAAGTATATTTTGAGAGTTTCTGAAGGTTCTGATACTGTGAGATACAATGTTTTCTTCTATTTTCTATGTGAAAATGGCATACTTATTTTTGTTATAGAAAAAAATAAAGCCCCGACTCTGAATAAATAAGTATAACTTTTATTCTAATTAATAAATATTTTGCAATGTAGAGGTAAAGGTACCTAATTTTTATAATCGGAGCGGTATTTTTATGTCCAAAAACGTAAAGGAAATTAGTAATACAATATTCCCAATTTACCTAAATGTTACTACTGCTACTGCTAGCCTACATCATCCCACTGCTGGGCAAAGGCCTCTCCCCATGACTTCCAATTTTCACGATTCAGGGCCAAAGTGGACCACTGGTCATTGGTTTTATCAAGTTCGTCTCGCCATCTTCTACGAGGTCTGCCGCGACGCCTTCTGGCTGTATCAGGGCTCCACAAAGTGGTTATTTTGGCCCACAGCTCATTAGGCATGCGGCAGACGTGGCCGGCCCAAGCCCATTTCAGTGCAGCGGCCTTTTGACCAACGTCAGCAATTTGTGTTTTGGAGCGCAGTGTGGTGTTGCGTACGCGGTCTAATAGTTTGACGCCTAGAATACTGCGCTCCATTGCACGTTGGCAAACCTTGAGTTTGGACTTTTGAATATTTGTCAAAGACCAAGTCTGGGATCCATAGGTCAAAATGGGAAGAATGCACATGTCCATGATTTTTCGCTTGAGTGTCAAAGGAAGACTTCCTTTCATAAGCTCTTTCATGGACCAGTAGCTCTTCCAGGCATTTTCGGTTCGTCTTGTGACTTCCGCATCTTGTCTGGACTGGAAAGAGACTATCTGGCCCAAGTAGATGTATTCCTGGACATATTGCAATTCTTCACCATTTACTCTGATCCTATGCTTAGTGGTGTTTGACATCAGTTTGGTCTTCGACATATTCATCGCCAGTCCAACCTAAATGTATGTTATTTAAATCCACTGTTTTCAAACAACACATTTTTTTAACAAATAGTTCAATATTTATATTAGTAATAGTATTTTAGTTAAAATAATAGTATTTTGACAAATAGTTAGGGTCGAGTTGCCTAAGTTGGACCGGTTCGTAATTTGTACCACGTCAAAATCTACCAAACCATAATGTTTAGTTTTTAATTAGCAACATTAAAAAGCAGTGCTTACCAACATTACGCAATGGCAGATATTTTGGATGCAATGACATAACAAAGTGCAAAAATAATTATTACGGCGTCGTGATCTTATTTTATGGCTGTTTACCTAAGGATTTGTTGTTGCAACGGTAAGTACAAAGAAATTATTATCTATGTTTTTGGAAAGTATGCGTATTAGTCTATTTTTTGAGAATATAGTTTTATATTTAGCATCTCGAGGTTATGATACCGGCTCGTATAAAAATAAAACTTAGTGGATGCCTTATTTGTACTGGGTAGGGTAATCCTAAAATGTACCGGTACAATTTAGGTGTATGATGGTTCTCCAACACGTTTGTTAACTAGATTGAAATATTTTCAGATGTCTGGAGAGAATAAAAAGTATTATGGACGCAAGATGCAAGCAAATGGTTTCACGAAACATGCGGAGACAACCCTGATATTTGTATAAAATGCTGGAAAAAGAAAAGAGTTGACTAACCTTTTCTTTTCAAATAACTCTTGTCTTTTCTTTCTCAAACTTTATAAAGAATTATAAAGATGTACAAGTATGTTCCTATATTCAAATCACAAGGCTGATTTTAGTTCATAATTAAAATTAAAGGAAATAAGAGGAACCTTAACTATTATTATTATACAAAAGTTTTATTTTATTCTTGTTGTTGATTCAAACTTTATTTTCAGTACATAAGTTTGTTATTAATATTTAAACTTTATGGTTAATAATTTTTATATAGATATATAAAGGAAAGGCTGCTTTTAGTTCATAAGAAACACTTGAATGTCAAAGTACAATTTAGGATACCTGAGGTACAATTAAGGAAACCGGTTTCCTAAATTGTACTTTCTAAGACTTTTTTTAAAACTTAATTTTCATGTAGTTTTTTCATACTTCCTCATTATCTAGTAATAAAAAATGAACACCAATAGAACAACCTTTTTATTTCTAGTAATAGAATCCTCACAAGATATATAGTTTTTGTGAAAACTTGTAAAGTTCGTTAACTGGTACAATATAGGCAACCTTACCCTACATGGGTAAGGACCTAAACATTAATATCCGCATTTATACTTTATTTGCTTTGTTTTTGTATTAGGTATATTAATTAGTTGTACAATTCCTTTTTACAACTGGTTTTCAAATAATAATGAAGAGGAACTTTTTTTTTATCGTGGTAAAATCATCAAATGAGTCCTCCCACCGAACTCAGGGCAAGGCGGGATCTGTCAGAGTCGGACTGACTAAAATCCACGGTGTCCTTCAATAGCCCTTTACGTTCCGGGGTCAAGGTAATTCATAAGTCCCGCGACCAATGAAGAGGAACGTAGAAATAATTAAAATTTATTTTTCCCTAAAGGAATTTCCTGGATTTTAATTTTAATGCTATCTTCTGCGGTTTTCCTGTAAAATTAATAGTTGGTGCATGCTTTAGACAAATTTTTATTACAAGAAATACGTAGGTATTTGGTTTAAATTCCAAGTAATAAGATCAAGGTCCAGAATTTGAAGTAACAATTAATAATTGTTTTTGCATTGAGAAGATTCAATTTTATGGTTCTCGGAAATAAATTACCTTCTGCTCATATTTATATTAAAGACAGAAAACAATGAATTATTGTTTACTACTTCGACTTCACCCACGTGCTATTCAAATACTATTCCACGGAAACACACTTACCTCTGAACCAAATATCATATAGATCTGTTTTACTGTTCTGTCGTGATTGAGTAACAAACACCTATCTATACGAGGAAATATCAAAACCCCGCATTTATAATATTAATTAGATGAAGAACTACTGTGTACTGTGTAACTGTGATACCTACTAAAGCCTGTCATTTGGATGTATCAAACCCTTAGACTATGGAAAAGAGTAGACATGAAATACCTACGAAAAAAACGTGCATACCTACTAATGTGTCTGGCACAAAGATGGCGGCTTACCGTAGAGCTGCGCGCATTTTATTATCGATAGAATTAAATAAAAAAAAGTTGAATTGCACGGTGTTTTTCGAAAATGAGTTTCTATTAGCTTTCTTCAGTTTTATTTACGTGTTAATGCGGGCTATAATAAAAACGCACTCGCTCAGAGTGTCATTTTATATGGCAGGGCACGTGGGTAATAAATAGATTCTATCGCAATTAAATTATCATCCTCTCATCCTCTTTATTTTTACTTGTACAATGACATGTAGGTACTTAAGTTCATAATAAAACTAATTTTACTATGGTATGTTTATCTCATTTATTCCCAATTGCCACCGCCGCGATCACGAATAAAAACTGTGTGCGTTGCTGGCTTTTTCCTGTGGGCGTAGTATGCAACCGAAATTGCGGCCAAAGACACCGTGGAGACCACTGTTGGCAATCAAATCGAGTTTAAATAATATTCACCTGTCGATATAATTATTATCGATAAATTGAAAATGTCAAACCGAAACTCTATTTATTAGGACCACAGATTAAAAAGCCGTGACAAAACATGGCGACCGGCCACAGCGAGATATTTTGTGACGTCACCAAGATAATGTTGCTAATTTTGGTAGTGATAAAACTACTGTTGTCCTTTTCTATACACCGTGTTCCGGACGATATACATAAACTTCGACCAGATGTTCAAACCACGGAAGTAAGCATTTTTCATTATGGACACATTAATAAATTCTTATTTTTAATTTTTTGTTAATTTTCATACAAACTAAATACCTAGACGTAAATAACCCGATATGCATGCCTCTTTATCCGAATTGGCAACGTCATTCATAACATTTGGCGGGCTGAAACAAATGAAATGCAAATAGTATTTGATAGATTTCAAATTAAGATACTTTCTCACTGCATAGCTCAATTAAATTTCATTAAATGAAATTACAAATATCTTTGTAACGAAGCCTTTTTAAGTACTACTTCCTTTGTTGGATTTGATTTGTAAAAGCCATAGAAGTATTTGCTAAAGTTTATGGATAACGTGAAGAACACGGTGTATATGATTACCATCGTAAGTTAAAAAGAGATGCCGATATGTCAGTAACTATGCCGTCGAAATACATCACATTCCTATAACTACTGTTTGTATAGATTGTATAGGCCGAGTCCATTCTTTTTTCCATAGTCTAAGATCAAACCACATATACGTAAAACTTAAAACACAATGACAGTAATGTCAACAAACATTAGCCTACCATCAGCTGTCACCCAAATAAACGGACATAGGCTCAATCCTAATTCCATTACCATCACACAAAGGATTAACCTAAAACACATGACATTGATACACATTAACGTTAATCACGATTTCACGAAACGTTTCGACTTTGCCAACCCTACGCCCATACCTGGCATCGAATCGCAAATTATCAATCCACCTGCCGATTGTTATTCCACAATGACCTCACAATGATGGGCACTGAATAAATATTTTTAATTGACATAACATCTAGAATCTACACAATAGCTACCATCAATGAACTACAACCTTTAGCTCCCGTTATAATCGGTCTCGTTAAACTATGGTTAATTCTTAACCAAACCACGTACGCTAATAGCCCGTTAATCATGGTTTTATACATCACCGACAGTGGTTTCAAGAAATACTTGAACGTCTGATGTTCAATTGTTTTACAATGCACGGTTCATCATCAGCCTATAAATGTTCCCACTGCTGGGACACAGGCCTCCTCTCTCTGTGAGAGGGAGTGGGCCGTAATCTACCACGCGGGCCCAGTGCGGATTGGTAGATGTCACATGTCTTCGAATTTTTGGTTCTAGGACATGCCGGTTTCCTCACGATGTTTTCCTTCACCGTTTTGAGAGCAGTGGTGTTGAAATAAATTACACAAAGTAATGCGCCTGACGGGGTTTGAACCCACGACCTACAACTCGTAAGTCGAGGCCGATACCACTGGGCCACCACTGCTCAACACGGTTGCTGCATTGTGTTTCGCGTGTTCGATTCTACAAGAAATTGTCCCAAGTTTGATTGTTTACATAATATGCGAGTTTACATGTTTTTAAACGGGCCAACAATACAGGAGAAATTCCTAGTATGGCAGTTAGTCCAAAGGAATCTATTTACTAAACGATGACTTATTTTTAGTAACACAGGTCATTGTGCGTCATTCAATAAAAAAAAGTTGTCCCAAAAATAGACATATCAATTCTATTAGACTCAATACAGAAATAGAAGGATACGAATCCATAAATAAGGCTGACTCTACCATAAAGAGTTAAACAATTATTTAATCTACTGGTTTCGATGTTATGAAGTAGGTTATTGACACTAGTCTAGTCAGTGTGCATTGTGCCTTAGCTTGATTTATTTATGTCTGAGTGATTTGTTGCCTTTATTATGGCCACTTCAGTAGTTTAGTGCCATTCAGGTTTGCCACGGACCTATAGGTTGGGAGTATTAAGTATTATTTAGGTTCAATGCGGAGAGATTAGAATCAGTAGTTCTATTGCTAGTCTACGTATTTAATAGCAAATCATATAAATTTATTAACTTGCATTTTAATCAAAATAGGTTTATCTAGAATCAAATCTTTAATAGCCTATGAATATTTAAATTCTTAGTTTTAGAACGGATATCAACAAGTATTATTTTAACCACGTCTGTCCAAACTTTTAAGCTTTAACCTATATGTTTTAACCACAGTTTAACGTTTGAAGCGTCAATCTGGGTTTACGATAGTCCGCGACAAATTCGTTTGTTATACTGTGACCCACCAAATGTTGCCAGCACTTAATATTGTTTAAAGCGACTTTTTGTTGGCAACAAGTTTATGAGCTTTGAAGTAACAGTATTCTAGTTTCCTAGACGAAATAGGTTTCTAAATGTTACATGCTTTCTTCCAACCAAAGATGACTGAGAAAACTGCCTTATAGTCTGAAGTCTTTGGGAGCAGCAATAGCTGCTTGAGAGGTAGTACCCCAGTGGAATCAGCCCTGACGTGGGTGGTGAGCACCTCAGCCAGGCACATTACTATAATTATGTAATTTATTTCATCTCCACCACAATCAAAACGGTGACGAAAAACATAGTCAGGAAAACGGCATGGTCTTAGGACCAAAAATTCAAACACATGTGACATCTACCTGCCGGGGTCGCGGGACTGTCTCATCAGGTAACCGTGACCCTGGAACGTAAAGGGCTATTGAAGGATCACCTTGGATTTTAGTCAGTACAAGTTGAACCGTCCCTCCCGCTCCGCCCTAAGTAGGAGGACTCATTTGATGATTGTACCACGATAAAAAAAATGTGACATCTACCGGCCTGTTTTGGGCCCGCGTGGTGAATATCAGCCCACTTCGTCTCACTGAGAGGAGGCGTGTGTCCCAAGAATGGGAACATTAAAAGGCTGATTATGATAATAGAAACTCAAAAGCAAAAGCTGTCATAAAAAATCTAAATCTATCAAACAGCGCATTAACTTGTAATGGAGGTGGATTTTCTCCTTTACCATTAGAATTGGCTGCAGGCAATTCATTGTGATGATCATTCCATTTGGCAGGTTTAATATGCAATGTATTTTTTACTGCAGTTGGCCCGACGACGTCTAGCTCTCTAATTTGGATTTATGTTGAGAAAAACTAAACTGGTTTGGTTCCAAATCTCTACAAAAAACTAAACCCGTTGCAATTTCACCGACAAAATAGTATGTACCTCCTTTCAATCAGGGTGTCATAGATAGAACATTATTTACGCCCAACCCAATATACACGAATTGTCCAAGTGAGGCATCCCGGTTTATAATTGTTCCAATAACTACGAATTACTTATATTTATTTGTTTTACAGGTAGATTAAAATGTCATTAAAAGTTACATAATATTTATAGCTTGTGTTCAAAGGATTTAAAAAAGATTATTAATTCATGACTCTCCTGTCCTTATCCCAACTTATTTGAAGTATGTGAAGCATGTCTTGTAAGTCCATTCTTCTTTGTTACTTCTTCGCCGTCGACCCGGGCAATGTCCATGATTGGACGGCGAGGCACCCATTACTCGCTATCCGCATGTTCGCGGTTCTCTGCCAGATTTCTTATTTCTCAATTATTATCCGATTATTTATGAATCTGTACAATATTTAGTCTCAACTAATAAAATATTTTTGTCCTTGTTGCAGACCGCGTCGGAGCAGCGAGCGTCCGCCCCCGAGGAGATGCAGGCGCGGCACAACATACTGTGGCACCTGTTAATTGATCTGCCTATATTGTTGTTAGGTAAGACTCTCACAGATACAATATGCTTCTTGGAGAAACTGTCGCAGAGGTGATCCTGATCGACAGTGAACATTTGACTAGGGTTTTGTACGTAAAGGGTGAAACGTATGGGTACTAAGACTTCGCTGTCCATCTGTCTGCTTGTTTTTCTAATTGTCCGTTTGTCACCAGGCCGTTTCTCATGAACCGTGATTTATACAATTGTTTTTACAGATGATGCATTTCTGTTGCCGATATGACAAAAATAAACTAAAAACAGAATAAAATGAATATTTCAAAAGGCAAAAGGATGTTGGGCAAATGCGTGTCAGACACGATTTGCGTTTATTCAAATTACACACATCCTTCCGTTACTAAAACTATCAATGTCTAGCTTATTGCCTTCTAATACCGCTAATAATAATAACTTTCTAAAATATTGCTGCTGTCAGGTAAATTATTTAATACCAGGCTGTATAAAGTGCATTTAAAACTGTTTAAGGACCGTTTCCTTATCATGGCGATTTTATTATTTTACGGCTTTTGTACGGTCCTTGTGAGTAACGGGATTAGAGTTACCGTTTGAAGATAATTAACAGCTTAAGTATGGATAGCCTGTGGCTACCAGTGAACATGGCCAAGTACTAATACCGTAGCTTCGTAGCCTGTCTCTGTTCTGCTTTGATGACATTCTCCTGACCATTTTTCAAAATTAAGGACGTTGGACTGTCTTCAAATGAAACTTGGAATGCCAAGGGCATGTGAAGAAACATGATTTTTTTTTGTAAGAGTCTGACTGTCCATTCCGCTCCAACCAATGAGTCAACCAGGGTTCTAAAAAGACTTATTTGTTGATTTTTACAACCCAAAACATATCGAAGAAAGAGTTTGTAGAAGACTCATTTCCAATTCGAAGACATCTGACATCTAAGATACGTGCACTGGGCTTGCATGGCGGATTATGGCCTGTGTCCCAGCAGTGGGAACTGGGAACATTATAGGCTCATCATGATGAGATTAGACATGAGGATATCAACTGCTAAACACGAGCATCTTCTATAACGTTGCTTCTTCTCGCATCAATGACTTCAATTGCCAATCACACAATGTTCTTTTTTCTTTGAAAACACTTCCTTATTCGCCATAAAACATGCCAATTGGTTTTATTACGGCATTCCAGGGTTGCCTCAAGGTTTTCAATAAATTCATTAACTGTTTTATCTACAACAACACCTGTTAACAACGATAATTCATTATGGCTAAGAATAGGTTAAAATCTCCATGTTGTCTACCGAGTACGTTAAATTAGTCATATCAGGGTTCTATGTACAGTAATGGATGTCTCCTGTTATTTATGTCGCGCAAACTACTCTTTAACTTCCTTGTAACTAATTATACGCCTTTAAAATGTTCAGAGATAAGACTTGGCTTATCATACTTAACGGGTTAACACATTAGGCCACCCTGGTGATGATAATACTGAAGATTATGGACATAATGGATACTTAACCTGGTGCTGTCAATCCAGGTGTTTCTACGTTGATATGTTTGTTTTGTGTTTAGTACCAATTATGGCAGTGTGTATACAGGAGTTATTAAAGTGAGGCTGGTAGGACGCCATTTTGACCGATTGTTGTATAAATTACCATGTATTTATTATTTAATAATAAAATACTCGAAAGATTTATCAGGGGATCTAAAAGGACCATCAGAATTTTCTAAAGAATTGCGATGAAATTCGCAAAATGGAATATTCTAATCTACGAGTATTACTCAAGCATAACCTACAGGAATTTTATCGTACTATAGTTCTACTAAAGTAGCTTTTAAGACCCCCAGTTTACGTATGCGTCCCGATACCGAAAGATCTAGGCAATGCGATAAAGATCATGGGTCAAATGTCTTGGATTCAAATCCTGTCCATAGTCTTTGTCGGTGTAGTTGAAACGCTTTCAAATCGTTTTGCCACTTGTCTGGACCTACATAATAACTGGGTGAGAGGAAATACTTGTTGGTCTACTAAATCCATTACCAATTTATTAGTATTTATGAATACGAAATTGATGTACTTACACATTTGACATGCTCTACATACTGACAAAATTCGATATTTGGAAAAGTATATACCATAGCGCAAAATTATAGCTTTCCTAACTTTCAATTATAAAACCTAGTTCACATTACAGACACACATTTTCAATTTATAAAGCCTAGTTCTCACGTCTTTCTTACATCGGACTAACGGGTCAGCGTGTGGGAACAGCTTTTTGTCGGACTCCGTATGTCAGTCCACGGCCTTAACTGGTTTATAATTCGGATTATCGGACGAGGTAAACCGATAATTACCGATTAATGCGATATAAATAGTTGGGAGTATCTAAAGGTGCTATAAAAGAGTTATAGTGTAGCATAAGAGTTATTGGTTTTGAAACTGGTTCGAAACTGAGGAGTTATGATGCTGTTACTGTTATGTGTAGATTTAAAGCGTGCATTATTCCATTAGGTTTACTCATTAGTTCCAGTGATAAACATACAAAACATGTCTACAAAGTAACATCACTAATCTGAACTTTGAAGTACTATTCAGCCAGCAACAGCTTTATCTTTTCCTGACTAAACGCAGTTACAAACATCTTCAGTCTTTATTTACGACTTTCTACTAGCTAGGCACTAGAATCTCAGCTCATCAAAGCTATTGTTCTGTCTTTGTAATAAAATATAGAACAAAAAATTAAAAAAAAAAAAAATATGGACGGACCTTTATGCAGGACAACACGACAAAACCTTTTTTGTTCCTCAAAATCTAAATTTTATTATTTGGATATTAATAGAGATAAGACATTGATACCAATTTACGTCATCAACATCTCAGATAACCCTTTATTTTATTGCTTACAAATATCTAATTCGAAAAAGATCAAATGTAACAAAGCCGTAATTCTACGCCTAACTAACCGATTTGGGTGCAGTCTGCTATTTAAGGTAACGTGTCACGTGGACACAACCTTGTCATTCGATACTTGACAAAATCAATCATTGTATGACTTGAAAGGGCTCTATAATGCGCATTGCCCTTTGAAATCTCAACAAAAACAAATGTGTGTTGTTTATTATTTAGGGCAAAAGGTCAGATGACTTAATTTTGATCGTCATTTGTCATAGTCATATCAACTTAAAGTTACCTATTGTTTTTCTGAACGGAATGAAATTATCCGGAAAAAATCGTGGCTTTGCGAAACTGCTTGCTACAAGCAAGCATCCCACTGGGGTGCTCCTATAGTGCCAAACACCTGCCGGGGTGAGGTACTGTCAAAGAAATCGTATCTAAAAGGAACAGAGTGGCTGATTTTCATAGTTTATTTTTCTGACAGCCCCATCCGCTTATGGAGGGAACGACTGTCGCAACCGAGGTTCGGGCACGCCGCAATCGCGGCGGTAAGACCCCTCTTTGAGGAGTGGCTGGAAAGGCGTCACGGCGTCCTGACCTATCGGATGACGCAGGTCCTCACCGGACACGGATGTTTCGGGAGGTACCTGTGTCGGATGGGGAAGGAAGAAACGCCGGGGTGTCACCATTGCGAAGATCGCCCGGAGGACACAGTAGAGCATACGGTGCAAGACTGCCCCGCTTGGGCAGAGCACCGCCGTGTCCTCACGGCAGCGATAGGCGGAGACCTCTCGCGCCCGGCATTGGTCGAGGCCATGCTGCGGGGCGAGACGGAGTGGGAAACGGTCGCCTCCTTCTGCGAAGCAGTAATGCTCGTTAATGAGGAGGCGGGCCGTGAGAGAGAGAGGACAGCGTCCTCCCTCCGCCCCACCCGCAATGGTAGACGCCCACGGCGTCGGACGTCGCAAGACGATCTCCGGCCACCGTAGGCGCGGGCATGCGGGCGGCGAGTAAAGGGCAACTCGCCGCCCGGACATGGACCATGCCCGGGTCGACGGCGCGTTGTGTTCCACGCGCGCCTCAAAGAGCGTCAGCACGATGACGGGGCCCCGCCCAAGAGGGCCAAAGCCTGCCGGGGTCGCGGGACTTATCTCATTACCGTGACCCCGGAACACAAAGGGCTATTGAAGGACACCGTGGATTTTAGTCAGTACAAGTCTGACAGTCCCTCCCGCCCTGCCTGGGGTGGGAGGACTCATTTGATGATTTTACCACGCTAAAAAAAAAAAAAAAGCCCCATCCGCTCCAATTAGGTAGAAAGGTCTCAATTTTAAAGATACATTTATTGAAATGTATCTTTAAAATTGAGACCTTTCAACCTAATTTTTTTTGCAACGAGTCCAAGTTGAAGAATTCCCATATTACACAAATATTGTTTTTAATAAATTGACACCTAAAAAGAATACAGTAGAATGCGAAATAACCTACCTATCAAAGTAATTGACGCAATCATGAAATGCTATTACTAAGTAATAATGAGGTTAATACACTACGCACAATTTTTAAAACAATGCGTTTCATCATCGTCTAGCTGAATCAAATTACTCGAAGTCATCGAAGTGATAAAGTAAACATGCTCTGTGAGAACTTTGGTGCAGTCTCGAGCAGGGGTTGTCAATCTTTTCGTTGGGCCTACTGCGTGTAATAGAACTGTTGTTAAGGACTGTACGCTTCACCCTACACCTTGTTATGCTGCATTGTTCGAATTTATACTACGCTGTTTTATTGTTGTACTGTCTGTTGACTACACTCTCCTCTAGATCCCAGAAGTCCGGTATTCTTGGTGTGATGGTAACTGCCGCCATCTGCTGTGGCTGCTCCGGGGTCGGTGGTGCAGCTGTAGACATGGCTGCAGGCTGTGGTTGAGCAGCGGCTTGATATCGCGGGTCGTTTATCGCGCGCGGTTAAATTATGCGAGAGTTATAAGAGGCGAGCGCGTACACGTCGGGTCACCACTTTGCCTGTAATGTGAGTGTGTGTGAATGTTGACAGAAGGGGCGGCAAAATGATACGCGTGTTCTTGGTTTGAAGTTGACGACTGTCTGCTGACTCCAGTGAACTTAAACAGTAACTTCATCTAATGTGCCTAAGACTAACTATGACTATCGTGCCTACGCGCTACAGCAGGTTCCCTTTATTACAAGTTTTTATTTAGTTTCACCTGTCCTGTTACCTGTTATCAAATCTTGCGAGTAATTTAATCCACTACCCGGTTTTCGATTGAGATGATGCACGACATGGAGCTGATCTGATGATGGAGGTGGAAGGTGGCCATAGGAACTCTGTAATGAAACGCCGCAAACTCATCGAGTTTAGACTCATTTCATTTCATCAGACGAGTACTTTGTCCATCGTATTTTTTTAAATAAAATCTTGTTTTTAAAAAGAACATAGTTTTTAAATGACTCACTTGTTTTGTAATGTTATAACAATCGATTCACTCGGATAATATTTAACAGCATAAACCATATACCAACAAAATACAAAGGAAGCAAGAATTTATAACAGACTTAGTTCAAAGGTAGATACAGCTGCACTAATGAACTTCGATCAAATAAGCACGTAGATCGCAGATAATTGAACAACTGCTACATCGCAATGCTTTAAGCGTTTCTGAATATCGCGTTTTTTTTTTTATTTTAGTAAAAATAAAAATATGAATAAAACCATTGCTTTTTTATTGTTCTAATTATAATTACCAAAGTTATCAAACAAAGGACTTTGAGCATCTCTGTCTCAAAACTATAACGTTACAGTTTCATGTGAACACATACAATTATACACGTGTAGGTGTATCTTTCACGTGTATGTAATATGAGAGAGCATTGTTTTTAAACTCATCGCCGGTAAAGAATGTCAACATCATTCCCGAGGCCTCGTGATCTACTTAAGTGTCGCGATTCTCTGAGAAAGACCACCGTGGTTTGTTTACATGAAGCTTAGTTTACAAGGAAGTGTAGTTGAGCGAAATTATGTTGTGCTGAATGTAAACTTAAGGTTTGGAACGTGGAACGGCAGGGTTATACCGTACAATGTATGAGAGATACAATATCCTTTCTGTGGACAAAGAGAAGTAAGAGATCACGCGGTTTTTTTTTGTAATTTCTGTAAAGACGAAGCTACTTGGAGTACTAAGCAGCTAAGTGAGCAACTAAGCAGCTGTTGTTCAATTTTGCTATTAATTTTTAAATAACTTGTCTCAAAGACATATAAAAGTAGGATGATAAATTCCCCATAATCATCCCAATTGTTTCAACAATTTCTCACACAGCTACCATATTTGTTCACCTCAATACACACGTCACATGCTATTTGTCTTTATGGCCATACTCCTTTAGCATAAAACTATCTGAGTGCTGCAATTCATTCTCAACCTTATTACAACGAGAATGAAGATCTCTTTATTGTTGTCAGACTTATCAGTGACAGCAAACGACCAGCAGCTTTATTTCTATTGAAGTAAAGATGGGTTCAATTTTGTCAGAGATACAAAGTTGGAAGCAAAATAATACTGAAAGAACTGTAATGATGTATGCTCACGCTATTTTTTTTTCTAATGTTACTCGCTAGCTGGGTGGTCAGTAGTGACATGCGATACCTGACACTGTTGACACAGCGGTGACACTGCCTTGACACTAGTCACGAAGTATATTCGCCCACACAAGTGCATTTAGGTAGACGTCAATGTAAGTTGATAGGTGGGTGTACTGCAGACATGCATGACATACAATATTAAGGGACATTTTTTGTTTCAAGAAAAATATATTATGTGAATTTTTTATTTATTTAATAAAAATATATTATGTTTAAAACATTGATTTGAATCGATATAATTACTTTACAAATTAATTGCTTGAATTCATTAAATATCTACAGATTTAAATGTTAATTAATAACCAAATAATGTAGTAATCCTGTCACCTATTTGCGATTTAATTATACAGAATATACAAGGTACCTACAGAATAATTATAGACATAAATCGCTATGAGAAACTTATAATTAATATGATTTTATTATCAGAAATTGTTGCGAAATACTTTTTGACTTTTCCTGGATAAGATTACAGTATGTCATAAAAATAAAACATTTAATATTATCAACATTTATATTGTAAATGTAAATAAGGATACATAATTATTTTATTTTTATTCTTTGATAACATATACTAGGTACTACAGATTGACCTTATTAGCGCATTTTGTTTTTGTGCAATGTTTGCCTGATTTTTAATCAATGATTCAAATTCACTGAAAACAATGAAAAAAATAAACTAGGGGAACAGTGAATAAGACGGGGACGCGAGGTATAATGGGGACATACACTCTTTAGGCATACTTAACACAACACCAACGCAACGTAGCGCAAGTGCCATCAGGACGTGTCATTTGCAAGCGGCCATTAACTAATAGCGTCCTGTTGGCGCTTGCGCTATGTTAGTATTGTGTTAAGTTTGCCTTAAGTGTATGATTTGATTTCCCATCATACCTCGCGTCCCCGTCTTATACACTGTTCCCCTACCCTAATTCTCTATTCCTGACCTACATTACCCTGAGACCGACTTTATAACTTTCAAGTTACATAGTTCTTTGTTAAACCCTTTAACAGAAAATATATTGAACTTGCAACACAATCAATTAATTAACTCTTAACTCCGTTCCAATTTATAAATTCCTTTCGATTCAACTTAACGGCTTAACCTCATTCTCTTAAATTAATGTGCAGTGGGGGTGACGTCACGGATGTCAAGTTGGTCTGTGTTCTTCAAAGTTGTTTACAGTTTTTAAAAATAAAAACATCTAGTGAAGTACGAACAATAGATTACAGAAAGTTTTAACAGTTAATCATACAACTCACAAAACGTTATCCAGTGTACAAGTGCAGTGTAAATATTGTAATTACTGTTTTAACTTAAAACTATGACACCAGTGACTAATTCTACCCTTCATATTAAAATTATTAAGACATTTAAGTGAAAACACCAAATAATTGTTGACAAGTGTCGCTCGGGAGTGTGCATCATAGTCTGTTTACCCTAGTGTCAACTTATGGTGTTTAGATACCATAGACTCCCATCGAACTATCACTACGCTTTTTTATTTGAAACAGCGCCATCTATCGATACAACTTGGAACTTCTAAGTTAAATCGATTGCTGGAAGAGTCCGTGTTGCCTACTCGCGCGGTACGTACAAAATACAACATGCCTACAGCAAAGTGTGGTGGATGCGCCAAATTCTTGTCTCCGGTAGATGCCGCTAAATGCAACCAGTGCAATGTTTTTTACCATCGGGTTTGTGTCGGCCTCCCTACCATGGGTAATATTGGGCCCAACTGGCGCTGTCCTGAATGTATTAAAAATGTAGTCAGGGACTACAAAGCGGAGACACCTGTTCGGAGTCAGGTGGAACTTGACCTATCGGAAAGACATAGCCCTGAGGAGCTCATGGAAACCAGCCCAATGAACTGCTCAGCGTTGGACGCCACCATAAATTTCTCCCCTGACCTGGCGGGCGAACTGCGGCTGTTTAAGGAGGAGCTGCGTGCAGAGTTTCGTCTGATGCACCAGGAATTCCAGCAACTGCGATCGGAAATGGCTCAATTACAGACCTCCCTCAAATCTTCTGATGAGCGGATGGATGGCCTAGAAGTGCGAATGGGTGCTCTAGAAATGAAACTGGCACAAAATGTACCATCAATTGATAAGGGTCCACTCGAAAACACTATCGCCGAGTTGAAATGCCAGTTAAACGAGCGTGATCAGGAGTTGCTCCTCAATGACATTGAGGTAACTGGTATACCTGAAGGCAGAGAGGAGAGCACCATGCACCTTGTTAAGGTTATCGCTTTAAAGCTCGGCGTCGACATCGATGAGAGGGATGTCGTGCATGCTGAGCGGATCGGATCCACTAGACGTAACCGTCTTGACAAGAGCTCAGACGGCTCCACCTCTGCCGTTCCAGCTGCGCAGCGGCCGCGGGGTATATCTGTGCGCTTCGCAAGGCGCGCAACGCGCGACGCCTTATTGCGCGCCGCTCGCGTGCGCCGCGGCTTGAGTACGGATGACCTTGACGTAAAAACTAGGCCGGCGCCGGCGCAACGCGTTTACATCAACGAGCGTCTCACTAAGATAAACCGCCAGTTGTTTTACCACGCTCGTCAGGCTGGAAACCAACATAACTGGAAGTACGTATGGACAAGGGAGGGGAGAATATTCGCTCGTAAAGAGGACCACCAGAAGGTGGAACGAATAAGATGCGAAGAAGACATTTGTAGAATTTTTTGTTAATTGTCAGTTCGTACCTTAAAAGTTTCCGAATGTTAGTTAATTTTGGTTCATTAATTGTGTTTTTTTCACCGCTAATCAAAAAGTACCGAATATTAGTCAATCTTGGCTCAATTGTGTTTTTTCCATCGATAGTCAATACTTTAATTCTATTCCTTATGTTACTCTTTACTTTAATGTTGTTTTTTTCTGTGTGTCTCACGGCGGCGCCCCACAGTGAGCTGTGCTCAAGTCAATCTATCATCATACTCGTATATTATGTATCTGTCAATATTTATAATAGTACCATACATAGTTCTAACTTATTTTACTTATTTATTATAAATACACTAATATACCGTTTCACACATATTTCATGTATATATTATAATACAGTACTTTCAAAATTATTAGGCATATTATCACAGTATACATCGCTTGCACATAGCTTCCATATTTGTGTTGTTAAATACTTATTATTTGTAGTACAGATATATGATTCAAATTTTTTAACTGTAATCGTCATTAAGTTAAACTTCATAACGAATTTTATTAATAAAGGTTTAAAGTTGATATTGCTCAAAGCAGTCGAGATATTTTTCCAATATTACTATGATGAATAAGAGAGAAAAGTTTCTAAAGGTTGGTTTTATAAATGCGGGATCATTGGGAACAGGGCATGACGACTTGATAGCTGCGATAGACAGGCATTGTCTTGATGTTATGGCCATCAACGAAACTTGGCTTCGACCGGGCGAGGAGGGGCGCGCTCCGGTTGTGCCGGGCTACCGTCTACGTCACACGCCGCGGCCAGCGAGTGTTCGCGCGGGACGTGGTGGGGGCGTCGGTTTTTATCTGCGGCGTGGTTTAAGCGCGCGTACTTGGACTGGGCCGGTCGATCCCAGGTTCGAATCGGTCGAACAAATGTGGCTTACACTCACAATGAGTGGCAAACAAATTGCTATTGGTACTGCGTACCGGCCGCCATGGTTGGACCTTGCACTTTTTCTTGATGCCATAACAGATTCTCTTACCTCACTGGCGCATTGTGACCATTGTATACTGCTGGGTGATTTTAATGTGAACATGCTGGATACTAGCGGCACAAAAACAGGAAAAATTAAGGAGTTTTTAAATAGCCTCAGTCTTGATCAATTAGTTACAACTCCTACTCACTTTACGGCTTCCAGTGAAACACTGATCGACGTTCTGTGTACGGATATAAGAGCAAGATACACGTTGGTGGAGTCTCTTAGTTCTCTTAGCGGTCATTCACTTATAATTGCTGAATTTCATATTAAACGTGACAAGTTAAAACCTTATATAATAAAATTTAGGCCACTTAAGAATATATGCGTGGATAATTTTAACATGGACCTGTCGCTTTTGTGCTTTGATAATATCTCTTTAATGAACAATGTAAATGACATGGTGCGTGTATTTAACTCGCGTGTTATTTCACTGTTCGACGCTCATGCACCAGTCAAAACTTGTACCATTAAGGAAAAGTCTTATCCGTGGATAACTGACACGATAAAAGTCATGATGCGTTTACGTGACAATGCTTTAACTTGTTACAAAAAAACTAAATCAGCTTCCAAAAGGGAATACTACAAAGAGTTGAAGTCCCTTGTTTCACGGTCTTTGTTTAGCGAAAAAGTGGCGTATTTTAAACACAACATCAACAATAAAATAAACAATCCCAAAATATTATGGAAAAATATAAAATCCACTTTATCGCCTTACAAACCTAAACAAGACATCCCATCACATTTTTCTGATCCAGATCTCATTAACAACACCTTTTTGGTAGTCCCTGGTAACCCCGAAGCAAGCTTGTCACTTAAGGCTTATTTTGAACACCACAAATATGGAGAAGCAGTTTTCAAGCTTGATCCGGTAGAACAGAGAGACATTGCTCGTATAATTTCTAACCTAAAAAGCAACGCCGAAGGTTACGACCATATCACACTTGATATGCTAAAAATGATCCTACCGGACGCTTTAGCTACCGTAACAGAAATTATAAACCGTTCTATAATATCTGCAACATTTCCTGAACAATGGAAAATAGCATCCGTTAGGCCCATTCCGAAAGTCAGCAATCCTATTGAAGTAAAAGACTTGCGTCCTATAAGTATTTTGCCGTGCCTGTCCAAGGTACTTGAGAAAATCGTCAGTCTGCAGTTAACGCACTTCCTGGAACAGAATAACATATTGCCTGACTTACAGTCTGGCTTCAGGAAGCAGCGCAGTACCGCCACTGCTTTACTGGATGTTACCGACAATCTCTTGTCAGCCCAAGACAAGGGAATGTGCTCGGTGTTGGTCTTGTTAGATTTTTCCCGAGCTTTTGACGCAATCAATATTTCACTTCTGTTGTCTAAGTTAAGTTACTACGGTTTTGATCCAAGCGCTATAGAGTGGTTCCGTAGCTACCTTAGTGACAGGAAACAGCTTGTCGATCTACAGCTAGGCGATGGAACAGTTCTGACGTCTACTTGCACTACGATAGTAAGAGGCGTTCCGCAAGGGTCCATATTAGGACCGATTCTTTTTATTTTATACTGTGCAGATATCGTCAAATGCATCCGAAAATGCAAATATCATATTTACGCTGATGATGTACAACTATATCTATCTTTTAGACCGGATGAATATGATAGTGCTATTAGGGATCTAAATGAGGACCTTCACAGAATCGCTGCGTGGTCTGAGGAAAATTGTTTGTCACTAAACCCATCAAAAACGAAATATCTAGTAATTGGCACAAGACAACAACTTCTTAAAGTACCTGCAAAGATTGGTTTGGAACTGATGGGTGTACAAATTGACAGAGTGTACGAGGCGCGGAATCTTGGGCTCATTATGGACAAAGACCTTCGCTTTGAAAAACATGTTGCCGATTCGGTTCGTAACTGTTTTTACCGCTTAAAAGTCCTTTATAAAATGAGACCTTACTTATCAGAAACAATACGTGAACAACTTGTTGAGACACTAGTGTTGTCTAGGCTTAACTACGCGGATACAGTTTACGGCCCGCGCCTGTTGGCCCGAACCGAGCGGCTCATCCAACGAGTACAAAATGCTTGTGCTCGTTTCTGTTATAAAATTCCACCCAGGACACATGTAACCCCTTTCCTAAATAAACACTATACACTCAAAATGAGATCGAGACGCAAGTTGCACTTGGCGTGCCTTCTGTTCGGTGTTATAAAATATAAAAAACCAGACTACCTGTACAATAAACTTAGTTGGCTCGGGAGTACACGCGAATGTAATAGAAGACAATGCTCTCAGCAACTTGCGTCTCGGTCTCATCGTACAGCGGCTTTCAGGGGTAGTTTTCGATACGCGGCGTCAAAGATTTGGAATAATCTACCACCACCCATCCGATCTTCTAACACGATCAATGCCTTCAGAAGCCGCTTGCGACAGTACTTAATTGAAGCACAGCGGAAATTGGATATGGCAAATATAAATGTATCACTCATATAACGTAGTGTAAATTTCAAATTTCAATCATGTCAAGGGTACTTTCTTTTTCTGCTGCCTGTTAAGTCCATGAGCTGGGGTTGTTTGGGTTACGGAAGTCGTGTCCTCCGTCTCGTGAATTGAAGCTGGTGGCCTGTGGGTATCGTAACATAATTCCATTAGTATAGGATTTCACCACTATTCCGTACATTGTAACACATCACTGATTTTTAAAGCGTAAACTCACCGAATGTTGCAGGCCTGCATGTAAACAAGACGTGAGATAACGGAACAATGCTGTAGGCCCCTCTCTTAAGCCTTTAGTGTAGGTGGACATTAATTTTCCGCCCTATGTATCGTGCACCTACAAAAGCAAAAAATAAAATAAAAATTTAACTAATGTTAGTCTAACCCTACAGAAAACTATAGGTATAAGTATTTTTATTTGATAACTGTTCAACTTACCTTTCTTTTCTTATTATTATTACTTTTTATCACTCACGTTCGCGTTTTAAACGTAACTCATGGAATAATTACTTTGCTCGTTTTTGTGTCTAATACTAATAATAATATCTGTCATCATGTTCATTTTTATTTAAATACCCGCACACGAAATATGGCTTCATTATTTTAAAATGTGCAACCTTAGGCCGGTAGTTCGTGCGTCACAAGAGGCTGCATGCAGCGCACTGTGAATGCCTCGCACTTCATGGTTTACGGTTGATACGTCCAGTATTTTTAATTAATTATTTCTATTGTGTAGTTGTTGTACCGCTTGAACTATTTACTATAATATCATATTTCTTCAATGTTATCTTTATTTATACATTATATTTTATCTCTCATAAACTATTTATATATTTTATTCTATAATTTTTAAACTGACATTGACATTCGGACACACCAATTAGGTTCATTTGAAAACCAGCGTCGGGCACCAGTTGTCCGACATTATGCTGAAATGGGCCTTTTTGGCGCAGCCGTGAGTCACACAGTATACATGCCTATATTCTTGTTTGGCTTAGAATATTGTATTACCTACCTTAAAATTATTTAGCATTAAGTTCTATTTCTTGTGATACTGTGTGCACTTGTGGCGTGTGCCAATAAACGTTTTTTCTTTCTTTTTTTCTTAGATTATACGTATACTTACGAAACATAAATATCTCGAGAAAAATCTCTAAAATTTAAGATTTACATTATAGATTCGCTCTGCCCCAAAATGTTCTTTGTCGGCTGTTTAGCTGACAGTGACATTTGATTACTGGTTGTCTCACTCACTCTTACTGAAAATCGTATCTATCGTTCCTTAAAGGATGTGCAAGCTCGTTGGGTCTTTTTCGAATCATTTAAGGTGAGAGCACATCTAACGTTTTAAATCTTTATCTCAAACTATGAAGTACAAAACTGTAACTGGATAGACCGGTGTTGAATGACGAATTTTAATGCATTATTGTTCAAGGATTTTCTTTAAAGCCTTTTTAAAGAATTTTCCATGTAACTTTGTTTACCTTAAACAGTTTTAGTGACCCAGTTCTGTACAGTATCTAGTATATTCATGCTATATCCCGTTACGGTGTGGGCAGATCACTAAATGGTGACACGGCTCGTCTTCTTGTTGTCCCAAAGAAAATATTGTGTTGAATTAATTTTATGATACAAGATTTTCATTTTAAAGAAACAAGATGCGTTATGTTTTTCTTTCGAAATTATTACTGTTGCTGAATTTTTAGATCTTCATATATGTGTTTGTTTACTCAATATATTCACGTAAATCAGACAACACTATACCATAATGATTACATAATTATGCAGAACGCCAGCTGCTACAATCCATACAAACTCTTTACGCCTCGCGTTCTTACATTATGGTCAGATACATGCACCTTGCCAATAAACAAAAAAAAAACATAAACAAAAGCGCCATTGTCAGTGACTGTACAACGAAGCTACTCACGCATAAAGCTCTGAGTACAAGTGCGTACACAATGATATCGGCCACTTTATCGGACACGTAACATCCGATACCCGATCTAAAATCATGTCAGTTTTTTTCCCTTGAACTTACAATGTCAATGATAACGTGTACGGTTGCTTGAGAAAAAATGTTGTGGGATATTGTATTGTCTTGCGTGAATGTTGTTAATAGGCTTCGGTTGGGTTTATTCTGTTACTTAGTGCAGACACGCAATGAAATACACTTAGCAACAAAAAAAATGTTAGTCTTAAAAAAAAATACCTGATGATGATACCTATTATTTAAACAATATTAAATTTTATTTTGTCACTCGATTTCCCTTAGACTCAACTCATACCAAAAAAGCGGCGAAGGGCAGCGAAGCGGAGCGCAGTTTCAGTATCATATGAATTTTTAACTTTATTTTCATTACTATAATAGAATTATGGTAACATTCGTCCAAGTGTTAAATTGTCCACAAGTCATTATGTAAAAAAGTTAAAAGTTTTGTTATAAAGATTAAGTGACAAAATGTCCAATATGACGTAAAGTGAAAATGATTATAAATCAACAAATTAAATTGTTTAACGACATTGGAACGTGTTTCGATTAGCTTGAATATTTGAACTAGATGGCCTCACTTACCCGTCGCCGACCAGTTCTGCGCCCAGGATCCTGGATGATGATGACTGCTCCGACTCGTCCCGGGACGGACTGATGGTTTTATGGTTTTGCAAGGTTTAGGCCGTGGTAGGGAGATTATTACTGCTCAGAAACTCAATTGGGTATCAGTTTTTATATGTTTTTTGTTAGTTTTGAGCGCGTGCAATCGACGGCGAGGCACGCTCGTCTCGTTCGGTAAAGCGACTGACTTTAGCGCCGCGCACTCCGGCGTGGGCGCGTATGGAACCATTTCAAATTGGCGCTCGTTGATTGGGTCGCTGACGGAAAGGCGGGATTTATAGTGAAAGCCAAGTAAAAACCCAACATTCCCCCCATCGAAATCCACCAGGATTTCCCGGTTATAAAGTCATTTGACAGGGATGTCAAAGTGTTAAAGTGTTGAATAACGATATTTAACTAGGTAAACATTGTTGAAAACATGTGATAGTGTGTGAGATTTTAAAATTGTTGTGAGTAGTGGACTGTATAAATATAACTAAGTTAACTAAAGGTTGCTTAACTAATAGATGACTCATCCAATGTTCTGAATGAGTGCTTAATAAAATACAAATTACTATTTAAGACGATTCCTGCTCCAGAGGGAGCGGGCTAAGCTTGACTACGGGTCGAGTAATGACATTGTTCTTGGTACGAAGACCGACGACGCGTACGATGCCATCAGGCCCCGGATATAATTTAATAACTCTACCTAATGCCCATTGAAGAGGAGGGGCCTCGGAGTTAATGAGTACCAAGTCTCCTTCTTTTAGGTTACGACAACCATCCAACCACTTCTGACTTTTTTGAAGTGTGTGGAGGTAATCTTTTCGCCAGAGACGCCAGAATTGCTGCGAAATCTGCTGTACGGCTTGCCAACGATTCAATTTCGATAGAGGAGAATTCGTTACGTCGTATTCGGGTGCTTCTAGAAGTTCTCGACCGATCAGAAAGTGCGCCGGTGTGAGCACTTCGAACTCGCTGGGATCTGACGACAATGCACAAAGCGGTCGTGAGTTTAATACTGCTTCGACGCGTGCAAAAAGGGTGGTAAGCTCTTCGAATGTTAGGGCTCTTTCGCCAACAGTCCTTTTCAGGTGAGTCTTTGCGGATTTGATCGCTGCTTCGTATATGCCTCCAAAGTGACTGCCTGTGGGTGGATTGTGCTTCCACGTCACCTTACGTGTCGTAAAGTTGCAGGAGATCTCGTCAGTATGATCTTCAAAGAACTGAGAGACGTCTGCTAGCTGCTTACCAGCTGCGACAAAGTTTGTGCCGTTATCGGATATTACAGCACTACACAATCCACGTCTAGCGGTGAATCGATCGAACGATGCGAAGAAACATTCCGTGCTCAGAGACGAGAGTGCCTCCAAATGCACTGCACGAGTAGCGCAACAAACAAATACGCATAGATATGATTTTATGGTACGAGCATTCCGGCGATTTGGCTCCTTTGTTTATAAAGGGCCACCGATATCAACACCGACCGTGTGAAAGGTATATATATCTTGGGTTCTAAATTTGGGCAGCTGGCCCATTATGGGTTGCCAGGACTTAGGTCTGACTTTAAAACATGCAATACACTTACTGGTTCGCGACCTGATAATACTTCTGGCTGATATTATCCAATATTTTTGACTCAATATACCTTGAAGAGATCGCGGTCCTGAATGTAAGTAAAGAATGTGGTAATAATCGATAAGAATGCGTGTAAAATTGGATTTTTTAGGAAGTAGCAAGGGATGCTTCTTATTGTACGTTACACTAGATTGCGAAAGTCTGCCCCCCACCCTGAGGAATTTATTCACGTCTAAGAAGGGGCTGAGCTTTCGCAGATTCTGATGAGGTTTCAAGCCTTTTGACAGCGCGGTGATGTCCTCAGCAAAGTGATGTTGTTGTACTAATTTAATCAAACTGTCATGTGCCTTGCGCAGATCGACTATTGTGAGTCCAGTACGCTCATTTCTGGGTAATCGACAGTTACGGATGAACTGGTGAATCCTTGCGACAACGTGCAACAGTTTGGTGAAACTAGAATAACGCTCAGTTAATTCATATATTACGTTGGGTGGACCTTCGGTCGAAACCAAGCTCTTTGATTCGACAGAGGGCTTAAGCTCCGGTGGCTGATCGTCCCTGAACTCTTCGACTGAACGAACTGGCCAGTTGTCTTCAGACAACCACTGTGGACCCTTGAGCCACTCGGGCATAGTGAGAAGGGTCGAAGGTAGAGCGCCACGAGAACACACATCGGCTGGGTTACTCACTCCACTGACGTGGAACCAACGAGAACTGGGAACTGTGTCCAGTATCTTGGTCACGCGGGTCGCGACAAATATTTTTAATTTATAAGCGGGAGTGTTCAGCCATGCTAGAACAACTGACGAGTCTGTAAATAACAGTACTTCATCAACTGTTAGCTTACGTTCTGCTAAAACATTTTTGATGTATTTGACTAATTTAGATAACAAATGGGCCGCCATCAACTCCAGACGGGGCACCGATAGGGTTTTTAAGGGCGCAACCTTAGACTTCGCTATAAGAAGACTAACCTTCTGTTCATTATTATTGTTTGTGCTTTGTAAGTATATTACAGCGGCATAACCAAGAGTCGATGCATCGCAAAATCCTAGAATCCGACAGTAGGTATTCTGTCTGACCATGGCATGTCGATCATGCTTAAATTCGGAAAGGAGAGGCAGTTCCCGCACGTATGCAAGCCACTCTGCTTCAAGGTTCGCAGGCAAACGTTGGTCCCAGTGAAGCTGTAGAGCCCAAAGTTTCTGCATGAAGCACTTGGCGTAGAACACACAAGGGGCTACAAATCCCAGTGGGTCGAACAAGCGTCCTATCTGTGATAGAATAGATCGCTTTGTGACCTCTTGGTCTAAAGGCGCAGTCCGAAACGAGAAACAGTCGGTAGCCGGCTGCCACTGGAGACCGAGTACTTTAAGTGACAGATTTTCCTCATCATCAAAATCGATCGGTGTCTCACGGTGGTCTTCTGGTACGGCTGCTAATAGTTGAGGATAATTACTCGACCATTTCCGAAGTATGAAGCCTGCACGTTCTAGTATAGCTCGAAGATCTATCTGCAGCTGTAGGGCAGCGTCGACGTTAGGTTCTGACCATAACAAGTCGTCCATGAAGAATGCTGTCTTCAAGACACGCGCGGCTGCGGGATAATTGTCCGCTTCAGCATCGGCTAGCGTGTGCAAGACTTTGATGGCCAGGTACGGACTGCTGGCTACACCGTATGTGACTGTGTTGAGCTCGTAAACCTGCATGGGTTGATCTGTTGAGACTCGCCACAAAATGTGCTGATACGGTCGCTGTTCTTGGTGAATAAGTATCTGCCTATACATTTTACAGATGTCTGCTGATAGACATACTTCGCGAAGTCGGAAATTGATTAAAATTGTATTTATGTCTGCTTGAAGTTTTGGGCCCGCCAATACTACATCGTTGAGCGATTTTTGATTGGTGGTTTTACATGACGCGTCAAACACCGTTCTCAATTTTGTCGTGGTGCTGGATGGCTTGTGGATACAAAAATGCGGGATTAAATACTTGGAATCCACTTCTTGCACCTCTCCTAAGCAAGTCATGTGCCCTAGGGCTTCGTATTCAGCCATGAACTTGTGGTACTCCGACTTGAGCTGAGGCTCCCGATTCAGTTTTGCCTCTAAATTGGCCAGTCGACGCACAGCGACCTGTCTCGATTCGCCGAGATCATGGTCGGGTCGGAACGGGTATTTTACAACGAATCTACCAGTTTCGTCACGACGACAATCTATAGCGAACAACTCTTCAGCTAAGGCATCGTCCGGTTTCATGGGCTTCTCTGACGGTATGTTCTCAGTGTCCCAGAACGCGTTCATAATCTGATCGAGGTTGGTTGAACTTGTCAGACCGCAGAAAGAATTGTCCAAACTGGCAGTGGTACCTGACGTCATCGTTTGCTGCGGATTCCGTTGGTCGAGGATGACTTGACCGGTAATAACGTATCCGAAGATGGATTCGATAGCGACAGGCATGCCAGGTTGAGAGGGTAAAATCTTATCACCGCCGTATATATAAGGGAAAAGATCACTAGCGATCAGCATTTCGACCGGTGCCGGTTTGTTAAAGGCAGGGTCTGCCAGGGCAAGATGTTGATATTGAGTAAACATCTTGTCTGGCATAGGTATTGTTGGCAATTTGCCGGCAATATTGGCCACAACAACAGCATCAGTGGCAAGCACTGGGACACTGGTGCCACGTGGCTTGATGGTACAAGTTGTTAAACCGAAATGCTGAACCCTGTTTCCACCTAAACCTATAGGTTCGAAATCGCACTTACGACGGGATAGGCCTAACTTCCTAACGCAATCGTTCGTGATGTAGCTTGACATAGCGCCACTGTCAATCAGAGCACGTACGGGGTGATACTGTGACCACGCATCTGCGACGTGTATGACAGCGGTGCCAAGCAACACGGTCTCTTCATTTGAACAAGTAAGAGCTACCACTTTCTCCTCGGACTTAGTCGAATCTGTATGGAGACTAACGTGGTGCTTCTTTTTGCACACCGTACAACAATGTTTGGACGTACAATCCTCCGTGGCGTGATTGTTCCGCAAACAGTTACTACACAATTTGAGATCCGCAACTTTGGCGCTACGTTCCTTAGGTGTGAGCTCATTGTACTCGGTGCATCGATATATGGAATGTTGTGGCTTACGACAATACAGACAAGAGATGGAAGGTTTTGTTGACTCACCCTTATCAGCATTGGCTACACCAGACGTTAATGTATGCGCTTGAGTACGCGACTTATTTGAGGTAGGGACCTTTGACATCGCGGGAGGGGGCGACTTAGATGGGTTTTGCTTGGCTGGTACCGCCGTTTTGACGGACATCGGTTTGCTTTCCGACATCTCAAGTACACGCGCCTGACTCTCAACAAACGTCAACAATTCCGTTACTATAGGGATATGCCCCGGAGATAAGGTTTTTTCGAAATCTCGTCTAGTAACCGCATCTAAATTACGCAACGATACATAGAATAATATAAAACGTGCTAAATCTTTTATATTAAGAAGCTCTAATGCAGTGATATTTTCTTGGTAGACGTTTACAAACGTGTTTAAGCTCGATGCAGACTCACTGGTAATCGGTTTGAAACCAAACAGCTTATCTAGATATGCTGTCGCTAGGGCGCGCTTATTTTCATAGCGTTTCTCTAGTGAGTTCCATACAATCGCGTAATTATCCGCGCTAGCCGGCATCGACTTTACTATTGACAAGGCTGGACCACTAACGCTCGACAACAAATAGTAATATTTTTCTATCTTAGTTATACGAGAGTTATTATGAATGAGACTAACAAATGTATCCCGGAAAGTGGGCCAGTTTTCAATTAATCCATCGAATTTAAAAAGTTGCAACTCGGGCAATTTTACCCGCCGAAGGTCAAAGTCACTGTTTTCGTTTGTATTTTGTTCGGTTTTAACCGAAACTTTCGTTGACGCGAGAGTATCCGCGACCGTACGAATCATATAATAAATATCATCGAATGCAGCGATTTCTTTATAAGTTGGTTGAAACTTCGGATCGTTTTGTCTATTCAACGAATTAATTCCCGCGACAGACCTATCGAACTCATCCCGAATCTTAGATAAATCCTGCACTCTAGCGATAAACAGCCCTACCGCTCCTGGGTCTGTTGATACCGTTTTTGATATTTCGAACAAATTCTGCAAACGAATAAAACACATCTCCTTTGAGGTCAGAAGTGGTTGCAACAATCGATCGTATTCCGCGTCCTCCATTTTGATTATGTACCTAAGTACTAAAATGTATAAACGCGTACTAAGAATATACAAACTCACTTGACTAATTAACCCGTGAAATTAAGAGGAAATGAAATTATAATACGTCTTTACGACTTAAAGTACGTCTGTCGTATGGTAGGTACGAATGTCGCATGGTAGGTACGAATGTCGCGCGGGAGAACTATACCGGTGATAACGCATGCGTGGCGCCGCACCTTAATGATAATGGCGGAGCGCGGTCAATTTCGTACCAAAAACAATGTTTTTACGATCTTAAATCACAATACGTATGCACTAAAACACTGTCTTACACTAATACACATCAATTACAACAGATCTGCCTGTAAATACAACACAATTATCGTTAAAATGAACTCTTTCTGGAAACCAAGTCAATGACCTTTCTAGCGGCAAGTTACCGAAAATATTGCAAAAATCTACTGTATTTGGCTTATTTAAGTGATGAATTAGGTTTCTAAAGTTTACTTATAACACAATGCAATGAATTATAGTGATTTTTATGCAGAATTATTACACTTTATACGAAAATATACGAACTTGTTGAATCAGTTTATGTGAAAATGTGTAGGTACCTAACGAGTTTATGACAATATAACTGGGTTATCCTTGGCTCGATATGACCAAATGTTTCGATTAGCTTGAATATTTGAACTAGATGGCCTCACTTACCCGTCGCCGACCAGTTCTGCGCCCAGGATCCTGGATGATGATGACTGCTCCGACTCGTCCCGGGACGGACTGATGGTTTTATGGTTTTGCAAGGTTTAGGCCGTGGTAGGGAGATTATTACTGCTCAGAAACTCAATTGGGTATCAGTTTTTATATGTTTTTTGTTAGTTTTGAGCGCGTGCAATCGACGGCGAGGCACGCTCGTCTCGTTCGGTAAAGCGACTGACTTTAGCGCCGCGCACTCCGGCGTGGGCGCGTATGGAACCATTTCAAATTGGCGCTCGTTGATTGGGTCGCTGACGGAAAGGCGGGATTTATATTTGACTGGCCTGTTGGTCTAGTGGTTAGTGACCCTGACTGCTATGCCGGAGGTCGTGGGTTCGATTCCCACCCAGGACAAATGTTTGTGTGATGAGCACGATCATTTGTTCTGTGTCTGGGTGTAATTTATCTATCATATGTATGTATTTAGAAATATATAAGTATGTTTATCAGTTGTCTAGTACCCATAACACAAGCTCTGCTTAGCTTGGGACTAGATGGCGCTGTGTGATAGTTGTGGAATATTATATATATTATATATTATATTATTATAGTGAAAGCCAAGTAAAAACCCAACAGAACGTAAAGGGCAATATCGCATGATAAAGTAGAACGAGTCGCCGCGGGAATTCCAGCGAATTACCGCGGATTCTCCGCGCTTTACTGCCCTTCGCCGCTCTTTCGGTGTGAGTTGAGCCTAAGACCCCTGGAGCGACTTGAAAAATTCTTCTTTGGTTTGCAACCGTATCGAGTGTGGCACGAAGCCAATGAAATAAACAACAAAATCACCGGCTTCCGAAAGAAGACTTAGATTACTTGTTTTTTTTTTAAGTTTTTTATTTTAATGAATATTGTCCAAAACAGGAATTCCTCTTCTAAAACTTTTAAACCATAATATCGCCTACAAAGTTACTTTTACTCGTAAAGACAATACCATCTGTTTCCTCAAAGCATAATACTAACCCATATCCCATAACCGGAGTAGGCTACATCCTACATCCACGAAGTTTACGGCGATAGTACAGGAGCCAGATTTTATAGCCGTGGCGTTTACAGCCGGTTGCGACAGTTCGGACGCTCAGTGCATCTCGGCCTTATTTATTAACCCTTTAATGCTGGGTGTTGATTGAAGTGACGGCTATACGGACGTTTTGTAGGAGGGCAGGTGAAAAGGGGCTAATAGGACTTATTGACCGATTCGCTGCCGACGTAGATTTATATCAAGAAGTAGGAACTTGGTAAAAGGAAAACGTAAGCAGATCAATGTGCCTAGCCTTTTCTCAACTATATTGGAGACGGCTTCCAGTCGAACCAGATGCAGCTGAATATCAGTATTTTACATGGAGCGACTGCCTATCAGACCTCCACAACCCAGTAACTGGGTAATACGATACTCCATGGTAAGACTGGCTGTCAGACTTTAGAGCTTCTGACTAACAGTGACGACTGTCAAAGATCTACAAATGACAGCCGGGTCCAACGGCTTTACGTGCTTTCCGAGGCACGGAGGAAAGTCGCTATGACAGATGGTCACCCATCCACATACCAACCTCGGCAAGCGCGGCTTAACCCGGAAGATCGGCTTGTGCGGCTGTAATTATTTAGCCAAGAGCTCCTCAAAAAACGTAAGCAGATATTCAAAGTTAAATCTCTTTATGGTTAGAGTGAGCAGGCTTCTTCTGGGCAAGCTCACTCCATTGTAGACTTTATCTGTATCGCCATTGACTTAGACTAAGAGTCAAGAAGAAATTCATTCCAAAAACAGTCATGGCAGTTTGTTGGTTCTGCCTTATGAGAAAAATATGTTATTTTTTTGTATGTAATCAGCGAAGTAATTTGATAACATACTTGCATTCCCAATATGAGAGAGCAGTGGTGGCCCAGTGGTATTGGCCTCGACTTACGAGTTGTAAGTCATGGGTTCGAACCCAGTCAGGCGCATTACTTTGTGTAATTTATTTCAACACCACTGCTCTCAAAACGGTGAAGGAAAACATCGTGAGGAAACCGGCATGTCCTAGAACCAAAAATTCGAAGACATGTGACATCTACCAATCCGCACTGGGCCCGCGTGGTAGATTACGGCCCACTCCCTCTCACAGAGAGGAGGCCTGTGTCCCAGCAGTGGGAACATTTAAAGGCTGATGATGATGATGATTCCCAATATAATAATTATTATTTTTTACAATTAAACAAAATAAATATGTTTTTTTTTTTTTATAACTGATTGTACACCTTCTGTTCAGTTACGAATCTGTTCAGTTGTTACGGAGGGGAATTTTCTTCAAAATCTTTCAGAAAACGATAGAAAAGTGGGTTATGCAACTGGGGTGCAAATTGAACGGCAATCATCTAATTCTGTTGTATAACTTTCCTACTGTGTAGAAATTGTTGACAAAGAAAAGGGGCTATTAGGAATCGTGGTGTCATCATCATTTTATTTAGTCACAATGCAGCAATGATGACAATAGAATTGGTTCAGTGACAGTGTGTTCGGTCGTTTGGCCAAATATGTTATCTATTCTGTGGTTTTGCTTTCGACACCGCGAGTTCGATACCCTCACGAAATAATGTGGTCCTCAGATAATATTTGTTCATCGATCCTATCAAAATAGAATGTTGTTTCTACATATTTTGAAAGAATCGTCTGTAATGTTAAATAATTATAGTATTTTGTGTGTAAGTGTACATTTTAATTTTAATTAGGTATGCTAAAGATGAAAAAGGAACTTCATGTACGCTACGTATGTTTAAACAAAATATTGCAATACTACCCACATAATTTTTATATTTATGTGCATTTAGGTAATTTATATGTCGCAGAACCAACACAGAAGCACAATACAACGGAATACAAATATTAAAATTAAATGCATGCGGCAACTGGGACTGCGGTGTCAGTTTATTGCGGTCCCAGTCGCCGGAAGCCTCCCATTCTTTACCTGTACACAGAATGCAAGCATTTTTTCTGTTGTTTTCTTTTTTCATGTTGGATTTTTTTTGATGATTACTTTTGTTCAAACTGACTATTATATCCATGATTTCCTCCACCAAAATAGCCCTCAATGAAATCACAATGCGAATACCACGCGGTTTCGCCACTCGCAGGTTACAGTTGCTATGCGCCCTACCGGAAACTCTCCATAACCATGAATGAACGTGCGTATGCGCCGGCTAATCGTGTGCTTGCTTAAATGGTCGCTCATTGAACAAAAGGGATTGGTGAGTCTTTTTTTAGGCAGGGAAAATTATAGTAGATAATACTGGTGAAAGAAAAGTTGTACATATCTATGATAATATTCATTTGAATACCTAGTGTTATTTTCAAAAGTAAAAGATTTATATTCAAATTAAAAGTGTTATTTTAATTTTTGGAACGAAGTTCCTTATCGCGCGTTACGAAAGGTGGCTAGACGGAAAAAATTAAGACGAAAAGTTGTAACGACACTTTTTGCTATAGTAAGCCGTGCGGCGTGCGCATGTTTCTCTGTCTGTCTCTCTCTCTCTCTCTTAAAGAAAGCAAGCCAGATATTTTCGTTTCGTCTTTCTATTTCGCATTGAACAGTGTGGTGTCGCGACGATTATTTTTGTTGAGTGTATACAGTAACTTCGTTCCATCCGGGTGTCCCTTGACACCTCTCAACTTTTTTTTTCTATAAATGATTAATTAAGTATCACGTATTATTAGGGGGTTGTTGTATAGTACATGATGTACATATTGGTAAAAGAGGTTTCCTAAAGAGGCTTATACGGACCACATTCATAAATCTAAACAAGTTTATTAATATAAATGCAGTAAATTATAACCAAAACAGTAATTAATCACATTATCGCCTTGAGCCATCTTGTCACTCGTTGTCCTTATAAAGGTATTTAACGATATGCATAGTTATCTTTAAATCTTACGATAACAGAATATGAGAAAATTACAAGAGCTATCAAGTACCGCCTACCAATTGGTCCGCATAACAATTAAAGAACAATTACAAAATGGACGTCCACAGTAGATGATTTAAAAGTAGTTTTAATTTGTTTATGCAGATAATTCGAAAGTGTTAATTCAAAGGATACTTTGTCGACGCACTCTAGAACGATTCGATGTACATATTTTGTGATTAGTGTTGTTAATTTTTGACAAATAACAACATATTTTTGGCGCGTATTCAAAACGAATGCCGCCATCTTGATTTTTAATACAATTTCCACAGACAATTTCAGTTATATTTATCGAGTATTCTCCTGTCAATGTCATTCAAATGTTAAAAAAACGGCTGCATCTACCATAACATTTTTGTTACTCTATTATGTGAGTGCGAGTACTTTTTCTTTCTTGTGAGGGCCATCTCACAGGCCAACCTAGAGGAGGGTATAAGCTACTTTTTTTGCGTGGTAAAATCATCAAATGAGTCCTCCCACCCCGGGCATGGAGGGAGGGACTGTCAGACTTGTATTGACTAAAATCCACGGTGTCCTTCAATAGCCCTTTATGTTCCGGGGTCACGGTAATGAGATAAGTCCCGCGACCCCGGAGGTTATGAGCTACTTAACCGGACTTTTCTGTGGATGCCTTAAATGACTCTAAAGCCTCCAGGCAGGGGATATTATGTGCGACCATACCTCACCGCACTAGGCGGAACTGCACTGCAGCGGAACTGCGCGACACGACGCGTCAAAATATTCTTTATATGAATTAAACGAGACATCACGCACTAAACGGCAACGGAACTAAACTGCAACCGAACTGCGTGGCAAAGAAAAGCGTCGTGTCGCGCAGTTCCGCTGCAGTGCAGTTCCGCCTAGTGCGGTTTCACCTTTAAGCCTCCTGCAGACACGCGCGGGGTGACATGTCGCGGTCCACTCGCAGTATTTTTAGAGTGGAAATTAGCTTGGCTCGTTGTCGCAGCGCGATTAATCGCGTATGTCTGCGGGAGGCTTTATACTAATTTTTCTATGACGTCAGCATCGTAGCAGTTTATACTTTTTGTGTGGAAATAACGTCATTCTTTTTCTGATGAAGAAAATTTTATCGCAGTATGTACGTTTCCTATCATTGACAATTGACATGATATCCGGCCTTCTAATATAGTGAGGAACGAGCCTTTGTGATTGAGGCACTGCAGTTGCTAATATGGGTTCCCCTGTTGGTAGGACCTTACTCAATAGTTCAAGAATAATGTAGTCCGTCATAGGTTTTGGTCATTGGTCCAGTCGTCGAAAGTTCTGATACAGACCATGAGGTCTCTGGGTTCATTTTCTAGCTCGGGTCTTTAAAATTTATTCCCTACTCACTATTTGATCTCTCCATGTTTTTTCAATAGCAGCTTTGATTCTGGATTTTTACTTGGTTGGTACAAGAGAGAATTAAAACTTGTGAAACGCTGGTCATTTTCGCCGAAGAGAGATTTTTGGGGAAAATAACTGTGATAATACGTACCGGTGTGAAAATACTAATGAAAAATTCGGGATTAGATAATTTGGTATTTTTCTTAGACGTCACTGAATTGGACGATCTTGATTAACATTGAAGCATGATGAAGATTTCATAAATATTCACCCTATTATAATCATCAAAAATTAACGAATGTCCAAACTCCAGAACTCTTCATTTTGTTAATTGCATAAATTAGGGCTTAGTCCAACAACCTTTTGAACTATATTGCAAAAAATGACCACTATTCATCTGTTAAAAGCCTGTTCCAATGCATGAATGCATGAACAACTGTATGTATATTATGCTGTTCTAACAATAAATTCCCGTTATAATATTTGCAGGAAAATAGACGTAAGTGTCTACAGATTTAAGTACTAAATTCGCGTCTTTGTTTCCAATAGTTACGCTTCAATTTGGTGTCTTTTACGACATTTCAACAATGTGATTTCGATCTTATTAGCTTGTGATTTTACCCACTATGGAAATGGAAGGAGGGTAATGCATTTGTGTAGGAGTCTTTATTTGTGTGTTACTTTTACCGGCCTTCAATGAAACGAGAATAGAACTGAATCAAACAGAACAACGTAATTCGGTACCGGTTCACGCATAAAGGTACAATTCTAAAAGCGACCGCATATTAAAACGCAGCGGCAAAGAAAAATAAATGCGTTTGTTTTAGTAGCGAGTAGTAATGGAAAAATGTGCGATACATTTTTAACTATCATCATCATCATCATTTTAGCCCGGAATCATCCACTAGTGGGTATTATCATAGACCTCTCCTTTTTTGCCCTATTTCTCGGTTCTGTGAGTCCCTCATCATTTTTTTTCCGCAATCTTGACTATAGGTAAGTCAACACTACCAAGTTTTTAAGTACACGCTATATCGACGCTGGAAAGCGATATTGTCGTAAGTATCTCGAAAAATGGGATTTTCTTTTTATTGCATTTTTAATTCAGAAAAAAATACTGCGTTGAACGGTCTGATCAATGTTTTCCTAGGACGTTTTTTTAGTATGATACGACGTTGACTTTTTCTTAACTTTTTTAACAAAACATACTACAAAATGCTGTAAATACCATAATATCAACTATTTTACAATAACAAATAGATACGACGAAAATATTATACAAGTATTTTTTCCGATGTCAAGATACACTTCGTTGTTGTTTATTTACGAGTACTTACAGCAAAAGCGAAACACTTACAGCATTATGTGTAGGTATATCCGACATAATAATTTACAACTACCAAGATACAGCAATATTGATGATTGAAATTGAAATATCAATTGCTGTAACTCATAATAACTGATGTTTTACCAACTTTAGAATGCTATCTTTAGTGCCATCTAATAAATTTTATTTAAAGAAATACATGTTCCAAAAATTACCCCTCGGATTCAGCTAGTTTAAAAGTTATGAATTTTTTAAATAATTTTTTGGCTCTGGTTTAAAGTTCAACTTTTCGAGATACTACAAGATTGCTTTTTTGCGTCGATATGTATTGATCTTCTTTCTTATATCTACGGGAATAATCCAATTGCAGTTACAGACTGTGGGCTCCTCCACAAACAATGCGATGGTCACTCGTACATATCGTGTGCTACGTATCCTGTCCATTGTAAATGATTAGAACTGAAGACCTTAGCTTTCAAAGGTGCTATTCTTTGGTTCATTTCTGGGTCGATTTCATTTAGATTACCATAATTAATTAATGTTAGTATATAACTATGAAAAAAAGACAAAAAGCAGCACTATCGACCTAAGCTTCTACACATCAATAAAGTTACATAGAAATAGAAATCAGTAGTGTCGCTCCGGTCAATATAGCTTTGCCGTTGCGGTCACCGGGCGGCGTGCGGTCGCCTATGGAACCGCACCTTTAAATGTATTTTAGAACGTTAACAAATGGAATTAAGCAGTAATAATAAAATAATCATAACATTCGTTCAGAAACACCGATCAGATTAAACCTGGTATGTTGAAACCCAGCCTAAGGCATGCTAATATTGTACTCTATTACTTAACGACGGAAATCAGACAAGAACACTGCATGTTGCAAAATGTAACTAGACAGGACTTATAAATTATATGTCTAGTTTAATATAATTTATTAGGAAGATGGAAATTATGGCTGTATTTCTATAATTTAGCTCCTATAATAAATCTGGTAACTCGTGATTTGCAAGACCTCCTGGTTTCTCGGATTGGTTATCTTTGATTTAAATCTATGCTGTCATAACTTGTGATAGCTTATGGTTGTTGTTAATCAAACTTACGACAGTCATTTACTAGGAAATAGATTTACCAGCATAAATGTAAAGATTCATGAATAATCTCCTGGCTTCCAAAATTGGAGGTTAATCAATTAAAACCTTTTTTGTAGGTACCCAGTGCTGGGGTGCTAAGACAGGAAACCTCCACGTGCGCCCGTGGACTGGAGTTCCCTCTCGGATACGTCCGTGGGGAAGACCAGTTTTTCGGGACGGTGCGCCCTGGGATGCGGGCAAAAACTCTCCTTAGGCACTGTGTGCCTAAGGGGTTTCTTTGCCCGTATGCAAATAGCCTGTCGGGTGGACGCTCCAACGCGTGTCCCTCTGAACAGCAGAGGGCACAGCGGCGGAGCGGGCTTGCGGACGGTGAGTAATGGGTATGCTCGCCGTCCGACCAAGGACCAAGCCCGGGTCGGTGGCGCGTCGTGTTTCACGCGTCACCGACGGGGCCCCTTATGGGGCCAAATGCCTGCCGGGGTCGCGGATTTTTCTTAATCCAGGATACCGTAGCCCCGGAACGTAGAGGGCATCCGACGGAACACGGGTGGATTTTAGTCAGTAAGAGTCTGACAGTCCCTGCTCATTTGATGATTTTGCCACCCTAAAAAAAAAAAAAAAGGTACCCAGTGCTCATCGCCAATTTGCCACCATATTTTTTTTCATATATAATTTTCTATTCTCTATAAAATCTGTCAAACCACCATCTTAATAATTATTCAGCTACAAGTATAAATAAACATCAGATATTTAAAATTGGCCCTTAAAGTGTATGCTCCAAACTTAGATGACAACAATACGTGTGAGTGAGCGCCACGCACACATTTAAATATTTTCCTTTTAGATGTTCACTTGTTTTACGGGGATCGAACAACGGGGTAACATTTCTCCCCTGTTTTTGGCTTCAATTCTCAGTGGCCTGTTAGGAATCTGAGCCCTTATCACGAGTTTTCACTATTTTACTTTACAGCGACTTTCCAGTATTTACAGCGTTTCTTGTATGGAAAAATGGAACAGCGCCTCTGGTGTACGAAGACGGAACTAATTTTTTCCTTGAAATTAAATGTCAAAGTTCCTGTTTACTTTACGTCATAATAAGTGAAAACTCATGATAAGGCCTCTGGAAATTCTATAATCTATGACTGTAAATTAACTTATGGCCAATACAGAGAAAGTAAAATTAAAATGCTCTTACACGTTTTACCCTCGAAGTCGATGCTAAATCTTGAGCTCAATTTCAAGAAACGACATTTTACTTTAAAATTAAGTACATCGAACTCCACCTGCCTATTGTTATTTATAAGGCTCTTGTTCATTAAAACACGAAACATTGTTGAAAGGGTTAGCCTGCAGCGTTACAGGCATTGTTGAGTTATTACCAGATATGTGAGCACAGACAAGCTGCGGGCGATGTGCCCTAACTAGATACGACTAGATTTACGATTCTAATCAGTGTTTTCAACACTAATCTTGCTACTGATAGAAAGGTTAATAAATCCAAGTTTTAAAACAGGTTCGTGATTTCAGAATTAAAATTAAATCTAGGATTCCTCACGATGTTTTCCGACAGTGAAGTCAGTGCCTTCCAAGATAAACTTAGGAAGTAGGAATATATAATTATGACGCTGGTTGAACATTATATTATACAGATTTTAAACAACAAACCTGACACAAGTATAGCGACAATTTTGATATGTCGATAAAAATTAACATCCTCGATGTGAAGGAAGTAACAGTGGATATCTGTAGACTGTATTAAAATACAATATAGTTTATAACTATTATATTGAGGATGTGTAAAAATAAGCTATTCGTCGACATTCTAGCACAAAAAAGTAAAAGAAAATTGTGTAAGTGAGAATAGAATCGGAAGAACTAATCACACAGAACTTATAGTAGGGCCACAGCAACAAGAAATGTCGTTAAGAGCGCATATTCTGAAAGTTGGCAACGTCGAAAATAGCTGTCAAATATTTACAAGTTTTAATGAATTTGGCAATTTTACTGTATGAAAATAAGAAATATGGCTCTGTAGTGCACTAAAATATTGATATAGGAATGCAATTAAAACACTGAATTTGATGTTGTAACCGTTTCAGGTGAAAAAAAGCCATTTGAAAGTTTCTAAATTCGTTTTTTACATCTAAAACTATAAATTCCGTGTTACGATATTAATTATTGCATTCCTATATCAATGTTTTAGTGCACTACAGAGCCATATTTCTTATTTCCATTCAGTAACATTGCTAATTTAATTAAAACTTGTTAATATTTGACAACTATTTGCGACCGACGTTGCCAACTTTCAGAATAAGCGCTCTTAATTATCGCGATGTTGGGCCTTTATACGAAGTTTTAAGATATATCGTGAAAATTAACAACAATTCCCGTTAGCTGGCATCCGTATAAGAAACAGTACTCTAGTTTAAACTAAATATCTTTTGTTCTGACATTCAGGCAAATTGAGAAATAATTCTTTTAAACAAAAACAGTTAAAAAGAACCAGTTTCCTTGTAAGATAATCCCAGAAAAATTAGATAACCAAAGTGTTGAAATAAAAAATATGTGATAATGTTATTAAATGATGTGCCGCTATTTTAAATGAGTGACAAGCTGTTAATTGGTCACCTGTCATCGTTAAACTTGATACGCTTGTAATTTATCTCACTTTCGCAAAATTAATTATAAACCTAGCTTTTATATATTAATTTATGTAAGAAACTAACACACATTCACGCAATCCCAATTATCAAATCCTGTCTGAAACGGATATTGCTTTAAAAGAAACACTAAGTCTGGACCGCGGCTGCGTTATTGGTAGAGGTCACATGTCTTCGATTTTTGGTAATAGGTTTCAGAACCACAGCAGTTTCCTCAAGATGTTTCCATTCACCGTTTGAGAGCTATGGTGATGTAATATGTTACACTTGTCTGGATTTTAAACCCACAACCTACGACTTGTAAATCGGGGCGGTTACTACACTGGTCCATTACTGCTCAGAGCCACCAATAATCCTTCTGAATTGACGAAATCATAAATAACTCTAAACACCTGACCAAGAACCTTCCAGATTCCATTTCAAGTACAAATCCGTAGTTCTAAATCCATCTCGTATTTCTAAACCTAGCTGTCTATGTGCAATGACCCCAAAGTCGCTAATTACTCCGAACGATAAACTACCAACATTACATTTTACCGTCGCATAAACCTTATGTATTTGAGATAAGGTGGATATTTGTAAAGGTGATGGTTTTATAAGTTGGTTAACCAGAATAAGGTCAGTGGATGCAGTATGCTAATTTAATAAAAACGGTGTTGTTTTATGTTTGTTTGTATGTGAATGGTCTTTGTGCGGCCTAAAATTAGTTATGCGGTCTAATAATTTTATGGAGTCTGTAATTCTGAGTTGTGAAGTGTTTTACATGATTTAATTAAGATTTGCTTGCTGAGCTTTGCTGAGCTTAATTCAGTAATTAGTTATTTTGAATGATTCTTTAACGTAAAATGAAAGTTACCAAATTATAAAAAAAAAACTGCATGCTTTATCATTCTTTGCTTTATCTAGTGCTCACGAAAAATTTATATTGAATTTAAGCAAACAAAGAAATGTTTTGTATAATTTTCTTAAACGCTATCAAAAAAAGTATAATTATTCAAAAACAGTGTTATTATTATTTTTTCTCTCAACAGGATTGACATAAATTTTCGGTGAATTCTGTTAAATTTTTATATAAGTTTTTACTATTGTAGCAAACAAATAAATAAAATATTCTATTGTCCTTTGTATAGACCCGCAGGTGGGTACTATAACGAAGCGACCCATTATAAATATTTATGCAAATAATCAGCCAGTAACAAATGCAACGGGACATCAAACTGTCAATGCACAGGAAACCGCTAATGGCCGCCTGTTTTTCATACTGGCAACCCTATACTAACAATAAGAACTTATTGCAATATTACGTGTATATTTTGTGCATGCAACACTGGCAGAACACGCGATGTGACCGTTATTTAAAATGAAAAAGAAACTAGGCATTTAGAAAAAGAAAACGTGGTACTTGGTATTAGTACACTTTACTTTATTTTATGTTTTCTTAAATTAAAATGGTTTTATTTCTAGCCAGGTCAAAGTTCTTAACCTGGATTAATGGTCATAGTTCGTCGCTTTTAAAATGGTTACTATTTCCGTTCTTAATTTGAAATTAGTTTATTACCAACCTGCAGTTTGTTTCAAAGCATGGAAAATTGCTAAAATGTCCTATATTGCATAGATTCACAGAGAAGAAACTATTCTCAAAAGATGGTGAGGTAATCGGCATATCCTGCACGCAAAGCATGACGCCGTAGAAACCGGTTTTGGCGACGAAAGAGTAGAAAAACTGAAAGAATGCTTGTTAATCCTTGTCTAATTTGGAAATAAAGCCGTGGGCCTCCCCTTAAACAAAAAACTATAACATCAACCAATAATTCGAAATGTGTCTTGAATGAAGAATGTGTCCCAGAACATTCTAGGGTTATCATGCTTATTATGTTACAACCATAGCTCAGTAAATGAATAAATAAATAAATAAATAAAACTCTGGCTTTCTAATCCTTCAAGTCACCACAGAAATTTTAATTCACCGTGAAAAATTTACACCATCTTCTCTCTGATTTGAAAATCACACTAAGGTCCTACCTAACGGTGCATCCACACCGCCCGGTAACATTTGTAGCTCAACGTTTCCAAATGTTACTCGGTAACATCAGCCAACAAAATTTTATTTAATGTTACTAAGTGTTGACGTGTTACTGTAAGTCGAGTAACGTTGCTCAACATTCGGTAACATCCGCCAACAAAATGTTATTTAATGTTACTAAGTGTTGACGTGTTACTGTAAATCGAGTAACGTTGCTCAACATTCGGTAACATCCGCCAACAAAATGTTATTTAATGTTACTAAGTGTTGACGTGTTACTGTAAGTCGAGTAACGTTGCTCAACATTCGGTAACAATGTTACCCCCATTATCTAACAATGTTACCGATTGTCGAGCAACGTTACTCGACATACAGTAACACGGCAACATTTGTTGTCGGATGTTACTGCGTTGTGGATGAGTAACAATCAACAAATAGTAACAAGGAGCCACAAAAGTTACCGAATGTTACCGTGTTGCCTTTTGTTGCTCCACAAATGTTACCGGCGGTGTGGATGCACCGCAAGTAACTTACTACTAATGACAAATGTGGCTATTTATCATAAATTTCCGATAAATTTATCAGACAGAGATACAATGCGAATGCAAATGTATTAAGTAAAGTGTTTTAAGCGACAATATGTTTAAGTGACATTTTGATTTGTACACTGTACTTTGTTTGTGTCAAATTATGTAGCTATTTAGATCTTGATCGCTGATAGTGCCAGTTATCGAGACAACTTTCACCTTAAGAACATTATAAACGTACTATAACATGACGATCGTAATTCCCAAAGGGTTATAATGGAGGTGTGCCTCAGTAGCTACACCCACAATTCGCCAGTTATCTTCAAGTGCTAATAATGGAACTAGCCAACTAGCCCATTTATTCAAATACAAATTATCATTTATTGCAAGTAGACCAGTTACATGCATTTTTGATTAATCAACAGACAAATATTAAAAATTAAATAATGACGCTATAGTCCCCTGTCACAAATTACAAACTATGAATGTACTATCAACGGGGCACATATCCAGATTCTAGACTGCAACGGAGAAGTTCCTGGTAGAAAAACTCAAGAACACTCTAAGTAACTCGGAAAAAGTACCCAAAACCTTATAGCTCAGTGATAAAATTTGTACCCACACAAACGAGGCGATTAGAACATTAATCTAAGTATGGTAGGTATGGAGTAGTAGTATCTATCAGTCGTATTTATTAAAGGGAATTTATTAATCTGCCAACACTTGAAAGAAACACATTTATTACGAAAGAATTCGTTTTCTTTGCAAACCGCCTACGAAGTTTTTTTTAGTAAAGTCACTTAGCGGTTGTAAAAAAGTAAGCAACAATGTTCCTTCAAGAAAAATAAAAAAAATAAGTAAGAACCCATTTGAGTACAGAATAAGCTAATTACGTAGGTATGTATTAGCTCATATTAATTGAGGACTTTCACTTTTACTCCAAGATGCCATCATCAGACCATTTAGCCTTTTAAAGAAAAGATGAATTTTTCAAATTGATCAAAGCGTCTTTGAGAAATCAAGTAACAAACATAAAAAAAAACAGTACAATTGAGAACTCCTATCTTTTTGATGCCGTGAAAAAATTCCTCATCCAAAAATCTCTCATTTCACCAATGTCGCTTGATCCGGTTTATCAGTCGATGATTCATCGCTCTTGATTCATGAATGTCCAGTTCTCTGTCCCGTTCCGTCTACCCTAACCTTTATTCTGTCATTGATAGACTATCATGCATCAAGCGATAACCGGAGTCTAACCAGCCTAGAGGTCAAAGCATTATCCACTGCACTAGATAACCATCAATTTCCTAATAGGCTGACATACGGGAAGAATTTTCGAAAGTTTAAGCGGCGGTTAAGACAAAAATACTGCGTTTTGGCACGCGCAGTGATTTCATATTTATTGACTTGATTCTGTACAAAGGAATTTGTCTTCTATGCTACCTTAAATTACTGTTAGTTTTAAGTGTTTAAATTAAAACATACATTATGAAGATCTAATTGCTACTTGATAACTGGATCTTAATCCATTTTAATGAACTGAAAAAATGTAATACACATTGTTTCTTAATTTCTACCTGGTGGTAATTGGGTCTTTTTCCATTTTATTGAACGGAAAGAATTTGGTTCAATTTGTTTAATAAAACTTATCTCCTTGTAAGTTTATTTTATTACGTTCACTAATTTACAACTAAATTAGGCAATTCTCAAGCATCTGCCACATCGGATACTAAAAAAAACAGTAAAAAGAAATAAATGCCCACATAGATTTTACAAATGTGTCCCTTTTATTAAATTAAAACCCGATCTGCATCTAAACGGTTCTCATTTAATTATTTATAAAATAAATTATGTTTTGTATTGATTTACGAGACTAAAAACAAGAAATATTTGTCGCATTAACGTAAACTTTCACCCGAACTTGAGTCATCTATCACCAAATTTGGTTTTTATTTGCATTGAAAATGAGCTAAGCGCCATCAATGGCTCTTGTTACATACCAAACTTGGGAAGACAACTTGCTTATGGCGCTTTTATGGTATTTGGCTACAATCAATAATGTTTTCAGAACCGTTCTTTTTTCTGTCATTTATTGTACGGTACTATTTTGAAAGAAATTCTATCACAGTGTTCCGGTTTTTTTCGTAATGTCCCAATGAATGCAATGCGATCGACTATGCCATAAATAAGTCAGTTTTATGGTTGAAAATTGACTAAATATTAAAATTTAGATTGTGCGTTTCTGTTACATTGTTAATAGAAAAGAATACAGTTAGGAATTTGTATTCTGATGTAAAATTTTCATGTTTAAATTAATTTCAATTTATTTAATAATACCAAGTAAAAAAACTTAGGTTGTCTATTAAAGTTTATTGGATCGATTTGTAACGGGGTCGTTGTTTTAGTGGTTGCAAAAGCTACTACAGAACATGAGGTCCTGGGTTTGATTCCTATGACAGAAGTGACATAGGGTTCACATCAGGAATTTCTACGTTCTAAGTTTTTGTGACACATGTGAACATCGCCCGACAAGTAAGTGTGCAAGTTGCTAGTAAATTAAGACAGTACATGATAGTACGCAAGTTGAACTTATTTATGGATATGTACACTGTCTTTAAGTGTTTGTGGTTACAAGTTATTATAGGGGCTATTATATGTCACAGGGGAAATATAGTTGCCCAACCGAAGGATTATAGTACAGGTATAATTTTTTTTTTCGATCAGCGTATTGCTTTCGTATTGTATGGATCGGAATGCTGGGCTGTGAAAAAGATGGATGAGAAACGATTGCATGTAGCGGAGATGAGGATGTTGAGATGGATGTGTGGAGTGACAAGAATGGATAAAGTAAGGAATGAGTTTATAAGGGGAAGTTTGAAAGTGGCGCCTGTTACAGAAAAAATGAAAGGGAATCGTCTATCTTGGTATGGACATGTGATGAGGAGGGATGACACCCATGTGACTAAGAAAGTGATGAGTAATTGAGTATGAATGTAGATGGATGGAGAGGAAATGGAGGCCAAAGAAAAGATGGATAGATTGTCTAAGGAATGATATGAAAGAAAAAGGAGTAAATGATACTGTGACGTCTGATAGGGGAGAATGGAAGAAGAAAACGTGTTGCGCCGACCCCAAGTAGAATGGGATAAGGGCAGGAAGAAGAAGAAGATCAGCGTATTTCTTCCGAAAAAAAAAGAACTGAATTTATATTCAATTGGGCCCGTTCATGTTTCGCCCCCGTATGTTTCGGATCTCACCGCCAATTGGCCAGTCGAATGCAATTGCAGTTAGGTACAATTGCGCCGGCCTAGTTTAGTATCGTTTGCATTCTACGGGAAAATGTTCTACATCTGTCAAAAATTTATGCTTCTATTTCTGGGAGATGAATATGATATCAAGAACTGGCATGTTTTCAATTCAAGTTAGGCATTCTATTCAGGCCTTATTTCTTCACACTATAGATATTTTAAATCCTCTTTCTCTACCTTTAACACCTACTTTTTATGACTAACTTTTAATTTTTATTGCCTATTTTTAAGCAGGAAAAAAATATACACACATCAAAAAAAGTTTGGTCACTAGCATCATTGATATTTTTTTTATGGAAATGTAATTGAACTGTTTTATTGTTCCATGTTCAAAATTTTTATTTTTAAATAATGAATCTAAAAAGAAGAAGAAATCATAATTATAATCCCCGTAACAAAAAAGATCTAGATTTTTCAAAGAGATCGCAAACTTTTTTTGATGTGTGTATGCCCGTAGTTCCCGAATTGTTAATCACCATAAAATTTCACACGATTACGAATTGATATTTTTTTAAACTAATGTATAATGAAATGCGCTGTCATCAGGTGTCCTATTTTAGGATGAGATCACATGACCATGACACTAATATAACGTACCTAACAAATAATCTTGCGATGGCTCCTCTAAGCATTTTTAAAAAATGTATTCATTTTACCCTTTCTTGCAAATCTATGAAACATCCCAACCATTTGATTCACAGCATTTTCTCACCGGTTTGTCTCACCTACCTACTTACGAGTATATCTAACAAGCTTCAATAGCCTTTCCCCACATTCCGACAGAAACCCTTGACACTAAAATGCATCTACTAATCCGAAGAATTATCCACTTGTATGCAAATCCCTTAGTGAAACCTCTTCGTTAACTTAATGTACCAATAAAATCAATTAACCATAAAATTTCATGAAAATTTACATAATTTATACCGAATTTTCTTTTATTATTATCTTGTCAGACAGAGATGGGTGTATGTCATTATTAGAGATGCCAGTCGGCTAAATTTTTAGTAGGCCACTGATCGGGAAGGGCTTTGAAATTTTTTATTAAATTTACTGAATTTTTTACTTTTTTTTTTACTTTTAAGCATCTTTAATATTTTTATTATTTAGGAATCGATCTCTTCCTTTGTTAGTCTATAGTTTAACTTAAATTAAGAGCTACCTATAGAATTTTAATTTCCATGACAGCACAACGGTGTGTCGACCACCATCGACATAATAAATGTTTATGTCGATGGTGGTCGACTCCTGTCCTTCAATTGCTCTTTACGTTACAGGGCTGCTTAAAAATAATTTCGCGGAGTACCAGACTCTTACTGACTAAAACGCACGCTGTTCCTTCAATGGCCTTTTGTGTTCCAGGGCCACCTTTATTCTTTAAAAACGTTAACTCAAAACTGGCGGAAACAGGTACTATCAATTGCATTTCATCATATACCTTCTCATACGAACGACTCAGTTATACAGGAAAAATCACGAACATTGCCGATGGCCCTACAAATCCACCGACAACAATTTATCGGCTTGACCGATCAGTCGGACAGTCGGCTAATCGGTCCATCTCTCGTCATAACACGACATCTTTTTCTAACACCTTATATCAGTTAGCCAGTAGCAAGTTATTTGTCGTTAAGTTCAAAATTCAACACTTTATAAGCAAGATAACTTAAGTTCCTATAAAAAATATTATCTGATGTGTCAAGCCTATTAAGCCTATCTTTAAATCTATTAAGCTTTTATGAATGGAGTAAGCTTCTGTATCTGGCATTCAGTATTCTTAGAAAATTGTTTGACAGGTTTTTATAATGATGTTAATTAAAATAATTATGATGAGGTGGAATGAGAAGAGGTCGCGAGGGCTTAGAGTTTTAACCTGGCCCGTTACATTTATGTTGTGAGCTGTTATGAATGTATTTAACTTTATTATAATTATGTTCATCAGAGGCCTTAGCTCAAGATTTCCGTATTTTATAGGCTTCTTCAGCCGTTCAATCATAGTTGCCAATCTTTGGTCTTTCTGTTCTGCACGCGTAGCATGGCGATTCTATCTCTATTCTACCAAGAATAGACAAAGTTATTTCATCGTTATTTCTATACAAATCGACTGTTTTTTTTACTTATATAAATAATGACACCATTCGTACACTATTGAAGAATAGAATGTTTATTTTCTTTTTTTTTTTACATTACCATGCTTCATCATCATCAGCCTATAAATGTTCCCAATGCTGGGACACAGGCCTCCTCTCCGAGAGAGGGTGTGGGCCGTAATCCACCACGCGGGCCCAGTGCGGGTTGGTGGATGTCACATGTCTTCGAATTTTTGGTTCTAGGACATGCCGGTTTCCTCACGATGTTTTCCTTCACCGTTTTGAGAGCAGTGGTGATGAAATATATTACACAAAGTAATGTGCCTGGCTGGATTCGAATCCACGACCTACAACTCGTAAGTCGCGGCCGATACCACTGGGCCACCACTGCTCCTTTAAACATTACCATGAATATTTCTACGTTCTGTCATTTTGTCTTTTCTTCCGTCGACAAAACTCCTTTCTACGGCGTCATGCTACGCCTGCTGATCGTCTTCTTCATGATATCCAAGACCAAGATGGCTATAGCTTCATGACATAGCAAAAGATTATCCCATTAACAAGTGTGCCATCGCCATCATCGTCATCATCACTCTAAATTCGTCTACAGCTGGATATAGGCCTCTCCTAACGTACGCCACTGAGCCCGGTTTTAAGCTTTCCTCATCCAGCCTCTACCAAAGTGCAGCTGCCTTAAAACACTGGTTTCATTAATGAAAATCACAGGCATTTTAGCAAATGGTAAATAGTTCCTGTTCTAATATAACAAGACAAGTACAAGAATTAAATTTAGCTATTATGTCCGCAATTACAATGATTTATGTCGACACTGTCAGTTTACACGAGTGACATTCTGTTATCGACCTATCTAAGCTTACTTCGACGTAGCTCGTGCACTATTTAGATAATTTTAGAATATGGTACGCGATTAAAAGTTTGTAGAACTTAAGTAATATTCTAACTTTCATCGATAGCATCAGTCGCTCTTCTTTCACCAATTTCGATCAAAAAGTGACTGTATCAGCCTTACTACAAAAACTTAAACATCTGTTGAACACTTGTCTAAAAAAAGTGTGACTGCAAAACGGACCTTATTTCAACGACATAATCTGACATTTGTTTAGACAAGTGTTCAACAGACGTTTAAAAGTTTTTGTGGTACGATGGTAAATGTCCATCACTTTTTTATCATGGTAACGCTTAACTGGTAACGTCATCAAATGAGTCCTCCCCCCAGAACGGGACGGGAGGGACTGTTCGACTTGTTCTGACCGTATTTTCAAATGTCATATTTGTACTGGATTTAGTAGGTAAAGGATGCAGTTTCTGGCACAACCTTCATAGAGAAGTTGAAGTAGAGAGAGAAGAGAGGAGAGAAGTTGTTGTATGGGTGCCCCTTTAATGTTTATTTTTCGGTTTTTTTGTTGTAGCGGCAACAGAAATACAACTCAACTCTGTGAACAACTGTCTAACTATCGGTTCATGAGATAATAAAAAAACAAAGCCTGGTAAAAAACGGACCGATAGACAGACAGACGGACAAAGATATCTTAGAGTTAAATGTAACGCATTCGAAGATAGTCAGTTACTTATATTATACAACAAACAACAAACCATAATGTTTAAGCTCAAAATACTCACAAAACATGAATTCACAGATCGTAAAACGTCTAAACATAGCTTATTGAAAACACCCACATGCAGTATTTTAATCTGAAAAATGTTAATTCCGCCAATATCTAGCGAAAATGCTTTATTATACACCTGCTTATTATGTATTGTTTGCATTGAGGACGTAAAGATCATACTACACTGCAAAGATAGCGATGAATGACAAAAAGAAGCGATAGAAAAATATTGAAGTTTTATTTCTATATTTCAAGACGTGTACAGTATAATTCGTAAGGAAAACAAAACCAATGTCTTTTCATTTCTCGTTTACAGTTAAAGGAAAACAGAAGCAATGTCTTTACATTTGTTTACTCCATATATTTTATCAATCGTGTCTCTAAAACGGCTTCGCAAATTATGATGTGACTAACTGATCCTCACGGTTTCCCGCTGCTTTGCTCGTGTTGGTCATAGCATGATCTTAAATAGCCTATAGCCTTTTCGATAGTGGACTATCTAACACAAATGATGTTTTTCAATTCGAAACAGTAGTTTCTGAGATGTTTGAGTTCTTAGAAACAAAGAAACTCTTCAGCTTTATAATATTAGAATCTATAATTATGTATATTCATTGTACAACGTTTTAGAAACTAGATTTTTTTCTCTTTGCTAAAAATTCAAAGCTTTTAGTTAGACACATCAAAAGTTACCTAATAGCAATAACTTACAGCATTGTATTAAACAACCACAATACAAAGTATTTCTTGTTCGATCTAAACAACTTGCGGCTTCAGTCCAGGTCAATTGAAAACCACCGACTTACCTTGAACAGGATTCCAAGCACATTGTGATATTATTTACTCGACTTACATAAAGCTCCACACGTGTTCTCGACCACACTTGATCTTTAACTTGGATTTTAGAAAACCTGTGTATCTTCATACTGTTCCCCGTGATTTCAGCCGCAGCTCGGATCCTGTCGGTCGTAGCGTAATTTTATATAGGCTATAGCATTCCTTAAGGTGAATGCTCCAGGGTAGCCCGCGAAATTCAAATTTTCTTACGTTTTTTGCAATTTGCAAGCCAGTGCTAAGTTGTGTGTTGATTAAAATATTATTCGCGGCTGTAAGACTTATGTAGTTACAGAATTATAATCAACAAAATCATCAATACAACGCTCTAAGTTTATAAAGCTCTAGGAACAAAAAAATAACATAAAACGTTATTCCTTACAGCCGCGAGTAATATTTTAATCAACATACAACCTCGCACTGGCTTGCAAATTGCAAAAAACGAAAGAAAATTTGAATTTCGCGGGCTACCCTGGAGCATTCACCTTAATAAATAGACAATCCAACATAAAATCATTTTTTTCAATTCGAACCTGTAGTTCTTGAGATTAGTGCTTTCAACCAAAGAAACAAGCTCTTCAGCTTTATAATATTAGTATTGATGAATAACTTGGCTCTTCTACTAACTGGTAGTTTTTGCTGATGAAACATGAACGTGTCTTTTCATGAAGTCATTAGGACATTTTATGCTGTTAGACACTGCGAGATGGCTATGACATAATTTCCGAACTCTATCAACTCAAATCATTATTATGAACTTAATAGGTATCTGACCAAATCTTATTTGACCTTAATGCACAAGACCATCAGCAACACGCATTCTCGCCAATCCTGAAATTAATAAACTAACCCTAACGTATCTTGTAAAAACGTAAATGCAACATTCTATTTCTAACCAACTGATACAAGATAATCGCATCCAGTCTCTTCGATTACAAGATAAACTTCCATATCTTTAATTTTTCCTCGCTAATCTATGGATTTAATAAGTTCTAGCTTAGCTTCTTATCATAGGCGAGATGTATCTGTCAAATGCGACCGGTTGTCTCTGGTCATCAAAATGCCATGCATAATTATGATGTTTTAATTCTATATCTTATTGCCTGAGATTCTTGTATGATGGTTGGTTTCCCTAAGCCTTGGTATGGTCAGACAGGCAGGCTTTAGAAACTGGAAACTTGTCTTATTTTGCACTGGAGGCATTGATCCTACGCATTTCAATGTAGGTACAGGATTGCAATAGGATTTGTTAATTTATAGATATCGACGAACCACGGCAACAATTCTACTAAGTATTGTTTAGATAATGTTAATGCTAAAAAAAAAGTATTGTTTAGATTTAAAACGGGATATTTACCATGTTTACTATTTGTTTTGAGTTTCCGATATTTCGGCACTGTTGCAAGCGCCATGATCACAGATGAACTGAAAAATATCTTCAGTTGATCTGTGATCAGCGGGTGGATGTTTTTTTTTAATGTATAATGGGTTTGCTCTTGACCTTAGTCTAGGTCAGGTGTGATTAAGACAAGGTCGACGATGGAGCGAGCTTACCCAGGAGAAGCCTGCATGTTCACTCTAACTTTGAAAAGATTAGGGTTGCCTTCGCTGTCCGCATTATGAGCAGACAAATCGGTCTAACCTCCTTCTCGTTCGTTTTTTTTGCGTTCTTGGTGTCGAACGTAAATATGGTAAATATCCCGTTTTAAATCTAAACAGTTGTAGTGACCATATCAGTCTAAAAACTGATAATTCTACTGATAGATTCTATCATATGCCAAAGACAGAGGGACTTTCTTATAACGATGGTGGAAAAGTGAAACATTGATTTTAGCATTCAGTTATTTGTTATAAGCACGCTTGGCGCAGGGGCAAGAGTGCGATCGGCTCCTGCACTGCGTGTCGCGTATTCGATTCCCGCACGGAGCACATATCTGTATGATCTAGACGGACTACACTTAGTTGTTCGGGGCCCGTGCGTTTGTGTATGTGAGTTTAAATATTTGTTGGTAAACGCACACACGATACAGGGTAAATTCCCAGTGTGGAGAAACTTCTGGAAACAACTGCCCAGTAACACATTTAATTTGAATTTGGTTCCAGTTAACCAATAGAAATATTCAAGTAAACCACGAATCCAAAAGCTATCGGATCCAATTGGCTAAAGAAAATTGTCGCCACAATAATGGCGCCATCACACATTCACCGTTAATGTTGTCGCTTCAAGAATGCTATACAAAGCGATAAACCTCCTACACTGGACAACTCAATGTCCACGCGTCACCTACGCGGGCTTTCTCTTCGTACTGACCAATGTCTTAGCATACATTAATAAATTCACAGTTTGTAATTATGCCTCTTTGTTGTCCACAGCTGGGATTTATAGTTTGTTTATAAGTTATGGCGGCATGTGTAGGCCACCTACTGGTTGTGATTATAAGATAGATGGTTTCTTAATTTATGGGTACAGTGTGTTCGCCTATCTACTGGAGTTACGACGTACTTATCGTGTTACAAAGATATTTTGGCGTTCGAAAGACGTTGAGAAGTGGTTCCCTCTGTTGGTCGAGCTACACGATAACTGACACATGCTTGCACTGAATGGACAGGTCCACTCAAATCTGTGTGGTTCTTTCTTCAAAAGACCTCCTCAGACACTAACCTACATGGTCCTCGTATGACATACCCAATATAATGTCTGGACTTTAAAGAGACAGTGACGCCTAAGTTTGTTTTGGCTGTTTCTTCTCAGAGTAGTCAGGTACGAAACACCGGCCTCGTCTAGTTTGCAAAAATTAATATGATTTCATCATCATTTCAAGTTCTGTCACTGACAAAAAGGATGCTAGCGGCATCTATGGATACAATAAAGAACTAAAGTCAAAATCCTTCTTTAATTTTGTTGGACGCAATATCATCAAATAATGACACCGCCTGCCCTGGGTAGAGCAGAAGTGACTATCAAACGCTTACTTGAAATCCTAAGTGACTAAAAATTCAAACTGTCCCTTCGCTTGTCCTTTTAGCCCACACGCCAAAATATCTTTGTGCAGCTAAATCTAGTAGCAGCTTTGAGTATTGAGTAATATTGAATTGTTTTAATTGTAATGCAATTGGGGCACTTGTTAAGTACTATCATTACTTGGGTAATTGTTGAAAACGTTATTACAGAGTTTAATTACGAAAATAATTACTGGGAAAAATCGTGACTGCAGTAATGTTAGAAATAATTCTAAGAATACTTGTTATAGTTTCAAAATGTTCCCAGCGCCCTGTGTATTGTAAATGCTTATATTCTAAGAGAAGCAAAGCTGTGCTTATTTTTTTTTTTGTTTCATAAAATCATCAAATGAGTCCTCCCACCCAGGGCAGAGCGGGAGGGACTGTTAGACAGAAGTCTGACAGTCCCTCCCGCTGTTGAAGAACATCGTGGATGTTAGTCAGTAGAAACTGACTAAAATCCACGGTGTCCTTCAACAGCCGTTTACGTTCATATCGCTGATAGAAAGAAATGGTTCTCTTTATCTGCTTGCAATTAAATAAAGCCTAAACTGTTCCCAACGCTGAGACACGTGCTTTTCATGAGGCAGCAGGCCATATTCCATAGCTAGTATTTTTTTGGATCTAAGACATGCTGGTTCCGCTATGATGAATAGCTTTACGTTTTTAAGACTGTGGTTTTAACTCGAGACGTATTCTAGATTCGGTTTCCCTCGTTAGTCTTTACCAAATTACTCACAAAGCTGAGAACGACGTCCACTGTTGAACATAGGTCTCTCCTATAGAATCCCAAGCAGACCATGGTCTGCTCTTTCAACTGCAGTTGAAAGCGGCTTTCATCCACCGCGATCCAGTGGTCTTCATCCGATCGTCTGCCACCTTGTAGGTGGAACTCCTACACTGCGCTTGCCGGTGCGTGGACATTCGAGAAACGGACGACCCCATTGCATGGCCATCACTTCTGTGTAAGAAAGACTTCGAGCCCTATCCTGTCCATAGCTCGATGTGCTATTTTGAGCTTACTAATGAGACCCATAGTAAGAGACTACAATTTCACTGCCATAAGTCTTCACTGGTAACACAAATTGGCAAAAAACTTTCGACTTGAGGCACTGACTTTAAAAAATAATGATCATCATTAAAGAATGATTACCAGTTGACAGAAAACTAATGTTAACACCAACCATGTAATTGTCCCCAAAGCCTGGTTTCTTTTTACGGAAATCGAAAGTGGCACACCATGATTACTTGTCCTATTACGTCACAATCGATTTCTATTATAACTAAAGACCTTTCATTAAAAGGGAACATAATGATCTTTGGATTCTCACGCCCTGATAATTGTATTGGAATTTATTGCCATAAACCAAGGCTTATAATGACTTGAAATGGTTTGAAATCTCATATCGCGCCAATAACATCTCTATACATATTATTGTCATCTCCCAAATCTCTTTAAATTATCATCTGCCTAGCTTTTTCCAATTGTATTGAAGTCGGCCTTCAGACAAGCCGTATTCAGCTGAATATCAATATTTTACATGAAGTGACTACCTCTCTTACCTCCACAACCCAGTAACCGGGTTTACGGAATACGCCACCCATTGGTAAGAGAGATTATTAATCTATAATAATTGGGGTAATTTATCTATAATATGTATGTATTTAGAAATATATAAGTATGTTTATCAGTTGTCTAGTACCCATAACACAACCTCTGCTTAGCTTGGGACTAGATGGCGTTTTGTGGTAGTTGTGGAATATTATTATTATTATCACATTTTCGAGCTTTGGACTAACAGTATCTCTTATGATCCTTTCTTACTACACAAAGTTTCTGTGGAACCATTGTGTATTCTGCATCTAGAAAGATTTAGTACAGTAGCAGTTTAGGCTGTGTTGTTTTTCTCTGAATTAAAATTGTATGAAAGTACATTCAGAGGTCACTGATCTCTATCTTAATCCTAAAGTTCTGTGAGAATGCCATGAAATATTGATAAGCCTCTCCAGATCGGATTAAAGTACTACATACTACCCTTCACAATCATTATTTATTAAAAGCTAGAAGCGTTAACGTTAACCTTACCTAAAACTACCGCTGAACTCCAGTTACATTTTAAATGTGCTTACAAAAATAACTTCAAAGTGCCAATGAATATTTTACTACCAACCCTAACTGCTCTAAAATTCAGTAAATTCTACACCTGGTAACATGAACTATAATTCATTAATGATAGATTCTAAAGGAGTTAAACCTCTTTGAACTTCCCTAATAACAGGTATTTACGAAACTTTCTTTCACCTTCGCCCTCCGACCTGCGACTTTTAATGGTTGTTTGCCCTTGAAAGATATCGAGGTCTCCGAAAATGAAGCACGCAGTGGCAGCAAAGACCTTCTTATTTGATTATACCTTTGATTATATCTTAGAATAACATAACAACTATAATTACAGTCACAAAAGTAAAGAGTTGTCTCCGAATTTTCTAACAACCGATAATTAAGAAACTTTCTTCCATCTTCGACCTTTGACCTTTAACTTCTGAAGGTTGTTTATCCTGCCCTTGAAAGGCACCAAGGTTTACGAAACTGAACACGCAAGCGTCAAGGACAATATTCAGGGCCGGGTAGGCTTCGAAGGCGATCGGAAGTAATTTGTCAAAAGCTTCAGAAGCTTTTATGAATGTAACCTAAATTTATTGCAAAAAAAAGTTTGCACGTGGTAATTTCAGAACACAGGGTTCTTGTCTAGTGAAATGACAATGCTGTGCATATCTTTCTTTTTTATTTTCAATTTATTTACCTACCTTTTTTAATGACCTTTCCAACACAATGGATAGATTTAGTACTGATTGATTATGATTTATTACTTAGTTATGTACAACACTGATTGTTTGAAGACTCACATTGTCACCATCTTCTGTGCCAGATTACTTCGGATCATTGTTCTTCATATTTTTCCGTAGAGTTCTGTATTTCAATTTGGGTTACGGTTTCTACAACTATGTGATACTCCCAAGTTCTCTTAATGTGTTATTCTGAGCTTTGACAACTTATTTTCGTTTCTTGTTGATTTTGAAATTTAAATTATGTAAAATTTAATGTTAAAAATTGATTTAATTTATTTTCGCAATCTTCCAGCCAACTTTTGCGCGACTCATAAGTAAATGCTTTCCTGGCTTAATAACTCACAGCAATCCATAAGATTCAACCTTTATCTTCATCTCTACCACTGTCATTGTTGTTCATTGCTGTCCAAAAAGTATCTTTGGCACCTATTTCTAATACCCAATACAGACAAGCAACCTTACCAAGAATCTCACCTCTTACATAACCATCAATTACTTCAGCATTTGTTGAATGAACACCAACACCTCCCGTACCACGGTCTATAAATAACCTGTATGATTACCCAATCACCGTTCAATCATTACGTGGCTACTGTCTCACTAATTAATTTCAAACCGCCATGACACTTTCGTTATCGTCTGACGTTTTCCTTGTGTCAATTAACATGGAAATCTCTGGGAGATTAGTGACTAGTTGCAGTAACGAGTTTTTGAAGTTATTGAACGTCGTCAACATTTTCTATGGCTAGTTTTACGAACAAATTGTAGATACAGCTTCGAACACTAGGCTCTGCTAGATATTATTCCAAGTATGTAATGGATGGCAGCCAGTCCGATAATTGCTTGAAGTTTTTTTTATTCTCTACTTTCCTTGTCAGCTGCTTTAGATTTGCTAAATGGATAGTTTTATTGTTCATTATCCTTATCATCCACAAACTTTATTTTTGGATAAAATTTCGGTCCCATCTTTTTGGGTTATAAAATCGTCAAATGCGTCTTCCCGCCTTGGTGGAGCGGAAAGGACTGAGAGACTAACTGACTAAAAATACACCAGGTGTAGTTTGCGTTCCAATATCACTAACTGTGACCTTTACAGATGATCCTGCAGTAGAATCTCGAACCTTATATAAAATACTCTGCAGGTATCATCTTAAGATGACTGAACCACTAGAATTGCTTTTAAAATCCAAAAACAGTTTTCAAGTTTAAACCCGGAGTTCACAATATTTTCTAACTGCCGCCGTCATCGCTTGCGTAGCATTTCTTCGTTTTTACTGTTTTATCTGGAAATATTTCTCCGTCGTCTGTGATGACTGCAAAAACTGTTTCTACAGCTTCACCTAAAGATATATTTGCAAAATCTTAGCTCTATAAATCGTCGCAATTACCGGCGTCGTCACATACCACACTGATTTGACAAAGCACCTCATTATGCCGTCGCAGACGATGGCCTCTAATTGTAGAATGATTGTTAATCGCTTCACTATTAAGAATGCATTTGTTGGATGCTTCTTTAATCTTTAGACCGCGATTTAATCGTCTGACTGGCGCCTTGTTGAGTACTTCTGTTTGGATTGAACAAAGGAGGTTATTTAATTTGACAGAATCAACCTATATCGGTCCTATACCCTTACTATATTATTATTCAGTACTTTAATGTGACTTTAAGAGTTGGGTGTCACAAATTATATTAACAACGGTAAGAATTATTGACAATACTTACGGGTTCACATCAGTCAAATATCTTCAAATGACATCGGGAACCAACGGCTCAACAAATTTCCCGAAACATCAAAAACAATCCAAATAACTCGAAATGACGATTGTAGACGCTAATGTCGCATAGTTAATAACTTTAAATTAAGAATCGATATTGAATCGATATTCCAAAATCTCAACAGCCGCTTAATCCGGCTTCTAAACTATGTAGACCGCCAACATAATTTCCTTTATCTACATCAAAAGTTTCCTCCGCTAATAAAGTCATTTACTTAAAATCGAAATCGACTTTTCCTAACAGTTGTCACTTAATTATCGCATTATTAGTCGATTTATGAGATATAAACGGCCCATCTCAATTGGAGATCGCGTAGGAAACCGGTCAATGAATCCATTAGGGAGGCTGCACACGTGTTTAGAGAAGCTGGACAAAAGTGAATGACAATCGCTAACAAACCACTTCAAATTGTTCATTTTTTTTTTCATTTAAAAGTACGTTCCAATAAGGAAGACATTAGTTTTTTGATAGCTTATTATTTAAATTTAGTTGATTTAAATCCGTCTTAATTTATCGTAAATAGAATAGTATGGCATGGCATGATTCAATACAACCGCGTGGCAAAATCGAACATAAGAATAATAATGTAAGTGTGGAAGAAGCCAAACCGCTTTGCTGAAAATGTGCATTGCCAACCCGAACCACAGCTCAGCTAGGAAATGGCGAACGGAGTTTTCCAATCGACACCAATATATTCGGGTCGGTGTTCCATTGTTCAACAGAATCTACCAAATCGAATGCCGACCGAACGAGTGAGTAACATCCGTAAGATTGGCCGGCCGGAGCATTGATAAGGGCCCAGCCTAGTCCGGTACATAGAAATGTTTATATGTATAAGACTACGTTATTTACTATTTGCAAGTTTCTGCAAGGCTGTTTGGTAGGAAATGACGCGATATCTTATCTGTTAAAAATGGCGGTACCTTGGACAGCTGATTTGAGTGGGTTGACACAATCTTGGACCCGTAACTAAATGTGTAGGGTACAGTAAGATTGAGATGGAGACGTATTTATTTGTTTCCTTGAGTTATGCTGATACATGAATACAGTACTACAAGGATATTTTGGCGCTTCAATGACATTTTCTGGACGGCACTTGATTGACAAAGCTGGTGTATTTTAATCCAATTTCGATCGCTTTAAAATAATGTAAACCATTAGGTACTTTGAGTTAATTCTTTACTTTTAGATCCAATATGTAAAGACGCCAGCAGGTCAACCTACCCGAATCTCTCAAAACATACCAATCGAACATTAAACTTCCTCTATTGTGATAAGGTTAAAAATCTACAAAAGAAATTTGACAGCTAGAGGTAGGTTGATGTGCTGGCGTCTGTATAATTTTAGACAGTATTTTTAAATTTAAATTTAGAATGAAAAATAAAAACTTTACTCTGACAACACTTTAATTTTATAGCAGTTCGTGACACTTTTTGTAGATCAAGCGACTTTGACGTGAGGTAGACAGTACCTTCTAAAAAATCTAGATCTCACACATAATTAATGATCTACCATCGACATGTACCCTTTTATGGTATAAACAGGACACCAAACCAATATGGCGGGGATCTATTGGGGTCGCACATGACAGTATCGAACTAAAATATTGCCATATTAATGCGTGAGCGCAGACGATGATAGATTGATAGATTTTGTCATAAATAACTGATGAAATTGCTTCTATATTGAAGTTTTACAGATTGAAACACACAACAGATAATTGTCAGGTAGTTATATAGATTCGGTTTTCATTCGGCTTTTCAATGATATTTTTAATTTTGAAATAGCATGTTTTAATGCCAGGTGTTTTTATTAAATTTTGACAGCTGAAATACCTCAAAATTGACAGCAGATGGCGTTTGACATTTAATTTTGTTAACATGCATAAATGAAAGCCACAGGATCACGCTGGATGCAGGCCGCTTACAACCGGTCCTATTGGAAGTCTAAAGGGGAGGCCTATGTTCAGCAGTGGACATCTTACGGCTGATATGATGATGATGATGATGAACATGCATAACATCACATCACACCGGTAATCTAGATAGATAGATAGATTGTAGATGTGTACAACTGCACATTATAGATACACACAACAAAATATTTAAGTATGCAGGTCAAACAAGCATCAATGCAATCGACAGGTAACTGATTGATAGTAAATGCGCAATCATTTTTAATACTCATTATTCTAATCTCGTGTCAGTTAGTTATATATGATATGTGCCTTTCTAAGATTACAGCATATTAAAATTAGCCCTTTGCGTTTTACTACAAGGCAGAAGTTTTTTTTGTCTCTTTCTTCGTTACAAACCTATGTTGGCTGTTTTTGTTACTTTAGCAGCACAAAAGAAATATTGATAATTTTTAGAAAAATTGTCAGTTTTAGAAAAACGAAACCCTATTTCTTGCTACTGTCCGTCTATCACAGGTTGTATTTCATGAACCGTGATAGTTAGACAGTTGAAGTTTTTACAGATGATGTATATTATCTGTTGCCACTATATCAACAAACATAAAAAAATACATGTGGCACTCGGAGACTGCCGCGGTGAAGCTATTGCATAACATTTTTATTTATTTTAAAATAATAAAATCGCCTCCCGCGTATATTTAACGAGAATATAATTTATTTATAATGTTTGTGGTGCACTACTGTAATAAAGAACTTCTTTGTTGTAGGAGAATTTTATAAGTAGGTTTCATTGTGAAAACTCCTTTTGTAGCTGGCCGTTTAGAATTGATTGCCGAAGTCTCCCGAACAGAAACGATGTTAGACGATGCGTGGTATCAGGTATTTTCATTAGGTTTTTCTTTACATTTCCGGAATTTTTTTGATTCGGTCGCCGCGCCGCACAGCGCGATTCTAGGTTTTCTTTTTAAATTTTTGGTGCTGATGTTTCTTCTGCCATGTTAACTTCTGTTACTTTGCCGTCACTAAAGTAACAATAAATATTAGTCTCATAGATAGTAATTACGTAATGAATAACTTACAACCATTGTGCTAATTACGATACGTTGTAATTAAATCCAATAATTGTAATATTGTATTGCACGCGGTTTCACACCTGTGTTTGTAATCAAAAGACCGCAATTAGAACAATTGTAAGGAATACCTATGGGCTAATGAAGTAATGATTCATTATTTATTGTAGTTAAATATCTAGCGGTTTGATTAACTCAAAGAAACTGTTAAAATACCTTTCGAATAGAAAATTCACTGCAAGACGTAGTTAAAAATAACATACTTATTATGAGCTGTCAAAATGCGATTCTCCCAAAGATTTTGTATGGCAAAACAAAAGACGTCACTAGTTACTCGTCTCAATAATCATAAATTAATTGATGATTTCAAAGCTCTAAAAATTTGCATCAAAACAAAATATATACTGACATCTAAAACAAACACAAATAAAAATGTTAAATAACTTCTCTTTTGGAAGTCTGTGACTTTGTTTCTTATTTTCTAGACTTTTCCCAAAATGAAGTGTTGTTTTTAGAGAAATTGTATTATGGAATTATTGGTCAATAGTGTCAAATACCTTATTAACACCGAAAGTCATTAAAAAGCTACCAAGTCCGGATTGTAGCTTATCTAGCTTAAACACAGCTCAGCGCTAAATAAAGCGGATACACTCAAAATGAGTAATTATCCTGTTAATTACACATCTTTCGCCATCATGCATCATGGCAGTCTCAGTACACAATAAAATGCATACAATGTTGCCATATTAGCTCATTAAAATTTGCTCTCACATTTTATGAGGCTTTCACGATATAACTACTAGTGTAAGATGCGGCTGGAGTTACTGCGTGCTTGGGTATTGAGACATCTTAATTTCTTCATCTTTCAATACTGTACGTATGGCCATTTGGAGAAGTCATTTTTAATAGTTTCTAGCAGCAAAATTCTTGAATAACTGATAGAGTTATCAATAAAAGCATTAATTAGGGTTCTGTACGTCCGAATACAAAAACGGAACCCTTATAGGATCACTCGTGTGTCCGTCTGTCTGTCGCTTACAGTCAATTATTTCCGAATCTACTAGGCCGATTAAGTTGAAATTTGATTATCAATTCCTGCGACCCAGGCACAGAGGTGTGACGTGAATAAATGAAATCTGTATATGTGAGGTAATTTTTGGGGGGAAGGGGAAAATTAAAAAAAAATATATTTGAAAACTGCATCGTGTGACATATCAAATGAAAGGTCTTATTGAGAAGATCTTAAATGTATTTTTTTGTAATTTTAAAATAAATAGTTTCCAAGTTATTCAAGAAAATAGACTAAAATTGACCATTCCCCCCCCTTATCTCCGAAACAACCGAACCTAAAATTTTGAAAAAATACAGAAATTAGTTTTCTACTTATAGATTATAGGAAAACTTATAAGAAGTCCATGATATTAAAATAACATGGTAAATCACTCAATATTGTGCGTACCAATCTTCAATTATTCGTTTCAATCCATCTATTATTTGCGGTTAAAATTATAGGTAGAGCAAAAAATAAATCGTACGGAACCCTCTTCACGTGAGTCCAACTCGCACTTGGCCGGTTTTTTTACTTAACCCGGTACTTATACTCATGTTAGATGAAACGTATTTCTTCGTACAAGTAAAAATAAAAATAAATTAGAAATATTTACTTTACGTTTACATAAAGTACTCGTCCTAGCGCCTCATAAAGGGGGGACTCCGGGCTTTACCATTTTCTCTGAAGCCTCGATTATTACCTTGCTAGGCGGTCCTAAACTTGCATCAAAAGTACAACCATGCAGTAAAACAGATGCCGTTCCCCTCATGACTCACTCACAGTGCCAGTAAACAGCAGCCTGACTTGTAAACCTACTCAGGGAAATTGATTTCTTGTCGGCACGACTGTACCATTTTATTACCGCTTCGTTCTAGACAGTATCACTACTTATGGCACCGCTAAGATGTCTGCCCGCCCTTAAATGGTAAAATGGTACATGATTTTCATTTTCAACACTAAGTAATATTTCTATCTATTGGTCTAAATCCGGACAAATTAAATGTAACTTTAAGACTGAGTTTGGCTGCGTTTCCACCAGAGATGTGCGAGGATGCGTAGCGAGGGATGTGTTTGTAAAGAACCAATAGAATCGCTTCATTTACCTTGCCTCGGTCAGCACAGCTCTGGTGGAAACGGCTCAGCGGAGCTAGATTTTTTTGCATACAAAACAAGCGAGAGACGTGTGCGAGGGATGTGTGCGAGGGATGTGTGAGTGGGATATGTTGCGAGGGATGTGTTGTTTCTCCGCTCCCACTACACCGCAACCTCGTTGACACATTTCATCCCCGCACCACACATTAATGCGCATTTTCACAGCTCCGCTACACATCCTCGTAGGCACATTTTAATCGCACAGCTTTGGTGGAAATGCCCACATATTTTCACAGCACAGCTAGACATCCTCGCACGACACATTTCCATCGCACATCTCTGGTGGAAACGCAGCCTTAGGGCTAAAACGGATGATCGCTTACTTGTCAATTTTCTCAAGAAAATGGCAAAATGTAAGGCAGATTTTGTCAGTAGCAGACTCAGCTCATTTCAAGCTCGACGCGCCCCAATTCCAATACCGCACCATTTACACATTGACAGCTGTAGTTTGACAAAATAACGTGACAGAAACGCATACGATTCAAAATTTAATCATAATGGAGTCATCTGCCAAAGAGTTTGTTCCAATTACGACTGAGAGTAATATTTGGAGGGCCTTTCGAAACGTTGTCATGGCAACTGAGTCTAACTGAGCCAAACAATTGACTTTAAGACGGATGTCGGAATATTAGTGTCAGTATCTGACAAAGGAAATAGCATGAAATAGGTCGAAAGACTAAAGGCGGTCCACATAAATACAGCCGTCGTAACATCATAGTAATTATTTCAACATTGTTTACAACAACGCTGCAGAACTGAAATATCAATAAAGTTATTTTACAGCCACTCACAATACATTTTTATTGCCAGAATATTGTTATTACAGCATTGTTTTAATACATAAATACACGCATCGATTTATTGATTACTTAAGAAAATTGCGAACATTTTACACTTGCATTTTATATGTTTAGAAATTGATTTTGTGTCTATACAAACATGGCCTATAGATGTGACTTTATTTACCGTTTCTCAATTTTCCTGATGTGTCTACTATTTATCAATTGTTACAAAATAACGGTACATTTACTACATATTTCATTTGATGTACAGTGGAGTCGGCTATTTCTTCTTTACTTTATGGGCCATGTTTGCTTGATATTAACACCGTAGAATCATCTTTTTAAATATACCTATATGGAGATTGGAGAGTGTGCCATTTTGATCTTTGTTTTCAAGAAATTTAATATAAGTTTCTTTCTAAGCAATTAGTCTGCTCTATGATGTAGCTCCAAAAGTTTAAAATCATTTGTCGTAACTTAGAAAAGGAAATAATTGGAAAATTAACAAAGATATTTCATTGTACACCTACCGCTATTCAATTTAGATGAATCATACTTTACGATTACTGTCAACAGTTTACGTGTGAAAGTGAAATAAATAATTAATTAATATATTCAATGTAATACACAGGCCTGTTGGTCTAGGGGTTAGTGACCCTGACTGCTATGCCGGAGGTCGTGGGTTCGATTCCCACCCAGGACAAATGTTTGTGTGATGAGCACGATCATTTGTTCTGTGTCTGGGTGTAATTTATCTATAATATTTATGTATTTAGAAATATATAAGTATGTTTATCAGTTGTCTAGTACCCATAACACAAGCTCTGCTTAGCTTGGGACTAGATGGCGTTGTGTGATAGTTGTGGAATATTATTATTATTATTAATTTAATAACCGATTTCCGTATCAACATATCCAATGCACAACATCTCATAATGCTTCTTATACAATGCAACTCTGGTGACAAGTCCGCCTAGCATGTTCAAATGACTTTTATTGCTTAACAAATAATAGTATGGGTCCGCCCTTACCACAGTATAAAGAAAAAACCAGTAAACTAACATGACCTGTTGGTGGAATCGATTAATGTTCCTGTGTTACTCAGTAACTTATTAGGTACCTAAAACTAGCTTAGCCATTTGGTCGTAGTTGGAATACTGTATCTACCTTACTTATTTACTCTTTACCTAGTTTTTTGACAACTATTTTAATCGGTTTCCAGTCTTATCAAATGCAGCTTAATATTATTCTATGTATGTATTTTAAATGGAGCGACTACCTTTCTGACCGCCACAACCCAGTTAATGCTGAATACTAGGTACCTAAGACTGGATAGGTATCAAACTTTTGGACAAATGACCACATGTAACAACTGTCAAAAATATAGAAATAACAGCAAGAACCAACAGAAAAAAAGCAAGGGGAAATCTGGTCACGATTCCACAGACTGACCTAGCAAGCGAGGCTTAATCTTCAAAATCAGCCCATGTATTTCATTATTTAGCCAAGAGCTACTCCATTGAAATACTATACTAATGGCAACACTATGCCCTTACCACACGCACAGGGCGATGCATCATTATGCCCTACCAGTAGCTGTCAAATTAAAGATTTGTATCGGTCGTACTAAATAGACGATAAGTTGCCCACCTGGTTTATGAGTCAGTCGTGACAGCTACTGTCATATTGTGTGACGTGCATACCAAGCTTTATAATGGTCGGAAGTGATTTGCCGTATATGGTGTTGGACTGTTGGTCTTTTGTGGTTATGGATTAAGTTTAGATGATGATAGGAGAAATTGATAATAATGGTTTGATTGTATTTAATATAAGAAGTAGCTAAAAAAGTTAAGGCTTAAGAGGTCCAGGGAAAATTAGAACAGAAATGAGTGTGAGTCATAGTATATTATATAGATTTAGGATTAAAAAGCATTTTCATTTGGGAAATAAAGAATTATTGTTTGTGCTCATAATATATCTACATTATACTCATTCCTGGCTCTTTATAATCGAAATTAAATAAATAAGTCACACATTCGTGTGAGCGAAAGTTAGAAAAAAATATATTAAACAATTTTCGTTCGATAAAATTATAATAATAATTGTTAATTAATGATCTTCCCACCTCTCTAGCTATAATTTAAAATATCTTATTTATTGATAAACACAAAAGCTTATTGATCATTTATCATACTCTTTATTAACTTATTTCTTATTGATGAGCCGGAAATGAAAAAAATCCTGAATAAATTAACCCTGAACCCAAAACATTATATCAATTTAATTTATTAACACCTTAGTAAGAAAACTCATTATTTTTTACTTGCATCAATAAATATTAACCAAATAATTTACTTGTTGTTCCAATAACCTATAAAAGTACTTGATTTGACTCCATTGTCAAAAGGTTTATAGCTGACATAAAATTAAGCCTTTTACGCTTAACAAGCCGATAATAATCATGTCAAACGATTATATCTGTCACGGGCATGATAAGCTAAATATTTATTATAACTATTATAAGTAACAGTATTTTCATGATTGTACTCGTAAGTTTATTAACAAGGGATGATTCAGAAGTAATGAAGACATCGGCTTTCGAAAATTTTAAACATGTCGTTTATTTTGTCCTTGTAATGTGAAAAAGATTAATGACAGACACTAATAACCAGATTAACCAGATAAAGTAATAAAAATAAAACTGAATTGCTCATTCGAAGAGGCACAGGACAAGATCTAATGAACAGTATGGGGAACGCCTTTGCCCAGCGGTGTGAAGGCATATTTGTTTATTTACGCAAAATTCCCTCGCAAAAATAATAAAAACTACAAGGAACTATGATCCATAAGGCTTAGCGATAAAAACTAATATGGTGTGCAGTGCATCGACGTAAGCCTCTTCACCCACTGAGAAAATCTTAAGGCCATTATTATTATTAGTTACTTTTAATTTCTAATCTTCAACTTGCATACTACACAATGGTAAATAGCTGCGCTACGTGTACTAAGCCAATAAGAGCGAACCAACACATGAAATGTCTTGAATGTGATAGTCATCATCACCCACTATGCGTCAAAGTAATTGACTTCCGTAAATTATCGGAAGTTGCGAAGTCAACTTGGTTATGTATGGCTTGCCGGAACAAAAAGCTCAACTCGAGTAACTCCGACACGTCGGAGCAAAATGAGCACGGCGCCGACTACAAAAACGACACCGGCAACAGCTCGCTACTGAGGTCTCCGGCTACTGCGTCTGACGCTGTTTGCTTGTCTGCACTAACGTCTGAAATAAAACTACTACGCGAAGACGTCGGCGATCTTAAGCAACACCTCAAAACGCTCACGGAACACCTAACACACTGTAACCAACGACTTGCAGTGTCTGAAGCGAGCTTGGTCCACGCAGAAACAAGAATCCAAGTACTGGAGGAACAGGTGCGTGAAATCCCCTATCTAAAGTCCACTATACAACAACTAAGTGAACAAGTACAGTCACACGCCCAGGCTCACTTGAAAAACCAAGTCGAAATACTAGGCGTAAACGAAATTGCAAACGAGAACCCCGTTCACATCATTCTCACAGCGGCAGTGAAAATTGGTATAAATCTACAAAACTCCGATCTAGAATACGTCACTAGAGCTGGGCCCCGCCACAGCGACAACACTGAGAACACCACTAGCGCCTCCGTGGAAAAACACCCCCGTCCACTTGTAGTTAAATTTCTACACCGCGACAAACGCAACGAGTTTCTACGCGCAGGGAAGACTAGACGCAACTTCTCTAGTGACGATCTAGACATACCCGGCACCCGCAGAACTGTGTACTTCAACGAAAGACTGACTAAAGAAAACCGGCTGTTATTTCGTACAGCAAAACCTCGTGCCAAGGAATGTGGTTACAAGTATTGCTGGATTAAAAATGGCACAGTCTATATTCGCAGGCAAGAAGGAAACCCTGCCATCGCCATCAGGAACCTGCATGATCTATCGCGGCACTGCCCTATTCCAACTGGTCAACCAGAGGTTTAGAGAAACAGAGCAGTCCATATGTTCGCACATGTTATGTTCCTTTCTTAATTTTATATTTGTTGAATTTTATAACTTGTTTCTTATGCCAAACTTCTGTTTCAAACTTTTATCTCTTAATTTTTCTACACGTTTGTTTACTACGTTTGTGCTCAAACGTAAAAAATCGCTTCTGCACAAGAACCTACCATGTCCTGAAAAAGTTCTTCTTAAATATTATTGTCCCTCTATTATGTCAAACCTCAACTACACAGGAAAGCTAGAACTTAATTACCTTTTAAATATTTTTGTTAGTTTAAAAACATCTTTGAATATTTTTAATTACTTGTTTAAATTGTTATTTCCTTCAAACTTTATACTCTACAAAAAAATAATATTGTTTATTTACTGTACTTATTTTGTAAAAATACTTACTGGGGCTAGTACACACACACATCTTTACTTTCCAATTCTGACACTCACATCTTCGCACACACTCATAGAAAGCCACTTACACAATTATACACTTCAGAACTTGTCTTATAGAAGAATCTTTTGTAACACAAAAGTACTCAAATGTCTCGCAGCAACAAACATTCTACTAATCACCTCACAGAGTCTCAATTTTTATACCTATGTTATATTACTTATAAATGGCTTTACTTAGCGTATCCAATGACCTAGACGAAACCTTTAACATAGAATGCCGCTCAGTAGAATCTCTTGAAAGCTGCAAGAATATACTAAATACTTCCAAAGACAATATTAAGGTGCTAACATACAACATCAGAAGTTACCAGAAAAACTTTGCCGACTTTCAAATTGCTCTAAATCGGCTAGACTCGAACATCGATGTTATCGTGCTCACTGAATGCTGGTTGTCTGACGGCTCCATTATAGAGGACCTGCAGGGGTACAGCTCATACAGAACATCTAAACAAATAAACAAAAACGGAGGAATTGTTATTTACACAAGAACAGCCTGGAACAGTAGTACTGTTACCGTAGAGTCAAACCTCGCCGATGCCGATAGTCTATTAATAAAAACCAACAACAAAATAAGCCTCCTAGCCATTTACCGGTCTCCCTCTTTTACAAACACAGAACCATTTCTTAACTCGCTGGACTCCGTCCTTCTAGATCTCAAAAATCAACAAACACTTATTGTGGCCGGCGATATTAACTTAAACCTAAACGACCCAAGTAACAATCAAGTCTCTAACTACGCTTGTCTCATGGCCTCACACGGTTTATCCCCAGCTATAACTCTCCCAACAAGATCCGGAACTTGCATCGACCACATATTTATAAAATCACCAGCAACACCTTTTGGTCTCGTTTGCAACCTATCTATTACCGACCACGACCTAGCCATGTGTAGTGTCCCCATTAAACCAGAACGCCCTAAAACCATTAAACGATGGAGAGTCAGAACTGACTGGACCGCTGTAGCTGGCGAGATCACAAATACAAACTGGGACCCAGTTACTAACTCATCCTGTGTAAACACTGCCTTAAACTACTTCAATGACATTATCTCGCGTGCCACTGACAAACACACTCAAAATGTCAAACTTAGTCGAAGAATGACCAATATCCAGCCCTGGGTCACTCCTGGTCTAATTAGGTGCATGAGACAACGCGACAAACTTCATCTTGAATGCAAAGCCAACCCTGACGACCACACAAAACATCTTATTTACACTAGATATAGGAACTTCGTGCATACACTTCTTCGGAAACTTAGAAACCTACACTACAGACAGCAAATTGAAGAAAACCAGAAAAACCCAAAAAAGCTCTGGACGGCCATAAAACATATTTGTGGAACTGAATCTCTTAAAAACTCGTCTTCACACCTAATTGCGTCCAGTGTCTCTCCAACTTCATCACTTGATAACTGCAACCGACATTTCGTCTCTGTTGGAGAAAAACACGCAGCCAAGATATTAGACAAACTCTCTACCACTTACCTCGCATTAATAGAATCAAACGTAATTCCGAGCTCTATCCCACAATCCTTCTATCTGCATCCGACCGACGAAGAAGAAGTGTCGAACATAATACGCAATTTTAAAATAGACAGCGCCCCTGGGCCAGACCAACTAAATGTCCCATTACTCATAAATTCCCGTGAAAGTATAACCAAACCACTAGCGCACATTTTTAATTTAAGTTTGGAAACAGGAGTATTTCCTGACTACTGGAAAACTGCTACAGTGTCCCCTATTTACAAAAGCGGTCCCAAAGAAAAGCCTGAAAATTATAGACCTATTGCCCTGTTGAGTATTGTCTCTAAAATTTTGGAAAAAATAGTGAACAAAAGACTGGTGAATTTTGTAGAGAAGCACAACCTCGTCTCAGATAGGCAGTTCGGATTTCGTCAGGGAAGATCCACCGAAGACGCGGTCTCACTTTTGACAAATCAAGTTTCTCACCACATAGAAAATGGAGAACGCTGTGTCGGTGTCTTTCTTGATTTGGCAAAAGCCTTCGACACAGTGTCACCAGGACTGCTTCTAAAGAAACTCGAGGCAATAGGTATAAGAGGAACACCTTTAGAATGGTTCCGTAGCTACTTAACATCACGGTACCAATACTGTAAAGTAGGCACTCACCAAAGTAAGTTGCTCCCTATAGCGTTCGGCGTTCCGCAGGGCAGTACCCTTGGCCCAACATTATTTACGCTATACATTAATGACGTAGTAAATCGCCCGCTTAGAAACGCTACAGTAATAGCCTACGCTGACGACACAGCCATCGTCTTCCACGACACGTCATGGGACCGAGTGTACCAACTGGCTGAACAAGGTCTTTCCCAGATAGCGCAATCACTAAACTCTAACCTACTGACACTAAACACCAGCAAAAGCAAATACATTGCATTCTCGAAAACAAACTCCTCCAATGCCTCCCAAACTATGTCCCTGAAAATACACACCTGCTCACAGCAACACAACATTGTCCCACACCTACCACACCAAGACTGCGCATGCACAGCCCTAGAACGTACCGACACGATTAAATACCTCGGAATTACGATCGATAGCAACCTAACATACAAAGCCCACATTAACGCCCTCTCCTCCAGAGTACGAAAACTAATACACGTCCTAAAAAAACTCCGCGACTGTACCCCAGTCGACATTCTACGAATGGTCTACACAGCACTATGTCAGTCAATCATACAGTACTGCATCCGAATTTGGGGACGCGCTTGCAAGAGCACTTTCATAACGCTAGAGAGAGCGCAACGGGCACTGATCAAGGTTGCACTAAAAAAGCCCTACAGATTCCCTACAGACCTTATCTACCATGAGTTTCAAGTACTCAGGGTACGACAAATATACATACTCCAAGCAACACTCAAATACCACGCAATAATAAAAAAACGGCCCGACTATGAAGACATAATAAACAAACGCGTCTTTAGAGTACCCTTACCAAATGCAAAATCCGAACTAGCTAGACGCTGTACCTATTTTTCACTACCCAACACTTATAATAAAGTTTGGAAAATCTGCAACCTAAAGGAGTGCTCAACTACAACCTGTAAGAAAACCCTAACTTCGGCACTGTTAAAACTATCATACGAAGACACCGAAGCCTTGATATAGCACCTACACATACACACACATACACACACACACACACACACACACACACGCTCACTTATACAATAACAATAAAGCCCAACATTAACCTTCAAATGTTACCTTATTTTTTGTTAGAAGTACGAATTCTTTATTTTATTGTCACCCATCATAATTTAAGACTATTTTTTGTTTTCTTTTGTAACTATGTCTCATTGTCAAACTACAATGTATGTAATTTTTGAAAAATTTTGCACTCCAGAGCCACAAGATACAAGCGACGCGACGCTTAGTTTGTGGCTCACCGAACATAATGTCACATTGTAACTGTACTTTTTGATGAATAAATTTATTATTATTATTATTATTATTATAAAAAACCTAAAAAGTTAAAAATCTAATTGGACCATAACAATTCGTGTTGTGTTATAAAGCCTGGTTCAGACACACGCGGTATTAATACGCGCGTGGCGACAGTTATGTAATTAAATTAGTATATATTATATTAAAGTATAGTGTGATAACTTGCTAAGACATTGTGCTCAAACACACTGCGAGCCTAGCGCGGTGGCGGCGCAGGCGCCGGGCGCGGAAACATAAACTTATGAAATCGCCGCTCGTGGCCACTCTGAAGTGACTAAGGCGGGCGCCTAGCGCGATGGCTACAAGCGATTTTGCGAGCCTAGGCGTTGCTAGGCAACAACAGATATAACGGGCGAGTGGCAGGTGTAGCAAACCATTTCGGTCTTTTAGTCAGCGCCATCTAGTTATCAGGACATGCACTAAAATACTACCGTAGGAGGTATTTGTAAATATTTAAATTATTATATAGGTACTTGACTAGAATCATGTAGAATGGTTGATAATTTAGTTTTATAAAATCCTAAACAACCTATAAAACATTTTAAAATGAATTTCTTTAAACAAGATTTATAGAAACTACTTTGTACCACCGGTTTGCAACACCTGAAGTCGCCGCAACAAAAACAAACGCTCGATCGGCAGTGTGGACACGGATCGCGCCCGCCACCGCGCCAGCCGCCGCGCTAGGTTTCCAGTGTGGACACACACATTAGGTAGTATTAACGCACACAAAATGACCGAGTTGTAGAAGTCATCATAATCAGCCTGTATTACTCTCGCTGCTAGGACACAAGCCGCCTCCCTAGGACAAGGAGTCAGCCCAAGATCAACAATTCATACTGATATTATAAAGCTGAAGTGTTTGTTTGTTTAAACGTGCTAATCTCAGGAACAACGGGTTGAAATTGGAAAAATATTTTTATGTTTGATAGTCCATTTATCGAGAAGGGCTTTATACAAAATCTGTATTCAACAATCTCATTTCTATTAGGCAACTGTCCCCCAATAAATAAATTGCATCATAATTTCTATATTCGTTGTATAACTGTCATTGCATTTACGCATTCATCGCAGATTCACAGCTGAAGTTAAGAAGGCAAGTATTCAGGTCGAATCTTAGGAGTTATGATTAATAACTAGTTTCCATGTCCGCTTTGTGGTTGAACTACGAAATTATGACAAATTACTGTGTTTACCTACATAAACTACATTTGTAATAGGCGTAAACATTAATACCTACAAAGCAATTAATGTAAAGGGTGCATTCATACGGAGGTATGTCGTTGCGAATTCTTGACATCGCAAATGTCAGGCTCGTCCATTCTGCACGCGTATAGTGCGGCATTTGTGTCGCGTGCCCCATTCTGTCTGTATGCGCCTTAATACCTGTGCTACATAATCAGAATATCAGGACAGGACACAGTTACCATTAAAACTCCAATGGGGACTTTAGTCCCCAAACTGTCATGACTGTCACAAAAGTTCTGAAATGCCACTACTGGGGACTTTAATCCCCACATGAACAGTTAACGCAACAAAATTTTTACATGGTGCGTCACTAAGTTTCCCCCATCGATAGATACTGGTTGTCTAGAAGATTAATGGATAGTATTTTTAGATTATCATCGAAATCATCCTGTTGAGCTCCTCAAATTGTCATAAATATCTTAACTTACTTTTTTGACACAATACGGTACTGTAGTCCTATAGATTCAGCAATATTGTTAAGCAGTTGCGTAATAATTTTAGTATACAATAAAATATATCTATCTATCTATGGTCTTAAACACAATTTCGAAAGTAAAGACATGCTAAAAAGCCTACAAGTTAATGATACCTCAGTTATCTTGTGAACAAAATGCTTTGACGGCGGCGGCGTCGGTACTAACAGATTAGATTGTGACGATAATTGCAGTCTGCCTGCAACTCAGCTTGTCTAGAAAGTGTTAACTCTAGCTAGCAATTGTCTGCAGCTGCGCCTAAGTGAAAATAATAGCAGAAATTGACAGTGGTTATTGAAAATCAAAGAGGTTAACACTTGGAATTAGTACCTAATCGCAGTACATACAGTGCTGTAAAATATACAAAAGTTTACTGAAATACTGGACATTTGTCACACTAACGAAAAATGCGACGTTTATGAACATTTAAAGGCTATTAGAGACGAAAGTTAACGGGAATTGCTGTTAGTGTGACCCTAAAATAACATAATTGACGTAAACTTTTCGCTATGTCAGTTTCCAAATTGATTTTAAATCATTCTTTGCCTAAGCCTTCCGTAGGACTGTATTGTGAAACAGAACCTCGATAAACCAGCAATAAGTAAAAAAAAACAAAATTATTTCAGTGCGAAACCAAAACACTACAAGACAATTCCTTCTACTTAAAGCGTTCACATTTTATATTTCATTGCGAATACTTCAGTCATCTTTTCACCCGTTGCATTTCTGACTTGTTATCGCCACATCCTTCAGTTTTCAATATATTATTATTATGTCGGTCGTGTCTTACAAATTACTGCCATTCATCTAAACTTAATGAGTTTCCGGTAAAAGCTGAGCGAGCATTGAATAACTTGAACTTTGTCCCTAGCACTAGAAATTTCTAGACGTTATGGCTATCTTTAGACATTTTCAATATTAATATAATATGGAAAGGCATGTTCACACTATGCTTGTTCACTCGGACTGAAGATTATGATTTCAAATCTACTCATATTTTTAAAATCTCCAATAGTTTTTCTTTGTACAAAAAGGTTAATTTATATACATATAGCAAGGTTAAAAGTTCAAAGTCCGTTCAGTTTTTCTAAGTACCACCGCCATAAAATGTTCTATATATTTTGCAAACCTTGATAATTTTTAATTTATGGCAAATTAATTAAATTTATAACAACATAATTTTCATTTATAGCAAAATTAATTTCATTTATAGCAAAGTGTAGGTATAGTAGTCTTAGCGCCCTGTTAGTTAATTGCATTCATCATCCATCGTTAACCAGTCATAAATTCAATCTTCAAGATAATAAAATTTACATTAAAAGGCACAACCTACAGCTCAGTTCTAAATCTAAGTTGTCAACTAAAGAAAAACGTTCACAATAAAGACTAAATCGAATAGCGTGCAACCAGCCCATTACAGTTGCCTGCAGCCATTTGTGCAACCCATTGACGCAAGGATTGCTATAATGCAAAAGTAATTATAGGTTGCTAACCTTTTACCTAACAACTACCTGTACTTAGACTATTATTAATGCCGCAGGATGATAAGAAGCAGTTAATCATTTATAGGTAGGCTGTAATTTGTTGGGTAGCCTTTTGAGATTATGAATCTGTGGTTAGACATCGATTTCCTTCGGTCAAAGGAAAGATTTTGCAAAAAGTAAGAGTCATTTTAATGCACATGGTGGAGCAAATAGGCTAAATATTTTTAGACTTCTCAATTCATTTCATCATGGTAGGACGTCCACCCGCAAGGTGGATAGACGTTCTTATGAAGACCGCAGGATCACGCTTGATACAAGCCGCTTCCAACCGGTCTGTCCGGCTATCACGGTTTGTTTCACAATTTAAAATGTCACTTACGGGATATCTTCTGTGATCATCCCGCGATCATGGCGCTTGCAACAGCGTCGAAATATCGGGAACTCAAAATAATAAATAATCACGGAAGATATCCCGTAAGTGACATTTTAAATTGTGAAACAAACCGTGATAGCCGGACAGACCGGTTGGAAGCGGCTTGTATCAAGCGTGATCCTGCGGTCTTCATAAGAACGTCTATCCACCTTGCGGGTGGACGTCCTACCATGATGAAATGAATTGAGAAGTCTAAAAATATTTAGCCTATTTGCTCCACCATGTGCATTAAAATGACTCTTACTTTTTGCAAAATCTTTCCTTTGACCGAAGGAAATCGATGTCTAACCACAGATTCATAATCTCAAAAGGCTACCCAACAAATTACAGCCTACCTATAAATGATTAACTGCTTCTTATCATCCTGCGGCATTAATAATAGTCTAAGTACAGGTAGTTGTTAGGTAAAAGGTTAGCAACCTATAATTACTTTTGCATTATAGCAATCCTTGCGTCAATGGGTTGCACAAATGGCTGCAGGCAACTGTAATGGGCTGGTTGCACGCTATTCGATTTAGTCTTTATTGTGAACGTTTTTCTTTAGTTGACAACTTAGATTTAGAACTGAGCTGTAGGTTGTGCCTTTTAATGTAAATTTTATTATCTTGAAGATTGAATTTATGACTGGTTAACGATGGATGATGAATGCAATTAACTAACAGGGCGCTAAGACTACTATACCTACACTTTGCTATAAATGAAATTAATTTTGCTATAAATGAAAATTATGTTGTTATAAATTTAATTAATTTGCCATAAATTAAAAATTATCAAGGTTTGCAAAATATATAGAACATTTTATGGCGGTGGTACTTAGACATTTTAAATTGGGGAGGCCTATGTTCAGCAGTGGACGTCTTACGGCTGATATGATGATGATAATGAGTTATCTCTTGGCATTAGAAGTCTTTAACCAGACCTTGGTTGGCCGAAGCAAAGAAAGTCTGCTCTGGCATTGATTTACAACTACAAATGATAGGGCAATTCATATCGTGTCCTATGTGTCCTATAGATTGACCATTACAGAAACTGAAAGATGCTTCTGAAGGTATCAAACTCATATCATTTTTATTTTTAAATATTTTCCCCACACTAGGAATTTCTCCTGTGTCGTGGGTGCGTTTACAAACATATAAACTCACATACACAAACGCCCAGATCTGAAACAACTACTTGTGGATCATACAAAATATTTGCTCCGTGCGGAAATCGAACCCGCGACACGCAGCGCAGCAGTCCAATTGCTCAGCCACTGCGCCAAACTTGCCGTCTAGATTGTCATCGAACGACAGCTAATATGAGAAGATCTCATTTGGTGTCATGTCAGGGGGTAGCGAACCGCTCGAGATTTATCTTCGAGAGATGTTCCAGGGGTTTAGTTATTGAGCTGTTCCAAATAAAATGAGCTCTAACCAAAAAAAAAAAAAAACATGTTTAGTTTCTTCCGCATATGACAAAACACAGCATTGATAGCCCCCTCTCATGGTAGTCCAATAACCTGACGAAGGTTGCGTGAATCAGCTGGAAGCGCGGAAAAAACCGGTTGTAATTGCAATGTTTAAATAAGGGGAAGCATCACCAGGACATATTTTTGGTGAATGATGATGATGAGATCGTAAACAACAAATTTATTGAAATTAATATTAAATTCAAGACTGTTTAGCGTCAATTCTAGTTGTTTTTGTTTCAAGTACGTGACATTGAAAGTTTGTAAAGGATCCCACGATACAGGAGAATTTAGGGTTCTTACAGAACAGCCTAGTCTTTCAGTAGAGAAGAAAAAAATCACCAAAATATTGTATATAACATTAGAAGAATCTAAGAACTGGAACAAGCACTACTTCTGTGTTCATATCTTAAGCAAACACCTGTACTGCGATGTTTTTTCTACAGAAACAAATACACCTTGTCTTCACACATTCTAACCTGTAACATTTTGATTTCATCAAACTGTACATGTCAACCTTTGACAACACACTCATTGGACACATTATTAAGGTTACAATTGTCGCCAAATCGATCAGGGACGTGAGACAAGCTTTATATAGGTTTTCTGGTCAATTATTTAATTATTGGTTCAATATTGCACGTTGGTTGTAAATGTTTAGTTTACAATTATACTTTTGAATTGTAAACTGTATTAATATTGCATTGTACTGTTGTTTTTTGTACTTATGTCTATTTCAGCATTGTTATCTTTCAAAATCAACAACCATATTGTTTGTAAACCGTCTTTGTTGTCTCGGTTAACCTAAAATTTAATAATACAGTTTATTAAGTGATAAATACTTGTAATGTTTTATCTAAGTAAGTGAATAATTATTTTAATTAAGTAAGTAAGATTCCTTTGTGAGTCAATATTGCACTTAGCGTTTCAATCAGTTAAAATAACTTTAAAATTTTTATTGGTTTACAATAACTTAATTAACTTAAATACTTTATAAAATTTGAAATATTGCCTTTGCAATGGAGAGAGACAGTGAGGTTCCTGCCAACATTGCTCCAACTTTTGAGAATCCTGCGGTGCCCGAGCTTATTAATTTGACGGAGGTACATAATCCTTTCGACAGAATGGCTCATTCTTCCTCTGCCTTTGCATTTAGTGCTTTGCCATCTTTTAATTCTTTGAATGCTGATGTCAATGAACATATCAAGAAGAATTTACCGTCTTCAACCAAATTGCCTGACCTGAAAAGGAGCAAAATTAATTTTGATGGAAAAACATGTGTTCGTGAATTCATAACTCAAGTTGAGGAATATTTTTTGTTTAAAAATTTTGATGAATTTGTATTGGTTGGTTCGTTTTCGGATTTGCTTAGTGGCATTGCAGCCAAGTGGTTTCGCACAGTTAGAATTCGTATCCCCTCATGGCGTGAACTTAAGCTTGCATTGTTGAAGCGATTTGATAAACCGGACTTTGACTACTTTTTGGAATATGAGTTGCGCACTAGGAAGCAACAATCATCGGAAACGCTTCCAGATTATATCACTGAGATTTTGGACATGGCTAGTAAACTGTCTTTTCCTCTGTTTGACTCGGCTCTGATTAATATCATCAAACATAACATGTTGCCACTTTACTCTCCTTTCTTACTCGGTAAACATATAGATTCTGTTGAACAATTTTTGGGTTTATCTAAGGAACTGGAGGTCCTGGTTGATAAGAAACCTAAGGTTAAGTCAGAAAAATCTGTTAAATCTAATGCAGTTTCTACTAATTTGGTTTGTTTGAAATGTAAAAAAGATGGTCATACTTATAGAGATTGCCCTACCGTTTCAGGAGTAGTTTGTTTCAAGTGTCTGAAGCCAGGTGTTACCACCAAGAAGTGTGATGTTTGTTTGGCAACGCCAAAAAACTAATTAGGTCCCATCGATTCCCAGTTGCTGAGATAACTGAGTGTGAATCGATCTCAAATAGTAATAAACCTGACAATGATACACAGAGTAAGGAATTTTCGGAGTGGTTAGGTTATTTAAAAACATTTTTCAAAATTTATAATTCTGCTCCAATATTATTTGTTAAACATAATGATAGTAGACCATTGAAAGGGGCAGGCTACTCGGCGGGGCCTGGACTCCCTGACTTTCGTTTGTGGACTGTATGATGATTGTTTGAGGTAAATAAAAGAAGACTTTGTTGAAGTTGAAACAACTGCATGTAGCGGAGTGAAGGCGGTGATGTGGTGCTGCGTGACGTCTTGTGTGGGCGGCTGTCGATAGAAGAGTGAATTTGTGTTTCCCTACACGCTATATTTATAGCCGGCGATCGTAGCGCCGGTGCTCGTAGGCGGCGGAGGGCGGCCATTTACTAGTTAGCCAATCAGAAGGCTTGTACACGCATGAGAGCGTGTGTGTGTAAGTTTGTATGTGTGTATGCAGTTGATTTATTTAAGATCAATTTACATGGTTTATATCTTAAAACTACATACAATATGTGCGTAGCACTCATCATAATGTACAGTTTTCTTGTAGGAGACACGTAAGTACAAACAAAGTTTAAAAAGGTGTAAAATTAGAATGTAAAAAAAAAGGAAATAAAAACTTAAATAACTACACATAAGATATTACAATGAAAAACAGTAGAACAATGGATAAAAGAGCTTATTTTCTATGTTTACAATATCTTAAATCTAAGCTGTTATTTACAATCTCCCCCTCGTGCGTAAGCACCGTAACGTTTTTATTCCACAGTTGTGATCACGATGAGGCGAGAGGCCGGGCGACGAATTAATCCAGCAGCTGTTCGGATCTCAGTGACTCGTACTCGACCGTCCGGGCCTGGGTATACTTTCATCACTTCACCTCGAGGCCACACTCCTCTGGGCATCGTGCCGTCGCATATAATGACGATATCGCCGACCTTAACATTTTTATGCTGAGCGTTGCCTAATCGGGGCATCAGCAGAGGTTTGTATTCCGCCGACCAGCGTGACCAGAATGTGTCGGCTAATGCTTGAGCGGCCTTCCAGGAGTGCGAATCAATTGGTGCGTCTTTGAATGCGCCGAAAGGTGTCATCCCACTTGAGCGCCCAATAAGAAAATGATTGGGTGTCAGCGCTTCCTCATCCAGGTTGGGATTCACCGGGGTCAATGGCCTCGAGTTGATCACGTGTTCGGCTTCAAGTAACAACGTGTGCAGCACTTCGTCATGGGGGAACTTCTCTTTGAGGGTGACTCTCAATGCGGTTTTCACCGATCTGACCAGACGCTCCCAGGCGCCTCCCATGTTTGGGGCACCGGGAGGTATTTTCTTCCAGGTGATCAGCTTTTCGGATGCAAAGGCTTTCAGGCTGTCTTCGTTGCTTTGCATGGCTTCGGTGATTTCTCTTTCAGCACCCACGAAGTTTGTTCCATTATCGCTGTATATCACAGTCGGCGTGCCGCGACGCGCCATCATTCTACGCAGGCTCATAATCATGGAGGAGGCCGTGAGAGATGTGGCCAGCTCCAGGTGTACTGCGCGCGTGGTGAGGCATGTGTATAATGCGCCCCACCTTTTTTCTAGCCTTCTTCCGACTGTGACCTGTATGGGCCCAAAGTAGTCCACCGCCGTGGCTGTGAAGGGTGGTTGACCTTGGGCCAGCCTTTCTGGAGGTAGGTCGCCTAAGGGGATTTTTGAGGGGGTACCCCTATAGGTCCGACACCATTGGCATTTGTTGCATATGTATCGTATAACATTGCGTAGTCCTATTATGTGATATCTCTGTCTCAGCTCATTCATGGCAGTTTGATGATTGCCATGGTTGAAGGCTGCGTGCGTGTGATGCACTAACAGCTGGGTGTAGCCTTCTTTGGCGTGTAGGACTGGCAGGTTGCATTTTTCTTTTACTCTGCTGTCTAGGCACAGCATTCCGTTGCGGTCGATCTTGACTGAGAGCTTGTGGAACGGTGACTTCTTCGGGGGTCGCCGCCCAGCCTCTATTGTCGTGATGTCTTCGGCAAACGAATTGTACTGGCTTCTCCTAGCGAGCAATAGCTCTGCTAGTTTTATATGGTTTGGTGCTAGTTCTTTGCTCGTGTTTCTTTTGAGTAGTTTGGCTTTGAATACCTCAGCGGCGAGCAGAACGGTGGCAGCAACGCGTACTAATCGAGTGTACTTCGAGAATCGTTCTACTTCGGGTAGGTAATCGCTAACATCATGCCTAACTGTCACGTGAACTTGCTTCAAAACTCTTTCTTCCCCTGAAGGGGGTGACGGCGCCGCGACCTGTTTTTCCTGAGGCCATGTCGCGGGGTCGTCCCTAATAAAGCTCGGTCCCGTAAACCATCTATGCTTCGAGTTAAAATTGGTGGGTATGCCCTTTGTAGCGTCGTCCGCTACGTTTTCAGCACTGGGCACCCATCGCCAGTTGGCCGGAGTGGTCGTACTTTCGATTTCGGCTAGTCTATGCGCGACGAAAGACTTAAAAGTTCGCGGATCCGATTTTATCCAAGATAATACGGTCTTAGAATCTGACCAATAGTGGCTCTTTGTTATTTTATAGTCCGACTCGCGCTTGACCGAATCGGCCAGCCGGCATCCTAATACTGCGGCTTGAAGTTCTAGACGAGGTATGGATATGGGTTTCAACGGCGCTACCTTTGCTTTACCGGCTATTAATTTCGACGTTTTGTTTCCGTCCGTACCCGAGCTTACGAAATACACCGAGGCTGAATATACTTTTTCGCTTGCGTCGCAAAAAATGTGTAATTCTCCCTCGCCAGAGGGCGGGGCAGGTACGTATCTATCTATTTCTAGGTTTTTTAGCAACTCTATATTTTTTATGAAGGAGAGCCACGTCACGTGATGCTCTTTCGTGATGGGATCGTCCCAACCTATGCCGCTGCGCCATATTTCTTGAATGAGACACTTGCCTATCATTGTAATCGGTGAGACTAGTCCTAACGGGTCGAAAACGGACATGACCGCGCTGGTTACCTGTCGCTTGGTAGGCAGAGCTTCGCCTCTAATGACGCTCGCGGGCGTGCTTCGGAGGTTTACATTAAAACCCAACGTGTCACGTGCGTGGTTCCATATGAGACCTAATGTTCTTTCTGTATCGCTTTTCCCTAGTGTGGTCGCGTCGCTACTACGCTTATCGGTTACGTCACTTATCACCTCTGGTACGTTCGACGCCCAGCCGCGTAATTCGAAAGACGCGTTCAAATGGACCTTGTGCATGGCGTTTATTACTTGTTTCGCCTTGTTAGCGTCGTCGAACGAACCTAAATAGTCGTCCATATAGTAGTTGCGAACCGTGGCTTTTGCGACCTCTGGGTGTTCCAGACCGTGATCTTCTGCGTTTTTATTTTTAACGTATATGGCGGTGCAGGGTGACGACGCCGCTCCGAATATCAATGACGTCATTCTGTATTCCTGTGGGGGTCTCTCCCTGTCTTCGCCCCTCCATAAAAATCGCAGGCTATCGCGGTCTGAGTCGATTATTTTTATTTGCAAAAACATTTCTTTAATGTCGGCTACTACCGCTATCCGACCTTCTCTGAATCTAATTAAAACACCGAATAACGACTGGAGCAAGTCCGGACCTGCTAAGAGAGCGTCGTTTAGGCTTTTGCCCCCGTACTTGGCCGCTGCATCGAACACCAATCGCACTTTTCCCTTCTGGGGATGTACCACCGAGAAATGGGGTAGGTACCAGGTGCGTGGTGACGTGGCCGGGGCGTCGACCCGCTCTGCGTAATTAGCCTTAATGAGATGGTCTATTTGCTTGGTATAGGTATTCGGTTTTTAGATTAATGTTTTTATCTAGCTTGTTTTCTAAATTGTGTAGACGGCTGAGGGCCTGTTTTTTGTTGTTCGGCATTACCTCAGCGTCCGTTCGCCATAATAGGCCAGCTTCGTATCTGTTGTTGTTAATTTTATTACAAGTTTTTTCTAAAATCGCCAAGGCGCGCTGATCCGGGTCAGACTTTGGCCTGCGTGGCTCTATACCTAGCGATTCAATGCTAAAATATTCCCTGATTAATTGTAGCGCGGGGTCCTCGTGTTGGGTCGGTCGCACGTGGTTTACTATGGCTACGTTGTTTTGTGGCCGCGCGCTTTGACCGTGCAGTACCCATCCTAGTTTCGTTAAAGACGCTACGGGTTGACTTTTAGCACCGATGCGTAATTCTCGCGACGTGATTAAGTGCCAGTTGTCCTGGCCTATGAGAACGGTCGGTTTTGCTCGTTCGTAGCAGAGCTCGTCCTCTAGATCCACTAAGTGGCTGCACTGACGCACTAGGTCCCTGCTTACCCCCTGAGGGGACAGATTTAGTGTTCCTATGGTGCTTGCACTCATCGTCTCTATGTTCCTATTGCATAAACCGCGTATGGACAATGTGACATGACACGATTCCGCGTCGTCTATTCTGCTACCACCTACCCCTTCTAGCATTAAGAGCTGGCTGCGTCCCCTGGGTACCACACTGTCTGCCACACCTCGTTCAACAAGCGTCATGGTTGAACCTTCATCAAGTAAGGCGTAGGCAGTGGTGGTGCCCACGGGTCCGCTTAATTCTACCGGCACTATTTTTAGATAAGTGTTAGACTCGCGTACGTGATTTATTGAAGTTACATTACCGCGGGTAGGCAGAGACGTGCTTTCGCTGCCGTGTCCGTGCAACAACTTATGATGTGATGCTTCGCACCCGTTTACTCCGCACGGCACGTATTTGCATCTGAACGGACGCCCGTGCGCACTATTTAGACACCTAAAGCATAACTTGTTTTGTTTAGCCTTATTCCATCTATCTGATACGGTGAGTTTATTAAAATCCGCACACTCAGCGGCTTTGTGCGAGCCGGCGCACACGGAACATTTTTTGTTGTTAGGTTCTGCCGACGCCTCTGTGTCCGAGCGTGATGGGCGTGGTTTTTGTTTGCTAGACCCTTTTTTCGCTGGCGGTTTGTTCGCGGTGGCTACGGTTTTGCGACGGGACGCGCTGTGTTCGGTGTCCGATCGATCGCTCGAGCTGTCGGTACCGTTGTCGCGCGAGCGTGATGGTTGCCTGCCTCTGCCGCGGGCTGTGTTTACCGCGCGCGGTTTTGTTCTATTTTTCCTGTCGTCTCGCGCGGTTTCGTAGGCAAACATCGCTCCGCATTGGTCCGCCATGACGTTCAGGAATCTGGCTAGTAACTCTAGCTCTGGCGCCCCGGTGCGCTCGGCTTTGAATTCGTACCATTTATATTTTAGAATGACACTGAGTTTTTCTACGATTCGGCTAACTAACTCGGGTGAATACAGATATTGCGGTTGATTGAGTGATTTTATTGCCGCTACTGTATTTGATATTTTACTCGCGAAACTACCTATATTGCGCCCGTCTTCCGTCATGCGAGGCATGCGTTTGATTGTTTCCAGTTCCGAGAGAATGAGTAGCTCTGGCCTACCGTACCGCCTCTCTAACGTGTCTATTATTTCGTATGGATCTGAAACGGTAAATAATAACGCTCTAACTGTCTCGCGAGCTGCGCCTCGGAGCGCTTTTCGCAATCGCGCTACGTTCTGTACGTCTGTGAACATTTCTGAGGTGTCGTTGAATACCGACCTGAATGCCATCCACTCGGCAATAGCCCCGTCGAAGTGGGGCAGTTCGTGGATGAACTTAGGCGCCGCGTTGTCTGACCTACCGGAATTTACCGCCTGTACTATCGCGCTAGCCAGCATAGCCATGTCGCTGCTGCTATTCCTATTCAGCGGCACGTCATTGCTAGCGCGTGGTTCGTTCCTAGCAGTGTCGGGTGGCCGGGTGTCTTGTCCCGGGTTTTGAGCTCTATCTGTCAAAGTTAGCCTATTTTTTACGTGTTGTTCCGATATCCATCCCTCTACACGCGACTTTTCAACAATGGGCTGCGGCTCCGCGTCGTTGGAATCTTCCAGTTCGACCCTGGCTATTTCCAATCGACTCATGGCAACTGCGGACGCTGCCCTAGCCCGTGCTAGTTCGGAATTATGCAACTCTAATTCGGCCCTTAACATCGAAAGCCTACTGCTTGCTCTGTCCACGGGGACGTTAACTACTGTGCCCGGCGCACTCCTGACCTGCGTATTCGTGTCTTCGACTTGCGCGGACCTGTTTTCGACTATTCTATCGATAGTACGCGTGCTGCTTTCACCGGTCGTGTCCTCTGTGCCGGTGCCCTTACTCCACGTATTCGTTTCGGTCGACGTAGTCTGACCGGACGCCGGTGTGGCGTCTGTGGTAGGCGTCGTTTTGCCCGAGCGCAACACACGCGCGTTCTCCATTACGCACGAGGGGGGCCCTAATCCTAACAATTTACTTATAATTAACACTTTATCACTGGTTCACTTTATCACTTTGCACTTTTGAATCTTCTTCACGAACCTACTCTGCCTATCAGCCTGGCCGGACTCCTACCGTGGTGATGCCGGACCAGAATGGGAACGTGTGAGGAAAGGAGAGGTAGGAACCTCCCGGCAGAGGATACGGGCGCTCACGGGTGCATCAGAATGCGGGAGGAATGTCCGCACTCGTCGTTGCGTACCAACTCGTGGTCCCAGAGCGTTACCGCACCGTACCGGCGGGGTCTGACTGTTACACCTGGGGAGGTGTGTGGAGTCGTCAGTTCGTCCACTGCTTCCGTATGTTTGCAGGGGCCTTTATCACCGCTAGGTGGCCGCGTACGTAGTGATGATTGCTTCCAAGTAATTGACGGTGGTAAGCAAGCCAACCGCCAACACTCGCGCGTACTTGTTTCTTTCTTCTTATGCAAAGACTGGAACCCGTCTGCTTCTTGGGCTTCGTCTTGAAGGCTTCTTCTTCGTCGTGGATTTGAAGCTTGAGACAGCGATCCGGCGACAGAAGGACCAGTTGAAAGGGGCAGGCTACTCGGCGGGGCCTGGACTCCCTGACTTTCGTTTGTGGACTGTATGATGATTGTTTGAGGTAAATAAAAGAAGACTTTGTTGAAGTTGAAACAACTGCATGTAGCGGAGTGAAGGCGGTGATGTGGTGCTGCGTGACGTCTTGTGTGGGCGGCTGTCGATAGAAGAGTGAATTTGTACTGGAGTAGTCGCTGCGTCCCCGCAAGGGGGCGCGGCTGGCGGGTATGGGCTGAGCCCTTGTTCCCGCGGGATCGGGGTGTTGTGCCCGCAACGGCGGGCACACGCGCTGGGGCGGCATATAGCCTTAAAATCCTACGGGCGCGCGCGCTATGTGACGCGCGCCGGGGTGTGTGGCTGCACATCGTTGCTTACAGGCGCGCCGCGGTACTGTCGGCAGTACCGCTTGCTTCACTGCGCCCCGGCGGTCTGCCCCTGCCAGGTGAGACCCCCAGTTGCCTGGGGGAGGCCCGGCAGAAAGCGACCAGCGGCAGGGACGCAGACTTACGACGCACCTGCAAGGAAGAGTGGCTCTCGCCTGCCCCGTTTCCCAGAGCGAGCCGGTAGCGGCGCAGGCAGAGAGCCGGTGTGTGTGTATGAGCGGCATTGTGTGTGTAACGCCGCTCATGTATGCAGGTGAAAGGCGAGCCCGCCGCCAGTCACCGCGTGAATATAGCGCTTGTATAGTAGCGAGTGTCAGTAGCGACGTACGCCGTGCCTATATTAACTTAGCACACGGCGCACGACATGTATGTCATGCATGCGGAGTCGTTTTGTTGGGCAAGTCCCGTGTAGCCGGGAATGAGACTTACCCGGTGTCGTCAAATCCGGTAGTGGGCGCTGAACTTCAGGCGGAGGCGGAGGAAGGGGCGGCCCAAGGCCCTACAGGGCCGCGGCAGTCCGTTGTGTGTGCCTCGACGGGCTACTCGCTGCAGATGGACAGCAGCGTTTGGAGCCCGTCGAGGACCAGGTCCTGGATGTCCTGCCCCTGGCCGATGGCCCTTAGTAGGTCCACCGACAGCTTGATGGCGCAGGCAGTCAGTTTCTTTTTCCGGCACTCGTCCATGGGAGTGCCGGCGGCGTCTGGATCGCGGCGCCGCTGCTGAGTGCGGGCGCCGGTGTGGGTGGTTGGTGGGGCGGCTTCGGTCGCCTCCGGGTCACGGGCTGCTTGGGCAGGCTTCGAAGCCTGCCTGACCCGTTTCTTACCGGCGCCAGCAGCGGCGTCGGTGGGCTCCGTGGTGGGGCCCTTCTTTGCCTGCGCCTGTACAGGGGCAGGGTTCTCCTGAAGTGGGGGCGTGGGGGACTCGGGCTTACCTCCCTTCCTTCCCCCACGCTTCCGGTTTCTCCGCTTCCTCCGCCCTGTGGCGGGAGCGTCCTTTTGAGCGGGCCCGTTGGCTGCCGCCATCAGCGTAGCGCTCGGGGCCTCGTGGTCATCGGCGTTGGTTGGTGGCCGGCGCTGCTGTCGCGTGATGGCGACAGTGCCCGCCCGCCTGTTCTTGGCCTCCCGTTGGAAGACGGGGCATGCGCTGCTGCACGCCGGGTGGGCCCCTGCACAGTTTGCGCAGGTGGCCGGCTCCGTCTTGGGACGTGGGCACTCGCGAGCGGCATGCCCCTCTCCACATCTGACGCAGGCGAGCGGGCGGTGACACTGGTGCGAGCTGTGTCGAAACTGCTGGCACCGGTGGCACTGGGCGGGCCCGCGTTTGCTCCGCCACGCCTCGATACGGACACCACGCATGTTCAAGAACTGCGTGGTGTCGTAGATCCGCCTGAAGTCAGGGGTCCTTGCAATGACCGCATGGAACAGGCAGCCGGGGCGTCCGCCGCGCGCATTGATATTGCGCACGTACTCCGGCTGGAAATCCATGCGGTGGAGTTCTTCAGTGATGTCGGCGACGTCGGTGTCCGCCGGCAGGCCCCGAATGGCCACCTTCACGCTCTGCTCCGCTGGCGGCGTGTAGGAAAACCAGTGCAGGCCGCTCTCCTTCTCTAGGCCCGTGAGGTAGCTCTGGATCACCCTGTACTCCTCTTCGCTCTCGGGGAGGAAACGAATCCCCCCCTGGAAAGGCCGAGCGTTAGGAGGGTGACCCAGTTTGTCCCTCAGGGCCCGAAAGTGGGCGGCCCAATCCGGCAGTCTCTCTACCACCAGCGGAGGGTAGCGGGGCTTCCTTTTGGCAGTGGTTGTGGCGGCGGTGGCGGCGCCCGAGCTCCTGGGAGAAGTAGGCTGGGCACTCACCATGGGATCCGGGGCGGCAGCGGCGGAGGCTGCGTCTCGTCCGGGGGTCGTCACGGGCGTGCGGCGGGCTGCCTCGGCGAACGTGGGCGAGCCGGCTCCGGCTCGACCGCGCGGTTCACGCTGCGGGAGCGGGGAGTCGGCGCACACGCGCTTCGCCTCTTCGGCGGCCACGTCGTCGGGGCTTCGGGGGCGGCGTCGGCCCCTGCACTCGATCAGCTGCTCGAGGTCCTCGAGCAGCCCGTCCGAGAAGTCGTATTCCATTGACTCGCCGGCCACGGAACCGCCCGACCGCGTCGAGAGGTCGCTCGCCTCCCTCGACATGTAGGGCGTCATGGTGGCCGGCGAGTCTTGAGCCGAGATCCGCGGCGGCGTCGGTGAAAAGAGCCCCACCGGGGCCCTGGCTGCAGTTGTAGCTGGTGCGGCGGTCGAGCCTGCCAGCATGCGGCGTGGGACGGGCGACGCGGTGCGCCCGGTGCTCGTGGAGGCGATCGCGGCGGCGGCGCGTGCGCGAGGAGCGGGTCGCGCGGCGCTCGCGGGCGCGGCCGCGGTAGCCGTGGGACGGGACGCGGAAGCGGTTGCGGTAGGTTTCTCGCGCGCCGGGCGCGGCTGAGCCGGCGGCGCGGCTGCCACGCGGGGCGCGGGTTGCGGCGACGTGCGTGCTGGCGGGGCAGCGGCGCGGGCCGGGGTTGAGCGCGCACCCTGTGCGCGATTTGAACTTCCGGCTGGCCCCGGTGCCTGGATGGGCACGGGGCGGAAAGCCGGAGGGCGGACGGGGACCGCCGGCTGGCGGCCCAACGGTGGCGGCGTCTCGCGCGCTGATGGCGGCGCCGTCGGTGGGTCGGAGCTGGGCGGTCTTGTTTTGGGCGCGCCTCTGGAGGCGGTGGTTGCAGTGGAGGTGGCACGCGGGGCGCCCGGCGGCGTTGCCCCCAGGTGTGGGAGCGACATCGCCCGGCCCTCCGCGTGGTCCGGTGGCGACCTGGCGTCGGGCTCCAGTGAGCCACGAGCGCCTGTCTTCTTCTTAGGCATCGTCGGCGTCGGTGGGCGAGGAACTCCGCGACCGCGACGGCGTCACAAGCGCCGGGCAGCGGGGTGTGTCCCCCCCTGTGCTCGTACCAGTTTCAGGCACTCGCACGGGCACAGGAGAAAAACATCCACTATCTAAAATTAGCGGTCCGGGCGGAAAATAAAAGTTTGCCGAGTACCCACAGGTGGGCTCACAAATTGCGGCACTGCACTGCACTCTGTAGGCACTTCCAGGAACTTCTTCGGATGTCCTCGGGCGAATCCGAGTGAATTTGTGTTTCCCTACACGCTATATTTATAGCCGGCGATCGTAGCGCCGGTGCTCGTAGGCGGCGGAGGGCGGCCATTTACTAGTTAGCCAATCAGAAGGCTTGTACACGCATGAGAGCGTGTGTGTGTAAGTTTGTATGTGTGTATGCAGTTGATTTATTTAAGATCAATTTACATGGTTTATATCTTAAAACTACATACAATATGTGCGTAGCACTCATCATAATGTACAGTTTTCTTGTAGGAGACACGTAAGTACAAACAAAGTTTAAAAAGGTGTAAAATTAGAATGTAAAAAAAAAGGAAATAAAAACTTAAATAACTACACATAAGATATTACAATGAAAAACAGTAGAACAATGGATAAAAGAGCTTATTTTCTATGTTTACAATATCTTAAATCTAAGCTGTTATTTACAACCATACTTGAAATTTTTAGTTGACAACCTTGAATGTTCGGGTTTGTTGGACACTGGTTCCAGTAGTTGTGTTTTAGGCTCTAGTAAATATAAACATTTTTTGAATTTAGGTTATAAAATTGATACTGTCTCTAGTGTGAGTTCAGCGGTTACAGTCGATGGGTCAGCTCGACAGATATTAGGTACTATGACCTTGCCAGTCACTTGTGATAATTTAACTAAAAATATAACGTTTTTAATTATCCCCTCTTTTAAGCCAGATATAATTCTAGGTTTTGACTTTTGTTTAGAATTTCCTTCATTCACAATTTACTTTTGATATCATCCATAAGAAGGGCTCTTTACATTTAGTTCCTGATGCTTTATCTCGCCTTGAAGTAGCTGCGATTGATGTTCCCCAGAATAATTTGATCTTACCTGATGAAGATATTTATGATCCTTGGTATAAAAAAACATTTATTAATTGTCAAAAATATCCTTGTAAATTCAAAAATTTTAGAATTGAAAATAACACTTTGTATAAATATTGTAAAAATAAGTTTAACTTTCATAGCCAACTTAATTGGAAAATAGTTATCCCTAAAGAACATATTTTAGATACTATTAAGTCAAATCATGATGATTTAAATTCTTGTCATCTTGGATTGCATAAAACTTTAAATAAATTAAAACAACACTATTTTTGGAAAGGAATGTTTGGTGACGTTCAAAAATATATTTCTTCTTGTGATATTTGTAAAGCTTATAAACATAGTACTTCACCACCACTTGGGTTGATGATAAATCATAAAAAAGTTGATCTTCCCATGATTATGCTTTCGGTTGATATTATAGGACCTTTACCTAAAGCTTATTCAGGACATAGTTATATTCTCTCAGTTGTAGATGTATTCACTAAATACTGCTGGATATTTCCCATGATCAATGCTACTACCAAAGTAATTTGTAAGCTTTTTGAAAAAGAAATCTTTCTAAAGTTTGGTTGCCCTAAGATAATGGTGTGCGATAACGGTTCCCAATTCACCTCGAAATGTTTTGTAGAATTTCTAAAAGGATTTAACATCACTAATATTTTTTATAATACCTTGTATACACCTCAGAATAATCCTGTTGAAAGATATAACAAGACGGTTGAAACTTGTATAGCGTGTTTTGTTAAGGATGATCAAAGGACATGGTCAAAACTTTTGCCTCATGTACAATTAGCTTTAAATAATAGTGTAAATCTAGCCACAGATTTTACACCTAACTTTTTGATGTTTGGTAGAGAACTTATTTTTGATGCTTCTCTACATCATTTTAGTAGTTCTATTGACAACTTAGATGAACTCGAAGTTGGTGATAGAAATAATTTTGCTGTTTCTTTAAATTCACTTCGTGAAATTTTTGTTAGGGTTCAATCTCATTTATTAAGAGCTTACAAGCGTAATGCTCAATATTATAACCGCCGTCGAAAAGTCATTTCTTTTGATGTGGATAGTATTGTATGGAGAAGGAGTTTTGTTCAGTCTAGTGCTCCGGCTTTCTTTTCTGCTAAGTTAGCACCTAAGTTCATTAAGTGTAAAGTAGTTTCAAAAGTTTCACCTAATGTGTACATCTTGAAAGACCTCAACAAGGGTACAACAGGTCGTTATCACATTAAGGACATCATTAAATATTAAAATTAATTTGTTTTGGTTTCTCAACTTTAGTCTTGATTTTCATAACTTTGTTTGAAGGATTTGCAAATGTTAGAATGATGAATGAAAGGCCATTGCAATTTGAAAGTGATGTATGTTAGGTAACTTCATAGCAGGCTATTAAAATCGATTTCTAAATAATTTCAAAATAACTTGGGTCATTTTTGGATTTAATAAAATAAAACTTCAACTTCATGCATAGTTTTTATTTAGCCACATCAAAAGATCTTATTGTATTATATTGTACTATACTATTATATTACATATATGATCGCTATAATATGTTGTTAATATATTACCTTAGTTAATTTTAGCTAATCTTTGTGTCTTTTTACTTAAGATAAAATTAGTTAAGATTATTATTTTAGTGTAGTCTTTAAGTTTCGAGTTGGCGCAATTTTTGGCCACTTGGTTTCTCGGACTTGACACTTTTTTGCGCTTCGCCTCCCTTTTGGTCGAATGCTTTTGTTAGGTTTTTCCTACGACTTTCCTCGTAGAATACCTACCTTTTTGATTCAACGGTTTTCCCCCGTGATCAAATCTTTTTGCTATTGTGCCCGGAAGATTGGTGGTGTTGAGCCGATCACAATATGCAGCTTTCTTTTGAGCAATTGTGTTCGGGAGTTCGGTGGAGTTGTGCCGATCACAATTTGTTTCATTTATTTTTCAGGTCGTTTTCGCGTCCGTAGTTATGCCTTTTATGTTTGTGTCTGGAAACGTTATTCTGTTGTGCCAGATTCTAAACTAGGACTTTTGCATACCTGCTTGGTTTGGTATCTATTCTCATGCTCTGATAGTCAGTGGCGATGGTGCCTAACTGCACTCTGATTAGGTATTAAGTTCGTGGGAATTTTGAAGGATAGTCAGTGGCTATGGTGCCTAACTGCACTCAATAGGAGATCGGTTTTGGATAATTTTGTTTTAGTCAGTGGCGACTGAGCCTAACTGTACTAGTGATTAGAGAGTTTACCTCTCAAACTCTTTTTGGATTTTGAATTTTTCAGATTTAGGGTTTCTTGACCTATTATTTGTTTCTTTTGCTTATTATTTGAGTGGAATTTTAGCATAAAAGAAAGTTCCTTTCTTTTATTTTTTCAGGGAGGGGTGTAATGTAACATTTTGATTTCATCAAACTGTACATGTCAACCTTTGACAACACACTCATTGGACACATTATTAAGGTTACAAACCCTCTCTTTTCTTCTTCAACAGTTGCTGCAGTATGTATCCTGCTGGAAGTGGGCGCGCTGCCCAGCCGGCGAGCTGGCTTCACCTGCAATGATCCAGCGCTGTCGTACCCTCACACTGGAGATACCTTCTCCATATCCCTGGTGGCAGCCATTACTGTCATCGTTCCTTATTTAGTGGTGAGTACTTATCATATTACCTAGATATCATCTTGCTAGGCTTCGTGTCTCATAATTCAAGAATAGGGCGATCCCTGATTCCACAATTACCTTGAAATTATCAGAATATCCGGGTATACTCGGATCTCAAGGCCTTTGCAAAAATGAAACATACATCGTGGTCATGCAAGATCTAATTCGTATGTTCTTGCTAGCTGTCTTGAATCTCTACTAAGCATTCTGTATGCTCAGTCACTCATTTATCATCACTAAAGCAGCTGCTACTGCGCATAAAATCAAAAACGTTTTGTCGTGCAAACTTCATTGTAATGGCTAACTATAGGAACCAACGTACACAGGTACACGTAGTGTACTCAGTTATTGATGTATGGCTTATTACAATAAACCTAACGTCACACAAAACAGGTGCAATGCAAATGTAGGAAAAGACCAAGTTTCTACAGATTTTCATGAAAATGTGGAATGTCAATATGAAACAAAATGTTATTTACTGTGCGCCTGGTAAATATTTAAACGATAGAAAACTGTTGGTTTTACACTTCTCGGTTAAAACTATTGTGTTGGGTTATGTTTACATTACTGGAACTGGATAAAATGTAGCACATATGACAGGGTCGAATGGAGTTATCTAGTAAAACTCCTATTGAGTCGAAAACATATAAAATTTCATTTAATTCAGCTGGGTTGTTTTGGATATAAGCGTGATTAGCCTGTAGTAACACCCGGACGCAATATGATTTTATATTTAAAGTTAAGAAGTTTTTCGGCGGTAGGTGTAGAAAAATTAAGTCGCGTTTTTATTTCGTCTATTTCAATAATTAGTTAAAAATATAATAAAGTATTTATGTCAAGTTTCTAGTGTTGTGGGAGTTACATAAACTTACCAAGATACTCCATATATGTTTGTGAAACTATTTATGTTGCATAGCACTTAGAACTACACCACCTATCAGCCATCACTAATACTTTCACCTTTCAACACAAATTCTTTGAGTTGTACAAAAACATGTCTCAGTTGGATGACATTCAGTCGGCCCAGAAGAACCTTGAGGAGTGTTTCTTGAACAAGATGAATGATCTTGAGGCGCAGCTCCAGTGTGCAGGTCCCGCTAAGGACACCGTGGCGAAGGTCCGTGAAGAGCTCTGGACATTTAAGGAGCTTATGTTCGGTATGCTGGGACTTCTACGTAAGCAGATCACCGAGTGCTCCAGAGCAATTGATGGAATGGAGACACGTTCCCGTAAGAAGGCTCTCATTTTCAACGGGTTTGCGGAGGCTAAGGAAGAGGATTGTCAGTCTCTGGTGCTGGGGATCATCAATAGTAAGCTGGGTCTGTCCAATATTACTGCATCATCGATCAAAGTGTGCCACAGACTTGGGGCCGCCAGCCGGGAGCCCACTCGCAGTCGGCCAATATTGGTAAGGTTCTCTAGTGTTGACCTCAGATCTGCTGTATGGAAGGCGAAAGCTGCACTGAAGGGATCCACGGTCACGGTCAAGGAGTTCCTGACTAGGGTTAGGCAGGCTGTGTTCAGTAAGGCGCGCTTGCATTTTGGTATGAAGGCTTGCTGGTCACAGGATGGGGTTATTATCATCAGAACCCCCGATGGAACTCGGCATAAGGTTACTGCGATGGAGGAGCTTAATCCCCTGTTGACAAGGTACCCAGGGAAGGCCATAGAATCGTCTAGCGCATTGGGAAGTGGCAGTGAAGTGCGTATTGTTTAGTGATTTTCTGATAATTTGTCACATAAACTTTTATTTGGTTGCTTGATGGATGTTCACTTTATTCGCAATTTTGGTTCGAGTTTGTGTACCCGCTTTTGTGCTTTTTTTTTGTCTAGTATTTAGTTATTAGTTGCTTGTAGTTAGTTGAACAATTATTTTGCGTTTTCATAAACTTCAACTTGATAACAATAATGCTATGTCAATGTCAAATGTCAGTACCTAATTGTCTTGTTTGTTAAATCGTGACGTTCTATGCTTCGTTCTGAATTTATATTTTAATTGTTACTGTCATAGACATAGAGTAAAGAGTGTTTGATTTGTTCTAATTTGTACCGTGGACTGAGCATTGTCAGTCTGATTTTTATTTTATTTGCTTTTTCTTTTTTCTGACAAAACTTACTGTGTTTTTTTTTTTTTCTAATTGAAGCTAATTTTATTTGGGATTTGGCTGTAGAAGGCTGGGTCCCTACTTTATGTCTATGTGTATGTTTTTGCTGCCACTTGTTAATAATGTTTTATGTTTTGTTTTTGTTCACATTAAATTTTATGTATTAAGGCTCCAGTACACGTTGGCCGAGCACGCTCGGCCAATGCGCTCGGCAGATTTTCGTGGTACCGTTCACACGTTGGCGACGTTCATTCTGCGTTGGTCGCTCTACGAAGATGGACGTTAGGGCGATCACGGCCGCTGCAATATACTTGTACAGCACTTTCAAATTTTATTTACATGTGCACCAGAGTAGAATCGTTACTCCAAGACGCCATGATTTTGAAACAATATTAACCGCGACACTACAATCTAATCCGACGCCTAAATTTGAAATAAACATTCGGCCAACGTGTGATCGCTGTTTGCGGCTTGCGCCAAATTCCTTTGATTTGTGCACGAAAAACCGACACTAATCGGATCGTCGGCGAATGTTGGCCGCAAACGACAAATACACACAAAACAGCCTAGTACACGTTGGCCGAACGCACTCGCCGAACGCGCTGGGCCAACGTGTACTGGAGCCTTTAGACTGGTGTTGCTGGTGGGTGGTGATCTGATGATGGTGTTGCACCATTTGTTAAAATTAAGTAGGTAATAATAGTTATTAATTTTATTTATTTATTTTGTTATTAATGTTAACTGATGATGATTCTTTTTATTCCGCTAATGATTCCTTCGACTCTTCCGCTATTTCTAGTTTTGGGTCTTTGACTGATACACCTCGTGATATTCTGGGCCGGAACTTCAACCAACAGAAAAAACAATTGTTTAATGTTTGCCATATCAATGCCCAGAGTGTCCCAAGTCACTACAGTGATTTCTATGACACCTTTTCTGACGCTAATGTACATGCCGTTCTGGTTTCTGAGAGTTGGCTCAAACCTCATCTTCTCTCTACTACCTATCCTCTCCCCGGTTTCATTCTTATTCGTAACGATAGACTTGGAAAGGGAGGGGGTGGGGTTGCTATTTATCTTCGCTGTGATTTTCCTTATAAAGTTGTTGCCTCATCACCTTCCAACTATAGTGCATCTGCAGAATTTCTTTTCTTGGAGGTTTATGTCAAAGGTGTTAAGACCTTACTTGGCGTTGTCTACTGTCCACCTGCTGTTGACTACTTTTCTACCTTGGAATTGGTGCTGGAATCTGTTGGGTCAGAGTATGCACATTGTATTATCATGGGAGATTTCAACACTGACCTGTCTCATCCTTCCCCTCGTTCCCATAAACTCCTTCATATCATTGAGTCCGTTAGCCTTCATGTCCTTCCTCTTCAACCCACTCACTTCAATGTCTTAGGTGATGATACCTGGCTTGATCTAATCCTCACGTCCTCTCCCTCCCTTGTTTCCCTTCATGGTCAGTGTCCTGCGCCTGGCTTTTCCAACCATGACCTCATTTTCCTCTCCTATACCCTGAAACCACCGAAAGTTCCTCTTAAAGTTCTGCACATGCGTTGTTTTGCTCGCATGGATGTTGAAAAGCTGCGTCAGGATGCGGCTGAATTGAATTGGGACAGTCTTGCTGAGGTTGCTACTGTTGATGATAAGCTGGAGCTGTTCAATCGGATGGTCCTTGCTCTCTTCGATAGGCATGCTCCTGTAAAACGTATAAAACTCAAGCGTCCACCTGCTCCTTGGATGACAGCTGGTGTTCGGTTGGCGATGAGGTGTAGGGATCGGGCCTTTCGTAAATTTAAAAGAGATCGTAGTGTTGAGAACAGAAACCTGTTTAAAGCAGCAAGAAATCGGTGTAATCAGGTGATACGTAATGCTAAACGCCGCCATATTCTTGAAAACATTTCTACTTCTTCTCCCGCTGATGTTTGGAAATTTCTTGGTACCCTTGGGATCGGGAGGTCACGTCATCTGGATTTTCCAAAGACAATCGGCTTGGATGACATCAACCGTCACTTCACCACAACTAACTGTTTGAGTTCACAATCTTCAGCCCAGACGGTTGATTATATTTCTGGCCTACCCGGTCCTATTATCGAACAGTTCCACTTTTCCCCTGTGACCTTGGATGAAATCAGAAAGACTATCCTATCCATCAAATCCAAGGCCATGGGCTTTGACGGCATCAGTCGTTACATGGTCACCCTTATCCTCGACCTTCTTGTACCCCCGATTTCCCACATCATTAACTTTTCCCTTTATTCCGCTGAATTTCCATCTGTATGGCGTATGGCCTACGTTCGTCCTCTCCCTAAAATCCCTAATCCTTCTCTTCCTAACCATTTTCGACCAATTTCTATCCTTCCTTTTCTATCCAAAGTGCTGGAGGCCTGTGTCCACAAACAGCTTTCAGGGTTTGTTCATCGGAACAACCTTGTGAGCTCATTTCAATCTGGATTCAGGCCGGGACATAGTACTGCCTCTGCTCTGCTCAAAGTGACTGGCGACATTAGGAAAGCGATGGAGGACACCAAAGTTACAGTCTTGGTTTTAATTGATTTCTCTAATGCCTTTAATGCCGTCAGTCACGATATTCTCCTTTCTATCCTATCACATTTGATGGTTTCTTCCGAGGTCCTGGATTGGTTCTCTTCGTATCTTCGAGGACGTCAGCAGTCAGTTCGTGTTGACGAGAGCTCGTCGAGTTGGTGTGGTCTGGCTGCTGGTGTTCCTCAAGGCGGTATTCTTTCTCCTTTATTATTCTCCATTTTCATAAATTTCATAACTCAATTTCTTCGGTGTTCGTATCATCTGTATGCCGATGACCTTCAGTTGTATGCTGCTGCACGAGTGGAGAGTTTGTCTGACGCTATAGGTGACGTGAACCGTGACTTAGTCGCTGTCAAGGATTGGTCTGATAGATTTGGGGTGTCTGTGAACCCCTCAAAATGTCAGGCCATCATAATTGGTAGTTCGCGTATGATGGGTCGGGTGGGGATTAGCTCTCTTCCACCTATTATTTTTAATGGTAATGTAATCCCCATCAGCCCTTGTGTGAAAGATCTTGGTTTACATCTTGACTCGACGCTTGGCTGGCAAAGTCAGGTTTCGAGTGTTTGCCAAAGAGTCAATGGGACCTTGCGTTGCCTGTATCGTCTGAGGAACTTTCTGCCTGCAAAAACGAAGACTATGCTTGTGCAGACTTTAATCTTTCCCGTTATCGACTATGGTGACGTGTGCTACTTTGACCTGAACGCTGTATTCCTGGACAAACTTGATAGGCTACTTAACAACTGCATCCGATTCATATTTAACCTTAAGAAATATGACCATGTGTCCAGCTTTAGATCTGAGCTAAAATGGTTGCCCATTCGGCAGAGACGGAAAATGCGTGCTTTGACCATGCTTTTCTCTCTTCTCAACTCTCCCACTCCCCCTTCTTATCTCATCCCTCATTTTCAATACCTTTGTTCTTCACATGCTAAGAACCTGCGTTCCTCCAATAATCTTCTCTTGTTATGCCCTTCTCATTCTTCTGATTTTACTCATTCTTCCTTTCATATTCAGTCCATTCTTCTGTGGAATGCGCTTCCTCTTGAAATCAGGACGGCTACCAGTCAATTTGCATTCAAGCGGAAGTTGCGGCATTATTATCTGCACCATTAGTGGAGTTATCTGAATCATCTTTTTATTACGTTGTATATATATATATGTATATATAGTGTATTTATTTATATGTGTATTTATTATAGTACTTATATTTGTCTTAAATTTTTGCATTTTTGTTTTGTGTTTTTTACTGTCTGTTCATTTGATATGTCAATTTTATATTATTTTTGTGCACCTGCCATGTTATCTCACCACTACCCTTGGTTGACTGGTAGAGAATGCCTCAGGCATTAAGTCCGCCAATGTACCTTTTTTGTGTTGCATAAAGTTTTAAATAAATAAATAAGAAAATAATGATATAACCTCGGTATAGTTAAGTAATGTTCTCTCTAAAGATTCAATGAAAATCTTAATAAACATAACACACCAAACCAATATTTAACTAACAAATATTGAACAAGATGTTTCAAACAATACTACAAATAAATTAAACAATACTCTTTGAATCCTTTGACAACAATAAATAAATGAAGATCAATATTTTCAAACTCAAACGTTCTTTATTATCTTAAACTTTTAAAAACAAAGTCACACACAAGCAGCTGTAACTAGTACTAGTATTTCGGAAAAAAATAATAAGCAATAATTATGTCCAGCCAGTTTTTTAAAAGCTTCTATTTAGTTTTGCATTTGACAATCGTTGTTGAAATAATCTATTGACGACTGCAATAGAAGTGCAAACCAAACGTGCAGTCCGACTGCACGCTGACTGCAATCGGAATGCACGTTTGGTTTGCAATTCTATCGCAGTCGTATCAACTGCATTCAAACTGCATCCGAACTGCAATTTGCAGTTGGATTGCGTTGAAATGCGGTCCGTCTGTCTAGAGCCTAAGTATCATCAAAATCGACACACGCGTTTGGCCAATTTAGTGCCACAAAGGAGCAAACTTAAATAGTAGTCCTGAACGATTTCCGCCACGGCGACAGATCTCAGCGGGCTACCCAGTCCAATGGGACGGCAATCCGATACACCCGGGGAGAGATCAGGTGTCGCACCAATGCAATGGTTCAACGTGCTTTCCGAAGCACGGGGGTTATCAAATCGCCAAATTCTAATAGAAAAACCCTTTAGCACTTTTTGCCCGACTTGGGAATCGAAGCCAACACTCCACGTTCATTAATCGCACTTGCGACCACGAAACACATTAACCTTCCACCGTTGGGTAAAATGCAAGAAGTTGTCATCATTATTATGTCTTTGCTTATAAGTTAACAGGTTGTCCAACTTGTCCATTACAATTACGACGTCGTCTGTCCATCATTAAGTGTCCATTTTAATATATTCCACGTCATTAGGAGATGAAATATGTAATAGCGTATGTATAACTTGTAATTACTTGATGAGAGAAGATTATTAGGTGACAAACCTATACTTCAGTAAATATCATTTTCGTCATTACCTTGATTGACCCAGAACAGTTAATGTCTTGCCATTGCTGTAAGCCTAATAAGAATCTCATATAGTCTGTTTAGGGAATCTCGAGGTTGTTGAGCTTTACTGGCGGTTATTCTTCTTTTTAACCTACTTCAAAAAGGAAAGAGAAAACATTTACTAACTTTTTTGCATTGTCTTTGATTCGCCACTTCTTCAATCTGAAATAGCTTTACTATAGAATTTTTGAAGCCTCTGTTGGATTCTCATGAGAGGCCAAATCGCAGTGTCATCAGCAAAGGTTCCAGTTGTTATACAGTCTGATGTTGGAAGGTCAGAAGTGTAGACTAGATAGAATAGTAGCGGTCACAGGATGCTACCTTGTAGTACTCCAGCATTAATCTCCCGCTCTAGTCAGAGGTGACAAAGACGAAGTCTATGATGGAATGAGATTACCCAGAAGAAGCATGATTACTCTAACTTTGAAGAGATTCGGGTTGTATGTAATCGGGAAAACAGACGCTGGTCTTGTGCTGTTGGCGGCAAAAGCCTTGCCCCCTATTACATAGTACTTAAACATAACTGGCAAAATGATCGCATTATAATAAAAACACGCTAAATTCCATTTATATTAAGGCAAAGGATCCTGGCGTGACACTATTTCTTAATATCAATTCCTCTTTATACTTTTCATCTATTTCATTCACTCTTTTCTTTCCAGCTATGGGCAGTGGAAACAACGCTTCAACGCGAAGACGAGTACAACCTCAAGAAGAGTAAACTGCTCGACAGTGCGAAGACAGCTGCCTTCCTCTACCGGGACTATATCTATGGATCTGTGGTCAATCTGACCATATTGGAGGTCGTCAAATGTGTGGTGGGGTCTCCCAGGCCTACCTTCTTTGATCTATGCCAGCCGGATAAGGCTAGCACTTGCAATGAGTGAGTATGCTTCTTTATAGCCAGCCACATTTCATTAGGCCACTTGTTTCATTAGTAGTTAAATAAACTATTAGTTTAATTGCTGCACATTGGATATCTTTAAATCAATAGGAGTGAAATTAATGAATCTGAAGTTTTACTGCATATTTTCAGGCTGAAGAATATTTGTGATCAAACCTTGCTAAACCATATTCTCTCCAACAGCTCTGAGTACGTGAGCAACTACCGCTGCACATCAACGACGTTCTCTCGCTACCTGCAGATCGACTCCAGTCGCAGCTTCCCCTCTGCGCACGCGTCGCTCTCTGTCTACTGCGGATTTTTCCTAGCTGTAAGTACCTTCATATTTACTTTTTTTCATATAAAGTAAAAGAAATAAAAACTATAAAATCCAAAATATCGAAACTGTTAGACAGTGATTGTCAAAGATTTTATTCATACAACTTTGAATTAAATTAGTTACCTAATGATAATGTTCACCTTACTAGACTTAACGCCTAGTTGTATTTTCAAACTCACTCATGAAAGAATTTTAAAAAGTGAACGGATTTGAAAAAAGACAAAAAATAATGTTCCCGTTAAATTATTACAGACAATTTTGCACAGGTTCAGCTCAATTTTCTTTAGTGAACCATAAACTTTAAATCACCCGAAAGTTGGAATGCCTATGGATACAAGTAAAAATCCACCAACTAAAAACTTCTTCCTCCACAGTGGTACCTCCAAAGGCGAGCATTCAGCTGGCACAACCGCTCGGTACTGCTGGTACCTCTGCTACAAGTCCTCTGCATCGTGTACGCCGCGGTGTGCTCGCTGAGCCGGCTCAGCGACCACCGGCATCACTGGTGGGACGTGCTGGTTGGCGGGGCTATGGGGGTTCTCAGTGTTTTGTACACGGTAAGTTGTATACTCTTGATTATTGTATTAGTTTTAACTCCAAACCATATTTTTGGGCAGTTCTTTGATTATTTTGTTTTCTCTTTAACTGCTTAACAAATTCCAATTAGTGTAAGTGTGTGAAAAAGAGCATAGAATTCAAAAACAATACTTTGCAAAACTACTAGTATTTGTCAGATAATGTATTAAAATATTTTGTTTATAGTCTGGTATCTGCGTTCAGGTTTAGTTGCACCTCTTAGTGGAATTTACACGGCATTAAACAAAAACCAAGCAGATGATGTCGTTGATAAAGTGCTTAACTTAACTAAGCAGTAGTGTAAATACTCGTAGATACAGAAAAGGTATATGAGCATTTGACAAACAAAGCCGACTATCTAAGCCAATTCTTAATCAGCAACAAACTCATTATGGAAGGCCATATAAGTACAAGAATTTCCAAACGCACCTTTATCCACACCTTCTTAAATAACAAACCATGTTTTGTCCTTGCGAATTGTAATTAAATAAAGATTTTGATCAAACGTGTCGACATCTTTGCTAGTACCTATTTTATTCCATTCTCGCAGTTGATTTACGTCTAAAAGGCAATAAACCTCATTAAAGTCGAAGTGTATGCTAATGCAAGTTGCAACGATGATTGAATAGTTTTATAGCGCCAAGATATTACCTCAGCAGTCGTGTTTACTTGGCTTGTGCTTTATTATTTCAATGTAATTAGTGTCTTTAATTTCAAAACAGATGGATGTTAATTACGAGCTATTACGCCTGCTTCTCACCTTTGCATGTACACTTTCTATCTCGGGTCTTAAAGATCAGAGACGAAAACTACTTAGGTGCTGTACTGTGTTCACAATTTTTTGATAATACCAGAAAGGCTCTTACAATAGAAAACGCTTGTGCCGAACTCTGGCAATATTGTAGCTTAATAATGCAACTTTTTCACTTTGTATTTCACCAATGCTTACTTGTCCTTTGTATCCCCAAAACGCAACTAGAGAGATTTCTCTGAAATCTCAATTCTGAGAATTCAACAATTTTAGGTACCATTTAGCCTTGTCCGAGTTCCTCAATCACAGTTTCAACATTACTCACGCAAAACTAACCTCCTTTTTCTTTCTAGATCCTAGTTCTTTGCAAGAACTTCTCGCAGCCAGCCGTGGTGAGCACGAGCGACATATCCAGCAGTGACGGGAATAACCACCAGTCAGTTCGACGGCTGCTGTCCAGCGAACCACACGTGGTTGTCCCCTAGCCTCAAGCTGTGTAAGCTAACTGCTTACGTGGTTCTGGTGACAAACTCTTGAAGTGAAGTGAGGTGGTCCTGTGGTTGATCCGGGTATGGAGCTATGAACCTCATTTAGATCTAGATACTAGATGTAGTCTATGATTAGAGGTCTGAATCTCATTTGCTTTTTAAATTTTTGATACTCTGTTTAGATTAGTTGCTTATGTAGATATTGTGTTAATTGATTCTTCGAACAGCAATATTGTTTTGTTAATCACTCTTGTTGCTTAGCAAGATGCTTTATCTAAGACCTGGATTTGTGGAGAATATTGAGATTGTCCTTGTGACATGAATTAGTAAGGAGATTATTATTGTATATAGACAAAACTGAACTTGACGTGTTATCCTTATCTTGAACAGAGTAAGCTTCGAGCTTACTCGATTTTATAGTTGGATGAGTCAAAATTGTTGAAAAATTATATTGTTTCGGTGACTGAGAATCTAGAAATTGGTAGACAGTTTAAAATGCAAATTCAGTGTTTCTTGAAAAACTGTTGGAAAGTACCTATAGAAATTCAATTTTCTGAACAGGTAACTTTCGATATTTGTAGTAGAGTCGAAAAAAATAGTTTTGCATTAGTAATGTGCATAGAAAAAGACTCTTAGAAAAAAAAACTTGGGTTCTTTAGAAAATTATGGTATTAAATGTAGGTGATGGAAAGTTAGATTGTTCAGTAAGCTTAGATTATGAGCATTGTTCAAATTAATTTGTTAGTGGTTCAAAATTGAATTAGTTTTAGTAACGTGACGAGAGGACGAATTGTAAATAAAGATAGTTTTAAATATTAAGTATTTTGTGCGAGTGAACTCTGACTAGGGTTCTTATATTAGAAGATGAAACAGAAATGTAGAAATTCATAATACGAAATGATTATTTTCAATGTTTAATATCAAAAACACACTAGTGATTATATGTATAACTTTAAATTTACGTAAAACTTACAAATGAATAAAAACAAGGCAGCTCTTAGACCAAAAAAAACATATTTGTCAAAAGCTGAAATAAAAATAAACTCACTCATTTATTAAATAAAAATAATAAGTCTACGTACAAAGTGACACTAGTTCGTAAGTAACATAGAAATCCACTTACCGGATAAAACCCATGAGATATCTTTCATCTTAATTCCCCTCCTTTTAATAAAAAGGGGGTGTTGTCTTTGAAGCTACATATTTTATAAAGGGGAACAACCCCTTTGTTTACAAATGACAAATGGAATTTGTCAATCATTTTTTTCTGAACAACACCCTTTTAGTTAAAAGGGAGGATATTTTTAGAATGGGGGAGTTCACAAAAAAGTTTGAGAAACTTTGCCATTTATTTGGAGATTTAAATTTCAGAAACTAATACGGTAATTAAAAAAGACCTATTAGATGAACCAATAGGTTTTTTCATCTTCAGCTTCATAATCATGTAAATTCTTCACAGTTATATAGGAATTATTAATAGATTTTGGCGCCTAATTATAAATAACTGATGAAGATTGTATAATGATCTTTGTATTGTATAGACTCAATCTCTCTAGTTTTATATAGTTTAATAGCAAGCATTGTGTGAGTACTATGTACTTCAGAGCTTTCAATGATTAGATACCCACGTCTTTTAGTGACTTGAATTACCCTGGTGGTTGAGAATATGTCATGCTCACTCAAATGTCTCGCTGACGGTGGCGTGTGTGTCGGATCATTTAGTTCCCTTCAAAATGGTTGAGCTGAATGGTGCTGATACATGTGTCATGTTCGTGAACGGGCGCCGTCAGTCGTGACTGGTCATCTCCTAGCTGCCACGGTCTATTTTAATGATTTATAATTCTCTTGAATTGTCTATTTTATATTTTCCTATGGGCACTTTTTTATTTGCTACATCGTTCTCACATAATGTACCATCTTAAGATGAATGATGTAACAAAGCTTCTGTAATAATTTTGGCGATTGAAAAAGAGTGTCCATGGAGTTTCTTGCTCATTCTTCTCCATAGAGATCTACGCTTTGGAATGAGCACCTACGGTACTTTCACAGTTTTTATGTCTTGTGACTGGGACTGTAGCACCATAAAATTTTATTTTACCTATTTTATTTTTTGTCTTTTGACAATTCAAAAGTGCCTGTAACAGGCCTACTTGAAATAAATGATTTGATTTTGATTTTGATTGATAACACATTGAGTCATTCGTAGTTGTATATTTCATTATAATTAAATTATAAGTTAATTGTAAATGAGACCAGTGATACTGTAGTGCTGATTTTTACGAATGATAATGGATATTTTTTACAAATAATTTTAAAGTGTTAAGTTAAAAATGACAATGCTGCCCAGTAAGCTAAAGTACTCAATAAATATTTCAAATATGAGATTCTAATTTTCTCATTATAGTCTAAAAGGCGTGTCCGTCAAGGAAATGAATGACCAACGGCAGGCTATTTCTCTACTCAAGCAAGGCCTTTAGGAAATTGCTAACAATTTTTGGTTGTTTGCCACCACTAGTCTTTTTAAAGATCTGTCTGTTTTCTGCCTTACGAGGACAGCATTTCTGTCCTTAAATTTAACAAGGTTTTAAATCATAGAAAAGAATTGTTTCTTGTTCATAATATTCATCGTGAATTTGTTCAAAAATATCCATAATTATTTAATTACCTGTAGATGCAAGCCACATTAATCAAAATAAAATATAACGTAATAGAATGGTTTCACGGCGTAACTCTACTTACTTATTTATTAAATAGTTGTATTAAATATTATTAAAAATACATTTTTAAATAATAAATAACAACAATTGACAGTATTCACTGCTTAGTACCTGTCTAGTCGTAAGGTTATTAAAAGTATATTTATTGTTAACATTTCTTTCATAATTTTAAATTTCATGTGTAAAACCACCCACCTGTATTTATAATTAATATTAACAACACATTGCCCTTTTTATTTTCACCGAAGTCGGGTAAAGTTAGTTTGACATATCAAAATTATTCTTTATAGATAACTAGCACTCCGCCCGCGACTTCGTCTGCGCGTGTTTCTAACTTCAAACTCAGTGAATTTAATGCCCGGTCACCCTTCTTATAGGATTCTTTTGGAAAATCTAAAATGGTCTAGTAGTTTAGGAGCCTAGTCAATGCAAACAAACAATCAAATTTTTCCTCTTTTTGAAATATTAGTGTAGACAAAGTAACTTTTGAAACATAAATAAATACGCATCCTGTATTCGATTGTGAGGTAATTAATGCCCAGTTTTGTGTTTATCGAAGCAAGCAGTAAAATCCTTCCCTTAAAACTTGAATACCCCTTTTCACCAACTTAGGGGGTGATTTTCGAAAAACCCAAAAACACGTGTTTGATTATTTTTTATCTAATTTCTTTAGCCTGAGTTTCAAATTTATCGGTTAGCGCGTTATGATTTTCCCATACAAACTTTAATATCATCTAGATCACCAATGGAGGGTAGTTTTAAAAAACTAATAATGCCTATCTTTTTTATTTACTTATACTCATATTCGTACCAAGTTTCAAGTTTATAAACCTAAGGGATAAGATTTTACATCCAAAGGTTTTCACCCCTTTTCACCCCGTTATAGGTGGATTTTCGCAAAAACCCTTCTTAGTGCTCACCTACATAATAAATTGCAACTACTGACTAAAATTCAGGTTAAACGTTTAGCGGTTAAAGATCCTCCCCTTTAAACTTGAATACCCCTTTTCAATAACATGGGGGGTGATTTTCGAAAAATCCAGAAACACGTGTTTAATTATTTCTGATCTAGTATATAAATACTGATTTTCACATTAATCAACTCACGCATTATGATTTTCCCATACAAACTTTAACAACGCCTAGATTACCAATGGAGGGTAGTTTTAAAAAAATAATAGAGCCAATCTTTTTTATTTACTTGTATTCTTATTCGTGGCAAGTTTCAAATTTATAAACCCAAGGAATAAGATTTTTCATACAAACGTTTTCACCCCTTTTCACCCCTTAGAGGAGGATTTTTGCAAAATCCCGTCTTATTGCTTCTCTACATGGTAGACTGCAACTGCTGTCCAAAATTCAAGTTACTGTGTCTAGCGGTTTCGGCTGTAGTCGAGTCTTAATAAAAAACCCTGTTCTTTTATATATATAGATGTTTTCTTTTTGTTAAAAGTTCAAATTATTTCTGTATTTTTTTAAGAATTTGACATTCCTGTGCATTTAGTATACCTACTATTAATTTTAGTTTTTTATCTGAAAATTGTAAATATTCTTTTTAAAGCGTAGATGTGTGAATGTGGCTGTATGTATGTGAACATGTTTAAAATAAATAAAATAAACAAATTTAAATTTGAAAATTTTATTTTTACTCCACCTACCTTGGTTAATTGGTAAAACAAAGATAAATAATAATTCCTCAAAGTTTAAAGAACTTATGATAATTAAAATTGGTAGTTTTGTACTAAAGTACCATCAGTCATTTAAAAATATTATTCAATTTCTTCAAACAATCAGCTTCCATCAACTAAGTAGTAAATATCTACTAAGAAAAATTTATCACCGTTTAAAAATAACAGCAGTCACGATAAATGAAAGTATAACATAAAAATACACGAATAATTATTTAATAACATCTCAATTGGTTTGTTCTAATATTATGCGTACATAAAAAGGAAAACATTTTTGTAACGCTTGCAATTAACCGATTGGATTATATGGAAATTTTCTTACGAATTGCTTAATTAGACGTGATATCAACAATTCAACATGCTTTTATAATATTTGAACGAATTTGAGACTCCTGCTAATAACGCATGACAAAGGTGGACGCACACTTATATCCGAGCCGAACGCGTCGAACGTATCGAAGTCAAGGAGGCCTCGCACATTAACAAGAATCGACCGCGCCGAAAGAAATAATTATGTTGAAATAGTAGGTAGATACTCGCGCGTTGCTCTGACGCAACTGATGGAATGCGAGCTAGCGAGCGCATCGGTCGAGTCGGTCGAGTTGACTGCATAAACCGCGCCGAATCTGATGACGTCATTCGAATTCACCCAGTCCAAGATTTCTGGGGTTCTTCCAGATTCGAAGGATTCGTCGCAGATAAGTGTGCAAGGTTTCATGAGATTTCATATAAAGAATTCTAAAATTCGTTTCGTTCGACTCCTTCGGCGCGTCCGGCTCGGATAAATGTGCGTCCACCTCAAACAGTATTATTTTAGAATTTTGGTATTGTGTCTATAATATTTTTTTTTTACCGTGCCCGTACCAGGCTTCTTTAAACATATACCTAGCAGTTTTGTGTGGACCACAGGGATTGCCTGAATTATTTTTTTTTTCAAATTACAACATCTTTGTGTGAAAGAAAAAGGAGTAAATGATACTGTGACGTCTGATAGGGGAGAATGGAAGAAAAAAACGTGTTGCGCCGACCCCAAATAGAATGGGATAAGGGCAGGAAGAAGAAGAAGAAGAAGACAACATCTTTGTGAAAAACCAAACAACAGTAACAAATAAATATTTTGAGAAAGACTGGTCTAGTCTTTTGAGCAAACCAAATAGATTATAAGGACAATAATATTTTCAAGTTCTATTCTTCATCTAGATGGAAGAATCCCGGAAGCGTTATAAATAAACCTTAGTGTTGACAAACTGTGATTTTTTATGATTATTTTTTAATAACCTAAAAATATAGGGTTACGAATGTATCTATTTTAATAATATTCATAACAATAACAAAACTGCATTCCTCGTGAGTTATTTTTATGAAGTGTAAACGTTTTCTCGTGATTCTACGTCGCGTTGAAAATTTGAACGTGTCACTAACTACTGAAAGATGAAGACGCAGGGCAAGATATTACTGTTTCGGATATACTTAATGCGTAAGCAGAAATTCAAACCAGCAATAAAACTTTCATAAAGTTGGTAGGTATTTATAAGCAATACCTATTACTACATAATTATTAGGGATGCATCGATACGCCATTTCGCCGATACGATACCGATATTCTTATAAAAATATCGGCGATACCGATACCGATACCGATGCGCTTATTATGAATTAAAAGATATAATTAAAAAAACACAAGTCATTTTTTTTAATTAATATTAAAAGTAGTGACATAGTTTGATATTAGATATATAAATTTTTTAATTAAAATTAACATTAATAAGATTTTTGTTTAAAAAACAAAGCAATCTTATTTTTTTCGGAGAAAGGCGCTTTCGCGAGTCTGTTTGAAAAAGATCTGAGCTGGAAAATATTCTCTCAGATTCGTCAGAAGTCACTTGGAATCTAAAGTACTTCTGCCTCATTTTTTTTTCAAGTTTGGGTATAAGTCCTCCGTGTTCCGCCGCTCGAGTTTCCCGACCTTCCAGACATCTGCCCATGTCAACAGAGTCAGCAAAAAACATCGTGGCTGTGAGCAAGGTCGCTACATCTGTGAAGCCCATGCCGGAAAAGGCATCGAATCGGGCTGATGATGATGGTTTCGTGACGGTGCAAAGGAGGAAGCGCCGTCAGCGAACTAATAAGAACCGCTGCGGCACGGCTCCTGTGGAGCCCAACACTATACGTGCTGCTAAGCCGAATACTCCGGTGTATATCTCACGCCTACACTACACCACTAAGGCTGAGGACATCGTGGAGTACGTGCGTCAAAAGATTAAGTACACGCCGAGAGTTCAGCTGCTGGAATCGCGCCGCAATGTCAATTTCAAGGCGTTCGTGGTGCGTGTACCAACATGTTTGCTGCACCTCGTCATGGAGGAGAACTTTTGGCCGCAGGACGTGGTGTTCCGTCGCTTCCGCGGACAAGTGCCACTGGAGTGCACTATAAAATAGTGCTGAGTGAAGTGTTTACTAACATAGGCTTAAGTTTCTTTATACTAACACAAACTGTACTATAACAATATATATGTTAGTCTATAAGGTATATATCTATGGGCCCAAGTAGCCTGAAATAAAGTGGATATTATTATTATTATTATTATAAGACGTCATTTCGCCAGAAAACGAATTGATCTGCATCACTCGATATATTAGGAGACCTTAGGTATCTCTCGACTTCTTTGACAGAAATACAGCTCAGAGTAGACAGGGGCTCATCTTCCTACAAACACTCCAAAGCCCGCCAGTCGTAGGCATCTCAGAACTTACAGTTGCAGAACCTAGTGGGTTTCCCCGGGCATACTTCGTGTCTCGTTTACAACGAAATAGACGAGACAACACGCTAGTTTACACTACATTTTTAAATCAATAAAAAGTATCGTTGAATCGGTCATAGAATATCGTCGATACCGATATATCGGCTAACTCGAAGTATCGCCGATATAGCGTTATCGGTATCGGATGCATCGCTAATAATTATGTCTTTTTCCCATTTTTATTTTAAAGTGTGTAAATTATCAAATAAAACTGCCGGCTAGGTGGACTGAAACTGAACATGACATAAAACTGCCAAAAGAGGAAATAAATCGAAGATCATTGCCCAATGGTTGGAATAGAAAAGATAGAAACGGATTATTCAAATATAATTCAAATAGCAATATACCTATGTGATATTGAAACGTAAAAAAACTAAAGTGGCATAGCCAGGGGTGCTAAGACAGGAAACCTCCACGTGCGCCCGTGGACTGGAGTTCCCTCTCGGATACGTCCGGGGGGAACACCAGTTTTTCGGGACGGTGCACCCTGGGATGCGGGCAAAAACTCTTCCTTAGGCACTGTGTGCCTAAGAGGTCTCTTTGCCCGTATGCGAATAGCCTGTCGAGTGGACGCTCCAACGCGTGTCCCTCTGAATAGCAGAGGGCACAGCGGCGGAGCGGGCTTGCGGACGGTGAGTAATGGGTATGCTCGCCGTCCGACCAAGGATTGGTCCTTGGTCGGACGGCGGCCCGGGTCGGTGGCGCGTCGTGTTTCACGCGTCACCGACGGGGCCCCTTATGAGGCCAAATGCCTGCTGGGGTCGCGGATTTTTCTTAATCCAGGATACCGTGGCGCCGGAACGTAAAGGGCATCCGACGGAACACGGGTGGATTTTAGTCAGTAAGAGTCTGATAGTTCCTTCCGCCCCACCCAGGGCGTGAGGACTCAATTGATGATTTTGCCACCCCAAAAAAAAAAAAAAAAATGGCATAGCCAAATATAAGAGGCTACATGATAAACATAAATTACTATCTACGAAGATACATAAACTCCAAAATTGAACGTAGTTGCACGCCAAGCTAAAAACTCATTCATATGGACCCATCGTAACAAGTAAAGATAGTCAGAATTACGAAGACAACTTACTATGCCCGCATCTTTCTCAACTGGTTTCAAATTGACTTTTTCTAAATTAAGAAGCCACAAGGGGTCCTCAAAAGTCTGTTACGACGAAAATGTAATGTAAAATATATATTGTAATGAATACTTGCCGTGCTCATTAAAAATAAAATTAATGTAAAGTTTTTATGTTACTTTCATTAGTCAAAATTTTTGAATGGATATCGTTAGGATAAGTAGAAAGTTAATTTTGTATGTGAATGGGTTTTAAAATTAAATGTAGTGATTAAAATGTAAATAAACTGGTAACGAAGACTTCAGTATGTGGCGCCACCTGTCAAGAATTGATTATAGTTTGATTATTAATTCGAGTCAGTAAAATGACAAGTACAACTGTCACTGATACATACAAAATGAAACAAACCAGGAACATTGGAAATGTCATTTTACTGACTCGAATTAATAATCGTATTTTAGGTACTGATGATTTGTTTTTGTTTTAAATTAAAGAATTTTCACATTTATTTATATTTCTACTAGCTGACCCGGCAAACGTTGTTTTGCCATAAAAAGTAGAAATTAAAAATTTTGTCTAAACAGTAAAAAAAAAATTTAGGGGTGGACTACCCCTAACATTTAGGGTGATGAAAAATAGATGTTGGCCGATTCTCATAGATACCGGATAAGCACAAAAATTTCATCAAAATCGGTCAAGCCGTTTCGGAGGAGTATGGCAACGAAAACTGTGACACCAGAATTTTATATATTAGATATTTCAGTGTGTTATTTTTTTAAATACTCCAAAAGATTGGAATATAAATATTTCTGTAAGAAATATCGATTTTTGCATGAAGTGTTCGTATCCGAACATAGATTTTAAATATTTTATTTTTATTACGCTGGCTACATGCCATTTTTTTGTTACTGGCAACAATGTGTTGCGAGAAAAAGGAAGCCACGATAAAAATCATGGTGGAATAACGTTTTTATAAAATTATAGATCATATCCAATAAAGTGATTCTCAATAGATTTCACAAAAGAATTTTATTTATGTTTTCGCCACGAACATAAATTTGGTTCCGATACCGAAGAAGTTTGGTTCCTGTTAAAGTGCAAATAAAACGCGTGGACGTGGAGGAGAATTTCCTGCGGTCATGGCGGAGGGCCTGGAGGATTGTTGAAGAATTTATTCGGCATTATACATCAGGGCTTCATCTGCTGGCTTGCGGGGCCTTCAAGTGTCGAGCGGGGAATCAAAAAATTTATCATCGTATAAAACAACCAAAAATTGGTTAATAAGGTATTTATTCATGTTGTACCGTGCAAGAAAGAGACGGCAGCAAAATCAAGAATAAGATCAAAGCTTCGTTTTTGTTTGGAGCTGGAACGCAAACCAAGTGAAGCCAAAGTCAAGGTGGCGCGGTATTCAAAAGGTCCAATCAGGAGAAGAGAAAAATCCGACAGTGCAAGTTGTACCAACCTCACCAGCGTGGCGGAGCATCGTGATTCGTCAGCATCGCATGTCGTCAGGTTGCCTGTGTGGAAAAACGTGTCGTGTCGTACGCGACGATTTGGTCAATTCATCAATATCTACGCCATTTTGTATTGAATTTATGGTTTTTTCGGTGTTTGTGCGCAACGAAGTTGAACAAAGACATTAAGTTACTATTGTACAAATTAAAAGTGACACGCTAAAGGCGAAGAGTATTTGTTATTTAAACGATCGGTACAATGGCCGAGTTACAAGAACTTCTAGCTCAGAGGGGCTATGTTAAAGGTAGTATTACTCGACTATACAAGTATTCACAAAACAATCTCTCTGAAATACATGAAGAGTTGCTCAAAGAGAAGTGTAAGAAATTGTCAGAAACATTAAAGGAGTACGAAACTTTAAATAAAAGAATATTGTATTTATGTCCTAACGATAAGGAAGATTATTGTGAAGTGGAAGATAAATATTACACTGCAGTTTCCACTTTAAATACAGCAATTAATACATTATCTATTCACAAAGATGTTAACCCTCCTAAAGGTGAATTTAAAAAGTTACCTGTAGTAAACATAGCTTCATTTAATGGCAAAAATGTAGTGGATTTTCCACCATTCATTAACATGTTTAAATCAGTTATTGATGCAGATAGTCGGCTAAGTTTATGTGAGAAACTGCATTATTTACGCTCATTCTTGGCTGGGGAGGCTCTAGATCTGATAAAAAATTTAATGTTGAATGATGAAAATTATAATGTTGCATTGGAGCTGCTAAACAATAGATTTAACAATAAATTACTCATAGTTAATCATCATGTTAATAACATTCTGGAGTTGCCCATAGTCACAAAATGCACTGCTCAAGGTTTGAGGTCTCTTGTTTCAGTGATAAACTTAAACATTGCTGCACTAAAGAATTTGAAGGAGCCGGTGGAGCATTGGGATACCTTACTGGTTAATATAGTGTCCAAAAAGGTAGATAATTACACTAACAGAGGGTTCCATCAGGAACGGCTCGGCAAGGAGGTACCCAAGTTGTCCGAATATCTAGATTTTCTGGAACGGAGGGCTATTGCAATGGAAAACACCACTGATGATAAGTCGACCCATTCCCAAAGGCCGGTTAAGGTAATGAGCGGTATAAGCACATCCAAGTCTACATCATGTAAGTATTGTCAGCAGACACACAAGCTTTATGAGTGTTCAAAATTTAAATTGGCTTCTGAGAAGGAAAGATTATCCTTTGTTGATGACAATAAGCTTTGTAAGGTATGCCTAAATAGCCATCAAGGAAAGTGCTTACTAAAAATAAAATGTCAGACTTGTGGAAAAAGACATAATACGCTTTTGCACGACAATGCATGTAGTAATACGGCATTGCTGGATAAACCAGAAAATAGTGCAGGAGTCAATAGGGTGGCATTATCAAGTGCTACAGCTTACACAGATGTTTTATTGCCCACAGCTAGGGTGCGCTTGGCAAAAGCTGATGGCACGTTTATCACCGCTAGGGCTTTACTTGACTCGGGGAGCCAAGTATCATTTATCACTGAAGGCTTGGCTGATGAAATTAAATGTAAATTAAGAAAGAATGATCAGCTTATTATAGGTGTGTGTCAAGGTGAAAAAAATGTAACACGTAGGGCTGATTTCACTGTTTACTCAACCACAAACAACAACAGTGTTGCAGTTTCATGCTGTGTTGTTAAAAACATTGCATGTCCATTACCGCAGCAGTCGTTTGACATTTCACAGTTTACTTTTCCTTCTTATGTTCAGCTGGCTGACAAAAACTTCAATAAAACTGGTGAACTGTCTTTGCTATTGGGGTGTGACGTATTTTTCCAGGTGCTGCTCCGTGAGTCCCTACCAGTAACTCCATCAGGACCTTACCTGATAAACACTATTTTGGGATATGTTGTGGCGGGCAGTCTACCTATCAGCTCAGGAGGGATAAGTTCTTCTAATCTTTGTTTGATAGTAAATCCATATAACTGTAAAAAGGTATGTAATACATGCATTACTAATAAAGATAGTCAGCTTGAACAAACAATGTTAAAATTTTGGGAATGTGAAAATGTCACCACGGTATTCAAAGAAGATACCTCTGAACATGAGCAAGCTGAAAAAGTATTTCAGGATTCTGTAACATTGGAAAACAATAGGTTTAGGGTCGCTTTACCTTTAAAAGTTGATTTGGATAATACAGGGTTAGGTCATTCATTTCCCATGGCTTTGAGTAGATTGCACAACTTAGAAAAGAGATTTGCTAAGGATGATAACTTGTTTCAACAATATAAAAAGTTTATATCTGATTATATACAGCAAGGTCATGCAAAATGCTTAGATACTAAAAGCAAAGAGCTGGATATGGCCAAGTTAAACTTTATTCCTCATCATCCTGTTTTAAATCCTAATAGCAAAACAACACCAGTCAGGGCTGTTTTTGATGGAAGTGCAAAAACAAAAAATGGTTTAGCATTAAATGATATTTTGTTGAATGGACCTGTTGTCCAAAGTGATTTGTTTGACATTTTGATTTTGTTGAGAACCTACAAATATGTATTGCTCTGTGATGTTAAGGCTATGTACAGACAAGTATTTCTGGATGAAAAATATTGTGGGTTGCAAAATATTCTTTGGCGTGAAACCAGGGAAAGTCCTGTACAATGTGTTCAATTACAGACTGTAACATATGGTTTAAGAAGTTCTGCCTTCCTTGCCACTCGCTGCTTAGTTGAACTAGCGCAAAGATTTAAGGAGCAGTTTCCATTGGCTGCATTTTGTGTACAGAACTCTAGTTACGTTGATGATATTCAATTTGGCTGTGATGATATCTATGAGCTAAACCAGACAAAGAATGAGCTTTGCAAACTATTAAGTATGGGTGGTTTTGAATTACATAAATGGTGTTCAAATGATATTAGCTTACTAAAAGACATTCCTGTTAATTTTCATCAATTAGATAAAAAGGATTTTGATAAAAACTGTTTGTATGTTAAAACATTAGGGTTAATCTACAATGTCAAAACTGATAGTTTGGAAATACAATGTCCTGTAAAAGAGTTAAAGCTTGAATATACTAAGAGGGAAATGCTTAGTTTTATAAGTAAATTTTTTGACCCACTTGGTCTTGTAGGACCTATATTGGTCTCAGCAAAACTTCTAATGCAAGAAGTGTGGTTTCATGACATAAGATGGGATCAGCCTTTGCCCTCAAATATTAATAAAAAATGGGTTGAATTTGCCAAGGATTTGATAAATATGCCATGTATTGCTGTTCCTAGGAATGTAAAAGGTATTTCATGTAATAGCTTTGAACTAGTTGGATTTTCTGATGCATCTGGCGTTGCCTATGGTTGTTGCTTATATTTAAGAGTAATAGGTCCTGATAAATGTGTAAATATTAATTTATTTTGTTCTAAGTCACGCATCAATCCTAAAAACAAAACATTAACAATACCTCGACTTGAGCTTGAAGGCGCATTATTATTAGCCAAATTGGCAACCAAAGTTAATACTAAATTATCTCTAAAATATAATGTGCGTACCTACTTATATTCAGACTCTAAGATAGTACTTGCGTGGCTTAAAACCGAACCTGTAAAGTTAAACATGTATGTTGCTAATAGAGTTAAGAAAATACTTCAGTTAACTCCCTCAAGTAAATGGTTTTATGTCAACACAGGAGATAACCCGGCAGATTGTCTATCGCGAGGTGTAAGCCCTTCTTCCTTGAAGGATAATTTATTGTGGTGGCATGGACCCAAGTGCATGGGGCATGCTGAATTTGTGCATGGTTCAATTCCACTGCTAATGTCCATAGAAGATATACCCGAAATAAAAGAAATAAATCCTGTATCAAAATCAAGCAATGTATGTGTTAAAGGCAATACATTATTAATGATGTTGGAGAAATACTCAGATATAGAAAAAACTACTAGAATAATGGCATATGTGTTAAGATTTATAAACATTTGTAGGGCACAATCTTTTGAAGGTGTGAAAAAATTTAGTCCTATTGAGCTGGATTCTGCCCTGCAGACAATAATTAGATTAGATCAGGGTAAACACTTTCAAAGTGAGATTCAATGTATACAAGCTGGTAACAGTTTAAAATCCAGTTTGAGTAGTCTTAATCCTTTTCTTGATTCTGGTAAATTATTAAGAGTAGGTGGTCGATTGCATAATGCTGACTTACCTTATGCAGAGATGCACCCTATAATCTTAGCTAAAAAATCGAATGTTACTAAGGGGATTATATGGAGGCAACATATTAAATTAAAACATGCAGGTCAAAGTTTAGTTCTTAGTAGTTTGAATGAAAAATACTGGATTCTTAATGCTTTACGCGAAATAAAATCTGTCTTATATAAATGCATTATTTGCTTTAAATTAAAGGCTAAGAATGCTACCCAATTAATGGGATCTTTACCTTTGGATAGGGTAAATATGACGAGGCCATTTCAGATAGTTGGCACCGATTATGGTGGCCCTTTTAGTGTCAAGCAAACTCGTATTCGCAATCCAGTAATAACAAAGGCCTATATTGTATTATTCGTTTGTTTCGTAACTAAAGCCATACACATAGAACTAGCATCTGATATGTCAACAAAGACTTTTATGGGTTGCTTAAAAAGATTTATATCCAGAAGGAACAAGCCCACTAAAATTTATTGTGATAATGGTGCCTGTTATAAAGGGGCTGCTAATGTTTTAAAAGAATTGTATGAGTTGCACGCTTCCACAAGTCACCAAGACACTGTAATAGAAATGTGCAATGCGGAGAGAATATCCTTTCATTTCATACCAAGTTACTCCCCTGTGTTTGGTGGTTTGTGGGAGGCGGGCATTAAAAGTGTCAAGTATCATATGAAACGGGTAATAGGCAATTCAGTGTTAACCTATGAGGAATTGTATACTGTTATTGTGCAGATTGAAGGCATTCTTAACTCACGGCCGTTGACGCCTCTATCTAGAGACCCAGATGACATGTCTTATTTAACACCTGGGCATTTCTTAACAGGATCACCATTGTCTTCTTATCCTGAATTAAATCTAAGTAATGTGAATGTTGGAAGGTTATCCTTTTGGAAACAGTGTGAACAAATGCAACAATTATTTTGGAAAAAATGGCATAAATATTATTTGGTGCTTTTACAAAACAGACCAAAATGGAAAAATATCCAACCAAACTTAAAACCAGGTGACATGGTAATTTTAAAGTATGATAACATAAAACCCCTTGACTGGCCGGTAGGAAGAATTTTAAATGTAATGCCTGGTAAGGATGGATGTGTTCGTGCCTTAGAGGTTAAGACAGCAAGGGGATCTGTCATCCGAACTAGTGTTATGAAAGTATGTCCTTTTCCTATTGATTAAGATAATAGTTTTATTGAGTTTTAGAATAGTTTAATTTTTTGTGTCTCACTGGTTTGTGTAGAAGGCCAGAGGCGCCCCCAGTATGTTCGTATCCGAACATAGATTTTAAATATTTTATTTTTATTACGCTGGCTACATGCCATTTTTTTGTTACTGGCAACAATGTGTTGCGAGAAAAAGGAAGCCACGATAAAAATCATGGTGGAATAACGTTTTTATAAAATTATAGATCATATCCAATAAAGTGATTCTCAATAGATTTCACAAAAGAATTTTATTTATGTTTTCGCCACGAACATGAAGCCACTTCCTCCCCAACTTCCACCATTTTTTTTTCTAACCTGCATCAATCAGAACGGGTTGTTGTTTTGCCACAAATTTAATTCAATGAAAACGAAAACGAGGACACAATGTGGAGTCTGAACAGAAAGTACTAGGAGAACAGGATCATGGAGGTGTTGGTGCCGCCGTCTTCAGTAAAAAATATGTGAAATGAAGATGTGGCAAATTTACAACAACAAAATCTAGCTGTAGCAAATTAACTTTCAATGTATGGTTTAAAAAATATGACAAATTAATTTTGTGGCAAATTTACAGCAACCCATCAGAACAAAAGCAACTGCTGCTACGAAATACTCACTACATATTATTATTTCCGACGAATACTTTATGTTACTTTTTTTGAAGCTCATAGGACTGCAAGGTTCATTTACGAACTTAGGGCCAGCATTAGTCCGATCATTGACCATGGCCGGGTTGATGGGACGTCGTTTTCCACACGCGCCTCAAAGATCTGTCAGAAATCTGACATGTCCCCCATACCTCTATGGGGGACATGTCTGAACTGGAAACCGTAACCCGAACTGAACGTAAAGGGCAGGAACATCCATCATAGATTTCAGTCAGTACAAGACTCGTTTGATGATTTAAATAAGTAAAAAAATGAGCCAGTAATCAGTAGTTAAACTAACTACTAGGTACCAAGTTTGCTTAACTAATGATCAAACAACTGCCCCTTAGAAAATAAAACTGGTGAATATTATTTCTCCATTCATTCCCTAAGGCCTTTGCCCCGTACTGGGACAATAACAAACCAGTACAAGTGCATAGATTTTTGCAACAGACATAAAAAATTAAAGGGATTGTGACTAAAGGTGGCTTCGTGTGTTTTGCATGTAAAGTACTCAGCGCCGGGGACATAAATTAGTGAATGTTTTACAAGGTAAGGGTTGTCACGACGACGACGGTAGAAATAATTCAGAATCCTCTAAACAAAAGATAATTATCAATTTCCATAAGTTTGTTTAGAGCCAACGAAAAGGTCTAAAGAAAATGCTTGGAACACAACTGTAGACTTCGTAGCTTTGTTTGGACTATTGAGAAGGTAAACATATCTAAAGCCCCGCGCCTACGCTAGGCCTTTAGCGCTCATCTCTCGGAAGCTATGCGTCCAAGTAACATAACCATTAAAAAAAAGAAAGTTGTTTAGAGCAACAAATTTAATTCGTTCAAGTTTTTCCTTTCGTTGTAAGTCTGTAATTATTGAAAAAATGTTTTTGCCTTCTCGCATTTGCGAAGTTGTCAGTCTCTATTAGTCCAGAAAGCAGACGTCCAGGTCGATGGCTGGAGACAAGGACCAACTCTAATGCCAGCCAAACACGATCCGGTTTAATGCCATGTTTTCAGCGCACTGGAAGCGGTGTGCGATAAACTCCATGCACAACTCATCATGCACACTAGAACTTTGAAGTTCCATAGTGCACATTGTTGAACAGTCCCGAAACATCTACATTCCAAAATGTTCTAGTAATACGGTTGAAGTAAGAATCTCAAATCAGTCGAATGATCAAATCAAACCGTCGAATGAAAATAGATATCTCCTATCCTATGTATAATTTAAGAAGAATTTAAGAATGTTTCCCCCTGTGCCATCCCTAGTACCTACCAGCAAAAACAGGCACCTATCCTGCGCAACGTAAAATAGTAAATAAAAATAAACCAAGAGGCAACAATCACGAATACTGGAGGATATAAATTTTGTCGTGACTAAGGACGCCTACAGACGAACGACACAGCTGACGGTGGATCCCAAACGTTGCAGCTTGACGTACAATAAGTTAAATTAAAATAAGTGTGTACCTCCTACGCTAATCTGGGATCCTGGTAAGAGGTTGACCACACAAGGGCAACATAAGCAATAAGTCTTTGCTTATTTATACTTTGTGCAAATGCCCATTCGTCCACTACTTGCATATAACAATGGCTTTGACAATGATTGAAAGATTGTAGCTATGTGTCCAGACAATCGATAAAATGGTTGATCTTTGAAAATAATTTGCTGTCCGTAATTACTGAGGAGTTTCTTTTGCTTTGGAGATTGTTCCGCCACTTTTTTCCAGCCAAAAACACTAGGAGTTGGAAAAAGAGTAGCCGTGGCCGTTTCCGAAGTGGGAAATAAAGTGCTGATTTTTTTACAGTCTTGAGAAAATTTTAAAACAAAAAAATACAAATAAAATCATCACAAGTAACAAGTGTATAAAAAGAACTGGAACAAATTAAAAGTTGCGATCCACTAATCAATATTATTCGTTTGAAATACAGCGCCAGCGCTAAGCAGAGTAACTTTTGGCCACACAACAATAGCACATAAGCCTTATAAACCTGTAAATGGCATTCGTTTCGCAAGACGTCACTGCATGCAACATAAATTACATTTATCAAAGCATACGTCTCAAAATAATAAAATAACAGCTGTTAATGGCCACAATCCATAAACAGCAAGATTCTTTACGAAGTCTTATGTTATTCGATAAAGAAATTGAAACTAAGGTTTTAATGTTTTGGATGTTAATAAATTCAAATTCATTTGACAGTTAGAGATACTGGCAGTCATTTTTTGCCGCGTGTGGGTGTCAAAAGATGCAAGCAATAACAGTAAATTGGAAAAAAAAGTTATGTTAGTATTTTCTTTATCTAATGCAAGAGTAACGGAGGAGTAATTCATGACGTGTTCGAAAGATTGGCCAATGTTAGTTTAAGGTTCGGAGTAAAACTTAGGACATTCTATCAGTGACAACGATGAATTTATTAAGTTAAAAATAAAAATAATGAATGCACTATTGAATTTTGAAGGAATTAGGTATTAATAAAGCTGATAATAAGCGGGCAACCGATGGATGCAAGTGGCGAATTGTCGTTCGGCGTGGCGGTCTAAGGGGGAGGCCTATGTTCAGCAGTGGACGTTTTCCGGCTGATGATGATGATGATGAAAGCTGATAATTGGCTTACGTACATTTTCTTACTTAACCCATGTCAGTCCCACAAAATCCCTATATTCCCAAACCACTGCAATTCCTGAAACCTAAAATAAAAGTGGCAACCATCAGAAAAGCAGCGAAGCAATGAGCTTGACGAAGTCTCGAAGAATGCGTTTTACAATCCTAGATCCCAAACCAAATCAATCCGAAACGAATTGCCGAGGAGTAGGAAGAACTTTTACCCTTAACAAAACCAAAACCTAATTATTTCGAAATCTAAGATAAGATTCAGAAATCTAACCATTTTTAAGTTTTTGACGTAACCTCTAACTAGCTTACTACAAGAATTTAAACATCTGTTGAACACTTGCCTTTAAAAAAAGACAGTGTAACTGCAAAACGACCCAAAGCAACCTCAAATGCCGTTTTGCAGTAGACCCTTTCTTTCGACAGGTGTTTAACCGATGTTTAACTTTTTTGTAGTAATACGATAAGTTTCTAACGAAAATTTTGGGAACCTCGGCCTTGTCCTAAGATAAATACAAAGATGTGTGTGCCCGATAGGTCTTAAGATAAAGATCTGAACACATTGTCCAGTAGCCTCTTCCTTGCTCCGCGTGACAACTGCCTTTATACATTGTGTACCCGCTTTGTACTTTCTTTTTCTTTGAAGTAGGAAGTTTCTTTTGTCGACTTTTTGGTTCAGTAACCTCTGTGGTCCTTTGAACGGCTCCTTGCCTGCAGGTTTTCGGAAATAATGTTAGTTATTGATCTATCAATGGAATTAGTTTCATAGGAGATCGATTGGAATTCCGTCACATTTGTAACTATTTTTTTTCTGACAGAAGTCTGTTTCCCGAAAAAAATTTAATCACACGATATTATAAATCTGTGTTTTACGTAGGTATGCTTTAGAGCATTTCGTAAGTTTTGGAAAAAACAAGTGGCCCCAAGTTTTTTGAATGAAGCCTGACGTTTCTCGAATATACCTTGTTTTCATCGTGTGAAAATCCTCTGCTCGGGAAAAACGAAGAGGCATATCAGACTTGGCTGACTAAAAACGTAAAGCTATCAAAGCTGTACTAATCCGCAAATTTTTGAAGTTTGATGGCTTATGTCTCAGAAATGTGATACTTTAGAACTTTTTTTGTCATACAAAACTCGTTTTTATTGATATTAGCTATCTATTAACAGATTTTAGGTGAAGCCGAAGGTCTTATCATGACTTTCACGTTCGTATACGAAGGCGCTTTTCATTTTTCCATACAATAACGCAATAATACTTCAAGTATCTGTAAATAAAATATAGAAATCTTGTGAAATAATATTGTGGAAGTTATGTAAGGCAAAATTTTATTTTCCTCCATTCGATATTGCTGTTTTCCATAGAAATATAATAATTATGTAGTTATTACGCCCTATAAGATATGAGTCGTACTTACAGTTAATAGCGATGTAAATAATATTAATGCACTCACTTAGTACTTGTACTATTTAATGCGTTTAGAAAGGGAACAGATGGCGCCACTAATGTTGAACATGGTCTTCTACCGCATCGAATGCAATACGAAGATATTTACGAGATAATATGTAATATGACTAGATAGTTCTACTCCCATTTATTGATAAATAGAAAGTTTTATATAAGTACCAGGTAAAGAAATAAATAAGTTGGGAGAAACAGCCAGATCAGCATAAAAACTGGGATGTTAGCCGAACTTACAAGTTCTTGAACGATCAATGTGCCGACAGCTAGAGAGACCCACGGCCACGGTCGAAACACATTTCACCGAAACTATTATTGTCTCTGAACTGGCGAAACAACGCTACTGCCAACTTTATTTTCACACCCTTAAAAAAGCCATGATAAATACAGGTTCAGCAACACGCACGCAACGCGTCCTTAAAAAAGCAATTGCAAGCGTCCTTAAAAAAGCCATGATAAATCGCGGCGACTTGGTGGGAAATTATTTCCCCTGGCCTTATTAAGGGATTGTTAATGGGCTCTTTCTCTTACAGAGAAGAAATCTGCGTAGCAGACGGACTCATTAGATGATTTTATCACGTAAAAAAAAAGTGTCCTTAAAAAAGCCATGATAAATACCTACAGGTTCAGAAACACGCAAGCTATACCTCATAAAGGTCGCCGGAAGACGCTGGATGCAGGTCGCTTCCAACCAGTATATGTGGAGATCTAAAGGGGAGGCCTATGTTCAGCAGTGGACGTCCTATGGCTGAGATGATGATGATGATGATGAAGCTATACCTCTAGTGTTGCAATTGCAAGCGTCCTTAAAATATTGCAAGCGTCCTTAAAAAAGCCATGATAAATACAGGTTCAGCAAAACGCAAGCTATATATACCTCTAGTGTTGCAATTGCAAGCGTCCGTAGGCTACGGTGCGGCGACTTGGTGGGAAATTATTTCCCCTGGCCTTATTAAGGGATTGTAGTACAGAGAGGATCTGCGTAAAAGCTGTGGAAAATTTAAAGGTTGATTATGAAGTTTTAAGTCAATTAATACCGTAATAATTGTTACAGATAAGAAGAGTAGACAGACCCGTGAAGGGATTTAAATCCTGAACATCAACATTATTCACTTGGCGCAATCTTACAGTAACCTGATCTTATAGGGGCACAGCTGTGCACATTCTTCATCGTGAATCACACATTTTCTGCGTCAGCAACACTGTAGGTGCCAAACATTTCTCTGATCACCATCTTAATGGAAACAGCAAACTGCGAAGCATACCGTTACAATACCTTCTAACCTAAATGCGAGAAAGGGCTCAGTTTACTCTCAAAATTCAGGGCTGTCAAAAAGCCCAGTACATTTGGGACATAAACTTTAAAATACAATCAAAATGCGTTTTATTCAAATACTCATTCACCTGCGTTGTAATTGTAACACATCTGACACATTGTAACACATTTGACAGGCCTGTTGGTCTAGTGGTTAGTGACCCTGACTGCTATGCCGGAGGTCGTGGGTTTGATTCCCACCCAGGACAAATGTTTGTGTGATGAGTACGAGCATTTGTTCTGTCTGTGTGTAGTTTATCTATAATATGTATGTATTTAGAAATATATAGGGTGTTAAAAAATCAACTGCAGGAATTTCGTGTGCGTACTCGGTATCAAAAACCAAGTACATTCCAAAAAAAATTTATTTGATTCGAGCATTTTTTTCATAAAAATTTTTTTTTTCAATTTTTTTTTTCAAAATTATTAATTTTTTTTTCAAGCATTTTTCTTTTGGCCTGTTAATATAGCCAATAAAATAAGTTATTTGTAAGTATTTCGATAAATTGCCAGTCCAAAGTCTGCAAAATGTGATGGGAAAGTTGGAATCAGCTGTGAACGCTACACACGGGTGAACGACCTCAAAGAGCAATCAAATTCATTGAAATGGTAAAAAAAAAATGCTTGAAAAAAAATTTTTTTTTTTTTTGAAAAAAATGCTCGAAAAAAAAAATTTTTTTTTTGCAATGTACTTGGTTTTTGATACCGAGTACGCACACGAAATTCCTGCAGTTGATTTTTTAACACCTTGTATAAGTATGTTTATCAGTGATCTAGTACCCATAACACAAGCTCTGCTTAGCTTGGGACTAGATGGCGTTGTGTGATAGTTGTGGAATATGTCTCTTACACCCTGTTAGCATATTATCTGTCATCAGTTCTGACTGCACGGTGATACGATTTCGATTCCCGCATAAGTGGCCTACCATATCGTCTTAAAGCGAGAATAAGTCCAGTGTGAGAAAGAGACATAGCTATACAAATCCTCAGCGCCACCTCGTTCCCACATTTGCATGGTCTACAGCAGCGGTCGGCAACCTTTTGTTTGTCAAGGGCCGCACGGTGATAAAACAAGTTACGTCGCGGCCGGCCGCAATGTTCATTAAAAGCGAAAATAAATATTTATTTATAATTAACATGGTTTTCTGTTGGGCTATAAATCTTTAATTTAAAAAACAATCATGGGCCGTAAGGGAGGTGCTTGTGGGCCACAAGCGGCCGACCGCTAGTCTACAATAATTGTTCCAGGTTTGGACATTTGTATTTGTGAATTTGAATGAGGGCATTGCAATGTGTCAGTTACCTACTTATTCAAAATAATGGTTTCAGGCCGACGGAGCCCCACGAACGTCTCTGCCCCGCTTGGCTTGTCACACCAGCGTGATGTCGAACTTCATTGTCGCAGAAACGTGCATTCGAACTATAGTGTGTCGCAATACAGTAAGTTGAACAAGCGTCAATCGCACATATCCATTTGTCGAATTCACATAGGTCACTCTTAGGGCAGCCCTAAGTTAGTAATATAATCAAATCTTAATAAACATCTTTAATTGGTATTAATTGCATTTCTCCGGCCATTTTGTTTGTTTAATTACTTGTTCTTTCATAATTTCTACATGTGATAGCATACGGTATTAGTGTCTAGTCATTTTTAGGTTAATTACTTAGATATGTAGTTAAAAGGTTTTCTCGTAAGTATAGAATTACAGGTATTTACAAAAACTACCTACCATAGAGATAACGTATTTCTCTATTAGAGTTTCTTGGTAAATTAAATTGAGAAATATTTCCAACTAGCTTTAATTGCCATAACTCGTTTCTTACTACTTTTTTTTTCCAGAAATTCTCCTAACTAATTCGTTGGTGCGTTAAAAACATTTAAACTCACGTACAGAAATATTGAGAACCTGGAGGGTAAACAGTAATCCATACAAATATTTGTTCCGGGAATCGAACCCACAACACGCAGAGCAACAGTCAATCATTAGCCACTGCGTCTACCATGCCGTGAATTGCCCTTTGCATTCCAAGGCCGCGATAAATCTTTAGCCAGCGAGCTTTTAGCAACTAGCACCTTTAACAATTTTCTGCATTCTACAATGCATTTAAAATAAACTCAAATAAAACGAGGCAATAAAATCGAATTCTGATCGATTTGATATCTCGATGCAATCTCAGATTGATATCAATTAACAACCTCGTTACCATGGCGACGGTTTTACGAACAACAATAATACTCTATCCCTTTGTCTCTTTCAACTTTCAACCTTAACTGTGCAACAAATAAAACTGAAAATTAGTTGCATAACGTTACAAATATATTTTTCTCAATACGCTATTGTAAGTCTTAACTTGTTTGTCATAAAGACAAAATTCGCTTACAAATTGTCTTTTAATAGTAAACTTGACACTGCGTGTTTCGTAGCAATAAGATTCACTTAACGGCATTTCAAGTTGCATTTTATTGCCTAAAAAGGTGACAACCCTAGAGGTTTTTGAATCGTTAACAACGTTTCCTGAATACCCTCTTCAGGGGTGCTAGCGTGAGGATAGAACATAATAGTAACAATACAAATGAATGTTATCACACATTTAATCTAATTTGTACTCTTTGGGGTGATCTACTAAAGTTTTCATGTATTTTTTTATGTTGGCTACACTTATTTCTAATTATTTTTATTGTTTGGGATCAATACACGTCTGATTTGTGACTTTTTAAGGCTGACTACACTGGTTTCTATTATTTTTTTTTTGTTACTGTAACACATGAAGCGATGGCGGGGTGAGATATAGGTTAATTAATGAACTACATAGTTACTTTTTCTACTACTTTTAATTTCAATAAGTCAAAGTTTCTCATTCCCTAGATTACCTACCTATTTTTTAGCGTTCTAGATGCACTATAGTTAGCATAATCCGCATGACCTTTTTTGGGGCTGATGTGATGGAAATCATCAAATAAGTTTGATCGTTCACCAGTCCCATTTTGTAACTTTCACGAGCTTTTCAGCTGCTGGTCGAGACAATTAAAGAAATTCACGGTGTCTGGTTCAGAATTCGCGATTATTTACTTTACAAAAATATATTTTTGTCACTTCACCCAAGTTATCGCACAATCGAACTCATTTATAAACGTTACAAAATAGAACTACTATTTCGCAAAGCTAAAAGCGATTCCCATAACAACTAGTTATTATTATGAAAGTGAATCATTCGTTCCAGCGATACCTATCTATAAACATTATTATAGACGAATATATTATTATGCAGTACTATGTAGGTCGGGAGACTGTTCCTATTCATTTTGTTTGAGCGTAATTAACTGTCTGGTGTCCAAGTAATGAGATCACAGCGGGCTTGGTAATTTATGGAGTATTTAATTTATGAAGATGACTGAGAATAGACGAGACTGGTTGGGTACAGTCATACAATGTAATTAAAGTGCATTAAATTAGATTTAAGTCATTGTAGTTTTTACCTAAAGGGATAGGACTATGCCCGGGTCGACGGCGACGGCGCGTTGTGTTCCACGCGCGCCTCAAAAAGCGTCAGCAAGATGACAGGGCCCCCTCTGCCTGCCTGCTTGCCGGGGTCGCGGGACTTATCTCATTACCGTGACCCCCGAAACATAAAGGGCTATTGAAGGACACCGTGGATTTTAGTCAGTATAAGTCTGACAGTCCCATCCCGCCCTGCACGGGGTGGGAGGACTCATTTGATGATTTAACCACGCAAAAGAAAAAGGATGGGACTAGTCTTAGAGCACCAACAGTCCAACACTCCAAAATTAAATTGGGTATTTAATTAAACTTTAAAAATTACAATTTATTAAACAGAAGTTTTATGGTCGCGGGACTTATCTCATTACCGTGACCCTGAAACATAAAGGGCTATCGAAGGACACCGTGGATTTTAGTCAGTACAAGTCTAACAGTCCCTCCCGCCCTGCCCGGGGTGGGAGAACTCATTCGATGATTTTACCAAGCAAAAAAAAAACAGAAATTTTATAGTTAGGTATTTTTTTTATTAGAACGACCATTTATTTTTCAAAAACTAAGAGGAGAGACCATATATTCACATATTTCTTTAGTTCAATTTTTAAGTGGATTTGAAACTGTTAGTATGAATAGGTACTGTGTACCTACACTGTTTATTTTTTCGGCACCTACTGATAAAATCATAACAGCCCCAAAAGCTAAATAAATTGCCTAAACTATATAAATTCACAATATGGACAGTTTTTAGAACTTTTATTGCTTTACATGCAGTAACTGTCAACGTTTTCTAAACGTCTGTATCTTGTTACTTGGACCACAAAAAAACAATAAAACATTTACAGATAAGTATGGCAACATTTTCTATGATTTACCATCCAGTTAAAAAGTTGTAAGTAACAAAATATACATTATTGTGCAACGTAGTTATTATTATTTATATTGATTCGTGCAATAATATATTATTATTACCACTATTATGATACTAGTTTGAAATTTTATATTTTTCAATATCTTGCCTATTTATACAGCTTGATAAAGCCATGTAGCGGTTTGATTTAATTTAATAGTTTTTTACACAAAAGCCTATGTTAACTGTTTAGCATTTTCGGAGTAAATTGATACATTTCCATGGAAAAAGAATTTATTTTCTGTTACAAATTGATGTTAAAAAAAAAAATAATGACGATGTGTACTGCCTACCTTGTTGGTGTATTGAATTTTATAGAATATATATTTTATTTTATAAAAAGATGCGTATTAAGTTTTATGCATTTATTTCTCTAGTTAGAAAAGTAACTGAAATAGCCTACAGAGTAAGCAAACTGAAATGGCAGTGGGCTGGCCATGTTTGTCAAAGGACCGATGACTGGTGGAGCAGACGAGTCCTGAAGCGGAGACCGCGTATCAGCAAACGCAGTATGGAAAGCTCCTTAGCTAGATGGACCGACGACCTTTTTTTTAACGTACAAATCAATAATGAGTCCTCCCACCCAGGTCGGGACGGAAGGGACTGTCAGAATCGTACTGACTAAATTCCACAGTGTTCTTCAATAGCCCTTTACGGTCTGGGGTCACGGTTACCTGATGAGACAGTCCCGTGACTCCGGCAGGTATTGGCCCTCTAAGGGGGGCCCTCCGTCAGATTGCTGACAGCTCTTTGAGACACGCGTGGAACACGACGCGCCGTCGCACAGTGCAATGGGAACTATTGGAAACAATTCCAGCCACGCGTCATTTTATGAGGTAGGATCACAATTTTTTGTTAATCTCTTTAAAATGTCATATATTTTAAGCTACAGATGAGGAAATTATGAAATTTATCACTGTTTTTTTAGTAATCCGTGGGTTAGGGGGTGGGTGGATAGTTGGGTTAGATCGCTTGAGGTGTGGAATCCAATTTTATAAAAAAATGTAACCGACTTCTAAAAAAAAACAAACACTAAAAAGGGTAAAATAACATACCAAAAAACTTTTTTTTCGGAAGTCGGTGGCTTTGCTTTTTTATTTCATTGATTTTTTTTGCCACCGACTTCCGAAAAAAAAGTTTTTTGGTATGTTATTTTACCCTTTTTAGTGTTTGTTTTTTTTTAGAAGTCGGTTACATTTTTTTAAAAAAACTTTTTTATTTTACCCTTTTTAGTTTAAATATTCAACCGAAATTCTTGTCAAAACCATAATTTTCTTACTTATGCACTAGAATTTTATTATCCTTAACACCGGTTATAACATCGCCCATGTACACAATAAGCAAGAACACCAAAATAAATGAGTATACTGCATCGAACAATAACCCATATTAGTATACATTAGTATAAATGAATTAAGTCCAAATACAAGATAGCTGCTGTAAACCGTTGAGGAGTTCCCTGAACTGTTCTTCGTCTTCATCATCAGAACCCTAATGACAGTTACAACCCATCTAGGTGTAAAGTTCTCATCAATATAAATGAATTAAGTCCAAACACAAGGTAGCTATTATAAACCGTTGAGGAATTCCCTGAACTGTCCTTCGTTTTCGTCATCAGACCCCTAATAACAGTTACAACTCATCTAGGTGTAAAGTTCTTATCAATACAAATTAATCAAGCTCAAACACAAGGTAGCTACTGTGAATCGTTGAAGAGTTCCCTCGACTGTCTCTCGGCTCCATCATCAGATATATTCCAGACTTTTATTAAATTGTAGTGCTTTGATATACTTAATGAAAAAAAAATAATTTACTAAATCAGTCGACGCCTACTCCTTACTGTTAAGGAGTTGTACCTTCCATCATCAGCTCAGCTACATGATATGATGGTTACCATACGCAAGTCCTTAAATTACTTCATAATATTTGCGAAAAACGATATGTGGGCCTATAAAATTTGAGGGTTGCCCTCGATTTCTCCAGGATCCAATCATCAGATATTGAAATGGTGACAATGGGACCACACGGGAAGCACCAGCTTTCAAATAAAAAAAGAATCATGAAAATCGGTTCACCCAGTCGCAAGTTATGAGGTAACAAACATAAAAAAAAAAATACAGTCGAATTGATAACCTCCTCCTTTTTTGAAGTCGGTTAAAAAGAAATAGGCGAGTAAACTCGCAGTTCCCAGGGTTAGGTGGGTTAGCCTGCTTTTGGTCTGGTAGGGATGTACCCAGGGTTAGGTGGGTTGAGGGTTGTAAATTAGCTTAGACGTATCATGTTTTTATGGATTACTAAAAAAAACAGTGATAAATTTCATAATTTCCGCACCTGTAGCTTAAAATATATGACATTTTAAAGAGATTAACAAAAAATTGTGACCCGACCTCATAAAATGACGCGTGGCTGGAATTGTTACCATTATTTCCCACTGTGCGTCGACCCGGGCATGGTCAATGAGGACCGACGACTTTAGGATGGTGGCTGGGATAGACTGGAATCGGAAGGCCAAGGACAGGGTGATGTGACGCAGCCTGGGAGAGGCCTACTTTCAGCTGTGAACTGCGATTGAAAGAAAGAAAAGAGATTTATTGGAACACACGGGACAGAATAAACAAAATTATATGAATAAAAACAAAATAAAATTAAATAAAAGAAAAACAAAAGGTAAAACCACTAAACCACACAAACAAAAAAAAACAATTTAGTCCTGTGTGAGGCCAAAAGGCTCCTACCTCAGCATGTGCTGCGACATTTAATTGTCACAGCGCTGGTTTTCTGGTAGGGAAATCATAGTCAAGGTCAAGAGAAAAAGCCCTTTAGAAGGGGCTTCTGCTGTCTAAAACCATGACAAGCTATTCAGGTCACCATCTACATCCATTGCCCAAGATCTACACTTATAACTTCGCAACACTATTATCATCATTTGACTGTCATTACTCCGGAATGAAGATTGCAGCACTACGTTTATCCGACTGCGCAGGAGTGAGTAATGCGTTTGGAATGGTCGTGCGAAAGTGTCACGTTACACGTAATAGTTGTTCTGCTAACGATCCAGGATTTGTTAGAACAGTTTCTATGCTACAAGGTGTGCTGCATTTAAAACTGTATTAAGTAAAACGTACCTAAATGATATGTTTCTAATAAGGGTTTATGATTAAGTACGGTTTCTTAGAGTGAGTGCGAGGACCCATGTGGGTCAAGCTGTTTTTTTTAAATAATTATATTGATTGTCTGACAGTTTGAGTAAATTAAACGGCCTACTCAAGTGTCCTTTCTTTGGTATTTATTGTTCGTCATCTCGTTGAGCTCCTTGAGTTACCTACGAGTCCAGCAAATGCCAAATGCTTTCACTGACTGGACAGGTCCACTCAAAATGTGGTTCTAATTTCAAAAGACCATTGCAGACACTACCTGCATGGTCCTCGAACCTGATTTACATACAATGTCTGGACTTTAAAAGAGACTGTGACCTTTGCGTTAGTTTCGGCTGTTTCTTCTCAGAGTAGTCAGGTACGAAACACCGGCCTCTCCTAATTTTATGAAAAAAGAGAAGTGTTGATAATGAACTCTCTCTCATAGAGGGAAAGCCTGCATCCCAGCAGAGAGAATATTGTAGGCTGTTTCATTGTCAACGATTTCAAAATCAAATAAAACCCATATCCGATCACATTCTTTAGATTCAAAAGTACCCAAGTGGTAATTGTACATAATTAAATTTCCCAATGAATAAATAAATATTATGTTTGGCCATAAAATTATCCATACTTATCTCGTCGGGTGTCATTTTTGTGGCAGCCAGCTAAGTAAATATTGGACACTGCACTTAGATGTAGGTATGTCATGTAAGTTGTGCAATGGTTTATAATATGCTAATCAGTTTCTATTGGGAAATTTCGTGGTCTGTATGGTGTGCGTACTGGTAAGGAGAAAAATGGTTCATTCACAATGTATAGGTAAATATTTTTTTTGTAATCTTTAGTTTGTCTTATTGACTGATCGGCCATCTCAAGCAGGCACCTTCAGTTGTGGAAATTAATTGTGCAAAAAATTCAAATGATGCGTGTTTGTTTATGGTAATCATTTCAAATAACTTTCTAGGAATGACAGCATTTCAATTTATGGACAATATATTATATTGGAAACGCAATACTTATCACAATGAGCATTTTGTTGGAGAACACGACAACTTCGGTTAAAATTGCTCAAACAAAATTATCTGGAGACCATTCCAATACTTTTAGATTTGTTTTTAAACTAACCTGCCCCTTGCAAACTTGCAAAATTATTCACAATATAACATAGCATTTAAATCTAATGCCTAACCAATGGGTTAGGATTAAAGTTCTCAAATCTTATGTCAATTCCAAACGCATCCACTTTCGTCACCACCACCACACCTGTACCTTCATTTCAATCACTCTTGTAAATGGAGGAAGAGGTTTCATTATAGTAACAGATACGGACACAACTATTGATATAACACTTATAAAGATTAGATAGCCAACATGCCTTATGCCCTTTGTGGGATCTCGATACACTGGCTTGTGTAACTGGGTTCGCTTGCGGGGAAATTCTATAGCTAATGATCGTGGGTACTCTGTATTTTATCATTGCAACATTGGATTCCCATCATGTTGACATGGAAATCAATCTGCTGAAATGCCAAGTTATACAGAAATATAGACGACGCTACCGCGCTGACGTGTTATTTTTTAGTTGCAAAAAACATCAAATGAATCCTCCGCTCTGGGTGGAACGGAAAGCAATGACAGTTCAATGTTCCTTCAATTGCCCTTTACGTTCCAGGGTCAGGGACACCCGTTTCAACAGTTCCACGACTCCAGCAGGCGTTTAGGCCTCTACGGTACTCTCGTCAGATTTCTGACAGCTCATGGAGGCTCTGTAAATGCGCCTTATCCCAAACATAAGGTTAAACATGATAATGAATAAAGTCAAGGCTATCTCTTTCTTCAGGTACGAACAAACAAAACACAACCACGTCACTTGAACTAGTAAAACGTCACCCAGTTCAAAAATACACCGATACCTAATAGGTATTATGCACATACATTGACAGACAGAACCTCTTCATCATTAGAAGTTTATTTATATTTCTTCAGAACAAAGGTTATCTGTATATTTCTTGAAAGGTTTCTCACCATTTTCTGAATGTTCTGTATGGATTTATGAGATAAAGAGAGCTTAACTGATAAATAAGAACTTATCTTTCCCATTTAAGACCCACCGATCTTGATAAACAAAGGACAATAGGAATGGCAACACTGTAGTCAATGCGCAAATGCAGCAGAACGTTACACCTTTAGTCTAAATGTAAACAATAACGATAAATAAATACTGCAGTTTATGGTACACTAAACTGCATAAGGAATCTCACTGAATTGGGAGCAATCCTTACTGCTTAATGTGTAGTTCTAAACGCGAAAGTAAGTCTGTCTGTTTGTTTTGCTAAAGAAGAAAATCATTGGCTTAGTTAGTAGCTACGTATATGTTTGAGCCGTTTGGGGTTGAAACTCTATGGATATGGGGTCCGAGTGCTCACAACTTTTTTAAAGATGTCGCCAGTCGACTCTTCAGGTGACCAGAGGGCTGGCCTATTCCTAGGTCATCGAATCAGCATTGCCATACAACGTGGCAACGTTCTGGACACTGGTGACAGCCGTGCGGACGTATTCTTTGACGCCCTTTGAATGTTTTATTTATTTTTGTACTTATTACTAGTTAGTTTTTATTTATAGTTTATATAATATTACGCTTGGGTTAATCTCAATATCCTTACAGACAAAACCAGGGCTAAAGCTTGTTTGTTATAATTTAATAAACAATGCTTGGGAGGATGGTGGAATTACATTTTAGGGTGAAAGGACTCATAAAGTATTCAATAAACGTTATCCGGTGATGTTGGGAGGTGTAGAGTAAATTGAATTGTCTTCCCTCACACTTTTGGGATGCTTTGATAAGACTAAAATTGTTATTGTTGCCTTTTTTCTGCTTGTGCTTACTTCCTTAGTACATAATAATATTATTAATGTGCCTAAAAACTAGAACATCGTTCGCGGGAATCCCCGAAAATGCGTTTCGTTTTCAAGCAAAGACAATGTGAGGGTTGCCTTTCTTGTAAAAAAGTAAACAACCACCGATGACGTAATCATCATCTAGACTCCCCTAACTCCCAAGTCATCCAAAATAAGCAAAGCAAAGACCCCCCCGCCCCCCATAGTGCTTACGTAATACTCGAACGGCCCAAAACACCTAATCCATTTCTAAGAAATTACCTAAATTCATTGTTAAATTAGAAAGGCAAAGCAATCAAAAGTATTATGTAGGTATTTGGGTACAAGGATAACCGGAAACTTAAACTTTGAGTTCAAAACCAGTGGATTTTAGGGATTCTGATACCTATATTTCATTCTACTTTTCTCTACATTTAGAACTGAAACTCTACGGCACTTGTTGAAAATTGAAATTTGGTTTTCTACCTAACCACTACGTAAAACCATTGTAAGTATACTTAGTCTTTGAGCATTTGTTAGGTATATAACAATGCATTTGACCACGGAAGACATAAAGTTCAAGTACGACGCAGGCGCCACGCAAGTGCGCGTTGTGTCAGTCACCGGCGCAAGCGCAACTTCCAGTCACAGTGCATAGTTTACAGTGATGCAGTTGAATTGGAGTTAAAATGGTTGGAATCAACTGGTACACATTGAGTAAAGGGATTTAACACATTATATACCTACAGATACGAACTTCTACCGTAAGTGTCTTCTAAACGTCGCCGGACTGTCTCATCAGGTAACCGTGACCTTGGAGCGTAAAGGGCTATTGAAGGATCACCGTGGATTTCAGTCAGTACAAGTCAGTTGGTCCCTCTCGTTCCGCCCTGCATCGTCCATCGTTCGTTCCATCCGTCGCATTTCGAGGCACTCACGTTGCTGAAGAAAAATACACCCTGTTCTCTGAGTTGCTCTTTACGTTCCAGGATCACCGTTTCCTTCACAGATAGCCCCGTGAGTATCAGACAACCCTAACACCTACATATGTTTTCGCAAAAATTGCCAAGTTAGCTTACTGATTTTCATCATACTGTGTCGTTATGTCAGTCACCAGCTCCGCGTACAGCCACAGTCCACACTCCACAGTAAGTAAACAGACAAACAGACAGACGTACGGTTTCACCGCTCGCGCTAATCTACTGTGTTTGTATTGTTTCGTTTTTTTAACTCCGACATACGCATGTTGTTGGGAAAGGTGGAAGTAAGAGGTTGTGAGATCTTCCTAATTCATTACAGTGGGTATTCAAGATCGTCTCTTTATAATAGGTTAAACTAGTTGTTCCGTGCGGTTTCTTGTGTTACTAATTGAATAGCGTTAAAACTTTTCTCAAGATTTAATTAATAAAATGTACAGGCATTTTTTTTTTTTAATGCGACTTGTTGTAATTCCAAAGATTCAACAAAAAAAATACTCTTTAGCTTTATTAAATGTTAGTATAGATTTTATCTCTTAATAAATGTAGAGGCAGAGGGAGACCTAAGAAAGGATGTTTAAGAAATGATAAGAAAGAAAAAAATATTAAATGTTGCTTTCACGTCAGACAGGAGGAGAATGGAAAAAGAAAACGTGTTGCGTCGACGCCAAGTAGTACGAAGAAGAAATAAGTATGTTTAAATTATATTGTGCACAGAAACTAAACTAAAACTAGCAATACTAAAACACAGCAACCGATCTGAAATCAATGTAAAATGTTTATTTAACTATTCAGATTCTTGCACCATGGCGCAGAACTGTTCTTATTTTCGTAGAAATCTTGCACGGTGATTGAAAGCCACTACAGGTATACCTACAATAGATTCCAGCTAGGCTAACAATAGTGTGTAAAGTACTGGTAAGTCTAAGATATAGGTCTACGAATACTTAAGTCTACAAACGCATTAAATTACAGCTAACTTCCAAGAACAACTCCATTATTGATTTTAACTCTATTTCTATTAGAGCTTTTAGAATTAGGTATTACAAAAAATGGTTGTTCTCCTAAAGATTCATGAAACCCGTATGTAATAATTTTAGGATGCCTGGCTTTTTCTTTGGCTAAAGAATTAGCATTACAACGTGGTAATGCTGCCAGTCTTCTGGGCATAAATGATCTGACAGCGATGTTAAGGAGTACTTTGACACGACAGTAATGTGTTTATTTTATTAATTTATTAACATTAATTTAAATTGTACCTATACTAGACTTTTGGAAATTCGCAAAAAAAAATGTTTTTTCATACAAAATGAGAAATTGATCGGGTCCATCTCTATGATTTTTTTTTTTTTGCGAATTTCCAAAAGTCTTAGAACAAACATTGTTCAGTAACATGGGCTGAGTTACCCCACAAGAGGTCTTGCGCATTTTGTGTTACACGTTGTATAAAAATACTTGGTTTGCAATATTAAGCCGTTAATAACTTAGATATAAATATTTTTAAAACATATTTTATCCAACCCGTACTGGGCCCGCGTGGTGGATTATGGCCCACTCCCTCTCACAGAGAGGAGGCCTGTGCCCCAACAGTGGGAACATTGAAGGATGATGATGATATTTAAACCTTCTCTTGTATGATTACGAAGGTTCAGATAGTACGGCTGGCGCAGTGATTGAGATATTACGTGGATTTGTTCACGGCATGGTAAAAATATTTGTAGGCGCGGATAGTTGTTCCAGCTTTTAGCCTACCGAGGTCGCGAGACTGTCTCATCAGGTAACCGTGACCCTGGAAGGTAAAGGGCTATTGAAGAATCATCGTGGATTTTAGTCAGTCCAAGCCTGACAGTCCCTCCCGTCCCGCCTTGGGTGGGAAGACTCATTTAAAACGAAAAAAAAGGCTGTTAGTCTAAGTGAATTTTTATATTTTTCAGTCTTCGCACAAAATAACTAAGGATGTTCATTGGTTTGTACCACAGGTTTGTACAGTAGAAATTTTCCTGAAATTCCTATTTTCTATTAACACCACAGCATACTTCGCACATAATTACACATACAAACAAAACATACGGAAGTACAAACAAAGCATGTTTTTAAAACATAATGATTTTAGCTAAAACCGGTTAATCTTTGCAAGGAACAATTAAATAATAAACAAACGAAAGAACTTTCATTTCTCACGTAATAATCCGTTGTTGTGACGATCTTGAACGGTCAATGTTAAGTGTTATGGCAATATTGAAAAGCTGGGGAAATTCGACGTCTAAACATGGGAGAAAATATTCTGGTTTGATTGTTACTAAGATGCTGTACATGCAAAATAGTTAAAGTTATGGAAGTGACCACACCTAACGACCTAGGTGTGGTCACTCTAGGTACCAACCTAGAGTGTGTGTCCACACTGGAAGCCTAGCGCGGCGGCGGCGGCGGGCGCGGCGGCGGGCGCGGTGGCGGGCGCGGCGGCGGGCGCGATACGTGTCTACACTGCCGATCAAGCGTTTGTTTTTGTTGCGGCGACTTCAGGTGTTGCAAAGCGGTGGTACAAACTACAAATCATAATCATAATCATTTATTTGCCAGAATATGGTACAAAGTGGTCTTAAGATTAGTAAGTGGTCTCATCACATTCTGCCAGTTGTGGCGTGCAAATGTTGGGTAAGTACATATAAAAGAAAACATGTGGGTGTGCCAGTATTAACATTACACACAAAGTGGTTTCTATAAATCTTGTGTAAAGAAATTCATTTTAAAATGTTTTATAGGTTGTTTAGGACTGTATACAACAAAATTATCAACCATTCTACATGATTCTAGTCAAGTACAGTAAAAATTGTTTAAATATTTACAAATACCTCCTACGGTAGTATTTTAGTGCATGTCCTGATAATTAAATGGCGCTGACTATAAGACCGAAATGGTTTGCTACACCTGCCAACCGCTCATTATATCTGTTGTTGCCTAGCAACGCCTAGGCTCGCAAAATCGCTTGTAGCCATCGCGCTAGGCGCCCGCCTTAGTAACTTCTTCAGTGTGGCCAAGAGCGGCGATTTCATACGTTCAATATTTCCGCGCCCGCCGCCGCCATTGCGCTAGGCTAGCAGTGTGTTTGAGCATATAATCTTTAGACGCGGCACTAATGTCTATGTTATTACATCAAATTGCATTAAAATACCTATAGTATCTAGGTAGCCCGAATTTTCCGCAAGTCATGAGTGGTAGCGCAAATGATAATTTATACGCTGTAAGCTATGACGAGTTCGTCATCGAGACAGACATTCACTAAGCCATTAACACACGTCAGTTACCTAACTTAGTGAATATCAAACTGTATTTTTATACCAGGGGTAACGCTGCGGGTCATCCTTAGAGAATAAGACTACAGAGGCCTTACCACGAGCTCTTGATGCGATCCAATTTAGGCTGTGGGAAAGAGACAGAGCTATACGCGTCGTCTAGCGCCATCTCTTTCCCACAGCCTAAACTGGTTCGCGTTAAGAGTTCATGGTAGGCCACCAGAGTGCAAATCACTGTTTGGCGAGTTGTCCAGTAGCGTAGAGTCGCGCGATGTATTTCTAAATAGACAGATAAGTGTTATCATTGTCACTTGTTTTGAGTTGTATGAAGGAAGATGCAGAAACAACTAAAAGGCTTGGAAAATATGGCCAATTGTTTTCAGACGAAAAACCTACTGTAGCTGAGTAGAAGTAAAAGTTTCTTAATGGTTTAGGAATCGATGATAAATGATATTTATTCAGTAAATTGGTTTTGGCAAACTCTTTTACACGTCAAAAAGACACTATTTTACACTAGATGAGGCCGGTGTTTCGTACCCGACTACTCTGAGAAGAAACATCCGAAACAAACTCAGAGGTCACAGTCTCTTTTAAAGTCCAGACAATTTTGTATTGATCAAATTATATGAGAACCATGCAGGTGTCTGAGGTGGTCTTTTGAAGAAAGAACCACACAGGTTTGAGTGGACCTGTCCAGTCAGTGCAAGCATGTGTCAGTTACCGTGTAGCTCAACTCATAACACAAGGAGTGAAGATGCAGAGGCGGTTAATATCTAGACAATGTACTCAGCGAATCTTGTCTATTGGCGAATTGCATTTTTATTTACGGCCTGTCACATCTTTGGCGTCATAATCCAATCAAGCTTTCTTTGCGAAGGCGGCTACATTTATAAACCAGTAGCATCAACTTGAAGTGTCGTAGATTATTATCATTTAGACTTGTCCGCCTACAGGCCTAGAATAGAATAAATTAAACACTTTACTATGACATCAGACATTAATTGGCCATTAGACCACTTAATTTTTAACATTTTCTTCAATAAAATGCAACCACATTGTTAACAGTATTACGTAACTGAGATTAACTAAATCTCATTGCGAAAGAACCATAAAAATGTTATCACTTAAAACTCTTGGTTAACTAGTCTTCATTAATACTAATCCAAAGTGCCCCATATTATCAACACAGGTTATAAATTAAGTACCCGAGGTTAGCCAACATCCCGACTTGGACTTATAAAGAGTTGCCGTGGCCACACACGGCGCAAGAAAAAAAAGTTTATTGACGCTTCGTGTGTTGTCTATGGCCATTACTCCTTTGTCCTGGAGATAAAAATTAAGCTTTAATGTATTCATTTCAATCTTGTTGTGAGGATTTTTTATTTTAGATACCTACCATTTAAGAATTGAAAGAGCTATTAAGATTAGATGGAGACAAATTGAGGGCGCCTCGCGTCTTTAAAATGGATGCTTTGACAAGTTAAACATGGTCAAGTGGACAAGTAAGAATGTAAGAATGAACAGTTGAGTTGAGTTAATTGGCATCACTGCTGCCGATTTGAAGTTTGATCAAATCGATCGTCATGCCGATTGGACGATAGGCAGTATGGTGTATGGTGAATATGGACAAACTGCCAATTTGATGCAATCGGTAGCGTCATGCCGATTGGACGATAGGCAGTATGGTGTATGGCTACTTTTAGCTATTATATGTTCCTCGTATTCCTAATGAAAAGCAGTGTTCACCTCGGGTAAATTACATAATTAGTCCCTCGAACTATTAGCGCCCTCACTACGTTACGGGCGCCAAACCCCGTCTCGGGACGTAAATAAGTAACTTTCACGCCTTGGATAACAATGTACTATTTGACAATTAATTGTTCGATAAGTTTTGTTTCTCACTAGTATGTAATTTGTTTCTTGGTGAAAACGAGGGGCAAGATATAACGTATAGGTCCATTATTATAATAAATTCTTTTACATTCTCATAATAATTATAAAAAAAAAATACCTATAAACAACAATGCCAACACACGCAACAACAACATAAAATTCCGCCTGTATACCTTTTTTTTTTTTTTTTTTTTTTTAGGGTGGCAAAATCATCAAATGAGTCCTCCCGCCCTGGGTGGGGCGGGAGGGACTGTCAGACTCTTACTGACTAAAATCCACCCGTGTTCCGTCGGATGCCCTTTACGTTCCGGGGCCACGGTATCCTGGATTAAGAAAAATCCGCGACCCCGGCAGGCATTTGGCCCCATAAGGGCCCCGTCGGTGACGCGTGAAACACGACGCGCCACCGACCCGGGCTTGGTACCTGGTCGGACGGCGAGCTTACCCATTACTCACCGTCCGCAAGCCCGCTCCGCCGCTGTGCCCTCTGCTGTTCAGAGGGACACGCGTTGGAGCGTCCACCCGACAGGCTATTTGCATACGGGCAAAGAAACCCCTTAGGCACACAGTGCCTAAGGAGAGTTTTTGCTCGCATCCCAGGGCGCACCGGCCCGAAAAACTGGTCTTCCCCCCGGACGTATCCGAGAGGGAACTCCAGTCCACGGGCGCACGTGGAGGTTTCCTGTCTTAGCACCCCCGCCTGTATACCTAATGATGGCGTTACGAATAATTTCCTTGTTTAAAAAATAATATAATAATTTTAAATAAAACATTGCTAGTTAAAACGAAGAATATCGTTAAACTGGGGTTTAAATTATGATATTTTATGTGAGACAACTAAAGGTGGATCCAGACATGGCGAGGCATGCGCTCCGCACGGCGCACAACGCATGCCTCGCAAGGTATGTACCTTTATATTCGTGGCGAGGCATGCGCTACGCACGTGCGAGGGCGAGCGGACGTATGTCGGCAAATGCTTCAAGATCAAAGTGCCTCAGTGCGAGCATTACATTAGTTGTGGACGTAGCCGCGCATGCACGTTCGAGGCGTGCGCCGCGTACAATATCAACGCACGCCTCGACTGCGAAAATGAAACTGCGTTTGTTCGGGCCAAACAGCGCGCAGCGCATGCTCGGGCCCAACTCGGGCCGATCCAACCCACACAACAGCAGTCAAGATGGCGCTTTTGCATTTCGTGCGCATATCCGCTGCTGCTTTTTTAATTATTAATTCAATTATTGAAAAAAAAGGAAAGAAAAAAGTCGTCATCGTTGGTGGGTTAAAAAGTTCTCCCGCCTGCGTTATGAACACGGAAATAAGCTTTTCGATGATCTCTCATTTGAAGAAAATAACTCGAATTTTATACACTTAATTACTCAGATCAAAAAAATTTGATCTGAGCTCAATTATATCAACATTGATCCAATCTTAATCATTTAAATCAAAGGCGGACGCAACCGTCCAAACGCAACGCACTGCTCGCAATGAGCCGGCCGCCGCACACGCGCTGTGCGCCGTGCGGAGCGCATGCCTCGCCAAGTCTGCGCGCCTACTTGCCTTGCAACAAACATGATCGAGGCGTTTGCTTCGCACGCGATGGCTCGACCCGAGCATAATTGTTGGTATAATTTGTCAACACGCACGCCTCAAGCAGAGGCATGCGTTGTGCGCCGTGCGGAGCGCATGCCTCGCCATGTCTGGATCCACCTTAACAAGCACGCCCGGCTATTTTGTGTGCAATCTCACATTTGAATATAATTTTATTGGCCAAATGTAACGGTAAAACCATTTTCCATACGTTAAACAATGAATAACAATGATTGTTCATTCAAATTGTACTTATATAAATCATTTTTGGTTTGAAAAATGCAAAGTGCCAACCACATGCGGCGTTCCCACATTTTCAACCATCTAGAGTGCGTGTTGTGTCCATCGTCCATCATTTCTTAACTTGGTGATAGAAAGAAAACCGGAGTCATCACAGATTCTGATGATGGTGATAGATATCGCTGCTGACGAAAACAAATGCATACCTACAACAATATCTACACTAGCTAAAGAGTTTGTTTGCATGAACGCGCTAATCTCAGGAACTACTGGTTCGAATTGAAAAATTATTTGTAAAGTCCCTTGTTTTTGAATGGTGCATTTACCGAGGAAGGATACAGGCTATAATAACATCACGCAACGATTAATAGGAGCGGAACAGCAGGTGTGAAATCATGAGGAACAGCTTATTAGTTGATAAAACAACAATGATTTAGTTATTAATTATTTCTACGCATTAACGCATGCGACGCGCATCAAATAGATGATTTTTGAGGAAAGAAAAATTCAGTTCGAAGTGGGATTCGAACCCGCGTCTTCTGGATAAGTACTCCAGACGCCTTAACCAACTAGGCCATTTCAACCCACACCTGCAAGCTGAAATTCTCTATTCCTCGTCTGAACGCTTTACGGTAGCGTGGCGCCATCTCTTGGATTAGTGTTTAACTACTTCCACCCACCACGTTGACATTATAGCCAAATCAATGTTGTTTAATGAGATAGCGTCTACCATACTTATTAATTATTTTTAAACGCATTAACGGTACTTATCCAGAAGACGCGGGTTCGAATCCCACTTGCAACTGAATTTTTCTTTCCTCAAAAATCATCTTTAATGATTTAGTTATCACTGAATTAATTCATAATGGTTGAAGCAGTATCAATCTCTAGCTTAGACAGACCAATGAGTATTCTAATGAACGATACAACCATTTTCAAAACTTGCACCGTCAGCATTACCAAAGAGCTCTATAGGAAATTTAAAAAAAAAAAAACTCCAATTCAGCCTTTAACAATGCAGTTTCCGTGTTCATAACGTTCTTTATTAACGCTCCCCTGGCATAATGGAGTATTGTCGCCGGATCGTGGGCGATGCGAAAGTACTCTGTGGCGATGCGCCTGACACCCGATTTTGTCCGTAACCACGGCAATAATAAACTTATTGCTTGTTTGTAAAATAGAAATATCAGATCACGTTTACTGTCTATAGGCGTTGCTTGTATTGTGTGTGAAAGACTGGATATATTACTTAGATTGTTGATTGAGTAGTGGTACTATCATGACACTTTTTGAGTTTGAGTTTGAGCGAGATAACCGCCATCCGCTGTACGGGTATCAATTATCTGCTCCACGCTTCTGAAGTTTTCCGAAACACACTTCCTTAGAAAACGATACCTCAGATAAGAGATGCGAACTGTGGAGAGAAAGTAACCCCACCCCTTCTCACTTCCTCAATCCAGCAGAACACCTCCCTCCTGGTTTTGAACTGCAGTGGCCGATCTGGAAATCTCTCAATCGATTGCGAGCCCAGGTTGGCCGCTGTAAAAATAATCTGGTCAAATGTACCTACCCCATTTGACCAGATTATACTAGACTCATCCCAAATACAATGTCAGTGAGCCTCTGTACAGGATATGTCCCACCTCCTTTCGTACCCATCCTGCCCAACTACTTGCACCTTCCAGGATTTGAACGAGGCAAATGACAGAGCTGTGCGGGTAGCTACGTAATATACCAATATTGGTCGGATGTAACTTGAGTACATCGACACGCAAAAAAGATCATAACACTTTTTCATACTTTATAATTATGAAAGCCTCTATGCAAGGTTTGAAAAAGTAAAATTGATTTTCTCTTCATCTATGGCTAATTTCATTTTTTTTTCCAAAAAAAACGTAGTGCACAATGCTGCGTTTTTTTTTTATTTCTTGACTGACCTAAGTTTAAGTAAATACAGGCAGATAACTGTGAGACAGGCAAAGTGCTTGAGTTAGCAACACAGACTACTGGCCGCTTAATTATGTACCTACTACGTGTGGTGTGAGGGCCCGTTTGTTAAAATTCTTTCAAAAAAACTTTTTTCTAAAAAAAAATTAACCTCCTTCATAAATAACCACAAAAAAGGTTAAAATAACCTACAAAATAAGGCCTATAATTTTTTTTTTATTTTACTCTTTTTAGTTTATATTCAACCCTTCTTGTTAAATACCTACATCATTTTCTTACATGTGCACTAGAATTTTGTAATCCGTAGCACACCGGTATTAACATCGCTCATGTACACAACAAGCTAATAAAATTCCCTATCACTAAAACTACTTCACCGATTTTGATGAAACTTACAGTATTCCCTAAGTTGAACGATCCCTAGTACAACAAAAAAAGGATTACTTAAATCGGACTTGTAGTTCCGGAAATATGTGAATGTGAAATCAATCGATGCCTACTCCTTACTGTTAAGGAGTTGTAACTTTTATCATCAGATCAGCTTCATAAGAAAATGTTTACCATACGCAAGTACCTACTTAAATTACTTCATAAGATTTCAGAAAAACGATGTGTGGGCCCATAAAATTTGAGGGTTGCCCTCGATTTCTCTAGGATCCAATCATCAGATCCTGATTTGGTGACTATGGGATCAGTACAGAAGTATCTTCTTTCGAACAAAAAAAAATGAAAATCAGTCCACATAGCGGTAATCAAAAAAACCGGCCAAGTGCGAGTTGGACTCCCCATGAAGGGTTCCGTAGTAGCAAGCATAGATTAGGGATATAATTTTATTGAAATTAGTAAGCAATATACACAAACAATAAAAATAACTTTGTTTTTCATAGTGCTTGTATGAATGGCAAAGATATATTTGCGGTTTTTGAAAATGTACTATACCTCAAAATCTGATAACTGTATCTCATCCAAACCAATTTTCGTTGGAAGTTTTTGTTGAGGTCTACATTATATTTTTTTTAGATTTATTTTTCTCTTATTTTAGAAGTTACAGGGGGGGGGGACACATTTTACCACTTTGGAAGTGTCTCTCGTGCAAACTGTTCAGTTTAGAAAAAAATGATATTAGTAACCTCAATATAATTTTTAAAGACCTATCCATAGATACTCCACACGTATGAGTTTGGTGAAAAAAAAAAATTGAGTTTCGATTCTAAGTATGGGGGGCACCCCCAAAATTTGTTTTGTTTTTATTTTTGTGTGAAAATCCTAATGCGGTTCACATAATACATCTACCAACCAAGTTTCAATAGCTCTTTTACTTTCGACAAAAAGTGGCTGTGACATACGGACGGACAGACAGACAGACAGACATGACGAATCTTTATGGGTTCCGTTTTTGCCATTTGGCTACGAAACCCTAAAAATGGTCACAAAATAAAAAGTACTAAACCAAATTGGATGAAATTTTTACGGGACCAAATGGAAAGTATACTGCATCGAGCAAAAAAAGAATCACACTAATCGGACTAGAAACCTCGGAGTAATCGGTGTACTATCGAACAATGTAATCTCTGCTCACTTTTAAAACAAAATCGCGTGCGCAGTATCCCACATCTGTGAATGGATGACCCTTTTTTATGAATAGGATGAATGGTCAAAACAAAGGGCCTAGGAAGTGAAAGTTATAACTCTGCAAACAGAAATAGTCTTTACGGTGGTAAGTATATACATTGGGCGATAGTACATACTTAAAAAAATACCGATCAAATTGAGAACCTCCTCCTTTTTTTGAAGTCGGTTAATAATTTCTAAGGAAGCGAATTATGGACTGTAATTTCGTGTTTTTACATCACACAAAAAAACATGCTAAACTGAATTATAGAGCAGTTAATTTCCTAAAAAGTATCACTCAGTTCATTCTTTATGTCTATGGTTTGAAACAAACTTCGTAAACGCAACGTAGTTGTCACTGTCAGTGTTGTACTGACATTGACAATTTCGTTCAACATTTTCATAAAGAAAATTATTATTTCTTTTCAAATCAAAACTGCACATTTCACGTAGAATTATTATTTGGTTTGATTTAAAAAGAATTAATAATTCTACGTGAAAATGTGCAGTTTTACAGCGATGTTCAGTTCATGTTAAAATAAAAATGAGATTATTAATTTATAAAAAAAACAATAGCAACAGAAACTTTCAGAACTGTTGTTATGAATGTCATTTCTGAAACGGGATTTCCTTCTGAGGGTTTTCCCATCAGTTCCCGACTCCCGTTCCCATTCGATTTCCTGTAAACGCAGCGCTTATTTCAGCGCTGTCTTCTATTGATTTATTTTGATTTTATCAAGATAAGTAACGCAATTTCAAGGTTGTTCATAAACGAGAGATAAAACAGTCACTCACAGTCAGTTTTCTCTGATAACTCGAAGGAAAAACACGTATTAACGTTTTTAATTACGACTATCTGCGAAAATGAGAACTGAGTCATGAATTAAGTGATTTCCCGCGCGTGAAATGATTTATTACGTGTGAGTGATTTAGTGTACTGTGTTTCTAATTTAGAAAAGACGTGCGTATAGTTCGAAAATGTTGGACAAAATTAAGTTATTGTGGTCGAAAACTAACCGGTGGCATATAGGTTTGTACTATATTTTTTAATAGCGTATAAAATTTTATTTAAACGTAAAATAAACTTAATGTCTTGCATGATTACTTAGATCTGTAGATTTTTATTACTGAATGTTTATTTTAGTCTATGACCTATTTAGGACTGTCTTAGAGGCAGATTTGTTTAACTCTCAAAAATTATCTGCTTCCGAACGGTATAACCTGGAACTCGGAATCGGAAGGTCAAAGACCCCAAGCCATTGACCTTCCGATTTCCGATCAGAGTCCTGTGTATCCACATAATTATCAGGTCCTGAATGAATGAAAATAAACTTTGAAATCTTCCTCATTTTAAATATATAATATTTCTGACAGTCACTCCTATCCTGCTCTGGGTGAGAGGACCCACAATTAAAAAAGAACCTCTTGCTCTGCAGTCATGCTTGAAGCAAAAGCGGTGCATACGTGCTATGTTCGGTATGCAAAGTACTGAGAGCTGCAAACCTTTATTTATAAAACATAAAATCCTCACACTACCGTCACTTTACATTTTGGAAATCGCCTTATTTGTTAAACACAACCCCCATTTGTTTCCTCGAATATCGGATATTGTAATACGAAATCGTCGGGATAATACTAAACTTCGGGTTCAGCCATCTAAGACAGCGCTTCTTCAAAAAAGCGTTGTATGCAGGGCACCGACAATTTATAACAAGATCCCTAAACGTTTAAAAGATTTAAATACAGACCAGTTTAAGAAAACACTAAAAAATATACTGACAGAAAAAGCCTATTATGATGTCAATGAATTTTTAAATGACAAATCGCTTTAGTTTCGCTGAACGCATATATCCCATTTATTTAATTTGCATGTTTATTTTCTTTAATTTTTGATATTTACTTAATTTAATTTTTTATTGTTGTATTATTAAATCATTATTATTTTGTAATATTATTTGAAATGTTATGTTCTTTCGAACTAATTTGTACACCAGCCATGGTCAAACATGTTGAGACAAAGAATATCTTATAACACCTATATTATGCATTTTACTATGTATATTATCTACACATGTTTTTGCAAATAAATGAATTTGAATTTGAATTTGAAGCTATACTTAAATATGGAGAGAATCTGAAAGCTTCCTATATTACTTAATTTATACAAAATAAATATATATATTTTTCAAACTTAGTGTACATAGGTAGGTAGGTACTTTAAATTAACATATTTAAGTATTTTAACAAATATTAACAATATTTGTTCAAATAATGGTATTATTAAAACGAATAAATATTTATGTAAATGATTATTGTATTTGACATTGAGTATTTGTAATGGAAATCGCTTATGTACTTATTTAATATTTATAAATGTGCAAAAAAACTTCTTCATTATTTAAAAATACCTAACTGCAATAGTTTACTTTTTATTTGTAACTATGCCCAGAAAATAATAAATTTAAAAAAAAAACTATTGAGCCCTGTAGCCCGGGCCCTGTTCCTGATGGACTACTGTTTATCATATTTTTAAATGTTTTTATGTTATGTTTATGCAAAAAAAAAGTGAAAGATTCCGGAAATTTCACTCCATAAATATAGAAACAAAAAAATATAAAATTCACATTCTTTTTACAGAACTGCCCAAAAAGAAGTATTATTTTTATGATATTAAATATAGGTATATAGGACATAGGATAGGAAATTATAGGACTAGTTATTATAAGAATTTCTAATAATAATATTTCTTTTAAATCACCATTTTTATAATATTATACTTTACATTTCCAAGCAATCCAGTTAATCATCGCATATGACCTAAATATTATTTATTTCATGAAACAAATAAGTTTCTACAGAGCAAACCGAAACTATTTGACTTGGTTTTCCCATTGGTATAAAATAAATTACCAGTTATTAAGGGTGCACCTACATTTATCGACGCGGAATCGGCTAACACCGGTCAAAAGAGCCTTTATGTCTACGTAATAAGGGTGTTACTAATACCATTCGCATCGGCTGGGACGATTCCGCGTCGATAAAAATGTGGGTGCACTCTAATTGAAACTCTAAAAACATTATTGATTAATCATAATGAATTGGTTGCATATTAGGAAAACATTTCATAGTGAGTGCTATTTTTTTTTATTTGGTAAAATATTTTATTTGCAGAGTGATTTTCAACTTTATGATGTACAGTATAAAGTTGAAAATCTTATAAAGACATGGTTTGTCTTTAGAAGATTTCGAACTTTTTTTAATATTTATTTATATCAGCCCATAGTGTCCCACTGCTGGGCAAAGGCCTCCAGCTTTTAAGATACATTTTTTTTTTTTATTAAGTACTTCAGCTCTGCCACGGCGCTGTCGTATAGGGAATACTAAAGTATAAAATATTTTCCTTATTCTCCGTCTTTGCAATAATCATGATTACTAGCGATAGTCAGGAACTTTTATCTCATTAAATAATTTCAATGTTACACCTATAATTTTGCTTACTCATAGTGACTATGAGCTAACTAGTGTACTTTGGAATCATACGATTGAGTCACTCAGCTGTAGAACAAGTACCTATCTAGTTTCTGCTAACATTAACTTTCGTTCTGATGGTCTATTAACATGTTTTCATAAGATTTATTAATTAATCGCTGTAAGTCTTAATCTATCTCGCGACACTGCAAGCTCGATGGCTTCCAGTCGATAAAAATTGTTATCGCTAGCCAAAAAATGCGGAACGCGACACGTGGCTTTCAACCAATCACCGCGCAAGGTGATATAGTTTACAATCTCGCGATATAATTATATAGGTATAAACTAGCGATGTTTGACAAACATTTAAAGCCAGACCCGGACGAACTACCTACTCGTAGTTGTACTAGTTATACAAAATGTATTTGTTCCGTGCGGGAATCGAACCCGCGACATACAGCGCCAGGATTGGAAAAATAAAACAGTTTTTTTTTTTTAATTTTATAAAACAAAGTGTTCAAATTGTTTCAAATAAGTGTTTTTTTTTAGTTTCGGTAATTTTTTCAAATTAATTCGATGTCTATGGGTCTTATCTTATAAATAAGTTATGTTTCATTTCTTACTAGACTAGATATTTTTAAATTCGCTGTTTGTAATGAAATATTTACAAAAAAATATCAATGGAAAAAAAACATTTACTGTTTTTTTTTTCTAATGTTTTGAAGTATTATTTCATTACAATGCCAATAAAAGTTTAAAAAAATGTGACATGGCAAGGGCATACACTCAAATGATTTAATGTCAAGCTAAGACCCCTGAATATCAATTTATTTTCATTTTACAGGCATTCATCCGCCATGAAAAAAGTAGTTAAAACGTGTAATAAAAAACACTGTTTAATTTCAAACTGTTTTAAACACTGTTTAAAACAGGTGTTTTAAAACAACTTGTTTAAAACTTGCCAACCCTGTACAGCGCAGCTGTCGGTTGTACAGTACTATTAATTATTCTGTGGTTGTACGAATACGCCGCCAACCGTGCCGCCACAATCAACTATCTGTTGTCGTTTGAATTTGTTGTTGCGATGGGTAAAATTTCGACCTCCATGGACACAAAGTCACGGGCAAAGGCTAGTCGTTCATAAATCTCGCGCCTTTTTTACTGTACCCTGAGCACGAGTTTTCAGTATTTGAGACGTAAAGTAAACTGGAACTTTGACAACTTCAAATTGACAATTTTCAAGGAAAAAATTAGTTCCTACTTCGCACACCAGAGGCGCTGTTCCATTTTTTCATACAAGAAACGCTGTAAATACTGGAAAAACGCTGTAAAGTAAAAGAGTGAAAACTCGTGCTCAGGAGCTGATATGATTATTTGAATATATTCTGTAAATAGCTGTGTTATTTTGTATAAGATAAGAATATAAATAACACAGCTGACGCTATAGATTATATACGTACAATTACCTATTATGATAAGACACTTTTGATATCTATCACTGTTTAAGTTTTCAACTGTTTCTTGCAGGCCATTTTACTTACAAAGAACTTTGTCCTGGTGTAATACAGGGTGAGATTTTTTTTTCCAAAATCAGCGGGTTCGATCCCTGGCCCAGGATTATTGAATTTTCTAAAATCCAATGATGCAGTTTTAGTTTTCGTCAAAGTTTCGGATAAAGTCATCCACGCCCAGTTCCAAAATTCAGCCTGTATACCGTACGTTTTGGCTGCGTTTCCACTGAGGCGGAGCGGAGCGGAGCGGAGTGCGATTCACCAATCACAAGGCTTGAAATCCAATCTCTCCTATCTCACTACTCTTCTCCACTCAAGCAATGTGATTGGTGAATCGCACTCCGCTCCGCTGCGCTCCGCCTCAGTGAAAACGCAGCCTTAAACACGTATACGCTAGGGCTTGCCTGTCGGTTATGCATCATGCAAACCCTAACGTGTATAGCCTCCATAAGAGCTACAGTTGAAAATCAATTGATTTCCAAAACTTCTCGCGAGTCGCTGGCAGAACAGAAGCGAGTATTAAAATATACAGTCAACATGATCTCTCTCATTCAAAGTTCATAGCAGAAGTCATGTTTCATTACTATCATTAGTAATGCCATTATGAACTGAATGGCATAATTATTCAAGCCACATAGGTCTCGATGACGTATGGAATAGCTAATAGGCTGGAAGGTCATCTAGAACTCTAGATAAAAAGACGTAGGTAGAAATAATGATGTATACTTATTGCTTCCTCGTGAATTGGTGGGAAAAAAGAGTGATAGAATGGGGTGACATTTGCTAAAGATGGAAGAGTAGGTACTATGGCTAAATAATAAAAAAAAAAACATCGGCCTAGTCTTTTTCCAACTAGGTACGTTGAGATCGGCAATTCTAGTCAAACTCGATATGTAACGATGGTCACCCATCCACCGAACGACCTAGGCAAGCCTGACCCTAAACTTGAAGTTCTGACTTAAAACTGATAGTACTTAGCCACGATCAGATTAGAAATCAAATCTCTACATAAATATATAAAAATAGACTGAAATTAGGCAATATTACATGTCCAGGGTTCAGTCAAAACCGTGTGGATAAGTTGCCAACTGACTGCGGTTTCTAGACATTTCAGCAGTTATTTCAGAACCTACAATATCCATGACTTGTCCGGTGTCCAGATGGGACAACTCAACTTGTCCATACAGTTTTAGTTAAAACATTTACTCGGCCCAAAACTAAATTCGAGGCGAGGCAAGACCACAACACTCACGAAAAATCTACGTTTGTTATTTAAAAATCATGTCATGAAGATCCATTTATCATCTTTAATGATGAGTCTAAAGTCCAACTACTTCTAGCAGGCTAAAAAACGCAGAATTGCTTCCCTAGTACTAGGAAAAAAAAAGTGAGGTTATCAACCTTTGATCTTGAAACGTAGATGCTGTGATTTCGAAGTTTCTAAAGAATCTTCACGCTTTGAATGCGTGGTTCTTGAAGCGTCACTATGATGCGTTATCGTACAAATGTATTTCAAGATTAAGTGTGATAGTAAACATAGTAAAATGAGTGTAGATATGGCAAACTCAGTTTTAGAAAGTCTCTGAAATAGTTCATCATCATCATCGTGCGGGTTGGTTGAAAGAAAGAAAGAAAATAAGTTTATTTGACACGCCTTAGGCACACAACTACAATGAAAAATTACAGAGACAATATGGTTCTCATGCCCAATGCCGGTTGTGGTGGTTGTTGAAATAAATTACACAAAGTAATGCGCCTAGAAAGGAGGAAACGCCTGGGTGTCACCACTGCATAGATCGCCTGGAGGACACAGTAGAGCATACGGTGCAAGACTGCCGTACTTGGGCAGAGCACCGACGTGTCCTCACGGCGGCGATATAGGCGGAGACCTCTCGCGCCCGGCATTGGTCGAGGCCATGCTGCAGGGCGAGACGGAGTGGGAAACGGTCGCCTCCTTCTACGAAGCAGTCATGCTCGCGAAGGAGGAGGCGGGCCGCGTGAGGGAGAGGACAATGTCCTCCCTCCGCCCCACCCGCGGTGGTGGACGCCCACGTCGACGGACGTCGCAAGACGTCTCGGCCACCGCAGGCGCGGGCATGCGAGGGCGAGTAAAGGGCATCTCGCTGCCCGACCATGGACCATGCCCGGGTCGACGGCGCGTTGTGTTCCACGCGCGCCTCAAAGAGCGTCAGCATAATGACGGGCCCCCCTCTAGAGGGCCAAAGCCTGCCGGGGTCGCGGGACTTATCTCATTACCGTGACCCCGGAACATAAAGGGCTATTGAAGGACACCGTGGATTTTAGTCAGTACAAGTTTGACAGTCCCCCTCCCGCCCTGCCCGGGGTGGGAGGACTCATTTGACGATTTTACTACGTTAAAAAAAAAAGTAATGCGCCTAGCTGGTTTCAAACCCACGACCTACATCTCGTAAGTCGGGGCCGATACAACCACCATTGCTCTCTAAATATTTAGGGTAAGTGCTCCAATGAATGAACACCTAAGCGCTCTTCCAACTTCAAATAAATATTAAAGTGTCTTGCATAAGTACGATACGGCCCAAAACTATGTTTTGGTGTTAGGACTGTATTCAAAAATATTTTTTGACTTGTTTTTACGAAGTAATCTGTATACTTTCTTAGATATTTAGCAATAAAATGAAAAAGACCCTAAAGCCCCAGTGAATGAACGAAACATTCTAGTAAATGAACTAATCAGAACCACTGAATGAACACAATATGTATTTGTTTTATTAATCACATATAAAAAATCTAAGTATTACAATAAATTCAGTCTAATAAATCAACCTAAAAAGCGATCATAATTTGCCCAAACTTTTGTGTTCATTTATTGGTTACACCGGATACGCTTTCATGAAGAACTATTTATTTGAACATGATGAAAAATGTTAGTTCATTCACTAGATTATATGAATGAACCAATGAATAAACACACCTGTCCCAATACTGGCCTAAAATTCAGAAATCTATTTTTAAAAAAAACTACTCTCAAAACGTGAATCTTATGGCATAAAAATAGATTACAATTTTTAATAAAAACGTTAAAATGACGTTTGTCTAGTGAATGAACGGTCTGCGTACTCTAGAATTATAAGTCCACCTTTTGTGTGGTGTGAAAGTCCTCAAATAAGTCCTCCCGCCCAGGATGGAGCGAGACTGGCAGACTCTTAGTTAGAACTAAAAACCAACCAATTCTCTCACATGCCCTTTGAGTTCCAGAACAGTGGTATCCCGCGACCCATAGTCCATCTTCGATCACTAAATATCCTTGTCCATCTGTTCCAGCGTTCTTCATCTTTGTCGTGGTGGAGTTGAGGGTCTTCTCAGGAGGTCAGCTGGGTTTCCAGTGCAATGATCCTGCGTTATCATACCCCTTTACTGGGGATACCATCAGCTTCAAATTTCTGCTGCTTACTACCATGGTGTTGCCGTTGGCTGTTGTAAGTAAAATATAATGCATATTTATTAAAACTTTATGTACATGTAAAGAAAACACTGGCTCGGACTGACCTGGATGCGAAAGGCGTAGGACAGGGTGACATAATTATGTCCAGCAGTGGTCTACGATAGGCCGTGTTGAAACAACGCAATAATGTTTCTGCCATTTTATAACAGTCTGTTTCGCTCTAGTCAAGGATATTTCTAGGCGACAGAAAAGGACAGTGATCATTCTGACAGATTACCTTGGTTCAGAAAAGTCAGGTTTGTAGAACATGTGACTAGATGTATGAACGTGAACAACGCGAAAGTATGTAAGGATCGCTGAATAGAATACGATATGTCCACTCCGCAAGACAGGAACAAACGAAGGGACAAAACTTGTCACGCTTGGTGTTAGGTACCCTTCCGGGGTACAGTCTAGCAACCACCCACTCCCCTAAGTCAAGTAGCTTGTCTGCGTTTCGTCCACGGAAGTGAGTGACCAGTTCATCTTGAAGAATTTAACGCACATGCGATACCTTTAGTGTTGCAGGCACCTACAAGCTATGGTGGCTGTTTTCCTTCAGGCAGGCCGTGCTTGTTTGTCAACTTAAGTTATAAAAATAAAATAAAAAAGGTAACCCATTACTTTTCCAGATGTTACTAGTAGAGAAGCTATACCACAGTGACAATTCTGTGAAACACAAACAAGCAATGTTTTGGTATAGAGAGTACTTGTTCGGGATCCTGGTCAACCTCGTCATAGTGCAGACCTTGAAACTCATCGTGGGGTCTCCAAGACCGCACTTCTTTGATACCTGCAGTCCTAAGGAGGCCCTGACTTGTGAAGGGTAAGGCTATTTTTTACTGGCTTTAACTTTAATGGGCCCGAGACATAAATAAGATTAACCGCCACACTATTCCCAAACCACTGCAACTCCAACTTCTAAAATGCATTCAAGCAATGGAGCTCGACAACGTCCCGGAATGATTTTAAATTTTTAGCGCCTCAAAGAGCCATCAGCACAATGACGGGGCCCCCTTAGAAGGCCACAGCCTGCCAGGGTCGCGGGACTAACGAGCTACCGTGACTCCGGAACGTAAAGGGCTATTAAAGGACACCGTGGACTTTAGTCAATATACAAGTCTGACAGTCCATGCAGGCAGGATTGCCCTGCCCTGGATAGGAGGGCTCATTTGATGATTGAGGCGCGCGTTTAACATAACGCGCTGGGCGTCGCCGTCGACCCGGGCATGGTCCATGGTCGGACAGCGAGTCGCCCATTACTCGCCGTCCGCACGCCCACGGTGGCCAGAGATCGTCCCGAATTTACGATTTAAGAGTGAAAGCCGACCCCAACAGAATTTGAAAAAAGGAATATTGTTTCTTTTTGTTCCACGATTAAAGTCCAAATTCTCTTTTCCAGGAGTGAATACGTGTCAACCTACACGTGTACGAAGGCGCACTGGTTGAGTCAGTCGGACAGAAGCTTCCCTTCAGGACACACGTCTCTTGCAGTACATGCGGGACTGTTCTTAGCTGTGAGTATTATTTACGAATATATTAAGAGAGACCCTTATCAGGCATTTTTTTGCGCAGGACGGCATGTATTTAGAAATTGACGTTCAAGTTCAGTTTCCAACAAGAAACTTCTTTGTTGATGTAGAATTAGGAAGAAACATCTAACGAGGTTGCGGAACTGTCTTAACTTGTAACCATGACCACACAGACAGACCCTCCCGTCCCTCTCTGGGCGGGACTCATTTGATGATTTTACCACGAAAAAAAAAAACACATAACGCTTTCCTAATCTTTCAAATTTCAACTCTGTCACAATAGAAGAAGGTTCATAAACGATTGGGTTTGATAGATTTGAAGCAGTTTGATGTGCTGGCGTATGTACCCAGTTTAGTAATATATCCTTGAACTAAAGTGATAGTTAATGAGTACTCCATGTTCCATTGTGCTAAAAAATAATCTAATGATATGCTAAACAAAAACTAACTCAAGGTTTTTGTTAAAAGGAACAAAAACGAGTATTTATTTGTAGCAAAGTCATAACAAAAAATAAATGACTTAAATATTGTAAGAAAACAGCTCCTATATTCAACATATTTTATCTACAAGTTTAGTTTTCTTTAACAGGAAATTCTTACGGTCAGTTCACACCGAGACGCGACGCAACGCCACGTGACGCAACGATACTGCAAATGTTTATCTTTTCGTGTAGAACTGTAGAATATAAAGTTAGATTTTGAGTCGCTATTAAAACATAACGCGGCGATGTCTCGCGCCGCGCTGCGTTGCGAAAGGTGTATCTTTTCCTGTAGTACATAGAGTTAGATTTTGAGTAGCTCTATTGAAAGGTGCACGCAGCATCGCGTCTGGCTTACTTAAAAAGCTTGTGGTGCATGTGAAACTTCACACACGTCACACCCGAGAGTCCCGAGGTAGTTCATATCGCTACCACATCGCGCTGCGATCTATTTGACAGAACCCACAAACGATTTTTTTTAGGAGATCAAATCATCAAATGAGTCTTCCCGCCCTGAGTAGAGCGGGAGGGACTGTCAGACTCGTACTGAATAAAATCCACGGTGTCCTTCAATAGCCCTTTACGTCCCAGGGTCACAGTTAGCTGTTTAGACAGACCTGCGACTCTGGCAGGCGTTTGGCAGATAGCTGACAGGTCTTTGAGGCGCGTGAAACACGACGCGAAATCGGCCCGGGCATGGTCCATGATCAGATGACGAGCACCCATTACTCGCTATCTGCATGCCCCCGCGCACGCTTATCTTAAGGCGATGACAAGAGCTAATGTACCTCTCGCTCGCACGTTTCGACATTTTGAAAGATATAAAATCACTGATCCCATTTTTGAAAAATTGCAATCAACTATTTTTTGTGCAATCACATTGCACAATTTAGTAAAAAAAAACATTTTAATCGATACAAGTTTACCTACTCAAAAATTTTACTAGTTTTAGTACTTCAGCAAATTTTTGAGTAGGTAAACTTGTATCGATTAAAATGTTTTTTTTTTACTAAACTGTGCAATGTGATTGCACAAAACATAGTTGATTGCGATTTTTCAAAAATGGGATCAGTGATTTTATATCTTTCAAAATGTCGAAACGTGCGAGCGAGAGGTGACATTAGCTATTGTCAGCGCCTTAACTGAAAATCACCGCGATGTCCTTTGCCGTGGGTGTCTCCCGCGGCGGCTGGGTCGTGAGGCGGACGCTGTCCTCTCCCTCACTCCATCGATAGCCACCACCGAGTGAATCACCAATTTTCTAAATAAACTTCTCCTTTTGGTCGCGGGACTAACCGATGGGATGGGAGGACTCATTTGATGATTTTACCACAATGAATAAAAAAACCACATCTTGTTTCAGTACTACCTTCACCGTCGGATAGGTCGTCCTACGCCTACCAAGGTCATGGTCATCCAAGTACTGTGCGTGGCGTCAGCAGTGATATGTGGCGTGTCCCGCATGACGGACCATCGACATCACTGGTGGGATGTGCTGGCGGGAGCGGTGATAGCGGGGCCCGTCTTGTTGTGGACTGTGAGTAGATTCCCACTTCATCATATTACCACTTCAATAAACTTCTATAATCATCTGTTCAGCATCAACGTGACAGACAGCCCGTGTGCAAGGGCTGCTTAAACGATGATGAAACGGCAGCCCACGTAATCCTGGAATTCGAGGGTGTAGCTGACCAACGGGCAAAATCTCGGCACCCCGAGATTACTCCAAGAAGCCTGTGAACGTCTCAGGAGATTTCTGAGCTTCTGGAAGGAGCTGGGTTGGCTCACGTAGCTAATAAATAATATTCCACAACTATCACACAACGCTATCTAGTCCCAAGCTAAGCAGAGCTTGTGTTATGGGTACTAGACAACTGATAAACGTACTTATATATTTCTAAATACATAAATATTATAGATAAGTTACACCCAGAGACAAAACAAATGATCGTGCTCATCACACAAACATTTGTCCTGGGTGGGAATCGAACCCACGACTTCCGGCATAGCAGTCAGGGTCACTAACCACTAGACCAACAGGCCTGTCCATCGCCTGCTAATCGTCCCATCTCACGTTTATCGGACCACTCTAGAATCTAAATGCGCAATCGGGAGAACTCAACAATATTATACTTCATCATAATCATCACCTGGAAGATGTCCACTGCTGTACAAAGAAGTTTTTTGTCCTCCACCATATAGACACCTTAGACAAATTAAAAAATAATTAACTTATTTTCTTTCTGAACGAAAATCGATCCTAGAGGCCTACACGTAAAAAAGTATGTCTTATATTAAGACAGTATCGTATTTATTGGTCGAGACAAATACTGATTCATATATCGGGAAAACAATATATTTTTGAATGAAGTAAAATATTGTCTTAGTTATTTGTCTCCTTCGAAGACATTAGACTTGAATCAAGAATTATAAAGTTTAATTTTAAGAATATCTTCAAAAAAACTATATATTTTCTTTAATTAAGAGTCTTGAATCAAAAATTTATATTCTTACGTCAAGAATTAAAACCAAGTATTTATTATTCTTAATTTGAGTAAACAGGTTTTCTTCGACTGAGCTTACTTACGTTAAGAAAATATTTATTTGGATTGAAACAATTTTTTTTAAGAATATTCATATTCTTCGCAGAAGAGATCCTTTTTTTCCGTGTACGCTGCGTCTTCCGGTTCTTAGCTGCCACTCCTTCATAACCTATCAATTTCCAATTTGTTACATAAACAGATACCAGCTTGATTTCAAACCAGCTTTCAACTTGCAGTCGAATATTTGAAACAGTTGACCAATAATTCTATCCCAAAATGTGATAAATTTTCAAAAAAAATGTAAAATTACATTTTTATTGGCTCTGAAATCAATCAATACTGAGATTATTGAGTTAACTGACCCTGTAGCCAAACAGCAAGCGATAAACGTAAACGCTCAAGAGTCTAAAATAGATTTTCAACTTAATACCCAAGCATATAAAGTTGAAAATCCATTAAAAACTGCTGAGCAATATCAAAAACGGAACGAACAAAAGCGTTCAGTAACCTTTTATTGATTTTCAACTTAATGCTCTACGGTATAAAGTTGAAGATGTGTTAGAGTTACTGAGCGTTAACGTTTACCCCTCTCCGTTTCTCTAGCTCTTGTTAGTGTCGACACAGTTTTTTTATCCTCACAAAATCAATGGACGCTTAAAATAACAAGTCATTTAAAACTATGTAAACCTCTTTCCCAGACACATTCCCTGTGCGGTAACTTCGAGTGTACCAACAAAGCATTTGGTACAAACGACCCGACGAGTATCGACACAAACATGGCCGAAGTACCTTTCCTTACCGAAGAGACGTAACTAACTGTTACTAATATTATAAGTAATTACGCTAGTTGTAACTGTTAAGGTAAGCGTCCACAGGTCCGCATCGCACGTATCGGACGTATCGTACGTAACGGATTTTAGTTTGCCTCGTATTAAAACTCACACAACAGCGTCCACTGATCCGCATCGTACGGACGGATTATCGGCAATGCCTAAATGTGATGCGTACCGATGACGTCATACGGAATGCCGATCAGTGGACGCGCCCCGCACGCTTACTGAACCATTTGTTCTTTTTTTTTTACCGACTTCAAAAAAAAGGAGGTTATCAATTCGACCCGTATGTATGTAATATTATCAGAACTGCCCAGTTTTCATATATGTTAGTCTATATCAGCGTGTGAACAAATGTGCCAAATTTCATAAGTGTATGTATGTATGTATGTTTTTATGTTTGTGCACGCATATCTCCGGAACTATAAGTTCGATTTAAGTAATTCTTTTTTGTTGTACTTGGTATTGTTCAACTTAGGGTACACTGCAAGTTTCATCAAAATCGGTTCAGTAGTTTTAGAGATATGGATTTTTTTATGTTGTGACGGATTACAAGATTAGTGCATATGTAAGAAAATTTTGTATTTTACAAGAATTTGGGTTGAATATGTAATAAATAAACTAAAAAGGGTAAAATAAAAACTTTTTTAATAAAAAAAAGTACCGACTTCAAAACAAATACAAAAAAGTTTAAAATAACTTTTCTTTCGGAAGTCGGTGGCTTTGTTTTGTTGTGTCATTGACTATTGCCACCGACTTCCGAAAGAAAAGTTATTTTAAACTTATTTGTATTTGTTTTGAAGTCGGTACTTTTTTAAAAAAAAGTTTTTGTTTTGTTGTTGTTTTTGAAGTCGGTTACTTTTTTGAAAAAGTTTTTTCTTGCATTCATCTTCTGCTAATAAACAAGCAATAACGACTTCTTCATCGCTTTCCTCCTTTCTCACAAACACTTTCCGAACGTACGATCACTAAAAAAATCCAAATGAAAGTGGCATCGGCATCCGATTGCTGATACTCGAGTCGGCAATCCGATCGCTGCCGATACAGTGGACGCAGTCTAGTTAATCCGTTTGATGCGATGCGTCCGATACGTACGATGCGGACCTGTGGACGCTTACCTTTATTGTGACTTTGAACATCATTAACACTGGAATCTTATAATATTAGTGGAAATAATCCGAAGTACGGGTTATTATCTGCCTTGCCTTTTCCAAACAATATTGGTGTCGGCTTAGGGACTTTAGCCGACGGGATTCAACCGATTCCAACTACAAGTGAAAATCAACCTTTCCACTACTAAGAAATAATGATGCAATTGATTGACTTGACGTCGTCGTGGCGATAGTGTTTTGTTTTTCATCTACCCGTAGATAATAACGTGTTTTATGTCATATGTCGTAGTAGTAAGGTTGATTTTCACTTGTAGTTGGAATCGGTGGAATCGCGTCGCAACGTGCCGTGGGTCTTCCCTTACAGTCAAACCGGGTGCAGCTGAATATTCATATTATTACAAACACTTTGAAAATACTGAGGGACTGAAAAGGCTGTATTTGCAGAATCACTATAGGATCTAAATGATTCTGCATAATTTATCTATTCAGTCCAAATATTCACAATTCATAATATTCACTGCATTTGATGAACATGCGCCAGAAAATATTGACATAATCTGCTGATTAAAGTTAACAGTTTGTGACAACACTAATTCTTAATCTTAACAATTATAAAAAAAAAACTGTGATTCGTAATATTTTTATAAACATAACACACACCAAAGCATATTTTTGTATATTTTTTTATACAACGGGTTTAATTAGCAAATTCTTATTGCAATACTTTATGATTATTTTTAGTTAGATGAATAAAGGAAGAATGACCAAATCCACAGTATTCCTTCAATTGCTGTTTACATTCCAGTGACGCGGTAACCTCTTTAGACCGTGGGACTTCCCTTTACATAATATATAACTTATTAAAAATAAATAAATTGTATTTATTGTGCAATGCTGGCCATTGCATTCATAATCTGTTTAGTATGTAGTGTTTAGGCTCAATTTCCACCAAAGCGGAGACGAGCGAGACAATGTAGAGAGAAAGAGAGAGAGAGAGATATTTCAACCAATATGGCTGATCAAGTCTCCGCTTATTACCGGAGGCGCTATATGCCCTGACACCAGCACAGCAACCTAGCCCAATCTATCCAACTATTTAAATACATTTTCAACTTTATAACAGACGCAGAAGGTTTATATTTGATTGGGAAAATTTGACAGATTGGGGTAGGATGTGCTGGCGTCTGTACGAGTGCGTAAGGTAAACGTCTAGTAAATACTTCGAGTTTATAATTGAATATACTCGTTTTATGCCTAATATTTGCGGATTTATTCATGTCAATTGGAAATACTTATTGTGAAATTCGTCAAAAATTTAAACCTGAATGCTATAGAATTTCAATTAAAAATGGTATTTACTTCACATTTGCGTCACTTGGGCTAGCGCTTCGGATCTATCGCATTACTGAGTCGGTGCCCGAGTTAAGGTGCTCCCACATAGCAGTTAGAGAATATTACATAACATTTTGTTTTTAACAAATTGTAATAAATGTTATAAATAAAATTGCTAGTGATACATATTTTTTCAATATAACTCTTGTTTTATAACATCTTCATCTTTTGTTTTTTTCGAAAGACAGACCCAAACTGATTGTTACACAATGTGATACAACAAGTTGAAACAGTGTGAGAGCGTTTAAAACATACGAGTATAACAATGTAAACATGTTGTAAAAAATGTTACAAAATGTTATCGTGGTGCACAATGTTTTATAACTGCTGTGGGAGCACATTTAGACAGATGGATTAGGAAGGGGGGAAGCCTTTTAACTCAAATCATCCTTGTCGGATGAAACCTCAGGTACTATCTCATTTATAAGGTGGTTAGTTTAATTTATTTAAGATATTTCTGGTATTATTTTGTGATCATAAAACTTGGTTTTCAGAGATTAATTTAGTATAATAAATACATGAAATGTGTTTAATGAGTAATTTATTATAAGTATAGTATGAATATTTATTTTCATTTAGATTTAAGTGGTATATAGTCACTGCTAAACGTTTGTAGTTTTATCTGCACTAGAGCACATAGCATCGATCATCCATATATTTATTTTATGTAATATGTTAAGACCGAGATCTATAAACGTTACTTGGTCACAATCAATAAAATGTTCACACATGTTTTACTTTTTTGGGTGCAATAAACAGTCCATATGCAGTACAAGATAAAGGCGAGAGTATGTCTATCTTAATGCGTAGGCTAAGTAACGTTTATAGATATCATCATACGAAGAGCACACGTGGAATTAAAAAATGTAATAATTGTTTCTCGTCACAAATAATAAAAATTGTTCCAAATGTAACTTATTTAGCGAAGGTACAATATGAGATATTAAAATAAATTTAACTTACATAAATAATCCTGTAATTGAATAAGTATTTATACCAATTTACGCCAAATAGTACATTCAATATTACTAAGGAAAGCAATGATAAATAATTTTGTATAAGATTTAATAATTTATTTTATATCATGTGTGTATTAAAGATAATTTATATATGTACGAGTATTTCCTGTGTTTATTTTAGTCTTACCGCAAGAAACCATATCAGGCATTTACCAATTCTATATCTATTCTACTGAGAATAGACCTTATTCTATTCTTTCCTTAGTTTATTTTTATGCAAGTCGACATTTTTTGCCCGATTCACGTGCCGTATATGACTAAAAATATAGATTTTTTTAACATTCCAAACATCAACATGTTTAGCACGATATAAATCTTTGTACATTTTGTTTAGTTTTCCGTCGACAAAACCCGTTTCTACGGTGTCTTGATACGCATGGATAGTTAACCAATTACACCGACATCATCTTACAAATTCTATTAATCTTTCTTAACTTAAACAAATAGATACGAGTATCATAATAGTAGATTATTAACCAAGGGGATAAAGCAGTGTCTTCTGTCGCGGGTGACGATTTAAATCGCGAGCGTAACGAAGGACTCGAGGTTTACTCCCGAGCGTAGCGAGGGTGTTAAAAACTTAAATCACGAGGGAAGCGAGGGATTTAAGACGAGTCCTGAGTGTAGCGAGAGATTTAAGTTCACCCAAGACTAAGACAGCTTTATCACCGAGGATAAAAACTTTTTCAAAAAAAAATGTAACCGCCTTCAAAAGCAACCATAAAAAACGGTAAAAAACCTACAAAATAACTTTTCTTTCGGAAGTCGGTGTCTTTGTTTTCTTTATTTCATTGTCTTTTTTTTGCCACCGACTTCCGAAAGAAAAGTTATTTTGTAGGTTTTTTTACCGTTTTTTATGGTCGCTTTTGAAGGCGGTTACATTTTTTTTGAAAAAGTTTTTATTTTACTCTTTTTAGTTTAAATATTTAACCCGAATTCTTGTCAAATACAACAAGTGCATTAGAATTTTGTAATCCATAACACCGGTAATATTATCGCTCATGTACACAATAAGCTAATAAAATTCCCTATCTCAAAAACTACTGAACCGATTTTGATGAAACTTGAAATATTCCCTAAGTTAAATGATACCTAGTACAACAAAAAAAGAATTACTTAAATCGGACTTGTAGTTCCAGAGATATACGAACTCAAACTAAATCAGTCGATGCCTACTCCTTACTATTAAGGAGTTCTACCTTCCATCATCAGCTCAGCTACATAAAATTATGATTAACATACGCAAGTACTTAAATTACTTCATAAAATTTGCGAAAAACGGTGTGTCGGCCTATAAAATTCGAGGGTTGCCCTCGATTTCTCCAGGATCCAATCATCAGATCCCAACTTGGTGACTATGGGACCACCTCAGAAGTACCTCCTTTCGAACAAAAAAAGAATTTTAAAAATCGGTCCACAATTGGCGGAGCAATCGCGTAACAAATATACAAAAAAAAAAAAAAAAAACCGTCGAATTGATAACCTCCTCCTTTTTGAAGTCGGTTAAAAATACTCTACTTTTCGTACCATTTGCGAAAAAAGTTAAAAATAATGACAATTTTAATTCAAACATTACAATGCAATACATTAAATGCTTACTTTCTGCTTATACAGTGTGTCCGGACACGAGTTAGCGATACTTGAAGGGAATATTATAGACTCATTTTCATCGACAAATCTGCTTTTAAAATAAATTCTTACTCCAACACCTCGTGAATGGCGGCCATTTTAGTTTTTTGATTTGTCGAACTGGGGTACGTACAATAAAATGCAAATATCTTTGAATCCAAGAGACCTACATACATGCAAATGACTTTATTGCAAAGCTAAATGTTAAGGCTTTTCAGAAACTTTCAAAATAATATGTAGAAAGAACCAAAAAACGTGGGCAAAAATGAAATTGTACACAAAAATTACCGAATATTTTCACATTTTATACTCTAGCTCGAAAAGTACCCCTGAATTTTGCTTAGGTTTTTGCATTAAGTTAAAATTATTTGAGTCAGGCTATAAAATAATATCAAAATTATCACTCTACGTTAAGTATTTTAGGAGTTATTCTCACTTGAACATAACCCTTCCTTAGCGCATGTACCACCAATGTTACAGAAGCTGCATTCTTTGGGCGAGCTAAACCGTTTCAACGTGAATTTATAAGCTGGCATAACCACCATGTAAATGATCCCAACGAATCACCATTAAACTAAAATAATATTTTTTTTGTTTACTCTATGAAAAAATCTTTGAATAAATTCAAAAAATGGGCCATTTCAGTTTATGGGTGATTCGTTGGGATCATTTACATGGTGGTTAATAATGACAGGTCATAAACTTACACTGAAACGATTTAGCTCGCCCAAAGAATGCGACACCTGTATTCATCATCATCATCATCATATCAGCCCGGGATCACCCACTGCTGGGTATAGGCCTCCCCCTTTTTTCGCCATATCTCTCGGTTCTGTGCGTCTCTTATCCATCTATTCCCCGCGATTACCTGTATTATTGGGGTACATTCGCTAAGGAAGGGTTATGTTCAAGTAAGAATAACTCCTAAAGTACTTCACGTAGAGAAATAATTTTATATACCATTTTATAGCCTAACTCAAATACTTTTAACTTAATGCAAACACCTAAGCAAAATACAGGGGTACTTTTCGTGCTAGAGTATAAAATGTGAAAATATTCAGTTATTTTTGTGTACAATTTCGTGTTTGCCCAGGTTTTTTGGTTCTTTTTACATATTATTTAGAAAACTTTCGCAAGTTTTTGAAAAGCCTTAACATTTAACTTTGCAATAAAGTCATTTGCATGTATGTAGGTCTCTTGGATTTAAAGTTATTTGCATTTTATTGTACATACCCCAGTTTGACAAATCAAAAAACTAAAATGGCCGCCATTCGCGAGGTGTTGGAGTAAGAATTTTTTTTAAAGCATTTTTGTCGATGAAAATGAATCTATAATATCCCCTTCAAGTATCGCTAACTCGTGTCCGGACACACTGTATAACGGCTACATTCACAAACACTCATAAATTACTAATTATACCTTAGCTTCAAAACACGAAATACAGTATTTAATTACGTAAACTCTAGTTAATTATCGTTCTTGAATCTAATTACATGTTCAAACAACCCATAATTACGGTTTCGAATCAAAACTGACCATTTCTTCGAGATCTCATTAAAAATGTATGCATCGTAAGCTCGCAAACAACTGGAATCCGTCCGACTTGACTAAAGCTTTCGACACTGTTGACATAACTAATTTGCCTTAATTATTATTTAAAGATCACTGAAATCAGTTACGATTTACTTTTCCTCTGTATGTTGAAGATATCTAACATGAAACCACTTTTTCGGGCTTTGTTTTTTGTTTTTATTCTGTTTGAAAAGGGGGTGTACGCCAAGGATCCATCTTGGGTCCACTTTATTAAAAGCTATGTTGAGAATGAGGGCAAACCTACTATTTTGATTATAAGTGACCTTTGCTGGGATAAAAGTAAGTGGCATTGTAATTTTATAATATTTTTGAATACTTGAAAATGCTTTTTCATCTTAAAAAGATTTTAATGGAAATACCAAAATATTTTTAATGATTTTATGTTTTTTCCAGATGTTATTGTTAGTTTGGCGAATGAAATATCGAAGATTGGTAGTAGATCGTCGACATCATTGAATATCGACTCCAAATATTATAATCACGATTTACTGTATCTTGTTGATCTGGACTGCCCAAGTGCTAAAGATGTCATTGCTTTGGTAAGCCTTCTTAGTTTTTGTTTTGAAGTTTTAAATGATTTGCAGAGTAATTGTACAAGCTGTGCCACTACACCTAGTTCTCGTACTGTCATATTATGCTCGTCCATATGCGGTCTCCACTTCAGGGGACGTCTGCTCCATCGGTCATCAGCTACCAAGTTTACATTTATCATTATTTTTAAGGCAACAAAACGCAACCTGTTTCGTTCACCGTACCGCTGGCTGGTTATCACCACTTGGTCGAAGCACTCGAACAATATGGCTACCTTATGGAACAGCCCAATATTGGCTGATAGTGACTTGGTACTCGCCGCAGGAACTGGCAGCTTTTTAAAACTAATGGAACGTGAGTAGATGGTAGTAGTTTGAGAAGGAACTTGTGGTAGGAGTATACCTATTATAACCAGTTTTGTCATCAATGAGCGCTGCATGTTCGTGTTTGAAATTGTAAGAGGTATTTAGTTGCTGTTGAGTTCAATTACTGACCAATAGGTTCGTGTTACCTAGCTTTTTTGGCGTTATTGGGTGGCTCATCCCATGGGACTTAAACGTATCTAAGAATGCTGGGTGGTAAACAAGGCTACAACGGGCATGTATGATGGTTAGTGACCAAAGTTCCTTATGGACATCTGAAACACCACAAACCAAATGCGCTAGCTATCCCAGAGACAAAATTAATAATCTGAAATACCTATCTCATGTTCACTCTTCCAGCAGTTTCTCTGCCATCTATATCGAAATGGAGCAAAGCTGCTTAACAGCAGGTATGGGTATGATTACAGAAAACTCATAAATGAGCTCCTTAACACAATTTAAACTTGCTACTGATACTTATCTGCTAATCCTTTCATTATTCAAGTCCATAAGCCTTCGCCCAACGGTTCCATGATATCCACCGTCCGCGGCTACTACAATGGCAGCCTGGTGGACGAACGACCTCATCGGGAGCTGTTCCGAAGACGCCATGATGTCATGGGACATACTATCACCATGTCCGTCGTTATTCAGGATAGCAACACCACGCGGTATCATTTGATGATGGAGGATAGAATGTGAGTGGATGAGATCTTTTTCTAATAAGTTTAAATTGGCGTTTTAACAAAATGTTTAATTTATGGTACCCTTTCTGGCACCTTAACGCTTCCTATAAAGGTAGCCATTAGGTGTTAACTTTTTTTGTTCTGTGTGAGTTTAATAAATATGTAGTGGCACGTTGCCTTACCATTACCAACGATTTAGTGCTCACAAGTTACCAGAGAACCACCATATTACCGTACCATTGCCAGTTACCATTACCAAAACCAAGTACCACGTTTTGACGATTTCTGTTAAGGAAACAGTGAAGCAAGACGTTTTCTGTTAAAGGAAATAGTGAAGTTTCGCTTTGGAAGCGATTTGTAAGCGCATGCAGAAGCTCCAGCACCCTCCGTGATCTTCGCTTCAAGTCAACAGAACCTCGCAGATGGAACACGTGGACTCAGGCAGTGACAAGCAGTATGGATCTTCACTCGACGACGGCGCTCGACGGAAAGGACCGCGCTCCGCGCGCCACCCATATTTATAGGCTCGCGAATGCGCGCGACACATTAGTGCCGTGTGCAAAACAGCGCCCCGCACCCCGCACGCGTCTCATCCTACGCACATCGCTATTGGTGGATATTGTAAATATTAGATTTAGTACTAGCTCTAATTGTACCATTATTTTTGTAGATATAAGTAGCGTAATTTTTGACAATAAAAGTGTGGATAATCTGACTTCAATCCTGAGTTTTATTCTACTAAACGACGAAGATCCTGGTTAAGTTAGCTACCCAACGCTAAAGTGGTGACCCCGAGAACCCCGAAAATCCCGAAAAAACAAAAAACCGACGACCGGAAACCGGACTACAACACATCATGAACAAGAACGATACCGAAGATTTCAGCGACGCTCAGGGCAGCACAGCTATGAAGAACGACGTGGCATCAATCTCACTACCTGCAAGACTACCACCATTCTGGCGTCAAAACCCACGACTATGGTTCGCGCAATTTGAAGCCGCCGTCGCTGCCAGCAAGATAAGTGAAGAGCAGAAATTCAACCTCGTTGTTCCACTACTTGGCAACAGCGACCTAGAACAGATCGGCGACATCATCTTACATCCACCGAGCACCGGGAAGTACAGCGCGCTCAAAGATAGACTTATATCAACGTACCAGGAGTCAGATCACCGCCAGTTACAAAAGCTACTCAGCGGACTCGAACTCGGCGACCAGAAGCCAAGCCAGCTGCTGCGTAAAATGCGAGACCTCAGTGGGAAGCTACTATCAGATGAAGCGCTGAAGGTTATGTGGCTCAACCAGCTGCCCACACAGGTCCGCGCCGTACTCTCCGTAAACACAGAGTCGTCGCTCGAAGTGCTAGCTGCGATGGCAGACAAAATGATGGAACATTTTGAACCAGCTACAGTCGCCGCAGTCTCTACGTCAAACCCTCCATCGTCAAGTCCAGCAGTCAACGAGGGGCAGATAAACACGATAACAGCTCTACAAATCAACATGCTTACGAAACAAATAGAAAAATTGTCACTCGAAGTCGCCGAACTCCGCAACCAGCAATATTCGTCGCATCATCGTTCCCGCCAAAACTCCGCGCATCGTGGCCGCTTCCGCTCACGTTCACATTCAAGACAGCGTACTGATAACGCCCGCAAGCCCGGCGATCCCGACTGGTTGTGCCGTTATCACTACCGATTTGGCAATGGAGCACGAAAATGTGAATCGCCGTGTTCCTTCACAAAGCGGGAAAACTAGAACGTACATCGATAGTGGCGGGTGTCGATGTAAACCAAACTAACCGCCGCTTGTGTGTAATCGACACCAAAACAAGAGAAAAATTTTTAGTCGACACGGGAGCCGACATATCAGTGCTAGCCGCGCGAAACCAGAAATATTCAAGACCGGCGGAGAATGCAAGTTACAAACTGTACGCGGCAAACGGAACAGAGATTCGTACCTACGGAGAGCGCACACTCGAGCTCAACCTAGGCTTACGAAGAAGTTTTAAGTGGACTTTCGTCGTCGCCAACGTGAAGACTTCATTACTGGGTGCCGACTTTCTAGTACATCATAAACTGTTAGTCGACTTGCACCAAAGAAAACTAATCGACCGTTTAACGGAGCTCAGCGTGAACGCCATCAAAATAAACAGCAAAGAAGAATCGATCCACGTTATCAACCGCGACCACACTCATCACGACCTGCTGAAGAAATATCCAGATGTACTGCGACCGATGACACTCAAAACTCCAGTCAAGCATGACGTCACACATCACATCGAGACAACTGGGCCGCCGATCTACTCTCGGCCGCGCCCTCTACCGCCCGACAAGTATAAAGCGGCTAAACTTGAGTTCGAGCGCATGATCGAGAGTGGAATATGCAAGCCGTCAAACAGTCCGTGGGCAAGTCCGCTACACATCGTAAAGAAAAAAGACGGATCACTACGAGTATGTGGTGATTACAGAAGACTCAACGCCGTCACAGTTCCAGACCGATATCCCATTCCACGAATTCAAGATTTCACATACCAACTTCACGGCATGAAATATACTCAAAACTTGATCTGAAAATGGCGTACTTTTGGATTCCTATTTCAAAAGAAGACGCTCAGAAGACAGCGATTATAACACCGTTCGGACTCTTCGAATTTACTTGCATGACGTTTGGCCTAAGAAACTCCGGTCAAACTTTTCAACGTTTCATGCACGAGGTACTACGAGGACTAGATGACAACGTATTCTGTTTCGTCGACGATCTGCTTGTCCACTCAAAAAACAAGGAAGAACATCGCCGCCACCTAGAGCAAGTGCTAGAACGACTAAACACCTACGGCGTCAGTCTCAACATCGACAAGTGCGAATTTGAAAAAGAAAAAATCGAGTTCCTCGGATACGAGGTATCAGCAGACGGAATCAAACCCACTCAAGAAAGAATACAAGCCATAGTCAACTATCCGAAACCGCAGACAGTTCAAGAATTAAGAAGATTTCTGGGAATGATAAACTTTTACCGTAGTTGTTTACCACATCAAGCCGAGCAACAACATGAACTAAACAAATACCTACACAACAGCAAGAAGAATGATAAGACTCCCATTCAATGGTCACAAGTAGCAGAAGAAGCCTTTGAGAAATGCCGACAAAGCATCCTCGAGGCAACAACATTGACTCATCCGATACCTAACGCACCGTTATGTTTATTCACTGACGCATCAAATACAAGCATCGGCGCCGTCCTACAACAAAAGGTCAACAACGTGTGGAAACCACTGGCATTCTTCTCTAAAACGATGAGCGAGACGCAGCGACGATACAGCGTGTACGATCGCGAACTATTAGCAATGTACACCGCTGTACAACATCTACGACGACTCATAGAGGGCAGTGACCTTACAATATGCACCGATCACAAACCACTTACTTACGCGCTGACAAGAACGCCAAGTAGCAGCGACACACCACGAAGAGAGAGACAGCTACACTACATCAGTCAGTTCTGCACGAAGATCGAATATGTGCACGGTGATAACAACGAAGCAGCCGACGCCTTATCACGTATCGAAGAAATCAACTTGTCACACTCCACAATCGACTACAACCTACTCGCCCAAGACCAAGAAAATGACGACGAACTGAAGATCTGTATGTCAAACCCGAGTCTACAGTTCGCCCGCATCACATTGCCCGGAGGTCAACGACCCATCACATGTGAAACATCAACTGGCAACATTCGTCCATACCTACCAGCGACTTATCGTATAATAGCATTCAAAGCGCAACACGAATTAAGTCATCCGGGTGTGCGAACAACAAGGAAGATAATGTCAACAAAGTTTTTTTGGCCAAGTATGAACAGAGATGTTGGTTTGTGGGCCAAATCATGCATCGGTTGCCAGCGTGGAAAAGTTCAACGACACGTTATCAGTCCACTCGGCGAGTTTCAAAAATCATCGCGATTCGAACACATTCACATCGACATCGTGGGACCACTGCCGCCCTCTAACGACTACAGATACCTAGTCACGATGATCGATCGCTGCACTAAATGGCCGGAAGCGATTCCTATCCGTGACGTCACCGCCGACACTATAGCTAAGGCATTATACGAGGGGTGGATATCGCGATTTGGCTGTCCACTACGTGTCACGACGGACCAAGGAAGGCAATTCGAATCATCGTTATTCAACGCCCTAATGAAGAAGTTTGGCATCACGAGAATACGAACTACTGCATACCACCCGCAAGCAAATGGTCAAGTCGAGCGCTGGCATCGTACATTGAAGGCCGCGCTCATGGCGAGAGGCGCCGGCACACACTGGAGCGAGGAGTTATCAACCGTATTGCTTGGATTACGTACGGCACTTCGTGAAGACACACAAGTCAGCCCGGCCCTGATGACCTATGGATCAACACTCAAAATACCGTCAGATTTCTTCGCGCCTACACAGCCGAATAATGAAGACGCAGAATTCGTCCGCCAGCTGACCGAAACAATGTCGTCACTTGCACCTAACAGCAAATCACATACCAACAACAGGAGCACGTTTGTACACAAAGACCTCGCAACGTGTACGCATGTTTTCGTGCGAAATGATACCGTGCGAAGTCCATTGACCCCTCCTTACGACGGCCCGTTCAAGGTGATTCAACGTGACAGCAAGCATTTCACCATACAGATGCCACTTCGAACTACAGTTGTCTCAATAGACAGACTCAAGCCAGCACATCTAATCAACGAAGAAGAATGTACCACATCTCCACCAACATGCGCACAACAAGCACCGCGCACCGAGAGCACTCATACCACAAGCGACGCGCTCCGGTCATCAACCCCTAGAGCGCCGCGCGACACATACGTCACCCGATCCGGCCGCGCAGTCAAACACAACGTACGCTTCGCTTAGGGGGGAGTGATGTAGTGGCACGTTGCCTTACCATTACCAACGATTTAGTGCTCACAAGTTACCAGAGAACCACCATATTACCGTACCATTGCCAGTTACCATTACCAAAACCAAGTACCACGTTTTGACGATTTCTGTTAAGGAAACAGTGAAGCAAGACGTTTTCTGTTAAAGGAAATAGTGAAGTTTCGCTTTGGAAGCGATTTGTAAGCGCATGCAGAAGCTCCAGCACCCTCCGTGATCTTCGCTTCAAGTCAACAGAACCTCGCAGATGGAACACGTGGACTCAGGCAGTGACAAGCAGTATGGATCTTCACTCGACGACGGCGCTCGACGGAAAGGACCGCGCTCCGCGCGCCACCCATATTTATAGGCTCGCGAATGCGCGCGACACATTAGTGCCGTGTGCAAAACAGCGCCCCGCACCCCGCACGCGTCTCATCCTACGCACATCGCTATTGGTGGATATTGTAAATATTAGATTTAGTACTAGCTCTAATTGTACCATTATTTTTGTAGATATAAGTAGCGTAATTTTTGACAATAAAAGTGTGGATAATCTGACTTCAATCCTGAGTTTTATTCTACTAAACGACGAAGATCCTGGTTAAGTTAGCTACCCAACGCTAAAAATACTTTTTCTTTCTTTCTTTTCCAACCTACTTAAAAATTTAAACAATAACTTTCAATATAAATAGGGAACCCCAATACGACTCAATAGCGAAGATCTGCTGGATGAACGTGAAGCTAGCGTTCCAGATGTTGAACGCTACGCCTGGGCATGTGTTCAGTTACCGCTGGGGCTACAAGGTGGATGGCCAGTGGTCCGGCATGATTGATGATCTGTATTCTGGAAGAGCGGATTTGGGTGAGCAGAGTACTTCTTAATCTCCTGTGACATCTGTATTAACCCAACGCTGAGTTTAGATATTTTGCAAGATGCTATACCTAAGATTTCTGCAATTAATTCGTGGCTTTTTGAAAAAGCGAAACCCTTATAACTTTTTTAATGAAAATATCTTCATTGTTACTTTCCCAGGCAGCAAGCTGGACTTTTTCTGACTCTCACCAAGTATGATCACACTGTTCCTTCTACTATCATGAATCCAGAAGATTGCAGGATAATAATCCCAGAACAGAAAGTTCTTCGTTCAGCTGTTGCCTGCTACTCTAACTAGTCTACTAAGCTCGCAGCCTACTTTCGCTGCTGTGACAGGTTTGAGTTAGTCGTCGAATACGGTACTGTGAGTTTGTACGACTACTCCTTAGATAATCTTCGCTGGGCAAATATTTAGGGAGCCAGTAACTTCATTCGAAATCACTCGATTTTAACCGTTTCCCTTGCTTTAGATCGAATAAAAACAACATAAAATACCGTGAGCTAAAATATCACAATTTTCAGGCACAAACTGCGTTGTATCAGATCTAGAGCGCCTCGACGTGGTCTCCTACACGGATAACCTAGCCCCATTTAGGGTACGGTTCATATTCCGCCAGCCCCCATTACCATTCGTGGCAAATATATTCTCCATGCCTTTCTCAACAAACGTATGGATCGCTATGTCAGTGTGTGCTGTGCTTTCTACGGCTACTGTGTATCTGGCTGCGAAGTGGGAGGTTAAAGAAGGGAAGGTAAGATAATTCAGTACTAAATTTTTATTAAGCCTCGTTAGATTAGTCTCCAGCGCGACAGCTTAACAAGAGGATTATCCTCCTGCTTACCAAGAAGATTCTGATCCTGCGTTCGATTCCAGAGTCAGGCAAAGTGTCACGGAACTGTCTTGAAAAGACATTGTGATTTGTCGCCTTGGAAAACAAAGGAACCCAAAAAAACAGTGTGCATTTTTAGTCAGTATGAGACTGGACCGACAGTCCCCTAGGGCGGAAAGCCCCCAAAAAATACTGCCTAGATCCTTTCCCTGGGGCACATGTAATAAAAAAGGGTTATGGAAAGAGCACGTTCTGCTTGCAGGGTCCAACACAATTGGACAGCTTAGGAGACGCGATGCTGCTGACTTTCAGCGCTATTGGCCAGCAGGGCTGTGTCATGGAACCTAGGAGACTATCAGGTCAGTTCTTCGAATTATTGATTGTTAAGATGTAAAAAACCTTTGTGCAAGGTTTGGTTGACTAGGACCTAAAATGAAATGATGATATTTATTTTTGCAAGTAGGTTAATATCAACACTTTTTCACGTCGTCTTTTTACTAACTAGATGAAGCCGGTGTTTCGTACCTGACTACTCTGAGTAGAAACAGCCGAAACAAACTCAGAGGTCACTGTCTGTTTTAAAGTCCAAACATTATATTGGTAGTCATACGAGGACCATGTGGGTTAATGTCTGAGATGGTCTTTTGAATTAAGAACCACACAGATTTGAGTGGACCTGTCCAGTCAGTGCAAGCATGTGTCAGTTATCGTGTAACTCGACTCATAATTGAAGGGGCTCAACCTGTATAAGTCATGCTATGATATGAAGTGTCGCAATGTGCAGGTCGTATGATGGTATTCGTGTTGTTCACGGCGTTGATGGCGCTGTACGCGGCGTACTCGGCCAACATCGTGGTGCTGCTGCAGGCGCCGTCCGACTCCATCCGCAGTCTGCCGCAGCTCGCCGGCGCCAAGATCACTCTCGCAGCCAACGATGTCGATTATAACCATTTTATTTTTAAAGTGAGTGTTGAATCTTTCTCATCGTCATCATCATTTTAATTCAGGAGAACGTCCATGACTGGTAATTATTCCACAAGCGTGGCCACATCGACCGGTCGAGGGAAGACATTTTTAGGGTGAGTGCGATCCACCTCCTAACGGTCCACACCGCGCAACAGCACCACAGGCTGTCTTTTACCTGTGATAACGATGACGGCTGAACGATCCCATTGCACTGGCAATGGTAGATCTCACCAGGGCATCCCGTCTCGCGACCATCATCCTGTGGGAGTTTCTGTTCTTTCTAGGAGAGCTCGGTTCATCCTTAGGCCTTATCTTTACCTATTGAAACTCAAGAATTTTAGACATTTCGCATCCATAACATGCTTTAATTACTATTCTGTAGCCAGTAGGTACTTGCGACTTGCTCATTTAATAAGAACTATCATAAGAAGTCAACCATTCATTCAGTCCCGGTCAGTCTTTATAAATATAATATCTACTATCTGTTGCAGTTGTTCAAAGACCCAGTACGTGAGGTGGTATACAAGAGAATTGATCCAGAAAAAGGGAAAAAGCACTTCTACGATCTCAATGAAGGAGTTGAGAGGATCAGACAGGTCAGTAGGAAATACAATTGATCTTTAGCAACTTTTACAAAACAGCAACCTCAAAACAGCAAGCAGGGCAACCTCAGATGTTACAAATAAAAAAAAATATCAAAATTGCAAATCACCCTGTATATCCTATTACTGCATCTGACTCACCCTGTATATCCTATTACTGCATCTGACCGTAACATCACTTTGAGCCCTATCAGAAAACCAGCGCTGTGACTTTTTTTAAATGTCACAGCACTTGCTGAGATAGTGGTCTTTTGGCCTCGTCCAAGACCAAAATTGATTTTTTTTGTTGTTTCTTTATTTTCTTTTGTGTTTTTCATATTTAGTTTTTTTTTTAAGATTAATGTTGTTGTTCTGCCTGTGTGAGTCCAATAAAAACTTTTCCTTCTGTTAACTATTATGGGCATCATTCTCATAATCCAGGGTCTATTCGCCTTCCACTCCATCGTGGAGCCAGTGTACCTGCGCATCGAGCAGACGTTTCTGGAGACGGAGAAGTGTGACCTGATGGAGGTGGACTTTCTGAACAGCTTCGATGCCTTTGTGCCTGTGAGGAAGGATTCGCCTTACTTGGAGCTACTGAGAGTTGCGTGAGTAGATATTAGGTTATTCCCACTTTGAATTCATAACTTGTTGGTTGGTGCAAGCGTTAGGTACTGCTTAGCATAGATTTTCTTTAGATTTCCAGGTCTGGCAATGTCATTAAGTTTTGCCATCAACAATCTCTAAGGTTTTGGAATCTGAAATCGCTCGATGCCAAGTAGTCTTTTGTATTGAACTAAACTATAGGTTCAGAGTTCAAAACTGTCTCCATCTTACCTTGATTCGCGGAACCGTCTGTGAAAGTAACTGTGACCCTGGAACGTAAAGGACAGTCGAAAGCAGGTGGTTATTTAGTCAGTAACAATCTGACGTCGCTTCCTCCTCCATTATTCTTTTCTAGCTAATTCCATTGCGGGATCCAACACAGTTAAATACATTCTCCGGGACACGTCAGACTTCATTGTCTCGCTTTTCTAGTGGTTGCTACAGTTCTAGCTTTTAAGAGTTGCAGTGGTTTGGGAATACTGAGGTGGGATTGCCCCAAAAGAAAGTTCCTTCCGCTTCACAGAGGGCAGAAGGACGCATTTGATAATGATTGATGATTTTACAAACCAAAAAAAAACTTACCTTATAATCATTCTGCAGGCTTTTTTGTTATCTATAAAAGACTTTATTGACGTAAAATAATCCAGATTTTCGGTTTCAAAAAACTTTTAACTTGAGTTCAAAAGTGTTTTTCCTAGGTTCAAACAAATTCGCGAGTCCGGTATCCAGTCAGCTGTTTCAAAGCGCCTACAAGTTCCAAAGCCGCACTGCACTTCCAAGATGTCCTCATTCAGCAGCGTTGGCCTGATGGATATGAAACCAGTTCTGATCTTCATGATGTATGGCGTCTGCTTGTCTGTGGCCATCGCGGTGGCAGAGATCGTTGTGTTTAAGCTGTGAGTCCTACTACGATATCTCAACTGCGAGAAAAATAGTACATTTATAACCAAGGGGTGAAAATGACTTTTTTAGTCCCGGGACGGGGTTTGGCGCCCGTAACTTAGCGAGGGCGCTAACAGTTCGAGGGACTAAATAAGTCTTTAACCCGAGCTAAACAATGCTTTTCATTACTTGTTACGCGTGTTATAACTACTAGAGTAAGAGAAATATGGCAGTCTTGTTGCATCGATTCAAAATACAATAGGGCAAAATTAATTAATAATAATATCATATTTGATTGTTTTTACAGGAATGCTCACACAAAACCCTCCAAAGTAGAGATTACGGATTTGGATGTTTCAAACTCTGCTTGAAGACGCAATAAATGGAGAATTAAATAAATTAGTGTTATTAAATTTGTAGTGTGTGGATTAACCTTTTGACCGCCACGTCAAAAAAACCACGACGTGCCCTAAGCGCCAAGCTAAGAATTCATACTTAAATACCTACAAAACAGTAGTGAGTTCGGAATGATATCGATAAAACAGACTATTCATTTTTAAACGACATGTTTTTTTTAATAAAAGGTAAAGTACCATAAATATAATATACAGGAGTTTTATTTTATCCCACTGTGTCCTTCTATAATGATCTGTGTCAAAATTTCGGCGCACTTTATCATTTAAATCCACAATTAAAACCAACAGTCGATATAATCAACATAATACCATCACAGCACTATGTTCAATCATGAAGTACTTTTTTGTCATCCTATGATGACTGTGGCGTTGCTGACACCGATTTTTTAAACTTGCTCGCCTCCGGACTAGAGGTGTGCAACCGTTATTTATTAATAATATCGATTTTTATGGTTTCGTATTTATAATCACGACGGAACGGAGTAGTAGTATACGTTTGAGGTGAGAGGTTGTTTGTTTGTAGTATAAGTGGGCAAACCTTTATCTTCACTACGGTTTGTCCAATTTAAATTTATGCGGTTTTCTGTAAAATGTTTGTAGTATAATAGCAGTGGGTTTTGGATAAGTAATAATATAGTAATGGCTCAATAAAAACAGTGCCAAACAAAAAAGGTAAATTACATTTTGAGAAAAATCTCGCATATTAGCCTTTTTAGGCTAGATAGTAATAAAATAAACAAATCGAAAAAAAATTGCTATTCATATTTTTTAATTCCAAATATCATATAACATTATAGCAGTTTGAGAAAAGAGGAAACGAAGGGGATAGAAATTAAAATAAACGAAAAATTAGTCTTTTCATTAAGTTTGTAGCTAAAACATAACATTTGTAATACTGCGATACAATTAGTCACTTGTAGTAAAATATAGATGAAATAATAATTAAAATATAATGCAGGTATGCCTAATAGGTCTAATAAAACTTTTTAAACATATTATTTGTTTATAAAATTTGTAATTTCACTTTAAATCATAGCTCCATTTGGCACCTTATTCATTAATATTTGGTATAAACAAAGACAATACATAATTTACGTAATATTTTTTTAGTATTTTAAGTTTGTATGTACCTACGTAAGTTAAATTTACTTCAAAATCTTTTTCAAATCCGCACTTTCTTCCATGATGTAAGTGTCATTGTCGACTCCTTGTAATATATTTATTAACTCCTCAGTAGGTACTCGTATTATTTTCACGCATCGTTATCATTAAAATTTAATAATAAAGGTGCACCTCTATTTAAATACTTTCCGCTTATGACGTCAGGGGATTGTCACGTATAGATGACAGTGGCGTTCCAGGCACAGACAATTTGACAGCGTGATGGGGATGGGCATTATGGTCATTATGATTTATCGATTATCAACTGACACCGACATTTTATGAGCAGATAAATGGCTCGGTTTTAAAAACTTTCATGATTTCTCAATTATAAAGCTTCAATATCAACATTTGTGTTTATATTTTGTAGAATAACTGGTCGATCGAAGGTCGATATTCTTGTTACATTGCATGTTAGCTACATCACTACTTGTCATCCTATCGTGACTGTGGCGTGGAGGGAACTATGTTTTTCGAACTTTAGAATTGGTTTAAGTTTTTGTCATCTTATGTAAATATAGATGAAATATAAAGAAAGGAGGTTTATTAATATAAATAGGAATGAGTCAAGGAACATAATTAGCAAAAGAAATAAAAAAATTAATTTTGTTTAATAAGATTTATTTGTGTTTAAAAGTCTGTCATGTAGTCGTGACAGTGGCGTGCTGGGCACTTTTTGGCTTGTCATCTATACATGACTGTGGCGGTCAAAAGGTTAAAGATAAATATGCATCTTTTACGGTCAGTTTACACCGCGACGCGGCTCGACGAGACGCAACGATACTGCAAATGTGTATCTTACCGTGTAGTAAATAAAGTTAGATTTTGAGTCGCCGAAAATGCAGCGCGGCGCCGCGCTGGGTTGTGACAGGTGTATCTTTTCGTGTAGGAAATAGAGTTAGATTTTGAGTAGCTCTATTGATGTGTGCGCGCAGCGTCACGTCTCGGTCTGAGCTGACCCTTAGCACACACAGCAGTCACAGCAGTTATACAACAATAATAATATGTATAATGTTATAAAACACGAGAACATTTTATCATCATCATCATCATCATCTCAGCCATAGGACGTCCACTGCTGAACATAGGCCTCCCCTTTAGATCTCCACATATACCGGTTGGAAGCGACCTGCATCCAGCGTCTTCCGGCGACCTTTACAAGGTCGTCTGTCCACCTCGTTGGTGGACGTCCTACGCTGCGCTTGCTCGTCCGCGGTCTCCACTCTAGCACTTTTCGACCCCATCGGCCATCTGCTCTGCGAGCAATATGGCCTGCCCATTGCCACTTCAGCTTGCTAATCCGGTGGGCTATATCGGTGACTTTAGTTCGTCTACGGATCTCCTCATTTCGGATTCGATCACGTAGAGAAACACCGAGCATAGCCCTCTCCATAGCTCGCTGAGCGACTTTGAGCTTTGAGATGAGGCCGATAGTGAAAGACCACGTTTCGGTGCCGTAAGTCATCACTGGTAACACACATTGATTGAAGACTTTCGTCTTGAGGCACTGAGGTATGTCGGACGAAAAGACATTGCGTAGCTTCCCGAACGCTGCCCAACCGAGTTGGATTCGGCGGTTGACCTCTTTCTCGAAGTTGGACCTACCTAATTGGACTACTTGTCCTAAATAGATATATGAGTCAACAACTTCGAGTACCGAGTTTCCAACAGAGACTGGGGTGGGCACAACATTGGAATTTGACATAATTTTCGTCTTGTCCATGTTCATTTTCAAGCCCACCCGTTGTGAAACTCGGTCGAGGCCATCGAGCATCATGCTGAGTTCCTCCATCGACTTTGCCATGACTACGATGTCGTCGGCAAACCGAAGGTGAGTGATGTTTTCGCCGTTGATATTGATGCCAAGTCCTTGCCATTCCAGGAGTTTGAAGGCGTCTTCCATTGCGGCAGTAAACAGTTTAGGGGAGATAACGTCCCCCTGTCTTACGCCTCTTCTCAATGGAATTGCCTTCGTGCTCTGCTCCTGTACTCGGACCGACATGGTGGCGTTATTATACAAACACTTCAACACCTCGATGTACCGATAGTCAATACGGCATCGCTGGAGTGACTCAAGTACCGCCCATGTTTCCACCGAATCGAAGGCTTTCTCATAGTCCACAAACGCTAAGCATAATGGCAAGTTATACTCTTCAGTCTTCTGTATAACTTGCCGCAGCGTATGGATGTGGTCTATGGTACTATAGCCTCTTCGGAAACCGGCTTGTTCGGGAGGCTGGAAGTCATCAAGTCTGTGTTCGAGACGGTTCGTGATAACCCTCGAAAACAGCTTATAAACATGACTCAGAAGCGTGATGGGTCTGTAGTTCTTCAATAGGCTGTTATCACCTTTTTTGAAGAACAACACCACCTCACCCCTGCTCCACGTTTGAGGCGTTTTGCCCTCGGACAGGACGGAATTAAAGAGTTTCTGGAGGACTTTAAGTACCGGTGTTCCACCCGCTCTCAGAAGCTCTGAAGTGATTCCGTCCTCGCCCGGCGCCTTGTTGTTTTTAAGCTGCTTCAGGGCCATCCTAATCTCGTACAGACTGATGTCCGGGATATCTTCGGTATAATGTCGGGACAGCTTGGCTCTTGGATCTCTTACCAAGCTGTCAACGGGCTTTGCGACCGAAGTGTAGCAAGCGTCGTTCAGCCATGAGGTTTAAGGTTTGCTCGGTCAATTTCTGAGGTCTATCTTTACGGCAGGGTCTAAAAAACTTACACCCTACCGTGCGGACAGTTTCCACTAGCCCGTCGTTGATCTCGTCCACTGAAACTAAGTTCTCAAGGCAAGCAAAGCGATTAGAGAGCTCGAGTTGAAAGCTTTCGGGGTTTTGAATATGGGACCGAGTAGGTCGGAGCGTAGACTTCATCAGGCTGGACCTTTCAAGTTTAACATTGATATTCAGCGAGCCTCTTACGATTCGGTGATCACTACCGGTTTTTACCCTGTTGATCACAGAGACATCACTGAATATCCGTTTCTTGTCGGTCATGAAGAAGTCTATCTCGTTTCTCGTGAAACCATCGGGACTCAACCAGGTCCATTTCCTGTGAGGTGGCTTCTGGAAGAAAGAGTTCATCATGAAGAGTTCCTCTTTCTCCAGAAAGTCGGCCAGCCTCTGTCCCCTAGGGTTCCGTTGCCCATACCCAAATTGCCCCACTTTCAACTCATCACCGCTTTTCTTGCCCAACTTTGCGTTAAAGTCCCCCATAACAACAGTGAAGTGGGTTTTGGTACTATGTATGGCCCTACTTACGTCCTCATACATAGTCTCCACTTCATCATCGGAGTGTGACGAGGTCGGTGCGTATACCTGAATGACCTTCAGCGAATATCTTTTGGATATTCTGAGTATTAGGTATACCACCCTGCTCGACACACTGTCGATGGTTATTATGTTGTTTACGAGGGACTTGTGAACGAGAAACCCGACACCACCTTGGGACTGTTGGTCGCCCTCCCGGTAGTAGAGCAAGTTACCAGACTTCAGGGTTACGGTGTCCTCCCCCTCTCTACGGACTTCGCATAGCCCTATAATGTCCCAGTGTAACTTGCTCAGCTCCTCTTCCAGCTCGCAGATCTTTTCGTCAGTCCTCATTGTGCGTATGTTGTGTGTTACCAGGGCCAGTCGTCGTGGGGGTGGGTAGCCGGATCTCTTCCGGAGATTCTTAGCACCCCCTGCTCCGCCGTTACCTTGACCGCTACCCGCGCCAGGGATAGCGGAGCTGCCGGGGACTGGGGGCCTGGTTTCTGTGCTTTCAATCATAAAGGGGGTAATTTGCCTTAACCTTTTGACCGCCACGTCAAAAAAACCACGACGTGCCCTAAGCGCCAAGCTAAGAATTCATACTTAAATACCTACAAAACAGTAGTGAGTTCGGAATGATATCGATAAAACAGACTATTCATTTTTAAACGACATGTTTTTTTTTAATAAAAGGTAAAGTACCATAAATATAATATACAGGAGTTTTATTTTATCCCACTGTGTCCTTCTATAATGATCTGTGTCAAAATTTCGGCGCACTTTATCATTTAAATCCACAATTAAAACCAACAGTCGATATAATCAACATAATACCATCACAGCACTATGTTCAATCATGAAGTACTTTTTTGTCATCCTATGATGACTGTGGCGTTGCTGACACCGATTTTTTAAACTTGCTCGCCTCCGGACTAGAGGTGTGCAACCGTTATTTATTAATAATATCGATTTTTATGGTTTCGTATTTATAATCACGACGGAACGGAGTAGTAGTATACGTTCGAGGTGAGAGGTTGTTTGTTTGTAGTATAAGTGGGCAAACCTTTATCTTCACTACGGTTTGTCCAATTTAAATTTATGCGGTTTTCTGTAAAATGTTTGTAGTATAATAGCAGTGGGTTTTGGATAAGTAATAATATAGTAATGGCTCAATAAAAACAGTGCCAAACAAAAAAGGTAAATTACATTTTGAGAAAAATCTCGCATATTAGCCTTTTTAGGCTAGATAGTAATAAAATAAACAAATCGAAAAAAAATTGCTATTCATATTTTTTAATTCCAAATATCATATAACATTATAGCAGTTTGAGAAAAGAGGAAACGAAGGGGATAGAAATTAAAATAAACGAAAAATTAGTCTTTTCATTAAGTTTGTAGCTAAAACATAACATTTGTAATACTGCGATACAATTAGTCACTTGTAGTAAAATATAGATGAAATAATAATTAAAATATAATGCAGGTATGCCTAATAGGTCTAATAAAACTTTTTAAACATATTATTTGTTTATAAAATTTGTAATTTCACTTTAAATCATAGCTCCATTTGGCACCTTATTCATTAATATTTGGTATAAACAAAGACAATACATAATTTACGTAATATTTTTTTAGTATTTTAAGTTTGTATGTACCTACGTAAGTTAAATTTACTTCAAAATCTTTTTCAAATCCGCACTTTCTTCCATGATGTAAGTGTCATTGTCGACTCCTTGTAATATATTTATTAACTCCTCAGTAGGTACTCGTATTATTTTCACGCATCGTTATCATTAAAATTTAATAATAAAGGTGCACCTCTATTTAAATACTTTCCGCTTATGACGTCAGGGGATTGTCACGTATAGATGACAGTGGCGTTCCAGGCACAGACAATTTGACAGCGTGATGGGGATGGGCATTATGGTCATTATGATTTATCGATTATCAACTGACACCGACATTTTATGAGCAGATAAATGGCTCGGTTTTAAAAACTTTCATGATTTCTCAATTATAAAGCTTCAATATCAACATTTGTGTTTATATTTTGTAGAATAACTGGTCGATCGAAGGTCGATATTCTTGTTACATTGCATGTTAGCTACATCACTACTTGTCATCCTATCGTGACTGTGGCGTGGAGGGAACTATGTTTTTCGAACTTTAGAATTGGTTTAAGTTTTTGTCATCTTATGTAAATATAGATGAAATATAAAGAAAGGAGGTTTATTAATATAAATAGGAATGAGTCAAGGAACATAATTAGCAAAAGAAATAAAAAAATTAATTTTGTTTAATAAGATTTATTTGTGTTTAAAAGTCTGTCATGTAGTCGTGACAGTGGCGTGCTGGGCACTTTTTGGCTTGTCATCTATACATGACTGTGGCGGTCAAAAGGTTAAAGATAAATATGCATCTTTTACGGTCAGTTTACACCGCGACGCGGCTCGACGAGACGCAACGATACTGCAAATGTGTATCTTACCGTGTAGTAAATAAAGTTAGATTTTGAGTCGCCGAAAATGCAGCGCGGCGCCGCGCTGGGTTGTGACAGGTGTATCTTTTCGTGTAGGAAATAGAGTTAGATTTTGAGTAGCTCTATTGATGTGTGCGCGCAGCGTCACGTCTCGGTCTGAGCTGACCCTTAGCACACACAGCAGTCACAGCAGTTATACAACAATAATAATATGTATAATGTTATAAAACACGAGAACATTTTATCATCATCATCATCATCATCTCAGCCATAGGACGTCCACTGCTGAACATAGGCCTCCCCTTTAGATCTCCACATATACCGGTTGGAAGCGACCTGCATCCAGCGTCTTCCGGCGACCTTTACAAGGTCGTCTGTCCACCTCGTTGGTGGACGTCCTACGCTGCGCTTGCTCGTCCGCGGTCTCCACTCTAGCACTTTTCGACCCCATCGGCCATCTGCTCTGCGAGCAATATGGCCTGCCCATTGCCACTTCAGCTTGCTAATCCGGTGGGCTATATCGGTGACTTTAGTTCGTCTACGGATCTCCTCATTTCGGATTCGATCACGTAGAGAAACACCGAGCATAGCCCTCTCCATAGCTCGCTGAGCGACTTTGAGCTTTGAGATGAGGCCGATAGTGAAAGACCACGTTTCGGTGCCGTAAGTCATCACTGGTAACACACATTGATTGAAGACTTTCGTCTTGAGGCACTGAGGTATGTCGGACGAAAAGACATTGCGTAGCTTCCCGAACGCTGCCCAACCGAGTTGGATTCGGCGGTTGACCTCTTTCTCGAAGTTGGACCTACCTAATTGGACTACTTGTCCTAAATAGATATATGAGTCAACAACTTCGAGTACCGAGTTTCCAACAGAGACTGGGGTGGGCACAACATTGGAATTTGACATAATTTTCGTCTTGTCCATGTTCATTTTCAAGCCCACCCGTTGTGAAACTCGGTCGAGGCCATCGAGCATCATGCTGAGTTCCTCCATCGACTTTGCCATGACTACGATGTCGTCGGCAAACCGAAGGTGAGTGATGTTTTCGCCGTTGATATTGATGCCAAGTCCTTGCCATTCCAGGAGTTTGAAGGCGTCTTCCATTGCGGCAGTAAACAGTTTAGGGGAGATAACGTCCCCCTGTCTTACGCCTCTTCTCAATGGAATTGCCTTCGTGCTCTGCTCCTGTACTCGGACCGACATGGTGGCGTTATTATACAAACACTTCAACACCTCGATGTACCGATAGTCAATACGGCATCGCTGGAGTGACTCAAGTACCGCCCATGTTTCCACCGAATCGAAGGCTTTCTCATAGTCCACAAACGCTAAGCATAATGGCAAGTTATACTCTTCAGTCTTCTGTATAACTTGCCGCAGCGTATGGATGTGGTCTATGGTACTATAGCCTCTTCGGAAACCGGCTTGTTCGGGAGGCTGGAAGTCATCAAGTCTGTGTTCGAGACGGTTCGTGATAACCCTCGAAAACAGCTTATAAACATGACTCAGAAGCGTGATGGGTCTGTAGTTCTTCAATAGGCTGTTATCACCTTTTTTGAAGAACAACACCACCTCACCCCTGCTCCACGTTTGAGGCGTTTTGCCCTCGGACAGGACGGAATTAAAGAGTTTCTGGAGGACTTTAAGTACCGGTGTTCCACCCGCTCTCAGAAGCTCTGAAGTGATTCCGTCCTCGCCCGGCGCCTTGTTGTTTTTAAGCTGCTTCAGGGCCATCCTAATCTCGTACAGACTGATGTCCGGGATATCTTCGGTATAATGTCGGGACAGCTTGGCTCTTGGATCTCTTACCAAGCTGTCAACGGGCTTTGCGACCGAAGTGTAGCAAGCGTCGTTCAGCCATGAGGTTTAAGGTTTGCTCGGTCAATTTCTGAGGTCTATCTTTACGGCAGGGTCTAAAAAACTTACACCCTACCGTGCGGACAGTTTCCACTAGCCCGTCGTTGATCTCGTCCACTGAAACTAAGTTCTCAAGGCAAGCAAAGCGATTAGAGAGCTCGAGTTGAAAGCTTTCGGGGTTTTGAATATGGGACCGAGTAGGTCGGAGCGTAGACTTCATCAGGCTGGACCTTTCAAGTTTAACATTGATATTCAGCGAGCCTCTTACGATTCGGTGATCACTACCGGTTTTTACCCTGTTGATCACAGAGACATCACTGAATATCCGTTTCTTGTCGGTCATGAAGAAGTCTATCTCGTTTCTCGTGAAACCATCGGGACTCAACCAGGTCCATTTCCTGTGAGGTGGCTTCTGGAAGAAAGAGTTCATCATGAAGAGTTCCTCTTTCTCCAGAAAGTCGGCCAGCCTCTGTCCCCTAGGGTTCCGTTGCCCATACCCAAATTGCCCCACTTTCAACTCATCACCGCTTTTCTTGCCCAACTTTGCGTTAAAGTCCCCCATAACAACAGTGAAGTGGGTTTTGGTACTATGTATGGCCCTACTTACGTCCTCATACATAGTCTCCACTTCATCATCGGAGTGTGACGAGGTCGGTGCGTATACCTGAATGACCTTCAGCGAATATCTTTTGGATATTCTGAGTATTAGGTATACCACCCTGCTCGACACACTGTCGATGGTTATTATGTTGTTTACGAGGGACTTGTGAACGAGAAACCCGACACCACCTTGGGACTGTTGGTCGCCCTCCCGGTAGTAGAGCAAGTTACCAGACTTCAGGGTTACGGTGTCCTCCCCCTCTCTACGGACTTCGCATAGCCCTATAATGTCCCAGTGTAACTTGCTCAGCTCCTCTTCCAGCTCGCAGATCTTTTCGTCAGTCCTCATTGTGCGTATGTTGTGTGTTACCAGGGCCAGTCGTCGTGGGGGTGGGTAGCCGGATCTCTTCCGGAGATTCTTAGCACCCCCTGCTCCGCCGTTACCTTGACCGCTACCCGCGCCAGGGATAGCGGAGCTGCCGGGGACTGGGGGCCTGGTTTCTGTGCTTTCAATCATAAAGGGGGTAATTTGCCTTAACCTTTTGACCGCCACGTCAAAAAAACCACGACGTGCCCTAAGCGCCAAGCTAAGAATTCATACTTAAATACCTACAAAACAGTAGTGAGTTCGGAATGATATCGATAAAACAGACTATTCATTTTTAAACGACATGTTTTTTTTTAATAAAAGGTAAAGTACCATAAATATAATATACAGGAGTTTTATTTTATCCCACTGTGTCCTTCTATAATGATCTGTGTCAAAATTTCGGCGCACTTTATCATTTAAATCCACAATTAAAACCAACAGTCGATATAATCAACATAATACCATCACAGCACTATGTTCAATCATGAAGTACTTTTTTGTCATCCTATGATGACTGTGGCGTTGCTGACACCGATTTTTTAAACTTGCTCGCCTCCGGACTAGAGGTGTGCAACCGTTATTTATTAATAATATCGATTTTTATGGTTTCGTATTTATAATCACGACGGAACGGAGTAGTAGTATACGTTCGAGGTGAGAGGTTGTTTGTTTGTAGTATAAGTGGGCAAACCTTTATCTTCACTACGGTTTGTCCAATTTAAATTTATGCGGTTTTCTGTAAAATGTTTGTAGTATAATAGCAGTGGGTTTTGGATAAGTAATAATATAGTAATGGCTCAATAAAAACAGTGCCAAACAAAAAAGGTAAATTACATTTTGAGAAAAATCTCGCATATTAGCCTTTTTAGGCTAGATAGTAATAAAATAAACAAATCGAAAAAAAATTGCTATTCATATTTTTTAATTCCAAATATCATATAACATTATAGCAGTTTGAGAAAAGAGGAAACGAAGGGGATAGAAATTAAAATAAACGAAAAATTAGTCTTTTCATTAAGTTTGTAGCTAAAACATAACATTTGTAATACTGCGATACAATTAGTCACTTGTAGTAAAATATAGATGAAATAATAATTAAAATATAATGCAGGTATGCCTAATAGGTCTAATAAAACTTTTTAAACATATTATTTGTTTATAAAATTTGTAATTTCACTTTAAATCATAGCTCCATTTGGCACCTTATTCATTAATATTTGGTATAAACAAAGACAATACATAATTTACGTAATATTTTTTTAGTATTTTAAGTTTGTATGTACCTACGTAAGTTAAATTTACTTCAAAATCTTTTTCAAATCCGCACTTTCTTCCATGATGTAAGTGTCATTGTCGACTCCTTGTAATATATTTATTAACTCCTCAGTAGGTACTCGTATTATTTTCACGCATCGTTATCATTAAAATTTAATAATAAAGGTGCACCTCTATTTAAATACTTTCCGCTTATGACGTCAGGGGATTGTCACGTATAGATGACAGTGGCGTTCCAGGCACAGACAATTTGACAGCGTGATGGGGATGGGCATTATGGTCATTATGATTTATCGATTATCAACTGACACCGACATTTTATGAGCAGATAAATGGCTCGGTTTTAAAAACTTTCATGATTTCTCAATTATAAAGCTTCAATATCAACATTTGTGTTTATATTTTGTAGAATAACTGGTCGATCGAAGGTCGATATTCTTGTTACATTGCATGTTAGCTACATCACTACTTGTCATCCTATCGTGACTGTGGCGTGGAGGGAACTATGTTTTTCGAACTTTAGAATTGGTTTAAGTTTTTGTCATCTTATGTAAATATAGATGAAATATAAAGAAAGGAGGTTTATTAATATAAATAGGAATGAGTCAAGGAACATAATTAGCAAAAGAAATAAAAAAATTAATTTTGTTTAATAAGATTTATTTGTGTTTAAAAGTCTGTCATGTAGTCGTGACAGTGGCGTGCTGGGCACTTTTTGGCTTGTCATCTATACATGACTGTGGCGGTCAAAAGGTTAAAGATAAATATGCATCTTTTACGGTCAGTTTACACCGCGACGCGGCTCGACGAGACGCAACGATACTGCAAATGTGTATCTTACCGTGTAGTAAATAAAGTTAGATTTTGAGTCGCCGAAAATGCAGCGCGGCGCCGCGCTGGGTTGTGACAGGTGTATCTTTTCGTGTAGGAAATAGAGTTAGATTTTGAGTAGCTCTATTGATGTGTGCGCGCAGCGTCACGTCTCGGTCTGAGCTGACCCTTAGCACACACAGCAGTCACAGCAGTTATACAACAATAATAATATGTATAATGTTATAAAACACGAGAACATTTTATCATCATCATCATCATCATCTCAGCCATAGGACGTCCACTGCTGAACATAGGCCTCCCCTTTAGATCTCCACATATACCGGTTGGAAGCGACCTGCATCCAGCGTCTTCCGGCGACCTTTACAAGGTCGTCTGTCCACCTCGTTGGTGGACGTCCTACGCTGCGCTTGCTCGTCCGCGGTCTCCACTCTAGCACTTTTCGACCCCATCGGCCATCTGCTCTGCGAGCAATATGGCCTGCCCATTGCCACTTCAGCTTGCTAATCCGGTGGGCTATATCGGTGACTTTAGTTCGTCTACGGATCTCCTCATTTCGGATTCGATCACGTAGAGAAACACCGAGCATAGCCCTCTCCATAGCTCGCTGAGCGACTTTGAGCTTTGAGATGAGGCCGATAGTGAAAGACCACGTTTCGGTGCCGTAAGTCATCACTGGTAACACACATTGATTGAAGACTTTCGTCTTGAGGCACTGAGGTATGTCGGACGAAAAGACATTGCGTAGCTTCCCGAACGCTGCCCAACCGAGTTGGATTCGGCGGTTGACCTCTTTCTCGAAGTTGGACCTACCTAATTGGACTACTTGTCCTAAATAGATATATGAGTCAACAACTTCGAGTACCGAGTTTCCAACAGAGACTGGGGTGGGCACAACATTGGAATTTGACATAATTTTCGTCTTGTCCATGTTCATTTTCAAGCCCACCCGTTGTGAAACTCGGTCGAGGCCATCGAGCATCATGCTGAGTTCCTCCATCGACTTTGCCATGACTACGATGTCGTCGGCAAACCGAAGGTGAGTGATGTTTTCGCCGTTGATATTGATGCCAAGTCCTTGCCATTCCAGGAGTTTGAAGGCGTCTTCCATTGCGGCAGTAAACAGTTTAGGGGAGATAACGTCCCCCTGTCTTACGCCTCTTCTCAATGGAATTGCCTTCGTGCTCTGCTCCTGTACTCGGACCGACATGGTGGCGTTATTATACAAACACTTCAACACCTCGATGTACCGATAGTCAATACGGCATCGCTGGAGTGACTCAAGTACCGCCCATGTTTCCACCGAATCGAAGGCTTTCTCATAGTCCACAAACGCTAAGCATAATGGCAAGTTATACTCTTCAGTCTTCTGTATAACTTGCCGCAGCGTATGGATGTGGTCTATGGTACTATAGCCTCTTCGGAAACCGGCTTGTTCGGGAGGCTGGAAGTCATCAAGTCTGTGTTCGAGACGGTTCGTGATAACCCTCGAAAACAGCTTATAAACATGACTCAGAAGCGTGATGGGTCTGTAGTTCTTCAATAGGCTGTTATCACCTTTTTTGAAGAACAACACCACCTCACCCCTGCTCCACGTTTGAGGCGTTTTGCCCTCGGACAGGACGGAATTAAAGAGTTTCTGGAGGACTTTAAGTACCGGTGTTCCACCCGCTCTCAGAAGCTCTGAAGTGATTCCGTCCTCGCCCGGCGCCTTGTTGTTTTTAAGCTGCTTCAGGGCCATCCTAATCTCGTACAGACTGATGTCCGGGATATCTTCGGTATAAGGTCGGGACAGCTTGGCTCTTGGATCTCTTACCAAGCTGTCAACGGGCTTTGCGACCGAAGTGTAGCAAGCGTCGTTCAGCCATGAGGTTTAAGGTTTGCTCGGTCAATTTCTGAGGTCTATCTTTACGGCAGGGTCTAAAAAACTTACACCCTACCGTGCGGACAGTTTCCACTAGCCCGTCGTTGATCTCGTCCACTGAAACTAAGTTCTCAAGGCAAGCAAAGCGATTAGAGAGCTCGAGTTGAAAGCTTTCGGGGTTTTGAATATGGGACCGAGTAGGTCGGAGCGTAGACTTCATCAGGCTGGACCTTTCAAGTTTAACATTGATATTCAGCGAGCCTCTTACGATTCGGTGATCACTACCGGTTTTTACCCTGTTGATCACAGAGACATCACTGAATATCCGTTTCTTGTCGGTCATGAAGAAGTCTATCTCGTTTCTCGTGAAACCATCGGGACTCAACCAGGTCCATTTCCTGTGAGGTGGCTTCTGGAAGAAAGAGTTCATCATGAAGAGTTCCTCTTTCTCCAGAAAGTCGGCCAGCCTCTGTCCCCTAGGGTTCCGTTGCCCATACCCAAATTGCCCCACTTTCAACTCATCACCGCTTTTCTTGCCCAACTTTGCGTTAAAGTCCCCCATAACAACAGTGAAGTGGGTTTTGGTACTATGTATGGCCCTACTTACGTCCTCATACATAGTCTCCACTTCATCATCGGAGTGTGACGAGGTCGGTGCGTATACCTGAATGACCTTCAGCGAATATCTTTTGGATATTCTGAGTATTAGGTATACCACCCTGCTCGACACACTGTCGATGGTTATTATGTTGTTTACGAGGGACTTGTGAACGAGAAACCCGACACCACCTTGGGACTGTTGGTCGCCCTCCCGGTAGTAGAGCAAGTTACCAGACTTCAGGGTTACGGTGTCCTCCCCCTCTCTACGGACTTCGCATAGCCCTATAATGTCCCAGTGTAACTTGCTCAGCTCCTCTTCCAGCTCGCAGATCTTTTCGTCAGTCCTCATTGTGCGTATGTTGTGTGTTACCAGGGCCAGTCGTCGTGGGGGTGGGTAGCCGGATCTCTTCCGGAGATTCTTAGCACCCCCTGCTCCGCCGTTACCTTGACCGCTACCCGCGCCAGGGATAGCGGAGCTGCCGGGGACTGGGGGCCTGGTTTCTGTGCTTTCAATCATAAAGGGGGTAATTTGCCTTAACCTTTTGACCGCCACGTCAAAAAAACCACGACGTGCCCTAAGCGCCAAGCTAAGAATTCATACTTAAATACCTACAAAACAGTAGTGAGTTCGGAATGATATCGATAAAACAGACTATTCATTTTTAAACGACATGTTTTTTTTTAATAAAAGGTAAAGTACCATAAATATAATATACAGGAGTTTTATTTTATCCCACTGTGTCCTTCTATAATGATCTGTGTCAAAATTTCGGCGCACTTTATCATTTAAATCCACAATTAAAACCAACAGTCGATATAATCAACATAATACCATCACAGCACTATGTTCAATCATGAAGTACTTTTTTGTCATCCTATGATGACTGTGGCGTTGCTGACACCGATTTTTTAAACTTGCTCGCCTCCGGACTAGAGGTGTGCAACCGTTATTTATTAATAATATCGATTTTTATGGTTTCGTATTTATAATCACGACGGAACGGAGTAGTAGTATACGTTCGAGGTGAGAGGTTGTTTGTTTGTAGTATAAGTGGGCAAACCTTTATCTTCACTACGGTTTGTCCAATTTAAATTTATGCGGTTTTCTGTAAAATGTTTGTAGTATAATAGCAGTGGGTTTTGGATAAGTAATAATATAGTAATGGCTCAATAAAAACAGTGCCAAACAAAAAAGGTAAATTACATTTTGAGAAAAATCTCGCATATTAGCCTTTTTAGGCTAGATAGTAATAAAATAAACAAATCGAAAAAAAATTGCTATTCATATTTTTTAATTCCAAATATCATATAACATTATAGCAGTTTGAGAAAAGAGGAAACGAAGGGGATAGAAATTAAAATAAACGAAAAATTAGTCTTTTCATTAAGTTTGTAGCTAAAACATAACATTTGTAATACTGCGATACAATTAGTCACTTGTAGTAAAATATAGATGAAATAATAATTAAAATATAATGCAGGTATGCCTAATAGGTCTAATAAAACTTTTTAAACATATTATTTGTTTATAAAATTTGTAATTTCACTTTAAATCATAGCTCCATTTGGCACCTTATTCATTAATATTTGGTATAAACAAAGACAATACATAATTTACGTAATATTTTTTTAGTATTTTAAGTTTGTATGTACCTACGTAAGTTAAATTTACTTCAAAATCTTTTTCAAATCCGCACTTTCTTCCATGATGTAAGTGTCATTGTCGACTCCTTGTAATATATTTATTAACTCCTCAGTAGGTACTCGTATTATTTTCACGCATCGTTATCATTAAAATTTAATAATAAAGGTGCACCTCTATTTAAATACTTTCCGCTTATGACGTCAGGGGATTGTCACGTATAGATGACAGTGGCGTTCCAGGCACAGACAATTTGACAGCGTGATGGGGATGGGCATTATGGTCATTATGATTTATCGATTATCAACTGACACCGACATTTTATGAGCAGATAAATGGCTCGGTTTTAAAAACTTTCATGATTTCTCAATTATAAAGCTTCAATATCAACATTTGTGTTTATATTTTGTAGAATAACTGGTCGATCGAAGGTCGATATTCTTGTTACATTGCATGTTAGCTACATCACTACTTGTCATCCTATCGTGACTGTGGCGTGGAGGGAACTATGTTTTTCGAACTTTAGAATTGGTTTAAGTTTTTGTCATCTTATGTAAATATAGATGAAATATAAAGAAAGGAGGTTTATTAATATAAATAGGAATGAGTCAAGGAACATAATTAGCAAAAGAAATAAAAAAAATAATTTTGTTTAATAAGATTTATTTGTGTTTAAAAGTCTGTCATGTAGTCGTGACAGTGGCGTGCTGGGCACTTTTTGGCTTGTCATCTATACATGACTGTGGCGGTCAAAAGGTTAAATCGCCACGCTTGGCAGGCGGGTTGGCGATCGCAGTGAGGATGTGCAGTAGGTACACGGAGGACGCTGCTGCCCGACCTCCGGTTTGTCCCTTAGTCGCCTCTTACGACACCCACGGGATGAATTGGGGGAACGCAATTCTAAGCCGGCGCCCCACGGCAAAGCCGGCGCCCCACGGCAAGCAACATTTTATAACATTGTGTATTGTTTATATCATTATTGTTTTTTTTTTCAATTATGTGGTGTCCTGCGATACTAAACGATAAGTGTGTGTAGCTTTGTGAGTGTCAAATAATTTTAGAAATTTGTGTAATAAATAAAACAACTGTAGACGTGAAAAGGTAATTTTATTGTACAAAGCTAGGTTCAAAACATTTTAAATGCTTATTCATAAACCTAAACCGTACATAAAAGCGAATTGCACACCGAACCGTCTTCCTTTTAAATTTGGGATACCTTCACAGAAAAATAAGCACTAAAACTTGGCGCCCTGAAAGATGAAATTCGCATGCAGCCAAGGACCGGTGATGGTAGTCAAATCGGCATTAATATTGTTTAATATCATAGAAATAAATTATTGTTTTAAATATAATACTATTCTCCACGGTGTTCTCTTACATAGATAGTGATTACATAGTTTTGTCTGACTGTTCATCGCCGGATAATAATATCCTCCTTTTGTCTATTAGAAAATTATACTATTTTAGGCTATGGTTTCGGTGTGCGCACAATATTAGAACTTTTGAAGTTGACAAGCTTAAGTTTACTACTCAAAAATAAATTACTACGTGATGGAAAGGTACCAAATGTGTTCATACATAATATTTTGATAATATCCCACAGGTATAACGTCTAGCTCGGAAGCTAGAACAAAACTTCACTCGTAATAAAAAAAATCCTAACCTAAAAACCCACTGCTTTGCAAAGGCCCTTAAAAATGGTAGAAAATTTGTTTTTTATACCAATTTGGTAGAAAAATTAGATTTGGATGGATTGACGCACAACTTAAAAACGTAAATTGTGCTTTCGAATACAGACGAATTTTAGAGTAGCAGAACTAATACGTTATTGTTTTCTATAGTTAGAAATGCAAGGACAATTTAGCTGGCAGTGGGATGTCGAATGCCAACATGAAACTGAAATTAGATGACTTAGATCCTATTTAAAACTAACGAAGATCCACATAAGAATCTAGCGTTCTAAATAAATAATTGAAAACATTTCAGATAGTTTACATCACTGTTGGAACAATACTTTTATTTTTCTTCCCATTAATTTATGTTTTAACTAAAGTAGTAGTATTTTTGAATCGTTCATAAGTCGGGAATATCTTCAAGGTTCATTGTAATTAAGTATCTAATATAGGCCTTTAGATTTAGAGCATCAATTATAATATCTTTCCATTATAACCTAATCAAATATTAAAATAAATATGAATACGTGGAAGTTTATGAATTTATGACAGCTCTGGGATTATTATCGCTTGAAATCCTATAGGCCAATAGTAATTATCTAAACGCCTGTTTTATCACTTCTTGTTAAGGAGCAAATACAGTAAAGTAGTATACAGAAACACATATTTAGGTGCCAGCGAAAAATAGGTCTTATTTCTGTCACACAGAGCTATAATTCCTTTGTCGGTTCATCTTTTTTAATGGTGAGACAGAGATAACGCTAAACGGAACCGAAATCAGACGAGTGTCTCTTTCTGATGTTAAATAATTTCTTTCTGGCACATTGTTTTGTTGTTACTGTGCGCCGCAGAATCAAAATAGCGATGGAAGTGAATATGTCAGCCAGCTTTCATATAAAAAATCCCTGAGGCAGGAAATATACGAACTGGGAATATTTACGTGTCGTATTTTTCAGTTTCATACATTCTGTATAGTTAAATACACATTCGAACATCGTTTCAATATAAGTGTGTTCCTGTCTCTAGTAATGAAAACCTTACCAAAATAGTAATACAGACCAATTTTTCTAAACAGTGACAATTACAAACGATTCAAAAACCTTCACCGTTTTTCAACTATCTACTTGAGTAGTTCGCTGTCCTCGGACAAGGTCTTGTCCCTGACGAGTGTGTTGAGATGGTCGATGAGTCCCTGCACAGACATCTCTCCGTGCACCTTGTTGTCTCGCGTGCGGACGTTCACTGTGCCGGACGTCTTCTCGCGGTCGCCGACCACTGGAGGGGAAGAAAAAGTGGTAGCATTTAGTTGGTGTGTTTTTTTTAGCGTGTTAAAATCATCAAATGCGTCTTCCCACTCAGGGCAGGGCAGGAGGAACTGTCAGACTTGTACTGACTAAAATCCACCGTGTCCTATGATAATGTTTTACGTTCCGGGGTCACGGTAGCTCGTAAGTCCCGCGACCATTTAGTTGGTGTTAGTTTGTTTTAGATATTGGTCATATTACGCAAAAATAAAACTTGAATGAATTTATCTTCTCTCATGCTTGGGAAAGAGCTCCACTATTTGGAAATTTTTATTTATTTACACTTTAACCGTACCTAAACTTACAATTGTGGTACATAAGCCTACAACAAAAGGGTAGTTTACTGCATAAATAAATTGAAAATCTGTTTAATTCGTCAGTTACAGCATTGAAAAATAATGAGGGAGTGACGTCATAACGCCTGTAAAACTATACCAACCGAGTGGCGTTTTATCTTCGGCAATGTTGGTTTACGTAACAAAATAAAAAATACGAATCAAATATTTTTTGATAATTATTATCATCTACCTTTCGGACTCGTTAAATTTTTTGAGTAAAACAGCCTACTACGACTGACTGTTCTCTATATGCCCAGTACCATATTTCAGTAGGAAAAAGCGTATTTATTCATTCGTTCTACTAAAATAGTAGTAAATGTTAATAAGGCGGACTATTAACTGGTGTTAAAACAGCCTACTACGACTGACTGTTCTCTATATGCCCTAGTACTATATTTCAGTAGCAAAAAGCGTATTTATTTATTCGTTCAACTAAAATAGTAGTAAATGTTAAGGGGAATGCTCCAACCAGCCCGCGAAATTCAAAATTTCTTGGGTTTTTTGCAATTTGCAGGCCAGTGCTAGGTTGTATGTTGATTAAAATATTGATCGCGCTTGTAAGACGTATGTAGTTACAGAATTATAATCAACAAAATCATCAATATAACGCTCTAAGTTCATAAAGCTTCAGGAATGACTTTTTATGTTATTTTTTTGTTCCTGAAGCTTTATGAACTTGGAGGGTTGTATTGGTGATTTTGATGATAATAATTCTGTAACTACATACGTCTTACAAGCGCGATCAATATTTTAATCAACATACAACCTAGCACTGGCCTGCAAATTGCAAAAAACCCAAGAAATTTTGAATTTCGCGGGCTGGTTGGAGCATTCCCCTTAATAAGGCGGACTATTCAACACGCAGGCCCGGAGTGGAATGGTGAATGTCACATAATGTTCAATGTTTTTAATGTAGGACATGGCAATTTCTAATTGTTTTGCCGTAAGGCATTGTCAACCAGTCAACCTTTATATTTTTTGTTGAAGTTCTCACCTAAGATGTAATTGAACTGCGCAAGTTGTGCATTCCGTACTTTCTTGTTGAGCGTATCACCCGCATCTGTGTCCACTTCAGACATGAAACCTGCCGCGAACAGCTTCTCGTTCACCTGAAACAAATAGCAAACTGATATTAGAATTGGAGGATTCACACGTTCTAGAACAGAGGTATTTAAAAATTTTTTGGAAAGAAAAATTCGTACGTCCTTCTGGATCAGTACTCTCGACGCTTAACCAACATGCAGGTTCGAGACCTGTATTAATAAATATTACAATTTTGAGATAATTCTTTAATGAGAAAACTTTGCGAAACTGATATACGTAAGCATATATGTATTGTATAACAAAATTATACAACACTTGTCCTGGGATTGGATTTAAAGCAAAAGAAACAAAGACCACTAAATTTATTAAGCAAGAGATTTTTACCATATCCGCTTATGGTAAAAGTTTCCAAAAGGATACATGTATCTATACTCATAATGAGATATTTACCTGCTTAGCATAGTCATCGAAGTGTGGTCCCACAGGCACGACGCAGACCTGTCGCGGACTGAGCCAGAAGGGCCACTTGCCGGCGTACGACTCGCTCAGGATCGCGATCATACGCTCCACAGAACCCAAGATAGCTCGGTGGATGATCACTGGACGTTTCTTGTCACCGCTCTCACTGGGAAATAATAATATAGGTTAGACAATCCCAGCACACTACAACGAGTGAAAGCCAGAATTAACAATGGCGACCGACAAAAAAGCGCCGAGACAATGAAGCTCGGCGTGTTCTGGAGAGTTAATCATAGAGGGTGATAAAAAGTAGAGTATAAATAAACCTCGGGAACGACACTCTTTTAAGCTCAAGTGACGTACGGTTAATCCCTTGCTGGATTAAAAAAAAAACTCTGACCCTAGTTGATTACTCCCTTGATAAGTGGAAGTTTGTGTTGTTTGTACAAAAGTGCGAATTTATACTATTTTTACTATGGACAGTTTTAGCTTGCTCCATCGTTCTCACATAATGTACCATCTCAAAATGAATGACGTAACAAAGGTTTTGTAATAATTTTGGCGATCTAAAAAGTGTCCATGGAGTCCGTTCTTCTCAATAGAGATCTACTCCTTGGAATGGGCATCTACGGTACTTTCACAGTTTTTATGTCTTGTGACTGGGACTGTAGCAACATATTTTTTTTTGTAATATTGTAGTTTAACTTTTTTTTTTGTCTTTGACAGTTAAAAGTGCCTGAAACTGGCCTACTTGAAATAAATGCTTTGATTATGATTATATGTATTGATACTGTCAGCCTGGATCATCCCACTGCTGGGCAAATACCTCTCACCATTCCTCATGACTGCCAGATTTTTCAATCAAGAGCCAAAGTGTACCAGTGGCAATTAGTTTTATCAAGTTTTTCGAATTGTCTATGAAGTCTGTACGAATTCTGGATGTAGCAGTTTAATTAACATTTTCCCAAGATCTTTTCCTAAATCAAGACATAACCCTGAATGCCCTGGCGTAAATGAGCCAAACTCTTCTTAGAAAGGACGTACCTAACCTGACATAAGTAAGGTTGAATCTCTCGGGCAGCTGGAAGTCCAGCTGTATGGTGGCACACTGCAGCGACCGTCGCAGCGCGTCCTGTATGGTGATGTCTATCTTGGGGCCGTAGAAGTATCTCACCTGACATAAGTAAGGTTGAATCTCTCGGGCAGCTGGAAGTCCAGCTGTATGGTGGCACACTGCAGCGACCGTCGCAGCGCGTCCTGTATGGTGATGTCTATCTTGGGGCCGTAGAAGTATCTCACCTGACATAAGTAAGGTTGAATCTCTCGGGCAGCTGGAAGTCCAGCTGTATGGTGGCACACTGCAGCGACCGTCGCAGCGCGTCCTGTATGGTGATGTCTATCTTGGGGCCGTAGAAGTATCTCACCTGACATAAGTAAGGTTGAATCTCTCGGGCAGCTGGAAGTCCAGCTGTATGGTGGCACACTGCAGCGACCGTCGCAGCGCGTCCTGTATGGTGATGTCTATCTTGGGGCCGTAGAAGTATCTCACCTGACATAAGTAAGGTTGAATCTCTCGGGCAGCTGGAAGTCCAGCTGTATGGTGGCACACTGCAGCGACCGTCGCAGCGCGTCCTGTATGGTGATGTCTATCTTGGGGCCGTAGAAGTATCTCACCTGACATAAGTAAGGTTGAATCTCTCGGGCAGCTGGAAGTCCAGCTGTATGGTGGCACACTGCAGCGACCGTCGCAGCGCGTCCTGTATGGTGATGTCTATCTTGGGGCCGTAGAAGTATCTCACCTGACATAAGTAAGGTTGAATCTCTCGGGCAGCTGGAAGTCCAGCTGTATGGTGGCACACTGCAGCGACCGTCGCAGCGCGTCCTGTATGGTGATGTCTATCTTGGGGCCGTAGAAGTATCTCACCTGACATAAGTAAGGTTGAATCTCTCGGGCAGCTGGAAGTCCAGCTGTATGGTGGCACACTGCAGCGACCGTCGCAGCGCGTCCTGTATGGTGATGTCTATCTTGGGGCCGTAGAAGTATCTCACCTGACATAAGTAAGGTTGAATCTCTCGGGCAGCTGGAAGTCCAGCTGTATGGTGGCACACTGCAGCGACCGTCGCAGCGCGTCCTGTATGGTGATGTCTATCTTGGGGCCGTAGAAGTATCTCACCTGACATAAGTAAGGTTGAATCTCTCGGGCAGCTGGAAGTCCAGCTGTATGGTGGCACACTGCAGCGACCGTCGCAGCGCGTCCTGTATGGTGATGTCTATCTTGGGGCCGTAGAAGTATCTCACCTGACATAAGTAAGGTTGAATCTCTCGGGCAGCTGGAAGTCCAGCTGTATGGTGGCACACTGCAGCGACCGTCGCAGCGCGTCCTGTATGGTGATGTCTATCTTGGGGCCGTAGAAGTATCTCACCTGACATAAGTAAGGTTGAATCTCTCGGGCAGCTGGAAGTCCAGCTGTATGGTGGCACACTGCAGCGACCGTCGCAGCGCGTCCTGTATGGTGATGTCTATCTTGGGGCCGTAGAAGTATCTCACCTGACATAAGTAAGGTTGAATCTCTCGGGCAGCTGGAAGTCCAGCTGTATGGTGGCACACTGCAGCGACCGTCGCAGCGCGTCCTGTATGGTGATGTCTATCTTGGGGCCGTAGAAGTATCTCACCTGACATAAGTAAGGTTGAATCTCTCGGGCAGCTGGAAGTCCAGCTGTATGGTGGCACACTGCAGCGACCGTCGCAGCGCGTCCTGTATGGTGATGTCTATCTTGGGGCCGTAGAAGTATCTCACCTGACATAAGTAAGGTTGAATCTCTCGGGCAGCTGGAAGTCCAGCTGTATGGTGGCACACTGCAGCGACCGTCGCAGCGCGTCCTGTATGGTGATGTCTATCTTGGGGCCGTAGAAGTATCTCACCTGACATAAGTAAGGTTGAATCTCTCGGGCAGCTGGAAGTCCAGCTGTATGGTGGCACACTGCAGCGACCGTCGCAGCGCGTCCTGTATGGTGATGTCTATCTTGGGGCCGTAGAAGTATCTCACCTGACATAAGTAAGGTTGAATCTCTCGGGCAGCTGGAAGTCCAGCTGTATGGTGGCACACTGCAGCGACCGTCGCAGCGCGTCCTGTATGGTGATGTCTATCTTGGGGCCGTAGAAGTATCTCACCTGACATAAGTAAGGTTGAATCTCTCGGGCAGCTGGAAGTCCAGCTGTATGGTGGCACACTGCAGCGACCGTCGCAGCGCGTCCTGTATGGTGATGTCTATCTTGGGGCCGTAGAAGTATCTCACCTGACATAAGTAAGGTTGAATCTCTCGGGCAGCTGGAAGTCCAGCTGTATGGTGGCACACTGCAGCGACCGTCGCAGCGCGTCCTGTATGGTGATGTCTATCTTGGGGCCGTAGAAGGCGCCGTCGCCCGGGTTCAGTTGCCACGGCTTGCCGAACCTGTTCAGGGAGTCGGCGAGAGCCTGACACAGAAAAAAAAAAAGTCAAAATGTGCAGTTTGCGTGTCATATGACCAGTATAATAGTATTATATGTCCAAAATAGTCCAGTCATATTAGGGCTTTCACCTCGGAATGAAAGATAATAAGCTGTAAATTGGTATAAACCTTTGTTATGTCGCAAAAGTCACAAATGCTATCGTGTCCGAGTCTTAAGATATTGAAGGTCAAAGGTCATAAAAACCGGTTTTTCGCGAATATCTCGCTTTCTATTGCTTACACGAGATTTGGACCTATATGAAAGTTGTAGAGTATATAATTCTCCAAAACTTTTGTTGGCACTTTTTTTTCATACGATTAACCGTTTTTGAGCTAGAGCGCGAAGAGTGCGCAGCGCACAGTCATAACTATATGGTCTAATGCAGGGTCAAGCGTGAGTAACGGATGATTCAATATCTTAAGACGCGGACACGATAGCATTTGTGACTTTTGAGACAACATTTAGAACGACAAAACAAAGGTTTATAACAATTTACAGCTTATTATCTCTCATTCCGAGGTTGATATTTTATCTAAAATGACTGGGCTAAAAAAAGAAGGTTAGTTAGCTGCTGCAGTTTTAGTCGTTGCATTTAAATAATATTGATATTTAGCCAGAAGCCACACAGAAGATTCATTGATAGAGCGGGGACAGTAAAAAAAAATTAAGTGGTTCACCACTTTCATCTCAATTTGAAAATCAATAAAAAGATAATAATTATGTTCTACCAGTCTGACAGTTAATCAGTTTTTATGTTGGTCTAGCAAATGGCTTCACACAGGTTTTGCTATACTCTGTTATTTGGGATTTGGCCATCCACATTTTTTCTACGTCATTTTTTTTAAACTATCAACTGTCCTGAGCAGGAATATTGATAATTCAACAAAACCTAAATGCACATTTCATTTTCTTAAAAATAAGCGTCGAGACACCCTTGAGCAATTTTCGTTATTTCAAGTACTCGTATAGTTTTGGATTTGGCCATTCACGCCGAGTTGGAAAATTCACCCTGTATAGGGTAAAACCAGGTAATACGCCCTAGTTGTCAAAACGCCCCGTCCTTCTACACTGACTCGACTATGTTGTACATCAACAGTGGCCACATTCGCGTGTGGTTTCGAGCAGTAAGTTTGAATGATAGAATGACGGAGTGTTTTGCCAACTAGGGCGTATTACTTTTCCCCTATTAAAATAGGTTCGCTGGACAACATACCTTCTCAGCCTGGTCCCAAGTGGCGAGATCTCCGAGATACTTGTCCGGTCGCGTGGAGAGCTTCAACTGGAATGTGAACCCGAACGTAGTGTTCACGTAGTTCAGAAAGTCTAGACACGCGAGCTGTGGACAAAAATGTTCAGGTTATTAAAATATAATATAGTAGCATAGAATTGGTTGAAATGCCCAGCCTATGCCCAGTGCTGGCCCATTGCCTACTGCTGGGAAACAGACCTCTTCATGGGAGGTAGTGGACTGTAATCCAGGCAGTTGAATAGCTATGAACTGGTGCTACCCAATGTTTCTCCAGATAAGATTCCGACGAAACCACTTATCAGAAGACCTTCGTCGTTTTAATAAGATACCCGTTTAGGTTTATTTTCATTAAGCATAAAAGAGACATTTTTTGTGTTAGATTTGAGCAACCAGCAGTTTTGTTGAATGCACACGTTTTCCGAATTCATTATCCTAATGTGGAATTTCGATTCGAAATTCCGTGAGACTAGCGCAGACGTTAGGTTTTTTTTGTATTTTGTATTTTGTAAAGAGAGCCATCAGGGCCATATACAATCTCCGTAGACGCGATTCTCTAAGAGAACTGTTTAAGGAAATTAACATTATGACAGTACCTTGTCAATACATCTATGAAAATATAATGTACGTTAGGAAAAATCTGCGTCTTTTTAGTAAGAGAGGTGACAGACACAACTATCACACTAGAAATAGGGATCAGTTAGTTCAGCCGGGCTTCAGACTCGCCAAAGTGGACTATTCTTTCATGGGATACTGTTTAAAGTGCTATAATAAAATACCACAAAATGTTCTTGATTTGAATGAGACTAAATTTAAATCATGTATTAAACGCACACTATGTAAGCTGGCTTATTATAAACTAAGCGATTATATTGCTGATGATAATGCTTGGCTCCATGCTGGTCCTGCTCCACCTGACAGTGTAGGATAAATATTGATAGCGTTTATTTAATATTCTTGTTGGAGCTGATGAAGATTGTACAACTGTATTTGCATTGTATAGATTCAATCATCCTAGTATTATATAGTTTCATAGCCAGCATTGTGTGAGTACTATGTTCCTCGGAGCTATCATTCACTGAGTACCTACGTCTCTTATTGACTTGAATAACCCTGGCGGTTGAGAGTATGTCATGCTCACTCAAATGTCTCGCTGATGGTGGCGCGTGCGTCGGATCATTTAGCTCCCTTCAAAATGGTTGAGCTGAATGGTGCTGATACATGTGTCATGTTCGTGAACGGGCACTGTCAGTTGGGACTGGTCATCTCTTAGTTGCCACGGTTTATTTTAACTATCTATTGATCATTTTGTTTGTTTCTGAATTGTCTTTGTTTTAATTTTCTACTATGGACACTTTTAACTTGCTACATCGTTCTCACATAATGTATCATCTCAAAATGAATGATGTAACAAAGGTTTTGTAATAATTTTGGCGATTTAAAAAGAGTGTCCATGGAGTTTCTTGCCCGTTCTTCTCCATAGAGATCTACTTCTTGAAATGGGCATCTACGGTACTATCACAGTTTTTATGTCTTGTGACTGGGACTGTAGCACCATAACTTTTTAGAGTTTAATTATATTTTTGTCTATGACAATTCAAAAGTGCCTGTAAATGGCCTACTTGAAATAAACGCTTTGATTTTGATTTTGTATTAGAGGAGCTCGTGGCTAAATAATTACAGCCGCACAGGCCGATATTCCGAGTTAACCGCGCTTGCCGAGGTTGGTCTGTGGATGGGTGACCATCTGTTATAGCGAGTTTTCCTCCGTGCCTCGGAAAGCACGTAAAGCCGTTGGACCCGGCTGTCATTTGTAGATCTTTCACAGTGGTTACTGTTAGTCAGAAGCTCTAATGTCTGACAACCAGTCTTACCACGGCTTGTCGTATAACCCAGTTACTGGGTTGTGGAGGTCTGATAGGCAGTCGCGCCATGTAAAATACTGATATTCAGCTGCATCCGGTTTGACTGGAAGCCGACCCCAACATAGTTGGGAAAAGGCAGGCAGATGATGATATTAGCGCGGCTGAGTTTCAAAAGGAGCGTTTCATTTTTCTCCATTTAGAAAATACACGAAAGTGCACGCAACGTAGAACACTGTATGAAATATGTTCAATTAGGATTCCGAATACGGAAAACGAATTCGGATATCGAATGCGGCCAGCCTTAAGGGCAGGTAATCCAAGCGAAATAGGCATTTAACGCTACCAAGAGTTTCCCGCGATTGCCGCAAAGCGAGCCGTGCGCTTACGTCGCGGGGAGTGTCACATTACAGATAAGCAGGCAGTAGGTCAACTTGTCTTATTGATTTATTTTAAAAATAAAATAAGAGATTTGATTCATTAAAAAATTGTTTTATTACAATTTGTAGTAATAGCGAAGTATTTCGAGAAATTCTTTGAAACATGTTGAAAATTGGTCTTCAATTTATTTCATTAAAAATATGGTATCCAAGTTAAAAAACAAGTTACTTGTATATTAAAAGTAATGGTAACATATTATTTGAATGCTTAACAAATTTAATAAAATATTTAAATAATACAAAAAGAGTATCTCTCAAGAAAGGATCGAACCCGAACCTCGTAGCTTATCAGTCCGGCGTTGTTCCATTCGGCTACGCACTCAGCTGGGAAAAGTTTGAAATAGCTGTTCATAAATTATGACATGATTTTTCATTGGTTCTGATAAAATACAACAGAGGACAAAGCTTTATCTCTTGCATTTTATGTATGCCTAGTACCATCGCGACAAATGCAAGCTTTTACGACTCTCCTAACAAACTATAGGTAATGCGGGGGAGTCAAATTATTTATCAGACGACGATGTGTAGTTACATTATTTTTGTTCAAGTTCAAAATGTCAAAATTCAGAGGTGTTTAGGCACGATTGGTCAAATTGGGGGTTGGTCAAAGTCGGTGAAATAAAGTCATTTTTTTTGCGCCACAGTGTAACATAGCACAGTATGTACAGTTCATTTTGTTTTACGGAAATCACTGGAGATATCAGAAAAATAATTATTCATTACTAGTGTCCGACCGAAACTAATTTTTCAGCCGAAACCGAACTTTCGGCCTTGCTCTCTGTTTCGGCCGAAACCGAAATTTATTAAAACATTTAAAATTAATTATTTACTGAAATTGACTGTTCTTTTAACATTTATTAACACATAAGAAAAAGTGAAAAGGTGTCGAAAAAACTTAAGGAAAACGTTTATTGAAAAATACCTGATCAATCTTCAAAGCAATGACAAACTGGAGATATAAACATTGACACACTCAAACCAAGTCAGTCACTCGCCGCCTGACTGCCGCCGCGTACGGACGTCTCCCTGTGTGTGCTCCGTGCCTGTGCCGCTCCCCGCTGCGATTTCGTCGTACTCCCACGACGTCTCAGTATTCTCCGACTACTCGAACAAAACTGTCCTTTTCAGGACAATCCATTTCCCAAAACGTTTCGCGTGTATTTTGCCCCTTCAGGGAAAATCCACAGTTTCGTGGTTCTTGGTGGAAACCTTACGGTGATAACGAAACCAAGAGGGTGGTGCCCCAATCCATCCCGCCAAACCTCTTCAGGGCGAGGTTAATTTATTGGAGTCGGGAGCTAGGAGCTCGGCCTTGGGGGATCTCCTAGTCGAACCTAGTCTCTGGTTTCGTTCACAGCGACACACCTGGTGTCGGTTGGGTGTGTCTACCCCTTCGCACCAGACCCTAATAGGGCCCTGTTGCACATTAAGATTGGCAACAGGTTTACAAGCTTACATAATCCCTCGGCAGGGAGGCTACTCATCCCCGGGCACACCCACCCGTGGAGCTAGAAATTGTGGAATTGTTAGTGTAAGTTTTTTTTCCCCCTGAGAGTTCACTCACAATGCCAGCTGCTACACGATGACTTCCACTATCGAGGATCTCTTTTGGGGGTTTCTCTCCATCGTTCAGCAAAAACGCAATAATGCGCGCGCTGGTCCCATTTCTCCCCCGCTCGCCAACAAAGGCATTCCACCCAATCCGGATCCCGCCGACCGCGTTCCTAACAAAGCCGCTGCCGACAAAGCGGCCTCTGTTCCCAGCCCGTCCGTCCCTAATCCGCCCATTGTTTCTCAAACAATAGTCCCTCACAGGTGCGCTCTGCACCTGAGCCCGAACGAATAGACACATCTGTGCCCAATTCCGATTATGAGGATTTCCAAGTAGTCATTGGAAAACGCAAACAGGGGAAACATTCTCAAGCCAAAAAGGCTAAGAAACCCCTCGCGGGCCCACCTACCCCCTCTTCCCGATCTCTCGTATTATCTCCCCCACCCCTTCAGCGGCCTCCGCCAGCCTCCCCTCTAGCCCTATGGCTATCCCTCCCGCGGCTTCTGCCAAGAAGCTTAAGCTCCCTCCCCCGATCTACATCCATGACAAGTCCAAATGGACTGAGGTCTCAAAGTTGTGTGTGGATAATAAAATCCAATATACCAAGGCCACTAGTACCCAAAAGGACATCAAAGTTTCGACCCCGACGTCTTCGGACTATAGGGAACTCTCCCGACTCCTTCGCGGAAGGAATACGTTCTTCCACTCCTTTTCTCTCCCTGAGGAGAAGCCCACCCGTGTGGCCGTGTGGTGATAAGGCGGATCCCAAAGGAAATCCCCACCCAGGACGTCCTAGACGACCTGCTAGCCCAAAACGTCCCCGATTCCGCCGTCCACCGCCTTCACAAGGCGAGGGGCGGTGAGCTCTTCTACATGGTCCTAGTAATCTGCGACCCTGTCGAGTCATGGCCCTCACCCCTTTTTTAAAATCAAGTCGGTGTGTTCCCTGTCGGGCATCACCATCGAGAAGCCATACAAGGCTCATACTGTAGGACAGTGTCACAACTGTCAGCAATACGGCCACAGTCAAGCCCACTACTTCGCACCGCCCAGGTGCGTCAAATGCTTAGGTGACCATAGTACGGTCAATTGCCCCCGCCCCAAAGATAGGGCTCTCTGCCCTGAACCTCCCAGCTGCGTACTATGCGGCCAAGTAGGTCACCCGGCTAACCGCGGTTGCTAAAGCCCCCAAATCCGCTTCTCCCAAGTTGGCCAAGCGCGCTGCCGCCCGCCAACAGAGGGAATCCCCATCTGTGAAGATTCCCTCTTCACTGATGCCCGAGAAACTTAGTCCCTAAAGACCCTCTCCTTGGAACACGCTGAACCACCAAAAGGCTTTTCCAGCCTTTGGACCAGCGTCTCCCAATCCCATTCCTGGGCTACTGGATGCCCCCAAACCCAATCCCGTTCCTTTCTGGTATGAAATGAAAAGGGACTTTAGCTTGTAAAATCATCAAATGAGTCTTCCCACCCAGGGCAGGGCAGGAGGGACTGTCAGACTTGTACTGACTAAAAACCACGGTGTCCTTCAATAGAAACATAATGACGGGATTATAATTTTATTGAAAGAAATTGATATACAAAAATAATCAAAAATTACTAAAATTAATCACCCGCGTACTTGGACCTGGTTGTTCCAAATGTGGTTGAGGCATAGAGTGTGTACTGGGTGCTGCAAAATTATCTGGCTGCTCATTTTCTTTGCCTTGGAATGCATGGTTTCTAATTGGCACGCCACGTTGTCAATTTCACTTGCACAGGTGCTTGCCATTGTTTCGTGGTGTCTGAAAAAAGACCATTCTATTAAGATTTCTGAATCAAAAAATAAAACGCGTTCCAATTTTGCACTCAAATTCATTTATAAAATAATAAATTTATCCATAGATTAGTACTTAGTAGGATAGGTACACAAAATAAATATATACCTACATAAGTACAAAAGGCGGGCTTTACAACGTGCGATAGATGCCCGCACACATAGAACTCAAACTAACAAACAAACTATCTCAAACAAATGCCCGTCGTCTCGTGAGTTGTACGAATATGTCTGTGTGGGTGCCTTTTCGCTTGGAGTTGGTACCATTTTGCCTTGCGATAGGTATTAGATACTTACTTTATATTTGTGTTTTTTTTGGACGCATACATTCCTTTGCATCGTGGTTTTGATGCACTGCAACAATAAAAAAATGTTCATGAAAACGTTATCAAGTTATTCTACTGTTATGATTTTACTATGTATTATGTTGGTATCCGTCCTTGAGACTTCAATGTCGGTGCCGGTAGGTACCTACCTACATATATCCGCAGAAAGGAACAGAGATCCCTAATTTCCTACTCATATTATACCTTTGCATCTACCTATGTATGTAAGTATGTATGTATGTTCCGTTTTCATGTCAAAACGGCTGTTTTTGATAAATTTTGGTACAGAGACAGGTGGGACACTAGAGCCGGTAATAGGCTATATAGGAGAGGGGTTGGCTGGCGAGCGAGGCCGGGGCCAACAGCTAGTAGGTAATAAACACACACAGGTGCGGCCGGCAACGCGGCGGCGGCGCGCGCTGCACTTCTATTGTTATTATAATATTACCTACCTAGGTACCTAAATAGAGATAAGAAGCGCACTCTTATTGCTATTTCTTAGAAATGATGGACAGGTTTCGAAAGTAAAGGTAAAGATAGACCGTAGATTAGATTTAAAAATCAAAAGACGAATAAGTATTTAGATAATATTAGTATGTGAAAAAATAAAATTGTAAACAAACTTACCTGATTTCTCGTCTAACCTTCCGGACTTTGCACCTGGCTACTTTCTTGTTTTTATTTTTATTTCCCATACTTCTGTGCACTAATAAAAACAAATAAAGAGTAACTGCCTTCTTTACACTATGTGATAGCCGCGCGCTAGAAAAAGGGACACAGGTCTCACCTCGACAAGGCCTAGCGGGCGACTGAAGTGACGAACGCGAGCCGCTGTGTTATATAATAATTTATTATTAAAAAAAACAAGCTATTTTGCAAAATGTAACCACAAATTACTTTTCTCTACGTTATTACCTTTTTTATGATATGGTTTTTAGTAGTAAAACATTTATAAGCTTTGAGAAAAACAAGAAAAACATGAAAAAAATATCGATTAAGCCTGTTTTTCGGAATTTTTTTTTATAGAGTGAAGTTTTCAATATCGTGTTTTGAACCACAAATTGTCAAAGTACATAGAGTAAACTAGAACAAGTTCTTTTTTTGGATTTAAAAAATCACGATTTCTTTATTTATTGTTAAATCAAAGTGATGTAAAATTGGGAATACCTGGCCTTAAGGCTGCGGTTCCACTGAGGCGGAGCGGAACAGAGCGGAGAGCGATTCACCAATTACATGTCTTGAAATCCAGATCTCCACTCAAGCTATGCGATTGGTGAATCGCTCTCCGCTCTGCTCCGCTCCGCCTCAGTGGAACCACAGCCTAATTGCTGATGATGATGAGCATAGATCGGAATAGGTAGAGGTTAGAATAATATGGATATTCCCCGAGTCCCGGGATTTGGAGTGAGATAACAAGTTACTGTTGGTAAAGAATTGAATTCTAGTGGCGCAGAAAGAGACAAAGCTAGGTGCGTCACACTCTAGCAACAGAAACACCTCGCTACAAAAATAATGAAATTCAATAAAATCTCGTAGTATCAGTGGGAATCCCATGGAATAATATCCATATTAACATCAATGTTTGCGGTCAATGAACCGATCAGTGATGATGAGACCTACCATCTCCTGTTCGATTTGCTGCGGCGTGCAGAAGATATGCGCGTCGTCCTGTTGGAAGCGCCTCACTCTGGTCAGTCCTGTCAGTGCTCCGCTGAGTTCGTTCCTGTGCAGCACGCCGAAGTCTGCCAGGCGGAGCGGCAGCTCGCGCCAGGAGCGGATGCGGTTGTCGAACAAGAGACTGGAGAAAGAACGGTCTTACTGGAGGAAAACAGGCAAGAAAAAAAGTACCAACGGAATTAAGAACCTCCTTTTGAAATCGGTTAAAAACATACCGCCTTCCCTACCACAAAAAGATAAACATCTGTTGAACGCTTGTCTAAAAAAGTGTAACTGCAAAACGACTCTTATATCAACGTGAAATGTCATTTTGACATTGACAGTTTTTTAGACAAGTGTTCAACAGATGTTTATCTTTCTTGTGGTAAGACGTTTGATGTTAAAAACCAAAATGGAGGTTATAAACCATGTGTAAAGCTGAGAACAAATTATCGGACGCGTCCGTCAGCTGCGGCTTAAAGACGCGGCTTAGCAGTGTGCACGGTAGTTCGGACACACCGTCCGCGGACGCACAAACATCCAGCCGGCCAGATTCTGTTCGGACGTCCGAACGCTCAAGGGCGACTCAAGGTTACGTCCGCGTCTTACGACCGATAGTTTGCACAGTGTAGTATTAAATGTACTGGCTAGATATCAATAAGCCGCGGCTGACGGACGCGTCCAATAATTTGTTCTCAGCTTAATTGTCTTTCAGTCAATGAATAGTAAAGAAAGTAGGATTCTTATACGTTTGTTTTTTCAAGGACTAAGAGTGCTCAAAATATAATTTTGGGATGGATGTTCCGATCGGCAAAAATAAGTCCCATATAACACATCCCATACTATTATTGAACCCTTTCAAGGAGGAATTATCAAAAATTCTGACTTCATTAATTAAGGAAACTATTGCTAAGTATAATAGTAAGCCTGCCGGGGTCGCGGGACTTATCTCATTACCGTGACCCCGGAACATAAAGGGCTACTGAAGGACACCGTGGATTTTAGTCAGTACAAGTCTGACAGTCCCTCCTGCCCTGCCCGGGGTGGGAGGACTCATTTGATGATTTTATCACGCAAAAAAAAAAAAGTATAATAGTTAGCCTCTATACCCAACGACTTAGGCAGTGTGCTCTTTGTTAGTCAGTGAATTTGAGATTTTTAGTAGATAAGCATAGAGTAATTTAGATATTCACAAGTTTAAGCTTGTCTCTAAAGTTACTCACCAGTGTCCCGGGCAGTTCATAGGCTTGAGGGCGAAAGTTTCCTTCTCAACGTCGAAGGAGAACATGTTTTCTGCGTAGTGGGCCCAGTGACCTGAAGTCTGCCACAGTTTAGCATTGTACATGTTCGGGGTCACCACCTCTTGGAAACCACGTTTTCTGTGAAGAAGAGACGTTACAAAAAATTAATATACATACACAGGGGAACAGTGTATAAGACGGGGACGCGAGGTAAAATGGGGACATTCACACTTAAAACATACTTAACACAACACTAGCGTAGAGCAAGCGCCATCAGAACGTGCGTAATTTGCCAGCGGCTATTAACAAATGACGTCCTGTTGGTGTTTACGCTACGTTAGTATTGTGATAAGTTTGCCTAAGTGTGTATTTTCCCATCATACCCCGCGTCCCCGTCTTATATACTGTTCACTTATATAGAAAATAAATTGCTTAAAATGGCTGAATTGACCTCTTGGGGTTGGAAGCTCTGCCACTGAGCTTAGGATATCGAGTTTGGCCGTGAGACCGCCTGTAAAAGACACCGTGTCTCTGGAACGCAAAGAGCAACTGAACGAACGGGATGGATTTTTAGCCAGTAAGGGTGAAGTCAAACGAGCGTAATTTTTGAGTTGTGAGTCGCAGAATTTCGGTCGCTTTCATACAAAACAAAAGACGACTCCCTCACAACGCAATTTTTTTTCTATGAAAGCGACCGAAATTCTGCGACTCGCGACTCAAAAATTAGGCCCTTTTGGCCTCGAGTCTGAGGCAGTATTAGTTGATTTTATGACCCAAAAAAAAAACATTCTTCTTCTTCTGCCTTGCCACGTCCCGTTATTCGGGGTCGGCTTTCCCTATCATGCGTCGCCATTTACTGCGGTTTCCGGCATCTTCTTTCGTCAGGTTTAGCATCTTCATGTCCTTCTGGACAGTCGTTAGCTATGTTGCTAGAGGTCCTCGTCTCCCCCTCTTGCGTGTTGCTATGGAAAGGCACTTCTTGACTACAGTCTTCAGGGCGTCTCATCACGTGACCGTACCACCTCAGCCTAGCTTCTCCAAGCTTTTCTGTTATAAGAGCTACCTTCAGGCTTCCTCTAATATATTCGTTTCTGACTTTGTGTTTCATGGTGACGCCAGCCGACCAGCGCAGCATGCGCATTTCTGCTGTGTGCAATTTTTGCCCAAAAAAACATTGGGTTGGTCAAATTGTAGTTGAGTTTACCCATCAAGAATAGCCCAGAGTTAGTATTTCTATCTAGTAGACGGCATTCGACTCGCTCGCGTCATTCCTGGGAAAAGGTTATCGGGACTTGTCCTATTATTATTGTACGTGTACGTTGTTGGAAATAAATCCTTGTCCAATAAACCGAAGTTTTCGTCGTGCCGATAACGATGACTATCATCCCCTTCAATAGGAATTAAATAAGACTGGCAATAATTGTTTTTCTTAATCCAAAATTGGTAATAAGAAAAACTGGGAAAAGTTAACAACAATAAGATAGTTAGTAGCTATCACATACCTGTATTGTTCTCTAATAAAGTTGACAAGTGTGTTGTAAATGTGAGCTCCGCGCGGCTGGAAGAAACATGAGCCCGGTGACAGCTCGTGGAAGAAGTATAGCTCTTGTTCCTGTAACAATAAAATACAAATTAGCAGGGACATAGATAACCCCCCAAGATATATGTTTCCTACACGGAAAAATACATTGTTATTATCACAGTATTAATATTTCAAAAATGACAGCACTGTTGGCGCAGTGGCTAAGCGATCTACTGCTGAACAACGTGTAGCGGGTTCGATCGCCTCACAGAACAAATATATGTTATGACCTACAAGTAGTTGTTCCGGGTCTGGGTGTTTGTGTAGAATGTGTTTCTAAATATATTATAAATATTATACGCTCTTTGGAAAGAAAAATTTGAACCGCAAGCAGGATTTGAACTTGCGACCTCCGCCCGGATTCAGTACATCCGACTCTCTTTCCAACCGAGTTATCGAGGTTCATACATACGGCGTCAGATTCTTCAATCCATTTCTAATGTGTCCTTTAGTATTAAGCGACGCTCTGTAATGGGAGGTTTCACGCGAAGCTTGGCTCAGATGGCGCTACCAGCGCATGATATCATTACGGTCAGTTCACACCGAGACGCGACGCGGAGCGAAGAGACGCAACGATACTTCAAATGTGTATCTTTTCTTGTCGTAAATAAGGTTAGATTTTGAGTCGCTATTAAAATGCAGCGCGGCGCCGCGCTGCGAAGCGCCGGTTTGTGACAGGTGTATCTTTTCGTGTAGGAAATAGAGTTCGATATTGAATAGCTCTATTGAAATGTGCGGGCAGCGTCACGTTTCGGTTTGAGCCGACTCTTGACGAAAACCTCAATGCCGCCTATTTTGACAGACGCGTTTGACATGTCACGTTTGTTTAGAAGACTTGACGTTGTTTACACTAACGGCTAAACCTCGCAGTGAAAGTCCCTATTGGAAAACTACTGATAAATGACGTGTGACATACCCTCCCGATCTTCCTATGGTCCCTCTTGGCTGCCTCCTCCTGTATATGCTCCCACTCCTTCAGTTGTTTGGGTTCCGGGAACGACACACCGTACACGCGCTGTAGACTCTCCGCGTCCGCCTTGCCCTCCCAGTATGTGGCCGAGTTCTGAACGAAAGATGCTGTCATTAGTTCGCTGTTAACTCCTCAGATGGCTTACAATGACGTCATGAAGGGTTAAAGCGAGACTAATTCCAGAGTGGGAAAGAGACAGAGCTATACAAGTCGTCTAGCGCCATCTAGTTCCCACACTGGAATTACTCTCGCTTCAAGACTTCATGGTAGGCCACCTAGTTAATAGGAAAATATTTGGTCAACTGAGCTGTGCTAGGGTGGAAATATAGAAAAGTGATCCTTTCAGAAGTGGGACATAGTAGATTTGGACCAAACTTTTAACCTTTTCACCGCCAGCGTACACAGAACGCGATGCCTCGCCTAGCGCCAAGCTATACATATATAATGAAATATATAGTAAACAGTAGTGATGAGGGTAACGTCATATCGATGAAAAAGAATTATACACGTTAAGTTATGTTTTAATCATAATTTTACGGATATAAATAAAAACTGATTAAATATTTCCATATTTGTTTAATTTTACAGTATCCCTAATAAGAAAAAACAATATAAATAATAAATATCAAAGAAACAAATCCATAACTCAATTAGAGCTACAAGAAATGAGGCACATCTCTAATTGTTTCATGACGTCATCCTTTGACTTCATTTCAAGTCCTTGGCGCTCAGAACACGTCAAATTCAATTCTGTTTAGGGATGTGGTCTAACTCCTGTCCTTAATAAACTTACTACTAAATGACGATGAAATTGTGTAATGATTGAACTACTGTTTCTTTGAAAAATCACGAGTCCTTATTATATACGGTTTGAAGAGCCAACATAATTAATGTTTGGTAACTTTTTAAATAGTAGTATCTACTGCAGAGCTCAGATTTTGTCTATTAACTATAATCTCAAATGTCAGAAAATCTTAACAAATTATGATAAGTGTTAATCAATGATGTTCTTAGTTCGCACAGGGCTCCTCAATCCAAACGTTTAGATTTAGGAGCCACCTTTATGTTCATTTAACTAGCTATTATACTACAAAATCGGTTACAATTTTATTCTTTTAAACTTACTACATAAGTATATTATTTTCATTAAAATACGAAAAGTGGCTCCTCAATCCTTACGGACATGATTATGAGTGCCTGCACTATCTCAAAGTGACCTTGACAGCCGTACGCTTATGACGTCACAGAACGTCTTCTATACTAGTCCGTGGCGCCCGGGGCACTGACAACCAGAAAGTTTTATCTGACAACCAATTATGTTGTAGAGATGGGAATATAATTATCGATAAGGATTGCCAATAACTTCGTTCGTTCGTTCGGCACCTATCCGAGGGTCCAAATTCGTCTATTTTCCCTTTGTTATAATGTAGTTATCTAAGTTCATATTTTACTGAGCTCAAATTGTTTTCGATAATAATATTCCTAAATATTTCAACGGGTGAAATCAAACAGTGTTAACTTTCGCGTCACATCACTGGCCGACTATATATCAAGTCCTTGGCGTTCTGGGGATATCAAAATTTTTCGGAGTTTTTGTTTTTGCCAATTTTATGACAATTAAGGGCTTTTTTTGTATGGAAAAATAAAAAACAGGGTATTAGACAGTGCTTTTAAATAATAACATGAAAAGAAACCTGTTAAATACAGTAAATTTATTTTTATAACATAGTTAAAATGAAGAGCTTCTAATGAAGTCGTGGCGCTGGTGGCACGAAAATCCGGAACTTCTATTGATGTCCGTGGCGGTGAAAAGGTTAATAACAAAAACGTCAATATTAACATAGGTACTGGAAACAAAAATAGGAAAGCCCGCAAAATGGAAAAGGTACGGATAATAAAATATGTTTAGTGAAACAATCTACAAATTGCCAAAAAAAAAATGTTGTCGAATTAAGAACTCCTCCTTTTTTTACGTCGGTTAAAAAGTAAAGGTGTGCCTCACGACTGCGTCTAATAAGAGCGTAGTTATGAGATTTTTTTATGTGAGGAGTTGTGGCACGTGTCTGGAAATATATGTTTTTGCTTTCTAAATAAAAATAAGATCTGTAATAAAATTATTGTGGTTTGAAAGGATATACCTGACATGACAGATTACAAAACTACATACCTTAGTAACTTTCAACGCCTTTACTTTCCCCGTATGTCGAACATGGGGTCCCCTACACAGATCAATGAGAGGTCCACATCTGTATACCGTAGTCTTAGGAGTGTTGACCTTCTCTTTCAGAATGCGCACTTTGAAAGGATTGTAGTCGAACATTTCCAGTAGTTGCTCCTTGGTTAGCTCTAGACGTTCAAACGGCTGCTTTTCTTTTGCTATTTTCTTGACTAAACCTTCTAGAACGTGGAAGTCCGTTGAGGAAATCTGATGGAGAAAAATTGACAGTTAAGCATGTTAAATAACTTTTGCTAGTGAGCAGGTCCATACGTGTTCGTGATTCGCGTCGCCATTATACGAATTCTTGACGAGATGTTCTTTTTTGTGGTTTTAGAGTCTCCGAGTGACCGGTTTACATATTCGCGTTTATTAATTTCTACTACAGCTTGACGCAATGGACGATGGACGTCGTCATTCAAGTTTTGACAGGCCTGTTGGTCTAGTGGTTAGTGACCCTGACTGCTATGCCGGAGGTCGTGGGTTCGATTCCCACCCAGGACAAATGTTTGTGTGATGAGCACGATCATTTGTTCTGTGTCTGTGTGTAATTTATCTATAATATGTATGTATTTAGAAATATATAAGTATGTTTATCAGTTGTCTAGTACCCATAACACAAGCTCTGCTTAGCTTGGGACTAGATGGCGTTGTGTGATAGTTGTGAAATATTATTAAGTGGCTTTAACGTTGCATTTGCAAAAACGCAGGTCAAGGTTATATGCGAGCAGCGCCAGCGGGGGTGAAACGGTGAAACCACGGGGAAAAGCTAGTTTATGTTATCAACATGGATAACTGGTTTGTGAAATCGCGGTAGAATTTCTGAAAACTCTATCGATTTGTTATTGTGATTGCTGATAGCTATGCCCTCTAATTTTGTCATCTCTGAGTCACAAGCATCCTTTGTGGGCCGTAATTTACCACACCCCATGTGCTCTCGTGTTGGTTGGTGATGATAAATTGATAACACAAAATGTGTTCGTTTTAGGGTTTTAAGTTTGTAAAACAGGACTCTGTTACTAAGACTCCGCTGTCCGGCCCTCTGTCTGTCACCAGGCCTTATCTCATAAACCGTGATAGTTAGAGAGTTAATCTTTTCACAGATGATATGTTTTTCTGTTGCCGCTTAACAACAAATACTAAAACATAGAATATTTTTTGTTTTCAAAGTGGTCTCTCATGGAATATGTTTTTTTTTATAGATCCTTAGATTAGATCACTTGGTACGCGAGTCCGACTCACTTTTGGTTCAGAAAATGCAAGTGCAAGCCTAAGTGGATAACTGTGTATCAAAATGGAATTGCGTGCTGTCCGATTTTCAGCTTTCCCAATTGAGCAAAAAGTTGCAAATTCAACAATTTCCAACGTCGATATCTGCTTGTGTTCGATCCAATGACTAACAGCTTCCGCTTTTACGATTGTTAGATAAACCAATAATTGAGTTGTGATATGGAATTTGACTGAATTTATTTGAATCTGATGAATATCACAGGATCCTATTGGAAGTCTATGGGGGAGCCCTATGTTCCGTAGTGGACGTCCCACGGCTGATATGATGATGATGATGATGGAATTTGACAACCAAATTAGACTCGCTAAAACTAAAAGAATGGCTACAATCTTGTGTAGTGACATACGAACTATGTTTTGCTTAATGGCAATTAAGTGCCATTGATCACCAGATAATAGTGACATGCTGATACTGTGATAACAATAATGCAGGGGTTTTTAATATTAGGTATTATTTCAGCATAATTATGGGAAACTACTCCCTTTCTTTAGGAGCAATAATAGCATAGATATATTAAAGGAGATATGGCGTGGAATTCAAAATGTATAGAAATCCGATGAAGCCACAAGTGCCCCCTCCATAACGCTAATATTGCGCACACAGTTCTGTCAAAACAATACTACGAACAAGTGCACATACGCGCCATCGATAACTCAGTCATTTAAATATAAACCTAATTCTTTACACTACAGCGTACTTTTTCCGTATAATTTACTCACACTAAAACAATTATCATTGTGTGTTGTCCCGACACGGGGGGCGGATACGACTCTCCCGCTCAAATACAACGGACGCACCATGCGACATTACGGCTTGGTGAGGTATCGTTATGTCAGTTTTACATTGCTTGTCCAGTCACTCAGTGATAGACTGAGGTGGTTGTAAAAGAGCAATGTATTTAATGCAAAAACAATACACAATTTTTTGTTTTAAATCAATGAATGTTGGTAAAGATAAAAAAAACTTCCAAATTCGGGAGTAGAGACTTGTGACGTCATAACGCTTGTGACGTCATAACGCTTGTAACATTGTACCGAAAGAGTGACGTTTTGTGATTTTTAGAATCGTTGTATCTTCGACAATTTTGGTTTACGTAAAGTTTTCTTACCCCCTTTTCAGGATAATACATGTCGTAGTAGAAGCCCTCTTCAATGGGAGGACCGTAGCAGAGGCAGCCTCCGTATACCTGTGGGAGAAGAAATAAATATTAGAAAATATATTTCTATTTTTTTTTTAATCGTCGTCTCACGTTAGTAATTTCTCCTGTGTCGCGGGTGCGTTTACAAACATGTAAATTCACATACACAAACGCCCAGACCTGGAACAACTACTTGCAGATCATACAAATTTTTGCTCCGTGCGGGAATCGAACCCGCGACACGCAGCTCAGCACTCCAATCGCTCAGCCACTGCGTCAAAACTTCTTACAAATTATGATAAACAATTAATAGATAACTTGCAATCTTGGCGGATGTAGAAGTTTGTGAGATTTTATCTACACTTAGTTTATGATCGTGACTTTGCCCACGTTATGTACGAAAATGTATTCCATACGACTGTTTTGATATTTAAATAATCTAATTTGAAGAGACCCTGGAAGGCAAACAGCATGTGAAGAAACACCATGTATAGTCTGACAATCCTTTCAGTTCCAACCAGGGCGGGAAGAAACACAATAAAGGTGTAATTAATATAAATTCATTAAAAAAAAATAGTTTTATAAACATTTGCGTTGGTTGGAATTCCCGGAAAGATAAACAACCTGCAAGTTATATCATCAGATAGAAAGGACAGCTGATAAAGGTCTTGATTATTTTATTAATAGCTGATTATTACTCGCCAGAAATAAACGCTATAACAAGCTATAACTTTTTAAAATTATTTTCAATTCGAACCAGGGCCTGCCGCCATGTAACAAACGATAAACGCAAACGCTGAGTAGGCTTTAATACCTAGATTTTACATCTCTCACATTCGGTAAGTAGGTCCTTATTACCCCCAAATGGGGCTTGTAGGTAACCAATTAGCGCTCTAGGGTAATAATGTAGCTAGAAAAGCCCTAGGGCAGTAAGTAATTAAAAAAAACTCTTCACTCTTTCAAAAAGTTTGCGTACATCTAACCATCATACTGGCAATAGACATCATGCATTCAGCCCAATGAAAAAAGAGGTCGGTTCGCTATTCAGCCTTGTCTTCGTATGAGTATAATAGTCATCAATTTTAAATATCGAACGGCGAAGTTCAATTTCGTTCTTGAAAAAAATAAAATAAAAAAAAATGATGAAAAAAGGCGGGAATAGAAAACTTTTACTTTAAATATTGTTTGTTTTTGGGTTTTTTTTATAATTACTGTTTTATTCTTGTAATGCCGATTTTTTCTACTGACCTCATAATCGAGATGTAATGTTTCCTTACAGGCCTTGGCTACTAATCTACTATTAACTTTAGGGACTTGCAATGATATTACATAATTATATAGAAAGATACGCCATGTTCATACTGTATGGCGTTCAGATATCGTTGCGTTGTTATTATAAGTACTATAACTTAAAGGTAAATAGTAATTTAAAACTACGACAGCGATAGATAATACGGAACGTATAAGATAGAAAGAGATAGCTAGTTTTAGTGTGTTGCTTTTGCCGTCACGCAGCAGATTGCCATCTTTTCGAACCACCATGTCCATAATTCGAAATTTATTTGAAAAAAATACAAATACATAATGTGATATATTTTTTGTTATAGGTATGATACTCCAAAACTCTTATTTTTCTTGGCACCATAGTTTTTGCACAACTTGGCATATTTGTTACGCCGCGGACTCACCTTACTTCGCTAGCTGTTATAACTCGACTAAATCAAGGGGCAACAATTGTGTTACTTTCTCTTCAACAATTTGTGCGATATCTACCTCTTTTTATTTATAATATCATTGGGGACTTGGGTATAAGTTGAAGATCTATTGAAGCGATTCATGGCGTTGTCGTTTCCAGTCGCTAACGCTCAAAAATCTTAAATAGATTTTCATCTTTAGGCTCTAGGGAATAAGGTTGAAAATCTATTGGGGAGTACTGAGCGTTTACGATTATCGTTTGCGACTTGGCTAGGGGGCAGTAGTTCCTGCGATTATCGCGTTCAACTAAACAAACTCTTTAGCTTTACAATAATAGTATAAAGGACCAGCTAAAAACAGTCAAAACTCACCCTCTCCAAAGCTTCACCCAGCATATGAGCAGAAGAATGCCAGAAGACTGCTTGAGCATCCGTGTTATCCCACCGCAGAAGCTCCAGCTTACAGTCACCTTCCAGCGGCCTGTCCAGGTCCCAGAGCTCATTGTTCACCCGTGCGATGATGGTTGCATCAGCCAGGCCCTGGCTGTGATGGAGGACAGTCATCATGAGGGTCGGAAGTGGAAAAGCAGGGCGGAACTGGAGTGGCTTTTTCCTGGGATCTTTTTAAAGCTGGGCTGTTTGGCGCAGCCATTAGCATTTTGAGACCAAGTTCAAGAAAGGACGAGGTTATGCATTCAACGAGTTTTGGTCTTATGCGATGGTTTGACAATATTAAATGGTTTTAGGGTGGTTAAAATGCTAATGAACATAGATATACTTTGGTAATATCTACTGATATTATGATTACCAGTTAAGAAGCATTTCTTATATGTATAATATTATATTTATAATAAACACCAATAAAGCGCAGTAGGTATATGTATATTTGACAAACATGCTGCACATAGCCAGTACATCGTTTTAAGCATGCTTCCAATTATTATATTACCCTTACAAAAAATATTTTTAATGCTTGCTTAGCCTTTTGAATACTGTAATACCCAATCATTTCACTCTGAAGATTTTTTATTATTTTTATACATCAAAATTTTCAACATTAACCATGCTTTACGTTTAGGCAATATAGACATTAACCAGTTAAAGCCATCTCAAGTCCACCCTTAAGTAAAGTACTTACTATTCTCTCCACCACTCGCTTGTGTGCAGTAAATATAAGTAATTAGTTATTATATACATTGATCTGGCACATTTACATACTCATACAATCTATAATATTCCCACTGCTGGGACACAAGTCTTGTTTATATGAGTGAGAGCAGGTTAACCAACAGGTCCAGTGTGGGTTCGTTTATAATAATTATAACTAGGGACTTGCCTTAACTACACACAGTTGCTCTTTAAAAATAAAATATAGCTTTTTCACTCACAAATAATGTTGTTTTCTAGTTCCAGAGATTACTTCCTACAAAACTTTACCGCTTTAAAATATTAATATAGATTACGATAGGTGTGTAATAAAATGCCATTCACAGATCATACTGACCCAGTTCACAAACATTTTGATCAATGTGACATCAAAGTTGTTGATGAAGAAAGTCATGATAATAATCCTAGTTTGTAGTCAACTATTTTTAACTCCAGATTTTTAAGACATGAAAGATGTGGCCCAAAATTTAAACTAGTTAACTAAACATCATCTCAAGACGAAACCTCTATAGGAAGCTACATTATCTACAATACAATCACAAATGTTGTTATTGTAGTTGTATGTTAATATTTTGATTAATTATTGCTGTCATAACATAAACATTATTTTAAACTATATTCTGCTAAATTTATGGCAAAACAGAATGTAATTAGTAAAATTTCCTTGTATTGTTTGCATTTTTTATTCAAATTACATGCAATAAAACTACCAGGATCATATTTTATTATTTTACTTTCTACTAAAATATTTAGTTACTTATCAGTCTTATCAACTCTTTAACATATCTGGGGGGGTATTACAACGTCTTAAAACCAGGCTTATTCCTGTGAGTGAACGAGATGGCGCTAGACGACTTGTATATAGCTTATAGCTCTGTCACTTTCACTCGCCGAAATAAGCCTGGTTTTAAGATGTTGTAATACCCCCCCTGTAAAGAAACTCAACTGCATTTGATTGTAATCAACAATTCATACCACTCACAATATCAACTTGAGGAAAACACTATACTAAACAAAGTTGTGCGACATGACTCATTTCCTATGAAAGAGTTTGTATGATGACATAGTAGCACAGTATTGCAATAGATTTGCTTTGCAAGTAAGACTGTACCAAACAATGCAATTGCAGTTCTGTATAGTCATGATATAAATACATTTTGATAAAACTAAATTATAATATTTATTATTCATGCATAAGGGGTGATTATATTAATTATTATTCTAAGTTATTTTTTTTATTTCACGGCAGTGCTCTCAATCTATTGTGTGTGGTATTAGCAATTATCGCAACAAGCTTCGTAGTTTGTAAATTAACATAGATATTTTATATCCTAAATTATAATTTGTCAAGGATATGAACTTTTTACTTTACAGAATACATTAGCTCACATCATTCCATGGAGTTAGACAGAGACTACACAACCCCCATTTACTTCTTAAAATTTTCCTTATTAATAGGTACTAAAAATATTATAGAAACTCACCTAATTCCTTTAGCTACATCATATGGGCTAGTTTTCCATGCTTTAGCTTCCACGGTTTTGCCGTCAGGTAGCGTGACCACTATGCTCATATCCGGTTTACTTGCTAACTCCTCATTGTACTGGATTTTGTACTTATCCCACAGATCAATGCGCTTTTGGATGAATTCGGGCCATGGATTCAGTTCGGCAGCACCACCAGACCCTTCGTCGGGTTTTTTCTTTTTCTCCTTCATTGCTTTGGTTTTTGACTGCAAATAGAATGAATTGGTTAAAGTCAAATTTGGAGTCTATGTTACAGAGTTTTTATTTTTATTCTTAGACAAATTTTTCAACAATTATTGTGACCAGTTGATAGGTTTGCCCCTACAGGTTTTCCATTGGACTTTACAAAACAAGGTACAGCTCTACTAAACATTCTGGGATTTTATGTTATTTATTCATGAAAATAGTTAATAATAGGGACCTACTAACAAAATACTGCAATCACAAGTCAGGTGGTCAAGTATGAGTGATTATGACAATAATACTTCACAATAATGGTATTTGTGAAGAGGTTAGTAAATAATAACAGGGAGATAAGATGTATATGATAGTGGGTTTATTAATTTCATGAATTAATGACACAGTGAACCAAACACTGATTAATAATTGAGTTCCAATGTAGCACAAGGACACTTGAGTAAACATTGTAATTTTAATTGCGTAAAATCGCATGAATTACGCTGATGTGTGTGACAATTGTTTCGCTAACTAGTAACCTATTGTATACTTTCTAATACGATATAAATGGCATTGGTCGCACAGAAACCTGTCTAATAAAGCCTATTCGTTGTCACAACCTCTTTCGCACAAAAATAACAACAAAAAACAAAGGCTAAAATACAGAAAAAAATAGATAGAGGCAAAGGAAACCGCATGATATCATTCCAGCAAAAAACGCTGATGAAAGTCCTACAGACCCATGTGGCATATGCGTAGTCCTTGCAGCGGACCACACAGCCTCCACGGATGCCAATGAACTTTATCATGACTTACATAACGTACAAATATACTTTCTCAAACTAAATTATAATGGATAAAACCCTGCCTTTGCGTCAATATTTAGTTTTTGGATTTCTTCAGCCGCAGTGTCACCCATTGCAGAACGTGTATTTCGAATTTGACAGCCGAACTAATGATGTTGCCAGCGTGGAAATGTAATTAAAAATTGTATGTTTCGTTTCACGTATTAGATTTTAGGTTAAGTAAAACAAATTGTTTGATATTTTGATATTAATTTATCTTTGCCATGTCCGTTCGTTAGACAGTACAAACTATTTGTTTTTCTATTTTTGCTATATAAAAGGTTTATTAAATACCATATCCTTATTTTGTTGTCATTTTCAAAGCCCTTGAGCGATGATTAGCCAAATGTTTTAGTTTATCAACTAAATGCTATAATTATAATTCTAGGCGCTTTCATTGTGTTACTCTGTAAACTCTGAAAGCGTGTAGATATTTATAAGTTTAGCATCAGGGGTGTTACTACTTGTCCTTACTGAGCCAGAGGGAAAAAAAAATCAGTTAGGTAGGTACCCATTTGTAGCCTAAACTAAAACTAAGCCCGCGTTCAAGGACACGCAACGAATCGGGTGGTGCTTCTGGCTAGCGATGGGTAGCTATAGCCATAACTAGCCAAATACCGGCTATGAGCAAAATAGCCACGGCTATGATATCCGTCAACACGATAGCTAGCTATCGGCTACTGGTTGGCTAGATAACTGACAGGTTATGATATAGCCGCGTAGCCGCTCGTAACCGCGTAGCCGCTCGTAGCCGCGTAGCCGCCACGGAGTATAGCTAACTGCTACGTTTTATAGCCGTCCCGGTATTCGGTAGCCGGGTAGCTAGAGTAGCCAAAATAGCCGATAGCTGTGTGCGCGCTCACTGAGCTACGCGTGTACGATCTTCATTGGTATCGTCGATCTTTTTCTCACAATATTCACAAAATAGATTACACAAAGAAAGAGCATTATACTTAGTAATTTCGTTCGTTTAATGAACGAACTTATTAAATACGATGATTAAAAAGCTGGTTAGTTACCGTCAGGTTTAAAATAAATAAAAAATTTGATAGTTAGTATTTTGGTTATTGCGACCTCAGAGAGGAAATCATTTCTTTTTGATTTAGGATCGAATTCAGATCGGGCAGTTGATGTTGCGTTATTTAAGTCCTACCTAGCTACACCGGCGCCGCTTCGTTGCGCCGCTAGTTACTAAACGCTATTGTTCAATAGCCAAGTAGCCAAATAGCTGGCTAGCTAGCTGGCTATTACACCACAAATAGCCGGTTAGCTAAGCTATTGAAATTTCGGCTAGTTACCCATCTCTACTTCTGGCGGAGTGTGCTGCGCCTGCGCGGGAGATGCCCCGATGTTCTATACATACATTTTGCTTATACAATTAAGAGTCAAACATGAGACAGAGAGTGAAATATTGGTTTGTCTCTTTCTTTCTAATGCAGTAATCATATTTGACAAAAGAGACAACAATATTTCGGTTGTTGCTCAAAATGGAATATTTTGTTGGGATATTTCCCACAGTTACAGAAACGTGCCCATTTCGCCATTTTATGTGCCAAGTTTCGTGGTAGTTCTGCTGTCAAACAGTTGTTTACTTTTTGTTGAATTTAGATTTTTGAGTAAATTACGGAGTGTTTTCTTTTAAAAGTGCGTGTTACCATTAAGAAACAGTAATTCTACATGCCTGGATGTTCCATTGTGTCTTGTCATGCCAGGAAAAAGAAAAATCAGCCTGAATTGACTTTGTACAGGTTAGTAACACGTTTTCATGCAAAACTACATGAAATAGAACAATTTCGGTAAAGAAATCGCTATGTGACCTTGTTTTCATGGTTAGAGTATTGATATTTGGGTTTATTTCCGTCCTACAGACAATATTTTTCATTTCTTATTTTCGTTTGTTTGTTTACAATAATAATAGTGTTGTACCGTTGTTGTAATAGTTCCCGATACTAGTCCTTTGTTACACTGAAACTGTTACCAAATGATATATTGATAAAAAAATACTAATCATTTAGAGGTTTCCCAAAAATAAAAGATTGAAGAAAAAATGGTTGGACTCTATCGGTGACGAAAAAATTTGTTCTCGAAGTAAAGACTGGCTTATGTGTTCACTTCACTTTGAAGAAAAATGTTTTAACAGAACACTTGATGTTATTAGGTTACATGAGAACTCTATACCTACAATATTTTCGGTAAGTGTGTATTAAAATGATTGTTAAATAACAGCCTGGTTTTTTAGCCTAAGTTATATGGATAGTAATGCATATTTCTTTTTTTTTCAGACATCCAACAAAAAACAACTTCCAGAGTCATTTGTATTCTGTGAAACAAGCAACACTCAAGAATCTGATGTTTCCTGTACATCTACTGTAATAAAGGAACCATCTACCGTAATATATGAACCATCTAGTGTAATGGAGGCACCATTGCAGCTGACCCATCAATTTGTGGGAACAGTGCACAAAGAGGTATGTAGATGTTGAATTTTTAACCGTTTTCTGACAAACAGACGGCAGCACATCAAGCGCCGCAATCTGTCAGACTTGTCAACTGTCACTTGAAAATAACTTTTAGCAATAAAATGCAATATGCAAATTATTTTTTAACGGTGCATTGTTAAGTTATTGGTTAATAGTGCTGATACATTTGGCATGTTCGTGAAAAGGCGCTGTCAGATGGGACTGATCATCTCTTAGCTGCCACGGTCTATTTTAATTTTTCATTATTTTTTTTTAATATTAGCTGTACACTTAACTTGCTACGTTGAGTGTAAAAAGAGTGTCCATGGAGTTTCTTGTCCGTTCTTTTCCATAGAGATCTTCGCTCTGGAATGGGCACCTACGGTACTTTCACAGTTATTATGTCTTGTGACTAGAACTGTAGCACCATAACAATTTTGTTCTGATTTATTTTTATGTCTTTTGACCATTCAAAAGTGCCTGTAATTATTGGCCTAGTTGAAATAAAATTAATTTGATTTAACTATTTATCTTTTCTATTACAGGTTTTACAAACTGAAAAATATAAACCTTTAAAGAAAAATATGTCAAGCAACAGAAAACAATTAAACGCCTCAATAATAATAATAATTGGTGATTTGAAGGCTGTTGTGATAGAAGACTTGGCGGGACCAAAAGACTTTTTAAAAAAACAAATTAAAAAGTCCAAAGGTTTACCTGTACAATCCGAATTAATCGTCAAATTTTAAATTAACGCTAACACATAAATATATGTATAATATTTAATTACAAGCAATAGCGCAAATGTGAAAATTTACATTTTTTTTACGTAACTACATGGATTATAATTCAATCATGGTATCTAGTCGTAATACCATTATGTAATCCTAAAAGTACTAGGGATACTAGTATCCATACTCGTTACAGTAACACTATGTTTCTTGATTGGCACAACCCTAGCATTGGCCGCCATTTTATGTGCCCGGCGAACTTGTAGGTATCCAGGTTTTTGGTGTAGGTATTTCCAGTCCATAGGATTATATGTCTTATGCTGCGCGGCATCATTGTTTTTTTCCGTTTATGTCAGCGGCGTCCTCCGTGGTGTCAAAAGCGGCGTCAAAAGTAGGTACTAGGTACCTACCTACGCGGCGTCTTCCACTAGAAATCAAACGAACGCTTGTAAATCTGCTTCTCCTTTAACGCTCTGTACATACGTCGCCGTATGTTTGTGCTGTGGCGCCCGCCCCACCCGACGCGCGCGGACGTACCTACCGCTCGATGCAAGGCCGATAACGATAAAAGGAGTTCGAAACAAAAGATGTTACCTACCTATGTATTTATGATTATTTTTTACAACATCCCTGTGCATAGATCACAGTAAAAATATGATTGTCAGGAATAGTTCTTGACACTGTCCCCCTGATCCATTGTCACAAAATGACAGTTTTGAGTAAAACAAAATTCAAAATTATTACAAAAGTAATTAAATAAAATTTTCTAGTTCATACAATCCAGAATCGCAATTAAAAATGTGTACACATAAAAGTCGTCCAATAGACGCTTTTCAGCGTATCATGAATTCCTTCAAGCATTTTGAAAACAAATTGGACAAGCTACAGGAAGATGTCAATTATCACGGAAAGACCCTCATAGACCTCCGTACCATGGTTACAAATCTTTCAGGGGGGACAGTAGTTGCTGCTGATGGTAAAACTTCAGATCTAAGAGATATAAGGCGTTCTGCAAACAAAACCACAACTATACAATCAGAAGACAAGGTTACATATCTTGACACCCCAAATATAAAAAGGACTAATTCTGTCCCACCGAAACTAAAAACGAAAAGTTTCCAAAGACAGAAGCCTAATAAGATCTCCCCACAAACTTCACCTTTTCAAGTACGTGGTAACAAAATGGAAATAGGTCCTAAAGGCAACTGTTCCAAACATGCTCAAAGACACAAAAGAGCGGACGCTCAACGAAAAACTAATACGATAAGGCCAATCCAGAAAAAGACTGAAAAGAAACGAATGATACCGACGAAGACGGTTTTATCCTAGAAAATGAATTTCTTCTTTGAATATATGACTTGAATAATGTAGGTACCTAAATTTTTGTTAAATAATAACAAAGACTATTGGCACCGTGCACGACTTTAGCGCCACCTAGCGTTAGCACTGTTGACGGCTCTGACCGTTCTAATTGAAATCAGATTTCTTTACAAAACACATGGTTTTGGATTCCATGGCGATCCATCAGCTCTGAATAAAATTAAATAAACATAGGCAAAATGTATTCTATAAGAAAAATGTCAAATACAGGATTAAAATGAGGATTATGATTTATTTACTTTTTTCTCTTCCCGGCAGCTAACCATCTCCTGCATTGCTCATCTTTCCAAGAACCGCTTGGGAATCAATAAAATTTAAATTTACTATTTCTGCTAGTATTCTTGCAGTTTAGAACACAACAACTGCTGTGACCTATGTTTTTCTGGCGGAATAACGCGATTATAAAAATTACGTACAGATATGTCTGACAAATTGATTCGAAATTGACAGATGACAGAGTTCAATGAACTCTGAGACAGAGCCGTCGTACTCCGACTGCTCCCCATCACCTGCCGTTGAAGAAACTACGATATCTCGTCAGATATTCATTGAAATCAAATGATGTCAAGGGAAATTTTGTTCAAAATTAAATGTTTGTAATGATTAACGTATTTATTTGGGTAAGGATTAATATTATGTTCATAAAAATACCGTCGCAAGTAATGTATTATTTTAAAACCAATTTGATTTCCATAAAAAAGGTTATAGTGAGTTAACCTTAAAAGATAGATATATGCTGTCGCGGACTTTATTTTAGAACGTTTCATGAGGAAAAATTCCGTCATACATAATTTTTGCGTAATGTAAACCGTTTACGCAGCGCACGCAACGGAAGCTCTCAATAAGAATTTCCCGATTTGACAACATGTTTCATTGCTGCTCTGCTCCTATTGGTCATAGCGTGATGTTATATAGCCTATAACCTTCCTCGATAAATGGACTATCCAACACAAAAAGATTTATTCAAATCGAACCAGAATTTCCTGAGATTAGCGCGTTTTTAATAGTTGGCATAGGTGGATGTGCTCTTAGACAATCCCACATTAGTTTTACTTTTCGCCACCATGGGCGCTGCAATCGAATAGTACTACCCCCACCTAGTACTTCGCACCCAGCGAATAGGAAATAAAACAAGAAAGCAGCGTTTATATCGTTTATTCAATTTGCAACGTTTAATGTAAGAATTAAGTAAGACATAATGTACTTATTAGGTATCACCTACTTATACCTACATAATTATGTTTTGCTACAATTTCGTTCAGTAAAATGTGTATCTAATAAGTATCTATATTATGCTAGGTAATAAGATATGGGTAGAATACAAGACATCATAATTATTGCCTAGCACTACCATAATGTGCAAGAACCAAGGTACTCCATCTCGAGTACCTAATTCTAGAATTATTATTTGAGATGGCAAGCATAGAATAAAGCCTAGGATAGAGAAGCACCCAGCGACAATACTGTAGTTTTTAAATAGGTTTTTAAATAAGAAAGCGGTCGCCGCCGTGGCCTATGGCTTATGGACGCCTGTAGATAACACCAGCAACTAGTTAACGTAAGGTCTTTATCATTTGTACTTTCGACGTCTTTTTGTAACGGTTTATTCTGAAACAAAAGAACAAATTACTAACATTTTTTAGACAAGTCTTTCTCCATATATTGCTTCATGCTTCAGAGCAGCATCCACAGTCAGAGTCCGTGTATTAATTATAATTATCTATCTTACTTTCCATGAGTGAATATTTTCAGAAAAGTTAACTACAGTGTAAATGCTTTCTAGTACTTTATGGTATCTTAATGGGACACAAATTAAACCTCAATACTCTAAGTTCTAACCCAAAAAAATGGTTTACCCAAAGACATTAAACTAAAGTCAGGTTTTACCAAACTCACAGTTTATGCACAGCGATCTCTCCGATCGCAATAGCCACGGAGACGGCAACGCCATACAGCTTGAGTATCAGAACTGGTCTCATGTCCATGAGACCAACGCTGCTGAATGATGAGATCTTGGTGATGCAGTGCGGCTTCGAGACTAGGTAACGTTTGCGGATCGCTGATTGGATGCCGGACTCTCGGATTTGCTTGTGACTGTAAAGTATGAACTACTGTGTAATTCTTGGATAAATCAAAAACAGCGTTTACAACAAAGTCAAATTCGTACAGTTCCATAATTACAGAATTACAAATTACCAAAAACGGCCATCAGTGGTGTGAGTCTGTGAGTAGACCGGCCTTTCCTTAGATAAGCTCCAATTAAATAAACCTTTTTGCAATATTTTTAGGTACAGTAACGTATAAGTGCAGTTGACACAGCCAGTTCTTATCAACGGCTTCGAAAATAAAACGTGTGAAATATTAAAAAAACATAAGACCATCTTAGTAGGTAATATCCTGCTACGGAAAAATCTGCAAAGCTAAAACTAACACGACTCTAATCAACTCCAAATAAGGCGATCCCTTCCTGACGGGAGTGAATGAGTCGAAGGTAACGAGGTAGTCCACTGTCGTTATGTCACACTTCTCACTCTCGAGGAACGTGGCTTCGATCTGACGGTAGACTGGCTCAGCTACGGAGTGGAGGGCGAAAAGACCCTGGGAAGGAAGACAGGTTTATTGTAAAAAACACCAACTGTTCCTTGAGCTCTTAAAAATACTGGCATTTTGTCTAGTGATAAATTTCGTAAAGCAAAAATGTTAGGTGCATGCAATATTCAGGAAGTGGTTACTGTAGATTGCAGCATAATTTATTATGGAATCTATAGCTGGAATCTAAGCATAAGCTTTTTTTTTGAGTCAGGCACGAATCATCAACTTTCGAAAGCAAGTAGCAAATAGCCCATCCATGCGAGCCCAGTGCGTTTTTCGATTTTAGCATGTAGGGCCTTCCGAATTTCTCAAAAGTTTTTGGTGTGAAAGCTAACCAATAATGAGAATGGAATGGAATTACCTTACGGATTCTTTCAACGCCATCAGCAAGACTGTAAAGTTTTGCCTTTCCATTTTCCGGAAACACTCGGTCACGGATTGAAGTGTAAAGCGGTTCCCTGCTTTGATTCTGCAAAATAAAATAAAATTGTATTAGCAATGGGTCATTATTTTAATAAGTAGGTACCCAATTATTTGGCAAATAATGTAAGAACTACATACAAAAACAAAATGGTTATAATCGACATCGTTGGCTGCGAGCGTGATCTTGGCGCCGGCGAGCTGCGGCAGACTGCGGATGGAGTCGGACGGCGCCTGCAGCAGCACCACGATGTTGGCCGAGTACGCCGCGTACAGCGCCATCAGCGCCGTGAACAACACGAATACCATCATACGACCTGCACATTGTAACAAATGACATGGTATTACAACAATAGCATCTGCAGTCCTGGTGGCATACCATGACGACTTAATGCGAGAGTATAGTTTCACTGTGGGAACGAGATGGCACTAGACGACTTGTATAGCTCTGTCTCTTTCCTACAGTGGAACAACTCTCGCTTTAAGACATGGTAGGCCGGGCATGCGGCGGCGAGCATGGGCGACTCGCTGTCCGACCATGGACCTGCCCGGGTCGACAGCGCATTGTGTTCCACGCACGCCTTTAGAGGGCCAAAGCCTGTCGGTGTCGCGGGACTCGCGAATTACCGTGACCCCGGAACGAAAAGGGCTATTGAAGGACACCGTGGATTTTAGTCAGTACCTACCAGTCTGACAGTCCCTCTCGCTCTGCCCTGGGTGGGAGGACTCATTTGATGATTTAACCACGATAAAAAGAAGACATGGTAGGCCCCCTGGTTGGAGGATGGTAAAAATAGAATGCTAGGTATTGAGCATTCCATCTACTAGACAATATACCTGGAGCTCTCCTAGGTTCTAAGTAACATCCTTGCTGAGTAACGGCACTCATCGTCAACAGCAAAGCGTCACATATTCCACCATCCAGCTGCTGTTGAGTCGAAGACTGTAACAAAAAAAAAAAACTTTTTTAGTTTTTCTCTCACTCGGAATTTCCACTTTAGGAAAGATCACCAATTTCAGCAGTGAATGGAAGAACAAAAATTCTATTGTTTAGAAATAAGATAAAAATAAAGGATTATCTAGTGTAAATCACAAGACCAAGCTGGATGCAAGCCTCTTCCAACCGGTCCTATTGGAAATCTATGAGCAGCAGTGGACGTCCTACGGCTGATATGATAATGATGATGACAGGATAATCAATCTAAAGCCTTCCTTTAATAACCCTCACCTTCGTCAGCACTTGTTCCACCTTGCTAGCCAGGAATATAGTAACAGTAGCAATAGCCGTACACACAGCTATGGTCACCCACACCCTGGTGGAGAAGGGCAGGTAGAACACGTTAGACACATAAGCCAGGGGAGGCTGTCGGAAGATGAACAGCATCCTCATTGGAGCCACCAGGTCAGTGTAGGTTACTACATCGAAACGGTCTCGGAATATTACGCAGTTTGTGCCTGTAAAGAAACAACAATGTTTAAGAGACAAAATCCCTCATGAGGTAATTAAGTAATTGTGTGCGCAATATTAGCGTTATGGAGGGGCAATTGTGGCTTCATCGGATTTCTATACATTTTGAATTCCACGCCATATTTCCTTCTTTAATATATCTATGGGGTTAACTAAAAACCCATGCTATCTTGTAAAACTACGATTTACACAAACAATATTACAAATAGTGGTTTTGTAATAAACCATGGTCCAACAGTCGTAGCTGTTAGAGATGTGTTAAAGTTTCTCATAGAAACTTTTTCATTGTGTTGTTGTTTTTGTGTTATTTTCACCCAAAATGGATTTAAACATACGCTTCTATTTCTGAGATCTACTTACCCACATCAGCTTTATTGTTATACAAATCAGCGATCATACCGGACCACTGTCCGTTAACCTTGTATCCGTATCTATAGCTAAAGATATACCGACCAGTAGCGTTTATCATCTCAAAGCCAATCTTAGCGGCTGACCAGCAGGCTTTTGTGATGGAGTCGTATTGGAGTTCACTGGAAAGGAAAGCGTATTAATGGAGCTTTAGGCTCGTCCAGCTCAATTGCAAGGGGTATTAGGCATTTAAGTGGGTGACTGCCCTCCGATAATTGTCATGTCAAGCGCTGCAAATGCCTCGCGAAGCTGCTTGCTCTGTTTGGACGCGCAATTGTTTCTCGGCCGAGCCACGAAACAATATACGCGAGCAAAACAAAAGCCGACACTAGATGGCTTGGGCGCTCGGTCGATCGCCCGCGGCAGCGCTCGCACTTTCCTCGGCCGGGACACGTCCACAGTCCACACTAACCGAGCTGATTCGCGCAGCAAATGCAGTGCGAGGCTGCTCGTTCTATGTGGATGCACTTAGTGGTGTGAGCTTACCCAGAAGAAGCCCGTTCATTCTAACTTTGAAGAGATTCAGGTTGTATGCTGTCGGAAACACAATGACGTGTACACGTGTACGTCACATTCACAGTGACGTCATTAACTTGAGTTTCTCTTTTGCATTATGAAGGAAGCTCGGTTTCTTTTCACTTTTAACAGAATAAGAAGAGATTTTTGGGTGAAAAAGACTGAATGGGTTAAGATCACAGACTTAAAATGAAAAATTGATTTGAAAATCTTACAGCCGATCTTCTCTAGGCAGATGCAACCTCGTAGTGTTACTGTCCTGGATAACATTGGACATGATGATGGGATGTCCCATCATGTTCTTCCGTCTTCGGTACAGCTCTCGATGAGGTCGGACGTCCACCAGACTGCCATTGTAGTAGCCGCGGAGGGTGGATATCATGGTGCCGTTAAGACCTGGCCTGTGCACTTCGGATAGGTAGAAAATTAACAGCTGGTTACTCAAAAGAAAATCAGTTTGAAGCCGCAGTTAGTTTTGTGTGTTTGTTTCGTACTGTTTAATTTTGTGACCTATATCTAAATGGTCAAACTATTTAATCACAACTTTAGATTACTTAGTTCGTGACTGAAGTCAATTTTGTTTTTACAGTCTCTGCTAGGTATCAATTTTTCATAGGTACGGACAGCGTCACAATGTGGTTCATCATCATCATCATATCAGCCGTAGGACGTCCACTGCTGAACATAGGCCTCCCCCATAGATTTCTAATAGGACCTGTTGGAAGCGGCTTGCATCCAGCGTGATCCTGTGATCGTCATCAGATTGTCTGTCCACCCTGCCGTTGGACGTCCCACAATGTTGTTACCCCGCTTAAAATCGTAGGTGACTAGGTAAGGGGAGTAACTCATAAAGTCTAGATACCATATCAGCCTATAAATGTTCCCACTGCTGGGACACAGGCCTCCTCTCTGTGAGAGGGAGTGGGCCATAATCTACCACGCGAGCCCAGTGCGGGTTGGTAGATGTCACATGTCTTCGAATTTTTGGTTCTAGGACATGCCGGTTTCCTCACGATGTTTTCCTTCACCGTTTTGAGAGCAGTGGTGTTGAAATAAATTACACAAAGTAATGCGCCTGACGGGTTTCGAACCCACGACCTACTCATCAGTCGAGGTCGATACCACTGGGCCACCACTGCTCTAAAAAAGTCTAGATGCTGCCACAGAATACTTAATAGTACTATAGGTACAGAAGTCCTACTCCAAAAAAAATCAAACAAATGTAAAATCTATGTACGAGAGAATAAAGTACATTTTAACTGGCAGCCGTACCGCCCACCTACTTTTATAATAGCCTAAACTTCCCGTGCGCAAGCAAAAATGTACTGAATGATTACGCGCGAGAGTTTATTTTGGTTTATCTGACGCCAACGACATTAAAAGGTTACTATGGGTCAAGCTCAATAGGGTTGCGACTTGCGAGTTTAGGCACAGAATAATTAATAGTACTATACGTACAGAAGGACTACTCCAAAAAAAATCAAACAAATGTAAAATCTATATACGAGAGAATAAAGTACATTTTAACTGGCAGCCGTACCGCCCACCTACTTTTATAATAGCCTAAACTTCCCGTGCGCAAGCAAAAATGTACTGAATGGTTACGCCCGAGAGTTTATTTTGGTTTATCTGACGCCAACGACATGAAAAGGTTACTATGGGTCAAGCTCAATAGGGTTGCGACTTGCGAGTTTAGGCACAAATAGGTAGGTACCTATGCGTATTTTATGCATTTGCTAAATTACATTATTACCATAAATACCTATGTTCCTCAAGGAATTTTGTTTTTATCATCAGCCTATATCTTTTTGGTTTCGTCATCGATTACTACATACATTATTGATTGTTAGCACAGAATGATAATAGTAGGTACCTACGGCACCTTACGTGAGGAATAATATTTATAATAATATTATCTTTTCTACCTATTATTGTTATATTTTTGAACATTTATCTTACAAAAAAAAAAGAATAATATTTAAAAGATTTTTATCGTCTGTGGCAAAATAGCCAGTCCTTATTATTTTGCACTCAACCTAGTAACCGACCAATTACTATCGCATACTGTCACAGGCCCCGCGTTGCGTGTCTTTGTAGGTAGGTAAAAAAGTGGCGCAGCGAATTACGACCGCTGACCTTGAATGCGTAGTGTGGCCATTTTCTGAGTTAGAACTTTTAAACAACAACGCAAACATCTTTCTACTTTCTACCGATCTTAATTCTTAGTACTCAGCTTAAGGTGAGTGAGAGTGTCGTCTTTTTATCTTGGTCGTCCAGTAGGCTCACCCTTAGTATCTCGCCTCATTTCCCAACTTGTAACCTACCTAATCATGATCAGTTAAGCCCATACTTCACAAGCAGGGAGATAATTTTGTTGATCATTACTAAATATGTACTATATTTTTTTCTTCATAATAATATTGTGTTATTAACTTCCCAAAAGCACCTAAAGCAAGAAACTTGTGCGTAACTACACGTAACGTAACAAAAATATTAAGGAGACGGAGCGCGTGCGGAACGGGTGGCGCGTGGCAGCCGTAGTGAATGGGCCACGACATAATGGCCCCGCAACTACTTGCAGTTTTATGCCTACACCGCGGAGTGAGATAGGCCTGATGCTGCATCGTGTTTCTATCGTTTGATTTTAATTGTTTGAGGAATGCGCTTTGATAGTTTTTTTTTTATTAAATGATAGGTTTGCGTTTGACCACTATCTCGCTTGATGATATGCTAAGCACGCTTGCTTAGAAGTACCTGTTCACAATTGACTTGAAGACCAAAGATCTTTCAAACTCCTGATTAATCTATCAACAAGCGATCAAAAGACATATCTCCTCATGCAACTTACTTTCCACCATCTTGAACTGGTCACCAGTCCTCTGCGCGAGCACCACGTCACTGTCAACCAGCACCGGACCATTCTCCATGAGGGTCAGTGTTGACTGCTGCAGTTCAGGAGAAGTGACCAGGATCAGCCAGCGGAACGTGAATTGAAACAGTTCCTTTGATAAGGCCTGGACAAGATGTAGATGAATTGTAAGAAGTAGTAGTATAAAGAAGCGGTAGTACCATATATTTTAAGCTTATAAATTATTATTTTTTTAATGGGTTTTTGCAGTTGGAGCTTACACAGCAAAGCACGCTGACATTTGATATACCCAGCAGATTTGGTGTAAGGCTGGCACCATAAGCTCTTTTAATTTTTCTTTGTTTTTCTTTCAGAACTTAGAAAAAATGTTGCCACCTTGGTTCACCCCACACTAAGATCCCACTGTTTTCTATGGCGGGTGCACATACAATTTTTTTCTTTTTATTATTAAAAACGTTGCCCCACACTATAAGAATTTTTCCTGTATCGTGATTACATTTACAAACATTTCATCATCAGCCTATAAATGTTCCCACTGCTGGGACACAGGCCTCCTCTCTGAGAGAGGGAGTGGGCCATAATCCACCACGCGGGCCCAGTGCGGGTTGGTGGATGGCACATGTCTTCGAATTTTTGGTTCATTTAAAATTGCATAATTTACACAAACACCCAGACCCGAAACAACTACTTGTAGGTCAAACAAAATATTTGCTCCGTGCGGGAATTGAACCCGAGACACGTAACGCAACAGTCAATTGCTCAACTACTGCACCAACCGTGCCGTCACAGCCAAGCCAAGCACCATTGAGATGTAACCTCTTTCGGTGCAAAAGTATACAAAATCCTACTTACATAAGAAATAACAGCTCTCGACTGCGCACAGTCCAAATCAGTCAGGTACATTATAGCATGATCTTGGTACTTCGACTTCGGTTTAAAAGATGCCGAAGTTCGCACTCCTATGTTGGACATTTCCATGACAAACTTATTAATTACGGCTGCAATTAAAAATAAACATAGTAACATCACCATCATCATCTCATCATCTTCCACACCAGCTAATGATATTCTCTATAAAAAATCTAAACCCAGGACTCTAAAATGTGCTCTTCGAAGAGTCGGCATTGAGATCGTCCAATCGTGAAGCTCACCGTTCGCGGCGCACGATTACATCAGTCTTTTTTTCCGTTCGGAATTCGAAATCTGTACGGGAATGTGAACAACACACAAAACATGCAAACACATTTGTATCAATTCACTGCGTACGTTCATACATTCCGAACGGAAAAAAGCTGATGTAAGTATGTGGCAGCCCTTAGTGTCGCTGTCAGTAGGTTATAGCATAGCAAGCTTTAGTCTCCGCGTGGCCACAATAAGGAATAGCACTGCTGTACGTGTAGCATAACCCATTCTATTTATATTCTACCAAGAATAGACAAACGGCGGCAGTCAATAGCTTGGAAGTGAAAACTACATATCCTACTTCTCCACTATTCTTTTCATATTAATTTTGTTACAGGATCAAGATAGTTAAATTCATTCTTCGGGTCACGTCGAGCATTATTGTCTCCCCGCTTTTATGGTGGTCGCCACTGTTGATTCTGGTTTTCAGGGGTTGCAGTAGTTTGAGAATTTTGCGGTGGGATTGTCCCAAAAAAAAGTTAATCGCTTTACCACTTCGTCAGCCGCGCCTTTGCTTATCAGGCACGAATTAAATAACTTACATAGTAAAAACTTACGCTTTTTCCAGCACAGTCCACCATAGATCACATGAGTAGGTTTCTGATCGTTTTGGATAAATAGCTTAATAAAATTAATGGTGGTCTCATCTTTTGCTTGAACAAAATTTTGTAATAACAGCAAAAATAGGAACGAAATTGTATTCATGACTAACATACTTTTTAGAATGAATAACTTACAAAAAATGGAAATTAAATAGTGTGAATTTACTAGTAAACGTATTTTAACTCTTATTACTTTGGGATAAAAGTAAAATGAGGAATCGGAATAACTCAAGTTACTTCGTTTGAAAAATGTTTGAGGTCTTTTTCGAAGTTAAGCCAACGAGGTTTGATAGGCTGAACGTGAAATGTGATGTCAGCAGTAATTGAGTCCAATTTAGAGATGACAAGTCCTCAAACAAAGACAATTTTAGATAATCATTCTAACAAACAATTTTCAAAGGGTCATCTACGAATTCCATGGAAAATTTGTTTGTTGGTCTGTAGCAAAAAGTCTCAATGACTAGTAGTTCCCACGGCTATCACGAAGGCCCGATGAGTAAATTTTAATTCACTCACAATTTTAAGAGCAACATAAAAGAGTAATCAGTCTTCTTCTTCTTCTTCCTGTCCTTATCCCATTCTACTTGGGGTCGGCGCAACACGTTTTCTTCTTCCATTCTCCCCTATCAGACGACACAGTATAATTTACTCTTTTTCTTTCATATCATTCCTTAGACAATCCATCCATCTTTTATTTGGCCTTCCTCTTCCTCTCCATCCATCAACATTCATACTCATCACTCTCTTAGTCACATGGGTGTCATCCCTCCTCATCACATGTCCATACCTAGATAGACGATTCCCTTTCATTTTTTCTGTAACAGGCCTCAACTTTAATAGGTATGCATTATTGCATACCTATTAAAGTCTTTAGTATGGAAAAATCAAGAAAAAACAGCAAAGATTTAGGTACATACAATCTATGAAAATAAGGCAACCAAATCCAAGGCATATCATTAGTCGTCTAAAAGTAAAGCTTCCAGTTTTCACTAAGCATAATTGGGCATATTTACTTAACATTTTCAACTGAATAATACATATCATACGTTGTTCTGTTTGACGAACCAATTGGAATGGTGACATCAAAGAAAATGGTAAAAGAAAAGAAAGTTATGAATAAAACACAAGAGTTAAGTTTCGTTTTTATTGTGAATCTGATTAGGTTTAATTTGCGATGTGTTATTACTCTAATGTGATTGAATTTCGTCTATTAATAACAGTCAAATTTATTTTTTTGAAGTTCGGACGGAGTCTGTCCGGTTAAATAAAATTTAATTATCTTTCTTTTTTCATTTTCTTTATTTTTCATAGAACTATCAAAAGAACAGGTCTTCTTGCCATAGAACATTGAAACCTGACATCAAAAACAGTAATATATTAAAAAAAAAAACCATGGAAAGTGTATCCTAAAACTAAGATCTTTAAAGAACAATCTTGGCTATATGTATGTGTCGATGTTGTTACAACTACTAAGTCTTGCTTTCTCAATCATCTGAGTCATTTGCAACTTCCACTATTACATCTTTTTGCAATGAACAATTCTAGGTGCGTAACCTTTTTCATACTAAAAACAGATAATAAATGTGTGAAATATTTAATTATAACCGTGGTTTAGCATCACGATTAACATCTTTCTAGATAACTTAGTCAATTCCGGAACGGGATGTGATCATCAACCGCATAATATAGTCCTCTTTTCTGTTGTCTGATCGTCATTCTGAAAGAAAATAATGATTGGATTAATTTGAATCCTGCTAATTCACGTTACATAGGTCTCGGAGGCAAGATTCTTGCGAGTGTCTTGAGTTATTTATATAAGGTCCAAAAATCTTAACGTAAGTTTCAATATACAAATTCTTGATTGTATTTTTAACAAACTGACGCAGGGTTGCGGAATAGAGTAGCTCAAGATCTGAATGATGTGAGAATTTGAAAGATGTACCAAAACCATTGCAGAGATTAAAATCGTAATGGGCTAAATAGTTCAATATTCCATAACGATAATGACCCTGGAAGCTTTTGAACACCGTGAAGACATCAAATTGGCCCAATAGCATGCATACACTGTCATCAGTACCACCGGGTACTTACATGACAATGTTGCCGACTACACTAGTAGATATTATCCTAGACTCGGGACCACTTACAATCTTTTATACAGGGCTTACAATCGTTTTTACAGGATCTCAACCGTCAGGACGGCCATTATCATCAGCCTCGCGGAGGTCATGTCAGTGGTGTAGACACCATTGACAGATGACTCACTGTCAGACACTTGTAAACATTAATTAGCTCGGGCCACTGTGCCAGTCCATAGTGTCATACTTACAATCGTTTATACAGGATCTCAACCATCAGTAAAGCTGGAGCCAGCAGCATGCCATACAGCGTCATCAACATAGCGGGGTACATGTCAGTGATGCCCACACTGCTGAAGGTGGACACGTGGCCTGAACATCGTGGACGTGGTACAGTCAGGCGCTGGTGGACGTTCGCTTGTACTCCTGATTCACGGATTCTGAGGAAGCTGGGGATGTCATGATAAGCTATAAGTAAATGCATAGTCAAGCATTTTAGTGATGTGTGACGACTCTCATCTAAGATCTGATCGAAATCTTTGTTAATATTGTTGGTAGTTAGACAAGATGTAATTAGTGATAAATGTATACTTTAATTGGCACCCTTATACCCTTACTGTAGATATACAAAGCCTAAAAAATATAGAATTTCTGTAATTCTAAGTTAAAAGCAATTTTCAGCTAATTATTACGATTCTTACATACTCCTTTCGCCTCAACCACATTCATACAAGTTCGCGGATTGCTCACCCGACCTTTCTGAAGCACATCTCCAATAAGGTCAGTGTAGATCACCCTAGGTTGTCTCATCCTGGCGTTACCATTCACATCTCCCTAAAAAAACCTTTTTTAGTCGTCGCCTTTCACTCATTCACACAACATGACAGAACCACCTGGCGCTCAGTGGTGTCTGCTATGGGAATAACAAAATTCGGGCTCTCCATAGATCCATTTTGACTGAGTTGTTCTGTTGGTTATTCTTAAGTGGAGCTGGGCAGGACATCTGGCTACGCGGAGATGGCAGGTGGAATAAGGTTTTGACCGAATTGTGGCCAAGGTTCGGCCAAAGAAACCAGGGCCGCCCAAAAGCGCGATGGGTTGATGATATCGTCAAGATCGCGAGGAATAGATGATGATGGATGAGAGGCACACAGAACCTATGGCAAAAAAAGGAGGAAGATAATATGATAATTCTGATGATATATAGGCTCTATTTCAAACTGAAATACACACCACATCCTTAGCAACTAGATCAGATAGCTTTAAACGTGAAAAAAATACTGACTTTATCTTGAACAGGTCTTTAAACGGTGATCTCTTCTGCCCCGGCACCCAGGGATCAATCTCGTTGATATAGTCGATCTCCACCAGGTCACACTTTTCATCTTCTTGGTACGTCTCCTGGATCAGACGGTACCCTGGGTTCAGCTCCATGTGGAAAGCGAATAGACCCTGGAGGAGGGAAAGAGATGATGGCTCATATCGTTCATTCAGTTAGATTCGTTCATTCACTCAGTGAAATTCTTGTTGTGTAGTTTCGAATGGAATCAATTTAGCAAATTAAACGATTTAAAGCGACTTCAAAAATTGGGGTTTCCAATCTCGACTCGTATGTTTGTAAGTACCTATATTTTGTCCGCGATTATCTCGCGTTTGGCTGAACTGATTTTGATGCGGTTTTCAGAAAAGTGTTCGTTTTTGTCATTTCGTTATGGAATCGATTTAAAACTGTCGCTTTGACACTTATTCTGATCAAAATTAAAAATTTATAGTAAACATATCTATAAGGACTAAATTGTGACTGTGATAGCAACTGATCATAATAGCTTATCCATCAAATTGAGCAATTAATAAAACTAATTACATTTTAATTAATTGAGCCAAGTGTGATATTCAATATTTTTAATTTTACCATTAACATTAAAAGATTCCGTCATTCAAACCTTATCTAGTAAAAATATAAAATCCAAAACATTTTCAATCCGACCATGTATAATTATCTTTGTCAAAAACAAATAACAACAAATGGTGGATGGTTACATTATTGTGACATATTTTTAATTTAATTTTTTAATTATAATGATTTATAAAAAGTTCTCGACGAGGATGGGATTCGAACCCACGCGTGCAGAGCACATTGGATTAGCAGTCCAACGCCTTAACCTCTCGGCCACCTCGTCTTGTGACACTATGGTCCAATTAAGGGTGTGGTACGAGTATAAGTACCGTATCTATCTTTATTTCAGCAAGTGGTAATGGTCACCTGTAATGTAACGTTACAGATTCGAACATTTCATCAGCGACGGAAGACAATCGAGCATCACAATGCGCACTTTGATGTTAACATTCGGCCGTTCAGAGAATGCGTTCCTGACACGTCGCGATTGAACTGACGACGTAACTTTTTAATGGCGTTGCAGTTACGATAAAAATATTTTTGCTGGTTGTTTACCGTTTTAACAATTGATGAGCATTAAAACAACATTATTATATCAATAATCAATGAATGTTATAATTTTGTGCCAAACTGAGTGTCAAATAAGTGACTAACTGATAGGTGTCAGGAACGCATTCTCTGAACGGCCGAATATTACATTACATGCGAATGCTAGCGGTGAGGGAGCGCGTTTAGACCTAGTATCAAAATTATTTATCAACAACTAGGCTTCGCTGCGTAAATTAGAATTTGACAATCATCAAGCCTCCTGCAGACACACGCGATTAATCGCGCTGCGACAACGAGCCAAGCTAATTTCCACTCTAAAAATACTGCGAATGGACCGCGACATGTCGCCCCGCGCGATTAATCGCGTGTGTCTGCAGGAGGCTTCAAACTTTTGCCGGCGGCTTCGCGTTCATTTAGAGCTTGTCAATTCTGTTTGTACTCTGCTTGTAATAATATAATTCAATCATGAAATACACGTATTGCAATCAGTATTTATCATCACAACTTTATTATTGTTTTCCTCGGGTAAGTACTTTTTATTAGGGTAAAAGGTACCTTATGCCTATTGCGGTACTAGAAAACGTAGGCAAAAATTCATGCAGGATGGTCGGTTTAGTGGTAAGCGCATGCATGCATTTGGTTTGTATGAGCTCAGGAACACAGACCGGGCAGTAAAATCTACTTACCTTCCTAATTCTCTCGACCCCATCTTTCATTGAGTAGTAGTTCGCCTTTTTTCCTTTCGGCGCTATTTTCTTCTCGTAAATCGTCTTACGTATGGGATCATTGAGTTTCTGTAAACATTAACCCTCCAGTCATTATTGTTATTAAACGAAAAATAAAGTAGAAAACATAATTAACAAAACGAAATGCCTATATCCTCCGAGGAAATAGACAGTAATCTAATCAGTACAGACGAGATGACACTGTAGCAACAAAAAAACTTGTCGACGGAAGAATCGACAAAATGTAAAGAGATTTCTATCTAATTTCATAGTATCGTCTGTCCTGCCTGTCCACCTTGTAGGTAGACGTCCTACGCTGCACTTGCCGGTGCATGGTCTCCATTCGAGAACCTTACGGCCTAATCAGCCATCAGTTCAGCGTTCTATGCGGCCTGCCAATGGTAGTGACCATTCCAACTTGCTAATTCGTGGGGCTAGATCGTCAACTTTGGTTCGTCTACGAATCTTCTCGTTTCTTCGTCTTTCGGCTTATCATGATGAGAAGACTTGCGATAGCGTAGTTGGTGATGCGTCTGGAGTACTACTTATACAGAAGATGCGGGTTAGTTCCGTTCATAGCTGAATTTTGCTTTCCTCAACAAAGCTTATCAAATTTTTTACTTTTAGTCATTTTTTCCCTCACTTACCTTGAAAAAGTACCGGTTGTACTCAAAATCACTGGCACCCAATTTGAGGGGAGAGTTGAGCAGATCAGGTAAGCTCCTGACTGAAGAGCTGGGGGCTCGCAGCAGCACCACGATGTTGGCTGAGTAAGCTGCGTACAGGATCGTGAGAGCCACGAAGAGAATCAGGGTGACACAGCGACCTGGTTTCAGATAGAGATTAGTCAACAACGTAACCTGGTGGGAAAGAGACAGAGCTATACAAGTCGTCTAGCGCCATCTTGTTCCCGCAGTGGAATTACTCTCGCTTTAAGACGTCATGATAGGCCCCCAGAATCTTTACGGGAAGGTGTGGTGTAAGCAGGGTTGGAAAAAAACAGTTTTTTTTTTAATTTTATAAAACAAACTGTTCAAATTGTTTTAAACAAGTGTTTTTTTTTGTTTTTTTTTTTAGTTTCGGTCATTTTTTCAAATTAATTCGACTATGAGTGGACGTCTTAACTTATAAATAAATTATATGTTTCATTTCTAGACTAGATCTTTTCAAATTCGCTATTTGTAATGAAATATTTACAAAAAAATATCAATGGAAAAAAAACATCTACTGTTTTTTTCTAATGTTTTGAAGTATTATTTCATTACAATGCCAATAAAAGTTAAAAAATGTGACATACTCGTAGCAGGGGCATACACTCAAATTATTTGATGTCAAGCTATTAAGACCCCTGAATATTTATTTATTTTCATTTTACAGGCATTCATCCGCCATGAAAAGTAGTTAAAACGTGTAATAAAAACACTGTTTAATTTAAAACAACTTGTGTTTTAAAACAACTTGTTTTAAACATGCCAACCCTGGGTGTAAGCCCCTTCGTACGCAAGGCGACGTGTCTCCGATACCTAACGACTGGTATCCAGGCGAATAGCACAGTTGGCTCAGTGCTGTAGACCGCTGCGCTGCGTGTCACAGGTTCGATTCCCACACGGAACAAATATTTGTATGATTTACGAATAGTTGGTCCAGGTCTGGGCGTTTGTGTATGTAATACCAAAAAAGTGGTGCAACATTAGTTAAAAAAAACCGGCCAAGTGCGAGTTGGACCCGCCCATGAAGGGTTCCGTAGTAGCACGCATAGATTAGGGATATAATTATATAGAGATTAGTAAGTAATATACACAAACAATAAAAATAACTTCGTTTTTCATAGTGTTTGTATGAATGGCAAAGTTGTATTTGCGGTTTTTGAAAATGTACTATATCTCAATATTTTGAGTTTCAATTCTAAGTATTGGGGGTCACCACCAAAATTTGTTTTGTTTTTATTTTTGTGTTAAAATCCTAATGCGGTTCAAATAATCTATCTACTTACCAAGTTTCAACAGGATAGCTTTCATACTTTCGAAGAAAAGTGGCTGTGACATACGGACGGACAGACAGACAGACATGACGAATCTACAAGGTTTCCGTTTTAAAATTCAGACCCCAGACTGCTACCTACCAAGCGAAAGGAAAATTTTCTAGTGATTTTAATATAAGTACCAACCTGCTCCATATCTTGGTTCCAGCGTACATCCTTGCTGTAAGACTGCTCCAATGATCAGTATCAACACATCAGCCCAAGATCCGTCAAGTTGGAGTGGATGCTGAAATATTTGCAGTTGAGATTGTCACTTTGACTTTTTTTTTTTTTTGCGTGGTAAAATCATCAAATGAGTCCTCCCACCCCGGGCAGAGCGAGAGGGACTGTCAGACTTGTACTGACTAAAATCTACGGTGTCCTTCAATAGCCCTTTACGTTCCGGGGTCACGGTAATGAGATAAGTCCCGCGACCCCGGCAGGCTTTGGCCCTCTAGTGAGGGGGCCCCGTCATTATGCTGACGCTCTTTGAGGCGCGCGTGGAACAGCGTCAGCATAATGACGGGGCCCCAATGACAATGACAATGACTTTGACTTTACTGTACTTAGACTATCTCACCGGTCTTTTGGTTTTGGTTTTATGCATGAATTAGGGGTGTTTTATTTTAAATCTTAGTTCAAGATTATCTTCTGGTTATTGCTTTCTTTTTTTTGTGGTGTAATCTTCAATAACTGACTTTATCACAATGATATTATGAAGTTCCACTGCGATAACGTAATGCCAGTTTTACACAATGGAAGATTCAACCTTGCTGGGCACTAGGGCTGCTATAGCCTTTCTTTTTAGCTTGGTAAAATCATCAAATGAGTCCTCACACCCAGGGCAGGGGGGAGGGAAACATTGTGCGCCTCAAAGAGTGTCAGCATGATGACGGGGCCCCCCTTTAGAGGGCCGAAGCCTGCCGGAGATCGTCCTGCCACGTCTGTCGCCGTGGGCGTGTACCGTGCGGTCGTGAGGTGGACGCTGTCCTCTCCCACAGGCGTCCCGCCTCCCCCTTCTACACTGAAAGGTAGGATTAAAATTAAAGCAGAAAAAAATATACCAACCATTCCCATAGTAGCTTCCCACTTCGATGCAATATACAAGAAGATGGAACAACCCAGCACACAGATGAAGATAGCCAGCCACACGGCCCCAGAGAATGGTAACGTGAAGATATTGGAGATGTAGGACAGAGGGGGTTCCCTGAAAACGAAGCGGACTGCCGTGGAGCCCACCATGGCTATGTAGTCCACCACCATCATACGCTCTTGAGTGAAGATTGTGAGGGTGCCTGGGAACATGGATATGGTGATGATTAATTATGAAAACTGATGATCGAAAAGTTAGTGATTAAAGTTTCGAGTTAATTACTAGATCAATTAATTAATAGAAATAAATGAAAAACGGTCATTGGCACACGTCTCATTAAAATTTTTTTTATTACGTGTTAAAATCATCAAATTAATGATTCTTCCGGCTTTGGGTGGAAACTAAAATCCAATTTGTTCCTTCTAGCCCTTTTGCTATTGTCAAACAGACAAGCGAAGCGAACGCGAAGCGAAGCGTTTTTGTTTGTAATGTATGGAATTGTTTGAAAACTGGCACATAGACTACCGCTTTCGCTTTTCTTTATGACAGGATTCGGATCGCATTCGCTTAGCCTGTCTGTTTGACAAGAAAATTATACATATAATTAGGTAGGCGCTACAGCAGCTCACTAGATTATTAAAATAAGTTTAATAACTGTATTTTTCTTTTTTTTTAACACCCACAACATTTTTTTTTACAACTTAATAAATATTGAAATACAGTTATTTTTGTCGCTCCACTTGTGTCATCGGCTGATGTGGTTAATTAGGTGATTGCAAAAAATCGCAGGTTAATGAACGACGGAGAATATTACACTTAATCGAACTTTTCAATTCTAGTAGTTTGCAAAAAATACTAACAAATGTTTATCACCTAAATTAAAAAAAAAAAAAAACAATAATAATTATTAAACTAAAATTTAAATTTGTGTTTTTTTTTGAGAATGATGTAAGATTACCTATGTCGACAGTTTTTTTTTAATTATTATATTTTTTTAATTGCTATTGAATTACAATATCGAGTTAATAAAATAAAAGCACCATAATAAATTAATTATTGTTTGTATTACGTTGCAGCAAACCATAATAATATGTGTTAATATGAATGTGCGAGTATATTGTGCATGTTATTAGGTATGCCTAATTATGTGCGTATTATGTTTCTATTTTTGATTTATAAATTAGTCAAGGTGGCTTACTGGTATTTACTCTTAAAAGTAAGGTTGTGATATTGATGAATTTTGTGTCAGCATCTATTAATTATTCATCAAGATCATAAAGATAATGAACAAATTAAAGTTACCCTTGGCAGTTTGTATTCCTACCAATCTTCTTATCTTGTAAATATTATACCTAGATACTATTTTCTTAAGTAACAGATAGACGAGAAAGGCTCCGATATATAAGAAAATCAGTCCCAAAATTAGAAACAGTGATCTAAAAGGCGCTACATAAATAAAATGTGATCTAAAATGACTCGTCAACATAAAAAATCCCGCAAATCAACTAAGTTTTTAAAAAGAGCGGCACCAGAATCGACCCCAGTGGAACACCGTACGTAATAGATCACCTCTCTTTTTGTCCGTTGTGCTGAAATAAACGACCATTATCCTGTCGGCTTCCAGTCGAATCAGGTGCAGCTGAATATCAGTATTTTACATGGAGCGACTGCCTATCGGACCTCCACAACACAGTAACTGGGTAATACGATACCATGGTAAGACTGGTTGTCAGACTTTTAGAGCTTCTGACTAATAGTAACGACTGTCAAAGATCTACAAATGACAGCCGGGACCAACGGCTTTACGCGCTTTCCGAGGCACGGAGGAAACTCGCTATGACAGATGGTCACCCATCCACAGACCAACCTCGGCAAGCGCGGCTTAACCCGGAAGATCGGCCTGTGCGGCTGTTATTATTTAGCCACGAGCTCCTCTGTGTTCCATCTGTATGCAGAATAATATTCCAGTTCCTTCTGGATAAGCGCGCTCCGTCTTAGGCCACATTTTGACTTCTTGGTTAGATTGAGGCCATGGGCCCATCCATATGATTGATAGAGGCCTTTGCCCAGGAATGGCAGAGGATAGGGAAAAAAGGCAAAAAGAAAAGCCTATACTCGTCAGTGTGTCAGTACAGGCTGTGGATGATGAAACGGTGATAATCTATCACAAAACCATAGATTCAAAGTTTCAAGTTACCCAGATCAGCCTCCTTCTTCACCAGCTGGTCGACGATCCCCTGCCACTGTCCGTGCTTGTCCTTGTATCCCCAAGTGTGTGTGAACACCAGATTCTCCGTCGCGTTCAGCATTTGGAAGCAAATGCTCACCACGGCATACGACATCTTCGTTATGGAGTCCTGGTGGAGTTGCCTAGATGGAAAAAGATGGAGCATGTCAGATGAAACAACTCAACTTGGCTTTGATTTGCTGTTACTATAATTTTTAACTAGGTATCACTATCGCCTGATAGTAATGATGACGAGATGTGGTCGATGGTGAATGACGCTTGTCAAGAAGTAAACTATTCAATCTTGACTTGAAGATCTCAAGGTTATAGCTATGAGGAAATACAGACCCCGACAGGGAATTCCACTAAGCTCCTTAGGTGTGTACACAATAAAAGTATTGGCAAAACGCTTTGTACATTTCGGAGGGATGTCGACCATTGTTTTGTAGTCCGACGATGGAATTCTATTTCAAGGCAATAGGTTTATACACTTAAAGACCTAGACAAGCTTTACGTAATCTTTCTGATCCATCTAAAGATAGATATAGGTAAGAGTTGCTACTATCTGACTATTCCACTGCGCACGCCCTGAATGTGTTGAGGGAAGCGCAATTTGGATTGACCAAACAATCCAAATTGCGCTTCCCTCAACACATTTTCGTTACATTTTCACGAAACCGCTTCCTAAGAAGCGGGTAACGATGTGTCACATAACGGTTTTTTTTTTGACGGCGCGGTTAGTGCAGTGGCTGAGCGATTGGACTGCTGGCTGCGTGTCGCGGGTTCGATTCCCGCACGGAGGAAATATTTGTATAATGTACATGTACAAGTAGTTGTTCCGGGTCTGGGCATTTGTGTATGTGAGTTTAAATGTTTGTAAACACACCCAAGACACAGGATAAATTCCGTTCCTCGCTCGTTCTCTCCGTTATTAAAAAAAAACACTTTCTTTAAATAAAACGAACATTACGCCTGTATTTCATCGAAGGATACGACAGAAGTGTACTTGTTGCAGAAGGTGTTTAAGTCGAAAGCTGTTGCAGCAGCAGCAGTCTAACGCCTAAACTGTTGCACCGATTTTGATAAATTTTGGAACGGAGAACGAAAGTCTGATGATGATGACGGTTATAGGCTCATTCGACAAGCGAAACCGTGGGCAAGTGCTAGTATAAATAAAATATCAGAAATATAATTATTATAGACGTCGTAAATCTTTAGTCCCCAAGTCACGTCGCAGCAGATGACAATGAAACTTTGTCAGATAAAAGTTTATGTAGCTACGGAGTTAGATAGTAGACCACGTCTTATCCCGCGGATAAGTTTCATACAGATATTACATAGAAATCATATGAATTGATTGCGTCTATTTAGATATAAGTATCTCTGTGTATTTTATGAATAGTTGCGCTAAAAAACTTATGTAAATTGTCACGAGGGATGGCGTAACACCATGTGAAGCTAATGGCGACCGAAATTCCGAATTCGAAAAGTTCTAAACTCTTGATTTTAGGAGTAAATATCACTAGCGAGCGAAAGTATGGAATTGATCCGGGATAGCTCATTAAATAATGACGTGTTTTGAATGAATTTGGTATCAATTTAAAGTTAACAGTTAAACCTTTATTATACCCTCGGAATAAGTACTCGTAATTCTATTTGCGCTTTGATAAGAACCTACAGAATACTGTTATTAGAATGTAGAAAATGTTGGAACCAACAACTTGATTACTTGATACAAAACCTTAAGGTAAGGCCAGAAACGCACAGGCCGGTGGCTTGCTTAGCGCCTAGAGCCTAGCGAGTTACGAACAATCGAAATGTTCGTGAACGGCACTTGACGACTAGCTAGGTGTCAAGCGCGCAATGCGGCCGTTCACGAACATTTTCGAACGTTCGATACACTAAGGTGACTCGCTAGGCTCTAGACGCTAAGCAAGCCACCGGCCTGTGCGTTTCCGGCCTTACGCAACTCAGAAGAAACAGCGTTTCAAGAAAATTTTCAGGTTAGTTTTTTACCGAAATCGCGTTTATTTGCTAGTGAGGCACAAAACTTTTCTTGTTTTTTTTTTAGTTTTATTTCTATTTTCTTTAATAAGTTTTATGTGCACTTGTTGTGTGTGCTAATGATAAAAATGCTAATGAATAAATGTACCTACTTATGTTCTTTCTTCTTCATAAATTACACAATTAGTGTTGAATGAATACCTTAGTTAGGGCATGTAGAAGTACAGGTGGCCTACCATGAACTGCTGTTGGCCTACCATGAACTGTTAACGCGATCCAGTTTAGGCTGTGGAAAAGACATGGCGCTAGACGACTTGTATGGCCCTGTCTCTTTCCCATAGCCTAAACTGGATCGCGTTAAGAGCTCGTGGTAAGGCCCCAGCTGGTGCGCATAATCCTCTGGTTTAACCCAGTCTGAGTAAAACCAAAGGACAGTGACCAATGTGTGATAAGGAGAAGTTAAATGTATGAATAATTTCCTCATCGTTTTATATAGAAATAAAATTGCGATGTAATATCTAAAGGATGTTGGCAAAACTTGTAATGCAAGTAAGTTGCGATGCAGGTGAAGGCTATGAATAAATAAAACAAATATAATTTTATATCTTTACGTTTTAAGTAAATGTGTAGTCAATTAGCATATTTATGTGCTTATTAAGAATATCGGACCGCTTGTAATTTACAACAGCAATGGAGTAGTAAAATTTATTTAAAATATGTAGCTAAAGCAACATAAGATTTAAAATTACCTACCCAAGTGTATTAGTGTTTTATTTGGCACTAGCGACCCACCCTGGCTCCGCATGGTGCAATTTCTACTATATATATTATGCATGTCAAATACATATTATAAACATTCCTCTTGAATCACTCTATCTATTAAAAAAACCACATCAAAATCCGTTGCGTAGTTTTAAAGATCTAAGCATACATAGGGACAGACAGCGGGAAGCGACTTTGTTTTATACTAAGTAGTGATAATTTACTGCGAAGATCGCCCGGAGGACACAGTAGAGCATACGGTGCAAGACTGCCCCGCTTGGGCAGAGCACCGACGTGTCCTCACGGCGGCGATAGGCGGAGACCTCTCGCGCCCGGCATTGGTTGCGGCCATGCTGCGGGGCGAGACGGAGTGGGAAGCGGTCGCCTCCTTCTGCGAAGCAGTAATGCTCGCGAAGGAGGAGGCGGGCCGCGCGAGAGAGAGGGCAATGTCCTCCCTCCGCCCCACCCGCGGTGGTTGGCGCCCACGGCGTCGGACGTCGCAAGACGATCTCCGGCCACCGTAGGCGCGGGCATGCGGGCGGCGAGTAAAGGGCAACTCGCAGCCCGACCATGGACCATGCCCGGGTCGACGGCGCGTTGTGTTCCACGCGCGCCTCAAAGAGCGTCAGCGTAATGACGGGGCCCCCTCTGTAGAGGGCCAAAGCCTGCCGGGGTCGCGGGACTTATACCATTACCGTGACCCCGGAACGTAAAGGGCTATTGAAGGACACCGTGGATTTTAGTCAGTACAAGTCTGACAGTCCCTCCCGCCCTGCCCGGGGTGGGAGGACTCATTTGATGATTTTACCACGATAAAAAAAAAAAAAAAAAAAAAAAAAAGTTGCGATGCAGGTGAAGGCTATGTATAAATAAAACAAATATAATTTTATATCTTTACGTTTTAAGTAAATGTGTAGTCAATTAGCATATTTATGTGCTTATTAAGAATATCTGACCGCTTGTAATTTACAACAGCAATGGAGTAGTAAAATTTATTTAAAATATGTAGCTAACACCAAAATAAGGTTTAAAATTACCTACCCAAGTGTATTAGTGTTTTATTTGACACTAGAGACCCGCCCCGTAACCGTGCAATTTCTACTATATATATTATGCATGTCAAATACATATTACAAACTTTCCTCTTAAATCATTCTATCTATTAAAAAAAAACCACATCAAAATCCGTTGCGTAGTTTTAAAGATCTAAGCATACATAGGGACAGACAGCGGGAAGCGACTTTGTTTTATACTATGTAGTGATAATATGAGATAAAATCGAATTTATCATTTCCATAGGCATTGCTTTTAACTCATTCTTTATTTTTTATTAACTTATTAATTAGCCTGTAGGTACTGTTCCACCGGCTGTTGAAGGCTTCACACCATGCTTCAGCGATTACGACTGTAAGCTACCTTCTTTTAATTTTCTAGGAAGACAATTGACTTCGTGTGTGTAAGTCGACAAAACTCTAATTTTGCCTCAAAGCCGTCTGCACAGGTTTAAAATTGGATGAATTGGCGACACGCTTGGCGCAGTGGTTGATCGATCGACTGCTGCGCAACGTGTCTCGGGTTCGATAAACGCACGGAACAAAATATTTCTATGATCTGCAAATAGTTGTTCCGAGTCTGGGTGGTATGTGAGTTTCTATGTTTGTAAACGCACCCACGATACAGGAAGAAATTCCTAGTGTGGAGCAAAGTTTGTTTAAAAAAAAAGTAAGTGGCACTCGGAGACTGCCGCGGGGAAGCTATTGGACATAACATTGTTTTTATTTTAATAGAAAAAAATCGCCTACCGCGTATATTTAACGAGAATATAATTTATTTAAAATGTTTGTGGTGCTCTATTGTAATAAAGAACTGCTTTGTTGTAGGAGAATTTTATAAGTAGGTTTCATTGTGAAAACTCCTTTTGTAGCTGGCCGTTTAGAATCAGTAAGAAAAAGTAAATTGTCTTTATGACGGATATTTCTTTTCTACGATTGCCGAAGTCTCCCGAACTGAAACGACGTTAGACGATGCGTGGTGTCAGGTATTTTCCTTAGGTTTTTTCGTTAGGTTTTGGGAATTCGGTCGCCGCGTCGCGCCGCGTTCAGAGCCCGCGAACAAAGCTATGCAATAGCTTATAAAACCAGAAAGGCAACTGCAGGTGGTTGTACAAGACAGGAGGTAGAGCATATCCTGCAAGAGGGTCTACACTAGGATTTTAGACCAGATGAAATAATTTATGACTAATGACACTGATGGGCCACCACTTCTCTTTTGTATGGGTTCTGTAGTATGGTTACTGCCAATTGCATTTATCTGGCGCTCAAACAGACCAAGACATGCCCCTAGCTTTTAAACTAACAGCATACGAAGCACAATCAATAAAATTGCACTAACAACACATCATGCAAAGGTCCATAACAAAATATAATATGCTTAATCAATTCATCTTAGCTACTTCATACATGACACAATTACAGCTTCTTCGAATCGTGCTGATCTGTACGAATGATAAAATTATTAGTTATTGCTTGTAATGATTTCGTCTCATAAGAAAATTAAAATTGCTTATTTTTAAGCAAAAAGTATTTTTAGACTGACATCATGACTTAAATTATTCCAACAGTGCTATCCTCTAAGGCGGCCTAAGAATTCTTTCAGCCCCTCGAAAAGTTTTGTATTCACTAAGTTATTGACAGCGGTTCGCGATACTACTCCAAGGTAATGTCTCGATGACGAAGTCGTCGTAACGTAAAGCCTATCTTTTAGAGAATAGCATAGTTATAATGCTCGAAATGGTTTGGAAAGAGTAATACACATCCATCCATACACCCTACCAAACTTTCACATTTGTAATAATTTATTAGTAAAATAATTTTAAAAAATAAAGGGCAAAGGTCGTAAACGATTTGGTCTGGTTTGGTTTCATTATAATCATCGTATTAAAAAAAAAAAGTGTTTTTTTTTTAAACTGTCATTCGTCTTTATGATATGCGCAACATTATTTTATCAAAAATATTAATTTATTCATTTATAAAACATGTAACTACACGTGAATATATTGACAACTTTAGACTATTTTGGTATTCAAATGTTTTCAAAGTTTAAGTCTAAACTATTTTATCTAGGTACTAGCTGCTGCCCGCGACTTCGTACGCGGATTCTGTTGCTTATGCCAGCGGCACGGGGTCGTCAAAATCGAACATCTGATAAGTCTGATGTCCAATTTCAAGAGCCCGGGTAAAAAATAAATGGGAGTTTTGGCCTGTAGAGTCAAATTTTTATTCATCATCTAAAATTAGTTCTAAATTGTTACCGCCTTTACTGCTTGGAGGTACTCCCAGCTTATGTTATTTTAAAATTATACAGTGAAATTAGTGATAGCTTTGATTTCCACATCAGGTGTTCCAGATCTTCAATTTTATACGTCAACAGAGAGTGCTCAACACGCAGAACAACTCTTGCTAAGACGTCATTCCTATACTTATACAGGGTGTCCAGTAATGAATGGATAACCTTGGAATGGGTCATAGTAGAACGAAAGGCGATTCAGAAAAAAATACAAAAAAAAATCAATACCGAGTATTGCCTAAGATATGTCACTTTTAAGAATATTGATAATTTTTGGTACCCTACTTTACATTCTTGCACACCACGACCACAAATTGATGAATTCCATAATTTTTTTACTGTTAAAATAATCTACATTAACTGAGCTGATAGATGAGCAGTAAATAGTAACACTGCTACTAAACAACTTTTTAAAAAATGAACTCGAATTAGTACTTTAGTGAAAAAATTGAGAAAAATTTTCATTGAGACAAAGTTTAAGCAACCATAGCATGAAAAAAACGTATGGCAACACAGGTGACCAATAATTTTAAAATAATGAGCACTTAATGCAGATTTTGAAATGGTATTACTTATCATTGTACCTAATGTAAATAATGAATTATTGCTAATTGTGTTTGAAAGGAGAGAAAATTGCTGCTGAGAAAAGTTTGAAATATTCAGGTATTCCAGGTAAACCCCACACATTTTAAGAATTTCGCCGAAGAAAAAAAAAGTCTCATCTTCTAGACGCTTCGAATGACACCTATTTCAAATCTGTTGGATAGCTTCACCCACCTTCACCCAGGTTAGGTTAGGTAAGCGAATTTCTCTCCTTTCAAACACAAATAGCAATTATTCATTATTTTCAATAGGTACAAAGATGAATAATACCATTTTGAAATCTGCATTAAGTGTATATCATTTAAAAATTATTGGTCACCTGGGTTGTCATACGTTTTTTCGTCATTGTACCTATTGAAGATAATAAATAATTGCTATTTGTGTTTGAAAGGAGAGAAATTTGCTAACCTAACCTGGGTGAAGGTATCCAACAGATTTGAAATAGGTGTCATTCGAAGCGTCTAGAAGATGAGACTTTTTTTTACTTTGGTGAAATTCTTAAAATGTGTGTGGTTTACCTGGAATACCTGAATATTTCAAACTTTTCTCAGCAGCAATTTTCTCTCCTTTCAAACACAATTAGCAATAATTCATTATTTACATTAGGTACAATGATAAGTAATACCATTTCAAAATCTGCATTAAGTGCTCATTATTTTTAAATTATTGGTCACGTGTGTTGCCATACTTTTTTTTCATGCTATGGTTGCTTAAACTTTGTCATAACGAAATTTTTTCTCATTTTTTTCACTAAAGCACTAATTCGAGTTAATTTTTTGAAAAGCCGTGTATTAACAGTGTTACTATTTATTGCTCATCTATCAGCTCAGTTAATGTAGATTATTTTAACAGTAAAAAAATTATGGAATTCATCAATTTGTGGTCGTGGTGTGCAAGAATGTAAAGTAGGGTACCAAAAATTATCAATATTTTTAAAAGTGACATATCTTAGGAAATACTCGGTATTGATTTTTTTTTGTATTTTTTTCTGAATCGCCTTTAGTTCTACTATGACCCATTCCAAGGTTATCCATTCATTACTGGACACCCTGTATGTAGCTGGGCTCTTGGTGTCCCACATCAGGTGTTCCAGTACTTCAATTTTATACGTCAACAGAGAGTGCTCATCAGGCTGAATAACTTTGCTAAGACGTCATTCCTATATGTTATGGTGTAGCTAGGCTCTTGGTGTTCTACATCAGGTGTTCCAGATCTTCAATTTTTATACGGCAATAGAGAGTGCTTATCAGGCTGAACAACTCTTGCTAAGACGTCATTCCTGTATATGTTATAGTGTAGCTGGGCTCTTAGTGTTCCACATTAGATGTTCCAGATCTTCAAATTTATTCTCTCAGCAGAAAATACTCATCACGTAGAACAATTTTTGCAATGGCACCATTTTTGTATGTCTTATAGTTTAGCTGGTCTGTTGCGGTTCTGCACCAGGTGTTCAAGATTTCAAGATAAATTATAGCCTATATGTTGGCCAGACTTAATACCTATACAACAAAAAAAGAATCATTCAAATCCGTCCAGTACTTTTTGAGTTTATCCCGGACATACATACAGACAAACAGACAAACAGATAAACAGACAAACAGACAAAAATTCTAAAAACTATATTTTTGGCTTCGGTATCGATTGTAGATCACACCCCAAGTATTCTTTTAAAAAAATATTCAATGTACAGTTTTGACTTTCCTACTATTTTATTATATGTATAGATTTACGTGTCATGAAAACTATTAATAAATCAATTTGCATAATAATTCGTAGAAGAATTAGTAATACAATTATTGTAATTAAAATTGAATATGACAGTTTAATAAATTCTTTAGGCTCTAGTTTTTTTAGAGCAGATTATCATTATGATCATGTAACTTTTTTTTTTTTTTTTTCGTGGTAAAATCATCAAATGAGTCCTCCCACCCCGGGCAGGGCGGGAGGGACTGTCAGACTTGTACTGACTAAAATCCACGGTGTCCTTCAATAGCCCTTTACATTCCGGGGTCACGGTAATGAGATAAGTCCCGCGACCCCGGCAGGCTTCGGCCCTCTAGAGGGGGGCCCCGTCATCTTGCTGACGCTCTTTGAGGCGCGCGCGGAACACAACGCGCCGTCGACCCGAGCATGGTCCATGGTCGGGCAGCGAGTTGCCCTTTACTCGCCGCCCGCATGCCCGCGCCTACGTTGGCCGGAGATCGTCTTGCGACGTCCGTCGCCGTGGGTGTAAACCACTGCGGGTGGGGCGGAGGGAGGACATTGTCCTCTCCCTCACGCGGCCCGCCTCCTCCTTCGCGAGCATGACTGCTTCGCAGAAGGAGGCGACCGCTTCCCACTCCGTCGTGATCATGTAACTTGGGTGATTTTTTGCTCTGAAGCTTACCATACAAGGATGAGGGATTGATAGAAATAAAAATTTATTTATCATTTACTCCGCCTAATAGAGCATAGATTACAGTTTTTCTGTCAAGCCAAGCTTTCAGTTTAACTGGATGCAGTATGTTACATGGAGAGACGTATCTGGATGACGCGACGTTATTTGTCATACTCCAGTATCTTGGATGCGTGCAAAAACATTTAAAATAAACACAAACAAATGGTTTTATGGCTGGGTATGGACCCAGAATAACTATCTGTAGGCCATAGAAATATTTGTTCCGTGCAGGAATCGAATCCGTACCACGCTGTACAAAAATCGACCATAAAGCCTTTGAGCCAAAAGTGCGGGCGGTTTAGTTAAAAGTAAAATACTTACAATCTATCATTCAAATGCTGCCTTGTCTCGTTGGTATCAGTGATAACATTCGTCATCGTCAGCGTATGTCCTCTCAAGTCATATCTTCGCGATGACAACACATCAGTACTCCTGTAGTCTTCCATCCAACCATACTTGGTAACTGTTATTTTTGGCAGTACTTTCTGCTCCTCGGTCAACACAATACTAGTTTTTTCGGTATCAAATATCTGGTCGTTTATGGAACTGGTATTTTGAGTATTGTAAACAATAGTATTGTTTACTAAACTGTTATTTTTAGTAGCGGAATCCAGTTGTGTTTTCCAACTTTTCCATGTTGCTCTTTTTGTATAAATAACTTCGGAGTGTTGTGATATTTTGTAAGCTGAAACAGGATAAGGAACTATGTATTTGGATTACCTAAATCATTATCATCAGCCGGAAGACGTCCACAGCTAAAAATAGGCCTCCCCCTTAGACCGCCGGGCCGAACGACAATCCGGCACTTGCAGCAGTTGCAGCCATCGGTTGCAATTGACGGATGTCGGTGTCGATGTCATGGGTCCTGCCTCCGGGCACGCCGCAATCGCGGCGGTAAGACCTCTCTTTGAGGAGTGGCGTCACGGCGTCCGTCCTAACCTTCCACCTGACGCAGGTCCTCACCGGACACGGATGTTTCAGGACCTGAGTCTGATGAGGAAGGAATGAACGTCTGGGTGTCACCACTGCGAGGAGGACACGGTGGAGCATACGGTGCAGGACTGCCCCGCTTGGGCAGAGCACCGCCGTGTCCTCACGTCGGCGATAGGAAGCCATGCTGCGGGGCGAGACGGAGTGGGAAGCGGTCGCCTCCTTCTGCGAAGCAGTCATACTCGCGAAGGAGGAGGCGGGCCGCGAAAGGGAGAGGACAGCGACCTCCCTCCAGTCCAGCCGCAGTGGTAGACGCCCACGGCGTCGGACATCAGCAGACGATCTCCGACCACCGTAAGCGCGGGCATGCGAGCGGCCGGTAAAGGGCAACTCGCTGACCATGCCCGGGTCGACGCGTTGTGTTCCACGCGCGCCTTAAAGAGCGTTAGCATTATGACGGGGCCCCCTTTAGAGGGCCAAAGCCTGCCGGGGTCGCGGGACTCACGAATTACCGTGACCCCAGAACGTAAAGGGCTGTTGAAGGACACCGTGGATTTTAGTCAGTACAAGGCTGACAGTCCCGCCCTGCCCTGGGTGGGAGGACTCATTTGACGATTTTACCACGCTAAAAAAACTAAAATTGGTCCTGCCTTCGCTGAGTCTTTCTGCGTCTTTTCTTATTTTACACACGATTCGGCACACAAGGGGAAATAAAATTACCAATCGTCAAATATGTGCTCTTAAAAACATAATGTAAGTACAACTCGAACGATACTCGTTAGCTTTACATTGATTTCATTTATGGAAGTAAATGGTGCGTATGTAGGAGATCTTATAGCTGCTCTATGGTTTCCGCACTGTAAGTTTAAATAAAGAACATCATTAGTCTGTGTTTCGTGGCTTAAAATGGTCACAAACATTACACGGTCGTGTAGTGACAACCAAAAAGGAAATTAAGAATTTATCTTCAAAATACATTACGCCATTGTTCTTCAAATGATTTGATAAAATTTTACCTAGTAGAATCCTCCATTTAGCCTATATAATCTCACGTAGTTAAGGTTGAACCTATAACCAATTTTTTAGGTGTTTCACGTCATCATCAAAATTATCAGTTCTTATTTACACATTTGGGGACTGTCAGACTCGTACTTACTAAAATCCACCGTGTTACGTCAATTGCCTTTTACGTTCCAGTTTTGGTTAACTGTTCAAATTAATAGTCCCGTGACGTGACCCAGGCCATAAATCGAGAATGAATTCCGATACCGCTACGATCTAACAAAATTCTAACATAAGAACAACACTGCCCGATGCGGGAATCGAACCCAGGGCCTCTTAGCAGTGTTGCTTGAAGCAGTAATACTATTTAATGAGAACAATAAATCAATAAAATAGTGCTACTACGACGAATCCTCATGATAAAACAAGTCAATAAAATAAGCTATGTCGCTCACACCTACTTAGTATTCAATAGGCGTAGTACCGTAGTTGTACACGCGTTCATATTAACCTTTAACTATGGACGTGCGGTCTCACAGGCCGCATGCAGTTTGTGATTCTCGTGCCCCTCTCCTCCCACGTACCCCACGCGTATGCTGGCCTCAGTAGCTTCGGTTTTAGTGGCGAAACTACAGTTGAGAGTGAAGATTACGTCGCCGGCTGAATACTACGTGAGTAATTTCGCTTTATATTTTGAGTGCGGTCCGCGAGACCGCGCGTCCACATTTGTGTTATAAATTGACGCTGACGGTGATTTAGTTTGTTTTACATTTTATAAGCTGTAATGTCAAAAAACGATCAACCAACGACTGCAGGCAAACGAACATTGAGTTCGTCCACTCAACAACACAATATATAGTGTTAAAACAGCCAATAAGCCTGCAATGCTCTAACCCGCTATGCAAAGACTGACAATAAATATGACCAAGTTGGACCCTTGTCGAAATTTTTATGTTTAGTTTTGAGATGACTGTGTTAAGTTTTTTATATTCTTCGTTCTTTATATTTTATTGTAAAAGAAGTTAAACTAACTAAAAAAGTCATTTTCCTCTGGTAATATACCTATAAAGTGATCTCAAGCTAAAAAGTCTGAAAAGCGCCTTTGATTGTTCTATCGTTAGATTTAGTTTATAATAAATATTTTTTTTCATTAAAATTACATTTTTTATTTACATTTAGTAACTGTTCTAAGGGACAAAAACAAAAAATAATACAATACTTACTCATCAAGATAGAAACCAGCCCGTAAAGATAGCGGTCTCTGAGGCCGCTCGTCCATAGTAGTGTAACAAATATGGAACGCCCATAGTTAAAGGTTAAAGAATTTATGATCTGACCTACAGGGCAGGTGACATTACTGGCTACGTACGTGCGCCTGATTATGTTAGATTTTTCTAACATAAGTGGTCGGAAAACCCCCGATCAGGGGGTCTAATCTCTAAGCACAAAACCCGCGGTTTCGGCCTTATGTTACGAACGTTTTCTACGCCCGTGACATCGAACCTAAACCCTAAAATAAGAATGAATGATATTACTTACGATTTGAAAGATAGCTCCATAGAGTACGCGCCACCACTTTGGCGGAAAATTCGTGGTACCACATTCTTTAATTAATGCAATTTAATTAGACAATAAATTAGGTTTAGAAATACCAATCAATTTAACAAAGGTAGCTAGGCTTTTTATAGGATAGGTACTTTTTATTCTTCACACGGAACAACAACATTCACTCGAAACGCAGCGGGCATGCGGTAGTCAACAATAGCTACGTCATAAAGACGTCTCAAATTGAAAGTTGCTTATCAGTTTGTCGCGTTACGCCACCTTCCAGTAGGTAGGTGGCGTAACGCGACATGGCGCCCGAACAGGGACCTGGACCCTTGGAATCCAACCCCTTGAAACCCTGAATCCAAGGGTCCAGGGTTCATGTCCCTGTTCGGGCGCCATGTAGCGTTACGCCTAGGATGCCGTCGAAATAAGCGGCCACGAAGGCGAGGCCGGTTATGGGACCAGGGTTTATGTCGCGCACCGTGATGTCGCCCACGGTGACATCGTCCTCCGAGAGGAAGCCGGAAAGGTTGCTGGATTTGGAGCTGTCGTACTTGCTTGTGTAGCAGTTTTAAAGAACACAACGGAGTTTGATAAGTAGTTTATTGTAAAATGTGAAAATAAAGTAACACTGAAGCACGTGCAGCAGGAGCCGTGGTAAAAATTGAAATCCCAGAAAAGAATTGAAGGTGATGCAATGACAGAACGTAAATTCGAAACATGTTTTTTTTTTAAATAATTATTAAAACAATAAATAGAACTTAAAGTAAAGAGGTTGAAGGAACAGAAGAGGCTGTTACAAGTTTATCACCAAAGAATTTGTAGAATGTAGATTGAATAACTTGCAATAATATTAAAATGAATTGATACGAATCTTAATGGAATTTATCCCGATACTATAAATTCACATTAACCAGACATATTTGGCATGCATTAGGGCTATCGTTATAAAATCTTTCAACTGTCTATGAAGACACGCGTTGAGCAAGTTTTGATTGGAATCTACAACGGTTTAATCTAAAATGAATTATAGCACGAAACATAAGCACATTTGTTTTGTTTACTGAATTATGAAATGTTGTGTGATTTTCATCTGCTATTCATTTTGCGTTCGTAAATCATTACAACCAGCAGTGCCCTGAAACAGCGACGCGGGGCCGCGGTACCTAGACCTCGAAGGAGATGGCGGGACGAACTAGATGTCTTCCTTGAGAATTGGAAAGAGGTGGATCAAAGTCTTGAAAGTTATAGAAGGAATGGAGGGAGGCCTATGCCCAGCAGTGGGACAGTACAGCTAATAAAAAAAAACATAACAATTAGGTACCTACTTATGTCTAGAATTTGCTATCTATCAATCATTGCAGATTTTGGAATGCAATTAAAAGTGACACTGAATTGACATTCAAAGATCGAAATATAATTAGCTGAATGAATTGACGGCTAAATCGTGAGCAAAAAAATTGTACCAATGTGAGATTAGTTTTTTTTACTGTTATTTTAATTAAATACCTACAAGTTTTTATAATGTTATTTACAGATGCATTCTTTATACATAATTATGTGCCGTTTCTCTAAAACCTGGTTTTACAAATTTTATCCCACCCATACCTATTAATACAGGTTAATAAATAGGAAACTTACCTATTTGATTGATTGTACTTTTTAGCGAGACATAAAAATTACTTTAACAACATACCTACGTCTAAATGTTAAATGATATTTATTTTGAAAATAATTAGGTTTAGCAAACACGCCAAAACACTATTTTTTTAAAACTAGATTAGGCCGGTGTTTTGTTCCTGACTTCTCTGAGAACAAACAGCCGCAAACTCGTCTCAAAGAGCTGTCAGCACAATGAAGGAGCCAAAGAGGGCCAAAGCCTGCCGGGACCTCGGGACTAAACGGCTATTGAAGGACACCGTGAACCCGTGAATTTTAGTCAGTACAAGTCAGACTTCTCCCGCCCTGCCCTGGGTGGGAGGACTCCTTTGTTGATTTTACCACGCTAAAAAAAGAGGTCATAGTCTTGTAGCGTTACGCCACCTTTAGTGGTAGAGCAGGGGTCTCACGCTGTCCACCGAGATGCTGCTACGCTATGCCAAGGATCACCTCAGGCGCGCGGTAGTACCGAGTGACGACATAAGGCGATCCTTGGCATAGCGTAGCAGGATCTCGGTGGACGGCGTGAGACCCCTGCTCTACCCCTAAAGGGCCTACCCATAACGCTACAGTCTCTTTTAAAGTCCAAAATAATTATACATATAGAACTAAAAGGTATTACCGCTAGTATCATATTATCTTTGGTATTACATATGTCCTGACTGCTGCCACGATAACAAGGTACAACTTCAAGGTGATTTTTTTTGCATTCGCTGGGAAATTGAGTTGTAGCGATTATGCAAACTACGTAGTATTTTATTACAACTTCGTTATTTAAATTACCTGTCGAAGCTAGAACGATGTAAATACTAAGACATACAAAAAAAAATGGCTCTTTGTTCTAAACATGAGTGAGATGCAAATAAAGTATTTTTCCAAGTATTTGTTTTTTTTTATTTATTTACCATTTTTCTATTTAAGGATGTATTGTCTTACTTAAGGGTTTTCCTACACATAAGTATGATTGCTAGTCCGCGGTCTCCACTCTAGCACTTTTCGACCCCATCGGCCATCTGCTCTGCGAGCAATATGGCCTGCCCATTGCCACTTCAGCTTGCTAACCCGGTGGGCTATTTCGGTGACTTTAGTTCGTCTACGGATCTCCTCATTTCGGATTCGATCACGTAGAGAAACACCGAGCTAGCAAGCGCAGCGTAGGACGTCCACCAACGAGATGGACAGACGACCTTATAAAGGTCGCCGGAAGACGCTGGATACAGGTCGCTTCCAACCGGTATATGTGGAGATCTAAAGGGGAGGCCTATGTTCAGCAGTGGACGTCCTATGACTGAGATGATGATGATGATGATGAAGTATGATTAATTAAATTATGATGCATGCCGCTATCAACCGGTTCTGTTGGAAATCTATAAGGGAGGCCTATATTTAGCAGTGGACGTCCTACGTCTAATAAGGTGATGATAATGATGAACTAGAATTAGTGATTAATTTGTCATCATACCTATTCATGTTATGTGCTATGAATTCTTCGATATAATGAAGGAAAATGTATCCTCTTAAGGTTTGGCACGATATGAATTTGCGTAGGTTAAAGGATATGACGATTCCATGACAGATGCGATAATGAGTAAGATTAGCGTGTGGGTTCTATTATGTATAAATGATTATACTAATGAAGTCCACTGAAGTTCCACTAAGTAGATACGTATCGTGCGAAGGAGGAGGCGGGCCGCGTGAGAGAGAGGACAGTGTCCTCCCTCCGCCCCACCCGCAGTGGTGGACGCCCACGGCGACGGACGTCGCAAGACGATCTCCGGCCACCGTAGGCGCGGGCATGCGGGCGGCGAGTAAAGGGCAACTCGCTGCCCGACCATGGACCATGCCCGGGTCGACGGCGCGTTGTGTTCCACGCGCGCCTCAAAGAGCGTCAGCAAGATGACGGGGCCCCCCTCTAGAGGGCAAAAGCCTGCCGGGGTCGCGGGACTTATCTCATTACCGTGACCCCGGAATATAAGGGGTTATGGAAGGACACCGTGGATTTTAGTCAGTACAAGTCTGACAGTCCCTCCCGCCCTGCCCGGGGTGGGAGGACTCATTTGATGATTTTACCACGATAAAAAAAAAATAGATACGTATCGTACAGTCATGAATAGCCATAAATCTATGCAGGCTTAAGATTCTTTAAATTATTTCGTAACTAAGTAACTTAAAGCTTACATACGTATTTTATTATTTGGCATCTTTTTTTTTTTTAACTTAATAATACTTTAAAAAGACGTATGCTTTCATAGATGTCTCTTTTGTTGACTGTAATAAAAACACATATCCTACCTATAATTAAACCATTCAACTTATTCCGTCCCTTTGCATAAAATAATACCTAGTTTGGTACCAGCATTATCAGCCCATTACTTCCCCACAGCTGGGCAGCTGGGCAGGTTCTTTAATAATACAGAAAAGGCATTTAAATTTTAGTTTTCTGGATTTTAGTCCAAGATCTATGGTGTACTCACCTTCCATAAATAAGTATTCTTCGTCACTTATCTTCTTCACCACTACCAGATCACTGTCGACTAGAGCGTCGACATCATTGAGATCTGGCGAGTTATCTCTATGGTTTAGCAGGAGCCAGCGATATGGTGCCTTGAAGTAGCCTTCTTGGCTTGCCTACAAAAATATTGTGATATGGATAAAATCATAAAACATTATTTCTTTTCTTCTTCTACTAGGTACCTTGCCAGGATCGTGTTGTTGATGTTCTTTTGTTTCGTTTTGTTGCCTAAAATTCAAAAGATGTATTCAACGGGAATAAATCAAAAGAAAAAGAAGAATTTATTTTCGAATAGAGAATTCTGACAGTCATTTGTTTTTCATTGTACCTATCGCTTGAGTAAAATAAAAACTTCACAGTTTTCAAATATGGAATTCAAAAAGCTGATCATAAAAATATACGGGGCAAAGTGAAAAATACTACATACAGTAACCACGTGGCCTGCGTGGAGGATTGTGGCTCATTCCCTCTCACAGAGGGGAGATCTGTGTCCCAGCAGTGGGAACATTATAGGCTGATGATGATTTGTTGTCTATTATGTTCATCTACTCTATAAATTGTCTACGTTATCTGTGTGCACAGTTCTAGGTCTTTTTAAACTTGAAACCCTTGAAGAAGCGTTCATAGACTCACTGAAATACGTTGTTTTATTATTAGGTCGCACAATTTTTCTGAGGTGTTTTTTCTGTTAACCTCGTCTCATATTAAAGCTCTTTGCTGTCAACTTTTTAAAAGAATAAAAAATTACTTACCCTGACCAAAAATCTTTCCGTCCCAGGACATGCTAAGTCAGCAAGGATCAAGACGTACTGCAGATCATACTCGGTTCTGTTATACTGCAATGACGTGGCAGTACCATAACCAACACTGCTGATACTCTTGGCCAAGGACTTGAGAGCATCTGGAAAAAAATATGTTAAGAATTAGAAAACCTACTTCCTTAAAGATGCATCGGAACGTAAAGGGATATTGAAGGACACCGTGGATTTTAGGCAGTACAAGTCTGACAGTCCCTCCTGCCCTGCCCTGGGTGAGAGAACTCATTTGATGATTTTACCACGGTAAAAAAAGCAGCGCCGTAGAAACGGCTTAATTTATGTCGATGGAAGAAAAGACAAAATGACAGAACGTAGAAAGGATTTTATTGTTTTAAGCATGAATATTTCTATTCTTCAATGGTGTACGAATCGTGTCACCCTTGTGCAAAAAAACGCTTAATACGAATGAGCTTAGTGTGAAGCGCTTAGTCCGGATTGGTGGAATCATCATCATCATCAGCCTAAATGTTCCCACTGCTGGGACATAGGCTTCCTCTCTGTGAGAGGGAGTGGGCCGTAATCTACCACGCGGGCACAGTGCGGATTGGTAAATGTCACAGGTCTTTGATTTTTTTTGGTTCTAGGACATACCGGCTTCCTCACGATGTTTTCCTTCACCGTTTTGAGAGCAGTGGTGTTGAAATAAATTACACAAAGTAATGCGCCTGACGGGGTTCGAACCCACGACCTACAACTCGTAAGTCGAGGCCGATACCACTGGGCCACCACTGCTGAATTGGTGGAATGGCAACTAAGTATGGATGATATTTACTTAACAGTACCTACATCTAGAAGTCTGATTAGAATGAGGTTGTAGAGTTCTTTCGCATACTCTCCGTTGTAGTCTAGAAGACCGTCAGACTACAACTTTTTCAAAAGGATACTTACGCTGACTCCAACACAAATACGGCATGAGCAGTGACGTAGGTCTATTATCCAAAGTCACAAAAGACAAAATCGCATCAATTTTCGGTTCACTACATAACACTATTGAAACAAATATGGAACTTATCAAAAGAAATGTTTTCAGGTTCATTTTTCATCGAGTTTTGATGAAATGATAGAAAATGGAAGGATATCGTGTTAGGAGAGCGTATTATATTGGCATTAGCATTTAATATGCTAGTGGGCTTCTTGTCTGTAATGCGGTGGAGGTACAGTCGAGACGAACAGTGACAATATTTTGGACTATTGTTTTGTTTTGTAGGTATTCAAATGTTGTACAAGATAGCTGTTTTTATTTTTGATGATAAAAACAGCAACAGGTTTCTCGAAGATAAATTTTAATAAGATTTTAAAAAAGAAAAGATTATTGTAATAAAGATAATTTGAATTGATAATAAATATTTTTGACGTGACAACGTCTTATAATTCGATGGAGCCGGCTGCACGCACGAAAAAACATGACGTCATGCGGCGTTACCTCGCTCTGAGGCGTTCCAATTTTGAATTGTATAGCAACGTACGTGCAGTATTTTCTTATGACGTTGTCACGTAACCGACTTTACAGACAACCTTTTTTTTAAAGAAAAGCATTGCCTTTTCTAGGAATGCCTCCTGTGTCGTGGATTCGTTTACAAAAATTTTAACCACGTACACAAACAAGGATCGACCCGGCGACACGCTGCGCAGCAATCGCTTACCCACTGCACCAACAGTACTTTAACGTGACGTATTCTATTTAAATCGTTTAGCGTCACAATAAAATTAATTTACTGCAAATACGTCATAATTTACTGCCATAATTAAACCAATATGTAGGGAAAAACGTACCGTCATACTTATACGTCCCTTATTTTTTCCGTTTAAAATTCTACTTAATCTACAGAGTAAAAAGTACCTGTTTTAATTGAGGTTTCTTTGTTCATCACCTGCGTATGTTATTATGCATGATTTTTTAGAAACTGCAAGAATTGCATTAGGTCATTGCTTAGCTTACTAACTGCAGTACACAATATTGCACATAAAAAGGTAATGTTTTTTTTTTTTATAATAGGTCGGTTTTTCTCAGCGCTCGAAAAGTTTTACTGAAGAAAAAAGTATTATTAATTTGGCCAACTCACGTAATGTCCTGTATCGAGGATGTATTTAAGTCATAATTCTAATAGACCCGGAACAACTACCGTTAGGACCTACAAATACTTTCTTTCTCAATAAACTGTTGACTGACATTCTTCTTCTTCTTCTTCCTGCCCTTATCCCATTCTACTTGGGGTCGGCGCAACACGTTTTCTTCTTCCATTCTCCTCTATCAGACGTCACAGTAACTAAAAACTGTTGACTGACATTATCCTAAAAATAAGGAACTGATTTTTTATTCTTTTGTGAGAACTATTTAAGAAATGTAGTAAATATGTAAAATAAATGAATATAATATAAAAAGATACATGTGGCACCCGGAGACTGCCGCGGTGAAGCTATTGCATAACTTTTTTATTTTAAAAGAAAGGTCATTGATCCTAATAATGCATCGTTCGAATTTCATACCACCATCGTTCAAACAAAATAAAATATAAGGTCAAGATCGCCTCTTACCACGATGCGTTGCTTTTGGTCGTTCTACATTTTTTAGAATGGTTTTGAAATATTGCAAAATACGGGGGTCAACGTATCTTATTTTATTTTATTCCATACTTATCTGGCGGAACTATAGTGCTTATTTAATATTAACAATATTGTGAACAAATTAACACAGCTGTGAACCATCATTCTGGAGCGTACATAAATATCCTGTCCCATCCTGTCCCGTCCTGTTCCGTCCTATGCCGTCATATTCCGTCCTGTCCCGTCCTGAACCGTCTTGTCCCGTCCTGTCCCGTCCCGTCCCGTCCCGTCCTGTCCCGTCCTGTCCCGTCCTGTCCCGTCCCGTCCCGTCCCGTCCCGTCCCGTCCCGTCCCGTCCCGTCCCGTCCCGCCCCGTCCTGTCCCGTCATGTCCCGTTCTGTTCCGTCCTGTCCCGTACTGTCCCGTCCTGTCTCGTCTTGTCCCGTCCTGTCCCGTCCTGACTATCTTATGATTCCATAAAATCGCTATAATTAAATTACGTTTTTTATAAGATGTAAACTGATTACGATGAAAAAAAAACAATGTTACTTCAATTTAAACACCTCTATTTCAGGTTTTATTTTAACGCCATCTACCGTTTTATCGTTGAAGTACATATGTTTAGATGAATTATTTGAATATATAGTTTTGCTATTCTAAGCTAGATCGCGCTACTGAACTGCACGTCTTGGTGTGAACTGACCGTAATTTTACTTCTGAAATACTTTAAATTCAAATAACTTTTGATAGACTGAACCGATTTCGATGACACAAAAACTAAGTTAAACCTCAAGTTGCGTATAATTTTTGTATATAAACATTGTCAGCATTGAATTCGTAGATTTAACGTGATGTGCGCACAAACAAACAGACAAAAATTTCAAAAAAGATGGAAATGGGTTCTTTTACTTATCTTTTCACACGCTGGCTATTTTTTGTTTCAATTTCTTTAATGTACAAAAATGAATTTTCTACAGATTTATTATTTATTTTTATTTATTGTATGTATGTATAGATGTTTGTGGTGCACTATTGTAATAAAGAACTGCTTTGTTGTAGGAGAATTTTATAAGTAGGTTTCATTGTGAAAACTCCTTTTGTAGCTGGCCGTTTAGAATCAGTACGAAAAAGTAATGTCTTTATGACGGATATTTTTACGATTGCCGAAGTCTCCCGAACTGAAACGACGTTAGACGATGCGTGGTGTCAGGTATTTTCCTTAGGTTTTTTCGTTAGGTTTTTGGGAATTTGGTCGCCGCGCCGGCGCCGCACCCCTCGCGCTCTCAGAGCCCGCGATAAAAGCTATGCAATAGCTTAAAAAATAACTGTGTGAACTTTTCCTTTGAAGTTAAAGAAATATTCTCGCTATTAAACTTTTCTCTTTGACTGTACCGTGCTCTGGGAATTACAATTATACGTTGGCCCTAATGATACGCTACAACCTATGATTTACATAATATTTCACTTTGTCGTAACACATTTATAAACAGTTAACTCGTAAGTACAGGTAACGTAGATAAACTGATTTTCATGCTTATTTATTAATCATCTCAGTAGTTGAGTTTTAGGTATGTGAACACTTGTTTAAAAAACTGTCAACTGCAAAATGGCATTTGACGTTGATTTAAGGGTCGTTTCGCAGTTACACTTTTTTAGACAGTTGTTCAACAGTTGTTTAACTCTTTGTGGTACGACGCTGTGTCTTTAAATAGGTATTAACCAGTTTTTATTTCGTTCTGTCTGTTTTCCAGTTTTTTTAAATTAAACGCATATTTTACTTGCAATATAGTCAAAAAAACGACAAGAAATATGTTGCCAATTTATGAAATCACAAATCGCATATCGACACGTTGGTAATTCAAATAAATTACTTTTGACCAGTTTTACGCATCTAATTAGAATAATTTTAATATTAAAGTAATGATACAAATATTATTGGAGACAAATATTTTACAAGTTTAATTTGAAACCGGTTTTGAAATTAAATAATTACTTCGTTCCGCGGCCATAGGAAATTAAACCTTATGAACGTGATGTATGATGTGGAGCTCGTGGCTAAATATTACAGTCGCACAGGCCGATCATTCGGGTTAAGCCGCGCTTGCCGAGGTTGGTCTGTGGATGGGTGACCATCTGTCATAGCGAGTTTCCTCCGTGCCTCGGAAAGCACGTAAAGCCGTTGGTCCCGGCTGTCATTTGTAGATCTGACAGTCGTTAATCACAGTCAGAAGCTCGAAATTCTGACAATCAGTCTTACCATGGGGTATGTATTTCCCGGTAACTGCGTTGTGGAAGTCCGATAGGCAGTAGCTCCATGTAAAATACAGCCATATAAAATTCAGCTGCATCTGATTCAACTGGAAGTCGACCCCAATATACACACATCAAAAGTGTCTAGGGATCAACATATATTTTTGCAATAACTTTTCTCCTGATTGATATTAATTAAAATTTTCTTTAAGGATTCATCAAATAAAGTGTTTTCGTTTGTCACAGTAACGATAAACCAAGTCACCTTTGCATTAATAAAGAAATTTGCCATTTTCCTAATAAAGGGATTTTTGACATTTGAACCACTAACACAAAAGTTCGAAAAAAAGACTGAAATAACAGTTTTCTTTAAAATTTTATTGGGTAACTTAAACAATTAATAATCCGTGTTTCTACCGCGAACACTAACAACACAAGAACATCGGTTTGGCATACTCAAAATGAGTTCATCCAAATCACGCTGTGGAATGGCCGCCCATGTTCGTTGCAACAACAAAAAAGGTCTTCTTGCGACTGGATACCCTCCATATTCGGCAGAGCTCTTCTCTGTAACATATCCCATGCATGCTCAATCGGATTCAAGTCTGGCGACTGAGCAGGCCAGGGCAGGACATTGATGTTAGCTGCGGCGAGAGTCTGTCTTACAACTCTTGCGGTGTGCGGTCGTGCATTATCATGCATTAACTGAAAGAAGGGACCGATTTGCACTTGTAGAGGAACGATGACGTCTGATACAATCGTCTCAGCATAAATTTGAGCGTTGAGGTTGCCTCTGATCCAAATCAACTCAGTTCTTCCGCCGATCCAAATACCCGCCCATACCATGATGGTTCCACCACTATAAGGATGGACTTCCTGGCAGGATTTTAATCGCTGTTGGCGTCCAGGGGTTCTCCAGTGTCGTATACGTCTTGTATCCGGTCTCATACCGAAACGAGACTCATCAGAAAAGCACACGAAACGCCATTGTTCTTCTGCCCAATTTCTGTGTTCAAGAGCCCATTGATATCGAATCCTACGATTGTGCATTGCTATAGGTGGTACCCGTAGCGGTCTTCGGGAATGAAGGTTCACTTCATGCAAGCGGTTTCTGACTGTTTGGTCGCTAATTAAGTTCCCTGAAGAGTGATGAAGCCTCACGGCTAACATCATGGCGGTTATTGTTGGAGCTCTTCGAGTTAAGATTTGAATGTATCGGTCTTGTCTCCGTGTGGTGCAGCGATACCGTCCTCCATGGCGCTCAGCCACGGTACTAGTGCTTCGGTAACGTGTCCAAAGTCGACTGATAACACTCTGACTTGTATTCAGAGCTAAAGCCACAGTACGTTGCTGGGAACCAGCTTCTATCATTCCCACGGCTCTGAGCATTTCTTCCCTGCTTAAATGACGTCGCCGCTCCATAATAACGTTGGTTTTAATCAGTAGTAGGGAAACAGTAGCACTAATAATGTCTTCAATGCGTTGTATGTTTTTATAGGGAAAATATTGACAGCTGATTTTCATCTTTTACTCGAATTTGATTCACAGTTCCTGATTCAAATTATGAAATGCACCAAAAAGGATCCATATAAATTTATAAAATCATAAATTTATTACAAAGCCACATCTCAATCTCAAGAAATCCGCATAAAAATGCTTGATCCCTAGACACTTTTGATGTGTGTAGTTGGGAAAAGGCTAGGAAGATGATGATGATTTTTAAGCTATTGCATAGCTTTTATCGCAGGCTCTGAACGCGGCGGGCGCGAAAAACCTAACGAAAAAACCTGACCACATTTGACAGCACGTCGTTTCAGTTCGGGAGACTTCGGCAATCATAAAGGTACGGACAGACGTGCTCATAAAGGTACGAAGAGGGATTTACTTTTTCTTACTGATTCTAAACGGCCAGCAACAAAAGGAATTTTTCACAATGAACCCTACTTATAAAATTCTTCTACAACAAAGAAGTTCTTTATTACAGTAGTGCACCACGAACATTTTAAATAAATTATATTCTCGTTAAATATACGCGGTAGGCGATTTTATTCTTTTAAAATAAAATAAAAATGTTGTGCAATAGCTTCATCGCGGCAGTGACCGAGTGCCACATGTATTTCTTTTTGTTCTACTTTTATCCTTAGAATCTTTCTATATCTTTCAATCTTTGGGACAACTTGATTTTTAAAGATAGTTTCTGAAAGATTTTTAGACTGTATTTTGGGTATCAGTAAATAGTAGGTTATTTTTAGTATATGCGAAACCTGAATATAGTTTGTTCAGAATCAATAACTGATTCGATTCCAATAATTTTTACACCATGTTATACTTTTTTTTCAAAAAATTTTTAATTACTTAAATTTTAATACCAGTTAGTTAATTACAATACAATTACCGTTCGGTTAGGTACAATTACCGGCATGGATCTTGAGCGCTGACCTTCACCTGCGCAGAAGTGAGTTATTAGGTCCCTTTGGTAGATGAAGTGAGGAAGGGGGCGGGGAAAGTGTAGTGATTGGCCCGCGTAGCGTGCCGTAGCGCATCGCGTCATAGCCGCCACTCGGGATTCGTTGTTTTGTGCGTTTTATTTGTTTTATTGTGCGTTTCATTTGTCGATAAGTGTACGATGCGCAAAGCGATCCCCACTCTTACGCCGAGCGCTCAAGATCCGTGCCGGTATTTGTACTACTGCCAAATTATTATCACGAGTGTATGTTTAACAGTACAAGATAAACGTACACGTGTGATATTATGTTCAAAACACATCAGTTCACAATATTAATCTTAAAAAACTCAGGTTCCATACCATACCTATTATTAAATAGCCATTAGCCATAGATTCCCTGATTGCGCATTACTTTGATGGCAGACTAAATACTTCGTAGAGATAAAATGTTCAAGAATCTAATAATCACTTAACTAGTACTGCAAATTATCCAGTTCTGTAGGAAAATACATACTTGTAATGAATTATGGTAACATTCGTCCAAGTGTTAAAAAAATCTTAAAATGTCCACATGTTGTCATAATAACCTAATGTTATATTTCTACTAGCTGACCCGGCAAACGTTGTTTTGCCATAAAAAATAGAAATTAAAAATTTTGTCTAAAAAATAAAAAAATATAATTTAGGGGTGGACTACCCTTAACATTTAGGGGGATGAAAAATAGATGTTGGCCGATTCTCATAGATACCGGATAAGCACAAAAAATTTCATCAAAATCGGTAAAGCCGTTTCGGAGGAGTATGGCAACGAAAACTGTGACACGAGAATTTTATATGTATATTAGATTTGGTTAGAATGAAGTTTTGCAAAAATCAACAAGTGTTAGAATGTCCAAACGTTATTTTAAGGTTCTGTGTACGTAGAACAAAATTTACGTAATTTTACAAATTTTCAAAGATTTTTCGAAGAAACTTCGTTATCTGCAGGATACAATTAAATAGGTGTAAAAAGACATCAGTGGTTTAGGACAAATAGCTAAATTACTTTAAAATTTTCCGCAGACAGAGAGATTTATAATAACTTTATAGGTCGGAATTAGGCAGAGTTATACATGTCATACATGAAAAAAAAAATAAGACAGGTAATTAGCGAAAGATAGAGATGAAAGAGAGCAGAAAAATCCCGTGATTTATTAAAGAAAAAAGTTATTTACTTTTACACAATTTATTTGTCTGTTTTTATTATTATTTATTTGTAATACTGTTTTCCACACGAGGTTGTCTATTAGAAATCCCGGGAAGATCCATATTAATATCAACATTTCGATGCAAGTAAGTACTAAAATGACTCTACCTAATTCTAACCTCTGATAATAATGTTTTTAAAATAATTTAAAGGAAAACAAAAAACCCGACTGCGTAAAAACTAATTTTGAAAAACACGTGAAAAAGTTAACTTAAATAAAACTAAAAAGAAAGAAACAAGCCCAACAGAACAGCAGGAAGAAGCAGAACAGAACGACTCACAGTCGGGGCCCATTCAAATTTTACCAATCAAATCAACCCAAGGGGCCCCGACTGTGAGTCGTTCTGTTCTGCTTCTTCCTGCTGTTCTGTTGGGCTTGTTTCTTTCTTTTTAGTTTTATTTAAGTTAACTTTTTCACGTGTTTTTCAAAATTAGTTTTTACGCAGTCGGGTTTTTTGTTTTCCTTTAAATTATTTTTTTATTTTACACTTTTTAGTTACGATTCATTGTTCACTGTTTTTTTTTTGTTTGTGTATCGTTTATACTTGAAATAAAAACTTAAATCAATAAGTAAGAAAATTAGCGAGAATGATTGTTTTGTTAAACAACTTTAAATCGTTATATATCCTAAACCATTACTTAAAATGAAAAATGATAAAAGAAACCTAAAGATGATTTTAAAATACCTATTCAACGACACCCCATTTGACATAGTTCATCGACTTTTATTTTTTTCATTTTGACAATATGGCGTCTGGTTGTCGCTGTGGTGAATTTTGAGTACCGTCATGTCTTTAGTGACACTCGCAAGGTTAAGACGAATCGATTGACGTAAGAATTATCACAATCGGCCTACGCGTTTGGTCTCTAGAACGCCACATAGAAACAAACATACATACATAGACTGATAAACACATTACCCTCCTTTGCGTCGCGCAGTCGGGTAATTAAGAAGAAACGTAAAATTTGATGGCGCAGTGGCATTTTACTGCTGCGCTGTGTGTCACTGGTTCGATTCCCGCACGGGGTTTATGAACCGAATACTTCGAGGTTTCTGGCCCGATTTTTTTTTGTAAGGTATTGCAATGTGATGAAAACAAGGTATCAAAAATTACTGTTTGGATGTTTTTTTTATGCAGCAAACTCTTAATTCATAATGTAAGCTAACAAAAATGATCTATAGTTGTTACAATGCTGCTACTTAAAGGTGAAGTTAATAGTGAACGAGGACAGCTGTTCCACCGTAATACAGTTAATACTAGTACGGGGATCAGAGTGAATCAGTTCGTGTTAACAACAGTATAAATTATATCTACCTACAGACAAATTGTGCAATGTTGTTACTTGTGATTTGAAGAATAAAATATTGTTTTTTTTTTTTCTTAATTAGTAATTTAATAGGTTCAGTCGATTAATGGCTATGCATGGCACGGTAACAGTAGTGTTAATTACTTGAACATTGTAATTCTTTGGGCTGATCCAACTAGTAAGCACAAGTTTATACATTTACGCAATAAAAAAATAAAAGATAAGTACTTTCCTTCCACACTTCCAAGAAAGAACAAGGAAAAAAAACAGTTGCATTCATAAAAAATTCCATCATTAACAATAATTGTTTTTAAAATAAGTAGACCACGGTAACCATGACCTAAAACCCTTTGAGGATAAATACGAAAAGTAGACGCGCCAAAAATGAATCAGCCATCTTGAATTAATTCTTCGAACTCGATACACTACATTTGTTTTGTAGTATTACTCGGTTTCTACAGCATTTTGTACTTTATTTATCAGCTGATAGGGTTTAGAATTGGATACTAGGTATTCCGTGGCCCTACATGTTAGATCAGAGAGCCGTCTTTAGGGACTTTATACAGCATTTTTTACATTGTTAAACAGAACATATGGTTTTAAATTGAGTGTTTTTATGGTCACAAATTGGTCTGTTGAATGTGACGATCATAAACCGTCAGTTTAAACTAAACCTTTGGTATATTTCTGAGTTTATAACAATTGTTGGTTTTTTGTTTAATTTTTGCAAGTTTTTATGCGGTTTCCCGTTCCTGTATTTTTCCTACACTGTGACTAATACAGATTTGGACAATGTCTTTTGACAAATGAATCACCGATTACATATTCGACACACTTTACTTTCAGTGTCCATCTTTGGGAGCAATTCCATGTAATAAATCATATGATCGACCTCAAAATCTGATCCACAATGAATCACACACGCAACAAAAATGTATCACTCATAATGAAGCTATTACAACACAACAAAAAATAAAAAAGTGAGACGATCCATTCATCTCTACCTTATTATCTCACGCTACTTTTTTTCCTATATAATACAGGCAAATATTTGTATCTCATAATTAAATCTATGTATAATAATGTCCTGTATGTTAAGTCCCATGTATCTATAGGGTTGGCCAATTGCCATTGGGTTTTCGAAATTCGGGTTGCTATTGCGAAAATCTTGACAGAAAAACTAAATGATAGCTTGCTCGACTGAAAATCGATTCCGGACCTCTTGCTCAGCATTACTACTAGACCGACAAAATTCTAGCTAAATAACCATTTTTTTACTTTTAAAAACGTCAGCTTATCAGCTACATACTATTAAATGAAATTATCCTATTTTTGTCCCACAAATCTTGGTACTTTTAGTTACAGCAGCAACATACTCGTACAATACCCCTTGAATATCCATCAATGCATTCTCAAATGTGTGTCAAGAACACAACTCCTGTCCGTTGGAACATCGTACTGGGGAGTTCTCGGGAAGGCATTGTGTATGAATGCCAACATAACATTACGCATATACTTCCTAAAGGGTAGTACAGTGGTGGACAGTACAGGGTGGTACAGTTGTATGTCATATCACACCCACATTTCCCCAGATACCATAAGCGCTATGTAGAGGCGAGTTTATAGCTATCAACTGTGCACAAATTCCATTCATGTTACAAACAATACTGCTCGACCTTGCAATCGAACCCAGGACCACACGGTCAACAGCAAGTAAATAACGTTTTTGGTGTACAATAAAGTATTCTATCTATCTATCTAAATATAATCACTAGTAGACGTCACGGGCGAGGGAAAATTGATTTCCTGTACAAGACAAGGTGGGTACTGCCTTCAAAAACTCGTCCAAGTTCACAGCGAAAACTGTTTATAAAATAAATCAGATAAACTGCATCGAATAAAAAAGAAATCATCAAAATCTGTTCACCCAGTCGTAAGTTATGAGGTAACAAAAGCATAAACAAAAATACAGTCGAATTGAGAACCTCCTCCTTTTTTTGAAGTCGGTTAATAATACATCTTTCTGCATTCCTTCTCCATTTAAACCTAAATAATTATGTCAAATTGTCATACTACACTGTCCCCGTTACTTTCGTATAAAGGGCTACAAAGTTTTTGATTTATGTGTAAGATGTCAATTATCCTGCTTTTATTTCACAGAGCATGGTTACAGCGGCAACGTGCTAAAGCCCATGAATGCCCATCAGTTCGTTCTCAAATGTGTGTCAAGAACACACACTCCTGTTCGTTGGACCATAAGTCATTATATTCTTCAGTAATAATATAAGCGTGCAAGGGTTTTCTCAGAAAGGCTGTACGTACGAATGACTTACTATTTATTGCCTGTTAATTACCTACAAACTTCGTGTTTACTAGTGACAAGTGTGATTTTACGATTCCTACAACATAGTAAAGTCAAACGGTTATATAAAGATCTTTTCGTGGCTCAAAGTGTAAGTATAAACTAAGAAAAATAAAGGGGCATATTTTTTTCGTTGTTTAATCTTGTTTAATCATCAAATGAGTCCTCCCGCTCACGAGTTGTCCTCCCTGGGTGGAGCTGAAGGGATTGTCGGGCTCGTACTGACTAAATTCCACAGTGTTCCTTCAATAGCCATTTACGTTCCGGGGTCACTGTTACCTGATGAGACAGTCCCGCGAGATATTAACCATATGGATGAAAATGGACGTTGTGCAGCAGCTACTGGCAACTTAAAGATAGGTAATAGGTATCGATAAATACTAATAGAGATATTTTATTAAGTTAATGCCTTTCTGCCATTGCTATAAAGTATGTGTGTTGTTATGACAGCGTCCATTTATTAGGATTTGTCCTAGCAACTAACACTGTATCAATTTTATTTATACATATAGGGTGTAAAATTTTCAACTGCAGGAATTTCGTGTGTGTACTCGGTATCAAAAACCAAGTACATTCCAAAAAAAAAATTTTTTTTCGAGCATATTTTTCAAAAAAAAAATTTCTATTTTTTTTTCAAAATTATTAATTTTTTTTCAAGCATTTTTCTTTTGGCCGATTAATATGGCCAATAAAATAAGTTATTTGTAAGTACCTATTTCGATAAATTGCCAGTCCAACGCAACAGCTGTGAACGCTACACACGGGTAAACGACCTGAAAGAGCAATCAAATTCATTAAAATGGTCAAAAAAAAAGAAAGAAAGAAAAAAATTCTCGAAAAAAAAAACTTGTTAAAAAAAACTATTACTTAAAACGAAAAATGATAAAAGAAACCTAAGGATGATTTTAAAATACCTATTCAACGACACCCCACTTGACATAGTTCATCGACTTTTATTTTTTTCATTTTGACAATACCATGTCTTTAGTGACACTCGCAAGGTGTTAAGACGAATCGATTGATGTAAGAATTATCAAAATCGGCCTACGCGTTTGGTCTCTAGAACGCCACATAGAAACAAACATACATACATACATACATACATACATAGACTGATAAACACATTACCTTCCTTTGCGTCGCGCAGTCGGGTAAAAAAAGTACTTGGTTTTTGATTGGTACGCACACGAAATTCCTGCAGTTGATTTTTTAACACCTTGTATAAAATCGATATTGCGGTTATGATAGTCTAGTATAGTAGTATTTTTTTCGATCAGCTGTTTCAAATATCTGACTTTAATCTTAAAAGCTCGTGGTTTTCCCTGTACGAATAGTAAACATAACTTCAATACTAAGTAGGTACCCATACAAGCCATTATCATCATTACTCCAACAACACTGTGATCGAAATTACCATGTATTTAATTGATTTTGTAGTGTACTTCCATATCCATAGGCCCAATAAGCACGACCAAGCCATTCTCACCTTTACCTGAATAGCGTTTTGGTTTAAAATACCAAGAAAATGATCGCATGAATTACATGGTATGTCAGTTACGCCTGTATACAATTGACCGTTTATGTTCTAAAGCTGCTATTATAGTAATTCAATAAAAGATAATGGTGCTGGCGGGTGTTTCTAGCATTCACCTGTTATATGTAATTATGGCTTTGGCATTGCTGTTTTCAAGGAATTATTATTGTTGGACTAGCAGAGATAGAATAATGTTAGAAATCATAAAGTGGCCCCAGATTGAATGATTTATAAATTACATTTAAATCGCACAAATCGTAAAGCCTCGACCAGACACACACGATCATCGCGCGGAGCGACTTGGGCGGTCCATTCGCAGTACATTTAGAGTGGAAATTAGCTTGGCTCGTTGTCGCAGCGCGATTAATCGCGTTGTCTGTTCGAGCCTTAACGCTAAATTGATAATTTGAAATAGATACACAGGTAGAGTAGTGGTGGCACAGTGGTATCAGCCTCGACTTACGAGTTGTAGGTCGTGGGTTCGAACCCCGTCAGGCGCATTACTTTGTGTAATTTATTTCAACACCACTGCTCTCAAAACGGTGAAGGAAAACATCGTGAGGAAACCGGCATGTCCTAGAACCAAAAATTCAAAGACATTTGACATCTACCAATCCGCACTGGGCCCACGTGGTAGATTACGGCCCACTCCCTCTCACAGAGAGGAGGCCTGTGTCCCAGTAGTGGGGACATTTATAGGCTGATGATGAGATACATACTTAGGTACTCGTATATCTCGTTTAACGGTGTTTGGCTCTACTGATTTTTTTATTTTATTTTTATTTTGTACATTTGATAAGTATGGCAATAATAAAGTATTTTTCAACCTCGTAGGTACCACCTCCAAAAAGAAAGTTGGACGCCCAGCAAAGCGGGCACAGGTCATCTTCAAACTGTAACTTTAACTGAGAAATCAGTTATCACATAAGTCAATGAACCCGTCGGGGATTACCGTTTTTTACATTGCTCATACATGCTTCTCATTATTTACACCTTCTTAGAAGTACTGTGTCAAAAACCTGACACTGCGCAGACATACACCTTACGCTTCAAGCAGACAGCTACACAAACCAGTATAACCTGAAATAGCTGTGTGTCATCTTCCAGTACAATGAAGGATCAGCTTATACTGGTTATGGATGTATTGGTGCATACTCAATGGGACTTAATGTTTACGTTTGTACAAGTGATGCAGGGGCGGATCTATATAAGGGCTTAACAGCCCGGGGCTCTATTGATATTAAGGGCCCTCAGCCTTTTGAAGACTGGACAATACTGTGTTTTTTCGTATACCTAATTTGTTTCTGTAGGTACCTAATATAAATGTCAGTACCGAAAACAGTTTATTGACAAAATGGCAAATAGTATAGATTAATTAGGCTGGCCCCCAAGTACAACTTAGAATCGTCCCTAATAACCCAGGGTGCGAAGTACCTACTATTTGGGAACCTTCTTCTTCTTGGGACCTGCCTAATTAGCCTAGGGCCCCCACCATAGTCCGGCACTGTCGTAACGATTAAGTCATCACCATTGACTCCGTATGACTGATGATGGCACGCAAGCGGATCTAGTGCGTATGAATGACTAACGTAGCGCAAGAAATTAATTGATACTATTAGTAATATTGTGGTAGCTAAGAAATTGGCCGAACATGGTCGTTGCTATTTATATTATTTGTGAGTCAGTGTTGAATTGCATGGGAGGCCATGATGATGACTGCGCTAAGATACAATTGACTATTTGTAGCCGTGGCGCAGATGGATGGATGATGGATCATGGTTAGGGCTAGTTCAGACTTGCGGGAACCGCGCGTTCACGAATCGCGCGGTTTGAAACCGCAAAATTGTAATGTTATTCACACACCGGCGGTTATTAAACGATTATCGTGCGGAGATAACGTCAGTTTGAAAATGGAGGTCGACGAAGAACTGTGTTTACTGTGGTTGCTCTTTAAAAAAGAAAAGAAAAAAGCGGTATTGGGAGCATCCAATATTAAGTGACCGACTAGTACATGGTCAGTTCGTAATATCTCCACTAACTCTTGCCAAGCTTGGTTCTTGATAGTTTTTTTGAGTAATCCTCACACTGAATATCCCATATTGCAGGTCTCTTCTCCACTTCATCAATAAATAGTTCAGTGTCTAAACGATCCATGGCAAATTCACAAGCTGTGATGTGCTAACCGCGCGGTATCCGCAACGCAACTGAACGGGAAGTAAAGACTCCATAGTAATAGAAACGCGCGGGAGCAGTGCGATTCTATTTTCTGGGGGTTGGGTTGCGGTAACCGCGCGGCTTGATTAACCGCGCGGTTTAGTCTGATCGATTACTTAATAACTCATACATAAATAAGACTCGCGCGATTTCCATGCGATTCTGAAATCGCGCGGTTCCCGCCGTGTCTGAACTAGCCCTGTCTACTCAGCGTCACGTTGTCGAACTGACGACCAGTAGGTATATGACGGCGATAGTTGAGGAGTTGTTTGCTAGCCGGGTCTTTGAATGCGCGAGCCCGCCCCCGTTTATTGGGCAGGGTTTTTCATACTCTTGTGGTATATAATTATAACGTTCTTTAGAGAGATCAGCTAATATTCGAAATCAGACGTGTTAGCGAAATATCTGAACTATCATTATCATATCAGTCGTAAGACGTCCACTGCTGAACATAGGCCTCCCCTATAGACTTCCAATAGGACCGGTTGTAAGCGGCCTGCATCCAGCGTGATCCTGTGGTCCTCTTATGATCGTCTGTCCACCTTGTGGGTGGACGTCCTACGCTGTGCTTGCCGGTGCGTGGTATGAAACTATGAACTACTTATAAAAAAGCAAAAATATGTAAGCTGAGAATAAGGTACGTACACCGCTACTCGCACCAAGCTACACAAAACCAGTTTGTCTTGGCCTCCCTGTATATGACGTTTCCGCACATTGAACGGTCAGCCTATACTAGTTTTCATAGCTTTTTTATTTTTTTTTACGTGGTAAAATCGAAATGACACGTACTGACTAAAATCCACGGTTTCCTTCAATAGCCCTTTACGTTCCAGGATAATTCGATAAGTCATAAGATTTGCATAGCTATACGTAAGTAAGTATAGTTTTTGCTTAATTGTAAAAAGGCGTAACTTATGCCTTTTTATCGATTAGCAGAAACTACATAAATGAGGTAGGTGTTCTTCTTGTTTCGCGCCTATTACTCTCATGACGTCACTTATGACAGATTAAACACAAAACAGTAACTCCAATATCGTCATTATAGAAGTTCTCCAATGTTTTGATCACCAATACCTAAGTTAAGTACGCATTATATGATATACTCACATAAGTACAATGATGCGAAAAAAAGTAATTCTCGGTATTAAACTTCGATCACTAATAGCACGTACTAAAGTGAAACGTCACTGTAAATAATGATTCATCTATATTAAATCTATAGTATAAATAGGAGTATTGTGAGGTGTGATATCATTACCATATTCATTTGGCAAGGGATTGCCTTTCTGATATTGTGGGGAATCCAATCTTCCGTATGCATGTCTGTCAACGAACTCATACAGGTACAGTAACCGGCACGGTTCTTGAGCGCTCGGCGTAAGAGTAGGGATGGGTTTGCGCATCGTACACTTATCGACAAATGAAACGCACAATAAAACAAATAAAACTTACAAAACAACAAATCCCGAGTGGCGGCTATGACGCGATGCGCTACGGCACGCTACGCGGACCAATCACTACACTTTCCCCGCCCCCGTTCCTCATTCATCTACCAAAGGGACCTAATAACTCACTTCTGCGCAGGTGAAGGTCAGCGCTCAAGATCCATGCCGGTATTTGTACACACGGCTTCGCATCAAGCTATACAAAACCAGTTTATCGTGGTCTTACTTTTTATGGTCTTTCCGTATATTCAACGATCATCTTATAATGGTTTTGTATAGCTTGATGTGTGGCCGTGAGTACGTATGTATATAAACCAACGTCATCTGCCTAGCCTTTTTCCAAGCATGTTGAGGGAATATATAGGCGAAGGAGTGGAACTCTCTGCCTGCGTCTGTGTTTCCAAACGCATACAACCCTAATCTCTTCAAAGTTAGAGTAAACAGGCTTCTTCTGGGTAAGCTCGCTCCATCGTCGACCTTGTCTTAGTCATTCCTGACCTAGACTAAGGTCAAGAGCAAACCCATTTTACATTAAAAAAAATACTTATCTACTTACTAGTATTTTACTAGGAGCGTCTGCATATCGGATCTCGTCGGACTGAGTTAGTTGGGTCATAAGCTTTTGGTTTTCGGCTCACTGACCGTAACTGTCAAAGACTTACAAATACAGCCCAAATTTCTAAGGCAGAGATGAAACTTCGCATGCAATTTTTTTTAAACGTTGACTTCCTGTATTGTGGGTGTGTTTACAAACATTGAAACTCATATAATACAAACCCCCAGACCCGAAACAACTACTTGTAGGTCATACTTACAAATATTTGTTCCGTGCGGGAATCGAACCCGCGACACGCTGTGTAGCAGTCGATCGTTCAGCCACTGCACCAACCGTGCCGTCAAAATGGATAAATGACTATTTACTTATTTAGCCACGAGCGATTACAAAAAGCAATGGAAGCATATACCCAGCAGTGGGAGGTTCCAGGCTCAAATGATTTGTGATTACCATAGGTCGGAATTAGGAAGAGTTATTCATGTACTTATACAGAGAAAGAATAAAGTGGATATGTCCAAAATCTCGGAATTACTTTTAAAGAGCACAAATATTCTATGATTTTTTAAATAAAAAAGTTTTACACACTTTTTTATGTATAATGGGTTTCCTCTTGACCTTAGTCTAGGTCAGGAGTTGTTAAGATAAGGTCGACGATGGAGCGAGCTTACCCAGAAGAAGCCTGTTCACTCTAACTTTGAAGAGATTAGGGTTGTATGCGTTCGAAAACACAGACGCAGGCAGAGAGTTCCACTCCTTTGCTGTCCGCATTAGCTATATAAAAGACGTTTGGAAACGCTTAGTGCGAATTGGTGGTATAGCAATAAGGTAAGGATGGTAATTTGTAATTTTTCTCACAATTTATTTATGTAATCTATCTCCGATGTTTTTTTTTATTATTTATTATTTGTGCCTAATGTTGTTTTCCACACGAGATTGTCTATTAGAAATCCCGGGGAGATCCATATTAATATCAACATTTCGATGCAAGTACCAAAATAACTACCTCATTCCGACCTATGGTGATTGATTACAAAAAGAGTTGACAAATCTCTGTACAGGTGGCCTACCACGAGCTCTTAACGCGATCCAATTTACGCTTACGGAACGAGATGGCGCTAGACGACTTGTATAGCTCTGTCTCTTTCCCACAGCCTAAACTGGATCGCGTTAAGAGCTCGTGGTAAGGCCTCTGAAAACAAACGTCACAGCTTTTTAATGTGATTTATCTTAATTTCATACAACAGCATATTTATATTGTGAGCTGTGATATCATTACCATATTGATTTGGCAAGGGATTACCTTTGTGGACGGTGGCGAATTTAACCTTCCGCATGCGTCTATGGCTGTCAATGCATTGATATAAACTATGACATAATGATGTTGTTATGTAGATTACGATACGTTTACTATTTATTGTGTGCGGACTGTATTGTTTGTTATAATATTTGCACACAGATTGAAGTCAGATTTCGAGACAAGATTTCAGAAGGCTTTTCAGTAGCAGCCACATAGCGGTTCGTGCGCGTCAGATGACGCAGGTCCTCACCGGACACGGAAGTTTCGCTAGGTACCTGTGTCGAATAGGGAGGGAAGAAACGCCCGGGTGTCACCACTGCGAAGATCGCCCGGAGGACACAGTAGAGCATACGGTGCAGGACTGCCCCAGGTGAGCAGAGCACCGCCGTGTCCTCACGGAGGCGATAGGCGGAGACCTCTCGCACCCGGCATTGGTCGAAGCCATGCTGCGGGGCGAGACGGAGTGGAAAGCGGTCGCCTCCTTCTGCGAAGCAGTCATGCTCGCGAAGGAGGAGCCCTACCATGGACCATGCCCGGATCGACCGCGCGTTGTGTTCCACGCGCGCCTCAAAGAGCCTCAGCAAGATGACGGGGCCCCCCTCTAGTGGGCCAAAGCCTGCCGGGGTCGCGGGACTTATTCCATTACCGTGACACTGGAACGTAAAGGGCTAATGAAGGACACCGTGGATTTTAGTCAGTACAAGTCTGACAGTCCCTCCCGCCCTGCCCTGGGCGGGAGGACTCATCTGATTATTTTTCCACGCTAAAAAAAACGTACCTTAGGAAAATGGGGCCTAAACATAACCGGGCGGAAATTATGAGTACACAGCTGTCCAATCAGTGATCTGTGACATGTTTCGTATAATTATTTGCGAAAAATACTGAGGCAAGCACAAGTTTTCCGTATGTTTCCATACAGCGTACTTGAAGCATTTACGGCGTTTACTGTATGGAAAATGAAAAAGCATCTTTAGTGTACGAACAAGGAACTATTTTATCCATCATTGTCTCTTTTTCTTTCTTATAATTCCTCTAACTAATTAATTATTTAAGCAATTTTATCTCATGAGTTATGACCCATTTATCTCTTTTAGGTGACAAAAATAAACGTTAGTAACCCGTGGGGTGACACCGATTAAGTTAGCAACTATCAAAGATTCAGAAACAGCAGCCATGAACATAAAAATAAATGCAAATGAATAAATTTTGTTTCGTTCATTAACTTAATTGATAACAAACAGCTCGATTATTTTTTTAAAATTAATCTTAAGCCTCCTGCAGACACACGCGATTAATCGCGCTGCGACAACGAGCCAAGCTAATTTCCACTCTAAAAATACTGCGAATGGACCGCGACATGTCGCCCTGCGCGATTAATCGCGTGTGTCTGCAGGAGGCTTTACAATCAAGCTCTATTCATGTAAATCATGTTCAAAGTGGCAATGATCTATTTATTGCTAAGTTAATTCATTAGAATCATAACTCATATTACTTATAGCCATTGCAAAAACCTGTTACCGGATTACTGTTGGACCATAAGACTGATTAAGGTCGCGATCCAGTTCTTTATTTTTAATCTTTAAGCCAATTTGGAGTAGGTACCTTTTTTTATCGTGGTAAAATCATCAAATGAGTCCTTCCTCCCAGGCAAGGCGGGATCCTTCCCGCCTTTCCCGGGTCAGACTCGTACTGACTAAAACCCACGGTGTCCTTCAATAACCTTTTATGTTACGGGGTCACGGTAATGAGATAAGTCCGGCGACCCCGGCAGGCATGACGGGGCCCCCCTCTAGAGGGCCAAAGCCTGCCGGGGTCGCGGGACACACGTATACCGAGACCCGGTACATAAAGGGCTACTGAACGACACCGTGGATTTTAGCCAGTACAAGTCTGGCAGTCCCTCCCGCCCTGCCCTGAGTGGGAGAACTCATTTGATGGCTTTACCACGCTAAAAAAAATCTTAAGAGTACAGAATTACAGTTAAAAAGTTTTCATTAAAGTGATTAGACAATGAGACGTTCTAATCTATAATGTCCGAAGTTATACGATTGTTAAGGATAAGAGTAAGCCAATCGAATATCTAGATCGATGGATCTATCCCGCAAAATTATTGAAAACTAGCTGTGCCCGCGACTTGGTTCGCGTGGATATCGGAACTTAACAATCTATATTTTAAGTGCGAAGCGGTGTTGGAGGATACCGAATTACCGATACAATGTTTTATATAAGCTATAGTCCCCGCCAAATAAGTCTGGAATAAAGGTCATTGAACCTAATAATGCATCGTTCGAATTTCATACCACCATCGTTCAAACAAAATAAAATATAAGGTCAAGATCGCCTCTTACCACGATGCGTTGCTTTTGGTCGTTCTACATTTTTTCGAATGGTTTTGAAATATTGCAAAATATGGGGGTCAACGTATTTCATTTTATTCCACACTTATCTGGCGGAAACTATATTGCTTCTTTAATATTAACAATATTGTAAACAAATTGAAACAGCTGTGAACCATCATTCTGGAGCGTACATAAATATCCTGTCCCATCCTGTCCCGTCCTGTTCTGTCCTATCCCGTCATATCCCGTCCTGTCCCGTCCTGTCCCGTCATGTCCCGTCCTGTTCCGTCCTGTCCCATACTGTCCCGTCCTGCCCTGTCTTGTCCCGTCCGTCCCGTCCTGACTATCCTATGATTCCATAAACTCGCTTTTAATAATTAAATTACATTTTTCTGATTACGATGAAAAAAAAAACAATATTACTTCAATTTAAACACCTCTATTCCAGGTTTTCTTTTAACGCCATCTACCGTTTTATCGTTGAAGTACATATGTTTAGATGAATTATTTGAATATGTAGTTTTGCTATTCTAAGCTAGATCGCGCTACTGAAGTGCACGTCTTGGTGTGAACTGACCGTAATTTTACTTCTGAAACACTTTAAATTCAAATAACTTTTGATAGACTGAACCGATTGCAATGAAACAAAAACTAAATGTTACCTAAAGTTACAGTCAATCCTTGTGTACTAAAGTCATCTATATTGCTTCCGTACATTTTACGTGATGCCCGAACAAACAAACAGACAAAAATTGTAAAAATGCTGGAAATGGGTTCTATTGGTTGTCCTTTAACACCCTGGCTATATTTTTTGTTTTTCTTTTTGATGTACAAAAATTACTTTTCTACAGTTTTATTATAGATATAGAAGATATAGATAGAATGTTGAATAGTCTAGACTCAATACTAAAACCTGTGAACTTTACCCGTTGTCATTTTCTTTGTGCTGTGATCTTCGATGTGACAAGGTGACAAGCGTGTTTAGAAAATTTAAACCGCTGCAATACTAATGAGACTTTTAGTGTCCGCCACGATGAATCCCAAAAAGCTCACAGATATTTTTTGTGCTCTCACGAACCCTTTCAATTAATTAATTTAGCTATACGAAGAAATTCATACCCACGATCGTCGATACTCGATGGCAATGACCGTATTCCCAAAAACCAGTTCACAAAAGATGGTTAGTGGTTTGCTGTTTCGTGAATTGACCATAAAATTAACTCTTTAAATATGTCGAATAATTTAAATGTAATCTTTTTATGTGATATAAAACCTACGCTCATAAGGACGTTTTGCCATAAGGATCGCGACACCGTCTGAAAAAAATGACTGTAAAGTTTAATTTGACGATACAAGAAGTTATAGATACAAGAAGTTGCATGGGAGTTGCATTTATTCTTTTATTGTGGTAAAATAATGAAATGAGTCCTCCCACCCAGGGCAGGACAGGAGGGACTGTCAGTCATGTACTGACTAAAATCCACGGTGATCCTTCAATAGCCCTTTACGTTCCAAGGTCACGGTTACCTGATGAGACAGTCCCGCGACCCCGGCAGGCTTTGCCCGTCCTGCCCTGGGTGGGATGACTCATTTGATGATTTTGCCAAGTAAAAAAAGGCACCGTGCTTCATCACATCGTTGCTTGACTTAAAGTCCTATGACCCCTAGATGGGGCAGAGGGCGTCCACAGATGTCTTCTATCGCGATCTGTCTTGAGCTTCACGTTTCACCTCGCTCCACGTCAATCCAATGCTCGCCGCTTCCGCTAGCACGGTGCGTCGCCAGGTTTGACGGGGACGGCCACGCTTTCTTTTCCCTCGGGGATTCCAATCCAAAGCTTGTTTGGGTATGTGTGTTCAGGGTCCCTTCGGAGCGTGTGGCCAAGCCATCTCCACTTGCGACGCTTGATCTGGCTGTCGATCGGGCTCTCATGGCATTTCCCCAGCAGCTCTACGTTGGAGATGGTCTCGGGCCAGTAAATTCCGAGAATTCGACGAAGACAACGGTTGACGAAGACTTGTATTTGGCGTGAGATGTCCTTTGTAACCTTCCACGTTTCGCACCCGTAAAGCAGCACGGACTTCACATTGGAGCCGAATATTTTAAGTTTGATCCTTCGGGTCAGTTTCCGTGATTGCCAAACGGCGTGGGTATGACTCAGCAGACATAGGTCATCGGCGTAATCCAAGTCCTCCAAGACGTTGGATAATCCCTACTCTATGCCGCGGCGCTTGTTTTCTAGGATGCGAAGCATTATTCCGTCAAGAACGACTAAGAAAAGGAGCGGCGACAAGAGGCAACCTTGGCGAACACCCGCGTGCACTGCTACGTCGCCGTCGTACGAGATGAGGCCGTCGAGTTACCTTACAAGAATACTTCTTGTAAATGGCTTGTAACAAACGAACGATTTTCGGTGGCACTCCAATTTCCAAGAGGCGGGACCAGATGCTAGACCACTTCAGCTTATCAAAGGCTTTTTCGAAGTCGACAAAGGTTAGATAAACCTCCCTCTGCCATTCTGATGCCTGTTCCAGTATGATTCGGAGAGTGTTAATCTGATCCGTGCATGAGCGGTTCCTGCGGAATCCAGCCTGCTCATTGCGTAAAAGAGGCTCCACGGCCTTCGACAGTCTATCCAGCATGATTTTGCAGAAAAACTTCGAGGGAATCGAGTATCGTTACTTACCATAATTAAAAGGTAAATCTCATCTGTTTATACTTATCTAAACCTACCTACATTGCATGACCACGATGCATTGTCTTAAAATAGCAATGATTATTACAATAAGCAGAAATGAAACTTATGCAATCAAACACACGACTGATTGTGTTTTAATTAATTTTCCTGCCATGTTCTTTGAGTACATAATTACCTTGTGTGTTTATTATATTCTTTGTTTTTATCAGGATTGCAATGATAAAATTATCAGCCATATCATCATCATCAGCCGGAAGACGTCCACTGCTGAACATAGGCCTCCCCCTTAGACCGCCACGCCGAACGACAATTCGCCACTTGCCTCCATCGGTTGCCCGCGACCCTCACGATGTCGTCGGTCCACCTAGTGGGAGGCCTGCCTATGCTGCGTCTTCCGGTCCGTGGTCGCCACTCGAGAACTTTTCTTCCCCATCGGTTGTCAGTTCTACGAGCGATGTGGCCTGCCCATTGCCACTTCAACTTGCAAATTTTATGAGCTATGTCGGTGACTCAGCCATGTGTGCATGTGATATTAATTAAGTTTCAATTGTTCTATTGCCTGTTTGTAAAAACATTTTTTGACACACTTCCCAGTTTCCAATTGAGCTGAAATTTTTCACGCCCATGTATATCGCGTGACAATGCAATTTAATGATGAATGCATGGAGCTGATGATGACGATGATAATAGTAGCCATGTGTTGTTTGTCGAATTGGTTGTCAAATTCTAAATTAACGTGAGAAAAGCTGCGAGCAAAAGCTAGTTAGCAATAATAATGCTGAAATTGCCCAAATATTTTTGAGCGAGCTTAATGACTTTTTTGTATGAGACTGTCCAATAAAATTTGTCTCTAATGTCGATCGTATGCCTAGTGTCAGAAAAGTGATTGAAACCACTTTTCTTTCTGCCTTTGCAAGTCTGATTTCATCAGCCTATTAAGGTTTCGTCAGCGATCATTACCTAGATCTATCATCCGGGCATCGATATCATAGGTTCATCAAGATCATGGTTGGTCACGCAACTGAGTAGCGTCTAAGGTTGGAATTAGCTGTCGCGGGTCTGTCTGTACATCAGGAAACCGTGACCCTGGAAGGCAACGGGTAATTGAAGGAACATTAATTACACATACATATTACACACATTACGTGTATTATTATGATTTCTTCTTCTTTTTTAACACGTTTTTATTAGCTTCACTTGTAATAATAATTATGTGAGAAAATCTTGGAATCTTAATTGGACCCACTTCCCGGTCTTCGATTGCACACGCTCTGAGTTCTGAATCTGATGACAATACATGACTAGGTAAGAAACGTCATTACAAATCCAATATGGCGGCCTCCCCAAGATGGCGAACTAGCTGTTTCTACCCCCATGATATGGGTATCAAATGAAAGGGTTTGCTGTCAGGAATACGAAAAAAAATATCACGTGACCTAAATCCAACATGGCGGCCGTCTCAAGGTGGCGGATTGGCAATTTGAAAAACAGCCCTATGATTAAGGTATAAAACGAAAGGATTTACTGTCAGGAATACGAAAAAAAATAGTCACGTGACTTAAAACCTACATGGCGGACATCCAAGATGGCGGATTAGCTATTTGAAATGCAACTCCATGAATGGGTATTAAATGAAAGGTTTTGCTGAATGAGATACGAAAAAAATTATCACATAAGCTAAATCCAACATGGCGGCCGTCCCAAGGTGGCGGATTGGCTATTTGAAATGCAGCCCTATGTTTAGGTATAACATGAAAGGGTTTGCTGAAAATAATGCGAAATGACATTTTTTATCAAATTCTTACCGTGTCATGGGTATTATTAGATTATTACTTCAGAGTATTTCTATGTAAAGAAAACACAAAACAAAGATTTTTTCTTGATAAAGTTCAATAAAAAAATATCATGTTATATAGCCTAAATTTAAACCAACTTTACACACAATACGCTTCATTTTAACAGCCATTATTATTGTGGTCTCTGATTCCAGATCCACCATTTTATAGTTCACTCATGTCTAGAATTTAGCTGTTTCTATGCTAGATTACGCAGGCTAAAAGAATAACTTTTGATCTCTTGCCAAAGACCTGTCTAGATTTATGTTTTATTTTTTTTTCTGCTGGAGAATTTTATTTTTAAAATCTTGTTTCCGTTGGATTTGACGAGTTAAATTTATTTTGATTGCTATGTTTTTGATTGAATCAATTTTGTTTTTGCAAGGATATTAATGTGAATGATTTTGTATTCAATTTTTGATTGGGAGTCTTAATTTGTTGGTAGTTTTTTGCGTTTCCTTTTATTAACGCCACATAACCAAAAAGTTGACAACGTCGCAAATGGCTGTCAAATATTAACAAGTTTTAATTAATTTGGCAAATTTACTGTATGTAAATAAGAAATATTGCTCTGTAGTGCACTAAAACATTGATAAGGGAATGCAATAATTAATATCGTAACACCGAATATATAGTTTTAGATGTAAAAAACGTATTTGGAAACCTTCCAAATGCTTTTTTTATACCTGAAACGGTTACAACATCAAATTCAGTGTTTTAATTGCATTCCTATAACAATGTTTTAGTGCACTACAGAGCCATATTTCTTATTTCCATACAGTAACATTGCTAAATTAATTAAAACTTGTTAATTTTTGACAACTATTTGCGACGTTGCCAACTTTCAGAATAAGCTCTCTTAATAACTAGTTTAATCGGACATGCTATAACGTAAAACTGTTTATAGTTTGACTATAGCTGATTTCATAGGCCAGAAGCCTTTGCAGGTGTACACCTAGAAGAGCCCAAAGTTCCCATCAGATCAGAGTAATTTGACGAGACTCAATAACTTACATTTACACGGTTATTTGTAAAAAAATAACAACCTTCCTTATATTTGCCCATTTACGTATTCATTAGGTATCTGAATACAATATACATACCTACCTAGTATATTTTCCTTATACATACGAGTCGAAATATTGATAAAAGAGTCAACGAACTTGAATATAGGCATTTATTCATTAAAATCTGTAGTATCCTGTTAGTATTTCAAAATTGGATAAATACTACTAAAATAATAATACGACTTTGGTTTTGTACACGTCAGCAAGTTGCAAGGTTTGTTCTCCAGGTGAATTATGGATACCTGGAGGGTGGTACATGAACCATTTTTTTATATGTTACTCCACACTAGGAATTTCTTCCTGTATGGTGGGTGCGTTTACAAACATAGAAACTAACATACACAAACACCCAGACCCGGAACAACTACTTGTAGATCATACAAATATTTTGTTCCGTGCGGGAATCGAACCCGCGACACGACCGACGCTGCATAGCAGTTGAGCACTCAGCCACTGTGCCAACGGTGTCTTCAAAAAATTGTGAGGTAAATCATCAAACGTTGAGTTGAGTAATCCTCATCATTATGATGCCCTCAGTAATTCCTTCTTACGTCACAAGTTGTCACGACGCGTTACTTTGTTAGTCATAAACGTATCATACTAAGACCTTAGAGTTAGGATGTACAAAGTCCAATGCAGGTCTCGAAGAATGTTCTCTGTCTGTGATCATCGGGGGAAAGTGCAAGAAGGCCTTGTACAGACGCTAGCAGGTCAATCTACCTCAATCTACAACGTGCAATTATGCTTGTATGTGTGTGTGCAAAATTGGTAATTGGTAAAAAAAATACTTTTAATGATTTATAGATTAGTGAATGTTCTCTTTTAAAATGTCAAAGTCCGACAAACAGTTTTTACAGAGTTTCGTCGGTATACGCAGACGGCAGATGAGTTCGCTCCATCTTAGGGCTCCCACACATAAACACGATACGACGTCGCGTCGTGGAAATCTACGACACGACGTCGTAACGTGTCGATGCACGATACGACGTTGTGACTCACGATGCAATCCTGCGCAGTTGTTATTCGAAATTCAAAGATGACGGATGGTATTGAAGTCTATCATTTAATTACACTAGTCAAGTAGCGTCCCGTACTATGGAACAGAATGCGTCTAGAGCGGTCCATTTTTCGGAATGAACTAAAACACCACCCCACTGTAACGATGCTCATCGTAGATTTGTACGACGCGACGTCGTATCGTGAAACGATGCCGCATCGTTGTACGACGCGACGTCGTATCGTGTTTATGTGTGGGAGCCCTTAGGCCTCATCTTTCCGGGGTCGAGGGACTATCTTATCAGGTAACCGTGGACCTGGAACGTGAAGGGCTATTGAAGGACGCCATGGATTTTAGTCAGGGGATCTCGTCCTACCTTGGGTGGGAGGAAAATTGGAGGGAAAATTCGATAAAAATGAGATCGAAGAATTACACCATGTGAACGTGACACGACTCTACCTTGATGGGGTGATGTATCATATCAGTGAGGATGCTAATGACGATGATTACTACCCCTAATCATCAAGGAATTCCCAACAAAGTCACGTATGTTGATAACTATTTCAAAATAATTCGTATAAGGAAATTATATGATGACGATTTTGACATTGACATACATTTATGTTACAATAAACATTTATCAATAATTAAAATGACGTAGAATTAATTATGGTTAATTTAATCGCAGAATTCGAATTGATATTTGCGCAATGGAAAATGTTGTTTTTTTAATCCTGAAATATTTGCTTTATATGTGATCGCTGTATCTTGTTGTCTAGCTGAAAATATATTTTTTAAATGAATATTTTCATGAATCGAACGAAACAGTAGGGTTCGTATTGATAGATGATAATTTGTTTAGCAAATAGGTTTTAGCAAATAGGTACTTTTTGCCTGGGCCTTGGCCTGTATTTCGTACCTGACTACTCTGAGAAGAAACGGCCGCAATTAAGTCAGAGGTCTCTTTTAGTCCAGATATTAAATGGGGATGGCAACTCAAAGCTATTCGTAGATGACGCTGCGATCGTTTGTCCCATAAGTTAGATTACTGTACCCTGAGCACGAGTTTTCAGTATTTGAGACGTAAAGTAAACTGGAACTTTGACAACTTCAAATTGGCAATTTTCAAGGAAAAAATTAGTTCCTACTTCGCACACCAGAGGCGCTGTTCCATTTTTTCCATACAAGAAACGCTGTAACTACTGGAAAAACGCTGTAAAGTAAAAGAGTGAAAACTCGTGCTCAGGGTACTGTATAGCTTGTACAAAAAACAAACACGTATTTTGTTATAAAAATTGAGTTTATTCTAAAAAACAAATATGGGAAATTATTAGTCAATGCAGATTTTCAGAGACGATTGCATGTTTGTCCGCGATTATCTCGCGTTTGGCTGAATCGATTTTGATGCGGTTTTCAGAAAAGTGTTCGTTACATTCTGGGAAAAGTTTTAGTATACTTACAACAATAATGGATATCTCATGAAGTTGCCCGCATAGATCCATTTTTGTTGCTTACTAGGATTGTAGATTTTCAAAGACGCCGATTATATGAAGATTTTTGGTGAATATCTAAACTAAAAAGGGAAAAAAAAAACTTTTTGAAAAAAACCGGCCAAGTGCGAGATGGACTCGCCCATGAAGGGTTCCGTAATAGTAAGCATAGATTAGGGATATAATTATATTGAGATTAGGAAGTAATATACACAAACAATAAAAATAACTTTGTTATTCATAGTGTTTGTATGAATGGCAAAGTTATATTTGCGGTTTTTGAAAATGTAATATATCTCAAAAACTGCTAACTATATCTCATCCAAACCAATTTTCGTTGGAAGTTTTTGTGGATGTCTACATTATATATTTTTTTAGTTTTATCATTCTCTTATTTTAGAAGTTACAGGGGGGGGGATACACTTTTTACCACTTTGAAAGTGTCTCTCGCGCAAACTGTTCAGTTTCGAAAAAAATGACACTTGTAACCTCAATATCATTTTTGAAGACCTATCCATAGATACCACCATACCACGTATGGGTTTGGTGAAAATATTTCTTTGAGTTTCAATTCCAAGTATGGGGGGCACCCAAAAAATTTGTTTTGTTTTTATTTTTGTGTGAAAATCCTAATGCGGTTCACGGACATCTACTCAGTGATTCAACAGGATAGCCTTCATACTTTCGAAGAAAAGTGGCTGTGACATACGGACGGACAGACAGACAGACAGACATGACGAATCTATAAGGGTTCCGTTTTTGCCATTTGGCTACGGAACCCTAAAAAAAGACTTCTCACTTTCATGACCAGTGTTTGGGTTCTCTCTGGTCATGTTGTATAATTATATCTACCATCTCACTATGAGAGGAAGGGAAAGAGAGAGCATGTCTCGTGCATCTCTCTGATAGAACAACAGTGGGAATATTGTAAAGGTCTTTCTTCTTATCCTGTCGACGACAATCTATAACGTATCGGCCAAAAATTGGGCCACGAGTTTAGCGCTCTCCGAAATATCCATCAGCAGCAGCTCCTGTAACGAACAGTTGGCAGGGCACGCAGGGCACGATATTAAGTGCCTCATCGTTTGTGGAGCAGCACCACATTTACACATTTGTAAAAGTCCAACTGACTACCTATGGCCACGCGCCATTGGCCATTATGACATGGAAGATTAATTTATAATGTCTTGCGACCTCCAGAAGGCTGGCCTTTGGGAAACTCTAGCGGTAGACATACATACGTAACAATATAATAAGTAGGTATTTATAGCTGTGGTGCGAATTCGGTGATAAATATAACGTCAGAGTATGGTGCATATGATTTTGTGATTTAGAAGGACTGTCCGATTTTCACTCATTTTATTAATTTTTGCATAGCCTATTTTTTATTTGAAAATAAATTAAAATGTAATAAAGTATGAAGGTAATAAATGAAGATTTTTGAAATGGTTGATGGTAGAAAATTAATTAGTATTCATGGTTAAATAAGCAAATTTTTACCATATATAATAAAAGAAGATCCAATCTTCTTTTGTTTCTGAAACAGTAATTTTTCTTCGAGAAAGAGGTCAACCGCCGAATCCAACTCGGTTGGGCAGCGTTCGGGGAGCTACGCAATGTCTTTTTGTCCGACATACCTCAGTGCCTCAAGACGAAAGTCTTCAACCAATGTGTGTTACCAGTGATGACTTACGGCACCGAAACGTGGTCTTTCACTATCGGCCTCATCTCAAAGCTCAAAGTCGCTCAGCGAGCTATGGAGAGGGCTATGCTCGGTGTTTCTCTACTTGATCGAATCCGAAATGAGGAGATCCGTAGACGAACTAAAGTCACCGATATAGCCCACCGGATTAGCAAGCTGAAGTGGCAATGGGCAGGCCATATTGCTCGCAGAGCAGATGGCCGATGGGCTCGAAAAGTGCTAGAGTGGAGACCGCGGACTAGCAAGCGCAGCGTAGGACGTCCACCAACGAGGTGGACAGACGACTTTATAAAGGTCGCCGGAAGACGCTGGATGCAGGTCGCTTCCAACCGGTATATGAGGAGATCTAAAGGGGAGGCCTATGTTCAGCAGTGGACGTCCTATGGCTGAGATGATGATGATGAATTTTTTTGCAACAGCAGCGTGAAAACAAAATGAAAATAAAAATCTGTCTTAGGGGAACAGCGTATAAGACGGGGACACGAGGTATGATGGGAAATCACACACCTGAGGCAAACTTAATACAAAACTAACGTAGCACAAGCGCCAACAGGACGCCATTTGCCTCTGGCCGCTTGCAAATGACGTCCTGATGGCGCTTGCTCTACATTAGTGTTGTGTTAAGTATGCCTAAAGAGTGTAGGTCCCCATTATACCTCGCGATTATTAACGTCCCCGTCTTATACACAATTCAATTCAATTCAAATGATTTATTGCAATCCATAATGTACATAATACAGGTGGTAAAAATACTAATAGAGAGAAACAATTATGGACCCTGTCGGGCACAGCAAAGTTTGGATATGGTTGGAGAGAGGAAGAGCGTTTTTTTATCAATATTTCCTATGTCATTAATTTATGTAGAAATTTAAGATTTAAATATGATAATTTATGATTGTTAATATTAAATAATTATAATGTATTGTATTTCAGTTATATTTTATTTATTTACATTTTATTTATTACTGTATTAATATATTAACTATCTCTAATTTATTTATTTAAGTATTTATAGTTTGGTATTCCTCCAGTCAAATTAGTTAGTTAAACTTTATTTATCATTTAAAAATTCGTCTAATGAGTAATAGCTTTTATTAATTAAAAATTCTTTTACTTTCCTTAAAAATATATTTATTTTCTCTATTTGTTTTAAATACTCTGGTAATTTGTTATATATTTTTATTGACATTGAATATGGACTAGAAGAGTGCATTTTAAGATGGGACTGAGGCAAATTTAATCTGTTCTGATGACGAAGGGAATGGCTTGTTTGTATATCTCCTCGTGTTTTATATGTTTCGGGATATTTGCGCACCAATTCACACAATTCCAAAATATAAATGCCAATCAAGGTGAGGATTCTTTTTTGTTCTTTAACATATGGTTTACAGCTATCTGTTGGTTCTATGTTCGTTATTATTCTTATAAGGCGTTTTTGTAAGATAAATACGGAAGGAGCATCCGTGCTATTTCCCCATAGAATAATACCGTAGGTGAACCAAGCATGGGCATATGCGTAATATGTGACTATTGCGGTTTTTAGGTCGGTTGTCTTTTTAATCTCCCGAAGGGCATATGAAAATTTTGATATTTTTGATTTTAGTTTAAGTACATGCGATTTCCAATTTATATTTGTATCTATTGTTAAACCTAAGGGGGTGAATTCGTTAACTATTTCTAATTTTATGTTATTAATTGTGAAATTTATATTAATCTGATTTTTTTGTCGGGGGTGGAATGTTATTAATTTTGTTTTTGTAAAATTTATTTCAAGATTGTGATCATTCATCCAATTAATAATATTATTAAAAATGTTATTTAATTTTTCGTTCAGATTTATATTTGTTTGACATGAGGTGAGGATAGAAATATCATCCGCAAATAAAACACACGGCCCTTCTATGGTATTGGGGAGGTCGTTTATGTAGATCAGGAATAGGGGACATCCTATAACGCTACCCTGGGGAATTGAAGCTTGTATTGGTCTGACATCTGATCTTATGAGTTGTGTTTCCTTTGTATTCTTATTGTAGAATTCTACCTCAACCAATTGCTCTCTGCTTTCTAGATATGATATAAACCATTCATAGGCTTTTCCACGTATTCCTATACCGTATAATTTATTTAACAGGGTTTGAAATTGCACTTTGTCGTAGGCTTTCGTCATATCTAGTAATATTCCTATTGCATATTGTTTATTATTGATTATGTTTAGAGCTTCTTGGATGTACTTGTATACTGCTAATGTTGTGGATCTGTTTTTGCGAAAGCCGTTTTGGCAGTCATTGAATATTTTAAATTTTTTACAAAAAGAGTATACGCGATCGCACATTGCTTTTTCAAAAACTTTAGACGCAGTGGGAAGAAGTGCTATAGGTCTGTAATTGTTTGGGTCTGTTTTCGTGTTCTTTTTGTGAATGGGCTTTATCAAAGCCTTTTTCAATATGTCTGGAAACTTTCCTTCCTCAAATGATTGATTAATCAATTTAAAAAATGGTAAAGTTAGTTCATCGGCGCACTGTCTAAAAAGGATTGGTGGAAGTTCATCTATTCCGTGGCTATACTTAGGTTTTAGATTTTTTAAGATCTTATTAACTTCATATCCATCAACTGGGCTAAGAAACATCGTGTTTTGCGTGGGGTTAAACACGGATGTTTTCGTTCGTTCGGAGCCAGGTGTTTGGGAGGTGTTTTCCCCAATGGATGCGAAGAACTCATTGAAGGTATTAGCCACTTGTTTAGGGTCGCTTACCTGCCTTATTCTGTTTATCTCGTTTTACTATCTTGTTTGTTCGTTCTTTCACAATATCCCACATAGTTTTAACTTTGTTTGTACACTGTTCCCCTATTTGGAATTCTCAACCGAGCCCTTACTCTACCCAAAGCCTTGACGTCTAAATCATAGTACAATTAAATCCCTGGTTTTCCCAACATTTATTAATACAATTCCTCGAACATCAACTAGACTTTTAGTCACAGAGTTTCCCGAAATCGTGGTGTCCCTATCGTCGCCGGCGCCGGCCGTCAATCGCGGTTATATACATACTCGACCGTTGGACATTTCACGCCAGTCGAGCGAGCGACGCCTGCGCATCTTACGGGTTCATTTGATATTTTATTTAATTTATTAAATATCGTATTAGCGAGTTCGCGTTCTGAATTAATTGTTTGTGCGTGTTGTGGTTAAGTGTTGTGAGTTTTGAATTGAATAATAAATTTTGAAGGTATGTTTTTAGCATATATTTATATGTTTTATATATTTAAAAAAAAATGGTGACAGAAAGAACAATCATCAAAAATATTAATATTTTTTTTATCTAAGCTTTGCTAGCGTTTTGACCTAAATAATTTTCAAGTCTTGATATTCGGTGAAACGAGCAAGAGATATAAATAAATATGAGTAAAAGAACTTTCGCCGAAAAAAATCTAATAGTCGCACTGTATGTATCATTTGGGTAGTAAACATCTAGACAGTAGGAACCAATTTGATGACTAGTTACTATAATTTATTTACCATAAATTTCAAAGAAAACTTATTTTCTTTTTGAATAATATTAAAGAGAGTATAACTTATTTTTTTAAACTATTATTTTAAATATTTTTCTCTCAAAAATATGAGATCTTAGTTATGATTCGCCTGTGATCATGGTTATCCTACAGACATCTAAGTTCGTGTTTCTTTTAATTAACAATAGTTTTGTATTTTATTTTATTAAGATGATTATATAGCTTACATGTAGGTATGAATAGTGTGCGGTAATGTTGTAACAACTGTCTTCAATTTGTTTGTTTTATTAGTCATTGCTAAAAATACTTTCTTTGCACATAGCGATTAACGATTATAAACAAAATGATTGTTTTAGTTTTTAACTGTTTCATAGTAAACACACTATGATCTTGATTTCTTCAACACATTATATGTAGTTTGATTGCGGATTTTTTACGTTAGTCATAATGTGGTGCATTAAGTTCTACATTTTATGGTTCTCAAAGCCATTTTTGGCTAGCACAAGAGGATGCAGACATAAAAGGCTAATTAAAACCACATTACTGCATTTGGTAAAATATTTCATGCTCAGTTCAACGGATTAATTTTTTAACAGTAAAGAAATATTTATTTATTTACTTAATTGTTTTTAGTGTTGCTTAAAAGGAGCAGAAGTGGACTGAACAACATATAAAATTTTATTGTGACGAATACAATTTTTGGATTTGGTAGCCTTCTCCACTTCCTCCAAACACTGAGCCTAGAGTGTCCTAGCAATGGGAAATATCATCACTGATTGGCTATACTCCTTTCGGCTCCAGCCATTTACTTGTTTTTTGAAGAAAATGTCACTAAATTACTTATGGAGTACTGTCAGACTCGTGCTGAGTGAAAATCACCCTATTCTTTCAATTGCCTTTTGTGTGTCAGCGCCGCAGTAGGTAACTTCTTAAGCTCACGTTTACTATCTACTTGACTACTATCAGCGAAAGATGGATTTAAAACATATCAACTCTTTTTACTCGCGACCTCTTGAAAGTTCAACATTTTGGTAATTATCTTCATCGTTATCAGGCTTTTTTGTTTGCATGCAATCGATGATGTAGGTAATTTTTTATTCTGTCTTTGTCTGTTCTTCACGATTAATAATTAATAAGACCAGTTGTTATTTAAATTACTGCCATAAATGGAAACCGTTAAATTTTATTGAAAATATTATTACGTTTGTTGTTTAATTGGGATCTCAAAAGCCATTTGTTTAATTACGGACGTTATAAACATAGGTATTTAACTTTTTGTTACTTTTAAGGAAATCTGTTAATGAAAAACAATTCTAAATTGGTTTTGTTTTGAAAGGTAAATTGTTTAGCTATGAAATAATATTTTGTAGCTTTGATTAAAATTTAACGAGGTAGAAAAATGTATGTTTAATAGAACGATAGTAATTGTAACGTTTAATTTTCAGTGAAATTTCAAAACAAAACTTTTCACGATTATCAAGATTTATTTAAGTCGCAGGTTTTTCATAAAATTAGGTTTTTGATGAAAAACCGGAGGATGACACATTTCAAACTCAATTTTCATCATAAATCTGTAAAAATCCAGATTTTTGATCAAAATTTTTAGGACAGCGAAAGTTTTAAGCCTCGGGGATTAATATGTTTGAATGCAATAATAAATAAATGACTTTATTCGTAACATTGTAGCCTATAATTTAACTGAACTTATAAAGAATCGGTTGATATCTCATTCATCAAAATAAATAAAAAGATTACTAAAATCATATAGGTAGTATGGCTTCAGTTTAGTTTAACACAGCCCCTGCAGTCTCGACATTAGATAGCGACAAAAATCGGTCGCTAAGTCGTATCGTTATCAAATTCCTTTAATAGATTTATAACTTTATTTCCAAAGCATAAGGTTGAAAATCTATTAAAGAAATTTGACATCGACTAGACTTAACGACCGATTTTTGTCGTTATATTTGTCGAGACTGCAGGGCCAGGTAAAAACAACGTTTTATTTTGTTTTGCTAAAAATCAAAGGTACTCGCAAGGCGCATGTCAACAAGCATTGACCTTGCCCATAGTGAGTAGGTATTACATTATTATGTTTGAAGTTCAAGGTTAAAATTCTCGTTAAAATATTCACACATCATAACTTTCAACTCATAAAAAATAAAAAGGCAAATAAAATAACTGTCACAAATATTGAGACTTGTCCTGTTTACGATTATTTTATGGAGTTCCTACAGTTATTTTTGATATTTTATAAATGTATACCCATTTTAATTAATATGTATTTAATATTTGTTTTTGGTGAGGTAAATCAAAGGTAGTAAAAAGTATGGAAGGATGGACGGATGTTTGTTAGGGCGTATTCAGATGACACGCGCCGATCACGCACAGCACCCGCGCACGCGTTGTGCCCGCTTTAAACACGCACACGCGCTGCACCCGCCTCGCGCACGCCTCGCGCCCACTTGCGTCCTACTAGTGACTGGACTACTTCGTTCACTAGGCATAGTGGCTTAAATAACACAACACTAGCCATAGCGCGGGCGCAAGGCGTATGCGAGGAGGGTGCAGAGCGTGGGCAGGGCGGGCGCGAGGCGGGCGCGGGGCGTGCGCTTGGCGTGCGCGTGTAGACCTCGTTAATTGCAATTTGAGATCTATTGATGGATTGTAAGACTCAAATTCTTATTTAACAAATTTCAATGCGAGTTGGACGCGGGTGGCGTGCGCTGAGCGTGCGCGTGTCGTGTGAACGCGCCCTTACTCAATCGCGTTAGAACAGCTGAATGGATTTGATGAAATTTTGCTCAAATATTTCTAAAATAAAACATAACATACGATACCGTTTATTCGGGTATTACGTTCCCGTATTAATTTTCAAATGCCACGAAGGTGAATAGCTAGTAATAAATATCTCTAAGATCCACTTATGTTGTAAGAGTCACCTTTACACAGCTGATCAATGGCCTGACATCATAGCTTCCTTGTTAGTCGCCCTTCGTACACATCGCGACACAAGTCTCCGATATCTTGAAGCCCGACCCGTGCCCCGCCTGTTTCTCCAACTGGGTAGAGCACGGAGACTATCAATTTGGATTTGGGTCCCATGCTCCAACTGATGACGTTATGTGACGTTATTGTACAGTGAAACAAAAACTTGCTTTAGTTGGAGCACGGGATCCCGTCTTTTTTGTAGTCTCTGTGTTCCACCCAGGTGGAGCAACTGGTGAAGCACGGGTCCGCCCCCGATATCTCACAACTTTGGTATCCCTTGACACGTGCCTGTGAACGAACCCCTATGGATTTTTATTGCGATAGTCGCCTGGATATCGAAGTCGTAAAGTATCGGAGAGTTGCGTCGCGTTGTGTACGAGGGGCTAAGTCTCCGATATCTCACAACTTTGGTATCCCTTGACGCGTGCCTGTGAACGAACCTCTATGTGTCTAAACACACTATGCCGAAGTTACGCGACCGAAGTTCGGCGCAATTACGCCTGCAATGCTATTTGAATTACTGACGACATACTATGCCGAAATTACGTCGCGTCATAGCGTACAGCGTAACTTCGGTCGGGCGTAAGTTCAGCGGCAACTCATTCTGTGACCACACATTATACGCGACCGAAGTTCGGTTCTATTACCGACGAAGATCCGGGGGCGGGGAGCAGCAGGGAGCCGCCCGCGCCATCCACGCCGAATTTCTGCCGCGTAAGTTCGGCACTTATGGTGTGTCATATCAGCCAAATACGTCGGAACGTGAAATCAGCCGCCGAACTTCGGTCGCGTAACTTCGGCATAGTGTGTTTAGACACTATGGATTTTTATTGCGATAGTCGCCTGGATACCGAACGGTAAGGCATCGGAGACTTGCGTCGCGTTGTATACGAAGGGGCTTAATCGCCCACCAACTATGCAACGCACAATATCTAGAATTCTTAAACTAGCTCAATCATATCAATTGCTATTGCACAGCCGAAGGTGAGAATCTCGTACAATAATAGCGAATGATCACAATGGCATCATTGCAACAAATAGGTGCAGTCACGAGCAATATGTATAGGATGTTCGAAAGATTAATGCAGTTTTCTTTTTTCATATTTGCGGAGTTATATTCCTATTTTTCAGTCACAGAGTCTTTGGGGAGACAGTGAAAAATTTATGATTATTTGGCGACTGTTGTCGTAAAAAATAAGTTAATTAAAAACAATATTTGTGGTAGGTACCAACTGCAATCCAAAATCTCTTAGAAAAAATGTCAATTGAATACAGAGGCACTAGCATGAACTCTACGTATTTGGCCGTATAACGTATACTTTAAATGTGCTTTAAATATTATACTGCCGTGGTATAACTAAAATGCCGTTAACCAACATCTGGTCGATTTTCAACTTTTGATGCTACATTAATGAGAAAAAAAAGATCTATCGATCTGTGTTTGCGAATTTTCAATATCTTGAATAGTTTTGGAAATAACAATTTTAAAAATGCCGCTATGTACTTATTACTCACGTGTGAAATAAGCAAAAATAACGTTAAGTAACTTTGTGAGTCTATAAAGCCGCTAAGGTTCATTACCTCGTATTTTCCCACGTTTTTATACACTCACTTTTCTTGTTTGTTTGTCGTTCCGGTTGGACTTTTGCAACTCAATTTTGAGGCACTTCCCGATAAGCTAGCAGGCTGAAATTTTGCACACGCTCTGAGTTCTGATGACAATGCATGACTAGCTAAGAAACGTCATAACAAATCCAATATGGCGGCCTCCCCAAGATGGCGGACTGGCTGTTTGAAATCCACCCCTATGATATGGGTATCAAATGAAAGGGTTTGCTGTCAGGAATACGAAAAAAATAGTCTCGTGACTTAAATCCAATATGGCGGACGTCCAAGATGGCAGACAGGCTATTAGAAATGCACCCCTAAGATATGGATATCAAATGAAAGGGTTTGCTGTCAGGAATACGAAAAAAATAGTCACGTGACTTAAATCCAATATGGCGGACGTCCAAGATGGCAGACAGGCTATTTGAAATGCACCCCTAAGATATGGATATCAAATGAAAGAGTTTGCTGTCAGGAATACGAAAAAAATAGTCACGTGACTTAAATCCAATATGGCGGACGTCCAAGATGGCAGACAGGCTATTTGAAATGCACCCCTAAGATATGGATATCAAATGAAAGGGTTTGCTGTCAGGAGTACGAAAAAAATAGTCACGTGACTTAAATCCAATATGGCGGACGTCCAACATGGCGGACAGGCTTTGACGCACTTCCCGATAAGCTAGCAGGCTGAAATTTTCAGGGTAGCTTCAAACCCGATGAACAAAGATAAAAATAATAAAATAATTAATAGATTTTAAAAAATCTAAAAACCCACGTTTTTAAATGTCCTAAAAATAAGAAAATAACCCTACGGGGCTGAGAGAGGGGCCACTCAAAACGTGGGGGCGTATCTTTGCAAGTTACACCCACGATCTATTACACGTCATGTAAATACATATATCCCATAAATAATCTCTTAAATAATATACGCCCCCACGTTTTGAGTGGCCCCTCTCTCAGCCCCGTAGGGTTATTTTCTTATTTTTAGGACATTTAAAAACGTGGGTTTTTAGATTTTTTAAAATCTTTTATCACAAAAGATCCATATGGTTACTTGTCTAGATTGCCGTTAGCAGACTTTTGTGCACTACAAAGCGGTTAAGGTACTTTAACTGTTTTATTGGTATTCTTTTTAATAATAAAAGAGTTCGCTTTTTTTAAACTATAACGTCGTTAGTTAAAAATGTTAGACTTAAACTTGACTAACGATGTTTAACGGCATTATTGCCTCATATTTGACATACTTATATTTTGACTTAACGTATGTTACAAGCCCATAGCGGCATTTTCAAAACTAAACAAAAATGTATTGTCCGTCATTATTAGACTGAAATGACGTTATCTCACACTAATACACAACAAAGCCGTTAACTGATCTCGCGCGGGACAGGGAGACACCGGCTACGTAACGATCCTGTACCGAAATCAGAGGGATCTGGGGTGGAACTAGAACCAGGAGCTTGTGGGTGAGGACGTGTGTTGCTGCGGGTTTGTTCCCGCCAATTTCGCAACGATCGCGATAATGGCGAACCATCATTATAATTATGCTTAAACTTATAACCATAGGCTGGAATTAGGTAGAGTTATTTTAGTACTTGCATCGAAATGTTGATATTATTATGGAACTTCTCGGGATTTCTAATAGACAATCTCGTGTGCAAAACAATAATATAAATGAATAATAATAAAAAAAACATCAGAGATAAATTAGACAAATTAATTGTGTACCAGTAAATAACTTCTTATTTAATAAATCGCCGGATTTTTCTGCTCTTTAAAATTAATTCCGTGATTTGGGGCATATCCACTTCATTCTATCGTTGTATGAAATCAGTGTAAGTCTTAAATGAATAACCCTACCTAATTCTGACCTGTGCTTAAAACTTTCACAAAACTTTACTTATAACTAGATTTTTTAGGAACTTTCGGATCTATAGAATAACACTAAAATCACATCAGTTATTTATCAATATAATTATGTACTACTTGTACTTCAAAATATAACATAAAACAAAATTTACTTTCAAACTTCTGTCTTTCATTAAACCTGAGATAACAAACAATCAAAACTAAGTCTAATCTTCTTCTTGAACTCAACACTTTACATTTCTAGTATCATTTATAAACGATCATCAAGTGAAAAACAAAAAACAATTACACTTATTTAATTTTTAGTACTAACTTTTTACTTAAAAGCCTTCTTGATAATCACATTTATAAATATATTCTTAAAAACACAGTATTCAAAATCGTATCACAGTTACATTGTTATTACTTAGAATAAACCAAGGTTATTATGACTATGTCTGAAATTATTAATTAGTTAAAATCAGTCTCGATAAACTGACACTACTCTATATTATTATTCTAAACAGAACTAGTACCGGAATGTTCATTTTCTCTTGGTAAGTTTTTCCAAAATAACAATTTTTGAGGGGGAATTATGTTCGAAAGGTTTTCAAGTACATCTGCTCTTCTCTTAGGTTCGATACCTTTCGGTTCAGTTCTAAATTCAAATACGTGGGTTTTTTTAAATATCTATCATTCATGAAACGAAGAATTTGTAATTATCATCATCGAAATTATTTTTTAAATAAGCTCTTGGATGGATGTATGAATCCTTCTTTGGGACACGTCGTTAGGTATATTATTCAATATCATATGCTTTGAAGAAAAAAGATATACAAACTCTTCGTTTAATGAATGATAGATATTTAGAAAACCCACGTTCAATGGTATTTGTATTTAGAACTGAACCGAAAGGTATCGAACCTAAGGGAAAAACAGATATACTTAAAAATCTACCGAATGTAATTCCCCCTCACAAATTGTTATTTTGGAAAAACTTTCCAGAACAAGTTCTGATTAGAATAATAATATAGAGTAGTGTCATTTTATCGAGACTGATTTTAACTAATTAATAATTTCAGACATAGTCATAATAACTTTGAATTATTTTATATAATGTTACTGGGATACGATTTTGAATACTGTGTTTTTAAGAAGGCTTTAATAAATGTAGGTAAAAAGTTAGAACTAAAATTTAAATAAGGAAAATTAGTTTTTGTTTTTCAGTTAATGATTGTTTTTTTAATGATACTAGAAATATAAAGTTTCGAGTTCAAGGAGAAGATTAGACTTAGTTTTTATTGTTTGTTATATCTCAGGTTTAATGAGAGACTGAAGTTTATAATAACGTAAATTTTGTTTTATGTTGTCTTATTTTATAGTAGGTAGGTACATAATTATATTGATAAATAACTGATGTGATTTTAGTGTTATTCTTTAGAACTGAAAGTTCCTAAAAATCTAGTTTTAGGTAAAGTTTAGTGAAAGTTATAAGTTTAAGCATAATTATATACCTATTATTTGAATAGCAAAAAGAAATATTGACAGTATAGACTAATTGATTGATAAAACTATGACTATTATTTAAAAATATCTTTAATTTCAATAAATTAAATTCATTTTGTGCAAGAAAATAGTTCACTATTTTATAATATTATTACGCTATAATGTCGTTAAACTGTAAGGTTTTTAGTTTAACCACGTTTTAGCTTAACAATGATTCAAGTTTATCCTTTTAATTAGTACGCATCTCAAGGTTACCAGACTTAAAAGCAGTAAAGTACCATTAAACGCATTTAAGCTTAACATGAATCAGTTCTAAAATACATAATCGCAAGCTAAATTGTCGTTATGTGCAATAACGGCATTTTAGTTAATCATTGAAGAGATGAAATTTTTGCATTTTAAAAGACTATAATTTTCTATGTAATAGATACACTAAAACGCCGTTACGCTTTACGTAGCGGCGTTTTAGTCGATGATCCATTATGATTTCGGTTACATCTCTGATGAACTAAAACACAAAAAACGCTTTTTCATGAAATTAAATTATAGTTACGGTATGATAGGTTAAGTATTTCGAAAGTATGCAATTTCATCTATGTTTTGGTACCTTCAAATCTCTAATAGGTGTTGTCAACGAAAAATAACATCAGTTTAAAATTTTACCGCGGTTTTTTCGTGTTATCCAAAAAAGTGACTTTAGCAGTTAACGGCATTATAGTTATACCACGGCAGTATAATTATTATGACGTAAATTGTATGGAATATGAAAAAGCACCTGTAGTGTACGAACAAGGAACAAATTTTTCAAATTAAGATCAACAACCCCGTTTCAAAATTCTCTTTTGACTGCTAATTAGAAAACAAATAAGGGTCAACTCACACCGAAAGACAGCGAAGCGAATATCGACTCCGTTTATGGAATTCGCCGGATCCGCGCGACTCATTCGAGTTTCTCATGCGATAATAAGTATTTCAGTTATGAAAATAAAGTAAAAATTTATATGGCACTGAAACTGCGCTCCGCTTCGCTGCGCTTCGACGCTCTTATTGGCGTGAGTTAAGCCTTAAGTTATTTAGCCTTATCCCAAAGTTAAACAAAATAGACACTTAACTATAAATCCAATTTGTACTTTTGCTTGGTAGTTATTAGTAGTGATCATGACTGTAATAGATAGAAATGATTCGTTACATCCACAGGTAAAATCGCATCGGTATGTGTGTAACTAACATTATTTATTTGCAAGTCCTAGGTTCGGTTTCATTTTCATTTGCTTGATTTGTAAATTGTTGTGTCTGGTGTGGATTAGATAGTACGATATATATAATAGTCCTATGTGTTATGTGATTGTGTCAAAACAAGTTTTTTGAAATTATAATAAATTATGCGACCATTTAAATACAGAGTCTACAATAATAAATTAATTGATCGCGTGGGTTCCAACACATCGAAAACACATAACATTTTACATAGTAATTAACTGTTTTACATAGAAATCCGTCTAAAAATATCAATAACAAAATGGATCCCGTAATAAATGTTTTGCAGACCATAAATCATAGATATTAATAAAATTTTATCGACGTTTGGTGCAATAATGTTTAGTTTACGACACTTACAAAATAGACCGTAACTATGTGTTGGTCACTATGTATTTTGCTATTTCAAGATTTGCTTGAACATTGTTGATGAATTTTAGTTCCAGTTTTGGCACAGTTGTCGTAGGTAACTTATTGGTTTTTAGAGGTTTTGGCCCTCTGTGGGGGGCCATGGGCTGATAGCTCTTTGAGGCGCGCGTGCAACACGACGCGCCGTCGACCCGGGCATGATCGAATGGCGAGTCACCCATTACTCGCCGTCCGCATGCCTGTTCTCGTGTCACTTAAGATACAAATCCGTTGATAATACAAAGATTTTATGTGGATTTCTTATCGGTATGTTACTTTAAGTACCTAGGTATTCTTAACTCTCAAAGTAACAAGTTAACGAGTCAACAACCTGGGATTATTTAACTTACGCATAAACTTAACCTTTGGAGCCATTGATTATTTACTTAACCAATGTCTTGGTCAGTAAGTTATAAGTAGTTACCTACATAGGTACTAATTAACTAGGTAACCTAACTTGTCCGTGGTTTTATTTTAGTTTGTGGCCAGACAGTATTTTCTATGAAAATTCTTAAGCCTCCTGCAGACACACGCGATTAATCGCGCTGCGACAACGAACCAAGCTAATTTCCACTCTAAAAATACTGCGAATGGACCGCAACATGTCGCCCCGCGCGATTAATCGCGTGTGTCTGCAGGAGGCTTTATTATTTGATTTTTCTTTGGGTATTATTTTGAGTGCACGGTTGGCGCATTGAGCGGCTGCAACAGCGAAGTGTCGTACCTACTTTCGATTCCTGGTGTCCTAACATGACGTCTGTAGGAAAGAGACAGAGCTATACCTACAAGTCGTCAAGCGCCATCTCATTCCCACACTTTTTTTTTTAGCGTGGTGAAATCATCAAACGAGTCCTCCCACCCAGGGCAGGGCGGGATGGGTCTGTCAGACTTGTACTGACTAAAATCCACGGTGTCCTTCAATAGACCTTTACGTTCCAGGGTCACGTTAATGGAATAAGTCCTGTGACCCCGGCAGGTTTTGGCCCTCCCCGTCATCTTGCTGACGCTCTTTGAGGCGCGCGTGGAACACAACGCGCCGTCGACCCGGGCATGGTCCCATGGGCCTCCAGCTCGGAATACATAAATATGTATCCTGAGCAGGTGGCATACAAATGTAAGGCCTATAAATAGTTGTTCCGGGACTGGCAATATGTGTATGGGATTTTAAATTTTGTAAAACCCGCGATAAAGTCCAGCTGTAAGCAATAATGATTATAAAAATGAAGCCTACCTTTTAATTAAAATAATACATTTGATAATGAAAAGGAGAACTTATGGGGTTTTGTGTTGCCCAGTTATTGGGTTGTGGAGGTCCGATTGGCAATGTCGCTCCATGTAAAATACTGATATTCATCAGCATCTGGTGCTGGTTTGACTGGAAACTGACTCCAATATAGTTGGGAAAAGGCTAGGCAGATGATGCAAATGAACCTAATCACAAATTATCATAGAATGCAGAATCTGTTGCATCTCACAGTCCATTGCGTTTCGATTTCGGCATAGTATGTAAACGGTCAGCTATTTCTGTACACGGCATGCGAGTGCATTCGACATGTTTCCGAGTGTAATCAAATATAGCAATACTATTCAGTTCGTGAGTAAAATACTTTAGTTAGGGTGAAGTGAGATTATTTGGTGAGACAGGCAATTCGGTGGTAGAGTCTTAAAAGTCTTTCAAAACGTTACCTATGCATGCAGTAATGCGAAATGATGCAACTAGTTTACCACAAAGGTGGACAAGACGTAGTGTCACATAATTACGTGATATTGCGTGCATAGGTAACATATTGAAAGACTTTTATGAGTCTAGCACCAAATTTCCTTTCTCACCAAATAACTTTTTTTTACTATAAATTGAGTCATATATCTAAGGTACGGTGGCATTGCAATTGGCAACTTACGTGTGTCTGGCCCTCCTAAATCTATAGATAATATAACCTTAGTCGTGCGTCATCTGAAAATTAATAGTTTACTTAAGTTGTGGGCTTTAATTCAGGAGCTTTTCTCTGTGTTACTTCATCACCACTGTTCTCCTGTTTCCCAGTATAAGGAACGTAAATGACTAAGTACCTACTCCATAAAATGTAGAGGCTTACCTGAGCACTTAGCTCGTTTTTTTTTTTTATTAAATGTTTCCCCAATAATTTTAATAAATAATTTCAAAAATTTTCGTCTGAGTTCAATATTGGCATAAAATAGTTCGTGTAACCTGGTCCCTATGACCATGAAAAAAGAAATTAAAAGCTTTAAAAGATATGTCTGATATATGTATAGGCGCTCAACGTATTGCAACATTTGCAACTCAAGGTACCTATTACAACGAACTTTATCTGGAGAGTACCTAGCCATAATTTATTATTTCAAACGTAGTTACTAAACCATTTATTCGATTGTACCTTCGTAAAATCATTGTTCACTTTGTATGTATATTTGTAGTTGGTTACTAAAATATAATATTTAATATTAACCTAACATACTTTGTAGCAGTAAAATATTTACACCTTTACGCCAATTTTCACAATAACGTGAGTGAGCAGAACTTTAAATAGTTCGTGAAATAATTGCTCGAACGATTTATTTTAAAACGGAGTAGGTAATGGTAGTGTTGTTAGGAAATCGTTCGCTTCATTTTTTTTTTTATTTTTATAATAGTAAGTTTATAAGTTTACATAAAATATCAGAGAGCAAAAAGAGTCGTAATACTATTCACACTTATTTATTTTGTTTTGGAGTTTAAACGCTTTTCTTCTCTTATATGGAACACTTATTATCATCATCATCATCAGCCTTCAATGTTCCCACTGAGATGAGAGGGAGTGGGCCATAATCCTCCACGCGGGCCCAGTGCGGGTTGGTAGATGTCATATGTCTTCGAATTTGGTGGTTCTAGGACATGCCGGTTTCATCACGATGTTTTCCTTCACCGTTTTGAGAGCAGTGGTGATGAAATAAATTACATAAAGTAATGCGCCAGGCTGGGTTCGAACCCACGACCTATAACTCGTAAGTCGGGGCCGATACTACCTACTGGGCCACCACTGCTCTCCAACACAATGGAGCACTACTTATGTATATGTCGCAGTAATCCATATAAAATGCATGTAATTTATCATTAAAATGTCCTCAAAAATGCCTCAAAACTATATCTGTCTGCGGTTAGATATTAATAATATTATTAAATATTTTGTTATGTTCATAATATTATGTGTTTATCTGCATTATGTATTTTACCGCATATCCTTTTAGCCCATTTTTTTTAAATATATTATTTCGTTTGTTCCAGATTATAACTAAAGATGGAGCCACTGCAAGTAGATGTCGTTCACTTCTATCCAAGGGAAAATGCACAGCCACATAATACTGTCAAGTAATTAATTGTCTATCATAAATTTTACTATTGCAATACTATTAAAAAATAAACTTTTTATTCTGTTTATCGACGTAAAACGTCACAGGAAACACCTCAACAATATTTTACAAAAACAATAAAAATTGGGACGCAATAGTAGATTAGTAGCCAAGGGCTGTAAGGCATCAATTGCAGCCCGAGATATTTAAGCGCACGAGCGCAGCGAGGGCGCCTATATAGTTCGAGGGTGCAATTGATGCTTACACCCGAGCTAACTTAACCGCTTTACATCTCGATTGTGAGGTAAGTAGAAAAAAACCGGCATTACAAGAATAAAACATTTTATTATTTAAAATTTATAGTGAAATGAGAACAACTTTCATTAAATTGGGAGTGCAGATTATATCTTCATCAATTGCAGAACTCATGTTTTTTTTTTCTTAATTAGCACGTTATTATAAAAAAATCCCAAAAACAAACAATATTTAAAGTAAAAGTTTTCTATTCTCGCCTTTTTTCATCTTTTTTTATTTTATTTTTTCAAGAACGAAATTGAGCTTCGCCGTTCGATATTTAAAATTGATGACTATTATTAATACTCATACGAAGACAAGGCTGAATAGCGAAGCGACCTCTTTTGTCATTGGGCTGAAGCTGAATGCATGATGTCTGTTGCCAGTATGATGGTTAGATGTACGCGAACTTTTTGAAAGAGTGACGAGGTTTTTTATAATTACTTACCGCCCTAGGGCTTTTCTAGCTACATTATTACCCTAGAGCGCTAATTGGTTACCTACAAGTCCCATTTGGGGGTAATAAGGACCTATTTACCGAATATGAGAGATGTAAAGGGTATTTTTTTTTAATTTAACGCGTTTCTTATGACCATTAACCACACATGCCTAGAAGTAACCTGTTCACTCTTGACTTGAAGACCCGAAGGTTATAGCTGTCGGGAAATACAGACCCCCTACAGGGAATTCCTGCACTCCTTAGCTGTGCGTACAATAAAAGTATTGACAAAACGCTTTGTACGTACCGGAGGGATGTCCACCAGAAGGAATACTAAGGAATGGGGTGGGTTTAAAGTCAGTAAAAGTCTGACAGTCCCTCCCGCTCCATCCGGGCGGAGAGGACTCATTTGATGATTTTACCACCCTTTTTTCCCCATGTTTTTTTTACGTGTGGAAGTTCTCATGGACTCCGCCTGGGGAAAACGGAGGGGCATATCAGACTCGACATGACTAAAACCAAACTCCTTTACTGCCATTAACCTGGGGTGCGGTTCCACTTGCGCAATCACCGCTCCCCGACAGGCTATGATTTTACCACCTAAGAAACAGCAACCTTTATATTCGTTTTTATTTATTTTTCCCTCAGATTCGAGGTGGTGAACGACGAGACACCGACGACCACAATCGTGCGCCGTGGACAACCTTTCAGCGGTGTCATCAGGTTCACTCGACCTTACGATGAGGCCAATGATATCGTGCAGCTTGTATTCTCTATCGGTAAGGTTTTGGCCAAAAAGTTTCCGCATACTAGGAATTTATCCGGTGTCATGGGTGAGTTTATAAACACCGAGACCCGGAACAACTAATTGTAGGTCATAAAAATATTAATTCCGTGCGGGAATCGAACCGCCAACCACTGCTCCAACCGTGGGAAGTGGAAACATATTTTTCCTACTCCTCCACTATTCTTTTCTGATTAATTTCGTGCAGGATCCAAGACAGTAAAATTCATTCTCCGGGACACGTCGAGCTTCATTGTCTCGGCGCTTTTCTGGTGGTTGCCATGATTCTGGCTCTCAGGAGTTGCAGTGGTTTGGGAATAGTGTGGTGGGTTTTGCTCCAACCATGCCGAGTCTCTCTTTGTTAAAGAAACTTTCAAATGCAAACCTAAAATGTGTAAATATATCGCTTTCCCAATGCTTTTATTTCGCAAATACTTTCAATTCCGACTCAAAATAAATAAAGGGTTTGTCCTTTGCTACCTAATTAAAAAAATACTGAAGTGAGCACCATTTCCCTTGAAGGACTGTACCTTTTATATCGGAAGTAAGAAATTCACTAGCATAGATCTTGGGGTCTGAAAAAGGATAGTCTCTCTGCGCGATCGACTTAGAAATGAGGAGGTTCGCAGACGAACCAAAGTTACCGAAATAGCCCAACGAATTAGCAAGTTGAAATGGCAGTGAGCAGGTCTTATAGCACGCACAACTGATGGCCGATGGGGCCGTTAAGTTCTCGAATGGAGACCACGCACCGGCAAGCGCAGCGTAGGACGACGATCTTATGAAGGCCACAGGATCACGCTGGATGCGGGCCGCTCACAACCGGTCCTATTGTGGAAGTCTAAAGGGGAGGCCTATGTTCAGCAGTGGACGTCTTACGGCTGATATGATGATGATGAAAAAGGATAGTGTCCAATGATTCACTATCTATCCTAGTTACATAAAACAATAGACATACAACTTGAATAATTATATTTGTCCACAGGAGATAAACCATCAATGGAAACAACAGGAAAGATGTTCATAAGACGTGACGCGGTCACAGACAAACACACGTGGAGCGCCAGTCTCTTGGACGTGCAGGACCAAAACACACTCTCTTTTAAGGTAAGAAAGTCTTATTTGGAATGAACAGATAAAGGTTCGAGAAATGAGTGATAAAACAGGCGTGATTCTAAATAGGCATATCGTAAGGAAATAGGAAATGTCATAGCATTATGGACAGAGATAATGTGCCTTAACATAATCTCTCTTTTTTTTTCGGATAGGTTAAAATATGTGATACTTATGTGTTACACATATTGCCATGCCAGCCACGTACTCTACCTAGAATTTTAATTTTTTGTAATAGCCCCCCCTATTTAAAGAAAAACGTAACGAAAAATCCTAAGGAAATTTCCTGACCACATCTGACAGCACGCATCGTCTAACGTTGTTTCAGTTCGGAAGACTTCGGCAATCATAAAGGTACGGACAGACGTGCTCATTACTAGCACGAAAGCATGCTTTTTTGAGCAGGGGACAATTTTATTGAGGGAGAGGGAGATTCCTAAAGAATTTTAACTGCTATAAGTGTAGAGCCAATTAATTTAGACAAGGCAAGGATTCTGACTAAGGTTATACTGAACAGAAATGAATCCAACCGATTTTATCGGACCTGGGGTTCGAACTCGGGACTCCCTTGAATAAACATACTTGCGATTATTGCGTCGACTAGTGTCTACACCAAAGAGACGAAGACGTAAAAAAACTTGTTTAGAATTAAAAAAAAAACTACAACAGATTATAGTAGTCTAACTGCATGTAATTTGGCTATTAAACAATCTAGCCACGAAATAATTGGCTATTTTAGAACTTGTTTAACTAAAATTGTTATGCTAATTCTACCACGTACGAAATTGCATCTGCGCAGAAAATAAAAATAAAATAGCACGTATTCTAGCGAGCAATCGAATAATGAAGAGTTACTTTTAGTGAATTTAAATTGCATTATTATTTTAAGCGCTATTTGGTTTTCAAGCCGAGGTATGATCAGAAACAAAAGTTGAAATATTATCAGGGGCGTAGCTACCGCCGTATCTGCCGTATCAATTATACGGGGCCCCCGGGCCACAGGGGCCCCCAACGTGCGCAAACAAAAATAATAAAAACTTAATGATTTATTAAATAATAAAGTTATTTACTTTTACACAATTTATTTGTCTAATCTATCTCTGGTGTTTTTATTATAATTATATAAATGTAATACTGTTTTAAGCACGAGATTGTCTATTTGAAATCCCGGGAAGATCCTTAATATCAACTTTTCGATGCAAGTATTAAAATAACTCTACCTAATTCCGACCTCTGGACTGATCAGTCGCATCTTGAAACTTTTGGTGACCTTTTTCCAATTTTTTGTTTATATTTCGGCGTAGATACAGAGAAATGCGTTTTTTTTTTCTTCAGTGATAAATCTTTGCCCTACATAAGGGGCCCCCAAACAAATTTTTATACGGGGCCCCGCCAAGCCACGCTACGCCACTGAATATTATCTAATACCTACCTACATTCGTGTAACCATGGCTCCGGAACGTAAAAGGCTATTGAAGGACACCGTGGATTTTAGTCAGTACAAGTCTGACAGTCCCTCCCGTCCTGCTCTGGGTGGGAGGACTCATTTGATGATTTTACCACGTAAAAAAACTATTTTACTGTTTTTTTTTTAGATAATTCCGGGTCTCTGTATGTGAGTTAAAATGTTTGTAAACGGACCAACGATAAAGGAGAAATTTTTAGCGTGGAAAACTGATTAAAAAATGATGGAATTTAGGCTGGCCAAATTTTTCATTTTTGTTGCTCGCATAAATAGCGATTCGTATTTAAAGCAATGATTTAACACTATCATCATCATCATCATCTCAGCCATAGGACGTCCACTGCTGAACATAGGCCTCCCCTTTAGATCTCCACATATACCGGTTGGAAGCGACCTGCATCCAGCGTCTTCCGGCGACCTTTATAAGGTCGTCTGTCCACCTTGTTGGTGGACGTCCTACGCTGCGCTTGCTAGTCCGCGGTCTCCACTCTAGCACTTTTCGACCCCATCGGCCATCTGCTCTGCGAGCAATATGGCCTGCCCATTGCCACTTCAGCTTGCTAATCCGGTGGGCTCTATCGGTGACTTTAGTTCGTCTACGGATCTCCTCATTTCGGATTCGATCACGTAGAGAAACACCGAGCATAGCCCTCTCCATAGCTCGCTGAGCGACTTTGAGCTTTGAGATGAGGCCGATAGTGAAAGACCACGTTTCGGTGCCGTAAGTCATCACTGGTAACACACATTGGTTGAAGACTTTCGTCTTGAGGCACTGAGGTATGTCGGACGAAAAGACAATTTAACACTATAAGCCTAACAGTACATTTTGAGAAACTAAGTAGGTAAGTATCTAGGTAATTACGCCCAAATTGGTACGGACTATCATAATTAATCAAAATGATCCCTAATATAAAATTTAACTACAAAAGTGCCGCTCTTCATTAATTCAAATTACAACCTAGGTATTGTTTTAGTAATCTCTTTAATTTAAAACAATAGCATATTAAGAGCTAATATCGAATAATACACGATGGTACTTGAATACAAAACGCTTGATTAAAATAAGTTATTTTGGTAAATTATAGATATTCGCATATTCATAAATATTCATTACTATTGTCTGATTATTCAAGGATGGATTTTAAATAATTTTAAATGTTTTATTTGTCTATTCTTAATTAGAATTACATTTATTTGAAATATGCGATCATTAAACAGTTCAATGCAAATTATTATTAAAAAAAAACAATGAGGAATTATAAAAAGTTAGAAAAGAACAACCCAAGAAAAAAATAACTTTACCTATCTAACATTGTGGGTTTTTAGGGTTCCGTAGAAAACAAGGAACCCTTATTCTCTTTCGTACCCACCCTCACACATTTACTAGTCTTTTCACATCACACAATTTAGTACGATTAATATCGGCTGGGGCGGAAAAGTTGTACGTGGTAGGAACTTGGTTGTCATACTGGGTTAGTGATGCGGAAAAATGGAAAACACTTTGTGACTGAAGTTTTGAATATGGAATTGTTTAAAAAAATAACAATGAAACGATGGATATTATCTAAGTATACTAATACTAGTGGCCCGTCCCAGCTTCGCTCAGGTATACTAAGAACCGCTCGTCCGATTTTGTGCAAACTTCACATAAAGCATCTACTAAATAGTTCGAACAAAGCCTAAACATTTGGTTTGGATAGGTGAGCCCGTTCTTTAGTTATAACATTACAACGAAAAGTGGCATTGATTTTTATATATATAGATTATAAAGCTGAAGAGTTTGGTTGAACGCGCTTATCTCAAGAACTAATGTATCGAATTGATAAAAATATTTTGTGTTGGATAGTCCATTTATCGAGTCAGGCTATGGGCTATATAACATAACGTTACAACCAAAAGGGGCCGAGAAACAGGGCTGAAACCGCGGGGAACACCAATCGAGAAAGAGCTATGCTGCGCTGAGCCTAAATAAAAACTAATACCTAAACATCAACGTAAACCTATAACATACATGTAGTAAATACTAGTTCTTAATATTATTAATAATGGCTAGTTGTAGAAACATGATAATAACGTTTAAAATAATAATTTACGATCATTCAAGTACTGGTCAAGCAAGACCACTTTGTGTACACTGAGTTACTCAAACTGCTATTTAATTTGAGAATAACGACTTGTATTGAAATAATATAAGTAATAAAATATGACAAGACCACATAACGTTTTTTTTTCGAGCAAGTAGGACATGACTATGGTGACTTACCAGTTGTTTAAGCTTTTGATTGGTTCAAGTTCTGACCGCAATCGAATTTTTCTTTGCACGATTAAAATACCTTTTTATTCAAGTAAATTAAATGCTCGAAAATCTTCCTCGTTAAGCTTATTACTTGAAGTATCGAAGTATGGCGGTGGATGATGACCATCGCGAGCAGAGCGGACCTACTATGTTCCTACTTTTACCTCACAAGAGAAAACTGCTTACATGACAGATGTGTTTCCACCATTCCAAGAAATTTCTAGTGTGGGGGCAACGTTTTATTAAAATAAAAAAAAAAACAACGAAGATTCGTTCGAAAATGACTCAATAGGAAAAAGGGCAAAAAGAGTAAAAATGAGCTTGCTCTGGGAATCAGACGACTAAACTATTTCTTGGTGGGAAGAAGAAGAAGTCATATTACCCTCCGCGATGAAAACCGGGCTTTAGGCTATTCACAAAGTTGAGAACCGCTTGCCGAAGAAGTCACAATAATAAACAAGATGTTCATACAAACACATTATGTTAGGTACAAGTTTTATTCGCAAATCTAGGATTGGTTATTTATTATGGTGTAGCAAACCATTAATTTTACTTAGAAATCGTGAAGAAAACGTGCAATTAAACATAGATTTACGTATTTATTAATCTTGTAGAACAATAATCTTTTCAGTTTAGATTTATCTTTGAATCAAGTTTCTGATCTTATCAAATAGTTAATTTACGCCAAGATAGCTTCAAATGGCCCGGGTCGACACGGCGCGTATTGTGTTCCACGCGCGCCTCAAAGAGCGTTAGCAAGATGACGGGGCCCCACTCTAGAGGGCCAAAGCCTGCCGGGGTCGCGGGACTTATACCATTACCGTGACCCTGGAACGTAAAGGGCTAATGAAGGACACCGTGGATTTTAGTCAGTACAAGTCTGACAGTTCCTCACGCCCTGCCCCGCGTGGGAGGACTCATTCAGACCACGCTAAAAAAAAAAGATAGCTTCAAATACTTTGTATATTTCTCAAATGCGGAACGACAACCCGAGTTCCTTTTTTGTGATGTAAAAATCATCACAATGAGTCCTCCTATCCTGCCGAAGGAACTATCAGACTCTAACTGACCAAAACAAACATGCTCCTTTACAAATACTTCACGTTCCAGGGCTGCGGTGCACCATTTAGACAGTCCCACGCCCGAGTCGTTTCCGTGTTATAATTTCATCACCCATGACCCGCGTCCATTACCTGAGTGAAACCGCCGTAAAACAAAAACTAGGCAACGATATAAAATGCACCGTTCTTGCTTAAACATGAATATACTTACTTAAATCATTTTAAAACTGACTTACCCATAGATATATTTTTATTTAATATTTCTGTGGACTTACCTCTTGGAACTTCAGTGGAATTCAAACTTGAGACTTTAGTGAGAGAAAGACTTTGACTGCTGGCCTTTTAGAGAGACTAACCCCCGTATCTATAAACAAGTCAAAGGTTTTACTCGAGTAAATGTCATTATTTAATTTACGATTTTTATTATGTAGTTTAATAATTGCTTGAAGTTTGAACTGTAAAAATATAGAATTCTTATCTTTGCTTTCTTTGACGGTTCCCACTTCGTTTAAATTCATGTCTATTGCATAAAAAAAATTGCACAAGTAATTGCTTAAGCTGAAGTAATTACTTTCACTTGGCTATAGATGCGGCTGTAAGAGTCACTCAACGGGCAATGGAAAGGGCTATGCTCGGAGTTTCTTCGCGGGATAAAATCTGGAACGTATGTCGTATGGATATTCGGCGAAGAACCAGAGTCACCGACATAGCTCATAAAATTTGCAAGTTTAAGTGGCAACGGGCGGGCCACATCGCTCGTAGAACTGACAACCGATGGGGAAGAAAAGTTCTCGAGTGGCGACCACGGACCGAAAGACGCAGCGTAGGCAGGCCTCCCACTAGGTTGACCGACGACATCGTGAGGGTCGCGGGCAACCGATGGATGCAAGTGGCGAACTGTCGTTCGGCGTGGCGGTCTAAGGGGGAGGCCTGTGTTCAGCAGTGGACGTATTTCGGCTGATGATGATAGAAAGAGAGACTTTAGAAAGAGCTCACTAAAGTAGTGGCAAAAGACGTCATTCGATTCGTCTTACGCCACTCCAACTCGTCAAAAAATGTATCTAAAGGCTGATTGCATTGATCCGGTAGCTGGATCCAGTGTCCCCGGATTCCAGCGCTGGATTTCCATAACAACACCGGATTCCAGTGCTGGACTGCACTATAAACTCTATACAGTGTCAAGTCTTTTCGTTTTCGATCACTACTTACCTTTAACAAATCCATCTCAACATAACATAGCTAAGTATAAGATATTTTTAAAGAAACGAAAAATTCAGTTGAGCTTGCGAGCAGGGCTCGAATCTGCGTCTTCTGGATAGATACTCCAGACGCCTCAACCAACTAGGCCATCGCAACCACTACTCACAAAGCTGAATTTCTCGTTTCCTTGTTTTTTTTTTTTGAACGCTGTTTACACGTTGCAAAATTCAGCTTTGTGAGTAGTGGTTGCGATGCTCTAGTTGGTTAAGGCGTCTGGAGTACCTATCCAGAAGACGCAGGTTCAAGCCCTGCTCGCAACTGAGTTTTTCGTTTTTTTTTAAATATCTTTGCAAAGACGCGACGCAGGCGTTATCTAATATATAAAATTCTCGTGTCACAGTTTTCGATGCCATACTCCTCCGAAAAATTTCATCAAAATCGGTCAAGCCGTTTGGCTTGACCGATTTTGATGAAATTTTTTGTGCTTATCCGGTATCTATGAGAATCGGCCAAGATCTATTTTTCATCCCCCTAAATGTTAGGGTTAGTCCACCCCTAAATTTTTTTTTAATTATTTATATGGCAAAACAACGTTTGCCGGGTCAGCTAGTTGTGTATAAAAATATAATTATAGCTAAGTATATTTATCCTTATCCCACAGGTATCATCTCCAGTGACCGCTCCTGTCGGTGCCTGGGTGCTCAGGGTGGTCACATGGACGAGAGGCTCCCCTCAACGAGCGTACTATGACTTCGATCAGGACATCTACATCCTCTTCAATCCATGGAACCCTGGTAAGTCTTCCTGATCATCATCATCGTATCAGCCATAGGACGCCCACTGTCCTCTTTTTGAGTGCCACTCCGTTCAATTCATCCTTTATGGGGTTAAATATGAGTTATATAAACTGAAACATAAAAGGGTACCTATTTATGCTTCTGGGAATTTTAGTCTCGCACATGACTTGTTTGCTGCGTCATATCTTCGAATCATCGATCCTACAATCTCTTAAAACCAGGGTTTATAACCAGTGCGTCCTACCCTCCTACCTACCGTCCTACTTACGGAGCCGAAACGTGGACACTTACCATAGGCCTGGTCCACAAATTCAAGGTTGCTCAGCGTGCAATGGAGAGAGCAATGCTCGGAGTCTCTCTGGCGGATAGAATTCGGAACGAAGTCATTCGCCAGAGAACCAAAGTGATCGACATTGCGCGTATAAAATAGGCACGTCGATGTGGAAGTGGGCCGGCCACGTCTGTAGACGGACCGATGGTAGATGGAGCAGACAGGTGCTAGAGTGGAGACCGGGAATAGGCAAACGTAGTGTAGGACGCCCTGCGGCAAGATGGGTCGATGATTTGAGGAATGTGGCTGGCAGCGGATGGATGCGGGCTGCCCAGGACCGGGAGGGTTGGCGCTCTTTGGGGGAGGCTTACGTTCAGCAGTGGACGGCAATAGGCTGATAATATACATGACTTGTTTTAAATTTAGTTAAATAGGGGTAAGATGACGTTACTGAGTTAGCAGTTACGAGTAGCAGAGATTTAAATTCGATTAACACTCTTACGTAAGTACTCGTACACTTAATATTTAAATTAGAACATACATATTTACCACACTCGCTGTAAGCATTTAAAAGAAAGTGTCTTATATTCCTCAGTTACAACAATTTTTAACTTTTTCTTTTTTTTTCATGTTGTTAAAAGAATGCTTCACAATAGTAATTTTCCCTAATATTTAAACTCACATTCACAACCCACCAGGCCAGGAAGAAATATGCGTACCACACAGTACAGCAGCCACTCGCTTAACTACTGCGCCAACAGTACTATCATCTGAATAGTTTTCAAACACAAAAGAAAAATTAATACCTAAGAATTGCTAACCAATCTCCATTCCTTTGTTTTACAATGCAATCTTTTTAATTTAAACTTTAAATAAGTTTCAGAACAATATACTCGTAGTTGTAAAAACATTGCCAGAGTAATTTATTTATGAGTTCGGACTTTGTTCAAATGCAACTGAAACAAATATATAAAAGTTTAAAGCTTCAACTGACTGAATAGAGGTTGCGATTGTGAGTGCTAAATGGAGTGGTAGTAATATAGGGTTCGAGTCCCAGATTGCGTATGGTGTTTTTGGGCTTTACCGTCATGAACGCCACAATTGGCAGAATGTGATGATAATAATACTAATCTTAAGACCATATTATGGTTATGATTATGATTATCATAGCAGCAGTTTTACTGACAGTAATTTTTTTCTACTATCCGTACAGTGAAACCCGGATTCGGATTTTCTATAGACTTGTCTACATTTCCCATGGTCGTGTCAAATACTTAGGTCCAGTTCAGCAAAATGTCAGGCCGCTAGTGTCCGAATGGTCGTAGTATGTAGCCACCGCAAAATCGCAACGAGATCCATTAGATCTACCAGAAAATTGGTAGTTTAATATTTTTCAAAACTCTCAAAATTCCTTCTTTCAGATGACCAGACCTACATGGAAGACAAGCCTCTCCTCCAGGAATACGTGCTCAATGACGTAGGCAAGGTATGGGTGGGACCCATCAAGACCACGCGTGGGAAGCCCTGGATGTACGGCCAGTTCGACGCTGTAGTGCTTCCAGCTTGTATGTTCATGCTGGATAGAGCTGAAGTGCCTTTTAACCAGTAAGTCGAAATCTATTTCTTATTTAAACTTCATTAAAAATTAGCCCTGAATAATGGCAACCTGACTAGTGACCAACATCCTAGGTTTTACTATATTCCGTCGAGGCGCCCGCCGGAGTCGTTTAGGAGCAGAATGTCCAATTCTCAAAATGTCCAGCGGTGTTAAAATGTCCAATTCTCAAAATGTCCAAGTCTCAAAATGACAAAGTGGATTAACAATCTGAACATTGAATAAAAAGTCGTATGATTCGGCAGGCCCATGTATTTTAACAATGACATCACCTGTATATGGTTACCATTGATTACAGCAAGAAATTAATCATTCAGGATTCCCACTAACCGATTATAATCACTTCTCAAAATAGAAATTACATTGAAAACCAACGACCCGAATAATTTATTGAATTGGCAAGTCTTCAACCTAGTGTAACAGTATTTCGTTTGAGAGTAATAGTCCAGGTTTTACCAGCCTGACATAATATGGTACTAAACAAGACAAGAATTGGCAAGCATGACAAGTATTACAGATTAAGGAAAATAAACAAAATGATAAATTTTGGGGCACGCGATAGCAAAACAGAAGATCTACTCAAAGTAAATAGTGAAAACAGGCGCATTTGCTAATAGATGCAGAACAACGTTTATCGCAAACTTATCTATCATCATCATCATCATTAGCCTATAATGTTCCCACTGCTGGGACACAGGCCTCCTCCCTGAGAGAGGGAAACTTATCTATATCTAGCCTTTTTCCAAATTTGACCAAAACCAACCTTGGAATAACCTGGGCTGAGCAAGTGTTGCTACACGTCGATTGACCATAAATGTATGGCTTCGTGCTTCTTAATGTAATACTTAATTAGGATCTACTCGTATGTGTGCTTGCATTTTCATTCATTGTTTCATTATTATGTCATACAATTGTTGTCGTCTACTGCTAAACGTAAGCCAAAGAGCACTAACCATCCCGGTCTTGGGCAGTCCGCATCCATTCGCTGACGGCATAACTCTTCCAATCCTCGATCCATCGTGGGCTGCAGGGCACGCGCTCTCCATTCTAGCACCTCTCTGCTCCATGGACCGTCTGAACCTTCTTTACTATTTCTGTATTTGAGTTTTATTGTTCCTGGAAAACAAGCCATATTTCTGAAGACTTGTCTATGATGCTAACATCATCTTACGTGACCAGATCTTCAATTGTAGACGCTTTATGAATACGGAGGTGAAAGGAAGCTGGTTATTTAGAGGCATTTGAAACATCAGTCTGTTGTTCTGCATCCTGCATCGTAATTCGTTTAGCATTGGCTTTGAATTATTCAGACTTTTAGAGCGTCTAAAGCTAGATTATATAAATGTTGATGCGTCTGAGATACTGGCAATAAAATTTATTGGTTTATCTTAGCATTTCTTAGCATTTTTTAATTCGAAAAGCACTTGAAATTTCTGTTTTAAGCACACTACTATTCCTTCGCCTGTGTGTTATGTATTTCATTATTTTTTTAATTAACTGTGAAAAGGAACCCAGGTAAATTAAACCTGGGTTGCTTTTCACAGTTAATTGTAATCGATTTATTATTTTAAGCGTTTACTTCCGCTAATATTACCTTTGTTTCCTTCTCTCAATTCTAACTGTAGCACCACGGTAATAATCTTCTTAGAAATTTAATATAATTCATCAAGATAAACGACAAAATTTACAAGGAAATTGCGTTGCATCACCCGCTGAATTTTACTCATAGTTTGTAGAACTAATCTTATCTTACGATTTACACATTTATAAAAGTTATTAACAGAATATTCTTGAACAAAATACTACTATTTACTAGTTAATAACTTAGCATAAAGTTATGTTTCGAACCCTGCTCGCAACTGAATTTTTCGTTTCTTTAAAAATATCTTAACTTAGCATAAGACCCCTTTTGCGTAATGGACCTCAAAGTTCACTAAAGAGTGAAAAACATTTCGATATTTTGAGCTAAAAAAATTAATGGATACATACATAGCCCATTTAAAAACTTTCCACATACCTACTTAATTCCTCGACTCTCTGGCGTGTTGCCGATGACGAAGCCAAAAGAATATAAGGATCGTAGTAGATGGTGTTCTGTACTTTTTAGTCTACTCCCATGAGAAAAAGGCATGATCGAGTAAATATGTATTACAACCTTACCTTCCTAACACGCCCCTTTTTTTTTCCAGCCGTGGTGACCCCGTTAAGGTGACCCGCGCCATCTCCCGTATAGTGAACTCAAACGACGATGGCGGTGTCCTGGTGGGACGTTGGGACGGCATCTACGATGATGGAACGGCCCCCTCGGAGTGGACCGGGTCCGTGGACATCCTGGCACAGTTCCTCGAGACCCAGGAGCCCGTGTCTTATGGACAGTGCTGGGTCTTCGCTGGAGTTGTTACTGCTGGTGAGTACCTACTTTGAGTGACTCTGAAGTATGTGTTTTGAATGACATCAAATACATGATTAGGGATGACTGCAATGGATGGAATTATAAGAAAAGGTCTTTCCTTAAAGAAAAATAGATTTAGCTCTCGCTATAGATTAAATAGAAAAAATGTAAATAATATGAATGAATGGGTACCAAGAGGCGTTAGAAAAAGTTTTGGCAGACCAACGGCCTGTTGTGTGGATGATATTCAGGAGAATACGGGTAAAACTTTATTTAGACTTGCGCAGCTCAGGGAAGCGTAGTATAAAAGGGCGAGGCCTATATTTAGCAGTGGGTGGAACAGGGCTGTGAATGCTGATGAAGGAACCACTTTTATGGATTGTGATACTGAAAATAAGTTCATCAATAGAATCTCGCAAAGATTTTTAGAATGTAACGGCCTGAGGGAGTAGTGAAAAAAAATTCTATAGGCGAGGTGATTTCCTCAAACAATCTTCGAAGTGAAGCAAATACTGGCATTAAGCCAACTTACAAAGAGATAGCAAAAGTCAAGGGCAGTGCAAAAGTAACTGTTACTCTCTCGTTTAGTTCAATTTATATCTAGGACGATCACATCTTTCATCGTCATTAAACGGAACAACTAGTTCAGCCTAAAAATCATGCTGAAGCAGTTTATATCCTCGCAGATAGTCAGAAAATGTTAATTGTACAGATAAATAAATTTTTGGACAGCTCATTTAAATTATGAGGGTTATCTATGACTCCCATTTTAATGATAAAAACGTTTTAAAAATAACGTTGTTCCTTGAACTGATTTTTAATCTCTTTATGATGACATGTCTTGGGATTTGGTCCAAAAAAATACTTTTGAAGAATATTTTTTTTTAGAAGTTTTAGGGTTATCGTTACTCACCTCTTTTTTTATCGTGGTAAAATCATCAAATGAGTCCTCCCTTGTATTGACTAAAATCCTCGGTGTCCTTCAATAGCCCTTTACGTTCTGGGGTCACGGTAATTCGTTAGTCCCGCGACCCCAGCAGGCTTTGGCCCTCAAAGCTGTCCGTCACGCGTCCCGCCTCCTCCTTCGCTAGCATGATTGCTTCGCAGAAGGAGGCGACAGCTTGGCCTCGACCAATGCCGAGCGCGAGAGATTGACCGATACCCTTAACTTAAGAATACAGCTACATGCAGCAGAAATCAGCCTGATTAAATTCCTAACCGCTTCTCTTTTCCAGTCTGCCGAGCCCTGGGCATCCCATCCCGTGTGGTCTCCAACCTGGTGTCAGCCCACGACGCCAACAGCACCCTGACCGTCGACAAATACTACTCGGAGACCATGGAAGAGCTGGGTTATGATCCTAGCAACGCTGTGCCGGAACAAACTGACTCCATCTGGAACTATCATGTGTGGAACGATGTTTGGATGGCCAGGCCTGATTTGACTGCTGGTAAGTTAAACTCCTCATTTCGGATTCGATCACGTAGAGAAACACCGAGCATAGCCCTCTCCATAGCTCGCGTAGGACGTCCACCAACGAGGTGGACAGACGACCTTGTAAAGGTCGCCGGAAGACGCTGGATGCAGGTCGCTTCCAACCGGTATATGTGGAGATCTAAAGGGGAGGCCTATGTTCAGCAGTGGACGTCCTATGGCTGAGATGATGATGATGATGATGAAGTTAAACTTGTTTTCTTTTATTTTACATTGTTAAAGTTTGTAAGTTTTATAGAGCTTTTGATGTAGAATTTTTGGGAGAAATAATAATACTACGGCACTGTCGATACCAGCGGTTGAACGATTTGCTGCTGTTCTGAGTGTCGCGGTTTTTATTCCCGTTGTTTCGGTTCTAGCTAAAGAGGAAAAATCCTGGTGTAGGGCAACGAATATTAAGTCATTCATTCGTAAATAATGGTAGTATAACTTTATTAAAATGTACTTTTCCATGATTCCATGATGTAACAAGATCCCCAGATAGATAAATCTACAAGCGAATAGTGAAATCACTAGGATCGTGAATGTCCGTTCTAGTACCTAGATCAAACAGTTTTTAAGATAAAACAAACGTAAATATATCTCCTCAATATTGTCAACTAGCTTTCAACTGGTGAAAGAATTTTTGAAATCGGACCAGTAGTTTTTGAGCCTATTTTTTCATTACAAACAAAAAAAGTTTTCCTCTTTATAATATTAGTATAAATTTATGAATGGAAATGACATCAGCTTAATAGTTAGGCCAATAGACCTTTACGTCAAATCACTACATAGTACAAAGCAAAGTCGCTTCCCGCTGTATGTCTGTCTGTCTCTATGTATGCTTAGATCTTAAAAACTACGCAACGGATTTTGATGCGGTTTTTTTAATAGACAGATTGATTCAAGAGGAAGGTTATATGTATAAAACACGGATATTAAAGTAGAGATTGCAACCGTGCGGAGCCGGGGCGGATCGCTAGTCTTAAATAAATTCAAGTTGAACTATCTTCTAACAAAACATCTTTACCAGGATACGGAGGCTGGCAAGCCATTGACGCCACTCCCCAAGAGACCTCCAGGGGCATGTACCAATGCGGACCAGCTCCGCTAGAAGCCATCAAGCAAGGAGTCATCGGAATGAACTACGATGTGGAGTTCATGTTAGCTTCAGTCAACGCTGACCTGATGAGGTGGAGGATCGACTCCAATGAGGAGACTGGATATGCTATGGTGGACAGCAATACTTACCAGTAAGTTTTTCATATAGAATAGTAATTTCTAAACGAGATTAACAAAAGGCGAAGGATAGTATGGCGAGGGCGTGTGGCGCGCGATGGCGGATAATCAAAGAAACCTAAAATGAACCTACTTAATAGTTAGTCGTATAGCATCATTTTTATCAGAAAGAGAGCTTGATAGCGGTGTTAATGCCACCTGGAAGCGCCGACGCAAACATTTCACACTGGCGAAAATTAATTCTCAATTTTTAAGCTATTGCATAGCTTTTATCGCAGGCTCTGAGCTCGGCGCGCGCGAAAAACGTAATAAAGGACAATCGGCAGAAATGTATGGAAGCTGGTCTAGAATCCAATAACAACCATATGTATGTCATTGGATAGCTCTTTAAATGTACAACAATAGTTATTATGACGGTTCATTCCAAATCGCTGTGAGAAGAAAGTTATGGTGTTGTATCGCAAGCAATATTGGTTTCTGGAAAATGCTGTAGTTTAGTATTAAAAACAAATGAATCACGTTATAATATAGTATAATTATATCGTTTATTCCATTTCATTAGCAGCAGTTCTAAGGGTCCAAGTTACCGGTGGTTAGAGCTCCAGAGACAAGAACCTTCTCACAATGAGATCCGGGAAGAGGAGTTTTAGTCTGAGATCACATTTCACACTAAAAGGTCTGAATAATATTATGCAGTCTAGATGTGGACAAGGCCAGCGAGCCTTACAACATTTTAGCGAGAGTATTGAGCCAGTGTGCGCTTGAACTGTATTCTGTAGACACGGTTGTTTCGCCTTTTTCTTGTAAAAACAATGGTGCCAAAATCCTACCCAGTGCTCAAAAGTGGCGACCGTACAGACCTACTAATTACCATCCAATCGCCATTACCTTCTGCATAGCGTTATGGAAAGGGTAGTGAACAATAAGTTGTTGACTTTAATTGAAGACTGATTTTCTTAGTGACCGTCATTATGGCTTTCGCTAGAGATGGTCCACTGGCGATCTTCTTGTGTATGTTACCCACTACTGGGGCAAAGCCATTTAGAAACACAATGACACACTAGCGGTATCGCTTGAAGTCTCGAAGGTTTTTGACCGTGTTTAGCACACCGGTCCACTCAACAAGCACCAGACACCGTTAGTGCGGGATCGATCAGATTAGTCGTCGATGGCTGCTTCTATGAGCTTATGGCAACAGGTACTGTTCTGCTCTCTATTTTTCTGCTGCACTTCAGTGACTTACTTTAGCCGGGTATTATTGGCTACGCAGATGATAACACTGTTTCAGAGAGATACTTGTCCAGCGCAAGAAGCAGCGAAGATGAAGTTCGTTCCCTGAGAGACGCCATGGTAGAGTTGACAGATTTGATCTTAAGTCTCTCTCAGTGGTGTGATGACAATCTCGTAACCGATTTACGCCCTGGCATGGAGTTAACATCGAGTTTCAACTTAGGCGCGACTATAGAGCACAAAGGCCAAACAGTAGACAAAGTACTGGCCATCCTAAATTGTGTGAAGCGATACTTTAACATTTTGGACAGCTTTTGACTCTATAGAAAGCGCAAGTCCGATCGTGTATGGAGTATTGCAGCCACCATTGAGATGGCTCAGCTAGATACCAACTTGCCTCCCTTGGCTCGGTGGAACGCAGAGCTGAGAGCCTTATTGGCGTCGTAAAACTGGTGGATGCCAAGCTTTAAAGCTTCAATCATCGATTGCCTACTTGTCGGTCATCTATAGACTTTACTTCGAAGAGTGTGCGCATGATCTCTACGACATTAGACCACCAGCTCCTTCTATAATCGGAATTCTGAACGTACTGCTATTAATATTAATTACCATCTATACTTGTTGCCATTCCACCAATTCCCACATTAACTGCTCCCAATCATCCTAGGTACATAATATGTACCAGGTACCTACAGCAAAAGAGTGGAACTCACTTCCTGCTCCGCGTCATACAAAAAACCCTTTAAGAGTTTTTTTGCATAGAATAAGTATCATTGAATGGGTACCTACTGGTTGGAACGGAAAAGACTGTTAGACTCGTGCTGACCAAAAAAATAACCAATTCCTTCGGTGGCCCTTTGCATTACAGGGCCGCGGTATCCAGTTTCTTAGACAGTCCCGGGACCCATTAACCCTTTCGTTATTCTTTTCCCGCAGGCATATGACAATGCTTTTGAATTAAGAATAAGATGACCTTGGCGCCATATAGTGCAAAAAAAAAAGACTTATTCCAAATAATAATTACGTAATGTACGTTTGTCTCGCTTTAATAGCGAGTTGAAGCGAGACAACATAGCGGACAAGCCTTTTAAACTCCCAAGACATTGGGTGCTAATACTTTATAATAGCCGATTAAAGTGGCTATAACTTTTTTCTCACAGCGATTTGAAATGAACCGCCATAGTTACTATTGTAGTAAATGAAAATAGCTATCCAATGATATATGTATGATCGTTATTGAGCTGTAGACCATTTTGCCGATGATCCTTTCCTGACCACATCTGACAGCATGCATCGTCTACGTCGTTTCAGTTCGGGAGACTTCGGCAATTATAAAAATATCCGTCATAAAGACAATTTACTTTTTCTTACTGATTCTAAACGGCTAGCTACAAAAAGAGTTCACAATGAAACCTCCTCCACAGACGTGCTCATTAGGGTGGATCACTCAATGTATGGAAAAAAATTTTTTCGCTTCAATCCTTTTCGGCTACTATTAGAAAGTTGTTACTCCTACCCTCAATTCATAATATAAAATATGAAAGAGATACGTTATCATTTAGTACTGCCCCAAGCTAACGGAACTTTTACAAAATACTCTTATTTGACATAATTTCTGTTACCCTACAATTTAACACGATTCAGTTATTTGTTCATTGAATGTTGCTTTATAGTTCAATAAGTTTCGTAGTACATCGTTAGTTATAGTTGTGTTACGTCATTACTCATTAGTTGCACAGTAATTATTGCTCTGAGAGGCGAATTATTGCAAAAATTATGTCCTTGTTACGAAGTGACGCAATGTGTCCGGTGTTCGGGGTTGCTCGGGATTTGGTTGGTTCAAAAAGAAATTGACTGCGATCAGCTTGTTGTCATTGGTTGTGATGGGACTGCAGTAAACACAGGACAGAAGGGTGGTATTATAAGATGTCTGGAGTTAAAACTAGGAAGGCCATTGCAATGGTTTATTTGCCAGCTACACGCAAATGAGCTTAATTTGCGCCATTTGTTTGAGACCCTTGATGGTACTACGACTGGACCTCGCAGCTTTTCAGGCGATATAGGGAAAGCGTTGAAAGATTGTGAAAAACTTTCCCTGAAGCCCTTTCAAGCAATCAAGTGTACTTTGCCTGTTATTACAAATAAAAATGATTTGAGCACGGATCGGCTTTATTTATTTGACATTTGCGAAGCAATCAGTTCGGGATCTTGTAGTGAAAGTCTAGCTAAGAAAAACCCGGGCAAGATACCTAGTTCATTCAAGATGGCTTACTACAGGAAACCGGATTCTGCGGTTGTATATTTCTACGCCTGCACCGACCAACAATTTGCTTCTATTAGTAAATTTCGTAATTAAAGTCTATGCCTCTATGTGGTTTTCTATTAAAACTGAACCATTTTGCATTCACGGAGCCAAACACTTACACAAGACAATGATGCTATCGCGATACCTTCCCCAGCAGATGAGAGTCATCGTGGACCGTGTTATCCAACGGAATGGCTATTTTGGGCATCCTGAAAATATTTTATTGGCCATGTTAGCTGATGAAAGAGAGCAAGTGAGAGTGTCAGCTTTACAAAAGATTATAAACGCACGAGATGCAGTCACAACATGTCCCCGAGTTTTCGTGCTGCCAAAATTTAATTTTGAAGCTGAAAACTACACCGAAATGATAGATTGGAACCAAATTAGTTTGACAAAACCACCATTAACTAAAAATATAAGGAAAGATTTAATGCTTGATTGTATTCAAAACCCACAGTTAGTCCTAACTAAAATTTTACCTCGTTTTAAAAAATATCCCTGTCACACTCAAGCCACAGAAAGGTGCGTCAAAATAGTCACCGAAGCAGCTGCAGCAGTTTGTGGACCATTTAGAAGGGATGGATTCATCAAAACGAGATTGGAATCGCGAAAAATTATGCCGGTTTTCAACACCAAAAAAGATTTTAAAATACAGTGAAATCTTTAATTTAAAGTTTTTCATGAATGTTTTTTTTTTATTACGGACTATAAAATATATGTGTTAATTTTTATTTTACATAGTTTTCATAACTCTTACGAACGATTAAAACTGAATAAACAGTGATTTCCTGCTTTTTATTTATCCACAAGTCCAGTTTATCATAGGCGGTTTTTTTGTTTTTTTAGAAATCTTCGACAGCCTTGGGGCAGTACAAAACATTTGAATAAACTAAAAATTTTTACTTATTTGATATCATATTAGGGGGTAGCAAGTTTCTCGTGATAGCCAAAAACAAAATTCCGAAAAAAATTTTTTTGATCCACCCTAGTGCTCATAAGGGTACGGACAGACGTGCTCATTACTAGCACGAAAGCATGCTTTTATTGAGCAAGGGGCAATTTTATTGAGGGAGATGGAGGGACGAGGAGGAGGAGGAGAACGTTTCTTGACGTTTCGCTTGATTGACATGGCTGACCATAGCCTAATTAGTACAGTAATAAATAGGTACATAAATAAATAATTATAATTGCATAAGTTAATAAAATAAATATATACCGCGGCAGTCACCGAGTGCCACACTTTTTTTTTGTAGCTTTATACACCACCACTAGATTTTTTCTGTAACGAGTTTACAAACATTTAAACTCACATGGGTACTCGAATACCCAGAGCCGGACGGTGACACGCAGTGCAGCCGTCATTCGCAGTCACCGTGCCGACCGTGCAGTCAAAGCCAAATTATAATTGTATCGATTCATGCAATAGTACTATTTCCTGCAATGGCTGTCTTTCGCCCGAGGATGGTATGCCTGAAGGTGACTGCAACGACATGACTGTCATTGTGATTAAATGACTTTGCTATTGCGGTTTGCGGTTGCGGTTGACTTCACACGATAATATTTGATTCATAGTATGAATTAATTCAAAACCTAACATTACGCCTGTAATCCACGAAGTGTTAGGCAGAGATGCACCTAGTAGTACTCCTACATTTGACCAGTTATAATTTTTGAATGTTCCATGCAATAACGTCCTTATCGCCTTCACGTGACACAAATCCAGACTCAGTGGGTGCTACTGTGAAAGTCCTGATATAAAAACCCAATTACACATGAAAAACCCAATTACACTTCCACGTCATGAGAATAGAACCTCCCGCTTGTTTCATCAATTGCACTTGCAGCCATTAGACCAAAGAGGCAGTCTAAAGAAGGCAGTTTTTCGGATTTTGATAAATCTTGGCACTTAGATTATTTTTATCCCGGAAGTATGTTCTCCGAGACAATGACCTAACTTTACGTGGGTGAAGCCACTGACAGCTAGTTCCAACTTAATACTTATTTTCTTTCCAGTATCGGCCGCATGGTCCTCACAAAGAAACCATACGTCTTCGACCCCAACGGCGACGAAGATCGGGAGGACATCACAGAGCAGTACAAGTTTAGAGAGGGAACAGCCTCCGAGCGACTGGCCCTCATGAACGGAGTGAGGTTCTCTGAGAGGGCGAAGAGGTATTACTCCGTAGCCAGCAACTTGCAGAATGATATCAAGTTTACGTTGCGGGATGTTGATACGGTGCCTATTGGGAAAGACTTTAGGGTCACTGTTGACATTGAGAATACTTCCACTGAGGTAAGAGAGTTCTGTGACCGTAATTTGACCATCATCATCGTCATCATCATCAGCTGGAAGACGTTCACTGCTGAACGTTCTGTGATCGTTCATTAATACGTACTTAGTAACTAAGCCACGTTTTCATGAATGTCTGTCTAAACCTAAAGTCATAATTTTTATAAAGAAGTATTTGCTGATTAACATTTATCAATATTGGCCTTACAACTCATTAAAAAAAAATAAACCGACTCTTTAACAAAAAATCACAAAAAAGTGTACTTAAAATAACTTTTCTTTCGGAAGTCGGTGACTTTTTTTGCATTCAACTTTTGCAAAGCGGTCCAGGCGTCATCTAGAAATCGGGGACCATACATAAAAAAGGTTCCGACGAATTGAAAACCTCCTCTTTTTTGCGAAGTCGGTTAAAAAACGCGTTGAAAATCCGTCAGTGAATTATCTACTGGACAACTGATAACAAAATTCTCTGTGCCAACAAACTTACTTATTCGTTTGTTCTAGGGCCGTAACATCAAGGCTTCCCTTTCAACCAACAGCGTGTTCTACAACGGAGTGAGAGCTGGCGTCGTCAAGAAGGTTGAAGGAAAGATGTTTGTTGGACCTGGCAAAAGTAAGTGGAAGATTTGAATACTGTTCAAATATCATCTGTAAGCCGACGTCCGAGAGTGGATTTTTTCGATTCAGCAAACATTAACCGATGACCGTTTAATCATTGCTGGAATGTTCGTCGACAAAACATTGCATATATGTCCGTTTCATCAACAGACTCCGAACTTCTCGCCGACAGACACTTTCATATTTGTCAGTTTCGACGACAGGCCTATTCAGCTGCATAATGCTTCACCGACACGACGGTTAACTTATGACTCTTTCCACCACTACAGACATTACCATCTACGGAGAATTCGCCGACAATATTGATATAAAAAAACCACATGTTAATATTGGGTTGTAATGCTGAGCTCGACGCCTCTTGAAGCATGTAGGTATGGTAAAAAAACGTTAGGAAAAATTCGATCATGCGAGGGCTAGGGTTACCAAGAACTGAATTGCAAAGCACCTTAAATTAGCCCCATTTTCTCTGACGTGCCTGAATGAGCTGATAGGTAGATGAAGAACGGGCTGAGGACCACACCTTCGAACATAAAGGACAATCGAAGGAAATGTTCGGTTGTTGTCAGTTATGTCTGATAAAGTCCTCTCCTTCCAACGCGGGAGGAGTCATTTTGTTTTACAAAATGTACAAAAGTACTTACAGCTCTATTAGAACTGGTTTGATGATTCAACAGGTGAAGCGATGCGAAGATAATCTGCTCCACGGACTTTTTTGTTTCACTTTTGTTTTTGGACATATGAATAACATCCTTTACAACACTTTTTTATCTTGCAGTCCTCTACAAAACCCATATTTTTTGCAGGTGAACAAATCAGTATCCTAGTGAAATCAGACGACTACCTACCTAAACTTGTGGAGTACTGCAACATGAAGATTTCAGCGATGGCCATCGTGGATGAGACTAAACAGTCCTGGGCTGATGATGATGACTTCCAAATCATCAAGCCGAATATTAACATCAAGGTAAGAATGGGAAGTTGCGGGACTGACTTTAAGCGGCACCACGGCCTTGGAACGCAAAGAGGAACGGAAAGAACAGGGTGATTTTAGTCAGTCAATTCTGACAGTTGGGAGGAAGCGAGGTCTAGTGGTCGTGACCGTGTCTATTAAGTAAGAGGTCCTGGGTTCGGTTCCTAGGTCGGCCTGCTTTTCCATAAGAAATTTCTCAGTAACAGTCAGTCGAGATTTTTGCCTGGTTGATGGTAAAAGGTTCGCCTCTTATTGCAGAAACACACGTATTACTAAACATAACTGGCAAAATCTCTGCTTAATCCTTCGGGGATTACAAGTATGATGCTATGCATACCGATAAAAAAGTGTCTGATTTGTGTGTACTTCAAACCAAAATTAAAAAAAATGAACATTGAAGTAAAACATTGTGAGGAAACCCAAATGTCCTAGAACCAGACATGGACATTTAAAGACATTTAAAGACATGTGACATATACCAACCCGAAAAGGGCTTGAGTGTTGTGTCCACTCCCTCTCACAAAGAGGAGTTCTGTGTCCCAGCTGTGAGAATATTATTAGGCTGCTTACGCTATACTATGGACCGATGACCTAAAGAAGGTAGCTTAGTAGGCAGCAGCTAGACGAAGTGAGGCTTTTTGGGGAAAGCTATGTCCAGCAATTGACTTCAATAGGCTGAAATAATGATGCTGCTATACAAACAAAATTTAACTCACATTATATCTTCTCCTTCCAGTTCAACGACGATCTAATCTTGAACCAGCCAACAACAGCCTTCCTTTCGTTCACAAATCCTCTCGAACGCGCGCTGACTGGCTGCGAATTCCGGCTGACGTCATCAGGCATCGCCGGCCGCACGCTCAAGTTGCAGGCTTCTGATGCCGGCGCCTTGGAACCTGTCACCGCTGAGCTGCCTATCTATCCTAACGTAAGTTCCTTTATAAATTAAAATTTATAAGATGGAAGATGACATGGGTTTGAGTGACGATACTAGTATGATTACTAAGTTTTCGCATTTAAGGAGCTCGTGGCTAAATAAGTAATTACAGCTGCACAGGCCGATCTTCCGGGTTAAGCCGCGCTTGCCAAGGTTGGTCTATCTGTCATAGCGAGTTTCCTCCGTGCCTCCGAAAGCACGTAAAGCCGTTGATCCCGGCTGTCATTTGTAGATCTTTGACAGTCGTTACTGTTAGTCAGAAGCTCTAAAAGTCTAATTACCAGTCTTACCATAAGTATTGTATTACCCAGCTGGGTTGTGGAGGTCCGATATGCAGTAGATCCATGTAAAATACTGATATCCAGCTGCATCTGGTTCGACTGGAAACCCACCCCAATATAGTTGGGAAAAGGCTCGGCAGATGATGATGCGCATTTATGGAACATTCGAGTAGCAGTAGCAGAGCTATTTATGAAGTAGCGTGTCCTGCTATGCTATTTTCTATAAGACTCTACGACGATCTAATAGCTAGCCACTTGTCCCAACGTCGAAGAGCGAAACAATGGACTTCAACTTTATGTGCTAGTTATTACAGTTGAAATTCCACTAAAGACAAACTGGAAAGCACTACTATTTAATATTTTTCTGTCGCGTAGGTACAAAGTAAATCTGCGTCCTAATTTGAAGTGAAGTATAATAGTCTTCTTTGGGTTCACCAATATGCGAAGCCCCCTGCTATGCAAATAAGTTGATGAATACTACTTAATAACATCAAGCTTGTTTAAAAGTCATTCATACCACTTATTTTTTAATCCATTTTTAGGGTTCCGTAGCCAAATGGCAAAAACGGAACCCTTATAGATTCACCATGTCTGTTTGTCTGTCCGTTCGTATATCACAGCCACTTTTTTTCGAGGATGCAGTACACTTGATGATTATTCCAGCCTGATGACTATTCTTAGCAAGTTTTATTGATATTTTCTTGTTCTTTGCAGAAAATCGGTAAGATCAACTTTGTGGCGACATTCAAATCTAATGAACTGAAGGATATCAATGGAGCAGCTACCGCCGAAGTGTTTGAAGCATAAGCTACTTTATTTCCTAAGACATAAGGTGTATTTTCTGTTGTAGTTGTTGTACTATTGTAAATGTTTTGAGAGTATATTAGTCAGGTATTTTTAAGCATTTCTCTTGTATTGGCTAGTCCATTTTTATACTATTTTAAGATTCAAAAAAAAAATACGTAATATTTTAAGAATTTATGCATTTTGCTTTCAGATATATTTTATTTTTATAAAAATAAGTCAGTAGTTTTAGTACTGTATTTTCTAAATTGAATTTACTTTAAACATAATGTGAGTTGTAAGTGCCAACTACCTACTATACTTATAATTAGGATTTCCAGATCCTGTTATAAGAACGTAAATTAAAAATAATTAAAGTTTAATCAATGTGAAAAAAAAAATACATAAAATAATTATTATTTAAACCGGGCAGCGCCGTAAAACGGCACATTTCTAGATTATATTATGTTTTAAAAACGACGAGTTTTATTCACAAACATTACCTAAAGTAAAATAAAGCTAAACATTTTTCGATGTTGTATTAGTCAGGGTTTATGAATGAAACTCCTAAATCTTTTATAGCCATAATTTTTAAAATGGAAAGCATTTTGTAGTATTTAATGTTTAAGACTATTTTTTGTTTTAATTTAAGAAATTTGTATCGTTTTAGAAAATATCTCAGTTTAAAAAAAATTGTGTCAAGAACCGACTCAGTGTAAAATCTATTTTGTAAGTTACGTTTTTATTTTAAGGAATTGCTTAATAAACGATTTTTGTATAAGAATTTTGGTTGTATTATTATGTGAAGTATTTTCCAAAGGGGTATTTGGTACCTGGGTAACTGGATTGAAGCTTAGGCACCACATGTGATCGGTTTGCGCCCTTTCAAAAGAATACCTTTAAGAAATATTAGACCAAGAGAGTTGGGTCGCGGGACTTATCTCATTACCGTGAAGGGTCACGGTAATGAGATATGTAAATCCACGGTGTCCTTCAATAGCCCTTTACGTTCCTCCTGGAACGTAAAGGGCTATTGAAGGACACCGTGTATTTTAGTCAGTACGAGTCTGACAGTCCTTCCCCTGCCCTGGGTGGGAGGACTCAATTGATGATTTTACCACGATATAAAAAAATACCAAGAGAGTTGCCAATTACTCATTAAAATTGAGGTGGGTGAGATGCATCTGCGGCCACCTGCGGTGACAGCTGAGCTCCCACTGGTGGTGGTAGGCCTTACCAGGGCCGTACCAGAGTCAGACCACCATCTTGTCGGAGTCCAAACTGTTTTAGGTACTAAATTGCTTTTGGGGAGGTCGCTCCATCCTAGGTCTCATCATTGATTGAGGCCAAGAGCAAAGCCATAAAACAGGAAAAAATTGTAAAGAAAAAACAATAATTTTAAAACAAAATTTTATTCAATTCCATGCAGCGTCCACCATTTTCGCTTACAAACACAAACAGCTTGACATTTTGTTCAGAACTATCCACTTAAATTGAAACAAGATATACACTAGGCTAACTTAGATACATTTCACTTTATAGAACAAAAAAGTCTAACAAAAATTAGCCGACAAATTATATTTTTTTCAAATAAAGCAGTGACCAGAATTATGCAAGGAAAATTGTCTCAATCCGAACCCACATCGATAAGAATGGTGTCTCCCTATGAAAGGACATCATAGAAACCACTTTGCTCTACAAAAATCAATTTAGAAGAAATCAAAACGTCATATACTTGTTTATAAAGTCACTTAACTTTTTATACAAAGAAAATAAATTTAGTTAAACCGTCAAATACTGCCATAACCACGATATCATTACCAACTAATCATGTCGACGTGCAGTTCTTATTGGTTATTTTACGAAATAGCTTAAAAGTTTGCCTAGCCGTATCTATGAGAACCATCAATTCAGATGCACCCAAAACCATAGGATGTTAAACCTTAACCTATTTTTATTAAACTAAATGGAAAACACAACATCGCCATACATAAATAAAATAATATATTTTATCACATAATATTCGGTTAACTTAGTGCCCACTTTATTATTTCAAATGGCGCTGATTGTAGAAAAACAAAGTCTGTTTTTTTAATAATTAGATAGTGAGGAAAGATTTGAAAGGAAAAGGAGTAAATGACGTCTGAAGGGGAGAATGGAAGAAGAAAACGTGTTGCGCGGATCCAAAGTAGAATGCGATAAGGATAGGAATATGATGAGTAATGGTAATGATTTCTCATTCATAGGATTAAGTGCTTTGATACCTACGAGATCATAAGACGTGACTACTTTCTCCAATTGACAGGAGCCATTTTTGTGAACACAAATCGAGATATACTTCTGAATTTCTAAAAGACAAACCTGATACGACATATAAGAAAAACTTATACAGCCTTACTACAAAAACTTAAACATCTGTTGAACACTTGTCTAAAAAAAGTGTGACTGCAAAACGGACCTTATTTCAACGACATAATCTGACAATTTTTTAAACAAGTGTTCAACAGACGTTTAAAAGTTTTTAGGGTACGACGGATATAGTCTAATAAGTTTATAAAACATATAGTTTTGAGTATTTTTAAAGTGGACACCAAGCAAAAGAAATTATTTTGAAAGGGAATAATGTAGCACAAATACAACTGTACAAGGAACTTCTCACGCGGTAAGGACGGCCAACAAAACCACTGTATACTCATAAACATATCTGTATTTATATTAATCAGCTATTCTTTGACAAACCAAAGTTTGAAAAATTGGAAAAAGCACTTTTTCTACTGAAAAAGAATGATATAACGGATAAACCATATCAATGTTGAAATCTTTTATATTATAAGTATTGTCTTGTACAAACAAAATAATAAAACCATTTCCTTGAAACCTTGGTAAAACTCACTACCCTCCACAATCGGGTAAAAAAACATCATTACCGTTTCAAACACCAAATGCGACTAAAACTAATTCATACAAAAAGCCGTCGGCATAATTTAGTAAAAAAAAAAACTAAATAAATAATTTGGCATAATGGACATAATTTATTTTCGAAATGATCAGAAATAATACTTAGCTGAGATAAGCACTTCTTTTTTCAATAAATTATCTTTCACATTATTATTTATTCTTAATTTACAAACTTGGAAATATTGCTTTTGATCTTATTTCTACATAATAATGATATTAGACTTCTCTTGGTAAACTGCTGTTTCTTCAAAAATAAAGAATTTTCACTTGAGGATGACAGAACTAAATATTGCTATTGTTAATTATTATTTAGCTAAATAAAGTTGCTATACATTGGCTTGTGAAACCAGTGGGAGAAAAAAAAGGAGTAAATGCTGACGTGACGTCTGGCAGGGCAGAACGGAAAAATAAAACGTGTTCCTCCGACCCCAAGTAGGATGGGACAAGAAAATGAGAATTGTTATATTTGACTTACAAGTGGCCATTATGACGTCTTAAAGCAAGAGTATTCCAGTGTGGGAACGAGATGGTGCTAGACGACTTGTATAGATCTCTCTTTCCCGCACTGGAAATTACTCTCGCTTTAAGAAGTCATTGTGGGCCACCAGATGACAATATTTTTTGTTTCAGTTAGACACTGATCAGTCTTAGTAGAATGGGTAAAATCATTTTAAAACGTGCCTGACAACAATTTAGTTCTGCATCAAGTAACAATATAGACTGCTTTATAAATAAACAATATTTTTGAAAATTATTCCTTCTCTCATAAATTATTTGTGAAAACTTACGCCTTAATATATGTTCAGTGTGTTCGTCTTTACTTATCTCATTTTGTAAACAAACGAGATACGAAACGTTTTGTTTTCCTAAAGGGAATGTAGCTAAAGGGCAAAATTACTAAACGGTTTACCCAGGGGTACTAATAGTATCCACATTTTGTTTGTCATATTTTTTTTAACCCACGGAGAGAATAATACTACCATTTCCCTACTATTATTAATACCTATTAGCATTTATCTGTTTCTATTTAATTATATTACAACAAATTATCTGAATAATTTTCTGAAAATCGAGATCTCAGTACGCCATATTTGTTTACAAAACAGGACAAGAAAAGAGAAACACACTTTAAATGAAATTGTTCAACACTTACACACTAAGATTGACTTCTCCGTGGTGTGGGGAATGTGGTAACAAAATATCGTCAATTTTGGGTTTTTACATCCATGTTTAATGTATTTTTTGATTCAATAAACGATTGTTAACTTACATAATAAACATATTTAATCAGCTTTTATGGAAAACGGGCCTATTATCTGTGACTGAGGTGGGCAACGACCATTTATATCTAGACTCCTAATCACAGGCGACCGATGTCTGTCAACACTTTAGGTAAAAAAGTCTTATAACCGTCGTAACTCGACCACTCCTGTGAGTCCCCTCGTCGCACTGACCTTGAGTTAGCCAATCAGAACGCAGTACCCCGTCCCATTAGCCAATCAGAACGCAGTACCCCGTCCCATTAGCCAATCAGAACGCAGTACCCCGTCCCCCTCGCTTACGTCGTACCTCAGCGACTTGGCAGAATAATTTTCGTTAGTCAGGTCGTGCATGAGGCGTCTAGATATAAATGGTCGTTGGATGTGGGTCATAGTCAACCACACGGGCCTAGTGCGGGTTTGTAGATGTCACATGTTTTCGAATGTTTTGGTTCTAAAACATACCGGTTTCCTCACGATGTTTTCCTTCACCGTTTTTGAGAATGAAACATGAAATTAATAACACAAACTAATGCTCTTGACCGGGTTGAAACTTTGAATTCGTGACCTACAACTCGGTTTGTTACCAACTATTCTTTTTTAACACCCACTTTTGGTTAACAAAAGTTACACATTGTTACAGAAACATGTTTGCGTTGCTTAAAACATGTTGCACAAACAACTAACATGTTACATAAACATGTAAAAGAAGCATGTTTTCCCCGAAAGAACCTGACTAAGCATGTTTATTAAGTTTACTGAGAAATCGTTTATTGTATAACACAAACACATTTTGTTCTAGAGATCTTCACAATCTACAGTCACCAGATACTTCAAATAACCCAAAAATTATAGTACAATGATATCGTCGATTCATTAACTTACTTTTAAACCGTTGTGACGAATTTGCACTAAGAATGAGTCTTTGTAACAACTATGCTAATGAAATGTACAGATATTTTGGAACTACTAGATAAAAATGCATTTAAAAGACATTTGGTTCTAGGACATGTCGGTTTTCTCACGTTTTGAGAATAATTATGATGAAATATGTTACACAAAATAATGCGCCTGGCTGGGTTCGAACCCACGACCTACAACTCGTAAGTCGGGGCCGATACCACTGGGCCGCAACTGCTTCTATTGTCAGCGTATAAAAAAAATCCCAATCTCCTGTACATTTCACCACAGAATAAAATAAAGGTAGTAACACACTCGTCACACCACAGCTGACTAAGCTAGTGTACTTTGGCTTTACCCGTGACGATCTTGGCGAATTCTTCGTAGAAACGCGGGAACAGTTGGATGGCGAAGTATACCAAAGATAAGTAGGCGATGATCGCTAATGTCAGTATTAGGTCGAATACTGCTGGTTTTACACTGTGGAAAAAAATTGGGTTTGGAATTTTTGTGTGAAGTTTTGTTTTTCTAGGGAATTTGTAAGAGAATAAGTTTTTCAACACATTTGCTCGAAAAATGCATTTTCAAAGCCTGTATACATTGTTCGAAAGTTAAAAATTACGCACCATACAACGGAACGTGCGGTAAAATAGGTACTCTCACCTACTCGTAAGTACCTATTTTACGGCATACCCCGTTGTATAGCACCGTGCGTTTTCTTTACGGTTTTTTTTTAATTACCATAAAAAAATATAAGAATTCCACCAAAGAGTTTCACATTATGAGAATGAACAACATGACTGATCGAACCTCCTTGGAAGCGCTTTTGCTCAATACGTTGTCTCACTTTAATACAAAAGAGTAAATGAGACGAAAGATGTAGTTCTAATTTTCACCACGTGAATGTGGCGCCATTTGCAAATTCGTGCAATTTTCATAATATAAGAAACTTCAAAAATTGTTGCGACTTTCCCACTGATAAATAAACAAAATAATAATATGAGTTCAAGCGTCGAGGAATCTGATATTAATATGGAATCTATTCGACCTGATATTTTGAATGAGGCGCAAATTGCAGAAAACGGTCTCTTGCCGCCAAAATCGCGAGAGCTATAAAATGACTTACAATAATTTTAATTACATATTGTACTGTTTTCTCGCAAATGTGTTGAAAAACATTGTATGACACACGTGCAGAAATTGGTATTTACAAACTCGTGACTATGGTATGCCCTCGACTTCGTTTCGGGCTTACATTCGTCTACTCGTTTGTAAAAACCAACTTACCGCACTAGTATCATAAATAACTATTTCGAACGAATAAATATCCCCTGGCTGGAGGCCTTACGTTCAAGACACATCACAGGATTGTCCGGTTAAGCAGTACACAACCTCTTATAGGTTGAACAACGAGAAACTCACGAAAAAAGAACGAATAATAATTCTGTACCCTTAGTGAAAAGTGATACTACTCGACTGCCTTCTTTAAGCAAAAAAGGCACATCTGCGCAAAAAAATGCTAAGAAAAATAAGTCTTAAGTAGTATTAGTAAGGCTGATGCGCAGATGTGCCTTTTTAGGGTTCCGTAGCCAAATGGCAAAAACGGAACCCTTATAGATTCGTCATGTCTGTCTGTCTGTCCGTGTATGTCACAGCCACTTTTTGTCGAAAGTCTAAGAGCTATCCTGTTGAAACTTGGTAGAAAGATGTATTATGTGAACCGCGTTAGGATTTTCACACAAAAATCAAAACAAAACAAATTTTGGGGGTGCCCCCCATACTTAGAAATAAAACTTAAAAAAAAATTTTTCACCAAACCCATACGTGTGGGGTATCTATGAATAGGTCTTTAAAAATGATATTGAGGTTACTAACATCATTTTTTTCTAAACTGAACAGTTTGCGCGAGAGACACTTCCAAAGTGGTAAAAAGTGTGTCCCCCCCCCCGTAACTTCTAAAATAAGAGAATGATAAAACTAAAAAAATTATATAATGTAGACCTCAACCAAAACTACCAACGAAAATTGGTTTGGATGAGATACAGTTAGCAGTTTTTGAGATATAGTACATTTTCAAAAACCGCAAATATAACTTTGCCATTCATACAAATACTATGAAAAACAAAGTTATTTTTATTGTTTGTGTATATTACTTACTAATCTCAATATAATTATATCTCTAATCTATGCTTGCTGCTACGGAACCCTTCATGGGCGAGTCCAACTCGCACTTGGCCGGTTTTTTACTTAAAGTAGGCAGTCGAGTTGCATCACTTTTCACTAAGGGTACTGAATTATGTATTGCCCACCATAAAATCTGGTTGAAAACCACAGATGGGGCTTGAAATGCCCTAACGTAAAATTTGATAAAACAACTGAATAGTGTAACTGTAGACTTTCATAGCAGACTTCAACTTCGCAATGCCAAAGTAGAGTTAGAGTGAACACTGTGAACAGGCTTCTTATGGATAGGTCGACACACCTTTGACCTAGACTATAGTCACCGCCAAATAAATCTGGAATAAAGGTCATTGATCCTAATAATGCATTGTTCGAATTTCAGAGGTCAACAATATAACCTCCTACCACGATACGTTTGTTTTGATCGTGGCACGACACTTTCTTTACATTTTTTCGAATGGTTTTGAAATATTGGAATACATTGGTACACGGGGGTCAACGAATTTTATTCCACACTTATCTGGCGCATATCTGGCGGAAACTATAGAGTGAGTAAACCCATCTCAAATAAATAAAAAAAGAATTATCAAAATAATAAGAGAGCTTTCACACGCGTTATCAGTCCCAGAATGGACTAAACTGTCAAAAATTGTCCCGGTATTGATTTCTCGAGTATAGACTAGGTAAACTTTTGCATTACCATGAAAAAACAATAAATAAGACGTACCTGTAAACATATAACGCGGCCCTCGTGGCTCCATACAGCGTGTACTCTGGCTCTCTCTTGTCGACTGCGTGCGTACTCACTGTCACCTCCATGTACCGTGACAACGCTCTTTCTAGGGCCCCCGTCACTCCTGTGGGAAAATACAGTCATTTTAATTACAATTTAAGGGGAATTGGAGTCCATATAAGATAGGTTTCGGATCTAAAAAGAAGAAACTTTCTGCATAGTCTTTTCGCAACAATATTTTTGACTTCCAGTCTAGACAAATGCACCTGAGTACCAGTGGGTCTAAAATCGCCACTTTATCAACGTTGCAAAATTTTTTCTTTATCAATTATTCTCTATTACTTGAGGAATAGAATAGAATATTCCATGTTACGAATTTTGATTGCTATAAAATTCGTTTTCCATAAAGTGGTGATTTTAGATCAGCAGTATTTTCATGAAGCGACTGCTTTTTTGATTTCCACGACTTTCGACGACTTCCAGTCTAGTTAGTTACTATGTAATTTTAGGGATGGTCAGTCTTCCATGTACAGATTCCTGAAAACTAACCTGCGCTAGGTAGTGTGGTGGTAATGATCTGTGGTGCTCTCGCCTGTGACGATAAATATTTGTACCAATGTCTGATTGCAGCTTCATCTACACTCTGAAAAAAATAAAAACAACATTAGGTAACTGTTTAATTCTGTATAAGCGACTACAATTTGACGGCAACGATTGTTTAGTTAGATAAATGTTTCCTAAAAAATTCCATACTTTTGAGGAAAGCGAATCATCTCGGGGTGCTAAGACAGGAAACCTCCACGTGCGTCCGTGGACTGGAGTTCCCTCTCGGATACGTCCGGGGGGAAGACCAGTTTTTCGGGCCGGTGCACCCTGGGATGCGGGCAAAAACTCTCCTTAGGCACTGTGTGCCTAAGGGGTTTCTTTGCCCGTATGCAAATAGCCTGTCGGGTGGACGCTCCAACGCGTGTCCCTCTGAACAGCAGACGGCACAGCGGCGGAGCGGGCTTGCGGACGGTGAGTAATGGGTATGCTCGCCGTCCGACCAAGGACCAAGCCCGGGTCGGTGGCGCGTCGTGTTTCACGCGTCACCGACGGGGCCCTTATGGGGCCAAATGCCTGCTGGGGTCGCGGAATTTTCTTAATCCAGGATACCGTGGCCCCGGAACGTAAAGGGCATCCGAAGGAACACGGGTGGATTTTAGTCAGTAAGAGTCTGACAGTCCCTTCCGCCCCACCCAGGGGCGGGAGGACTCATTTGATGATTTTGCCAACCAAAAAAAAAAAAGTGACTCATCTCATTGGCCAGCTACACAGACTGTCATTCTCGGACTAGTTCCGTTAGTGGTCGCGCTAGTGGTTTCAACTTTATCATAATAGAACTAGAAGTAGGTTCATATTTGGTTGAGAAAATTTGAGAGATTGGGGCAGGTTGATATGCTGAGGCTGTACTCTAAGAAGCATCATCTTCCTGCCCTTATCCCATTTTACTTGGGGTCGACGCAACACGTTTTTTTCTTTCATTCTCCCCTATCAGACGTCACAGTATCATTTACTCCTTTTTCATTCATATCATTCCTTAGACAATCCATCCATCTTTCATCCACCAACATTCATACTCATCACTCACCAAGACAGACGATTCCCTTCCATTTTTCTGTAACAGGCGTCACTTTCAAACTTCGCCTTATAAACTCATTCCTTACTTTATCCATTCTTGTCACTCCACACATCCATCTCAACATCCTCATCTCCGCTACATGCAATCGTTTCTCATCCATCTTTTTCACAGCCCAGCATTCCGATCCATACAATACGACAGGTCTAATCACGGATTTGTATATTTTCCCCTTTAACTTGAGGGGTATCCGTGGGTCACAAGTTGTTCCGGTGACCTGTCGCCATTTCATCCATCCCGAGTTGATCCGGTGTGTTATGTCCAGGTCTACTTCGCCATGTACTCTAAGAAGCGTGGATTCTATATCACTCTATATACCCGACCTGCCCTTTCTAGGAATACAAAGTTAAGATTATCTTACCAGTGCATCATCATATAACGCAGCATCCTCATCATTGATCTCATCAGTCAAGTTGTAGATATGAGACGCGAGCGCCCTCGCCGTCACCGCGATGTTGTCCACTAGATTCTTGACGTGTGACTCCGACGGCAGGTCCAGGACTGTGCTGCGAGATGGGTCTTTGTGGCTCTGGAATTAATTAAAAAAATATTTCGGGAAGTGGAAAGATTGGACGAGATCCTTTGCCCAGCAGTCAAAAACAAAACAGTTATTTCAAGTGGGCCAGTTACAGGCACTTCTGAATTAAGAAAAAGGTCTAAATAGGCCCCCAAAACTAAAATTGTTGCCGTGTTGTAATATTGTGGCTGAGTTAGTAATTATGTGGCTCGGTTTATTATTTCCTAAAAAAAATAAACTACAAAAAATATGGTGCAGTGAGACACTATGGGCTTGTTAGACAACGTAATTAATAAACATATTAACAGTATACACATAGTGTTGAGAAAGTAGCGGTTTTATTACAAAACAATTCGCAGTTTAAATAATATACTTTTTTTTTTTTTTTTTTATCGTGGTAAAATCATCAAATGAGTCCTCTCACCCCGGGCAGGGCGGGAGGGACTGTCAGACTTGTACTGACTAAAATCCACGGTGTCCTTCGATAGCCCTTTATGTTCCGGGGTCACGGTAATGAGATAAGTCCCGCGACCCCGGCAGGCTTTGGCCCTCTAGAGGGGGGCCCCGTCATCTTGCTGACGCTCTTTGAGGCGCGCGTGGAACACAACGCGCCGTCGACCCGGGCATGGTCCATGGTCGGGCAGCGAGTTGCCCTTTACTCGCCGCCCGCATGCCCGCGCCTACGGTGGCCGGAGATCGTCTTGCGACGTCCGTCGCCGTGGGCGTCCACCACAGCGGTTGGGGCGGAGGGAGGACACTGTCCTCTCTCTCACGCGGCCCGCCTCCTCCTTCGCGAGCATTACTGCTTCGCAGAAGGAGGCGACCGCTTCCCACTCCGTCTCGCCCCGCAGCATGGCCGCAACCAATGCCGGGCGCGAGAGGTCTCCGCCTATCGCCGCCGTGAGGACACGTCGGTGCTCTGCCCAAGCTGGGCAGTCTTGCACCGTATGCTCTACTGTGTCCTCCGGGCGATCTTCGCAGTGGTGACACCCAGGCGTTTCCTCCTTTCTCCTTAGACACAGGTACCTCCCGAAACTTCCGTGTCCGGTGAGGACCTGCGTCATGCGGTAGGTCAGGACGCCGTGACTCCTATCCAGCCACTCCTCAAAGAGGGGTCTTACCGCCGCGATTGCGGCGTGCCATTAAATAATATACTTAGTAAAATATTATAGTAAGTAAATAGTATAAGCGTTTACAGGTTCGATCCCAGCACGGAACAAAAATATTTGTATATTGGTAGTTGTTCTTGGGTCTGACTATTTGTATTTGCTAGTCTAAAAGTTTGTAAACGCATCCACAATTCAGGAGAAATTCCTAATGTGGGAAACTAAATGCTTATCAAACATCATCATCATCCACAGCCCGTCTTCACCCACTGCTGGGTATAGGCCTCTCTTTGTTTGTGCCAAGCTCCATGCTCCAAGCTCATTATCAAACATACCTGCAAAGAACTCAAGGTAAAAGCCGTCATCCTCCTAATACTGAACCGCTCATGCTGCCACGCCAGCAGTTCATCTGCCAAGTTGATCTTCTTGTGGTTCATGGACACTCCCAGCCGGGACTTGAGGCTGTGAGCTGCACCGCCGGGCTTGGGAGGCTTGGACACGTGCATCGTCATCGTGGGAGATGACGAGATGGAGTCCAGGCACATTACGAAGGAAACGTCCTGGGGAAAAGAGAGAAATCATTTAATAAACAGGGTGAATTTTTCAACCGGGCGTGGATGGCAATACCCGAAACTATGAGGAATATCAAAAAACTTTTTCAAAAAAAAATGTAACCGCCTTCAAAAACAGCCTTAAATAAAAAACGATAAAAAAACCTACAAAATAACTTTTCTTTCGGAAGTCGGTGTCTTTGTTTTCTTTAGGATTTCATTGTCTTTTTTTTTGCCACCGACTTCCGAAAGAAAAGTTATTTTGTAGGTTTTTTTATCGTTTTTTATTTAAGGCTGTTTTTGAAGGCGGTTACATTTTTTTTTGAAAAAGTTTTTATTTTACTCTTTTTAGTTTAAATATTCAACCCGAATTCTTGTCAAATACAACATGTGCACTAGAATTTTGTAATCCATAACACCGGTAATAACATCGCTCATGTACACAATAAGCTAATAAAATTCCCTATCTCAAAAACTACTGAACCGATTTTGATGAAACTTGCAATATTCCCTAAGTTAAATGATACCTAGTATAACAAAAAAAGAATTACTTAAATCGGACTTGTAGTTACAGAGATATGCGAACTCAAACTAAATCAGTCGATGCCTACTCCTTACTATTAAGGAGTTCTACCTTCCATCATCAGCTCAGCTACATGACATTATGATTACCATACGCAAGTACTTAAATTCCTTCATAAAATTTGCGAAAAACGGTGTGTCGGCCTATAAAATTCGAGGGTTGCCCCCAATCATCAGATCCCAACTTGGTGACTATGGGACCACCTCAGAAGTACCTCCTTTCGAACAAAAAAAGAATTTTAAAAATCGGTCCACAATTGGCGGAGTAATCGCGTAACAAATATACAAAAAAAAAAAAAACATACCGTCGAATTGATAACCTCCTCCTTTTTGAAGTCGGTTAAAAAACGTTGAAAGGAGTGTCGAGGCCGATTTTGACGAAACTGCATCATTGGAATTTAGAAAAATCAATACCTAATCCTGGCCTGGAACCGAATCTGTGGAAAAGGCGCTGTAGTAGAATCGATAACCGTTCCGAACTGTTCTTGAGAGGAGACTGCGAATCGGCAAACTTGGGGAGATCTTATGTAAGATCTAGGCCCGAGGCCACCTTAGCTAGGCCTTGGTGGAGCATAGGGGTGTCTGATAGAAACTGGATGAGAATTGCTAAAGCTAGAACAAGCAGCGTGTAATTGAGGCCTCTGATCTGGCCCTATTGCTAAACGGCAGGCGTTAAACGTAAACGCTCAGGAGTCTTCAATAGATTTTCAACTTTATACACAGCGCGTAAAGTTGAAAATCTATTAAAAATTACAGAGCGTTTTCGTCCATTCCGTTCGCTATCGCTCAGCAGTCATTATAGATTTTCAACTTTATGAGCTTGTGTATTAAGTTGAAATTTTATTAAAAACTTCTGAGCTTTTACCTATGTCGCCTGCCGTTTGGCTTTAGGGCCTGCATAAACCATTGTCTAATGGTGTACAGAATACTTGAGTATTTCTGTTTATTTTAGTTTCAGGCTACCATTTGCCCGCGTTTTTCTAAAAATTATCCTCTGGGGACGTAATATCGACATCTTATGTGTTATTCCAAACTAGCCTATCTCTGAACCAAAATCAAGATCTGTTCAGCCGTTCTGGCTGACAAACATTTAGCGAAACTTTCGCATTTATAACATTAGTTATATCAGATGAATTCTAAACTTACTTGCAACAACGACGCATCAGTGGAATCCAATTGCTCCTCCAACCATTTCTTAGCCGAGAAGTAGTTGAGCGAGTGTCCAAGTGACGTGAGCACGAACAGTAGCGAGGGAGCCCCGCGGACTGACGGACTCGAGTACAGACGGGAGAATATTCTAGCTAGCTCCAGTACTGCTACTGCGCCTGATGCGTTCGAGTCTGCGCCTTGGGAGAGCTCCTGTGAAACAAAACAATATTCAACATGAAGAACCAAAGAAAAGAGTGTACATTAAAAAAAATTGTATTTTTAATTTTATTTTTTAGGGTTCCGTAGCCAAATGGCAAAAACGGAACCCTTAAAGATTCGTCATGTCTGTCTGTCTGTCTGTCCGTCCGTATGTCACAGCCACTTTTCTTCGAAAGTATGAAAGCTATCCTGTTGAAACTTGGTAAGTAGATGTATTATGTGAACCGCATTAGGATTTTTAAAAACTCGAAAACAAAAAATAAAAACAAATTTTGGGGGTACCCCCCATACTTAGAATTGAAATTGAAGTTACTAACGTAATCTAAACTGAACAGTTTGCGCGAGAGACACTTCCAAAGTGGTAAAATGTGTGTGTCCCCCCCTGTAACTTCTAAAGTAAGAGAATGATAAAACTAAAAAAAATATATAATGTAGACCTCAACAAAAACTTCCAACGAAAATTGGTTTGGATGAGATACAGTTAGCAGTTTTTGAGATATAGTACATTTACAAAAACCGCAAATATAACTTTGCCATTCATACAAAAACTATGAAATACAAAGTTATTTTTATTGTTTGTGTATATAACTTACTAATCTCAATATAATTATATCCCTAATCTATGCTTGCTACTACGGAACCCTTCATGGGCGAGTCCAACTCGCACTTGGCCGGTTTTTTTTTTTATTATTTCTGTGTGTGTGTGTGTGTGTTCAATATCAAAATGTTTTTCTATTCTATACGTTCTTGTCTTTTCCTTTTTATAGAGGTATCTTTTGGCACAGTCAGTTTCAACTATTTACCTGACTGACGTGAGTTTAAGAAACTACAAAATGCCACCTGCTGCGATTCTCACATAGGCATTTCTTTCACCACATTAGTTCATTGATTTGACCATAATTATTGTTTGAGTTATAAATAATGTTTTTTAACTGGTCTTTGATTTTAAAGATTGCTAGATGGAGACTACAGAAACAATGCAAAAAGTGTTTATACAATAATTCGTCCACCCTCAAAAACATTTCCCATTTATAATTATGACCGTCAACTTGTACTGATTGAAATCCACAATGAAAGGGACAATTTTTGCATGTTTATTATTATCGACTATTACTCTTGATGAAGTTTTCACGATAAAATTAGAAAAAATGCAGTAATAATATTTGAAAAAAATATATATAATAAGGCATTAAACACAGTAGCTTGTATACTCACTGGAACAACCGCTGAAGAGTCATAGTGTGCTGCAATGACGATGGTCTGCGCTGATCCTGAACGACCAACCAGCTTGCCATGAAGAGTCACTGGCTTGGAGTCTAACTTCTGAGGAGTTGAGGCTGACACCACTGTTGAAATGAGACAGCTATCAATATTATGATCTTCATATAATTGTTAGGTATTCCTACTTTTACTTAAACCTTCCCCAATTTTTTTTTTAGTTTCTCTAAACTCCAAATCAGTCGTGAAGGGATAGAGGGTGGAGCGGAAGTAACCATCAGACTCGTACTGACTAATATCCACCTTGTTCCTTTACTACTCTTCCCGTTCCCCAGAGCCAAGGTTACCCGTTTGGACAGTTCTGGGACCACCGCAAGGTGTTTGGCTCCCTATAGCCTTTCCCTTGTATATTTCTACTGGTTAATCATTTACAGAAAACTCCTCACAGGCTAAAATAAATCAATACACGCGAAAACATAACCCTCTTCTGGCGCATTCGGGTAAAACCATGTTCTCAATTAGAATGAAACCATGGTAATTGTTGTGAATAAATTAGAAACAAGCTCATTAAATCACTTTAGTTCTCTACTTATTATTAAGCCTTTATTGCCAACATGAAATTTACATTATAAATTATTTATTACAATTATTAAAAAGTCCTTCGTGTCACAAGACACGCCGACGCCTAGTACCTAATTTTGAAATGTTAAATAATAATAAGTTTTAAATGTAAAAAAAAAAAAAAAAAAATTTAATAATTGTAAGTTCTCTACTACCACTCTTTATAATGTCACCAGATTGATGTCTACTCATTCTTTGGTGCTACAAGTATCTTTGAAAAGCCTATCCAAATAATATAATAAGTTCAGCAAACTTGTGCTATCCTGATAGTCAGTTATCTTTGCTTGCTTAAAGATCTAGGCCAAGATACGTCTGTGGTGCTAAAAATCTTAAAAATTTAGGCATTATTTACCTTTCTTCAAAGAAAAAGGAAAAAGCCTCATTAAAACAAAACAAAAGCCTTTCTCCAACTGTGTTAGAGTTGGCTTCCACTCTTACCGGATGCAACTGAACTGCCTATCTGCCCACAACCCAGTTAGTACTGGGTAATACAAAGAAACCTAGGTAAACAGCAGAAAAATAGTTCTTTTTTCTACTATGTAGATGTCAAAATCATTACTATTTTATACATGTTTGGCCTAAAATTCAGCTGCACGAACTCCTCTCACTGATGCAGTCATAAAGATCATCAAGTGGCAGGGCATGTGGTGTAGGATAGAAGGTGGGCCATTCTTAAAACATTGGTATAATAACAAAATCTTACCAATTTGATAACCGTTAGAAGACACAGAGTTCATCATAGCTTCCAGAGCTGTTCCTGACTTGTCATCTGTTATGAAACTGTGCTGCAGGTCTCGAAGAATATCCTCAAAGTCTGGAGTCCAACGAGCGAAGTAGAGTGGGGCATTCACTTCCTGCTGGATCATTGCCATCTCCAGGAGTTGGATGTGCTGCGGGAATTTATTTTAATTAGGGCTGATTTTTCAGTAGTCGGATAACTTTTATCTGAGGAATAAAAATAGCGGTTTGACATATTATTTTCTATAGATAAGCTGTCAAACCGCCATTTTTATTCCTCAGATAAAAGTTATCTGACTATTGAAAAATCAACCCTTAGTATTATATCGTTAACTCTTTTACAAATCAGAATCAAGAAATACTTGTGGGGTCTTCTGGCATTATGCTGAACAGCTACACTTTTAACATTAAGAGCGCATATTAATTATAACTTATATTTGACAGTTGTTTGCGATATTGCCAACTTTGTGGTTACGCACCCTTAATAGCTCGTTTTTTTTGTTTTATTATTTTCTCTTCACCTTTGGTCAGATGTGACAGAGTGGGATATTTAATTTACACACTCTTAATAAATAATAATCATATAAAATGAACATAACAAAATAAAAATGATAGTAAAAAATCATACTGTTATCACTATATTGCGCCAAAGTTGTTATTCTTAGTCAAAATGCATAATCAGTGGTACGCAGATTGAGGGGAAGTACCAATAGCATTCTGAAGGTGTTTGCAGAAAGGCTAGAAGGGCCTACAATGGGTAGATTTATCAAGCTGCATGTCAGACATGGGGCTTGATAAATCTTCCTATAATCTTGGCTTTATTTTGTGTTGTATGTGTGTATTGATTAATTTTTGTACACGTGTTTTACTACTAACATAGTTTATTAAGTTTTTACTGATTACTAACACGCTATGGGCCGTCGTCGCCTGATAATAAACGATTTTTATTTTTTTTTATTTTATTATTATTTATAATACTGCTTTAAAACTCAGGACTTAGGTAAAAAAAAGACATACCTCTTTCTCTTCAGGAGTAAGAACCGTATCATTCTTGGGTAGCACTAGCAGTAACGCTCCAGCTTTGTTCCGAATCTCCATGAATTGCTCAATAGTGATATCCTGTACCCTTGCAACCACGCAGTGGCGAGAAGTACTCCATGACGTTAGAGAACGGCCTTCCAAATTGAAGCTGGCGCTACGGCATCCTGTAATGAAAATAGTTGTTTGCTTGCGTTTAATGTACTTAAAAAAACACCACTGTGAAAGATCCACAACCGCATATTGTAGAATTGAGTACATAGTTCTGAATGCATTATGTATGCAGACATAAGTTTGTGTGCATGATTCAGCGCAGTAGTATTATTATACATATTTATAGCTGTATTGATTAATTCTAAAATGATAACACCTGATTTTTGAAAAAAAGCCTTAAAAACATGTAAATCATTTATTAGATCACCATTTGCAAAATTAGGAATGTTTTTCTTTTTTTTTCAGCCACTTTTATGATGATAGACATAAAATAAACAGGTTAAAGAGGACCCTATAAAAGTATAACCTCAAAAGTGTCTCGAATCGATTTTATGATTTATAAATTACAACGTTAGTAATGTTACGAACTTACCATGGGGAACGGTATGTAGGTCGTAGTGTTGCATTCTATACACGGAAAACTCATGAGAAGCAGCAACCGGGTTCACAGGCGACATTATGATAAAAATAGGAAGAGCCACAAGCAAATAGTAGGGCAAGTAGCCCTTAAAAATCTCGGCAAAGCCGTCCGCCTCGTCTAGCCACATCTTGGTGACTAATTGTATTTTCAGTTAACAAAATTAACACGAAATACGATTTTTAGAAATAACCATAATCCTATTAGAAACCCTACGTCATACGTGTGATAAGTCGGTCAATGACATTCCATTTGCGTGACACTAGTGATGTACAAAAGCAACTTTTTAGTGCTACTAGGGAAATCAATTCGATCTCAATGAGCGCGACATTTGCCGTATTTTGAAATCAATAAAATAATATTATTAAAATTGCTTTACAAGTATGTTTTACTATAGCGGATGTTGATATTGTTGTAGTGTTAATGATTTTATCTACTCTCATATCGTTAAATTCAAAATACAAAACTCAAAACGAGTTTATAATGACGTACTTTACACACAGTATATCGAAATGAAATTAAAAAATTAAATTATGACACTATTTCTCTAACAAAATAATGTTATAATAAAATTTTTTTTCATTACGATACGGATTACAGATCATAGATACATGAATTTATTTTTTTATCTGTGGCTGCGCGCGCTTTGGGAGTACGTCTAACGCCAACGATACACAATTCCATATTCAATTTCATACTCAATTATAAATACAAAATGAACACTTATTAACAATCTTTATCTTTTATTTGATAATTATATTCGTGTTCAATGAGAGTAGATAAAGTAGTGTATGAAACTGCACATAATTAGGTATTATACACTCGTGTGATACTTTTAAAAAACTCGCTTCGCTCGTTTTTTAAACTCACACTCGTGTATAATACCCCTCATTATGTGACAGTTTCATAAACTACTATAATAACACTCACACATGAATTTGCCGCTAGAGGCACTAGTGTAGAATGAGGACTCCAAAATGTCAAATGTCACTTTTTGATGTTCTGCTACAGCTTAGAAAGAACGTCTTGAAACGGTACTAATATTTTTATTTGCTGACGTTTTAAAATATTTGATATTTGATGTAAAACAAAGACGCAGGTTTGTAAGATTTATTAATGTGCCATAAAACTAACGTAATAAGTGAAAATAAATAAAATAAAATCATACAAAATGTTGGTAGCGAGAAGACAGTGGCGACTTCCGGTTTTCTACTGTTTTTTGCCAAGCTGTACGCGTTTTTGTTGAGAATATTTCTAAAATCATATGTATGGAAATCGGGACTTGGCAACACTGAGGCATATTCAATGTTTTATGATGTAGTGTTGAGGTAGAAAATATGAATTAAACGTAGACTTGTGTAACAGCTTACTCATCTGTGGGATGCTAATTAGTGAACAAAAAAAAAACGTGTGGCACTCGGTGACTGCCGCGGTAAAGCTATTGCATAGCATTTTTTATCCACTTATGCAATTATAATTATTTATTTATTTATTATACCTTACTGTACTAATTAGGCTATGGTCAGCCACGTCAATCAAGTGAAACGTCAAGAAACGCTCTCCTCCTCCTCCTCCTCCCTCTCCCCCTACCTCAATAAAATTGCCCCCTGCTCAATAAAAGCATGCTTTCGTGCTAGTAATGAGCACGTCAGTCCGTACCTTTATGAGCACGTCTGTCCGTACCTTTCAGTGTAGGGCGTAGTTAACTACTTTTTGTAATCTTGATTACTAACTACGATTAAAAGTAGTTAACTACATGTAGTTATGATTACATGTAGTTAGATTACTTTTGCCAAAAGTAATCTAACTACATGTAATCATAACTACATGTAGTTACAACTACTTTTGCCAAAAGTAATCTAACTACATGTAGTTATGATTACATGTAGTTATGATTACATGTAGTTACGATTACATGTAGTTATAACTACATGTATTTAACTACTTTTGGCAAAAGTAATCTAACTACCTTTTTTCTTTTTTTTGCGAAGTAAAGTCAAATGAGTTCTCACAACAGGGAGGAGGGACTGTCAGACTTGTACTGACTAAAATCCACGGCATCCTTCAATAGCCCTTTACGTTCCGGGGTCAAGGTTCCTGTTTAGTCCCGCGACCCCGGCAGGGTATAGCCCTCTAAAGGGGGTCCCGTCATTGTGCTGACACTCTTTGAGGCGCGCGTGGAACACAACGCGCCATCGACCCGGGCATGGTCCATGGTCGGACAGCGAATCGTCCATTACTCGCCGTCAGATTAGGAGTCAGACTCAGGGTCAAATATAGAGACAGACTTGTTCAGACCCGGTCAGACTTTGTTAGACTGATTAACTGTCATAATGAGATCTTACCTCCTGACTTGATGGAGTGACCTGAAGGTCTACTTCTGTGACTCCTACTGGAACTCCTCGACGGATCAAACTAGATGTGTCGAGTTTGGGCTCGTTTTGTTAGTTATGATGAGATCTTACCTTCGGACTTGATGAAGTGACCTGAAGGTCTACTTCTATGACTTCTACTGGAACCCCTCGACGGATCGAACTAGATGTGTCGAGTTTGGGCTCGTTTTGTTAGTTATGATGAGACCTTACCTCCGGACTTGATGGAGTGACCTGAAGGTCTACTTCTATGACTTCTACTGGAACTCCTCGACGGATCAAACTAGATGTGTCGAGTTTGGGCTCGTTTTGTTAGTTATGATGAGATCTTATCTCCGGACTTGATGGAGTGACCTGAAGGTCTACTTCTATGACTTCTACTGGAACTCCTCGACGGATCGAACTAGATGTGTCGAGTTTGGGTTCGTTTTGTTAGTTATGATGAGATCTTACCTTCGGACTTGATGGAGTGACCTGAAGGTCTACTTCTATGACTTCTACTGGAACTCCTCGACGGATCGAACTAGATGTGTCGAGTTTGGGCTCGTTTTGTTAGTTATGATAATATCTAACCTCCGGACTTGATGGAGTGACCTGAAGGTCTACTTCTATGACTTCTACTGGAACTCCTCGACGGATCGAACTAGATGTGTCGAGTTTGGGCTCGTTTTGTTAGTTATGATGAGATCTTACCTCCGGACTTGATGGAGTGACCTGAAGGTCTACTTCTATGACTTCTACTGGAACTCCTCGACGGATCGAACTAGATGTGTCGAGTTTGGGCTCGTTTTGTTAGATATGATAATATCTTACCTCCGGACTTGATGAAGTGACCTGAAGGTCTACTTCTATGACTTCTACTGGAACTCCTCGACGGATCGAACTAGATGTGTCGAGTTTGGGCTCGTTTTGTTAGTTATGATGAGATCTTACCTCCGGACTACTAGATGTACTAGTTCGATCCTTCGAGGAGTTCCAGTAGAAGTCATAGAAGTAGACCTTCAGGTCACTCCATCAAGTCCGGAGGTAAGATATTATCATAACTAACAAAACGAGCCCAAACTCGACACATCTAGTTCGATCCATCGAGAAGTTCCAGAATCAGTCACCGAAGTAGACCTTCAGGTCACTCTATCAAGTCCGGAGGTAAGATCTCATCATAACTAACAAAACGAGCCCAAACTCGGCACATCTAGTTCGATCCGTCGATGAGTTCCAGTAGCAACCACCGAAGTAGACCTTCAGGTCACTCCATCAAGTCTGGAGGTAAGATCTCATCATAACTAACAAAACGAGCCCAAACTCGACACATCCAGTTCGATCCGTCGATGAGTTCCAGTAGCAACCACCGAAGTAGACCTTCAGGTCACTCCATCAAGTCCGGAGGTAAGATCTCATCATAACCAACAAAACGAGCCCAAACTCGACACATCTAGTTCGATCCGTCGAGGAGTTCCAGTAGAAGTCATAGAAGTAGACCTTCAGGTCACTCCATCATGTCCGGAGGTAAGATCTCATCATAACTAACAAAACGAGCCCAAACTCGACACATCTAGTTCGATCCGTCGAGGAGTTCCAATAGAAGTCATAGAAGTAGACCTTCAGGTCACTCCATCATGTCCGGAGGTAAGATCTCATCATAACTAACAAAACGAGCCCAAACTCGACACATCTAGTTCGATCCGTCGAGGAGTTCCAATAGAAGTCATAGAAGTAGACCTTCAGGTCACTCCATCATGTCCGGAAGTAAGATCTCATCATAACTAACAAAACGAGCCCAAACTCGACACATCTAGTTCGATCCGTCGAGGAGTTCCAATAGAAGTCATAGAAGTAGACCTTCAGGTTACTCCATCAAGTCCGGAGGTAAGACCTCATCATAACTAACAAAACGAGCCCAAACTCGGCACATCTACTTCGATCCGTCGAGGAGTTCCAGTAGAAGTCATAGGAGTAGACCTTCAGGTCACTCCATCAAGTCCGGAGGTAAGACCTCATCATAACTAACAAAACGAGCCCAAACTCGACACATCTAGTTCGATCCGTCGAGGAGTTCCAGTAGAAGTCATAGAAGTAGACCTTCAGGTCACTCCATCAAGTCCGGAGGTAAGACCTCATCATAACTAACAAAACGAGCCCAAACTCGGCACATCTACTTCGATCCGTCGAGGAGTTCCAGTAGCAGTCACGGTGTAGACATTCAGGTCACTCCATCTAAACCGGAGGCAAGATCTCATTATGACAGTTTATCAGTCTGACAGTCTGACATAGTCTGGCAGTTTATCAGTGTGACAGTCTGACCGAGTCTGTCTCTGTATTTGACCCTGAGTCTGACTTTATTTGACTCTTAACCTGACAGCGAGTAATGGATGATTCGCTGTCCGACCATGGACCAGGCCCGGGTCGATGGCGCGTTGTGTTCCACGCGCGCCTCAAAGAGTGTCAGCACAATGACGGGAACCCCTTTAGAGGGCTATACCCTGCCGGGGTCGCGGGAATAAACAGGCACCTTGCCCCCGGAACGTAAAGGGCTATTGAAGGATGCCGTGGATTTTAGTCAGTACAAGACTGACAGTCCCTCCTGCCCTGCCCTGGGTGAGAGGACTCATTTGAGTTAGATTACTTTTGGCAAAAGTAGTTACTTTTTTGTAATCTGATTACTAACTACGATTAAAAGTAGTTAACTACATGTAGTTACGATTAAAATTAGTTAACTACATGTAGTTACAACTACATGTAGTTAGATTACTTTTGCCAAAAGTAATCTAACTACTAACTACATTTTGTAGTTAGTAATCTAACTACATTTTTCGATTACTTAATGTAGTTAGTAATCATGATTACTAACTACAAAATGTAATCGTAGTTATTAATCAGTAGTTAGATTACAAAATGCCCAACTCTGGTACCTTTAAGATTGCCGAAGTCTCCCGAACTGAAACGACGTTAGACGATGCGTGCTGTCAGATGTGGTCAGGATTTTTCGTTACGTTTTTCGCGCGCGCCTAGCTCAGAGCCTGCGATAAAAGCTATGCAATAGCTTAAAAAAAGCGGTACCTACCAAACTTGACAGTTTATTTTATTAGGTAATTAAAATAATCATACTAAAAAAATTAAAACGCTACATCACTAGTGAAGACATCGAAACACCAACGTTTTGTTTTACGCAAAAGGCACAGCTGAAAATCGATATTGTAAAATAAAATTATTTCTCATGACCAGGCGAATTATGACTTCAGAATACAGGATTTTAACAAAGTTTAGGTTAAAAAAACCGGCCAAGTGCGAGTTGGACTCGCCCATGAAGGGTTCCGTAGCAGCAAGCATAGATTAGGGATATAATTATATTGAGATTAGTAAGTAATATACACAAACAATAAAAATAACTTTGTTTTTCATAGTGTTTGTATGAATGGCAAAGTTATATTTGCGGTTTTTGAAAATGTACTATATCTCAAAAACTGCTAACTGTATCTCATCCAAACTAATTTTATTTGGAAGTTTTTGTTGAGGTCTACATTTTACATTTTTTTTTAGTTTTATCATTCTCTTATTTTAGAAGTTACAGGGGGGGGGGACACATTTTATCACTTTGGAAGTGTCTCTCGTGCAAACTGTTCAGTTTTGAAAATAGTAGATTATTAACCAAGGGGATAAAGCAGTGTCTTCTGTCGCGGGTGACGATTTAAATCGCGAGCGTAACGAAGGACTCGAGCTTTACTCCCGAGCGTAGCGAGGGTGTTAAAAACTTAAATCACGAGCGAAGCGAGGGATTTAAGTTCATCCAAGACTAAGACAGCTTTATCACCGAGGAAAATACTCTACTTTTCGTACCATTTGCGAAAAAATTAACACAATAATAATATGAGATAAGCATTTATTAAAAATAATGACAATTAAAATAAACATAATGTTTATGTATTTGAAGAAAACAAAAACGCTGCAAATTCCTAGACTAATATTTTTTTTGTCGGAAAAGCAAAGGCATCAAGCTCATACGGCCTCGTCGGTTTTCGTAATTTTATTCAATAATCATAACTGCATAATAAATGCGTATTCCTTTTTCAAAAAGATGTATAATGCTTTACATACAAACTCAATGGTGTAAAGTGTAAATACAGATGTAGTTCAGTATTATTTATTCCAAATTTAAATCACATTCTCCCCCTAGAGGATGAATGAAATTCAGTACAATTTTCTTTCCCTGTTTTTAACAGATTAATAATGACTATTGTTATGTTCGCTTTTTGTGGCATAGAATGTCACTTTTTTGAGCAAGTGGTACGAAAAAAATATATTAGTAATTTTTAAAGACCTATCCAAAGATAACACGTATGGTTTGGTGAAAAAAAAAATTTGAGTTTCATAAAAGTATGGGGGGCACCCCCAAAATTAGTTTTGTTTTTATTTTTGTGTAAAAATCCTAATGCCGTTTATAATACGTATGTATTTAGAAATATATAAGTATGTTTATCAGTTGTCTAGTACCTACCCATGACACAAGCTCTGCTTAGCTTGGGACTAGATGGCGTTGTGTGATAGTTGTGGAGTATTATTATTATTATTTGTATGTCTTGTAACATCTCGGGATCATGTGATCCCGGATTTTTGGAGGGCATGCCAGGAGCCGAAGCCATCTTGCAGAGGCCCATTAGGCATTTAAAATGAAATGAGGCCCCAACCGGCGGTTATCCCTGTATGCACGATGCCAGTATACCCAAGGACAACCCCCGGATGTAGTTGGACTATTGCAGACTACCTATGGTAACAAAAGACAGGGTTATGGCGTTTCGTGGGTTTGGTGGACTGGTTATATACAACTATGGAAAAACTATGGCCCCTGCCTAATCAATGTTTTATATACATAGATATGATGGCAGGGGGTGACTTGCACACTCAACAAATGGGCCCCCAAACATATCGCTAGCACTAGGTGACGTAGCGACAAGGGGTAACATATCCTGAGGTGCTTGAGGAGTGGAGAGGTATTCCACGGTTCTCAGAACCGACCAGGAACCCGGAAGTATGGTCGATCCCTACAAACACTTACTGGAATACTTCCTTCCTCCGAGCACGTTTGCTCTTGCGAATCTCAGCTCTAGCCAGCCAGTAAAGGCAAGAAAGAGGTGGGAGGTCTGTTCCTCGTCACTGTTCACTCTGACCGGCCAATAAAGGCAAGCCAGAGATGAGGAACAAGATATCTCCCGGGAGATCCGGTCCGTGGGGTCGCAACTGCCCAACAGCTCGCCACAAGCTGCCCTGCGGGTTTATTATTAAAATACATCTCCCTACCAAGTTTCAACAGGATAGCTCTTATACTTTCGACAAAAAGTGGCTGTGACATACGGACGGACAGACAGACAGACAGACATGACGAATCTATAAGGGTTCCGCTTTTGCCATTTGGCTACGGAACCCTAAAAACAAAAAGGAAAATGTGACACAAAAAGAGGTCGAAGTTATATTGTCCTTTCACTAGAATCCAGGTCAGAAAGCTCGATAGAATGCTCGCTAAATCACTCTCGTTTATTTTTCTGTAACATTCGCTACAAGTGAATGCAAGTTTATCAGCACCTTTAGGACGAGTGGTGTAAACAGAGAGGACAAAGGACTATCGAACATGATGCTAATGGCCACTAGCACAAACGCACTCAAATACTGTTTTGACAAACGGTCAAGAGATTAGGATGAGGAATACGTATCCAATTACATTTTGTCGTCAGTTTTCGAAACGAAGATTGTTGCTGGCTGATTTTGTAACCATGATCGCTTAATACATGAAAGTTAAAAAAACCTATATTTTTAATACGGGGGCCAGGGCCGCACTAACGGGAAAAGGCCTTAATTTTCGCAATAATAGACTTAAACGATCGTACAAACGACATTTCCCGTTAAGTGTGGCGCCAGCGTTAGGCTGCGGTTCCACTGAGGCGGAGCGGAGCAGAGCGGAGTCCAGCTGTGCCGCAATTCACCATTCACATGGCCGATGCACATGGCTGACCAGGCACATGTGGATTTCAAGGTATCTTATTGGTGAATCGCGGCACAGCTTTGCTCCGCACCGCTCCACTCCGCCTCAGTGGTACCGCAGCCTTAGTCAGTACCAGTCTGAGGCCCAGCGTCCACCAAAGTGGAGAGGAGAGAATACTAGAGATGTGTTTTGAATAACCAATCATATTTCGTTATTTCCACATCTCTCCACTCTTTAGAGCTATTTGCAGATCACTCGCAGTCATGTTATTTACAGCATCCTAACCTGGAATAAACGGACGTCTTTTTATTCCCGGCTTTTTCTTCAACCTTTTAGCCACCACGAACCTACTATTGGGCATCCTTCTGAACACTCTCCCACATCTTCGACACGTAAATCTCCTCCTCATATACTCGTACCTGAAGATCTCGTATTCATATCTGACGACAAACCGCTTCGCTCTATCTCAGGAATTTTAAATAAAACACAGTAGGAATACAAATCAAATTTTTTATTACAAATCAAACGAAAATCCGCTTTACATTTCAAATCATAAATTTGTCTACCTTCTGCGGCAGCAACGATGTCCACAGCGAACACAGCCAGGAGTTCGGGAGCCGCTCCGAGAAGACAGCCTGGTGAATACCGTTGAAACCGAATGATCACGAAGTTGCCTCTCCTCTGCTCTGTTATGACGTATGGGGGCCTGCCTCTTCCGCATGGGAGCTCTTCTCAACTGGCGCCGATATCGGCGATCACATGATCGCCGTCTCTTTTCTACTTTTCCAGTTCGCCTAACTCTCTTCTTTCTCTCAGGAGCCTTGGCTGCTCTTTTATCGAGATTGAGTTTGGGCTCTTGTCGAGCTTCCACTGTATTATTATCAACTCGGCTCCTGGTGGAGTAGGTGGTATACATCGACGATTCACTGTAGGACGCGCCCTCATCACGTTTCCTGTCTTCGTGCAAATCATTCCCAGAATTCGTCCTCTGACTATATTTCTTACTTGTGGAAGGTTGTAATATGTCTTCCTTCGTAGTTTCATCTTCCATTGCCCATAGCTTCCAGAAATAACTGGTAATTTAGTATTTTATAATAAAACCTTACATAAAAAAACTGTCCAAAATTCTCAAAAAGTCACAATAAAATTTTGACTTATTTCATACCTATTTATTATTCTATTTTTTTCAAAACTTTTGTTACAGAGTGTAGAAATTATATTATTATGACAGAAAGAAGTTTGAATTATATTTCTAGAGGTTGGTTTGTGTGTTTGAATTTCAATGTAAACAGAATAGAATTCAGGGAGTGGAATATTTGCCATCGTTGAGTAGCAGAAATGCACTGACTATATATTCCCTTCTTTACAGATGCTGGTGTGGGCTTAGCAAGACAGCGCATGGTTCCAACACTCAAACCGCCAATCCTGGGGAAGCATGGGTCCCAGCACGGCATACGCAGTCAGCTCCGACAGACGCTTACGGAACCGTTGAGTTCCAGGGCGGACCGCATCCAACTAAAGCTCAGGTTAGGGTTGATAGCCGATAGGATTGATTGTTTTACTAACCCACAGGAACAGAAAAAAAATGTTAGCACACAAGTACGAATAAATTAAAAAATGATACCTATGTATAAAATAAAAAAAAAACTTTTTCAAAAAAATGTAACCGCTTTCAAAAACAACCACAAAAAACCGGCCAAGTGCGAGTTGGACTCGCCCATGAAGGGTTCCGTAGTATCAAGCGTAGATTAGGGATATAATTATATTGAGATTAGTAAGTAATAGTTAGTGTTTGTATGAATGGCAAAGTTATATTTGCGGTTTTTGAAAATGTACTATATCTCAAAAACTGCTAACTATATCTCATCCAAACCAATTTTCGTAGGAAGTTTTTGTTGAGGTCTACATTATATATTTTTTTTTAGTTTTATCATTCTCCTTTTTTAGAAGTACAGGGGGGGGGGGGCACATATTTTACCACTTTGGAAGTGTCTCTCGCGCAAACTGTTCGGTTTAGAAAAAAATTATATTAGTAAGCTCAATATCATTTTTAAAGACCTATCCATAGATACCCCACACGTATGGGTTTGGTGAAAAATAAATATTTTTGAGTTTCAATTCTAAGGTGGCCCAAAATTTGTTTTGTTTTTATTTTTGTGTAAAAATCCTAATGAAGTTCACATAATACATCTACTTACCATGTTTCAACAGGATAGCTTTCATACTTTCGAAGAAAAGTGGCTGTGACATACGGACGGACGCGGGACGGACAGACAGACAGACACTACGACTGCGGAGCCCTAAAAAACATACATTTTACTTCGTTTTTTATTTATGTTCGGAAGGCAAAGTTTTCTACTTAGTTCCTTGTTTGGCCGCACACAGTAGTTGGAGGCGCGCCATAACACCAATTTCAAGTCGTTCGTGGCGCGCGTTCCAAACCAGTATTTAGCGACCGTCCTCAAGGAAGAGTTTTGGCCGAAAAGTGTGCTGTATCGGCGTTTTCGAGGCTGGCCACGCGACACCTCGCAGCGTAGCACGACGCCGTCCCTTCGTGTGCTGTAGTTTTCCCACGTTTTTATACACCCACTTTTCTTGTTTGTTTTTAGAGAGGGGCCACTCAAAACGTGGGTATCTTTGCAAGTTTCACCCACGACCTATACACGTCATGTAAATATATCCCTTAAATAATATACGCCCCCACGTTTTGAGTGGCCCCTCTCTCAGCCCCATAACCTTATTTTTAGGACATTGAAAAACGTGGGTTTTTTTAAGTTTATTGTTTTAAAATATGTATTGGTTCATAGTTATTATTTTTATACTTATATATTATGTATTGAGAGCAGTGGTGCCTCAGTGGTATCAACCTCGACTTACGAGTTGTAGGTCGTGGGTTCGAACCCCGTCAGGCGCATTACTTTGTGTAATTTATTTCAACACCACTGCTCTCAAAACGGTGAAGGAAAACATCGTGAGGAAACCGGCATGTCCTAGAACCAAAACTTCGAAGACATGTGACATCTACCAATCCGCACTGGGCCCGCGTGGTAGATTACGGCCCACTCCCTCTCACAGAGAGGAGGCCTGTGTCCCAGCAGTGGGAACATTTATAGGCTGATGATGATGATATGTATTGTGTTTTTATGGGCCGCAGTTGCCTGAAATAAAGGATAAAAAAAAAACAAATTCACGAAAACACATAAACAGTTCTTGAACGATTATTGTGCTGATTTACGAGATCCTCGGTGTAAACATATTTGGGGCCATTTATTTTTTAATAAAAGTCATAATTTCAAATCTAGTTGAAAATATGGACTGAACTACATAGGTATGTTGGCGAACTGTAAATAGCCTGCTACATAGTCGATACCTCTCTAGATAAAATCAGACAAAGTTTACAGTAAACACGTGATGTTATATTTATTGAACTATTTACCCAGTTCGAAAGGTTACAGCGATAAAATCAGGGGGCACGGTAGTGCCCCCGCCAAAGTCGAGCGCAAAGCAAACACTGCCGTACCATCCTTTACTGGAACCATTTCTCCGCATTTGTTGGCCCCTATTTGAGAACCTCTGGATAGGACCAGAACGCAGAAATTTTCGCCATCCAGTAAACTACAATCACATTCTTAAAATCCAAAATTTCAAGTCTGTAGGTCATTCAGTTCCGAAGTTAAGCGAAGGCAAAGTTTTGAATTTACGACACTCACTCACGATCATCAAAATAGAACTAGTACTTTCCATAAACTCAGAGAGCTGAAAGGAGAATGGGCAAAAATGTATGAAGCCTGGTACTCGACCCAATAGCCATAATAAATATATCATTGGAAAGGTCTTTTTACAAGGGTTAATGATAACTGAGTCGCTTGTCTTCATTTGTTGTCGGAACGGAGTTATTTTGTGTTAAGTATTTAATACATTTTTTAGATTATTTTTCGTTTCTGTTTGATTTAGTTAAGATAATGGTCATATTATATCGTTGTCTTGCATAAAATCATATGTGTTGATTAATAGGTACTAAAACTTTTTGAAGAAAGGAACCGACTTCAAAACCATACACGGAAAAGCGTAAAATAACTTTTCTTTCGGAAGTCGGTGGCTTTGTTTTTCATTTTATCGACTTTTTCCACCGACTTCCGAAGGAAAAGTTATTTTATGCTTTTCCGTGTTTGGTCTTGAAGTCGTTTCCTTATTTTACAAATAGTTTTATTTTACTCTTTTTTAGTTCAGATATTCAACAAGAATATTCGTATAATCGGTGCCTTTGAAAATCTACAATCCAAGTAAGTAAACACGGATCCATGCGAGCAATGTCACGGGATATCCATTAGTGTTATAACTAAAACCTTCTCCGGAATGTAATGAACATTTTTATGACAACCGAATCAAAATCGGTTCAGCCAAACGTGAGATAATCGCGGACAAACATACATACATACAAAGATACAGGTCGAAATGAAAACCTGTTTTTTTTTTAACTTGTTTAAAAAACATCCATGCGGGCAACAACGTCACGGGATATCCATTAGTGTTAAATACTAAAATCTTCTCCAGAATGTAAAAAACACTTTTCTGAAAAAAATCTTTTTAAAAAAAGGGAACCGACTTCAAAACCATAATAATCAATAAAATAAAAAAAACAAAGCCACCGACTTCCGAAAGAAAAGTTATTTTACGTTTTTTTTGTGTTTAGTTTCGAAGTCGGTTCCCTTTTTTTCAAAAAGTTTTTTATTTTTTCCCTTTTTAGTTTAGATATTCAACAAAAATCTTCATAATAATCGGCGTTTTTGAAAATCTACAATCCTAGTAAGCAACAAAAACGGATCTATGCGGGCAACTACACAAAATATCCATTATTGTTATATAAGTATTTAAACGTTCTCCAGAATGTAATGAACACTTTCCTGAAAACCGCATCAAAATCCGTTCAGCCACGCGCGAGATAATCGCCGACAAACATACATACAGGTCGAACTGAGAACCTACTTTTTTTTAAGTCGGCTAATAACTGCGAATATCGCCCGGAGAACACAGTAGAGCATACGGTGCAAGACTGCCCCGCTTGGGCAGAGCACCGACGTGTCCTCACGGCGGCGATAGGCGGAGACCTCTCGCGCCCGGCATTGGTTGCGGCCATGCTGCGGGGCGAGACGGAGTGGGAAGCGGTCGCCTCCTTCTGCGAAGCAGTCATGCTCGCGAAGGAGGAGGCGGGCCGCGTGAGGGAGAGGACAATGTCCTCCCTCCGCCCCACCCGCGGTGGTGGACGCCCACGGCGACGGACGTCGCAAGACGATTTCCGGCCACCGTAGGCGCGGGCATGCGGGCGGCGAGTAAAGGGCAACTCGCTGCCCGACCATGGACCATGCCCGGGTCGACGGCACGTTGTGTTCCACGCGCGCCTCAAAGAGCGTCAGCATAATGGCGGGGCCCCCTCTCTAGAGGGCCAAAGCCTGCCAGGGTCGGTGGACTTATCTCATTACCGTGACCCCGGAACATAAAGGGCTATTGAAGGACACCGTGGATTTTAGTCAGTACAAGTCTGACAGTAAGGGGTGGGAGGACTCATTTGATGATTTTACCACGCTAAAAAAAAAAGTCGGCTAATAACCGCATCAAAATTGGTTCAGCTAAACGCGAGATAATCGCGGACAATCATACATACATAAAAACATACAGGTCGAACTGAGAAGCTACTTTTTTTTGAAGTCGGTTAAAAATGAATAAACAATCTGGAATAAAGAAAAAGAAAAGTAAGAAACGTTCTTTTTTTTTAAACATTAATATTAACCGTCTTCAAAAAAACAAGTAGGTTCTCATGTCGACCTGTATGTATGTATGTTTGTCCATCTCGATCTCTCATTTGATTATCTCGTGTTTAGCTGAACCGATTTTGATGTAGTTTTCAGAAAAGTGTTTGTTACATTCCGGAGAAGGTTTTAGTATTTAATAATAATAGATATCCCGTGACGTTGCCCGCATGGACCCATGTCGGACCCGGCGTCTTTGAAAATCTACAATCCAAGTACGCAAGTACTTGGATTGTAGATTTTCAAAGACGCCGTTAAACGAATATTTTTGATGAATATTTGAACTAAAAAAGGTATTACATAAGGGTAAACACGAAAAGGCATCAAAATAACTTTTCTTTCGGAAGTAGAAAGAAAAGTTATTTAATGCTTTTTCGTGTTTGTTTTTGAAGTCGGTTCCTTTTCTCTTCTCCATCATTCATTATGTCGCTCATGATGTTTTAATCGGTCTTAGTGGCAGCGTATGGTCACAAAACATCGATTATATAGCCATTGTAACACACAACGGAAAAGAACGAATTGGAACGGCTAGGTATTTTGAACATTTTGCCAGCGGAGTGCATTGCCTTTTTTTATCGTGTTAAAATCATCAAATGAGGCCTCCCTGCACCTAGGCCAGCGCGGGAGGGACTGTCAGACTCGTACTGACTAAAATCCACGGTGTCCTTCAGTAGCCCTTTACGTTCCGGGGTCTCGGTAATTCGTTAGTCGTTATATATGAATAGTTACACAATATATTTCTCATTTTAAATAATGTTATTGTACATTGTTATTTTTCGTATTTTCAACCATGATGGGTACTAATGCATTATTATGATATCAACTAACTTTGAGGGCTTCCCGTGGTTTTCGGACAAGGATTTGGGACAAGTCGTCATAGTAAATATTTTTCCTGACTAAAAGATCTATCCAATGACACCACAATGATTGCTATTGGATCAAGTACCAAAATGCTCATTGTTCTTTGGTACAGAGTTAGGGTTTAATGGCCACATAAAGGGAAAACTATAAAAACTAGGATAATCGAAGATCTGGAGTACCTGATGGTGACCCTGATTAGAAAACACAAGAACCCAACCAAATTATTAGAGATCGACATACACCGCCTTTTTTTTTTTTTTTTTCGTGGTAAAATCATCAAATGAGTCCCACCCCGGGCAGGGCGGGAGGGACTGTCAGACTTGTACTGACTAAAATCCACGGTGTCCTTCAATAGCCCTTTATGTTCCGGGGTCACGGTAATGGTATAAGTCCCGCGACCCCGGCAGGCTTTGGCCCTCTAGAGAGGGGGCCCCGTCATTATGCTGACGCTCTTTGAGGCGCGCGTGGAACACAACGCGCCGTCGACCCGGGCATGGTCCATGGTCGGGCAGCGAGTTGCCCTTTACTCGCCGCCCGCATGCCCGCGCCTACGGTGGCCGGAGATCGTCTGGCGACGTCCGTCGCCGTGGGCGTCCACCACTGCGGGTGGGGCGGAGGGAGGACACTGTCCTCTCTCTCACGCGGCCCGCCTCCTCCTTCGCGAGCATGACTGCTTCGCAGAAGGAGGCGACCGCTTCCCACTCCGTCTCGCCCCGCAGCATGGCCGCGACCAATGCCGGGCGCGAGAGGTCTCCGCCTATCGCCACCGAGAGGACACGTCGGTGCTCTGCCCAAGCGGGGCAGTCTTGCACCGTATGCTCTACTGTGTCCTCCGGGCGATCTTCGCAGTGGTGACACCCAGGCGTTTCCTCCTTTCTCCTTAGACACAGTTACCCCCCGAAACTTCCGTGTCCGGTGAGGACCTGCGTCATGCGGTAGGTCAGGACGCTGTGACTCCTATCCAGCCACTCCTCAAAGAGGGGTCTTACCGCCGCGATTGCGGCGTGCCCGGACATATACCGCCTTTACAAAAAATATTCAACTTGGTGGGCCGATTAATTTTACGTTAAAAAGAAAAGGTCAAAAAAAAATTTTTTCCACGTTTCTACGAAAAGAAGTGAAATCCCACCAAAAACATTCTGTAAAAAACTAGCCAAAGTCTCGATAGAGCTGCTTATTTATCTCTAAAAAGTAATGAAATCTAGACAAAGTCGTGAAGTCTAAGGTTCCTTACTGCGATTTCTTTATTATTATATTAAATGTTGTGTGACTTGGCCGTTGCAGTTGGTTAGTGGGTACAAGTCAGGATTGGTGCAATGGTACCCAAGAAAAAAATACAAGAAAACAGTTTACCTATACTGGGTGTAAGGGACAGCCCTCCGCAAACTTTCAGGGCTTGCTCAGGTGGCCTACCACGAGCTCTTAACGCGATCCAGTTTAGGCTGTGGGAAAGAGATGGCGCTAGACAACTTGTATAGCCCTGTCTTTCCCACAGCCTAAACTGGATCGCGATAAGATCTCGTGGTAAGGCTCAGAAGACGAAACTGAACAATCTTCCACAATTTATTTTCAGGAAATGAAAAAAAAAAATCAGCCTCACCATACAAAATTATAAACGTGATTGGACAGTTTGTATGGATAGGCTGATTTTTTTCATTTCATGAAAAAAAAATTGTGGAAGATTGTTCAGTTTCGTCTACTGAGCAAGCCCTGAAAGTTTGCGGAGGGCTGTCCCTTACACCCAGTATAATTTAAAGGAAAAAAAAAAAATCTATAAAAAAGATTGTAAAAATAAAAAAATGATGGGTATAATTTACTATGTTGATGAACCCCAGTTCAGTTCAATCCCATAAAAATTTTGTTTCTAAAGCTATTTACCTAATGCACAAAAACAATACAATACTCGGCGTATCCCCGTGCAATTTGTAATAGTGCCTACGAACGCTACGCGAGCCAACGTTTTCGTAGACGTCGGCTACGGTTGCTACGAGTCTACAAGTCTACGAGCTACGCGAGACGGCAAATTTTGTAGACCTTTTTTTTTTGCGTGGTAAAATCCTCCCACCCCGGACCCACCAGGGCGGAAGGGACTGTCAGACACTTACTGAATAACATCCACCCGTGTTCCTTCTGATGCCCTTTACGTTCCGGGGCCACGGTATCCTGTGTTAAGAAAAACCCGCGACTCCAGCAGGCATTTAGCCCCATAAGGGGCCCCGTCAGTTTGCTGACAACTCCCCGAAGGCATGCGCGAAACACGACACGACGCGCCACCGACCCGGGCTTGGTCCTTGGTCAGACGGCGAGCTATTCATTACTCACCGTCCGCAAGCCCGCTCCGCCTCTGTGTCCTCTGCTAATCAGAGGGACACGCGTTGGAGCGTCCACCCGACAGGCTATTTGCATACGGGCAAAGAGACCCCTTAGGCACACAGTGCCTAAGGAAGAGTTTTTGCCCGCATCCCAGGGTGCACCGGCCCGAAAAACTGGTCTTCCCCACGGACGTATCCGAGAGGGAACTCCAGTCCACGGGCGCACGTGGAGGTTTCCTGTCTTAGCACCCCATGACCTTAGGTTTAACCGTCTCTAAATTAAATAACATAAGTTACATATAAAATTCTTTACCTCCATCCTCCGGGAGGTCTCATTTGATGATTTTGCCACCCCAAAAAAAAAAAACCTAAGGTCATAAGATGTATACACCGTGACTTTTTAGTCGTCTTACAAAAGTGGTCCACTTAATGTATCCGACCTAAAATACCTCTAGGCGAGTTTTTTATTTTTTTTAATCGTTAATAATATTTTTTATTATTAATAAATAGGTACATAGAAATATGAAACACCCTGTTAAAATGTTTACGTATCAAGCTGTAGAGTATACCTACCCAGCGCAATAGTCGGGCAGATCATTTCATCTCCATTTTCTATGAGACAAGGGTGTTTCTAACTACGCCTTGCGTCATAATGTCAAATTAAAACTTTATTTTTAAATTTTTCAAATCTCTTAAATACCAATTTTGTTTTATAATAAACGTGTTCTAGTCATTGGATACATGAACTGGGCTGCCGTTGTAAGACGACTAAAAAGTCACGGTGTATAAAAATGTTTTTCCCAAAAATGCAATAAGCTTACCAAACAGTACGACAGGGACCCCCTTAGAGGGCCAAAGCCTGCCGGGGACGCGAGACTAACGAGTAAACGTAGCCCCGGAACTTAAAGGGCTATTGAAGGACACCGTGGATTTTAGTCAGTACGAGTCTGACAATCCCTCCCGCTCTGCCCTGCGCGCCGGATTCATTTGATGATCACGCCAAAAAAAAAAACAAAAACCCGTACACATTTCTCGTAGGCTTTTCTACGAAATGCTACGAGCCTCTACGCTAGAGTGTAGAGAGTACGACACAAATTGCAGCGCAGTGTCTTACACCGACCGCAATTTATGTCAGCCGACATTTGTAGTACGACACTAATGGGGAACAGTGGCACAGTGGCTGCTATTTGTTACACGTTGCCTCTTCTTATGGAGAAATGGAAGATTTATCTCGAAATATAAGTGGCAGAGTACTTTCTTTAATTCGATGTTGTGAGCAGCATTAAGCGCATCACACACGGCTAAGATACTATAATAGATGTTATATTAATATATCTTAGACCATCACAGACAACGAATATACGATACTATAATATTTTATCTTAAGATGTTATCTTACGATATTTTAAGATATTATCTTACGATATAATTATTTTATATCTTAAGGTGTTATCTTACGATATATTTTATATCTTAAGATGTCATCATGTCATCTTACAATATATTTTACTTCTGATGTTATCTTACGATATATTTTACATCTTAAGATACGAATATCGCTCTCTATCTTACATACGAAAATTATTATTATTAAATTATTAATTATTATCTTCGTCGTGTGTGACGGTCCATTGAATAGTATGGCGAGCGATATGGTATCTTAAGATAAAATATTATAGTATCTTAGCCGTGTGTGATGCGCTTTAATATTTGTAAAAGATTCCCAAAACATCTCAAACTCAAATAGTAAAGAGTCGAAGAGTATTCTAATGCAAAAATTCGGAATGGTTTAGGTGTTAAATCTAAAACATATGGAATTCTGGGACTAGACCGGGCTTAATACGCAAGATGCTGATTCCTAGAAATTAATACCAAGTCGTAAGTTTGATTGACCAGCATCATCATCATCATCATCAGCCTATAAATGTTCCCACTGCTGGGAAACAGGCCTCCTCTCTGTGAGAGGGAGCAGGCCGTAATCTACCACGCGGGCCCAGTGCGGATTGGTAGATGTCACATGTCTTTGAATTTTTGGTTCTAGGACATGCCGGTATCCTCGAAATGTTTTCCTTCACCGTTTTGAGAGCAGTGGTGTTGAAATAAATTACACAAAGTAATGCGCCTGACGGGGTTCGAATCAACGACCTACAACTCGTAAGTCGAGGCCGATACCACTGGGCCGCCACTGCTCTACAGGGCCACTACTGCTCTGATTAACCAGCATAGATGTTACTAATAGACAACATATTCGACCACACTGATGGTATCTTTTCATTGGGTGAGGTAATTGGGCAATGCGTTTACTCAAAATCTCCAAAACTCAGCCTCTTTAACTTTAGTTTTGTCTACATATAGCCATAGGTTTCTTTCAAAACGTGACTCCAATAATAACAGCTTTTACTGCCTGCATTTCAGCAAAAGACAAAAACAACCAACTTGCAATTTTCCTCCAAGAAGTTTCCTTTATTTTATTTCCCTTAAAATTCGTTTCTCCATTACCTCTTGAATTTTATCTTCGCATCAACATAGGAACGTGGACGCAAGAAACGGGTCGCAATTAGGTACTCCGAAAAATCACGTAAACTGAAATTAGCTGGCTGATGAACATGCTGTTTTGTACCGACTTGCCCTTCCTTTTAATTCTACTATGTTCTGGGCAAAAGCATTAATAATAATCATACCTTTGTGTGTTTACATTTCGAAGATCAAAGGCCCATGATTAGATTAGGTAGTCTTAAAAATACGCTACTACCTTTTCTCAGAAATTGTATCCTCATTCCCTCAGATTTCGTATACAATGTAAATCGATACCATCTCGACGGTTTAGAGTATTTACGGAACTAATTTTGTGTAGTTTACGTTAAAAGATAATTTGAAGTAATAAGACTTGGATGTGTATAGTAGGAGCGGTTGTCGTGAGTCCCGGGGCGACGGGAGCCGGGGATGCGTCCTAGAGTACGAGTAACCACCAAGGAGGTGGAATCAGAAGATCAGCTTCTAAAGTAGACCTATTACGAGGTCATCAAGGAGAAGTCTCAACTGTGATGCTTTAGAAAGTATTTTTGGGAAGCTGAAGTAGCATATGACGTGTATGGTGTGATGGTTATTACGACAAGCGAGACCTTCGTATGAGGTCTTGTAGTGAATGAAGGTTCTCCGCTTTTCTGTTCATTGGAAGCGGTGTGGTGTGCGAGGCGCGAGGCGGCGCGGCGCAGTGCGGCGCTATCGAGCGGGTCCGAGGGACGCGCGGGTCGCGGGGGCGGGGAGAGCGGGTCGGCGCGCGGGGCGGGCCGGTGCACGCGGCAGTGTGCGCTGAGCCCCCGGGAGCGCGGCATGGGTGGCGCGCTGCTGCTAGCGCTGCTGGCGGCGGCGCGGGCCAGCGAGCCCAATGCCACCGAACTCAGCCCCTCGCCGCCACCAGAAGACGAGAAGACCCCGCTGTTCCCCATCGACTTGTTCAGCGAGGAGCAGCGCCGGTCGGGTGCCGTGTTGCTGCACGTCGTGGGCATGGGCTACATGTTCGTGGCCCTCGCCATCGTGTGTGACGAGTTCTTCGTGCCGGCGCTGGACGTCATCATCGAGCGGCTGGCCATCGGCAACGACGTGGCCGGCGCCACCTTCATGGCGGCGGGGGGCTCGGCGCCGGAGCTGTTCACCTCCATCATCGGCGTGTTCGTGTCGTTCGACGACGTCGGCATCGGGACGATCGTGGGCTCGGCCGTCTTCAACATTCTGTTCGTGATCGGTGCGTGCGCGCTGTTCTCTAGAACGACTTTGACACTAACTTGGTGGCCCCTGTTCCGCGATTGCTCCTTTTACTCAGTGAGCCTTCTCGTGTTGATATACTGTTTCCGCGACAGCGAGATATACTGGCAGGAGGCGTTGGTGCTGTTCTCACTGTATGGCGCGTACGTGATGTTCATGAGGTGGAACCAGCCGGTGGAGCGAGCGGTGAAGAAGCTCATCTACAAGAACAAGGTGACGCGAGTGCGGAGTACAGATCAGCTGATGCCAACGGTGAGCTCGCCCGCACACACCCAAGCATGCATGTTGCAGTTTGGCGCAAATTTGGCAACCGTTCAATTCTCTCATATGCCAAAATTCTCTAATGTTTGCCTCATCTGGAGATAAAATACATCGATTCTCATCGGATGAGCCGCATAAAGTTGCACCTTTCATTCAGAAATAGGAAGAAAATGAGAAAAGCATGAATTGCGTTGTCACCAAATCTGCGCCAATATTTAGAGTATCGACTTTCAATAGAGCCTGCGATGTGTTGAACCTTCTAAACGTTAGATGAAAGACCTTCCCTTATCCCTAATCGTCTAAATAGTGCATTACTTTATAAACACGGTGAATAAAGTATCATCTCACGTTAGAAAAACAAATTAGAACAATTTGAAGGAAAATGTAGTGCAAATTAGGGAAATTTCTAACATTTGACCTCAATTTTAACTAATCGTTCTTTTGTATCGTTAGTAAACTACATTGTGTTTGCTTATTAGACTGTTATCGTGATCGCTTTTATGCTACACGCCGCGGCATACTTTGTAACTCACTTCGATCATAGCTCGTTTCCGTAAAAACGATCCGTTTATTTTTTCAAATATAACCTCCATTAGATACGTTATTCTTTAGAATTATTGAGATATTTTATAAAAAAAAAAACAAAGTACAATCATTTTAAACATATTTTTACTTTATTGTAAATAGGTATATACCAACGGCCCTTACCCGCTATTATTTAGTTCAATTCCAACACTTCGGAATTTGAAAACTTGAATTCCAGTCCTTCATTGATTTGTTGGATTTGAAATTTACTACGAATTGCGCAGCGTAAAACGGGATGGAACCTTTGAAGTATTTCTATTATTTATTAGAGGTAGGTAAGAAAAATCTAAGAGCCTACGGAAAATCTCAATAAAATTCTTTACGTACATATCGGAACGTCGGAATTTTAATTTCGTTTTGTAGCTCGCTCTTGTTCTTAGCGAAACGAAATTCAATTTTGGAACGAATGTGATTATTTTGGCTCGACACTTTTTTATAATCATAGACAATTTTAATAGAGCATTAGAGGTCGGTTTTACGATAACGTTCATCGGTATTGGAGCGATATAACAAATCAGTTAATTAGCTACTAAAATCAGTTGTATTATTTAAGCATTAAAGTTTTACTAATACATTAAAATACAAAGTTTTCTCCGCGTAGGTACTTACATAAAAACATTACCATAAAGAAGTTAGGTACTCTGTTACACGAAACAGACAAAACACGCATATAGGTAATTTCCGTGGAGTAATAAAGCGGGTCATGTATAAAGCTGAAAACAAGAATGTCAGTGTCATTTGTGAACATAAAAAGCGTAGGTAAGCAGAGACTACAAAAATATTATGCGAACTTTATTTGAAATACGAAAATCTGAAATCAGAAAAAAACAATTTCTATTTTCATTCATAAATAGTGGCTGAAATATTAAATTACCGACTAGGTATATTACATTGAATATACTCGTAAGACATTTTTCTTTAGGAACATGAAAAAGTAAAAGCATATTAGTTCGGCGGTATTGAATTTGTATGCCCACTTACGAAGCTGAAATACATGGCTTCGTGGCTTCGTCTATTCTCTCAAAATTAGTAAAAAAAAGTTTTTGTTCACTAAGATGTTTTGACAAAGTTTTATTCTTAGTGGAAAGGTTGAAATTCCACCGTTTTAGCAGTACCTAAATATATTAAAATTATCGATAGCATGCCCTATTGCAATGCAGAAAATTAAGAAATATTAAGCTAACTAGATATTCTCTGACGTTGATGGCCTGTCAGTATTGGCGATAAAGGGTAATCAGCTATTCAGCAAGCCACTTAGGTACTGTGGTGACTTTGTGGTGCCATTTGAGGGATATTTTGAATTACAACACCTGTAATTCACTAAGGATTACTTTGTAAAACACTTACATTTCGCTAGTTATCTTTAAGTCCTAGGTAATGGTAGGCAAGTTTATTGCTATCAACCGGGTTTATACAGGGTGTAAGAGACATCGACAGACAAACGGATACCCCATGGTATCCGTTTGTGTGTCGATGTCTCTGGGGGTCCAGAATCATGTCCTGGACCCATGTCCAGGACATGATTCTGGACCCCCCGTGTTGGAATTTTTCGTCGGATTTTTCCTAATTTTCTAAATTAAAAAAATGGAGTTTTTTTTTTTATTTTAGACTGTTCGTAATCGTTATTCTTACCTTACCCAATGAGATTTTTAATAAAAAAGTAATGAGTTAACTACTTTCACTAAAAGTAGCAATGTAGGTAAATAAAACTAAATAGAAATGGTGTCCTCTTAGATTATAATGAAAGGTCATCGTATACCTAAATACTGTGTCCAGTACTACAGTACCTGTAGTACTTTAAGCGCGGCTCACTATTTAAAAAAAAAAAAAAAACAAACAAAAAATAAAAAAAATAGGAAAATAACGACGAAAAATTCCAACACGGGGGGTACAGAATCAGGTCCTGGACCCATGGTATCCGTTTGTGCGTCGATGTCTCTTACACCCTGTATGAATACCTGGCTGCTAATGAGAAATTCGTAATGAAAAATCCAAAAACACTGCCCCACTTGTGAATCAAAACAGGGATCTCATACTTAGCAGTCGCGCTTGAAATTTCAAATATTATAAATTTTTACATTAAGAGCTTCTTCAAGTAATTGAAAACGTCCTTCCGAAAAGTCCACTAAATAATTATATTTTACTGATTTTGTTTTAAATATTTGAGGCTGTTTTACACTTATCCCGTGGCTAGATCCAGCGTCGCTGAGCTGGATTGAAAAATACAAACGCTATTCCGATTCAACCCTGGATGCTGTATTTCAGACTCCATCCAGCGTGACATCAATTGACACTGGATCCAGTTACTCGATCAATGTAATTCAAACTTAAACTTATTTGACTGGTGGAAAACGCCAGTATTTACCTGTGAATAGCGTTGTTTTTTGTGTGTCAAAGTCATGAAATGAGTCTTCTCGCCCTGGGCGGAAGGGATTGTCAGACTTTTACTGACTATAAGTCCACTCTGTTCCTTCGGCTGCCCTTTGCTTTCTAGGGCCACAGTAACCCGCTTAAACAGCCCCGTAACATTACTTGCAACTCTGAACTAATGTTTTAACTTCATAGCTTTGTTTCATAGCATTGGACATCACCATTTCGGTATCTAGTGATGATGATGATGATGCCATACGTACCACAATCGTACGTAAAAGTATAAATAAATGATGATGAAATCTCTACGAAATTAAAAAATAAAATTGAGAATTAGACTTGCCTGATAAAACATAGCTTCAGAGTTTCTGAAAGAACTTTATAGAAGACAATAAATTCCAACTCTGTTACTTACCTAGAACGTTAAGAAATTTACTAAAATATTTCCATTTTACCAGTCACAGTTTTAAAATTACTTTACTTAAAAGGGCTGCTTATTACAAAATCTTTAAAATATCTATACACACTAGAACTAGCTGTATCCCGTGGTGTCACCCGTATTTCGGTTTCTTAGAGCTATAGCGTGATTTTAAGTACTTGAAACTTTCCTCAAGGTTTAGCCAACCAATTAAGGAAAAAAAGAAAAGATAAAGATCGGTCGTTCTTGAGATTAGCACGTTCAAACATACAAACATACGATGTAATAATATTAGTATACATATTTTTTATCAAAATAAAAAAGTAAACACACACCCTTTAAATGGCGTTTTGTAAGCCTAGTTTTTAAAAAAACGTGGGAAAATATACACACACACTTTAAAAAACATTATGAAAAATATAAAGAAAATAATTTTATACATTTAATTTTGTCATTTCCTAAAAAGCGTAACAATTTATCATCACTTAAAAACGTAAAATTGCTTTACAAACTGTGTTATCAAATTCCAACGAATGAAATGAAATATGGAAATGAAAACAGTAGTTTTAATTGGGGTGCATCTGGATTCAAATCGCATTTTTCATTTGGTTTTTTAATGGATTTCTGTGATTCTCTGTTATTGCATTGTTAATATAAATCGTGTACATCCGAAATGCGTGGTTTTCTATACTTATATTATAAAGAGTTTGATTACTTGAACGTGCTAATCTCGGGAACTGCTGGTTTGAATTGTTTATTTTTTTGTTGTTTTTGATAGTCTATGTAATATATCTGGGAAGGTTAATAAGGCCATATAATATCACGCTATGACCAATAGAAGCGGGGTTGAAATCACGGGGAACATCATTTATCGTAAATCATCTTCTTCTTCCTGCCCTTATCCCATTCGTTGTGTGGGTGGTCCCATTCTACTTCGGGTCGGCGCAACACGTTTTCTTCTTCCATTCTCCCCTATAAGACGTCATAGTATAATTTACTCCTTTTTCATTAATATCATTCCTTAGACAATCCATCCATTTTTTCTTTGGCCTTCCTCTTCCTCTCCATCCATCAACATTTATACTCATCACTCTCTTAGTCACATGGGTGTCATCCCTCCTCGTCACATGTCCATACCAAGATAGACGATTCCCTTTCATTTTTTCTGTAAGCGGCGCCACTTTCAAACTTCCCCTTATAAACTCATTCCTTACTTTATCCATTCTTGTCATTCCACACATCCATCTCAACATCCTCATCTCCGCTACATGCGATCGTTTCTCATCCATCATTTATCGTAAATCATCATAAATCTTATTATAATGAGAAAGTTTGTGAGGATGGATGAATGGATGTAGATGAAGCCGCGCAATGGTTGTACGATTCACTGTTGCGCTGCTTTTTCCCACATGCTACAAATATTTGTATGATTTACAAATAGTTTTTCTGGGTTTGAGTGTTTGTGTATGTGAATTTAAATGTTTGTAAAGGAACCCACGACCTAGGAAAAAATCCTAGAGTTACATTATTTTTTTAGAGTGAATGTAAGTGAGGATGAATGGATGTTTGTATGTTACTCTTTTACGCAATAACTCAACAGATTTAGAAGCTAATAGCTGCTGATTCTTCGCCCGCATTTATATCAAATACACTCGAGAGCAATGAATCCGGGTCACTTAAAGAATGTTAAAAATCTCGGAAACTAAAAATGATAGGTTAATGCAATAAATTGTATTTAATAGACAATGTAATACTCCTTAAATGAAAGTAAAAAAAATATGAGTCACCATACATTTTATTAACACAACATTACATAAAGAAAAAAACTGCTGATCTCTCCTTAAAACAAAAATAGGAAACATGAAATTTTTGAACTTTATTTCGATTTTCTTGAATTTTAATACTTCGTATTGCCGCCTCGTGCTTCCATTACTGCGTTTACGCGGTTTGGCATGCTATACACCAAGTTCCTTATACGATTTTGGGGAATATTCTCCCATTCCTCTGTGAGAGCAATTTTGAGCTCACGAAGCGTGATTGGGGGAGGGTTTCGTTGTTTTACGCATCTGCCTAGCTCGTCCTAAGCATGCTCGATCGGGTTGATATCCGGGCTGCGCGCTGGCCACTCCATACGAGTAATGTTCATTTCTTGAAGGTAGACATTCACAATCCTACCTGTATGAGGTCGGGCATTGTCATGCATAAATATAGCATCCTCACCTAAATTGACCATAAATGGACCAACGTGATCATTGAGGATTTCTTCCACATATCTTACGCTAGTTAAAGAGCCGTTTTCTATGATCACCAGCTCTGTGCGACTTTCAGAAGAAATTCCGGCCCACACAAGTACAGACCCACCACCGTAGGCTACTTTTTCTTCGATGCATGCTTGCTTGAATCTTTCCCCTGGTCTTCGATACACTCTGTGTCTTCCATCGTGCTTGTAGAGCATAAATTTTGATTCGTCGGAGAACATAACTTTTGACCAATCTTCAATACTCCAATTTACGTGGCTCTGGGCATATCTTAGTCTTGAAATACGATGCCCACGCTCCAGTTTAGGGCCGTTTGCAGGTCTAAGGGGTTTTAAGTTAGATTCAGCAAGCCGACGTCTTACTGTCCATGCACTTGGGTTACTTCCTCCGAGGCGTCGAAACTGATTGGTGAGTTCAGTTCCTGTGAGAAAGCGATTTCGAAGCATGGTGTTCACCAAGTATCGGTCTTCTCGTGCTGTGGTACACCTGGTTCTGCCCGTTCCTGGTCTGCGTAGGTTAGAACCAGTTTCTTCGTAACGTCGGAGAACTCTTTGTACTGTTGACAGCGACACACCGACAGTCCTGGCTGTATCGCGCTGACTCCGGCCGGTTTCCAGCATTGTAAGTATTCTGGTGCATTCTTCAGGCGTAAGCGACATAATTTCAGCTTGAATAATGAATATAGAGCACTATCAACATGGTTTATGTACCCACATAAATGACAGATTACAAACAAAAGCAAAACCAAATGCTGTAATTTCGTAGTTCCATCTTCGAAAGTGGCCCTTTTTCAAATTTGATTTTTTTATGATATAACTTTACAATAACTAAGAAGTTTTAATACCTTCATTTAAGGAGTATTACATTGTCTATTAAATACAATTTATTGCATTAACCTAGCATTTTTAGTTTCCGAGATTTTTAGGATTCTTTATGTGACCCGGATTCATTGCTCTCGAGTGTATTATCCGACAGGAACGAAATACTGAGATAAAATTTAATGATAATACATTTCTGATAATAATAAACACTGTATGTTATAAATGCATTAATATTTTAATGATAAATCGCTGCAAGTACTTGAATTAATTACTACGATTAATTGATGTATTACAACGGTTTTCATTGACTTATTGTAAACAATTTAATGTATGAACACATTGGACGATTGATTGCGTCTATTATAATGTTTACAGAATATGAATAAAGCTTTTACAGATCGGTTTTTAATTAATTTACGCCCAATGTATTAATTAAAAACTCGCTTTAAAATAACAGCGTAATTTAGGCAACATTGTGTAAGATATCAACATGAATTTAATGGAACTTGTAGAAACTTTGAGAGCAGTGGTGGCCCAGTGGTATCGGCCTCGACTTACGAGTTGTAGGTCGTGGGTTCGAACCCAGTCAGGCGCATTACTTTGTGTAATTTATTTCAACACCACTGCTCTCAAAACGGTGAAGGAAAACATCGTGAGGAAACCGGCATGTCCTATGAACCAAAAATTCGAAGACATGTGACATCTACCAATCCGCACTGGGCCCGCGCGGTAGTTTACGACCTGCTCCCTCTCACAGAGAGGAGGCCTGTGTCCCAGCAGTGGGAAAACATTTAAAGGCTGATGATGATGTAGAAACTTTGACGGCACGGGTGGCGCGGTAGCTCAGCAATCAGACTGCTGCGCTATGTGGCACGGGTTCGATTCCAGCACGGAACAAATACCTGCAGGTAGTTTTTTCCGGGTCTGGGTTTTTAAGTACGTGAGTTTTCATGTTTGTAAATGCACCCGCGATACAGGTGAATCTAAATGGGGGCAGAGTTTAAAAAAAACTTTCACTTTACTTCAAATAAAGCCTAAGACAATGTACATGAGGATTTTAACAAATATACGAGTATTTGCGAAATAAGGCCTTCTAGCTACAACTTTACAAAGAAACAAAATCTAAAGAAGGCACGCGAAATGTAAGGGACTTTATGAAAATTGTTCTCTTGACTTCGACCAGCTAAAGACAGTACTTTGAGGAATATTTTCTCATAAAATTCTTCGTAGACACGAACGTAGAGATTTATATTTATTTTGGAGCTCCTTTGCTTGAGGAACAGACAGTCGATAAAGGCAGTTTACGACTTGAGAGCGGAAGCTTTGCTCTCTACAGTCAATATTTCGTTTGCTTTGAACAGTAGCTTCTTAACTCCTTTAGGCTGCTTTTCCACCAGAGATGTACTATGCTACGTTGCTGTGGATGCGTTTGATATCCACCAACCATATTCATTGGTGCGCATAGCTTAGCACTGGTAGCAACGGATTCAACTATGATATGTTTTTATTTGGAAGGATGCGTGCTATGGATGTGTGTAATAGCCCTTTGCGTTCCGGGGCCACGGTTACCTGATAAGTTGATCCCGCGACCCCAGAATAGGTTTGCCTTGGCTTGGAACTTCAACATAACTGGTAAAGGTACACACGGTTGGCGCAGTGGCTGATCGATCGACTGCTGGCCAGCGTGTCGCGGGTTCGATCCCCGCACGGAACAAATATTTTTGTATGATCTGCAAGTTCCGGGTCTGGGTGTTTGTGTATGTGAGTTTCTATGTTTGTAAACGCACCCACGATACAGGAAGAAATTCCAAGTGTGGGGAAATGCTTTTTTTTAAAAGAAACTAATCGGAGTACTATTTAGCTACTTCTCTGCCTAACCCTTGATCCTTACAGGCTGGATGCTACGTACCAATGTTTGCAGGATAAAGAAATTGCTTGTCTATCTGACCGCTTCCATTAATGGCCCAATCCCCTCTCACAGAGAGGATGCCTGTGTCCCAGCAGTGGGAATATTATAGGCTGATTAATTATGCTTATGCTGACCGCTTCCAATCCTAAATAAGTCTGGAATAAACACACACCAGCTTATTTTACAGGAAAATAACGGGAGTGTTAACTCGTAACATCGAAATTTCGCTCACGTTTTTACTTTTTGCTTACATTTCGGACACAAACCCCTTTCAAAACGATGTATGTACGAGCTAACATGACCCTTAATGCAATGGAATAAAATGCATAAAATAAATTCTATGTTACTTTACTTGATCTTTATGATAAGGAATTGTAAAGGAATTTGTTTTATGAGGACCGTACGATTAGCTATTCACAATAAAACGAACGTGATGTTGAAAATTAAATTATCTATTTTATTTGGTATAGAACAGTATAGAAGCATTTGGTTTTGAAGATAGCGTGATTAAGTACAAGGTATTTTTTTTCTAGTTTAATCTTTATATTCCATGATCATGATGAAAAAGATCTAGAATAATGAATTATTATTTTTTTTAATTAACATTGAATAATAGTTTCTTGAGGCATAACGTCTGTTGCTTATACGCTCTATTCGATGATAATGTTATTAAATGATCGTTAGCAGGCCATATAGCACGCAGAACTGATGGCCGATGGGGCCGTAAGGTTCTCGAATGGAGACCACGCACCGGCAAGCGCAGCGTAGGACGCCCACCCTGTGACCGATCCTGTGATCTTCATAAGATCGTCTTTCCGGTCTACCGGTCTAACCGGTCCTATGGAAAGTCTGTAGGGGAGGCCTATGTTAAGCAGTGGACGTCTTACGGCTGGCATATGATCATTATCATCATCATATCAGCCGTAAGACGTCCACTGCTGAACATAGGCCTCCCCTTTAGACTGCCAATAGGACCGGTTGGGGGCGGCCTGCATCCAGCGTGATTGTGTGGCCTTCGTAACATCGTCTGCCCACCTAGTGGGTGGACGTCCTACGCTGCGCTTGCCGGTGCGTGGTCTCCATTCGAGAACCTTACGGCCCCATCGGCCATTAGTTCTGCGTGCTATATGACCTGCCCACTGCCATTTCAACTTGCTAATTCGTTGGGCTATGTCGGTAACTTTGGTTCGTCTACGAATCTCCTCAGTCGATCGCGCAGAGAGACTCCGAGCATTAGCCCTCTCCATAGCTCGTTGGACTATACTGAGCTTACTAATGAGGCCTATAGTAAAGGACCACGTTTCGGCGCCATATGTCATATGGCATATATGATGATGAATAAGATATACAATGAAATTATTGTTGCCCTTTGAAAAAACAAAATAAAAAGTTAGCAACACTAGCATTACGCAAGTATAGCGTGTGCGAGTCACGTGTGTAGTCGATTTGATTTCAAACGATTACGTTTACTTTCATGGTAACGTTAAGGTTTGCGTTTTGACGGCCAACCCGCCTTTATGCGTTATGATGACACGCGAATTAGGTTACAGGGTTATAAGTTTGCGCAGTGTACGCCTTTTTATACGACAGTGACCCTTATTTTCTTGGCCATAGGGTTGATTAAGTGAAATAACTGTGAGAGTGTTGTGTGGGGAATTTGTCGATTTTTTTTTTGACGTTAGTGGTGCAACGGAAATTGGTTGTTAGTGTGGTTTTTATAGGGCGTGTTTTCAATTGGGAATATTTTCTTATTTTATTGAAAAAATGCTTATTAGATGACCCGAAATATACAGACCGAGCTACTCTAATTTAATTTCTTCGGTTAGGTTTGATGTGATGGCCTCTGTTCAAGTCAATCAATTGTAAATCAAAAATGTTTTTTTTTTTATTATTTAAATAAGACCTGCTTATTCAAAATATAAGAAAATAGCAATAAATATAATAATAATATGTAGGAATAGTTTTTTTTTTTACTTAAATATGCAAGCATTTTTTTTGACCATATTAATGAATTTGTTTGCTCTTTGAAGTCATTCACTCGTGTGTAGCGTTCACAGCTGATTCCAACTTTCTCATCACATTTTGCAGACTTTGGACTGGCAATTCATCGAAATACTTACAAATAACTTATTTTATGGGCAATATTAATAGGCCAAAAGAAAAATGCCTGAAAAAAAGATTATTAAATTGAAAAAAAAAATTGAAAAACTTTTTTTGGAATGTACTTGGTTTTTGATATCGAGTACGCATATGAAATTCCTGCAGTTAATTTTTTATCACCCCATATAATTTAGATTTAACAAGTTATAATCAGACAAATTCAGCTCCAAATACATTTGATAATCCAAAAATGAAAATTCAGAAAGCTTTTCCCTAATCCTCAAAAAAAGGTCATCAGGAAGAACAAAGCATAATTTTTCCAAAGAGCTCTTTTCAAAGGCACCCTCTTTCTTGCACCGTAAGTGGAAAACCGTGTAAAAGGCAGACGCTGTAATAACTAGTTTTGCCTGCATCTTCGTATTTCCTGAACGAATTGCTGAAAGTGGAAATGAAAAATTCTCACACAGACTGTGGACTTCATAAGATGGAAATTGACTGTGACTTTATTGACTCGAGATTGCTGTTTTTCTTAGGACAATTAAGTAAATATCTAAATACAGTACGGTGCGTTAAAATAAGAGTAAATTAAATTTTATTTTATTGCGGTGTATTTAAAAAAAAAAAAACAAGGGGTTTCTCAACAGAATTTATTATACTTATTACTTTTGGGATTATTTGTCTGAAATAAAACATAATTTTATCAAGCTATTGCATAGCTTTTATCGCGGGCTCTGAGACCGGCGCGGCGCGGCGCCCTAATCAAAAAATTTCCAAAAACCTAACGAAAATACCTGACGCCACGTATCGTCTAACATCGCTTCAGTTCGGGAGACTTCGGCAATCATAAAAATGTCCGTCATAAAAACAATTTACTTTTTCTTACTGATTCTAAACGGCCAGCTACAAAAGGAGTTTTCACAATGAAACCTACTTATAAAATTCTCCTACAACAAAGAAGTTCTTTACTACAGTAGTGCACCACAAACATTTTAAATAAATTATATTCTCGTTAAATATACGCGGTAGGCGATTTTATTCTTTTAAAATAAAAAAAAAATTATCTAATAGCTTCACCGCGGCAGTCTCCGAGTGCCACATGTATTTTTTTTTATTTATTAATTGCACAAGCGAGCCTTATGCTGCATATTCGAATTCCTAAATTCGTACAAAATTTTCCAACTTATACACGATTTGCGCAAACTGCCTTAATGTTGCTTTTACGAGTATGAACAAGCAAAAAAAAAACTAAACTTTAAAATAAACCAAACAGAAGTATCAACATCCATACAAAGCTATTCAAGCCTAAATACGGTCTACAAAACACAACGCTATGAGTCTACGAAGCAACATCAATATCGCTACGGGCCTACGAAGCTACATCAATATCGCTACGGGTCTACGGCGTAGCACTCGTAGATAGGTCTACGATAATAGCTACGCTGGCGTAGCTGCTATTAAAAATGATGCATTGTATTGTCGGCAACCAAATGGATGAAGGTTTTTAGGTTCCGTACCTTTTGTTTTATTTGTGTGAAACTTTTCTTCTTTGTTTTTTGGGGAAGTTTGAGATTTAGTGAAAGTTATGGCGACGTGAGGTATTGATACAGGGTTGGGAAACTTTTGAGGTTATATATCATGGGTTTACCCTTGTTTGGTAGAACAACGTTTCGTCGAAAATCACTCCGGCTAATTTTGGTTACAATAAAGTCGTTTCGTAGAATTATTCATTTTACCGAATAATAAATTGGTAAATTTTTATTTAGCACATTTAATTCTTTCAAATAATTTTATTTGATCGAATTTGCAAATGCACAAATTTTATTAAAACTAATGTTTCACTAGACTAATAATGATTTAGTCGAAATATCGTATCAAATATTCAGTTAATTTAATAATTCGTTTCGAGCGAAGCGAGCTCGGGACTTGGGGCACCCCGACTCGGACAGGTTAGGTTAGGTTAGGTTACTTTAAACCTTGCAAACAGAAATAGGAGCCCCGAGAAGCGGGGCTCTGTCGAGCTACCTTTGTAGGTGGTCACCTACCCTAATCTTTTTAGGGTTCTGTACCAAAAATATATTAATAGGACTCCGCTGTCCATCCGTCTGTCAGTCCACTACTAGAAATTGATTTTCTTTCTTTCTTTCTTTCACTCTATGCATTTGTCTCATGAAATTTGATAGTTAGACGGTTAAATTTTAACAGATAATGTATTTTCCTCGACATCTCAAAGACGTTTGGACCGATTTTGTAATTTTTTGGACTGGATCATTAAGATTTAAACATGAGAATCTGATGATGGAATCTTACAGAGATTGAGGGAACTCTTCAATAAATGACAGCTACTGTGATTGCTGCTATCGTTAACTATGCACTGTTTAACCACTAAAAGGGTAAAATAAAAAACCGTTATGTTTTTTTAATCTTTAGTTTTGGCCGCCCAATATCTTCCAGGAACTGGGTCGCGTAGAGGAATGTAATATTATGTTACTTAAATATACCAAAAACAATAATTTAAGAATTTTTTCTGGGATTAAGAGCATTACACAGACTTTTTTTTATCGTGGTAAAATCATCAAATGAGTCCTCCCACCCCGGGCAGGGCGGGAGGGACTGTCAGACTTGTACTGACTAAAATCCACGGTGTCCTTCAATAGCCCTTTATGTTCCGGGGTCACGGTAATGAGATAAGTCTCGCGACCCCGGCAGGCTTTGGCCCTCTAGAGAGGGGGCTCCGTCATCATAGCATTACACAGACTTAAGAGTCGTTTACTTAATCCGTCTCTTAATGTGTTTCAGACTGGAGAAGTTTTAAAACTTCATTTAATTATGCAATTAAAATGATTTCAAGACTCTGATGAGGAAAGTTTTACGCATGAATGTAAATGTGAGCTTTCATTAAAAAGCTATGGTTTTTTTACGTGATAAAATCATCAAATGAGTCGTCCCACCCAGGACAGGACGGGAGGGACTGGCAGACTTATAATGACTAAAATCCACGGTGTCCTTAAATAGCTCTTTACGTTCCGAGGCCACGGTTATCATATAGTCCCGCGACCCCGGCAAGAAAAAAGCTGTGGATGGATTAGATCTGCAGTTTAACCTTCTATCTCATCCCATGCATCATGACTTGGCTCGCGAACGCCTCAAAATTAATATTGTATATCAATCCAAATATTTGATGAAATTTTGCGTTGGTTAATCAATTAAATTAAATTAAATTAAAAATCATAACAGCGGCGGCCCCGACTTACGAGCTGTAACCCAGTCAAGCGCATTACTTAATGCAATTTATTTCACCACCACTGCTGTCAAGACGGTGAAAGAAAACATCGTGAGGAAACCGGCATGTCCTAGAACTATCAAATTCGAAGACTAAGACGTCTACCAACCCGCACCGGGCCCGCGCGGTGGCTTATGGCCCACTCCCTCTCACAGAGAGGAGGCCTGTGTCCCAGCAGTGGGAACATTATAGTCTAATGATGATGATGGTTAGTCAGTTTATCGAGTAAGACTATTAGGCCATATAACATCACGCTATTACCAAAAAGAGCCGAGAAGTGAACGTGAAGCCGCGAGAAACAACTTATAGCTTCTAAAATTAATTACCCTCTTTTACCTAACACACAGTAATGCGACCATAAAGCACATAACGTTGGACTATTGAAACTGCAGCATCCGAACACTTTGGCACTTCGCCAGTCGCCTGCCGGAGTACCGCCAGTGGTCTAGTGGTATTGCGGGCCGTGGACTGGCGGCGGCGCTTTGTCAATGACGGTAAGATTGCTTTTGTAGTATTGTTTTGAGGTGTTCGAGTGTGTTGGTCCGTTTGAGAGTAATTAAGTGACGATATATTGGCCATTTTACTTGTCTTAAAAAAGGTCGTTATTTTCCAATGGCTCTTTGCATTCCAGGGTCGTGATAACCTGCTTGGAAAATCCTGCAACTACGACTCTGGGATGCAAAAGGGCAACCGAAGGAAAAGAGTGGATTTTTAGTCAGAAAAAGTCTGATTTTCCTTTACCTTCCACTCAAGGCGGGATGACTTTATTGATGATTTTTACCATCCGCAAAAAAGTCATATCAAATTATATTCACAAACATGTTTATTATATTTGAACACTGACGGTTTTTGGAATTTTTAATGTCAGACACCCGGCTAATTTGTATTTGTGAATCGTGTTTCACAAATAGTAATAAAATTAATCGTGTTCGAGTACTTAATAGAGAAGTGTGAGACAAGAAGACATTTTGCAATGACTCTATTTAAATTGAGACAAGGGTAGGAGAATGCATGGAACTTCCATTTTCTACCACTGTTAGCTCCGATATGTCTCCGTTATCCAAATGAACAGAGGTGAAATAGTTTCACCTGCATTTCCTCATGAACAGAGGTGAAATAGTTTCACCTGCATTTCCTCAGGAATGTTAGTTCCATGACACATGCAAATCATTTTATTTCCAAAAAACAAAATCCAGACCGAACCTAGACCCTTTTTTTTAGCGTGGCAAAATCATTAAATGAGTCCTCCCGCCCAGGGCGGGACAGGAGGGACTGTCAGACTTGTACTGACTAAAATCCACGGTGTTCCTTCAATAGTCCTTTATGTACCAGGGTCACGGCTACCGAGTGAGACAATTCCGCGACCCCAACCGAACCTAGACCCTCAAATCAATTCCTAATAAAAAGAATTTCTCAATCTAATAACTTCAGTAGCTCCCAAGCGGCCGAAGTTCATCAAAGTACACCCACAGGCAACCAATGAGCTTGTATCAATAATAAATGTCCACATTTACGTGTGTGTGAGTGACCACCTGTACCATTGACCATGACACATAGTACATTATGGACTGATGACCATTATAATGATGCTAGCGTACATTGCTCCGTATGTGTGGGGTAAAGGTCAGTGTGTAGTTAGTAAGCAATCAATGAATGTTGAAGTGGGGTTGTCAACAACCATTATTTTCGTATTAAGTAATACAAAGGGCGTCTTTACAAGTTGTATTTTATATTCGGATGCGCGTTCGTTGTTGCGTTTACAATTGTGCGCAAAAATTGCGTCTGCTAAAGTGTGTTATACATGCCACACTCTGTATGTATGCTACATGCAGAAACAGAGTTTGGTACGCAATCAAATTGTTCACTGAATTGAAGATTAAAAAAAAATGTTAACGTGTGCTTTATTCCTGCTGGGGTCGCGGAACTGTCTCATCAAGTAACCATGACCCTGGAACGTAAAGGTCTATTGAAGGATCGCCGTGGTTTTTAGTCAATACAAGTCTGACAGTCCCTCCCGTCCTGCCCTGGGTGGGAGGACTCATTTGATGATTTTACCAGGACAACAAAAGAGTGTGCCCCAGCCGATAGCTAACTTTTTTTTATTTTTTATTGTTTACTTTTGTTTGTTCACACAGATTTTAAAGGGAACGAAAGCTGACTTTTGATATAAAAAACTTAAAAAAAAATTAACCGCCTTCAAAAACAACCACAAAAAAGGGTAAAATAACCTACAAAATAACTTTTCTTTCGGAAGTCGGTGGCTTTGTTTTTTTTATTTCGTTGTCTTTTATGCCACCGACTTCCGAAAGAAAAGTTATTTTGTAGGTTATTTTACCCTTTTTTGTGGTTGTTTTTGAAGGCGGTTAAATTTTTTTTAAAAAAAGTTTGTTATTTTACTCTTTTTAGTTTAAATCTTCAACCCAAATTCTTGTCAAATACATCATTTTCTTACATGTGCACTAGAATTTAGTAATCCTTAGCACCGGTATTAACATCGCTCATGTACACAATAAGCTAATAAAATTCCCTATCAAAAACTGCTGAACCCAAGGGCGTAGCCAGGATTTTGTACAGGGGGGGGCAGGTTGAGAAAATCATAGAGAAACTGAATTTATGTTTTCATACATTAGGTATAAAGGTGAAAGTTTGTGAACACATTACGATGAAATTTGGTATGTACTCATAGGTAGCTGAAGACTCAGAATAACACATACATAGATAGGGGTAGGGTAGGTGTAGGGTAGGTTTGGTTTAGTTAGGGCCTACCCTAACTACGGCGGATGTCGTCCTGCCCAGTAATCAATCTTACACCTATGTAAGATTGATTACTGGGCAGGACGACATCCGCCGGGTCAGCAAGTGTAACAATAAAAAAACGAATTTTAACCAGAAACAGAATAGTTTTAATTACTTAAACAGTAACTTGCGTGGTTGTTCACAAAATCTATTTAAAACTTTTTAGTTATTGAAAAAGTTTACCCTTTCTTTCCTTCTACCATTTTCCTATGTACGCTTAACATACATAGGCCGTTCAGACGATTTTCTGACATTGTAGACCGCAACCACGTTTTTACTCGCCGTAAGGTGGAAAAAGACCGTTCTATATTGGCCGTGGTGCATGGTTGCGCCAGTAAAATAAGTATGGCCCTCTTTGTGGCGGGGAAGAAAGTATTTGCCTCTTTAAGCGTGTCGGTAAAATCCATTTTCTCTAACTCTTCATTTGGAATCCCCTTGTCTTTCCACAATTTATACCACAATTCTGCTTCAGGCTCGATAGCGAGCTCGTAAAAATTGGTGAATGCTTTGCAATTCTCTTGGAAATCACTGAGGGTCATTGATAACATTGTGTTTGGGTGCAATGACATTAGGCTGAAGGTTGGCAGATGCTCATTCGAAAAGCGTTGATCGAGTGCGGAAATTAAGGAATCTAAATAGGGTATTATAATGGATCTTTTCCAATAGTCTGAAGAGCTCTGTGCCGGGTGATTGGACGGATGTTGTTGCCGAGACGCAATGCGTGGGACTTGTAAGTCGGTAGGTACCAAGGGCAGATGCAGTTCCTTGAGAAGTTTCAATTATATTTTCACTTTCTGTGTCTACGTTTTGACGGTGATCTTTTACTAGAGAAATAATTCTCTTAATGTGGTTCGTACATGTATGCATATCAATAGATTTCGACTGAAGTGCGTTAGCAACAGGTTCCAGTATTGCAGAATATTTGGCTATCAGTGTCACACATAATACTGATTTCGTTTAGCACAATGTAATTGATAAGCATTTTTACTGGCTGCAGCATTTCCGTCTTTAGATATGTTCTCGAGTCCATGAATGATCTCCTCAAAATGCTTGTAAAACATGGCCACACTTATATATTTGTGAGACCAGCGGGTCTCGCATAACGCCGGAATATTAGGTACGTATTTTCTACGTAAAGCAGATTCTCGAAAAAAATTGAAATGCCGGCGATGGCGCGGCGCGGCAGGAACGAACGTCTACCGAGCTACTAAACTCAACTAAACTATAGAATAACACTAAACTGTGCTAGCGAGGCGAAAGATAACAATATTACCTTAATTATGAGTATGACATAGCTTAGCTCAGTAAATTTCTATAAAGAGGTGAAATAAAATTCGCTCAGTTCGCCAGCCCGCCCGCCTGCTAGGGGGGGGCAGCTGCCCCCCCCCTGCCTCCCCCTCGCTACGCCCATGGCTGAACCGATTTTGATGAAACTTGCAGTGTTCCCTAAAGTGAACTATTCCTCGTACAACAAAAAAAGAATTTTGAAAATCGATCCACAATTGGCGGAGTAATCGCGTAACAAACACTCAAAAAAGTAAAGATCATCACATCATCCATCAATAAAAATGCTCACAAAATAAAAAGTACTAAACCAAATTGGATGAATTTTTTATGGGACCAAATGGCAAGTATTCTGCATCGAACGAAAAAAGAATTACTCTAATCGGACCAGAAACCTCGGAGTAATCGGTGTACATACATAAAAAACATACCGACCGAATTGAGAACCTCCTCCTTTTTGAAGTAGGTTAAAAATGTAAAAAAATAAAGGAAATATTAATACCACACTTGCATAATTATATCGTAGAATCCTCCATGTATTAAGTCGTAATAACCGAGTAAAGCGAGGGAGGGTCGTTCATCATCATCAGCCTATAATGTTCCCACTGCTGGGACACAGGCCTCCTCTCTGTGAGAGGGAGTGGGCCATAATCCACCACGCGGGCCCAGTGCGGATTGGTAGATGTCACATGTCTTCGAATTTTTGGTTCTAGGACATGCCGGTTTCCTCACGATGTTTTCCTTCACCGTTTTGAGAGCAGTGGTGATGAAATAAATAACACAAAGTAATGCGCCTGGCGGGGTTTGAACCCACGACCTACAACTCGTAAGTCGGGACCGATACCGATACCACTGGGCCACCACTGCTCACAGGAAGGTCGTTACTACAATTTAAATCATATCTTCAAGCACAAAATGCCAAACTTTCACTAACATCATCTATACATATAATAAATCTGTAGAAGGGTCAATTCTGTACATTGAAAATATTGAAAAAATAAATAGCGGGGGGTGTTGCTGGATCGATACCAAACCCAAATATGTGATTAAAAAAATTTTTGTCTGTCTGTCTGTCTGTCTGTCTGTCTGTATGTGCAGGCATCACGTGAAAACTAACGGTTCGATTTCGATGAAACTTGGTATAATTATACCTTATTATCCTGGGCATAAAATGGGATACTTTTTATCCTGGAAAAATACGTAGAAAAAAAATCTTATTTTTCAGTTTTATTCATAGACGTTGTTCTGTAGAACCGCGAACACACGTTGCATTACCCGCAGTGGATTCAGCGCCGTAACCTGTAGCGCCGAAAGTCGGATTTGGCTTGAACCGTTTGCGGCACACGCGGGCCACGCCTCCTCGACTCCTATATAAGGAGCCGCGTTCCGCGCCGCGCGATGCATATAAATTCTGAATTTTGATTCGAGCGGACGTGTCCAGTGTGGCGAGCGGTCTTAAAAATACTTACTACAGAACGCGAGCTCAACAGCAGTAGCTCAATAGAGGGATCTCCTTAATTATTATAGGCTTAGCCGTATTTGGGTCCAATAGATATTTATAAGATGCCATTGTCAGAGTTACTCAAAATGGAGAAATAAACCATCCACGCGAAGACCGACATCCGCGCGGACGGAGTCGCGGGCGGAAGCTAGTCCCTCATAAATTACTTTAAAACTAGTGAGTTCTCGGCAAGTTTGAAGCATTTTCCGACCCTTGTGCTCGTCGACGCGAGGTGTGAACCCTTCTGAAAAGCTCGCCACCTCGCTACCGTTTAAAACAACGGCTTTAGGACGGTCGGTAGTTAGGGCTCCCACACATAAACACGATACGACGTCGCGTCGTACAACGATGCGGCCACGTTTCACGATACGACGTCGCGTCGTAGAAATCTACGATGAGCATCGTTACAGTGGGGTGGTGTTTTAGTTCATTCCGAAAAAAAAATGGACCGCTCTAGACGCATTCTGTTCCATAGTACGGGACGCTGCTCGACTAGCGTAATTAAATGATAGACTTCAATACCATCCGTCATCTTTGAATTTCGAAAAACAACTGGCGCAGGAATGCATCGTGAGTCACAACGTCGTATCGTGATTATGTGTGGGAGCCCTTACTACCTACCGTCCTAAAGACGGTAGGTAGTTACTGCTGTGCGTTTAACATTCAGGAATTCGAATACGGCTATAGTTACGGTATAATAGAAAATGATTATATTTTGTCCAATCTAACTAGATTGGGCAAGATAAAATAATTTAGCTAGCTAGCTAGTAACAATGCATTTTGTGAATAATAATAATCGTCACAAATCATATTATAGGTATCTGTATATTTTTGAAAACCACATTATTTGTTGGAGAGTTTGAAAGATCTATGAGTACAGACAGAATGAAGCGATTTTGTTTTCTAAGTACTGTGTAAAGATAAGCCGATTCCGCGTCGTTAAATGTGCCCGCACCCTTACAAACATCCATCCATCTTCACAAACTTTCGCAATTCTAATAAAAGTAGTAAAATAATAATAATGTAAGATAATAATAATATTACACAACCATCACACACCGCCATCTAGTCCCAAGATAAGCAGAGCTTGTGTTATGGGTACTAGACAACTGATAAACATAGGTACTTAAATATTTCTAAATACATAAATATTATAGATAAATTACACCCAGACACAGAACAAATGATCGTGCTCATCACACAAACATTTGTCCTGGGTGGGAATCGAACCCACGACCTCCGGCATAGCAGTCAGGGTTACTCACCACTAGACCAACAGGCCAGGAAAATAAGAGAAAATAATTTTACATACCTATTGTGGATGTAATGAATCAAAGTCCAGTTTAAACCGGTTCATTTAAATCGAACTAGTGTCTATTCCTGAGAGCAACCTCCCATTCCAACAAAAATGCCAATAAAGACCTTCTCGACATTTATTTATAGCTGGTTTTTGCACGGTCACAGACGTTTTAGGGTAAAAGAACACCTGGACATGTGGTACATTTAAGAAGGCATCAGGCAAGCCCTTGTAGTAAATCTGGCATTATAGACTAAAAACAAATACGGCTTTATTACAAAACGTGGTTTAACTTAGACCAAGGTTTAAATCAAAAATCAATTTTTGAATTTCGAACTTTATTTCTACTGTCGTAAAGTTATTAATACAAAAACCGAGTTTAGATCCCGGTCTAAGTTGTCAATGTGCATTTTAGAATTTTATAGCAGTTGGAATAAAGTTCGAAATTCAAAAATTGATTTTTGATTTAAACCTTGGTCTAAGTTAAACCACGTTTTGTAATAAAGCCGGTAAGGTTTTAGTAATCAATGTTAATCTATACTAATATTATAAAGCTGAAGAGTTTGTTTGTTTGTTTGAACGCGCTAATCTCAGGAACTACTGGTTCGAATTGAAAAATTCTTTTTGTGTTGAATAGACCATTCATCGAGGAAGGCTATAGGCTATATAACATCACGCTATCACCAATAGGAGCGGAGCAGTAAAGAGAAATGTTTCAAAATCGGGAAAATGGATTCCATTTCGAGAGCTTCCGTTGCGTGCGCTGCGTAAACGATTAAAGATACGCAAAAATAATGTACTACGGAATTATTCCTGATAAAAAGTTCTAAAATAAAGTCCGCGAGAGCATACATTTATCTTTTAAGGTTAAGTCATTATAACCTTTTTTATGGAAATCAAATTTGATTTTAAAGTGATGCATTACTTGCGAAGCTATTTTCATTAACACAATATTAATCCGATATATCTGGGATAGGATGGGATAGGATGGGATAGGATGGGATAGGATGGGATAGGATGGGATAGGATGGGATAGGATGGGATAGGATGGGATAGGATGGGATACGATGGGACACGATGGGATACGATGGGATATGATTGGATAGGATGGGATACGATGCGATACGATGGGATACGATGGGATAGGATGGGACACGATGGGATACGATGGGACACGATGGGATACGATGGGTCACGCATAGGTACGACCTGCTTCCTTGAAAGAATGACTTTCGCCCATGTCTGCTTACGTCCTGGGGCTGCCAGCGCCGGTAAAGGCAGGAACGGGCAGGCTCCGAAGTCCGCCTATACTACTCAAGTCCCAGAGGCGTTGCATTGTGTCATCACAATGACGGGCCCCCCCCTTAGAAGGCCAAAGCCTGCCGGGGTCGCGGAACTATCGAATTACCTTGACCCCGGAACGTAAAGGCCTATTATAGGATTTATAGGACACCGAGGATTTTAATCAGTACAAGTCTGACAGTTCCTCTTACCCTGCCCTGGGTAAGAGGACTCATTTGATGATTTACGTACACATATTTATGTATGCTCCAGAATGATGGTTTACAGCTAATGTTGTTAATAAAGAAGCAACAAAAAAAATACATTGTTGAGTTCCGACCTCCACGCGAACGAAGTCGCGGGCACAGCTAGTGATAAAATATGTATTTATGACTCGTTTGATGAGGTAGTAATGATCGTTGGCTTAATGAATTGTACCTAAATATAATTTTAATTGTACCTAATATAATTGTACCTAAATATATGGCCTGTGAGCTGGTTGTCATTTTAGGGTAGTTCAATATTATCAATTTAGCTGGTTTTGTGTAAAGGAGTAATAAATATCAATGACGATCATCAGCCTATAAATGTTCCTACTGCTGGGACACAGGCCTCCTCTCTGTGTGATCCCTCTCACAGAGAGGAGGCCTGTGTCCCAGCAGTAGAGTGGGCCATAATCCACCACGCGGGCCCAGTGCGGGTTGGTGAATGTCACATGTCTTCGAATTTTTGGTTCAAAGACATGTCGGTTTCCTCACGATGTTTTCCTTCGCCGTTTTGAGAGCAATGGTGATGAAATAAATTACACAAAGTAATACGCCTGGCTGGGTTCGAACCCACGACCGACTCGTAAGTCCGGGCCGATACCACTGGGGCACCACTGTTCTCAATATAAATATCAATGCATAGTAATAATACAGAAATACACCAGTTTAAGCTCAACCGCATATTGTAAGAAACTGACAGAAAAAATCTGAAGCATCACTAGAAACTACCGTACCGCGTTGATCCCCATTGAAAACCACGTCAAAATAATGATCGGTGCTCTAAAAATACTTACCTTCGGTACCATAGACATAGGTGCTCTAAAAATCGGTGCTCAAGCGCGACTATTCAGTTTGTAAACAAGAGAAATTCCGTCAGGAAAGGTTAAAAAAAAGCATTCGCAGAGGTAGCTGTCATTAACATTGGTTTTGCATGTCATCACGCAAGTGCATCTAACGACATGCTTACGTAAATTGTTTTGTCATGTCGTCGTTTTTAAATCGAGTTGGTATGTACTCATGTTATTATCTGTCCTTTCTTTATTCAATTCTAATTATGTTTCACTGCATATTATGATTCCATTAAAGTAGTTTTTAAGACCCCCTGATTTCACATACACATTTGAATCTATCCGTAGTTGAGTTGAGTTCAAAAATCAATTCTACAACATTATTTTTTGTTTATTCAAAACCTGATACACCTGTCTAGTATTTTTGTGTAAAGAATCTATGTACAAAATTACAAAACCGTACCATAAAAAATCACAAAGTTATAAGCTTGTATATTATATTACCTGGTTGTCCGTTCAGAAACATGCTCATTTCGCGGTACACCCGCGTAAACCGCGTCTCCTGTGTTATACACTCGTGATAATAGTTTGGCAATTGGTTCCTAACCGTACGGTGATTGTATTGTAATTAACTGGTAATAAAATTTAATTAAAAAGTATAACATGGTGTAAAAAGTTATTCGAATCGAATCAGTTACTAATTCTGAACAAACTATATTAAGGATTCGCATATTATACTAAAAATAATGTTGTATACAGGGTTTTTTGTAAAACATTAACAACCTGTCGTGAATACTGCCTAGTTCAGCAAATAAGAAAAACAGTATGTTCTCGAAAATAACAAATCTTGAGAACACCGGATGTTTGTCGTCATGTCCAAAGACTAACAGCCGCTCTATAGAGCGCCATAGAGCTAATATTGACGAGAGCTTGCTGGCCCGGAAGTTACGTAGGAAATGATAAACTAGCCATCTTGTCTAGACATAGGTCTAGACTAGAGGAAGTTATTATTATTCGGTACTATAGTGACCAACCCTGAACCGTACCTACGACCAGTGATGACCCAGTGGTATCGGCCCCGACTTACGAACCACCGAGGTTCGAGTTCAGCCAGGTGCATTATTTCATATTGATGGAACTACAAATTAAAAATGAAAATATTTTATTTCACATAGGCCTCAATGGGCACTTATAAAACGTCGAAAAATTGTCACGGTTTTGGTTGGTCGTTTCCATTGAAAAGAACCCGCAAGAAACTCCATAAATACTTCAAGGAGCACTTCCATCGTATGGCTCTAAGGCAGAGGAGGTTAACGTGACCCTGGAACGTAAAAGCCATTTGGAGAAACAGGCTGGATGTTTAGTCGGTATGAGTCTAACAGTCCTTTCCACTCTACTTGAGGAAGTTCTCAATTGTTGATTTTACCATCCTAAAACAGACCCGGAAAAACAATTTGAATATCATACAAATACGTATTTGCTCCGTGCGGGAATCGAACCTGCAACACGCAACGCAGCAATCCAATCGCTCCGTGCCGTTAATAAAGATAATTCTATTCTATTCTATTAGTGTCGAATTCCTACCACTGAGCGACCACAAGTATTAATATTAAATTAAACAGGTGTCAATTTCATTAACATTTAAAATATTCTGGTCGCTGCTGCAGTGATTTTGGTTGGAAGCACGACAAATTAATTATTTGAATCTCGGTTTTGCAAGCTCCGAAATAATAACATGCCGTTACGAAATTCCGGACCTAAATAGTTATTGTCTGTGGGTGCGGATTTTAATAGAAAATCAGACTTTTACTTCATCTGGAGTTGATAGAAGGGTCGTTTTGCAGATACACTTTCTTTAGACAAGTGGTCAACAGACATAAGTGTGTTCTAAAAATTCTTGCTATTACAAATGTGAAAGTTTTAAGGAAAGATGAATGGATGTATGTTAATGTTTAACACAAAAACTAGTGAAAGGTTTTTTTTATCGTGGTAAAATCATCAAATGAGTCCTCCCATCCCGGGCAGGGCGGGAGGGACTGTCAGACTTTTACTGACTAAAATCCACGGTGTCCTTCAGTAGCCCTTTAAGTCACGGTAATGAGATAAGTCCTGCGACCCCGGCAGGCTTTGGCCCTCTAGAGGGGGGCCCCGTCATTATGCTGACGCTCTTTGAGGCGCGCGTGGAACACAACGCGCCGTCGACCCGGGCATGGTCCATGGTCGGGCAGCGAGTTGCCCTTTACTCGCCGCCCGCATGCCCGCGCCTTCGGTGGCCGGAGATCGTCTTGCGACGTCCGTCTTTCACGTTTAAATCACTGGACCAATTTTGATTAATTTGAAACCTAGAGACAGCTGCAGGCTATATTTTTACAGACAACTTAAAAGGGGAGGATAAACGAAGCTGCAAGCAAAAGCTAGTCATCCGAAACTACATTCATACATTTTGAAGTACGACTGCAGTCATGCACTCATGCCGCATCACGCATTTTGTTGAAATGCGAATCGCTGCGGTCAGATGCCATTAAAATGTGCATTGACAGTGACCACATGGCATTGTTTTGTTTCTAACTATCTCTAAACCACAGAAAAGACACATATATGTGTGTATATGTAGGTACATAATACACGATATCTAATATCTTTCTTTTAAAAAGTAAATGTTGCTCCACAGTAGGTATTTCCTCTGACGTGAGTGTCGTTACGAACATTTACACAAAAACATACAACAAACATACATACAAATATTAATTGTTCAGTGCGGTAATCGAACCCACGATACGCAAGCAGCAGTCGATCTTACTTTCACATTTAAACTAACATAAACTCACCCCATGGGCTACGTAGAAACTGCTACGATCCCTTCATATTCCTTTCGCGTCGTCCACATTCATACATGGTTCTAAGTTGTTAAAATTTTGAACTTACTACTTCCAATACAGAACTCTTCCTCAAAAGATTTTTAAAATATTGATTTCAATATCCCGCGAAATTCAGAAGATATTTTAGTATCGACAGGAAAATCCGTAAGAAGGAACTTTACTGCATATTTTACGCTCAATTCGCATTGTATGGTACTCCGATATTGATAATATTTTGTAACATCTAAGAGTTCTTGTATAACAAAATGCCAAGTTACCATAACATTACGCTAGTATAACTGTGAGACTAACCAGAGATGTCTAATAAGGGTCAAATTAAATCAAATTATTTAATTATTTGCAAATATGGGTATTTGGTATATTTAATACATAGATGTTTTTCATAAAACGGCACGGCAGAATTGCAAGTAGGTACTCATGTCAAGCACAATAACAATATACACACATCAAAAGTGTCTAGGGATCAAGCATTTTTATGCGGATTTCTTGAGATTGAGATGTGGCTTTGTAATAAATTTATGATTTTATAAATTTACTAGCAGTTCGCCCGCGACTTCGTCTGCGCGTATTTCGAACTTTTATCTGTAAATTTCTACTCCCGGCCACCCTCCTTATGGGATACTTTTGGAAAATCTAAATCAATATCCAACAAAAATTCTATCAACCCAAAAACAATCCCTCAGGGGTTTAAATTTCTCAAAATTCCGCCTGAGGTAGCACCTACGTCCTAAAACAAACCCATAAGCAAAATTTGAGACTCCTAACTATCGAAAACTAAGTCGCGTCTTAGTGAGCATCTTTTTTCTTTAGCGTGTTAAATTCATCAAATGAGAGTCCTGTCACCCAGGGCAGGGTAGGAGGGACTGTCAGACTTGTACTCACTAAAAGCCACGGTGTCCTTCAATAGCCCTTCACGTTTCAGGGTCACGGTATCCGTTAGTCCCGCGACCCCGGTAGGCTTTGGCTCTCTAAGGGGAGGCCCCGTCATTGTGCTGACACTCTGTGAGGCGCGCGTGGAACATAATGCGCCGTCGACCCGGGCATGGTCCAAGGTCGTACAGTGAGTCGCCCATTACTCGCCGTCCACATGCCCGCGCCTACGGTGGCCGGAGATCGTCTTGCGACGTCCGTCGCAGTGGGCGTCAACCACTGCGGCTGGGCTGTAAGGCGCACGCTGTCCTCTCCCTCACGCGTCCCGCCTCCTCTTTCGCTAGCATGCCTGCTATTGGCGCGATTGCGGGCGTGCCTAAAAGTGTACGATGGCCGCGTCCTAAAAATCTCTATGCATATTTTGAGACTCCCAGCATTTGTAATAACGAAGTTTCATGCAAACTATCAACCCCAAAAACATCCTCTTAGGAATAGAATTACAGAAAATCCCGTCATAGGCAGCATCTACGTCCTAAAAAGAATCCCTATGCAAAATTTGAAACTTCTGCCTCTCAACCCCAAAACAACCCTTTAGGGGTTGAATTTCGTAAAATCCTATCTTAGTGAGCATTAAAGTCCTAAACATAACCCCATGCAAAATTTGGAACTCCTAGTGCTTGTAGGAACAAAGTTTCATACAAACTATCAAGCCCAAAACACAACCCCTTAGGGGTCGAATTTCACAAAATCCCGCCTTAGTGAGTAATTACTTCCTAAAAAGAAATCATTATGCAAAATTTGAGACACCTAACTATGAACACCAAAACAACCCCTTAGGGGTCGTATTTCACAAATCCCGTCTTAAGCAGTACGTACGTCTTAAAAAGAAATCACATGCTAAATTTGAAACTCCTAGTGCTTGTAGGAACAAAGTTTCATATAAACTATCAAGCCCAAACACAACCCCTTAGGGGTCGAATTTCACAAAATCCCGCCTTAGTGAGTAATTACTTCCTAAAAAGAAACCATTATGCAAAATTTGAGACACCTAACTATAAACACCAAAACAACCCCTTAGGGGTCGTATTTCCCAAATCCCGTCTTAAGCAGTACGTACGTCATAAAAAGAAATCACATCACTTGTAGTACTTAACAAAGTTTCATACAAAGTATTGAACCCAAAAACAACCCTTTAGAGGTTAAATTTCGCAAAATCCCGTTTTAGTGAGCACCTACGTCCTTAAAAGAATCCCCATGCAAAATTTGAGACCTCTATCTATCAGCACCAAAAATAACCCCTTAGGGGTCGAATATCGCAACATCCCGTCTAAGTGAGCATCTAACTCCTAAAAATACCCCCCATGCAAAATTTGAGACTCCTAGCACTTATAATAACGAAGTTTCAAACAAATTATCAACACCAAAAACAACCCCTTAGGGGTCGAATTTCTAAAAACCCTTTTCGTGAGTAGCACCTACTTTCTAAAAAGAACCCGCATGTAAAATTTAAAACTCCTAGTACTTGTAGCAACAAAGTTTCATACAAACTGTCAACCCCAAAAACAACCCCTTAGGGGCGTAATATCGCAAAATCCCTTCTTAGCGAGCACCTACATCCTAAAAAGAACCCATATGCAAAATTTTAAACCCCTAGCACTGGTAGTTTCAGAGATTTCGTGTCCTATGAGTGAGTGACCTTTTGCTTTTATATATATAGATATGGATCCTTTTTGGTGCATTTCATAATTTGAATCAGGAACTGTGAATCAAATTCGAGTAAAAGATGAAAATCAGCTGTCAATATTTTCCCTATAAAAACATACAACGCATTGAAGACATTATTAGTGCTACTGTTTCCCTACTACTGATTAAAAGCAACGTTATTATGGAGCGGCGACGTCATTTAAGCAGGGAAGAAATGCTCAGAGCCGTGGGAATGATAGAAGCTGGTTCCCGGCAACGTACTGTGGCTTTAGCTCTGAATACAAGTCAGAGTGTTATCAGTCGACTTTGGACACGTTACCGAAGCACTGGTACCGTGGCTGAGCGCCATGGAGGACGGTATCGCTGCACCACACGGAGACAAGACCGATACATTCAAATCTTAACTCGAAGAGCTCCAACAATAACCGCCATGATGTTAGCCGTGAGGCTTCATCACTCTTCAGGGAACTTAATTAGCGACCAAACAGTCAGAAACCGCTTGCATGAAGTGAACCTTAATTCCCGAAGACCGCTTCGGGTACCACCTATAGCAATGCACAATCGTAGGATTCGATATCAATGGGCTCTTGAACACAGAAATTGGGCAGAAGAACAATGGCGTTTCGTGTGCTTTTCTGATGAGTCTCGTTTCGGTATGAGACCGGATACAAGACGTATACGACACTGGAGAACCCCTGGACGCCAACAGCGATTAAAATCCTGCCAGGAAGTCCATCCTTATAGTGGTGGAACCATCATGGTATGGGCGGGTATTTGGATCGGCGGAAGAACTGAGTTGATTTGGATCAGAGGCAACCTCAACGCTCAAATTTATGCTGAGACGATTGTATCAGACGTCATCGTTCCTCTACAAGTGCAAATCGGTCCCTTATTTCAGTTAATGCATGATAATGCACGACCGCACACCGCAAGAGTTGTAAGACAGACTCTCGCCGCAGCTAACATCAATGTCCTGCCCTGGCCTGCTCAGTCGCCAGACTTGAATCCGATTGAGCATGCATGGGATATGCTACAGAGAAGAGCTCTGCCGAATATGGAGGGTATCCAGTCGCAAGAAGACCTTTTTTTGTTGTTGCAACGAACATGGGCGGCCATTCCACAGCGTGATTTGGATGAACTCATTTTGAGTATGCCAAACCGGTGTTCTTGTGTTGTTAGTGTTCGCGGTAGAAACACGGATTATTAATTGTTTAAGTTACCCAATAAAATTTTAAAGAAAACTGTTATTTCAGTCTTTTTTTCGAACTTTTGTGTTAGTGGTTCAAATGTCAAAAATCCCTTTATTAGGAAAATGGCAAATTTCTTTATTAATGCAAAGGTGACTTGGTTTATCGTTACTGTGACAAACGAAAACACTTTATTTGATGAATCCTTAAAGAAAATTTTAATTAATATCAATCAGGAGAAAAGTTATTGCAAAAATATATGTTGATCCCTAGACACTTTTGATGTGTGTATTTGAGAATTTTTCAACTGGGCGTGGATGGCTAAATCCGAAACTATGCCATGAAGAATATCGAAAAACGTTGAAAGGAGCCTGTAAGCCTTGTATTTTGACGAAAACTAAAACAACATCATTTGATTTTAGAAAAACCAATAATCCATGAATCGAACCAGCTTATTTTGCAAAAAAATCACAATAAATATTGTTACACCATTCGATCAAATCAAATCCTGGGAAGTAATGATAGAGTTTCAATGTTTAGTTCAAATAAGAATTAATAAATAAACTACAATGAAATCTTTCAATATTGATTAAAAGACGAACCATTTGTGCCAACTGGAGTGGACAGTGCTCGTATTAAAATCATTTGTTGGCATAAACTTTGTATTATACTTAATATTTTCTGGCTTTGTGCCAAAATTTAAACTGGCAGGCTGTATGAGGCTTACCGTTGTCTAGCGTGGCATGTGACGGGCACAAAACAGGTCTGGAATTGAATGATATATGTATAAGGTTTTAGAGATATTTTTCATAAAAATATTTATGTTTTTATCGAGCTGTCTTTTTACGAGTGGCTACACTTTTTGTTTAGGGAATTATTTATGAATATACACAGTGAGGTTTTAGTTAGGTAGAGTCTGACAGCCTTCGCTGACCCCAAAGCAAAGAATATTTTTGGTGGATTGGTCCGTGTCACAAAAGGTTCTACTAAATGTGGTTATGCGCTGTCTAGTCCGCGAAATTCCTACCGCTTGTAGGTTGTGCCACGTAGGAGCACTTTTTAACCGACTTCAAAAAGGAGGAGGTTCTCAATTCGGTCGGTATGTTTTTTTTTTTTTTTTTTTTTATGTATGTACACCGATTACTCCGAGGTGTCCGATTAGTGTAATTCTTTTTCGTTCGATGCAGTATACTTTCCCATTGGTCCCATAAAAATTTCATCCAATTTGGTTCAGTACTTTTTATTTTGTGAGCATTTTTATTGATGGATGATGTGATGATCTTTACTTTTTTGAGTGTTTGTTACGCGATTACTCCGCTAATTGTGGACCGATTTTCAAAATTCTTTTTTTGTTGTACGAGGAATAGTTCACTTTAGGGAACACTGTAAGTTTCATCAAAATCGGTTCAGCAGTTTTTGATAGGGAATTTTATTAGCTTATTGTGTACATGAGCGATGTTAATACCGGTGCTAAGGATTACCAAATTCTAGTGCACATGTAAGAAATGATGTATTTGACAAGAATTTTGGGTTGAATATTTAAACTAAAAAGAGTAAAATAAAAAACTTTTTTCAAAAAAAATTTAACCGCCTTCAAAAACAACCACAAAAAAGGGTAAAATAAACTACAAAATAACTTTTCTTTCGGAAGTCGGTGGCATAAAAGACAACGAATGAAAAAACAAAGCCACCGACTTCCGAAAGAAAAGTTATTTTGTAGGTTATTTTACCCTTTTTAGGGTTCCGTAGCCAAATGGCAAAAACGGAACCCTTATAGATTCGTCATGTCTGTCTGTCTGTCTGTCTGTCTGTCTGTCCGTGTATGTCACAGCCACTTTTTGTCGAAAGTATAAGAGCTATCCTGTTGAAACTTGGTAGAAAGATGTATACTCGTCAAAACAAAATAAGGGCCACTTTTTAAATTGCACTTTAAACAAGTATTGCTCTTATTCTGAGTACATAATAAATACTAAATATCTTGTTATGGTTTCTTTCAAGTATTAATATTGTTTCTACTGCATAATTGGAAAATCATAACTTATTTTTAATTCGATATTTGAAATTACTTAGAATTTACGGTATGGTGTTTTTTAATTTTCAAACTTCTAACGGAGTTTTCTTCGACTAATACAGCAAGCAGGCTAAAATAATCTTTCAATCTCATAATGTCATGTATTCGGAGACATATGGACGCAAAAACAGCCACTTGGGGTGTCACCTTAATCCAGGGGGCCCGTAGCCAGAAGAGGTAGGTTTAATGGTGGAATATTCCCAACGAGTGGTTCAAAATGCTTAAAACTGGTCTGAAAAGACGGGTAATATCACCAGACGCCGTGATCAAGGAAGAAAGTAAGTAAGTAAAGCCCAAGAAGACCATTAAGTTTGTTTAACCGCGCAAATAGAGCGAAAATCTACTGCGCGGACCGTACAAACTCCATTGCGTCGAGCTACAGGCACCCCTATAATTGACTAACTATTCTGAATCGACTCCATAAAGACTAACAATACTCAAGATGGAGGCGAACGAAGGTTCGCCTCCAGTTAACTGCAGCGTATGGTGCAAACCGTGAAACATTTGCGAAGGAGAAAATTTATTGAACTGTTTTGACTGGGCTTCATTGTTTTTTATTGATAAAGAAAGAAAGAAAAGAAAGAAAGAAAACTGTGTTTATTGGCATTAAAACTTAAAACTAAAAAATAAAACAAAACAAATCTTTTAATGCCAAAAGGGCCTCAGCTCAGCATAATGCCAAGTGGCAAAACAAAGTCTGCCACCTGACGCTGATTTTCAGCTGCAGCCCACGAGTGCCATACGCTCGAAATCAAATACGCAAATACTTATATAAATACAACATTACAGTACACAATACAAAATGAAAAAAAATTAAATTAAATTAATACAGAGATTGCAACAAAAACAATAAAAGTTAATAAAGAAAATTACCTACATGACCGGGATAAATTAAGTGCTATTCAGTTAATAATATAAACAAGAAACATAACGGTTTCTTTTATATTGCAGATATGTCGGCTCGAATGTCTTCAAAATCTTTTTGATGTGTTAGCAAAAATACCTTCAATTTTGATTTAAAAGTCGAGTAACTTATGACTGATGACTGGTGGGTTATTTTTTTTTCAATAAAAACTGATTAATAAGAGTGTAGAGAAGATCTAAACAACTGGTTTCAGATCCTTGAACTCTTAAAACAGACTGTTCTGGCGAGTTCTGAGTTATGCTCTGGGGCGGTTATCTCTATCACGCAAAACTGAGCTCGCACTTCTTAACGAGGGTGTTGTAACTCCTCAAAATTGCATAGAATTTGTGATGCAACTCCACGTTTTCCCATTCGGACAGCAAGGAATACCTGAGTTCTTCTTGAAGCAGGATAATGCTCGAGCGAACACGACGCGACTAACAGTGCACACATTCCCTTACGCTCGAATTACGATGTTACAGTGGACACCCAGGATTTTTACCTGAGTTCTATTGAGCATTTAAGAGACGAGTTAAAGAAGAGTGAAAAAGAAAGTAAAATTCCCATCAAAACGCAGCTGGATCTCATGAAATGTCTAAAAACTTGTTGGTAGAGTATCCCAAAAGAAAATGTTCGGTATTTAATCCAGATCATTCCACTTCCATAAAATGAGCAGAACAGAGAAAACAGAGTTAAAAGAGAAGCTTAAAAGAACACTTTGGAACATTAAAGACGTTATTTTTTCGATTTTTTAATGTTTTATGTAACTTGATACATTCCTGCAATTCCTCACTTTTCATTCAATTTGGTTTATTTTAACGATTTATTGGAATACATATTTATTTTTTGTGTATTTCCATCTAAAACCATTAATATTAATCAGATTCAGTCATTGTAACTAGTAATATTTAAACATTATTTAATAAATCGATAAAAACCAGGTGGCCCTTATTTTGTTTTGAGTAGTATATTATGTGAACCGCATTAGGATTTTCACACAAAAATCAAAACAAAACAAATTTTGGGGGTGCCCCCCATACTTAGAATTGAAACTCAAAAATTTTTTTTTCACCTAACCCATACGTGTGGGGTATTTATGAATAGGTCTTTAAAAATGATATTGAGGTTACTAACATCATTTTTTTCTAAACTGAACAGTTTGCGCGAGAGACACTTCCAAAGTGGTAAAAAGTGTGTCCCCCCCCCCGTAACTTCTAAAATAAGAGAATGATAAAACTAAAAAAAATATGTAATGTAGACCTCAACCAAAACTGCCAACGAAAATTGGTTTGGATGAGATACAGTTAGCAGTTTTTGAGATAATAGTACATTTTCAAAAACCGCAAATATAACTTTGCCATTCATACAAATACTATGAAAAACAAAGTCATTTTTATTGTTTGTGTATATTACTTACTAATCTCAATATAATTATATCTCTAATCTATGCTTGCTGCTACGGAACCCTTCATGGGCGAGTCCAACTCGCACTTGGCCGGTTTTTGTGGTTGTTTTTGAAGGCGGTTAAATTTTGTAAACCTTTTCAACATGAAGTAGGTACTAATGTTTGCGCATTTCATGATTTTAGAGTATGATACATAGGCACAAGGTCGACGGAGCCCCGTTGCGCGGAGCTCCTATTTCTGTTTGCGGGGTTTAAAGGAACCCAACTTCAGGGTCTCTCGTAGCCTACAACCTTATTTTCTCTGTGGTTAGTTTTAGACCCACCATACCACACACACATACAGGGGTATGGCCAGTGTTGGGTCCGCAGCGAAGATATCCACAAACAATTTGTATGCAAGGATCAATTGTTTTAGACAAACGGTCGTGGTGGATTACAGACACGTTGAATAACTGACCTAACTCGTATTAACAAACGCTTGAATTCGACTTCAATTCGCAAATATATCTATCTCGCCCGCTTTCATTATGCCAAAGACATACGACTTCCCGAATCGAAATCAAATCGTATTGTTTCTGAAAATGGGGCTGATGTCAAACTTAATCTCCTAAAACAGACACCCTGTCGCAATCATAGGGAAAACACATAATAGGACCTATCAGCCTATATGTGAAAACAGCGTCGCCTATTAAGGCCCGTATATCCTTCGTATGAATTGATTGGCCGCAATTTGAGTCAGTTATGGCCGTCATAGGCGCTTGCCAGGTTGTGATAAGACGTTAATAGTAGGCAAAAGTGCTACTGATATGATTATCACTGGCCATTCAGTGGCCATTAGTGGCTGGCAGTTTGAGTAGTCATGCTCGCTCAATATCTGGTTCTGAGTTGAGTTGCGTTTCAGGTCACCGGGCGAGAGGCATTTTAACGGGCATAATGAGTGACAAATTGTTTTTGTTTTGTTTAAATTGTAGCTGAGTTGGTTCCTAAATTAAGGTTTTTTTTTGCTTATTTTCAAAGTGAAATTCGATGTTTGTATACGTGTTCCAATTGATGTCTGTAACTTCAAGAGATAAACCTACTTTGGCCGTGGTTTGCTCTCTTTATATACTGAGCTAGTGAAGTCAGATAGTCTGTCTTTATTTAAAAAAAGAACTTACTCTAGGAATAGTTAAAAAAAACAGGTAGATGATAAACATGTATAGAAAGATACATTAAACTTTAACAAATATCTTAATTAACAGTGCCATCTTTTCATCTAATTTTCTCTATTTCTTGTTATTTTTTCGAAATTCCGCAATAAATTCAGTTTACTAATCTTCACTTGCTCTCACACAATAGTGTCCAAATTTCGAATATTCAAAACAAATAATAATAGCAAATATATGTCGCAGGGAGATGAATAAATCAGGGATTTCACGAAATCCCTAGGGATATCACGAAATCCCGGAACATGTGGAATATTCTTGTTTATTATGTCTTCTTACTAAAAGTATCTGTGTGTGATAGTACAAAATACTAAACATAAGTCAGAGAATTATGTCATTTCACTAAACTAAATGTAGTGAAATAAAGAATACTGTTGATGATTTTTCTGTCTACAGGGTTTAAATGAACCTTACCAAACCGAACCTCGGGGTGTCAATGAAGTCTGTCTTCTTCTCGTTCGAAGTTGTTCAGCTGGTATTTAAGTAGGAGTGTACGAAAAGAGGCACAGAGAAATAAGAAATGTCGTAAAAACGACTGGGGGCACCCCGACTCGGACAGGTTAGATTCCATCCCCTTCACCATCCCCTTGGTGGTTATTTTTTTAAACCACCCAGAAGTAGAAGCACCGCGAAGCGGTGCTCCGTCGACTTTTCTGACATTTTACTAGATTTAGTTTGGTGTTTTGTCATATCACTAAATTCTTTTAGTAAGAAGACGTAATACATAAGAATATTCCACAACTGCCGGAAATTCGTGAAATCCCTGATTTCCTCATTTCACTGCGACATAGATATAATTTTAAATTGTGATGATAGAATGATGATACAAAATGGTCAGCAGTATCGGCAATTTAAGTAGACATATTAGTCCATATAATATATTGTGTTAATTATCTTAACGCTCTGATTAACGCGGCTCGTCTATAACTAGTGATCATTGGACATCAGTCACGCTTGAACCCTCATGGGGTTTGCAATTAATATGAGGCTGGGGTTGAACTTTATATTAATACTGTGTCGTTTTATCAAAGAAATGTACCTATGTTTTGATTTGTAAGTTTTGATTAAATTATTGAACAGACAATAAATTAATGAGGCATTAAGTCTTGTTAAAACTTAACTTGAATCCGCTCTGAATTCAAGTTAATACGGCAGTGCTAGCAGTTACAATGACGGAAATATTTTAGTCAGTACGAATCTGACAGTACATTCTCAACACTCTCCCCAGCGTGGGAGGACTCATTTGACTGTATTATGACCATAAAAAAATATAGAGTTGACCAATTAAGTACTGAAAAGTTTTTAAAACATAACAGAACAATAACATATTTGTTCAAAAAGGGTATTTAGAAAAATATTGAGACCTTTTCTAACCAGTGGGTTAGGTATAATCGGCTAACAAAAATACTTGTTCAAACATAAGACACCACATGCCGTTCAAATAAACTCAAAAGTTTTCCACCATAACTGTCTACGGCCACAGATGGTCTTTATACCCCCTCAGGGGGGAAAGACCTTGCGTTTAAGTCGCTCAGCTGCGTTACAAGGATGCAATTTTGTAAAGAGAGGCCGTCGGAAAAAGGTGGCCTTTAATTAGAACGAGACGGTAAAGAGTACCTTTTTGGAACCTTGTCGGGGGAAATGGTGTGTCTTGGGAGTTATGTCTGTAGGGTATTAGAGTGCATTAGAAACGGATGCAGAAAAAAACAAAATAATAATCGCAACAAACCAGAAATAATTTTTGAGGAAAAAACAATTCAGCTGCGAGTGGGATTTGAACCCGCGTCTATATTCAATCTATTTAATAAAAATGAGATGAACAATACTCAAATTGACACTGACTTGTAAACCATAGCAAAAATAATTTCCCCTGGTACACCTATGTGAACCAAGCCACGGGCAATAAACGCTGATTTCAAGGCGCGTAAAGCTAGCTTCTCATGATGTGTGATAACACGAGTCGTGCCGCACTTGTTCACTCCTTCATAAACGCAGTCGCGCTGAGCCTTGAAGTTATCCAACATTAACGAATAAGATGCACCACCCCGAGCCTCGCTGAACCATTGCCTCTTTGCAACTTAAAGCTGTTTTTTCATAAAGCTGAAGAGTTTGTCTGTTTGAACTAGCTAATTTCAAAAAAAACTGGTTTGATTTGAAAAAATATTTTTGTGTTAGATAGTCTATTTATCGAGGAGGGCGGCTATTTAAAATTACGCTACGATCAATAGGAGCTAAGCAGCGGGGCAGAAATCACGGGTCACGTGAAGGCAATGACTAGGCGCGAAAATCCGTTAAATGTAAATAACGTTAGAGACGTGGTAAGATCACGCTCGTGCAGCTATGCTATACCAAATAAGATCACATCACTGTCTCCACGATGTGCGACGTGATGGCTTTGAGATCGTCCAATCACAAAGCGCGAGCGTTCACCGTTCGCGCCGCACGATTGGCTAGTGTCGCTGTCAGTACCTTAGAGCATAGCAAACTTTAGTCACTGCGGCCGCGCGGTGACAACTGTTTAGTAGGTGCGTCCCCACAGAGCACGCAGCTTCGCGAGGCATTTTCCGCGCGAAGCAGCTCGGTTGGTGTGGACGTGTCTCGGGCGAGGCAAGTGACAGCGCTGCCGCGGTCGAGCGACCGAGCGCCCGAGCCATCCATTATCGGCTTTTGTTTTGCTCGCGTAGGTATATTGTTTTGTACTTCGGTCTAAAAACAATAGACGCGTCCACACAGAGTCAGCGGCCTCGCTTGTCAGTTTCCTCGCGCAGCAAATGCCTCGCGAGGCTGCGCGCTCTGTGTGGACGCACCTAATAGAGAATAGCACTGCAGGCGCTAAACCGCGCGACTCATAAAATCGCGCGCCGTGAGAAGCTAGCTTAAACAGACTAAGTAAAAATTGCATTAGGCAGATATTTTCATACGCCATGCAAAATTGAATTTAAACCCATCTCTTTGAAAAATGTATTCCGTAATTGGATTTGTGTCCGATAAATGGCGGCAGGCGGCCTATCACGTTGAAATCTAATAAAGCTATTAACTGAGGTAGACACTGGTGTTCTGTGTATGATGTAAAATATCGCGTGTATGATCACATCTGAGGGTATTGCACATGTTCAACAGTTATACAACTGAAGAGTTAATCTGATTTAACGCGCTAATCTCAGAAACTGCTGCTCCGAATTGAAAAAATATTTTTGTGTTGTATAGTCCATTTATCAAGGAAGGCTTATAGGTTAGATGTTATAATATATTACAACACGTTACGGCCAATAAGAGCCGGGTAGTGAGTGAAACCGCAGGGAACAGTTTTTTTTTAATAGCCTGTTCTGTCCCACTCCTGGGCAAAGGCCTGCCCACACTCCTTCCATTTTTCGCGATTCGGAAACAGTATAGTGAATTATAAAAAATCTAGAAATACGCTACGTGAATCAGACGTTACACAAATTCTGGTTGCATTTTCTTCAAAAACAACTTTTTTTTTTCTCATACATGGGCCATATAAATATTCATTTCGTGCGGTAATCAAACCCGCGACACACAAGGCAGCAGTCGTTCACTGGGCCATTGCGCCAACAGTGCCGTCAAAGTTGGACTGGAAGCTGACCCTAATTAACACCGGGGAGACTGCAACTGATTCCAATATACTAGCTAGGAAAATGTTAGGTAGATACATAGTACATTTTCAGAAAATACCCCTTAAATTGGTACCTAGTGATATCTGAAGACGGCATGAGCTTCTCTCAAGTGAGAGGCAAGAGACAAGAGTTGGGTGGTCATTCAGAAATAATTAATTAAACCCCGATTCCTCAGAAGTATGCCCTAACATTCCCTTCGTGCCTTATGTACAGTCATGTACACCGATATGTGTACACAGAGGAAAATTAATAAAATAAGTGATTTTGTGAGAAATTTATCGAATTAGCATTGCCATTTGCCATTCCACGTGGCACTGCTATTAGTCTTCTGGGCACCTTCTAGTAGTATTTTGGAGCTTAAGCGTGCGTACGTTCTAATATTTTTTAAGTAAACGAGAAGATCAGCAAGATGACGGGGCCCCCCTCTAGAGGGCCAAAGCCTGCCGGGGTCGCGGGACTTATTCCATTACCGTGGCCCTGGAACGTAAAGGGCTAATGAAGGACACCGTGGATTTTAGTCAGTACAAGTCTGACAGTCCCTCCCGCCCTGCCGTGGGCGGGAGGACTCATTTGATGATTTTACCAAGCTAAAAAAAAAAAGTAAACGAGAAGAAGATGGCGGGACACTTTGGATGGCTTTTTTTTTTTTTTTCAGGGTGGCAAAATCATCAAATGAGTCCTCCCGCCCTGGGTGGGGCGGGAGGGACTGTCAGACTCTTACTGACTAAAATCCACCCGTGTTCCGTCGGATGCCCTTTACGTTCCGGGGCCACGGTATCCTGGATTAAGAAAAATCCGCGACCCCGGCAGGCATTTGGCCCCATAAGGGGCCCCGTCGGTGACGCGTGAAACACGACGCGCCACCGACCCGGGCTTGGTGCTTGGTCGGACGGCGAGCATACCCATTACTCACCGTCCGCAAGCCCGCTCCGCCGCTGTGCCCTCTGCTGTTCAGAGGGACACGCGTTGCAGCGTCAACCCGACAGGCTATTTGCATACGGGCAAAGAAACCCCTTAGGCACACAGTGCCTAAGGAGAGTTTTTGCCCGCATCCCAGGGTGCACCGTCCCGAAAAACTGGTCTTCCCCGCGGACGTATCCGAGAGGGAACTCCAGTCCACGGGCGCACGTGGAGGTTTCCTGTCTTAGCACCCCACTTTGGATGGCTTAATTCTAAATTGGCGTGTAGCAACTATCGAGAGAAGTGGAAGGAATGGAGGAGTCCGGAAGTCCTTTGTTCAGGAGTGGGACAAAGTAGGGTAGTAAAAAACGAAGTTATTACACTTAAGACGCGGACTGACTACGATTTTAATCGCTTATGACCGCGTAAACTATTGTCACCACTATGGAGCGTCAATAAGATTGAAAATTGAAAAAATGACATTTGTGTTGAAATGTGACGTAAGCTGCGAATGGGCATTTATTTTACTGCTTTTCTTTAGATTATTTAAAATATAGACATAAAATTAAATAATGGTTCGGTTAAAGTTTTAAAAAAATGGAAAACCTACTAAATTCTTAAAAAAAAAACTGTTGTTATCGCTGGAAATACAGAGATCTTCGACGTCAAAGTTTATTTTTGTGCTACAACTTCCCAATTTTTATTGGGAATATCAAACTCTTATTTATTATTCTGTTCGGTTTAAATTCTTCTTTATACCCTTCTCTGTTCACTGTATTTTTCGCGTTGCTTATTTTTATTACATTACGTCATACTCGACGTTCTAAGAAACCAATTTTTGGGAATATGAGATAAGACCGCGCCTTAATGGAATGATTTTACTCATTCTGAACAAAGTAGCAAGCGGTGCAAAATTGCTACACAGCAGTGCTCCGCTGCATTACAAAATGGTCTGAAATACAAACTTTAAAAAAATTTGCTCTCAATAAAATCCCAATATAGCAGGAAACAAATAAGAAAATACATGTGGCACTCGAAGACTGCCGCGGTGAAGCTATTGCATAACATTTTTTTTTTATTTTAAAAGAAGAAAACGCTTACCGCGTATATTTAAAAAGTAAATTGTCTATATGACGGATATTTTTATGATTGCCGAAGTCTCCCGAACTGAAACGACGTTAGACGATGCGTGGTGTCAGGTATTTTCCTAAGGTTTTTTCGTTAGGTTTTTGGGAATTTCTTGATTCGGTCGCCGCGCCGCGCCGCGCCGCGCCGCGCCGCGCTCAGAGCCCGTGATAAAAGCTATGCAATAGCTTAAAAATCGTAGTTCCATTTACGAAAAAAACTGGCAACGACTACACAGATCAAAACAAACAAACTCCTTTGCAAAGTAAAACATATTGGTGCCCACGAGTGTACGGTCATCACCTACAATTCCTACATACTAGGAACCCTGGCCGGTTGCCAACTCGAGCAATTTATCGAGCAGACTGATACGGGTTGACAATCGCTCGAATATTTGGTGCTGTTTGCCCATATAGAGCTGTTATCGGAGCTCATGTTTGGATTGCTATGCGGTTTCTGTTTTTGAGTTCGGAGACTCTTTTGGTTCAAGAGCAGTGGTAGCCCAGTGGTAACGGCCTCGACTTACGAGTAGTAGGTCGTGGGTGCAAACCCCGTCAGGCGCATTACTTTGAGTAATTTATTTCAACACAACTGCTCTCAAAACGGTGAAGGAAAACATCGTGAGGAAACCGGCATGTCCTAGAACCAAAAATTCGAAGATATGTGACATCTACCAATCTGCACTGGGCCCGCGTGGTAGATTACGGCCCACTCCCTTTTACAGAGAGGAGGCCTGTGTCCCAGCAGTGGGGACATTTATAGGCTGATGATGATGATGATGACTCTTTTGGCACTGACTATTTTGGTCGGTGGTTGGATTTTTTAACACTGCCAAAATATGTATTTTTCGTGGGTGCGTTTACAAACATAAATTATACATTCAAATACACAAACATCCAAACCCGGAATAACTACTTGTAGATCATACAAATATTTCTTCTGTGCGGGGATTGAACTCGCGATACGCTGCACAACAATCGATCACTCAACGACTGCGCCAAACGTGCCGTCTTGAGCATACAACCTTACTACCTTAATTTGTCTTCATCAGAAACTTTTTCTTGCGGGATCCACAATAATTAACAAAATAACACTGCATCCATTGACAGGCCTGTTGGTCTAGTGGTTAGTGACCCTGACTGCTATGCCGGAGGTCGTGGGTTCGATTCCCACCCAGGACAAATGTTTGTGTGATAAGCACGATCATTTGTTCTGTGTCTGGGTGTAATTTATCTATAATATTTATGTATTTAGAAATATTTATAAGTATGTTTATCAGTTGTCTAGTACCCATAACACAAGCTCTGCTTAGCTTGGAACTAGATGGCGTTGTGTGATAGTTGTGATAATTATGTATCAAGTTCGTACGAAAAATAAATATTTCAAGTAGCTTGGAACTAGATGGCGTTGTGTGATAGTTGTGATAATTATGTATCAAGTTCGTACGAAAAATAAATATTTCAAGTATTAACCCTTCATTCGCTATAGTATTAACGGCCGCACACAATCGGGCCGCAAGCCGCCAACCGTTCAGAAGTGGCTTGTATTTATCAGCCATTCACAAGAAGCATTTGACAGCCATTGATCGGAAATCGTAAACCATCATCATCATCATTTCAGCCTATTGCAGTCCACTGCTGGACATAGGCCTCTCCCAGGTAGCGCCACAGCGCACGATCTCACGCTTTTTTCATCCAGCCACTGACAGCCACATTCTTCAGGTCATCGGTCCATCTTGCCGGGGGGCGTCCCACCCTACGCTTACCTACACGCGGTCTCCATTCGAGAACCTTCCTACTCCACCTTTCGTCGGTTCTATGGCACATATGACCAGCCCACTGCCACTTCAGCTTGCTACAGATTTCGACAATATTTCGTCACTTTTGTCTTATGCCGTAAGACCTCATTCCGGATTTTATCCCTTAGCGAGATCCTATAGGCCTTTCTAGAGCACGCTGCGTGACATTAAGTCGGAAATCGTAAATAATCGCCACAAATATCCAAATACTCTGTCGTTCGTTATTATTATTATTATTATGGTTTCAAACTTTCGTTTTTTTCAGGTTAATTTATCCTGGTATTTATAGAATCTCACGGGTGTGAACCAAGGCGAGATCCTAGTTATCTGTTTGTGGTTGTAAATCATTTTGTACTGCTGTGGAATTACTATCTAAGTCTAGTTGTAAAAATTTTCTGACTATTCGGCAAGTGTTTAGTATGGCGGCTTTTTGTAGTGTGAGATATGTGTATTTAGACAGATTAAGTGTATTAAAACTATTGAAAATTTGTTTCGGAATAACACCTGTTGTTGATATAACAATTGGGACTATTGTGACTCTATTCATTTTCCAAACTCGAGTAATTTCCTCTTGTAGTTCTGTATATTTCCTGATTTTCTCTGAGATAGTTTTTTGTATGTTATTAGTGTTAGGGACTGCAATATCAATTATATATGTGTGTTTATTTTCTTTGTCAACAAGTGTTAAGTCCGGTCTGTTGTTGTAAATGGTGTGATCAGTAAATATCGCTCTGTCGTAATACATTTTGTAAAATTGATTATCCAAAGTAGCTTTAGGTGAATACTTGTAGTATGGTGTGTATGGGTCCTGCATGAGATTAAGTTTGATTGCGAGTTTCTGGTGTATGATGTTAACTAGTTGATTATGTCTGTGGGTATAGTCGTTTTGAGTTAGTGTGCTACAAGCTCCTGTGATGTGTTGTATTGTTTCAGGTTTACTGTGACATTTTCTACATAAATCATTCCTTACTGTACTATCTTTAATAATGTATTTACGGTAATTTTTAGTATTGATGACTTGGTCTTGAATGGCTAACATAAACCCTTCTGTTTCCGGAAATAGTTCGCTTAGTTCCAGCCACTTGTTAGAAGCTTCTTTATCAATGTGTGTTTGGTGTAGATCGTTGGGATGTCTTCCATGCAGTTCTTTATGCTTCCACTTTCTAAGTATCTCTTCCATATGTCTCGCTTTATCTATTGTTTCAGTATTGCTATCTTCGCTAAGGTTTAGTGGTGTGTATTGTTTATCTATTTCTGTAATTGTTTTGTGTAGCTGACTATCGTTTTTCTTTCGCATGAAAAATTGTTTAAGGTTTATGACTTGTCTTTTATGAAGATGTGATATTTCAATTAATCCCCTGCCGCCTTCTTTTCTGGGCAATATAACTCTCTCTATTGCTGATTTGGGATGATGATATCTATGTTGTGTCAGTGTGGTTCTTGTTTTGACTTCGAGTGCATGTAGTTCTGTGTTAGACCATTTTATGACACCGAAAGAATACGTGAGTACGGGTACTGCGTAAGTATTAATAGATTTGAATAAATTTTTACTTGACAGATGCATTTTGCATAATGAATGTATTCTACTACTATATTATTATTATAAGCCCGTGTCGTCCCACTGCAGGGCAAAGGCCTCCCTTCCCTCCTTCCACTTTTCGCTCGTTCGTCAAATCTTTCTTTTTTTAATGTTTCTAAAATATATATATTCTCTCATCATAGTTATCATTCAAAAGAATATTTTTTTTTAAAAAAAACCTCTAAGATCGCGAAAAATAAACATTTCAAGTTATTAACACTTCACTAGCTATATAGTATTAAAGACCGCACACAATCGGGCCGCAAGCCGCCAGCCGTTCAGAAACGGCCTGCATTTGACAGCCGTTGATCGGAAACCGCAAATAACTACCACACGTATCCGTGTATCGCTTTTGAAGTAGTAAAGAGTTAATAATATTTCTGTTTCCGATAGATTCATTTTCGTTTTCCATGAGATTTGTTTTGTTTTTATATTCAATACTCTTTCGTGTGCTCTTTTTGTCCTTATCTAAAGACTCCAGTTTTCTCGATAGTGGACTTCGTCACGCGATTTAGAAAGCCATTAAAAATGTTTCAACTTCTTCTCCTCGGACTGTTATGAAGAAAATGGCAGAACGCTTCATCATCTCCTCAATACTTATTCAATAACACGAGTGTATTAGACTAACTGTTTGCAGCTACTTTGCTCGGTGTATGTCGATTTATCGGGATAAAAGATCTCTTCAGCCATTCTGAAGAGATTGAGTAACAAACATCCATCCAAAAATCCAATATTTCGTATCAATTGAATGTTAGATTTTATAACTAAAAAAATCTTTCACCAAAATACTGAAAACCTTAATTCATTTTAGGACATATTAACCAATGTTTCAGAAAATTTAAAAATATAACAGACAATAAAATGAAATTGAACCTGCTACCTTCTGGTTTAGTACACCAAAAGGGGTAAGTAATATATGATATAACTACAAAATCTCTAAAGTTTACAAGAGATAACAACTGAATATATAATTTTATTTGATATAACGATCTCTTAATATAATAAACGATTGATATAATTTTAAAATGACTAATTTCTATAATTATAACAATCAATGAATATAAAATCGTTTTGTATACCACTCAAAAGACATAAAACTTATTTGGTCTAATTTTTTTTTCTTCCTGGTATGTAATCTAACTCTGATGTACCTACTAATACCACCTACCATGAATTCTCGACGGAGCCCCGCTTCGCGGGGCTCCTATTTCTGTGTGCAAGATTTAAAGTAACCTAACACGAAGGGGATGGCGGGGTCTTTCAGACCCCGCCATCCCCTTCGAACCTAACCTGTCCGTGTCGGGGTGCCCCAAGTCCCGAGCTCGCTTCGCTCGCTCTTGCATCCTAGGTCAACTAACTGATTACTACCTGCCATGCTGGCTCGACGGAGCCCCCAAGTCACCACCCCTTCGAACCTAACCTGTCCGTGTCGGGGTGCCCCAAGTCCCGAGCTCGCTTCGCTCGCTCTTGCATCCTAGGTCAACTAACTGATTACTACCTGCCATGCTGGCTCGACGGAGCCCCGCTTCGCGGGGCTCCTATTTCTGCGTGCAAGGTTTAAAGTAACCTAACACGCCATCCCCTTCGAACCTAACCTGTCCGTGTCGGGGTGCCCCAAGTCCCGAGCTCGCTTCGCTCGCTCTTGCATCCTAGGTCAAATAACTGATTACTTTTTTCTTCCTGGTATGTAATCTAACTCTGATGTACCTACTAATACCACCTACCATGAATTCTCGACGGAGCCCCGCTTCGCGGGGCTCCTATTTCTGTGTGCAAGATTTAAAGTAACCTAACACGAAGGGGATGGCGGGGTCTTTCAGACCCCGCCATCCCCTTCGAACCTAACCTGTCCGTGTCGGGGTGCCCCAAGTCCCGAGCTCGCTTCGCTCGCTCTTGCATCCTAGGTCAACTAACTGATTACTACCTGCCATGCTGGCTCGACGGAGCCCCGCTTCGCGGGGCTCCTATTTCTGCGTGCAAGGTTTAAAGTAACCTAACACGAAGGGGATGGCGGGGTCTTTCAGACCCCGCCATCCCCTTCGAACCTAACCTGTCCGTGTCGGGGTGCCCCAAGTCCCGAGCTCGCTTCGCTCGCTCTTGCATCCTAGGTCAAATAACTGATTACTACCTGTCATGCTGACTCTCCGGAGCCCCGCGAAGTGGGGCTCCTATTTCTGCGTGCAAGGTTTAAAGTAACCTAACACGAAGGGGATGGCGGGGTCTTTCAGACCCCGCCACCCCCTTCGAACCTAACCTGTCCGTGTTGGGATGTCCCTATTCCCGAGCTCGCTTTGCTCGCTCTTGGATACTACATTTTTCTAATAACAATAGCATTCGTGAAGGCAAACAATCAAAGTCCAAAGGATAAGCCAAAGTCATCAAAGAAAATGGTTCACACGTTAAATTATATATTTCAAACGTTATCATAATGATTTTCGCTTAAATAAACGTTATATCAAATAAAATTATATGAAATGAGTTTTAGAGTTACACAAACATTATGTGTAAAGAAATTATATCAATCGTTGGTATTTCTCACGTTGATTATATCATGTGAACGTTATTGAAATAAAAATATAGCAAATAACTTTATAAGAAATGAGACGCACCCCACCAAAAGCCTTACCAACTCGGCCACCGCTGTCATTCTGAAATCTTGAATTTTTCATATAGATATGATGTAAAATGTGTACCGGTGTACTAAATCGGAAGACCGCATTTTTAAATCCAGGCCGCAAACAAAATTTTCTTTCCTCAAAAAAAGCTTTAATAAAATTAAACGTGATGAAAACCAATACCACGATACTAAGCAACTTTCACCCACCAACATCTTTTATTAACAGTGCTCAATGCTATTTTTCGATAGCAATGAAAAACATTGAATATTTCTCCGGAGTGCTATATCTCTTTGGTTGCAATTTGCAAGCTTGGCTTCTCCAAGGCGTTCCACCGGCTCCGCTAACGATCTGAACTATTCATGCAGAATCACTGGATATATTATTCTTACTGTAAAACTGTTTGCGTGGAGTAAGCTTTTATTGAGGAGGAAGGAAAAAGGAAATGCTATTTACTTAAATAGCATGTCAGCTGCTTTGTGATAGGCTGGTAGATGTCACAAATTTAGTTATTACTAAATCATTAAATTTACATTTACATTTTCCAAAAAAAAACTCAGGACATATTTTATTTTCAAATTACACCTGTACGACGGTTTATTTGTTATTATAGTGTAAAGTGTGCAAATATAGTTTTATCTAATACAAAACTATACTATGATGCAATTATTATTGTAACATTGCTGAAATTAAATTTTTCAGTAAAAAATGCAAGGCTTGCTATTTTTCCTCCTGCAGAAACTTCTTTAGTTGTTTCCAGCATTTCAGTAGCATTCTTAATTGCTCTTCTAGCAACTTTTAAATCTCTAAAACCTGTTTAATAGATAACCGCACAATACAAAGAAAGTCTAACTCAAGTCGGCCGCAGCTGTTTCATTCCAGCGGCCGATTCGTAAATAACAAATGAGGCCGATTAACCTATCGGTTAATTGAACATCTGGGTAGCATTCACGGGTTACTTACTTACGTTTCGATACTATTGTGCAAGCTCTAATGTCGGTAACAAATGATTCGCCTTCAACAACTGGACGGTTTGTTGATCGCAAGAAATTACTTGGCGTTTTTAGTAGAGATACTGCATAACAGTGGTTGCCCAGTGGTATTGGCAATAACTTACGAAGTGTAGATCGTAGGTTCGAACCCAGCCAGGCGTATTACTTTGTGTAATTTATTTCATCACCTCTGCTCTCAAAACAGTAAAAGAAAACATCGAGAGAAAACCGGCATGTCCTAGAACCAAAAATCTAAGACATGTGACATCTACCAACCCGAACTGGGCTCGCGTGGTGCATAGCCCACTCCCTCTCACTGAGAGGAGGCCTGTGTCCCAGCAGTGGGAACATTATAGGCTGATGATGATTGTATAACATCGTGCGTGTTTTCTCCAAGGCTTAGGCAGATATGCGCAGTCAGAGTTAAGTAAGCAGGCAGCAAGATTTAAAAAGTTGTCATGTATACTTAATTTCAGTGTATATATACATGCTATTTGCTTTTTGGCTGTACGCTACATGCAGTCAAAGAATTTGTTAAACATAAATTTTGAAACTTATAACACAACATTTTACAGGCAACAGGCTTCCACAGATCAAACTCGACGACCAAATAAAATAATATTTTAGATTAAGTACAATATTTGACATTGCTTTTAAGTCTAGCAAATACAATTTACTGTTTTCTTATGAAACTTTTATATTGGCTCATTATTGAACAATTATTTACTTTTACGAACATAACAAACTTGGTAGTTTTAAGGTCTCGTGCAGTAGAAAATGATAGGAGTATGTTCAAATTTGATTTAATTTTTACTTATCTACGCATTACTATGGTACTGCTTCAGCAATAGGTAAACATATCTATTAATAAAAATTGCCTATAAGTAAACACACACATCATGCTCTAAAACATCTCACAATTCATATAAACAATACAGTCGAACTCTAAACATAATTATGCACATTTTTTTTACATTATATAACGATAAATCCTTCAAACATGTCGCGGGCAATTGTCTGACCACTTCATAGATTCAGCTTTCTAATCATGCGGCGATTTTTCGTCATGTGGCGATCTTTGGTCATGTGGCGATTTTTGATCATGTGGCGATTTTTTGACTGATCAGCTGCAGCGCTCGCAGTTTGAACAATCACTCGCTGACTGTCTACTAACTAATACTATTCTTGTCACTCTTCTTTACTCTAAATTGACTCTTCTATTACTGGCTTAACTGACTGAAGCCTGTTTTTACAGCACCAGACAGCTGCCCAAACTTTGGTGAGTGATTGCCTGATACAGCACTTCTTTTTTTTCCCTTTTTACTGCACTGTTCAAACTGCGGGAGAATTTGAAATGTGACCATTGCGGTCATGACTGATTCTAACAGTTTAACTATGCAAACTGTTTTCATTGATCCATCGGTGGTTACATGAGGAAACACTGTTGAATAACTCATCTAAACTTTCAATGGAATTCTAACAAACCGTTTGCACAGTTGAAGCGATACGACGCGAAATGTGTTGAGAGTTTCAAATAAATTAAATAGCGCGGTTACGCCTCCCACACCCGGTAAAGCGTTCCCTCGCCCGCATTTTGAACAATTTGAAATTATTTCTTTCATTCATATTTTTGCTTTGATTCAACTTGTATATTCGCTTTACATACATTAATTTTTACACTACTTTACTCGAATACTTTTACATTTATGCTTTTACAAAAGAATACTTAGGTAAGTCAGTTTTATGACTTTTTGCTTTTTCTGAGGTACTTTTTTTCTCATTTATTTATCCTACACTTTTTGACACCTCTAAACATGAATTTCGAGTGTCGATAACCTTGCAGAGAGGGCAGAGTTTGGCGTGGTTTATACAGATGAGACGCAGCAAGGGCGTGTAGTGGTGTCGGATAATCTATTTGACCTAAAATGAACCTAATTGTTGTGATGCATAGCGTCTTTTTTGTCGGAAAGAGAATTGTGCCTGCTTGCAGGGGCCGTATGTCACCGCCACCAAGTGCTGCGCCACCGCCACTATTCAGCGCGCGTCCTTTACGCCAAATAGATAATTATAAGGTTCATTTTGTGTTTCTTTGTTCACCACCGCCACTCTCACCACGTCTCTTTTGTATTAACCGCGTCACATTAAGGGTAGAAGAAAATCTTCAGCTGCTTCACCGCGTGATTTGTTCTACTGTATTTTTTTTGGCATGGCTTTTTATTCCTTTCCCAAAATCTGATCAGCCTTTAAACTGTCCGAACCTGTTCTTCTTGTGTAATTGAGAAATGAAATGCACTACCTAAATATGTTTCTCAACAAAACAGAGATAACTTTGAACATTGGTCTATTATTTTTTTTAAGTGTGAGATATCTGTGTCAGAGTTAATTAAACCACCTCTAGGAACCCCTCAGGCCTCTGACATGTTGATTTATAAATCAATTTCGTTCACCGATATCAGTGACGTCCAAGTCAAAAGAATACTTAGAATAAGTACATGTGTGTTATTTGAAATCTTTTTAGACATAAACGTATCTTGCTTATGCGTATAAAGTTTCAATAAAATTGGTTCAATATACTGAACCCAGATAACATTATTCAAATATGAACCTACACTTTCCATCCAATATTTTAATTAAGTAATTAATTAAAATGAGGCGTGCATGGGCGATTGACGAGCTTTATCACGAGATTATACTTGACCTAATAAACTTGCGGCCGATTTGACTGATTTTGGCACTCCGCCGAGCATGGCGGGCGGATGATACGCTGTTATGATTTTACGGTTTAAAATTTTGCTTTATCTGCATTGTGTTACAGGAAGGACAGTGAGTTGAATACATAATCTTTAATTTTATGAACCTATAATTTTGTAACATCACTAGGAAAATTGTTTTATAATCTGTTTTGTTCGAGGGAAAAATGTGGGGAAAAGTCAAAACTAAAATCTGGCAAATCTCTGGTAAGCGTATTGGTTAATGGATTTTGTAACCCTCTTTGGTTAACGAATTGGTGATTAGTAATCACCAATCCGTTAACCAAAGAAGGTAAGTATGGTTATTGATATTTTATCACCTACTCTGTATATTGTTAATAAATGATTTTAGCGTTATCGTGGGACTGTGTCATCAGGTAACTGTGACCCTTTAGCGATATTTAGGAGATGGGGAAACAGTATAATCAGCAATATACCGGTATGTAAAAATAACAACATACTTTATCCGAAGTGGTTCACTAATGAATTCGATTCACTTGGCTCGCTCTTGCATCTTACATGGGCCCCATAGCCCTAAAGTGCACAAGGCGATATAGTAAAAAACCGGCCAAGTGCGAGTTGGACTCGCCCATGAAGGGTTCCATAGCAGCAAGCCTAGATTAGAGATATAATTATATTGAGATTAGTAAGTAATATACACAAACAATAAAAATAACTTTGTTTTTCATAGCATTTGTATGAATGGCAAAGTTATATTTGCGGTTTTTGAAAATGTACTATATCTCAAAAACTGCTAACTGTATCTTATCCAAACCAATTTTCGTTGGTAGTTTTGGTTGAGGTCTACATTATATATATTTTTTAGTTTTATCATTCTCTTATTTTAGAAGTTACGGGGGGGGGGGACACACTTTTTACCACTTTGGAAGTGTCTCTCGCGCAAACTGTTCAGTTTAGAAAAAAATGATGTTAGTAACCTCAATATCATTTTTAAAGACCTATTCATAGATACCCCACACGTATGGGTTTGGTCAAAAAAATTTTTTTTGAGTTTCAATTCTAAGTATGGGGGGCACCCCCAAAATTTGTTTTGTTTTGATTTTTGTGTGAAAATCCTAATGCGGTTTACATAATACATCTTTCTACCAAGTTTCAACAGGATAGCTCTTATACTTTCGACAAAAAGTGGCTGTGACATACACGGACAGACAGACAGACAGACAGACAGACATGACGAATCTATAAGGGTTCCGTTTTTGCCATTTGGCTACGGAACCCTAAAAACGGCCTTATAGGCGCTATAAATAAAAAATGTTATCGGGGATACCTGCTGCGATATTCATTATGGAACCCAAACTTCACGTTCATTTGCTCGAAAAACCGTAACAGGAAAGTGTATAGCGAGAGTTCACGAAGAGACCTATGTCAAACTGCGGGTTACGATAGTCGGGGGTTGATGAAAAAAAGTTTTGTCTCTAGTTATTTTGCAGGTCACACGAAAACCACCCTTAATGCTGCGAAATAATTGTGATTTTTGGATTCAATTAATAAACCTATTTTGACAGTATTCGTGTGGATAATACCACTTGTGTGTACACAAAAACCGTCTCTAAAGTAACGGCAAGAAGATATATTTTTTTGGAGTTTGCTAGGTAGATGTTTGGACCATTTCTGTTTGTATTTTCCAGTGTCCGTAATCCATTAATCCAAACTCCGGTTATTCAGGTCACAGTTCTAGTATTTAACTTTTGCATCCGTTTTGAGTACTATTCTGTGTTCAACACTCGTGGGTTTGGTTCGTTTTTCCTCACCCAAGTGCTTCGAACATGAGGAAATGGAAAAAGTTAAATCAAACGCGATTTTATCTGCTAACTTAGTATCATTTTAATGCAAAACGTTCGTGTGAATGTCAGATATAGGTCTTGCATAAATCGTTCTACTTATTATCTAGATTAAAACTAAAAACTTTAGTGTCGGAAGAAGATGGAGCTACGGGATATCATGCCATCTTTTTCCAACACTGAAGTAAGAATTTATAGAAATAGAAGTGCTAGAAATCGTCGAGTATTACAGAACTTGCATAACAATTGACCCGACTTTGCCTCCACTATCTGTAACTGGGTGCGATTGTGTTGAGAATCAAAGTCTAGAATCTATTCAAAGTTCAAAGTGTTACATTTCAGATGACTGGGTCTAGTTCTTCTTATTCAACTAAATATGAAGGCTTTGTGAATAGAGGTTTAACTCCGCAGTCAATGTTGATACCAACTTGACTTTAGAAGTTTGAGAATAGAATACAAAACGTCACCGAAAGACGTCGTTCTGACTAAAGTCCACGGTGTTCCTTCAATAGCCCTTTACGTTACAGGGTCACGGTTACCTGAGACAGTCCCGCGACCCCGGCAGGCTATGGCCCTCTAGATCCGTCTGATAAATGTTCTCTTTTGAGTGAGACTTGGAAGGGAATATTTTTCGAATCACACGCAGACGAAACGTTCCTACCAGTGGCGTAGCAAGACCGAAACGCCGCCGCCGCGCCGCCGCCACCGCGCCTGTAGGCTGTGTACACGGTCGCCACCGCGCCGCCTCCGCGCCTCCTCCGCGCCGCCGCAGCGCCGCCACCGCGATGCCATTCGCTAGTGTTTTCTTTATCTAAAAAGGAAGTTTCTCATTTCGGCCGTATATATGTTTTTCTTTTTGTTTGTTCGCGGATAACTTCTTCGTTTATGAACCGGTTTTTATGATTATTTTTTGTTGGAAAGAAGATATTTCAAAGGTGGTCCCATGATATGGAAATTAGGGTTTGATGATGGAAGACCAGGGCAATCGAGTGAAGCTATATAATGAGCTAATAAATTGTAAGATGATTTACTTCCCCCAAGTCATCTATATCAAAAGTTATTGTCAGCGTCATCGGCGTTGCGAGGCCTCTTTGGCTTCTCCCAGTTACAAAACGTACCCAAGTTAGCTTGCAACATGGGGCCTCGCGCGAGGAGTGGAGGCGATTTAAACGAGATCTTCGCGACATTAGCATTGCGAAGCCTCTATTTCTTAGTAGAAGTTAAGTTGTACTGCTTTTCTAACTGGTTGAATACGCTCGTCAAGATTTTTTCTTTTTTTTTTCTGAGCGCGAGGCCCCTTCAGGTGCTAGGCCGGGGTCTAGGGTCCGCTTAGCCCCAGCCTCGCTACGCCACTGGTTCCTACCTACGTAATACAACATTAGCGTTCCTTCAATCACCTGTCACTACACAATGACAGCTGAGAACAACGTTTTCGCATCAACTGCTGTTCACTACACTGACTGTTGCAAGTCACGCACTTCCTGATCCAACATGATTAATTCAGCCTTTAGTTGTGCTAATGGAAAGGATGTCTAATATTAGAACATTAAAGGTCATTATTGAACGTAGGCAATTTAGGAAAATATCAGGGGACCTCTGTTTGATTTTGGCCTAGAAGTCTGATAGAGCAGGTTAAAAAATTAGGAAACTAAAAATAGGACGCTCTCAGGGTTGGAACTCTAACGCACCGATAAAACACGGTAATAAGTGTTCTTTAATGGGCAAAATTCCACCTAAACTTGTTCCGTCTTACCACAAAAAACTGTATCTTGTCTTCTTATCCTGTTGAACACTTGTTTAAAAAAACTGTCAACGTCAAAACGACATTTTACGTTGCTTTAAGGGTCGTTTTGCAGTTACACTTTTCTTAGACAAGAAACAGATGTTTAAGTTTTTGTGGCAATTTTTCAACTTTTGATGAACTCATCAATTTTGGGAAAGAGAACTGAGTTCAGAGACCGGGAGACATTATTTTAGAAATAAATTACGTGCAGAGAATCAACTAATCAAACTTGATTCACGCGGTTTATTAAGATATACTCTTTATACTATAGAACAAATACTTCCTTTTTTACAACAAGTGCCCGAGCAGTGAGCACATAATCACGCTTGTAATCCTTGAAGACTTAGACAGAGATGTACTAGTAGGCACAGTTATATTTGGGGATGATAATTTAAGTCCCAAGTAAACTCCATCGATACAAATGAGAAATATCTGGTATAAAAATCATGGAAATACTTCAATAACTACAGTTAAATCAATCTTAAAAGCCATAGTATCGAAAAAGAACATTATAAGAATTAATGGTGAGCAACACAATAACCTAGAATTAAACCAAAAAGACTAGAAACATGCAATGTTCAATGTTGCAGAATAGTTCCAAACAAACAAAAGACAACAAGCGAAACAAAGCGGCAAATAGAAAGAAAAAGACAAACAGCATTGTTTTGAAGCGAACGCTAAACAGAAACCATTGTGGGACAAGCTCGTTCATGTATGAAATGTATTTATTCTATTGCTACATCCAGACCAAACGTTTGGAGAATCAGTGAAATGTATCAATACCACAGAGTAGATAGGAACAGGAGGTCGGGTCCATATGAAATGCGATGAAAGAGATATATAGTACGTACACTTAACTGGAGCTACATGTGATACGCATCTTGAAACTATGATAGTGAAAAAAGCAAATGAATGCTATTATTTACGCCCGAAATAAATATCTATCGGATAGACAATTTACTCGTTCAGACGAAGATACAATCGAAGATACCAACCAAGATACATTATTAATTTCCAACTATGCCACGGGACACTAAAACGTGACTTCCAGAGCGCAGAAATTCACGCATAAGACAATGGACACACGGGCTGGTTGTCTGGTTTTAGTCGCATCACATGAAGTCGTGAACCATAGACTAGGTGATACAGCGATCTCTGAATGGTAGACTGGAGTGAGCTTGCATTCACTGTGCGAGACATCTGAGTGGTTTCTCATTCGTAATATGAAGCTAGCCTTCTGTAGCTATCTATTCCGTCCCAATGCATAGCTGGAATAGCTCCGAATCGTCGCTCAAATAACAAAATCGATTGCGGATGATTCATAGTTGGGAAGCACGCGACGGAATCGCGGATGTTTTGAATAGTGCCGATTTACATCGATTAATTTCTGCTTTGTTGTGATTAGGGAAGCTACTAAGCTACTTTGGGCTTGTTCGCGTATCAGCCGTAGGACGTCCATTGCTAAATGCATAATGCAGATAATTCTTACTAGTTCCACCAGCTATTAGGTCCACGGGACTAGTGAGATTTTTTTTCTGAGTAGTTCCATGGACTTTGATAATGGAACAAATGAAACAAAACTTAATCGAATAGGTCAATAGCGCGATCTTGCGGTCTTTCTCAGATCGTCACATCAAGAACTAATTGTTTTGAGAGAAAAACCGTGGTTTTGATTGAACATGAAATGTCATCCTTGATTTATAAACAAGTTTGTAACAGTAGCATTACAAACTGTAACCTGTAAATAAAATAGGTACCAGCTACTAACCAGTACGGTAATGTTAAAGAAAAATTTGCGAATTCAATAAAACTTTTTAATAGAACTACATAACAATACAACTTTTATAAAATATAGGAACAAAACTATCAATATTACTTTCTCCCGGCGTCTGTCCAGCAGAATCTAGCTGGGATTCTGTTTGGACGTTCTGGTTTTACTCCAACTGAGTAGTCTTTCAATCCTCCGGCAACTTCTCCACAACCTGTAGAAAGAGGTTTCTTATCTAATTTCTCTTCTGACACTAACTCTGTAACTGCACTCTTACTTCTCCTGTACAACGATTCCTGATGCAGTTCCTCTTCTGAACTGTAATCTTCTTTACTTCCTATCAAATCTTCTTCTAAATCTTCTAACGCTGATGCTTTTAGTTCACGCCTGTGCCCACTCGCCACGGCAGGTAAAGATTTCTTAACTAATAGAGTTTCTGAATTCTTCTCCAGTGCAAGTAATTCTTTCTTTTCTGGTGCACGAATTTCTGGTCTTTTCTCCGGAGCATCTAATTTATTTTCAATGCATGTTATTCTTTCTAAAATCGTGTCTAGTTTGCTTGTATTGTTCTTTAAGATTTTCTGCAGTCTTGTTATTTCAGCAATATTATTGCAATGGTTTATTTCCGATACACATTCTTTGAGAGCAGTCAATATCGGTGCTTTAATACTGTCGCTAAGGAAATGCTTATCCTTTTCGTTCATAAGATGTATTTTTATTTTCGATTCACCTTGGTTTTCGGTCGCCAAAGCTTCAAAAGATTCAGAAACAACCAACTTTGAGCCCTCATTTACTTTTTTATGATAACTTCGCTCCTTTTTATGGCATTTCTTTTCCGAAACTTCAGAAAATGTGCAGCATAAAGATTGATTGATGTTTGAATCTTCTAAAGTGTTGCTTGAACCTTGGCTGACACTAAAACTTTCTTTCCTTACTTTTCTGTAAGTTTCAAATACTTTTTTAGCGTCTCCCTTTTCTTCACGCGTGACACCGTGGTGATCAAAACTAGCTTCATGTTTCTTTTCTTTCTTCCTGTGCTTTTTGGTGGTTTTCACTGTATAAAATACGGGTATTTTTTCATCACTCTGTGGTATGACTAAAGGCACAAGATTTTTAGCAAATCGAATAGTCTGATCTACCACTTCCTGATCATTACTATTTTTGATTTTATACGTTTTATTCGTAGACGCTTCTGTATATTTGTCACTGTTAAACTGCTGTCCTTTATCCTGATATTTGTTATTCTTTTCTTGCTTCCATTTAAGTTTTTCCTTACTTTCAGGGTTTTTATAATCGTCTAAATATTTCTTGTGAATAAATACGACGGAATTGTATGAGCGTTGATGAGGGAAGTAATTAGCTAGGTTCACGCCGTTGATTTCTTTGAGAGGCGGTTTCCATTCTGTGGGTAAAAGAGGTTAATATTAACGTGAAAATTGTTCGGTTTATTGCCTTCGTTAAGGGTTCGCTTCACTGGATGGGTGGGAGATATTTTAAAGCAGGTAATTAGGGGCTAGTTTAATGAACAGTCTTCTTTAATATATTTTTTGCAGTGATGAGTAACTGAACCTCACTAAGCGGTGAGCCAGCTAGAATATGCCTTTTTTATGCCTTTTCTTAAACTATACCCGTTTCCATGGTTCCATATGTGTCGGTAAACGAAAGCGTAACTAACAAAAACACACATTCGCACTTATAATATTAGTTAGGATTTGTTGTCGAGTCATTTTCCAATAGTTTTAAAAGCTAGTAGCGAGGAAATATAAAATGCAACTTATAAATATGTTTACAGTAAAATTCAGAAAATCTGCACAGGTTTCTTTGGTACGCAACAAAAAGTCTCACCTGAAGCCATCCAGTAATTAATACTACGATTAATAATATTCTATCTATAAACAGTAAATTAAAATTTGTTATTGAAAATTCGCAAGGTAAACATTGACAAGTCGTCACTGACACGGAGGATTTTTTTTTTAATTAATGACAAAAAAGGGCCTTCCCATAATATTATATTCTCCTGGGTTTTAAAAAGGTTTTATATGAATTAAATCTCAATAAAGAATCGGGCTACGTCTGTATTGAAACACACTCAGTAAATGGTCGGCGCCGTAGTCAGGTTAAATAAAAATTATTTATAATGCCGTACTACTACGTACGTACGTACATACACGGACGGCTCGAGCGGGTAGCCAATGAACAACATACATGGAATGCTCGACCAGTCAAATTCAACTGCTTGAAGCCGCCATTGTCAGCTGCCAGCAGTCAGTATCAAATAACTGATTCTGAATAGTGGTGAAAATATCATATAAATAATCATCAAAATATAGCACCGTGCTTTTTATACACATCACATAGCAAATGCTATCGTGGCTCCTACTAGTTGCTATTTGCAAAATTGCTATAAATTGCACACTCGTTCTGTCTCTGTTCGTCGCGCGTCGCGTCTCTTAAATCGCAATCTCAGCAAAAAGACGAAAAAAAATAGTAAAATCAAATAGTCTGCTAAAAATTTATATCATTTAGCATTTAGCAAGTTATTGCCATATAGCAACTTTGAACACCACTAATTCTGAAGCAGTTCAACTACACGAGCGATTCCGTGTGTGTACAATGTACATAGAAAACTGTAGTTTTCTAAGCAGTCGCAGCTTGAAGCAGTCGATAATGACTGCTACAAGCAACGCGCTTTTGGTCAGCCTTATTGTACCTCAAGAACTTGTACGCACAATATTGAGAGAGTTAATATGATTATTTTTAATTAAGTACCTATTACTTTTTTCTTTCATTTCTGATAAAAGACCATACGTCTTACCAAACATCATTATAGGATAGCAGACAGTACTAAATAGCTACTATCAACGAAATATTCGGCACTAGCTTCCGCCCGCGGTTTAATTCACGTTTTGTTTCGGCCCACGACCCGTAGAAAAGAAATTATTTTTTTACTAAGGGAATTTTGGAGCCATTATGGATGACATTTTATCTGAAGATATTTGATATTTTCAACTTCACGCCTCCTTTCCTGAAAAAAATGGTTTTGAATTACAAACGGACAACGAAATGATCCTATAAGGTTTCCAATATTTTTCTTTTGAAGAACACAACCCTTAAAAGGTGTTCTCGTTTTTCTAAATAAGTATTTTATTATAATGTGGAAGGTAAAATCTATACATAAAGGTCGCGGGACCAGGTAAGCACGTCATGCCTTATTTGTGGATATAGTGACTCACTCTCTCACAAAGAAGAAGCCAGTGTCCCAGCGGTGGGAACGTTATAATTTGGTTATAATTATAGAAGAAATACTTGAACAACACTATTTTAGTTTTGACATTAATATTGAACATTGCAAACAAGCAAAATTACAAACGGATCAAAATACCAGACATGATCCGACATCCAATTCAATTACACCCCCTTGAAAGGGGTGAAACCGGTACATATCTGTCTGCGAATCCCCCCTCTAAATACCAACTAATTAATATTGTTAAAACCCCTCTAGATAGGGAGAAACCTAAAATCAAACAACAAAACTGCAATGCAATGCATTTTCATCCGTACACTGAAAGCTTAAATCCTTTTTTTTTAATATGGCAACTCTGATAACGGTACACGGGGAAAGATCAACCATATGTAGTAGGTTATAAAGTGCAGTTTTAGTTGATAAACTAGTTTCCTTTGTACGTAACGTACTGGGTTGCTGGCAATCCCGGGCATAGCTCATATTTTACCTCGCCATGGTCTCGATTGATCGCTCTCCGGTCAGTTCAATGCAGGTTGAGCTAGTGATATGACGCGTTTGTCGTATTGGGGTGACACTGCTACCCGGGGTGGTCATTTTAAAGGGGCCTTGGGGCATTTGATAGTAACTTCGACGGTGCATTTGGTGTTTTGATGCATCCTGTAGAAAGTTGAGCTGAAACAAAGGTAGGAAGACTTTTTTCACATGATTTTACGCTTTTTTCTTTGTTCGTGATCTTTTTAAATAGTTTTTGTTTAATCCATTTGTTAGTTTAACGTTAAAGTGTTATTTATTAAGTACCTACTTCAAATCATATCGTCAAATCTATTACAAAGGCGGGGCTGACTCCCAAAGTGCGGTTGCACTGAAATATTGTCATGTGCAATTGCGCATAGGCTTGTATGCATATGGCCTCTCTGCAATTTAATGATTCTCCTTCATTTTGATAAGTATTAAGTTAAGTATAAGGATGATGGGGTTGACATATCCGTGTGGATAAAAACCCCTAATCTTAATAAATTTTCAAAATTCTTTATATCTGGAATTGTTGGGGTGCTAAGACAGGAAACCTCCACGTGCGCCCGTGGACTGGAGTTCCCTCTCGGATACGTCCGGGGGGAAGACCAGTTTTTCGGGCCGGTGCGCCCTGGGATGCGGGCAAAAACTCTCCTTAGGCACTGTGTGCCTAAGGGGTTTCTTTGCCCGTATGCAAATAGCCTGTCGGGTGGACGCTCCAACGCGTGTCCCTCTGAACAGCAGAGGGCACAGCGGCGGAGCGGGCTTGCGGACGGTGGGTAATGGGTATGCTCGCCGTCCGACCAAGGACCAAGCCCGGGTCGGTGGCGCGTCGTGTTTCACGCGTCACCGACGGGGCCCCTTATGGGGCCAAATGTCTGCCGGGGTCGCGGATTTTTCTTAATCCAGGATACCGTGGCCCCGGAACGTAAAGGGCATCCGACGGAACACGGGTGGATTTTAGTCAGTAAGAGTCTGACAGTCCCTCCCGCCCCACCCAGGGCGGGAGGACTCATTTGATGATTTTGCCACCCTAAAAAAAAAAAAAAAACTGGAATTGTATCACGTTACTCATCTAATTACTTAAATTCTATAGTGACTTATTATTTTAAAGTCCCTTAATATTGATTTTGACGAAAAAATTAATCAATTGTTGCATTTATTCGGGGCGGTGCGGTACTGAAAAGTCCACTTCCTTGTATTTATCGCATGGATTTTAACGATCATGGCGACCGGCTCAAGACGATTTCTTTGTTCAGTGTTGCCACACAGTAAAATATAAATAAATGGTAAAAAAATCTCATTGTCGATAATAATAATAACTAGATTAATAAAAACAAACGTTTTGCAAACCGCAATTAAAAACAACATTAAACACAATCGTATCAACATTGCACGGCCGTGGTAAATGACATAATCACTAGTTAAATCAATTAACACTGTTCGTTTTAATAATAAAACGGATTGGCGTTAATTACTATGATATGACTACGTTTAAAACTGGGTACGTTTCAAAGGTATGGTTGGCGCAGTGGTTGAGCGATCGGCTGCTGCGTTGTGTGTCCCCAGTTCGTCTCTAAACGGAGCTAATATTTTTGAAAAACTACAGATAGTTGTTTCCGGTCAGGCCGTTTGTGTACCTATTTGAAATAGCAACCATGACACAAAAGAAAGAATGAAATTAGTAGGCATGGAGTAACGTATTTTTTTAGTTATGACTAATTCAAATTAATACTAAGTCTGAAACAAAGGTTAAAAAATACAAAGGTGGCCTGTTTTATACAATTTTTGAATTAATTACACTTTATAGAACCATAAAATATCACTGACAGAATTTGCCCTCATACTGCCGAAGATATTTAGATAAATAGATAGAAATATACTACTAAAAGTATCCGAACAATATTGGGATTAATTGTAAAACTATAATGTTATCAATTTTATGGGTACAATGGTAGTCTTATCGCTGAGAGAAATGACTTCTAGACAACCTTTGAATGGAGTAAACGAACTTAAAATAAATGAAAAATAAAGCCGTCGAGAGTCGCTTGGTAGATGTGAAACGAATATTACATTATATTTCAACGTTTCATTCTTCAGATATATAACAACAATGTAGTAATTTTTATCCTACTGGCAACTTCGCACGTAACTTTTTTTTTTTTTTTCGTTCTCCGGGTAGGCGCTCGCCATAGCGCTAGCGGCTCGTCATTATTTTTTCGTGCGTGGCAACAAGCACACAAATCTCCGGAACAAAAGTATTACTTAAAGGAAATAAAAATGCCCAAACGAAGTGCTGACGAAAAAATTAAATATTACAGTGCAAAAATTAAAAAGTTGAAAAAGCAAGGCAGTGAAAAAAGACGTAGTCGCTTAATAGTGTACTCTTCATCGTCTGATTCCGAGGAAATACAAGGTGAGTTTATTTGTTTCCCATAAAGTACCCACCAAAGTGAAAGATGGAATATTTTGTTTATTATGTGGAATTTATCATGCGTTCAGCGTCTATAAGCTTCCCTGGAGGATCAACTGCGGGTTATCACGATGGGCTAGCATGACGCTATAAATTATCAGCCTGGAGGTTCAACTGCGGGTTAACACGAAGGCATTGATTTTGAAAAAAAACAATATAAATAGGGTACCGTTTGGACCCTGGGGGCATGGACCCCTATAAAAATCTAAGGCTAAACGCTGAAAGATTTCTAGTAAAAGAACTACTAATTTTTTTTAAGTGAACTACCCTCAACTAAAAAAAAAAAAAAAAATATTTCAGATAATGGAACGCAAAACGTAGAGGAACACATTGATGTCGATGAAACACCGCCAGATGTGCCATCAACCTCCAAATCACCCGATCTCCAGCCACCAGTTTTGGAACAAGTAAACACTGAACCTGACCTTGACCCAGAACTTCTAGAAGCTTTGGGCGATGCTGTTGTCGATGTTCCAGTTTACGGCCCGGACATACACGACAAGCTGGCTCAACGTTGGTTACCAATTATTAAAAAAGGTATACAAAGCGAAGCCAAAGAAACTCTTCTGAAAGGATATACAATTCCTAACAATTGCAAGCTACTCAAAGCACCTACTTTGAACGTCGAAATATCGGCTGCTGTCACTGATTTAGTAAGAAACAGAGACAAAAAACTTCAAATCAAACAGGACCAACTCGGCCTGGGCATTTCGGCTGTTAACAAGGCAATGACCCTGCTGTTGACCGGTGAAGACAAGGTACAAGCTGTTAAAATTTTGTCTGACAGCTGCCGTATACTGACTGATCTCCACTTTACTGACACGCAAATAAGAACAAAACTTATAACTCCAGGTTTGGACAAGTCGTTCTTAACCCTGATACAGGATCAAGACAGAGACGAAACCCTCTTTGGTAATAATTTACCGGCCAAAATCAAGGCTTCAAAAGCGATCGAGAAACAAGGACAACAGATTAAAAAAGCACCTATTTCGAAGCCGTCAACATCAAACATTCCGACGCCGAGTGCTCGTTTTCAGAACCAGGGAAACTGGTCAGGGCCTCCTCGCTTCCCGTCATCGAGAAGGGGGGGGCGGACATCCTGGTACCGGGCAACAGCACACCAACCTTACCGCCAAGCGCCGCCTGCGACGCAGACATCGACGTCTGCGCGAGCGAGTGCAGCCGGGAGCTCCAACAAGCGTGCCCCTACGAGGCAATAACTCAGGTACATGCTGGTAGACTACAATATTACTATGATTGTTGGCAAGGCATTACAAAGAACAAGGTTATTCTGAGTTGGATTTATCACGGTTACCACATACCCTTTTCGCGTAAAGTTGCACAGAGAACTGTTCCCCGAAATTCCTTTTCCGTCAAGGAAAGACAAGACATGAAAGTAGCTATTCGTAACTTATTAGATTTAGGTGCGATAACGCAACGAAAACCTCAATTAGATCAATTTATATCTAACATTTTTTTTGACGCCAAAATCGAATGGTAGCTATAGATTTATACTAAATCTGAAAAAATTAAATAGGTTCGTTTCAAATGAGCATTTTAAGATGGAAGATCATAGAACCGCATCAAAAATGGTGCCAAGAAATGGCTTCACTTCATGGCAACCATAGATCTTAAGGGAATCATACTTACTTGTCCCTGTAGCTAGATCTCATCGCAAGTATCTAAGATTTCAATTTGAAGACGAAAAATTACGCAATTACACTTATGAATTTAACGCTCTGCCTTACGGACTATCCTCCGCACCTCGAACTTTCACAAAAATCATGAAAGAAGTTGTAGGTTATTTAAGGCATCGTGGATTTAAATCTGTCATTTACCTTGACGAAGTATTATGCCTAGGAGATACCTACGACGAGTGTCTTAAAAATGTTAGTGAAACCCTTAAATTACTGAAGTGCTTAGGTTTTGTAATTAATTTCGATAAAAGTAGTTTTACATCCACGACAATGTTGCAATTTTCTAGGATTCGTGTACAACTCTATAGATATGCCAATAGCATTGCCATTAGAAAAGCGACAAAAAATATTACAACTTGTACAAAAATATTTAAATTTACCGATTTGTACTATAAGGGAATTTTCTCGCTTGCTAGGAGTTCTTACCGCAGCCTGTCCAGCTGTAAGATATGGCTGGCTCTATACAAAAGAACTAGAGAGACAGAAATATTTAGCTCTCAAAAAACATCAAACTTATGAAGCGGAATTTAAACCTTCCGCTATAATATTACCAGACTTAGATTGGTGGATTAAAAATATAAATTTCACATCAAATCCCCTCGAATCTCAAAACTTTGTTTTAGAAATTTTTACTGATGCTTCTAAAACAGGCTGGGGTGCTTTTTGTAACAACGAACGTGTCAACGGTGGCTGGAAAGAAAACGAGCGCAATTTTCATATTAATTATTTAGAGTTGCTTGCTGTTTTTCTTGGTCTAAAATGCTTCGCTCGAGACCCAAAATACAATAATTGTAATATTTTGCTACGAGTTGACAACACCACTGCTATTAGTTACATAAATAAAATGGGAGGAATTCAATTCCCTCATCTAACTAATCTAACCAAGACTATCTGTCTGTATCAGTGGTGCGAGAAACGAAATATTTGGCTGTTTGCGTCTTATATAAATACCAAAGATAACATAGAAGCAGATCAAGAGTCGAGAAAAATCAATCCCGATATCGAATGGAACCTCTCTGACTCGGAATATCAGAAGGTTATAGCATTTTATGGCGAACCAGTCATAGATCTCTTTGCATCTCGAACCAATGCAAAATGCAAATTGTATATTTCATGGAAACCAGACCCTGACGCGATGACAGTAGATGCATTTACAATTAACTGGAAACACATAGGGTTCTTCTACGCATTCCCACCCTTCTCTTTAATTTTGAAATCGAAGCAATAGGTATCATTATTTTCCCTTATTGGCCATCACAGCCCTGGTTTCCATTACTCCATAAAATACGACAGTCTGATATTTTATACTTAACGCCTGATTCAAATATTTCCTTGTCCTCTTTCAGGACTCCCCAACTACCTGTGAGACAGTTTACCCTGGCTGCAGCGGTGCTCTCAGGTCTGCCTTCGAGTCCAGAGGAACACCAAGCCTTGCGCTAGACTTAATGATGGCTTCATTTTCCCAGAATACACTATCCCAGTATAACGGTACCTATAAATTATGGTGGCAGTTCTGCGTAGCAAATAGTCTTAACCCTTACTCTGGGTCACCTTCAGATATTATGATATTTTTAACTGAATTATTTAACAAAGGTGCTACTTACGGAACTCTGAATTGTCATCGCTCAGCTCTTTCTTTGCTGTTAGGCAGTATTGTGACTTCTAACGATCAAGTTAAAAGGCTTCTAAAAGGTGTTTATAAATTGAGACCCGCCACTCCAAAATACACTTGTACCTGGGATCCACAAGTAGTTCTCAATCATGTTGCAGAATGGATGCCCAACAGAGGGCTATCAATAGAAAAAATAACTAAGAAGCTAGTAGTTCTCCTAGCATTATGTGCAGCGCATAGAGTACAGACGCTCTCTCTAATAAAGCTAGAAAATATTATGGTAGGTCCATCTAGTATTCAGATAGGTATTTCTGATGTCATCAGACTGCTGGGCGCGGACAACCTGTTTTAATATTACCGTACTTTAATGAGAATAGGGCAATCTGCCCAGCCACTATAATAGAGGATTATATGTCTGCCACAAAAGATATAAGATCTGAAACGACAAACAGCCTTATATTAACTTATAAGCGTCCGCACAAACCAGCCACTGCTCAGACCATCAGCAGATGGATCAAGCAGGTGCTGTGTGCGAGCGGCGTGGATGTGAGTGCGTTCAGCGCGCACAGCACGCGCCACGCAGCCACGTCCGCGGCGTCCGCCTCAGGGCTCTCGTTAGATGCCATTAGGAAAGCAGCTGGCTGGACCAGTACTTCTCAGACGTTCGCAAAGTTCTACCACTGCCCAGTAGTGGACAGAGGAAATTTTGCTCGCTCAGTATTGCAGACAGATATCGATACTTTGTGATTTTATTTATAAAAAATAATTGTGTAACTTAGAACAATGTTATATTTATTATCATAATATTAAAATTACATTTGTAGAAACCTAAAACTGATTATGTAAATTAGTCTTTAATACAGGTATTATAATTGTTTTTTTAAATCATCAGCTGAAAATAAAAGATGATCTTTTTTGTAAATCTGTTTATTTTATTTCACAAAAATTTTCATCTCTAAACATCTACATTGTTGTTATATATCTGAAGAATGAAACGTTGAAATATAATATATGATCAAACGAACTTGCACAAGTGAAGTTCGATCGATATTATATGAGTACGTTTCATTCGAAGATATATACTCCCACCCTCCCAATACCCAAAATGAAAATTTTCTAAAATATCTCTAAAGATAATGACGAGCCGCTAGCGCTATGGCGAGCGCCTACCCGGAGAACGAAAAAAAAAAAAAAAGTTACGTGCGAAGTTGCCAGTAGGATAAAAATTACTACATTGTTGTTATATATCTTCGAATGAAACGTACTCATATAATATCGATCGAACTTCACTTGTGCAAGTTCGTTTGATCATATATTATATGTTGACAGAATCAATAAATTACAAAATATAATTAACTAATTAGAGGGTAGAGTATTAAAAAATAATGGACACATATATTTACAACGATAAAACGTATCTAAACTCGTGACGTCATAATTATCTAAAAGTTGTAGTACTCTTTCAAACGAGAGCAGTGGTGGCCAACTGGTATCGATCTCGATTTACGAGTTGTAAGTCTTCGGTTCGAACCCAGCCAGGTGTATTACTTTGTTTAATTTATTTCGTCACCACTGCCCTCAAAACGGTGAAGGAAAACATCGTGAGAAAACCGGCATGTCCTAGAACCAAAAATTCGAAGACATGTGACATCTACCAACCCGCACTGGGCCCGCGTGGTAGATTATGACTCACTCCCTCACACAGAGAGGATGCCTGTGTTCCAACAGTGGGAACATTTATGGGCTGATAGTTCCTCGTTTGTACACTATTTCATTTTTCCATACAATAGACGCAGTTAATACTTTACGTACACTGTAAATAAAAAAGATAAATCTGTGATAAGGCCTCAGTAGTGCTAAATCATACCTGATAATTGAACCCAGGACCCACTACTAAACAGTCGTGTTTCGAAAATGAACCAATTACAGTCAGATATTACAGTTACAAGGTAATACGGAACATCTAAATTAGAAACAGTGACTTTCTAAGCTATGTGTGCACGCAATCGCAAATCGAAACTTTCAGCGTTTCAGCATTTCAGCGACCTTGCTTGAAACACGCGATTTCTAAGCTTTGGATCCTTTAAAGGAGAATTAGGTTACTCGTGACTTTCATTTTACCTATTTGTCAAGGTAAAAATACCTTTTACAAAGCATAAACACATTTTAATTATCCCACCGCTGGGACACAGGCTTCCTCTGTATGAGAGGGAGAGGGCTATAATCCACCACGCAGGTGTTAGATATGGTATATAACCCCAATGCAATAAATAACAATTGAATATTTTTATCGATTTAAGTTAAGGTTAAAAATAAATACTTACTGAATTTCTAATTTATTTAATCAAGTTATAAAATGATAGTACTGTACAAGATTTGTTTACTATTGTGATAGATGTGGTATATAGCCCCTATGTAATAAATAATAGCAATATATTATTTAAAACAACTATCAAATAATTTCTGAACGAAATCAGTTGATGTTCAAATATTTATTAAATTATGTCCAGGATGTAAATAAATCTAATCACGCTTGTCAATGTTGCCGTGGAGTTTCTTTCTCTGTTCTTCTCCACGAAAGACCTAGGGTTTGCGAACGGAGGTAGTTTGGTAATAAATACCTAGTCTTGATTTTGTGCTTTTCTTTATAAACCCATTCCTGTACAAAAGTCCTTAGAGATACCTTACATACAGTAAATAAATAACATTAACCATCCTGATATCTAAAACTTGATAATAAAGTCGATATTAATGTCAATAAAACTAGAAATACATATCCTATTTATCACACACACACATCCATTTTCTAACACAGGCCTATGTCAAGTCTTTGAATTTTTCGTTCTAGAAGTTACGGGTTTCCTTATGATGTTTTTCTTTACCATTTTAAGAGCTGAGTAATGATATAAATTACATAAAGTAATGGGCCTGGCTGGCTTATTTTGCAAAATAGAATCTGTTTATATGCTCTACTACTACAAATAAAAAGTTATAATCAATAGACTTTCACAGAAATATTTCACAATATCATCTACAAAACCTGAATGTCATTGCCAGTGCATTGACTGGCCTGTTGGTCTAGTGGTTAGTGACCCTGACTGCTATGCCGGAGGTCGTGGGTTCGATTCCCACCCAGGACAAATGTTTGTGTGATGAGCACGATCATTTGTTCTGTGTCTGGGTGTAGTCAATTTATGACTTATTCGTCAACTCGCGCGCAATTAACTCGCTCGCTCGAGCGAGTTGGCACATTCCGATTTTAATTATTTTTGTTGTCGTCAACTCGCGACTAGAGCGAAAAATGGTACAGTCATCGATAAAAGTGTTATAATAAATTCAATATAGAAACCTACTTTATAAGTATATGGCGTTGTACGATTTAAATCTATATATATAAAAGAAAGTCGTGTTAGTTACACTATTTATAACTCAAGAACGGCTGAACCGATTTGGCTGAAAATTGATGGGGAGGTAGCTTAGAACCAGGAGCAACATATAGGATACTTTTCACCTTTTTTTATTTCGTTTTATTTTATCCCGTTTCCGTGAGACGTGACATAAAACGTGGTATAATAAAACACAACTGACATGGAATGACAGCAAAAAGAAAAATGTATCAATCAAAACGTCAATAATTGACCGGGCGATGTGTTTGTATTGAGTTTCTAAGCTTATTGTGTCGATATTATCATAATTATCAATGCCATGCCGCCACCAAGACGATCAAATTTTATCCTGTTTCCGTGAGACGTGATATAAAACGTATTAACATGATCACGATGAAGGTCTTGGTGCCGAAATTGAATAAGGGATCTGAACAAAAAGTACTAGGAAAACATGAAGAATATGTTCATGCCGCCCGGCGCCCACCGGTCTTCAATGCTCAAAAAATATTTCGGTGAATACTGAATACCCAAAACATGTACTAGAACTGCATAAATTCAATACAACCATACGACGAAGAAACGCCTGGGTGTCACCACTGCGAGGATCGCCCGGAGGACACGGTGGAGCATACGGTGCAGGACTGCCCCGCTTGGGCAGAGCACCGCCGTGTCCTCACGACGGCGATAGGTGAAGATCTCTCGCGCCCGGCAGAGGGAGTGGGAAGCGGTCGCCTCTTTCTGCGAAGCAGTCATGCTATGGAAGGAGGAGGCGCACCGCGTGAGGGATAAGACACGTCTTCCCTCCACCCCAGCCGCAGTGGACACTACACTACAGCCTACGGTGACGGACGTCACCAGACGATCTCCAGCCACCGTAGGCTCGGGGCATGCCGGCGGCGAGTAATGGGTGACTCGCTGTCCGCCTTGAACCATGCCCGGGTCGACGGCGAGTTGTGTTCCACGCGCGCCTCAAAGAGTGTCAGCATTATGACGGGGCCCCCCTTTAGAAGGCCAAAGCCTGCCGGGATCGCGGGACTTACGATTTACCGTGACCCCGGAACGTAAAGGGCTATTGAAGGACACCGTGGATTTTAGTCAATACGAGTCTGACAGTCCCTCCCGCTCTGCCCTGGGTTGGAGGACTCACATGATGATTTTGCCACGCTTAAAAAAAAATGTCAGTTGCGTTGAGCCACCAACTTTCCAATTGAATTAAAACTCCTTGGTTATGCCTGGCTTACCACCGCACAAAATAAAATTACGAATAAAAGTTGGCTTCGTAGTCATCATGCTTCGAAATATAAACCAACCAAAGCTGTGCAACAGAACGCGTTTGGTGGTAAATAAATTGATGAACAATGTAATTTACGCGACGATAGTCAAAGGAAAATTCGAAGGTGAGGAAGTTCTTATTTCTAGGATCCCAAACGATAATTATGCTGTTTGAGTTTAAACGACCTCAATTTCCGATCCGTCTTGCATTCGCCATGACTATTAACAAATCACTAGGCCGATGCTTGAAAGTTTGTGGTCTGAATATAGAAAATCCATGTTTTTCACATGGCCAGTTAGATATACATATATTATGTGGCATGTTCAGGGGTCGAATGACCATCTGCGTTATTTGTTCTTTCGCGTGATAATAAAACAAAAAATGTCGTCTATCACAACGTGCTTTACTGCAACCCATGCACCAAAATACATGGCTAATAAAGAATCATTGATGTTTGACTAGATTTTTTAGAATTATATTTGATATCCTAATAAAAAATCGAAAATCTGCTCATTTATTGCCTCTAAGGCGGAACAAAGTTCGCCGGGGTCAGCTAGTTTGAAATAAAAGAAATATAGTTTTTTAACCGACTTCCAAAAAGAGGAGGTTCTCAATTCGGATGTTTATATATATGTTTTTTTTTTTTAATGTTTGTTCGGGCATAACTCCGTCGTTTATCAACCGATTTGAAAAATTCTTTGTTTTTTTTTGTTGGAAAGGGAATAGTCCCATTAAAAATTTATCGAAATCGGAATAGCACTTTTTGAAAAATCAACTAAAACCTAAAAAGTTTTCAACATTGTCTACACCGATTACTCCGAGGTTTCTGGTCCGATTTCGATGATTTTTTTGTTCGATACAGTATATCTGCCATTTGGTCCCATAAAATTTTCATTTAGTTGGGCGCAGTCATTGACTTATAAGTACAGTATGGACAGGCCCTGCCGAACAACGAAAATGGCACCAGTTTCAAAAAAGTTCAAAATAGTTCAAAATAACCTACAAAAAAACTTTTCTTTCGAAAGTCGGTGAAAAAAAGTCAATGAAATAAAAAAGAAAGTCACCGACTTTCGAAAGAAAAGTTTTTTTTAGGTTATTTTGAACTTTTTTGTGGGAAGTCGGTAACATTTTCTTTTGAAAAAGTTTTTTTAATAGATATATTCTGTATTTATAATTTACAACATAAAAAACTGCTCATATTATGTTACCTACATTTGAAGATTATCAACAATATCACATTTTTTAAAGATTTGGGTTAATAACCTAGTATGTAACATGACTTAAACTAAACAAATATAACAAAGTAAAATCAATAATATAAAAAAAAATACGATTATACCATTTGGCTAATTATTAGAGTACATATTTGAATATCGAAGATTAAAATATCTACGCTTAAAATATCGATGTTCAAAACATCGAAAATGAAAATATCGAACGACCATAAAACCGAAAATTAAAATAAAGTTTATAATATCGAATGGTTAAATGATCCGTCCAATATATCTAAAATCTAAATATCTACAAAAGTTACATCGAAAGATCTAAATATCGAAATACAGATTATCGAATGTCCTAAATATCGATCCTAACCTGTCCAAGTCGGAGTGCCCCAAGTTCCGAGTTCGCTTCGCTCGTTCTTGCATCCGAAGTCCGTCCAGCTACCTTGGTAGGTAGTAATCAGCAATTTGACTAAGGACGCAAGAGCGAGCAAAGCGAGCTCGGGACTTGGGGCACCCCGATTCGGACAGGTTAGGTTATGTATTAAACGTTGATATTTTGAACTTAGGCATATAATTAGGCATATAATGTCATTCGATATTTTTAAATCATTCGACATTTTAATCAATCGACATTTCAATCTTCGGCGTTTTAAGCGTAGATGTAACATTTTTCGATATTATGTCACAATCGATATTTAAATTTTCGATGTTTTGAACATCGATATTTTAAGCGTAGATATTTTAATCTTCGATGTTCAAATATGTACCCTATTATACATAAAATCATTGAGTAATTTCGCCAAATGGTAACTTAACAAAAGCTTTTCTTTGGAAAGAAAGATTCGAACCGCGAGCAGAATTTCACCTCTAAGACGACCTCCTGACAATCAGTTAACCTACTCTATACGTTTCATGTCTTAAACATGTGAAGTAGGTTCAATTAAATTAAATGTTAAATTTATAAAAACACTTTTGTAGACGACTGTAAATTTTCGCAGAGACGCGAGTTGACGACAACAAAAATAATTAAAATCGGAATGTGCCAACTCGCTCGATCGAGCGAGTTAATTGCGCGCGAGTTGACGAATGAGTCTAATTTATCTATAATATGTATGTATTTAGAAATATATAAGTATGTTTATCAGTTGTCTAGTACCCATAACACAAGCTCTGCTTAGCTTGGGGCTAGATGGCGTCGTGTGGTAGTTGTGGAATATTATTATTTCTTTATTCATCTTTTTAAACATATAGTTTTATATTTTTAAATATTATTCAATACAAAAAACAAAAATTAAAAACATTTAAAAATATAAAAAATAGTGTTCCACCGGTGTGGGAGCGGGGTCCAAGCTACCGGTGGTTAGGGCTCCAGAGACAGGAACCTCCTCACAATACGAGCCGTATCAAGAAGTACTGCCTTCTGAATCAGGCCCTTGATCCAACCCCCTAAGGAGAGCCTCGAAAGGTGTTCGTCGAGGCTCTTTGCCATCAGGCCATTGGCAGTAACGACAATCGGCACAATGATAGCCGAGCTCACATTCCACATTTCGACAACCTCGCGCGCTAGGTCGATATATTTGATTTGTTTATCTTTCTCAGCCTTCACGAGGTTCTCGTCATGTGGGATGGTAACATCGATTATCATTGCGCGGCGCGCTGATCTGTCTATCACTACTATGTCAGGCTTATTGGCGACAATAGTCCTATCAGTAATGATAGGCAGATCCCAGTACAACGTGACATGGTCTTTCTCGAGAACTGGGTCGGGCACATACTTGTAATACGGTACCTCAGATTCCACAAGTTTGTATTTCAACGCAAGTTGCTGGTGGATGATTCTGGCTACTAGGTTGTGCCTGTGCAAGTACTCGCCGTTAGCAAGACGAGAACAACCAGAGATAATATGTCTAATGGATTCACCTGGACGATGGCATGCCCGACACACGTCAATCGTCCCATCCTTTATAATATGTCTCCGGTAGTTGTTCGTCAAGATAACTTCGTCCATAATCGCACAGACAAAACCTTCAGTTTCCCCGAAGAGGTCACCGAAACGTAGCCAGGACACGGACGCTAGAAAATCTACATCGGGCCCATGAAGGGCCCGGTAGAAGCGTCCGTGTAGCTCCTTGCTTTGCCATACCTCCCTGCGGTCTTCGGTACTGAGTATAACAGGTTTGTGCCAGTTCTCTTTAGCCATGGACAGCGGGGTGAGTCCCTTGTCCACTGTGACCACATCTCGGTGCATACCCACTTCCATTTTCAAAAAATATTCCCTGAGACTGCACACCTCGCGGTTGTGGAGGGTCTTAGCATTTAAAAAGCCTCGACCCCCGCATTTCCGCGGGATGTACAGCCTCATCACCGATGATCGTGGGTGATGCATCCGGTTTGCAGTCAACAGCGTACGGACTCGTCTATCCAAGGCGTCGAGTTCAGTTTGAGTCCATTTGAGTATGCCGAAAGAGTACATTAATACCGGCATGACCCAACCGTTGAAGGCGCGTACCTTGTTTCCGCCTGAAAGAAGGCTATTTAAAACCTTTTTCAGGCGTCCAAAGAAGCGGTCCCTCAACGATTGTTTCACGTCCGGTACATTAATGCCTAACGCTTCCGACATACCCAAATACTTGTAGGTCTCGGATGAGGAAAGTGATCTAAGGTGTATGGAATCTGAAAGCTGAATCCCTTCAGATTCCATAATCTCCCCTCGCTTTACATGCATGTCTGCACATTTGTCCACACCAAATTCCATCCTGATGGCACTACTAAAAGTTTCAGTTACCTTCAGTAGCTCCATCAGTTGCAATTTGCTGGGGGCAAAGAGTTTCAGATCATCCATGTATAGAAGGTGAGATATGACCTGACCACCTCTCCTCAACCGATAGCCTAGACCTGAGTCCTCCAGCAATGTACTTAGAGGATTCAGGGCTAAGCAGAACCAAAGTGGACTCAAACTGTCGCCCTGGAATATTCCCCGCTTGATCCATACAGGTTCATCGTTCGCCTGGATCTGTCGACACCCTGGATAGCGAAGGACCGTTCTCCATTGCCCCATACACGACTCAAGGAAGGCACGTAGAGTTGCATCTATCTTGTACAACTCCAGCACCCTCATGAGCCATGTATGTGGCACCGAGTCGTAGGCCTTCTTATAATCTATCCAGCATGTGGACAGATCCCTGCGAGATCGACGAACCTGTTGACTAATGGCCATGTCAATGAGGAGCAGCTCCTTAGTACCACGGGACCCGTTCCTACATCCATTTTGAGAGGCAGACATAATGGAGTTACTATCAACATGTGTGTTAATTTTCACTCTCAAAATGGATGTAAGAAGTTTATAGACCGTCGACAAACAAGTGATTGGTCTATAGTTCTTGGGTTCCGTGGTACTACCTGATTTATGGAGCAGGTGGGTAACACCAGTTGTTAGAAACTGTGGTAGCGACCCAGACTCTAAAGCTGACTGGAATTGAGATGCCAGACAAGTGTGTGAACTATTTAACCATTTTAGCCAAAAGTTGTGCAGTCCGTCCGGTCCCGGAGATTTCCAGTTTGGTAACGGACGGACCGCTCTTGCCACATCTGATGGCGTAATGAAAATTGGTTCCATTTCAGGAATATTTTCACACACTCGTTCGACATCACGCATCCAGTCAGCCTCAGCATGACTGACGGGCACCGACCAGATGCTGCGCCAGAATGAACTTGTGGCGCTATCATCCGGGCGGTCCGCGTCAGTCATGTTTTGTTCAGGTCGCTCCCAAGCTCTATATACCCACCTCTCATCGCTCCGGAACATGCGATTCTGCGAGTACCGATCAACCCGCCGCTTATACCGCCGAATACGGCTTGCCCATGCACAAACTTTTTGCTTCAGGAAGTCGATGCGCTCTGTGACACGGGACATGTAATCTTGAGGACCGATCCCAGTCCCCGAGAAAGCCCGTCTCACAAAGCGCATCACACGTGGTCGTGTATTTCCCTCCCTGAAGCAATATAGTTTGCCGATGAGCACCCTGGCCTCGCCGATACGACGCTCAATCCTACATTGCCAGGCTGGTACGGCTGGTTTTGGTCGATTGGTTCCGTCACTGTCCGGAAACTTGACATTAGCCAATCGACATGCCGCAACAGCCCCGCAAAACAGGATCGAATGTGTATCGGCAAGATCCTCGCTGCTCTCGAAAAGATTCTTAAGCAGCGAGTTCAAAGCACTCACCAGCGCCCTATTTTTTTTGTGCATGGGTAACCGCGGCAATCGGGGTCTAAGAGTAATAGGAGTTGAGCGGTACTCACGAAGCGCATCCTCCAGTGCGCTCCTCAATCGTTCGTTGCACTGGCTACTTACCGTGGCAACCGTATCATCCTCCTCCACAACAGGAGCAATATTTAATTGTGACGGAACCCTGTTAATTAATACGGACGCCGTTGGTGGTAGTGGAGATAAGATGGTACGATTGCTTAGTACCTCTGAGCGTAGCCTATCAAGTGCGGTGTCGTCCAACATGTGATTACGTTGGATGACCCGCACCTGATCCGAAAGTCGTTGGGCCGAGATGTTTAGGGTTGGTTCAAGTACCTGGAACATAGACAGCATCCTAACACGGTACGCAGTGAGGTTAGTTCCTCCCTCTGTAGACCCGTAGTATGCGCGCATGACATTCTCATTTATGGACTGAGTCCATCTCATGCGCTGCACACAACCACCGGCAGCGGGGACCCGGCTCGGGGCCGGTTGGCCCCTAGGTCCCAAGCTCCGTGGTGGCCGGCCTCTCCCCTGCCGACGTACAGGTGTTGGCGACGTCGGCGGAGAGAAATAGTCGTCGCTCGAACTCGACACAACTGCCGCTACCGGTGACATAGGTGCTCCGGGGTCCGGCGGCGGCGAGGCGGAGCTGAGCGACGATTCCGGAGGTGGTGGGCGTGCGATTTCTCGTGCTCTGGCTCTAGTGATCATTTTCAACAACCATGTTCCATATTTTCATATCCTGTGAAATTGTCGTGACATTTGTCAACCTCTGTCATAATTTGATTTTTTTCTTATTTGTTGAATTATTATTATTATTATATTATTGCCAGGATATACATTTATAGTACAACAGTACATTTTTGTTCATGAAGGTTAAATACTTTAACAAAATATTTTTTTTTTTAATTTTTATCGTGGTACCATATAGGTTCAAATTACTTAGAGCATCAAGTAGTCTTAAAACGGCACTGGCCACTTGCCGAAAGAACCAGTCCATTCTTTAGAGTCTGCGCCACGATTGACGTCCTTATGACGCAGCGCTAGTGTCTATGATACATCAAATTGCATTAAAAAATATACACAATTTTCCGCCGACTTTCTTTTGTGGCGCGTAAGTACTCTGTCTTTAAAAACCCCATCATTTCGAGCCAAAAGTAGTACATAAGTACACCCCGTCCTAATTCCTAGCAACAACATATCAAGTCTGGCTCGTCTCTCTATTAGCGAGAGTGGGTGCTTATCCCTTTTTGAGACAATATCTCTTTGTGCATACGAGGGTATCAAGTCTGAAGCTTAGAAGAATGACCGGATTTTGTTTATTGTCAATTTTATTTGAAAACATAAAATTTTTAATTGCCCATACAATCATGAAAAAACTTTAGTCACAGTTTTTAAGAAGTTAAATAATAAAAAAATATGTTGTTGTAAAAACATATTACATACTATCAAAAATTGGGATTTTAAGATGTTGGACTTGGAAACAATGCGGGTAGGTAATAACTCCTCAACACTCAAGATCTTAGCTTGGTCGTCATAACGAATAGTTTTTAAATATACACTTCTCATCAAAAAAATCGAAACACTTTCGTTTTTATTGTTTTTGTCCTAATTTTTTACAAAAGAGAATTAATTCCATGAAAAAAAAAACATTATTGTGTAGCTGGCAGTTTGGTCATTACAGTAAGAAGAAAAAAATCAAAATTCGAAATAATTTCATTTGTTTATCCTATAAATGAAATTAATCACTGTTTTGAGACAAATGTGTATTTAGGGTTGGAGTACGTTTCTCGTTTAAAAACTAAAAATTAGCGCTTGTCTTTAAACTTTCTGTTTCTTATTTCATTTACTGTGACTTTGGGACGTCTGAAAAAACTTTTTTTTCTAAAACATATGGATACTTCGCCCGCAGAAGCCGCCCAAGTGGTGGCATTGCTGGATTCTGGACTTAGTCAGCGTGTTGTGGCTGCAAGATTGCATCTAAGCTTATCATCTGTTCATAGAGTCTACAAACGCTATCGGGAGACTGGTTCGTTCACGCGCCGTTCAGGATCTGGCAGGAATCGGGTCACTTCTGAGCGAGATGATCGATTTATTGTAACAACTTCTTTACGAAATCGACGCCTTAACGCTTTTCAACTGCAGCAGCAGCTTCGCGTTGTACGAAGAGTAGCTGTAAGTGACTCTACAATAAGAAGAAGGTTGAAGGAACGCGGATTGGCACCGCATAAGCCAGCGAATGGGCCGAAATTAACTGCAGACCATCGAAGAGAGAAGATGCTGTATGGTAACGACGGAAGGAACAAGGTCTACAGAAGAGATGGAGAACGCTTTGCACAATGCTGCATTGAAGAAAAGGTCAGCTATGGTGGCGGTTCGTGGACGGTTTGGGGAGGAATCAGCGCCGACGGTAAGACAGAACTTGTCTTTGTGTCTGGGCCACGGCTGCCTGCACTAAACTCTCATCGGTACATCGAACAGTGTCTTGAACCTCATGTGATGCCCTATGCACATTTTATTGGCAACGACTTCATATTCATGCACGACAATGCTAGAGCTCACACCGCGGGCGTCGTACGAGATTATCTTACCGAAGTCGGTATCTCCATTATGGTATGGCCAGCAAGAAGCCCGGACATGAATCCCATTGAACATCTATGGGATGAATTAAAGAGACGAATTCGAGCAAGAGATCCAGCCCCAGAAACACTTAGCCAGCTGCAAAATGCAATCCAAGAGGAATGGGATAATATACCACAACATGTGATCGTGACTCTCATCCGATCGATGAAGAACCGTATGGAAGCAGTAATAAGAGCTCGCGGAGGGAATACAAGTTATTAAATAAACGTTTCTTACATTTATTTTTCATTTACGCGTGTTGTTTTACCCATTTCCTTCATATTCCATACAGGGTAAAAATTACTCATTATACAAAATACGAAACCTATGAAGACTTAATTTGAATTTAGAACATTAACATTAGGATTTAAAAACCTCATACTACTCACTATTAAATGACATTTTACATTTATTCCTAAATATACACATTTTTCTGATAATCCTTATCAAATCATAAACTGCGAGGTGTTTCGATTTTTTTGATGAGAAGTGTTTTACACATTTTTTTAACGTGCTAAAGTCATCAAATAGTTCCATTCGGTGGCCGGAAATCGCACAATATAACTAAAACACAATCTATACTAAAATTTCTCCTGTTTCGTGGGTTCGTTTAATTGTCAGGGCAATGTTTTTATACGTATGTAGGAAAATATCTATAAACGTTAAAAAAAAAATAAGTTAAAATAACTAAAACCCGACTGCGAAAAAATCGCGTTGCTTTTTATGTTTATTTTGTTTGTCCGTTAACATCAAAGGGAATTAAGAATTTATTTAATTAATTTTTGTAACTATAAATTTTTAAGTAATAGCCGTGGTCGTATGCCACCTAGCCAATAAAGATTGTTTGAAACAACCGCCAAATTTCTGTAATACGGATTGTTCTTGTTTTATACTTTTCAGTGCGCGATTTTTTCGTAGTCGGGTTTTAGTTATTTTAACTTATTTTTTATTTACACTATTTTGGGGTTTTTTGATATAATAAGCAAAGTAGCGAGTGAATTAAAAATGTACTCATTAAGCCTTTTCATTTGATACCCATGTTGACACTGTTAGAAACAGGCAAAGTAGCTAGTAAAAGCTATATAATATATATATGTATATATATATATAATATATATATACTTCAAATGTGCTCATCAAGCCTTTTAATTTGATACCCATGTCGATACTGTGCGAAAATATATATTTTTTCGGTAACGACGTTATGAGGGAACAGACAAACATACCGGTCAAAATCATAACCCTCCTTTTGGCTTTGCCGTAGTCGGGTAAAAATAACTACATCAGTAAATTACACCTGTGCGAAGCCGAGGCGCGTCACTAGTTATTAATAAAACAAAGTAGGTACATAATGCATATAGTTACAAAAATTAATTAAATAAATTCTAAATTCCCTTTGATGTTAACGGACAAACAAAATAAACATAAAAAGCAAAGGAGAGGTTTTCAATCCCTCCCCCTTTTCCTCTTAGGTTGCAAACCACCCGTCAGATGGGAGCGAAAATTAATACCCATTTATTAGCTTCCGTTTTGACTGAATATGTTAACGGAAGCTAAAAGACAGGTACTTATTTTAAATGCCCCTCCCGCTTGTTGTCGAGATGTGCAATTTTTATTTAATTTACGATGCCATGGTATTTATCAGATGCCATGAAGCACATATTTAAATAAGCCTGAAACCGATTGTGAGCTATTGCATAGCTTTTATCGCGGGCTCTGAGCGCGGCGCGGCGCGACGACCGAATTCCCAAAAACCTAACGAAAAAATCTAAGGAAAATACCTGACACCACGCATCGTCTAACGTCGTTTCAGTTCGAGAGACTTCGGCAATCGTGAAGGTACGTGCAATTATAACTATTTATTTATTACTGTACTAATTAGGCTATGGTCAGCCACGTCAATCAAGTGAAACGTCAAGAAACGTTCTCCTCCTCCTCCCTCTCCCTCTCCCTCAATAAAATTGCCCCTTGCTCAATAAAAGCATGCTTTTGTGCTAGTAATGAACACGTCTGTCCGTACCTTTATGATTGCCGAAGTCTCCCGAACTGAAACGACGTGGTGTCAGGTAATTTCCTTAGGTTTTTGTGAATTTCTTGATTCGGTCGCCGCGCCGAGCCGCGCTCAGAGCCCGCAATAAAAGCTATGCAATAGCTTAACAAGTTAGTCATTAAAAACCTCAGATCAAAAAAATAGGCAGATAGAGCGCTCAGAACACGCGAGTGTGTCGACCAAAGTTAATACAAAATCAAAAGTTAAACTCGCGACAGTACCAAGCTACGCATCGTCTCGCTCACACGTCACTAGTGATTTGCCATTTTATGTCAAAACATGCCGTCTTGTGTGTTTAAACACTGCAAAAGTTGTTCACAAAAACAAAGAAAACAAGATGGAATATCTTTCCACAGGTAACTCTTGTTATTTTTATTGTTTTGGTTTTTATTTTCCATAAAATATTGAAGTGTTATCTGGTGTGATATAAATTAATTAAATAGGTAGTAAGTAATTACGCATATTAACTTTTATTCCTTATTATTATTCTGTTAAATAATAAATACTACACGCTTTTGCTCTCTGGGTATAACCATAAAGCAAACACGCGTTTCCAATAAAAAAAATAGTAGTACAATATTTGAGAACAATTTAACTGAACAAAAATGTGGGAGTATTTCTCAATATCTGGCAAGCGTAAACGCACACAGATGCACGTGTTCGTACACGGCGCGACTTATCTGCCGCGCACACAAATAAAAACTGCCATCACTTTGTTGTTCGCGCACGTTCTATCTGCCTATTTTTTGATCTGAGTTAAAAACTATGTTCTTTTTAAAAACAACTTTTATTGTTATTTAACTCGTCAAGACGAATCAAATGAGTAAACTCGATGGATTTGTGGCGTTGCATTACAAAGTTCCTATGGCCACTTTCCAGCTCCATTATCAGATCAGCTCGATGTCACCATAGAATGCGTTGACACGCAATACACATATACGTGCAAAATTTCAGCTTAACTGGAAATCGGGAAGTCGGTCAAAAACTTGCAAGATTTGATTACTTACAGAAAACGGGACAGGTGAAACTAAATAAAAGATTGTAGAAAACGTTACTATCCAATCAAAACAAAATTTTTTCAAGTACGTACGATATATATCCAGCCAAATTTTAAAAATAGAAAGAAATAAAGAAAAATCCATAAATTTTTTTTTTTTTTTTTAAGTAATGCTAAAATAATTTGACTCTCATAAAAGCAGCAATAAATAACAGCCGTTAGCACAGACAACTCACAGCCAGCCAACAACCCTTTATCGAATTGATTCGCCATCTGCATACAACGACGGATAATTGGCATCACCCCCAGCCAGTTAATACCCCCCTTATATGTCTGCCAGGGGAGAGACTGAATACACAGCCCATACGCAGTGGTGTAGTTAGGCGGGGGCGAAGCGGACCCTAGACCCCGACCTCGAACGTGAAGGGGCCTCGCACTCAGAGAAAAAAAAACGTGTGGCACTCGGTGACTGCCGCGGTAAAGCTATTGCATAGCATTTTTTATCAACTTATGCAATTATTTATTTATTATCCTATTTATTACTGTACTAATTAGGCTATGGTCAGCCACGTCAATCAAGTGAAACGTCAAGAAACGTTCTCCTCCTCCTCTTCCTCCCTCTCCCTCTCCCTCTCCCTCTCCCTCTCCCTCTCCCTCTCCCTCAATAAAATTGCCCCTTGCTCAATAAAAGCATGCTTTCGTGCTAGTAATGAGCACGTCTGTCCGTACCTTTATGATTGCCGAAGTCTCCCGAACTGAAACGACGTTAGACGATGTGTGCTGTCAGATGTGGTCAGGTTTTTTCGTTATGTTTTTCGCGGGCGCCGAGCTCAGAGCCTGCGATAAAAGCTATACAATAGCTTAAAAAAAAGAAAAAACCAACAGCAACGGTGATGGCAGGTTTGCAACCAGCCAGTAAAGCAGTACAAGTTAACTTCTACTAAGAAATAGAGGCCTCGCAATGCTTATGTCGCAACGGTCCGACGACGCGAGGCCCCACGTTGTAGGATAACTTAAAACAGCTGACAATCACAATCACATTTGGTATTTGACTTGGGGGAACCAAGTCATATTACAAGGGGGCGCGAGCAGCGGAGGCAAATAATTTCTTCGTCCTGAAATAAAAGGGCCTCGTAGATGCGTCTGGCCCCTCCTACATTCGGTCTTGCTACGCCACTGCCCATACGAATTCATCCCGTTTCACCCCCTTGCGGTGTTTTGTGCAATAGTTTCACCTGTAGGAGATTAATTTCGGGTCGGACTTCCCCCAGTGGACGGGACACTGGTTCTTTTGTCTGGAATTCGCTTTGGACATGTTTTTAATAACGGGTTGTTCTGCTGCAGATGTGCAGTTTGAATAGTGTAGTACTTTTGTTCTTGTCTTTATGAAGGATTTTGGGGTGATTTTTGTACGCTTTGAAGTAATATGAAAAGATCACCGGAACATTATGCAGAAACTAGTTTTCATAGCGTTTTGTTTAACTACAACTTTTTAAGAGATTTTACTATACATAACACATAGGTACATACATAACATAGTTCTGGAAAGGCTTAACAGATGATTATGGAACCCAATACATTTATGTAGCACATTTGTTTTTAATTTACTCATAGTCTCGTCTAGACTAATCAGCAAGTCGGCTGGAGATAACTAATTCTATTTATATTGATTTTCAAAATTTTCCAAATTATGTAAACTCGTATCAGATACATAATTGTATCATAGAGCTAATGTATAGTTGTTTTGTTGTGGTTTTTTCTTACGTTTTAAAATCATCAAATGACTCCTCCCACCCAGGGCAGGGCGGGAGGGACTGTCAGACTTGTACTGACTTAAATCCACGGTGTCCTTTAATAGCCCTTTACGTTCCAGGGTCGGCAGGTTTGGCTCTCTAAAGGGGGGCCCCGTCATCATGCCAACACCCTTTGAGGCGCACGACGCGCGTCGACCGAGCATGGTCCATGGTCGGACAGCGAGTCGCCCATTACTCGCCGCCCGCATGCTCGCGCCTACGGTGGCCGGAGATCGTCGACGTCCGTAGCCATGGGCGTCTACCACTGCGGCTGAAGTGGATGGAGGACGCTGTCCTCTCCCTCACGCAGCCCGCCTCCTCCTTCCCGAGCATGATTGCTTCGCAGAAGGAGGCGACCGCTTCCCACTATATCCTGCCTCGCAGCATGGCCTGGACCTATGCCGGGCGCGAGAGGTCTCCGCCTATCGATATGAGGCGGCGCTGCTCTGCCCAAGCGGGGCAGTCCTCCACCGTATGGTGCCGGATCCTTCCAACGATTGTCGCAACCGCTTGCGTCGCTAGGCAGGTTTTGTTGTGCTAGCAAAATTCTGTATTTTTATTCTGTCTCTTTGTTCACAAAAACATAGGTGCTCGAACAGTTACAATTTATTACACTTTGTCGAAGGCAGAAATTACAAAATGCGACGATCCCCACATACCCACACATTTTGCTTTGCCACAAAAACGTTTCAGCGTCCAAGTTAAAATATTTATCCAAAAAACTCATCCAGACCACAATTTACCCACGCCACCACCTCAAACCCACAAAAAGTTTACTCCAGAAAAATAATTTTCCCAAACGGAACACAATTTATGAAATTTCTCACTGAAATAAAGGGGAACGCGGTAAGCCGTTGTTTTCATAATAAATAAGCTTGGTGTTAAGCTGTGCGACTGTGGTGACACCTGACGGCAGTTGTCATCACTCACTCATCATTAAGAAGTTAGTACAATATTTATATCATGCTTAAGTTATTTTAAGCGTGTATTTGATTTAGTTGAACATACACACATCAAAAGTGTCTAGGGATCAACATATATTTTTGCAATAACTTTTCTCCTGATTGATATTAATTAAAATTTTCTTTAAGGATTCATCAAATAAAGTGTTTTCGTTTGTCACAGTAACGATAAACCAAGTCACCTTTGCATTAATAAAGAAATTTGCCATTTTCCTAATAAAGGGATTTTTGACATTTGAACCACTAACACAAAAGTTCGAAAAAAAGACTGAAATAACAGTTTTCTTTAAAATTTTATTGGGTAACTTAAACAATTAATAATCCGTGTTTCTACCGCGAACACTAACAACACAAGAACATCGGTTTGGCATACTCAAAATGAGTTCATCCAAATCACGCTGTGGAATGGCCGCCCATGTTCGTTGCAACAACAAAAAAAGGTCTTCTTGCGACTGGATACCCTCCATATTCGGCAGAGCTCTTCTCTGTAGCATATCCCATGCATGCTCAATCGGATTCAAGTCTGGCGACTGAGCAGGCCAGGGCAGGACATTGATGTTAGCTGCGGCGAGAGTCTGTCTTACAACTCTTGCGGTGTGCGGTCGTGCATTATCATGCATTAACTGAAATAAGGGACCGATTTGCACTTGTAGAGGAACGATGACGTCTGATACAATCGTCTCAGCATAAATTTGAGCGTTGAGGTTGCCTCTGATCCAAATCAACTTAGTTCTTCCGCCGATCCAAATACCCGCCCATACCATGATGGTTCCACCACTATAAGGATGGACTTCCTGGCAGGATTTTAATCGCTGTTGGCGTCCAGGGGTTCTCCAGTGTCGTATACGTCTTGTATCCGGTCTCATACCGAAACGAGACTCATCAGAAAAGCACACGAAACGCCATTGTTCTTCTGCCCAATTTCTGTGTTCAAGAGCCCATTGATATCGAATCCTACGATTGTGCATTGCTATAGGTGGTACCCGTAGCGGTCTTCGGGAATGAAGGTTCACTTCATGCAAGCGGTTTCTGACTGTTTGGTCGCTAATTAAGTTCCCTGAAGAGTGATGAAGCCTCACGGCTAACATCATGGCGGTTATTGTTGGAGCTCTTCGAGTTAAGATTTGAATGTATCGGTCTTGTCTCCGTGTGGTGCAGCGATACCGTCCTCCATGGCGCTCAGCCACGGTACCAGTGCTTCGGTAACGTGTCCAAAGTCGACTGATAACACTCTGACTTGTATTCAGAGCTAAAGCCACAGTACGTTGCCGGGAACCAGCTTCTATCATTCCCACGGCTCTGAGCATTTCTTCCCTGCTTAAATGACGTCGCCGCTCCATAATAACGTTGGTTTTAATCAGTAGTAGGGAAACAGTAGCACTAATAATGTCTTCAATGCGTTGTATGTTTTTATAGGGAAAATATTGACAGCTGATTTTCATCTTTTACTCGAATTTGATTCACATTTCCTGATTCAAATTATGAAATGCACCAAAAAGGATTCATATAAATTTATAAAATCATAAATTTATTACAAAGCCACATCTCAATCTCAAGAAATCCGCATAAAAATGCTTGATCCCTAGACACTTTTGATGTGTGTAGTTAAGCTCTTTACGTTTGATTGTCTTGAGTGATAGTTTAATTGGCCGAGAGACTCCTACTATAATATTTAAATTACGGTATATGTGTGCTAGAGTCTCTTTGAAAGACAAACCTAGGGCCCTAGTCTGTTATGTTTTTTTAAATTTTAATCTCGATCATTGGTCGGTCTCGTAATAATATCTTCATCGGTCTATCATTTTCCCACCGCTGCGACACAAGCGTCCACTCTGTGAGAGGAAGTGGGCATGATCCACCACGAGGGGCAGTCCGGGTTGGTAGATGTCACATGTCTTCGAATTTGATGGTTCTAGGACATGCCGGTTTCCTCATGATGTTTTCATGAGGAAACCGAAAAAACCTGATGATAAATTACACAAAGTAATGCGTCTGGCTGGGTTCGAACCCACGACCTGTAACTCGTAAGTCGGGGCCGATACCACTGGGCCAGCACTGCTTTATTAGTCTCGTAATAAAATTGTGATTTAATTGAAGATATAGAATTGAACTAGGTAGAATCTAAAGAAGGCCAACTGGTACCATCCTTAGATACTTCATTCGTCTCCTCAACATTCATAATGTTAATATATAGGTCTACAGAATATGAAATTAATTATCTATAAATCAATCCAGCGTATCAAAACTCGTTTGGGGCCCTTCTTATCTACTCGTAAGTCTATTGTTTTGCAAAATAAAGTCAATAGCATCCTGACTCGTATAGCTAATGCTACTACTGATGTCAATAAGAGAAATAGTTTAGAAATAAAATTGAGAATGCTGATCGAATGATCGTAGCTCATTTGTGACAACTACATATAGCCTTTTTGAAAATTGAGCTATGTTAGGAGTTCGTTAATTTGACCTTTATGGCCACGATAAGTTTTCATTTAAGTGCAACATTTTATGTTTTTATTTTTATACCAATCGTCGGGGGCCCTCCACATTTTGGGGGCCCCATAAAATTGATATATACGGCGGTAGCTACGCCTCTGTATCAATCCAACTGACTTGAGTTGTAACCAAGATTTAAATTAAAAGGAGAATGAAATGTCTCAGTTAGGTGAGCCCGACCTAAGCCCTAAGTTTAATAATAAATGAGCAACGTGTCGTGACACGACGGTGCCGCCACCTGTCGACCTGTCAACAACAACTGGTGGCATACCATGACGTCTTAAAACGTGAGTCTTGGTCTGTAGGCTGTTTGAAAGAGACAGAGCTGTACAAGTCGTCTAGCGCCATCTCGTTCTCTGAGCGGAACTATCTTGCTTGCGTTGGAACCATGCGCTGTCTTGCTAAGCCCACACCAGCATCTGTAAAGAAGGGAATACATAACTCAGTGCATTTCTGCTACTCAACGATGGCAAATATTCCACTCCCTGAATTCTATTCTGTTTACATTGAAATTGAAACACACAAACCTCTTTAGAAATATAATTCAAACTTCTTTCTGTCATAATATAATTTCTACATTATAACACAAACATTAAAAAAAGAACAATGTAGGTATGAAACAAGTGAAAATATTGTGACTTTTTGAGAATTTTGGACAATTTTTTTGTGTAAGGTTTTTATTTTAAAATACAAAATTACCAGTTATTTCTGGAAGCTATTGGCAATGGAAGATGAAACTACGAAGGAAGACATATTACAACCTTCCACAAGTAAGAAATATAGTCAGAGGACGAATTCTGGGAATGATTTGCACGAAGACAGGAAACGTGATGAGGGCGCGTCCTACAGTGAATCGTCGATGTATACCACCTACTCCACCAGGAGCCGAGTTGATAATAATACAGTGGAAGCTCGACAAGAGCCCAAACTCAATCTCGATCAAAGAGCAGCCAAGGCTCCTGAGAGGAAGAAGAGAGTTAGGCGAACTGGAAAAGTAGAAAAGAGACGGCGATCATGTGATCGCCGATATCGGCGCCAGTTGAAAAGAGCTCCCATGCGGAAGAGGCAGGCCCCCATACGTCATAACAGAGCAGAGGAGAGGCGACTTCGTGATCTTTCGGTGTCAACGGTATTCACCAGGCTGTCTTCTCGGAGCGGCTCCCGAACTCCTGGCTGTGTTCGCTGTGGAAATCGCTGCTGCCGCAGAAGGTGGACAATTTTATGATTTAAAGCGGATTTTCGTTTGATTTGCAATAAAAATTTTGGTTTGTATTCCTACTGTGTTTTATTTAAAATTCCTGAGATAGAGCGAAGCGGTTTGTCGTCAGATATGAATACGAGATCTTCAGGTACGAGTATATGAGGAGGAGATTTACGTGTCGAAGATGTGGGAGAGTGTTCAGAAGGATGCCCAATAGGAGGTTCGTGGCGGCTAAAAGGTTGAAGAAAAAGCCGGGAATAAAAAGACGCTAATCTCAATATAATTATATCCCTAATCTATGCTTGATACTACGGAACCCTTCATGGGCGAGTCCAACTCGCACATGGTCGGTTTTTTGGGGTGTTGAAGTCAACAAATGAGTCCTCCTGCCCTGAGTGAAGCGAAAGGGTCTACAATCAGACTTACTGACTAATATTCCACCCTGTTCTTTCAATTGCTTTTTACGTTCCAAGGTCGCGGTTATCTATTTAGCCCCTGTAGTGAAAACAATATAAGAATCAGTTTTACATTGTTCTTCATTCCCATCAACATTCTTTACCGAAACTCCCACAAAAGTAGGTACATTTTAATAAAAACATGCCGTAAATACCGAAATATGTTACAAAACTCGGTATTTCGTATCAAATCCGAGTCAAATTACCGAATAATTCCCTCAGTGGTACTCAGCAAACGAATAAATTAACTTTCACGGCGTATACATACGTACTTCGTGTGTATATTGTGTGTATATGTACGTAAATACGTTACGTTGGGCAATTAATCACTTCTTGGCAGTACTGTAAGGCTTTCTTGTACAGTCAGCGTGAAAAGTGATTCAGTCAGTTTAAAAATATACTGGGAATTCAGTTTTTTTTTGGTTAATGATTAAAAATAAATTAAAGTTAATATTTGTAACCAATCTTGAAGGCCAGGTATAACTTCATTTGAGCATGTTGACTGCCGCCTATAAGAGGGTAGTAGAACATAATTTGACTACGAGTTAGGCACTATCTCTAGTTTCCATCAATTCCTACAGTGTAGGTCACAGAACAGATAAAGGTGTAGGTGTATCAGACAACATAGGACACTATGTCATCATTTTTAGAAATACCTACTGTTTATTAACATAGTATTTTTTTTATTTTAACCGACATAAAAAAAAGTAAGTTCTCAGTTCGACCTGTATGTATGTTTGTATGTACTAGAGTCTGGTCATAAGTTTTGTCACATATGTTAAGTTAAATAAATGACACAATAAGTTTCGTACTACAACCATTTATATATCAAATGAAAGGGTATAAAATACAGATTTAAACTACATTAAAATTATTCGAAATGTCCTCCTCTTGCTTCGATACAACTCTTCAATCTGTAAGGCCAGTCATCAATCGAAGCACGCACGACGTTCATGTCAATATCGGCGACTGCTTTAATTAGGGATGCTTTAAGTGACTCCAAATTGCGATGGGGTTTAGCGCAAACCTTCTCCTCTAAGTGCTGCCATATTTTGTAATCCAAGGGATTCAAGTCTGGGCTAGAGGAAGGCCAATCCTCATGCCTGATAAAGTCGATTTCACGGGTCGTGAGCCAGTCTTGGGTACTTTTCGCCTTATGAGCCGGCGCAGAATCCTGCTGGAATACCCAGTGCCTGTTTTCGAACATTGTTTGTGAAAGAGGTTCCACAATGTTTGTTAGGACTGTGTTTTGATATACGAGAGCACTGGTTTTCACTCCTTTTTTCACAAAAAAACACCTCTGTTGGACCCAAATAGGACACCCCAAGCCAAACCATGATTGCCGAAGGATGATGACCACGCTGAACACGTGGCACACGTCTGCTCGCTTCTTCACTAGAGTGTGCATACACTTTATCATTTTGTTTGTTGAAACTCTCCTCAACATTAAACATTTTTTCATCCGAAAAGAGTATTTCGCGGTATTTTTTTAAGCCGCGCGTTAAGAAGATGTGCTGTTTTTTTTCTGTAAGCACGCAGTCCAAAATCTTCATTCAACACCCTTTTAACAGTAGTTCTGCTTAGTCCCATTTGCAGAGCCAACATTTTTTCCTTGCGGACAGGATTTCGTTGGATTCGCGCCTTCACTGCTTTGATGATCGCTGGAGTCCGAACAGTTCGAGGTCGACCGCTCCTTTCTTTGTCTTCTAATCTTGAATCTTCCCTGAATCGTTTGATAGTACGATAAATAAATCTAATTGGAATTTCCAAATTTTTGAGCAGTTTGAAAATCTCAGTTGGCGCGTGACCGCAACGATGCAATGCAATTACTGCGACTCTGTCTTCTTTGCGCGTCCACTCCATTTTAGAAAATGAAGCAAATTCCAGAAACCCTTTGTTTTTATATTCTACTAGCTTCAGCCCGCGACTCCGTCCGCGCGGATGTCGGTCTTCGCGTGGATGGTTTATTTCTCCATTTTGAGTAACTCTGACAATGACATCTTATAAATATCTATTGGACCCAAATACGGCTAAGCCTATAATAATTAAGGAGATCCCTCTATTGAGCTACTGCTGTTGAGCTCGCGTTCTGTAGTAAGTATTTTTTTCATAGTAATTCCGACCTTGTATTTACAAATAACTGATCGGAACAGTAATCAAAAAGGTCGCGCTGAAAAGCACGGTTTAAAATGACACGCATACAATATTAATTCCACGGACGACCGCTCGCCACACTGGACACGTCTGCTCGCATCAAAATTCATCGCGCGTATGCATCGCGCGGCGCGGAACGCGGCTCCTTATATAGAAGTCGAGGAGGCGTGGCCCGCGTGTGCCGCAAACGGTTCAAGCCAAATCTGACTTTCAGCGCTACAGGTTACGGCGCTGAATCCACTGCGGGTAATGCAACGTGTGTTCGCGGTTCTACAGAACAACGTCTATGAATAAAACTGAAAAATTAGATTTTTTTCTACGTATTTTTCCAGGATAAAAAGTATCCTATTTTATGCCCAGGATAATAAGGTATAATTATACCAAGTTTCATCGAAATCGAGCCGTTAGTTTTCACGTGATGCCTGCACATACAGACAGACAGACAGACAGACAGACAAAAATTTTTTAATCACATATTTGGGTTTGGTATCGATCCAGCAACACCCCCCGCTATTTATTTTTTCAATATTTTCAATGTACAGAATTGACCTTTCTACAGATTTATTATATGTATAGATAAATGTTCAAATTTCGAATGCCCATCATATTTTTTCGACTTGCATTCTAAATTCGAAATTTTGCCTATGTGACAGAACTTATGACCCGACTATATATGTATGTATATTTGTCCGCGATTATCTCGGGTTTGGCTGAACGGATTTTGATGCGGTTTTCAGGAAAGTGTTTATTACATTCTGGAGTAGGGTTTTTGTATATAACACTAATAGATATCCCGTGACGTTGCCCGTGTGGATCCGTTTTTGTTGCTTACTTGGATTGTAGATTTTCAGACGATTCCCTTTTTTCCCTTGTTTTATATTTTTTGGTGTAATTACAGTTACAAAAAAAAAACAGACATCACACTTGCGTGACCAACTGTACCACTACATTATACAAAGGCGAGAAATTTAGCCCTTTCGTGTTCAAGCCCTTTTGTAGTGATTTTATTTTTTTAGGGTTAAGCATATGGAAATAAAACGGAAACATTTTGACTTGTCAGATTGTTTGCCACTGATTATTTTAGTGGGCGCCATGTTTGGGTTAATGTTATTTCTACATTGTTCGTTAATGCGCCATGACTGTTGTATTTACGTGGTTTACAACTCTTTCGTGAGTTTAATTGTTTCAGTCTTGCGTTTGACCTGAGGACCTAAATATAAACTGGAAGTTATAACTTTTCAAAACTGTTAGTTTATCGACGGATAAAAAGCAGTAATCAATTGATAAAAGCGACAAAAATCAAATTGTTCATGAGTGTTGTTTACATTTTTAAATTGCAAAACATTAGCCGCAGTTTTTTCTTGGGCATAAGTGACGAAACAAAGTGAGAAGCAGCATAATAAGAGCAAAAACAAGAGTCACCGACATAATCTCTCGAATAGATCAACAAAAGTGGAGGTGGACCGGGCACATGATCCGAGATTATACTCAAAGAAAATGGAGCGAAACTGTCTCAGACCGGTACCCAAGAGACGGCAAAAGAAACAGAGGCCGCCAACAGATGAGATGGGAAGATGACCCAAAGCTCACCGCTGGACCTCATTGGAGAAGGGTAGCACGTGACAGAACCCACTGGAAGGAGTTAGAGGAGGCCTATGCCAAGCGGCACGCTGAACTACGAGACATCATTTAGTGAACTCACAAAACATTAGGACTGTAACTAATTTATGTATGTTTTTAGTTCAGAATAAAAGGCTATATTCTTATTATATTATTATTAAGTGACGAATAAAACTTTTAATGCCGTGGGAGTAAGCATGAAAAAATTAAAGAAATAGTATGGCATTCATAACTAATTTTCGTTTAAAATGTCGCTGATTATCATTTAACATTCATCATTATTGGATGAAATAGTGGACCAATGATAACGGTCCCGACTGACGAGTTGCAGGTTCGAACACGCCCAAACGTCCGGGCATTATTCTGTCTAATTTGTTTAATTACCACTGCTCTCACAAAACGGTGAAGGAATAAACATCGCGAGAAAACAAGAACTAAAAATTCTAAGACGTGTGATATCTACCAACCTGTAATGGGCCCGCGTGGTAAAAACAGCCCACTTCTTCTCACAGGCATGCGTCCATTGCGTCCCAGCAATGGGGGATGATTACATTTACTTCATGGGTATCACCAACATATTGCATATGTATACAACAGTTTTACCTACAATCAAAATCAACATTCTAAACTTTTACGTACAATATAGAAATTCGGCGTAGATACCAAAACCAACAAAATCCTTTTATTTTTCATGCCCTAGATCAGAAAGCAGAGAAGGTCCCTAAAAGGACAAAACCTTACCAGTTGTCTCTTTAACAGTGGGATATAAAAATGGCAGCGCGAGCGTTTGAGATAAGAAAGGGAAGCACCGCCATCCGTAAGGATTTTACGAGGTCTCTCTGACCCCGTGTTTGGAACCCGCAAATGATGCAATAAATAACGGGCTCTTGCCTACTTTTTACTGCGGTTTTTGGAATTTTGACGCAGGGTAATCTGTCTATCGATTTTCATCTAAGTATTTGGGTATTGTTTAGAGCAGTGGTGGCCAAGTGGTATCGGTCTCGACTTACGAGTCCGTATATAGGTCGTGAGTTCGAATCCAGTCAGGCTTCCACTTCGTGTAATTTATTCCATCAACTCTCAAAACGGTGAAGGAAAACATCGTGAGAAAACCGGCATGTCCTAAAACCAAAAATTCGAAGACATGTGACATCCGCCAACCCACACTGGGCCCGCGTGGTGGATTATGGCCCACTCCCTCTTACAGAGAGGGAGCCTGCGTCCCCGCAGTGGGAAAATTTATAGGCTGATGATGATTTGGTTAATTGGGTATTCAGAAACCTGAAAGTTTCATAGCCAGTTATTGTTTTACCCAACATTAACAGTGTTGTGGAGGTCAGATGACAGTCGCTCCTAGTAAAATACTGCATTAAGTGAAACTAGAAGCCGATCCCAACCTGTAAAATGTTTATTTCACCAAAATTGGGTGATTTTTTTGTAGAGTAAAAACTAAATTATTAGCTAACATTTAATAACACGGATTAAGTTACGCCGTTTTGTTGTAATATTTGTGATGTAAAATAATAATAAAATACGTCCTCCCGTTCTTGGTAAACCAGAAGGAACTGTCATACTCCTTCTAACTAAAAAACACCCCGGCCTTTTGATTTCTCTTTACATTTCAGGGCCGCGGTACCCTATTCAAATTGCCCCGTCGTGCCTACGGCTCAACGTTTATTTTATAACACTGAGGAGTTCCGATAAGTCTTAGTATTAAATAGTCACATTGGTATCCTAACAACAGACCATACTTAGCAAGCCACCCATGCGTCTATTATAATTCAGCCACAAGCTACATAAGTGCCATACTCTAAGATTACGGTCTCCCACAATAATTATAGCTCCTAAATTGGATGTCAATTCGGGTGACAAATGGCTTGCCTATAAGTACGATTCCATGTCCCGTCAATAATTTATTCGTTCAGTTAATAACTATGGAGGCTGTAATGCATTAGGAGCTGATCTTGACGGTCAAAGACGTTATTAATAACTAGCTGTATTTGCAGTTTGAATTGAGTTTTCAAAGTGTAGTATACAAATACCTAAATGCATATTAATGTATTCAGTCTGTAATATTCATTGAAAGAACACGGGCCTCTTCTCTGTTTGAAAGATCTGGTACTAATAATATTATTGACCATAGGAACAGTCGCGATTCCAAACAGAAAGTTAGAAACCAACTTCTTTTTTTATCGTTATAAAATCATCAAATGAGTCCTCCCACCCAGGGCAGAGCGGGAGAGGCTATCAAACTCGTACTGACTAAAATCCACGGTGTCCTTCGTGCCCTTTACGTTCCAGGGTCACGGTAAACGAGATAAGTCCCGCGACCCCGGCAGGCTTTGGCCCTCTAGATGGGAGCCTCGTCATCATGCTGACACTCATTGAGGCGCGCGTGGAACACAACGCGCCGTTGACCCGGCATGGTCCATGGTCAGACAGCGAGTCGCATATTACTCGCCACCGGCATGCCCGCGCCTACGGTGGCCGGAGATCGACTGCCGACGTCCGTCGCCGTGGGATTCTACCACTGCGGCTGGGGTGGAGGGAGGACGCTGTCCTCTCCCTCACGAGGCCCGCCACCTTCGCGAGCATGACCGCTTCCCACTCCGTCTCGCCCCGCTACATGGCCTCGACCAATGCCGGGCTCGAGAGGTCTCCGCCTATCGCCGCCGTGAGGACACGGCGGTTCTCTGCCCAAGCGGGGCAGTCCTGCACCGTTTGCTCCACCGTATCCTCCGGGCGATCCTCGCAGTGGTGAAAACCAGGCGTTTCTTCCCTCCTTATCAGACACAGGTACCTCCCGAAACTTCCGTGTCCGGTGAGGACCTGCGTCATTTTTTTTTGGGGACAATATAATTTCCGCAATTTTTACTTTTAAAATATTAATTTAAATGTCAAAGAAACAAATCGGATTTGGTTAAGACGCGGACTGACTACGATTTTAATCGCTTATGACCGCGTAAACTATTGTCACCACTATGGAGCGTCAATAAGATTGAAAATTGAAAAAATGACATTTGTGTTGAAATGTGACGTAAGCTGCGAATGGGCATTTATTTTACTGCTTTTCTTTAGATTATTTAAAATATAGACATAAAATTAAATAATGGTTCGGTTAAAGTTTTAAAAAAATGGAAAACCTACTAAATTCTTAAAAAAAAAACTGTTGTTATCGCTGGAAATACAGAGATCTTCGACGTCAAAGTTTATTTTTGTGCTACAACTTCCCAATTTTTATTGGGAATATCAAACTCTTATTTATTATTCTGTTCGGTTTAAATTCTTCTTTATACCCTTCTCTGTTCACTGTATTTTTCGCGTTGCTTATTTTTATTACATTACGTCATACTCGACGTTCTAAGAAACCAATTTTTGGGAATATGAGATAAGACCGCGCCTTAAGTAGGTTTTTAATTCGCATTTGGAACTTCTCAGATAATGTTGCTTATTTTGTCTGTTGCACAATGCACCTTTAGATAAATGCTTAAATAGCCTAGCACATTTTGAAATCACGTTAAAAACTACATTTTGGCACTATTGTTTTGTGTGCATATATATTTTATGAAATTTTATTGTGTCTACAATATTACTGTTAAAATCATCATCATCATCCTATAAATGTTTCCACTGCTGGAACACAGGCCTCCTCTCTGTGAGAGGGAGTGGGCCGTAATCTACCACGCGGGCCCAGTGCGGATTGGTAGATGTCACATGTCTTCGAATTTTTGGTTCTAGGACATGCCGGTTTCCTCACGATGTTTTCCTTCACCGTTTTGAGAGCAGCGGTGTTGAAATAAATTACACAAAGTAATGCGCCTGACGGGGTTCGAACCCACGACCTACAACTCGTAAGTCGAGGCCGATACCACTGGGCCACCAGTGCTCTCATTGTTAAAATAATGTTTTATAATTATGTTGATCGTCCAGTGTTTCTCAAGTCAAAATTGATTTGTTTTTCCACACTGGTCCATATTCTCTTTAGGTGGTCCGACAGGAAAAAGAGTAATCAGAGATACCCATCACAAAATATATCGAATATTCTATACTAGCACGTCATCTTACGATATGTTTCCAACATATATGGGGTGGGGTCCTGGTGATCTGTAACACAGGTTAACACCTATAACAGACACCAGCTCTTCACAGACTGCTTACTGTAATCAATCAATCTTTGTATCTATGGTCTTGTTTGTGAGGAGAAATAAATTGATTTATTATTATTATATTATTATACAACGAAATTAACGTTTCTGTTATGAAATCGTAGCTGTGTCTTGTTACATTAACAACATTATGATAAGAGTGACTGATAAGAGCATTCCGATGTATATTTATGACAACAACCTCTCATTACAGCCTCTGAAAACACTCAAAAATAAATTTACAAACGTAAAAGCGACAGAGTAAAACACTTTGCCTCGCAACTCGATAACCAGCTCTCTGGGAAGACCATCAGCTCACGAACTTAGCACTCCAGCTATCCCAATTTGAATTCTGACAACTCACAACTAAGGGTCAATTTGCTTTGTAGCAATCGTGCCCTACAATACGGAATGAGAATTGAAGTGGCCAAAGTTTCTGAATTGGGTCGCGAGGGCGGTTTAAAAATCGGCACAAGAGAATTGAAGTGAATTTTGGATAACTCTATGTATATAAATCGGATTTCCTCGGCCTTACTTGGACCACTGTTTTATTTTTTATAGTTCTTTGCCCTTTTTCGGTTACTTCAGTTTCTTCGACGGCAAAAATTTGAGGTTCAAGGATTTATAGCCAAAGATGAATAGTTAAAGGTTGTGTTGCAAAAAAAATAAGATCGAAGTAATTTGTACGCGCCGGCTTCACGGGACGGACTTAAAAGGGTATTATTGCCCTGGAACGCAAAGGGCAACTGAAAAAACAAAGCGGCTTTTTAAGGCTTTCCGCTCCATACTCCAGGAAAAAAAATAAAAAAAATACGTGTGGCACTCGGGGACTGCCGCGGTAAAGCTATTGAATAGCATTTTTTATCAACTTATGCAATTATATTTATTTATTCATTATATTTATTACTGTACTAATTAGGATATGGTCAGCCACGTCAATCAAGTGAAACGTCAAGAAACGTCAAGAAACGTTCTCCCTCTCCCTCTCCTCCTCGTTAGAAGATGCGTGGTGTCAGGTATTTTCGTAAGGTTTTTGGGAATTTCTTGATTCGGTCGCCGCGCCGCTCCGCGCTCAGAGCCTTCGATAAAACCTATACAATAGCTTAAAGACGTGATTTATTTATACACGACATTCAATTCATATTGTCGCAATTGTATTTTTTTATCCGAGAGAGGGAGCGAGAATACACACAATTATCATCATCATCTTCATCATCATCATCTTCCTGCCCTTATTCCGTTTTACTTGAGGTCGACGCAACACGTTTTCTTCTTCGACTCATCAATTACTCCTCTTACATTCAATTATCATGCCTCATACACTCCAAGCAAACAAACACATATACCAAACTATTTTCACATTGGTAATTAAGGTTTAATCAATTCAAGTAAAACAAGATCTCTCGTCGTTAATACACTGCACTGTCTACAAGTAATCACTTTCTTATCAAACTGCTTATCACGACTCAGGTCGCTTATCCCTCGTCAGTTTGATATCGAGGCGGTTAAGCCCTCTGACAGATCAGTGAGGCAAGTACCTTTGAGACTTGACTCACGAGGCTTGAAATCGAAAGGAACAAAGAATTTATTTGAGAAAGGTTTTAGGATTATTTGTAGATTTTGGTCTTGTGTTTTAAATACGTTCTTCCTTGGAGATTTTAAGGGATTTTCTTCAAATGAACATTGATGTCTTTTCTGTTAAGCTATCACGAAAGTGAAACGTATTGACTAAATTAATATGATCGTGTGACTGCAGCATAAATGATATCATCATCATCAGCCTTTAAATGTTCCCACTGCTGGGACACAGGCCTCCTCTCTGTGAGAGGGAGTGGGCCGTAATCTACCACGCGGGCCCAGTGCGGATTGGTAGATGTCACATGTCTTCGAACTTTTGGTTCTAGGACATGCCGGTTTCCTCACGATGTTTTTCTTCACCGTTTTGAGAGCAGGTGGTGTTGAAATAAATTACACAAAGTAATGCGCCTGACTGGGTTCGAACCCACGACCAACAACTCGTAAGTCGAGGCCGATACCACTGGGCCACCACTGCTCTCACTGGGCCACCACTGCTCTCGCATAAATGATAAATGATATTTATTTTGTAAGTTGGTTATAAAAAACACTTTTACACGTCACAACCAATATTTTTAAAGCTAGATGAGGCCGGTGTTTCGTACCTGACTACTCTGAGAAGAAACAGCCGAAACAAACTCAGAGGTCACAGTCTCTTTTAAAGTCCAGACATTGTTTTGCTCAGGTCATACGAGGACCATGCGGGTGCCATCGGCATATTGGTTTAAAGATTATAATGGGTTATCCAGCCCGACCTTATGAATAGCAGACCCAAGTCGGGTATATTTTTTTTTGCTAGGATTTTCTTTGCAGTAGCCGGAACCTGGATTTGTGTCTCATAAATGATATTTGACTCCTATACTGTGCAAACGAGAGAAATAAACATAACTGGTGAAACATGGATGTGTGATACCTTTACCTAATATTCCAAAAGTTGTTGGCAACAAATTATGATCTCGTTTTTAGTCCTAATAACTTCATTTTGATAAGGGTCACATAGAACCGAGAACATCATCTGCCAAGCCTTTTTTTTTCAACTAAATTGGGGTCGGCTTCCAGTCAAACCGGATGCAGCTGAATATCAGTATTTTACATGGAGCGAATGCCTATCGGACCTCCACAACCCAGTAACTGGGTAATACGATACCCCATGCCCCATGGTAAGACTGGTTGCCAGACTTTAGAGCTTCTGACTAACAGTAACGACTATCAAAGATCTACAAATGACAGTCGGGAACAACGGCTTTACGTGCTTTCCAAGTCACGGAGTAAACTCGCTATGACAGGTGGTCACCCAGCCACAGACCAGCCTCAGCAAGCGCAGCTTAACCGGAAGATCGGCTTGTGCAGCTGTAATTTTTTGGCCACGAGGAGTAAAGCAGAAAAGCCATAGGCCTATACTCAGAATGGGCTAATCCCGCTCTAAAAACAATGAAAAACTTTTCAAAGCACAACATCGTTATACAACTTTTAGCACACAAAAAACTTTCAACAAAGACAATAGACTACCACAAAAAATACTAGTTTATTAAACTAAGACGCCGTAATCAGATTAAAAGCCACAAAGTAAGTCTTAAACTCAATCCATCTAGCCAAGCTCGGTAGTCTACACTTCTACAGTCACTTAGCTCAACCCTCGAGAGACCTGCAAAGTTTGGACGCGAGCAACTAATAATACAGTTGACAACTATACTGCAGCTATAGAGTGGTTTAGCTTTTAACCGAGCTGGGTTAGCTATTAGCTTGTTTACTTTAAGTGGGGATTAGTTCTGTGGTTAAAATGTTGATGACTTTGAAGGTCGGTTTTTGGAGGTCGTGGGTTCGATTCCCACCCAGGACAAATGTTTGTGTAATGAGCACGATGATTTGTTCTGTTTCTGGGTGTAATTTATCTATAATATTTATGTATTTAGAAATATATAATAAGTATGTTTATCAGTTGCCTAGTACCCATAACACAAGCTCTGCTTAGCTTGGGACTAGATGGCGTTATGTGATAGTTGTGGAATATTATTATTATTTTATTATTATTACTTTTACCTGTGGGTTAATGATTTGGGTAACTGATTGCTAGTTGAGGTTCAATGATCTGATGAAATTCAAGGTGGTGATTACTCGACCTTTTTTTTTACCGTGGTAAAATCGGTCACGGGACTGTCTTACCAGGTAAAAGAGATCCCGGAACGTAAAAGACAATAGTCTTTTACGTTCAAAATCTACAATAGTACATTTTAGTCAGTACGAGCCTAATATAGACCCTACCGTCCCGCGCTGGCTGGGGGGACTCATGACTCTCCAACGTAAAAAAATGCGCGTCATATGAATAGTTTATTTTACAACAACAACAACAACAAAACTAGCCATATACAATCATTTACTTATCAAACATCATTTAAACATCCCAAAAACATACACCAAGCCCATATACATCCCTACTTCCTCTTCGCAAAAATCTAGGACAAAAGCCTGCTCCACAATTAAGGGGACGGTACCCGCATAAATTATTTAATTAGTTACCAAAAAAGAGGACATTTAATAAGCCACAAGTGGGACATTCATATTATATATTTGCGGGTTTGTCAAAACCGAGGAGCTGAAGATAAGCTCGTTATGAGAACCGGTTACTGGAGTACCCGGTTACTGATGTACCCGGTTTTAGTCACATTACGGTAACGAGTCGCAAAGTGATCTAATTAAAAAATATGTCCCTCTTGTTTATTGTGAACATAATTAGGGTCGTACAGATATTAAATGGCGGTGGGTTCGGTGAAGTGTAAGATTTATTATTCGGACAGATTTCAGAAGTGTTTGGGCAGGGTTTTTTATTAAAACCCTTTAAAATTAAAGAATAAATTCTTTTTAATTATGAAACCTAGAAAAGTAAAGATAAATTTAAAAAAGTAAGCACTCGCAGTGAAAGTAGCTTTTCCCAACGGCTTCACCTGGAAGGATATTGGATATTATCCCACGGGGATTTGCTAACGAACGGGATAAAAAAATAAGTAAGAATGTTTTTAGGTCATGGCCGGTATCGTCGAAAGATGGATGTGTGGAGTGACAAGAATGGATAAAGTAAGGAATGAGTTTATAAGGGGAAGTTTGAAAGTGACGCCTGTTACAGAAAAACTTTTTCAAAAAAAAATGTAACCGCCTTCAAAAACAACCATAAAAAAAACGGTAAAAAAACCTACAAAATAATAAACTTTTCTTTCGGAAGTCGGTGTCTTTGTTTCCTTTATTTCATTGTCTTTTTTGCCACCGACTTCCGAAAGAAAAGTTTATTATTTTGTAGGTTTTTTTACCGTTTTTTTTATGGTTGTTTTTGAAGGCGGTTACATTTTTTTTTGAAAAAGTTTTTATTTTACTCTTTTTAGTTTTAATTTTCAACCCGAATTCTTGTCAAATACAACATGTGCACTAGAATTTTGTAATCCATGACACCGGTAATAACATCGCTCATGTACACAATAAGCTAATAAAATTCCCTATCTCAAAAACTACTGAACCGATTTTGATGAAACTTGCAATATTCCCTAAGTTAAATGATACCTAGTACAACAAAAAAAGAATTACTTAAATCGGACTTGTAGTTCCAGAGATATGCTAACTCAAACTAAATCAGTCGATGCCTACTCCTTACTATTAAGGAGTTCTACCTTCTCTCATCAGCTCAGCTACATGAAATTATGATTATCATACGCAAGTACTTGAATTACTTCATAAAATTTGCGAAAAACGGTGTGTCGGCCTATAAAATTCGAGGGTTGCCCTCGATTTTTCCAGGATCCAATCATCAGATCCCAACTTGGTGACTATGGGACCACCTCAGAAGTACCTCCTTTCGAACAAAAAAAGAATTTTAAAAATCGGTCCACAATTGGCGGAGTAATCGCGTAACAAATATACAAAAAAAAAAAAAAAAAAAATAACATACCGTCGAATTGATAACCTCCTCCTTTTTGAAGTCGGTTAAAAAATGAAATGGAATCGTCTGTCTTGGTATGGACATGTGATGAGGAGGGGTGAGACTCACGTGACTAAGAGAGTGATGAGTATGAATGTTGATGGATGAGGAAGGCCAAAGAAAAGATGGAAGGATTGTCTAAGGAATGATATGAATGAAAAAGGAGTAAATGATACTGTGACGTCTGATAGGGGAGAATGGAAGAAAAAAACGTGTTGCGTCGACCCCAAGTAAAATAGGATAAGGGCAGGAAGATGATGTTCGGTATCGTCGAATTCATTGAAAAAGCAAAATATAAATGAAAAAGCGACACACATACACTAAAATTCTGATTTGAAAAAAAAAAACAATATTTTTATTTTACAAAATATTTACAATGAAAAAAATATGTTGGTAACCTCCTTTTAGGCAAACATTGTGTGTTAGAAGACTTTGTTCTTCTATATTTTTGATTTGATAACATTCATTTAAATCTACAGGTATTCAACAATAGCATTCCATTCTAAAATTATTCACCGTCCGTACAAAACGTTACAGATAACCTCCAATAAAGCACAGATTACTCCTCCAGGCACATAAAATATAGCTAAAGTGGCTGATATAAAATGTATATCTCGATTTGTGGCGGTATTCCCCTCACCTCTAGTTACCTCATGAGTCCCAAGAGGCACCGAACTAAGGCATTTGTCCTACCGCGAGCGATAAGAGAGGCGCGACTTGGGCTAGTAAGCAGTGGTGGCCATTTTCCCAACTATTGTGGGGCCTGTCTATCTGACCTAACAGCCACAACCCACTAAATACTGGATAATACGATACTTGTTTGTACGACTAGTTGACAGACTTTCAGGTAACTTGACTACCAGTAATGACTGTCTAAGACCACACTAAGACCGACAAATGGCAGCAGAAAGCAATTAATTCACGTGCTTGAACTATTTACAGTAGATACTTAATGGCCATACCCATTCATAGATCGACCTACCTCAATAACCTTGAAGATCCAACCGAGTGGGTGATTATTATACAGCCACAAATTCTGTCAGCAGTCAAAAACCAATTATTATTTTGCAAATCTTTTTCATTTATACTCACATTTACAATCTAACTTTCGGGTCGCGTGACTATCTAAACAGGTAACCGTGACCCTGGAACGTAAAGGGCTATTGAAGAACTGGATTTTAGTCAGTACGAGTCTGACAGTCTCTTCCGCTCAACCCAGGACGGGAGAATTCATTTGATGATTAATTTCCATGCTATAAAAAGGGACTAACAACCGATTTTACGTTTGTTGAGTAAGAAAATCGTCAATAGCAAGTCGCTTCCCGCCCGCAGTGGGACTGTTGCCTTATACCAGGATTCACATTAGAACGTGTCGGAGTGAAAAGCAAGATTTAGCTTTAATATGAATAGTTCTTCTTTGAATGTCTTTGTAGTTGTGATAAAGAGTTCGGAGAGGTTTCGTCTGTTAAGTTTTAGAAGTTGTGCTATTTTTTCGTCTATCAAGTTTTTGATCCTTCCATCTTTATGTCATCTGGGACTCTCTCTTTTTAGGTGAATATTTTAAAGAAATAGCTTATTTAGGACAAAGCGTAACCTAAATATGTCTTCGTAGAAACTACTTTTGTTTTTCTTGTTTTGTTTTTTTTTTATTCCGCCAGCGATATTATCATGTTAGCGTGAGAGTTCTGTGTCCGACACGGAAAAAATGAGTTTAAGATCGGTGCATGGTGGCTAGTGAATCGTTTAAAAACATCAGTATATCAATTGGGTTTATAGAAAATAACGTTATAGATTATTATGATTATGAAGGCAATCAAAACAAATAGACTCATTGTAGATAGTTGCAATAAATGAAACTGAAATAATCCTTCGAATGGTGCATTCAATAACGTTATATTACTTAAATTAATATCGTTATTTCATTGCGCTCGCGAGCCGTGAACAAGTATGAAATTGACTGAAATAATTCGAAATTCATGTTTTTTATGGTCATATTATTTTGTTTGGTTTTAGTGAACTATTTACAACATACGATTTTACTAAAAAAAACCGGCCAAGTGCGAGTTGGACTCGCGTGAAGAGGGTTCCGTACGATGTTACCTACCACGTTTTTTTTTAAATCTGACCCAAATTGGTACGCACAATATTGAGTGATTTACCATGTTATTTTAATATCATGGACTTCTTATAGGTTTTCCTATAATCTATAAGTAGAAAACTAATTTCTGTATTTAAAAAAAAAAATTAGGTTCAGTAGTTCCGGAGATAAGGGGGGGGAATGGTCAAATTTCGTCTATTTTCTTGAATAACTTGGAAACTATTTATTTTAAAATTACAAAAAAAATATATTTAAGATTGTCTCAACAAGACCTTTCATTTGATATGTCACACGATCCAGTTTTCAAATATTTTTTTTAATTTTCCCCTTCCCCCCAAAAATTACCTCCCATGTACAGATATGGATTTCTTATAGGTTATCCTATAATCTATAAGTAGAAAACTAATTCCCGTATTTTTTTCAAAATTTTAGGTTCAGTAATTTCGGAGATAAGGGGGGGGGAATGGTCAAGCTTCGTCTATTATTTTTGAATAACTTGGAAACCATTTATTTTAAAATTACAAAAAAAATACTTTTAAGTTTGTCTCAACAATACCTTTCATTTGATATGTCACACGATGCAGTTTTCAAATAGTTTTTTTTAAATTTTCCCTTTCCCCCCCCAAAAATTACCTCCCGTATACAGATATGGACTTCTTATAGGTTATCCTATAATCTATAAGTAGAAAACTAATTCCTGTATTTTTTTCAATATTTTAGGTTCAGTAGTTTCGGAGATAAGGGGGGGGGAATGGTCAAGCTTCGTCTATTTTTTTTGAATAACTTGAAAACCATTTATTTTAAAATTACAAAAAAAATACTTTTATGTTTGTCTCAACAATACCTTTCATTTGATATGTCACACGATGCAGTTTTCAATATTTTTTTTTTAAATTTTCCCTTTCCCCCCCCAAAAATTACCTTCCATATAAAGATATGGACTTCTTATAGGTTATCCTATAATCTATAAGTAAAAAACTAATTTCTGTAATTTTTTCAAAATTTTAGGTTCAGTAGTTTCGGAGATAAGGGGGGGGGGAATGGTCAAATTTCGTCTATTTTCTTGAATAACTTGGAAACTATTTATTTTAAAATTACAATAAAAACATATTTAAGATTGTCTCAACAAGATCTTTCATTTGATATGTCACACGATGCAGTTTTCAAATATTTTTTTTTAATTTTCCCGTTCCCCCCCAAAAATTACCTCCCATATACAGATATGGACTTCTTATAGATTTTCTTATAATCTATAAGTAGAAAACTAATTACTGTATTTTTTTCAAAATTTTAGGTTCAGTAGTTTCGGAGATAAGGGGGGAGGGGGAATGGTCAAATTTCGTCTATTTTCTTGAATAACTTGGACACTATTAATTTTAAAATTACAAAAAAAATATATTTAAGATTGTCTCAACAAGACATTTCATTTGATATGTCACACGATGCAGTTTTCAAAACTTTTTTTTTTCATTTTCCCCTTCCCCCCCAAAAATTACCTCCCACATACAGATTTCATCTATTCACGTCACACCTCTGTGCTTGGGTCACAGGAATTGATATGTGTACCAAATTTCAACCCAATCGGTCTAGCAGATTCGGAGATAATTGACTGTAAGCGACAGACAGACGGACACACGAGTGATCCTATAAGGGTTCCGTTTTTGTATTCGGACGTACGGAACCCTAAAAAGAATATAGATCGATGAATGAGCAATTAATTTGTTATAATTATTGTGGTACCGTTTAAAAATACTTGAATACATTTTTATTTATGGTGGGATTAAATGCGGAATGCGTCCATTCATAAAATAATATCCTTTTCCAAAATGGCCAAAAAATTACAGATTCAGATTTCCCCCATATACCTATCTGAAACCGTAAGAGATACAAAAAAACTTTGTTAGGTGACTTTAGCTCTTTTTTTTAATTTTGGCGTATTTATTTTTGGTCAAGCGTGTGTTGTCCGTGTTAATGAGTGAAATTTAGGCATTTTTTTAATGTCATTCTACTATATTTACCCGACTGCGCGACGCAAAGGAGGGTAATGTGTTTATCAGTCTATGTATGTATGTATGTTTGTTTCTATGTGGCGTTCTAGAGACCAAATGCGTAGGCCGACTTTGATGATTCTTACATCAATCGATTCGTCTTTTCCTTGCGAGTGTCACTAAAGACATGACAGTAATCAAAATTCACCACAGCGACCACCAGACGCCATATTGTCAAAATGAAAAAATAAAAAGTCGATGAACTATGTCAAGTGGGGTGTCGTTGAATAGGAATTTTAAAATCAACTTTAGGTTTCTTTCATCATTTTTCATTTTAAATAATAGTTTAGGATATATAAAGATTTAAAGTTGTTTAACAAAACAATCATTCTCGCTAATTTTCTTACTTATTGATTTAAGTTTTTATTTCAACTATAAACGATGTACAAACAAAAAAAAAACAGTGAACAATGAATCGTAACTAAAAAGTATAAAATAAAAAAATAATTTAAAGAAAAACAAAAAACCCGACCGCGTAAAAACTAATTTAAAAAAATACGTGAACAAATTAACTTAAATAAAAACTAAAAAGAAAGAAACAAGCCCAACAGAACAGCAGGAAGAAGCAGAACAGAACGACTCACAGTCGGGGCCCATTCAAATTTTACCAATCAAATCTTCCCAAGGGGCCCCGACTGTGAGTCGTTCTGTTCTGCTTCTTCCTGCTGTTCTGTTGGGCTTGTTTCTTTCTTTTTAGTTTTTATTTAAGTTAATTTGTTCACGTATTTTTTTAAATTAGTTTTTTTTTCTTCCAGTGCAATCAAATAACACTGGAAGAAAAATAATCACTGGAAAAAAAATCGGAATGCCGGTTTTTTAAAATTAATTTGTTTGAACAAAAATAAGTACTGAGCGTAGGGACTGAGCGTGAGCGAGCATAGGAGTAGACGTGTGCTAAATTATTTTAAAAAATTAATTAATCATAATAAACTCATTCTGAGCCTTAATGAAGTGAATTACAATATCTTTCACATAATCGACTGTGAGTGAGTTACATCAATATTCTACTAAGTGTTGGACCCTGTTCAGAAGCAACGACGCGGCGCTGCTCTCTTCACCCCCTCGAGTAAAAGAGACGGGCTCATCATTTTCTGTGTCCTTCACACCTCGCAGTGCGCGTACGATCCACGTGAGTAGCCACTGAACATAGATTTATAATGAGTCAAATAAGCTCACCAAATGGAGGTGGCATCGACACAAAACTTGGAGGTTCACAACCAAACCTATCCGAAATACACACGGACTCTTCACTACGTATTGCACTTCGCAACAAACGAAAGCAAACTGATGATAACGACTTAATAAGAACCGAGCTATCAGAATTGCGAAAGCAAATGTCTGAAATGATGTTACTTTTAACAACTTCCAAAAATGATCAAGCACAAAATATCAACAAGCTTTGTCAAGATGTAACTGCAATAAAGAATGAGGTGGGGAATATTAGTAGTACAATTGAAAACATAATTACAGAAAATACAAACCTGAAGAGCAAACTAACAAACCTAACGACTCTTACTGAAAATACAGAAAAAAAAGTTATGCTTTTGGAAGACGACGTCAAAAACCTCAAAAGCATATCGCCTTTAACTCATGTTCAAACGCCTGCGACTTATGAGGACATTTTAAGCGAAATCCAAGAGCGAAAGACTCGAGGCAAAAATATTGTAGTTACTGGTATTCCTGAACCCACAAATAAGTCACCAAAGGAACGACAAGAATACGATAAAGCAGAAATCTTGAAAATAACAAATCTTGCTTACAGTGACTGTCCCGAACCTAAGAAAATTATGCGTCTTGGAAAATATAAAGCTGGATATACCCGATCAATAAAAGTATGTTTTTCATCTGAGGAAATAGCAAAGGCTATACTGCGGAACAGAAATGAGCTGGGTGTCGAGAAAATAAAAATCTATTCCGATCAAACACCAAAACAACAAAAATACATACAGACCTTAAAAGACGAGCTACAAAGACGCACTGCGAGTGGAGAAGCTAATCTTAGCATAAAGTATATTAAAGGCGTACCAAAAATTATTTCTGCCGCTGAACACCAGCCTACACAAGTACAAACTCCAAAAAACTAGTTTCTTCCTCAGCAAAAATAACATACCAAGTTACAAGCAATTACAAAGATATAGTGTCATCAAAAAAATCCCTTAAATGCTTTTATGCCAATGCTCGTAGCATTGTTAAGCCAGGCAGATTTGACGAGCTCAAATGTATAATAGCTTCACTCCACGCAACCACACATATTATAGTACTTTCGGAGACGTGGATTAGAAGCGAAGATGAGGCAAATAGACTTCAAATTCCATGCTACACGCACTATTATAACTTTAGACATAATAAAAGAGGAGGCGGTGTCTCCATATTTGTCCACAACAACCTGAAACACAATCTTATAGAAGACCATTGTATTGATGATACTCATTACCTCTGGATTTACGTGAAAAAATTCGCTTTGAGCATAGGTGCTATTTACAAACCAGACAAGACTAATATGAACAATTTCCTTGACATATATTTGCAACAATTACAAAACAAAAAGAGAGCAATAGTATTTGGTGATTATAACTTGGACTTACTAAACCCGGATCGAGCAAGTCGTAACTATAGAAACACACTTAAAGAAAGTAACTTCAAGATCCTAAATAAAATTGATCGAAAATATTGTACCCGTGAAACGTCCTCAACCAAAACCATACTAGATCATGTATCCTCCAACCTACATGAAAATAACTTTCATATCGTCATTATTGAATCTGCAATGTCCGACCATAAGCAAATATTCTTAGAAATTGAACAGTATCAACCTCCCCCTCTTATAAAGACAGAATACACTGCTTTGGATTATCCAAAACTTTACAAATGTTTTGAAGACCTCATTGTAACTACCCGAAATGATGAAGAACCTATCTACGAGAGATTGGCCGACAAACTACAGTCTGTTTTAGTGAAGAGCAAAATAACCAAAATGAAAGTCTTGAACCCCCCACGACAAGATTGGATAAAAAAAGACATAATACAAGACATTAACAACCGAAACGAATTATGGCATAAATATAAGTCAAACCCATCAGACCTGACATTGAAAACTGAATATGAGAAATCAAAAGCTGCAGTTGCCCATAACATACAAAAGACTAAAAACATTTATTACTATAAATGTTTTAGGGACAATATGACCAAACCTCGAAAAATGTGGAAACTAATAAATGATCTATCTAAAAACAAAATAAGAAAGAGTACTGGACCGGAGAAGCTCGAAACTGACACTGGTACAATTACAGACCAAACTGAAATATGCGAATGCTTTAATTCCTACTTTTCAACTGTAGGGTCATCGCTGGCAAATTTGATCGCTGACAGTTTAAAGAGAGACCAAGTTGAAACAAACCCAGAAACAATTGGCTCAGACGAATTCAACTGCATAATACCAGCAAGCATAGATGAAGTACTCAAAATAATTGACAACTTGGATCCAAATACTAGTTCTGGCATTGATGGCATAAGTACGAAATTTTTAAAATGTATAAAAGGATTAATAGCTAAAAAGCTAACAGAATGTATAAATTACTGTTTCGAAAAAGGTACTTTTCCCGATTGTTTAATGGTTGCTAAAGTAGTCCCTATTTATAAATCTGGAAGTAAGTCCGACCCCTGTAACTACCGTCCGATATCAGTGTTACCAGTGATTTCAAAAATTTTTGAGAAAATTCTATACAACCGTTTGGAGAGCTTCCTTAAGTCAAAAAACTTCTTATACCATAAACAATACGGATTTCGACCACTTTCAAACACTCTATCGGCAACAATCGATCTCATTAACAAAATTAAAAATAAAATCGATCAAAAACAGACAGCACTAGGTATTTTTATCGACCTCAAAAAAGCTTTTGATACTATTAGTCCGGAATAAGGAAGTTTTCATTTTAACAAAAATTAAAAATACTTATTAAAATTGTAAGGCAAAGAAATTATAATATATATGGTGAAAGAATTATTTTAATAACTTGAAAAATGACAAAGTTAATCCACTTTTACTGAATCCTGAATTAATTTTGAAATGCACGCGGAGCATTTGGTCTGTGACGTCACAAGTCTCAACGCGCGGGTGGGGCGGGTAGCGCTTAGCGGCTGTTTCGAGTATTTCGTGGTTTGTTGCTCACAGTAAGTACATGGAATGCGGTGTTTGAGTGTCTGTGTGAAGTATTAAGTAACCTTATTAATATATTTCGTATAATATACTACATTTTAGCTAAGTAAAAACTAGATTAAAGTAAAATTTAGACGATGGAGAGTGGATTTGTGCGTGGACAGTCTAACAATTTACCAAAAGTGACCATGGTTATGGTTTTGGATTTTCTGGCAAACAATCCACTGTACACAAGTGCAAAGGTCAGAGGAGTGAAACTTTCAACGTATGTTCCTATACCTATCTACTAAGTCCTACATAATAATTTTATTATACCGTAACAATCATCTGTTCATCACACGTAATACCTAACTTCTCATTAGTTTGCTGCAGCGGATAATATAAACACATCGATCACTAATACAAATTTTCGGTACCTAAGTATTAATATTAACATTATTTAATTGTTCTCTATCACTGTATTGTAAATACTGATATTTTATCAAGAAATCATCGTAAAAACATTTTTTTTTAATAAGTCGTAGGTATTACATAATATCATTCCTTGTCCTTGAAGCGACGAGGCTCGGTCGTTAATTTTTAGGGTTCCGTAGTCAAATGGCAAAAACGGAACCCTTATAGATTCATCATGTCTGTCTGTCTGTTCGTCCGTATGTCACAGCCACTTTCTTCGAAAATATAAGAGCTATCCTGTTGAAACTTTGTAAGTAGATGTATTATGTGAACCGCATTAGGATTTTCACACAAAAATAAAAACAAAACAAATTTTGGGGCTGCCCCCCATACTTAGAATTGAAACTCAATTTTTTTTTCACACAAAAATAAAAACAATACAAATTTTGGGGCTGCCCCCCATACTTAGAATTGAAACTCAATTTTATTTTCACCAAACCCATAACGTGAGGGGTGGATAGGTCTATACACCGTGTTCTTCACGTTATCCATAAACTTTAGCAAATACTTCTATGGCTTTTACAAATCAAATCCAACAAAGGAAGTAGTACTTAAAAAGGCTTCGTTACAAAGATATTTGTAATTTCATTTAATGAAATTTAATTGAGCTATGCAGTGAGAAAGTATCTTAATTTGAAATCTATCAAATACTATTTGCATTTCATTTGTTTCAGCCCGCCAAATGTTATGAATGACGTTGCCAATTCGGATAAAGAGGCATGCATATCGGGTTATTTACGTCTAGGTATTTAGTTTGTATGAAAATTAACAAAAAATAAAAAATAAGAATTTATTAATGTGTCCATAATGAAAAATGCTTACTTCCGTGGTTTGAACATCTGGTCGAAGTTTATGTATATCGTCCGGAACACGGTGTATAAATGATATTGAGATTACTCATATCATTTTTTTTAAACTGAACAGTTTGCGTGAGAGACACTTAGTGTAACACACAAAGTGGTAAAATGTCCCCCCCCCCCTGTAACTTCTAAAATAAGAGAATGATAAAACTAAAAAATATATGTAACATACACCTCAACAAAAACTTCCAACGAAAATTGGTTTGGATGAGATACAGTAAGCAGTTTTTGAGATATAGTACATTTTAACAAAGATATTTTTACTGTTTGTGTATATAACTTACTAATCTCAATATAATTATATCCCTAATCTATGCCTGCTACTACGGAACCCTTCATGGGCGAGTCCAACTCGCACTTGGCCGGTTTTATTGTTTTTTATCGACACTTTGTAATTCTGACCTTAAAACATGCGTGTAAGGTTGAATTTGTTTTGATGTAGTTTACAGATTTATGGTTACAGAGTTACAGAGACTTATGGTTGTATTTCTACACTTGGGAACGATATAATATTTATAATGTACTTTCACATCAGTTTGCACGGTTTCCATAATGATTCCACAACGATAATATTTGTTCCGTCTTGTTTGAACCAAAAGTAATATCCGTCTGAGGTGACCGCGCATTGATGACTACTCGACTCGAGCGAGTGATGAGACTTGTGACGTCATGAGATTGTTGACCGGCCGCGCGCCGAGAAGTTTTAAAGCGGACGGGAAAAGTATCATAACTTCGTCATTTATGAAGATAATTGAAAAAAAAAATCAATGGGCTTCTTTGCAAGTTTAGTACTATTTTTTAAAAATAAATAAAAAAAATTGGAAAATTCCTTATTGCTGCTGCAGAAATTGTCTGGTATCGGTATTGCAGGAAAAGCCCTACAGATTTTTAGATCATACTTAGAAAATCGTAAGCAAGTAGTCAAAATAGGTCAGTATCAGAGCTCTTCTAATCCTGTCACTTTTGGTGTGCCTCAAGGCTCAATTTTGGGACCATTGCTATTCCTAATCTATATAAATAGTATTTCGAAGATTGGTCTTACGGGTGACATTTCGCTATATGCAGACGATACAAGTCTTTTTTACTTTGGAAATTCAGTCGAAGCTATGATTCCTCACATTCAAAACGACTTAAACGTGTTAAGTGATTGGTTTCGATCTAACCTTCTCACGATAAATACTACAAAAACAAACTATGTGATAATTACTCCAAAAAATAAAAAAATCTGTGACAATATTCAATTAAAAATAAACAACGAAATAATACAAAGGAAAACAAAGGAGAAATATCTAGGTTTAATTGTGGATAACCACCTGAGTTGGAAACCGCACATTGAAAAAAATAGATGTAAACTAATTTCACTTACTGGTGCTCTTCATAATATAAACAAATCGATGGCCCCGCAGAATAAACGTGCAAGAGCTCTTACCCAAAAAAATTTTTTTTGCATTTTTAGTTTCTTTGACCTATGCTGCACCTTCTAAATTTTTTTTATATTTTTTTGCCTCAAAATACGTCTATTATATCATTTGATTCCTTTATTCTAGGGAAAAATCATGCAATTAATTCACAAGAATAAAAGTATATGCTATTGTTAAATGCTTTTTTGGTCCCCTAGTTCACACGAATAAACGTGTAAAAACAAGCGAACGTTTGAGAAGACTTGTGCACTTCTTCGAGTTTGTTTATTAGCAGCTTACACGTTTATTCGTGTAATAACGCATGCAATTTTTATTCCTATGTGTCATTTTGTGGAATGAAAATTTATTAAACAATATTGCATTGTCTCTTACGGTATTTTAATCGGATTGTTTAATGCATTAAGTGTTAAAATACTAGTGTTTTTGAACTCAGAATGGATGTAGGAACTGGTCCCGCGGTACTAAGGAGCTCCTCCTCATCGATAAGGCCATTAGCCAACATGTTCGTCGTGCCCGAAAAGATCTGTCCGCATGCTGTTGGATAGATTTTAAGAAGGCCTATGATTCGGTACCCAATACATGGCTCATGAAGGTGCTGGAGTATCTTCCTGATGTCGTGTATGGTGAGCTGGTGAACAGTCCTTCGCTATCTAGGATGTTGACAGATCTGAGGTAACAGCGAACCGATAAGGATTGAGCGTGGCATGTTCCAGGGTGATAGTCTGAGTCCTTTGTGGTTTTGTCTGGCCATGAACCCGCTGAGCACATCGCTGGAGGGTTCGGGGCTACGGTATCGGTCAAAGAGAGGCGGTCAGGACATATCTATCTCACCTTTACATGGATGATCTGAAACTCTTGCCCCCAACAAATTGCAACTGATGATGCTATAGGTACTGAAGGTAACAGAAACTTTCAGTAGCGCCATCAGGATAGAATTTGGTGTGGACAAAATGTGCAGTCATGCATGTGAAGCAAGGAGTGATTATAAAATCAGAAGTTATTCAACTCTCAGATTCCATACACCTTAGATTGCTCTCTTCAACAGAGACCTACAAATATTTGGATATGACGGAAGCATTACACATCAACTGCCGTGCCATGCTGCACTGCAGCTGACATGAATGAGAGTCCGTTCACTGCTGTGGTCGTGGAAGTGCGGGGGTCGTGTCTTCTTAAATGCTAACACCCTGCACAACCGTGAGGTATGCAGTCTCAGGGAATATCTCCTAGAAACCGACGTGAGGATGCACCAATATGTGGCCAAAGTGGACAAAGGTCTTACTGCTCTCCTTAGTTAACGAGAACTAGCGCAACTCTAAAGTATTAGATATTTATGATCGTAAGGAGGTATGGCAGAGCAAGGAACTTAACGGACGCCTTACCGGGCAGTACATGGACCCGATGTAGACTATTAGCGTCCATAACCTGGCTGTGCTACAGTGACCTGTTTGGGGAAATCGAAGGTTTAGTCAGTGCAATAATAGACAATCATGTATTTAAATACATGAAACATGATTATTATGTTGGGCATGCCACCTTCCGGGAGAGTCATTCTGACATATTATTATTTCTGGGTGTTCTCGTTTGGCTAACGGAGAATATTTGCATAGACACAACCTAGTTGACAGGATTATCCACCAGTAACTTGCTTTGAAGTATACGCTTGTAGAACAGGAAGTGCCGTACCTACTAAAAATATGCGCCCGACCCAGTACTCGAAATGGCAATATCCGTTGTATTGGGATCGACTTATCATCACTTACAGGACTATTGTTGCCAATAAGGCTGACATTGTGGTGATAGATCGATCGGAGCGTCACGCAATAATTGTTGATAAAACGGACCCACATGACGAGAACCTCGTAAAGACAGAAAAAGATAAACAATAAATTGGTATCTTGATCTGGCTCGCGAGTCGCGAGGATGTTGACATGTGGGAAGTGAATACAGCAGGCATTGTGCCGATAATCGTGTCTGTCAATGGCTTAATTGCCAAGAGCCTCGATCAACATCTGAGGGGGCTGTCGCTTGGCAGCTGGATCAGGCGCCTGATTCAGAAGGCACTACTGCTGGACACGGCGTGAATTGTTAGGGGTTTCCTCTCAGGAACCCTGACTACCGGCAGCCCGGACCCCTGTTCCTAATGCTGGTGGCAGACTGCTTTTTAATTTATTTTTGTAACAACATTTAAACATGACTAATGAAAAAGTAAAAAAATGAATAAATACCAATAATACTAATCGGTTTAGGCAGCTATTTCCTAATCATGAAAAATATTTAAGTTTTACATTATGCATATTATTTATTGTTAATTCAAGTAGATAGTTACTTTATTATATTCTTATTTTATTAAATCTTTGTATTTAATTTCAACCACTCACATAATTTATCAAGTTTACATTATTACACCATGTAATAATAAAAGTATATTACATAAATGAAAATCGGTCATTTGAACATTGATATCAATGCATTTCATCATTACAATAAACAAACAATATAGTAAGTTACTATAAACAACCGTGCTTAAGCTTGTAACTGGGTATCAAAGAAACTTGATTACTGTCGAATAATAGTGTAATATAATATTACATAGTATTGTTTGTTGACACTTTACGCGAATAAACGTGTAATGATAGTTTACTGTTAGCTAGTCATAGAAATTCACAAGAATAAAGAAATAAAATGGTTTTTCATAAATTGTCGGAAAACCGTTTAAATAAAAAATAAATAAAAAATCGAATGTAATAATATATTTTTTATCTTTAATCTGATATAATTTGTTTGTCTCTATAAGCTACCAAACACAAGTTATTCAAGTTTAATCGTTTTTATTTTCTCCTGAAAAGTTGTGATTTTTCACTTACACGCTTATTCGTTGGGGCCATCGAAATGTCTTCCTAGAAAAGTGCGATACATAATTTATAATTCTATAGTTAAACCACACATTGACTACCTAATAGAAATCTGGGGGACCGCAGCTAAATCTAATCTAAAACCACTACAAACAGCACAAAACAGATTGATAAAATTTTTATTTAACTACAAATTTAGAACATCAACTCAAAAAATATATAAGGACACAAAAATAATGAACATCTTCCAAACTTACAAATACTATACGTGTATACTTATACGCAAAATATTACAAAAAGATATCCATACAACATTAAACTTCACTAAAAAACAACACAAAATTAGCTTACGTAATCCTAGCTACTTAGTAACGCGACCCCCCCGAACAGTTAATTTCGGGAAAAGAAATATTGAATATGAAGGCGTCAACATGTATAATAAAATTCCTAAGGAGATAAGAGAAACGAAAAGTATGTCTAGTTTTAAAAAACTATTAAAACATCATGTCACCGAGTAAGATTCATTTAATTAAAATTAAAGAAAAAAAAAAAACAAACTAGTACATTGCCATAGATGCCACATCTAGTTACTATCACTTTTTGGATCCTTGTATAATTGTGATCGCCTACCCGCTTATATTTCGTTTTTTCTACAATTTGTATCATTTTTAGGGTTCCGTAGCCAAATGGCAAAAACGGAACCCTTATAGATTCGTCATGTCTGTCTGTCTGTCTGTCTGTCTGTCTGTCTGTCTGTCTGTCTGTCTGTCCGTGTATGTCACAGCCACTTTTTGTCGAAAGTATAAGAGCTATCCTGTTGAAACTTGTTAGAAAGATGTATTATGTGAACCGCATTAGGATTTTCACACAAAAAACAAAACAAAACAAATTTTGGGGGTGCCCCCATACTTAGAATTGAAACTCAAAAAAAAATTTTTCACCAAACCCATACGTGTGGGGTATCTATGAATAGGTCTTTAAAAATGATATTGAGGTTACTAACATCATTTTTTTCTAAACTGAACAGTTTGCGCGAGAGACACTTCCAAAGTGGTAAAAAGTGTGTCCCCCCCCCCGTAACTTCTAAAATAAGAGAATGATAAAACTAAAAAAAAATATATAATGTAGACCTCAACCAAAACTACCAACGAAAATTGGTTTGGATGAGATACAGTTAGCAGTTTTTGAGATATAGTACATTTTCAAAAACCGCAAATATAACTTTGCCATTCATACAAATACTATGAAAAACAAAGTTATTTTTATTGTTTGTGTATATTACTTACTAATCTCAATATAATTATATCTCTAATCTATGCTTGCTGCTACGGAACCCTTCATGGGCGAGTCCAACTCGCACTTGGCCGGTTTTTTTTTTTTTTTCGTGGTAAAATCATCAAATGAGTCCTCCCACCCCGGGCAGGGCGGGAGGGACTGTCAGACTTGTACTGACTAAAATCCACGGTGTCCTTCAATAAATAGCCCTTTGTGTTCCGGGGTCACGGTAATGAGATAAGTCCCGCGACCACAATTTGTATCATAAAATGAGTTTTGTACCCAAGTAGTTTTAAACGTCTATTTTTCTTACACATTTTTTTTGTATTTAAACATGTTTTCTCAGTAAGTGAATTATTGTAAATTCTTTATGAGAAAATAAAGTTCTTAAACCATATAAAATAAGTAACTTTTTTATGATTCTGTTTTAGGACTTTAAGCGGACGGCATTTTTTAGGCTGAAATCATTAAATGTATCGTCCCATACAATCTTCGGTCTCATAAAACAAACATGAGTAACCTACCAGACATAGCCTCAAGTCCTTCAATCGTAAGTGCAAATATGATATATCTCAAATGCTACTAAAACCTAACTACTATCAGTAGACAGCCTAACTCAATTTATGTCTAGATCTTATCGACAGAGGCTGGTATACACCAAGCCAGTGTTCAATTTAACTCGTGGTCTCTCGAGAGAGCTATATAAAGTTGAGACAAGCAATACTATGTATGGATGACAAGTTTTCTCCAACAACTATATCTATAGACTAGTTTCATTCTTAATCCCCCACGCAATAAGAGGGGTCTAAAAAGTTTAACCTGTCTGTTTCTTGTTATATCGCAGCTCATAAGGGCGCGTAACCAGAAAGTTGGCAACATCACGAATAGCTGTCAAATATTTACAAGTTTTAATTAATTTGGTAAAGGAGGTGTTTTTTTTAGCCCAATCATGTACCGAGGTACAAATTACTATTAAAATTCCTTCCAATAATTAGTATTTTTAGCAGTATTTAAAATCCTTCAATACTAGATAGAAAAAGAAATAAAAGTATATGAAAAAACACTACCTCGCAACGTAACTGCGTTCAAAGAAACGTTTATGACAGCATTTACGGCTGTCAACTCGCTGTCAATCTGTTTCATCTGTCAAAATCACGTCAAAATATGTTAACGGTGTTTCAATATTTGACAGTATTATGACAAATGGATATCAACAACAATAGAAAAAAAAAAAACTATCGGCCTAGGTCGGGAGCCCTGGCTTTTGGCCGGTAGATAACCAAACGCAAAAAATAATACGAAATGTGAAATAAATGTATTTTTTTAATTCTTGTTCCCTTATTATTCACAAAAAATCTGTACTAGAAATAAAAACTTATCTGTAATACATAAATAAATTCTATAAAGTACATTTTTGGATTTTCACACGTTTATAAAATGAAGTAACGAAACGCATCATCGGAGACGTAAATCATGACATTGCCAGATTGAAATTCTTGGGTTGCAAGTTTTAACATCTTTGATCGACGATTTCTGGTGGTACAAATGCGCGAATAAATTCAACATATTTTTATTCAAAATCTACGATTTTTTTCCTATAATTTCGTACTTTTGTCCTTGAGGTACACGGTTGGGCCATTATTGTAGGGGAAAAAAACATCTCCTTTACTGTATGAAATAGGAAATATGGCTCTGTAGTGCACTAAAAAATGATAGGAATGCAATCAAAACACTGAATTCGATGTTGTCACCGTTTCAGGTGTAAGAAAGGCATTTGGAAGGTTTCCAAATACTTTTTTTTACATCTAAAACTATAATATATTCGGTGTTACGATATTACTTATTGCATTACCTTATCGAATTTTTAGTGCACTACAGAGCCATATTTTTTATTTCTATACAGTAACATTGCTAAATTAATTAAAACTTGTTAATAGTTGACAACTATTTGCGACGTTGCCAACTTTCAGAATACGCGCTTTTAAGAACTGAACGATGATGATGATGAATTCAACGATGTTGATACTTTTTTGTTTTTGTTTAAATTCTGACCTGATCGCGATGAGCTTTTATTAATGAATATATCTTATTCAAGCATTTTATGATTATCAAGTAATTTCCCTACTTCAAAAAGGGTTTTACTTAAAGGATTTGTACCTATGATTTGAAATTGGTATTTCTTCAAGAGTTTCTTTTTTTTGTTGTTAGTTACTTTTTTTTTCAATGTACTTATTTTAAAAAAAACTGGCTTTTATCGTACTACGGTTATATTGAACATGCAATTTATTTTACACTCGTGATATTAATTTATAAGTACGTAAGCGGAAATAAAAAACCACGGTAAATCTAAGTAAGACTGTTAAAGCATATTATTTCGGTGTAATCAACAAACAGAATTTTGTTATTAATATTTAAGATATCATTGAACGTTTGTGTATACAAACAAAAAATCGAAACCACATTACTACACATAAGACTTTTCATTTACTGTTAAACTATTCATTATTAAAATAGAAATTCCAAGTATTTTATCTTCTAGAGTAAATAATATTTATCATTTCAGTACTTTACATAGTAAATCTTAATTCCTACCATCTTTAATTTTAAATTTCATTCTTATATTGTGCATCCTAACCAATCTATCATGTATGGATTTCTAGATTATTCCGACTCCGTACACAGTGGTGATAGAATGGCCATGGGCAATGGGCCATTGTGTACATGGGTCATTAGAGCATGGTCTAGCTAGTGTTAACATTTTGACATTAGAATATTAGATTATCCCTTAAATAAAAGCGGGCGAGCTCACTATTATTATTATAGTATATTATTATAAGTAGATACATAAATTACTAATAAATTTATTCTGTGTATCTCTTTTTATGCTCGTCAACAGATGTCGCTACGGTGTGGCGGCGTATTTTTTCTGTTTTGGATTTTTGATTACCTAAAAAATCTAGATTTTGACAGGGATTGTTTTACAACGATTGGTTTAGTTTATTTTCAAGAGCACAACATACTATACACGACACACTACTGCACCCGAGATGAATAAAGACGTAAGTACCACTTGCGTCATTTGTTAATATTGAACAAAAATATTTTTTATTTAGATTAAAATTAAAATCTACGTTTTTTAGTCTTTTATAGCGAATTACACCAAATAACCGAAACGTCATCAGAATAAAAACCACTTGCAAGATTTTTCAAAGCAGTTTAGATGTTTTGATCGTGTCACGTTGACAGCTGTCACTGTCACTGTTCTTAAAGGCAGATTTAAATTGAGTCAGTGGCTGTCGTCAGTGCTGGCGCCGAAAACTGACGCATACCATTTATACGCAGTCAGTATTTCGTCAGTAGTAAGGATATTTCTTTTGGTGTACACACGCTCCATAAAGTCAGTGCGGATAAATGAATTCTCGAAAACAGCAAAAAATCAAAGTTGCAGCAAAGCTGTTGCACGCATTTCTTTATTTCTATAATTTTGCGATTTGAGATCCCACAGGCATTCATTATCTCGGTATAGTTGAACAAGTTTTAACTTTCCGTGTCGCTCAGTTTTCGCGTCATTTTGTGATGCGGTGCGAGGAAGCGTGGTCACCATACAACAGAGCGGCAGCGACTGACTTGGGCATATTTACACGCCGTCAGTTGCACTGGCGCGGGTGGCGGGGGGGCGAACTGACCCGAAAATATTGAACCGCGAATATTGAAGTCAGTACTGACGCAACAGTACTGTACTGACTTGAAATCAATTTACACTATGGCAGTGCCAGGTCAGCACTGACTCGTCAGTGGACTGACGTCAGTCAGTGACTCAATGTAAATCTGCCTTAATATTGATGACACTGACAGCTTTTAAATGCGTCATATAGAGTCTGCGCTACGACTAAAGCCTACTGTAAAAAATTCATGGTTCTACATTTTTTATGCAATTTAATACAATCACATAAACACGAGCGCCGCATCAAAAAAACAACAGTCGCTCGTGGCGAGGAGGAGAAATTCCTCCATAGTGTCTAAAAATATTGTAGTAAATATTATTATCGTAGTATCGTCGCGTAGCTACGACAAAATATGCCTACGTCGTAGCCGATGTCGTAGCAACGCCTACGCGGCTACGTCGTAGCAAAAAGCGTAGCAGCTACGAGCGTCTACAGGATGTACGATATTCCTCTTATCGACTCGATGACCCTTCGCAACTCTCTGAGATCTTTAGATAGATACTTTATACTCGTAAGTTGATATAGTAGTCTACGTACGAAGAAAAATATTTGCTTATAAATCTACTCTATGACCCTCTGAAATTCACGGTAGAAAAATATTCAGTACAATGATTCTTTCAAAGGCGACACTTCACAACACTTCGGTAGCACTACAAATCAAACCATACCTCAATATTATTGATTTGTTTGGACTCTGTGAGAGAAACTTGAAACAGTCGTGAGTTGTTCAAACGAGGGAATAAAAGATTCAGCTTCTGAGTGTGAGTTGCGGTAGCCTAATAGGGTAGTTTCCAGGATCAAAATAATTACATTCTATTTATATATATTTCATATTTTAGATTATAAAAAAATATTGGACACGTATTTTTTTCTTTTTTCGATTAAACAAAAAATAACAAAGATATAGCCCATTAAAGTTACGTGTGACGTCACCCCGCGCGAAAAAATGCCACGCGGTGTGACGACACACGTAACTTTAATAGGCTATATCGTTGTCATTTTTAGTCTAATTTACAAATAAAAAAATACGTGTCCCTTATCTATATACATATAATAAAATGGTAGGAAAGTCAAAACTGTACATTGAATATTTTTTTAAAAGAATACTTGGGGTGTGATCTACAATCGATACCGAAGCCAAAAATATAGTTTTTTGAATTTTTGTCTGTTTGTCTGTTTGTCTGTATGTATGTCCGGGATAAACTCAAAAAGTGCTGGACGGATTTGAATGATTCTTTTTTTGTTGTATAGGTATTAAATCTGGCCAACATATAGGCTATAATTTATCTTGAAATCTTGAACACCTGGTGCAGAACCGCAACAGACCAGCTAAACTGTAAGAGATACAAAAATGGTGCCATTACAAATATTGTTCCACGTGATGAGTATTTTCTGCTGAGAGAATAAATTTGAAGATCTGGAACACCTGATGTGGAACTCCAAGAGCCCAGCAGCTACACTATAACATATACAAGAATGACGTCTTAGTAAGAGTTGTTCAGCCTGATGAGCACTCTCTGTTGACGTATAAAAATTGAAGATCTAGAACACCTGATGTGGAACACCAAGAGCCCAGCTACACTATAACATATATAGGAATGTCGTCTTAGCAAAGTTGTTCAGCCTGATGAGCACTCTCTGTTGACGTATAAAAATTGAAGATCTAGAACACCTGATGTGGAACACCAAGAGCCCAGCTACACTATAACATATATAGGAATGACGTCTTAGCAAAGTTGTGCAGCCTGATGAGCACTCTCTGTTGATGTATAAGATTGAAGATGCCTGATGTGGGACACCAAGAGCCTAGCTTCACTATCTATACATATAATAAAGCAGTAGAACCCGAGTGTCTGTACATTGGATATTTTTACCGAAAATTGAAACGGGGCGATCAAAGAAGAGCAATAAATACAAAAAAGTTAAAAAAAAATGTTCTTTATGCCTGTTTACGATAAACTACAAAACGGCTGAAAGGATTTGATTGCGGTTTTAATCTAATATATTCTGCTAAACTGGGCGCAGTTTTTAGTATTTATTTTATGAGAATCGGTTCATAGATAAAAAACATGTGTTAATTTAAAGAATCGCAGAGAATAATTTGGGATGAAATATGCATTGTCGTCAAGTTCAATTCGATTGATTCAATTCATTCATGACATACATAGCGATTACTATACATGCGTGTTTGAGGGAAGGGTAAATTCTGCGAAAGGTACATTTTGCGAAAGGAACATTTCGCGAAATGGGACATTCCGCGAAAGGTACATTCCGCGAAAGGAACATTTTGCTACCTGTGGACATTTTGCGAAAGGAACATTTTGCTACCTGTGGACATTTTGCGAAAGGAACATTTTGCTACCTGTGGACATTTTGCGAAAGGAACATTTTGCTACCTGTGGACATTTTGCGAAAGGAACATTTTGCTACCTGTGGACATTTTGCGAAAGGAACATTTTGCGCCTGAGCCCTATTTTGAAGAATTTGGCAGCGGAGTGCATGGTTTAGCGGATGGTCGAGTTCCAGGTTCGATTCTTATCTGTTTTTTTTTGTCTATATCAAATAATAGCCACACTATACTTTTTGTAAATAAAGAAAAACGATACTAATTTTAAATTAAGACGATGCGCGTTTTCGTCTCCGCACTTGCGAAGCTGCATACAATCGTTATGAAGCTCGCGCGGCAGTATGTCGCTAACAAAGCAAGATGCGTAATTTATTTTTGTTTTAACAATAGACACTACGTTTAAAATCACAATTGACCTAGACAATACTGAAACACCAACGTGTTCGGTGTCACGAAACTGTGACAAAGCAAATAATTATGTTTTAGGATTGTAATGTAACCGTTTTGCCCTGGGGTCTGGAGGCGACTTCGCTTTAGCGCGTCTGGCGCATGGCGAAACCCCGCTGCCTCGACAAGTCGAGGCGCGGCGGGTAGAGCTCCCGCGCGCTCCTGGGCAGTTTGGACGGAGCGACTGTCGCAACCGAGGTCCGGGCACGCCCCAATCGCAGCGGTAAGACCTCTCTTTAAGGAGTGGCTGGATAGGCGTCACGGCGTCCAGACCTACCGCCTGACGCAGGTCCTCACCGGACACGGAAGTTTCGAGAGGTATCTGTGTCGGATAGGGAAGGAAGAAACGCCTGGGTGTCACCACTGCGAGAATCGCCCGGAGCACACGGTGCAGGACTGCACCGCTTGGGCAGAGCACCGCCGTGTCCTCACGACGGCGATAGGCGGAGACTTCTCGCGCCCGGCATTGGTCGAGGCCATGCTGCGGGGCGAGACGGAGTGGGAAGCAGTCGCCTCCTAAGAAGCAGTCATGCCAGCGAAGGAGGAGGCGGGATGCATGAGGGAGAGGACAGCGTCCACCTCACAACCCAGCTGCAGTGGTAGACGCCCACGGCCACGGACATCGCTAGACGATCTCCGACCACCGTAGGCGCGGGCATGCGGGCGGCGAGTAATGGGCGACTCGCTTTCTGACCGTGGACCAGGCCCGGGTCGACGGCGCGTTGTGTTCCACGCGCGCCTCAAAGAGTGTCAGCGCAATGACGGGCCCCTCCCCCTTAGAGCCTGCATTACACAGAAATTCTCACCGGGTGTGACTCAGAGGAGACTGCATTGATACCGCGAATACCACTCATCCCCAACAATTTCCCTTTCCAGTTCAAACGCACACATTTCCCGGTAACCGCCTACTTCGCGATAACCATAAATAAGTTCCAAGGACAGACCCTGAAGGAAGCTGATGTCAACCTAAGGTCCAACTGTTTTTCCCACGGCCAACAATATGTCACACGCTCACGTGTCAGTAATGCTGACCATCTTTTTATATTTAGCACCAGAAGGAAAAACTACCAATGTCGTACATAAAGTGTTGTGTCTGGAAGTTTTCATTTCCATTTTTTATATATATTTTTTTAAGTATTTTTAATTTTTTACGAAATATACTTTTTACTGTCTGACGTGAATCTCATTCAAATATCTCTAATTTACACCCTTGATAACAAACTTTAAAGTGGGAAATGAGGCACCCTCACTTTCTCAAAAAATTAAAAAGAGAATATTGATAGGCGCCATAAAACCAAATACTACGCGGACGAAGTCGCGGGCAACAGCTAGTTTTTGAATAATCTAAAAGACGGACTAATAACATTTTTTAGGGCAACTAGCCTATTGGTAAGGCGTCTGGAGTATTTAATACCAGAAGACGCGGGTTCGAATCCCACTCGCAGCTGACTTTCTCTTTCCTCGGAAATCATCTTTGGTCGTGAGAAAACCGAAATAAATACTTATTATTGGAATCGGTGAGACCGATATGGACAAATTCAGACAGTAACGATTCGCATTCAACACTATGTTTTTTTAAGCTATTCGCATAGCTTTTATCGCGGGCTCTGAGTGCGGTGCGGCGCGGCGACCGAATCAAGAAATTCCCAAAAACCTAACGAAAAACCCTAAGGTAACCTGACACCACGCATCGTCTAACATCGTTTCAGTTCGGGAGACTTCGGCAATCATAAAAATATCCGTCATAAAGACAATTTACTTTTTCTTACTGATTCTAAACGGCCAGCTACAAAAGGAGTTTTCACAATGAAACCTACTTATAAAATTCCCCAACAACAAAGAAATTCTTTATTACAGTAGTGCACCACAAACATTTTAAATAAATTATATTCTCGTTAAATATTCGCGGTAGGCGATAATTTTTTCTTTTAAAATAAAAAAAAATGTTATGGAATAGCTTCACCGCGGCAGTCTCCGAGTGCCACATGTATTTTTTCTTTTATCTTGGTAAAATCATCAACTGAGTCCTCCCCCAAGAGAGGGACTGGAGAGACTGTCAGACTTGTACTGACTAAAATCCACGGTGATCCTTCAATATCCCTTTAAGTTCCAGGGTAACGGTTACCTCATGAGACAGTCCCGCGACCCTGGCAGGCTTAGGCCCTCTAGATCACTGACACTCAGAATTGCTGACAGCTCTTTGAGTTGCGCGTGGAACACTACGCGCCGCCAACCCGGGCATGGTCCATGATCAGACGGCGAGTCACCCATTACTCGCCGCCCGCGTGCCCTTTTGATGATTTTACCACGATAATAATCGGGATGAAGATAACGCTTTGATGCGTTTTATCTCTGCCAATATTAATTGATCCACAACAACAGCCAAAAAAATCGTATCAACGAAATAGATTTATTTATGCTTTATTATAGCAGGAGTGGCCAACCGGTCGATCGCGATCGACCGGTCGATCGCGACTATTAGTCCAGTCGATCTTGGCAAGGCAAAAAATATAAATAAGTAGACCAGACTTCGTAACGTAATAACTAATTGTTAAAATTATTAAATAAAAAGGAAACAATCTCACATGTAATATGAAAAGGAGCCCCTACGACTGGGCAATAAAAACTACTACATGACTGTGTACTAAACTATGCTGTTTCATTCAAGATTTCAAGAATTAAGTATTTAATTGTTAGATCGCACAGCGTTTCATTAGTAAACACTAGATCTTATGTTTAATCAAGTTGGCCACCCCTGCTATATAGCCTATTAAAGACCTTTCAGAAAAAGAGAAACCAAATAAATTCATATTACAAATTCTGGAACAGACCCCATGAGACCCCAAAACACTACGACTTACGACCATTGAATTAAAAAATCGTAAACGATTTTTTATCGTTGGCTTAATGGTCGATTAATGCGACGATTAGGACTGTAGGCCGGCTAAAGTGGCAATACTGGCCATATCGGCCACGGTTACAGAACTTTTTGGGGTTACCAGATAAAAATATCTTGTTGGATGCCTTTACTTAATATTTAGCTTATTTTAAACGCTTTGCCTTTTAAGCTATTGCATAGCTTTTATCGCGGGCTTTGAGAGCGGCAACCGAATCAAGAAATACCGTTATGAAAATAAACCTAACACTGTCACTGTCACATCTGTTATGTCAACGTGAATGAATAAAATTTTATTAAATGAATTTTCTTCTTGACGTTTCACTTGATTGACGTGGCTGCCATAGCCTAATTAGTAGAGTTACTTCCCATACAGCACGATGGGATGATATTCTCGTTAAAGATTCGCGGTAAGCGATATTTTTTTCTTTTTTTTCATAAATAAATAATTATAATTGCATAAGTTGATAAAAGATGCTATGCAATACCTTTACCGCGGCAGTCCCCGAGTGCCACACGTATTTTTTTTTATTTAAGAAATTGTTTCGTGATTCCCCGCTGCTCGGCTCCAATTGGTCGTGGCGTGATGTAATATAACGTATAGCTTTCTTAAAATCATAATAAGTCCTCCCACCAAGAGAGGGACGGGAGGGACTGTCTGATTTGTACTGAGGTCGTAGAGTGATGTTAATATAATTTATAGCTTTCTTATAATCATTAATGAGTCCTCCCACTCAGGGCGTGACGGTCTATCAGACTTGTACCTACTGCCTAGAATCCACGGTGATTTTTCAATAGCATACATTCCAAGGTCACGGTTGCCTGATAAGACAGTCCTGCAAAGTCATAAGCCCGACTTTTAACGCTTTTGTAACGTTACGTAAACTAGAACTTTGACATTAATTTGATGGAAATAAAATGAGCTCGTTCGTACACTAGAAACAGTTTTACCAATTTTCCATACAATAAAAATACTTCACTTTTCTTTCGGAAGTCGGTGGCTTTGTTTTATATTTTTTTTATGGCCACTGACTTCCGACTGAAAAGTTATTTTACACATCCGATTATATGAAGATTTTTAACAAAAATAAAAAAACTTAAAAAAAAAAATTAACCGCCTTCAAAAACAACCACAAAAAAGGGTAAAAAAACTACAAAATAACTTTTCTTTCGGAAGTCGGTGGCTATGTTTTTTTTATTTCGTTGTCTTTTATGCCACCGACTTCCGAAAGAAAAGTTATTTTGTAGGTTATTTTACCCTTTTTTGTGGTTGTTTTTGAAGGCGGTTAAATTTTTTTTTAAGTTTTTTATTTTACTCTTTTTAGTTTAAATATTCAGCCCAAATTCTTGTCAAATACATCATTTTCTTACATGTGCACTGGAATAATATTTGGTAATCCTTAGCACCGGTATTAACATCGCTCATGTACACAATGAGCTAATAAAATTCCCTATCAAAAACTGCTGAACCGATTTTGATGAAACTTACAGTGTTCCCTAAAGTGAACTATTCCTCGTACAACAAAAAAGAATTTTGAAAATCGGTCCACAATTGGCGGAGTAATCGCGTAACAAACACTCAAAAAAGTAAAAATCATCACATCATCCATCAATAAAAATGCTCACAAAATAAAAAGTACCAAACCAAATTGGATGAAATTTTTATGGGACCAAATTGCAAGTATACTGCATCGAACTAAAAAAGAATTACACTAATCGGACTAGAAACCTCGGAGTAATTGGTGTACATACAAAAAAAAAAAACATACCGACCGAATTGAGAACCTCCTCCTTTTTTTGAAGTCGGTTAAAAAATCAACAAAAACGGATCTATGCGAGCAACCTCACGAGATATTCATTATTATTATACATATACTAAAATCTTCCCCAAAATGTAACGAACACTTTTCTAAAAACCGCATCAAAATCGATTCAGCCAAACGCGAGATAGTTGCAGACAAACATACATACATACAGGTCGAACTGAGAACCTACTTTTATTTTGAAGTCGGTTAATAATAAAATACAGTGATAAGGCATCTGATCAGTCGAATTTCTACGAGGACTGGACAAAATTCCAATAGACACAACCCTAAATAGAGTAAACCATAATCAGAGATTACACAAAATGTCAGCACACATAAACTGGGGATAAATCAGTGGCCGAAAAATATTACTTCTTATCTTAAGACATGCTGACACTGTCCGACGTAGCTATAAAACACGTCAGCCGACTTACACCATTTTCTGGAGTGCATTAAGTAAAATGACCTTCCTTCGCTAGACTTTGCTGACTGATTGATATTTTTATGCTTATTAAAAAGAAGATAAGAAATATTTTTTCCTGACACAAAAAAAAATTGTATGTAGGTTTTTTTTATAAAGTTCTTACTGCTCCACTCTCGACCACGCGGGCCCAGTGCGGCTAGGTAGATTTCACATGTACTCCTTCACCGTTTTGAGAGCAGTGGTAATTAAAAAATTACACAAAATTATGCGTTTAGCTGGGTTCGAACCTACGACTCGTAGGTCGGGGCCAATGATTCCAGGGTAAAATTTCTAACTTCTCCTTTATTAATTTGTGTTATTCGTTACTGTTACTCTATTTCATCCCACTGCTGGGCAAAGGCCTCTCCCCATGATCTTCAGTTTTCTCGATCTAGGGCCAAAGTGGACCACTGGTCGTTGGTTTTATCCAGCTCATCCCGCCATCTTCTACGAGGTCTGCCGCGACGCCTTCTGGCTGTGTCAGGGCTCCACAAAGTGGTGATTTTGGCGGCATGCGGCAGACGTGGCCGGCCCAGGCCCATTTTAGTGTAGCGGCCTTTCGACCAACGTCAGCAATTTGTGTTTTGGAGCGCAGTGTGGTGTTGCGTACACGGTCTGTTAGTTTGACGCCTAGAATACTGCGCTCCATTGCACGTTGTTATTCGTTAATGATTCTGAAAACCACTGAGGGTCTAAAACGGCACTTACGAATATCCCAAATTTTAGTTTTTCACCTTCGTGAAGGAACAGCCAATGGCGCTGCGGAAAACGAACGAGCTTTTTATTTTTCCAACGCCATTGGCTATTCATTCATGAAGTGAATCATTTGGGATATTGCTAAGTAGCGGTATTAGACCCTCTGTTGTATATTTTTGGCCATTCGCTTTTTCTGACAGATGGAAATAAATATGAATTTTCATTCAATGTCCTATTTAACAGTTGGAATGAAAATTCATCATTTTTGTTGATGCAAAAAACGATTGCGGCTTCAGCAAAAAACACAGCATTTAACAAAAATAAATTCATTTTTCAGCAGCACAAAAAAGATCGATATCGTGTCGTAAAACAATTTGCTTTTAAAACGATATAGCGATTAAAGAGGTGTTGAAATATCGGTCTCGGATTGGCGATACACGACCGGCGCCATGATTGCTTTCTAAATAGGGTTCGCATCTACGTTTTTTTTTTATCGAAAGATATTTACGAACATTTGAAGAATTCCACTTTATTTTTTATTTTGGTTGATTCAGTGTTTTTATTAGAGTGATTTCAATAGCGAACAGTGGTGGCCCAGTGGTATCAGGCCGACTTTCTAGTTATACCTAAGTGGCTTCGACCCTAGCCAGGCGCATTACTTTGTGTGATACATCACCACTGCTCTGAAAACAGTTAAAAACACATTGTGAGTGAAAGCGAAAGCGGCATATAGGTATAATATATGTCATAGAACCAAAAAAAAACCGGCCAAGTGCGAGTTGGACTCGCCCATGAAGGGTTCCGTAGCAGCAAGCATAGATTAGAGATATAATTATATTGAGATTAGTAAGTAATATACACAAACAATAAAAATAACTTTGTTTTTCATAGTATTTGTATGAATGGCAAAGTTATATTTGCGGTTTTTGAAAATGTACTATATCTCAAAAACTGCTAACTGTATCTCATCCAAACCAATTTTCGTTGGTAGTTTTGGTTGAGGTCTACATTATATATTTTTTTTAGTTTTATCATTCTCTTATTTTAGAAGTTACGGGGGGGGGGACACACTTTTTACCACTTTGGAAGTGTCTCTCGCGCAAACTGTTCAGTTTAGAAAAAAATGATGTTAGTAACCTCAATATCATTTTTAAAGACCTATTCATAGATACCCCACACGTATGGGTTTGGTGAAAAAAATTTTTTTGAGTTTCAATTCTAAGTATGGGGGGCACCCCCAAAATTTGTTTTGTTTTGATTTTTGTGTGAAAATCCTAATGCGGTTCACATAATACATCTTTCTACCAAGTTTCAACAGGATAGCTCTTATACTTTCGACAAAAAGTGGCTGTGACATACACGGACAGACAGACAGACAGACAGACAGACAGACAGACAGACAGACATGACGAATCTATAAGGGTTCCGTTTTTGCCATTTGGCTACGGAACCCTAAAAAACGAAGACATTTACTACACCTCACTGCGCCTGCGCCGCGTGGTGGTTTATCGCCCTAAGTTCCAGCAGTGGGAACATTTATAGGCTGATGATGATGATTTTTAGGGTTCCGTAGCCAAATGGCAAAAACGGAACCCTTATAGATTCGTCATGTCTGTCTGTCTGTCCGTGTATGTCACAGCCACTTTTTGTCCAAAGTATATGAGCTATCCTGTTGAAACTTGGTAAGTAGATGTATTATGTGAACCGCATTAGGATTTTCGCACAAAAATAAAAACAAAACAAATTTTGGGGGTGCCCCCCATACTTGGAATTGAAACTCAAAAATTTTTTTTTCACCAAACACATACGTGTGGGGTATCTATGGATAGGTCTTCAAAAATGATATTGAGGTTACTAATATCATTTTTTTCTAAACTGAACAGTTTGCGCGAGAGACACTTCCAAAGTGGTAAAAAGTTGGTCCCCCCCCGTAACTTCTAAAATAAGAGAATGATAAAACTAAAAAAAATATATAATGTAGACCTCAACAAAAACTTCCAACGAAAATTGGTTTGGATGAGATACAGTTAGCAGTTTTTGAGATATAGTACATTTTCAAAAACCGCAAATATAACTTTGCCATTCATACAAACACTATGGAAAACAAAGTTATTTTTGTTGTTTGTGTATATTACTTACTAATCTCAATACAATTATATTCCTAATCTATGCTTGCTACTACGGAACCCTTCATGGGCGAGTCCAACTCGCACTTGGCCGGTTTTTTTATATTTTAGCCAGCCTGTATTAACAGCAGCGGCGTTTTCCTGGAGTATTGGACCTGTATGCATAGCTACGGGTCTGATACTGCAGGAAAATACATGAATTAAATAATTTTAGGTTTTATTTTGTTGGTTTGTTTTTAATTAAATGTAAGTACTAACATAGTTACGTAAGTTGTATCACTAACAAACTATGGAGAAATTTTCCGAAATAAACGTGTTATTATTATTATTATTAAAAAACTACAAAATAATCGTAGTATTCGGGAAGACAATTAACACTTAATTGGTCGCAAAACTCCAACGCCTCTTTGAAAGTTTAGAAGTTAATAAAACCTGTAATAATGAGCGCTGAAAATCGCTAAACTTATTGAAAACACGTGTTTCTTATGACAAGTAGGTACTTATCGAGTTGTAGTAAATTTTTTTGTATGTAGGGGGTAATCTCCGGAAGTAATGAACCGATTTTAAGAATTGTTTCACTGGTCGAAAGCAACATTATTCGTGAGTGCTATAGGCTATAAATTATAAAGATATCATGTATATTTTACCGCCCAACGAAGGAGGCACGGGTCAGCTAGTCGAGTATTAATCGTAATGTTACATGTATTTTGGTTTTTATTCATATGTCCGTTATCTTTTTTAGGGTTCCGTAGCCAAATGGCAAAAACGGAACCCTTATAGATTCGTCATGTCTGTCTGTCTGTCTGTCTGTCTGTCCGTGTATGTCACAGCCACTTTTTGTCGAAAGTATAAGAGCTATCCTGTTGAAACTTGGTAGAAAGATGTATTATGTGAACCGCATTAGGATTTTCACACAAAAATCAAAACAAAACAAATTTTGGGGGTGCCCCCCATACTTAGAATTGAAACTCAAAAAAATTGTTTTCACCAAACCCATACGTGTGGGGTATCTATGAATAGGTCTTTAAAAATGATATTGAGGTTACTAACATCATTTTTTTCTAAACTGAACAGTTTGCGCGAGAGACACTTCCAAAGTGGTAAAAAGTGTGTCCCCCCCCCCGTAACTTCTAAAATAAGAGAATGATAAAACTAAAAAAAATATATAATGTAGACCTCAACCAAAACTACCAACGAAAATTGGTTTGGATGAGATACAGTTAGCAGTTTTTGAGATATAGTACATTTTCAAAAACCGCAAATATAACTTTGCCATTCATACAAATACTATGAAAAACAAAGTTATTTTTATTGTTTGTGTATATTACTTACTAATCTCAATATAATTATATCTCTAATCTATGCTTGCTGCTACGGAACCCTTCATGGGCGAGTCCAACTCGCACTTGGCCGGTTTTTTTTTAGTTAATTTCACGTAAAGTTTTTTTACCATTATCTGTTGTTTTTTCTAATTTGTTGGAGACATTTTACAATTCTCTCAAATTTAGACAATGAATCACTCATAACTAAAGCCTGACTTTTCACGTATTTATGACGTTATGAAATAATTTGTACCTCGTTCGTACACAAGAGGCGTTTTCCCAATTTTCCATAGAATAAACGTAGTAAATACTTGAAGTACGCTGTAAATGAAAAACAGAAATCTTGTGATATTGCAAATATCTTGACATAGGGCAACCCTATCACTGAACCAATTTACAGCTACACCACTCTGATTGTGTTCCGTGTCTCGAACCAACGGATTTTTAATTACCGAATGTAGACTCGGTATTAAATTATTTTTCGGTGATTAATTAAAGCAATTATCCCTAGTATGAAGGTTTATCTGAGGTAGCAAATTAGCTGGGTGAAAGGTTTTTTTCATACGATGTTTACATTTGTACATACAAAAGAGTAAAAATTTGCTGAGTTTGGGACTAAAAATTAGTGTGAAAAGGAAATTTTAGCTACCTCTAAAAATACGTGAAGTTTAAAATGAGGTGAATCAACCTCTACCATTATTAATTTCTTATTAATATTATAAAGGTGATGAGTTTTTTTGTTTGTTTGGCTGAAAACGTTAGTCTCAGGAATTCCTAGTTCGATTTTGTTTCATGATTGACTGCTGTGTGTTGACGTACAATAAAAGCTGACCAGCCTAATTAAAAACACTAACGGGTTCAAGACTAGAACGGTGGTGGCCCTATGGTATCGACACCAACTTGCGAGCTGTAGGTTCTAGTTTCGAACCCAGAAAGGCGCATTAATTTGTGCGATTTTTTTCATCACCACTGCTCTCAAAACTGTGAAGGAAAACATCGTGAGGAAACCGGCATGTCCTAGAAACAAAAATTCGAAGATATGTGTCATCCTACAAACCCGCACTGGGACCGCGTGGTGGATTATGGCCCACTCCCTCTCACAGAGAAGAGGCCTGTGTCCCAGCAGTGGGAACATTTATAGACCGATGATGATGAACGGATTCAAACCCACAAACTACAAAACGTAAACAGAATCTGTTACCACTGTACCATTTACTCTCAAGAAATAATCCTACAAAATTAAATCTCCTCTTTAAATTCAAACCACTTCGTCTCATTAAGCATTAAATTACATTTTCTTCGTCATTTCTCTTCTGGAGATACAGCTCATTCATTACAAGCGGTTGTTTCTCACAATGACCGGCGAGAATAATACGTGAGATTCCTCGTAATGACCGGGCAAAGTGTGTTTGTACATTCAAACTTCAAATCATGTTAATTAATTAGGTCGTTTGGCTGAGATGAGTGTGTACGGAACATCATACAAAGTTTAAAAGCGTTATTATTAGAAATCACTGTACTGATTTTAATAAAACTTCCGAGATTTATGTGTCGTGCTTATGACCACAAGCACGACACATAAGTCTAAGAGTTATCAGACAATATTTTTGAAATATCTGTCAGACTTGGTTAGACTCGGTCAGACTCAGTCAGACACGGTCAGGCTCGGTCAGGCTCGATCAGACTCGGTCGGACTCGGTCAGTCGCGGTCAGACTCGGCCATAGCTAATAAGCATATTTATTGCGTCGAGCTACCTTGGTAGGTGGTAATCAGTAATATACGCTCGTCCTTGCATCCTTAGTTAAATTGCCGACTACCCTAACAAGGTAGCTCGACGGATAATAAGCAAAAGCACATTAACCATAACTAGCCAAATACCGGCTATGAGCAAAATAGCCACGGCTATGATATCCGTCAACACGATAGCTAGCTATCGGCTACTGGTTGGCTAGATAACTGACAAGTTATGACATAGCCGCGTAGCCACTGGTAGCCTCGTAGCCTCGTAGCCGCGTAGCCGCCACGGAGTATAGCTAACTGCTACGTTTTGTAGCCGTCCCGGTATTTGGTAGCCGGGTAGCAAGAGTAGCCAAAAAAGCCGATAGCTGTGTGCGCGCTCACTGCCCTATACGTGTGCGATCTTTATTGGTATCGTCCATCTTTTTCTCACAATATTCACAAAATAGATTAGACAAAGAGAGAGCATTATACTTAGAAATTTCGTTCGTTTAATAAACGAACTTATGAAATACGATGATTAGAAAGGTGGTTAGTTACCGTCAGGTTTAAAATAAATAAACATTTGATAGTTAGTATTTTGGTTATTGTGACCTCCGAGAGGAAATCATTTCTTGTCATGATTATAAAATAAAATTAATACCTATACGAAATCTTTCACCATCTAACCTTTGTTGGCGTGGCGAGGATCGAATTCAGATCGGGCAGTTGATGTTGCGTTATTTAAGTCCTACCTAGCTACACCGGCGCTGCTTAGTCGCGCTGCTAGTTACTAAACGCTATTGTTCAATAGCCAAATAGCCAAATAGCTGGCTAGCTAGCTGGCTATTACACCACAAATAGCCGGTTAGCTAAGCTATTGAAATTTCGGCTAGTTACCCATCTCTAAAGAGTTGAGATTTCGAATCTGTGATCAAGGATTTGGAAAGATACATATACCTATCTTAGTTTTAAAACAAAAATAACAGTCTTGTTTTGAGGATCGTTCGACCAGACCGGTGTCTGGTGGGTACTGCCGGAGAGTTATCAGTTTTTTTCTATGAGTATGTTCTTAACTTGTGGAGACTTTCGTCATTTAGGCTCAGTTGACACCAAGGCGCGAATAATACTAGAAATATGTATCTTTTCGTGTACTTGTTGTCGCTCTATTGAAATGTGCGCACAGCGTCGTGACTTGGTGTAAAATGGCCCTCAGGTCTTTATTTACTACTTAAATTTCTACCTTAGTCAACTTTACTATTCATGACCGCCACAGCTCTTACCCATTTCATACTCCTAACCTTATAACTCTCTTTGCCCACAGCACGGCAACGCGACAACCTCAAGTGAGACGTCGGTGGGGACGAACACGGCAACCGCGGCGCCCTCCACCAGCGGCAGCAAGGGCCCGCCCCCAGCCGCCAAGTTTCGCCACGGTCTGCTGCAGCTAATGATACACACGATCGATCCCATGCATGACGGTGAGTTAGGTACGCACGCGGCTTTGCCTACACTTTACACTTATGCTGACTTTCAAATTGGGTGGTTGATGATGAACTTACAGTTTTGAAGCTGATATTGTCTCTTTCCAACTCCGGTATCCTTTTCTTTCACTCTCCGGTAGTTCATCGCGTCTGTATTTCCTGATAGCTCTATAACCATCACATACGCTTACATAGTGGGATGTGGGCCGAACGAGGATCAGAATTTGGGCCGAAACTTAGATATGAGAATAAATCATAATTCAAGGATTTTTTCAGAATTTTGGCCGAAACTTCGGTCAGAGAATAAATTATTATGTAAAGTAAAAAAAAAAATACTCTCAGAGAAGTATTTCTTTTAACAAAAATCTATGCAATCTGATACAAGTTGTGATAACACAGCAACAAATTAAATTCTACTCTACCAATCGTAATCGCCTGCTGGATATGGCACATGGCACCTTCGAATTTGTTTCTAAAGAACTGATCGATTATCCTAAAACAACTTTATAAGTTTTAACTAAAACAACTGATTTCTACTTCTATTCAATGTTGAACTAAATCTCAAAGTTTGTTTTATAAGTTAGGTTTAGTTTTCAAGTAAACATTGAACATTTAGTTCAATAGCTTTAAAGCCCTGAGAGGTATTCTTGATCTACGTTATTTATATTTTGTTATTGTGAACAACTGTGTAACTCGACCTTTTAGAATCTTGAACACTTGAACAAACAAATTCCAATTCACCGATTTCTCACAAAATTCCTAACCCAATTATTCCACAATATTGTATTAAAAACCCAATTTATCATCAATTACCCAAAGTTAACCTCATAACAACTGCCTTACGTGAGCAAGTCTCGCCACGCAACCATAATAATTACAATCAATTAATAAAAATAAAATAAAAAAAAACATCTTTCATTCGTGTGACGCTTGCATTACTCACATAAGTCAGGAAAATTGTTTTACTTGTGGTACAAAAACGGATCCCGACGGCTTATGGTACAGAAACGGATCCCGACGTTTTATGGTACAGAAACGGATCCCGATTTGGTTATAGAAGAACTCACGTACCTAATGATACGGGGAGGTACGCACTGCGCTTTGCATTCACTAACGCTACGCCTGCTAAAAAATTTTTGAGCTCCTAAACTATTGGCTACTCGAATTTGGCGACGAAGATACCGCGACGCGACTTGCACCACAACTTCCACCACGCGCAGTTGTAAGTGTCGCGTCGCAGAAGTCGTTGTTGTGTAGTCGCATCGCCCGCGGCAGAAGACGGAACATTAAAACGGAGCTCTAAAACGGCAAAAATTTTGCGTTTCATACATTTTTTTTAAATTGTCTTTTGGGAGAAATAAGATGCTTGTATCGATGCAACTTAGAATCTTGCTTGATTCGTGTGCTGTTAGTAGCACGAGCATCGATCATACATGACATTGCAATATTGTAACTATTCTTATATGTATTTATTGTGTGTTTTCAGGAACTGTTGAACTTGTTAAGATTGTCCCCGTATGAATACTGTACCAATATTATTTTCTTTAGCTACTAATTTGAGTCTAGACTTAACTCTATTTCAAGGGTTGTATTTTCAATTGAAATGTATTTTTTTTATTCAACTAGGTATTTGTTCATCGACTTCCAATTTTAAAATTCTGTATTTTGATGACGGAAAGAAGTAAAAATGCTGTGTCCATATAAATTGTGATGAGGGCAGAAGAATGATGGTGAACATATTGAATTAGCTTTTTTTGGTGTGAAATATGATGAAATGGGTCCTTCCCGCCCTAGGTGAGGAAGGGACTGTCAGACTGTCGTACTAAAAACATCCTGTTCCTTCGATCATTTGCGTTCCAGAGCCTGTTTAAACATACCCGTGACCCAGATAGTCCCGCGCCACAACTTTTGTAACTTGACTTAATTTTTGAACTTTAAATTTATCTTTTCTGAAATTCAGAACCCTCTTACTTCGAACAACTTTCCCTATTTAAAAATGTGCAGTATATTAACCAGAGCCTGTAATACGATGTCGAGATAAATCTTCTTCTCTGTGTCCCTGGCGCGACAGTATTTTATATTTTGTCGGTCCAAAACTTCGCCGCTTCCAAAGCGTTGGAATAAATAAAGATTTACGATTGTGATTACTGTAATATTTTCAGCAAAAAAAAAATATATTTTGGAGATACAAAATTAGGCTTTGAATAAATTAATATGATTTAAGAAAGAAACTAGATTAGCATTCATAATTATAAACTTTATTTATACACACATGTTTCAATTTTTGTATGCTTGTCACAAATGTTGGCCACACTAACCGGAGAAGCTGTAAATTTTATAAACCTATTAAAATGTTCATATACGCTACCTGCCTAGCCTTTTCCCAAATATATTGGGGTTGGCTTCCAGTCGAACCAGATGCAGCAGTCTATCAGTATTTTACATGAAGCGAATGCCTTTCGGACCTCCACAAACCAGTAACTGGGTAATATGATACCCCATCCATGGTAAGACTGGTTGTCAGACTTTCATTCAGACTTTCGTTCAATAAATGGACTACGCAAAAACAAACAAAAACAATTTTTAAGTTCGAACTGGTAGTTCCTGAGATTTAATTATAAATGTTCATATAAATGACCATCATCGCGATAACTACGATAGTGTGGCTCTAATTAGAAAGATCGAAGAAACGAGTACCTAACCTATCTATCTATCTATCCACCTTGCTATTTTAGACCCTACTGCGTTGGATTAAAATCTTATAAAGCCATTGTAAATTGCAACGACCACAGTACCGTCTATCACATTGATGGATGTACCTGAGTGTTCCATGCTTAAGTAAGGGCCGTCTTACGAACCAACCATTACCTTTGCGTGAGACACATAATTTATTGCATACTCTATACGTTATTAGGTGCGTCCACACAGAACGAGCAGCCTCGCGAGGCATTTGCTGCGCGAAGCAGCTCTGCTAGTTTGGACTAGTGTCTCGGCCGAGGAAGTGCGCGCGCTGACGCGGGCGATCGACCGAGTGTCCGTGCCATCCAGTGTCGGCTTTTGTTTTGCTCGCGTATATTGTTTCGTGTCTCGGCCTCGCGAGGCTGCTCGAGTGCTCGTTCTTTGTGGACGCACCTATTTGCGAACTCGGTTGTGGGTACCATCAAATCGATCGCAGCCCGCGAAGTGACGGTACGTTCACACGGAGACATGATTTCCAGAATCTTATTTTCATCGGATCTGGAAAAACCGAATGTTGTATTCACACAGCACATCTTGCATTGCCGTATCAGACGGCCTCATATCGGGATCTCGTGTGAACACATCATCCGGTTTTTATTAGCAAGAGTGCGCACAGTTCCTCATTGATTTGGAAGCGATGGACGTGAACAGTCTTGCTATAATATACTGGTATTATCGCCGTCAGCGTCGTAGAAAAAGATTGTGGTTAAACCCAATAGTACAAAGACGATCAACAGTTGGTGCCTTTACAACTCTTATGCAGCAATTAAGAAATGATCCACAAAAATTTTTTAACTACTTTAGAATGACTATACCCACATTTGATAATCTTTTGAAAAAAGTGGAAAAAGATTTGACAAAGCGTGATACAAACATGAGGAAAAGCATTAAACCAGAAGAAAAATTAGCAATATGTATAAGGTAAGACTGAAATACTGATTTTTATTATTAATTAAATTATTTATTAAAAATATGATTAAGAAATGATAGAATAACGCTTGGTAGGTACACAGTTTCCTAACTACATATCATGAAAGTCTGGGAAATCAGAAGCATTCGATTGAATACTTTGAGAATCGGTAATTGGTGATGCTTGGTACTGCGATGTAAAATAGCCTTGTGATTGTGACACATTTGGTTGATAGTTGTATGTTGATGAGTGTGCAGGAGACCATTCATTTCGGTTCTTTATATTTTGTAATAAATTTAACACGCCTGATTGAAATTCTAATGTTTGATTATCGTTTAGCGTTGCCAATGATGGAAGTAGACTTTTAAAGAAAAACAAATTACGGTCTTCTTTCATTTCTTCTTTCTTCTTGCATTCCATTTGATAATCTATAAACTCACTCATCTTCTTATCAAACACGTTTAAATTCTGCCTCGATGGTCTGTTTTTTTTTTGTCTTTTCGAACCACCTACTACGACATTTTCATTATTAGTTTCTTGTTGACTTTCTTTTGTAGCATCTTGATTATTTGTATCTTCTTCACACAATAAATTGTCCTGAGCCATAGCACTGTCACGGGTAACATCTGATGTAACTGTAGCGGTTGTACTATCGTCTGCTAGGTTTGGTGTGGCAATAGTCGCACTATCATGGGTGTCAGCTGGCGTCACAATTTTTTTTAAGAACAGCAATTGACGATGATAGACGTAGTCTCTCGTACATGTCGCAGACGATCCTGATTTTTTTGATTTCTTTTTCTCATTAATACTCCTCATCCAGCTGTCTCTAATATTACTCCACTTCTTTACGATCAATTTAGCTGAAACATATAATTAAATTTAATTGCAGATATATGGCTTCTGGCTGTTCATACAAGGATTTACATTACGCCTACCGAGTCGGAGTGTCTACGATCAGTAACATTATTAAGGAAGTAACGAATGCTGTTTGGAACAACTTGCATGGGGAGTTTATGACATTACCCAACACAGTATCTGACTGGGAATATATCGCCAATGGATTTAATACTAGAGCGAACTTTCCCCATTGCATTGGTGCAGTGGACGGTAAGCATATTAGAGTAAAAAAGCCAAACAACAGTGGTTCCATGTTTATGAATTACAAAGATTTCTTTTCCATCGTATTATTAGCAGTGGTTGATTCATATTATAAATTTACATTCATCAGTGTGGGCTCGTATGGAAAAGAATGCGACTCGACGATATTCAAGGAGTGTTCTTTTTGGAAAAAACTAATAGATGGTGATTTGCATTTGCCGGCAGCATGTCCACTGACAAACGATTCCGATTTATCGATTCCGTTTGTAGTAATAGGTGATGAAGGTTTTGGCTTGCATCAACATTTGATGAGACCTTACGGCGGAAACCATTTGGATAGAAACAAAAGAATATATAACTACAGATTAACCAGAGCTAGACGCTATGTTGAGTGCGCCTTTGGAATTTTAGCTAATAAGTGGCGAATATTTCATCGTCCACTGGATGTAGATACCAGCACAGCAATTTCAATTGTAAAGGCTTGCACTGTACTTCATAATTTTATAATAGATATGGAAGGTGTACAGTCGAACATAGAAACAACAAGCAATGTATCAGCAATGGTTAACGTGTTCAGTGATGCACCCAATGAACAAAATAGTACACGAGGTGGACGATGTGCTAATGTTATACGAACTGAATTCACAAATTATTTTATTTCTACAGCAGGAGCTGTGCCTTGGCAAGACGAATCAATCTAACGTTAATTTTGTAACGCACTGCTATTTTAATTTATGTACAAATATTTCACCTGTTTATTTTAAAAAATTACAACTTAAGTACTTACCATAATCCTGCCTTTTTTTCTCCTCCATTTCTTCAAAATCTTCCTTCAAAATTAAACATATTTCTCGCCAGCCAGCAGTCCTCAAGTTTTTATCTTTGTATATTTCAAGAGTTTTGTCCCATATAACTGGCCGATTTTGGACAAGAGAAATTAAAAGTTCAACGTCTATATTTTTCGTCGTCATAGCGAGAGAATAACGAGCGGTCAGTTGAAGCGGGCGAAAATGACTGGCGAGCGTACATGCGGTGTGTCCCTCCCCGCCCACCCCTCCCCCGCTTGTGCGACACGACGACTGGACACGACGGTGTATTCGGTTTCAAGATCCGGCAAATAACCGAATCTACCCCCGCGTGTATCGTATGAACGCGTGAATTGAATGCGCTATACCACTGCACCGGATCTGATATTTTGCAGTATTGCCGGATCGGTTTGTAGTCGCTAAATCGGGTGTCAACTTCAGCAAGATTCGGTTTTTTTGTCGTGTCTTGAAACCGAATGCATGTGTGAACTCATTCATTGAAATACTGTTGCTACTAAACCGAATCCTGCAAAAAACAGATTCGGTAGAGAAACACTCGACGCCGTGTGAACGTACCGTGACAGAGATGTGAACTAACTGGGGACATCTGCAGAGTGACGCACGTGTCAAGTTTAATACGCACCACAACCTTTATAAGTAGGTACTTGTATTAAGGCTTTGTTTAATATTTTTAATGAAAAACAAGCCATAAATGTTTATATGCAAGAATTGGCAGATCTATGTCCCAAAATAATGTAGTCGCTAAGAGGCGATGTCATCGCGTCCACTGCGTATAGTCTAACTAGAATTTACCTTGTATCATGGGTTTCTTTACAAAAATTTGAACTCACACACACAAACAGCCAGACCCAGAACAACTATCTGTAGGTCATCCAAATATTTATTCCGTGAGGGATTCGAACACACGACACGTAAAGTCTGTCAGTCGATCGCTTAGCCACGGAAAAAATCTTAGAACCTTTCTCATTTTCATTTACACTAGCTGTGCCCCGTGTTTTCAACCCTGCTGCTCATCTCCTATTGATCGTAGCGTGATGTTTCATAGCCTATAGCCTTCCTCAATAAATGGACTATGCAACACAAAAACAATTTTTAAATTTGAACTGGTAGTTCTTGAGATTAACGCGTTCAAACAAAATCTTCAGCTTTATAATCTAATATATAAAAAAAATCAATGGCCCTTTTCGTTGTAATGTTATAACTCAAGAACGGGCTCACCTACCCAAACTAAATGTTTAGGCTTTGTTCGAACTATTTAGTAGATGCTTTATGTGAAGTTTGCACAAAATCGGACGAGCGGTTCTTATTCTTAATATACCCGTGCGAAGCTGGGACGGGTCACTAGTATTAGTATAGATTCTGCTCTGATCAACCATAGGTCACCGCAGAATCTACAGTCACGCACGTTCGTTCCAACGGAACTAATTACAAATAACGAATATGCCAAGCTATCTGGCTATCAGTAGGTAAGATTGCCCATCGGTAGGCAGATTGCCTATCTGCCCATCATGCACGATTGCCTGTCTGGCACGCAATGTGAGCTACTACGTGGCATGCCACAGTATGTGGCACTTTGACTTGTGTTGTAGGTGACTTTTAGACACGCACTTGGCAATACGTGTGTCGAGTTTGTTGGATTTTGTAATGGGTAGAAATATTTTTTTCCACGTCTTTAAATTATGTATAAACTTCTTTTGGTTAGATATTTTTATAATTTGAAATTTCCATAAGGATTGCTTTCTAACCAAATTCATTTTACCCTAAGTTTATTAAATTTTACTTTTATTCACTTTTTCATGATTCAATTTAGAATTGAAGAAGATAGAGAAGAAGAACAAGCAATGACTGTCACATTTGGGGTTTAGTAACTTCATGTACCCAATTGTTTATCATTTGGTACATGTTTTCACTAAGCCCTGCGTGTGTCGAATTCATCAATCAAGAAACAAGATTTCTAGAATTCGAAGAATTGAGTAAGTGTTGTTTTAAGATTTATCATAACGCCTTTAAATTATACCGACCGAAGCGTTGTATGTTAGTGAAATTTAGTTTACGAACAAAAGAAAAGATACGGGTCTCTTTGATAATAATCTATCTTTCGGTCTAATTCATTTTTTGAGTAAAATAGCCTATTCTGTTCTCACCTGTTCTGTCCTGTTGTGACCATTTTAGCAGACACCCACGCGCATTTGTTGCGCATAGTAAAAGGTAGGGTCGCCGCTGCCTGTCCAATATTACCCGCGAAGTTATTTCGGTACGGTTTACCTGAATGAGTGGTGCAACGCTTTGATGCCAGAAATATGTCCCACACCTACACATTATTATTTTGTCACTGTTTATGTGTGTGTGTGTATTGTATTTAGGAAACAAAAATTCTAATAAATGTTCCGCTGAAGTTATGTAACTTTTAATTTCTCAAAAATCTTTAAACTCACGTATTATCGGTTTATCAGTAAGTTCCATTATTAAACCTGTTATAAATCATATTGTGAAACTAATTACCAAAAAAAAAAGCTTTTCAAAAAAATGTACTCATCTAAATGGTACAGAGGGTCAAAAACGGCCACAACCCAAAATCTTAGGCATATTAGAAAAGTGTGGTCATATTTAGGGCTGGCTGTAAAACCATCGAATTGATTGACATTTCCATAATACCACAGTCTCTCAAAAAAGTAATCAGTTTGACCCTTAAAAAATTTAAATATCTACCTTTTTTAACCTATTTTGTCCCACTGCTGGGCAAAGGTCTCCTCCATAACCTTCCACACTTCAGTTTATGCCTCTTTCTCCGGCCAATCTCTCATATTTTTATCAAAATGTATGGAACATAATTTCTGGCTGACTAGCTGGTTTAAATCAAACTTATATGACCTCACCTTTCAGTAACACCCTATATATACTCAAAATTCAAATTCAATATTACGAATACAAAATATCAGCTACAATAACATAAGCAATACAATCCTTATTATACAGGGTGTTTCTATACAGACCCCGAAAATGTTCGGTACTCACGAACCGTTGTTGACCCCACCTTGACCGAGGAGGCGCTAAGGTATCGATTCGACTGTTTTCGTAAGGCATACAAACACTCGGTGTAGGTAACACTTAGGTGAGTTTGGGGTGATTCTGAAACTCGTTATATTGTTACGTTATACGTTTATTTTGTGCAGAGACATTAATTTATTAATACTTACGACAGACGGTAAAAGTATCAAAACAAAAATGTCGATAGGAGAGAAACTTGTCATTTTTTATAGCATTGCCCAACACCAAGAATTTCTCCTGTATCGCGGGTGGATGCGTTTACAAACATAAACTCACATGCACAAACGCCCAGACCCGGAACGTCTACTTGATCATACAAATTTTTGCTCCGTGCGGGAATCAAACCCGCGACACGCAGCGCAGCATTCCTATCAATCGTACCGTTAAATTATAATATCATTTTCTTTTTTTCATTGAGATTCCTCCGGTAGAATCTTTACCTAGAACCGTTTTTTTAGTTTGATTTGACAAGACAATTCTGATGCAGCTTTTGGCTGAAGCTTTTACAACGAAGGCATTTTTAGCACCACCCTTATCCTAATTTAATAAAAATTCCAGGAAACCCACTTTGTTTTACTCCTTTATAATTTTATTAAATATCTAAAACATCGGCTATCTTGTGTAATGGTATTTACTTATTAAAATCTTCTTCTTCTCTCTTATTAATAAAATCTTTACACCACTGTCAGAGTACAAGTAGAAAGACATGTAATATAAACCACGCAATAATATAAATGTTCCCTAAAGTTGCAGAATCACCCATCTTATAGTCCAATATGTTTACCTATCGCCACTAAAACGTATATATTATTGTTCCCTGCACAACATCTTCTTATTAAACTGATAGTGGAGAAATAAAATAAAAATGCTGCTTCGTTGAAAGTAATATCAGAACCACAGAGTTTGGAATTGTTTGTTTGATATTAGACAGTTGTTGTGGATAGTCAGAATCTCAAAGGTCAGACAATCTTTAGTTTGCTCTAATAACATTTAGTATAACGTTAATTTAATCACATTTTCATATGACCTTTTCGTATTGACTAGATTTAATCCAAAATTCTGTAATGGGGAAGGCCGGTCAAAGCTAATTGTAGATGGCGCCACCATAGGTAAGTCCTAATCCGACCAATGAGGTAGTACTATTTTGAAGTACCTATAAGATTTGAGCCAATGACGATGCTTGGAACAAGCTATGCTAGCGCCATTAGTTCCCCAGTTGCCATCCCCATTAATAAGTTATTTGTCAGGAAACATCAAACTGTTATAACTTCAGCTGACTAAAAAGCTCCGCCAATAATAAAGAGGATCTGGAGATCGGCGGTTCGATCGATGGAGCCCCGCCTAGCGGAGCTCCTATCACCGGGTGCTTTAAAGTAAAATAAACATTCCCTTCTGACGTAACCTGTCCGATTCAGGGTGCCTAAAGTCCCGGTTTCGCTTCGCTCGCTCTTGTATCTATTTATATAATATATGTCTTTTATTTAAAATAACTAACACAAATACCGGGATCGCAATAGTCAAAACAAGAATCACTCCCACAGAAAAGATTGAAGCGATGTTACACGTAAAAAAACAACTGTTTTCTCTTCCCTTTCTCCATAATTATAAACTTTTACCGATTCTCGATCGATACTCCCCTGTCCGTGTGGATTACGTAAAAATTTTTGAACGTAAATCTATGACAACATATTATAATGTACTCCCAACATGAGAATGCGTCAGCTTAAATTGTATGGAAAGTGTTGACAATGCCGCGTCTAGGCGTCTCCGTACTCTGTGAAATTGTGTTCCTTTAATAATATCTTCTATGCAGTATCTTATAACATTGTGAGAGTGCAATAGCTGTTTTTGTTTTGTATCACTTTAGATTTAATTAAGTTTGTTAGAAGTGCAGTTGACACATTATTGTGTTAGTCAAACTAAGTATAGTATATAAACTACTATACTATACTTAACTAGGTAACACGCCCTAGTTGACAAAACGCCCCATATACGCGAGTGTGGCCACTGTTGGCGTATGATTATGGCCGAGGGCGAGGTCTGTATTGTACGCTAACAGCGGCCACATTCGCGTGTGGTTTCGAGCAGTAAGTTTGAATACTAAAATGGCGGGGCGTTTTATCAACTAGGGACCTAGTTTCCCCTACACGTAATTCTAAGCTCCGCTCATGTCCAGTAGTCCTAAGATTATAGCTTAGCTCCCCCACAGCTGTGCTCGAACGATAAGCTAACGAGCTATTAATACTAACTGCAGAATTTGTGGTCTTAGGCCCCTGAGTTACGGGCACAAATTGGATGTTTCGAATCGAATGGGGGTATTAACAACATAATCAGATCGTGGCCTTATTGGTTAGGATCTTCAGAAAAGTGCGTAGTTTTCGAAACTATTTTGCTTGTAAGACCTGATTTATGAGCTGTTTACCCGTGGTCCCAGTGGGTCGACCCATTACCGGGTCCACGGGTAATTTAAATTACCCGTGGTCCCGTGGAACCTAACCAAACCGAACCTCGGGGTGCCTCAATAGTTGTTGGTGCCTTTGAAAGTAGACGTCAGTGGCACCCCGAAGTTCGGTTTGGTTAGGTTCCTTTAAACCTTGCACACGGAAATAGGACCCCCGCGCAGCGGGGCTCCGTCTACCTGAACCACGTCCATTTAATTGAAATAAATGATTAAGAATTAGGTACCTAATATGCTTTTATAAAGTTTGGTATATGGTGGTAATTAAATTTTATAGATATCGATATAGCCAAAGTTCAGAGAAAAATTCCTAAGCATGGGACCACGGGTAAACACTCGATTTATGTATGTGGTTGAGCCGAAAGAAGTATGTAAGGAACCCGGGACTGTTTAAGTAGGATACTACGACCCTGGAAGGCAGAACAGCGTTTTTATATAGTCAGTATAAGAGTATAACAGTCCCTTCAGCTCCAGCCAGGGAGGACTCATTTGATGATTTTTACACCCAATAAAGGACCACGTGAGGAAAGTGTGAGATTACGTATAATAAACTCAGTGTGTATGTCTAATCAAATGGATAGACCACATTGTTGATATCGCGGGTAAAATCTAGATGAGGCTGGCAAAGGAGCGTGATGAAAAGTAATAGCTTCATTTTACCTCATCATCATCATTATCCTGCTTTTGTCACAATTACTGACTGCAAGATTGGCTCAGAAGAAAATATTGTTTGTCGATTGCATCGTTGCTATTACTCATCATGTCATCCGCCAAAGAATTACTCGACACCACCAAAAAATCACCTAAAAACACAGAATTACCTAGTTCAGGCACAAACCTTGGGTGAACTTGACATAGAAACTGTATTTAACATTTTTTTTATATTTTTGAATAAAATAAAAATATACATTATTTTTCATTACTCATACTCTGAAAGTAGGTCATTACATGTCTGATTAGCCGTTTGAAACTTATCCATTGCCGACCTAGGGAAAATCGCTTTCAACTGACAGCTGCCAAATTTAAAAAAAAAAAATCTTAAGCTATATGTTGTTAATTTTACTTTCCTCGTATTCGTAATGAAAAGCACAGTGTTTACCTCGGGTAAATTACTTATTTAGTCCCTCGAACTATTAGCGCCCTCACTACGTTACGGGCGCCAAACCCCGTCTCGGGACGTAAATGAGTAACTTTCACGCCTTGGATAACAATGTACTATTAATCACCTCCTTTCTAGCCATATATTAATAACCAATATTAATAAGAACCGCAAACAGCACCAAAGACATCTTTAACTTTCCGTACCGTATAAGGCATTTTAAAATTCCCCTGTCGAAGTCCCGATAAGTCGGTCAAAGAAGTGTCATTCCCTATTCTGACAACGGATGATGGAGGTTTAAAAATATACGCATAAGTAAGCAGATTTCGTAAAAGCTTGGGATGCGGTAAAAAAGTCGCGGTGCATGACAGATAAATCGTTTTGGGCAAGCCTGGTTACCGAAACTTTTTGCGATACTTTTTATTCAAATACTCGTTTAACTATTATTTATCATCATTATTTGAAATACTGGTATTCAGATATGTTTGGTTATGCTGGAAGCGTGAACGAAGCTTTTTGTTCCTAAAATAAATTGGTCGACGGTAAGTCATTGATAAAATTAATACCAAAAATGTCAATTTAACGCTGAATAAGCAGAATTCTATTAATAAATTCATATTATTTATTAAAAAAGCTTGTATAATAATTATTTTTTATATTAATTTATTCATTTTTTTCCAAAGAGGTTACATTGTAACTAGAAATTGTTATAAAATCACTATCTCTATATGATATAAATACTCTTCACTCTTTTTAGCTCTATGACTGTAGGTATTCTTTATAATTTTGTTTGTCATTAGTATGTCAACAATTTATCTCAAATAATCTGTAAAGTTTTAAGCATAATAAAACCTTGTATTTATTAAAGGTTTTGTCAGTTATTTCAATTTATTATGCTTAATTAAAATATGGAAAAATATCTACGGCCAGAAAGATTTGACGCCGATCCATCTGATGGTACTGCATCTAAAGCATGGGAACATTGGATAAAAACGTTTGAATACTTTGTGACAAGTCAAAAGAATGCGACCGCTCCTTCTTCATCAGCAAAGGACGCACAGTCGACGGACAATCAATGGAACGAAGTTAAGTATCAACTTCTCGTAAACCATATTTCTCCAAAAGTTTATGAATTCATAAATGAAAGTAAAAGCTATGAAGAAGCTGTAACTGTTTTGCAAAAGCTGTACGTAAAACCAAAGAATATTATTTTCGCGCGACACAGGCTTGCATCGCGAAAGCAACGCTCTGATGAGACAATAGATTCCTATTTACAAGCTTTGAAACAACTATCTAAAGATTGTGCTTTTACTGCCGTCGACGCTGAAACTAACAGAAACGACTGCATACGCGATGCCTTTATATCTGGTATTTTATCAAACAAATACAGACAGCGACTTTTAGAAAATCTTACTTTGACTGTCGATGAAGCTTACAATCAAGCAATTTCTTTAGAAACAGCTGAGATAAACTCAAACAGCTTCAATATTCTGCCAGTAAACGTAACTAATAAAGAAACTGCTCATGTCTCCAAACAACAAGCAACGCAAGACGGGAACCTCTCTGCTACTCATTCACGTCGACGGAAATGCTTTTTCTGTGGAGGACAAGTACATCTGCGCAAAAACTGTCCAGCATTAGAAGTAGTCTGTCAACTTTGCAACAAAAAAGGACATTTTGCGTCTGTATGTAGAAGTTCATCCTCAAAATCATATTCAGTTACAACAGACACTACGGATAATTCACCTGCCTGTACTATTATCGCAGCATCACCTGCGTCTCTTAGAAAAGCTACTGTACCTGCGTACATCAAAGGTATAAGAGCGGAAGCACTTTTAGATACGGGAAGTTCAGTTTCTTTTATAAATGACAGTTTCTGTAAACTTTGCGGACTTAAAACGCAGCCCTGCAGTCAAACTATATCAATGGCCTCACTTAACCATATATCACAAGTGGAAGGTCAAACTTATCAAACAATTAATATTGGACATCACAAATACGACAATGTGAATCTTCTTATTGTCAAAAATCTTTGCGCCGATATAATAGTCGGTCATGATATTCTCGGAGAACATGCGTCGTTAGAATTTTCCTTTGGTGGCCCAAAGAAGCCGCTCCAAGTGTGTATTGTCGCTGCAGCATCTGTGCCAGCCGTACCACTTTTTGCAAACGTCGCTCCTAATTGCAAACCTATTGCTGTAAAATCCAGGAAACACACTGATGAAGATATTCAATTTATTAAGGAAGAGATCAGTAATCTTTTAGCTGAAGGTGCAATTGAAGAAAGTAAATCACCTTGGAGAGCTCAGGTCCTCGTAACTAAGAATGAAACGCATAGGAAGCGACTTGTAATTGATTATTCTCAGACAATTAACCGTTACACAGAACTAGACGCATATCCACTGCCAAATATCGAGAACTTAGTCGCAAAAGTGGCGAAGAACACAATGTTTAGCTTGATTGACTTGAAAAGTGCTTACCATCAAGTTCCTATTTTACCCGAAGAAAGAAAGTATACTGCCTTTGAAGCTCTAAATAACTTATATCAGTTCAGACGTATACCTTTCGGGGTGACAAATGGCGTCTCAAGTTTCCAAAGAACAATAGATTGGATTATTAGAAAAGAAAAACTTGAGAAAACATATGCTTACCTTGATGACATAACTATTTGTGGCCTTACTCGTGAAGAACATGACCACAATTTAAACCGCTTTATGACAGCCGTTAAAAAGTACGGTCTGACATTGAGTATGCAAAAATGTAAATTTTCTCAAGATAATATTAATATTCTTGGCTACAATATTCATAAGCACATTATCAAACCTGACCATGAACGCCTAAAGCCACTTATCGAACTACCACCACCACAGGACATACCGAGTCTCAGACGTACACTTGGCATGTTCGCGCACTACTCTAAATGGATTCCTAATTTTTCAGAACGTATTCACTCACTTGCTAAAACGACAGTTTTTCCCTTTACAAACGATCAAACTAAATGCTTTGAAAGTCTAAAACACGACATTGCCAAATCATCAATCCATGCGATCGATGGAAATATACCGTTCACCGTCGAAACTGATGCGTCAGATCATTCTATCGCAGCGGTGTTAACGCAAGACTCCAGGCCTGTTGCATTCTTTTCAAGAACCCTTAATCCAACCGAACAAAATCATTCTGCTATAGAAAAAGAAGCTTACGCTATCGTAGAGTCTTTAAGAAAATGGCGCCATTTTCTTATTGGTAAGCAATTTCGTTTGGTCACCGATCAACGTTCAGTTTCTTTTATGTTTAATATGAAACACTCTAGTAAAATTAAAAAAACCGGCCAAGTGCGAGTTGGACTCGCCCATGAAGGGTTCCGTAGCAGCAAGCATAGATTAGAGATATAATTATATTGAGATTAGTAAGTAATATACACAAACAATAAAAATAACTTTGTTTTTCATAGTATTTGTATGAATGGCAAAGTTATATTTGCGGTTTTTGAAAATGTACTATATCTCAAAAACCGCTAACTGTATCTCATCCAAACCAATTTTCGTTGGTAGTTTTGGTTGAGGTCTACATTATATATTTTTTTTAGTTTTATCATTCTCTTATTTTAGAAGTTACGGGGGGGGGGACACACTTTTTACCACTTTGGAAGTGTCTCTCGCGCAAACTGTTCAGTTTAGAAAAAAATGATGTTAGTAACCTCAATATCATTTTTAAAGACCTATTCATAGATACCCCACACGTATGGGTTTGGTGAAAAAATTTTTTTTGAGTTTCAATTCTAAGTATGGGGGGCACCCCCAAAATTTGTTTTGTTTTGATTTTTGTGTGAAAATCCTAATGCGGTTCACATAATACATCTTTCTACCAAGTTTCAACAGGATAGCTCTTATACTTTCGACAAAAAGTGGCTGTGACATACACGGACAGACAGACAGACAGACAGACAGACAGACAGACATGACGAATCTATAAGGGTTCCGTTTTTGCCATTTGGCTACGGAACCCTAAAAATGAGAAGATTCAGAGATGGCGGTTGGAACTTGCTGCTTATAAATTCGATATCGTATACAGGCCTGGTAAAGAAAACTTCGCTGCCGATGCTTTGTCTAGAGTTTGTGCCTCAACAGAAAATCATACAGCCAAACTTATATCGTTCCACGAAGCTCTTTGCCATCCTGGCATTTCACGCATGTTTCATTGGATACGCTCTAAGAATTTACCATATTCTCTTGAACAAGTCAGAAACATGACCAATTCTTGTCAAACTTGTTCAGAAATAAAGCCTAGATACCTGCGAAATACCAATGATCAGCAAGCAAAACTCATCAAAGCAACGGCTCCCTTCGAACGCTTAAGCATAGATTTTAAAGGCCCTGTTCCTACGAATACAACTAATAGATTTATTTTAACTCTAATTGACGAATTTTCACGATTTCCGACGTCAGCTCGAAAACAGTGATCAAACATCTCAATAATCTATTCATGACATTCGGTTTTCCATCTTATATTCATTCGGATCGCGGCACAGCTTTTCTTTCTTCTGAAGTTCAAAAATTTCTTCATGAGAGAGGTATCGCTACAAGTCGAACTACTGCCTACAATCCACAGGGCAATGGACAAGTGGAAAAATTGAATTCGACTCTCTGGAAAACAATACTTCTGGCGTTGAAAACCAAAAACTTATCAGTCGAGAACTGGGAGCAAGTGCTGTCTCAAGCCTTGCATTCTATTCGCTCCCTACTTTGCACTGCTACTAATTTCACACCGCATGAGCGAATGTTTAGACATCCTCGAAGATCTACTAACGGAGTTTCTATACCAACTTGGCTTACGAATTCTGGCCAAGTCTTAATGAAGAAATTGAATAGATCAAATAAATATGAACCAGTAATCGAGGAGGTGGAATTATTACACAGTAATCCAGATTATTCGTATATTAGATATCCCGATGGACGAGAGACTACTGTTTCAAATCGGTATCTAGCACCATTGGGATCAGATGATATGGCGGCTCCCCAAGAAGCTTGTGAGGAAGAAACTTCTTTTGTTACACCGCCTACATCACCTGTAACTGAAAACCGTGACGTCACACCTTCTGCACAGTTGAATGAGCCTATTTCTGATCATAGCGGACACCCAGTTCAAGAAGAATTACCACAACTATCTCCACCACAGGAGATACATCAACGATCCAGTCGCATAAGAAGACAACCAAAATTTTTAGAGGATTACATTACAAATTAGTGCGGGAGAATGATATAAATACTCTTCACTCTTTTTAGCTCTATGACTGTAGGTATTCTTTATAATTTTGTTTGTCATTAGTATGTCAACAATTTATCTCAAATAATCTGTAAAGTTTTAAGCATAATAAAACCTTGTATTTATTAAAGGTTTTGTCAGTTATTTCACTATATAACAAAAAAAATAATCTACGGAACTTTTTTTAATTAAATTGAAATCAATAAATCTGAAATTTATAAAAATCATGCTGTTCGTTAGTCTCGCTAAAACTCTGGACCGATTTGGCTAATTTTGGTTTTAAATTAGTTTTGGAAGTCCAGGGAATGAAATTATTTGTTTTATTTTAATAGATTCTGAGGTGGTACGAAGTTTGCCGGGTTAGCTAGTTTTTTTTTTTTTTTTTTTTTTAAAGTTAGTAGTTTCAAATAAAAATAAATGATTTGTTCAGGCGTGTTCACCAAAAAAGCAATTCAGAATTGCAGAAATGAAGCAATTCAGAAATTAGGTAACGAATATGAAAAAAATACTACTTAAATGAGATCCCACTCTTTTAAAATCTACATTTTACATTAAAACAAAACTGCCTACTTCTCTTAATATCAAAATGCAACGATTAAACTCTAAAAGCACTCAAACTAGGTTGGAAATGCAGCACACAGTGTGCTACTTGATGAATATAGGCCAAACTGGAACACAATGTGCACTAGTTGTGGCTCCTCCAGTAAGTACATACAGATGGAATGAGATTATTTCGTGAACTGCTGGTAACATTATTAAACTCTACAGTAAATGTTTTGTATGAAGATGCGACCAGCCTATTGTTGGCACTCCAAGATGAAGGATAGTTTTGCTGTGTTGAAAATCGTACACCCACAGCGAACACCAATATGTTGGTGTTATTGAATTTGTACGATTTTGTTATGTTCTGACCGTGATATCACTTTGGACCCTACCAGAAAACCAGCACTGTGACAATTAAATTGTCGCAGCACATGCTGAGGTAGGAGCCTTTTGGCCTCGCACAGGACTAAATTGTTTTTTTTTTTTGTTTTGTGTGGTTTTACCTTTTGTTTTTCTTTTATTTTGTTTTTATTCATGTAATTTTGTTTGTTCTGTCCTGTGTGTTCCAATAAATCTCTTTTTCATTACTCATACTCTGAAAGTAGGTCATAACATGTCTGATTAGCCGTTTGAAAGTTATCCATTGCCGCCCTAGGGAAAATCGCTTTCAACTGACAGCTGCCAAATTTAAGAAAAAAAACTAGTTCTATTTTGACATTTCTATTGAACCATGTTCAAATTTTTTATACAGCCACGAAATTACAGAGCGATTTAAAATTAAAATAACATAAAGTTAAGTATTAAGAATATTAATAATGACTTTAAAATAATTTAGTTTCAACTATTTCTCTATAACTAAAATAATACAGATTTCGAAAAAATCTTTGCACATTTTTAAATAATGAACATGAAAAATCCTGGCTGTATAGATGGACGACCACAGCACAAAAATTATAAAAAAAAAAAAACAAGCGGCAAAGTGACAATCCGATAGCATTTGGGAAGTGGACATTCTGAGCCTGAGCGTCATTTTTTCTTTATTTAGCTATTTATGTTGTTAATTTTACTTTCCTCGTATTCGTAATGAAAAGCACAGTGTTTACCTCGGGTAAATTACTTATTTAGTCCCTCGAACTATTAGCGCCCTCACTACGTTACGGGCGCCAAACCCCGTCTCGAGACGTAAATAAGTAACTTTCACGCCTTGGATAACAATGTACTATTCTTTCTTTCTAAGGGGAGTTTTTAATTCGAACTAACTTTTTTTTTTCAAAAATGCATTCTAAAATATTGTCTGATATCTTGTGAATGTCTCTGTGATTGCTTTATTTATTCTAAACAATATTTAAATTTTGATTCAGATTTTCCGCACAATTTGAATTAATTATGAAAGGTTTTTAAGTCTATAATGAATGATTGAGTACCTAGATGTTAAACTTACGCCTTGAAGATGTCTTATCTATAGTAAGCAGGAATACAGTGAATTTTAACAGCTACTACACAATGCTGGCGGCATTTGTCGCGTGGGTATGCTGCCCCTTGCTATCCCTTTGTCAATAGCCGCGCCGGGCATTGCAGGGGCATACCGATCGCTGCCGCTGAGAATGCCGCAGACTCTCCATTGTTGTGGGAGCCTTTATAATTTTATCTTTTACTGCATAATTGATTTTATTATCATACTAATGACATATCACGGGACTGTCTCATCGGGTAACCACCTATCATGGACCGTGCCGTGGTCGACAGCGCGTCGTGCTCTACCCGGGCCTCATAGAGCTGTCAGCAATCTGACGGCCCCCATAGAGGGCCAAACACCTGCCGGGGCCGCGGGATTGTCTCATCAGGTCACCGTGACCCTGGAACGTAAAGGGCTATTGAAGGATCACCGTGGAGCTGACAGTCCCTCGAGTCCCGCCACGGGCAATGGGAGTGAAAAAAATTACTAATGACATGAGTGAACAAACTAAATTTTAAATATCCTTAACACCCCTTACGCCCCAAAAGACCCCGCTTCTTTTAAAAACGTCATTAACCACCAGAATTCAATCCTCTTTCCTGTTGTCCCCAGGCAAGGTGGATGAGAAAGCCACACAGTTGCATGCGATAGCGTCTCTCAAAGTATTGCTGGAGGCGACGAGGCCAACGGCAGGGGGCGCTGGCGCTGCTGCCGCGAGGCATTCGGCTGCGGCTGCCGCGGCCAAGGAGACACCCCTAGACCTGCCCAACGGTGGGATTGGGGATGTCCAATTAGATGCTATAGAAGAGGTGAGTTTTGGATTTATTTTAATAAAGATCGCGCTACCTCCTGAAATACACAAAAAGAATACACTTTTTTTCTTGTAGGTACTCGTATGTGTACCATATTTTTTACAGATTCATAAATGATTACATATTAAGACGATAACGATCATCATTGTTTATTCTCCTTCTAAATAGAAAAGTTAAACGATTTATTTTGTATTTTTCGTTCTCATGTACTATGATAACGTGATTTTTATCGATTTTTACATAATATTTCTCTTTCTCTGTTAGTCTAAGATAAGTATTTTCAGTTCCTACCTTTCCTTTTTATTTTATTTCGTAAATTTCATCTAAACGTTGTTTTAAAGAAATCTATTTTAGTGATAAGACCACCACTGTAACCATAGAATTAGCAATACCTAGAGTGTGTACACAATTGTGTTTAATAATATTACAGACAGCAATAAGACAGAAAATGCGAAGATCACAAGTGTTTGTATTCAGTTTAACCTCAAAAATTCTCACCCAAAATTTACTCAAAATTTTTGATGCCTACATTTCTTAAAATCCAAACAGAAAACTAGCAAATTCATACCCAAAATCCCGTCATATCAATATAAACGTTACCATTGTTCGATCCGAAAGATTTATAGACCCAAGTCCGTCTCTCATTGTGCGGAACGCGGTAAATGATTAATTGAAGCAACGACCTGAATCATGGTCCCAGTAATGTGCCTCGCTGGGCTGGGGAGTTTTTGTGGCCAACAAATCCAATTTTTTGGCCACCCAACAGATTTTCTGCTGTTGACCGTGAAAATGCGTAAACGTGATAGATGGCGCGGCGTGAGACGTATTTGGAAGATAATTTCAGTTTTTACTACACAAACAAAATCTTATAAACTCACGCCTTTTTACCATGTTTGTTGGCCCGGATTTTGGGATATAAAGTATTCGTGTGTAGTAAAAACTATGTAAGGTAGTGTCGCCGAAGATGGCCCGTCTCCTAGGATAGCCCACTTTAATAAAAATACAGTTATGATTATTTGAAACGTTTGTTTCGCTGCTTTATGCTACTAGACTAGTTGTGTAAACCCGCGAAATTTAGTCTAGTAGCATAAAGCAGCGAAACAAACGTTTCAAATAATCATAACTGTATTTTTTTAAAGTGGGCTAACCTAGGAGACGGGCCATCTTCGGCGACACTACCTTATATGCGCGAGTTTCATTCAAATCATCTGTTTTTTGCGTGACTGAGTAACTGACTTTCACACTTATGATAAAAGCAAATACGAGGTCGACCACATACATAGGTCATATTACTAACTGTTTACTATAGGCATAGGTCCAGGGCACGAACACGAAGCACAATTACCATTGGAGAGCGTGTATGGAGGCTACTGCGGCCGCTAAACATACGCTATGTCATGCCTCTAAGCGCCAAAATTTTGACCAATCGCAGCAATAGAAGATGTTTATGTATAGTCGGTGGCCAGCATTACTTGACCCATTTTAACACTATAATGCCGTAAAAGATGGGTCATATAATAATGGGCACTGACTGTACTACAATAGTTATTTGTTTATCAATTTGTCACCCGATCACAGCGAGGAAAGCTTACCTCTCCTGCCATTGATGTTACTTAAATTTTGAACCAAAACACAGGGATCCCGTCTCCAAAGGTTATTGTGCTACCTATATGGTTCAGGGGCTGCTTCATTACCCACTTGCCACTTGCGATCCCATCACAACACTAGTGAAGAAAAGAATAGCAGAAGCATACGTAACAAAGAACCATCACTTCATCTGCAAACATCATCAGATCATCAGCCTTTGTGGCCACGTTTGCCTGATGTTTATTTGCCACTGGCGAACATTTGTCCGAAGGCTCTACTTACAGATAAACAACTTAACAGCACACTTGTTTCTCTGAAGGGTTAGCAGAGTTATTACTCCAAGAACATTTTGACCTGCCTGTGATGACATGACTTGGCAAACCCTTAGGCTAAATCTTGACTCCTGGTTGGCCGTTTTTCTTTGGGCCGTAGTTTCGGGGTCTTCGGTAAATTACTCGTTTGGCCATCAGGGGTACCTTTGAGTGGAAGCATTCACCACAATGGTCACCAATGGACAGTGAACATGCGGCAATCGTGACATACTCGCTTACATCTATCACCGAGGAAGTGTCATCTCACCAAGCATTTCAAGCTCAAAAAAATTTTATAAACATTTTTAATACTTTCACAAAAAGAGGGGTGTTATAAGTTTGACCGCTATGTGTGTGCTATTTGCGTGTCTGTGTGAAGCACCATAGCTCTTTGATTGATTTATTTGTAATACAGTATTTCTAAGTATGCTGACTCCATAAGAAGCTCAAACGTACTAAGAAAGCAGCAGCTGAGCAGGATACCGTAACCCGGGAGTGTGAAGGGCAAAGAGCAGGGTAAACGTTTGGTCAATAAGTCTGATACTCCCTTCAGCTCCACACAGGGCGATTATGTCTAGTATTCATGATAAACATTTGTTTAGAAACGTGGTTGCATAAACATGATGCCGAGTTGCTGTCAACATGTTACGGGCAACACTTATGTTGCGGAGTTGATCTCACCATGTTGCAGAGTTGACGTCCGGCGAGTTACAACAGCAGTTGAGCAGGGGTAGCCCAGTGGTATCGGCCTCGACTTAAGAGTTGTAGGTCGTGGGTTCAAACCCCGTCAGACGCATTACTTTGTGTAATTTATTTCAACACCACTGCTCTCAAAACGGTGAAGGAAAACATCGTGAGGAAACCGGCATGTCCTAGAACCAAAAATTCGAAGACATGTGACATCTACCAATCCGCACTGGGCCCGCGTGGTAGATTACGGCCCACTCTCTCTCACAGAGAGGAGGCCTGTGTCCCAGCAGTGGGAGTGGGAACATTTATAGGCTGATGATGAGCGAAAACATGAGTTTATTAACAAATGTTGACGTGTGTGGACGTGTTAACAACTATTAATAAACATGGCGGTAGTGTGGAGTAATTATAAAATAATGCACTTCTTTCTCGAGCAACATTTTAACGTTGAGTGACGTGTGGACAGCCCATATTGATTTAAACAAAGTTTCCAGCAGCATTCTCGTCGTTTATCAACAATGTTGACCAACTGTTGTTAAACAAATGTTTACCATGAATACGAGGCTTAAATCGTCCCTTATGTAATGATATTATCCCGCTAAAAAAGGGCTTATTTCTTATACATATTTTATTTATATTTTCAAATTGACAAAAATACGGGAATTACAAAGCCAGGATTATATTTTGACAGCCAACAATTGAGTAGGATATATGGACCTTATCCACGCGTCATGTTTTTGAAAGGGCACCGTCAGTTGACATTGATCAACTCTGGGTTATCTCTGACATTTATGTACCTATGATAACAAAATCAAACGTAGAATTCACTCGAGAAACGTTACTGAGATTGTGTAGTAATAAAAATTTATTTAAAGTTGGGTTTTCTCGTTTTTCACTAAGACATTTCCATTATAATTCATAAGAAAAAATTTCTTCAACTTTACTGATGGACTCCTAAATAATTTTCCTTTTTTGGGGACTGGCAGTCATAAAAATCCCTTCTCCCTAGTCGGACGAAAGGCAGTGTCAGACTTCATTGACTAAAATTCAGCATTGTTTCTCCATTTTATTGCCATTTGCGTTTCTACGCCACTGTAGCTCTTTTGACCATCCAGTAACAATTCAAAAGTACCTACGTTTATATGCAATCAAATAACGAAATTATGGCTATGATATTGTCAAATTTTTGCCAAATATGAAATACTAGGGGTGCTAAGACAGGAAACCTCCACGTGCGCCCGCGTGGACTGGAGTTCCCTCTCGGATACGTCCGGGGGGAAGACCAGTTTTTCGGGCCGGTGCGCCCTGGGATGCGGGCAAAAACTCTCCTTAGGCACTGTGTGCCTAAGGGGTTTCTTTGCCCGTATGCAAATAGCCTGTCGGGTGGACGCTCCAACGCGTGTCCCTCTGAACAGCAGAGGGCACAGCGGCGGAGCGGGCTTGCGGACGGTGAGTAATGGGTATGCTCGCCGTCCGAAGGACCAAGCCCGGGTCGGTGGCGCGTCGTGTTTCACACGTCACCGACGGGACCCCTTATGGGGCTAAATCCCTGCCGGGGTCGCGGATTTTTCTTAATCCAGGATACCGTGGCCCCGGAACGTAAAGGGCATCCGACGGAACACGGGTGGATTTTAGTCAGTAAGAGTCTGACAGTCCCTCCCGCCCCACCCAGGGCGGGAGGACTCATTTGATGATTTTGCCACCCTAAAAAATGAAATACTAGCTTATGTTCGCAACTTCGTTCGCGTGCCCCATCGCGTCTCGAAACTCTGGAGATTACCTCCTACAATTAAATAAACAAATACTTCTATGTAATATGAATCATTAAAAAAAAAGCATTTAACTAAAGGTAGTCTATAGAATCTATTATCTATGTGACTGTACACCCTCCATCCATTTCATTCACTAAAACACGTCTCTATGTAAAACTTCTCCTTTAAACTGTCCTCCTAACTATCTCAAGGTTTATGAGTGGGCCCCCATAATAGAATGCCAAAATTGGGTCCTCGTGATGGTTCCAACCCTTTGTAGTTGAATTTATTGTGTTCCAACCTTGGGTTGGGGCTGTTTCACGCCTATTCGCGTCACTTTGAAATAGTTTTCTTTCATCAAGTCAGAGTTATAAGCTATTTTGGTCATCTATGTTTACTTTTAACTATGTGGTGTAGTTGGTTTTGTGAAATGTATTATGAAATTCACGTTCTTTTTTAGAAAACTTTCATCTATTTTTGTAATTTTGTTTACAATAAAATGGGTGTAATATGCCTCAACACAGATGTTAGCACTAATACGTGACGTAAATGTAAAGTTAGGATTTGAAATTGAAAATACTCGTTAATTAAATGAGTTTATTTGTAACTCTGAGGAATACCATTACACTTGTTGTATTTTTCACCGAAAATTTAACCAAAATGCCAAAGAATTGTGAGTAGAATTTTCAATTAAAAATCGGATAGTTATTTACATTAAGTTTACACTACGTGTTTGATGTCCCTAATTTGTACCCATTCTCTTCCTGTTATTGTTGATCTTATTTTGTGAAGATGGATGAATAGATATACTGAACAGATTTGGATAATATGTGGTGCACAGATAGTTTATAACCTGGATAAACACAGGATAGTTTATCCCGATTTTATCTTTCCGTTAATTATCGAGTTGTAGCGAGCGCAGCCGCAGGCAAACAGCTACCTACTATCTTAAGCGTAGAATCCTATTTATTTATACGACTTCTTTAAAATATATGATTATTAATATTACATTTTTTTTTTTATATCTCTCACCTCAAAGCGCGGGTGTCAGATCTTTTCTGTGCTTATAGTGATACCAACTAGATCATTATGTCTCTCCTCTTGTTCCAGATAGGAGACCTGGAGGAGGACACGACTCCACTGGACATGTCCTGGCCAACAGGTTTCCGCAAGCGAATAACATACTTGTTAGTCGCACCAATTGTCTTCCCGCTCTGGATGACCCTGCCAGACACTAGAACGCCGAAGGGTGAATATTTCTTTGATGATTTCATCATCATCTCCATTATATTTGACAATTTTAACATCTTCATTATTGACAAGTTCAAGATCTTCGTTTTCATCATTGACTACGATTTCACATCTTCATCATTGACGATTTCAGTATGTTCAACTTCATCATTAATAATGATTTCAGCATCTTCATTTGTGTTGTTTCAGCATCGCCATTTGTAATCAAAATCATTTTATTATCATAGCTTTCAACTTTCTTCACGCTTATCATCTTGAGTAACTACATCTTTCTCTTACATTAGAACAATGATAGCTGCACGGCCAACCTTGGTGGACTTAACCTTATCATTTTATTAACATCTCCAATTTTCTTTTTCAGGAAAAAGATTTTTCCCAGTAACATTTATAGGGTCAATATTATGGATAGCTTTCTTCTCCTACCTAATGGTTTGGTGGGCAAACGTGGCTGGGGCTACGGCCCAGGTACCCCCTGAGGTGATGGGGCTAACGCTCCTGGCTGCGGGGACATCGGTACCGGACCTGATCACATCTGTGATCGTCGCCAGAAAGGGGTTCGGTGACATGGCGGTGTCAAGCTCTGTCGGCAGCAATATTTTTGATGTTACTGTTGGGTAAGTGTTTTCTAAAAATATTATTCTATTATGCTTAAAGGTTCTTCGTGAAGCCGGTTTTTTTATAAATGTGTAAATATACGTACGTCGTGATGGGAAGGGAATCGTCTATCTTGGTATGGACATGTGATGAGGAGGGATGAGACTCACGTGACTAAGAGAGTGATGAGTATGAATGTTGATGGATGGAGAGGAAGAGGAAGGCCAAAGAAAAGATGGATGGATTGTCTAAGAAATGATATGAATGAAAAAGGAGTAAATGATACTGTGACGTCTGATAGGGGAGAATGGAAGAAAAAAACGTGTTGCGCCGACCCCAAATAGAATGGGATGAGGGCAGCAAGATGATGATGATGATGATGATACGTACGTCGTGATCGAACCAAGGAGGTCATTTTTAGGGTTCCTTAGCCAAATGGCAAAAACGGAACCCTTATAGATTCGTCATGTCTGTCTGTCTGTCTGTCCGTCCGTATGTCACAGTCACTTTTTGTCGAAAGTATAAGAGCTATCCTGTTGAAACTTGGTAGGTAGATGTATTATGTGAATCGCATTAGGATTTTAACACAAAAATAAAAAAAAAAAACAAAAATTTTGGAGGTGCCCCCGATACTTAGAATACTCAAAAAAAATTTTTGCACCAAACCCATACGTCTGGGGTATATATGGATAGGTCTTTAAAAATTATATTAAGGTTACTAATATCATTTTTTTCTAAACTGAACAGTTTGCACGAGAGACACTTCCAAAGTGGTAAAATGTGCCCCCCCCCTCTATAACTTCTACAATAAGATAATGATAAAACTAAAAAAAATATATAATGTAGACCTCAACAAAAACTTCCAACGAAAATTGGTTTGGATGAGATACAGTTAGCAGTTTTTGAGATAAAGTACATTTTCAAAAACCGCAAATATAACTTTTCCATTCATCCAAACACTATGAAAAACAAAGTTTTTTTTATTATTTGTGTATATTACTTTCTAATCTCAATATAATTATATCCCTAATCTATGCTTGCTACTACGGAACCCTTCATGGGCGAGTCCAACTCGCACTTGGCCGGTTTTTTTTTCTGGTTTTGGCTTCAACTCTCAATGGCCTAGTAGGACTTTGGACATCTATAATCTAAATTTGTGACATTTTCCGAAATAATTTCATTTAAAATCATGATTTGGAAGTTCTTTTGGCTCGTATGTCCAAATATTTCTTCAAACTATTAATGCAGGAGTTGCAATAATATTGTACGTGAACCTGTATTGTCTATAATATAAAAATGGATCGCTAAATGTGTTGCTAAGCCCATAACTTGAAAGCGGCTTGACTTCTTCTCTTATGGACGATTTTTTTTTTATTCTTTAACTTAAATCATGCCCAATTGCCCACCCGTGCGAAGCCGGGACAGGCCGCTAGTTTAATAAATAATATTATCAATAAATCGAAGCGGTATCTATTTTCGAGCAGGTACCGTAACATTATAAAAAAGGCACGACTTCTTCTAGTCAGAACTTAAGTCATTGATTAGAAATAGTAAAAAACCCGCCCGTAATTTTACCAAACGATTAGCTTAGTTTATGGCATCTAAGTTTCCATCAGAGAAAATTCAAATATTCCTCTAAAATTAGGTGGTTCCTCTAAAATTTTGTGGGTAGAAGATCATTAGGCGGAAGCATGGAGAATAGAGGATCTGTTTATGAAAAGTTTTACGATATTTTCTCTAGATACAGAATTCATTATGTGTTGCAAGTTGACTGGTGAGCTGTTTATAACTGAGCCATAAGACATAACGAATATGTTTGGTGAATGAATTAAGGTACAGTGGCGTTCATAAATGGATTATCACAATTTCAAACCGCACTAAGAACAGTAAAACATTAAATTAAACTTAATTCAATAGCATTGCACCAAAAACTTCCACTCGTCTAGTTTTGAGCACTGCAGTTCTTAACCCCTGGAGAAAAACAAACTATGTGGTGAATGCTATTCCAGCCATTGCAGTTAAAACTGATACCTTTGCTTTCAAAATTCCCCAGTTGTCGAATACTTTACCGGAGCATTCCTCAGTAAAAGTCTAGCATATTTTGTTATTCGGGGCATTCGAAATGGTAACGCTTAAAGTTTCGGCTTTTTGAGAACAACTACAGCCTCACTACAAAAACTTAAACATCTGTTGAACACCTGTCTATGAAAAATGTGACTGCAAAACGGACCTTATTTCAACGTCATAATCTGACTTTTTTTAGACAAGTGTTCAACAGACGTTTAAAAGTTTTCGTGGTACGACGGCTAATGTTTTATTTAACGATCGTTTCTCTACTCTCTTAATCCGTCAACGAAAATATGGTCCCGTACTTGAAATTTTTTATGAGTGATCCTACTAGTTCTGAATTCATAAGTTCTGATAACTCATCCGTAGTCGGAACAACTGTTTAATCATGTTGTCACCAATTTTTAGTTCATACCACTTACTACGGGCACGCCGCAATCACGGCGGTAAGCCCCTCTTTGAGGAGTGGCGGGAAAGGCACCATGGCCTGACGCAGGTCCTCACGAATTTTTCTGTGTCTGATTGGGGGGAAGAAGCGCCTGGGTATCACCACGGCGAGGATCACCCGAAAGACACGTTGGAGCACACGTTGCAGGCACATGAATAAATAGCAGGTCTGCCCCGCTCGGGCAGAGCACCACCGTATGAGTCTGACAGTCCCTCCCGTTCCGCCGTGGGCGGGAAGACTAATTTGATGATTTTAACACGATCAAAAAAGGCTCCCGCGGCGGCTGGGTCATAAGGTGGAGGATGTCTTCTCCTTCACGCATTCCGCCCCTTCCTAGCATTCTAGTAGTTTCGACCTGCGAAAAAGGCGTTGGTTTACGTATTCAGTATTTCTGCTATTTTATTTTTAAACTACCGCATTTTGTGACTGCATTTCCTGAGTAGTATTGCTTTTAATTTGAATTTTATGTTTGTGTTCATAAAAGTTTACAACTAAATTCCGCAGAAGTGTGTCACCAATTTCGCTGAGGCAAGCTTTTCTCTTCACGTTTCAACTTTTATAAAGCCTGCATCCAATCGTTTATTAAGACTATTGTTGCCGTCCATCTACAAATATTTCGATTCAAGATGAAATAATCTCCGGTAGTAATTCGTCATCTACACTAATATAATAAAGAAATAAAGATTTGTATTTTTGTGTGTGTATGTTTGTAATGAAACAAAAACTAATATGCCGATTTCAAAAAATCACCATAAGCACCATTAGAAACGACCGTAACGGGACAGGCCGCTAGTCATAAACAAATTCATTCTTAATCGCACAGACAAAATCCCAGGTTTCTCCAAAGAGGTCCCCGGATCGTAGCCAGGCTACGGACGCTGATGAGTCTACATCAGGCTCATATGTAGGGTCCGGAAAAAGTAAAAAACTTTACCATCAGCCCACCTTTTTTCCAACTACATATATAAGGTGCTATATTATTTTCTGCCACCGCTTTAATGGGGGGTAGTATTGTGTTTAAATATTACGATAGTGAAGAAATTTCGTACCTTGGAACAGTTGATTTAATTTGAGAAAATAAACAAGTTAAATTAACATTGGCTCTATTCTGCATAACGTGGTTCACAAATTACGCGCGATGTGTCGCGGGGCGACCGACGAGTTGCCAGCGCGCAGCGGTATCGTTTGATAAGTATGGCAACAGTGTATGAAAGGCGCGCCGGCGTTTTGCGAAATGATTTCAATGAATTTAGTGCGGAGCGGCAACAGCTTAAGTCTACTGGATGGTTTTATACTAATAAATCCAGTCAAATTTATACGTTATCATTTTTGTATAAAAAAAATATAACAAATAATCAATTATTTATCTTTACTATTGTTATTTATACACGCAATACGATCTCCCATTAAAGCGGTGGCAGATAATAATATAGCACCTTATATTGGCGTCGTCTTCCAGTCCAACCACATGCAGCTGAATATATTTTTTATGGACCTCCACAACCCAGTATTTGGGAGATACGATACCCATTGGGACGACTGGTTGTCAAACTTTCGCTGCACTGACTATCCGTAACGACTATCAAAGATCTACAAATGACAATCGGGACCAACAGTTGAACATGCTTTTAGAGGCGTGGAGGAAACTTGCTATAATCGATGGTCACCCATCTACAGACTTACCTCAGCAAGTGCGACTTATCCTTAAAGATAAGGTAGACAGCAGCTTCTTTAATTGGTACAGACACGAGATAAAGATAAAAGAAAAGGGTTAATTGTAGAAGCACTACAAAATAGTCTTGATTAAAAGGAACGTGCTCATAATTGAGGAAAGTAGTTCGTTAATTTCTTTTCAATTCCCTACGGCCATAGCTTTATCCTTGATTTTTACGAATAGTCTGGATGTTATAACTATATCTTATTAACGTAGTATTTAAAGGTATTTGTTGTTATGGAAAAAATAAGAAATAACTGAACCCTTGAGTTTTCATTTTAGGCTTTTAAAAAAAAAAACATTTATTGAACATTAGCTGACCCAACAGACCTTGACCTACTGGAAGACCTAAACAGCAAAATCATTGAACAACAAAAAAAACAAGTTTTCCTAACTACGTCACAACATCTGATAACCAAAAAGCATAAATAACGTTATCAAATAAACTTCCCCTGACTTCTCAGAACTGTGTTCTGATATAACAAAATTCTTAACTTTGTAAACCTTAAATAACTGAAGCCATCTTAAATTCTTAAGTACTTACCTCCTTAGCTTGGAATCGCGCCAAAAATGAGGGTAGATGTGAAATTTAGCGCTTTTTTCTGCATACGTATAGCAGATGACGGTAGCGGAGGTATTTTAAAGGAAGTGTTTCAAAATGTTCTTTGCCGGGTATTCGAAATTTTGTGGGTAGAAGATCATTAGGCGGAAGCATGGAGAATAGAGGATCTGTTTATGAAAAGTTTTACGATATTTTCTCTAGATACAGAATACATTATGTATTGTAAGTTCATAGACTCTATCACTCCACTGTTTATAACTGAGCCATAAGACATTACAATATGTTTGGTGAATGAATTAAGGTACAGTGGCGTTCATAAATGGATTATCACAATTTCAAACCGCACCTAAATTTTTTTTACTCATAACTTTTTAGTGCTGTCAGCTTTCCGAGCACTTATAATACTTTCTCTGTAATATACTTACGTACGAACAATGTAGCGGCCAAAAGATACCTATCGTTCAGTAGGTATTACCCGAACAATACCGATTGCCCTCTCGACCTTGAGTAAACACGTACTCTTGAACTTTGTCGGCTCGCACCTGGCTCGGCTGACACCATCGGCCTTGTAACACTAATTTTATATCAATACTCTTCACTGAAGCATAAGGTAGGTTGGTAGCTCTAAGGGTGTGTTTTCAGATAAAATAATTTAGTTCTTTAGTTTACTTCCTCTAATATTGTTCGCGGCTTCGAAATCGTAAATAGGATTAACCCTAGCGAGCAAAAGTATTGGAATTGATCATTTAAATGTTAACAGTTAAACCTTTAACGAATCTACTGCTTGTTTGCTCGTGTTTGCTTGAGTGAGTCGACCAGAGCGAACATCTGAGCTGCACACTGCGCACACAGTGCCACACAGCTTTGGAATCGCATCTATATACCATAACATCGAAAACCAACCTCCATGCTTACGAAACACCATCAGAACGAGGTCGTAAGGATACGATCTCTGACCCAATTCAGTAACCTTTTGAAGTGCGGCTCACCCTTGAGAATGGAAACAATACAATCGCCTTAAACAGCCCGTATTGGAGTATGGATGGCCATAACCAGCTGATTGTTCCTTATATCGAATTATATGGAACTTCGCATAAGCATAGGAATTGCCTTTTTTGGATGTTCAGAAGTTAAAATGTTGTACAGTCGCGAGCCGAAAAATGTTGGTTGAAACAACCGCACAGGTCGATCTTTATGGTTAAGCCGCGTGGTTACGCCAACACTGTGTTTGCGTGTAATAAATAAATATAATGCTTGACGTTGGACATTTGAACTGACTGGGTACGCCGGGTTGGCTTTGCCGTGTTGAAAATGTCCAGCAATCGCTTCTTGGACTGTGCTCCTGCCGCGGCTAAGGAAACTCAACCAGTATGAAGTTCCACTGGTCGCTGCGCATCTCGTGACTATGTTCATGTGATGAAAAAAGGAAGGAGAAAAAATAAGACCAAGATGGCGACTCCGTTGAATATTCGCCTAGCGTGCGGTCCGTTAACAATTTTTTCGGAAAAGATCTATCTCTGATCGTCTGTGCGCCGCGTCATCGCATTTCCAGCTAAGTTAGTGCTGAGATTGTCCATATTTTCGCCATAAATAATACCCGCGGGTCCATTGGCCCATCGCATTTGGACTAACATTTTTGAACTATGAACTTCGGTGTGTGAAGTGAACTTTGAGTGCAGTTGAAGCAGTCCCTCTGGAGCTGATCGCAGACGTGGACAGCAAGGTAAGCCTTCCTTAGTGCCTATAGGTTTTCTAACTGTTCAACGTCAGGCTGTTGCATTTTTCTAGATATATTTTGAACCAGCGCCCCTCCATTTTGAGGCTACCGCAACGTATAGTTTTTGACCAGTAATTTCAAATATTATTAAAAATCGAACGTCGAACTATACGAACCATTTGTTCCTTCAGCCGGATAGATTTGTCCTATAAGCTAGAAAAATCTAGAAATTATTTAAATAAAATTGCATATCGTTTTACGAAACTCGTCCTTATTGCATTAAACGTAAGGTCTAATATCATCCGCATTCTTTATCGAAGTTCAGCTACATTGCATATTTTTAGTGGTGTAGGTACTTACACATTAATATTACTAAATCATATCAAGTCTTAAATTCTATTACTATTACAGTGAATTGTGTCGTGAAATAGGGTATTTTCCAAGAACTGCGCGTCACAAGCCAACATTTGGTATATTGGCGGGTAGATTCGTGGGTAGTATTCCGTGTGCTCGACAGACAGTTTGGGGTTCTCACAAAGGTTGTGTTGAGTGACCTACTTTCGTACCAAGATTGACCTTGAGTCCGGGAACCACATTCATGATTGAACGGTCATTGTACCTTTGTTATGATTGATTTAGTATTATTTAACTGAAGTCTTGTAGGTAAATGTTATCCTGGTATATCGCCTCGTATTGTACGAGTATTTAATCGCAATACAGTCCACTTCGCATTTGATTAAATTATTGCAATTTAGTCACATTATTACATATTTTTAGATTACAACAATTTTACTGTTTATCTACACCGCACTTACCTAACGTTACAGTTGTGAGATCACGGATAAGTTATTTCTGTATTACACGTACGTAAAGTAAGTTTTCGCATGGTTGGATATTATTTCCATACCTACTAAAACTAAAGTTGTTTTTTGAACTTTGGTTTGGTAATTCCCATCGCACCTGTTATTTAGGTTCAGACGGTTTTGGTACATACTCTTGTGTTCATTCCGTTTTGAGTTACATAGGTACATTAGATAAATATTTATCGAGATACCTAGGTATATTCTCGCATCGCATTTATTTTCTGTTTACCTTATACTTGATTCTTTGTTGTAAGTGGTTGCCTATCGGAAGGTTTCGTACGGGACATAATTATATCGTATACTTACAGAAAAGGATTATAGTATTTGTAAAAGGTTGTTATTGTAGACCTCACTAAGTTATTGTGATAGGTTATTCGCACGGTCGGAGTAGTGATTCCGTACCTATTTGTTTAATTGTGTTATTTTGTTGGACTTTTGCTTACGCGTTCCATTAGGGTTCCGCGTGCTAAGGTGAAAGTTGGTTCCGTACACGATTATTTAAATAGCTGATTTATTATTTTTAAAGTCAGTTGTTTACCGCACCTTGTAGCCATTTTTGGTACTAGGGTTCCGCAGGTCAGGAAAAGAGGTTCCTACCTATTTTATTGTTTTTACCTGATCAAGCATTTGTTTCTTTTGTTTTGATTCACAGTTTTCGTACTAGCTTGTTAGGGTTCCGTGTTTTGAGAGTTAAGTGGGTTCCAAATTGGTTCCGAAAATTCCGAATTGATATTTTTGGTTTTGTTTTATTGATATTATTGAGTTCTATTCTATTGTAAGTTAAAATGGAAGATTTACAAAATAAATTAAAAATGTATGAGGGCAAACGCGCCGCATACTTTGCTCGCGCACAAAAGTTATTTGATTCTATAATAAACCTTAAAACCGAAAAATCGCGGGACACCTTTATTGCGCAAGCTAAATCAATTGATCTAATTCGTACTGAAATAATAACTGTTATTGATAATATAAACATTATTTCATTGAAACTTGATCCAAAATATGAGGTCAATTATAGTACATTGTCTTCATTTGACGATCTGGTGTGCGAAATCAAAAACGTTTTGAGTTCCCTAACCACAACAAAAGAGTCTCATAACTCGAATGAGGCAGGATCTTCGCATATCAAAATACCTCGAATAGAACTACCTACCTTTGATGGTGACATTCAGAACTTTCCGTTCTTCTATGAGACATTTAAACGGGTGATTCATACAAATCCCGATCTCTCGGATTCTGATCGCATTCACTATTTGTTAGGTCATCTCAAAGGCAAAGCCAAAGGCGTGGCAGCCGGTATTGTTCCTGCTGCAGAAAATTATCGTGTTATCTGGGACGCGCTTATCGCTAAATATCAGGACAAGCGCGCATTAGCCGTTAATTATTTAAATCAGCTGTTTTCTTTAAAGGCAGCTGGTTCGTCGCCCGCTAATGTAGAAAAGGTTTTTGATAGGTACACCGCTATTGTGGCTGGACTCCAACAATTAAAAATCGACAACATGTCGGATTTTATTTTTATGTACGTGGGTCTTAAGTTAGTAGACTCCGACATCGCTAAACATTATGAAATGTCGCTTCGCACGTTAAAGGATCTTGATAGCGTAGACTACAATTATTTCGTGAAGTTCGTACGAGAACAGGTAAAAATTCTTTATCGCACCGCGCCGCAGAAGCCTGAGCGTTCGACTGCTGGCGCCAGCGGTAGACCCCCCCCCGCACCCTCTAGTAAGGTATCGCAGGTGTATGTAGCTACGTCACCTAAATGTTCGCTTTGTCAGTCGGTGCACACAAACTTATATAAGTGTAGTGCTTTTTTAAAATTAAATGCGAATGACAAATTTAAATATATAAAAGAAAATCGCTTTTGCGGTAACTGCCTTAGTAGTCAACACACCGTATCTAAATGTCAATCAACACTCTCGTGCAAGAAATGCAACGGTAAACATCATTCCCTGTTACATTTTGATCAATCGCCGCCTCCACAACCGACACCCGCTCCAGCAGTCGGCGCTGCGCCGTCTGCCAGCGCCGTAGTCCAGACCCCGGATCAGGATCGCGTTTCTTTGTGCACTCATTCGGCTTCGGCTCATAATAGTACTCGCACTACGGAGGTTTTAGCTACTGCGAAAGTGTTAGTGGTAGGTAGAAAAGGGAAGGATTTTGTTGTTCGCTGTCTATTGGACCCGGGTTCTCAGAAGAACTATATTACCACCCGATGTTGTCGTATGCTTGGACTATCAATACGTGACGATTCTATAGTCATGGTTAAAGGTATCGGTGGTACGTCTCAATCGGTCCGCGGTTCAGTCGACTTCACATTTAGCTCACGCCTTCGCGCTCAACCCAAGTACTCGATCGAGGCACTGGTTCTCGACGAGATAACAGGACAGCTTCCATTGTGTCCGATAGATGTCGCTGATCTCAATAATATCGATTCGCATCTATTCGCTGATGATACTTGGGGAATGCCGGGGAATATTGACATTCTACTTGGAGTAAAGTTGTTTGCTAAGTTATTGCAACCAAGTAAAGTTACTTCGACAGCTGGATATCCAGATGCATTAGAGACTGTGTTAGGATATATCTTTATGGGAGAAGCGCCTATTCTAGACTCTCCTACCGCTACGATGTCGTTTTGCGCGACGTCTTCTTTGGAAAACTACGACTTGTGTAGATTCTGGGAGATCGAGGAAGTTCAAGCTTCTTCAATCACAAGTGTGGACGATAAACACTGCGAGCAGTTTTATTGTTCTACCACTACTCGCACCCCATCTGGCAAGTATGTCGCTGCTTTGCCATTAAAGATGGACGCTTCTGCGCTAGGAAATTCTTTCGAAATCGCTCGTCGCAGGTTTCTTAGCCTCGAACGTAAATTTAAATCACATCCTAACGTCAAACTTCTTTATGATGACGTCATTAAAGATTATCTAAAAAATAACTATATTTCTTTAGTGGAAGGAGTTTTGCCAGGTGAAGTCTCGTTCTATATCCCACACCATGCTGTCATTCGGGAGGACAAGACAACCACTAAGTTACGCGTGGTTCTTGACGCAAGCGCAAAGTCAGACAATGGTACCTCGTTAAATGATATCCTTTACGCTGGTCCCGTTCTTCAAACGGACCTGTTAAATATCTTATTGAACCTGAGACTCTTCGCGGTAGCAATAACTTCTGACGTTAAAGCTATGTATCTTAAAATAGGGATTCGTCCTGAAGATCGTCCGCTTCAGCGAATACTCTACCGCTTTCATGAAGATGAAAATTTAAAAATCTTTCAATTTTCAGTTCTACCTTTCGGCCTGAAGTGTTCTCCTTTTGTCGCGATTCGCACCATTCAACAATTGTGTAAGGACGAAGGACACCAATTTCCTCTGGCCAGTGAGGTACTGAGTCGAGACATTTATATGGATGATATAGCAAGCTCTACCTTTAATGTAGAGCAAGCAATAGAGTCATCTCACCAATTGATTAAAATATTTTCTCTTGGTGATTTTGAGTTGACTAAATGGTCAAGTAATAGCGCTGAAGTCCTTCAGGCTATTCCCGAGTCATTGCGACTCTCGCACAGTGTCGATCTAAGTAAGGATCCGACCCTGAAAATTCTTGGGCTACGCTGGTTTCCCGACCATGACTATTTCGCATTCCAGGTCAACCCTGATGTTCGTCCTTGTACAAAAAGGAATATCTTGTCGTCTATCGCTCGTCTCTTTGATGTATTGGGATTAGTCGCGCCCATGATTTTGTACGCTAAGTTACTGATCAAGGATTTGTGGCTTGTCAAAATAGGATGGGATGAGGTCCCACCGAATCGCATCGTTCGCCTTTGGGAACAATTTCAAGCTGAGTTACCTGAAGTTTCTCAGCTTAAATTCGCACGTCATATTGGCGTTATTGAAAATTGTAAGCTTTCCATAGTTGGCTTTGCGGATGCCAGTGAGAAGGCTTACGGCGGTGCTGTCTATGCCCACGTAGTCAAGCCAGACGGTGACATCGTCATCTCACTGGTATGTGCAAAGTCCAAAGTCGCACCTCTTAAGGTTATTTCGCTAGCTCGTTTGGAGCTATGCGCCGCACTCCTTTTATCAATTCTGATCAAACGAGTTTTCGTTCTCTACTCCGCCCGATACGCCATTGAGGCTGTCGTGGCGTTCTCTGATTCAACTGTAACTTTGAGTTGGATTCATTCCTCTCCTCATCGCTGGCACACTTATGTGGCCAATCGCATCGCTAAAATCCACGAAAACTTATCGTCGGAGCACTTCTTCCATGTCAAGGGATCTGAGAACCCAAGTGACTGTCTTTCTCGTGGCTTAACACCGGCCCAGCTAGTTCATCATCCACTGTGGATGAGTGGACCGCCATGGCTTAAAACACCCCGTCACGAATGGCCCGTGAAGCCATTTGTATCCGGTGAGGTGCAAGAGCTGCCAGAGATGAAGCCTGTGGCTCTACCCTCAGTTACGAAAGCAGACTCTTCTGATACAGATACCAGTTCTCTAACAGAAGACATTTTGTACCATCGTTCTAGTAGGTTTTCCTCTTGGATGAAATATCTAAAAACCATTTGTTTTGTCTATAAATTTCTCAAACGTCTCCCTAAGGGACCCGTTACCGCATCGGACTTGGAGTTCGCTGAATTAGTAGTGTGGCGCTCTGTTCAGCGGATGCATTTCGAGTCAGATCTCGATCGCATAAACCGCAAACAATTATGTTCAAAGCCATTACAGAAACTTAGTCCGTTTCTGCATAATGGACTTATTCGCGTTGGTGGACGTTTAGCCAACTCTGAGTTAGACTTTGATTCGCGTCACCAAATTTTACTTCCTCGACAGGACCACGTAGTGGAACTTTTAGTTTCCTACTACCATGTCAAGAACTTTCATACAGGTCCGAACTTGCTTCTGTCTCTTTTGAGACAGAGGTATTGGATTCTGTCCGCACGACGTATTGTTCGTCATATAACTTTTAACTGCAATATTTGCTTTCGCGCTAAGCCACGACCGGTTTTTCCAATCATGGCTGACCTGCCGCAGACACGTGTTGAAATCGCTCCTAAAGCATTTTCACACACTGGGTGTGATTATGCTGGGCCGCTCATGATAACATCTGTGCGCGGCAGAGGCCAAAAGAGTCGTAAGGCTTATATATGTCTTTTTACGTGCTTGACAACGCGTGCTTTGCATCTAGAAGTTGCCTCAGATCTCAGCACCGCGAGCTTCTTGTCAGCACTAAAACGTTTTATTTCTCGCCGTGGTCCCATCGAGTGTCTGTATACGGACAACGGCACCAATTTCATTGGTGCTCGTTCTTATCTTCGCGATCTCTACCAATTCTTGTCGCAAGAATATCGCCCCTATTGGGAATCGGAACTGGCAGAGCATAAAATAACTCTTAAAACCATCCCATGTAGAGCTCCGCATTTTGGTGGATGCTGGGAAAGTGAGGTAAAGAGCGTCAAAACGCATCTTCTGAAGGTCGTCGGTCAACAAATACTCACTTTTGATGAGCTTAACACTATGTTAGCTCAAGTCGAAGCTTTGTTAAACTCTCGACCACTCTATGCACTTAGCTCAGATCCGTCAGAACCTACCGCTCTAACACCTGCACATTTCCTCAATACGAAACCGCTTGTGTTTTTACCCGCTCGCGAAGTTACTGAAACGCGTTTACACCTTATTTCACGATACGAGTTAACTGATAAACTTGTTCAATCTTTTTGGAAGCGGTGGCGCAATGAATATCTGCACACCCTCCAAACAAGGCAAAAATGGAACACTCCCTCTAACCCAGTCCGGGTTGGTATGGTCGTTGTTTCAATGCAAGATAATGTCATGCCCTTGCACTGGCCGTTAGGTTTAATTACTGAAATCTTTCCGGACAAAAAAGGGATCTGCAGAGTCGCATCAGTGAAGGTACAAGGTGGAATGCTTCAGAGCAGGCCGATTGTTAAGTTGTGCCCTCTCCCTACTCAGTAAGCATTAATTAGCTTATCGTATTTTAGGTTAGGGTTAGGTCAATTTAATAATATAACAAAATTTTCTTTCTCTTTATAATCCAGTTTAATTTTTTGTTAGGTTTCCTCCCTAGAGGTAGAGTTTTCGCGACGATATGCAATTATTACTATAATGACGCTTTCTTGTGTGTTTCGAAAGTAGGATCTTTCAAACCGGGGAAGATGGTTACGCCAACACTGTGTTTGCGTGTAATAAATAAATATAATGCTTGACGTTGGACATTTGAACTGACTGGGTACGCCGGGTTGGCTTTGCCGTGTTGAAAATGTCCAGCAATCGCTTCTTGGACTGTGCTCCTGCCGCGGCTAAGGAAACTCAACCAGTATGAAGTTCCACTGGTCGCTGCGCATCTCGTGACTATGTTCATGTGATGAAAAAAGGAAGGAGAAAAAATAAGACCAAGATGGCGACTCCGTTGAATATTCGCCTAGCGTGCGGTCCGTTAACAATTTTTTCGGAAAAGATCTATCTCTGATCGTCTGTGCGCCGCGTCATCGCATTTCCAGCTAAGTTAGTGCTGAGATTGTCCATATTTTCGCCATAAATAATACCCGCGGGTCCATTGGCCCATCGCATTTGGACTAACATTTTTGAACTATGAACTTCGGTGTGTGAAGTGAACTTTGAGTGCAGTTGAAGCAGTCCCTCTGGAGCTGATCGCAGACGTGGACAGCAAGGTAAGCCTTCCTTAGTGCCTATAGGTTTTCTAACTGTTCAACGTCAGGCTGTTGCATTTTTCTAGATATATTTTGAACCAGCGCCCCTCCATTTTGAGGCTACCGCAACGTATAGTTTTTGACCAGTAATTTCAAATATTATTAAAAATCGAACGTCGAACTATACGAACCACCGCGCTTTCCGAGGTTGGTCTGTGGATGAGTTCCCAGTATCATCTATAGCCAAGTTTCCTCCGTGTTTCGGAAAAAAATACGTTAAGCCTCGGGTCCCGGCTGTCGTTTGTAGTCTTAGACAGTAATTACTGTTAGTCAGAAGTTCGAAAGTCTTACAACATGTCTTGCTATAAAGTATTCGATTTACCTTTATAGAGATCAGATACGTCTTATATAATTATTTATATCGGTGTTAGAATACCGCGGAAAATCAAAGATTTAGATTTTGAAAAGTGAGCCCATCTTTTTGCAGGCGACCGTACGTATAACGTGCGTCGATTCTGCGCAAAATAAAAATGAATGGGGTTCAATGTTATATTGTGTCACGCACAGGGGAATACATGGAGAGCGTTTGAAACATAATATTATTTATAACGATATGTTATAGACACACTGTTTTGTTAGAACAATAACTTGGGCCTATATCTTTGAATTACATGTTAGAAAATTAACTGTAGTGCTATTCTGTAACATTCATAAGTAGATTGTCTCGAATTCTCAACGAAACACCATTCGAATTTCGAACGAAGTGATTAATACCAAAGTCCTCTCAAGCAATAATTAGTAGAATGCATCACAAAGTTGTATGATGAAAGATTCATGGACGTCAGTCATCAGCTGTGGTTCCGTAGGTGGGATAAGCAGACAAATATCAAGAAAAAAATGTAGTGTAAAATAGGGAATAAGGGCAAGGCAAGGGCTAGTTGACAAAACACCCCATCATTCTAGCAGTCAAAGTTACTGCTGTACGCGAGTGTGGCCACTGTTGGCGTATAACATGGCCAACGCCAAAGACCATGTTGAGAATGACGGTTGGTGCAGTGGCTGAGCGATTGGATTGCTGCGCTGCGTGTCGCGAGTTCGATTCCCGCACGGAACAAATATTTGTATGACCTTTGGGTCTGGGTGTTTGTGTATGTGACTCTCTATGTTTTGAAACGCACCTACAACACAGGAGAAATTCATAATGTGGAGCAAAGATTTTTTAATAAAAAAATAAAAATAAAAAAACTAGGGCATTATCTACTTTTACCCTACACGTAAAATAGTTGGAAAAAGGCTAAGCAGATGATGACTTTATTACGATTGTATTCAAAAAATTATAGCCTTATGCAAAAGCTTTAACCACAGCATAAACCACGAACTGCCATGAGTAATATCTCGCCACAAATCTCTCTTTCTGGCAGTTTGACATTTGGCTAAACAAGTCATAATGCATTTGGCACTAGGCTTATTTGACTTTGCCAAGCGGGGAAATAGCTAAACTTTAGTAAGTTAGGTGAGGCTTTGAAATTGTATTTTCTGGATAACGTATTTCAAAAGGCATTGGAGGGATTGGCTCGTTGGGCTTTCAGTCACATTGGCTATTGCTGCACAAAAGGTCTTGGGTTTGATATTCCATTCGGGCAAATTGTTATGGAATTTGCCCAATGCAGTTTTGAGTCTCTCATTACACTCATTTTGACGCTGGTGGCGCAGTGAGCTATTAGACTCGTGTGTACGTGTCGCGGGTTCGATTCTTCGAATAAGTATTTGTAAGATCTACACTTAGTTGTTCCTAGTGTGAGTATTTGTGAATATGAATTTAAAGTTTTGTTAACACACCCACTATGCAGGAGAAACAGAGTGGGGCGACATTTGTGTTAAATAAAAAAATCCTTACGAAAAAATGACTAAATTAAATTAATGTTTCTTTAACTTTTTCTCGAGCAATTTGACACACAGAGACAATATATTTATGTCACAATATATTTATATCCATCTTTTTATCCCTAAAACACAAAGCCTTATACAGCTACGATTTATCAAAATACGCTCCATAGCCCAATAGTTATAAACAGTAATCTGCCTTATTCCCTCCGTACCGACCTCAGCTTGTAGCAATTGTAGATTAGAAACCGCATCATAAATCCTTAGAACAAACGTGTTTCGGATAGCAAAGCGTTTCAAATAACAATAAAGCTTACACCAATAGACATAAAGTCGTAATTTCAACACCATTTCGGGCTATATATTACGAAAATAAAAGTTATGTCGTAGACAGAGGGGACTTATAGGATACTCTGAGGGGGTGAAGGGGGAACGGATATCGCAATGCAGTTTGGAACATTTTGCAGTTTATCTTCCCCAACGTATTTTGTATTTAGGTCATGCTTGAGAATTCTCGAGTTTAAAATGTATTTTTCTCCTTTGTTTGTTATTGACCCCGTTTTAATGTTTAATGGGGTGATACATTTATTATACAGGGTGAATTTTTCAACTGGGCGTGGATGGCTATATCCGAAACTATGAGGAATATTAAAAAACGTTGAAAGGAGTCTCGAGGCCGTTTTGACGAAAACTAAAACTGCATCTTTGGATTTTAGAAAAATCAATAATCCTAGCCAGGAATCGAACCCGCTGATTTCGAAAATCAAATCACACCCTGTATTATTACACCACTCGATAGTGTTGCTCATAAAGATCAAATTCTGGGAAGTAGGTAATCATACGGCAAACTTAAGGAATACGTATGATTATAAAAAAAAAAACTGATCAATCTTCAATGACTGTATTCGAAACATGTTAACCGTTTTTTCTTTGAAATAAGGCTATTTTTTGTTCAACTCAATAATTTCTTATAGCTGAATACAATACTATTGTTGAGTAGTCAAATCTAGTAAAACATTGAAAACAATGAAATTTCATAATTTCGAATAGATTATGGCTCAGTAGAAGAAAAGTAACATAGAAGAATAGCAATTTCATAAAAATCTGCTATTTCCTTAAGTTTGCCGTATATCATTGCTTCCCAGAACTTGATCCTTATTAGCAACACTATCAAATGGTGTAATAATAAAGGGTGTGGCTTTTTTTCCGAAATCAGCGGGTCGATTCCTGGCCAGGATTGTTAAATTTACTAAAATCTAATTATGCAGTTTTATTTTTCGTCAAAATCGGCACCGAGACTCCTTTCAACGTTTTTCGATATTCCTCATAGTTTCGGATATAGCCATTCACGCCCAGTTGAAGAATTCACCCTGTATACTGACCCTTACTGGGGTCTTCGGATTTAGAGAGAGTTTTCGAACCAAAAAGGGTTCCTACTACAAGTTTTGCAAATCACACAGTTATCTGCTTTTCATAATTATTATATTCTGATGCCTTACGAACAAAATTGCGGGCAAAACGTTATCAGGTAACCATGCAAAATGATTGGTTTATTAATTTTTTTAGCAAAATGATTGGTTTATAAATTTCTAACCTACTACTTAAAAGTAATAGAAACGAGATATTTCTAAACCAGTTTTTTTCAATAAAAACGCTAAGAATTAATAAACCAATAATTTTTATGAGAAAAAAAAAACATAAATTAACGATAAAAACTCAAGCTTATTCAGTTCTTTCAGTAATTTGTCTAAAAATAATTTAATAAATAAGTAAGTAACATAATTTAGATCCTATTTCTTGCCTTTATCAAAAACCGCCATGTTTAATATCGAAATAAAACAATAAAAATTAACAATTCACAATAGTACTAAAGGTTCCTCAGAACTAACAATTAGTACTTATTTTTCATTACATCAAACACGAATTCGCCATAAAAGAAAGGCAGCCATTTTAAAAACGATTTAAAATATAACCGTTCGTGTCGTTCTCCATTTTATTTAAAGATTTGTGTACATTTGTTTATTTAATAGTGACATAGTGGTTTTGCCTCGTATTTGTGTTTATTATTTTTTCACATGCTTATTAAATATTTATTTGCATAACAAAAGCACACAAAAATATTTTTTTATAATAATTTTAAAAATAATTAGGTAGCATTCTTGATGAAAGCTAGGCTCCTTGCGTTTTCCTTCATTTTCAAAAATAATATCACCATATTTCATCCAATTTACACAAAACCTTAACAAATTATACACTGAAATCTTCCTCATTAATTTTTCTGTCAATTGAAAACAACGGAATGAAAATCCATTCAGTCGTTTTTGAGTTTATCTTGAACAGACAAACAAATAAATTGGAGAACTTTATTTCTTACTAGCTTTTCCCAGCGGCTTCGCTCGCTATTATTGCCTAGTCACAAAGGACCAAAGCAGCTTTCAACTGGTGAAAGAATTTTTGAAATCGGACCAGTAGTTTTTGAGCCTATTCGTTACAAACAAACAAAGTTTTCCTCTTTATAATATTAGTATAGATAACAATTATGTGGCAATACGATCATTTCACGAAAGATACGTCATACGAACGAAGAAAGCTTAGGACTTTGTCACATAGTCGTTTGTTGACGCTTCGTCATTTGTGTCGTGTGACTTTGACAGGATTCTTGGCATGATTAAGATTAGACAAAAAAAAATTCACCAAACCCATACGTGTGAAGTGTCTATGGGTAGGTCTTTAAAAATGATATTGAAGTTACTAATATCATTTTTTTTCTAAACTGAACTGTTTGCGTACATTACCATGCAAACTACCAGCGAAAATTGGTTTGAACGAGATCAAGTAGTTTTTTTTTAATACGTCATAAATCGTAAACCGCAATTTACCTTTCAAAGTTACAACCAATTAGGTACAAGAACTTTTATATTATGTTACTTGCTGCTACGGAACCCTTTATGAGCGAGTCCGACTCGCACTTGTACGGTCTTTTCGTCCTTTTATTACAAGTGTGAAAGGTATAAATTATGTATAGGTACAGGTGGTATAAATAAATGATTACTGCTCCAATATGTTATAGTAGGACGAACAGAAATTGGTCTCCCTCGTGGTCCTACTAGTAGGACAAAATAGTAGGACCACGAGAAAACGGCGAACTAAATCGCAAATCAAAAGAATTATAAGAAATATGTTAATTAGTAAAAATTTTCCGGGTACGTTCCTAGATGCCAGTGTTCTATTTTAATTATTTATTTAATATAAATTCAGTCGCTTTTTTAATGTTAATACATATTTAGTTTGCAATGTTTGTTGAATTTTAGTTATAGTAGTAAAAATTCATTTAGTACATAACATCTAAAGTGAAATATGTATCAAAATAATAATGTTTTTTTTTTGTTTTTTTTTAAGTAATTTATCTAAAAATTAAACATCACACTGTGACATACAGACTGAATTGATAGCAGTTGCGAAATTGTTTTCACAATAAATCAAATCATCTTTCATGAACGACATTCTGATACATACCGTAACTTACAAAATGCTGAAATTCAGCCACATCTGTTAACACGCAGACCGCAACATAGTTGGGAAAAGGTTTCACGCAATGACTATGTAACAAATAATACAGATTGACGTCAAATTGTACCTAAAATATGTACAATGCGACGTCAAACGAAACTTACACATAGGTGGGTAGGGCCTACTAAAAACACTAATTTATGTGTCCATTAGTTCATAGTTATTTAAAAAAACTTTTTCAAACAAAAATGTAACCGACTTCCCACAAAAAAGTTCTAAATAACCTACAAAAAAACTTTTCTTTCGAAAGTCGGTGACTTTCTTTTTTATTTCATTGACTTTTTGTCACCGACTTTCGAAAGAAAAGTTTTTTTGTAGGTTATTTTGAACTTTTTTGTGGGAAGTCGGTTACATTTTTTTTTGAAAAAGTTTTTTATTTTATTCTTTTTAGTTTCATTATTCAACCTTCTTACATATACACTAAAATATTGTAATCCGTAGCACCGGTGATAACATCGTCCATGTATGTACTCTTACACAATGAGCTAAAAATTAAAACTGCTGCACAGTACACGTATAGTACACGGGACCAAATGGCAGATATACTGTATCGAACAAAAAAAGAATCATCGAAATCGGACCAGAAACCTCGGAGTAATCGGTGTAGACAATGTTGAAAACTTTTTAGGTTTTCGTTGTTTTTTGTTGATTTTTCAAAAAGTGCTAGTCCGATTTCGATAAAATTTTAATGGGACCATTCGGGAAGTATACCCTTTCCAACAAAAAAAGATTTTTTCAAATCGGTTGGTAAACGACGGAGTTATGCCCGAACAAACATAAAAAAAATATATAAACATTCGAATTGAGAACCTCCTCCTTTTGGAAGTCCTAGTCGGTTAAAAAATATTACAAAAGTATTTTTTTTAATTTGGCTCACACTAGGATTTTTAATTTTAATTTTGCGCCCCACTAGTACCTAATTTCTCCTGTGTGGTGGGTGCGTTTACAAACATTTTAAGAGTACTATTAAGTATTCTGTGTTATAAGTCACATACACAAACAAAAAGACCTGGAACAGTGGCTAAGCGTTCGACTGCTGCGCAGTGTATACAGGTTCGATTCCCGCACGGAACAAATATTTATATGACCTTCAAGTAGTTTTTGATCTGGTTGTTTGTGTATGTGAGTTTAATGTTTGTACACGCCCACGACAAAGGGGAAATTCCTAGTGTGGGGCAACCTTTAAAAATCTGCTCACAACCTGAATTTGAAACAAAGTAACAGTTGACCTTATGACCTCACCTTAACAGCCCCTGTGCCCGAAATTACGATAAAGAATAACACCATGATATTTATCAATGTAATTCAGCTCGACCTTGCTCCAAATATCGGCCAACTAAATGCCAACTACAGTTTCAACTTAGTGATGTAATTTTCATACCGATACTTTAGACTCTAAAGTTAAGTGTTTCGATACAAAATTGTGTGATACTCCGATATTTTGTATCGATTCAAAAATATCGGTATCGGAAAGATTGAATCAAGGACTAAAGTGCCATAATTGCGTGATGAGTCAATCTAAAATTATACTAGAATTAATAATATGATTTATATTGATCCCTCAAATATCCATGAAATAGTTATCATTATTCAGAATTTGAGGAACATTGTCTTCACTCTTAATAAGTAAGTAAGAGGCATTAATAAGTAAGTACACATCAAGCTATATAAACCATAGATAGCTTATCATGGGTCCGATTTGTATTCAATGAACTTTCCGGATGATGAACTATCAACTTTTGGTTTTGCATACCTTTTTGTGTCGCCGTACGTACGATACGATATTTGTACTGATTTAATTTTTCGATACAAATGCAGGTGTCGTGTTTCTTCGAGGATTTGAAGTGGACTACTGAATTAGATCGAAGCCATTTGATACAGTTATAAAATCGTATAGCATAGTTGTGATTCAAATCTATATAAGGTATCGATATGAAGTATCGCACATCCCTAGTTTCAAATCACAACTAAAAGTTCAATAAAATCGTGTTTATGTTACAGCATTGATTATTACATTATGTTGGACAATGTTGTAGTTTAAGTTAACTGTGATTTAAAGGTTTTTTGGTTACTTACATTGTGGTTTAACTGTTTAGAATAGTGTAGCTCTACTTAAAATGTCGGTCTTAGTTTATGATAAAACCGTTCAATATTTTAACCATTATAACTATGAAAACTGATGTCTATCAGTTTTAAGTATTACTTCTGTCTATTCAGATACTATATTCCAGATTCCACCAGAGGTAGAATTGTATCTAAAACATTCTATTTTACTTAAGGCGATTCATATTAGACAGATTTTGAGCTATTGCATAGCTTTTATCGCGGGCTCTGAGCGCGTCGCGGCGCGGCGACCGAATCAAAAAATTTCCAAAAACCTGACGAAAATACCTGACACCGTGGTGTCAGGTATTTTCGTCAGGTTTTTGGAAATTTTTCATCATCGTCTAACATCGTTTCAGTTCGGGAGACTTCGGCAATCATAAAAATATCCGTCATAAAAGCAATCTACTTTTTCTTACTGATTCTAAACGGCCAGCAACAAAAGGAGTTTTCACAATGAAACCTACTTATAAAATTCTCCTACAACAAAGAAGTTCTTTATTACAGTAGTGCACCACAAACATTTTAAATAAATTATATTCTCGTTAAATATACGCGGTAGGCGATTTTATTATTTTAAAATAAAGAAATGTTATGCAATAGCTTCACCGCGGCAGTCTCCGAGTGCCACATGTATTTTTTAACTATGGTGACCTACAGACAAAATCTGGAATCCAAAAACTTCCCAGCTTAAATAAAACACTCTATACCTACCGCAATATAAAGAACGTTCTATGGTGTAGCAATAATAGACCAGTATCAATAATTGCGTACTTATAATTAACAGTTCGACCTTATTATAACTATAATTAATGAGTCGCCATGTTTATTACTGATTAAATCAATTTTCCGTGACTTTGGCTTACAAAAAAATATATTTAGCACGAAGTTAAAGCGCCTTATTGAATTTCATTTCAATAATCGTGCATGGAGATTGTGGCTGGTCACGGGAGGTCATGGGACTGTCTTTTAAGGGCACCACGTCCTGGAACTTAAAGAGCATAAATGTGAAGGGACAAGGTGTTTTTAGTCAGTAAAAGTCTGACAATCCTTTTCGTTCTAACTAGGGAAGGAGTACTCATTTGATGATTTTTGCTCTCCAAGAAAGGAGATTCTATCATTTGTCTGGATGGATGATCAGGGTATTGCAACGTCTTAAAACCAGGCTTGTTCCGGCGAGTGAAAATGACAAAGCTATTCAAGTCGTCTGGCCATCTCGTTCACTCACTGGAATAAGCCTGGTTTTAAGACGTTGTAAGGGCTACCACACATAAACACGATACGACGTCGCGTCGTATAAATCTACGATGAGCATCGTTACAGTGGGGTGGTGTTTTAGTTCATTCCGAAAAATGGACTGCTCTAGATGCATTCTGTTCCATAGTACGGGACGCTGCTCGACTAGCGTAATTAAATGATCGACTTCAATACCATCCGTCATCTTTGAATTTCGAAAAACAACTGCGCAGGATTGCATCGTGAGTCACAACGTCGTACCTATCGTAGATTTCCACGACGCGTCGTCGTATCGTAGATTTCCACGACGCAACGTCGTATCGTGTTTATGTGTGGGAGCCCAAATACCCCCCCAGGTGTCACGACAGTCATTTGCAGATCTAAGACAGTCCTTTAAAGTAGTCAGTAGCTCGAAAGTCTGACAACCAGTCTTAACAAGAGATATCGTATAATGACTGTGCTACCGACATACTAAAGATAAGTAATTTTTTGGTTTACACTTTTTTGGCGGTTTTTGAAGGCGGTTAATTTTTTTAAGTTTTAAGTTAAGAACATAATCATGTCAACTTAAATTTAATTCAAATATTCAACCCAAATTCTTGTCAAATTCGAAAAACGCACATTTAATAAAAACTACTGTACCAAACTGAACGATATTTTTATGGAACCAAATGACAGATATATTGCATCGAACAATATAATAAAGTTATCAATGAAATCTATTTACGCAGTAAGTTATGAGCTAACAAATATAAAAAAATGCAGCAGAATTGAGAACCTCAGTCCTCCTTTTTTTGAAGTCGGATAATAAAAAAAAAATTAACCAGCTATATATTTGACAGGCCTGTTGGTCTAGTGGTTAGTGACCCTGACTGCTATGCCGGAGGTCGTGGGTTCGATTCCCACCCAGGACAAATGTTTGTGTGATGAGCACGATCATTAAATTGTTCTGTGTCTGGGTGTAATTTATCTATAATATTTATGTATTTAGAAATATCTAAGTATGTTTATCAGTTGTCTAGTACCCATAACCCAAGCTCTGCATAGCTTGAGACTAGATGGCGTTGTGTGACAGTTGTGGAATATTATTATTTTTTTATTATTAGAGCTCTGAAAGTTCAGTTCTCTCTAGTAAGGAAATAAGAAATTACGATCGCAAAGATATAAAAAAAACTAAATTATAGCAAATTAATTTTTATGGTTTCTCAACCCCTAACCTGCCATAACCTACTTGTAAGAGTTATAAAACTTTCAACTAATATTTTTACTAGTGACGTGACCCACTTTCGAACTACGCTACCCACTTTGGACGACAATAAGTAAAAGTTAGTGGCGTGCCAGCAATTCTCTCGCATGAAAAGTTTTTAATTTTCCTGAATGTTATTGTCCACTTCCAAGTGGCCACGAGCGGTCAGCAGGAATAAAAGATATTTAAAATCAAATGGAGAAATAGGCAGGCTTGATCCCAATACCGACTTTTATGCTTCTCTTTAATGAGTGGTACGATTCACGCAGTGCCTAAGCATTTAAAAAGAGCAAATATTTGTATAGCCTAAAGGTTTCTAGTTTTCCCGGGTTTGGCTGTATGTGAGTTTAAATGTTTATAAGCGCACCTACGATTCCTAATTACACAATCGTCTACCGAGCGCTCGTCCATACTAAAAGAGAAAACGTTTTCCTGCCCCTAGATGTTATCCTATCTCAATGATTTTTTAGAATGCTTCTGACACAGTAAAAAACTAGGTTTATAGGTTTTCATTATTTCTAAATTTATAATACTTTGAAAGTTATAGGCGCCTAAGTGTTACTATTTTATGACAAAATCTTCATTGAAGTAAAACCTTTGTATTTTAAAAATAAAGAAGTTTTAGAAAAAAAAGCAAAACCTACAAACCTAGAATATAATATGCTGAAACGATTGACAGAATCTAAGAGATTGGTCGTGATTTAGTATGTGAAAAACGTTTTCTCCCGAGAGACAAACATATAAAAAATATTTACAGTCAGTCGCGAGCTGCAACGCTCTCTATCGCACGATCGCATCGGGAGTCGGGGAGGTGTGGTAGTGACAGCACGAGTTTTTCTAAATACTTATTTTTTTAAATGGCAGCCGGTATACTATCCTCTTAAGACAGCCTTGTGAGCCTCACGACACGCTGCCTGTCTGGGACTAAAGTTTGCTATGCTATAAGATACTGGACAGCGACACTAATAGGTGCGTCCACATAGAGCGCGCAGCTTCGCGGAACATTTGCCGCGCGAAGCAAATGCCTCGCGAGGCTGCTCGTTCTGTGTGGACGCACCTAATCAATCGTGCGGCGCTAACTGTGAGCGCTCGCGCTTCGCGTTTGGACGATCTCAAAGCCGTCGCGTCGAAGAGCACATCGTGGAGTCTAACGATGTAATTTCTTATTGAGAATCGTATAGCAGGAGAAAATTTAAGGCAAAGTTAAAAAAAAACACTTTATTAGGTGCGTCCACACAGAGCGAGCCGCATCGCGAGGCACTTGCTTCGCGCGGAAAAAGCCTCGCGAAGCTGCTTGCTCTGTTTGGACGCGCAATTGTTTCTCGACCGAGGCACGAAACAATATATGCGAGCAAAACAGAAGCCGACCCTGGATGGCTCGGGCGCTCGGTCGATCGCCCGCGGCATTGCGCGCACTTTCCTCAGCCGAGACACGTCCTCACTAACCGAGCTGCTTCGGGGCGCAAATGCCTCGCGAGGCTGCTCGTTCTGTGTGGACGCACCTATTCAATATTCTAGGTGCGCTACACCGATCGGACTTTACTGTGGACTGGATGCAGACCACGTTTTTGAAAAAAATATCGTTTATGTCAAAGATCGAAGATTTTTTTTTTTTCATTTGCACTCCGATCCAGAATACAGTTCGTTTAGCTAGACTACACCCTCGGAAGAAAACTTTGAAGTCAGGCAATGCAAAGAAATTATTAAGACAAACCTTACTCACATTTCAATTAAATTTGTTTGTCAATTTACTCAATGAAATATCTTTCACTGTTCCAGGTTACCGCTTCCATGGCTGCTGTACGGGATAATCTACGGCGAGCCAGTCCAAGTCAACTCCAAGGGCATGGTGTGCAGCATAGTGCTTCTCTTCGCCATGCTCATCTTCGTCATCATCAGCATTGCCTGCTTCAGGTGGAAGATGAACCGGGGACTAGGGTTCACCATGTTCCTCCTCTACTTCGTCTTCGTAGGAGTCAGCCTGGGACTCGAGTACGGGTACCTCCACTGTCCGAGCGAATAGACTGGTCTTGTCGTCTTTTGGTCTTCTGAATTATTGATTAAGGGATTGGTGGAAAACATTTCCAAAGTTTGATAGTGACTATTCGTTTTAGGAACGATTGGGCTTAAAGAAAGTAATAGAAAAGCTGATGAAAAGTTTTATTGTAGAATCCTTTAGAGGAACGAGGAAAGCAGAATTTAAAATAGTTTATGGTAAATAGTGGAGAGCGCTAGATTGCAGAACTGTTTACCTAAAACAAATAGTCGACAGTCAAATAGTAGAAAGTTGGTACTTCCAGCAATATTGCTACTCGATTGCAGCAAACTAGGCAACGGAAAACCTAGTAGAGGTTTAAATGTAAATTCGACGTCACTTTGTATACATGTGAGTTTATACATTTGACTTTTTTAATGTTGACGTCGACGTCAAAGACGCGTCAGTTTGTATTTTTTATGAACCGCATATTTATACAACTTGGCGTCGTAGATTATTCGTTTAATTATTTCATATGCAAATAATTAAATTTAATAGTCTATTTTTACATGATATAATTTAGTGTAGTTTTGCTGCAACCGAGGACAAATTTCTATAAAATATTTAAAAACAATGTAAGTATTATAAGAAAGTTACTTTAGCGTTGTGAATTATTTAGTTTTGTATTTTAATTGTCTAGTTGCCATAGCACAAGCAGTAAAATATTGCTCAAAGATATTCCTTTACTTTTTATTGCTTTGCTATGTAGTTTCGTTTAGGTGTTTTTAAAAGGACGCTTGTAATAGTATATTGATCGAAATGATGAGAGATGCGTGCACCAAATATACATTGTAAGAGAAACTTAAAACAGTAGAAAGAATAACGAAAATACAATTCCTAAAAAATGCAATAAATAATGGAAGCTTCAGTGGTTCTTATCATATTATTAAGGGTTTTGCATTGTAAATTATTATGAGGTACAACATTTTTGTATCCGAAGTAAATATTTAGCCATGATAGAGACTGTAGTTATTTATATAAATGTTAGTTGTTTAACTCAATGGCGCTTTTACGAACTTTTAAGGCTAAGTTCTTAATCTATCAGTAAACGTTCGTGTTGGTTGTTTTTGTAAATATTCAACGCGTTGTGTTGGACTTCCATTTCTGATTTAGTTTATCTGTTCGGTCGCAGACCGTCGGTCCATGTGGATGATTTACATTTTAATGTGTCGTTATAATGAAAGAAATTTGATGTAAGTGTGTGTGGCGCACAAACAGCTAGATTATGTACATACACACATAGATGATGAAAGAGCGGGGCAAATGTAAAAGTTTTAAATTAAATATCTCATTCCATAAAATGTGCCTAAGAGTTTTACGAACTCAGTAACATTTAGCTTCGATTTTTATAAATTAACAGTAAAAAAAAAAAGAAGAAAAATATGAAAAAAGTATTTTTTTTCATCTGTTAGTGGATTATGCTTACATATAGTGTTATAGAGTATCCGAGGAGGCATCTGTCCCGCTCTACTATATAATACGGTAGTTAGCGTTTACACTTTATCTATGAAGTCTGTCTATAAATAATGAACCTCCATACTTCGTTTCATCTACTGACTTTCGACAAAATGGCGGATAGTGATGTCTGGCTAGTCAATTCTTAATATTACGGCTATGTCTTCAAAATTTTCTTCTTCCTTAATATTTAAAGGGCACGGTTCAGTAATAAAATGAAGAAAAAAAACATCTTGTTAACCGTCCATAGTTTCTGTTTAACGTTTACTTTCCGCTTCTGCACGTGACACCACTCTGTTATCTATGCCTCATGAAATCTTAAAAAATATGATGATAAGTTCAATTGTTGATACCCAAAAAGTTTATATTAATAACCCGCCTATTTGACATAGCAATAAATAGTCTAGAATAGATAGTTAAATATTTATATTGTTAAGCTTTAACACTTCAGACCATAGTGTCGCTCAAAAGAAGGAGAAAGCATAAACTTCAAAGAAATTCTGGCATAGAGAAGTGCCATAAAAGGGCTAAAAGATATTTGAGATAGTACAATATAAGTCCTTGGTCACTTCTCAAGCCAACTTATAATATTCTACTTAATATACGCACAAGTAACCGACAATTCGAGTTCGCTTCTTACATCAACAATTCAAAATTATGTTGGATTAGATTTCTTCAAAATATAGAGTATAAACTCTAAAAAAACTATGTATATCTAAAGTTTTTAAACTTAAAACTAAACAAGTGAATCTGTTTGGAAGATTTGTTATAAAAATTACTTGATACTGATCAGTAGTCATGTTGTAGAATATCATGAATGTATAAAGTCAATTAATTCTACAGTCTGACGTTATTCTTCGTTTTCTGAAAGCTGATTGGTTGATATCTCTCTTTAGGTGTTATGATTGGCTGTTAATGACTTTTATCAACCAATCATAAGACTTAGTGACCCATCATGACTTCTTATAACATCACTGTTTACATGTTACTTCAGTGAGAGAAAGAGACAGAACTAGACGTCCTGTAGAGCTCTGTCTCTTTCCTACACATAAGTGACCATAAAATAATAATGCTATAGGATAAATTGGTACAGGTTATAAGAAGTACCTAGACAAATAGCCACAAGGTTGGCCAGGCTTTTCAGAAAACGGAGATAGAAATTTGACTTTTCGATATCAGTATTTTTTACTTCAACAAATAATCCAAAACGATTTACGCTGTTCCAACTTTTAATAAAGACAAGTTTTATACTAGATGCATTGTTCAGAATAAAAAGAAGAAAAAAAAAGACAGACAACGTATCTAGTATAAAACAAATGTTATTGCTATACTCAAATATACAAAAAAAGTTAATACAAAAGATGTTGCAATAAGTAACGACATATCGGTAGCCACCGGACATCGTTTAGGTCATAATCTGTGATAAGGGCATGCTTATGACGTTATATACTAATATTTATATATGTACATCATCTCTCTTCGTACTTTCACATAGTATTATGTATATATAAGCTTGGATTTGATAGCCTTCTGTAGTTCGCCTAGCGACGCCACTACTAGACAGTGAATTATTTAATATTTTCGAAAAAAATTGGTTGTTAAAACCTTCTTAATCCCACTGCTGAAACTTGGCCATTCTAGAGTATGTCTTTACCTAAAACTTCGTGTCAAAAATGGTTTTTTTTTAATATATAATTTTTGAGCAGTGATATAAAAGTAACAGATATGATATAATTATGAACTCAAATGCTTTGAATTGTAAAAGTCCCTGATTTCGATTAGTAAGTTTTTTAAACAACATGGTTATTATGATTTATTAAAAAGGGATACCTATTAATCATATTGCATTCAAGTGTCGATACGTCGGAATAATAAATTATACAAAAATGTATAATTGTCTTTTTTGCATTCAAATGAATATAAAAAGTTGGATTTTTACACAGTATGGCCCTGAAGTTGAAAATAATATTATAATATTTATTTTCTAAAACAAAAAATCAGATACGTGACAAAGGGGTAACCCTTTGTCACGTATTTTTGTATAGTAACACATTTTAATTTAAAAAAAAAACTTTTAATTATTATTATTTTACAAAAACTGTACGAAGTAGTGGCCACTCTATAAAAGTATAAGAATTTGTCTCTATAAAGTATCTAAATTCGATTTGAATAAACTTTTTCTTTACGATAATACAAACTAGTTTGTAGTTATCGAAAATATCCTTAAAAAATGTTATCTATCGCACCAATTACCAAAAAGTACGTTATGCCTATCGTGAGGAGCTCCAATTTTGAACTGCTGTAGTGCGATTAGGACTTGCACTGCTATTATTAAAAAAAAAACCGGTTAACAGCCAACAAGCTTACTATGGCGTCTTAAAGCAGAAATAATACCAGTGTGGGAAAAAGACAGAGCTATACAAGTCGTCTACTCCCACCTCGTTCCCACAATGGAATTACTACCGCTTTAAGACGTCACGGTAAGCCACCTGTCGTCTCAAATTATGGTATTATACTTAGTAAGAACATTCAAGGCATTATCATCATCTGTCCAACATTTTCCCAACTATGCTCTGACAAGATGCAGATGAATGTAAGTATTCTACGACTGCGTATCTGACCTCTAAAACCAAGTTACAAAGGAAGGTAATAAATAAAGTTAATACACTCCAGCAGTACTCGTTTCAGACCCTCACAAATATTCCATATGCTATAAAATTATATAACTTTATACACTAGATTTCTACCTATCTATCTCTTGTATATTGTACTTTATTAGGCTTTGTAAATTAACCATCCTTCCATTTATTTAAAGCGGTTAATTATGGAACTGATAAAGAATATTTATAATCATATCACGAGGTTTTACTTTTTGACGTCAAGATGTAAAAAAGGTTCTCTGTGCGACGTCAGATCGTATTTTTGACATTACTTTTTCTACATTTTGACGTCAAAAAGTCATAGTTAAAACTCGCCTTTATGCATGTCAAATCACGTAGTTACATTAAAATTGCATTTGTTCAGTACCAAATAGCACAAGCCGAGCTAGAAATCATTAAATTCGTTATATTCTACTGTAAGAGTTAAAATTTATCAATATAAATCGGCGTCGACTACTGACGCCGATTAAACACATAAAAATATCCTTTATAACTTCTTCGTAGACTAAGATCTAGGCTTAAACGCTATCATTAATATAAAAAAAAATGTTTATTAATAAAAAAATTGAAATATGATATCCAGGTAGAGATTGTTACTAGAAATGATGGTTTTTATATAAAAATTATAAAGTAAATGAATGCAGATAATAAAAAATATTTTTCATTCCACTTTTTTGTTACGACAAGAAATTATTGTAATAATATTTCACAAGAACACCATATTTATTATTTAGTGGAAATAAGTGATGTTTCTTTTTCCCTTACTATTCCAGCTTTAAAATTGATCGTAAAGGAAAAAGTGGAGTGATATTAAATAGTCATCGATTTCTTTTATAGCTGCCAAGTCTCGATTTCGAATGACAATAAGTAAAATGTATAATTTTAATAGTTTGCACTTGATATATCAATTTATTTCACATATTTAAATTTACAAAAATGGATTGTAAACCTAATTGGCTTTAAATTGAGTTACAATTACTGTAAACTTGATATCAAAAACTTCTATATAACATAGACGTCAATTGACGTCGATGTATAATTGACGCCAAAAATGATATTAATATAAAAAACTGACTGGAAAACTGATGACATTTAAGTAAAAGTTGATTTTAAAAATAAATAAATATAAAATCAAGTGAAGTCGTCGAAATCGAGATGACAGCGTAGGTTGTTAATAGTGATATTACAAATTAGGTAAAAGTAAAAAAAAATGTTATTAATTTTAAAAACTGTAGGTAAGTTTTAGGAATTTTCATCATGTTGTAACGAGTAAAATGGGAGGAGAAAAGCTCTTGTTGGATTTATTATTTCCATTCAAATGATATGTGACTGTGGTTTTTTATAAAATTTTAAGCAGTATTATGACTTCCGTAGTTTATTTGAGCTAGTTAATTTTTGACATTTATAAATTTTGCTGTGAATCTCGGTCGGAAAATTATCAAAAAAAATGCATTAGATATTGCTAGAATATTTAATATATACCATAGAGCACGTATTAACATATATTTTTCGATAGATCTGAATATTTTATGCTGCGTTCAAAATGGTGATTTAAAAAATAATATAAATTGAACGTAGGACTCCTCATTTTCAAGATAATAGTAGTAAATAAATAAGTGAAGCACACAGTTATATGTTGACATATAAATATTAAGTAATAAATGAATAATTATGTATTCCGATCGAGTGGTTGTTGTTCTATTAAAAGCTTTTAATGATTGTTGACGATTAAAAAATGTGATAGTTTTTAATAATTCACTAGTTTATTGAGTATATTGTGAAATAAGTTGGTATGTATCAGTGTTGTTTATAATTTGACGTAAAAAGAGCGTGGCGTACCCAAGCGTCGGCGGTCGACGGTATTATGAAAAATTACAATAAAAATAATAAAATAGTGAGTGAAAAAATAATTCGATTTTTACTATTTTTCCTAACCCTTTTCTTGCTCATTCGTCTAAATAAAAAAGAAAATCCATGCAGACGCCAGCAGGTCAATCTACCCGAATTTATCAAATTTTACCAATCGTACAGGAGAGGGAGAGGGAGAGGGAGGAGGAGGAGGAGGAGAGGGAGAGGGAGGAGGAGGAGAAACCTTCCACTATTGTAATAAGATCAGTGGTGGCCCAGTGGTATCTGCCTCGACTTACGAGTTGTAGGTCGTGGGTTCGAACCCCGTCAGGCGCATTACTTTGTGTAATATAATTCAATACAACTGCTCTCGAAACGGTGAAGGAAAGCATCGTGAGGAAACCGGCATGTCCTAGAACCAAAAATTCGAAGACATGTGACATCTACCAATCCACACTGGTCATTTTTTCGTATTCCTGACAGCAAACCCTTTCATTTGATACCCATATCATGAGGTGGATTTCAAACAGCCAGTCCGCCATTTTGGGGAGGCCGCCATATTGGATTTGTAATGACGTTTCTTAGCTAGTCATTGTCATCAGAACTCAGCGCGTGTGCAAAATTTCATCCTAATCGAAGACCGGGAAGTGGGTTAAATTAAGATTCCAAGATTTTCTTACATAAATAGTTACAAGTGAAGCTAATAAAAGCGTGTTAAAAATAGTTGTATTGCATACAGGTAGGTTTTCCAGAGCTTAGAAATAGTGTCGCAACACGCAGCTGTTCAGTCCGAGGTTAAAGGGATGAGGGGTTTTTTTTTTTCCGTGGTAAAATCATCAAATGAGTCCTCCCACCCAGGGCAGGGCGAAAGGGACTGTCAGACTCGTACTGACTAAAATCCACGGTGTCCTTCAATAGTCCTTTATGTTCCGGGGTCACGGTAACGAGATAAGTCCCGCGACCCCGGCAGGCTTTGGCCTTTTAGAGGGGGGGCCCGTCATCATGCTGACACTCTTTGAGGCGCGAACACAACGTGCCGTTGACCCGGGCATGGTCCATGGTCGGACAGCGAGTCGCCCATTACTCGCCGCCCGCATGCCCGAGCCTACGGTGGCCGGAGATCGTCTGCCGACGTCCGACGCCGTGGGCGTCTACCACTGCGTCTGGGGTGGAGGGAGGACGCTATCCTCTCCCTCACGCGGCCCACCTCCTCCTTCACGAGCATGACTGCTTCGCAGAAGGAGGCGACCGCTTCCTACTCCGTCTCGCCCCGCAGCATGGCCTCGACCAATGCCAATGAGCAATGAGTTGGTGAGTAAAGGTGCGTACAGACTATGTAACATTATTATATAACTTGTATTGTATAACATGTCCACATTATGTAACCTTGTTATTCAACATTGCAACATAAAACAATACTGTACACATTAGAATAACGATGCAATAGGTATAACAATGTTATATAACCATTGTCGCTTGTCGTTCTTCAGTGCTACACGTGAAAAGTTATGTAACAATTTTGGACATATCAGTAACATGTTATTATAACATGTTTTAAAACATGTGTGTCCACATTATCTGAAACATGTTATACAGCAATGTTGTATAACATGTTATGTTATATAGTCTGTACGGTTGGAATTGGAAAGGCCTATCACGAAAGTCTGAATTTGGTTTGCCAAAGAGTGATGGAGCGTGATGTATTTGGAATAGAATCCACAACGCCACAATAACCTCTAGTGCTCAGAAGTAGGACAATATGCCTTACCACAAAAAAATAAACATCTGTGGAACTCTTGTCTAAAAATGTGTAACTTCAAAACGACCCTTATATCAACGTGAAATGTCGTTTTAACTCTGACAGTTTTTTTAGACAAGTGTTCAATAGATGATTAACTTTTTTGAGGTAAGACGGTGATAGGTTAAAGAAATAAAAAAATCCCAATTAATTTATTTTAATAAATAATTTAAAAGTGTTACAAAAGTAAAACAAAATACTATTTAGAACTAAACATAAGATACGAGTTTTTAAGGTTGATGCTCAAGGGTAGCCCGCGAAATTCAAAATTTCTTGGGTTTTTTGCAATTTGCAGGCCAGTGCTAGGTTGTATGTTGATTAAAATATTGATCGCGCTTGTAAGACGTATGTAGTTACAGAATTATTATCATCGAAATCACCAATACAACCCTCCAAGTTCATAAAGCTTCAGGAACAAAAAAATAACATAAAAAGTCATTCCTGAAACTTTATGAACTTAGAGCGTTATATTGATGATTTTGTTGATTATAGTTCTGTAACTACATACGTCTTACAGCCGCGATCAATATTTTAATCAACATACAACCTAGCACTGGCCTGCAAATTGCAAAAAACCCAAGAAATTTTGAATTACGCGGGCTGGTTGGAGCATTCCCCTTAAGCTAATTTGTGGCACACAATACTTTAAACACTTAAAAATAAAAATCATAAAACTTTACAATTGGGAGTCACGATCACATTTCTATAATTTGGACATCGATAGATATAACTAATTTCTAAATAAACTAAAATAAGGTAACATCACGCCGTTCATCCATCATTTTTCTTTTCTTTTTTTAAACAGAAACATAGCACTCATTACATTTTTTCCACTGGCAACATTAATATTTATTGCGCACTGTGCAGATAGGGTTTAAAAATTAGACGATATACCAGTGAATGTTTTCTTCGTTCTTCCCTGTGCTTATTGGTTGCTTAAAAAAAACTGAATTTCTGTTCAAGAATAAATTAATACAATTTCTTTATTTTGGATCGGAGCAATAACGGTAAAGCGACATTTGTTACGCAATCTTAAAAAATCTAACTCTAAAAAGTGTTTACAAAAAATAATAACTAACTAAATACATTGTGCTGAAAAAATCCTAAACATCACATTTAGTCTTATTTTAATAAATATTTTTAACAATATAGCTGTACTAAGTACGTTATATTACTATCAAATACAGACATTCTGAGACAATTCTTACAATAGATCTTCTCCATATCCCTTGAAGAGATTAGACCAGGGAGACTAGCTAACGGGTAATTCTAAACCATCATCAAACCTGCAAGTGAGGTTACCAGTCCACTAGATCCAGCAGAATACTGATATTCCAGCGAATACAAAGACTTAAAAACGGTGGCTGTAATCCAACCGCTTAAAGCGCTTTAACTGATCCCGTAATTGTACGAGGGTAGTTTTACAAAAGCGCAGAACGCATGCGCGCGCGACAGAACAGCAAAAATGCCAGTAGAGCCGCGAGTGCCGCGCCGGCTAGTAGTGTTGTCTCGTCACGGCGGGAGCCGCCGGCCCGCTCCACAACTGTGCTCTGAAAACAAAAATAAAGGCCCATTTATACGCTGCAAGAAATTACATGCGAGTTGCATGCAAGTTTAACTACATTGCGGACTGTTAGTGGACAATGAATTCAGTTGATCATAAAAAATACCGCAATGTAATCAAACTTGCATGCAACAGTCATGCAATTTCTTGCATCGTCTAAATGAGGCTTTATGGTGATAAAGAATGTTGTATACTGTGTGTTTAAATTATTGTGGCAACTAACGCAACGTCCGCGCGCTGCGCATACACACAGAACACTGGCGTTGAGTTTTTTTTTTTGAATGACATCTCGCAGGTCAACCTAGAGGAGGTTGTGTGCTGCTTAACCGGACTTTTCTGTGGATGCCATAGATGACTCTAAGGCCTCCAGCCAGAGCTTAAGGCGCGGTCTTATCTCATGTTCCCAAAAATTGGTTTCTTAGAACGTCGAGTATGACGTAATGTAATAAAAATAAGCAACGCGAAAAATACAGTGAACAGAGAAGGGTATAAAGAAGAATTTAAACCGAACAGAATAATAAATAAGAGTTTGATATTCCCAATAAAAATTGGGAAATTGTAGCACAAAAATAAACTTTGACGTCGAAGATCTCTGTATTGCCAGCGATAACAACAGTTTTTTTTTTAAGAATTTAGTAGGTTTTCCATTTTTTTAAAACTTTAACCGAACCATTATTTAATTTTATGTCTATATTTTAAATAATCTAAAGAAAAGCAGTAAAATAAATGCCCATTCGCAGCTTACGTCACATTTCAACACAAATGTCATTTTTTCAATTTTCAATCTTATTGACGCTCCATAGTGGTGACAATAGTTTACGCGGTCATAAGCGATTAAAATCGTAGTCAGTCCGCGTCTTAAAACTAAAACTACAAACTAAGTGACCACACGCTAAGGGCACCCCCTGTGGGGTACGAACCTCACTGGCGTTGAGTATCGGCGCGCGGTATTTATATAATGGCGGCCACATCGAAGACTGACGAACATTGCAAACATTTTGCAATTGGCTACGCGCTCGCCTGCCATTGGTCAATTGACTATTTTACTTACGTGTGTTATCAAAATTGTACATGTAATTAGTGTTTTTTAATAAAATATTATTCAGTCTGAATACGAGTTTTATTTCTACAAATCCTCTCTTACCTGGTAAAAAAATCATACGCAATTCTATTTACCTACCTAAAAAAAATCTACCACATGAAACTTCAGGTAAATAATCTGTCTCACCATATCTTTTCCCTACATTTAATCTATCTACCTACATTTAATTGAAAAATTTCGTCTCCTTACCCATCCGCCATGCCTGATGGCCCAAGGTGTGGCGCACTGAGCCACGTGCTTGGCAGCCCAGTCCACTGCCCTGCACCATCCCCCTACCCTAACGGCGCGGGCGCATACCTCGCAGAGAAACGCTAGCACTACCAGCGCTCTTTGTTCTGTGTGGACACATGCCTGGTAAGAAGACAAGAGAATTTAAGAAATTATGAAGAAAAATTGTGAAAGAGATAACAGGCAGACATAACTGTCTTGATGGTGGACTAGTTTTCAGTGAACGATCAGGAAACTGAAAGGTTTTTATGAGAACCCATCTTTTATGGGTTCTCATAAGTGCGATATAAATAGTCTTTTAATAGATTTAGAAGTATGTAAAATGTCGTGGGTTCGAACCCAGTCAGGCGCATTACTTTGTGTAATTTATTTCAACAGAGAGCAGTGGGCTCTCAAAACGGTGAAGGAAAACATGGTGAGGAAACCGGCATGTCCTAGAACCAAAAATTCGAAGACATGTGACATCTACCAATCCGCACTGGGCCTGCGTGTTAAGATTACGGGTTGCTCCCTCTCAAAAAGAGGAGGCCTGTGTCCCAGCAGTGGGAACATTTAAAGGCTGATGATGAAAAAGATTTGACAGTGAAATCAGACCTAAAACTCTTGTCGAAACACACTGCGGGCCATAAATGTTACCTTTTCTTAAAGCGTTTCCTTAAACAGGAAACCCAGAACGGAACTGCTATCTATCCGTAAGCCATACAAATATGAATTGTTCCACAAGGAGTCGAGCCCGCGACGACTAGTGCAACAATCAATCGCTCAATCACTGCGCCAACCATTACACATTCTTTCTCATACACATCGAAGCCACTCTCTTCTTTACCTGACACAACTCCTGCATTATATCCTCAAACTCCACTTCATCGAGGCACAGCAAGGATATGTGTTCTGCTTCCGCTGCCAGTCGAGCTCGTGCCTTCGTCTCCCTGAACTTTAGAGCTGCTCGCTCCAACGATCGCCAGTCTCGCCAGTACATCCACCATCCTCTGAAATGAGAAATTAAAGGACTGTAAACCTTTTTTTCATCAAATAAGTCCTCTCGCCTTGGGTAGAGCGGAAAGGACTGTCAAACTCGTAATTACTAAAATCCACAGTGTTCCTTCAATAGCCCTTTACGCTCCAGAGTCACGATTACCTGTTTAGACTATCTCGCAACCCGTTTGGCGAGTTTATCCCTCTATGGGGTCTATACAAGGCCTTGAACTGCGCCTATAGCAATCATCATCATCGTCATATCAGCCGTAGGACGTTCACTGCTGAACATGGGAACCCATAAGATTTCCAATAAGACCGGTTGAAAGCGGTTTGCATTCAGCGCGATCCTGTGGTCTTCATCAGACGCTTCTTCTTCTTGTCTTTATAATAAGTGTTAAGTACTCATCATCTGACCAGCCTTTTCCCAACTATGTTGGGGTCGGCTTCCAGTCGAACTAGATGTAGCTGAATATCAGTATTTTATATAGAGCGACTGCCTATCGGACCTCCACAACCCAGTAACTATACGATACCCCAGTAATAATACGATACCCCATGGTATGACTGGTTGTCAGACTTTCGGGCTTCTGATTGTTATTAACGACCGTCAAAGATTTACAAATGACAGCCGGGACCAACAGCTTTACGTGCTTTCCGAAGCACGGAGAAAACTCGCTATGACAGATGGTCATCCATCTACAGACAAACCTCGTCAAACGCGGCGTTACCCGGAAGATCGGACTGTGTGGCTGTAATTATTTAGCCACGAGCTCCTCTTATAGCAATCCTTACTAATCTACAGAAATTCTGGAAGACAAAAAAAAACAGAAGGAAGTCTACCTCTGATCAGGTTTCGCCGGCGCCACAAAGCAGGGTGGAGGCCTCAACTGCTCAAGCCTCAAATGCTGCAGCAGCAGTGCCCGGAATAGCCGTACCCCCCTCTCTTCCTCTTCCCCTTGCAGGTCAGGCCCTCGCCAGTGACCCTGACACTCGTCTCGTCGTTCCTCGTCGAGGGAGACCTGGCGGAGGAGTGGGGCGCGAGGACTGTCGTAGTCTTCGAGACCTTGGACGCTGCGAGCTGGTGACAATGGATTAGGCGTGATGATGATAAAGGTGGAATTCCAGCGGTTTTTAGCAGTTACAAAACGAGCATTTTTTAAGGTTGGTAAATCATCAAATGAGGCTTGGGAGCCCTGTGAATAGCGAAAGCGCAGAAGGTCGGCTTGACTTTACTGACTAAAAGCCAACCTGTACCATCAGTTACCCTTTGAGTTCTAGGGCCGTGTGTCCTTCATGCTCGGTTTGATGTTTTTGAACTCCAAAAAAGGACGCTACTCTAGGAATTTCTTATTGTATCGTAGGTGCGTTTGCAAACTTTGAAACCCACATACACAAACCCGCAACAACTACTTGTAGATCATACTATATATATTTTACATGCGGGGATCAAACCCGAAACACGCTGCGCAGCAAACGATAACTCAGTCACTGTGCCAACCTTGCGTCAATATAAATATGTATGAAGTAGGCTGGCCTACTTTACCTGCTAATGGACTAAAACCTTCCTATAAAACCGAGTAACCTTGACACAGTGTTAACGTATAATAACAGTAAGTACCTACATACTTGTACATAATTACACATGTGTTAATTATACCACTTTAGTAAAACAATCAAGATTATAATTTAACATAGTTTTACACGCACGATAAATTGACACTTAACGCACGGCGCGGGCGCTCGCGTGGCGTGCTGTTTCATGTAATCTCTTCAACGGGCGACCCGCTGCACGCTGCGCTGATCTAGGTATGAAGATTACATGAAACAGCACGCCACGCGGGCGCCCGCGCCGTGCGTTAAGTGCGCGAGGCCTTACATGCGATTTGAAGAAAATAATGTAAATTCATCAGTACCTAGTATTTTTAGAAAAAGAGTTGTATACAGGATGATTTGTAATTAACTCTCTCTAATACGAAACCTTATTTGCAACAATTTTAACCCCGACAACATTCGCTCTAAACTGACCGGTTTTGGAGATTTCGAACTTTAAAGATTTTTCGAAAAATTTCCACCTTGCCCTCATTAAGTGCTTATTGTTAGAAGTTAACGATGGTCACCACTCAGAATTCATACTTTTGTGACAGAATATGAACGACTGAATCTAGTGAATACAAGTTTGTTATAGGTCTATGGTCTAGTATCGACCATTTCAAGGAATGCATTGAATTACAAATCACCCTGTATAAACTACCCTTTTCCGTCTGAAGTCAGTAGTAAAAGTCTGACGGCCCCTTTCGTTTCACGCAAAACGGACACATTTGTTGATTTTTACACCCCAAAAAGGACAAATTCATAAATCATAAATATTGATCTTGAAATATAAACAAAATCAAAAATAAAAAAGCTTTCAGTCAACAACTGCTAGCTCTTTGGCTTTCAATTTCGATTTTGTAGTTGGTATAAACTACTTAAAAACTATTAAATAATAGGTACAAGTCATTTCTCTCTAGTAACTTCTACGAATCATATAAATAAATACCTAACAATAATTCCAACATTCCAGTTTGTACAACAATCCTGAACTTGTTAACGCCAATCTAAAAGTTGTAAATTAATTTGATCCAATAAAAACAAATTGAAACTCACGCTAAATAAATGGCGGCGTAATTTATTTGACAGGCATTGCTTTAGAGTTAGAAAGATGTATTTCATTTTTATCTTATCTTAGTTTTATATTTTATAGGCCCAATGTTTTTTTTTTTATCAAAACGACTTTTGAACTGGGTTAGATTCCTTGGTTAGCTCAGACACTGGATTTACCATCAGAGCCCTTATCACGAGTTCTCAGTATTTTACTTTACAGCTTTTCTCTCTTGTATGTAGAAATGGAACAGCGCCTCTGGTGTACGAAGAAGGAACTAATTTTTTCCTTGAAATTAATGTCAAAGTTCCAGTTTACTTTACGTCACAACAACTGAAAATTCATGATGAAATTTATCTTTAAATATGTATTAAAAAAAAAATATTTTTATTTTTACAATGAATATGTAAGGTTTTAATTTAAACTATACAAAAATAAATATTAATGGAATTTAGGCCTCTGGAATTTTTTCATTACTCATCTTCTTTCTTTTTGGGGGTTTAGAAATCATTAAATGTGTGCTTACTTAAATGTCGAGTTTATCTCTGTCACCTAATTTAGATTATAGTCAAGAGCGGACCATCAGAAAAAAAACAAACTCTTTTATCTCATGAACATAAGTTCCATGTGACCAAAAAAGCAAAAATTTGTGATCTGATCAGCTCAACTAAGAACATTAAAAAAAAATCGTTGCCGCACACTAGCAATTTCTCGTACATCGTGCATGACGTGCGTTTACAAACATAGAAACTCACATACACAAACTACCAGACCCGGAAAAAGTACTAATAGGTCATACAAATATTTGTTCCGTGCGGGAATTGAACCCGCGACACGCGAACAGGAGTCCAAACACAATAATTGTCAGACACAATGTTCCTCCTACAGTCTACAAACTATTCATAGAAACAAATCTAATAAAAGTGGAACTAGGTGTCAAACACAATTTCAAGACAAAGATACTAAGGCGCCATCTCCACGAGCGAGAGAATCGCGGCGATATGTCGTGCCACGTATTTCCATACACTCTCTATGAACGCGTCTCCACACGGCGATGTTATCGCGGCGATGCGACGAGTGGCAATGTGTGACATTAAGCCTCCTGCAGACACACGCGATTAATCGCGCGGGGCGACATGTCGCGGTCCATTCGCAGTATTTTTAGAGTGAAAATTAGCTTGGCTTGTTGTCGCAGCGCGATTAATCGCGTGTGTCTGCAGGAGGCTTTAGTCGGGCGTATCGCCGCGCGCTTGTGGCGCTCTCGCAGCGAGCGCGCGGCGGGCGCGCGACGACTCGCAACGGAATCGCCGCGCGCCCGCAACGAGTCGTTGTGCTATAGTTTTGTTTTTTTTCGCTACTGGTAACGCGCTCGTCGCGGGCGCGTGGCGATTCCGTTGCGAGTCGTCGCGGCCGCGCGGCGTTTCCGTGACGATACGCTGGCGGAATAAACGCTTGTCGTGGAGATTCTCCGACGATAGAAGGACGGACTCGCAGCGTTTTCCTCGCTCGTGGAGATGGCGCCTAACACAGTCTCTACGTTGAAACAAAAGGTATCGTGTCATAAGGTGCGTCCACAAAGAGCAAGCAGCCTCGCGATGCTGCTTGCTCTGTTTTGACGCGCAAATGATTTTCGACCGAGGCACGAAACAATACGCGAGCAAAACAAAAGTCGACACTGGATGGCTCGGGCACGCGGTCGATCGCCGGCGGCAGCGCGCGCATTTTCCTCGGCCGAGACACGTCCATACTAACCGAGCTGATTCGCGCAGCAAATGCCTCGCGAGGCTGCTCGTTCTGTGTGGACGCACCTATAATAATACTATGGAGTATGGAGTGACAAGAATGGATAAAGTAAGGAATGAGTTTATAAGGGGAAGTTTGAAAGTGGCGCCTGTTACAGAAAAAATGAAAGGGAATCGTCTATCTTGGTATGGACATGTGATGAGGAGGGATGACACCCATGTGACTAAGAGAGTGATGAGTATGAATGTCGATGGATGGAGAGGAAGAGGAAGGCCAAAGAAAAGATGGATGGATCGTCTAAGGAATGATATGAAAGGAAAAGGAGTAAATGATACTGTGACGTCTGATAGGGGAGAATGGAAGAAGAAAACGTGTTGCGCCGACCTCAAGTAGAATGGGATAAGGGCAGAAGAAGAAGAAGAAGAGGTATGAATAACTAAAAAGCGTTTGTGCCTATTCACCATAGACTTAAAGAATGTACTGAGCAGAACCTGAATGAAAACAATGTGACCGCTTGTCTCTTACACACTTTTTGTTAGTTTTCTTGAGTTTTGGAGAACTGCTCAATCAAATCTCTGTCAGAAGACGTATTTTTTCCGCTCTTAAAATGAGTATTTGCAGCCAGTAAAGTTTAGCACACGATTGGCGCACATTTAATATCCGGTGTGTAGACGTAACTAGTTTTGCAAGTTGAAGTGGCAATGGGTAGGCCACATCGCTCGTAGAACTGACAACCGATGGGGAAGAAAAGTTCTCGAGTGGCGACCACGGACCGGAAGACGCAGCGTAGGTAGGCCTCCCACTAGGTGGACCGACGACATCGTGAGGGTCGCGGGCAACCGATGGATGCAAGTGGCGAATTGTCGTTCGGCGTGGCGGTCTAAGGGGGAGGCCAGTGTTCAGCAGTGGACGTCTTCCGGCTGATGATGATGATGAGACGTAACTACTAGCTACAAACATTACAGTATTTCTAATTCTACTTACCCCTCAGAAACGACGACTGCGACCGACCGTTCATTGTTAATGTAACACTGGAATACAAAAAACAAATCATATGTACATCACAAAGTTGTTAAAAACTACTATCTATACATATAATAAATCTGTAGAAGGGTCAATTCTGTACATTGAAAATATTGAAAAAATAAATAGCGGGGGGTGTTGCTGGATCGATACCAAAACCAAATATGGGATTAAAAAAATGTTTGTCCTTCTTTCTGTCTGTCTGTCTGTCTGTATATGCAGGCATCACGTGAAAACTAACGGTTCGATTTCGATGAAACTTGGTATAATTATACCTTATTATCCTGGGCATAAAATGGGATACTTTTTATCCTGGAAAAATACGTAGAAAAAAAATTCTTATTTTTCAGTTTTATTCATAGACGTTGTTCTGTAGAACCGCGAACACACGTTGCATTATCCGCAGTGGATTCAGCGCCGTAACCTGTAGCGCCGAAAGTCGGATTTGGCTTGAACCGTTTGCGGCACACGCGGGCCACGCCTCCCCGACTCCTATATAAGGAGCCGCGTTCCGCGCCGCGCGATGCATATAAATTCTGAATTTTGATGCGAGCGGACGTGTCCAGTGTGGCGAGCGGTCGTCCGTGGAATTAATATTGTATGCATGTAATTTTAACCGTGCTTTTCAGCGCGACCTTTTTGATTACTGTTCCGATCAGTTATTTGTAAATACAAGGTCGGAATTACTATGAAAAAAATACTTACTACAGAACGCGAGCTCAACAGCAGTAGCTCAATAGATCTCCTTAATTATTATAGGCTTAGCCGTATTTGGGTCCAATAGATATTTATAAGATGTCATTGTCAGAGTTACTCAAAATGGAGAAATAAACCATCCACGCGAAAACCGACATCCGCGCGGACGGGGTCGCGGGCGGAAGCTAGTTCGAAAATTAAATGTCAACGGTTTCTAATAGTAGACAAACTGCTAATTAAAAATGTTTGGCAAATAAAAACTTTGTACACATAAGTACAAGCGCCAGCAGGTCAACCTACCCCAATCTGCAAAATTTTACCAATAGAACATTAACCTTCAACTATTGTAATAAGGTTGAAAATCTATTAACAAAATTTGACAGATTGAGGTAGATTGATGTGCTGACGTCTGTACTAGACATAGACACTCTATCCAATCATAATCAAGTCTAGACAACTACCAATTTATAAGTCAGAGGCAACTAACCTCAATCTTAGATCCTCCTTTATAGGTACTTTGTATGCCTGGCTGAGTTTAAATTGATTAAATTCCTAATGCCAAAGTAACTTTGTCTGTTCATTAACTTTTCACGTCTGAACGGTTCAAGGCACACAGGCATCCTACGTTAGGATAAAGGATTCTTTTTATCCTAGTGTTATGTTCCTAAAGGATATCCGAGCATTAAATGGGAAAGAATTTGGAAAAAAAAAAAAAAAATCCTTTTGGTTTCATCATCAGATCCTATCGTGATGAAATCATCAAGATGATGCTAGGGTTTGTATGAAATCTGGTCCCACCGGAAAAATAACATAACATAACGGAGAATAGCAACATGTAATACGTCATTGCATAGGTATTTTTAAGCTAAACAAAAAAATATACAAAAAATGCCACCAAGTCTGAAATATTGCTCCGTTCTGAGATATATTTGATTTAATATTGCAGTTTAAGATATAACCAAAAAACCAAAAACCATTTTATTTGATACCAGCCAGTCCGCCATCTTGGGGAGGCCGCCATATTGGATTTGTAATGACGTTTCTTTGCTAGTCATGTATTGCCATCAGAACTCAGAGCGTGTGCAAAATTTCATCCTAATCGAAGACCGGGAAGAGGGTCAAATCAAGATTCCAAGATTTTCTTACATACATAGTTACAAGTGAAGCTAATAAAAGCGTGTTATAAAGACTGAATAGAATTGTGGCGTCGAAGATACATTCAAAATCTTGGTTCATCGAACCCTGATCCTAGCTACGGTTCTATAGTTTATTTCACTCGTGGATGCTGCTGCCGTTGTCAAAATGAAAATGATCCTAATACTCTCCAAAATAAGGTTGTATTTTGTTAATACCGTCAATATGAAAGGACCGTAAAAACAAGCCCGCGAAGCAGAGAAATAAATTATTACACAAAAGTAGGGAACACATAATGCTACTTCACACATAATTAAATTCCAAGTAATTAGATTAACTCACGGAATTTTACACGTAACTATGTACAGCCAGCACATCAACCAACCCCAGTCTGTCTTTTACCAATCGAACATTAACCTTTTGCTATTGTGATAAGGTTGAAAATCTATTAAAAAAATAATAACAGATTGAGTTAGGTTGACCTGCTGGCGTCTGTCCATTTAGTTGTTTTGTTAGTTTATTTTCATAATGTAACACAGCAATTAATAAAAATGTAACAATTATAGACTCAACTATTTCAAGGAAACATCTCAAGCCGTGCGAGTGCAAAACCTTGCTTCAAAGCTCATAAAACAACAAAGTTAGTTATGTTCCTGAACTAAGGGTTATAAAACAAACTATGTAAGATGTATAAGAGAAGTTACCCTACCCTTCTTAAAATGTATTTATTTAACAGTTAAAACACTGAAAAAGACGTTATTATTCCAGTTACTTATGTATAAGTACATAGTTTTTATTCGTCTGCATATTGATCTCAAAGTCCTTTTTCGCAAAAATCAAAAGCGTAGACTTGATAATATTTTAAAAACAATAGTCTTCCAAAAATAAGGGAACATTATTTCAATTCAAAACAAGAACGCCTTAGGCCTTTGACAAAAAATAACAAAACCTCACACCCCTAACCTCTTTCAAAAAAACAATGCACGAGCGCTAAGCAACAACCCAAATTCGAAAAAAGAACAACACATTCGAATATTACGCACGGCCATATTGGAAACCAGCCATTTCTGTCAAAATGATTGAAAAAACGTACCTTTTATCACTTTAGAAGTCTGGAAATCCATTCTGAGGACCGGATTCCACCAGCGTACGTTTCCAGGAATGTCTTCGGACTGACAGTGAGTTAAACAGTAGCGACCTTGCAGCACGGGTCATGACCCTGACACACATTTGTACGCATGCGCGTGGCTCTGGGGGTGTTCGGGGGTGATCGGGGGTGTTGTGAACTTCGAAGGGGGTGTTCCGAGTATCTCGGCGATCGTAGTACGCTTCATTTCAGTGTCATGTTATTATGATTGATGGGGTATGAAGGATAATTTGTAAACAGCTTATTTAATTGCTTAATTTGTAAATAAGTTATTGGGGCTATAACTTCTTTAGTTATGGGTAATAACGATGAAGAGCTTCAATATAAGAAAATAGATATACAATATACATACACTCGCGAGCAATTACCACCCACCTCATTATACACCCATTCCGCGCGATCTTGAGTACTTACTTAATAACTAGTCTATACATACAGGGTGTCCAGTAATGAATGGATAACCTTGGAATGGGTCATAGTAGAACTAAAGGCGATTCAGAAAAAAATACAAAAAAAAATCAATACCGAGTATTTCCTAAGATATGTCACTTTTAAGAATATTGATAATTTTTGGTACCCTACTTTACATTCTTGCTCACCACGAACACAAATTGATGAATTACATAATTTTTTTACTGTTAAAATAATCTACATTAACTGAGCTGATAGATGAGCAGTAAATAGTAACACTGTTAAGAAACGGCTTTTCAAAAAATTAACTCGAATTAGTGTTTTAGTGAAAAAATTGAGAAAAAATGTCGTTATGACAAAGTTTAAGCAACCATAGCATGAAAAAAACGTAAGACAACACACATGACCAATAATTTTAAAATAATGTGCACTTAATGCAGATTTCGAAATGGTATTAGTTATCATTGTACCTAATGTAAATAATGAATTATTGCTAATTGTGTTTGAAAGGAGAGAAAATTGCTGCTGAGAAAAGTTTGAAATATTCAGGTATTCCAGGTAAACCCCATACATTTTAAGAATTTCACCGAAGTAAAAACAAGTCTCATCTTCTAGACGCTTCGAATGACACCTATTTCAAATCTGTTGGATACCTTCACCCAGGTCAGGTTAGCAAATTTCTCTCCTTTCAAACACAAATGGCAATTATTCATTATTTTCAATAGGTACAATGACGAATTAAACATATGACAACACAGGTGAACAATAACTTTATAATAATGTGCACTTAATGCAGATTTCAAAATGGTATTATTCATCATTGTACCTATTGAAAATAATGAATAATTGCTATTTATGTTTGAAAGGAGAGAAATTTGCTAACCTAACCTAACCTGGGTGAAGGTGGGTGAAGGTATCCAACAGATTTGAAATAGGTGTCATTCGAAGCGTCTAGAAGATGAGACTTTTTTTTTCTTCAGTGACATTCTTAAAATGTGTGTGGTTTACCTGGAATACCTGAATATTTCAAACTTTTCTCAGCAGCAATTTGCTCTCCTTTCCAACTCAATTTGCAATAATTCATTATTTACATTAGGTACAATGATAAGTAATACCATTTTGAAATTGGCATTAAGTGCATATTATTTTAAAATTATTGGTCACCTGTGTTGCCATACGTTTTTTTCATGCTATGGTTGCTTAAACTTTGTCACAATTAAATTTTTCTCATTTTTTTACACTAAAGTACTAATTCGAGTTCATTTTCTAAAAAGCTGTTTAGTAGCAGTGTTACTATTTACTGCTCATCTAATAGCTCAGTTAATGTAGATTATATTAACAATAAAAAAAAGATGGAATTCATCAATTTGTGGTTGTGGTGTGCAAGAATGTAAAGTAGGGTACCAAAAAATATCAATATTCTTAAAAGTGACATATCTTAGGAAATACTCGGTATTGATTTTTTTTTGTATTTTTTTCTGAATCGCCTTTAGTTCTACTATGACCCATTCCAAGGTTATCCATTCATTACTGGACACCCTAATAAATCTGTAGAAGGGTCAATTCTGTACATTGAAAATATTGAAAAAATAAATAGCGGGGGGTGTTGCTGGATCGATACCAAACCCAAATATGTGATTAAAAAAATTTTTGTCTGTCTGTCTGTCTGTCTGTATATGCAGGCATCACGTGAAAACCAACGGTTCGATTTCGATGAAACTTGGTATAATTATACCTTATTATCCTGGGCATAAAATAGGATACTTTTTATCCTGGATAAATACGTAGAAAAAAAAATCTATAACAAACCCTATTATGGAACCACTGGCGACACCTATTATCAAGCAAGTAGAACATTACGCCACGCCTGCCTCCATTGATTTCTAAAAAGGTTCCACCACTCACCACTAGATGGCGTTGTGCCTATGACGCGCATTTCTGAATCGTGGTGTTAAGATTCTCCGAGAGTTAATGACACGTGAAAACCAACGGTTCGATTTCGATGAAACTTGGTATAATTATACCTTATTATCCTGGGCATAAAATAGGATACTTTTTATCCTGGAAAAATACGTAGAAAAAAAAATCTATAACAAACCCTATTATGGAACCACTGGCGACACCTATTATCAAGCAAGTAGAACATTACGCCACGCCTGCCTCCATTGATTTCTAAAAAGGTTCCACCACTCACCACTAGATGGCGTTGTGCCTATGACGCGCATTTCTGAATCGCGGTGTTAAGATTCTCCGACAGTTAATGACTACCTACCGCGACTTTATTATTTTTCCGTGTGACATAACTAGCAGTGCACTTGCGGGCTACGTCCTAATTGGAATAGCTACACAAGACTCGGCTACTAAGTTTTATTATAAAGTTAAACAGTAATTCAATTCTGTTATTTTTGGTTTAGAGGACCAAAAACCCGTGCTTTTCAGCGCGACCTTTTTGATTACTGTTCCGATCAGTTATTTGTAAATACAAGGTCGGAATTACTATGAAAAAAAATACTTACTACAGAACGCGAGCAACAGCAGTAGCTCAATAGATCTTCTTAATTATTATAGGCTTAGCCGTATTTGGGTCCAATAGATATTTATAAGATGTCATTGTCAGAGTTACTCAAAATGGAGAAATAAACCATCCACGCGAAGACCGACATCTGCGCGGACGGAGTCCCGGGCGGAAGCTAGTTAATAATAATAATATAATAATAATAATAATGTTCCACAACTATCACACAACGCCATCTAGTCCCAAGCTAAGCAGAGCTTGTGTTATGGGTACTAGACAACTGATAAACATTATTATATTATTATTATACTATATAAAGCTCGATTACCACTCACTCACTGACATAATTGTTCTACCAGATGGTGAAGGGGAAGGTGGGTATATTTTGACAGATTCGTAAACAAACAACTCTCGTGAGTATCCCTCCACGGCGTATCTCGGAAACTAAGAGACCAGTGTTTTGTTTTTTTACGGATTCGTATAGAGGAGGCTCGGAAAAGTAAAGAGCATTTTTCAAAGTTCCCCCCTCCCTTGCCCCCTTCTCCCCCCCTTAGGCGGATCTCGGATCTTAACAGACTTGCAACATTTTTTTTTCAGATTCATATCAAGGGTCCCAGAGTTGGTCAAAATCATTTTTCCGAACTCCCCCCCTCCCCCTCTTCACCCCTCCCCCCATCGTATCTCGGAAACTAAGAGACGCGTGTTTTGTTTTTTTACGGATTCGTATAGGGGAGGCTCGGAAAAGTAAAAACCATTTCTCAAAGTTCCCCCCTTGACCCCCTTCTCCCCCCTTTAGGCGGATCTCGGAAGTTAACAGACATCAACATTTTTTTTTTCAGATTCATATCAAGGGGCCCAGAGTTGGTCAAAATCATTTTTCAAAACTCATCCCTCCCCCCCCCCTCGCATCTCGGAAAAACTAGGTAGCGGTAAAGCGAAGCGTAGCGTAGCGTAGGGATAAGGTCACGATAGCTTTCCGGTCGTAGGTAGGTCCTGAGTGGAGCGAGCCTGCGAGACCGAGTGGAGCGAAGGGGGGAGGTGGCGAGCGAAGCGAGCCGGCGACCTCCGTAGCGTAACGAAGGTTGAGTGGGTGAAGCGTAACTCAGGGGTGACGACAAGCAAACTTACAAGTAACTTTCACGAGTGTTGGAAACGTGCCAAACCCCCCTTTTTGCACCCCTCCCCCCTTCCTAACGTATCTCGGAAACTAAGAGACCCGTGTTTTCTTTGTTTTTACGGATTCGTATACAGGAGGCTCGGAAAAGTAAAAACCATTTCTCAAAGTTCCCCCCTCCCTTGCCCCCTTCTCCCCCCCTTAGGCGGATCTCGGAAGTTACCAGACTTGCAACTTTTTTTTTTTCAGATTCATATCAAGGGGCCCAGAGTTGGTCAAAATCATTTTTCCAAACTCCCCCATCTCCCCCTCTTCACCCCTCCCCCCATCGTATCTCGGAAACTAAGAGACGCGTGTTTTGTTTTTTACGGATTCGTATAGAGGAGGCTCGGAAAAGTAAAAACCAATTCTCAAAGTTCCCCCCCTTGCCCCCCTTCTCCCCCCTTTAGGCGGATCTCGGAAGTTAACAGACTTGCAAAATTTTTTTTTTCAGATTCATATCAAGGGGCCCAGAGTTGGTCAAAATCATTTTTCCAAACTCCCCCATCTCCCCCTCTTCACCCCTCCCCCCATCGTATTTCGGAAACTAAGAGACGCGTGTTTTGTTTTTTTACGGATTCGTATAGAGGATGCTCGGAAAAGTAAAAACCAATTCTCAAAGTTCCCCCCCTTGCCCCCCTTCTCCCCCCTTTAGGCGGATCTCGGAAGTTAACAGACTTGCAAAATTTTTTTTTTCAGATTCATATCAAGGGGCCCAGAGTTGGTCAAAATCATTTTTCAAAACCCATCCCTCCCCCCCCCCATCGTATCTCGGAAAAACTATAGGTAGCGGTAAAGCGAAGCGTAGCGTAGCGTAGGGATAAGGTCATGATAGCTTTCCGGTGTTAGGTAGGTCCTGAGTGGAGCGAACCTGCGAGACCGAGTGGAGCGAAGGGGGGAGGTGGCGAGCGAAGCGAGCCGGCGACCTCCGTAGCGTAACGAAGGTTGAGTGGGTGAAGCGTAACTCAGGGGTGACGACAAGCAAACTTACAAGTAACTTTCACGAGTGTTGGAAACGTGCCAAACCCCCCTTTTTGCACCCCTCCCCCCTTCCTATGGTATCTCGGAAACTAAGAGACCCGTGTTTTGTTTGTTTTTACGGATTCGTATAGAGGAGGCTCAGAAAAGTAAAAAAAAAATTTAAAGTTCCCCCCCTTGTCCCCTTTCTCACCCCTTTAGGCGGATCTCGGAAAATCAAAATCAAAATCAAAGCGTTTATTTCAAGTAGGCCAGTTACAGGCACTTTTGAATTGTCATAGACAAAAATATAATTAAACACTAAAAAGTTATGGTGCTACAGTCCCAGTCACAAGACATAAAAACTGTGAAAGTACCGTAGATGCCCATTCCAAGAAGTAGATCTCTATGGAGAAGAACGGGCAAGAAACTCCATGGACACTCTTTTTAAATCGCCAAAATTATTACAAAACCTTTGTTACATCATTCATTTTGAGATGATACATTATGTGAGAACGATGTAGCAAGTTAAAAGTGTCCATAGTAGAAAATTAAAACAAAAACAATTCAGAAACAAACAAAATGATCAATAGATAGTTAAAATAAACCGTGGCAACTAAGAGATGACCAGTCCCAACTGACAGCGCCCGTTCACGAACATGACACATGTATCAGCACCATTCAGCTCAACCATTTTGAAGGGAGCTAAATGATCCGACACACGCGCCACCATCAGCGAGACATTTGAGTGAGCATGACATACTCTCAACCGCCAGGGTTATTCAAGTCAATAAGAGACGTAGGTACTCAGTGAATGATAGCTCCGAGGAACATAGTACTCACACAATGCTGGCTATGAAACTATATAATACTAGGATGATTGAATCTATACAATGCAAATACAGTTGTACAATCTTCATCAGCTCCAACAAGAATATTAAATAAACGCTATCAATATTTATCCTACACTGTCAGGTGGAGCAGGACCAGCATGGAGCCAAGCATTATCATCAGCAATATAATCGCTTAGTTTATAATAAGCCAGCTTACATAGTGTGCGTTTAATACATGATTTAAATTTAGTCTCATTCAAATCAAGAACATTTTGTGGTATTTTATTATAGCACTTTAAACAGTATCCCATGAAAGAATAGTCCACTTTGGCGAGTCTGAAGCCCGGCTGAACTAACTGATCCCTATTTCTAGTGTGATAGTTGTGTCTGTCACCTCTCTTACTAAAAAGATGCAGATTTTTCCTAACGTACATTATATTTTCATAGATGTATTGACAAGGTACTGTCATAATGTTAATTTCCTTAAACAGTTCTCTTAGAGAATCGCGTCTACGGAGATTGTATATGGCCCTGATGGCTCTCTTTTGCAGGATGAAAATAGATTCGATGTCGGCAGCCCGTCCCCACAATAAAATGCCATAAGACATGATACTGTGAAAGTAACTAAAATAGACGATTCTAGCAGTATCTACATCGGTAAATTGACGGATTTTTCGCACAGCGTATGCTGCTGAACTTAGCCGCCCCGCAAGAGTTGTTAAATGGGGACTCCATTGAAGCCGTGCATCAAGCGTAATCCCCAGGAAAACTGTTTTATCGACAAATTCAAGTATTTCTTGATTCAATACTATATCATAATTTGTGCTTTTAACATTTGGTAAAGCAAATCTTATACATTTGGTCTTTTTTCCATTTAATACTAAATTGTTTGCAGTAAACCAGTCATGTACCTGACGTAAGGCATCATTTACGTTGTCTAGATTTTGAGCCCGTCTATTTATCTTAAAAATTAGGGAAGTGTCATCAGCAAATAACACCATATTGTGAGGTTGGTTTTTTTAATAAATAGGGTAAATCATTAATATATACAAGAAAGAGAAAAGGACCCAATATTGAGCCTTGCGGAACCCCCATTTTTACCTTTAAACCTTGTGAATTCACACCATTTATCTGAACTTGCTGCTGTCTATCACACAAATAAGATTTTACCAAACTAATTGCAAGTTTACTTAGACCGTAGTGCTCAAGTTTAAAAAGCAAAGTATCGTGATTTACGCAATCAAATGCTTTGGAGAGGTCACAGAATATTCCTATAGCGTCTTGTGCCTCTTCCCATGCAGTAAATATGTGCTTCAATAAGGTGACACCGGCGTCAGTTGTACAACGTCCCTTGGTGAAACCATACTGTTGATCATGTAAAATTTTATTGGTGTTAAAATGGTTAAGCATCTGATCAAGCATTACCTTTTCAAAAACCTTGCTAACCTTGCGGAAGTTAACAGACTTCCAACATTTTTTTTTCAGATTCATATCAAGGGGCCCAGAGTTGGTCAAAATCATTTTCCAAAACTCCCCCGTCTCCCCCTCTTCACCCCTCCCCCATCGTTTCTGGGAAAAACTAGAAGCGGTAAAGCCAAGCGTAGCGTAGCGTAGGGATAAGGTCACGATAGCTTTTCGGTGGTAGGTAGGTCCTGAGCGGAGCGAACCTGCGAGACCGAGTGGAGCGAAGGGGGGAGGCGGCGAGCGAAGCGAGCCGGCGACCTCCGTAGCGTAACGAAGGTTGAGTGGGTGAAGCGTAACTCAGGGGTGACGACAAGCTAACTTACAAGTAACTCTCATGAGTAGGGCAAAAGTGCCAAGCCTCCCCTTTTTGGCCTCCCGCCCCCTCCCAATCGTATCTCGGAAACTAAGAGACCCGTGTTTTGTTTGTTTTTACGGACTCGTATAGAGGAGGCTCAGAAAAGTAAAAATATTTTTAAAGTTCCCCCCTTGCCCCCCTTCTCACCCCTTTAGGCGGATCTCGGAAGTTAACAGACTTCCAACATTTTTTTTCAGATTCACATCAAGGGGCCCAGCGTTGGTCAAAATCATTTTTCAAAACTCCCCCCTCGCCCCCCCTTCACCCCTCCCCCCATCGTATCTCGGAAAAACTAGGTAGCGGTAAAGCGAAGCGTAGCGTAGCGTAGGGATAAGGTCACTATAGCTTTCCGGTGGTAGGTAAGTCTTGAGTGGAGCGAACCTACGAGACAGAGTGGAGCGAAGGGGGGAGGTGGCGAGCGAAGCGAGCCGGCGACCACCGTAGCGTAACGAAGGTTGAGTGGGTGAAGCGTAATTAAGGGGTGACGGACAGCAAACTTACAAGTAACTCTCATGAGTAGGGCAAAAGTACCAAGCCTACCCTTTTTGGCCTCCCCCCCTCCCCATCGTATCTTGAAAACTAAGAGAACCGTGTTTTGTTTTTTTACGGATTCGTATAGAGGAGGCTTGGAAAAGTAAAAACCTTTTTTCAAAAATCCCCCCCTCTTGCCCCTTTTCCCCCCTTTAGGCAGATCTCGGAAGTTAACAAACATACATTTTTTTTTCAGATTCATATCAAAAGGCCCAGAGTATGTCAAAATCATTTTTCAAAACTCCCCCCTCTGCCCCTCTGCACCCCTCCACCCCATCGTATCTCGGAAACTAAGAGACCCGTGTTTCTTTTACGAATTCGTATAGAGGAGGCTCGGAAAAGTAAAAACCATTTTTCAAACTTCCCCTCCCTTGCCCCCTTCTCCCCTATAGGCGGATTTCGGAAGTTAACAGATTTGCAACATTTTTTTTTCAGATTCATATCAAGGGGCCCAGAGTTGGCCAAAATCATTTTTCAAATCTCCCCCCTCTGCCCCTCTTCACCCCTCCCCCCATCGTATCTCGGCAAATTAAAAGACCCGTGTTTTGTTTTTTTACGAATTCGTACAGAGGAGGCTCGGAAAAGTAAAAACCATTTTTCAAACTTCCCCTCCCTTGCCCCCTTCTCCCCTTTAGGCGGATCTCGGAAGTTAACAGATTTTCAACATTTTTTTTCAGATTCATATCAAGGGGCCCAGAGTTGGCCAAAATCATTTTTCGAATCTCCCCCCTCTGCCCCTCTTCACCCCTCCCCCACCGTATCTCGACAAATTAAAAGACCCGTGTTTTGTTTTATTACGGATTCGTATAGAGGAGGCTCGGAAAAGTAAAAACCATTTTTCAATGTTCCCCCCTTACCCCCCATCTCCCCTTTTAGGCGTATCTCGGAAGTTAACAGATTTGCAACATTTTTTTTTTTCAGATTCATATCACGGGGCCCAGAGTTGGCCAAAATCATTTTTCAAATCTCCCCCCTCTGCCCCTCTTCACCCCCCCCCCCCCTCATCGTATCTCAGCAAATTAAAAGACCCGTGTTTTGTTTTATAACGGATTCGTATAGAGGAGGCTCGGTAAAGTAAAAACCATTTTTCACAGTCCCCCCCTTGCCCCCTTCTCCTCTTTTAGGCGTATCTCGGAAGTTAACTGATTTGCAACATTTTTTTTTTAGATTCATGTCATGGGGCCCAGAGTTGGTCAAAATCATTTTTCAAAACGCTCCCCTCTCCCCCTCTTCACCCCTCCCCCCATCGTATCTCGGAAACTAAGAGACCCATGTTTTGTTCTTTTACGGATTCGAATAGAGGAGGCTCGGAGGAGAAAAACCAATTTTTTCGAAGTTCGCCCTCTTGACCCCCTTCTCCCCCCCTTTGGGCGGATTTCAGAAGAGACTTGGAACAGTTTATTTTTCAGATTCATATCAAGGGTCCCAGAGTATGTCAAAATCATTTTTCAAAACTCACCCCTCTCCCCCCTTCACCCTTCTCCCCATCGTATCTCGGAAACTAGGAAGTGGTAAAGCGAAGCGTAGCGTAGCGTAGGGATAAGGTCACTATAGCTTTCCGGTGGTACGTAAGTCATATGTGGAGCGAAACTACGAGACCGAGTGGAGCGAAGGTGGGAGGTGTAGTAACGAGCGAATAGTGATAAATATCCTGTTGCGTCCCGTCGTAGAGCCATTGAAGACTCTACAGTCTACACATTGTTTACTTGCTGGTAAGATCATTTTACTACAAAATTTTCAAACACATTTGCTCAGAGTATCTTCTTTTAGAGACACAATTTTCGATTCCTGCCACACATAAAATTACCTACCTACCTACTTTAATCGTATTAGTCCGTAGAAATGTATGATAATTGATATTACATTAACTTGGAAAAAATATTTTGAATTTCGCGCCACGCCAAAACGCTCTGCATCTAATTAAGTACTACAAAAAACTGGCCAAGTCCGAGTCGGACTCGCGCATTACCCTACCATTATTTTTTACAAAATTAGACAAAACGCGCAAAAAAGAAACACGTTTGTTGTATGGGAGCCCCCTTAAATATATTTTTAATGTTATTATTAAAGTAAAAATACAACTGAGTATTTTATTTTGTGAATATTTCAAGTGCCTACCTGTTGCCATCGAGCAAAAAAGGGCAAAAAATATCGTTTGTTGTATGGGATTAAATACTTTTTTATTTTGTTTTTAGTATTCGTTGTTATAGTGGCAACATAAATACTTGCATTATTTATGAAAATTTCAACTGTCTAGCTATCGCGGTTCTAGAGATACAGCCTGGTGACAGACAGACAGACAGACGGATAAACAGCGAAGTCTTAGTAATAGGGTCCCGTTTTTATTCTTTAGATACGGAACCCTAATAAAAGGCACGCATGCTCATTCGCAATGACAGTGACAGACAATGACATTCGTCTTACTTACGTTTGTCCTATTGAAATACAATCGTTCGTACAGGATTGGTGGTCGTAACACTATCAACAATAATTATATTTCAATAAAAAAAATAGTATGGTACTTATTGGTATTTAAAGCATAATTATATTATTACCAACTGCAGTCTAAAACTTACATTTTCAAAACTTGACAGCACAAAAATATCACCATCTTGACCATCACATAAAATTAACACAGTGAAATAATGTGAATTACTTAAATCAATTATCATTGTGTAAGTCTGAAGCTTCATTAAAATTGAAAGAAACTGCTCAACTTTTAGACAAGTGGTAAATTATCACTGATATTTTTGGTTTGAGCTTCGCTATGGAAGAGTAACAGCATCCAAATACTATGAAATATGCAAAACAGTTGATGGTTCTCTGGTTGCTGTGATTTGCGCTTTTTATACCTATAATATATAATAATAATAATAAATGGTTTTTTTAGCAATTTTTTTCACGTGGAATCATGGTCACCCCATTCGTTGTAATGTATGATATTTTTGATCTAATTTATCATAAAAAATACTAATACAGCAGAATCGCAATTTATTTAGAACGAATGTACTCTTAAACATAATTCAGGAAGTCGAATTTTGTAAACAAACATGTCATATTTAAAAAGATATAGGCGTCTTTAGAGGGCCGTGCTGAATGAACTAACTATGGTTTATTTTTCAAATTTAGCAAGTTGTATGAGAAACCAATGCGTACATAATTATGTTACTGCCATTTTACTTGTAGATTAAAATTAGTAAGTAAATAAATATATTATAGAAAAAAAAAAATTATGTTACTTGCCAAACATCAATTATTATTTACTTAACAGTTTTTGGCTAAGGTTGTGTTGTCTTTTTTAGATATTTTCTTATGATTTTTTTTTAAGCACGGCCCCCTCCCTACATCAATATATTATTTGTTATTACGAATTCACATTATCAGTTGCGGTACATATAAAGTGTTAATAGAGTACATTCCTTGAGTTTAAGAAACTTTTTAATACACTATATATTTTTCAAGTTACACGCCAAAAAGGAGGCAGTGCCAGCCAAACGTTTTCAGCATGCCCCCCTTTTTTTGCATATTTCTTCAAAAGTACAGAGGTATATTGAAAAAGAAACCGGTACATATACTCCTGGATAAGCGAGTACATTGAAATGGTGTACACCTAAACCGCAAATTCTGGGGGGCCTAGCGGGGCAAACGTACATACTTATACGTACCCCAGGCACAGAATAATTAATAGTACTATACGTACAGAAGGACTACTCCAAAAAAAAATCAAACAAATGTAAAATCTATATAAGAGAGAATAAAGTACATTTTAACTGGCAGCCGTACCGCCCACCTACTTTTATAATAGCCTAAACTTCCCGTGCGCAAGCAAAAATGTACTGAATGGTTACGCCCGAGAGTTTATTTTGGTTTATCTGACGCCAACGACATTAAAAGGTTACTATGGGTCAAGCTCAATAGGGTTGCGACTTGCGAGTTCAGGCACAAATAGGTAGGTACCTATGCGTATTTTATGCATTTGCTAAATTACATTATTACCATAAATACCTATGTTCCTCAAGGAATTTTGTTTTTATCATCAGCCTATATCTTTTTGGTTTCGTCATCGATTACTACATACATTATTGATTGTTAGCACAGAATGATAATAGAAGGTACCTACGGCACCTTACGTGAGGAATAATATTTATAATAATATTATCTTTTCTACCTATTATTGTTATATTTATCTTACAAAAAAAAAGAATAATATTTAAAAGATTTTTATCGTCTATGGCAAAATAGCCAGTCCTTATTATTTTGCACTCAACCTAGTAACCGACCAATTACTATCGCATACTGTCACAGGCCCCGCGTTGCGTGTCTTTGTAGGTAGGTAAAAAAGTGGCGCAGCGAATTACGACCGCTGACCTTGAATGCGTAGTGTGGCCATTTTCTGAGTTAGAACTTTTAAACAACAACGCAAACATCTTTCTACTTTCTACCGATCTTAATTCTTAGTACTCAGCTTAAGGTGAGTGAGAGTGTCGTCTTTTTATCTTGGTCGTCCAGTAGGCTCACCCCCCCCGCCCAATTAGTATCTCTCCTCATTTCCAAACTTGTAACCTCATGATTAGGTATCATGATCAGTTAAGCCCATACTTCACAAGCAGGGAGATAATTTTGTTGATCATTACTAAATATGTACTATATATTTTTTTTTCTTCATAATAATATTGTGTTATTAATTTACCAAAAGCACCTAAAGCAAGAAACTTGTGCGTAACTACACGTAACGTAACAAAAATATTAAGGAGACGGAGCGCGTGCGTAACGGGTGGCGCGTGGCAGCCGTAGTGAATGGGCCACGACATAATGGCCCCGCAACTACTTGCAGTTTTATGCCTACACCGCGGAGTGAGACAGGCCTGCCCCAGGCGAAAACTTATACCAGCGATCGACCGTAAACGGGGCAGATTAAATTTTAGTCCGTTTAATTTTTCACCTCGCGGTGTGCTTGAAAGGGGTGTTTGACGTTTATTCAGTTTAAATTTTAAACGCACCCCTGTTTAAGAAAAAAAACTTTTAAAATAAAGTTTTTCTGTTTTCTAAGTCTCAAAAAAAACTGGTCATATATTTTTTTAGATAATCGAAAAATTATTAATCATTTAAGACTTAATTAAAAAAAGAGTCGACTAGCTTATTAATTCCAACAATCAAACAATCGACCAAAGAGTCCATCAATTTGAATTTTGAACTTGGCATTGAATTTAAAAAAAATACATGAAGAGCGGCAAAGTGAAGCGTCTTCGAGGTTTCTGTTGCAAGTTGATATTGATTGATAATTATTATCAAATTAATTAATTTCCCACATGAAATGAACAAGTACTGAAAAAATATCAACTGTTCCGCGTCGCGGAGGCACAGCTGTGGAATATTCAGAATGTCTTATTTCTGGTAAGTTTCTGGATAGTTCTGTTATGTGAATAACGTAACCTTAATAGCAGGCTTCCAAACCTAGGTACTGGCATCTCGGGAGCTTTGGAACATGCACGTTTGTGTTGCAGCTTGTAAAAGGTCTGTCCAACGCGTAGGTGTTCGACCGCGTGACCGCTTGCCCCTGGACGACAAGTCATTCATTCAGTCATTCAGTTCATTTCGAACAATGTGGCCGAAGTATTTGAGAATTCGCATCTGTACAGTCGATGACAACCTCTTCTTGATTCGAAGTTCCTCCAAGATCGAGACATTGGTCCTAAATGCCGTCCAAAGGATCCGCAGCAGTCGCCGCCAGCATCACATTTCGAGTGCATCGATTTTGCGTCGGTCTTTGAGGCGATCCGTCCATGTTTCTGCGCCTTACAGAAATATTGGAAAAACCAAACTTCTCATCAGGCGGACTTTTGTGGTTTTGGTGATATTATGATAGGCCCACACACGACCCCGCGAGCTGCTTGCAGCTCGCGCAACGCGCAAATACTAGTACTTATATATTTCTAAATACATACATATTATAGATAAATTACACCCAGACACAGAACAAATGATCGTGCTCATCACACAAACATTTGTCCTGGGTGGGAATCGAACCCACGACCTCCGGCATAGCAGTCAGGGTCAAGTTAAGGTGGATAAGGTTAATAAAAATAGTAGGTACCATTGTAAAGGTTTAACTGTTAACTTTAAACTGATACTAAATTCATTCAAATCACGCCATTATTTAAAGAGCTATCACGGATCAATTCTAAGTGATTCCACACTTTTGGTCGCTAATATACTTCTGTTTTTCAATAGTAGGTAAGTTAGTTTTATATCAAGTAATATACATATATTATTTAACAAGGATTGTTCTCGTCAAAGAAAGGAATTTTAAAAAACCGGCCAAGTGCGAGTTGGACTCGCCCATGAAGGGTTCCGTAGTAGCAAGCATAGATTAGGGATATAATTATATTAAGATTAGTAAGTAATATACACAAACAATAAAAATAACTTTGTTTTTCATAGTGTTTGTATGAATGGCAAAGTTATATTTGCGGTTTTTGAAAATGTCTTATATCTCAAAAACTGCTAACTGTATCTCATCCAAACCAATTTTCGTTGGAAGTTTTTGTTGAGGTCTACATTATATATTTTTTTTAAGTTTTATCATTCTCTTATTTTAGAAGTTACAGGGGGGGACGCACATTTTACCATTTTGGAAGCGTCTCTCGTGCAAACTGTTCAGTTTAGAAAAAAATGATATTAGTAACCTCAAAATAATTTTTAAAGACCTATCCATAGATACCCCACACGTATCGGTTTGGTGAAAAAAAAAAATTTGAGTTTCAATTCTAAGTATGGGGGGGCACCCCCAAAATTTGTTTTCTTTTTATTTTTGTGTGAAAATCCTAATGCGGTTCACATAATACATCTACCTACCAAGTTACAACAGGATAGGTCTTATACTTTCGACAAAAAGTGGCTGTGACATACGGACGGACAGACAGACAGACAAACATGAGGAATCTATAAGGGTTCCGTTTTTGCCATTTGGCTACGGAACCCTAAAAAAGTTCCAAATGAAATGTAGGCGGCTGGCATATCAAGAGAAGTAATATAATAGACGTAAAAATAACCGAGGAATATCCCATTCATCGGATCACATAATTTTTTACGCTTTTAAAAAATTAAATTAAATTAGATACAAACAACGATACAAATACCGGTTGGAAGCGACCTGCATCCAGCGTCTTCCGGCGACCTTTATAAGGTCGTCTGTCCATCTCGTTGGTGGACGTCCTACGCTGCGCTTGCTAGTCCGCGGTCTCCACTCTAGCACTTTTCGACCCCATCGGCGATCTGCTCTGGGCCAATAGTGCGGGTTGGTAAATAACCATGTAAAACTTTCCATGTCCAAGGACTTAAAATTCGAAGACATGTGACATCTACCAACTCGCACTGGGCCCGTGGCCACTGAGCACTGGCCTGTGTCCCAGCTGTGGGAACGCTATTATTACGCTTTTACCTTTTTCAATACCCAAGGTTAATGAAGTAAATTCGCGTGTAAGAACTAATATAGAATGGGTAAACTTCGTCTGGAAGGTCTTGCTGAACAAATAAACGGCTGACATTTATTAGATCTTGAATTATTGTTTTCGTATTGTTTTAGTAAAAGAAAACGAGAAGTTTTTCCATCATGGCACCGCTGTTTCTGTTTGATTTAGGTCACCAATTAATTCAGGTCACGAACCAAATATCAAATCTAGGTTCTTTCAGTACCTACTTTTAGTTAGTTTTAAACCTATGTACGGAAAAAGGAAAATCATGGGGTTTTTAAAATTATTACAAGGTTTATTTGTTAATCAAGCAGTTGAATTTGAATGTTCCGGGGTACTATAATTTCTTTTTATACGACTCACTTATTGGAGTTGCTAAGTAATTTAATGGAGCCTACGAAAAAACGATAACCATTGTTCATAGCTGCTATCCCTTGTTACTAGTCTCTTTTTCCAAAATAAGTGTTCCCTGCATCAATTTCAACTACACTGGAACCCCACACCGCTCCTGTCGATGTCTGATTGAGTTAGTTCATTCGTTTAATAGTCCGGGACTCAATTGGTTATCGGCGGGCGTTGTGCAACTACTCATATCGTGCCGGAAGAACCACATTGGTTAGGATTACGTCCAGATATCTCGCACGGACTACACGCATGTCACTCCCGAAATTTCTCGCGAAAAACGACTCAGTTGACCAATAAATGATCGGGAATTTAATTAAATACATTTTTGGAGAATAAAGGAGTGTTTCTGGTGTTTCTTTAAGTGTTCAAAAACATGTATAATCACACAAAATGACGAATAGTTCAAAGAGAAAAGTGTCAACGGACGCAGAACCGATCTGCTGCAAAAAACTGTCAGTGATTGCTTGTGCTTTCGCCATAGTATCTTTATTAATTCATACGTATAATTATGTGGATACCAGTGAAGTGGACTTTGATTTAGAAGCTAGAAAACTAATGAAGAATGTTCTAGACGAAAGAATAGAAGAGAAAATTGATGCTTATCTGATGGAGATTAGTGGTACTTCGTCTCATAGGTTAAAAAGGGAAGCTATGCTGGTGAGTAGTTTTAGTTACGAAAGTCTGGGAAAACAGACACACAATTCACTGTCATAAGATGTTTACTCAAAAATGTTTGGTGATAATAATTAAATAATTTACTTTAAACGAAACGACTCTACCAAAGACAAGACAGAGCAAATGTTGTATTGTCTAAATATAGTCTCTATTACGACTGTAGTACGCAAAAACCCACGTATAAGCGCCCACGAGATTCACTTCCTAATTCAATTGAACAACATAGTAAATATCATCTTCGTACAACCGAAATACTCCTTCCCTACGCTCCTAAATCTATACCAATCCTATCTCAATATTATCTGTTTAGCTTTTTCACAACTACGAGTACGATATTCAGTCTTATCGCATGGAGTAGATTATTTTACGTGGAGCTATCTGTCAAACGATCATTTTTATCCAGGGTTGTTTGTTTCGCTTATAATAACACCTGAATAGCTTTGGAACCTGATAATTGTCGATCTGTATGCCCAATGCCATGGCACACAAACTGACCATAACCAAGATTTGTTAACCCGATTAGTGAGTTCCCGTATATTTATTTCCAACATCAACGGGATGTCATCCACGGATGGTGCCGATTATGTTCTTCTGGATTTTAAGTAACGAATTAATAAAAAATAGATGTGGCACTCGGAGACTGCCGCGGTGAAGCAATTGCATAACATTTTATTTTATTTTAAAAGAATAAAATCGCCTACCGCGTATATTTAACGAGAATATAATTTATTCAAAATGTTTGTGGTGCACTACTGTACTAAAGAACTTCTTTGTTGTAGGAGAATTTTATAAGTAGGTTTCATTGTGAAAACTCCTTTTGTAGCTGGCCGTTTAGAATCAGTAAGAAAAAGTAAATTGTTTTTATCTCAGGTTTTTATGACGGATATATTTATGATTGCCAAAGTCTCCCGAACTGAAACGATGTTAGACGATGCGTGGTGTCAGGTATTTTCGTTAGGTTTTTGGATTTTTTTGATTCGGTCGCCGCGCCGCGCCGCGCTCAGCGCCCGCTATAAAAGCTATGCAATAGCTTAAAAATCTTTCTCATTTTCAGAAACAATCAGTGAATCAAGAAGACAACACTGTAACTCCTCATGTGGAGTTCTTTAACCCTAAAATGCGGTCAGAGCTTGAAGAGAAGGATGCTGCGGAGATGAGGAAGACGGGTGCCAAGGGGCCTGCGCCTGGCGGAGACACGTGGGTCTGGTTGACCAGCTATTCTAGAGTGCCAGTAAGTATTTTTAATGCTGTTTTTTTAGCGTTGTAAAATTATCAAATGAGCCCTCCCACCCTGGGCAGGGCAGGAGAGACTGTCAGACCTGTACTGACTAAAAGCCACGGTGTCCTTCAATAGCCCTTTACGGTCCGGGGTCACGGTAATTCGTTAGTCCCGCGACGCGACCGAGTCTCATAATCATCATCTTTTATTAAGATGTTGTTCTTACTTTTTATTAATGTGCCTATTTGAGCAGTCACTTATAATGGGCATACTTACAAATGTAACATTACAGAAAAACAAACGAGACCGTTTTAAGAGCCGTCTGTCAAGTCTGATTTCGATAGGACAATTTTGACGACCACTATCGACTAAAAGCGTTAGCGTTATCGTCAAAATATTCGTAGCTATGTTTGGTTATAGAGCTAAACATCGCTGGCTCTATGCTCATCTCTCTTCGTTATTCAGTTCGCCAAAATAAAAACGGTGAATGCTCGATGTTCTGTTACAAGTTAATACTCAAGTCTGGCATAAGGATTACAAACGAAGATGTTACTGTCCCTTTTCCCAATCTATTTGGATTTTACTACACTTCTCTATCAACATCATCACAGTTTTCACACATTCCTAGTCATATCTCATTGTTATGCCCTTCTCCTACCATTATCATCATCAGCCGGAAAACGTCCACTGCTGCACAAAGGCCTCACCCTTAGACCGCCACGCCGATGGACAATTCGCCACTTGCATCCATCGGTTGCCCGCGACCCTCACGATGTTGTCGGTCCACCTAGTGGGAGGCCTACCTACGCTGCATTTTCTTATAAGCCATCTTAACATAGTTTATTTAAGACAATTTCTCATGCTCATACCACTCAACTTTTCAGTCACCTGTGCCACTTTTAGTCTTCCTGCTGTCTGCTCATTTTGTATTCTATCCATTTCATCTTAAATATTTTATCTTTTGGCAAGTGCCTCTGAAGACGCTGGAATTTTAATAAAGGGATCAATATTTGTTCAATTTGCGTCGGTTCGCCAACGACAGTTTTAGTTAGGTGTGAACGGAATAATTTTCGCGAATGATTAAAATATTTGAAGCTAATTTTAGAGGTTGTACATTTATCTTGGCATGGCATAAACATAAATTACCTATCGATCAGTATCACTGCGGTGACTGGTCAATAAATTATGATGTCGGTAGTCTCTTATAAGCGTCATGATTAAGCAGTATCATAAATCATTGTGTCGCGAAATTATGTTATGCTTTTCCACTGGCACAAGATTAATTTACTATCTCTCTTTTTATTATATCTCTATCTCACACACAATCGAACACTCCGACTGTCTCTCTGACTCTCTCTGACTGTACCGTGACTCTACTCTCTTACCAGCAACCATCGTTTTTTTTAATATTATAATAACGTATGCATATTTTTGTAAATTCTTAACCCGTGCAAGTATACAACTTTAGAACTACGTTTTAAATAACCGTTATCATAATTTCCAGTACAAAGTAGTGCAAGGGTTCTGCAAGGCGACCCAGGACTATTGTCCACCTGGAGTGCAGGGGCCGAAAGGACCGACAGGCATGCCCGGCCCTAAAGGAGAGAGAGGAGACTCTGGGGCCCCTGGGACACCTGGACATTCTGGGGGAAGAGGACCTGTGGGTCCGCCTGGGCCAAAAGGTAAAAGTGATTTTTTTATGTACTTATCATACATGTATTTTATATTTCTATGGCCTGTAGTTCTTGGTTCCGGGATTGGCTGTTTGTATGTGCACGACACAAGAGAAAGTAGATCCTTTTTAACCGACTTCCAAAAGGAGGAGGTTCTCAATTCGGATGTTTATATTTTTTTTTTATGTTTATTCGGGCATAACTCCGCCGTTTACCAACCGATTTGAAAAATTCTTTTTTTGTTGGAAAAAAGTTTTCAACATTGTCTACACCGATTACTCCGAGGTTTCTGGTCCGATTTCGATGATTATTTTTTTGTTCGATACAGTATATCTGCCGTTTGGTCGCATAAAATGTTCATTTAGTTTGGTGCAGTAGTTTTCATTTTTAGCTCATTGTGTAAGAGTACATACATAGACGATGTTATTATCATTGTTGGTTGTGTAAATTCCCAGATGCCCATTTTATCTCAATCGTCTACCTACTTTATTACGTATATATTATTATATACTTTTTTATTTTATTATTATTATTTATTTTTTTGTTTAGCTTATGATAAGAAGTTCCCTCTTCTTATCATGCCTACGATGTTCTCTCGTGTTTATGTATTCCAAACTGTAACAATGACATTGTAAAAGCAAATATTTTAAAAGAGTAACCATGGAGTTTCTTGCCGGTTCTTCTCCATGGAAACGACCAACCCGAACCGTGCCAATTTTTTTTTCTCGACGTTTTATAAGTGCCCATTGAGGCCCATGTAAAATAAAATATTTTGATTTTGATTACCGGTGCTACGAATTACAATATTTTATTTATTTTATAAAATTATGTAAGTATTTGACAATAATTTGGGTTGAATATTGAAACTGAAAATGCGCTTTATCTGAGAGTCAATCGCTTGAGGTCGCTCGTTTTAGCAATCCGTAAAATTAAAAAAAAAACGCTAAAAAAGCTCCAAATGACTAGTACTAACCTACTAATTTTTTGCGTTGGCACTTTCAGAAAAAAACTTTTTCAAAACAAAATGTAACCGCCTTCAAAAGCAACCATAAAAAAACGGTAAAAAAACCTACAACATAACTTTTCTTTCGGAAGTCGGTGTCTTTGTTTTCCTTATTTCATTGTCTTTTTTTTGCCACCGACTTCCGAAAGAAAAGTTATGTTGTAGGTTTTTTTACCGTTTTTTTATGGTTGCTTTTGAAGGCGGTTACATTTTGTTTTGAAAAAGTTTTTATTTTACTCTTTTTAGTTTAAATATTCAACCCGAATTCTAGTCAAATACAGCATGTGCACTAGAATTTTGTAATCCATAACACCGGTAATAACATCGCTCATGTACACAATAAGCTAATAAAATTCCCTATCTCAAAAACTACTGAACCGATTTTGATGCAACTTGCAATATTCCCTAAGTTAAATGATACCTAGTCCAACAAAAAAAGAATTACTTAAATCGGACTTGTAGTTCCAGAGATATGCGAACTCAAACTAAATCAGTCGATGCCTACTCCTTACTATTAAGGAGTTCTACCTTCCATCATCAGCTCAGCTACATGAAATTATGATTACCATACGCAAGTACTTAAATTACTTCATAAAATTTGCGAAAAACGGTGTGTCGGCCTATAAAATTCGAGGGTTGCCCTCGATTTCTCCAGGATCCAATCATCAGATCCCAACTTGGTGACTATGGGACCACCTCAGAAGTACCTCCTTTCGAACAAAAAAAGAATTTAAAAAATCGGTCCACAATTGGCGGAGTAATCGCGTAACAAATATACAAAAAAAAAAGAAAAAAAAAAAAAACATACCGTCGAATTGATAACCTCCTCCTTTTTGAAGTCGGTTAAAAAGCCCAAAAATGTATGGAGCCTGAATGATCCTTTATAAACTAAGCCTAAAAAAGAGACTGAAATCAATTTTGAGAAGCATTTTGCAACCATGTATTATGACGCTTTAACTAAAGTAAATCAACATCAACAACAACATCATCAGCCTATAATGATCCCACTGCTGGGATACAGGTCTCCTCTCTGTGAGAAGGAGTGGGCCACAATCCACCACGCGGGCCCAATGCGGATTGGTAGATGTCACATGTCTTCGAATTTTTGGTTCTAGGACATGCCGGTTTCCTCACGATGTTTTCCTTCACCGTTTTGAGAGCAGTGGTGTTGAAATAAATTACACAAAGTATTCCGCCTGACTGGGTTCGAACCCACGACCTACAACTTGTAAGTCGAGGCCGATACCCTGGGCCACCACTGCTCTCGCTTATGACGCTTTAGCTAAAGTAAATACTCAGTAATAATCCCAAAAGTAGGAGATTTGCGATCAATTAATCTCAATAGAGTTGGATGTTGGAGCATGAGTCAGAAAAGTGTCATCAGCGAAAATAATAAGAGTATGAAACAGTAACAGTATTATTTCGTAGATATTTAATAGTCTTTGTAACTAGCACAGTCAGTGCATTCATTAAATGATCCATCTTATACAATAGAATAAGGCAAAAGGGATCAAGTACTGCGGGCCACTGACCGCACCTGCCTTGTGATGACAACTTATGAAATTTTAATATTTTTATACGCTTTAACGCCTGTACCGCGAATCGGTCAGCTTGTGGAAAAAAAAAACGATTCTTGCCAGGACTTGAACCTACGACCTTACGACCTTACGATTCAGTACACCGGACTCTTTAGCAACTAAGGAAGATCGCAGGTTCAGGTCCTGCCTGCAATCGAAATTTTCTTTCCGGAAAAATATTATTCCCTTCAGAAATTGTTGGTAAGTATAATATAGCGATGAATATGATGTAAGATGAAAAAAATATATAATTGGGATATACCTAACTCTACATATACAGGCGGTATACTTTTTTTTTTTTTTTAGGTATTAAAATCATCAAATGAGGCCTCCGCCCTGGGTGGGGCGGAAGGGACTGTCAGACTCTTACTGACTAAAATCCACCCGTGTTCCTTCGGATGCCCTTTACGTTCCGGGGCCACGTTATCCTGGGTTAAGAAAAACCCGCGACCCCAGCAGGCATTTGGCCCCATAAGGGCCCCGTCAGTTAGCTGACTACTCCCCGAAACACGACACGACGCACCACCGACCCGGGCTTGGTCCGACGGCGAGCTACCCATTACTCATCGTCCGCAAGCCCGCTCCGCCGCTGTGCCCTCTGCTAATCAGAGGGACACACGTTGGAGCGTCCACCCGACAGGCTATTCGCATACGGGCAAAGAGACCAATTAAGCACACGGTGCCTAAGGAAGAGTTTTTGCCCGCATCCCAGGGTGCACCGGCCTGAAAAACTGGTCTTCCCCCCGGACGTATCCGAGAGGGAACTCCAGTCCACGGGCGCACGTGGAGGTTTCCTGTCTTAGCACCCCAACAGGCGGTAAACTTAACTTTTTTTTTGCGAGATGAAAAGTCATCAAATGATTCGCCCTAGATAGAGTGAAAGGTACACTCAGACTCTTACTAAATAAAACTGCACCTTGTTCCTTCCTCCGTTGCCCTTTGCGTTCTTGGGCTACGGTAACCTGCTTAAACAGTTCCACGAAGTTAAAATACACACACAATAAGCTTTGAAACACGTAGTTCATCATCATCATCATCAGCCTTTAAATGTTCCCACTGCTGGGACACAGGCCTCCTCTCTGTGAGAGGGAGTGGGCCGTAATCTACCACGCGGGCCCAGTGCGGATTGGTAGATGTCACATGTCTTCGAATTTTTGGTTCTAGGACATGCCGGTTTCCTCACGATGTTTTCCTTCACCGTTTTGAGAGCAGTGGTGTTGAAATAAATTACGCAAAGTAATGCGCCTGACGGGGTTCGAACCCACGACCTACAACTCGTAAGTCGAGGCCAATACCACTGGGCCACCACTGCACACGTAGTTGGTTTTTCATAATTATTTTTCATATCAATTTTTAATCAGCTTCTTTTAACATCACCAGGAGAACGAGGCTTCCCCGGAAACCCAGGCCTGGATGGACGTGATGGAGTACCAGGGGAACCAGGTCTGGACGGCATGTCAGGACGAAACGGCGCCGACGGAGCTCCGGGCAAAGACGGGCGTGATGGTGTGCCGGGGAGAGATGGCAGTCCCGGCAAGAATGGAAAGGACGGAAAAGATGGTATGAACAGAGACTAGATGTTATACTTCTGGGCAAGTGTGCTTCACCGTCAACCACATCTTCACTTAGCGTCAGGTGAAATGTGAAACAAGATAAAAAAATAACACCTAAAATACCGTGAAACATGCCAACATTGCCACTAATCGTATCTTTGCCCAAATATCTATTTCTATGGAAATGTTTAATTACAAATACCTTCATTATGTGACAACATTAATAAATTGTAGTTTATAATAGGTTATATGTCTGACAACACTGCCTATGATGTGTGTCGCTAACTTCAATCAGTAACTTGTTGGAACTCGTTGAATATGGTGTATGCGGTTTGTATGAAAAAGAGAAAAAAAAGTTAGGGGTAACTTTGCCCAGCCACTTTAGTCAAGAACCTTTCGTGATATCGCTTAATTTTCAAAGCAAACGCCATCTTTACCAAAATTCTTTTATTGGATTTTAATATCATATGGCTAGAGTTCATATTTACGTCAAAAAATCAAGTTGGGTGATGTTGGCTAAAAGTGCATATAACTTTGCCCGCCTTAAAAAACAGACAAATAACGACTTTTTTGAAGAAAATAATTTGATACACCAATACATACACATGATCTTTAAAAAACATATGCTAACAGAAAATACTAACGTCTCCATAGAAATATTATGCAAAAAATGAAATTAATCGAAAAAGTGGGCAAAGTTGGTATGTTTACTAAGGTACTAAGTCTATTTTCATCTTATTCTGTCTAAAAAGTTAAATTGAGGAATATTTTATATTCTTTATTGTGTAAGGACGTGTAGTTTGACGCGACAGGCCGACAGTTACGAGCAGCCTTATCAAACTTGTACTCGTATCTGTCTTGTTTTGTCATGTCAAACATTACTAGCAAAAAAATTTAGAAAAACGTTTATTACATCGACAAAATGGAATACAATTGTTATTTAAAAAGACTGCCTCCTTGACTTGAAAAGCTGGCGTTTATAATTTGATAAAAAAATAATTTCATCATCATCATCATCAGCCTATAAGGCTATAATATTCCCGCTACCGGGACACAGGCCTCTTCTCTGTGAGAAGAAGTGGGCCATAATCCACCACGCGTGCCCAGTGCGGGTTAGTAGACGTCACATGTCTTCGAATTTGATGGTTCTTGAACATTTCCTCACGATGTTTTCCATTACTGTTTTAAGAGTAGTGTAGTCACAGTGTAGTCACAGTATCATTTACTCCTTTTTCTTTCATATCATTCCTTAGACAATCCATCCATCTTTCCTTTGGCCTTCCTCTTCCTCTCCATCCATCAACATTCATACTCATCACTCTCTTAGTCACATGAGTGCCATTATATTTTTTCTATATATTAGGTAGGGCAGGGGCCCCCGGACCACCCGGTATGCGAGGACTGAAGGGCGACAAAGGACCAATGGGCATGAAGGGCCAGAGAGGCAACGATGGCCGTGACGGCGCCCCGGGCAGGCCAGGACTTTCCATCTACAACTATACCCTGGAGAAGGAGCTGTTCATACCTCCTACTTTTGCACGTGAGTACTTTGTTAAAATTGCACTACTTTTTTTGGGCATTCATGTAATAAGGAATACTTAGCTTATCAACTGCCAAGTGTATTTTTTAGCAAAAGGAATTGAAATGGGTCGTTGGTGAAAATTAATAAATGAATGTGACTCTATCCGATAAAACTATCCATCTATCTATCCAAATCCGTTCATTAAATGCGTGAAAGAATAATAAACACAGACACATACTCTGTCGATGGCATGATAAGATGTATGGGATTACGAAACAGTGTCACAATATGCCATTTGCAAGAAGTCAAGTATCCCGCAAAGTATTAAGTTTGAAAGTAGTTCTTTCCCACCTCAGAGGACCAGACCCGCGTGATAGTTCGCGAGGGAGACACGATGCGCATCAGCTGCAACCCCATGGGACGTCCCGAGCCTACCGTGGAGTGGAGGAGGTACGATGGAACTGCTGTCATTCAGGTAAGGACTTTAAGGAAGTGATCACGCATAAAAATAGCCAACGTATTCTAATTGCTGAGGCTGATGTCTCCTCTCTGTGATGAGTGGGCCGTTCACGTGTTCCTAACATAGATTGGTAGATGGCTTGTGGCCATACTTATCTACGTAATATCTACAAATACCGGCATGGATCTTGAGCGCTGACCTTCACCTGCGCAGATGTGAGTTATTAGGTCCCTTTGGTAGATGAAGGGAGGAACGGGGGCGGGGAAAGTGTAGTGATAACCCGCGTAGCGTGCCGTAGCGCATCGCGTCATAGCTGCCACTCGAGATTCGTTATTTTGTGCGTTTTATTTGTTTTATTGTGTGTTTTATTGTGCGTTTCATTTGTCGATAAGTGTACGATGCGCAAAGCGATCCCCACTCTTACGCCGAGCGCTCAAGAACCGTGCCGGTATCTGTACTCAAGCCGCTCTTATAGAACAAAAGAACAATATCGAGAAGCGGTTGCGCGTTATATCCACAAGAGAGTCGTCCTTACTAGACAAGCTCAAAATGACGAATCTCGGATAACAAATTATTTTCATTCTCTCCATGTGGGCTGTATGTGAATGTAAATAATTGTAAACGCGCCCAAGATACAGGAGAACTTCCTAGAGTTTACGTTTCTAGAATGAACTGTTTAGGCTGTGTGTTAACATTACACCATTACAGGTCCAGTTGAAAACCAGGGTCGAGCACTAGCTGCTCGACATTTTGCTGAACTGGGCCTATTTGGCGCAGCCGTGAGACATACAACAATTCTTTTTTGCTACTTTTATTATTGTTTTAGGTTTCGTTTTTTGTGTTTATTTTATTTTCAATGTTGTGTGTTTATGGGGTTCCTTTCCGCCAAATAAATGTTTTTTCTTTCAAGCTGAGTACAGTAATATTGCATGCAATGCAGAGATGACCTTGTTTCGATGCGAATAAAACGGTCCTGGCGTATTGCCCGCCACGCCCCGTCAGTTTGGGGAAATGCTTACGAAGGCTTTTAACGAGTAAATCATACCATATTGAATTACCAAAGCCATTTCTGTGGTCGCGGGATACTTAATAGGACTAAATTACTTCGGCTAGCAATTGTTTTTTTTTATATTTTTGGTTGTATCATTTCGTCACACGATGCTTACTTAGCATTTTGACTAATTTTTTGAGACTTTCAAGTAATAGATAGCACAATGCCAATATTTTGACATCATCATAATTATATTATGCTTGCTTTACACCACGGCGCTCCTACCCGTACCGGGAGATATTTCTTAGGTGGGTACTGACCAACGTTACGAGGTGTAATGTAACATTCCCATCAAGCGTGTACGCATCGAGCATGTTACGCTGTGTTTTAAAATCGGCGTAAATTTTCGTCAAAACTCTGTGCTCCGCTTTCGCCGTTAGTTCACTCAATAAGCGAGGACGCGTTGGTATCTTTGATTCTACTTAATTATTGTTTCATCCAAATTAAGAAGAAGAAAAAACGTTACTGGACATCAAACTTATTTAAAAACAAAGGCGTATGTGGTGGTCTCTGCATACACAAGGCGACGCAAGTCTCCGATAGTTTACGACTTTGGGTATCCAGGTGACTATCACAATATTATACAAATCCATAGAGGTTCGTGCACGTAGTTAGCCTTTTATTAAACTTTCCCACCCAAAAGCAAAAACCTTTGAACCACAAAAGCCGTCCAAGCAACACCAAGCCAGTTCCACAATTTTGAACTCTATTCCTTCACAAACAATGATATTTTCTGTCCGTTCAGGGGTCATGGCGCGACGCCTCAGTCAGTGGCCACGTGTTGAACATCCCCAACGTGTCCCGCTGGCACACCGGCAAGTACGTCTGCCTGGCTAACAACGGGATGCTGCCTTCTGCAAACCAGACGACTGATGTTGAGGTTCATTGTAAGTATAATTAACATAATGTATTATACTATATTATAGTTCATCATCATTATCATTAGCCAGAAGACGTCCAATTCTGAACCTCTTTCCTAAATTGTTGCTGCTGTTTTTGACGGTTTGCGAAATCGCTGAGTGATCAACTGCTGTACAGGGACTTGCTGCTGAACTTAAAAAATGAAATTTTCGAAGTTAATGTATTATTCACTCACTTGTTTCAGTCAGTCCTTACATACGAGTGCCGAGCAACGAAGTCTATGCAACTAATAAGACTGTTAAGATTGAATGTGAGGTAAGTCAGAAAACGCTCTTAAATAAAACTTCAGAATCCGGTTCGAAGGACGAACTAGAAAAACGAAGTAACCTATTAAAATTTGATTAATAATAATCGTTTTGCCCGCGTTTTTGTTTTAATTTACAATTTGACCGTCAATTCGGCGACGATGAAATATGGCGCCATTTAGTATCATAATATATGAGCGGTGTTTTTATTTTCGTTGGGAACAATACTTATATTCTTCTATTTCTATCCAACTGACAACATATATGCCAAATAGGATGATCGGTTCAGTCATTTAAGGGAAACGACGACGTTTAGGGGCGACCAGACGACCAACGAGGAATAAGCGCTTTACAATGCCTATGTCATTTCAACTCCATGCATTTTCATCCGCAGATCCAAGCCTGGCCTGAACCGGTACTAGCTTGGGAAATGAACGACCTCACTCTTGAAAACCCGCGGTACAGAACAGAAGTGGCGCCAACCAGGGAACCATGGCGGTGGATCATGAGGCTTCTCATCCCAGGAGTTAAGCCTACCGACTATAATAACAAGTACAGCTGTGTAGCCAAGAATGAACTTAATAACCAGACCGTGAAAGGAGATATTACGTTGAAGGGTGAGTGATTTTCAGATATTTTTAGATCGAGACTGCTATTCGAGCTTTACGTGACGTGAATACTGGTAGTACGCAAAAAATGTCTATTCTTTTGCTAATAACCTAATTATTACATTATAACCGTATGGGCTATAGGGTATGGGCCCTATGGGCCTAGTGTGGGTTGGAGTATCCATCCTGGTTACCATAATACGAAGTGTGTAACTCACCCCGTTACGTTTGGGAGAGGCAACACTACGCGCCTCCATTTTGTATCCAGTTTAACAGGGGCGACGGATGTACTCCTGGGCAAACGCTTCCCCCAAGTCTTTCCAAAAAATGTCGTCACACACCACGTCGAAGCAGCCCCTTACGGTATGCGTTCAGGTCGACACGCTTTCTCTCTCTGGGCAAGTCCCTGCTGATCCACAGTACACAAACGTATTATGGCGCCAAAATTCCCGTTATCACCGCGCATGCGCCAAAGCGCGCGCAGCCACAGATAAAAAATTAATATTATTTTGTTAGAGAAATAGTGTCATATATTTTTTTTTTTAATTTCATTTCGATCTATTTGTAAAGTACTTCTATATAAACTCGTTTTGAGTTTTGTATTTTGAATTTAACGATATGAGAGTAGATAAATGATATAACTGTTCCACTAACGTAAAATACTGAAGATCTTATGGCCATCTTCCAGCTGCGCCAGCCGGCGAGGTGCCACAGCAGAAACCCTTCGAGTACGGCTCGCGGCCCCCGACCCTAACCTCCTACGAGGAGTTGTGCGAAGTGCAGCGTTGCCCCACGTGTCCACGATGTGATCGAGCCCAGCTGCTTATTACTCCCATGAATGGAACTGTTGGCATGAAACCGAGGAGGAATACTAGTAAGTCTTAGATAAAATGGACTTAAATACGTACGAGTTAGAAGGCACTGCCAAAGCCACTCTTGCTTAATGCCTACAGTTTCCACAATCTCGCATGGTATCATTAATTCAGCATTATGCTGAATTAAAGCCGTTTCGCGAATATATGGAGCTTCCAAAAAGCTGAAATCTGTTCCATTAATAGTCACTGTAGAAATACAAACCGCTTTAAAAGAATTGGTCTGTTTTCTAGACCCTTATAAATCATGATTTATTTACATATATTGATCAGAATTTTTGGCACTAATCGCAATTTTGTCATATGTTGATGTTATAAGAAAGAGGATTTCCATCAATAGAAATTATAGACCAAATTTCAGCAATGATCGATGTCTCCTATACCTAGACGATGATTTTGTCCGCATTGTTCTGACTAGCTTAACTTTAAATTGTCGTATTTACAGATTGCCAATTGTATGCGATTGGCAAACCAGTTTATCATCGCTACAAAGAAGAATTGTTTGGAGCCTGGCTCAGGGATTCCAATGGCTCCGATGCTCAGGTAAATAGCGATATTTTTAAGAAAACCAAAACCAAACCCTGATGGTCTTTGGCGAATTCATTGTCACGATGGCATAAAAATATTTCGCAAGAATAGTATGATTTCAAGAAAGACAAAGTATTCACTTTTTGACTTAATTGGTAATTTTAATTAAAAAGTGAAAAGATTCTCTAAACTAAATATTTCAAAGCGAACAAATGCTTGTTTAAATTCCAAAATAAAAGACCACTGTTTGGTCAATGGCGGTTGATGGGGCAGAAATGTGGTAAAGTAGAAACCGCATTATGGGCAAACGTAGTGTGGGGTGGAACTGCCCAGAATCAGGTTGGTGGCCGTTTTTTGGAGGAGCCTTACCTCCAGCAGTGAACGGCAATTGGCTAAAGCGAGTCTCTAACTTTTCAGTCTTTGACTCAGCAACAAAACTTAAAAGTAAGCCAACTTTCCTTTAAATCCTCTCATGAGAACCCCAATGAGCTAATAAATGACCTCCATTAATTCTTTAAATTCTTTCAGAAAGAAAAGTTTTGGACTACTCAAGAAACTGACGTTGAAAGACTGCGGGAGTATAGAACTAAGGCAAGCTTCAAGGCAGACCACGTGGACGAGTATCACAAACTTCAGAAACCGTTCTTTGTAAGTATTTACTATACTAGATTTTTCAAGCCCCTTTAATTTGAATCTCAATAGCGACACTGTCGAATGGTGTTATTAATAGGTTCGATTCCTGGACAGGAAAATTGATTCTTCAAAAATCCAATGATGCTGTTTCGTTTTTCATCAAAATCGGTGTCGAGATTCCTGCGGTATTTTTTTTAATACTCCTTACAGTTTAAAATTCTCTGCAGTATTTTTCGAAACTCCATGAGGAGTTTCGTGGATGCCTTTATCCGAAACTATGAAGTTCCGGATATAGCCATCCACGCCCAGTTGAATAATTTACCCTGTACGAGTATATGGATTAGTCAGGAACGCCAGATTAGGAATAGTGATCAAATGAAATGGTAAGATTCACAAAGGTTTTCCTTTCAATGTATGTAAGAGCAGTACCTGTCCATCAACATACAATCATTACGCTGAGCCTGCAGAAAAGCTTCCAGCAGGCCACCAACTGCCATGGCCTACTTGGAAAACTTTAAACCGCTTGCGATGTCAGGTTGGTCGCTGCAAATACTGCAAAGATGCGACTGCGGAGCCTTATCGCAAACGATGGCCCACCTTCTCAACTGTACTCTGTGTAACTCCACCTGCACTCTAAGGGAACTGTCCGAGGCCACCACCAACGCCATCAATGTGGCAAAGTTTTTGTCGAAACATACAATTTAAAGGAATCATCGACACGACGAAGAAGAACATACAATCTGTGTTTTCCTGTTTCCAGGGTAATGGCCACATCGTGTACAGCGGTTCCTTTTTCTACCAGGCCAACGAGTCCGGTCACCCTGGTGACATCATCCGCTACGACCTGACGCAGAGTCGCATTAAGTCCGTCAAGCTGCCTAACGCTGATGGTAGACTTTATGCTGCACAGCATAACCAGGTAAGGGCAACAGCTGTTTGGAAAAAACTGTCTTTAACATGCAGTTATTAAAGTTCAGTTCAGCTTAGCATTTAAGATATTTTCAATAATAGTAGTCATCAATAGGGTTCGATCCCCGTATGGGACAAATATTTGTGTGACCTACAAGTAGTTGTTCCGGGTCTGGGTGTTTGTGTATGTGAGTTTATATGTTTGTAAACGCACCCACGACACAGAGAGAAAATTATATGTAGATATTTTTTTTCTTTCAGGGTTTGTTTCATAGTAAAAAATGTTTATTTCAGCCAATGAAAGGTTGTTAATGTTTTACAAATAGCCCTGTATAGTGTATAGACCCACATCATTCAATACTCTTTTCAGGTAGACTTCAGTGCTGACGACAACGGTCTCTGGGCGATTTACTCAATAGAATCCTCCAATAACACTGCTGTTGCTAAGGTATTTTATCATTTATCACATTTATTCGAAAACTATTACTTACCGACTTATGGCAATGGGATCATAACTTTGTGTAATTTATTTCATCACCACTGCTCTCTAAACGGTGAAGGAAAATACCGTGAGGACACCGTATTCACCGCATGTCCTAGAACCAAAAATTCGAAGACATGCATAACATCTGCCAACCCGAGCTGGGTCTACGTGGTGGATTATCGCTCACCCTGTCTGACAGAGAGAATGCCTTTGTCCCAGCAGTGGGAACCATTATAGGCTGGTGATGACTTTTTTTATTTTTTTTATTTATAAATAGGTTCGCGTTTGACCACTATCTCGCCTGATGGTAATCGAAGATGTGGTCGACGGTGAAGCAGGCTTGCCTAGAAGTAACCTGTTCACTCTTGACTTGAAGACCCCAAGGTTATAGCTGTCGGGAAATACAGATGCCGGCAGGGAATTCCATTCCTTAGCTGTGCGTACAATAAAGGTTTGGGCAAAAACGCTTTGTACGCACCGGAGGGATGTCCACCATATGCCGATTGCGCATTGCCGTACGTCTTGTAGTCCGATGATGGAAAGGGCCAGGAGGAACCAAGTTATGCAGTTCCATCGCACACTCTCCGAAATGCAACCGATAAAAAACAGACAGGCTGGCAACACGGCGTCGATGTTCAAGGCTCTGGAGCTTTGAAGCGACCAGAGCATCGTTACCGATTAGCCTCTTGGCCCGTTTATCTATGGACTCAAGTGCTTCAAGTTGGTATTTGGCGGATCCATCCCAAAGGTGAGAGCAGTACTCCATGCATGACCGAACTTGCGCTTTATATAAATTAAGCAGCTGTTCAGGCGTGAAGTACTTTCTCACCTTGGAGAGGATCCCCAACTTTTTTGCGGCCAACTGAGCCTTTGCCTCAATGAATGGACCGAAATTGAGGGTTGATAAAATGATGATGACTTACCTAGTTAAGTACTTGAAACAATCCTACTAAAGTTTATATTTCGTTTCAGCTCAGCTTCGATGCCAATAAAGATGCCTTGAACATTGACTACATATGGAATATATCGTTGAATCATAAACAAGTAAGTTTAATCTGTTAGTCTTACCTACTACCAAAAAACCAAAAGAGCTACGCTATTTGTCAATCACTCATCTTATTTATAGTTTTATCCAGCAACAAACAGTACCCTTAGCACGAGTTTTCACTCTTTTACTTTACAGCGTCTTTCCAGTATTTACAGCGTTTCTTGTATGAAAAAATGGAACAGCGCCTCTGGTGTGCGAAGAAGGAACTAATTTTTTCCTTGAAAATTGTCAATTTGAAGTTGTCAAAGTTCCAGTTTACTTTACGTCTCAAATACTGGAAACTCGTGCTCAGGGTACAGGTTATTTTACGTTTATACTCCTTTTTACATTTTTTTTTCAAACACTTTAGTTACAGTGTTCACATCATCATCATCTTCAGCTTTCATTAACGGTGATCAAAATTCCAAATGCAACATCATATTTTTTATTCAAAACTTTTTATCATCCTCAGGTAGGAGAAATGTTCATAGTCTGTGGGGTTCTCTACGCTCTGGATTCAGCAACAGAGCGCGAGAGTAAGGTGTCAGTCGCCATAGACCTGTACCTCAACAAGCAGGTGGAGGTAGCCTTGCAGTTCACCAACCCGTTCCGGAAGACCACGCAGCTTGGATATGATCATATGCATAAGGTACACTTTCTTTTATTTGTGGTCCTTCGAGCCGGATACCAAAGTGAATTAACTTGAAAATGAATGCATTCAACTATAAAAAGATGTTCTTTTAGCATCTCTGCCTCGTTTATTTGCCACTTTGGTTTGATTTGGCTAATTTGGTTAGTCCAGGTTGAGACTCGCGCAGATACGGGAAGTTAAAATGAGGAAGCCTAATTACTCGGCAATTGGTGATTTTCTAGAAGTTTTTAAGCCTACGTCTACTTATAAACGAATCGATAAGAGAACCACAGATAATCCCAATTAAATTAATGACCCAGTAGGCCCTGATGGGAACTAGGTCCTGAGCAACTGTTTTTATTATTCGATATTTATTTAATTTTAAAACTTGTGATTCCAGGAGCTGTATTCTTGGGACCGAGGAAACCAGCTCACTTATCCTGTGAGATACAACGAATTGCCCTGAATTAGTACCAATAAGATTTAACAACATGACTGTGAAAATATTTTTATACCAACATTTTTGCAAATACATAATCTATTAATCCTTTTTCTTTTGTTTGTATTGCTACGGTTTGACGGACGGAAAGCGATTTTTTTACTTTTGGAATTACATTGTAACCTACGGATTTTCCCAAATGTAGAGCCTCCTAGCGGCAAATGACAGCACTAATTTGTCCCTCGAGAACACGAAGTACTCGGTCCTATCAGTCCTATGTACTAGTTACATAACTTCTTCACTTTACCAAAAGAGGGCGCTGTTTTAAAGTTTTAGAACTTCAACAATAGATGGCGCTACAGGTTATTGTCATAAAAAATACACTACTATCGATCCATCATAATTTAATCAAGAAACTTTATTGAAAATGATCGGAAATTCTTCAACTTAATAATAGATGACATGGCTACCCTTATTACGAATGTATAGAAGTAGTTGTGAGTGACGGAAGAGGCCGGGAATTATTGTATCTCTTTGAACTTTCGTGATGAACCCATTGCCCGTTCAAGCATTATTTAATTAGAAGGGTAAACAGGAATATCGGTTACACAAACTGAGTATGAGAGCCAAAAATATACCTGCTTTGATCATAAGGATTATGAGATTAGAAAATGAGTAATTGAGTACCTAGGTACTTGAAAACCATTAAATTAATAATTTATACATTACATCCTCCAATTTTTTGTTTAAAAGCTGAAATGGTTTCAATGAATTTTGAACTTTTTTATGTGTAAATCCTGTCACTCTGGGCAATTTCATCATCTGTCTGCCTAGCCTTTTCCCAACTATATTGGGTCGGCTTCCAGTCGAACCAGATGCAGCTGAATTTGAGTATTTTTATAGAGGGAGTACCTATCTGCACAACCCAGTAACTGGGAACTCGCTCCGGGGATATAATGAAACCAATATTAAAACAGTCTTTTGATTTGGATGGATATCGTAATTATTACAAATTTTATCACAATTGTTATTATTGTCCTAATAGAATTCAGTGACCTTTTCGACGGCCCTAGGGTCATCTTTTCCATTGGACTCTGATGAAACCGGATCCTTGAAGTTGATTTGATGGAAAAAATTGTTCCTAGTTCGTACACTGGAGGCGCTTTTTAATTTTTCACACAGTAAATCAATGATCGTAAATACTTCGAGTACGTCACGCCGTAAGTTAAATTGAGGTAGGTTGACCTCCTGGCGTCTATACCAATTAATGAAATGATTAGTTTCTTGTTCATGTTATAGGAATTACCAGAAAATAATATATTTATACCTACGTTACGTTCGTAACATTTTGTAAATGTTTGCGGTCAAACCAATGCTCATTAATATAGGTCTTCCTTCTGTAAAATATAGCATAGGTAACTAACTGCTGAATTATCTTCCTACTGTTTTATTTTAATTTTACCTCATCATCACCATCATCAGCCTATAAATGTTCTCACTGCTGGGACACAGGCCTCCTCTCTGTGAGAGGGAGAGGGCCGTAATCTACCACGCGGGCCCAGTGCGGATTGGTAGATGTCACATGTCTTCGAATTTTTGGTTCTAGGACATGCCGGTTTCCTCACGATGTTTTCCTTCACCGTTTTGAGAGCAGTGGTGTTGAAATAAATTACACAAAGTAATGCGCCTGACGGGGTTCGAACCCACGACCTACTACTTGTAAGTCGAGGCTGAAACCACTGGGCCACCACTGCTCTTTTAATTTTACCTACTATGTATTAAATCATCGATTTATTGTGTCACTTTTTGTTATTTGGGGACTTTACTTGAATCACATTTCAGGACTTCAGTCCGAATTGTACAAGGAAACTTGTTCTGATTTATATTAATTTAATCTATTTTAATTTTGAACTGCGAGAGTCGTTTTTAACTTGTATGTATAAATCTTTAAATACTGTTCAGCTTTTTTATTTCCACTCGAGCCGTAGGCGAGGGTCATAAGGATATCACCCCGGCTCGAGTGATAAAGCTGAAGAGTTCGTTTGTTTGAAAGCGCTAATCTCAGGAACTACTGGTTCGAATTGAAAAATCTTTTTGTGTTCGATAGTCTATTTACACGCTACGATCAAAAGGAGCTGAGTAGTGAGAGTGAAACCACGGGGTACAGCTATACAACATAATATTTTGTTTATGCGAAACCCGATACACCTGTCTAGTATTTTTGTGTAAAGAATCTATGCACAAAATTTTAAAACCGTATCATAAAAAAATCACAAAGATAAAAGCTTTTATATTACCTGGTTGTTAGTTCAAAAACATGCTCATTTCGCGGTACACCCGCGTAAACCGCGTCTCCTGTGTTATACACTCGTGATAATAGTTTGTCAATAGGTACCTAACCGTACGGTGATTGTATTGTAATTAACTGGTAATAAAATTTAATTAAAATATTTTTGAAAAAATATTTAACATGGTGTAAAAAATATTGGAATCGAATCAGTAACTGATTCTGAACAAACTATATTCAGGTTTCGCATATACTAAAAATAATATTCTATACAATGATATTCTATTGGTTGTATACATATAAATGACGGAACTTACGCGATATATTCTACCTACGGTAAAATACATAATCCAGTAGTTTCCAACATAGTTTATTAAACAGTTATAAGGTTCTCCTTCGATATCCCATTGGTAAAATATTCACATACTGTAATTGCCATCGTACCCACATTTTGGAAATACCAGGCTCTATCTATATTTCAGTGCCTCGGTAATTATGTATTAGAAAGTGGCGTAGGAAACTATCCTTCGCTTTATGAAAATACTAGGATTTTATGTGTTTCAGTTTATGATAGCGTTTCTTTATTTATTTTTATTGCTGTGTGTGATAAAAGCGGAGAGGTAGGTACGATTCTTATAGTTGCTTTTAGGCAAAATGAAAACGTCAATATCTAAAAATTAGTTTTTTTTTAATCCTGTGTTTATCGTACAACATAGTGTTATTAACTAAGAGTGCTGAATTCCTTCAATTTTTTCTAAGAAAAATTTTGTAACTAGTTTACTTGCCGGGTTCGCGGGACTAACGAATACCGTGACCCCGGAACGTAAAGGGCTATTTAAAGCACACCGTGGATTTTAGTCAGTACAAGTCTGGTAGTCCCTCCTGTCCTGCCCTTGGGGAAGGAATCCACTCCACTCCAGTCCATTCCAGTCCAGTCCAGTCCGTTCCGTTCCATTCCATTCCATTCCATTCCATGGTAATAAACACATTACCTACCCTCCTTTGCGTCGCGCAGTCGGGTAAAAAGTGTCGTGACAACTTTTTCCCTTAATTTTTTCCGTCTAGCCCCCTTTCGCAACGCGCGCTAAGTGACTTAGTTCCAAAAATAAGTTCAATCAAATAATTCAAGCATAAACAAAAATTTATAAGAATATAGAAAATAAATAAAACCAGTTAATAACCTTAAAACACCTGAACACTCATCTGAACTAAAGAGGACATAGAGCAAACAAAATGAATGGCTCACGCATAGTGGCGGCGCGACTCACATAAATCGTCGCCTCACACGAGCGAGGTGCGCCCTAAGCGCGGGCAGGCATTCCACGCTCATCTCAACCCCCCATTTTTCGCCACAATAGCTAGCAATACATTTCGTGACTTGGCAGAACCCGATGTCGAGATATTTGGCCCCCATCGTGCGATCAATACGTGCGCACAACGCCATCTAACAGCCATCGCGCATCCAAATTGCAGTTTAATAGTTCATTAGATCCGGCAAAAATGGCGGGGACACGACATTTTAAATTCGGAACGCGGTATCGATTCGCGGGAGCGCCAGAATACAGGTTATAAAATTTTCAAGTAAAAACTGTTTTTGGCAGTCGACTGCAAGCCGGTTCGATTGAGGGTCGGGTATGGATACTAATTCGGTTTGGTACATTTAAGTCAAGTCGAGATACCGTGGTTTCTGTAATGGTGATCGAAACGAATTCCTGCTTTTCTTAATGTTGGTAATCAGCTTTCTTAATGATTATTAAGTGGTAAGAAAATTCGGTGACATTAAACACTTTAAGGTAGGTACGTGACGAATGTGAGATAGGTATTATTTACATTCATTTATGACTTTTTGAAAATAATTATGTATGCTATTTCACTCAATATTCTTTTATTACTAGTGAATCTCCTAGGAATTCGAAACGAGGTAGAAGCCTCGCAAAATCTATTTTTTAAATTTTACCGAATGTTATACGACCGTTATGCAGAACTGCTTTGCAGTCTCCATTTATAGTCTGTGGTAGTTTCGCGCCACCCGCTTCCGCCCCCCGGCCGCTGTAATGAATGAATCATTCGAATTCAATTGATCACCGTTGTTAATTCGTAATACTAATCGAACTGATTACCGTTTATTTGTTTACTTACGAACACATAAACGTTTTAAATGGTTTTATTGTGTTAATCATGCCATTGGTAGAGATTTTCGTGCCAAAGACTGATTGATTGGTATTTTGATTTATTTATGAAAGTGCCGCCATTGCCTACAATGCATCTGCAGTTTTCCCGCGCGATTTAAAAGTCGAATGTTATGAATGAATTATGTCAATGGCCGTGAGTTCTAGGGGGGAGTTTTATTAAAGTTTTATTTATGTTGCTGCATGCTATTTTATATGCAGGCTTATTGCGTTGAGCACATAAGAAGTTTGAGTTGTTTATTTGTTTGTTTGAAATCAATACATATTGCTAGAGATTCTTTATTCTTGATGGCGCGCCATCACGAATAAAGAATTTACAACCATAATGTTCAGCCTTTGGGAGATGATGGATTCGCCTTGTAATATGAGCAATGTCTTTAAGTTTCGTTACCATAATTTGACCTTTACTATGATAGTTTTTTTTTTGGTTATTTTTGCGCTCTGGGACGTACAAGCCTCTGACGTAAATTTAGACCTATACGGTTTGTAAATCAAATGGACACATTGCCCGTGTTTAAGCTTACTCGTGACCCATAAGAAGCATAGGCAGTCACGATGTTAAAATCAAGAACTAAAAAAAATTATTAATTCCGCAATATAGGCTATCTAAGGTTCAAAATTAAGTCTAACGCATCGAAAGTAAGTGCTATAACAGGGTTTGTTCCATTTTAGCTTGAACGTATTCTGTGCTTGCTTGAACTCCAAAAAACCGGCCAAGAGCGAGTCGGACTCGCCCATAAAGGGTTCCGTAGCAGCAAGTAATAACATACTATAAAAGTTCTTGTAGTTGGTTCCAACTTTGAAAGGTTTACGATTTATGACGTATTAAAAAAAAAAACTTGAGAGGTGTCAAGCCACGTCGAAAATCGCTATGAACCTGTTAAAAAGGTTCAAGCGATTTTCGACCCTCCACCCCACACTACCCCACTCCACTCCGCTCCACTCCGCTCTACTCCGCTCCACTCCGCTCCACTCCGCTCCACTCCGCTCCACTCCGCTCCACTCCGCTCCACTCCGCTCCACTCCGCTCCACTCCGCTCCACTCCGCTCCACTCCGCTCTACTCCACTCCGCTCCGCTCCACTCCCTTCCACTCCACTCCGCTCCGCTCCACTCCACGCCACTCCGCTCCACTCCACTCCACTCCGCTCCACTCCACTCCACTCCGCTCCACTCCACTCCACTCCACTCCACTCCACTCCACTGCACTCCACTCCACTGCACTCCACTCCACTCCACTACCTATTATAGCTGTAAAAATGAAGTTGACAAACTTACATTTGCAGTTGTTCTCCGATACATTTTGTTTAGGAAAATGTTATCCCAGTACGTTTTATAAGTTGGTCAACTATTACTCGTAAACTTGTAAAGCCCACTTAGTCATGATAATTTTCTTTTAAACTTCGTTATATATACTACTATTGTAAATTTTTTCACACCCCCAAACATAACCGTTTAGCTGGTAGAGGGGGGGGACACTCGAGTAGGGCAAAAATTAGCACTTTAAAGCTTAATATTTCACAAACGAATCTTTTTATCAAAAAATTGTTGATGGAAACTACCAATATTTTTTAAAGGCCTATTTAATGATACCCCACACTAAGGGGTACGCGAGAAAAAAAAAAAACATCCCCGCTTTACGTGTACAGGAGGTACCCTAAAAAAAAATATTTTACGAGATTTTATTTTACCACTTTTTTGACGCAACAAATCCGTATATTTACACCAAATTACAGCTTTCTAGTGCTGGGCGTCTCTGAGCTAAGCTGCGGACAGACGGACGGACGGACGGACGGACGGACGGACATGGCGAAATTATAAGGGTTCCTTGTTGACTACGGAACCCTAAAAATAAGTTAAAATAACTAAAACCCGACTACGAAAAAATCGCGCACGAAAAGTATAAAACAAGAACAATCCGTGTTACAGAATGTTTTAAGTAATAGGTCGTATGCCACCTAGCCAATAAAGATTGTGTGAAACAACCGCAGGTGGCATACGACCACGGCTATTACTTAAAAAAATCTGTAACACGGATTGTTCTTGTTTTATACTTTTCAGTGCGCGATTTTTTCGTAGTCGGGTTTTAGTTATTTTAACTTATTTTTTATTTACACTATTTTGGGGTTATTTGATATTGATATAATAAGCAAAGCAGCGAGTGAATTTAAAATGTACTCATTAAGCCTTTTCATTTGATACCCATGTTGACACTGTTAGGAACAGGCAAAGTAGCTAGTATAAGTTATACATATAATGTATATATATTTCAAATATGCTCATCAAGCCCTTTAATTTGATACCTATGTCGATACCGTGCGAAAATATTTTTTTTTTTCGGTTACGACTTTTCATCCCCTAGAGGGCGCCATATTGGATTTGGTGACACGTCTACCTACCCTATAACCAGCGGACAACTGAGACGCTTCTAACGACACCTCATTTGTCAAGTAATGATAAGTAGTTTAGAAGTTATGAGGGAACAGACAAACATACATACATACCGGTCAAAATCATAACCCTCCTTTTGTATTTGCCTTAATCGGGTAAAAATTACTACCTACTCATACTAGGTACCGTCTTCACAGAAGCTTATAATAATTATATTCTATTCTATGTGATCCGACAACTATCCCTGACTTAATCGTACTAAACTTTTCATATTTTTCCATTATAACTTAAATATTTCTAGATATGCTCACATTTAACCGTTCCATGGACTGATTCCTATGCTCTTCCATCTGTCGGATGCCGGAGGAGGTATGGGCTAAAATAACCACACAGATGGTTCATCTACAAACAGTACTTATTACATACTTTAATCGTTTACCAAATCGGACTTGAAATTCTGTTACTTTTTTTTTCGTGGTAAAGTCATCAAATGATTCCTCCCACCCAGGGCAGGGCGGGAGGGACTGTCAGACTTGTACCGATTAAAACACGATGTCCATCAATAGCCCTTAACGTTCCGGGGTCACGGTAATTCGTTAGTCCCGCGACCCCGGCAGGCAAATTCTGCTACTTCTAGCAGACTTTCACCATAATATGCTCCGCCATATTTTCCATGCTATCCACACAATAGGGCGTATTTTCCCGCTGAATCCGATACAAGAACCTCCCGAAAAAATCGTGTCCGGTAACCTACGTCAGGTGGAAGGTCCAATGGACGCCGTAGTGTCTGCAGTGTCCAGCCACTCCTCAAGGGGACTTACTTACCGCTCGCTGCGATTGTGGGGTGCCTATAGGCAAGACAAACGGCCTTTCCATGCCGTCATATGATATTGCCGGAACTCGGTCTATGCGCCTTCATGCTCGTGCGCGAGTGCTATCCAGCTAATACAGCAAGCATGCTCGCCACCCCATCGTAAGCCTGCTGGAATCCCGGAATCATCCGTATGCCCATGACCCTCTGCCCTCTGGAACACAACCAGTTTTGTTGGTCACCTCTTGATAAATAGGTACCCACAAAGGGAACATACAGAAGGCCGTGGACCGCACGACTCCCGTGTAGGACCTCCCGCAAGGAGGCGTTTTGGCGCCCCAGGATTGGGAAGGAGCCGAATGCAAACAACTCTAGACCGATCTAGCTTTGAAGCGAAACGTAAAAAGTGCTCCTCGAAGTTCCACCGGCTGTCGAGGACGAGTGTCAAGTGCGATAACGATAAGGTAGCCTTTCGTCAACGGATACGTAGTTTTGGAGATTGCCTCCTACATCGAAATTTACAAGCTGTGTTTTATAACATTGTTTTTTTTTATTTCTCTGTACGTACCCCGAAAATCTTCACGTTTCTGAACGACCCCAACCCTTCGAGAAACGTCAAAAAAATAACCTAGAAACCTAATCACAAGTAAGTTACTATAACAAAAATACTTAATTCACTTTCAATAGCGATCAGCTGACTGCTTACACATAAATCGACATAATAGCATTATATATAAACAGTAGGTATATACTATATACATAGGTATGTTCCGTTCAGTCGGGATTTCCTCGTTGTCGTCCGAGACATGATAGCGGGCGCTTTCAGCGGAAAAAGCGCTTTACAACGTAATTCTATTGTTTTTGTTGTATGAGTTTTTTGAAGCGATTATATTGTAGGTACCTATTTTTGTTAGCGATGAAATTAGATGAGAGGGGGTTCTTGAGTGGTATTTTTTAGCTATTTTATTATACAATGTGTTTTGTTTGTATTAAGGGTATTTTTTTGTTTCCGCATATTTATTTTGAAATAATACCTATTAAGCTGTTATTAATACTTTTAAGGTAGGTAGTATTGAAAATTTCCGACGGCATTTTTATTCTCAATGACAAGAGGATGAGAAATATAGTTACAAAAAAATAACATTTTAACATAGCTTTTGTCGCTTAAATCTCGTTTTCAAAAACGAGTTTACAACAGGCCATCTTACCGCAGTTTCTAAGACAATAGGGAACACTAAACCCATACTTTGTTTCCTTCGAGCGCGGCCGAGTGAGTAATGTTTACAAAAAAAAATGATAAACAAAAAGGTCAACGTACATGCGTTGCAACTAAGCGGCTGAAGCGCTGAGCGCCGCGCTCAATCACAGCTGAGCCAGCAGGTCGGACACCTGACGTCGGCGGCCCCTCCCCCCTCGCCTCCCCCGTGCCATCAGCTGTTAATGTGCCCCCTCCCCCCTCACACTCTCCCCGCCTCACCGCACCAGCCTTTCCCCTTCGTTTGTGTAATGCGAGGAGCGTCGGCTATCAACGACACGCACAAACATTATATTTTTATGAGTATTGTTCTTATTTATTTCTGTACCAAGTTTTTGATGTTCAGTGCTATGTTTCGAGTTTCATAAAGGCTAAATATAAGGCTACAATATCGACGGCCTGATATTGTACAAAAACATAACGTGCCTGCTGCCTAACTAGTTATTAATCGCAAACAACAAAACTAAGCACTCCCAATGCAATTAATAATTAACAAATGCTAACCACACCGATTTCGAATAGTTATGGATTCTATTTGAGGCCGCAGAGAACAACAAAAATGCCAACTTTTAATAATATATCGCACATTATGCCTGCCAAATGAATAATTTATCGCAGTGTGTCGATTCGGGGCTCACATCCCCGGGGTTCGCGGGACGCCCCCCCTAGGGGGCGCGCGGCGGGAGGGGCGCGCCGGCCGTCAGTCCGCGCCGAGCGGCCGAGCGAGCGCCATGTCCGCGTGTGCGCCGCGCGCCTGCTGCCGGCCGCGCGCCCCGCCGACGTTACTCGATATCACAGCGAAAATAGTCGCCGCCGCGATCCCGTTCCAACGCATCGAGGAGCGCTATGAACGCATCCCGGAGCCGGTGCAGCGCCGCGTCGTGTACTGGTCGTTCCCGCGGGATGAGCGAGACATCTGCATGTACTCGTCGCTGGCGCGGGCGCCGCCCGACGACCACCGCAACATCGCCTTCTGCCGCGGCTTGAAGTTGCTGGAGGCTGGCTGCGTGGAGAACGTGCTACAAGTCGGTGAGTGTCGCCGACGCGCCTGCGCCTGTTTACTAATATGCGCCTCGCCCACCCGCGCCGTATAAATAAAAACCTCGACGTGTGCGATCGATAGCTGCTCCTCTCGGGAATTATTCATGCGTCGGCTCGTAAAAGTTTCAGGAGATTAGGGCCTGCCGGGGACGGTGATGGTGACCCCACAACCTCCGCTGATCACAGAGGTCGGCCGGTCGCCGCTCACTATCCGTGTGACGCAACTAATAGGCTTATCTTGCTGCGATATCGATAACCCGGTAGTTGCATTGACGTTTAATCGATCCGAAGTTAAACATATTCACGATTTTCCACCGAACACTGGTACTGGCCCGATAATGTCTCCCTGACGCACACCGGACGACCGATAGGAAATCAGAGCGGCCGTAATTAATTGGGACTCATTATTATGCATCGATTCCGTTCCGCATCCATAATCCATAAGCCCCTTCAATAGCTTCATTTTCCTCGTAGCAATAATGACATAAAACCGTGTATTACAATTTATCGAACGCCTAATTTAAGATCTACTTTCGAAACTATGCAGATGCATCGTGAAATTCGGCTGAGATTTACATAACTGGAAGTCCCGTTACATAGGGAATTACTCAACCGGCTCAGCGTGGTGGCCGCGGCATCGGTGTCGCGGGCTCGCGGCACTCCGCAGTCCGCGAGAGACGCGCTCGGCTCCGATGGCATTAATCCATGCAGACGTCGTTTGTTACTGTCGCCGCTCTGAATAACGGACGCGAATAAACAATATTAATTGCCTGTTTTTATTTTTATAGGGTCAGACCCGGTTTTATTGTGCTCGGTCGTGGGAGGACGGGCATTACATATTCATTTGTGCTTATCTGCCATCTGAACGGCGATTACTGGTCATTTTGGGCCGTTTCGGGTCGCACTGCGGTCGCATATGCCACATTTGGTGAAGCCGTGTCGTTCATAATTCCGGCACGTCTCAGAAGAACTCCAGAAGCATTAATGTAATAAAAGATATGGAACATAAACACGAATTCATAGTTGAATCATGTCCGCAGTACGATTTTAGGCACTGGCTTACGTCCAACTTTAGGGCGATGGAAGAGCCGCCTCGGCGTGATAGCGTATCCGATATGAATCGTGTACTTATGTTACAGATAAACGCGTTAGTGGTCGGCATGCTTCTCGTGTCCAAAGTGATATAAGTTCCCACACCCATATCATCTGAGTCACACAATCTACGATCAGGAGGAACCGCCCACTTGAAGTTAAAACAGGCTGAATAATGTTCCGAGAATTTAGGCGTAGCTAACAAAGGTTGAAGCCAAGAAAGGATTAAATTGTCTGCTATGTAAATTTGTAGGTCAGACGAGGTCTGGGGGTCTGGGCGAAAGAAAAAGGAGCTCTGTTTAAATTCCTACTGAAAGAAACTCGATTTCTATGAAGTCTCGTGCAATCAGCATCGGAACTTATAATGGAGTATGAATAACTTATGGACGCTTTTAAATTTTTAATGCATGCATATCGAGTTCCATCGGTGACAGCGGACAGGCAGCACGAAATGTCATGTGAAGGAAAAAATATCTGGTTGGCACCATTCGAACAACTCACCAAACGAGAATAGCCAGATTCGTGTGTATGAATAAAAGAACGCTGGGCCCTCAAGGTACATGCAAATGATCGAAAATGAACCCCACGTTTTAAATGTATTGGAGTCGCATGTACATATTTAATTGTCATGCAAAAATAAACGAGCGCACCCGGCACAGCTCTGTAAATATTTTAATTCAATGTTAATAACTTCATATCAATTCAGTTCGGTCGAATCTCGGAGCGCTCTCCAACCGGTTCCTGTTCCCTGGCTGATTGCGAGCGGTGCAGTAGGGGTGTGTTTGATCAAACCATCGATACCACTCTTTGTTTGGATTTCATTTCACATAAAACGAACTGCAGCACGTTTCTAACACTGTTCAATTATAATTAGTAATTCCAAGGAAAAAGCATTTTACTGTACTGTGTCGACAACGATCTTAGATTATTCAATAGAATCGATTTTCATTGGCTATCATAATGGATGCATTAAACTTTTAAGTGCTACATCAACTTCTTTCTTATTAAATATTATATTGCTTTACCGTTTTTTAATTCACGAGTCATATCTTAGGGTGTTTTGCATTAGATACGATGCTAAATAACATGTATTAACTAAAAAATATGGCTGAATGTCAGTTGCAGTGTACAGTCATAAAGATTCATCTTTGCAAAGCGTACATATTTCCACCAAAATTGCTACATACATCACAAACAAAATATGAAATACAGCTAACAAATATTTTTACAGTCGGTAAGCAATCACTCTTGCTCGTTCAGCTGACAAACGGGAGGCGTCCGTCATGTCAAAAAAAGGATACAGACATACTCAAATTGTAAATTTGAACTGAATGCATATGAAGGCATAATTAAAACAATTTTAGCGGAAAAGTCATATCAACATACAAGGTAAAGATGACACGAATATTTTCGTCCTCATGTCGGTCTCACGGCGTTTCATCATCAATTTAAGAGTTCACGTCTTGAGTGCAGTTCTGAGAAGGTCTGTAACGCCGCCATTATTCATAAGATGATCGTATGATATCCATTCTTGTACATAACAAGTTTTAAGCTTTACGTCTGCGGTTTTTGTCGGGTCCTTTTAGACTTTTGGAGCATCATTTCTTGTAATATGACCAGTTTTATTTTGTTACCTTTCAGTAGTCATTTTGTTTTCCTTCGTCAAAAGTTTGATCGTGAAGGAAAATGGATTATCCTATAGTTACAGGAAATGATCGTCACAACAACTACCAAACATGGTCTTTCAGCAGAGTAATGGATTTAGCCCATTATCACCCTGTCAATGTAGCGAAAACAGGAAAATCCTTTAGGTGGATGTTGTTATCTCGCTTTTCGAAAATGTCAGAAAATTAATTAAATCGTCTTGGTAATTAGTAACTTCCTTAGCAAGTAACAACGATAAGAGGAATTAAAAATAATTCGTAACCGGAATTTTATGAGGAAAATAGCTTTTAAGGCTTCCTATTCGTGTTTGGACTTTATTCAGTTCTACCAACATTCGTTTCAGCCTTCTTTACCTGTAAACTTAACTTCAGTCCACAAGCAGTAATGTCCAACATAGTCACCACTGTCATTTCGACTTTTGGAAAGGCCAAAACCAAGACATCTAACATAATCGAAGCTTGCATTTTGCATACATTCTTGAAATTCATTGCAACTTTCATATGAGCTTGATTTGAACCCCAAAACCAAATAGTATAAAAAGTACCTACAACAAATTATTAAGAAACAACAATTCGGTCCTGACTATGGCATTCGGATTTCGCCTTGTATTTCTTCTTCTGATGACCTCGACTATTTATCTCACAACTCTTTCAAAGGATGCAGTACTTAAACAGAAATCAGCCTAATCACACAACCACATAAGAATTTATGCACACTTCCTACACTGTTTAAATATATTAGTTTTTGAGTAAATAAATATCTTTAACCGTATATTACACACACACACTGTTTGTACGACAATGGTTTTTACAAAACCATCAAAGTGGAATATGTCATTGTAATTACTTCTTATCGTAGTTTAAATAACCATAATCGTGATGTGTGTAATTGTAAAACAATCTGTGTGCTATTATGTCTGGTAGTAATCTTGTGTTTGTCCGCAGCAGTAATTGCTTTGGAATGAGAATAGAAATATTTTTGGTGACACACCGTTGCATAATTGTGTTTAAAATCAGTTTTAGTTTGCATTCCTTTCAGAAAAAACTTCAGCCTGTTATAAGAGTTAAAAGATTTTGAATAGTTCTCAGATTCTTGAAGATTTTCATAAAAATGATCGTATCTTATCTAATCCCTCAAAAATCAAAGGATTTTTGGAGATCCTACTGCTGTAACACCTTGAAGGCGACAAGAAGCAAACACTTCTACTGAATTCCACTATTGAGCTGAAGACTTCAATCCGATTTAAGAGACAACAAGCCTATTGATACTTGGCTAGCCTCGCTTCCCTTCGCATCATTTGCAATACTACAATGAGTCACTCTACTAAACCATATCCGTTACTATTTCAACAACTATGTCTATTCACGAACACACCATCACATCCGTAAAAAACCACCAACCACATGTCAATACAATCGCGATTCATAGCAACAAAGAAATTACAGAGCAAACTGACAAACAGACAAACTCAATGCTCCACTGTCCAATAACAGTGTTTCATAGTATCCACACAAGAACAGTTCTGTCGCGCGACCTCGCACCAAAACCTAACATAACGCGCTCCCCCATATGCTCCACTTCACCCCCTCTAACATCTATATCAATAAGCAATGGGAAAGACGAGGTAGTTCTCGAAATACTGGTCGCGCTCACAAAGACCTGCTTGTGAGTACCAAAAGCACCTCCGCATTTTAGAATCCAATTGCAAGTTTACGCGTGCAATCCGGAGGTCCTTAACGTTCTGGGAATAGAGGATGTTTTGCAGTGAAAAGAGGCATTATTGGTGAACGCATACAGTGAATCTTTGAAGGCAAACAAGCTTGTGAAGAGTATTGAATGCTTGATTTGATGGTGTAAAGATAAACTTGCGAGTACCTGAGAAATTCGGTACTGTTGGGAAGTTTGGTAGAATACATTACAGAAATATTTCGTTTCAACTTGTTTCAAATCGAATTCCATACAACAATGTGTTTTGTAAATACGTGTATTATTAGTTTTCTAGTTTATTTGGTTTGGTTATTACCGAGTATGTGTTAACGTGTCGATATAATCTAGGACAGAATTGGCTTTGTGATACGGCAACGTTCACGCAAATACTGGTTTGGATTGTTCCATCGATATCCATTGGAGTGGGCATAATCAATTAGATGTTAACCAGTAATAGATTTATGACTATGGTAATGATGGAGCAGTCAATTCCTATTTACAAGCTTCGGCTGACTACATCGACATAATACATGACGATACTACTTACTAATATCCACAGATTGTGAAATTAGCACATATAGAATTTAATTCCGGAGAGTAAAGAAACTAACTAGAATATCTGGTGATATCCATTTTAAATGCATAAAGTAACAAAATGAGACAGCCACAATATACTAGATGTTACTCATGGTACTACAGAAAATTCTGAATACAAATTCAAGGTCCAACCAGATCCATATTAATGAATGCAGAACCAATTACACGATGACTTAACTAAATAAGTAAATAATGATTCAATTCAACGTGGGAACTGCTAGTACATGTGCATTAGGTGTTAATTGATGTTGAGTTCAGGGCCAAATATAGTCAATTGCAAAGCTTTTGACCTTCGCTATCAATCGGGCTCAAATTGCTTCTTTATATCAGTAGCTATAATTTCTGAATTGTGATCGATGATCTCGGCTGAGACAAGTAAAGCGTAGACAAGCATTGTGGGGCTTCTATATTGATGCTTCAGATGCTTGTGACTTGTCGTACGTTATTTTTCTAGATGACGATTAATCGTGGCTGTTAATAAGGGCTGATTTCTCTATTGTAACCACAAATATTCGAGAGAATGCCAAGTAGATACAAGAAGGAATTGAGGGCATTGATGAGCCCTAAAGAACATTAATGACTTATCTCATTTTTCTATCACGTTCAGAACTTGCTTGATCAGTTTTCCAAACAAGTTTCGATATTGTACATTTATTTTAAAATTTATTTAGGCCGCGTTTTGAAGTCAGTACTTTGAGCAACATTCACATAAAATGTCGAGAGTCAGCTGCATATAAAAATTGAGTGTCTTCAATAATCGTAAAGCAGCTAAATCGATGGGTAATCAACGACCCAGTTCTTTCTAACACATCGGTTTTATAAACTGACTAGTTTCTTTTCGCAGCTTCGTTCGTGTAAATTTAGTGGTTTGACACAATTTCTTTTTAAATTACTAGCTTCTATCAATGACTTCGCCCGCGTAAAAAACACAAAGTACATAATTATGTTTTCTAAGATTTTTCCTAAACCAAAACTTGTATCTCTTTGTGATACTAATGTAGTAGTAGCATGTGCTATTATTGTACAAAGCTACATTACTGTTTTATTTCATAGAAACTGTTCATAAGTAGTAAACAAACACATCCTTACGAAATTTCGCGTTATTGAGATAAGATTTCAACCGCCTTCCGATTTTTGATGAGTGTAGTTGTAGCGATGACATACCTACTGTGGCTACTAGTGACTCACTTCCACGTATATTTTGTATTAATGTAATAAACAGATGCACAATTTAAATACAATGATTTTATATGAGCTCATTGTTAACAATCTAGATTACGTGTCCTTTAGATTCTTTATTTGCAGCAGTTTCTTGGTTTACAGGAACTGTTTTATTTTTATGACTTTTATATAAATCAGGGTCAACTTATTTATCTACTACTACTCTATATAAAGTTTCATCAACATCTATCGTTTGTACAACTTCTATTTACCTTGCTTCAAGCTATAAATAAGATATACACATCAAACATTCTACAAGAGAACCACAGATAAATCCTTATTATTTTGGATTTGTTCGTTTAAATGACTGGGTCCGTTACAGTGGATACAGATTGTATGATTGACTTCTTTGAAATCTCTGGTTTCTTCAAACACACTTCCCTTTAATTTTTTCGTCTCTGAAGTCCCCCAAGGTTTAAATCTATAACGAAAACCAGTTAAATTATCATTACCATTACCACCAGATTCTCTGAATCAGTCTGTATGTTATTCGCGGACAATGAGCATTTTATTATTTTGTAAATAAACCGGGACATGCATGGCTCTACCGAGAAGACTGACAAAGAAAATGTTGCAATACATAATTATGTTCTTAAGAAATCATACGTTTGTTTTACCGTTACGAAATCATGCTTTTCTTGTGTTGAGAGTAAATTTGCAAGAAGGAATAATTGTGGACATGCAGATAAGGAATAAGAAGACGCAGCATGTTCAACGGCTATAGCGTGATTCATCGTCATGGTCTGGGTTCTATAGCTGGGTTTTCAATGGAAGTCTCGCGACACATATGGGTCCAGAAGACAATCTATATAAGGTAATGTTTGTAAAGAAACTGATCTGATTCCGAGAATTCCTTCACTGATAGGAAAAATAACCACTATGTGGAGCCCGAAGCAGCCAGAAGACTTCTCGCTGTAATACTCGTAGAAGATAGCTGGACGAGCTAGACAATACTTCCAGCCAGTGGCTCACATTGACACTGGATCGGAATAGCTGGAAGCAAAAGACCAGCAGCGGTATGACATAGGCTGACAGTAACAGTTGTAGGAAGCTTCATTATTTCAGAGTGTCATAGGGTCATATAGAGTTCCCAGGGGTTGAATACCGGCTGAAATGCAAATGAAGCCGCAGGACGAACCTATTAAAACCCACAATAATACATACACATTCAAAAATAGATACCAAAACGAGGAAAACCGAGAATAAAATTAAACAAAAGAGCAACCATCTAAAACCAAACAAGCCTGGACAAATAAACTCGAAATAGTCGAACCTAAAAATAACATCAGGTTAAATACTTTTGTCACCACGCCTGGGTCAAATACAGTTAGGTCAGATCCAATTACCGGCACAAAGGGGCGAAAGGTGGGAGGTCGCGCAATTAGCTTCAATCAGACGTCAGGAAGCCAGAATTAAGTTATTAGGGGGCAGGCTTTGGCACTGACCCCGGGAAATGTGCGTATTGTGCGAAATTTTATAATGGAGGGGTCAATTATTGCACCTTTTTTGTTTTATTTTACTAATTAATGAACTTTCCTTGAAGAAACACATTTGCATTTTGGGAATTACCAACGGAACACAGTAGAAACTGTTAGGCGCCTGACTCCTACTCGTACCACAGCCAGTGGGATCGCTTGGCAGGTTACAGGTTTTAGTACCGTTGCCGCTAGGAGGTGATTCCCTAAGTTTCGGAAAAGATTTGAGGCTCATTCATGTGATGTTGTTTCACATTATAAAGACAAATATAGTTAATAGGCACTATTTTTGTGCCGCGTTTTAAGCTCCAACTACTTAAAAATAACTCTTTACAGATCAAAATCAAAGTGAGGAAAAACGATTATGTTTTCAAAACAAGTTTTGGTAAAAACATATCCTCGGCAATGTTGTCTCGTTTTTACCGTTTTAGGCTGTAATGGTATTCGAATATAATGATAAAATTATTATGATCAAGTCTACTGATTGTTTCGATTAAAAATCTGCCTTATCTGGAAATATCTCTCATTCTTTACTTCAATGCTACCTCTTAAAAGAAACATTTGTATTCTGAAGAACTACAATTTTGAATAACAATTTAGCATGTAGATTATCTTGATCATAAATACCTTCGTAGTCATCGCAGTTTCAATCCACGCATCAATTTGGGTTCCCAAAAATGCACAGAAGACGCTACAACTTGAAATCCTCAAAAGTTCCCAGATTACAATTTCCTAGTCATACTTGAAAAAGAAAAAAATACTCATGAGCTGAATCAACCAAAGACTTAATAGATCAACTTTTTAAATACCCGTGACGTCACAATAGTCTTCAGTATCCATCAAACTGTAGACAAGGAGGTTTTGTAATGTAGATGTGTATCATTTGTTATTGTCAATTATAATGATACAAGCCTGCTTGAAGACTGGCCGGGCCTGTACATTTATATCGGCGAACATAAACGGCTTGTGACAACGATTTACTTCGTGGGTCGTTGCCTGATCGTTTTTTGTTTGCTCTGAATTAAGATCTTGTTTCTATTGTATGTTTGGAGTATTCGATTGTCTGTTTCGAATATTATGTTCTTGCCATTCAATCAATCTCCACGCTATGCTTCGTCTTCCTTAATTTACTAGTCGGGCTTAAAATGTTTTGAAGTTAAAAGATTTTTAGCTGTTGCTAAAGAAGTTCAGTACCTCTTGGAGTTCTTTCTTCTGAACTAGATTCATTTGAGTTAATAAGGACTTGCGTATCTCTAGAAAAGCTTAATTTGTTACTATTTTTTTATTAGCTTTGTCTTCCACTACTGTCCATAAACCTTTCCTTAGGACCTTCACATCAATCAATGTTGGCCCTTCATCTATCGGATTATTGCGAACTGTCATCTACACTTTGTTGTCATCTTAACAATCCAAATCCGGTTTAAAGAAACTTCTATCATCATCAATGTTTGTTGTCAAACCTTTTACCGGTTTACCCACATTTCACACACTCTAAACTCCAAAATAAGGTCGATACTCTTGAAAAACTAACAGTTTTATCTAGTTTCGCAACTCCGGTCACTATCGGCCGATAGGCTCACATGGTTGACCCAATATTCAATCATAGATAGTGTAAGTGTGTCAAAATATTTTGACAAGCACTACTAATAATGTTACATGTACTATTTAATTGTTTTTCTGCTGATTGCCTGTAAGTACTACTGTGGATACTATCACATGTCCATTGCAAAATTGATTCGAGGATTTGTTCAAGCTGTAAGTCTACATTATTCAATAGGGTTGACCCTCTTTTACTTTCCGTCATTACCATTGATAAAAATTTACTGTCTAGCTCTAGAACCTGTAATCTCACAGTATTGCAATAGAAGGTAATATTACTTTAAAAGCTAGAATAGCTATTTCAGTTAGTGCTTTGTAATTAGTATCGTTTTCAGACCAGTCATTAATTTAAACTTCTCAATTTTAAGTTTTGTCTTGTCATACTTTAATAAGGTCTAAATAATCTACTATAGCTATCTCTTTGTCAGTCACAAGTTCATTACTATTTTTATCATTTCCATTGTTAAATCCTAGAAATTATATGGCTTTCCTTCTGAGTCCCACTGATTTACCTAATGTAAGTACACCACTCATGGTTACCGGAACCAAGCCTCTAACTCACTTTTCTTGACGTGAACAACCTTGTTCTTCGAAACAATAAACAATTACTTCAACATTGCTAACACTTCGTAGCAGTTCTATCTTCCTTAGGTCAGTGGTATCATTAACACTTCTCAAACAAAGGTTCCTTCTCGCTAGACTGGAAGATAATTTTGTCTTGGTGTTGTTTGTTGTTCGCGGGACCGTCTGTGTAACCGTGATGCTAAAGAGCAACTGAAAGAAGAGGGTAAATTCTTAGTAAGAAACTGATAGTCCCTTCAGCTCCATCCATTTCGGGAGGACTCTTTCGATGATTTCACGAACCAAAAAAGGGTTGTTTGTTGTAGTCCAGTTGGCTTCTTTCTTGTATTTATTCCTTCCTTTACAATATTGGCTCCAGTTTTTACTCTTCTGTGCAATGATCGCCATAGCACTTACACTACATACACTTATTGATGGGTATAAAGTTATAAACTCATCTGTAAGTAGGACTATGATTCCTTTTGCCTGGGCTTTTTTAAAAAGTTATTCGTTTTTATCCCCATTGACAAAATATTAGTTTGGGCATAAACTCAAGGCATAATGTTTATGTCCATTTAATTCATAAAAGATTTTGCCCTCGACCCATCTCCAGTTCTTCTAGATTTTCTATTCAGCTATATGCAGCTTTGGACTATCAAGGCGTTTCTTTTTCGCGAGCTTCATTACGCAGCGAATTCCCGTTATGGTGATTGCCCTCTGTTACGCATCAGTCTGTTAACACCTTTGCCATGGTTTTGTACTTCAACTCGGACGTACCGGAAGCCAGTAGTTGAGAATAGCACTTTATTTAACTTTAAGTGATGGAGTACATAATATTATCTACCCTGTGATTACGTATTCAACGATTTTTTTATATCTCTTCTTCATTATCTTTCGGAATAAATTCTGAATTTGGTAAAAACAATGTAGGTTGGAAGTCTTTGTTTTTGTACGTTTTGTCTGTCTTCAGTAGTGGTAGGATTTTGAAGCATTTAAGAGTAGGTTTGGTTAGGAGCTTAGGAACACTTCACGGGACTGTCTCATCAGGTAACCATGATCCTGGAACGTAAAGGGCTATTGAAGGATCACCGTGGATTTTAGTCAGTACAAATCTGACAGTCCCTCCCGCCTCGAAAGAAAAGGGTGTAGGTAATTTGAGGGTTGAAATGTTTCTGAGAAATCTAATTGTGGTGTCGCAACACATCTTGTTGCTGTAAGCATCCAATGTAATGACTTATGAGCTCAGTCGATATAAAAGTTAGGGATACCAATGCCAGTTATCTGACCGGGATAAAGTTTTCTCTACGAGTTCTACCTTTATTCGATCTAGGAATAATATGAACTATCGTTGATTTGGCCAGTATGCCATGCCATCTACGAACGGAGTCACACAATTAAAGGCACCTCCAATCTACCGTTTTCCAAAAAATCATAAAACAAGGGTAGATCAATTTAGTAAATTTAGTAAATTCGACATAAAAACCAATCTGAAACTATAAATAAGCCCGAGGCGACGGCGGCTAATCGTGCAAAGCTCACGTACAAACCAATCATGTGTAATTTGGTACCATTTTGTACCAATAATAAAATAAATTACTATTGTAGGCCCTTTGGACCTATGGTATGCCACTCAGGTTATTATAGCCAAATCTTTTTTTATGTTTATTTTACTTCTTAGGTTGTGTATTGTGGGGTAAGCTGCCAAAAAACTGGGAATTAATTGTCTTTTTAACCGACTTCAAAAAAGGAGGAGGTTCTCAATTCGGTCGGTATTTTTTTTATGTATGTACACCTATTACTCCAAGGTTTCTAGTCCGATTAGTCTGATTCTTATTTTGTTCGATTCAGTATACTTGCCATTTGGTCCCATAAAAATTTTATCAAAATCGGTTCAGTAGTTTTTGAGATAGGACATTTTTTGTAAATTCCAAAATTGGTTTACCTATTATACTACAACTAGATCGCTTGGTAGTACTTACAACGAGTATTTTTTTTACCCGTGGTACTACTTAACTGGTAGTATCACGGGCAATTAACGTTATAAATCACCTTTCGTAAAGTTGCTAATTAATTAAAAACTTTTTCAAAAAAAAATGTAACCGACTTCCCACAAAAAAGTTCTAAATAACCTACAAAAAAATTTTCTTTCGAAAGTCGGTGACTTTCTTTTTTATTTAATTGACTTTTTGTCACCGACTTTCGAAAGAAATTTTTTTTGTAGGTTATTTAGAACTTTTTTGTGGGAAGTCGGTTACATTTTTTTTTGAAAAAGTTTTTTATTTTAACCTTTTTAGTTTCAATATTCAACCTTCATAAATGTACACTAAAATATTGTAATCCGTAGCACCGGTGATAACATCGTCCATGTATGTACTCTTACACAATGAGCTAAAAATTAAAACTGCTGCACCAAACTAAATGAAAATTTTATGGGACCAAATGGCAGATATACTGTATCGAACAAAAAAAGAATCATCGAAATCGGACCAGAAACCTCGGAGCAATCGGTGTAGACAATGTTGAAAACTTTTTAGGTTTTCGTTGTTTTTTGTTGATTTTTCAAAAAGTGCTAGTCCGATTTCGATAAAATTTTAATGGGACCATTCGGGAAGTATACCCTTTCCAACAAAAAAAGATTTTTTCAAATCGGTTGGTAAACGACGGAGTTATGCCCGAACAAACATAAAAAAAAAAAAAAAATATAAACATCCGAATTGAGAACCTCCTCCTTTTGGAAGTCGGTTAAAAATAAAATGTAACGCAGATCATTAAAAAATCATAAAACCAAATGTTTTTCTGAGTGATCCATGTGTACAATAAATGTCTAAACACACTATGCCGAAGTTACGCGACCGAAGTTCGGCACAATTACGCCTGCAATGCTATTTGAATTACTGACGACACACTATGCCGAAATTACGTCGCGTCATAGCGTACAGCGTAACTTCGGTCGGGCGTAAGTTCAGCTGCAACTTATTCTGTGACCACACATTATACGCGACCGAAGTTCGGTTCGATTACCGACGAAGATCCGGGGGCGGGGAGCAGCAGGGAGACGCCCGCGCCACCCGCGCCGAATTTCTGCCGCGTAAGTTCGGCCACTTATGGTGTGTCATATCAGCCAAATACGTCGGAACGTGAAATCAGCCGCCGAACTTCGGTCGCGTAACTTCGGCATAGTGTGTTTAGACACTAAAAGCTATACTGTGCTAAAAGAGATAAATGCTCCCATAACTCGCAATACCTAATAGGTATATCCTACGTATAGACGCGGTTTCAGTTAAAATTTATTATACAACTCTTGGCCATTCCCCCATCAGTTTAATATGCAAAAACAGAAAAAAATATCGGTAAATCAATCAAGCGCAACATCGCCGTCGGTCGTAACAACGATCGGTTTAGTGTTGCCATAAACAACAAAGTATGAATGTACTAATTTAACAATAACCCTATAACGACCCGGGGACGGGGAGGGAGTAAATTGCCTGCGGGGGTACTCCCGACCCAACTTGGTCCGGTTTGCTTTAAAACTTGATGCCCCCCAAGTGGGAGGGCTGTAAGCTGTAACTCTTTAGAATTCAACTGATTCTTAATAGATGCTTCAGTTTAGGGTTTTTCTACTGTTATTGCTGCTGTTGTGCATCGCTGGTATTACTTTGTTTTTGTATATTCTTTTTATGCGCTATTGTCCGGGATATAACATTAAAATTTTACGCGAGTCAAGATTTCGATCACGAAAATTACTTGCCTGTGGAATGGAGTAAAATAACTATAAATCTTATACAGAAACATCATTATTTCTACATATTGAGTCGAAAGGCAACTAACAACTTTGCTGCGGCCCTCTCAGGTAAATGTGGATGAGTAATGGTTATCATGACACATCCGTGCACAAAGAAATAACACTGGTATCCGTATAGAGCATACATTATCATGACCAAAGGGGAAGAATCACAAAGGAAAACCATAAATAATTAATAAGGTGAAAGCCCCGCTGCCTATTCGCATTAATAATCTCCTTTTAATAATGATAGGTACAGAATCTTATTTGGCGAAATTGGCTCCCTGCCCGCACTGAAAGCGCCCAGAATGGGAACTTTACATAATTTACTTTTGGCAAAAAACCTACAAAATTATTCATTCTCCGTTCGAAAACCAATATCGGAGCGGCCATGTTGGCTGAATCCGAAATAGGCTTCACAAATTTGTGTTGTGAAAAAAAGCAGAGAGATTTGGCAGGAGTACCTGGCATGGCGGCCGGTCGTCGGCTCTTGGCATCGCCCTTAATGCGCCTGCCAACGTGAACTGGCCGGCCCAGAGATTTGGCAAGCTAACATATTTCGACACCTTGTAGGAAAGGATTTAGCGCTGTTTCCTTTGGCATGGCACGAGCCACCATCAAAGTGTAGCGTCAGCCGCACACTTACGAAGCCGTCACTCGTAAATGCTCACGCACATATTTCCACGCTGTAATTTTTCCGTTCATAATCGAGGCGGTAAATCAGTGTTGCGAATCTGATGTTGGGTTCAAGGTTTAAACAAAATCCTTGCCAGTACATTCTAAACCAAACATGTACTGCTAAAACAGAAACAAAGATTAAAGAAAAATTTGTACAGGATAGAAAATTACAGTGTTCCCCTGTCCCTGGGTCGTTGAGACCGCATGCGGGAGCCGGTTAACAACTCCAGGCGCCGCACAAAACGATCTCCACTACAACCAATTAAAATAGAATTAGTGAAAACACAAAAAAGTTAAGAATTTCAACTCTAATTAACTGAAACTACAAAAAAATATCATATAAAAACGTCTCGCGTGTCATTAGACCCCTGCGTTACCGTGGTGGTTTTATATTACAAGGAAAATTCACCTTAACTCAACCAAATACTCTTATTATAAGGTTGAGATTCCCCTGGAGTATTCCTATAAGCAAATAAATGCTTTTACCCCCTCGGAGTGTGGACCTTTTTTTCTACAATTTTTTCGTCGTTTCGTACCTGTGGGCTCAACAAAAAGTGTTGCCGGGTGATGCCAGATGCCTGCACTTGTATCAACACATGCATAGATGTACCCATTGTGCAAAACGCATAGCAATGGGTTGAGCGTCTTGAAAGCAACGTTTTGTACAATAAGTTTCATATTACAGGGATAGTATTGAAATGTCAGTGTTTTTTATAAATAATGCTTACATGTGTTTGAAATTTTGGCGACGGTACGTCCATAAATTTTGGTAAGAATGTACAAACTGTGAGAAATGATTTCGTTTCTTCGCTAGGTACGCCCCGCCGCCCGCCGTCGCGAGTACACAAATAAGTTTTGTTATTTTACATATTTCATCAAAGAGGTAGGTACCTAATTTATTCTTAGAAAGTTATGTTTTTTACGTTTTTCGCAGACCATATTATTCTTTTAACACGATTGATTGTTTAAAAACTTACTTTTTTTCCGGATGTTGTTCCGAGAACGATAAAACTTCGGCGAACGGTCAAAATCCTTTCTGATACTTTCTTCAACACTTTACCTTTAACATTCATCAAAAAATAATACCTTCAAAGGTGCAGTTCAACCACAAGCCGAATCTGACATTCTGACCACAATACATCCTCACAAAGTTATCACAATACCAGCATAAGGAAAACTGGCTTTTAAACTTACCACTTAAGGTTTATAAGACATGCAAGTGTAAGTTAGTCATCTTAACCCGTTGAACGAGTTGAGGCTATTGTTTTGAACAGATTTTTTACTTCGTTTTTACTTCCCAGCCCACCCGGATGCCTGCAATCGATAGATTAGATTTAATCTTAGATTATTGCGTGGCAGGATGCGTAGTGAACCACCTTGTAATGGCAGCCTCAGACGCCACTAACATGGGAACTGTTTTAGAGTAGAAATAAAATTAGAGGCGTGCTATAGAAAGATTGGGAGATATAGACATTTTACGAGAAAGAAAATTTGTATCTTACTGGCCCAACACGAAACTGGCATATAGATATAGCATAAATTCAGTAATTATAATGTTAACACAGCAGAGCATCTTCAAGTTAATGGCAGTTTTTTCATCAGAATTTACATAAATTCTGAACAATAGTTAAAAAATAAACAAAATAATAACCAAACAATCCTCACTTTTGAAAACTTCATGAAATTCAATTTTGAGTACGCCAAAAAATAGTCATGAACTAGTCATGAAATAGTCACCAAAGTGAAAAAAATAGTCGCATTGAGATTTCGTAGTTATAGCTGCTCTTTACGTTGGCGAGGATTGTGGGGTGAACGAACGTCTCGTGTGATCTGTGGTCTCGTAATTATATTTTTCGATTTTCATGAAGTTTTCAAAAGTGAGGATTGTGTGGTGATGGTAAAGGACATAGAATTTTGTCTTTGCAGTCGGAAGCCGAGAGTTACGAGAAGTAGGTCGTGGGTTCGAACCCCGTCAGGCGCATTACTTTGTGTAATTTATTTCAACACCACTGCTCCCAGCAGTGGGAACATTTATAGGCTGATGATGATGATGATGAGTCGGAAGCCGAACTACCAAACTACCAAAACCATACGCATTGTATACTTCGACTGGCGAGCATTTGAGTAACTTTAATAATTAATATGATCTTGTTTCTATCCTTCTAGTTCGCCTTTTACACTTCTGATGCGAATTTTTCTATTCTTAAATATTTCTTTCATACTTTTCCATCTTTTACTATTATGAATCGAAGAAGCGATATTAGACATGTTTAACTAAACATGTGTAACTTCTGACCCTGTCTGTTTATCAGACGAACCAATAATTAAGTCCCTTGTAATAAACACTGATTACAGTGTTATTAAAACAGAATGAATTATCTCACGAGCATGATATTGACTTATTTTGCACTAAGACGAGCGTAGCAAGAAAACTTTTAGCCAAATCATTTTTTGCGAATGAAGCACCGGCTGGTGGTACTCAAACACACATTTAGCAACGGAAAATTTTAAAATAAAATAAGTTACCAGAAACCATAACTTCAACTTTTTAGCATTAGTTAATCGTTAATTGTTATATATCTGTGGAGGCTTGTAATTAGCAATTTCATTATGTATTTTTGTTACCTATTTCTCTGTTATTAGTCTGTAAGCCTTCTTAAAATTAATAAAATAAAATAAAATAAAATTAATTGTAAACATTACGGCATGCGGCAGTGAAAAGCATGGATACACAAAGGGGTCTGATAAAACGAGAAATAATCTGGTTTTACTGTACTTCACGGTTTTATCCATAGGTACTGCCGGACTGAGCCTGCCCTAGCCAAATGTCAAATAAATTTCCAACTGTCTATGGCAATATTGGGAAGATTCCGACGGCCCCATAGAGGGCCAAAGCCTGCCGGGGTCGCGGGACTGCCTCTTCAGATAATCGTGACCCTGGAACGTAAAGGGCTATTGAAGGAACACCATGATTTTGTGACAGTCCCTCCCGTCCGTCCCGCCCTAGGTGGGAGGATTCATTTGATGATTTTACCACGTAAACCATAAAAAAAATAAAAACAGGATAATATTAGGCCTGGTATATGTGGAGATCTAAAGGGGAGGCCTACTATGGCTGAGATGATGATGATGAATATTCGGCCCATGCTCATTTCTATTTTCTCTCTACTAAGGATCTCGTTGCGTATGTAAAATAGCCTGTAAGTTCCTCAAGAATGGGGTTTGAAAAGAGTTTCTTTTCTAACAAGTTAAAGAAAAAAATACATTGCGATTTATTATTCATCATCATCAGCTTATAATGTTCCCACTACTGGGACACAGGCCTCTTCTTTGTGAGAGGGAGTGGGCCATAATCCACCACGCGGGCTCAGTGCGGGTTGATTGGGATTTATTATTACTTTAACCGAAAAAACTACTTGATGATATCAAAAATTTATGTAAAGGGGTTTGAAGATTTTACTATGGAGCGTGGCATACCTACTGCCGCCATTTTGATTTTTTTTCAAAATCGCGGCCAGCCATGAAACCTTTATAAATCGATAGCTGACATCAAGAACAACAAAAAATATTATGACACCAACCCTCGTAAAGTGTCCGGTTTCTGAGATAATAACCGTGAAAGTTGATCACGTGACATTCACAATTCTAAGCTAGTGTATGTGTTCGAATATATCAAGATGTTAAAAATAATAACTTTTTGAACGTAATATGTATGCTGCATTATATCTGGATGTTATTTAAACATTATACGTCTGACATAATCTACTTTTTGAACTTAATAACTTATTTTTAGACCGTCTACACTTGTTTGAATGTACGAGTAATATCTTCATATGATTTAACTATCAATACGATAGTTATACGATAAATGTTGAACAATGTAAATGTAATACATGAGACAGGTTTAAACATTCAGTCTAAAATACAACTGACAGTACTCGTTTCATTTATATTGTGTGATGGTTCTGTGGTTACTACAATTTCTAATTTTAAGCATTATAACGTAATAAACTGACGTCAACTCGCGAAAATTGTCTTCTATTGGTTGCATAAACCTGTCTCTCTTTCTAATATACTTGCACAACTATTTGTGCCAGTATATTAGAAAGAGAGACAGGTTTTAACGGATTTTTAAAAATAAAAATCCGTTTTAAGAACATTTTCTTGCCTATCAAACAATTTTAGGCGTCATGTTTTTATTATAATGTCATGGCATGTCACCTTTACTTTTTGCAATTTTGGTAGGGATGGATAGATTTTGCCACATTTTGAAAAAAAATCAAAATGGCGGCGGTAGGTATGCCACAAATCTTCAAACCCCTTTGTAAGTTGTACATATTTTGTAAAATCAGCAAACGCCAAAAATATGCGATTTAGGCATTTAAATGCACAAATCCTTTTTTAAGTTGACAAGTAATGTGCTTAATAAATAATATTAAATCAACTGATACACTAGATTCTCAGATTTCTAGCTGACAAAATCTATGCAAAATTCACATTTTTGTTAAATCGTACCCACACGGAAAAATGCAAAATTAACAAGTCCGAAACAGTACTTATTCAAATTATCCATTAGCGGTGCATTGACCTTTTTTTTTGAGTCATTGTTACAACAATCATGTAATTGGTGTTCGCCATTTTTTCTTCAACACAATCCTTAAGTTTATGAGAAGTATTTTCTCACAATTTTTACTTTAGTGAAGATGTGAACCATTTTAGTTACATTGCACTTCCATGTTCTCATCAAAAATGGTCATAGACGAAAAAATAATATTTTTTTATATGGCAAAATAATACACGACCTATACCATTTACAAATGGTTATATCTAGATGACATACTGTAATAATTATAATTTTAAATCAAAAAGTCAATCCGCCATTTAGTTTTTTTCGATGCAGTTTTACAAATTATCACTCACGTAGCAGGTTTATTCCTATGTTTTGAAGTACGATACCAAAATTAAAATTTATTATGCATAGATACTCATAGAGGCCATCATCATCATCTCAGCCATAGGACGTCCACTGCTGAACATAGGCCTCCCCTTTAGATCTACATAGAGGCCATACATGGTCAAATATCAGTAGTCATGGCAGTAAAAACTAGCAAGCAAGTCTCTCCCGCCTTCGATTTTCAAATTTGACAGCGAACATCACAGCAAGCGATCCACCCCAACTCGCATGTTTTGCATTTGAAAGCGTTTGAGGTCCAAATGTAAACAGGCCCAACCCTTGCGCTGTCGCTGACACGCTAATCTAACATCGTAGTGATGTGACATCACAGAGAATGTAGACGGCGGAATTGAGTCCTGACTATTTTTAGGGTTAACTATTTTAGTCGGTCATTCAATATTGAGCGATTATCTCCGCAGTGGCTGAATGAGAGGTGGCTGGAATCTATATTTCTATGATTGAATTATTCTGAAAATTAGGTCAATACTGCATGACTGTATCCTAGTATTTTATTGCCGTTGTTTGGTAGCCTTTGTGTTTTATTCCAGGTCACAACCATATGCCCATCTTTGTACTTATTTTCATCCAAATCTAAAAGAAACATACCTCCTCAAAAACTTACAGACCTTCACCTTTTTTATTAGCAGTGGTATTTTAATTCATTTCTTTCGAAACTGTAACTTCAAGTCACTGCAAAAGGCTGACATAAAAAGCGAATCGTAAAAAAACCGCTAACCACTCATTTTTTTAATAATCCCTCGCTTTCACAGCTTAAACAATAATAACCCTTTTCTGCTTATGAGGTTCTGTTAAATTGAGCTGTCATTTTTGTCATGCTAATAACAATTAAATAATAAAAAAGACAGTAAAACAAAACAATCTTTGAACAATTGACGGAACCGTTACTCAAATTAAGAAATCAATTTTGACGTTTGTAACATCAATTTATTGTCATTATGACATGTCAATCAGAGATGTCACTGGCTGGACATAATCGATCGATAAATGTCAATGTGCACAATGTGATAATTAATACTATTGCATTAAAACTATTATTTTCAACAACAAAATCAAAGCTTCCTTTGTCTAAAAGCATGCACACGCTATGCACAAGAATTAATAATACTTTTAGTCCAAATATTTCAAAATCTAAATACTATTAAAAAATTTCATTAATAGGATGAAATTCGTTTGGAAACGAACTTTTTCATTCTATTAACTAAAACCAAATTGATAAAACACGCGTTTCAAGATTTTTGGAATTTCCAACACCAAAAGGGTAACTGAAAAATGAAAATCAGACGGGAAAATACGAAACCCCCCGGACGAAGTCGCGGGCGAAATGCTAGTCTTAGTCTTATGTATTTATGTATGTATGTAGTAACCAATAACAAGAAACGGGTAGAGAAATTAAATTAGAGCAAGTTTGGGCCCTCTGAGCTTCAGATTAAGGTGGATTAGTAGGGCATGCCCCTTCCATAGGCTTATAGGAGAGACGTATGGGGAATTGGCTTATTCTACGGCTTCAGGATAATTGATTACAGACCAAGATACAAGTTTAATGCAAAGATTCAGTTGGATATGTAGTTTGATTATAATTAACGGTGGGTAAATGCAAGTAAAGGGTTATTAGTATTGTTACGAGCTGGGTATCGGGATAAATTAATTAACACCAATTAAAACCAAATAAACTTTATTGACACACGAATCACTAATTAAAACAAACACTTAACACTACTCAACAATTAAACACTTATAAACTCACTTAATCACACGTAAAAATCACTTAGAGATCGCTTCCAGTTCACTTCGAGTTGTCTCGATCGTAGTCAAAACCAGACTGACTCAGGTCGCCGATCGGCGCCCCTTTTTATACCCCGGCCGGACCCACTAGCTAGATGTTTCTAGAAGGTGATCGAATGTTCTGGTAACATCCATAGACTTCGACACAGTCCCATACCATCTGGAACATTCCAGAACCATCTCGAAACATCTAGAACAGGGTAGAATTTTCTAGAAACTTCCAGACCAATCTTCGGTAGAATTGTCGAGAACCTTGTGGAACTTTCGAGAAGCCTGTAGATTGGTTTCGCAATACGATCGACGTAACAGTATCCTAGTTAATTCCTACGAAATAAACGTGAAAGTTTCTTTGGATAGATGTTTTTTTTTCCCCACTCCTGCTCTGCTGGGGTCCCCCTGACATAGTCAGAGAACTTTTTATTCTTTTATATTTTTTTGTTCTTAATTTTATTTTTATTACCAAATGGATAGATGTTTACTACTCTTTCACACAAAAATACTGGACAGATTTGGATAAAATTTGTTGAACATATAGTTTATAACCTGGATTACACAAAGGATAGTTTTTATCCCAATTTTCCACGGATAATTTTGAAGTTGTAGCGGGTGAAACCGATGGCATCAGTTAGTCCTTTACAGAAGGTATAATTGAATATAGAAACATTTAAGAACGGAAGTTAAAAACAAATCTTACATAGAGATTTGTTTTTGAATTTTAATAATTGTTATATTTTTAAACTATTAATTTAATTTCTGTTCGACAATTTTTATTAAACGTTGAATTTTATAATACGGTTTGAAAATGAGATCCAGCCCGCTAGTTGTTGATGATTCGGCTTTTAAGAGGAAAAATAATTTAAAAATCGGTTACCTACGCAATTTTTGAGATTTTCCGTAACACACTAAAAAAAATCTTTCCTCTAGGTATACATATTATGTAAATAAAAACGTTTAAGTAGGCTTAGTTTTTTTACAATCACAGTAGCAAATCTTCTTCAAAGGAGCCTAAAACAAAAACTGCAGTCTGATGCGACCGGGAACCGAACCGGCTGCGGACCGGAAATGCCAGTGACATGCCGACATCGACAGCACGGGTCGATGACAGACGAATGCATTGTATGAACTGACGATACCTCTACTTAGTAACGGTCGGCAAAGGAAATTGAACTCTAAAGTTTTCAAACACGGTTTTTTTTGGGCAGAATCCTAACTTAATAATGAAAATGTCAGTGAGAGTTGGTTTGTTTTTTATCCCGCTTAAAAGACTGAACCGATACTGATGAATTTTGGAACAAAGATTGGTGACGGTCAGACTGCTAGCTAGTAAGGTCGTTTTGCTTATAACTTGAAGGGCACAAAAGGAATATAGTAAAATAAAAATGAACTAAAAATGGAAATGTGGAAATATAATCCAATAATTACGATAAAGCCTCCTGCAGACACACGCGATTAATCGCGCTGCGACAACGAGCCAAGCTAATTTCCACTCTAAAAATACTGTGAATGGACCGCGACATGTCGCCCCGCGCGATTAATCGCGTGTGTCTCTGCAGGAGGCTTAAGGCGAAGAAGAATCTCTATAAAAAAATAACTTTTACCTATTTACTTAGAGGCTAAAAAATATGTTGTGTCAATTTAAGTCACGATTATGTAAAAGTAACAATATTCAACGTTTTTTTGCTGACCGTTCCTGTGCACAATAATTCCATCACTGAGTTAGGGAGAATAATTTGATTTTTTTACTTAATTTAAAGCTATTCTTCTCCGATAGTGAAAGCAGGGGTGTAGTACATTTTGCCAGTTCAGGACTCATTTGATGATTTTACCACGCAAAAAAAAAGAGGGTGTAGTAAATTTCGCCAGTTTCAGCTATGCTCAAGTCTACGTTATAGGGGGTGAGCCAAACGCCATTAAAAGGCCTAAGTCCATTAGGAAAGAATTTGTATTCAAAGTCTGACAAAGTATGGATGAAAGGCGAATCTGAAAATATTTATTGGTTGTTCCAGTATTATTTCAATTCCGACTCGGAATTTTGTAACATCCTGAAAGCCATGATTTATTACCATCAAAAGTTATAGTGAATATGTTCACGGTCATGCTAGGAAGTACAACACAATGCTTTCACTTTAGACATCGGTAATTTCATACATTTCTATGGGAAAAGGGCGAGAGAAAACGATATGTCAGTGTCGTTATCGTCTGAGTCTGGATCTAAGCCCCTTCTTCTTTCTGCCACATTTCCCGGTTCTTTGCGTCTCTTCTCAACATTGTAAAACGTAAGTTGGCAAAGAAGGCTAGTGGCTCCACCAAGAGGAGAAATAATTCGATGATTTCTCACACCCAAAAACTTTAAAAAAAAAAAGTACCGACTTCAAAACAAATAAGTACAAAAAAGTTTAAAATAACTTTTCTTTCGGAAGTCGGTGGCAATAGTCAATGACACAACAAAAGAAAGCCACCGACTTCCGAAAGAAAAGTTATTTTAAACTTTTTTGTACTTATTTGTTTTGAAGTCGGTACTTTTTTTTTTAAAGTTTTTATTTTACCCTTTTTAGTTTATTTACTACATATCGACGGTAAAAAGGCAAAAGGGGTCAAGCGCCACATTTTGCGATCTTAACTTTTTTATTGATCCCAACTCCACTATTTTTTCTCTTTCGAATGGTCATAGTATCGTTTTTCGAGCAAGAAAAAAAGTCATTTGCACCAAAGAATTATTTGTACTGAATTGCCAAATCGATACTTACCAAAAGTGCTCAAGCGACACCGACTTTACCTTGCTTGGTTGAAGGACCATTTTGTATATTACGTTTTTGTATCGCCTTGTCATTTGGCATAATTTTAAAAACAATATTAGAAATAAATATGTCGTTTGTATCCATATTCCTTTTATTTGTTTAGTAATATTTTTTCACTTAACACTATTGATAAGAAAATGAAATACTATAACGTCGCTTACACCAATATAGTAAAGATTGTCAACTAAACATAATTGGCGCTTGGCCCCTTTCTTAAATAATTTTATTTTCATTACGTTGCATTTGATTCACTCAGTACGTGCGCCAGCGCTGTTGCAAGTGGGTGTATGTTTTGTGTGCGTGAAAGCAAGTTCACGCGTGTTTGAAACGCGATCGCAGTTTTTAACACAGATTAACATTTTATATAAAACATTTCTGCAACTCCCGAAAACGTGAAATTGAGACGTATTTTAGACCGAATAATTGTTGATTTTTTATTTTATTAAGAACTAGCTTCTGCGCGCGACTTCGTACGCGGATCCTGTTGCTTATGCCAGCGACAACGGAGTCGTCAAAATCGAAGATCTGAAACGTCTGATGTCCAATAGAGCCCGGGTAAATAATAAATGGGATCTGGCCAGTAGAGTCAGATTTTTAATGATATACCATCGTCATCGAAAATCAGTCCTAAAGTCTTACCGCCTTCACCGCGTGGAGGTACTCCCAGTTTACGTTATTTTATAATTAACTAGCTTCTGCCCGCGACTTCGTACGCGGATCCTGTTGCTTATGCCAGCGACACGGGGTCGTCAAAATCGAACATCTGATAAGTCTGATGTCCAATTCCAAGAGCCCGGGTAAAAAAATAAATGGGAGTTTTGGCCTGTAGAGTCAAATTTTTATTCAAATAATATAATTATTCATCGTCATTAAAAAATAGTTCCAAGCTGTTACCACCTTTACTGCGTGGAGGTACACCCAGCTTATGTTATTTTAAAATTATACAGTGAAATTAGTAATAGCTTTGATCTCCACATCAGGTGTTCCAGATCTTCAATTTTTAAACGTCAACAGAGAGTGCCCATCAGGCTGAAAAACTTTGCTAAGACGTCATTCCTATACATGTTATAGTGTAGCTGGGCTCTTGGTGTTCCACATCAGGTGTTCCAGATCTTCAATTTTTATACATCAACAGAGAGTGCTCATCAGGCTGTACAACTCTTGCTAAGACGTCATTTTTAGGGTTCCGTAGCCAAATGGCAAAAACGGAACCCTTATAGATTCGTCATGTCTGTCTGTCTGTCTGTCTGTCCGTGTATGTCACAGCCACTTTTTGTCGAAAGTGTAAGAGCTATCCTGTTGAAACTTGGTAGAAAGATGTATTATGTGAACCGCATTAGGATTTTCACACAAAAATCAAAACAAAACAAATTTTGGGGGTGCCCCCCATACTTAGAAATGAAACTCAAAAAATTTTTTTTCACCAAACCCATACGTGTGGGGTATCTATGAATAGGTCTTTAAAAATGATATTGAGGTTACTAACATCATTTTTTTCTAAACTGAACAGTTTGCGCGAGAGACACTTCCAAAGTGGTAAAAAGTGTGTCCCCCCCCCCCCGTAACTTCTAAAATAAGAGAATGATAAAACTAAAAAAAATATATAATGTAGACCTCAACCAAAACTACCAACGAAAATTGGTTTGGATGAGATACAGTTAGCAGTTTTTGAGATATAGTACATTTTCAAAAACCGCAAATATAACTTTGCCATTCATACAAATACTATGAAAAACAAAGTTATTTTTATTGTTTGTGTATATTACTTACTAATCTCAATATAATTATATCTCTAATCTATGCTTGCTGCTACGGAACCCTTCATGGGTGAGTCCAACTCGCACTTGGCCGGTTTTTTGTATATATTATAGTGTAGCTGGGCTCTTGGAGTTCCACATCAGGTGTTCCAGATCTTCAAATTTATTATCTCAGCAGAAAATGCACATCACGTGGAACAATTTTTGCTATGGCACCATTTCTGTATCTCTTGTAGTTTAGCTGGTCTGTTGCGGTTTTGCACCAGTTGTTCAAGTTTCCAAGATAAATTATAGCCTATATGTTGGCCAGACATAATACCTATACAGCGAAAAAAAAATCATTCAAATCCGTCCAGTACCTACTTTTTGAGTATAACAAAAATCACGCGTTCCAACTGCTCCCCATTTCCCTCGCCTGCCAGCCAATCCCTGAGGTACCTCCCGCAACAACCGTGCCCGGGAGGACTTGCGTCAGGTTGAGGGTGAGGACGCCGCAGCGCATCTCCAACCACTTCTCAAATAAGGATCTTACCGCCGCAATTATGACATGACCACTATGACCAGGCAGTCATTAGGTATTAATTTTGTTGTGGTATTATTTTGAAACTATGATATCTCCTAAGATATACATTGAAATCAAACAATGTCAAGGGCAATTTTGTTCAAAATTAAATGCTTGTGATGATTAACGTATTTATTTGGATAAGGATTAATATCGTGTTAATGAAAATACCTTCGCAAATAATGCATTACTTTAAAATCAAATTTGATTTCCATAAAAAAAGTTATAATGACTTAACCATAAAAGATAGATATATGCTCTCGCGGACTTTATTTTAGAACTTTTTATCAAGAATAATTCTGTAGTACATAATTTTTGTGTATCTTTAACCGTTTACGCAGCGCACGCCACGGAAGCTCTCGAAATGGAATACATTTTCCCGATTTTGAAACATTTCTCTTTACTGCTCCGCTCCTATTGGTGATAGCGTGATGTTATATAGCCTATAGCCTTCCTCGATAAATGGTCTATTCAACACAAAAAGAATTTTTCAATTCGAACCAGTAGTTCCTGAGATTAGCGCGTTCAAACAAACAAACAAACAATCAAACAAACAAACAAACTCTTCAGCTTTATAATATTAGTATAGATCAGTGATTCCCAAAGTGGTCCAGGTGGACCCCCAGGGGTCCACGGGAGACTTGCTGGGGGTCTACGTAGGCGTGAACAAAAAATGGGGGTCCACAAGATGTTAATGGGGGTCCACGAAAATTTATCTGGTTTTGATAGTAAAGAGCAAAAATGTAAGCATAGTTTTTATAAGGGCCTACCTACATTGTTTTAAGTACCTAACTAATATAATATTTTAATAAGGCAAGCGACTGCTACTTGTCCAAACTTGCGTATTCGATATTACCTTCGATCATTAAAATCAACTAGATACACAGTCAAATTTTTAATAGCTTTTCCCTCGTCATACCTTGTCGAAAGGAGTTTTAGTGCCATTACAGCAAATTAAAAAAAATCACACAGGATTTGCGGTTATTGCTCACTAAAATAAAGCCAAACATTGATCGTTTGCTGACACTCCATCAAATACTTACATCCTTCCTATAAATTAAAATTTTGACCTTAACCTATATTACTTTATTAATTTTTTCTTGTAATTCTATTCTTTTAATTAATAAATAAAGTGTTATAAAAAGTACCATTTTCGGTTTTATTTTACCTATCGGAATATAGGGACAGAACTCAGAAGCAACACAATTTTTATTTTTTGGCGACTTTAAGAATGTGGTAGAAATGTAGCAGCAGGGGGGTCCACCGAAACCAGTAAAAATTTGAAAGTGGTCTACGAGAAAAATAAGTTTGGGAACTACTGGTATAGATTATACAGGGTGAATTGTTCAACTGGGCGTGGATGGCTATTTCCGAAACTATGAGGAATATCAAAAAAGTTGAAAGGAGTCTCGAGGCCGATTTTGATGTAAACTATTGTTGTGACTGTACTTGTTCAACTCAATAATTTCGTATTAATTGCTGAATACAGTGGGATTGTTGAGACGTCAAATCCAGTCAAACATTGAAAACAATGAAATTTTATAATTTCGAATTAATTATGGATCAGTAGAAGTAAAGTAACATATAAAATAGCAATTTCATAAAAATCTGTAATTTCCTTAAGTTTGCCGTATATGATTACTTCCCAGAATTTGATCCTTATTAGCAACACTATCGAATATGTCACGTATACAGGTGTGATTTTTTTTCCAAAATCAGCGGGTTCGATTCCTGGCCAGGATTATTAATTTTTCTAAAATCCAATGATGCAGTTTTAGTTTTCATCAGAATCGGCCTCGAGACTCCTTTCATCGTTTTTTGATATTCCTCATAGTTTCGTAAATAGCCATCCACGCCCAGTTAAAAAATTCATCCCGTATAGTGAAATTAGCGATAGCTTTGATTTCCACATCAGATGTTTCTGATCTTCGATTTTTATAAGTCAACAGGAAATACCCATCAGACCGTTAAACGTCGACAAAAATAGTTATTGTGGGTTATCCCTAAGAGATAGACATATACCATCGCGGACTTTATGGTAGACCCTTAATAAGGTCTGGTGTATAATACTGTGGTACATCAGTTTGATCTATCTCGTAGGGTTCAGCCAGCGTTTGCAATATAAGCGCAAAAAAATAGTTTATTTACGACCTTACAAAACCTCGAAAATTATAAGAGTTTCTCTACGATATTATGCATGTATTACACATTAAAACCTTCCTCTTGAACCACTCTATCTTTAAAAAAAACTGCATCAAAAACTGTTCCGTAGTTTTAAAGATGTAAGCACACAGGGGGACAGGAAACGGGGAGCGACTTTGCTTTATACTATGTAGTGATAGTTAAGCTGGGCTCTTGGAGTTCCACACCAGGTGTTCCAGATCTTCAAATTTATTCTCTCAGCAGAAAATGCTCATCACGTGGAACAATTTTTGCTATGGCACCATTTTTGTATCTCTTATAGTTTAGCAGTTCTGTTGCGGTTCTGCATCAGGTGTTCAAGTTTCCAAGATAAATTATAGCCTATATGTTAATTGGACTTAATACCTATACAACAAAAAATCATTCAAATCCGTCCAGTAGTTCCGAAGATTAGCGTGCACAAACACACAGACAAACAGACAAATCGACAAACAGACACACATAACTATAATAATTAATTACAATTTCGGGTTCGGCATCGATAAAATAACAACCCCTGCTACTTTTTTTATAAGTATATTTACATTGTAACAAATTTATTATATGTGTACCAAATTATTGTGGTTTATTTACTCAAATAATGTGATAACATGCTGTTGTATGTACTAACAGTTAGGTAATTGCTGTTTTTTGGAGCCCAGTTTTGTTCCTTGTATTGTTTTAGTTTAATAAATAATTCATAGTTCTATTACCTACCTGCTGTGCCAAATATAAAATAATACTTATTAAGATTATGGTAGCTTAAGCCAAAATCTGAATTAGTTCTATGATCTGTTGTGCCAAATAAAATAAAATATTACTTTATTAACATGAAGCTTAGGCCAAAATCTAAATATTCCAACATTAAATATTGTTACTTGACCCCTCGCAAATGCGATAAACATGGTAAAAACCTGGAGTCAAACGACATCTATCTTTGAAACTATTGATCTCAGGCTTATTTTGATGTAAAATTATTAAAGAACATTGTATTTTAGTAAACTTTTCTGAAGATTGTGATGTGATTCAATAAAGCAATAAAGAGATATTTTTTATTAAAACTTTCTTTTTATTCTCCTGAACAATATGATCTGTGGTGCTTGACCCCTTTTGCCTTTTACCCGTCGATATTCAACCCAAATTCTTGTAAAATACAAAATTTTCTTACATAATTATGCACTAATCTTGTAATCCGTCACAACATAAAAAAATCCATATCTCTAAAACTACTGAACCGATTTTGATGAAACTTGCAGTTTACCCTAAGTTGAACAATACCTAGTACAACAAAAAATTATAATTACTTAAATCGAACTTATAGTTCCGGAGATATGCGTGCACAAACATAAAAACATACATACATACACTTATGAAATTTGGCACATTTGTTCAGACGCTGATATAGACTAACATATATGAAAACTGGGCAGTTCTGATAATATTACATACATACGGGTCGAATTGATAACCTCCTTTTTTTTTTGAAGTCGGTAAAAAAAAGCATCAAAAATAAAATCTAAGACTTAATGCAATTTTTGACACTTTCAATATTGGACTTATGCCATTTTGGCTAGTCACAAGCACCATAATTGTGCACCGAGGGTGCATCACCCCTGCAAACCCACGCATGTCAATGCAACCCGTTACCCCCAATTAATTCAAGCTCGCAACGAATGATAAGCAGTTGATAACACCTAGGGTTGTGCAAGTGTGCAGGCAATCAGAAGCCTTTCATTAATCACAATAGGTTGTCTGATTCTAAGACAGACCTAGCCTAATTATGGCTCTTAGTTCTGAATTTCGGAGGCCCAGGCTTAGGATCGCATGCACCACAGATATTGAAGGCTTTTCTGAACGTCATGTCATTCGTATTTTTTTCCATTTCTGTCTGTAAATTGTTTGACCGAGATAGAAGGTTTTTAAATAAAAATGTCTAATACTTAACGCATTTAGAGGTTAGGTTATGAAGATTAGGTCAGGTTAATGATTAGGAAAGGTGATTTATAATTTGTTATTAAAAATGAGATTGTATTTTATTATGGCTAACCAGCTTTAAGAATAACTATGGTTATCGCTAACAGCTTCCTTTTGGGCGGCATTTTCGCTACGTCTAATTTTACTACCCGCGGCAATTTCAATAATTGTCCCACAGGATTGTACTACTACCAGGATAAAATATCACGGTTGTTCATTTAAGTTATTTCATTGGTTTATATTAGTATAGGATTACCATCAACTAACCTAAAAACAACTACAGAATTCTAAAGACAGATACACATAACATTTCGGAACACTATCGCTAAATTCCACAAGATAAGCGTGTGGAGCCACACCTTAGTACCACCTAATATCCCTGTGGGGTTCGTGGGGGTGGGGTAGTGGGGTACAAGTACACCCCACACGACATATTGGAATGCCCACAGCTGACTACAAGTTTGCCTGATTAAAATTACTTTTCCTACACATTTATTTGCGAAGTTGGAGCTGAGTAAGTTCAGGATTTTCTCGGAAAATTAAGTCAGATTTGTAGGCTTTGAATTTTGAGGTAATTCTAGGTATTTCAAAGAAGTCTGCTTCGTCTAGTATTATCCAATTGCTATCAAACATCTACTGCTGATTTAGATACTTTTTGTTGTGTTGTTAAGTCAAATAGAAAGTTAGGGTCTTTCTCATTCTTTTGCATAAAAGTTCCCTTTTTTACATTGTAAATTTGTTTTCTATACATATAATAAATCTGTAGAAGGGTCATTTCTGTACATTGAAAATATTGAAAAAATAAATAGCGGGGGGTGTTGCTGGATCGATACCATTCCCAAATATGTGATTAAAAAATTTTTGTCTGTCTGTCTGTCTGTCGGTCTGTCTGTCTGTCTGTATGTGCAGGCATCACGTGAAAACTAACGGTTCGATTTCGATGAAACTTGGTATAATTATACCTTATTATCCTGGGCATAAAATAGGATACTTTTTATCCTGGAAAAATACTTAGAAAAAAAATCTTATTTTTCAGTTTTATTCATAGACGTTGTTCTGTAGAACCGCGAACACACGTTGCATTACCCGCAGTGGATTCAGCGCCGTAACCTGTAGCGCCGAAAGTCGGATTTGGCTTGAACCGTTTGCGGCACACGCGGGCCACGCCTCCCCGACCAGATAAGGAGCCGCGTTCCGCGTCGCGCGATGCATATAAATTCTGAATTTTCCCACGTTTTTCCCACGTTTTTATACACTCACTTTTCTTGTTTGTTTGTCGTTCCGGTTGGACTTTTGCAACTCAATTTTGAGGCACTTCCCGATAAGCTAGCAGGCTGAAATTTTGCACACGCTTTGAGTTCTGATGACAATGCATGACTAGCTAAGAAACGTCATAGCAAATCCAATATGGCGGCCTCCCCAAGATGGCGGACTGGCTGTTTGAAATCCACCCCTATGATATGGGTATCAAATGAAAGGGTTTGCTGTCAGGAGTACGAAAAAATAGTCACGTGACTTAAATCCAATATGGCGGACGTCCAAGATGGCAGACAGGCTATTAGAAATGCACCCATAAGATATGGATATCAAATGAAAGGGTTTGCTGTCAGGAATATGAAAAAAATAGTCGCGTGACTTAAATCCAATATGGCGGACGTCCAAGATGGCAGACAGGCTATTTGAAATGCACCCCTAAGATATGGATATCAAATGAAAGGGTTTGCTGTCAGGAGTACGAAAAAAATAGTCGCGTGACTTAAATCCAATATGGCGGACGTCCAAGATGGCAGACAGGCTATTTGAAATGCACCCCTAAGATATGGATATCAAATGAAAGGGTTTGCTGTCAGGAGTACGAAAAAAATAGTCACGAGACTTAAATCCAATATGGCGGACGTCCAAGATGGCAGACTGGCTGTTTGAAATCCACCCCCATGATATGGGTATCAAATGAAAGGGTTTGCTGTCAGGAATACGAAAAATATAGTCATTTGACTTAAATCCAATATGGCGGACGTCCAAGATGGCGGACAGGCTTTGAGGCACTTCCTGATAAGCTAGCAGGCGGAAATTTTCAGGGTAGCTTCAAACCCGATGAACAAAGATAAAAATAATAAAATAATTAATAGATTTTAAAAAATCTAAAAACCCACGTTTTTAAATGTCCTAAAAATAAGAAAATAACCCTACGGGGCTGAGAGAGGGGCCACTCAAAACGTGGGGGCGTATCTTTGCAAGTTACACCCACGATCTATTACACGTCATGTAAATATATCCCATAAATAATCCCTTAAATAATATACGCCCCCACGTTTTGAGTGGCCCCTCTCTCAGCCCCGTAGGGTTATTTTCTTATTTTTAGGACATTTAAAAACGTGGGTTTTTAGATTTTTTAAAATCTATTAATTTGATGCGAGCAGACGTCCGCTCGCATCAAAATTCAGAATTTGCTGGACTGTGTGTACTGTGCAGTGACTGTGCACTGGACACGTGTCCAGTGTGGCGAGCGGTCGTCAGTGGAATTAATATTGTATGCGTGTCATTTTAAACAGTGCTTTTCAGCGCGAACTTTTTGATTACTGTTCCGATCAGTTATTTGTAAATACAAGGTCGGAATTACTATGAAAAAAATACTTACTACAGAACGCGAGCTCAACAGCAGTAGCTCAATAGAGGGATCTCCTTAATTATTATAGGCTTAGCCGTATTTGGGTCCAATAGATATTTATAAGATGTCATTCTCAGAGTTACTCAAAATGGAGAAATAAACCATCCACGCGAAGGCCAACATCCGCGCGGACGGAGTCGCGGGCGGAAGCTAGTTTTTTAATATAAATATGCAGCCCAACAATACGTGTATCCCAAAAGAAAAAGTTTTTTCCCGACCAGCAAGAGAAAGAAACGACATCCCCTATAAATATTAGGTTAGGCAAAGCCAAATGATCTTAACGTTCCCTTTTAGTTCATTAATCTCCCCCTTGACCCTTTCCTCTCAATAAATAATAAATTCTACACGGTCCCTGCATTATTTTCTCGTAAAACATGCATTTTTTGAAGTTTATTTTAAAACTTTCGGAGTAAGTAACTAAGTAACAGAAAGCCCCGTGTGTTTCGAAAACTAATATATATATATAATTAATTTAGCAGAATAATATCATGAAAATACGGAAAAGTTGAGTTTCGAAAATACGGATACATGTCATAGAACGGGAAAAATGAAAAAGAGAAGTTTTTATTTCAATAATCGGTTTAAGATCAGGCTTCATAATGGTCAAATGCGAGATTATCGTTTTTTTAACTATTTTAGTACATTTCAGTGGTATCCCAAATATTCCCAAATGACCATTAGGGTATAGAGCGTTATTCGAAAACCATTACTCAGTTCCAAATTCGTCACTCGTCACAAAACACTTGTGTTTTGTCCCATCAGCCAGTATTCAGCCTTGATAGAGCTATGTTTTATCAAAAACTATTTGGACGATCTCAATTTATTTTATCAACGTACTTGTACAGTCGGCAATTTAAAAGCATCCGGTAGATAAGTCGATATCCTTGCAGCATCCATCTTCAAACTCCATGAGTGTATTAATCTTAGGGCCGTGGTTAAGTGGCTCACTTCCCATAGAAACTCGAGTGGTTCGGGGCTACTGGGCCATTATGCCCACATGTGGGGTACCAGGAGGTACCATTGGAATGTGGGGATTGAAAATGTTTGGTTAAAAATGTTGGCTCGATAGAATTTTTATGATATTTTGGCATTGGCTCAATTTTCTAGTAAGACGACTTTTGGCAAAGTATTTTGAGTGTGCAATACTGTTGTACTAGTTTCTTATTTTAATTCTCATTTTCTTCAACATTTTGTAATTGGACAGAAACATGAGTCACTCTTGACATTTATTTTTACCGACTTCAAAAAAAAGGAGGTTTTTTTACCGACTTCAAAAAAAAGGAGGTTATCAATTCGACCCGTATGTATGTAATATTATCAGAACTGCCCAGTTTTCATATATGTTAGTCTATATCAGCGTCTGAACAAATGTGCCAAATTTCATAAGTGTATGTATGTATGTATGTATGTATGTATGTTTTTATGTTTGTGCACGCATTTCTCCGGAACTATAAGTTCGATTTAAGTAATTCTTTTTTTTGTTGTACTAGGTATTGTTCAACTTAGGGTACACTGCAAGTTTCATCAAAATCGGTTCAGTAGTTTTAGAGATATGGATTTTTTTATGTTGTGACGGATTACAAGATTAGTGCATATGTAAGAAAATTTTGTATTTTACAAGAATTTGGGTTGAATATGTAATAAATAAACTAAAAAGGGTAAAATAAAACTTTTTTTTAAAAAAGTACCGGCTTCAAAACAAATACAAAAAAGTTTAAAATAACTTTTCTTTCGGAAGTCGGTGGCTTTGTTTTGTTGTGTCATTGACTATTGCCACCGACTTCCGAAAGAAAAGTTATTTTAAACTTTTTTGTATTTGTTTTGAAGTCGGTACTTTTAAAAAAAAAAGTTTTTTCATAACCCAACAATGCTGCAAATGCGCCTAAAATTAACCCCATCATAAAATAACATAAACTCCTAATATAGAAGCACAGACCCGCTCGCGTCCATTGTTTTTTTAATATCATATTTTATGCAACAGAACAGATGCGTCACGATCTTACACCATAAATGGAACGCACCCCAGTGATAGCCGACATAAATTGAGCTCCCCACTTCCCCCACGCGTCTTTATAACTAAACGCCACAGGGGAATCGGTGTAGAATGTCAGAGGTCTGGCTTTAATGGCGCTTGTAGGCCGAGGGGGCCACACATTGGCGCCATTGGCACTTGATATCGATCTTTGTTCGGGCTCCCCCGCGTCTTAAGCCGTGCTCTCTGAATTAGGGCTAGAAATTTATGTTACTGGCTTAAAGCAGAGGGATTGATACAGTTTGTAACTGTGAACCGGCTTAAACTTTGACGGAGACTAATTTTCAGAGTCGCTAAAATTGTATTTTATGGCGCGTTTCGCAAAACGGGTTATTCTGCTAACTATTGTTTTAATCGAGGTCGCTTGGATGTCAAGTTTGATGCTTTCAATTATGAAATTATAAAACTTAGGGTTTTATACTTGAGTTAAATTCTATAATCAGATATTTAATTTGTAAGGCACTAGGTCATTGTAGCATGCGCTGGAGTCCGTCAATGGTAGCAAATGTTCAGCAAAAACATGATAAAGTATTTTGCATGACAAAGCAGGCTGACGAGTTAAATGAGTACAATCTTATCTCGCATTTATTTATCTAAGTACTGAACATAAGCGCAGGCCGCACGTTCACCACTGTTCCGCCCCCTCACGTTCGTTCGTGATGATACATAAAACCAGTCTTTGCGACTAAAGGCGATTCTAACAAAGCAAAGAAATAAAACGTTCTCAATAACAATGCAGATTAATGAAAACAATGTTAGACACGAACAAATTTTTCCGTCGGGCCTGCAGCCGACCCCCGCAGACAATACCAACTTATCGCTCCGACTAAACAAGTTTTCGAGTGGGGATGCCGCCGCTTATCTGTTCGGGCACATGTGAGCCCGTGCCTTGAGGCCTTTAAACTAATACCACCATAAAAAGGCCCCCTTGCCCCCCGCCAGGCATCATAAAAGAGGCCATAGAAGGAAATGGGCGTGTAAACTGGAAGGTCAGGCTACATTGGTCGTTCGTATAAAAGCTTTTGCCCGATTACTTGGTTGGCTGGCTCGCGTGCGTTCTATTTTCAAACGTGATAATGATAACCGGATAGTTGGGACGTTGCGTTGCGAGTGTACGCAGTTCGGTGTTTGAAAGTGGAACAAAAGGTATTCTTTGTTCTGAAGCGAAAGCATTTATGGTAGGTATAACCCTCGACCGTTGTGATTTATTTTTTTCCATGATAGCTTTGAACTTTAGTTCACCGATTTATCGATAAATTGAGGAACTTTTTTGTTTCATATCCTCGAACCCAGTCAGATTAAAAAGCTCGCCGAACTGGGTTACAAATCGTTCTCGGCAAAAACTCGTTTCCTTGCAATAACTTAATGCAACTGATTTGTCATACAAAATACATTTATTATTTTTAAAATAGCCAGAAAGTATGCATTATTTCTATAGAAATCCAATTCTCTACTGTATTTTTAATGCTGGCTGTTGCTGTGCGTGCCTGTGCGACAAAAACGAATGGAAGTAAAGCGCGCACCCTTGTTTGTTGTGCAGATTACTGGCTTAGCACGCGGGCGACCATGCTACTCGGTGTTGCCAATACTAGTAATCTGTGCCAAAACTGGCAACAATAAACAAAAAAGTACTGGTTCAAATGTTATAAAAATTGTTTTTCAGAGAGATTGGGTGAATCTTGGGAATAATCTAGGTACATTTTTTAAACGGTTGGGTATGTAATTTGTAAATAAAGACCAGAATTTTACAAAATCTCCTAGAAACATAATTTCTAAGAGATTTTGAAAAATTCTGGTTTCATTTCATTCCATATTATGTCTGTTTTCAAACACACATCCAATAAAATCTTTCTCCTTTTTAATGAACTTTTCTTTTTCTTTTCTTAACATGTACAAAACTTCAAATAGCACAAAATAACATTAAACCCTTACCGCATTGCACCGGTTCAAGCCAGTACACACCAGCAAAAGGCTCAAAAAGCAAAAACACCTAGGCGTGGTCTGCCAGACCATAAGTCCTGATTAAGTCTAATGGTGGAAATGGTCATGCTGCCCGAGAGTGGGGTTATAGCGCCCAGGGGAGGGGGACGAGGTACCATTAGATGGTCATCACTGGCCCAGGTAAACCTCGGTACCACGTTTACTCGCTTTTGTGTCCCAAATCTCGTTGTAATAGAAAATTGGGTGACGTTGTGCAGGGTCGTTTTGTTATGTTTTTATTTGTGTTGGGATTTCGGTGGATTTGTTAATTGAAAATTTAAAACCTTTTTGAAATTCAGCTCGTTTATTTCGGAGTCGCAATTTTCTTTTCAAGCTTGATTTTATCCAAATAGATTTTTTAAATCCTTTAGCATAAATAGTATTACTCTAACAAAGATCAAGTCATCAATTCATAGATCTCCCTTTTTATTGAAACGGTTATATTCACCCATTCCTCAGGCCTCAGGTAGACCCCACATTTTTTTGACCATCATATCGTCGGTACAAATTCCTGCCTCGCTGCAGCGGACATGCGAACGTACGGACGAACAATTTATGTTTGCAACGTAAAATTTTCGTTGTATTTTACGGAATCCCTACACAGGATTTATGTGCGTCTGTGGCGTATAAAATATGAGTACGTTTTTACGATGCAGCGTTATTGATTGAACGAGTTTTACTTAGTCTATTTTTGGCATTAGGTTTTTTTATTTGGATTATTGCCAGTACTGGTTGTTTTGATTTTAATGATTTCTGGTTTGTAGGGCCGACGATAAGTGGATATGACACTAACGTATAATATTATCAACTATTTTTTCACCCCTAAAATAGTCTTTTACCTGTAATTTATAATGAACACTAGTCAGAAAAAGTCCTTAAGAGCGCGTGTTCTGAAAGTTGGTAATGTCGCAAATAGCTGTCAAACATTTACAAGTTTTAATTAATTTGATAGATTTACTGTATGAAAATAAAAAATATGGCTCTGTAGTGCAATAAAACATTGATTAGGGAATGCAATAATTAATATCGTAACACCGAATTTTAGATGTAAAAAAAAGTGAGTATTTGGAAACTTTCCAAATGCTTTTTTCTACACCTGAAACGGTTACAACATCAAATTCAGTGTTTTAATATTGTATTCCTATATCAATGTTTTAGTGCACTACAGAGCCATACCTATTTCTTATTTTCAAACAGTAAATTTATAAAATTAATTAAAACTTGTAAATGTTTGACAGCTACAATGCGTCGTTGCCAACTTTCTGGATACGCGCTCTTAGTGAAATTGGCGCAAATGAAAAAAAAAACCTGCAGATTCCCAATTAGTGCTCAAATTCAATCTAGCTCCAGCATCTAGTTGAATATAAACCCCGGAGCTCGTGTCTGAGCATAATGCTCTGTCCGTGGTTGAGCATAACGCTAATCCTCCAACGGGTTCGATTCTCGAGCACGTACGACGGTGTTTAGTTAGATACCGTCCTTCACCAGTCACGTCTTACTGTTTGTTCTACGGATTCTATTAATTGTACGTTTTTATCTTCGCTCTGCATCGCTACGCTCGCTTAGGTGTGCTCACGTTTTATGACTGTAACGAAAGAAGCTGGTTCTTGAAGCCTTTGAAGTTTTTCTACTAAATTGTTGCCTTTTTACAGCATGGCCCATTAGCCAGTTTTACGTGCATTGCTTCGACTGTTGGGTATAAAAATATTATATTCATCAAAGTAGTAGTAGGATTGCATCAACTTTGTGATGTACGGATAAGTATGGAGCTTTTAAATTTCCAAAAATATTTCCTAACTTTGCCAATGTACTGCCGTCATCTGCAACTGATCCAAATTCACAGATTAAAAACCACCCTTCTTTACATCTGTTATAATTTAAAATAAACTGCGCGAATCGAATCGGCCATCTGAACGTACCCTCGCAAGCGCTGCAGTTACGAAACGCAGATTTCAATGTTTTACGACGCAGCCAATTTTTCGTGAGCCCCCTGCCTCTCTGAGCTCATACTCTAGAGGGCCATTGAGGGGGAGTGGTGGGTGATGTCTGGGATCATAGCATAATGGTCATGTTTTATAACGCGCCTCCCCGCATTAAGGCGCGGGCCGCGTATAAAACGCGTAATAGAATTTCAGTGACGACTGCCACCCTTGATAGCGCTTCACTTTACTGGCCATGTAACGATGTTAGCGTCGCGCATGCGCCCACCAGCCGCCGCGAGTAATGTCAAACCCAAGACGTGACAATGGCAACATTGTGACAAGGATTATAATTTTGTCGCGTTTGTAAGGAATACTTCGTGTGAACATATTGCTGGGAATTTCCGGCGGCAATTTGCTAGAGCGAATTAATTTTGTCAGATTAATGATCAAATTAAACTTTACTCCTTTTTAGCCTTAATCAAAATTTTGCAGAATCACCGCTATACAATTTTACAGTCTGTTAATCGAAGAATGCCGCGTCAAAGAAAACAAGGGTGGTATTTATGGTGCGCCGGCTAGGAATTCTATTCAAATGTTTATCCAAACAAACAAACAAGCCAAAACTTCGCCACCCCTATTCGATTAAAGCTTAGTACCCGCACATTTCCCAAGAAACATCACACAAACAACTGTCTACACAAGATGACCGTTCCCGCCAATCAGCGCGTCCAAACTTTTCCCAGCAGAGGCGTTATGTCCAAACCACCAATGGGGGAGGTTGGCGCCCTCATTGTTATCCAATTACGGCCTCCCGCCTGATAATACGGCGCGAATTCAAATTAGGACCGGGGAGAGCGGTCGCCGACCCCGGGCTGATCAATCGGTGACCGCGCCCGGCATCGATATGTGGACTCGATCGTCGCACGCGATACTTAATCGGTTCCCGCGAGCGATTTTTGTAAATCGAACTCGTCTTGATTGGGATGTGATTTGTGAGTGTCGGAGCTGTTAAAAATGGCGGAGATTTTTTATGTTTAGAAGTTTGGGAGAACGCCTCCGGTTTTGAGAGTTTGTTAGAGACAAAAAATGTTCTGATGGGATGGGATCAATCGGGTTTTCTCAAAACGTAGATATTTTATAAATAAGATGAACAGGACAATATAGGTTGAAAAAGAGAAATCGAAATAAAAAAAACTCCTTTGATATTGATGAAACTATGTATTTCCAAAAAAAAAACCCATGCAAGAAGTTGTTTCTTCTTACTATGTTTTTCACGTCTACTCATCCGTCCATCCATACAAAGATCACATCATTAGCACAATACCAAACCTATTAAATTAATTAAGAAAATTACCGTTCAAATACGAACTCTTATTAAACTCACATTAAGATCCCTCGGTATAATTAAGCAATAATTTCGATACATCGTGTGGGAGCCTGCAATGGCGGAACAAGATCGGCGCTTAATATCTGACAATGCAAACGAGAATTACATATGAGGAACGCCTACCACCGGTTGTTATTTGGCCAGACTTCTTTGCTTCACACCATTTTCGGCTGTAGCTAAGAACTTGAAGTATCTTATTGAAAACTACGAATGTACTAGTCGATACTTCGTTGAAAAGGATCTTGCGACCAGGGGGTATAATCTCTTAGCTCGAAACCCGTGGCTTCGGCTTTACTGACAGACGTTTTGACAACGAGCCCGAACTTGAAGGCATGGTATTACGATTTTTGGCAGATTATCAAATGATCTGTGACTAATATCATTATCAAATTGCCTTGATATGACCTTTCAAAACACTGGTCTTGGACTGTTAAACCACAAAATAGGAACCCACAACCAACGATCTACCCGACCACAATATTGAAACAGTGATATGTCCGGAGTCCGGGAACGCATAACGGGACATTACGCAACCAGGGAACTCTTCTCACGGAGACCCGCCACACTGGATTACTGCGGTTTTTGCCACCGAGCGCTTTTATTATTTTTAATTTCGCCCGTATTGCTGCCAGTTGCATCATTATTGGACTCTCAGCAATGGAATCGGTTTGAATTTATATTTCGAACGTAATCATTAATTTGTGGATGTTGAATTTATTTTGGTAATTAACTCTGGATTTCGGTAAACAAACTTTAGTCTGTTTTATTTTTATTTTGCTATGGTATTATCGCTTGCTATCTTGGCTTCACATTTACTCATTTATACATTTTTATTCACATATTTTTAAGTGAAAACTTTTCTGTCACCATCGGATGGATTTTGAAGAAATTCAAATATTTTCGAATTTAGCCTTCTGCACGCGTAGCATGGCGATTCAATCTCTATTCTACCAAGAATAGACAAAGTTATTTCATCGTTATTTCTATACAAATTGACTATTTTTTTGCACAAATATGACACCATTCGTACACTATTGAAGAATAGAACGTTTATTTTCTATATTTTTTACATTACCATGCTTAAAACGCTAAAAATATCTCTACGTTCTGTCATTTTGTCTTTTCTTCCGTCGACAAAACCCCTTTCTACGGCGTCATGCTACGCCTGCTGATCAGCGAGAGTCGAGAGAGGTCTTGCCAGCCAGCACTGCCTTGGAAACCATCTCTCCATCTGGGTACCTGACAGTCCTAACAGTCAATCTGCTTACCCTTGTCTACTGTAATTTACATCTCTTCTACATTAATCGTATGCTGAAGTTCTTGGACCTCCTATTCAGAAACTTACATGCCCTAAGGTTTTTATAGCAACCCACAATCATGGAAGTTTTTGAAGCTTTCGGCAGATCATCATCTGCATAGCCTTTTCCCAATTATGTTGGGGTCGGCTTCCAGTCACACCAGAATTACCAGATACAGCTGAATAGGTATATCAGTATTTGGCACGAAGTGACTACCTATCTGACCTCCACATTTCCACAACCCAATAACTTTGTAATACCTACGATACCTTGACGATATCCCTTGGTAACACTGGTTGTTAGAATTTCGAGCTTAGAAGACTGTGATTAACGACTGTCAAAGATCTACAAATGACAGCCGAGACCAACCTGCAAGCGCGCTTTAACCTTAATGGTTGTTATTATTTAGCCACGAGCTCCTCTTTCACGAGCTTCTGGCAGATATTATATTTAAAAGCAATAATAACTGCACCGAAACGCATCGTATTTTCAGTGTTGCCAGCATTCCTACATAGGTGGCGCCCCCAACCGGCATTCGCACACGTGTACCATTTATTATTAAACTTGCGGCTTCCCGCGGCACTTTCCATCACTGTACGCGGTTATTCGGCTAATGATAGATTTAAAGCTATGTGTTTGAAACAGGTACGGATCACATTAGTGTCGCTTAAATTTCGCTTTTAATATTTTAAAACTTTCAATATAATTTGTTAGCGTTTACGATATAAACAAAAGCGGGAAGTAATCCATAAACTAAATATTTTTCCAAACGAAACTTTTTCTTTACATAACTACTGACCTTCGCAACCTAGACCTACTACTCCTTTAGTTTGCTAACCTTACTTAAATTCGTTTTGTTTCTGAAATCCTTTAATAAAAACTTAACTGATAAATAAGTAACTCTCTTTAAATCTTTGGTTGAAGATTAAAAGTTCTATTTGAGTGGAGATCCTTATTGCTTGTGCTCACTTTCAGTCCTAAGGTGAGCTAAGAGGTCTGACAGACCCCTACCCACTTAAACCCTCACATTTTTTTTTAACTTGATACCTTGACGTGCTGAAGTACTAGCGTAGTTCAAACCAGCCAGAATTTGTAGAACATACATACCTAGTGTGTTTCCTCACGAAGTTTTCCTTTTCATTACATTTTAAACCTATTAAGTTCTATTTTATGTATTTATAAATTTAATTAATTGTTTTGTTATTTGTTACAGGTAAGTCTGGGATTACTAGTGAGATCAGAGACTAAAGAGTGCGTTATATCCTTCCTAAAGTGAGTGACCATAGATATGCTCATACTGTTACTAAAACTACAGAAATTTTGGTAAGCGTTCGTGTTTTTGTGGCAAAACTTATGTAAAATTAGACAGGGTAAGGGTAAGTTATAAGGAAGGTTATTAGGTCCAGGCTTAGTTTTTCTACCAGGAATTTCTCACAGTAGGTAGACTTCCTGAATCTGGATTTGTGTCCAGAAAGTAGCAAAGACTGTCATCTCAAGCACACGATACTCATACACTGTGCAGATTGCTGTCGTGTCTATGGATCACTTGATCCATAGACACGAAAAGATGAAGATGAATTATTACTACCAACAAGGGTCAGTGCCTTTATTAATTGCATCATTACCGAAATTAGGACGTTTCCGAACGATTTGGGTATTCCCAATAAAGAACAGGACAACTGAGTAATAGGAAAGACGGAATGATTCTAGGCCATAAATTAAAATAGTCTCTAATTCATTAGTAGAATTATCCTCTTCAGTAATGATGGTACAACATATTTAAATATGTAAGTACATAAAATAGATATTTTATTATTCAAATACTGTACATAAAATTTTGCCAATCGAATGTGAACCGTCTTTTTTGTGATAAACTTGAAAATCTATTAAAGAAAGACATGTTAGGGTTAGGTTGATTACTAAGATAACTTTTGGGGCAGTGTAAATCAAATATATTTATCTAATTAGTTAGAAAACTATGAATAGGCATTAAAGTTTTCAAACAGATTTGGATACCAGAAATAAACCGTTTTAAACAAAGATAGTTATTTAAAGTGAACCCTAATAAACATAACACATTAAAATACTCACAAAAGTAATAAATAGGCAGTATACAGAGAGTTCATTGTCTCCCAAGTAAATAATGTGAACGTTGCCATTGCTAGCGCAAAAAATCTAAGGTTATTTACGCAACTGGCAACACTTTTTATCGAAACTTGAATGTTCGCACGTATTGTATCCTATCGATGGATTTAGACACACAATGATAAAATTTTAACAGTTAGGATGATTTATAAATTCGGCCGTCCCACACAATACATAGATAGCTATTCTTTTATACATAGCTACCAATTATTTATCCTATTGTTAGATTTTGTTCATATAGTGAGCAGTTTGATGGCCGAAATTGGATAGTATCTTTAACAAATTTTAACCATTAACTTCTTAATGCGAAATAAAATTTATAAAAGCGTAAATGACAGTTGCTCTCATTTTGACAGTTCAACGAAATCCATTACTGTCACCACATGACACTGACAGGATGGTTGACATTGGCTACCTTGGATTTTGAACAGCTACGTGGAATGTTTTGTCTTCTCAAAATGATAAAGAAAGAATGGAACAGAGACAAAAACAGGTTGCACAATTCCTGAGTGCTCATTTCGTTAAGTATTTCACAAAAATAAAAATGGATTTTATTCTTTTCAATAGTTAGTAGTAGTCCATAGCAGTATTATTCGAAACAAAGAAAAAAACCTAGTAATTCCAATGCAAAAATAACGAATTTGCAAATGAATCCCAGACGACATGTAAGTATAAATCCCAGAGAGGGTATGGCGGTTATTTCGCATCGGCCAAACAAATTAGCAGTTCCTTTCTACACTTTGTCTTTCAAAGCCTGCGGTTTCACGTCAGCTGCGACAATTTAGCGGCCTATCCCTTTTTCCAGTGACTAATGACGTAATAAGATATTATCGTTGGAATAATGAGCTATTATGATACAACGGGCGATTGGTATAAGTCTGTGAGACACCACGTCCCCTGGACTGTGGACAACGCACATCTGGCCCGCATTTGTGTCACCGCCTTTTTTTATTAGGTACTACTTACCTTTTTCTTTCCTTGACCAGGGCCGTACTTTGTATTGTTTTTATTAGACAATTACTACGCTTTCTCTTTACCAACTTTGTGCCCTCAGATCTATTTGCTCTGTCTAGTGTTAAAACCGAATAGCAGCAGCCTTAAAATAAATTTACGAACTATAACAGAGTAATTTAGATCAATCAATTTCAAGTTCAAGCTTCAAGTTTTTTTTATCTTATTGTTGTGTAGGTCAAGATTAAATTCTATTATCAAAAAGATTACGATGAATTTGTGACGCAGAGATACTAAACCTTGTTTTACTATTTACAAATTTTCGTCTCAAGTAGTCTGACGCTCTGTATTGGAGGCTCTACTTTACTAAATTCTTGAAATAGGTATCTCAGCATTTCTTTTCGTCTTCCGATGTACGGCCGCAGTCAAAGTTACGTTGTTTAAAGCATATTGCATGTCGCTGTACTCGGGGGGCCTGTGGTTCAGCTATACCCAAAAGGCCTACAATGCTCTGCGAATTCAATATAACAACGCATTTAGAGTGTTGTTGCGACTGCCTCGGTTCTGTAGCGCGTCATCTATGTTCGCTGAGGCACGTACAGACGGTTTTAATGCCATACGGCGTAAGAAAGCGGCCTCGCTGCTAAGCAGACTCCGTGGCAGCCCCAATAGCATTCTACGCGCTTTAATCGGGAGACATGACAGCCCGTTGGTGAGGTCACTGGTCTCCTGTACTCTGTCGATGTTAGAAATTAGGTACTAACATAGGTTAAGAATATTGTTACTAACCCAATGGATCTTTGTTATCTCATATGAAATAAATAAATAAATAAATTTCTGGCGAGACTCGATTGCACGATTAAGCGAAGCAAGATTTAGAAACGACCTCGCCACTAACCATGAAGCCACAAAAAACGAGCCTTGGAATCTAACTTTAAAGAGACCATTACAAAAAGAAAGAAAGCTGGACTTCAATACAGTTGACAAATTGAATAAAAAATCTTGTCCCAAACGCTCTATTGTGTGTAGATACTTCATTATTTATGTAGAACATAAGGTAATAAGTCTATGAATAAACTGTCGGCATAATGTATGGTAAATACGAGGAATAATTTCGCTACGAGTCATTAACGAGTGCACAACTTTTTCCGCCCTTGCTCCTAACTACGGCCCTTGACCGGCCGGGGCCGTTGTGTTGTAAAAAGCATTTGCAAGCAATAAATTTGTACTTACATCCGGGAAATTATTTAGCATGCGGCTAGCGTGTGCCTGCCGCGTTTTGTCGCGCTAAACCACCATTTAATGGAAACGAGTGTCACTGGACGAAAAAATGACAGCTGTCATGCGGGCACCCCGCCATGTTTGAAACGTCTTGGCGCGTTATAAAAACAAATGAGTGAGTCGTCAACGTCTGCCTGATTACCTGATTACACTCAAGTTATTAAGAAGTCGTTAAGCTCAGAACATGTTCAGAACGAAGTAGTTGAAGCTAATCATAAACAATATTAGTAAATTATTTATTTTACTGCGTAGTTTTGTTTTATGCACTCGTAAATCCGATTTTTGATTGGCTCATAAGTGCAGTTTAACATAAATGTAGACTGTTATTGTGGTATAACACGGTTTCCATCGAAGAATATTGCGTTTGGTACATCGATTCCACTTGGATTGCTTATAGCTGCTAACATTTTAAAGCCACACAGGTTTAACGAGTTTCCTTCGAAACTCGACATTCAAGTAAAGACAATATCGTCAATATTGGAAGGCAAACATGGCGCTTATAAAGATGCGTTCAAACGTTGAGTCGGAACAAAGGGCGCGTTCACAATACGTGTTAAGTGCTAATAGATTTCCGGCACCTGTAAGGCAGGTGCGTTAGCGATTGCGATTCGGAACGCAACCGACACGCCTACACGCGATATTGGATTTATTGTGCGTAGGACGCCTTTGATGTGTGTTTAGGGCGCCATAGTGTTGCTATAGAATGTTTTTCAAAGGCGACGTTCGTTAGTTTCATTTTCGGTTTATTTTTGCTTGCGTGAATTCCAAAAATGTTAAGGAAGAACTACATTTACTTATCGGAAAACTATAGATATAGTTCACTGTAGGTAATCAAAAATATGTTGTTGAAAATCCCTTTTCTGATCTGATTCCAATATCAGTTATTCTCAGGTCATTCCGTTTTGTCAAACGGTGGTATATGTACCAGAAGCGTGGAACTATCCTTAACTGCGAAGCAACTTTCGAACTGCGACAAAATCACCCAAAACGATCGTCCAGTTTTCGAGACGTGTGGCAGCCAAACTGACTTTCACTTTATAATAATCTTATGCGATAATTATACCAGTATAGCGGTTATTTAGGTAATCAATATGAAACTGAACGAAATAAAAGGAAATAATACGTTGAATGGAAATAAAGCATGGCAAGCCGCGAACATCTGGTGCCAATTATAAATACAATGTACACCAGGAATTAATACCCACTTAGATTAGTTAATAACTAATCTAAGTGGGTATTAATGACAGGCCTGTTGGTCTAGTGGTTAGTGACCCTGACTGCTATGCCGGAGGTCGTGGGTTCGATTCCCACCCAGGACAAATGTTTCACGATCATTTGTTCTGTGTGTGGGTGTAATTTATCTATAATATGTATGTATTTAGAAATATATAAGTATGTTTATCAGTTGTCTAGTACCCATAACACAAGCTCTGCTTAGCTTGGGACTAGATGGCGTTGTGTGATAAAAAAAAATAAAAATAAATAAGGACGCAATAACAAAAGCATTAATTTTAAAAAAACGCTCGAAAGCGAAGTAATATTTATTTTGAAGTTTGAATATTTTTAATAAGGATATCCTTTTCATTTCCTGACTTCATTAAACTCATCTCAACCTATTTTAGCTCACTGATAGACATACGCCACCCCCCAGGTCCACGCCGAAGCTACGCCACATCAACCCAACAACCATGGTCGTTGCATCAACCTATCCTCCGTCATCCTTATCCTGTCAGTCCTAGGTCGTAGCCAATGATATGTACACTATACTATACGTTGTCCGCACTCTAAAATGGCAACTAAAAATGAAGCCAATTGGCCACATTGCGCGTAGTTGCGTCTCCCTCCCGTCGTACGGTGTCATATTTTCTTTTCTTTCTTCACGCGTATAAGTAGTTCTAGTATTGTCGCCGTTTTTAAGCGCCGCGATGTTCGTTCATGACGTGTCTATATGTATATAATTATAATACGTCATTGGTCCTAGCCACCTTCTTAAGATTCCCGGATTCGTCCGCTCCACCTTTGGACAACGATGGCAAACCCACTGCCACTTCAATTTGCTTCAGTATACTTGCAAAGTTGAAATTAAAAAATATATTCTAGTCTTTTCATCATAACACGACTTTAGCCAGACATATCTTTCTGCAAAACGTCTTCTTTTTATCCCTAACTCTTCTTTGAACTCAGAAAGACACTTTTTGCAGTAAACAACCAAGATAATGTCATCCATCTTCTTCATAAAAAACCTCAGTCGCCATTCTTAACACCAACAGGAATTAACAACGAGCTTGGTCTGAATTTGTGGCCATATTGTGTAGTAAACATGTTTGAACAACATGCTTGCATGCAAATCTGGTTATGATTGAGAACTGGCGTGGTTGCTGCTGGTATTACCAGGAATATTAGTTGTGGAACTAGGGGTTGGTATGTCACCGGTATCAGCAGTTTCCGTGCTGGCATTTGGCGAGACCCATGGATATTTAAGTCATCTGGTATCAACAGTGGTGGTATCTTCTAAGAAGCATAAAAGCTCAGCTTGTAGGTAAAACTTACAAGTTTATAACCCTTTCTTAATTCATTGTTTTTCCTTAGGTACTCTTTACATTTTTTTTTAACATTTAAAAATACATATAAACAAAAGTGGCCCACCGGTATCGGGAACAGGATCCAAGCTACAAGTCCAAGGTCAGGGCTCCAGAGAAACGAACCTCCTTACAATGTGCGTTGTGTTCAGAAGAACTGCTTTCTGAATAAGGCCCTTGATCCAGCTGCCTAATCGATGTTGGTTGGTTGGCTATTATTATTAGGATTTAAAACGAGGTATTTACATTGTTCATTATTTGTTTTGAGTTTCCGATATTTCGGCACTGTTGCAAGCGTCATGATTACGGTTGAACTGAAGTAATTGTGGGTGGAAGACCTTTCCTAACGTTTTTTTTTTGAGTGGTAATACCACCGAATGAGTCCTCCCACTGCCTCGCCATTTGGAGTGGAGCTCTTTCAGACTTACTGACTAAAAGTCTACTCTGTTCCATCGGTTGGGCTTGTTCTAGGACCACGGCGGTATCCTGCGTAGACAATCGCGCGTCCCAGACAGTTCTACGACCCAACCCGTTGTAACTTAAAACTTACTTTTACCTCCCTAAAGTTAGGCTAATCCTGGCTTGTTTTTACGATGACCTCTAGCCTCCTGGGGATATTAGTTGAGCCTACCCCTCACCTTTAAGCCAAAACCTTCGCGGTAGTACGTGTATCGCAACAGTAGCTCGTAAGAAACTGTCTGGGTCTGTGCAAAGCAAGTTTTATCTACTGAGTTGCGAATTAGGCTTCATATCTTACGTGCGACTTTATACCCAAAAGTATTTCGTTACTATTTGGCTCGTGTTCAAAATAACTTGAATTTTTTAATTAAAATTTTGGCAAGAAAACGTTTTTAGTTTGCAAATAGAACTCGTTAGTTCTCGGGTTTTATCACTTGTGGTTTTGTTGTTTAGACTTTAGAGAGTCCCGGAATCCCAGGTTTCAGTTCTACCTCTTTCATAATAACTTATTCGACAATTATTTTTTTCATTCGCAAAATTCGTTAAGTGAAATTTAACCAAACCTTGAAAGAAACGTATTTTACCAACTGATCCAACATTGATTACATATTGCAACAACGAACAACGACATCGCAACAAGTTCCGCCAATTTTATTCTTGCGCTTACAAAACTGTTCTTTTCATAACCCTTCGAACTCTTACCAAGGGAATAAGGGATAAAATCGCGTGGGAGGGGTGTTGTTGGTCGGTAAAGTTAACTTTGTAGGGTAGTACCCCTCCCCAAGGGTCGGTCCCCCGACGTCGCAGATGTTTAAGCGTTTACAAACACTTGTTACTTACAAATACAATGGGACGTGCCCAATACCCAACGTTACTCCAATGCCAATGTGTTGGACATACTTTTGGATAAAATCTTGAAATTCTTTTTAGATTTTGTCCAATTGTTTGTCTAGCATAATTTTCTAAGACTATTCTGCTTTACTTTCTTGACTATTGTTAGGATTCAGAAGATTCTAAGTGTAGAAATAATATTTATTGACTTATCGTTAATCCTTATGACCTTAAATCGTGGTTGACATAAATCTCACCACATGATACCTACTACTTTCGTAGAAATATGCAGATGCATCTGTCGCCAGATCTCCATAGGACACCATCAAAAATAATGTGCAACGAACCCACACCATTCCTAGAACTCTGCACACCCATAAAGGCTAGAGACAAGACAAAAACATCATTGATATTCATCCTACTCTATTTTTTTTTACAAACTCATAAGACAATAAACTGGCCATTAAAAACTTGTGACTCCTTAGAAATTGACTCTTCAAATATCAAAAAAGAGATGGCGCTATACAAGACGTATAGCGACGTCTCGTTTTCACGCTGTCACAATGACAGTTTATGACACTTCAGTAGCAATAAGTTTTTATGAAGTATTGTAAAAAACGAGGTTTATTGCTGACCATAATGTACGAAGAAGATTCGTTATTTGGCCTTTATCGAATGGATAAAAGAGGAATTCAGTATTTATGAGTATTTTGAATGTAAGAATCCGATGTCTTAAGAAATGTGATCAAGATTTGACCTTTTTTATCAAATCAGTCGTTGTGGCATCATTTCTTCCAATGGAATGTCAGTGGGTGACCATTGGAAAGTCATAATGATGCCATTACATTAGTAGATTACCAAACTTGTTGTAAAAAATATCATTCTGACACTTGTTCTGACACTATTGTAATAGCCGACTTGAGGCCCTGATATGTAGTGGTTTTTTGTAACTCCTGCTATCTGGCTAGTTCTGTCAAACAGTAACGTTTGTGTCATCATTATCATCAGCCGGAAGACGTCCACTGAACATAAGCCTCCCCCTTAGACCGCCACGCTGAACGACAGTTCGCCACTTGCATCCATCGGTTGCCCGCGACCCTCACGATGTCGTCGGTCCACCTAGTGGGAGGCCTGCCTGCTGCGTCTTCCGGTCCGTGGTCGCCACTCGAGATCTTTTCTTCCCCATCGGTTATCAGATTTATCAGTTACTAAGAGCGATGTAGCCTGCCCATTACCACTTGTTTTTTGTATTGTGTAGGTGTAGTACATTCGGCAGCTAATGAATATCTCTTATCAACTCATTCGACCTTGTCATTGTCACCGAACGTTGTAATTGGATGCATTATCAGCTTGTCAATTGACATACATACTTGTTGGTAATTTGACTAGATTAGCGGTGTTTGTACCGGTGTCATAGGAGGCTATGTACATGTATAGGAATAAATATCTTTATGGGTGTACTTTGTTTTTACTTGGTGAAATCATCAAATGAGTCCTCCGTCCTCCCACCCAAGGCAGGGTAATCCACGGTGTCCTTCAATAGCCCTTTACTTCCGGGGTCAGGGTAGGTAGCTCATTCGTCCCGCGACCCCGGCAGGTTTTGGCCCTCAACTCAAAGTGTGGGCTGGGCCCCTTCATTATGCTGGCATCTCTTTGAGGCGGGCGGCTTACGGGTGTACTTTAGGTCTTTAGCAAAAAAATCACAAAAGGAATTGCTTTATTTATTTTCATCATCTGCCGAGCCTTTTCCCAACTATGGGTATCGGCTGCCAGGCTAACCAACAATATGAAGTCACTGCAAATCAGACCTCCAGAACCCAGTCTGTAGTTGTATGACACTCGTCCCGTCCCAAAGGACGCTGCCGCAATAAATATGGAGGGAAGTCTTATGGGACAGTTAAATAATCAAAATAACCATTACAAGGTTTAATAATCCCGTTTATTTTCACTCCAAAGGTGGAACCCTTTATCAGGGTAGATAATATTTGAAGTTTTTTAATAAGAATATTCTTTAAAACTTCATTAGAGTTGTAGGAAGCACAGCTTGGCTGAATTTACTTTAAATATTGTCAGCCTATTGCCGTCCACTGCTGAACGTAAGCCTCCCCCAAAGAGCGCCAACCATCCCGGTCCTGGGCAGCCCGCATCCATCCCGCAATTTACTTTAAACATGAAATTAAATTAGATAATTGCAGAACAGTGTAAAGTAAAACAGTGAAAACTTGTGCTAAGGGTACCTGGTGCAGCTGCAAGGCTTGGTAAAATTGTTCTGACCCAAAAAGCATTGAAAGTGACGCAATGACAGTATGAAAATTCGAAATACGAATATTTAAAATTTATTAAATCAATATTGATCCAAAAGGAAAGTGGTTTGAAGCAACAGGGGAGGTAGAATACCCACTCTGTTACAGTTGCTTATGCGATCTTATCTAAAGGTGCGTATAAACGGGGAATAATATCACCACAAGACGTGGAATATCACCGCAAGACGTGGCTACATTTCTGGCCAGCTCAAAAACATTTTCAGTATTTCCTGCCGGAACTAACAGCTGACCGTGCTTTAAAGAGAAAAAATGTAACCGCCTTCAAAAACAACCACAAAAAAGGGTAAAATAACCTACAAAATAACTTTTCTTTCAGAAGTCGGTGCCTTTATTTTTTTTTTTCATTTCATTGTTTTTTTTGCCACCGACTTCTGAAAGAAAAGTTATTTTGTAGGTTATTTTACCCTTTTTTGTGGTTGTTTTTGAAGGCGGTTACATTTTTTTTTGAAAAAGTTTTTTATTTTACTCTTTTTAGTTTAAATATTCAACTCAAATTCTTGTCAAATAAATCATTCTCTCTCAAGTGCACAATAAGCTAATAAAATACCCTATCTCAAAAACTACTGAACCGATTTTGATGAAACTTGCAGTATTCCGTAAGTTAAACAATACTTAGTACAACAAAAAAAGAATTACTTAAATCGGACTTGCAGTTCCAGAGATATGCGAACACAAACTAAATCAGTCGATGCCTACTCCAAGCCGTTGAAGAGTTGTACCTTCCATCATCAGCTCACCACCTGAGATGATGATTATCAGATGCAAATACTTGAACAGATTTAGAAAATATATGAAAATAGTACTATGTGCCTATAAAATTTGAAGGTTGCCCTCGATTTCCCTGGGATTCCATCATCAGATCCTGACCTGATGATCATGGGACCAATTGGAAAGTATACCCTTTCAAACAAAAGAAAAATTTTCCAAATCGGTCCAGGCGTCTTCGAGAAATCGGGGAACATACATAAAAAAAAAAAAGATTCCGACGAATTGAGAACCTCCTCCTTTTTTTTGAAGTCGGTTAAAAAATACAGTCGAATTGAAAACGTCCTCTTTTTTTGAAGTTGGTTAAAAAGAGCTACTGTTGGTAAATCCTCTGATCACTGATTCACTGACTGATTTCAAATTCCAAAATTGTTAAATTCACATTTTCAATAATAATAACCTAAAAAAACAATCTGATTAGATAACGCAATGTAAACAAACGGAGCAATCATTAAAGTCAATAGACTCGAATAATATTGTGGTAAATTCCAATTTCGTGATGGCAACACCAATCAAGAGACTAGTATTGCCAGTTTGTGACACAAATACAAATTAACTTTTGTTTGTTTACCTGGATCTGCGATTCTGCGCTTCAGTGTGTGTTGGCAATATTAAAATGTAAATAATTACATAGGTAGGGTCATTTCGCCTGTTTGCGTCCATTTAGTGCAGTTGACAAGTTTGAAGGAGAAAGTAAAAATGTTCTAACACCAGTTTCAATAAAAAAATTATGTAAATGCGTTCGTTATATAGTCTATTTTAATATCAGCTTTCAGTTTTGTTCCAAACTTCTCGTATTTTTTTTTAAACAGAAAAATGTCAAAATTAGGCGTTTTACCCAGTTTGCGTCCAAAAAATCCAAATTGCGTCCACCCGTGGACCATTTCGCGTCCATCAGTTTAGAGAAGGAATATAGGGGTGATCAGGGGTGATATTGTTAAGACAATTTAAAGGAAGATTGGAATTTAACAATTTCTTTTAATAAAAAATTAATAAAAAAAAAAAACTTGTTATTCTTCTCAACATCGATAGAATCTTCTTCTTCTCTTTTTCTCTATTATATAAAAATCAATTGCTGTTCGTTAGTCTCGCTAAAACTCGAGAACGGCTGGACCGATTTGGCTGATTTTGGTTTTGAATTATTTTGGGAAGTCCAGGGAAGGTTTAAAAGGTGAGGCGGTACGAAGTTTGCCGGGTCAGCTAGTTTAAAATAAAAAAATAACCATACATTGGTTCTGGTCCCGGTTTCTTTACTCCAGGCACACCCAGGGCAGGGCGGGAGGGACTGTCAGCGTGGAAAACACCACGCCGTCGACCCGGGCATGGACCATGGTCGGACAGCGAGTCAACCATTACTCGCCGCCTGCATGCCCGCGCCTACGATGGCCAGAGATCGTCTGCCGACGTCCGACGGTGTGGGCGCCTACCACCGCGGCTGGGGTGGAGGGAGGACGCTATCCTCTCCCTCACGCGACCCGCCTTTTCCTTCGCGAGCTTGACTGCTTCGCAGAAGGAGGCAACCGCTTTCCACTCAAACTCGCCCCGCAGCATGGCCTCGACCAATACCGGGCGCGAGAGGTCTTCGCCTATCGCCGCCGAGAGGACACGGCGGTGCTCTGGCCAAGCGGGACAGTCTTGCACCGTATGCTCCACCGTTTCCTCCGGGCGATCCTCGCTGTGGTGACACCCAGGCGTTTCTTCCTTTCCCATCAGACACAGGTACCTACCGAAACTTTCGTGTACGGTGGGACCTGCATCATGCGGTACGTCAGGACGCCGTGACGCCTATCCAGCCACTGCTCAAAGGGGTGTCTTACCCGCTGACGCGCTGGAGGGTAGTCACCTCCAGACTTCATTGCACTAGTAAAACTTGAATTTTAATCTCATAGACCTAATCAAAACTGTACTACCTACCTATTCATTTCAAATTATTAAAAAAATATGAATAAAATATGTTTATGCTATCATTTTTATTTATTGAAAAAATGGACGCAATCTGCTATATAATATTATTCAATGCAGGTATAGTTTGCGTCCACGTGTAATCGATATTGTCTATCTTTTACTACAATCATAATAATGTGGACGCAAATTGGCAGTTACAATTACATACTATAAGTGTTAAAATAAACAAAAATCCAATTTCTCTTTCATATTTTAATCACATAAAAATAAACAATTAGAGAAAACATAAATAGACGAGTTCGCGTCCACTGTGGACGCAAAGTGCACATTTTATAAATTCGGTGTTGTAATTCGCGTCCACCTTATTTTAACTGTTAACTTTAAAAAAAACAAGCAAATTCATAATTCATATTATTCGTTTTTCCATTATTAATGTCTACAAATAGCTATGTTTCCTAAAATTCACATAAAACAATAAAATATTTACCGATAAACGCGCCGCTGCACACTATTTTTTTTTTACATCTCGCGCGTTTGCACTCTGCTGTTGAACAACCCGGGACTAAATATTTTTTCTAAACAGGATTAGCGGGGCGGACGGAACTTTTGTCTATGTTATCGTGTCTCTTATACGTTGAGGTATAGGCGGTCATGTCTTTCCATGTCATTAGAGTAAGAATATACTTATTTTCGAGCATTTTTAAAGGGAGATCCGTAAAATGGACGCGAACCGGACGATGGACGCGAACAGGCGAACTTACCCTATGTGGTTTTAGTGTCTCCAACGAGTTTTTGCTAAAAGAGTCAAGCAGATAGGTAATAATTTCGTAGCACTTATAGGCGGTAAATATTGCACATCGGTCTTTGGAAAGAGAAAATTCGTTAATTTCGGCTTCGTAGTGCGCGGTCTCTTTCGCACGAAGACGAAACTGAAACCAATCCGACAAAGAACGACGAAACAGTCTATTGAAATTATAGCAATGTGAACAAAATGTTACATACACTTGCCATAAAGCATTAGTTTGTAAAGGACCAATACGCTAAGTCTAGGCTGAATTCTGTGTTTTGTTTGTTGTAGGAAAGGTTGTAGGTTATGTAAGTGAATTGTATTTCATTAAAATACAATGACTACTTAAAAATCACTCAACAACTATTTCCTTAGACACTAATTTATGCAAAGGACAAAGATTCCCAACATATTTGACGGTTAAGGTCAGAAAAATGTAACATTGACTTGACGGTTGACACGGCCGCGCTGGCACGCACACTCGCCCACCGTGTACGGACACGGTTGCACACAGTGTCACAAGTGACGAAACGAAAGTGACGTCAGCCGCGGCACGCGAACACACCCACACTTGTGATTGTGAGCGTCGCTGTGACGCGTCCTCGCACATAATGAAACACTGAGCTACACGTAGGGTTGCCAACCAAGTTGTTAAAAACAATTAATAGGTACTTTATTTCTTGTTTCGATACTGTTTACTATTTATAAAAAATAAGTATGTTTTCGAAATACTGTTTTTATCATCTGTATCTTGTAGCTATGTATAATACGCAAAGTTGTAAACGTATAAAATATTTCTGTCCTTCACTGGCCTTCACAAAAAAGTGTTTTCTGCAAAGAATATCAAGTGCCGGAATTAAAAAAAAACTATTCTTTATTTATTTTTAGGTATTATTTTACATTTAAATTAGGGATGCATCGATACGTCTTTTCGCCGATACGATACCGATACCGATATTCTTGTAAAAATATCGTCGATACCGATACCGATACCGATACGCTTACTATGCATTAAGATAAAATAAATAAATCACAAGTCAGATTTTTTTTATTAGTATAAAAAGTAGTCACATAGATAGATATTTTTTTTTTTTTAGCGTGGTAAAATCATCAAATGAGTCCTCCCACCCCGGGCAGGGCGGGAGGGACTGTCAGACTTGTACTGACTAAAATCCACGGTGTCCTTCAATAGCCCTTTATGTTCCGGGGTCACGGTAATGGTATAAGTCCCGCGACCCCGGCAGGCTTTGGCCCTCTAGAGAGGGGGCCCCGTCATTATGCTGACGCTCTTTGAGGCGCGCGTGGAACACAACGCGCCGTCGACCCGGGCATGGTCCATGGTCGGGCGGCGAGTTGCCCTTTACTCGCCGCCCGCATGCCCGCGCCTACGGTGGCCGGAGATCGTCTTGCGACGTCCGACGCCGTGGGCGTCTACCATTGCGGGTGGGGCGGAGGGAGGACGCTGTCCTCTCTCTCTCACGGCCCGCCTCCTCCTTAACGAGCATTACTGCTTCGCAGAAGGAGGCGACCGCTTCCCACTCCGTCTCGCCCCGCAGCATGGCCTCGACCAATGCCGGGCGCGAGAGGTCTCTGCCTATCGCTGCCGTGAGGACACGGCGGTGCTCTGCCCAAGCGGGGCAGTCTTGCACCGTATGCTCTACTGTGTCCTCCGGGCGATCTTCGCAATGGTGACACCCCGGCGTTTCTTCCTTCCCCATCCGACACAGGTACCTCCCGAAACATCCGTGTCCGGTGAGGACCTGCGTCATCCGATAGGTCAGGACGCCGTGACGCCTTTCCAGCCACTCCTCAAAGAGGGGTCTTACCGCCGCGATTGCGGCGTGCCCGAACCTCGGTTGCGACAGTCGTTCCCTCCATACTGCCCTGAGATCGCGCCGGACCTCTTCCCACCGCGCCTCGACTTGTCGGGGCAGCGGGAATTCTCCCCGGCGCCGCGCCTCCACGCGCCACTCATAGACGCGCTGGAGGGCGGTCGCCTCCAGATCCCAGGGCAATAATCCGGCAAGGAGGTTGGCCGATTCGCCGGCGATCGTGCGGTATCCTCGGATCATCCGGATAGCCATGACCCTCTGGCATGCGACCAGCCTCGCTGGTCGCGTCCGCATGCTCAGGGCCCCGTAGAGGGCCATGGACCGCACGATACCGGCGTACAGCCTCCGGCAGGAGGCGTTTGGCCCGCTGAGGTTGGGCAGGAGTCGCCTGAGGGCGCCTGCTGCCCGGTTCAGCCTTGGGGCCAAACGCAGGAAGTGCTCCTTGAAGTTCCACCGGCCGTCGAGGACGAGTCCCAGGTACTTCATCGTCCTCCCGACGCCGATGCGAACCCCTCCCACCGTTATGTGGGACTCTGACCGTGGCGCGTTCAGACGGCCATGAAAACACATGGCCTCTGTTTTGTGGAGCGCCACGTCGAGTCCCAACTGCCGGATCCTTCCAACGACTGTCGCGACCGCTTGCGTCGCCAGGTCGGCTGCCGCCTGGTGCGACTCTCCCTCCGCCAGGACGAGCGTGTCGTCGGCGTAACATATTACGCTGACGCCGTCAGGGAGGTCGCCGCGCAGCACCCAGTCGTATCCGATGTCCCACAGGTGCGGCCCCAAGACCGAACCCTGTGGAACACCGCACGACATCTCTCGCCGGTTCCACTCTCCCCGGTGACCGGGGTAGATGACGGCTCTGTCCGTCAGATAAGCCTCGACTATGCGACGGAGGTAGGTCGGCACCCGGTGATACCGGAGTGCCTCCCTGATGCAACTCCAGGGCAGGGTGTTAAAGGCATTGGTGATGTCCAAAGACACCGCCAAGACGACCCTGCCCCGGGCCACCGCATCCCCCGTTGTGAGGGCTCTCACGCGCATGATTGCGTCCACTGTCGAGCGCCCCCTGCGGAAACCAAACTGGCTCTCCGCAAGGTTCGGGCCCATCCGATTCAGGTGCCCGACGAGGCGGTCTGCAATAACTCTCTCAAAGAGCTTGCCCACCTCATCGAGCAGCACGATGGGCCGGAATGCGGACGGAGAGTCCGCAGGGCGCCCGGGCTTCTGGATCAGGACCAGCTTCCCCGTCTTCCAACGACATAGATAGATATTAGATAATTATAAATTTTTGTAATTGCTGGAAAATATTTATTTTAAAATTCTAATATAATACATACTATATTTAAAAACTAAAATTAAAAGTAAAATATTTACAAAATTAACTAAACTAAAATAATAATAAAAAAAAAACGATAACGTTGTTGTAATTTAAATTAAAACAACATTTTTGTTTTAAAAAAAAGTATAGGATCTTAAATTTTACGGAGAAAGGCGATTTCACAAGTCTGTTTGGCAAAGGTTTCCTCGGGCATAGTTCGTGGCTTGTTTGCAACAAAATAGACGAGATAACACGCTCGTTTACACTACATTATTTAATTAAAAAGTATCGTTGAATCGGTCATAAAATATCGTCGATACCGATATATCGGCTAACGCGAAGTATCGCCGATATATCGGTATCGGTATCGGTATCGGATGCATCGCTAATTTAAATCAATGAAGAGGCTTAAGAAAAAATAATAATACCAATAAGTATGTTATTCATTTGTGTAGAAAGCTGTAAAAATATATGTTTTAAATACTATTTATTTATTTTTGCAAATGTTAAACCTCAAGTGGCACTTCAATTTTTTTTTCTCACACAACGTCGACAACCCTAGCTACGCAGACGCACACTCCAATCAATGTAAACAAAGTGACGTCGAAACGTGACTCACACAGCCACGACCGCGCACACTAGTCGCGCGCTTGTGATTAATGTAAACAAACCAGTCCGTTGAACGTTCGAATAGCTCTTCCTACGCACACATACAAACGATACAAAAGTGGGCCATCTGGATACTATACCGTCTGTATCTCTATACCCACCTACACGTAATACATATTTATTGATAAACAAACAGAAATAGCACGTTTTGAAGATTATTTAATTACCGTTCTATTTCTGATTACTTGTTTTTGCGTAGGTACGCGTAATGAACTCTTTTTGCTGTTGGACTTAGTTACTTATCCCTCCTATATTTCAAAATTAAACCAAGTTTAAAAAGCTGAAATCTCCCAATTTCCACAACAAAGAACAATAAAAAGCCAACGGAATACAGATAGCGTTATAAAAAAATTAAAATAAAAATCACAATACAGTCGCGCACAAAAGTTATAACCGGCTGAATGTGAAACAAGTACAGTCGTAAATAAAAACGAATAGCGCGCGGGCCGACGCGTACTGTTATTACTCGAAAATTTATGGCATTTACCCAAAAATTACCAGTTCCAGCCACTTTATGACGCACTGAATTCCGGCAATAACCGTCCTTTTCTATATAATATTCCAAGTTACTACGTAGTTATTAACTAAAACATGTTTTTTTCTTAATACCGAACTTTTTACATCAATTTCTTCAAGCCATAATCATAATCCAGATATAAAAAATAAAGAAACCAACATTATTATTATTTTTTTCTTTCCTGTTTTTGGAGTCGAGATTATAAAGACAAACATTAAACATGCCAAAATTTGAAGTCTTTCTGCCGAATATAAAATCGTGAAAGCAGTCGTTATTTGTAATTCTAAACCTAACAACTTTCTAAAACATCGGACATTCTCGAAATGAGTTCGAACATTAATAAATTCGTTAAATATTGGAGTTACGCGAGTGGTCAATAAAATTCACATTTGAATGTGGAAACAATGTCTACGAGACTAAAACAGCTAACTGTACTGAATAAATTTAACTGTATCGATTTTCTGAAATAATGGTAACTAGATTAAATATTTTACGGCATTATTATTTATAGCCATTAACCTTCATTGCTAATTAACAATAAACGTTACCTGCACAATGCTAATAATTCATTAATATCTAACGACTTTGTTTGTAAATCATTTATTTAAATTAGGTGGTAAAATATGAATACATAATTAATTATTTATCTTTTATACATATAACGACATTAAATTCTAACTGGCTTATCTACAACCACGTTTAATACAAAGAAAAAAATCTAAACACACGTAAAAATAAACTATTCTAATCAAATCTAACACTGAAGAATTATCGAAACCAAAAACACGTTGAAATTTGAATTTCTCTCTCTCTCATTTATTGTAGTCGAGATTTTTTCTTTCATTCTCTCTAGCTTTTGCCCTCGGCTTAGTCCATCCCCTATGTCTCCCATTTAAAGTTCAAAGCAAAAAGAAGAAGCTTATACCGTCTCTAGGGTCCCTATCTATCTCCGCAACAAAATTCATCAATACCGGTTTAATGATTTGGGCGCAAAAGCGTAACAAACCCTCATTCACTATAATATTAGTCAGGATTTTCCAATGAGAACGTACGTTCACATACAGGACATCCATTGAATCGAGCTTCAATCAGACATTACAAAATTAATAACTAAGTAATTCCGTTGACTCAATTGTTTCGAACGTAACACCTCCGTACTCGAGCGTACAGCTGTAATTTGACCTGGATAAATGTATCTAGGTCAATAGCGGGGTCAAGGCGTCCGCCATTGTTAGCTCGGCAATCAGCTGTAATTACACGTAATTGTGTTATTACCAGCCATGCTGATCTGCTGGTGATAACAAAATTTTAGCTTAAGCATCTTATTTAAGACCTTTAGAGAGACCACAAAAGGATTATTTTGTGTTGGTCATCATCAATCCTAAGCCCCATTTCCGTCACCGCTGTGTAAACGGACATCTATGCTTGTACTAACTGCGTCTTAAATTTCAGCCACTGGTCATGCCGTCAGCTAAATTAAGACTTTAAGATGCGCTGTAAAAGGGTTATTTTGTGTTGACCATCATCGCATTACCCCCCATTCACGACTTCAGGAGATGCGGCTAGGTCACGTCGCTGTCGATTTGACTCCGCAATCGCTATAACAAAACACGTGTCGCTTTTCTGTGCGTGCAGTTCGTGCCGCGCAACCAAAAGCCGTAACGGTTTACTTATACATATATATTTATTTACCATACACAGATGGTGAATATTCATAAAAAACCTGTCTGAATAACGTAAGCTCTGAATATATTTCTGACTGGGGCCTTTACAAAAACATAAGCCCATTTCATACTTCTTCTCAACTTTTATATTTCCACATAGCCAAAGAGGCTTTGAAATATTAGATATTATGTAGGTGTGTATGTTATTTATATTCTAGCCAAGGGACATAGGTATCAATAAACTTGAATATTTTTATGCTGTATCCGCTTTTTATGTAGATAATATTTCACAAGTTATGCATGAGTTTAGACGGTTTTTGAAAAAGTCTTCAAATTATATTTTAAATGATAATATTGTTTTGCTTTACATCTTTATCATTTGTTATTATAGGTGGCCCGAGATTTGACCACCAGTCTTAAAAAGTGATATCGTATTACCCAGTACTAAGCTAATTGCTTGTACCTAGAGCTTTGTGACTGGGTTGTAGAGGTAAGATAGGCAGTCACTTCATGAAAAAAATACTCATATTTAACTGTATCCGATCTGTACACCCTAACATATTTGGGAAAAGGCTAAACAGATAATGACAATAATGGCTGTTTCCCATTCATTAGTCGTTTGTACTACTTTCTGGGACCTTTAAATATCACAGATCCTTTAAAAAACTAATTGCAATATAAACAGACTTCAAAAAAAAAGTGATAAAAGAAAACTCTTTGTTATGTCGCTTAATAAACCTTCTTACCGATTTCTGAGGTAAAAAAACGAACAAAAAACAACTGAAACAATTCTTAAAGAAAAAAAAAATTACAGCCAATTACACTATTGCTGCTCTATCTACCTTTAAAAAGAGATGTCAATACAGCATAAAGTACGAATCTACACTAATAACATTATAAAGAGGAAAGATTTGATTGATTGTTTGTATTGAATGGGCTCCTAAACTACTGGTCCGAATTGAAAAAATCTTATTGTGTTGGATAGTCCATTTATCGAGGAAGGCTACAGGTTATATAACATTACGCTACAAACAATACGAGTGAAACCACGGGGAAATAGCTGTTTCAAAGTACAGCATAAAGTACGAATGTAATGTAAAGTTGTACAACTAGTATGTTAGTTCAGCGGAGTCGCAGGGCCATTCAACAAGTAACTGAGGGCCAGTTAGTCAGGTTTGCGCTGAGGCCAACGAGGCTTTAGTGATTTCCTGATTGATGCTTAGAATTGCGATATACGCAGCATTGTACGGTAAAGATGATTTTTCTTCATCAAAACGTAAGTAATCGCGCTTCTCCCATTTATTTTGTATGGGCAGATAGAGAATTTATTTCTTGAAATAATTCGGTGATGTCTTGCTGGTGCCTATTAAAATCAAGCAGAAGTTCCCGAGTACTACCTTGTCCTAATTAGTTAAATAACTTTTCGAACAAATTAATTAATAAAAGTAACTGATTGAAACTAGTTGTACGCGACTGTACTTGACATATTTTTACTCAAACATATTCGCGATTTCGCCAGCGTATTGTAATATGAGTGATATCGTATTAAAAAGCATTTAAGATAAAAAAAGAGTGATGTTTTTCACACCCATTGATAAAAAAAAACTTGAAACGACTTAGCTCATATTCAACAAATTATCTAATTTCTCTATTTCATCATCATTTCAGCCTCGAATCACCCACTGTTGAGTATAGGCCTCTCCCTTTTTTGCCCATACTTCTCAATTCTGTGCAAATTTCCCTATTTTAATAATATTTATGACATAATTTTAAAACTTTACAACCCTACGCTATGGCTTTACTCTGATTGCACGTCACTACCTCTATTACGAAGGAATCTTCCTCCAATAAAGAACGTGACTGAACGAGTGGCCGATGCATCAGCGTTCAACACGTTCCGAATTTGAATGTCATTTGCAAATACCCTCATAACATGACGCTTGATGAAATTTTGTACATGGTACGGGTAGTTAAAAAACTAAAAAGTAAAAATAGAGACTTTTTTTCTTTTTTTTTTTTTCATCGTACATTTGCTTAAATAAATTAGTTGGTATTCTAGTATCGTCATTTTAGACAGGTGATTGAACACATCTAAAATTCATGAAAAATCGTAGATCTTTATACCTTTAAAGACATAATACCTTTAATAGTAGGGATGCATCGATACGCCTTGTCGCCGATACGATACCGATACCGATACTCTTATAAAAATATCGGCGATACCGATTCCGATACCGATACGCTTATTATGAATTTAAAAAAATAACATAAAATAAATAAAACACAAGTCAGATGTAAAAAGTAGTGACATAGGTTTACTTAGATAGTTATACATTTTAGTAAATAAAATTAACATTTATAAGATTTTTGTTTAAAAACAAAGTAAGTACTCAGATTCCACAGAACTCATTTGGAAACTAAAGTACTGCGCAAATTTTTTCAAGTTTGGTTATAAGACATCATTGCGCCAGAAAACGAATGGATCTGCATCTCTCGATGGGAGCCCTTAGGTATCTCTCGACTTACACTACATTTTTAAATAAAAAAGTATAGTTGAATCGGTCATAAAATATCGTCGATACCGATATATCGGTATCGGATGCATCGCTACTTAATAGTTACACTGGCGGGCGGTCCACCACAACCTCCTATAGGCTATAACACCACTATTTCTATTTTACTTCAGTGTAGGAAAGAGATGGAGCTAGACGTCCAGTATAGCTCCATCGCTTTCTTTCCCTTAAGTATGATTAAATTAATACTGCTAAAGAGTTTTTACTAGTTGAAGAGCAAGATGTCGACAAGTTCTCTATGCTCCGTTGATAAAGGAGGTTCCTCCGACTTGGAAACTGCTGTTGAAAATATGGTTTTATTTTTCATTTGCTTCATAGGTGGAGCTAATTAATGTAGTAAGTAGGTACCTCCTATATTTTTGCCCTAATACGTCACTACTATGTACTGGTACAGTTTCTGTGAGATTTACTAAGCTAATGTTAAAAAAAAAACGCATTAAAACATAGACCATTGAGTCTTGTTCGCCTTATGTGTCCTGCCATTAGCTCCTTATTACCAAAGCCACTTTGCGTTTCACTCACCAACTTGAATATGTATGACAATGCACATAATTAACATACAGACTGAGTGCCTTAAGTGGAGTAAGTTATACCAGTATCTATTTGTAGGTAGAAGTGCCTACTTGTAGCTTACCTATCTGTAGGTAATGGACCTATGTATCTAACAGGCTAAGCACTTATTCTATTGAACCCTATATTATTTATCATCAGTTACTTGTTATTTATTTATACCATATGGATACCTTTCTCGTTTGAAAACTTTTGCCATTTTTTTTATAAAACTGACACTATTTGCTGAACAATCAGTGTCTTTGACTGTACACTAAACACTTCAATTTGATACGGACTGTACAAAAATAAAAAAATTGTGTAAGTAATGCTTTTGAATGCAGTAAGTATTTTAATTTGAAAATTGTTCAAGTTTGTTTAATTTTAGAAAATGAAAAAATAATGGATGAAAAGCATTATGTTATATTTTTATCTTGTAAACTGGTAAAGTAACTTGCATTATTTTAAATATTAATGAAATAAATAATAACCTATGCATGATATTATGAATATGTATATCAAAACATGTGGTAGGCAGGCACTAAAGGCAAGTCATAAGTTGGGTCGTGTCAGAAATAATCCTGAATGATGCCGCGAGATGTAAAGCGATAAATTACCGCGCAATAAAACCGCCCTGCCAACGCAGCTGTGCTAACATTTTTTTAAGTTTTTCGTCCAACAAAAACCTTTCATTTCCAGAGACTCCTATCTCCAACCTTAATTCGAAATTCGAACAAATAAAAAACACAGACGAAACTCAACCGTAATACGTCGAAATAACTTTCTGGTTTGTTTGTCGAACCGCTTTCAATCAGTTTTTTTTTTTTCTTTAGCAAAGGCGCCATTTTGTAGTTTCGATCGATTTCGCATTGATCCGTTGCGTTACGATTTATCGCACCGAATACTTGAGTAATTGATTGTTTAGGAAAAAAAATACTCAATTCGTTCTCAATGCTGATAATAATCGATAATTGGTTTGTTGGTACATTCTACGCGAACCGGTCATTTTCAGTTTTCAATTAAGTACACTTTTTAGATAGTAAATAAATTATTGACTCAAAATTACTGTTGTGTTCGAATTAGACATGCGTTTTGTTACGACATTTGGCATAAAAACCAGTTGAATGAAATGTTTACCTACTATGATTTGTTGGACTGTATTGTTGTTACATTAATACTTTTGTCGGTTACGATTTCGATTACAATAAAGACAGATATTACCTACCTAATTTAGAAATTATGGTAGGTAATCATTGTGCGTGTAGAGGAGAAGACAAAGTAGGCTAGGGCACGCCTAGGGTGTACCTACTATGATACCTAATACCTACTTATGAGTACTAATACAAAATATGTAGGTATTTAAAACGTTTACAATGACGTCAAAGAAGTAGGTACATATTTTTAAAAATACCTACTTCTTTGACGGTGTAGGAAAGCTTTAGCTTTAGTTCTTTAGTTCCCCTCCTTTCTTACACTGAAGAAAAATGTAGATAAGGTTCCTATTTATTTTAAAACATTTATTTTATTAAAATTAACGTTCTGTCCATCCGTTTCATCACCAACAGAAATAATAACACGCATTTTAGTGTAAAAAACGGCCTAATATTGCGTTCAAAAACGAAAAAAAAACGTTGCACAAAGCAAAAGGAGTTCGAATTTCAAAGCCTGACGAATCGTAATCGATTTGCTTTAGAACTCGACGCCATGATTAGTCGAGTCGAACAATTTCGTACCAAATCTATTCAGTCCAATAACTAGGGTGCCACTATATTGTGATTGAATGCACTTGAATTCGAAGTCTTTCTTCCGTGTTCGTGAGAAGTCGAAATTCGTTTGGAAATCAGAGTATTATATAATTTGATCGTGGATCTATTTTAAATATTGTTCACGGTGAAACTCACGCCTTTAATTCTCTTTATTGAGTAATTGTACCGGATATGACGGCAGATTTTTTTTGGTGACACGCAATATTCGCAAATAAAAATAAATGAAAATGTGGCACAGAAAAATAACATGTTTATCTTGATAGAATGCACTTTATTATGGACACCACAAAAATACAGACATTTAAAAAGATCTACTTATCTATTAAAATATACAGGGTGACTTTTCCAACAGGGCGTAGATGGCCAAATCCAAAACTATGAGAAATACAACTATGAGAAATACAACTATGAGAAATACAGAAAAATACTGAGGACTCCTTTCAGTATTTTTCGCTAAATCTCATAGTTTCGCTATTACTCGAGGTCGATTTTAATAAAAACTGAAACAGAATCAATGGATTTTTGAAAAATTCTCAAACCTCAATTTTTTATTGCGGTTTACAGAGATGGTAAAAACAAGTTAAAGATACAATATGGGGCACGCTAAATTAAATCGCTACTCTACAGTTCTTAGTTTCACATTTGATCACCCACGACGTGAATTCCACGCATAGTTGAAAAATTCACCCTAGAAATTATAAATAGGATCACACAATGGGCGATCTTATTGTTAAGAGCAATCTTTTCAAGACAGCATGTGGATGGATTTAGTACTGATTTAGTAGGTCTATTTACTTGGTACATCCACGTCGCCATCAACGCTGGCTCTGGCAGCATTGCAACAAGCAACAACTCACCTAATACGTGCCTAAAAGTTTAATTCCCTAACCCAAACATCATTTAATTGGGTCACCACCAAATTAAAGCACCATGTTATTCATTTGTACAGGTTTATTTCAAAAATATCCACAGGATATGAACACTTAAGTTCGTTACGTTCAAATTTAACAGCAAAGCCGTTAAAATATTAACGGCAGTCAGATATTTTGTAAACTGTTGCCGCTCTAATGGGCTATTTACAAAATATTAAACAGTTTTGAAGTCGTAAAGTCGATGCAAATACATATACTTTCTAATATGTTTACCACAGTAAAGTTGAAGGGACTCGCTTTATGGTATTTTAGAACGAGTCTTTATCGATGGTCACTTAAAATTAATTGATATTCTAAATTATTAATTCTCTTAAAGATAGTTTAGTTTTTTGAATATAGTGAAAATGATATTGAAAGATAAAACTGTCTATATTCGTTTCTTCGGATAGTTTTATTTTTAATGATACTGGGAGCTTCCACTTTTACCAACTGATGGTTCTAGGCTATAACAAAATTATAAGTTTAAAAAATCAAAACCAAAAGGGTCTAAGGCTGCCTGTCCATTGATGCGGAGCGAGCCGGCGGAGCGGAGAAACGAGGAAATATTTAACCAATAGGATTGCACTAAATCTCCGCTCCTCTTCAAAGGTGCAATCCTATTGGTGAATATTGTCCGTTTCTCCGCTCCTCAGCCTCGCTCCGCTTCAGTGGACAGGCAGCCTAAATGGGTCTAAATGAAACAGCGCCTCTAGTGCACGAACGAGGAACTAATTTTTTCCTTCAAATTAACGTCAAAATTCCAGTTTACTGTACGTCATAAAAACTGGAAAAGTCATAATAGGGCTCTAGGGCCTCTGATCTGACCCTACCTGTCATCTCTTGTAAAGTGACTAAATACGATGTTCTGTTGTTCACAGGTTTCCATTTGAGTGGTGTGGTGCGCGCGCCTGCCGCCGTGCCTCCCTGCTCGGACCCGGAACGGCTATACAGGGTCACAGTCTCGTTCGACAGGTAAGCTACACACTGCTATTGAATAATCTGAACATTAGAAATAGGAATACTCAGGAATCAGGGGTCACAGGAACAAAAAAAGCGAAGGAGGTTATATTTAGAACTTGGCTCTGTAAACGAGGTCCTGAAACCATTTTTTTTTAAGATTCAAACCAACGTATTCCTCGCTTTTTCGCGCGAATTCGTATCCCAAAAGTAAACATGAATGTGACAACGTAGGTAGAAGCTTAAAAGCAAAGCCTGAAGAAAAATAAAGCATAGTCCACTCAAGCAAAATCAATAGTTCCTTCAACCACCAGCTTACAAGAAAACAAAGAAGTTTTAATAGAAAGGGTCACAAAGGCCCTACTATTGTTTATTCTAAAAGGGCACTTTTTACCCAAAGGCCGATGTGCCCGCATAACAGCTATTGTGTTGAGAACTTTGTCACTTCCAATAATGGCGATTGTCGTTTGCTTTACGATAGTATTCTCTGGAGCTAAGTTGTGGGACTTTTGGTAATATGTCAAGGATAAATAATCTTTGAGATTTCTGAGATTTGGAAGGATTAGAATCGTATTACGAGTGTTTTGTGTTTTAGGGGTCTTAAGTTGTTAGGCCCCTTGCCCACGGTGACTTTTTGTAGGGATGCTATGCTGATAATCATCATCATCATCAGCCAGAAAACGTCCACTGCTGAACATAGGATGCTAATGATAAGCTCCTTTTACTCCTGCCTCAATAGCACCAACCCCAGAATGATATGGAAAAGTGACCATGGAGTAGTTTAAATTGGCAAACTAAATTGATGGATAGAAAGCTTCAACTAAAGTTTAGAAACTTTCCTTATTGACAGTTGAAAATGCCTATAACTGCTTTGAGTTTGACCTCGGTGCTAATCCAATCTCCCCCACAGATGCAAGATCACGGGAGTGACGTGCAGCTGCGAAGCTCGCGACATCTTCTGGTGCCAGCATGTGGTGGCGCTGGCGCTGTACCGCATCCGGAACGCAGACTCCGTCAGGTTGAGGGTGCCTATCTCAGGTGAGACTTCAAACCTTTAATAAAACTTTTTTATGCCACCATCAGGTATTTTAAGGCAAGTCCAGCTTTCCTCAGGATCCTTCACCGATGTCCGTGATGTCAAAGATAAACTTAAATGACACAATGAAACTTGCTTAGGTTTCAACTCACAAACTCATGCATGAGGGGCGAAACTCCATCCGAAATAACCTCCTGGCCAACACGGCGTAAACGACCATATAGTTCTCGAATTCATAATAATTATGTAGCCTTTAACCTGGTCCAGCTTATCTGAATACCAGTATTTCGCATGTAGCAGCTACCTATCTGGTCTTCTTAAGTAAAATCACTAACTATTCTTCCAGAAACCTTGCTGCAGATGGACAGACAACAACTCCAGAAGTTCGTGCAGTACTTAATAGCGGAGCACCACACCGAGGTGCTGCCAACGGCGCAGAGGTTGGCTGACGAGGTCCTACAGGCCAGGTCGGCTATCAACCGGATCTGCGGGGCACCTGATCCGACGGCTGGGCCTCCGCCCGATGCGCACCATGCCTGGCACTTGGATGAGCAGCAGGTTCGTAAGGAGTTCCTACGAACACCTCTGCTTTTCCTACTCTTCTGCTATTCTTTGCCGATTGAATTCGTAGCGGGATTCGTCATGAACAACTTCAGCCTAAGCAGTCCACTGCCTGAGATACGCCTCTCCAATCGCACGCCACCTCATTTGATCAACGGCTATTCTAATCCAGCTCCTAGCTTGGGGCATCCCACCCTACGTTTGCTGATTTACGGTCTCCACTCGAGAAGATTTCTACCCCAACGGTCATCGTTTCGACGACTAATAATGTCTGGCTCATTGCCTCTTTAGCTTTCTTATTCTATAGGCTATGCCAATCTTGTAGGGGAATCCCAGATAGTCAAATTTATTCTTCATGACTTTGTCGATTATTCCCTCGGCGTTTTTCTGATTGTCACCAATGTTGATTCTGATTGGCAAGATTGACCACCTCTGAATGCTATATACTACATTATATTATTTGGATCACACTTTGGTGTGGGAAAGCAGCAGATAGATGTTCTTTATAGCTCCATTTCTTTCTTACACAGAAGTAATAACTACTTGGAATGAGAGATACCGTCGTAGTACCTTCAATTGTTGAAGAAATGTGAAGTAGACTTTCATTATTGTGTTATATTGGTTTCAGGTCTGCGAACAAGTGCGAGCGTACTTATTACAGGGGACATATTACAATGCAAATAAACAACTTAACTCATTATTTTCTAAGGTAAGTTGCAACTGGACTTTATTTTTAGTAACAACTCGGTTTAGCCAATCTACTTGCCAAACTTTGCATTTGCATCCAATGGCGCTAGCTTCCTTTGAGACAACAAATAAATTCAAACCGTACTTACCGACTTGATGCACATAAACGTACCAGTCCAATAGTGCTCGAATTCGACTTACCGAATTGTCCGTGTATGTTGAACACTTTCACTTGTTAACTGCTCGAGCATTTAAGCAAAACTTAACGGATTTCAAACAGCTTTTTCCAATACTTAGAGCATCAAATCCTCACAATTCTAATTCCACTTTCCAGGTAAGAGAAATGCTCCGTGCCCAAGACTCCAATGGTCCACGAATGTTGATGTTGATGACTGAACAGTTCCTATCCGACCCTCGACTCCTGCTGTGGAGGAACCAGAACACCCCCATGACGGAGAAGTGCAGGCAGCTGTGGGAACAGCTGGGGGCGCTGTGGGTCAGCATAGTCCTCGATCCGGGCAGTAATAAGCACCATAGGATACAATGGAGGCATCTGTTAGAGAAGTGGTCCGCTGTAGAAGTTTGTCCAACTGAAGACCCCGATTATCGGTCTTTTCCTTTGGTATGTATGATTTATTGAGTTGGAAATTATCCCATAGAAATTATCCCATATAGAGTTTTATTTCTTGATTCGTACAGCCGTATGGATATAAGATAAGATTTCAAGATCTGACTGTTCTTTGACTCATTTGGTATTCTCCTTTCTTCCGTTAAAAGCAACACAGTCAATGCTATCTTCCTAGTTAATCGACACCGGGGCTATCTTTGGCGAACACTTTTAACCATCTGCCTTACAGAAGGGAGATGAATACCAGTGCGAGTTTCACGATTAAGAATTCTTGACTACATTGAAGTTTCTACATTTCGGCTCATAATGAGGTTTGAGATAACTTTATTCTCATAAGAATACAAAAATTCACTTACATGAGAATATTAAGACTATAACTTAAGTAAGTCGACATTGTTGAGAGTATAACAAAACTAGATATTCATAAATAATTATTATTTTGTGGGTAGTAAAAAATATTTATAATAAAAATCACTCAATGTTCGCTTGATACATGGGCTCAAAACACCGACATAAAGATAAACAAGTCTCCGTTCAACACAGATAAGCAATAACTAGATGTGGCTTGAGATTATTGTTGGGAATGTGTATTTTTTAAGATGTGCTCTTTGAGTAGTTTTTTAAAAGTGGCCATGGATTTGGATTCTGTGATGTATTTAGGTAAATTGTTATATAATTTTGATCCTTCATACATGATACTCTTTCTTCCGTAGTTTGTGCGGGGAGAGTATAGCTGTAGTAGGTCGTGTTCACGTCTCAATTTCATTTTGTGTACCGTGAAACCTGCTTACTTTGCCACCTTTTTATGTGCCAAAAAGTTTGATTCGCTTTAAAAAAATATAATTGTATGAAAACGTAATGAGTAACCTACACCTAGATGTGGTAAATTTCATGAAAATTTATGTTATTACTAAATAACTATTTCATTTTTGTGAATTAAAATATTTTAAGTATAAAACCAAATATGGCAATGCCAGCTGTCACTTCTGGTAAATTTGCCATATGATAGAAAAAATGAAATATTTGGAGTTTATGAAGGTTAAAAAGTAATATATTTGCACTCTTCCTACATCCCGTAAAAAAAGTAAAAACTTTTTATTATTTAGCACTGGTAATTTAACTCTCTAAGAAGGTGGCAAATTTACCAATCTTTCCAAAATATTTCTAAAAAATAGTATTAATTAACTTTACATCACGTAGCAAAGTCTTTCATTTTTTTTGTAACAACCTTAATTTAAGAACATGCACTGTGTATTTCATTACCTATTACCTATATTATAAGTAGGTACTTACAATGACAATTTAATTAAAATATTCTTCAAAAATTTTGTGGCAGCCCTAACCTTCATCAAAACATGGCAAAGTCACCATCACAGACGTTGTAATTGGGGTTGTTGAATTTACCAATACCAATTGCGAACTACAGGTAGCTTGTAGCACAGTAAATCAGCTTTTATTAAGCTAAAGAACATGATACTAAAATAATATCAAAAATGTACTTAAGTAGGCTATGGTTTTCCCGTTTGTTTTTGTAGAAGTTCCGGAGCACTAAGTTTACCGCCACCAACATTCGAAAAAAGTAACGGCCGAAAATGACATCTCAAAAACAAGCTGGATTGCCACATCTCATTCGGTGCTGCCATTTAACTCATAAGTTTAACTATATAGGCATGCATACATAACAAAAAACTGATATTGCAATGTGACTACACTTTTTCCCTCAGAAGTTGGCTATGGCAAAGTCGGCAACCGTTGGCAAAGCTAGCAGGTTTTACCGGTATTTTTTTCTTTTTGTAAAGGTGATGTTTGAGTGTATGTTTTTATTAAGTATTTTACGTATGAGTATGCATGTATTATAAATGTAAGTTTGTGTAATGTTCATTAATTTCGTTTCTTTGTACAGTGTTAGTGTTGGAGTGAGATAATCGTAGTTAAACAGAGTTTTAAGTAATTTATTTTGTGCAATTTGTAGTAGATTTATATGTGTTTTTGCGGCGGAACCCCATATTTCAACTAAGTAGTCAATGTGTGGCTTAACGAGTGAAAAATAGATTAAATATCGAATTTGGCGTGGTAAGCAACGAACGATGCCTCGGAGGGTTCCCGTGAGTGATTGTAATTTTGACTTTATTTTTTGGATGTGTGGTAACCATGTCAATTTACTATCTAAGATTAGTCCTAGATACTTTTCGTGATCTACTTTCATCATCATCATCATCATCATCATCTCAGCCATAGGACGTCCACTGCTGAACATAGGCCTCCCCTTTAGATCTCCACATATACCGGTTGGAAGCGACCTGCATCCAGCGTCTTCCGGCGACCTTTACAAGGTCGTCTGTCCACCTCGTTGGTGGACGTCCTACGCTGCGCTTGCTAGTCCGTGGTCTCCACTCTAGCACTTTTCGACCCCATCGGCCATCTGCTCTACGAGCAATATGGCCTGCCCATTGCCACTTCAGCTTGCTAATCCGGTGGGCTATATCGGTGACTTTAGTTCGTCTACGGATCTCCTCATTTCGGATTCGATCACGTAGAGAAATACCGAGCATAGCCCTCTCCATAGCTCGCTGAGCGACTTTGAGCTTTGAGATGAGGCCGATAGTGAAAGACCACGTTTCGGTGCCGTAAGTCATCACTGGTAACACACATTGGTTGAAGACTTTCGTCTTGAGGCACTGAGGTATGTCGGACGAAAAGACATTGCGTAGCTTCCCGAACGCTGCCCAACCGAGTTGGATTCGGCGGTTGACCTCTTTCTCGAAGTTGGACCTACCTAATTGGACTACTTGTCCTAAATAGATATATGAGTCAACAACTTCGAGTACCGAGTTTCCAACAGAGACTGGGGTGGGCACAACATTGGCATTTGACATAATTTTCGTCTTGTCCATGTTCATTTTCAAGCCCACCCGTTGTGAAACTCGGTCGAGGCCATCGAGCATCATGCTGAGTTCCTCCATCGACTTTGCCATGACTACGATGTCGTCGGCAAACCGAAGGTGAGTGATGTATTCGCCGTTGATGTTGATGCCAAGGCCTTGCCAGTCCAGGAGTTTGAAGGCGTCTTCCATTGCGGCAGTAAACAGTTTCGGGGAGATAACGTCCCCCTGTCTTACGCCTCTTCTCAATGGAATCGCCTTCGTGCTCTGCTCCTGTACTCGGACCGACATGGTGGCGTTATTATACAAACACTTCAACACCTCGATGTACCGATAGTCAATACGGCATCGCTGGAGTGACTCAAGTACCGCCCATGTTTCCACCGAATCGAAGGCTTTCTCATAGTCCACAAACGCTAAGCATAATGGCAAGTTATACTCTTCGGTCTTCTGTATAACTTGCCGCAGCGTATGGATGTGGTCTATGGTACTATAGCCTCTTCGGAAACCGGCTTGTTCGGGAGGCTGGAAGTCATCAAGTCTGTGTTCGAGACGGTTCGTGATAACCCTTGAAAACAGCTTATAAACATGACTCAGAAGCGTGATGGGTCTGTAGTTCTTCAATAGGCTGTTATCACCTTTTTTGAAGAACAACACCACCTCACCCCTGCTCCACGTTTGAGGCGTTTTGCCCTCGGACAGGACGGAATTAAAGAGTTTCTGGAGGACTTTAAGTACCGGTGTTCCACCCGCTCTCAGAAGCTCTGCAGTGATTCCGTCCTCGCCCGGCGCCTTGTTGTTCTTAAGCTGCTTCAGGGCCATCCTAATCTCGTACAGACTGATGTCCGGGATATCTTCGGTATAATGTCGGGACAGCTTGGCTCTTGGATCTCCTACCAAGCTGTCAACGGGCTTTGCGACCGAAGTGTATAACTGTCCATAGAACCTCTCGATCTCGCCTAAAACCTCTGCTTTGGTCGACGCTATGCTGCCATCCTCCCGTTTCAGCTTTGTCATCTGGCTTTGCCCAATAGACTTGTCCTTTGCGAACACTTTGGAGCCTTGGTTTCGCTGTATGGTCTCTTTAACACGATTCGTATTAAAGAGACGCAGATCGTGTCGCAAGGACTTAGATATACGTCTATTGAGCTGCCTATATGACTTCGCGTCATCGGAAGACTGCAGCTGTAGCAAGCGTCGTTCAGCCATGAGGTTTAAGGTTTGCTCGGTCAATTTCTGAGGTCTATCTTTACGGCAGGGTCTAAAAAACTTAGACCCTACCGTGCGGACAGTTTCCACTAGCCCGTCGTTGATCTCGTCCACTGAAACTAAGTTCTCAAGGCAAGCAAACCGATTAGAGAGCTCGAGTCGAAAGCTTTCGGGGTTTTGAATATGGAACCGAGTAGGTCGGAGCGTAGACTTCATCAGGCTGGACCTTTCAAGTCTAACATTGATATTCAGCGAGCCTCTTACGATTCGGTGATCACTACCGGTTTTTACCCTGTTGATCACAGAGACATCACTGAATATCCGTTTCTTGTCGGTCATGAAGAAGTCTATCTCGTTTCTCGTGAAACCATCGGGACTCAACCAGGTCCATTTCCTGTGAGGCGGCTTCTGGAAGAAAGAGTTCATCATGAAGAGTTCCTCTTTCTCCAGAAAGTCGGACAGCCTCTGTCCCCTAGGGTTCCGTTGCCCATACCCAAATTGCCCCACTCTCAACTCATCACCGCTTTTCTTGCCCAACTTTGCGTTAAAGTCCCCCATAACAACAGTGAAGTGGGTTTTGGAACTATGTATGGCCCTACTTACGTCCTCATACATAGTCTCCACTTCATCATCGGAGTGTGACGAGGTCGGTGCGTATACCTGAATGACCTTCAGCGAATATCTTTTGGATATTCTGAGTATTAGGTATACCACCCTGCTCGACACACTGTCGATGGTTATTATGTTGTTTACGAGGGACTTGTGAACGAGAAACCCGACACCACCTTGGGACTGTTGGTCGCCCTCCCGGTGGTAGAGCAAGTTACCAGACTTCAGGGTTACGGTGTCCTCCCCCTCTCTACGGACTTCGCATAACCCTATAATGTCCCAGTGTAACTTGCTCAGCTCCTCTTCCAGCTCGCAGATCTTTTCGTCAGTCCTCATTGTGCGTATGTTGTGTGTTACCAGGGCCAGTCGTCGTGGGGGTGGGTAGCCGGATCTCTTCCGGAGATTCTTAGCACCCCCTGCTCCGCCGTTATCTTGACCGCTACCCGCGCCAGGGATAGCGGAGCTGCCGGGGACTGGGGGCCTGGTTACTGTGGTTTTCATAATAGGGGGTAATGTGCCTTAAATCGCCACGCTTGGCAGGCGGGTTGGCGATCGCAGTGAGGATGTGCAGTAGGTACACGGAGGACGCTGCCGCCCGACCTCCGGTTTGTCCCTTAGTCGCCTCTTACGACACCCACGGGATGAATTGGGGGAACGCAATTCTAAGCCGGCGCCCCACGGCAAATCTACTTTATTTATATTTTTATTGTTTATTTTTGACTGACCTGTTGGTCTAGTGGTTAGTGATCCTGACTGCTATGCCGGAGGTCGTGGGTTCGATTCCCACCCAGGACAAATGTTTGTGTGATGAGCACGATCATTTGTTCTGTGTCTGGGTGTAATTTATCTATAATATGTATGTATTTAGAAATATATAAGTATGTTTATCAGTTGTCTAGTACCCATAACACAAGCTCTGCTTAGCTTGGGACTAGATGGCGTTGTGTGATAGTTGTGGAATATTATTATATTATTATTATTATTTTAAAGGCGTGTAATTGCCAATTTTTTTATTCTTAGCTGCGAAAATTATATAATTAGTTTTTGTTGTATTTATGGTAAGGAGATTTTGCTGAAACCACAGGTTTAGTAAATCTAAGTCACTCTGTGCTTTATTTATGACTCGGTCGATGGAGTGCCCAAAGTAAAACAGACATGTGTCATCTGCATACAAAGTTAGGTTTCCTTTCAGACCAATTTGGTGAACACTGTTTATGTAAAGGAGAAATAAAAGAGGAGCCAATATTGAGCCTTGGGGCACACCATATGTTATAATTTTGGGATTACTCTGAGTGTCCCCAATCTTTACTACTTGGTAACGGTTTGACAGGTAGGATCTGAAGATGTCAAGGGCAGGGCCTTTTATGCCAATTGCATTTAATTTGTTTAATAGTAATTCGTGGCTAACTGTGTCAAATGCCTTTTTTAGATCAATAAAGACACCTAGACCGATTTGTTTGTTGTCGATATTAAGCTTTATATTTGTTACCAGGTCTATTGTAGCTGAAAGTGTATTCGACTTCGGTCGAAAGCCGTATTGTTTGTCATAAAGAAAGTTTAGAGCGAGTAGGTATTTTTCAAGGCGATTGTACAAAACTTTCTCAAATATTTTTGACAGCACGGGGAGAACTGAGATGGGGCGATAGTTTCCCGGATCTGATTTAACTCCAGATTTATAGATAGGCGTGACTTTTGCGATTTTAAGGCTGCCTGGAAACGTACCTGACTTCATACATTTGTTTATACAGCTTGTGAGTTCTTCCAATATTAAATTTGCAACGCTTTTCAATGATTTTACTGTAATACCTTCTAAACCTGAACTTGTGTTGTTATTTAAGTTGTTAATAATTTTGAGTATTTCGTCTGATGTAGTGGGTTCTAGGTTATTGAGTGTAGTTGTGTGAGATCCAGATAAACTTGTCAACTGATTGCCAGATGGATGGTGTTGTGTGGGAATTTGATTAGCCAGTATCGAGCCAACATTTGCAAAGAAATCGTTAAAACGTTCACAAATCTCCTTTGGATCACTCACGATGCCATCTGATGACTGAAGTCTACGTGGGATGGCATTTTCCGATAATTTGTTGCATGACAGACTGTTTATAAGTTTCCACATTTTTAATGGTTGTTTCTTGCAGTTGTCGAAGGCTTTCATATAGTATCTTGATTTCGTTCGTCGAATACATTCAGAGACTTCATTTCTTTTCATTATAAATACCTCTTCTTTTTGGTTATCATTTGGATGTTTTTTATGTTGGTTCCACAAAGTATTTCTTCTGTTAATTTCACCTATTATTGTTTTATTAATCCAGTCTTGTCGAGGTGGATTTAATGTTTTTGTTTTAGTAATTTTGCTTATTTCTATACTCTTTATTAGTTTCTCTTCCAAAAATTCATATAGGCAGTCTTGGTTTTTGTCTTGTGATTTCAATATGGTTTTGTGTAGTATCTCATAGTCAATAACGTGATAGTTTTTCTTTTTCAATGGCTCTGGTTGGTGACGTTTTAGTTCTAGGTAAATTTGTTTGTGGTCTGACATAGGTGTATCGACAAGGGCCATATGGAAATTGTTCTGTTTAAGATTTGAACAAATATGGTCTATAATACTATTCGATGTGGTTGATTCTCTTGTGCAATAGTTTTCATTTTTATTGTTCAAAAATTCGTAGCCTAATATATTCGTATATAATAACACTGCCATCTTGATTTTTTTCTAAACAATTTGACCAATGTCAGAAAAACGCCAAAAGATCTTTGCAACACTTAATATGGAATATTTCCATCCTTATTTCACAGTACGCGAGAGAAAGGGAAAGAAACGAGAGGGATCGAGACAGAGACCATCGGGACAGGGACAGAGAGAGGCATCGCGACCGTGAGGAGAGGGACAGAGAGAGACTGCGAGAACGAGAGGAGAGAGATAGGTGAGCTTGAGCAGAGTTACTATTAAGTACTCAACTTGATTGAATGTAAACTCTATGTTGTTATATATTGAGTTGATTTCAGAATGACTTAAAGAACGTTACTTAATTTTGTTTCAGAGAAAGACATAGAGAAAGACAGAGAAGAGAAATGCATTCCCATTCCGAGAGTTCCGACGAAGAATCTAGGCCTAATAAGTAAGTCAATTATCTCTTTTATCCCTTTAACCGGCAGCACTCTTATACACCATACCTTTGGCAGAAGATGAGACTATAAGTCACTATTATACCGTCATCTCGAGAAAACACGTCAGCTGTGCAATATCGGCTATCATCACGAAATGGTGACGTTAGTTCCGATATCGACCGCGTGCCAAAAGATCTTTGTACAACAGTAATAAGTGTTTTGTATGATTTCGCCAAAAGAGGTATATCGAAGTCTTCATCGCTTGCCTCTCTTTTAACGCTATCCAAATGCCACTTAAAAATAGATAAGTTAATCACCTGGCTTCCAATCTAACCTGATGTAGCAGATTACCTGTATTTTACATGTGGTAACGGTCTATCTGACTCCACTTCTGGCTGTTATTTTTAGCCAGCTATTTTTCTTTTTATTTGCAGTTATGAACGTGAATACAGGAGAGCAAGCAAGAGACTAAGACTAAACAACCAAAGATCCGCACCGCAGTTGACGCCACGGACTGTTTTTCATAAGTAAGTCTTTCCACACTGAAGCTTTTCATTATGCTGACTATAGTTTCCGCCAGATAAGTGTGGAATAAAATTCGTTGACCTCCGTGTACCAATATATTCCAATATTTCAAAACCATTCGAAAAAATGTAAAGAAAGTGTCGTAACACGATCAAAACAAACAAATCGTGGTAAGAGGCGACCCTGACCTTATATTTTATTTTGAAATTCAAACTATGCATTATTGGGATCAATGACCTTTATTCCAGATCCAGACTTATTTGGCGGTGACTATAGCTGTTCTGCGACTCGACTTCTTCTGCTTGGTGCAGTTTCATACAAACTATCAATCCTAAAAACAACCCCTTGGGGTCTAATTTCGCAAAATCCCGTCTTACTGAATACCTGCGTCCTAAAAAAACACCTATGCAAAATTTGAAACCCTGAGTACTTGTAGTTTCTTTGATTTTGTGAGGAGCCTTGCCTTGTCTTTCGCTGTTATAAAGAAAATGGTAGACCTCCAGTTCACCCTCAAAACTAACACCACCGATATCCCCAGGGCGTTGGATGCGGTAGACATATCCTGGGAGAATGAGCACCTGAAGAATATCCTGGGCAGCGACGAGTACTCCGACCCTGACAAGCCGGAGAAGCCAGGCAGTTCTACCACCACCACCCTGCTGCCTTACCCCAAGTTCAATGAGGATGGACAGCCGCTGTGGCACGGTATGTCAACAAAGAATATCACTTTGCTATGGTTTTTCCATTAGGAATTTCTTAATAGAAGCTTCAGATTCTGGATTGGTGCCTGGTTGATGGAATTAGGCTCCTCTCCTGATCATATGGGTCTTGAAACATAACTGGCGAAATGTGTATTTTAAGAGAGAACTGTATGGACACATTTTCCGTCTTCTAAAAGGAGTAGGTTATTAATGAAGCAGGAATCAGATTGTCATCATCTGTAAGGCTTTTCCCAACTATGTTATAATTGTTTTCTAATCTAAACGAAGGCAGCTGAATACGTTTCAATATTTAGCATAGAGCTACTGTCTATCTGATTTTCACAATCCGGTTCTTGCTTAAAATAATATGCATAGGGAAGGGCTGGTTGAAGCATTTGTCAATAATCGTTTATTATCAAGGCTTTATCTAAGAGGTTACTGCGACCCTAAAACACAACAGCAATGAAAGGAACAGGATGATTTCTAGTCAATCATTAACATTTTATTCGTCATCGGCATAATTGGCTTTTTCCCTTGTTGTTTCGTTGCAGAGCACTTGCCAGTGGTGGGCGCCCGTATCGAGGCGCTGCGAGCGCACGGCCGCGCGCCCGCAGCGCTGCGGCTCGCCGTCAGCGCTGCGAGGGCCATGCGGCATCGACAGGTAACTATTATAGAGCATTTTAATATTTGTAAACTTATCCACGATTCTGGAGAAATTCGTAGTAATTGGAAACCTTTTTAAAATATTAATTGTCTTTTATTACAATGGCCACCTAATCGCCTTTTCTCTTTCTAAGAAGTGATCAATTTCATGTAGGTATTGCACAGCGGGTTCAAAATGGTCACTTTATAAACTTTACCAATTTCAATATTGCTAAAATTGTTTTTTTATCAATTATCTGCTCTATAGCTTGAGCAATAGAATATAATATTCCATGTTACGGATGTAGTATAAAAATTGCGATATTACACTGATCATTCTCTGCCTATGACCTTACAATTCATTTTCTCCCTTTCTTGTCGTACAGGAGGTGTCAGCGCAACGCTGGCAGGCGGCTGGCGGCGGCGAGGCGGGCTCGAGCGGAGCGGGAGCGGGTGCGGGCGCGTGTAGCGGAGCGGGCGCGTGCGTGGGCTCGTGCGGCGACCGCGCCAAGCTCAGCGCCGTGTGCGCGCACATGGACTTCGGCTCTTGCCTCACTAGTGCTGCCACTTGTGCCTTGTCGCACTCGCAGAGGTGTATTGGGAGAGGTGAGAGTACTTTCTGGTTTTTATTTTTGGGTTAAACGTGAAACTTTCACACCTAGTGTGGGGTAAATTGAAAAATAAACTGATTGACTTTTACAGGGAACCCGTCAAAGATCTTCATTTGTCAACTGTTACTTAAAATTAGCAATAAAATACTTTGTGCAATTTAGCACATAGCGTGTCGCGGGTTCGATCCCAGCACGGAAAAAAATGCATGACCTACAAATAGTTGTTCCGGCTCTGGGTGTTACCCACGATACCCCACCCACGCCCACGATAAATGACAAATTCCTCGTGTGGAACAACGCGGTTTAAAAAAAATCATTTAATTTCCAAATAAGAAGATAATAAGCGTGCAGGGCGTCATCAAAGCTTCATAATAAATGTTGCATTGTACACATTTTTGTATTTACAATATTAGTAGTGATAATTTCCGTATCACAATCTAAAATCTATCCTATTTTCTCCCTACAGACAGTAGATGTTGGACTGGCTGGACGTTAGAAGCTATCTGGTGCGTGTACGAGTGCCTCGCGGACGCGTGTCTGGCGCCTGACGACCAACGCGCATCTCCTAGACTACACACCGCGTATCTAGACGAGGAGCCCAACACTGGCTTACCGCCTAGGTAAGAATAGCATAGAATAGAATCATTTTTTGCCTGAAATATGGTATTTTATAGATTTTAAAAAACATACCTAAATAATAGCTCTCCATATTCCGCCAAGTCCATTCGACATGCTGTAACAATAACAAATTATTTATTTTTCAACACATTTGCTCGAAAAATGCATTTACAAAGCCTGTATACATTATTCGAAAGTTAAAAATTACGCACCATACAACGGAGCGTGCGGTAAAATAGATACTCTCACCTAAGTATAAGCCGGAGCAATGAAGAAAGGATTCTAAAATGGCGGCTTGTACTTGCGTTGTCAGATAGTACAGTCAGCATAAAAGATTTCAAGTTATAGTTTTTTTCAAATTTAAAATAATAAAAACAAGACTGGGTCACAATCATTTCTGAAATTTAATCTAACAATAAAACAAAATTCAACAACAACAAACAGGTAACAACGAAAAAAATAACAGAAAACTATAGCAAATATTCGTAAAAAGGATCACTGAGCGCGTCAAGACATCAAGACAATTTTTTTTTCTGCTTACGCTACGCGCGTGAGTGAGTATAGACGGCACTAGTGCGCGAGCGAGAGAACACGATAAGCGCCGCCATTTTAGAATCCTTTTTTCAATGCTCCAGGTTTATACCTATTTTACGGCATACCCCGTTGTATAGCACCGTGCGTTTTCTTTACGGTTTTTTTTTAATTTCCATTAAAAAAAATAAGAATTCCATCAAAGAGTTTTACATTATGAGAATAAACAACTTGACTGATCGAACCTCCTAGGATCGCTTTTGCTCAATACGTTGTCTCACTTTAATACTAAAGAGTAAATGAGATGAAAGATGTAGTTCTAATTTTCACCACGTGCATGTGGCGCCATTTGCAAATTCGCGCCATTTTCATATTAGAAACTTCAAAAATTGTTGCGACTTTCCCACTGTTAAATAAAGTTTGTTTAATTAAATATTGTACTGTTTTCTCGCAAATGTGTTGAAAAACATTGTATGACACACGTGCAGAAATTGGTATTTAAAACTTACCGCACTAGTATCATAAATAACTATTAATTAGCGAATTTACACATATTATAGTCCAGTCAATGGGCACAAAAAAGAGGCTTTGCCTTGCTTTAGAAGGGAAAATGGTCACAAAAAACTTCAGCACGGTTTTAACGAAAGAAGAAACAAAATAACAGAATATAGAAAGATTTTTACCGTTTAGACATGGTAATGTTTGAAATAATTATTAGAAAAAACAAGTGTACTTATGTCTTCGACGGTCTATGGATCGTGTAAAAAACAGACGAATAGTGTAGAAACAACCATGAAAAAACTGTGTCTATTCTTGGTAGATTAGAGATAAAATTGGTCATCCTACGTGTGCAGAAAATATACGGGGTTCAATTAAATGTTGGACTATTTTACTTGTAGGGCCTAGGTTAGGTATATTTATAGGTCGGGCGAAGTGTTACTGGGTTTTCCATAAGAATTTCTCTGTTATAGTACGATTCAAACTTAATGGCGGCTCGGAACATCGTGCATTCCGATGCGCAAAACGCAATTTTGGGTATCAGCGGGGAGTAGACGGGCGGGGCACATCCCGCGCACCCTCTGTCTCACTCGCACTCGCGCGACGCGGTGTATGATTGTTGTCAACTTGACTGTACCTGCGCGCAACTGCACTCGCAGCTAACTTCCGAACCGCCATTAAGTTTGAATCGAACTGTACATTGTCCTCGTTAGTTGAGTTGCGCTGGGGCCAGTGTTATTGGGTTTTCAAATTAGGAATTTTTCAGTTGCAGCTGAGTCTGGATATTTGCGTGGTTATGGGCAATCAACCCGCCTCCTCTTACACACATCCCATCCCAAATAACTAGCTGACCCCGCGAACTTTGTAGCGCCACAGAATCAATACTACTTACTACACTACTAATAAATACTACTAGGTACGGTTGTGGTACGATTGTGTGATTAATAGTACGGAAAACCGTACTTTTTGGTACGGTCTGGCAACGCTAATTATGAGTTTTCCAGTGTAGTAGTCTACTACATCATTTGTTGCAAAAAATATGTTCGACCGATTTTGTGCAAACTTCACAAACATTTGGCAACAAAGCCTAAACATTTGGTTTGGATAGGTGAGCCCGTTCTTTAGTTATAAAATTACAACGAAAAGTAGCATTGATTTTTATATTATACTAGTGGCCCGTCCCAGCTTCGCACGGGTGTATTAAGAACCGCTCGTCCGATTTTCTGCAAACTTCACATAAAGTATCTACTAAATAGTTCGAACAAAGCCTAAACATTTGGTTTGGATATGTGAACCCGTTCTTGAATTATAACATTACAACGAAAAGTAGCATTCATTTTCATATTATATTTAATATCATGACAGATATCAACATGTCCCCGTGGCTGGTAGCAAGAACCCGGACGAGACGTATCTGGCGCTAGCGTTGGAAGCGGCTCTACTGGGTCTGGGTGTGCAACGTATGCTGCCCATGGGACTTTATGCGCAGGAGCGGCATTGCAAGCAGGTCAGTTCATGTTTATTCGTGAGAATTCCTGTACACGATGCCGCCGCCGCGCCGTCACCGTACCTCTATACTGTGTCTACCTTCGCGGTGGCGTTGCGGCGGCGGTGCGGTGGCGGAGCGGTGGCGGCGCGGCAGCGGCATCTTGTACAGGTTCTCTGATGGTCTAGAGGGTATTATTAATATGTCTTATGGGCGAAATTGTGTGTTCCCACCTAGGCATGTACGTACCAATGTGGGTTTTTAAATGCATAAATACTTTCCGAGGATATTATTTATGAAACTTGAATGATATAATCAATGTTAGTCTAAATCCATGTCCCTCTGACATGGATGTGGTTTAGAGGCAGCTAAAATAATTCTGATATTAAGTAGATGGTGGCTACATACATACTTCACAAAAAACTTTTTTTAAAAAAAGTACCGACTTCAAAACAAATACAAAAAAGTTTAAGATAACTTTTCTTTCGGAAGTCGGTGGCAATAGTCAATGACACAACAAAACAAAGCCACCGACTTCCGAAAGAAAAGTTATCTTAAACTTTTTTGTATTTGTTTTGAAGTCGGTACTTTTTTTAAAAAAAGTTTTTATTTTACCCTTTTTAGTTTATTTATTACATATTCAACCCAAATTCTTGTAAAATACAAAATTTTCTTACATATGCACTAATCTTGTAATCCGTCACAACATAAAAAAATCCATATCTCTAAAACTACTGAACCGATTTTGATGAAACTTGCAGTGTACCCTAAGTTGAACAATACCTAGTACAACAAAAAAAGAATTACTTAAATCGAACTTATAGTTCCGGAGATATGCGTGCACAAACATAAAAACATACATACATACATACATACATACATACATACATACATACATACATACACTTATGAAATTTGGCACATTTGTTCAGACGCTGATATAGACTAACATATATGAAAACTGGGCAGTTCTGATAATATTACATACATACGGGTCGAATTGATAACCTCCTTTTTTTTTTGAAGTCGGTAAAAAGAAAGAAGAACTCAGTTTCAAACGTTAGGGCAAAGGTCATGGTGTCGCAGGATCGTCTATGTAAGTTACCGTGACCTTAGAAAGTAAATCTTCATTGAAAGATCATGGTGAATTTTAATTTATGACAGTCCTTTTGGTTTCAGCCAGGGTGGGGGGATTTTTTTTGATGATAATAAAAATCGGAAAAAAATCTATATTCAATAAATTTATTACTAGTTGTTGCTAGCAGTTTTACCCGCTACAATTCGAAAATTATCCCCTTGGAAAACAAAACCGAGATAAAAACTATCCTATGTGTTAATTCAGGTCATAAACTATATGTATTGTGTAAGTGTGTACCTTTCATTCAAATCCGTTCAGTAGTTTTTGAGTGAAAGAGTAACAAACATCCATCCATCCACATCCAAACAGTCACGATTATAATATTACTAGGATTTCCACAAGTGTACTTAGATGGTAGGTTTTACAAAATTGTGATCATTGGTACATAGTTCTGCTAGCTGATTGAAGGTTGACGGGGCCCCCTCTAGAGGGCCAAAGCCTGCCGGGGTCGCGGGTCTTATCTCCTTAGCGTTACCCTGGAACGTAAAGGGCTATTGAAGGACACCGTGGATTTTAGTCAGTACAAGTCTGACAGTATGGGTGGGAGGACACATTTGATTGATTTTACCACGATAAAAAAAAAGCTGATTGAAGGTGGTCGCGGGATTTATCTCATTACCGGGAGATAAGTCCCGCGACCACCTTCGTTATTCGTAATCTGAGCACAAAACTCCATGTTCCGCGCTAGCGCGGAAAGTGTTCAAAATTCGAACACGTCTTCTATTCAATGGGGAAGGCCAGTCAAAGAAAATGTAGATGGCGTGACCATAGCTAAGTCCTAATCTGACCAATGAGGTAGTACTATTTTGAAGTACCTATAAGATTTGAACCAATGACGATGCTTGGAACTAGCTATACTAGCGCCATTCGTTTCTTAGTTGCCATTCTCATTATTTTTTGCACTGACAGCTGAGCCGGCCCCACTGCATTTCCTCGCTGTAGTGAGGTGAAAAGTTGTGTGTTGCGCTCGGCAGCAAAGTTATTTTGCGTACCTTTGAAACTTCGCTACCCTCAGGATTCTATATTTGAACCGCTCGCTTCACAATAAATCCTAGGTTTCTTCGCTTGCTCATTTTTCAATTCAAGTAATCATGCCAAAACACAACTGTGCACCCTTGCATAACAAATAACTATTGTGCAGGAGGAGCGTCTAATCGCACAGCTGCAGCGAGTGGAGGGCGAGGCGGCGGGCGGCGTGTGCGCGCGTGTGGCGGCCGCGCTGCTGGCGGGCGGCCCGGCCTCCTGCCTGGGCGCGCGCGTGCATCCCCGGGCCGCGCCCGCGCACACCTTCGCGCGCTTCCTGTTCCTGGCGCTGCTGCCGCAGCACGCCGACCTGGCCTACCGAGTGGGGCTGCGAGCTATGAGGTATGTTGTTACTTCATCGGCCGCGCTGCTGGCGGGCGGCCCGGCCTCCTGCCTGGGCGCGCGCGTGCATCCCCGGGCCGCGCCCGCGCACACCTTCGCGCGCTTCCTGTTCCTGGCGCTGCTGCCGCAGCACGCCGACCTGGCCTACCGAGTGGGGCTGCGAGCTATGAGGTATGTTGTTACTTCATCGGCCGCGCTGCTGGCGGGCGGCCCGGCCTCCTGCCTGGGCGCGCGCGTGCATCCCCGGGCCGCGCCCGCGCACACCTTCGCGCGCTTCCTGTTCCTGGCGCTGCTGCCGCAGCACGCCGACCTGGCCTACCGAGTGGGGCTGCGAGCTATGAGGTATGTTGTTACTTCATCGGCCGCGCTGCTGGCGGGCGGCCCGGCCTCCTGCCTGGGCGCGCGCGTGCATCCCCGGGCCGCGCCCGCGCACACCTTCGCGCGCTTCCTGTTCCTGGCGCTGCTGCCGCAGCACGCCGACCTGGCCTACCGAGTGGGGCTGCGAGCTATGAGGTATGTTGTTACTTCATCGGCCGCGCTGCTGGCGGGCGGCCCGGCCTCCTGCCTGGGCGCGCGCGTGCATCCCCGGGCCGCGCCCGCGCACACCTTCGCGCGCTTCCTGTTCCTGGCGCTGCTGCCGCAGCACGCCGACCTGGCCTACCGAGTGGGGCTGCGAGCTATGAGGTATGTTGTTACTTCACTCCTTCGATCGTCCATTTGAACTTCCCTTTAAAAAATCAAATATTCCAGCTACACCAAACCAGTATAAGCTGACCGTCAAATGTGCGAATCGAACATACAAAGCGAGACTACGAAAAATTGGTTTTGCATAGCTTGATGAGTAGCCGTATGTACAAACTACAGCAGGTCAACAAACTTTTACCCATCGAAAATTAACCTTCCACTATTGTGATAAGGTTGAAAATCTATTTAAGAAATTTAACAGCAACATATTTCTATCAGGTTGCCGATGGTGGAGGAAGCGTATGCGCTGGACGGCACTGCCACTGCGGGTGCGGGCGCGGCTGCGGGCGCCTGGCACACGTTGCAACATGCCGAGCAGCAGCAGGCAGCACTCGCCAGCGCGCTACTAGGTATTATTATTATATCAGTCCACTGTGGCCTGCCGGCATCTGCTTGAGGAGGACGGAACTGGCCATAGTCTAGCAAGCGCTGGTAGACCCCCAGGATGGTTTGGATAGCAGGCACTCATCGTTGATCACCATACAGTTCACGGTATCGGTTATTTGCCGCGGTTAAACTCACACACCCTTACCGCACGACAGATTTCGGCCGACTAAGGGACTTTACTCATGGCGCGATGCAACGCAATTCGACCGATTCCAACTACAAGTGAGAATCAACTTTACCACTACGACATATGAAATAATACACGTTATCTACGGGTGGATGAAAAACAAAACACGATCGCCACGACGACGTCAAGTCAATCGAATTACATCATTATTTCTCAGTGGCAAGGTTCATTTTTACTTGTAGTTGGAATCGATCGAATTGCGTCGCATCGCGCCATGAGTAAAGTCCAACGACCATTTATATCTAGACTCCTAATCACAGGCGACCGATATCTGTCAACACATTAGGTAAAAAAGTCTTAAGTTCGTATTAGTTTCGACCACTCCTGTGAGTCCCCTCGTCGCACTGACCTTGAGTTAGCCAATCGGAACGCAGTACCCCGTCCCGTTAGCCAATCAGAACGCAGTACCCTGTCCCCCTCGCTTACGTCGTACCTCAGCGACTTGGCAGAAAATTTTCGTTAGTCAGATCGTGCATGAGGCGTCTATATACAAGTTTATCTGGCTTTATGCCAATCTATAATTCAATACTGTATAATATCATGGGGCGGCGCTTCAAAAACTATCTTGCTTCCTCTTGAAAGAGCTCAGAGAGCTATTTTAAAGGTCGCAAACTTCCATCCCTATTTCTATCCCACAGATCAGCTATATAGATCCTGTAACGTACTAACTGTCCGTCAGCTCTTCATTTTACAAGTAGTATTAAAGCAGCATACTATACTCTCATACAATGCTGACAATACTAATAAGAGACGGAATGATATAGTATGCAGTTCCAATGCATCTAGAAATGTCTTTGCGGAAAGATTCTTTTCATTTTTAGGTCCATTTTTGTACAATAGGTTAAATAGAAATTTAAGTGTTTATACACTGAATTATTTTAATTGTAAAAAAACTGTTATTGCGTTCTTGCGTAACATTGCTTATGCGCAGACTGAAGATTTACTGTTGGTCGGCAAATAATCCGATAACACGCTGTTTTTACCTTTTACTTTTATGTTATGTAAGTTTTATTTTAGTACTTTACACTGTTAATTTATTTATTTCTTTAAAATGAAAATATTGTACTGTATAGTCTGAAACACAGGTTCAACCTAGTTCAGGCAAATAAGCAACTGTGCTCCATTCTAATCGTTAAGATATTATTATTGTAAATATGTCCTTTTATAAAATAAACAAATTATTATTATTATTATTATATATAAATGGTCGTTGGTAAAGTCCTTAAGGGGGCGGGGAAGGTTAGCGGGAGCTGCGGGGAGGGGTAGCCTAGCTCGCTGACCGGTAGCGAGCCGCGTTGCAAAAAACGTTGCCCCACACAAGGAATTTCTCCTAAAAAATATATGCATTAAATTTTAATTATCTATGTGCAGGAGCAGCCCGCGGCAACCCCGGTCGTCTGCGAGCAGCACTGGGTGCAGCACAGCGCCACGTGCGCTCAGCGGCGCAGCTGTTCCGTCTGGCACAGGACGCACTGCGACACGCCGCACCGCCCGCCGCGCCTCACCACCACCGGGACCTTCTGGCTGCCGCCTTCGAACTAGGGTTGCAGGTAACACAGACTCCGTTCAGGACACGACATGTAGCTTTAGCCGTCGGCCACGCTGAGTCGTCGGCGGCAACCACCGGACACGAAATGAACGCGGACGCCGGTCGCGCCAGCGGCAGCGTGCCGCCACTCGTTCCGTCTCTTGTTTTAGTTTCTCCCGCTCACCGCAGACACAATACGCGCCGCGCTAGCGTGACCAGCCGCTATCGTTGCGACGCCGCAACGCACCATGTTCTCCGGCACTAAGCGCTCATGCACATGCGCCGGAGCAAAACCCGGCGTCAAACCGGGTCGACGAGCGGTCGTCAGTCGTGTATGAAACTCTATGAAGCTAACCACACGACGCCGGCGCTAGAGCCGGCTCAAAAAACCGTGCCGTGTTAAAACCGTCTCGTGGGCATGAGCGCTAAAGGTGGCGGTTCGCGCCGGAGACCGCGACAGAAGATCGCTATCGGAGATCGCTACCGTATCTGTCTCCTGTCTGTATCTCGCTCGCGAACTGCCGCTTCATACATTGCCTAATGTTAAGTACAGTTGCGGTCTCCGGTCGCGGTCCTGTCTCCGTCGCGGACGCAAACCACCGCCTTTACATAGCCGCGAAAAACTGCACAGCCTCATTCCATACCCACAAAATATCTAGTAATTTAACTTGAAGACTCGACATCTAGTCATCTTAGCCTTATGACGTATTACTTACAAAACTAACAGTTGTTATTTATCCTGCAGGTGCTAAGGATGACACTGTCCTCAGTGAACTGGCGGCGACGTGAGATGGTTCGCTGGCTGGTCACGTGCGCCACAGAACTGGGGCTCGACGCTCTGTTGTCCATCATGCAGAACTGGTCAGTATATTGTGACGTCAGACACTCGGCAAACATAAATAATCAGCCTAATAAAGTCAACAGTTGAGAAATGTCTCTTTGGGAGAGTGAAGACCCATTGCCATTGAAGATTGCTATATACGTCTTCGAAAATTTGATTCCAGAAAATGCCTACCCAACTAACTTCCAACACCAAAAAGAGGGGTGTTGTAAACTTGTCTGTCTGTAGCACGAAGCTTTTTAACGGGTGAACCGATTTGAATGCGGTTTCTTAATTTGAAACACAGTAGATTTTCTAGCGAGGATTCTTACACATTTCTTATCGAAATCAGTTCAGCCGTCTTTTGTTATGCGATGGCGAACAGTGGTGTAGAAATAAACTAAGCTTCGTATCTGGACTTATTCTTTTCCCCCTACAGGTATGAACTGTTCACGCCAACGGAAGCGACGGGTCCCGTAGCGGCAGCCGCCATGTCTCATCAGACGGCACTGCGGTTAGGCCTGACCTTCGAACAGCAGGAGAAGCTCAGTGCCTGCGCCAGGACGCTGGCGCTGCAGTGCGCTGCTAAGGTGCGTGGTTATCTACTAACTTATATGCAGGTCTACCGTAGGGTTACAATGTTCGGGCATGCGGACGGATCATGGACAATACCCAGGTCATAGATAAAATAATACTAGCCTAGGTCGACGCGACAGCGCGTCGTGTTCACGCGCGCTTCTAAGAGCTGTCATCAATATGACGGGTCCTCCTTAGAGGACCAAAGCCTGCCGGGGTCGCGGGACTATCGGGTAACCGTGACTCCGGACCGTAAAGGGCTATTGAAGGACACCGTGGATTTTAGTCAGTACAGGTCTGACAGTTCCTCCTGTCCTGCTCTAGGTGGGAAAATTAAAGTCTCTTGTTGACTTTTGGTATAATTATTGAAGCAAATTAAAGCGACAATTTGATATTTGTTCCGATCGCGACAATATTGCTCGCTCGCGTGCGATTTGCGTGTGTGTTGACGACGCCCGCTCGTGATCGTTGTTCTGGATGAAGTGAAGGTGTAGTGGGGGTGGCGGGCCGCGCGCATGCGCAGGTGCGTGGGCGCGGGGCGAGGAGGCGTGTTAGCTACCCCTCTCCACCCGCTAGCCACGCAGGTGTGGTTGGCGTGTGTATGCGCGCCAACACCCTCACTACGTTATGGACGCTAAACCACGTCTCGGGACTAAATAAGTAACTTTCACCCTTTTATTGAAAGTGCTAAAAAGAACCCTCCCTTTCCAGGATCCACCAGGCTGTGCCTTAAGTGCTCTCTCAGTGTGCGAGGGCTCGGCGGGGGCCTTCGAGGCCGCGTGTGCCGCCGTGGGGGGCGCGGCCGCACGCGGGGCGCTCGCCTCCAGCCAGCTGTTCGCGGTGGCTCGCTACATGGAGCAGCGGGGACAGCCGGCACGGGCCATGAGACTGGCTACCCTCGCCATGCGGAACCTACATTTACATTACAACCAGGTAAGGGACTTTACCCGTGACGCAATTCATGCGATTTGCAATTCCTACTAAAAATGAAAATCGACCTTGCTACTAAGTTAACAGTGGCGCCAATTGGTAAGCTCAACGACCTTAAATAACTAGACTCCTAATCACAGGCGACCGATGTCTGTCAACACATTAGGTAAAAAAATCTTATAACCGTCGTGACTCGACCACTCCTGTGAGTCCCCGTGTCGCACTGACCTTGAGTTAGCCAATCAGAACGCAGTACCCCGTCTCCCTCGCTTACGTCGTACCTCAGCGACTTGACAGAATAATTTTCGTTAGTCAGATCGTGCATGAGGCGTCTAGTTATAAATGGTCGTTGGGTAAGCTAAAGAACGGTAGCCCTTATTGTTGAAAGAAATCATTATGCCTTTAATGCTAATAATGTATGCCTACATATAAGTTGTCATTTCGAAGCCCGTATTGCAGTAAAATTAACGACTTATGTTATGCTATAGGACAGTCATCCCGCCATCGCAGACATCCACTGGGCAGTTGCGCTGGCGCACTCACTGGGTCGCGCGGAGCTACAGGCGATGTTGCCGCTCTTGGTTAAAAACGTGCAGTGCGCGCCTGTGTTGGTGAGTTAACTTGAATAAACTGAACACGGTTTAGTTTTTTATAAAACTTATGATCATGTGAAAATCAACTTTAAACTCTCCATGTAGAGTTTAGATTTTATTGCAATTTTATCCTCATAGTAATATACAGGTTGTTTGGTGCATCGTGTGCCAAATTGAAATAGTCGACTAAAGGGGTCATCTGCTAGCTTTTCAGACTCCTTAACACCCCTCATGCCCTGTGGATTTTTTTATCGACTTTTTATTGTTTTACTAAAAAAAGACCCAAATTTTACATTCAAGTTAAAAGTAATAATAATATAATAATAATAATATTCCACAACTATCACACAACGCCATCTAGTCCCAAGCTAAGCAGAGCTTGTGTTATGGGTACTAGACAACTGATAAACATACTTATATATTTCTAAATACATACATATTATAGATAAATTACACCCAGACACAGAACAAATGATCGTGCTCATCACACAACATTTGTCCTGGGTGGGAATCGAACCCACGACCTCCGGCATAGCAGTCAGGGTCACTAACCACTAGACCAACAGGCCAGTCACATGATGCACCAAACACCCTGTATAAAGTTTAGATTTTACTAACATTAATTTAACTTACCTTGGATTTGATCACAAAGTAAGGTTGATTTGTTTAATTTGTATCAAACCGTACTTGTCTGAAAAAGAGATAGAGCTATACAAAATTTATAGAGCCATCTCATTTTTAGGGTTCCGTACGTCCGAATACAAAAACGGAACCCTTATAGGATCACTCGTGTGTCCGTCTGTCTGTCGCTTACGGTCAATTATCTCCGATTCTACTAGACCGATTGGGTTGAAATTTGGTACACATATCAATTCCTGTGACCCAAGCACAGAGGTGTGACGTGAACAGATGAAATCTGTATGTGGGAGGTAATTTTTGGGGGGGAAGGGGAAAATGAAAAAAAAAAGTTTTGAAAACTGCATCGTGTGACATATCAAATGAAATGTCTTGTTGAGACAATCTTAAATGTATTTTTTTTGTAATTTTAAAATAAATAGTTTCCAAGTTATTCAAGAAAATAGACGAAATTTGACCATTCCCCCTCCCCTATTATCTCCGAAACTACTGAACCTAAAATTTTGAAAAAAATACAGTAATTAGTTTTCTACTTATAGATTATAGGAAAACCTATAAGAAGTCCATATCTGTATATGGGAGGTAATTTTTGGGGGGGAAGGGGAAAATTAAAAAAAAAAAATGAAATCTGCATCGTGTGACATACCAAATGAAAGGTCTTGTTGAGACAATCTTAAATATATTTTTATTGTAATTTTAAAATAAACAGTTTCCAAGTTATTCAAGAAAATAGACGAAATTTGACCATTCCCCCCCCCTTATCTCCGAAACTACTGAACCTAAAATTTTGAAAAAAATACAGGAATTAGTTTTCTACTTATACATTATAGGATAACCTATAAGAAGTCCATATCTGTATATGGGAGGTAATTTTTGGGGGGGGAAGGGGAAAATTTAAAAAAAAATATTTGAAAACTGCATCGTGTGACATATCAAATGAAAGGTATTGTTGAGACAAACTTAAAAGTATTTTTTTTGTAATTTTAAAATAAATGGTTTCCAAGTTATTAAAAAAAATAGACGAAGCTTGACCATTCCCCCCCCCCTTATCTCCGAAACTACTGAAACTAAAATTTTGAAAAAAATACAGGAATTAGTTTTCTACTTATAGATTATAGGATAACCTATAAGAAGTCCATATCTGTATATGGGAGGTAATTTTGGGGGGGGAAGGGGAAAATTTAAAAAAAAAAAATTTGAAAAGTGCATCGTGTGACATATCAAATGAAAGGTATTGTTGAGACAAACTTAAAAGTATTTTTTTTTGTAATTTTAAAGTAAATGGTTTCCAAGTTATTCAAAAAAAATAGACGAAGCTTGACCATTCCCCCCCCATTATCTCCGAAACTACTGAACCTAAAATTTTGAAAAAAATACAGGAATTAGTTTTCTACTTATAGATTATAGGATAACCTATAAGAAGTCCATATCTATATATGGGAGGTAATTTTTGGGGGGGAAGGGGAAAATTTAAAAAAAAATTGAAAACTGCATTGTGTGACATATCAAATGAAAGGTCTTGTTGAGACAATCTTAAATACATTTTTTTTGTAATTTTAAAATAAATAGTTTCCAAGTTATTCAAGAAAATAGACGAAATTTGACCATTCCCCCCGCTTATTTCCGAAACTACTGAACCTAATTTTTTTTAAAAAATACAGAATTTAGTTTTCTACTTATAGATTATAGGAAAACCTATAAGAAGTCCATGATATTAAAAGAACATGGTAAATCACTCAATATTGTGCGTACCAATTTGGGTCAGATTTAAAAAAAAACGTGATAGGTAACATCGTACGGAACCCTCTTCACGCGAGTCCAACTCGCACTTGGCCGGTTTTTTTGTGATACAACTGCTATCTTAAAATATTATGAGATGGCGCTATATGACATTAGAATGTAGTTACTAACGTGCCACTCTCAAAACGGTGAAGGAAAACATCGTGAGGAAACCGGCATGTCCTAGAACCAAAAATTCGAAGACAGTGACATCTACTAACACGCACTGGGCCCGCGTGGCGGATTATGGCCCACTCCCTCTCACAGAGAGGAGGCCTTTAGTCCCAGCAGTGGGAACATTTATAGGCTGATTATGATGATGACTAACGTGCCCCCCTCCCCCCCAGTCGGACGTCCTGCGTCGTTGCTGCGTGGCGGCGGCGGGGTGCTCGCGGTCCCGCGGCGCTCCCCCCCGCCCCCCCACCCCGCTCCGCCCCCTGCTGGAGGCCGCGCTGCGAGCGTATGCCTCTACCACGCATGCGCGGTTAGCACACATCTCGCCCAGACATTACGCTGACTTTGTTGAGTTTCTTGGTATGTATACTATGTATCTACTAATTCTTATCTAAGCCATACACACTACGATAGGCGACCTCTCGCGCCCGGCACTGGTCGAGGCCATGCTGCGGGGCGAGACGGAATGGGAAGCGGTCGCCTCCTTCTGCGAAGCAGTCATGCTAGCAAAGGAGGAGGCGGGATGCGTGAGGGAGAGGACAGCGCCCACATCACGACCCAGCCTCCGCGGGATACGCCCACGGCAACGGACGTCGCAAGACGATCTCCGGCCACCGTAGGCGCGGGCATGCGGGCGGTGAGTTATGGGCGACTCGCCGTCCGACCATGGACCATGCCCGGGTCGTCGGCGCGTTGTGTTCCACGCGCGCCTCAAAGAGCTGTCAGCAATCTGACGGGGCCCCCTAAGACAGCCAAAGCCTGCCGGGGTCGCGGGACTGTCTCACCTGGTTACCGTGACCCTGATACGTAAAGGGCTATTGAAGGATCACCGTGGATTTTAGTCAGTACAAGTCTGGGAGTCTCTCCCGCCCCACCCTGGGCGGGAGGACTCATTTGATAATTTTACAACGCAAAAAAAAAACCATACACACTACGGTCTAGCGGCCCGTTCACGACGTAGCCGCTATGAGCGGGACTTAGCGCGGAGCAGCGAGCATTGCATCATCTGCGTAGCCTTTTTCCAATTACATATATTGAGGTCGGCTTCCAGTCGAACCAGATGCAGCTGGATATCAGTATCAACAGGGTATCGTATTAACCATTAACTGGGTTGTACATCCACCCTTAACAAAAGTCACGTAAATCCGCAATACTGTCAAGGGTGTGACGGTACATGAAAATATATGATAAGTTAAAGGAACCTACGAAGACCTACAAGCCTAACAGTCCCTACGACCCTATAAGCCCTACAGCCCTAACCTACCATATACCTAGTGTGTGATAAATAAATATACGGCTTGGCCAGAACGTCTTGAAACGGAACTAATATTTTTATTTGCTGACAACGTTTTAAAATATTTGATATTTGATGTAAACAAAGACGCAGGTTTGTTATATTTATTATTGTGCCATAAAACTAACGTAATAAGTGAAAATAAATAAAATAAAATCACTCAAAGTGCTGGTAGCGAGAAGACAGTGGCGACTTCCGGTTTTCTACTGTTTTTTGCCAAGCTGTATAAATAAGTTTAGGATGTCTGCACCATACGACCAAAGGTTACAGACGGATAGTAGACAGGAATACCAGGTTCGGGAAGGGTACACTCACTGCCAGTCCCGCAGACTCACGAGACTGATCAGAGATGGCTAAAGGTGTCTTGGCCACAGTGAGGGGTAATGAGACAAGAATATAAAATTCAAATCTGGTTTATTTACAAAATGTTCTGCTTATATACTACTTTTTCTTAACACACACTATTATACAAAGTCAATGTGTCCTATGCGTGTAAGATGCAACCAAATCATTCTTTTAACTGGGCCGCGCGTAAGCCAGGCCGAGTGCCGAGTCAATGTCCAAAGGTAACATTGAACAGGGTAATACGATACCCCATGAATAGACTGGTTGTCAGACTTTTGGAGCTTCTGACTTATAGTTACAACTGTCAAAGATCTACAAAATACAGCCGGTACCAACGGCTTTACGTGCTTTCCGAGGCACGGAGGAAACTCGCTATGACAGATGGTCTCCCATCCACAAACCAACCTCGGCAAGCGATGCTTTACCCGGAAGATCAACTTGTGCGGCTATAATTATTTAGCCACAAGCTCCGAGCAGCGAGCGCTAAGATCAAATGTTTCAAACACGCCACGAGGCGTCGCCACTGGTGAATTCGCGAACTTAGAAAGTAATTAATGTTTTATTCGCGCCGCCCGCCACAACGCTCACCGCTTAGTCGTGAACGGGCCATATGAAACTTTATAAACGTGTGAGTGAGCACACATTTAAATGTTTTTCTTTGAGATGTCCACTTGTTTTACGTAGGAATCTAACGAAAGGGAGAATTTTCTACTTTGTTTTTGGCTACAAATCTCTACTACTTTTTACTATGAATCTGAACATTATACACCGTGACTTTTTATTCATCTTACAACGGCAGCCCAGTTCATGTATCCAATGACTAGAACACGAAAATTTTAATTCGTTATTATGACGCAAGGCGTAGTTAGAAACACCCTTGTCTCATAGAAAATGGAGATGCAATGATCTGCCCAACTATAGCGCTGGATAGGTATACTCTACAGTTTGATACGTTAACATTTTAACAGGATGTTTCACATTTCTAATGTACCTACCAATTAATTAATAATAAAAATTATTATTAAAATTAAAAAAAACAAACTCGCCTAGAGGTATTTTAGGTCGGATACATTAAGTGGACCACTTTTGTAAGACGACTAAAAAGTCACGGTGTATAATCTAAAACTGAGCTATTGCCCACTGGGGTAGTCGCTTAAATACACCTGTAAAGTATCCGAGAGTTCACGTCACGTTGTGTACGAAGGGCTTCATAGGCGAGCAATAAGCAACGCTTTTAAATTCACACTACTTATTCTATTTTTCATTCCTACAGGCAAAGCTCGAGATACTTTCGCGCTAGCTCCCGACGGGCCCCACCAGTTTGCAGCATTACTCCAAGAGATCAAGCTCAAATACAAAGGAAAGAAGAAACTCATGTTCCTCGTCAAAGAAAGATTCGGATGATCCAACAATTTAACTCGTTACAAAACCCACCGAATAAAAACGGTTTTTGTAGATACGGCATTCCATATTAAAAGAAAAAAGCATTTTTGTTGCGATGCGTGAAAATTTTGTTTAAAATACGTGTGTATTACTTACTGTTCTTTTTTGTTCTGTAAATTGCTACTGCTATGGTTAAAGGTCTCAAGATGTTTTTTAGTGTAGCCACATTAGAACTGGAGCACCTATCTTGTTTTAGACGCCATTCGCACGAGCGCTTTTTACGGGCGTTAAAAAAGCGCCGAAATAGAACAAATACATTCCCATGTCAAGCGCGGCGCTTTTTTTCGATCTGTATTTGATTTTAAGTGCTGGGCGGTGACATTTAAGTTCAATTCAACTTTTTGTTCTTTACGAGCGCTTTTGTAACGCCTATATGCGCTCGTGCGAATAGGGTCTATTCCATTTCCACAGATAATTTCCCAAAATTAAACCGACATCTGTCTAGAAAAATGTAAAATAAAATACAGGCTTGCAAGAAAAAAAAAGCAAATTTCTTATATTCGCGCCTGCATAACCTTGTTTGTACCTTTAACCACAGTGGTAGTAAAACAAAATTATGTGAAACTCATGGCATGCTATATAATTGTTTAATGCGTGCAATCATTGTTTTCATTTCAAGTTTTTGTTTTTATTTTGTTAATATCGTGCAATAAGCTGCCATGATGTAGGTAAAAACCAATAGCTAACAATTTGTTATGACGCATAATAACTATAGGAATACATTTGGAAATAATAAGTTGATTCATGTATCGTATGATTATCTTATTCACACTTTATACAAATAGTTAATTATGTCAAAATATTAAATGCCCGTGACACAAGTGTGACAATGTCTCTTGCAAAAAAACGAGGACATGAACCGTTCTGCCCCACGGTTATTTTAGCTCGAAATAATTTTACCGTTGCGGTAAAAATCATTACCTCATGCAAGGTACACACAATCTCGTGTACCCGCCGTGTACCAAACCAGTCTATTCTAAAGTATTATTTTTATTAAATAATTATAAATAAATACGGCTGACCTCGTAATTTTCATTTTTTTATAATCGTAAGAAATGATCTCAATAATTCCATTTGTGTAAATAGAAACGAGTTTGTAAATATAGTACGGAGACAAGTTTAGTGTTGGAAAATATTAGTTAATTAATGTAATGATTAGTGATGTGATCTGTGCGAGGACTGCGTGATGTACAAATTGTGTAAATGTCGGTGTGTTGTGAGATGTGGGGATATCAGTAATGAGGAGCGGTATTCGCACAAATCGCAAGTTGTATGTAGGTATAGTGCCACTCGTATAGCGTCCAATAGCAATGGGATAATTCATAAAATATGACACAACACCAAAGAACTATATCATAAGTCCAAGTGTGAGATAAGCAACGCCATCATTTTTTCAGTATTCTTGAGTATTCTGTATCTTTAGATATTTGTTTATGTTAGCCCCCCTTTTTGTTCTTATCTTAAACGGCACACCTGCAATGCTAAACAAGGGTTTCATAATTTTAACACTCTTGTAAACCAGTTTATAAATCATAACAAAAATACGTTATTTAACTTATCACGCCGTATATCTTGTCTATTTTCTATCTCGTCACACAAATCTTATTTAGTTTTGAGTTAATTACTTTTGAAGATAAATAATTTTACTTTGTTCATTATTATTTCTAAAACTCAGCCTATTTCTTGTTTAGAGTAGAATATAAAATTTTAACAAGAAGTGCATTTATAAAGATAGAAATGATTAATATTTAAATAGAGACGATGTATGGATAGTGTTGAGAGAATAGTATGAATTGAATAGTATATAGACTTAATGATGGACTTTTGTACTTTTTGTGGTGTGTATGAGGGTTGTGCAAAAAAATATTTTGACATTATACAAAGGAACATACAAAAAATAATGTATCCGCTATGTAAAAAAAATGCCAACCCTATAATGTGTCAAATAAAAAAAAACAGGACATTAGTACTCATTATAATATTGATATAAATGTAAATATAAAAATATGATTTTTAGTTAGAGCGCTGATAGTAGACACATCCAATATCTTCCTAATCAGAGATTTTTACACGAAGAAGTAATATCAGGTAGAAAAGTGATCAATAGAAACAGTTAAAATATGTATGTTATTTATTATATACCGCTTTTTACATGTGTTACATTCATAGATCGGCGTACCATAGCTAAGTTTAGGCTTACTTTAGCAGAAGCATATTTAGCTTGAGAAAGTTCTGATCAGCAATTATACCAAATAAAAGGCAATAAAACGGTAACCTTTAAAATGTCTATTCTCAAGATAAATATGATTTCTACAAAAAAATGCAAGTTTCAAAAATATCAAAAAGGGAGGTTACTGTGTAAGTGAAGCATCTCAGTCTGAACGCAGCGTGGCGTATGTGGTGTTTATAAAATTATTTTTTGTAAGAAAAGAGAAATTAATTTCATAAGCAAATAACTTTTAAATGTCGAGCAATAATTTTGAAGCCTTCTGCCGGTCTGTCGTGATTTTGTGTACAACTTTATTGGTTGTCAAAAACATGTGTTTGTGTAGATTATTTAGTCAGAATGCGTGACCGTTGATCCATGGAGTCAGTCTAAATGCTACAGATATACTTTACTTAATTTCATTTTAGTAAAATTAAACATTTGGAGATTATTTTGTCTGTAAAATCATCTATGTAAGAGCATTTTATAATTAGGTACCTAATTTCTATTCTATTCTCCCTTTTTTTGTAACTTTATTGAATGAGTAAGTAGGTTTTTCAAGCATCGACTTGCCAACTTGTAACTCCAAGCAAATATTTGACCTCAAGTGCCTTCAGGCGAGTCCAAATAAGCCAGACCGGCTCTTACTTGGTTATTTTGTTTTTTATTTTATTTTGTACTCTGTCAGTGGTTATATTGTAATTGTGTTGTACGTCAAACGTGGACACCCTTCAGTGCTGGTATTATGAAGGTGATAATTTCAATATAAATAATTGAAAAAACTATTTTGTTTTATTCTATTCTTTATGGGATGTTCCTTTTTTATTCTTCATTGTACACATATAATTAAAAAATAACATTTCACAAAAGGGTAAATTATGTACAAAGGCGAGCTTAACCCAGAATTGGGTTTTCTTACAGCAAACGTAAAAAAACGCAAAAATAAATACGTGTTTAACAAACGTTGTATAAACATAATACATACAATATTGTTAGCTGCGTCTCCGACCTACACCCCTCCAGAGAGCCCGGAGCACCTGATTAAGCCTATATAAGGCGATGCGTTGCGTTGCCAAGGGCCCATTCCCATACCCACTCGCCTACTCCTATCGTCCGTGACCCCGGAACACAAAGGGCTATTGAAGGACACCGTGGATTTTAGTCAGTACAAGTCTGACAGTCCCTCCCGCCCTGCCCGGGGTGGGAGGACTCATTACCCGACTGCGCGACGCAAAGGAGGGTAATGTGTTTATCAGTCTATGTATGTATGTATGTATGTATGTTTGTTTCTATGTGGCGTTCTAGAGACCAAACGCGTAGGCCGATTTTGATAATTCTTACGTCAATCGATTCGTCTTAACCTTGCGAGTGTCACTAAAGACATGACAGTAATCAAAATTCACCACAGCGACAACCAGACGCCATATTGTCAAAATGAAAAAAATAAAAGTCAATGAACTATGTTAAGTGGGGTGTCGTTGAATAGGTATTTTAAAATCATCTTTAGGTTTCTTTTATCATTTTTCATTTTAAGTAATAGTTTAGGATATATAACGATTTAAAGTTGTTTAACAAAACAATCATCCTCGCTAATTTTCTTACTTATTGATTTAAGTTTTTATTTCAGGGTAAGTAATATATGATATAACTACAAAATCTCTAATATTTACAAGAGATAACAACTGAATATATAATTTTATTTGATATAACAATCTTTTACTATAATAAACGATTGACATAATTTTATAATGACTAATTTCTATTATCATAACAATCAATGAATATAAAATCGTTTTGTATACCACTCAAAAGACATAAAACTTATTTGGTCTAATTTTTTTTTCTTCCTGGTATGTAATCTAACTCTGATGTACCTAGTAATAGTACCACCTACCATGAATGCTCGACGGAGCCCCGCTTCGCGGGGCTCCTATTTCTGCGTGCAAGGTTTAAAGTAACCTAACACGAAGGAGATGGCGGGGTCTTTCAGACCCCGCCACCCCCTTCGAACCTAACCTGTCCGTGTCGGGGTGCCCCAAGTCCCGAGCTCGCTTCGCTCGCTCTTGCATCCTAGGTCAAATAACTGATTACTACCTGTCATGCTGGCTCGACGGAGCCCCGCTTCGCGGGGCTCCTATTTCTGCGTGCAAGGTTTAAAGTAACCTAACACGAAGGGGATGGCGGGGTCTTTCAGACCCCGCCACCCCCTTCGAACCTAACCTGTCCGTGTCGGGATGTCCCAAGTCCCGAGCTCGCTTCGCTCGCTCTTGGATACTAAATTTTTCTAATAACAATAGCATTCGTGAAGGCAAACAATCAAAGTCCAAAGGATAAGCCAAAGTCATCAAAGAAAATGGTTTAAACGTTAAATTATATGTTTCAAACATTATCATAATGATTTTCGCTTAAATAAACGTTATATCAAATAAAATTATATGAAATGAGTTTTAGAGTAACACAAACATTATGTGTAAAGAAATTATATCAATCGTTGGGTATTTCTCACGTTGATTATATCATGTGAACGTTATTGAAATGAAAATATATCAAATAACTTTATATGAAATGAGACGCACCCTTTATTTCAAGTATAAACGATATACAAACATAAAAAACAGTGAACAATGAATCGTAACTAAAAAGTGTAAAATAAAAAAAAATCATTTAAAGAAAAACAAAAAACCCGACCGCGTAAAAACTAATTTTGAAAAATACGTGAAAAGTTAACTTAAATAAAAACTAAAAAGAAAGAAATAAGCCCAACAGAACAGCAGGAAGAAGCAGAACAGAACGACTCACAGCCGGGGCCCCTTGGGAAGATTTGATTGGTAAAATTTGAATGGGCCCCGACTGTGAGTCGTTCTGTTCTGCTTCTTCCTGCTGTTCTGTTGGGCTTATTTCTTTCTTTTTAGTTTTTATTTAAGTTAACTTTTCAAAATTAGTTTTTACGCAGTCGGGTTTTTTGTTTTTCTTTAAATTATTTTTTTTTGATGATTTTACCACGCAAAAAAAAAAAAAAGGCGAGCTTAACCCAGAATTGGGTTTTCTTACAGCAAACGTAAAAAAACGCAAAAATAAATACGTGTTTAACAAACGTTGTATAAACATAATACATACAATATAATACCATGTAAATAAAATAATACATACATACTTATATTATAGGTCATGATGAGAGGAAATGCTCCCTAATTTTTCTCTTGAAAACTTCCAACGACGGGCTATCGCGTAAGGTGTGTGGAAGAGAATTCCAAAGGCGAACAGCATGCACAGTAAACGATCCATCATAACGACTCGAAGTATGAGAAGGAACACGAAGGAGAAGAGATGAGGATGAGCGACAAGGTTTCCTCTAGGGATAAGAAATTCAAACCGCTCCCGGAGATAAATAGGAGAATTAGGATTATGAAGCACGGAAAATAGAAAAGCAAGGACATGAGAATCTCGACGCTGCCGAATAGGTAGCCACTTCAGCCGTCTCCGAAATTCCGACTCATGGTCGTACTTTCGAAGACCGAAAATGAAGCGGCTACACAAATTCTGCAGACGTTCGAGCTTGTCGAGAAGTTCTTTTCCTTGACAACAAATGCAAATTGTTACCATTTCTTAACAATTTCATTTTCGAAGTTAAAATTAGTTAAGTAGGTATTTAATTTTGGCTTATGTTTAACTTACCACCAGATATAGTAACATATAACCGACAAAAATAGTAATTGATCACCACAATGAAACCCGCATTTTAATGTAAAATTATAACCAAAGTTTTAACATTTCGCTATCCTATTAATTTATAAATGATTCCAAATAAATCATTGTCAACCCAAAAGTAGTAAATGATCACCAAAATTAAACCAGCATTTTAATGTAAAAAAAATATAACCAAAGTTTTTACATCTTGCTATCCTGTTTATGCGGTTAAACCTAGATGTATCCTTCCTTCACAGGAGCAATCTGGAGCAAGTCGACAGTCTACCTCTTCTAACCTAAATAATTGTCCGAGTCGGGGTGCCAGCAAGTCCCGAGGCCGCACCTAGTTCTAACCAGCTAAACCTAGTTCGAACCGAAAATAAGTAGGATACATCTACGTTTAACCGCATGTGGTCGGTTACTGAACCAAATTGGATGAAATTTTTATGGGACCAATGGGAAAGTATACTGCATCGAACAAAAAAAGAATTAGACTAATCGGACTAGAAACCTCGGAGTAATCGGTGTACATAGGTACATAAAAAAAAACATACCGACCGAATTGAGAACCTCCTCCTTTTTTGAAGTCGGTTAAAAAAAGATATTTTTAAGTTTGTATCACCATCAGTTAATTACAATACAATCACCGTACGTTTAGGTAGGTGGTACCTATTGCCAGACTATTATCAATGAGTGTACGACAGGAGGCGCGGGTTGAGCAGGGCTACCGCGAACCGTCGCGACATGAGCAAGTGCAACCGTAAGGTAACAAACTTATAATTTAGTGATTTTGCGTGATTTTGAAATAATACTAGACAGGTGTATCGGGCTCCGCATAAACAAAAAATAATGTATAATTATTTTGACGAAAAAGTAAGTACAGTTGCACGCACCGATTTGCTAGCTAGCTATTCAAGTGAAAGCACACCTTTATAAAAAAACACTCGTATTAGTACGAAACTCATTGTTAGTGCGAGGCTGCGAGGGGAGCGATGCCCGTATGCGGAGGCGTGCTGTCCAATCAGAGCGCCGCGGGGCTCTTGCGGCCAACCGCAACGAGCAGGAACTCCCCTCAGGCCCCTCAACACGCTGCTCTCCCTCAGTTATCGAGTGCTATTCGACGGTTGATCACGTACGCGTTAGTAAAATGAGTGTATATCTTTCCGAATCTGAAATGGTGCAACTTGTCGAACTTTACAAGGAATACGACTGTTTGTGGGATATGAACCACGAATACTATAGAGACAAAGGAGCAAGGCAAACTGCATACAAAGAAATCACAAAGAAATTAAACATTCCTAACCTAAAAGAAAAACATATCCCGAACAAAATTAAAAATTTAAGGTCATCCTACTACCAAGAAATCAAAAAGATCAGGAGAAGTATTCGTTTAGGTCTTAGTGTTTATACACCTAAAGTGTCGTGGTTTCCAACCGTAGATGGTTTTTTAAGACCATTTAGACACGAAAGGAAATTTATTTCGAAGGTAAGAAAAAAGTTATGTGGGTTTATAGAATCGTACGTAAACCAATCAGTACTTAAATTAATCTTTGGGCCCTCCCTAAACCGATTTTTCATAAAAGAGTGATTCGTTTACAGAGGACGATAGCGTAAAAGTACGTGTTACCTATACTTAGTCTCTTTTTACACTCGACCAAAACTAATTTAGATTGGTCCCTACCTATTTCAAAATTCATTAACCACATTTATAGGTGAATAAAACTTAGTTGGAAATTACAATGTTTCTTGTTTCTTCGTATGGAGTTGTCGATTTGGCCTTCTGTGTTTATCTTTTTTGTGACGTAGTCGTGCAATGGAATGCAGTAGACTTGTTGCTGACGCAGTGTGAACCCGCGTGTGTGCTTCACCCGCATGTCGCATGCCTCAACACACCTGCACCCGCATTAAATAGTATTACCTATTAACCGCGAAAATATTGAATCTACTTTTCACGACTTTTCACGTGCCCGGGCGTATAGTGTTGCCATTTCTCATTCATCACTAACCGTACATTTTCCAAAAAGTCGAAAGGATACGAATAAACACGAGACAATCTGTTTGCAAGTAGCGTTTGGGTAGCGCGCGAAATTCAAATCTTCTTCTGATTTTAAATTAGTTTGTGATAGGTGTCAAAATTGTTACACCACCTATGTCACTGACCTATATAATTATCGAGGTTATTATAGAGGTCGGTGGCCTATGTAGATGATTAATTTTTTTTTGTCTTGATGAGGCATTTATCTTGTGGCTATTGGTCGTTGGGGCAGATTCCCATATAATATTCAACAGTAACCTTCAGCTTCCCCATAGTGAAGCAAGTTATACTAACTAGTTTTTTTTTTGTTTTGTACAGAGACCTTTGAAAGGAATAAGAACAAATGTTGACAAACATTTTAATAAAGGTAACAGTAACATAATCCAAAAAGAAACAAAACAAGTTGAGAGAACAGCTGAAAGGATTATTCCTCCAAATTCAACTATTAAAGGCGAAGATGAGTTCGATAGTTTTGGGAAATATATCGCCGCCTCTTTACGCTTAATGCCTCAGGAATATGCAATAATTGCTAAAACAGAACTACAAAAGACAATATCGGACATACAATTGAAAATAGTAAGACAGAAAATGAATGCTGGAAATGAAGTCCAGTCTCAGTCTCCATGTGACAGTGGAACTTCAAGTGACGAGGAAAATCAACTGAGTGAATGTTCGTCGCCTAATCCTACTTCTGATTCTTGCATTTCAACTATCAAAATAGAATACGATAATGATAATATGGAATAGTGCATATGATTTTGTATTTTTATCATTCTACTGTTAAGTTACATTATTTGTATTAGAGGTAAAATAAATGTAACATTTTTTTTAAAACTTTTTTATTTTCCTCTTTTTAGTTTAAATATTCAACCCAAATTCTTGTCAAATACATCATTTTCTTACATGTGCACTAGAATTTGGTAATCCTTAGCACCGGTATTAACATCGCTCATGTACCTACACAATAAGCTAATAAAATTCCCTATCAATAACTGCTGAACCGATTTTGATGAAACTTGCAGTGTTCCCTAAAGTGAACTATTCCTCGTACAACAAAAAAAGAATTTTGAAAATCGGTCCACAATTGGCGGAGTAATCGCGTAACAAACACTCAAAAAAGTAAAAATCAGTAAACATCATCCATCAATAAAAATGCTCACAAAATAAAAAGTACTGAACCAAATTGGAAGAAATTTTTATGGGACCAAATTGCAAGTATCACAAGCATCGAACGAAAAAAGAATTAGGTACACTAATCGGACCAGAAACCTCGGAGTAATCGGTGTACATACATAAAAAAAAACATACCGACCAAATTGAGAACCTCCTCCTTTTTTTGAAGTCGGTTAAAAAAGACTACCTACATCTGTGGAGATGTATTTTTTGACAAAAAAAATATAACGAAATTACCAATTTCAAAATAAACCAGACAATAGGTATTATTTTGATCCTCAATTGTCTATTTTACCCGACTACGGAGAAGCCAAAAGGAAGTTAATTATGGTTGATGCTCAAGGGTAGCCCGCGAAATTCAAAATTTCTTGGGTTTTTTGCAATTTGTAGGCCAGTGCTAGGTTGTATGTTGATTAAAATATTGATCGCGCTTGTAAGACGTATGTAGTTACAGAATTATTATCATCGAAATCACCAATACAGCCCTCCAAGTTCATAAAGCTTCAGGAACAAAAAAATAACATAAAAAGTCATTCCTGAAGCTTTATGAACTTAGAGCGTTATATTGATGATTTTGTTGATTATAGTTCTGTAACTACATACGTCTTACAAGCGCGATCAATATTTTAATCATCATACAACCTAGCACTGGCCTACAAATTGCAAAAATCCCAAGAAATTTTGAATTTCGCGGGCTGGTTGGAGCATTCCCCTTAAACGATTTTCTCTTTCATAACACACTTCCTATTCATCACGAAATGTTTAGTCACCCTATTAATAAAAGAAAATCGCCTCCATTGGAGCTCTTTGTTGGACCGTTTTTTGGCACGAGTGCTTATTCCAAATAGCACTAAGGACTAGCCTAAGCACACATGTCGGAATGGATTTCATCACAAAACATTTTTCACATATAAAGTTGTCATGCCAAACTTCCAAATTCTACGTAAAAGAAATTCCCGCCGCGGCACTTGACACTGGCAACAATAAGGCTATGAATGAACCAATGAACCAATGTATCAACTAGAAAAATAACACGAATTCACGTCACGTTGACACTTGACAACTGACAGTGTCACTGTGTCATTGACAAACAGCTGTTTACAACCAAAAATATTTTTGGTTTTTGTTTAGTTTGTAAATTGGTTTTAAAAATTCAAATAATAAAGTGGCATAATAAATTAAATTGACTAAACTGACCAAAAACTGTATGGGATATAAACTTCAAACCTTAATTTGTGAAATCTAGAATGAGGTTGAAGGTTTGTATTATTTTTGTGTTGTTTGTTATTTTCGCCAACCCCTACGTCTTTACGGTGCAAGACTGCCCAGCTTGGGTAGAGCACCGACGTGTCCTCACGGCGGCGATAGGCGGAGACCTCTCGCGCCCGGCATTGGTTGCGGCCATGCTGCGGGGCGAGACGGAGTGGGAAGCGGTCGCCTCCTTCTGCGAAGCAGTAATGCTCGCGCAGGAGGAGGCGGGCCGCGTGAGAGAGAGGACAGTGTCCTCCCTCCGCCCCAACCGCAGTGGTGGACGCCCACGGCGATGGACGTCGCAAGACAATCTCCGGCCACCGTAGGCGCGGGCATGCGGGCGGCGAGTAAAGGGCAACTCGCTGCCCGACCATGGACCATGCCCGGGTCGACGGCGCGTTGTGTTCCACGCGCGCCTCAAAGAGCGTCAGCAAGATGACGGGGCCCCCCTCTAGAGGGCCAAAGCCTGCCGGGGTCGCGGGACTTATCTCATTACCGTGATCCCGGAACATAAAGGGCTATCGAAGGACACCGTGGATTTTAGTCAGTACAAGTCTGACAGTCCCTCCCGCCCTGCCCGGGGTGGGAGGACTCATTTGATGATTTTACCACGATAAAAAAAAAAAAAAAAACCCCTACGTCTTGCGGGCTTAGAGATTTTCTCCGCCCAGTCAGCGGTTTATCGATAAAACGACAGTAGTTTCCCGTTTAGTAACCATATTTAATTAGGTACCAAAAATCTAAGACTACTTAACCCTCTAACTAACCGCCCGAGTCGTATATATGCGACAAACATTTCCGTGCCCCTACCGCCCGTTGGGCGACAGGGAATATTCACGATTTTTGTTGTTTTGTCCGATTTTATTGCATCTATTCTATAAGTAGGTATCTCTCTATTTATGTACCTAGATAGACAGATACTTTTTATTGTACACCATGATATTTTACAAATCGGAGCTTAACCGATTCATGGCCGATGACTCCTCTGGCGAGTCATATGTAAGTAATGTAAGTAAACATCTTGGGTAGCCCATGACTCGCGTGGCGAGTCATGTTTAAATTAACTTAAAACAAGCTTAAAAATTATGAGATTACGACATCGAAAACCACCATGTTTTATCCTACATTGAACACTAAAGTAGTTAGTGCGCCGGGCACTTAATTTTTAACATTTAATTTACCAATCAGGGATAGCCAACCTTTGGTAACAATTTAAAACTTCGATCGATTGACTACATTCAGAAAAACTTTTGTTCTCTTTATTAATAACTTGCTCACAATGTTTATACTCGACAGTAAGCAATGCCTGGTTACATTCAGAAAATATCTTGTCTTCTTGCTGATTATGTACAACAAACACTTTTATCAATACAAATAAATGACCTATACAACAAAAGTTTCCAAAATGTTTACTACCCCTGTAGCATTTTAGTAAAATCGATAAATCCCACCTTGAAACGCCATTATTTCCTTCATAATATCAACGAATACGAATTTAAGAACACCAAACAACTGTTTTCTTCTCAAACAGACAAGGCTAGACAAGATAATGGAGAAATACATATAAAACATCACAAGGGGCCCGTGACATACCAGGCGAGTCATCCTTTAAAGAGGCCCATGACTCATCTGGAAAGTCATAGACAAAATGTATGGGGCCTGCGCATATGTTTTGTGAAAATGGAGGTGGCAAGAATCAGTTAAGAGGAACAGAATAAGAGAGGAGCTTTTATTTTACCAATTCGTAGCCGGGTGCTAGGGCATATCAATTGATATTTAGCGAAGCGCTTAAAAGGTTAATAAAATCATGATGATGCATTTTGTTTATCGCAAGTTGGGTGGTGACAGGCGCCGAGGCAGTGGGTTGCATCTCCCCTTGGGTTCAATATGCTTCTATCGATGCTCAAAGATCAATCACCGACAGTGGAAAAATATAAACAGGTAAGTAATTAATTACCATACCTATAATAATATAATGCAAGCTGCTTCTTATTGGAAATCTGTAGACGAAACCTATGTTCAGCTGTGGACATCCTATGGTTGATATGATAATGATGATAATGAAACAATAATGTTTTATAAATGCAATACTGTAACAGGTGTCTTTAAAGTCAAATAATGAATAATTTTTTCTGTTCCTTTCATCTTTAAGCTGTAAGTATATCAATAGTACAAAACGATCTTCATTGAGTTCAAAAGGTAACTTGCCCGCAGCCTTGATTTTTTTGCATAATAATTTAATATTTATTTGTTTCAGATAGCCAAAGCTATAGAAAACACAGAAGGATGTAAACTTAAAAACAGAATATTTGTTTCATCAAGCAAAGATACATCAAAATTATCAAAACTATTTGATGTTGAAGAAGCAGATTTTAGTAAAAATGAAAATACTTTTTCAGTCTATGTAGGTACCGCTGTTTTACCTGGTATACATCTAAACTTAGTATGCCACAATGTACAAACAAATCAATGCCAATTTTTAGGGTTCCGTAGCAAAATGGCAAAAAACGGAACCCTTAAAGATTCGTCATGTCTGTCTGTCTGTCCGTCCGTATGTCATAGCCACTTTTCTTTGAAAGTATAAGAGCTATCCTGTTGAAACTTGGTAAGTAGATGTATTATGTGAACCGCATTAGGATTTTCAGAAAAAATAAATAAAAAAAATTTGGGAGTTCATACTAGAATTGAATCCTCAGAACAATAACTAAAGCATAGAAGGCGCTTTACGACATTTGAAGTGTACGCTGTCATAGACAAAAGAGTATAAGCTAGTGATGTGACTATGCATAAAATAAATACCGATATCGACATCGAATTCTTAGTTTATGGTATTGCTCCATGGCAATAAATCTAAATATGCTAAGGTGAAATAAAGAACTCACTTCTGTCTGACCAACATATTTATTTTTAAACAGCATAAATTGTAAAAAATTGAAACTACCAAGAAAACGCTTAAATAATTTTAAAAGAGCGATTGGCCCTGAACGATTCCCAGTTGTAACGTGCAATAGCGATGATCCATTTTTGCCTCATATCAACATCGGACGGAAATCTGAAAGTGACAAAAAAAATTATAGCCACACATGAGTTTAAATTGTTACACCATGAGCCACACGGATTTTTCACACTGTCATTTCATTACTCATACGTACGATTCGATCACAAGACCGTAGATATTTACTTAACTCTTAAATAGGTATTTAATCCTTCCCAAAACTACGTGTAAAGAAAAATAATGTACATAATAATTTGGATGACGCTATTTTATCGATATTGTATCGATAGTTGCAAGCACTATTGCAAAAATTTATATGCCGATTTAAAATTTATAATTTCCATATAATCGAACTATTTAATTGCATAAAATATTGATTTCAAAACACTACCGTGTACACTAAGGTTAAATAATTTGAAATAATGCCAAAATAACATAAAATAAGAATGAAAAACTGACAAAATGACCATAAGGTCAGGCGGGGCAAGCGCGCCGACGGGGTAAGCGCACCTACCATAAAAATATCGAAAACTACTGATATAATACAACTAACGACATCTTACATCCATACAACAAACTAACACACAGTTCTACTCCAAAATCACAGATGCCTCTGTTCACCGTACATTAATGTAACCGCCATTTTAATTTTAGTGTCATTTAAACCTGATATCAGAGATGAGCACGTGTTACTAATCCCCATAAATCTTAAAATATTTTACGTGTTGCGGGAAACCAATGAGCTGAGTACAGAATTTAGTAGTTTTCCTTTAAATCTATGTCTGTATTTTAGGCTTAGATAGTGAAATTCATATTTTTTTGTAGAATTTAAAATCTTAACCTCAAATTAGCCAAGTGAGGCAAGTGCGCCTAAGTTTTTAGTAGTATGGCGCACTTCCCCCAAGCCAGAAGTCGTCAACTATTAAGATTACAATATTTTCTTAACCGACGGCCTCTGAGTAAGGGTCATGTTTTTCTGTATTGAGAAGTTACTGCCTAGAGATATGCTTAAGGTCTTGTGATGAGAAGGCATTGGGTGATGTGGGTTTACTTGTTATCTTTTTACAGATGGTTCGTACATAACAAAGAAAAACCGATAAGCCTTCTTGGTCTTTTTTTTTAGCGTGGTAAAATCATCTTGTACTTGACTAAAATCCACGGTGTCCTTCATTAGCCCTTTACGTTCCAGGGTCACGGTAATGGTATTATATACAAGTCTCGCGACCCCGGCAAGCTTTGGCCCTCCAGAGGGGGCCCTGTCATCTTGCTAACGCTCTTTGAGGCGCGCGTGGTCCATGGTCGGGCGACGAGTTGCCCATTACTCGCCGCCCGCATGCCCGCGCCTACGGTGGCCGGAGATCGTCTTGCGACGTCCGTCGCCGTGGGTGCCTACCACTGCGGAAGCCTTCTTGGTCTAGAGAAACTTTATGTCAAGCAGTTGACGCCGTCCGGTCAGGCCTATCTGGATATGAAGTAGCTAAAACTTATGGTATACCTCGTAAAACAATCATGGATCACATGACTTTTTAAAATAAAAAAAAAACAACATTTAAGGTTTAGAACCCCTGATTGACTAGTCTATGGCGCACTTGCCCCAAATTTCTTATGGAAGCTGTAGTAGCCTATAGGACGAATAAATTAAAAAGAAGCCAAGAGTAATGCGTTTATTTGTATAAGTTCTATTATTTAAATTATCTGTTTTTCTGGTAACGTACGATTTTAGTGTCTTTTTTTGTATAGGCGCACTTGCCCCGTTTCCAGGGGCAAGTGCGCCTATATCCATGTTTCACAATTTATTAGAAAATACCGTAAAAATATTGATAGATTTGATTGAATCGACGTTTCTTGCAGCTACTATATTCCAAATATTGACAATTTAATAAATGTGCACTCATATGTCAGCATTCAAAAAAAATATTTTGCATCGAAATCATCTATGCAAAAAGTATGGCGCCCTTGCCCCGCCTGACCTTATTTGATTACTTACCGATGGAAGCTTATGATTTCCGCATCATTTTCTTTGCGGGATGAATGAGATTTATATCCCACTATAATGCAGGACATTATTTAATCTTTAAGCTTTGCGATTTACACTAAATCACTGTTATTTTTGTACTATTTTTACAAAAACACGTAAAACCAACGAAGCAGTTCAACTGGCATGCGCCCATAAGCATTATACGAAAAAATGCGATGAACAAAGTCATAGATAAAAACCTGAGACGTTAAGTAGCTTTTAAACTTAGTACTATAAAGGTAGCCAAGGTATCCAAATTGACGTTTACCTTTGTGACGATTTGCATTTTGAGCAACCTACATCTGTCTCTCTCTAATGCTGTTATGAGTATTATAAGAAAACAGAGACGACTATATTAGTTAAATTTAGGTTCCTTCTATGCTTTAGTTATTGTTCTGAGATTGAATCTCAAAAATTTTTTTTTTCAACAAACCCATATGTGTGGGGAATCTATGGATAGGTCTTTAGAAATAATATTGAGGAGTTTGCGCGAGAGACATTTCCAAAGTGTTAAAATGTGTGTGTGTGTGTGTGTGTGGTTTGAACGAGATCAAGTAATTAGTTTTAATACGTCATAAATCGTTACCCGCAATTTAACTTTCAATTTATCCTTTAAAGTTAAAACCAACTACAAGAACTTTTATATTATGTTACTTGCTGCTACGGAACCCTTAATGGGCGAGTCCGACTCGCACCGGTTTTATTATAATAGTAAGCTGCTATTTAATTGTCCTTTGACTTTATTTTTTCTTTTCAGATGAACAAACATGGTTATTTAGAATATCATGAGTTTTCTAATAAAACTGAGTTGATTTATGTCAACATCTGTACATTTGAGGTGAGACATCATGTAGTTAGTTGTATTATAAAATACTTATTATCAACTTATTCATACCTAACTGCTATTAAAATTTAAAAATGTTTAGTAGTAAAAAAAAATATGAATTAATGGTATAAAATGAACATAGGCCACAGCAGTACCTGTGTATAGTACCAGTAGATGTGGATTTCAAGCCTTGTGATTGGTGAATCGCTCTCCGCTTTGTTCCGCTCCGCCTCAGTGGAAACGCAGCCTTAGTCCCTTTTACCACCCTAGGCCGGAGGACTCATTTGATGATGTTACGAGGCTAAAAAAGATAAAGTTTCAAATCGCCAATCTAGCTTGATCGAGCATGGTGGTCAATGCTCGCGCCTTGGACCCAGCAGTAAGACAACAATAGGCTGATTATTTTTTTGTTTAAAAGAATACCTATTATTGTTTCAGAGTCGGTGGCAGTTAAATAAACGTTCTGGACTATCAATGAAGTTATACAACTCATTCAATTATGCTGACGACGTCAGATACGAGGGTAGGGTAAGTTTCATTTATTACCCTACCAATGTAACTATACCACTCCAATACCATCTCTGAAAAATGCAAAGGGTATTTGACTGAAAACAGAGCAGTGGTTGCCCAGTGGTATCTGCCCTGACTTACGAGTTGTAGGTCGTGGGTTTGAACCCAGCCAGGCGCATTACCTACTTTGTGTAATTTATTTCATTACCACTGCTCTCAAAACGGTGAAAGAAAACAATGAGGAAACCGGCATGTCCTAGAACCAAAAATTCCGCACTGGGCCCGCATGGTGGATTATGGCCCACTCCCTCTCTCAGAGAGGAGGCCTGTGTCCCAGCAGTGGGAACATTTATAGACTGATGATGACTGAAAAAATGAAATCCGTTAGATTATCATAAACCGGCCAAGTGCGAGTTGGACTCGCGTGAAGAGGGTTCCGTACGATGTTACCTATCACGTTTTTTTAAATCTGACCCAAATTGGTACGCACAATATTGAGTGATTTACCGTGTTATTTTAATATCATGAACTTCTTATAGGTTTTCCTATAATCTATAAGTAGAAAACTAATTTCTGTATTTTTTTCAAAATTTTAGGTTCAGTAGTTTCGGAGATAAGGGGGGAAACTATTTTAAAATTACAAAAAAAATACATTTATGATTGTCTCAACAAAACCTTTCATTTGATATGTCACACGATGCTGTTTTCAATTTTTTTTTAATTTTCCCCTTCCCCCCCAAAAATTACCTCCCATATACAGATATGGACTTCTTATAGGTTTTCCTATACCTAATCTATAAGTAGAAAACTAATTTCTGTATTTTTTTCAAAATTTTAGGTTCAGTAGTTTCGGAGGTAAGGGAGGGGGGGGGGGAATGGTCAAATTTCGTCTATTTTCTTGAATAACTTGGAGACTATTTATTTTAAAATTACAAAAATAATACGTTTAAGATTGTCTCAACAAGACCTTTCATTTGATATGTCACACGATGCAGTTTTCAATTATTTTTTTTAATTTTCCCCTTGCCCCCCAAAAATTACAAATTAAACAACCGCACGTTTTATGTCATATTTCGTAGTGGTAAGGATGATTTTCACTTGTAGTTGGAATCGGTCGAATTGCGTCGCACCGCGTCATGGGAAGGTCCCTAAAAGGGATTAAAATGCTGATATCACTTAATTTATTCCAGTTGATGGAACTACCCTTCAGCTCCAAAGATTTCAAGCTTGTGTTGGTTCTTCCTAACGAGGGTGATGTATTGGAGAGCTCTCTGTTCACGACGCTGACCAGTCAGGGCCTTGCTGCAGCTGTCAGCAGCATTCAACCATTGTTTACTGCAAACACTACTATGTCGAGCCCTATGAGTGTCGATGTCAAATCGAGGGTCGAAATTCAGGAAGTAAGTTTTTTTTTTAATTTTAAATACTAGCTGACCCGGCAAACTGTACCGCCTCAGAGTCTTGATTTCTGAACGACGGGACGAACATCAAATATTTGAAAGGTAGACCTATGGGACTTCCAAAAATAATTCAAATCTAAAATCAGCCAAATTGGTACAGCCATTCTCGAGTTTTAACGAACAGCAATTGATATTTGAAAATGCCTTTTGTATTAAAAAAAAAAAAACTTATTTATGAAACATATTATTTCATATATCCAATGGCTGCACATCCAAAGAACTCGTATGTCCATAAAAAATATAATGAAATGCAGCACTGCAAAGTTTTACTTGCAAGCAAATGTCAACTTTCAACTTTATGTTAATTGAAACAGTGTTGACATTTGTTTGCATTCTAATTAATAGTTATTGTGAGTGATAGTTTTAATTTACAGAAAATAAGTGCTTTACACAATGGATTAGCCACCCAATATGGCACAATAGCTGTGTCTGACGATGGCACTCGAGTGCAAGTACTCACAAGTAAGTAATGTTTTTTTACAATAGTTTTACAGGCAAGATGACAATATAAAAAAAACCTCTAAGTTTTCATTTCATAAAATAGTTTAAAAATTCGCGGAAACTTTTTTATTTTTGGTTCTGCGACAAGAGTTACAAAACCAAAGTTGCGTACAAATCTGTGCGACCAATAGTTTGCTAGATCGGATAACCCCTTCCCCCATAGGCACCCCTTTTTCCAAGATGGCCGCTGCGGAACAAAGGTTACTACCCCACCTCCCCATGACTTCCAAAAAATAAAATTGCGTACTCTGAATTTGTCAGAGCAACCCCAAATGTAACTTTTTAGTGTACTAATCTCCAAGTGCTGCTATTTTCGACATCTGACTTCTGCATTCATTTTTCCAGGTCTATATCTACCTGCTGGCACGGTAATTAATGTTAAACAACATGCATTAAAACCTGCAATTCAATCGGAATCGCCGCCATTTTATTTCGCTGTAGTTTACAAAGACACGCCAATTTTTTATGGAGATTTTAAACGAAGATTATGCAGTCAAAATGAAAGATAAAACAATTTATTAGGTAAGACACATAATTTGTAATTAAAATGGATGCAATGTACACAAAAAGTATTATAGGCACAACATGTAATGGTTATATTTTTTTAAAATCTATATTATAATTTTATTTAGGTACGAGAAAAGTGTTGCTGTGTTTTTTTTTTCAAACCGTTCACACAGGCTTCTGCTCTTGGAAGATACAACTATCAACCCCAAAAACAAACCCTCAGGGGTCATATTTCGCAAAATCCCATCTAAGTTAGCACCTACATCCCATAAACCCGGCCAAGTGCGAGTTGGACTCGCCCATGAAGGGTTCCTTAGTAGCAAGTATAGATTAGGGATATAATTATATTGAGATTAGTAAGTAAGTAATATACACAAACAATAAAAAAAAAACTTTGTTTTTCATAGTGTTTGTATGAATGGCAAAGTTATATTTGCGGTTTTTGAAAATGTACTATATCTCAAAAACTGCTAACTAACTTCTATAAGCATAGCAATCAATGAATATAAAATCGTTTTGTATACCACTCAAAAGACATAAAACTTTTTTGGTCTAATTTTTCTTCCTGGGAAGTAATCTTACTTTGATGTACCTAGTAATAGTACCACCTGCCATGAATGCTCGACGGAGCCCCGCTTCGCGGGGCTCCTATGTCAGCGTACAGGGTTTAAAGTAACCTAACCTAACCTGTCCGTGTCGGGGTGCCCCAAGTCCCGAGCTCGCTTCGCTCGCTCTTGCATCCCAGGTCAAATGAGTGATTATGTCATACTGGCTCGACGGAGGCCCGCTGTGCGGGGCTCCTATTTCTACGTGCAAGGTTTAAAGTAACCTAACAAGAAGGATGGCGGGGTCTTTCAGACCCCGCCATCTGCCTTCGAACCAAACCTGTCCGTTATATGAAATGAGTTTTAGAGTAACACAAACATTATGTGTAAAGAAATTATATCAACCGTTGGTATATCTCACGTTGATTATATCATGTGAACGTTATGTCGGGGTCCCTTCGAACCTAACCTGTCCGTGTCGGGGTGCCCCAAGTCCAGAGCTCGCTTCGCTCGCTCTTGCATCCTAGGTCAAATGAGTGATTATGTCATACTGGCTCGACGGAGGCCCGCTGTGCGGGGCTCCTATTTCTACGTGCAAGGTTTAAAGTAACCTAACAAGAAGGATGGCGGGGTCTTTCAGACCCCGCCATCTGCCTTCGAACGAAACCTGTCCGTTATATGAAATGAGTTTTAGAGTAACACAAACATTATGTGTAAAGAAATTATATCAACCGTTGGTATATCTCACGTTGATTATATCATGTGAACGTTATTGAAATGAAAATATATCAAATAACTTTATATCGGTGCATCCACACCGCCGGTAACATTTGTGGAGCAACAAAAGGCAACACAGTACCATTCGGTAACTTTTTGCTCCTTGTTACTATTTGTTGATTGTTACTTACCCGTGCATCCACACCGCAGTAACATCTGACAACAAAAAGTTACTAAGTGTTGCCGCGTTACTGTAAGTCGAGTAACGTTGCTCGACAATCGGTAACATTGTTAGATAATGGGGGTAACATTGTTACCGAATGTTGAGCAACGTTACTCGACTTACAGTAACACGTCAACACTTAGTAACATTAAATAACATTTTGTTGGTGGATGTTACCGAATGTTGAGCAACGTTACTCGACTTGCAGTAACACGTCAACACTTAGTAACATTAAATAACATTTTGTTGGCTGATGTTACCGAGTAACATTTGGAAATGTTGAGCTACAAATGTTACCGGCGGTGTGGATGCACCGTATGGAATGAGACGCACCCCTCCTATAAGCACTCGTAGTAATGAAGTTTATACAAATCAACCCCAAAAACAAACCTTTAGAGGTCGAATTTCACAACATCCCGTCTTAGTGAGCACCTTCGTCCTTAAAACCTCTATGTATATTTTGAGACTCCCAGCTCTTATAATAACAAAGTTTCATGCAAACTATCAACCCCAAAAACAACCCTTTAGGATTGGAATTTAGTAAAGTCCCTAGTTAGTGAGCACTTACGTCCTAAAAAGAACCCACATGCAAAATTTGAAACTCTTAGTACTTGTAGTAACAAAATTTCATTCAATCTATCAACCACAAAAACAACCCCTCAGAGGTTGAGTTCCACAAAATACCGTCTTAGATATATTCCACAATAATAATATAATATAATTTATATTCCACAACTAACACACAACGCCACCTAGTCCCAATCTAAGCAGAGCTTGTGTTATGGGTACTAGACAACTGATAAACATACTTATATATTTCTAAATAAATACATAAATATCTATGTATATTGTAACAGTTTATATTTACACAACAAATTAAACTTTATTTTAGAATATAAAATACAAGAATGATATCAAAACACAGTTCAGCACTACACAGTTCACTGTCACGCACAGAAGGTTAGGCCTTGGTAATGACCTCCAGCAAGAGGCCTCCACAGGTAGGACCACAGCAGGTAGTGGCCCCAACAGGCAGGACCGCAGCAGGTAGTGGCCCCAACAGGCAGGACCGCAGCAGGTAGAGAGAAGACTGAAGTAGACCGTCGACTGCACAAAGGGCCGAGTTAGAACGCCGCCGCCGACAGGTGGTATGCAGCACGCACTGGCCTCAACAGGCAGGACCGCAGCAGGTAGAGAGAAGACTGAAGTTGACCTTCGACTCCACAAATGCTGAGATAGACTCCAGCAAGTTATAGTATTCTGCCAAGAAGGCTAAGTTAGACAGACGTCTGCACAAAGACTAAGTTTTGAAATATCGTGTGGATTTACGAGGTTTTAAATTAAAATAACTTTTCTGTACGACACACATGTGAAGACGGATTTTATTTTTTATTGACATTGACAGTTCTACAAGACCATAGATTACAGACATGGACCCTAGTTTCATAGATTATCACTAAGGACCCCCTTGAGATATTTATATTATTATTTCATGTTTTTATTAAAACTAACTCTATGTAAAGAAGCCAAACCAGGGAATGCAAAGTCTATCAAAAAATTAAAATTGGTCATTAGTGATTTTTTCTGATAATAAACCTATGTAAATACTGAAGCGACACTCATAGGATAAGGGGAAAAAGGGAACTAATATTTATGGTGCTGTTCACACGTTCCACGCCCTTAAGAGAGGGCGAAAATTTTTACACCACCCCTCAACATAATATTTTCCCGTTTTCCCTGTTTAAAACATAAACATTAAGCTAATTAGTACTAGATTGTTAGTGATGCATTTTTTAATGACACATTCAAACTTACTCCTTTATTTTTAAAAGAATTTAACTAAAAATGCATGACCAACGTTACATAGATTATGTGCATAGCCTATATTCTTAAAAAATTAACTTAACAAACTTCTCAAAAACAGTTTTTCCCAATGGCTTAGTTAATAAATCAGCTAAATTATCCTGTGTTTTAATATACTTTACTGAAATACACTTATCCTTTATTTTGTCCATAATGAAGTGATACCTAATATCCAAGTGCTTTAATCTTTTATTATTTTCATTATTATAAACAAGTTTTATTGCTGACTGATTGTCTTCATACAAGATCACTTCATTACAGACAACATCAAAGTCACACAACAAATTTTTCAGCCAACATGCTTCTGAAATAGCCATACTTAATGCAATATATTCAGACTCAGTGGAGGATAATGACACACTAAGTTGTTTTTTACAACACCATACTACAGTACAATCGAATATTTTAAACAAATAACCAGTGGTAGATTTTCTATCTTGTGTGTCACCGGCCCAATCTGCATCAACAAAGCCTTGCAATTCTGTGGATGTGCTATTATATACCAAAGAGTAATTTAATGTACCTTTTATATACCTTAGAATACGTTTCAATGCCTTGTACAACATAATACTAGCACAGTGTTGGTACCTGCTGAGGAAACAAACTGATACACATAGATCTGGTCTTGTGCCACAAACTGCATACATTAAACTGCCTACGAGTTGTCTACACTTTTTCTCTATTTCTGGACTTTCTGATTTTTCCCTTTTTAGTATTTCAAACTTAAAGTTTTGGTCTATTGGAGTAGAAACTGGTTTGCAATCTGACATATTGTAATGCTCTAAAACTTTAGTAAGATATGTTTTCTGACTAATTACCGTTGTACCTTTCTTTTGATCAATATCGATACCCAAGTAACATTTGGCTAAACCTAAGTCTTTCATTTTAAAGTTACTGCTTAGCTCGCTTTTAAAATCTTCCAAAACCTTGTTTTCAGTGCAAAACATAAGAACGTCATCAACAAACAGCAAAACGTATATCATACATTCATTTACCTTTCTGAAATATAAGCAATGATCATTTTTAGATTTACTGAAATTTTCTTTACTCATGAAGTCATCAAACTTGTTATTCCAATATTTAGGAGACTTTTTCAAACCATACAATGATTTATTTAATTTGCAAGTTTCACCGCTTGGTAACTTTATGTATACACTCTCATTTATGTCACCATGTAAAAAAGCACCTACAACATCCATCTGATGAACTGGAAGTTGAAGTTTATTTGCAACTGCTATAAAAACTCTAAAAGTAGGCAATTTAGCCACAGGAGAATATACTTCTAAATCACAATCAGACTGTTCAAAGCCTCTTGCCACTAACCTAGCTTTATAAACTTTATTAGTACCTACTTGTTTAACTTTAAAAACCCATTTACTAGAAATTACTTTATTCCCCTCTGGTACGCTATTTACTTCTGTCCATGTGTTATTTTCTATCAGAGTATCTAGCTCAGTCTTCATAGCAATCTTCCACTCTTCCTTTTCTTCAGAGTCAAGCGCTTCCTCAAGAGTAGCTGGCTCTGTACCGATGGATAGAAGGTTTGTATCGTAGTCATCTAGCCTTGATGGTTTCTTTATTACTCTGCCTCTCCGTGAATGTGTTGATACTTGAGGTGTTTCTTCTGCCTCTTCTTCTTCTGACTCGGATGTTTCTTCTGAGTTTAGAATTTCCTCTGTTTGTACTTCTGTATTTTCATCAAGATCTGATAACTGTGTTACATCTTCTTCACCTTCCTCATTAAAACTGTGATATTCTTCTCTTATTTCATCCTCTTTATTATTTATTTCTTCTTTTAATAATAATGGGGTTATATTATTATGATCTTGAAAAATATTACCTGGCTTTTGACTACTAAAATTGCCTTTCAGAAATGTTACCTCTCTTTTAATCAAAACATCATTTTTATGGGGAAAATAAATTCTAAAACCTTTTGTTGTTTCACTATAACCTACAAAGTATCCTATTTCAGCTTTGCTATCCCATTTTTTGCGATAATGATCTGGAATGTGTACACCTACCTTTGAACCAAACACTTTTAAATTATTTATATCATATAATCCCTTTTTATACCAGAGCTCATATGGAGTTACATTTTTAATCCTACTTTTACCAGTTCTGTTTATAACGTAAACAGCTGTATTGACAGCTTCAGCCCATAAAGACTTATCTAAATTACTTGATAATAATATTGTTCTAGCCGCTTCAGTTATTGTACGCATTTCACGTTCTATGCAACCGTTTTGTTGCGGTGTGTACGGAGCACTATTTTGATGTACAATACCTAAATGATCTAAGAGAGACTTCACCTCTTTGTTCATAAATTCTGAACCACAATCTGATCTTATTATTTCAATTTTATATTCTAAGTTTTTAGTAACAAAATTTAAAAAAGTTTTAATTTTATCAAATGTTTCAAACTTATTTTTCAGAAAATAAACCGTTCTATACTTTGAAAAGTCATCCTTTATGAGTAGATAGTACCTGGATCCACCTAATGACACCGTCTCCATTGGTCCGCATAAATCCATATGTAAACATTGACCGGGCTTGTCTGCCCTATTTATACTTATAGGAAATGGTTTCTTATGTAACTTACCCAAAAGACATGGCTCACATGTTATTTCCTCTTGTTTACTAACACTGAAATCTACATCACATTTATTTAACATGCTTTTCACCTGTTCAATATCTTGGTGACACATTTTATCATGCCATACAGACAAACTGTCACTTGATTTACCAACACAAGCATTTTGAACTTTATTAGACCTAAACTTCATTATAAACAAGTTATTTTTCCTATATGCTAGTGCACAAACACTGTTATTGTTATTTTTCCTGAAATAACACATTTTACTAGTAATTGTTAAAACATAACCTCTATCTGTAGTTGAACTTGCTGAAAATAGATTCATCTTGATGCTAGGAACATGTAGAACGTTATTTAATGTTGTATTTATCCATTGTTTACCTGTAAATGCTTCTAAAGAAATAACTCCAATACCAATGGCTTGTATGATTTTGCCGTCTCCAATAACTATTGATCTAGGACATTCTAGTTTTTTATAGTCTATAAACATATTATAATCATGACACATGTGCTCTGAAGCTCCACTATCCATTACCCAACAATTATCACTTTCTAATTGACTGTAAAACAATGATGATAGCTCGAACACAGAGAATGCATTGCTTTGATTGCTTTTGTTTACATTTTGACTTTTCTCATTTTTATTTTTAAACCAACAATCTGAACTTTTATGATTATTCTTCTTACAAAAATTACAATTAGTATTATTAATTATTGTACCTTTACTTTTTGATTTGCAGTCCTTTTTCAGATGTCCTACTTTGCCGCACCGATAGCATTTTCTTGTAGACTTGTGTACGAATGCAGATGACTCATCATCTTTGTTTTTGGTTGAAGCACGTTGCTCTTCTATCAGTAATCTCGCCGCTAGCTCGTCCATGGTCCTTTTTTCTGCTGGCACCGATTCCCACGCTGACACAAAGTGCTGGAATTGTGATGGGAGAGATGAAGTTATCTTTGTGATGGCCATAGTTTGACTCACTTCAGCGTTGAGATTCTTCAGTTTACTCAGGAGAGACTCGAACCGTCCCAGAAACTCTGATACACTTTCTTTCTCTTCAAATTTCATTGAAAAGAACTTCTGCTGTAGTATATGCACAGACAGCTCGCCTCGCTGTTCAAATATTGTATTTAGCTTATCCCAAATTTCTTTTGAGGTTTTGCAGCCTAATATTTGTGGTATCACCTTTTCAGATATGCTTGTTACCAACATACCTTGAGCTTTCGCATCTTTCTGCATCCATTTCACCTGATCTTCTTTAGCCTCGAATGTGCCTTCAACGACGTCTAACAGATCCATAGCTCTTAGGAGGACTCGTATTTTGAAACACCATGCTGTCCAGTTTTCAACACCTTGAAGCTGCTGATAGCTTTGTCCAGAAGCCATATTTCCGACGGAATCCATCGCCGTATTATTGTTGCTTTACCGCAATCACCCGTCTCACGTGCTTTATTGATATATTGGCCTTTACCGACCAAACCGCCGACCGCCACCGGAGCCCCGAGCTGACCGACGTTTTGCCGCTTGACCGCAGCGTTTCTTGATAAAACAACTAATCCAGCACGATTATTAGGCCGTATGCTATGTCTGGGCCGATAACCTTTTGAAATATCGTGTGGATTTACGAGGTTTTAAATTAAAATAACTTTTCTGTACGACACACATGTGAAGACGGATTTTATTTTTTATTGACATTGACAGTTCTACAAGACCATAGATTACAGACATGGACCCTAGTTTCATAGATTATCACTAAGGACCCCCTTGAGATATTTATATTATTATTTCATGTTTTTATTAAAACTAACTCTATGTAAAGAAGCCAAACCAGGGAATGCAAAGTCTATCAAAAAATTAAAATTGGTCATTAGTGATTTTTTCTGATAATAAACCTATGTAAATACTGAAGCGACACTCATAGGATAAGGGGAAAAAGGGAACTAATATTTATGGTGCTGTTCACACGTTCCACGCCCTTAAGAGAGGGCGAAAATTTTTACACTAAGATAGAGTCTCCACTGCACATAGAGTGTTCACTGGACAGAAGTCTGAGATCGAAAAGCGCCACTGTTCCACAGTCTGAGATAGAAGACTTAGAAGAGCCTGTTCAACAGTCTGAGATAGAAGAGCCCCCTTCTGTCAACGGCCTCTGCTTTTATAACCATCAGCTCGTTGTCAAAATAAGTCTTCTTTTCTATTTTCAAATTAGTTTCTTCAAATGTAGAGGAACCCGACCATATCAGACCTCCTTCGTGTGCGTAAATTTCATAAGTAAAATTTAGAATTAAGTTATTTAGTACAATCATAATATAAAATTAAATTAGAATTAAATACAATATTTCATAAATTATATATAAATTTATTATATATAATTTATATTTATAAATTTCAATTAACTAAATTATATAAACCAAAAAGCAGCATCATAGACTAAGCTAGACAGAAAAAGAAACTGACAGTTTGACATTTGACATAAGTGTCATAAGAAAAATATCAATAAAAGGATGATTTAATAGGATAATAAATAGGATGATTATGTATGTAAGTATACATAAATACTATATTTCCCCAACGACCCCGAGAAAATTTTTGGCCTAGAACAAAAATTTTATTAAGGTTAAAGTATTACAACATTCACAAAACTTACATAACTCATTCAAACACACCGACATCTTACGTTAAGTGTCAGGTAGGATTCACATTCAATGATCACTACTCGACCTGATAAATCAATAACTTTATGGCTTATTTCGGAGTTGTAATCCGCTCACGTCTAAAACCACTAATGAGGTGAGATTATAACAAAGGCTTGATGATGGGGTAGGCCATCATGCCGTAGTTACTATTGGGGTAGACCAATAGTATAGAAGTTAACAAGCTCACGTCTAAAACCACTAATGAGGTGAGATTATAACAAAGGCTTGATGATGGGGTAGGCCATCATGCCGTAGTTACTATTGGGGTAGACCAATAGTATAGAAGTTAACAAGGGCTTATTTTTATGGAGTTGTCAGCCGCTCCAAAAGATACCTATGGTTTAGAGCCATAGATATCGGTAATGATGGGGTAGGCCATCATACCGTAGTTACCATTGGGGTAGACCAATAGTATAGAAGTTAACAAGGGCTTATTTTTATGGAGTTGTCAGCCGCTCCAAAAGATACCTATGGTTTAGAGCCATAGATATCGGTAATGATGGGGTAGGCCATCATACCGTAGTTACCATTGGGGTAGACCAATAGTATAGAAGTTAACAAGGGCTTATTTTTATGGAGTTGTCAGCCGCTCCAAAAGATACCTATGGTTTAGAGCCATAGATATCGGTAATGATGGGGTAGGCCATCATACCGTAGAGACTATTGGGGTAGACCAATATTATAGAAGTAATAAAAAAATGAACCGATGAATGAATTAGAAAATAATAGAGTTTTAATATACCGAAAAGAACTCTATTAGGGAAGAAAAAAGAAGGGAAGAGTCATCAGTATGAAGAAAAAAATATTATAATATTAAAATAGTTGTAAAAAATAATATAAAAAATATTTCTTTCGAAAAATTCTATCCAGAGCTTAAAAGAGGACCCAAAGGGACAGGACCTTGTTGAGAGCATGAGGACAGTTTAAGAGGACTCAAAGAGTTTGTCATGTTATGTTACATAGTCTGTACGCACCTTTAGGTGTTGAATTTTAGAAATAATATAGTACGTACTTTATTTTGCCATAGCAAAAAGACAATAGTAGGAACTCTGGGCCTAGGCTGTATGGGCCCGTTGCCTAGCAACCAATGTTGTTGATTAATAAATCAGAAAAATCTTTATAGAGCCCACGATAAATCAATTTTAGTATGATTCCCAGATGATGTATACATATAATTATATAAAATTATTTGTAATAGGAGTAATGTAGATGAATAGGTTTGTAAAAACGTCCACAGGATACTCTCCTGTTTCTGTCGTGAAGTGTCTCAAAAACCAACTTGGGAGTGTCCACGAATGGATTAACACATCAAGCGGCCGTTGAGTACGAATACCCGAGGGTAAACGCTGTGGTGTGCAAGTCTGTGAGATGTAGTGTATATAGCAATGTTTTTGTTAAGAGTTAAGTAGGTATATGAGTATGAGCGACTACGGGATATTGTCCAATAGCCGTCGTAGAGTAACCAATCTCCAACCTTGGTAGTGCCCACAAGTGGGTTAACACACCCAAGAGGCCGAAAGGGTGCCAATTATCTTTCGATAACGGAATGTGTGAGGGATGTAGTATAATAAGATAAATAAATAAAGGTGAAGGTGGATGAAAAGATGATGAAGTATAATATGTTTGCCAAAATGTACTCACTTGAGGAAGTGTAATTTAGAATTTTGGGAGGGGTGGGTTGGAAGTTGGGCGCCAAACTGTAACAGTTTATATTTACACAACAAATTAAACTTTATTTTAGAATATAAAATACAAGAATGATATCAAAACACAGTTCAGCACTACACAGTTCACTGTCACGCACAGAAGGTTAGGCCTTGGTAATGACCTCCAGCAAGAGGCCTCCACAGGTAGGACCGCAGCAGGTAGTGGCCCCAACAGGCAGGACCGCAGCAGGTAGAGAGAAGACTGGAGTAGACCGTCGACTGCACAAAGGGCCGAGTTAGAACGCCGCCGCCGACAGGTGGTATGCAGCACGCACTGGCCTCAACAGGCAGGACCGCAGCAGGTAGAGAGAAGACTGAAGTTGACCTTCGACTCCACAAATGCTGAGATAGACTCCAGCAAGTTATAGTATTCTGCCAAGAAGGCTAAGTTAGACAGACGTCTGCACAAAGACTAAGATAGAGTCTCCACTGCACATAGAGTGTTCACTGGACAGAAGTCTGAGATCGAAAAGCGCCACTGTTCCACAGTCTGAGATAGAAGACTTAGAAGAGCCTGTTCAACAGTCTGAGATAGAAGAGCCCCCTTCTGTCAACGGCCTCTGCTTTTATAACCATCAGCTCGTTGTCAAAATAAGTCTTCTTTTCTATTTTCAAATTAGTTTCTTCAAATGTAGAGGAACCCGACCATATCAGACCTCCTTCGTGTGCGTAAATTTCATAAGTAAAATTTAGAATTAAGTTATTTAGTACAATCATAATATAAAATTAAATTAGAATTAAATACAATATTTCATAAATTATATATAAATTTATTATATATAATTTATATTTATAAATTTCAATTAACTAAATTATATAAACCAAAAAGCAGCATCATAGACTAAGCTAGACAGAAAAAGAAACTGACAGTTTGACATTTGACATAAGTGTCATAAGAAAAATATCAATAAAAGGATGATTTAATAGGATAATAAATAGGATGATTATGTATGTAAGTATACATAAATACTATAATATAAAAGAAAGTCGTGTTAGTTACACTATTTTTATAACTCAAGAACGGCTGAACCGATTTGGCTGAAAATTGGTGGGGAGGTAGCTTAGAACCAGGAGTAACATATAGGATACTTTTTACCTTTTTTTTTGTTTTGTTTTATCCCGTTTCTGTGGGACGTGACATAAAACGTGGTATAATAAAACGCAACTGACATGGAGTGACAGCAAAACGAAAAATTTATCAATCAAAACCTGTGTCAAAACATCAATTGACCGGTCGATGTATTTGTATTGAGTTTCTAAGCTTATCATAATTATTAATGCTATGCCGCCACCAAGATGATCAAATTTGTATCCTGTTTCCGTGACACGTGACATAAAACGTAGTAACATGATCACGAAGAAGGTGTTGGTGACGAAATTGAATAAGGGATCTGAACAAAAAGTACTATAGAGTGAGATCCCAGAGCCCCCAGACCTACGTCATTTTAGCAAAGCTGAAATTTTGATTGTAGTCAACTATAAAATTAAGACAGTACCGGTATGCGTACTTACTATCTTGAAAGCGGGGCCCTTCCACAGGTAGCGCGACCTGAAGGTGGATAAAATCAACTACGTCATTTTAGCAAGCCTACATTTTACATGATGTTACTTATGGTACTATTTCAAGACCTACTGTAAGCTGCCAGACCAATCCGATGGGCCAATCATTCTGCCAGACGCCTTAAAGTCCTTCCCTTAAACTTGAATACCCCGCCTCTGTTCTGCCTCTCCTGAGCCAAAACCGCTTAACGCAGAAGTCTAAATTTTGGACACAAATTTTCGCTTTCGAGTAAGTAAGTACACATGTTAACTTTATAGTAGACTACAAACCCTCCCTCTCGCGCTCGGCATTGGTCGAGGCCATGCTGCGGGGCGAGACGGAGTGGGAACCGGTCGCCTCCTTCTGCGAAGCAGTCATGCTCGCGAAGGAGGAGGCGGGCCGCGTGAAGGAGAGGATAGCGTCTTCCCTCCACCCCAGCCACAGTGGTAGACGCCCACGGCGTCGGACGTCGGCAGGCGGCGAGTAATGGGTGACACGCTGTCCGACGTTGAACCTTTCCCGGTTATGCAAAGAGTGTCAGCATTATGACGGGGCCCCCCTTTAGAGGGCCAAAACCGACTTATGATTTACCGTGACCCCGGAACGTAAAGGGCTATTGAGGGACACCGTGGATTTTAGTCAGTACGAGTCTGACAGTCCTTCCCGCTCTGCCCTGGGTGGTGGGAGACTCACATGATTATAATACCACGCTAAAAAAAATGTCAGTTGCATTTAGCCACCAACTTTCCAATTGAATTAAAACTCCTTGGATATGCCTGACTTACCTACCACCGCACAATTTACAAATAAAGGTTGGCTTCGTAATAGTCATGTAGAATTATAGAATTATATAAAAACTGTAGAGTCCTCAACGTGAGACAACTATTTATATATCACGCGGTTCTATTACAACATCGCAAAACTCCTTACACCCAACTCAACAAACGCCGAAAAGATTTAATTTGTTCGCTTCCTTCTGTAAAATTTAAATTTACCCAAAGATTTATTGATTATTTAGGACCCTCTCTTTATAATAAAATAAACAAAAGTTTATACATCTATGACCAACCATATCATAATTGTAAAACACTTATACGAAATTTTTTGCTTGAGAAAACATATGACGATACCGAACAGTTCATATAATTATTTCCTTAAAGTGGCTTTATCAGTGTCCTTCTCTCCGCACCCTCACACATACACACACACACACACACCCTCACACATACACACACACACACACACACACACACACACCCTCACACATATAAACACACACACACGCGCGCTCAGTACACATCACATGCATTCACTTACATACGCACACCATAGTTACCTTTCATAGATCACAGTAGTACTCACCTAACGTACAATTATGGAATAGTGTATCTGTTTTAGTTACTAAATTGAGCTTGTTTTGTGGGGTGGCAACTGTGTAACCTTAACACAAGCTATCTATTAGCTTAGCTAGGTTAACAGTATGACATCCATAAATGTAGTATATATCTAACCGTAATGTAACGCATCCTGTTCTAGAAAATAAGTCCAAAAATGTACTACAAATGTTTTTTGAAATAAATTTATTTATTATTAAAAAAAAAAAAAAAAAAAATGTTTTTTTTTTTTCGTGGTAAAATCTTCAAATGAGTCCTCCCAGCCCCGGGCAGGGCGGGAGGGACTGTCAGACTTGTACTGACTAAAATCCACGGTGTCCTTCGGTAGCCCTTTTGCGTACCGGAGTCGCGGTATACGTATGTCATGCTTCGAAACATAAACCAACCAAAACTGTGCAACAGAACGCGTTTGGTGGTGAGTAAATTGATGAACAATGTGATTTACACGACGATACTCAAAGGAAAATTCGAAGTTGAGGAAGTTCTCATTTCGAGGATCCCATATGATAGGTTTGCCGTTTGAGTTTAAACGACCTCAATATTTCCGATCCGTCTTGCATTCGCCATGACCATTAACAAATCACAAGGCCAATGCTTGAAAGTTTGTGGTCTGAATATAGAAAATCCATGTTTTTCACATGGTCAGTTAGGTGTATATGTGGCATGTTCACGAGTCGGATGACCATCTGCGTTATTTGTTCTTGCGCGTGATAATAATACAAAAATGTCGTCTATCAGAACGTGCTTCACTGTACAGTGCAACCCATGCACCAAAATACATGGCTAATAAAGAATAAATTATTGATTTTTGACTTGATTTTTTAAATTATTTTTGATATCCTAATAAAAAATCGAAAATCTGCTCATTTATTGCCTCTAAGGCGGAACAAAGTTCGCCGGGCCAGCTAGTTATAGATAAATTACACCCAGACACAGAACAAAAATGATCGTGCTCATCACACAAATATTTGTCCTGGGTGGGAATCGAAACCACGACCTCCGGCATAGCAGTCCGGGTCACTAACCACTAGACCAACAGGCCTGTCACAGATAGCACCAACGTTCTAAAAAAACCCCCATGCAAAAGAAATCTGAAAGCTAGGATTGTCACGGATCAGGCCTCTCAGGGGGTTTCTTAGTAATTTCATGGGGTTTTTCACTTTGAATAAAACAAGAAATCAATTTCTTTTATTAATTATTTCATCATTCACTTTATTCATTTTTTTTCATGTGCTTGGTGGTCTTTGTTACTGTTGAACGTGCGGTTGAAAGTATTTCTCACTCATCAATATTCATAACGAAATAATTGACAGATTGTACAGTTCTTTTCTTTTTTAATTTCTTCTGTCAATAAACTTCTATAATCCCTTCTAAAATTTCGTCTGCTTTTTGTGTCTATTATAAAAGTGCGTTTTGATTTCTTTTTGCCCTTTTTATCTTTGTTTTTGGATGGATCTTTCTTTTTAGGTGGTACTGTCTTTTTAGGCGGTACTGTCTTTTTAGGCGGTACAGTCTTTTTAGGAGGTACTGTCTTTTTAGACGGTACTGTCTTTTTAGGCGGTACAGTCTTTTTAGGAGGTACTGTCTTTTTAGGCGGTACTGTCTTTTTAGGCGGTACTGTCTTTTTAGGCGGTACTGTCTTTTTAGGCGGTACTGTCTTTTTAGGCGGTACTGTCTTTTTAGGTGGTACTGTCTTTTTAGGTGGTTCTGTCTGTTTAGGTGTTACAATCTTTTTAGGTGGTACTGTCTTTTTCGGTGGTACTGTCTTTTTAGGTGCATCTGTCTTTTTAGGTGGATCTTTCTTTTTAGTTGTATCTTTCGTTTTAGGTGGATCTGTCTTTTTTGTTGTAACTTCCTTACGTATTGTTATTTTTTCTGTTTTCCTAACTATTTCTTCAGTTATTCCATCTTTTGTTGGTAGAGCAGACGAGGTTTCCTTCCTTTTAGGCGGTGTAGTTCTAATCCTTTTTTTCGATGCATAAGTGTTCCAGTCTTCCTGTGAGTCTCTGTAAAGCTCATCGTAACCAAGCACCAGAGGAGGCAGGACGACCAGACTCGCAACGCGCTCTTTTGTTTCACTCTGAAATTATTAGCCACAAGTTCGCAGTTTATCATAAGTAGACAGAGATGATGGAACCAGCTTGACAAGTATAGACAAGATTGGTCAGCTATCCCTAAATAAAGAGAATTGTAGCGGGACTAAATATGCTATAATTATTATGAGTAGGGAACGACCAGTTGCCACAGAAAAGAAGAGATAATTATCTCGCTTTGCGTTATTTTGGAAAAAGAAAGAAAGATACATTGATTAGCTTCAACGTTTTCCAAATTCATCATCGTTCATTGATTGTTTCAAATACATTTTCTGTATAATACCTACAAGCAAAGTTGAGTGTCATTAATCAGTTCCTCTTTCATACTTTTGCCAAGATTTTAAACTATGTCACATTGGCTTTTTCTTGAGAGGTTAAGCATCCCTTTGTTAATTATATTAGGGCGACCTTGCAATCAAACGGCATGCTGCCTAATATCAGAATTCTACTTGGAGTAGCTTTATGGGGTGAATATACAAGAGAGGGTTATAGGCAAATCCGATAATGTGAGAAATCAAATTCTGGAAACCAGTGGCATATCAAATACAATATGGCAAATCAAATAGATATAGGATTTACGCTTGAGAGATGATGAATAATTCTATGTACTCACTACAGTGAAAGAAATTGTAACTGCGATGAAAACCAGCAATAGGGACATTGTTACATTGGTAATCACTAACAAATCTTTATAGTTCACACTTTATAGCGAGCCGTAAATTTTCAACTTTATTTCTAGCGATAAAGTTTTGGCAATTTTTTAACTTAAATTGCGTAATACTTAGATCTGAATTCCTATTACACTGATTTCGCGTACGTTCTGTCGCGTATTTTAGTGAGAAATAGAAAATTAGTACGCGCCACTGACGTCGGCGTTGCATATGGTGCTATGCATCAGCATCAGCATCAGACCATAGATTGACATACCTACTTCATTCTTCCTTCTAAGCACCATCTACTTAAACTTCGTCGGGTGCTAACTGTTCATCCATTAGTTCCTCCTCTGCAACTTCTACGGCTGGTTTCTCTTCTACAGCTTCAGGGATAGGAACTTGCGGACGATTCAGCCCAGCCTCGCTAACTAGCTCTAGCAGTGACACCATTGCGCTTGTAAGCTGGAGACGAGGAATTAGATTAATATGGGGAGCAAACAGAATTAGGTCTGGGGAAGGGTACTTACCTACTAGGTAGGTATAGCACGTAACAAAAAAGGAGCACATAGCCATACCTAAAGGTATATGTAACAGACTGACAGACCATTTTTGAATTGAACAACTTTTTCATGAGACCCACCATAGTGCCTCATCGTGAAGATTAACAGCTGCCTCATTCATTAGGATCGAGCTATTACCTTTTCACTTATTTGCACTTGAATGTACCTTCGGGGCTCGGAAGTCTTCGGGCGCACCGTAGGATGTCAGTTTTACTAGTACTTTACTGACAGGCTTGACTACGGCATGTGGTCAAGAAAAAACTGGTACATTCAAACCCTGCTTATACCATCAACCTTTTGGCCTTTATTCGTATCGCATTACAGGTCGTAAAGGAGTTCTTTAAACTGACTGCTTAACAAGTCTGCCCATGGAGTAGAAGTGCACGAGGTTACGACAAAGAGGGAAGGACTAATTAAAGCAGTTAGTCTACAGTACCTGTGCATCCGCTATTTCCTCCTTCGATAGTAGCTCAGCAGTCAGCACGGCCTCTTCAGCAGCCTCGTGCAGGCGACCAGCCCTGGCGTGCCTGCCCGCCACGTTGATCCGGATGAGAGGATCATCACCGGCCAGAGCCAACGCCCGGGAGTACGCCACGTCTGCCCGGCTGTCTCCCAGCCGCTCCAGGGCTATGCCTATCAGCAACACCTGTTAGATTATCCAGGTTGTAAATGAAGGGGTGCTAAGACAGGTAACCTCCACGTGCGTCCGTGGACTGGAGTTCCCTCTCGGATACGTCCGGGGGGAAGACCAGTTTTTCGGGCCGGTGCGCCCTGGGATGCGGGCAAAAACTCTTCCTTAGGCACTGTGTGCCTAAGGGGGTTTCTTTGCCCGTATGCAAATAGCCTGTCGGGTGGAAGCTCCAATGCGTGTCCCTCTGATTAGCAGAGGGCACAGCAGCGGAGCGGGCTTGCGGACGGTGAGTAATGGGTAAGCTCGCCGTCCGACCAGGGACCAAGCCCGGGTCGGTGGCGTGTCGTGTTTCACGCGTCACCGACGGGGCCCCTTATGGGGCCAAATGCCTGCCGGGGTCGCGGATTTTTTCTTAATCCAGGATACCGTGGCCCCGGAACGTAAAGGGCATCCGAAGGAACACGGGTGGATTTTAGTCAGTAAGAGTCTGACAGTCCCTTCCGCCCCACCCAGGGCGGGAGGACTCATTTGATGATTTTGCCACCCTAAAAAAAAAAAAAAAAAAAAAAAAAAAAAAAAAAAAAAAAAAAAGGTTGTAAATGAAATGTAGGTACCATTGCCTAGCACAGTTCATTAATGAACCTGCCACAAAAAGGAGCATGTCTTGCGCAACATTGGGATAAAAGTACCTATTAATTTTGATAGTGTGGAACGGAAGATGAGACACAACAATAGGTGTAGATGATCTACTTCTGGAAAGGCACCATAATAATTGTATCCTGAACACAAAAGGCCATACTTGGTATACAATCTGAAAGATATATAAAATCAAAATCCAAGTCAGTGAGAGCTAAAAGTTGTTGGGTTTACTATTAGCATTTTTTAATAGGAGGCCGTGCCTGCCTGAGTACTGATTTGAGACCGGTTAATGGCAATAGGTGCACTCCTGCGTAACCCATTGGGTAAATACAGGAGTTATGTTCAGTGTTCTTTCGTCTGTACAAGTCAGGTCCACACCAAGTCCACACTCGGTGGGAGCCCGTTGAAACCCAGTCGTACATTCGATGTTCCACAGAAGAGGACTCAGAACCGAACCTTGACGGACCCCTCTGCTTTCCCCAGCGCGAGGACATTCATTGTGGATTACTACCTCTGCAAGAAAAGTCGTGGGTATCCTCTACCGTGTATGGTTGGAAGGGCTGTAAAGCGGCTGCCGTGGCCAGCCGACAGAAGGCCGAGGCCGGTCTCTTGCACACTAGCAGTGCTACGCCGAGGTTATGAGCGGCTCGCGCGCTCAGCGGCGCCGCCCACGCTGCGCGTTGTAGACACGTCAGGGCCTGTAAAGGAAAATGATCGAGCTCAACCCTAAATCGGGTGACTTTCTAGCAGTGATGTCTCGAACCTACCGGTTTTTCGGTATTTGTGTAAATGTAGTTTGTCTATTCTCTATCATATCAGACCACATCATCATTTATGTATAACAGACCACGCTCAATATTTCTTATTCTTCCTCTCATTTCATTTGGGTTTTTTTACACCAATGATACAGGCCTGTTGGTCTAGTGGTTAGTGATCCTGAGTGCTATGCCGGAGGTCGTGGGTTCGATTCCCACCCAGGACAAATGTTTGTGTGATGAGCACGATCATTTGTTCTGTGTCTGGGTGTAATTTATCTATAATATGTATGTATTTAGAAATATATAGAAGTATGTTTATCAGTTGTCTAGTACCCATAACACAAGCTCTGCTTAGCTTGGGACTAGATGGCGTTGTGTGATAGTTGTGGAATATTATTATTATGTCGTTTATTCATTTAACTTACATATAATTACATTTTTAAATATTTTACATAAAAAAACAAAACCATATAAAACATTTAAAAATATAAAAATAGAGGTCCGCCGGTGTGGGAACAGGGTCCAAGCTACCGGCGGTTATTATTATTATTATTAATGATGTGAAGCCAATTATATTTTATCTTATCTTCTTAGCTCGATGGGACTATCTATTACACTGTAGCCCTGTCGGTATAGTTATTAATTAATTCAACAAAAAACGTAAACATGTACGACAACGTCCCATGCAGTATAGGTTCGTACCGCAATATACTTCTTCTTTGCCAACAATGCCATTCCAAGATTGGCGTGAGCCGCCACGCAACTCGGATGCACCGTTAAAGCGGTTTTTAGCCTGGATAGAGCGGCGTCCAGGTCCTTATGCTGAAGCATCATGGCTGCAAGAGCCAGGGCTGCTGCGTGCTGCGTGGGTTGTTGCGCCAGAGCTGCCCCCAGGAGTTGAAATGCGCGTCGAGGATCACCAGCTCGTAGACGCAACGCCCCTGCTGCCGCTAATGTGTCTGCACCACATGCGTGAGTACTGGAAGCAAGATGGTACCAAGGTAATAAGCAATTGCATTTCAACTGCCGAATTCGTTAGCAGTTCATCAGTGCATAATTATGTCAAGTGCAGATAACTTTTAGACAAATAAGAATTTGGACGATGAGGTTTTGTGTTAAAATGGAGACCGTCTTATTAAAGCCCTTTTAAATCATTAGTTCAAAACAGGGCACTCTACATCGTCTCCAATCGGTTAAGCTGCAAATATTGCTTCTCGCATTTGCGGTGTAAAGCGAAATACACTAAGTACTTACGTCAAAGCTTGGTCATATGCCACTAATGCCCCGTTCACATCGTCGCAAGCGAGGAGTAGCTTTGCCAGGAGAGCGCCAGCTCGCTCCCCGCCCCCCGCCTGCACGGCAGACCTGGCCCATTCCACACCATTCTCCAAATCGCCTAAGTTCCACGAACATTCCGCTGAAAATGTTTGGTTACGTAAGGAATCATCAAATCAAACAACTTAGTCTTTTGCTGTCTATTGCTATAAATAAGTCTCTTTCTGTTGTTCCAAAACACTTGGTCCTCCGTCTGCTATTAAATCCAGTACCTACCTATGCCCCAAAAGCTGTTTTGGAGGTGCCCAAAGATCTTCAAATGCCAAAACGGAAGGTTCAAAATATGTAGTTGTGGAGCGACTAGGGTCGCCTGACGATTGTAATAAACCATGTTGAGTTTACCTAAAGCGCAGTATATATCAGGATCAGGATGTTTTGACAACTTGTCAGCTTCTAAATAGGCTTCGAGAGATAACTGGAAACGATGCTGCCGCGACCTGCAATGTTATTCAGGATTCAGAAGACAATCAGCTGGAAGAATTCACAAAAGTTATAGGTAGTTCTATGATAATGATACATACAAACAGCTGGCAACTTGTTTCAAAGGCTCAGGGTCCTGAGGTTGGAGTCGTATACAACTGTGGTACCTCTCTAGGGCTTCTTGCAACCTGCCAGCATCGGCCAATACTGAACCCTAGATCAAAGAATTTTAAGAAGTAATTGCTTTTTTTTTCGTCATGTTGGTCTGGGTAGGTCTAATGTAACTTAGATTTGTTAAAAACGCCACTCCAGGAACATCACTTTGCCAGGTTGACGGCATTTTTTTCTAAAACCACACTCTTTATAATTCTTGTGTCGTGGGTGCGTTTAAAAACATTTGACCTACACATTCAAATTCACATACAGAAACAACCGGTCCTGACGCAAATACCTGAAAGTCATTAAAATATTTTTTCGTGAGGGAATCGTACCCACGACAAAAAGGCGCAGCAATAATGACCAAAAATAAAAGAAACGTGCCACTGACTCCTTGTAGCGTCTTCTAAAGTGTTTAGTTCAGGGCGGAGCCGGAGGGACTGTACTGACTAAAATCCACGGTGATCCTTCAATAGCCCTTTACGTTCCAGAGCAACGAGTCACGGTACTCACGGTTATCTGATGAGACAGTCCCGCGACCCCGGTCTATTTTTGTGATAAAGTTGACAATCTATTAAAGACTGACAGATTGGGGTAGGTTGATGTGCAGACATCTTTACATACCACCTAATTTAAATTGCATAAATGATAGTCCTCGAAGTAACATACGTGGTACTCATGGTATACCTTTATGTAATGCGCATATCGATGTTTGTTATCATACTGTTTCTGCAAGTCATCCGCGAGTTCCAAACATAACGAATGCTCTCCTCTAACGTAACGTGCATGCAGTAACCAATTGCGAGAGCCGGTGTTGAAGCCTGGAAACAAGGAAAATAAAGCGATTTATTGTTCGTTCTGAAATATTTGACTGATTCCAGAACAATGTTCTGTACTTCGCTAGGCTTGGACTATGTGGACCGACGACATCGAAGAGGAAATTAATGAAATTAAAGACTTGTTTCATAGAAATGTATTATAATTTGTAATTATTCATTTGACCTACCATCGGCAATGCTTTCTAAAGAGAATCGGCGTTTCTTCATTATTCTATAACACGAATTAAAAGCTTTTATTTATGTTCTGGTTTGTTTGTATTGGTTCCGCCATGGTAACAGCGAAGTTAAGTACATAACTAAATGTGTAATATTATAGTCACTTATTCATAGGTGCAAGCTGATTCAAGTTTTTAACATTGTTTATAATTATTTTAAAATATAAAATATTTAAAAAATATGGATAGACTAGTCAGGTACGGACGGTACGGTTATGATTAACGTTATGTAATTACATTAATTGCTTTCTTCTCTCAAAAGGAACATGAAACACAAACAAGTAAAAATTATGAAATATATGTTTATTAAAACAAAAAAGATTCCAAAAAATCCTGAATTAACGAACGAACAAATCGAGTAATAAAATCAAAATAAGATCGACGTTTCCGAACGAAAATGACAAATCAAAATTTGACAAGCAAGTGTACTGTTGCAATGAATTTCATCATAGATTCGCAAATACCGATAAAAATAATTTTATTTAGCTACTTTTAAGCTTAAAATATTTAATCATAACTTAATAAATCAAAAATGGAGGACATGGCGAGACTTGCTGTGGTGGAACAAAGTTTGAGAGACGTGAATAAATTTCATAAAATATTGTACGAACTTTTGCGGCATATAAATTATATTTTAGAAAATCCCCATGACTATGAACTGAGGATAATAAAAAGCGATATTCTTATAGAATATTTGAAGTGTGAGGCTTTCAATGAATACTTGAAATATGTTGGTTTTCAAATGGTAAGTACAGAAAATAACATAATAGTAAGTGCTGTTCGCATGTACTTTAAATTTTGAAGGAGGTTGAAACGAAATCTGTTTGGACATGAAAAAGAACCATATTATGTCCCTTAAAACATTGTTAATCCTCCTTCTCTAAAATATTTTTGAGAACATCTATAAAATAATATTTAGTCATCAGTTTCTGGTACTTATCTTCATTAGTATTGTTATCTAATGCTATCGATATTAAATGATTTTATTGATTACCTATTTCATGACAAAGATTAAAAACCGGATCCTCTAGTCTAACTGGATACAACTGAATACTAATATTTTATAGGAGTGGCTGACCTGTCTAACCTGTTTGCTCCCAACACAGTTACTGGGTAATATTGATCCATTACTGCAAACTTGCTGATTAACATGTGGGTCAGGACCAAATTTTTGACCTAATCGCACAATGGAAATCACAACGGAATGTGTCACAGTGGAAAATAAATATATCACAATAAAATTGTTACGGTGTGTGTAAAATAGTCGTAAGATTTTAAATTGCTTTATTGTCCTACCTAAGATCCATTATCTGATAGCAATAGAAATAATAGTTGTCAAACTTTCGATCTTCGTAATGACTGCCAAAAAGATACAAATAGCCTAGCCACAGCGTTCCTAGTCACAACTGGGTCTTAGTCTGAAATTTATCGAGGTTTTCTGTTGCGAAGACAGAAATAGATGGCTGTTATTATACAGACACAATCCTCACCCCTTATACAACAACTTCTAGTCAGTTGAATCTTTACAAGGTTGAAAACTGCAGAATTGTCATGTGAACATACAGATCTTGTCATTTTATGACATGCAGTTGAACCATGGGTTATTTTCATTTTGTCATTCCAACACTATACCATTGTCATTTTGCTAAATGTTTGCAATCTGCTAAATTCATTAGTCAATCATAGATTGTTCAATGGTCTCGTTATAAAATATGTTATACTTAACATATTCATGCCAGATTTCAATTATAAATATTTTTACATATTATTTATTGGTAAGAAGTTTGTAAATAGCATGAAACATTTGTATGAGATGAACATTATCTTTATTTATGCCCTTTCAATGGAGGATTCTGACACTACTAAAAAAACTTTTTGAAAAAAGGGAACAAAAAGTCGGGTAGACAAGAAAGTGACAACAGCAAATTTTGTAGCTCCGTTTATTATAATTAAAATAAAATAGTTAATCAAATATTAATGTCATAAAACCTTACCAAGTTCACAAGTTGACTTTTCACCACTACATTTAATTAATTTCCACACCCTTGACTTCTGCAACATCACTGAACATCTATACAATGGACAACACTGCACTACTTGCGAAAAGTATGGACGAGCTTGCTGAGTGGATGGACTCTCGGATGTCAGAGTTCGAGAGGAATCAGCAGGGAGCGGCTTCTGCAGGTACACCAACGGTGAAAGTCCTTTCGGTGGACTATCTCAGTTTTAAATCCATTGTATTAACCACCCTGGCAATGTTGAGAACTCAGTTGGAATTGTTAGTTAATGGATTGGATCGTCTGGAAACACATTCCCGTAGAAAGGTCCTACTCTTTCATGGGGTTCCTGAGGTGGACGCTGAGGATGTCTCACAAAAGGTTCGCAACATACTATGCGACCAAATGAAGTTGTCGTCCGTCAGCGCTGATGCGATCGAGTCAAGTCATCGTTTGGGTGTTAAAAAGGACAGAAATCGCCCTATTCTGGTACGCTTCGCTAACGCTATGCAGCGTTCAGTAGTTTGGAATGCCAAAACGAAGCTGAAGAGCTCCAAAGTGTCCATTTCGGAGTTCCTAACAAAGTCGCGACAAGACGTTTTCTCCGCGGCTAGAGACCATTTTGGCATGAAGAAATGCTGGTCGTCGGACGGCGTTATTGTGATCTTGCTGCCAGATAAGACACGTAAGAAACTGGTCACTTTATCTGAGCTTCAGCAGCTTATAAAACAGTATCCAGACAAATACGTAGCAGCAAAAGAAACTGGAAGCTAAGTTGGTTTTGTCTTTTTGTATCAACAGTTCACTATATATGTTTTTCATTCCAATATGAAACTTATGTGCCGTGTTCTCGTAATTCGTGTATAATCTAGTATTATATACTCAGTATTGTGAACCAGCCCTGTGTAACTTAGAACATTCAGGTCAATGTATGGAATTTATTCCCAATCCATTGCCAACATTCAAAAACACGTCAGAAAATCATATTGACCAACATCACAGTACTAAATAATGATACCACGTGACTAAATTATGGAGACCGAAACAAATATGTCTGCCTTCGTGTTGTGTTTTTCAGTTTGTTTTTCCTTTTTCTGTCTGTATGATTTGGGAATATAACTTACAAGAATAATTTCTGTGATTGTGTTAACGTTACGTTGAGTGGAGTGTCTAGTCAGTGCGTCGTCTTAGAAGTGGTTTGCTTTTCAATTTCATCCTCACATATTTTTAACGAGAAAATGAATAATTTAGAACTGTTGAACATAAAACTAGACATCGACTCGAAGTTTGTGGGATTAGGGTCATAAAGGAGTCCTGGCACACTGGAAATAACTTTTTTCCAAGGTTTCCCTGTATCCAAACCGGTGAGTACATCTGCTGATGTGATTTTGTTCTCAAACTCTCACAGCACTAATTTGAAATTAAAAGCATCATCAACATCTGTAATACAACCCTCACCAATCAAAATTAGCTGAAACTAGTGAAGAAAAGTTTTAAATATTTTTCTACATACAAAATTATAATTTTGGTTCATGTTGGTCGAGTCTAAAGACATTATCAACCTGTGACACCATTATACTGCGAATCTATAATTAATCTTAAAATTTCATGTTCCAAGCATAATAATTTATATATTCATTTAGTTATTCTGATAGTGTAAAGAGTGTTTTCTTTAAATCACACTTTATTTTGCAGAGAAACAGCCAGTGAGAAGTAATGTTTTATATTTTTTATTCCAGCTATTAGGAGAGGCTAAATGCTGTTGGTATTGAAGAATCGGTGAATCTACCAATAGTAAAACAACATGTGCAGCGAAATGTATGTGCTTAACTCTTCGGAAAAAAGGATTTCAATAAATATGGAAACCGTTGGAAGGTATGCAATCCCAACTTTGAATTTGATCGCTTTACCTCTCACTGACAGACAATTATCAAAATTTCCACATCATTACACCTATTCAGAGTCAAAAAGTAAATAATTATAAAAAGAAAAACATGAGTTTTATTAATATGTAAAAAATAACAAACAGACTTTCAAAGATATTTTAATAATAAATATGTTTAAAAAGCTGAGTTTCTGTAGCACATTCATAACACTTGTGAAGCCTTACAGCATCACCACATAAAAATAAACAACTGTTGAAGGGTTTTCTAAAAAAAGAGTTGAGTTCCAAAACAACCCGTAGATATCAACATGAAATGTTGTTTTGATGTTGACAATTATTTTAGGCTTTAGTTTTCAAGAGATATTTATCTTTTTTTTAGACGGTTTGTTTTTATTTTGTTGTAAGTCTTTTATGATACTTTTCGTTTTCCCGAAATATTATTAACAAATTCTTATGTTTCATTTCAGATACTTTCTACAAGCCAGCTATTGAGGTGTTTGCTGCAAAGTTGTGCCTTCACTCTGAAGGCTTAGGAGCGGTTTGGTAACGATCGGTTTACCCTTGTGAAGCAAAGGCGGGTCGCTAATAATTTATATAAATTAATAAATGTTGAAGTTATATAAATCAGTGTTTTATTTCACCAAGTTTTATTTTAAAATCAATAAATTTTGGAACCTACCTACTACCTGCGTAGTATGCATTTTATCGATATCGATAAACTAAATATCGATAAGGTATGACAACTCTATGATGCGTTGGGCATCCCTATTTCTGTGTATGTGAAACTTTTATGTTGGTAGCCATGTTTTTTTGTTGTGATTGGTACCACTTCCGTTATAAACTCGTTATGACCTAAATGTTCTAAGTTCCGACTCTTAAAATTACATGCTCTGTGTTGTGAACAATATTAAGGGTAGAACATTTTTAATTTTTTTTTGATTGTTTACATTTTCTCCACAGATTCACAGAAGTCCCACTCCAAAAAAAAATTAAACAAATGTAAAATCTATGTACGAGAGAATAAAGTACATTTTAACTGGCAGCCGTACCGCCCACCTACTTTTATAATAGCCTAAACTTCCCGTGCGCAAGCAAAAATGTACTGAATGATTACGCGCGAGAGTTTATTTTGGTTTATCTGACGCCAACGACATTAAAAGGTTACTATGGGTCAAGCCCAATAGGGTTGCGACTTGCGAGTTTAGGCAGAAATAGGTAGGTACCTATGCGTATTTTATGCATTTGTTAAATTACTTTTTGTCATCGATTACTACATACCTACATTATTGATTGTTAGCACAGAATGTTAATAGTAGGTACCTGCGGCACCTTACGTGAGGAATGATATTTTTAATAATATTATCTTTTCTACCTATTATTGTTATATTTTTGAACATTACGTCTTACAAAAAAAAAAAAGAATAATATTTAAAAGATTTTTATCGTTTATGGCAAAATAGCCAGTCCTTATTATTTTGCACTCAACCTAGTAACCGACCAATTACTATCGCATACTGTCACAGGCCCCGCGTTGCGTGTCTTTGTAGGTAGGTAAAAAAGGCGCGCAGCGAATTACGATAGCTGACCTTGAATGCGTAGTGTGGCCATTTTCTGAGTTAGAACTTTTAAACAACAACGCAAACATCTTTCTACTTCTACCGATCTTAATTCTTAGTACTCAGCTTAAGGTGAGTGAGAGTGTCGTCTTTTTATCTTGGTCTTCTAGTAGGCTCACCCCCCCTCCACTTAGTATCTCGCCTCATTTCCAAACTTGTAACCTACCTAATCATGATCAATTAAACCCATACTTCACAAGCAGGGAGATAATTTTGTTCATCATTACTAAATATGTAAGTACTTTATTTTTTTTCTTCATAATAATATTGTTTTATTAATTTCCCAAAAGCACCTAAAGCAAGAAACTTGTGCGTAACTACACGTAACGTAACAAAAATATTAAGGAGACGGAGCGCGTGCACAACGGGTGGCGCGTGGCAGCCGTAGTGAATGGGCCACGACATAATGGCCCCGCAACTACTTGCAGTTTTATGCCTACACCGCGGAGTGAGACAGGCCTGACAGATTGTCAATGTCATACTGAGTTATCCAATTTGACGTTGACGTAGTGTTTGACAGATTGGCTGTGGCTGTGTTCTATTGGTTGTAAAGTAGATATGGAGCATGGACTGTGCATTGTTTGCCTATTTCAATTCTCATTATCTATCCTTTGCATACATCTGTCTTTTTCCAGTAAGACACACATTTATGTACTAATAGTTTACTTTTCTTTTTCTAGAGCATATAACAATTTATTTTCAATTATAAATATATATATTTTTTTTTAATCTCATTTTTTATTATTGAGAGCTCGGTTCATGCTTTAGGTCTATGGTCATAAACCATTCTTTTTTTATTTGTTATAATTAAATACCACAAAATATATTTTCAAATTATCGGAACGCAACTTTAAAAGCTCCAGTACACGTTGGCCGAGCAGGCTCGGCCAATGCGCTCGGCAGATTTTCGTGGTACCGTTCACACGTTGGCGACTTTCATTCTGCGTTGGTCGCTCTACGAAGATGGACGTTAGGGCGATCACGGCCGCTGCAATATACTTGTACAGCACTTTCAAATTTTATTTACATGTGCACCAGAGTAGAATCGTTACTCCAAGACGCCATGATTTTGAAACAATATTAACCGCGACACTACAATCTAATCCGACGCCTAAATTTGAAATAAACATTCGGCCAACGTGTGATCGCTGTTTGCGGCTTGCGCCAAATTCCTTTGATTTGTGCACGAAAAACCGACACTAATCGGATCGTCGGCGAATGTTGGCCGCAAACGACAAATACACACAAAACAGCCTAGTACACGTTGGCCGAACGCACTCGCCGAACGCGCTGGGCCAACGTGTACTGGAGCCTTTAGATATTTTTAACGTTCCGTTGCACGAATTATGTTTTTGCACGCAGTATTGTTTTCATTTGCAGTTGTTTTGTATTTAGTTTAGTATTCAGTTGATTGTTGTTATATTTTTTTTTTTACTTTAGATAATGTGCTTTCGATAATCTATTTCAGTCAACTTGTAGCTGGTAAGTTTTAGTGAAAAGGTATTTATTTAGGTATTTTTTGTTTTGTCTAAAAGTATACATAGATATTTAAATATATTTATTTTATTTATATGTTATTAAACGAATATTTCTCTTGCTCGTCCTCTGATGACGAATATATCAGTGCTCAAAGTGATTCTAGCTCTTCTCTTACCGACTCAGAGCCTTTAGGAGAAAAGCTTTCTTCAGTTTTTCAGTGTAGCTCAAAATTCCTATCCTTAGTGCACATTAATGCACAGAGCGTTCCAGCTCATTACAACGATCTTCTCACATCCTTTAGTGACACTGTAGTTGATGCAATTTTAATTTCAGAAACTTGGCTCAAGCCTTCTCTTCCTTTCACATCTATTGGACTGCCAGGTTTTCGGCTCTTTCGAAATGACCGTGTCGGCGCGGGTGGCGGCGGGGTAGGTATTTACCTTCGCGGCGACATCCCTGCCACATTAATTAGTCATTCTCCCTCTCAATATACTGGATCTCTTGAATATCTCTTTCTGGAAATCATCCTAAACCACAAAAAAATTTTACTTGGTGTCGTTTATAGTCCAAATGATAAGGTGGTTTACTTCCCCACGTTAGAGTCCATTCTGGAACAGTTTGGTACACTTTACGAATATGTCATAATCATGGGTGACTTAAATACATGTATTTTGAAGGATGATTCCAGATCTCAAAAGCTTCTTTCTTTAACCTCTTCTCTTAATTTACACGTTCTCCCACTTTCAGCAACACATCATCTTCCAAATTGCAGGCCATCATTGCTCGACGTTATGATTGTCTCCAAGCCGGATTCAGTCATCACGCACGGACAGATGGTGGCCCCTTTCTCGTATCACGATTTAATTTTTCTTGCGTATAAAGTGCGACCTCCTAAGATCAAAAGTAAAGTCATTTTCCAACGTAATTTTCGTAATATGGACCTGGACCGTTTGAGAGAAGATGCAGAGAGCATCGACTGGTCGCCGGTATTGACAGCTGATGATGTTGATGCCAAAGTTACTGCCTTTAATTTAATTATCACCAATTTATTCGATGCTCATGCACCTGTAAGACCTGTTCGTGTGAAGCATGCTCCTGCTCCCTGGCTGACTCCAAATATTAAGAAGGCTATGGCAAGGAGGGATAAAGCTAAGTGTAAACTTAAGAAGAATCCTTCGGACGATAATGTAATAGCTTATAAAAAATTGCGTAACATCTGCAACAGACTGTGTAGGGATGCAAAACGTCGTTATATTCACTCAAAATTGGAAAATCTTCCTCAGGCTCTAACCTGGAGATTCTTAAAGTCATTAGGTGTGGGCAAGGCCATAGATACTACTAATGGTACCATGGATCTAAATGCTCTAAACAAACACTTCACTACCCCCCCTGTTTCATTAGATGCAATTACAAAAACATCATCTCTTTCTTACCTTTCTAGCCTTGACCCACCTGACTGCACTCAATTTACGTTCCATCCAGTCACAGAGGACAATGTTAAGAAGAGTATCCTTTCCATCTCTACGAAGGCAGTGGGTAGTGACGATCTGAGTCTTGACATGCTCCTTCCGGTTTTAGGAAGCATTGTCCCTACTATCACTCACATAATAAATTTTTCATTGTGGGCTAATGTCTTTCCTTCTTCCTGGAAAAGGGCATTTGTGATCCCTCTACCCAAAACCTCCAATCCAACTTCCCTTTCTGAATACCGTCCCATCTCAATCCTTCCTGTACTTTCGAAAGTACTTGAAAGTGTTGTTCACAAACAGCTCTACTCCTATCTTACTTCCAATAACCTACTCTGTCCTTTCCAGTCCGGTTTCCGTCCTTCTCATAGCACGGTTAGTGCGTTGCTGAATGTCACAGAGGATATTCGCCATGCGATGGATAACACTAAGCTGACTGTTATGACTCTGCTTGACTTCAGTAATGCATTTAACTCAGTTGACTTTGATATGCTCCTTGGTACCCTAAGCTCTCTTAACATTGCTCCTTCTGTGATTAATTGGTTTCGGTCTTATCTTCATGGTCGCCAGCAGTGTGTGAAAACTGACGACTTAACGTCGGACTGGTTGAATCTCACTGCTGGTGTTCCGCAAGGCGGCGTTCTTTCTCCATTGCTTTTTTCTATTTTCATTAATAATATTTCTCGAGTAATATCTTCTCCCTTCCATTTGTATGCAGATGATTTACAGATTTACAGACACTTTTCCTTGTCTGAGTTTTCCGAGGCGATTCAGGTCATAAATTCCGACCTTTCAGCCATAAAAGTATGGGCTCATAACTTTGGGTTGTTGGTTAATCCCACTAAGTCACAAGCTATGATCATAGGAAGCAGTAGACTTAGAAGTAGGCTTGTAATAACTGACAACCACAAAGTTTATTATAATGGTATCTGTATCCCATACACGGATAAGGCTAAAAATTTGGGAGTGATTTTCGACTGTCACTTATCGTGGTCAGCGCAGGTTAACGAGGTGAGCAGGCGCATGCATTATTCTTACCATTCTCTCAAACGTCTCCAGAGCTTCCTGCCTTTGCAAACTAAAATCATGCTTGCTCAAGCACTTCTCCTTCCTATTCTTGATTATGCTGATGTGTGTTACTTGGATGTGACAGAGGAGCTTCTAAATAAACTTGAGCGTCTACAAAATCTTGCTATGCGGTTTATTTTCGGACTTCGCAAATATGACCATGTCTCCGATTTTCGTGCTCAGTTAAAATGGCTCCCTATCCGACTTCGTCGTGATATGCACATCCTTTCTATTCTCTACAAAATCCTCAAAGACCCGTCCACTCCTGACTATCTCCGCTCCCGGTTCCGTTTACTACCTCCTAATCCCCGGCCTAGGCGCGCATGTAACACCAAGGTACTTGAGTGTCCTAGAGGTAATACCAAATTCTTTTTTAACTCCTATACTTTTCGAGCTGCACAACTTTGGAACAGGCTACCAAAGACAATCCAAGACTCTCCCATGGTAACATCATTTAAAAATAGATTGAAAGAGCACCTCCTTTCGCAAATATCTTGATATTTATGTATGTATATATAGATAGGTATATATATTTTATTATGTATAATATATGTATGTGTGTATATATTTTATGATATGTATGAATATGTATAGGTAACTAATTATTAATAAATGTGTACTGACTTGTCCCCGTGTATCATCATCTCAAAACAGTTTTACAGGTTGGCTGGAAGAGATCTCTTTAAAGAGATAAGCTCACCTTTGTGAATGTAATTTTAAGTTTGGTTTTTATTGTAAATTTTGTGCACAATAAAGAATAATGTAACCAACTTCAAAACCAAACACAAAAAAAGTGTAAAATAACTTTTCTTTCGCAAGTCGGTGGCTTTGTTTTTTATTTCATTGACTATGGCCACCGACTTCCGAAAGAAAAGTTATTTTACACTTTTTTGTGTTTGGTTTTGAAGTCGGTTCCCTTTTTTTCAAAAAGTTTTTTATTTTACCCTTTTTAGTTTAGATATTCAACAAAAATCTTCATAAAAATCGGCGTCTTTAAAAATCTACAATCCAAGTAAGCAAAAACGGATCCACGCGAGCAACGTCACGGGATATCCATTAGTGTTATATACTAAAACCTTCTCCAGAATGTAATGAACACTTTCCTGAAAACCGCATCAAAATCGGTTCTGCCAAACGCGAGATAATCGCGGACAAACATACATACAAACATACAGGTCGAACTGAGAACCTACTTTTTTTTTGAAGTCGGTTAAAAATAGCAGACTGAAGGGTAGTAACACTATTATGAAAACACAAAATAACACCTGCCAAAATATACCTATATTTCAGGATGATACTTCACTCAGTTACCCAAAGGAGCAATCACTGAATAATTTGAGAATGGCGAAGGCAGCAATTGAGAGGAAGATAAGCTTTTGTTATGGTACCTTGAGCAAACAGACCGCAGTTAAAGTCAACCGCAGTCCTCAAATAAAAAAGCTCATGCCCACTAAGATTCTGGTAATGTATTTTCTTGCCTTGACTTTGTAGTTCACACTAAACATTTAATTGGTTGAGCTACAGATAAAGAAATTCTTTGTTATAACCAATCTTAATGGAGATTAGCCATCTTTGCGGGACATATTTTAGTGCACAAGTGTGTGCGCAGGGACAGGTGCACTCTCTGTTCTTTTACTCTCATAGTCCGATGTGACAGGCTGACGGCAATACTTCACGACCGGAGAGAGCGCGGTCCAAACGGCTTAAAAAATGCTTTTCGAGACACAGGGGTATTATGTATACCACGAGACCAACGGGGCATAAATAGTTAAATACTGTTCGTAACCTTGTAATATTTTTTCGGGAGGTACACCACTGCGAGGATCGCCCGGAGGACATGGTGCAGGACGGAGTGCCCCGCTTGGGCAGAGCACCACAGTGTCCTCACGACCGCGGTGACCTCTCGTGCCCGGCATTGGTCGAGGCCAGACTACGGGGCGAGACGGAACGGGAAGCGGTCCTTCTGCGAAGCAGTCATGCTAGCGAAGGAGGAGGCAGGACGCGTGCGGGAGAGGACAGCGTCTACTTGACAGCCCATCCGCAGTGGTTCTCCGGTCACCGTAGGCGCGTGCATGCGGGCGAGTAATGGGCGACTCGCTGTCCGACCATGGACCATGCCCGGGTCGCGTATTGCCAAACTGTATGCTGAATTGCTGACCCAGACCGGGGTTGCTCCGAGTTCGATCGCAGTTTGCCTTTGTAGTTGAAGAGCAAACTGTATACCTATTCAGAGAGCAGGGTTCGAAAATATCCGATATTTATAATAAATATCAAAATATCGGATATTTATGATATATATCCAAAATCGGATATATATCCGATATTTATATCCATTTCTTAAGACTGTCATTTTATTATCTTATTACTATACGATTTGCACAGAAACATGACAATTTTTAATGAATTATTATTATAATATAAAAACCACATATTTTTAGTTTTTATTTATGTTTATATATTTAACAAATCAATTAAAATCAGTACAAACAAAATAAACATAGAATAAAATCTTATAATTCACAAAAAACAACTAAAAAAACATCTTTTTTTTTGTAATTTTTCTAGTCCATTATGAGGTTGTCTGGAAGATATCGCTATCAGCGATAAGACCGCCATTGTACCCTTAGGATTAACAATATTGTAAAAACTCTATTTATTAATTTTGGTGTACAATAAAATATATTCTATTCTATTCTTGTTTTCAGAAAACAAAGTCATATTATTATATTAGGGAAACAAAATTAAAATATCTTAAAAATCCACTTCACTTTTAAGGAGTATGTTTACAAATGATATAATTGAAAATTATTTTGGCTCTTTTTCGTTGCATTATTATTATTGATCGCAGTACCTACTTGGTAAATTCGAATTTGATGGTCTGAAGACGGAAAAAACGACGAATATTCGCAGCGCGTCGGTAAAAGTACTTAAATACAATATAGTAAAAATCCATTTATTATTTTTATTAACCGACTTCAAAAAAAGGAGGAGGTTCTCAATTCGTCGGAATCTTTTTTTTTTTTTTTTTTTATGTATGTTCCCCGATTTCTCGAAGACGCCTGGACCGATTTGGAAAATTTTTCTTTTGTTTGAAAGGGTATACTTTCCAATTGGTCCCATGATCATCAGGTCAGGATCTTATGATGGAATCCCAGGGAAATCGAGGGCAACCTTCAAATTTTTATAGGCACATAGTACCATTTTCATATATTTTCTAAAGCTGTTCAAGTATTTGCATCTGATAATCATCATCTCAGGTGGATGAGCTGATGATGGAAGGTACAACTCCTCAACGGCTTGGAGTAGGCATCGTCTGATTTAGTTTGTGTTCGCATATCTCTGGAACTACAAGTCCGATTTAAGTAATTCTTTTTTTGTTGTACTAAGTATTGTTTAACTTACGGAATACTGCAAGTTTCATCAAAATCGGTTCAGGAGTTTTTGAGATAGGGAATTTTATTAGCTTATTGTGCACTTGAGAGAGAATGATTTATTTGACAAGAATTTGAGTTGAATATTTAAACTAAAAAGAGTAAAATAAAAAACTTTAAAAAAAAAATGTAACCGCCTTCAAAAACAACCACAAAAAAGGGTAAAATAACCTACAACCTTGTGGTTGTTTTCCGTAGTATTCCGTAAGTTAAACAATACTTAGTACAACAAAAAAAGAATTACTTAAATCGGACTTGTAGTTCCAGAGATATGCGAACACAAACTAAATCAGTCGATGCTCACTCCAAGCCGTTGAGGAGTTGTACCTTCCATCATCAGCTCATCCACCTGAGATGATGATTATCAGATGCAAATACTTGAACAGCTTTAGAAAATATATGAAAATGGTACTATGTGCCTATAAAATTTGAAGGTTGCCCTCGATTTCCCTGGGATTCCATCATCAGATCCTGACTTGATGATCATGGGACCAATTGGAAAGTATACCCTTTCAAACAAAAGAAAAATTTTTCAAATCGGTCCAGGCGTCTTCGAGAAATCGGGGAACATACATAAAAAAAAAAAAAAAAAAAAAAAGATTCCGACGAATTGAGAACCTCCTCCTTTTTTTGAAGTCGGTTAAAAATAAGAATTTATTAATGTGTCCATAATGAAAAATGCTTACTTCCGTGGTTTGAACATCTGGTCGAAGTTTATGTATATCGTCCGGAACACGGTGTATATCGGATATATATCATGATATATATCAATTGATATATATCCTTCGAACCCTGTCAGAGAGTGTCTGAGTCAAAATACATTTTGCTTTAAAATACTAGAGCAAAATACATACGAGTCCAGACGTTCAGCAGCAGTCACGAAGTACGAAGTGGATGGCGGGGTCTTCCAGACCCCGTCATCCCCATCTAACCTAACCTGTCCGTGTCGGGGTGCCCAAAAGTCCCGAGCTCGCTTCGCTCGCTCTTGCATTCCATGGTCAAATAACTGATTACTACTTATCAAGGTGGCGGCCCCGCGAAGCAGGTCTCAGTCGAGCCATTTTTCTTCATTTATGTCTCGAAAAATATTTTTCCGGGTCCGTAAAAAATAATAATCGATCGATACTCGCGATATTCGCGTGTCACAGTTTGCTTTACATACAAGCGAGCAAAGTGCATACAATCTCAGAATGCTCTGAGCTCGTATGTACTTGGCTTCAATTTGTTTGTGATTTCAACGAGCACGACGTAGTTCAGTACAGACTATGGGTGTCTGGGTCAGCATACAGTTTGGCAATACGCGCCCGGGTCGACGGAGCGTTGTGTTCCACGCGCGCCTCGAATACCGAATACCGTGACCCCGGAACGTAAAGGGCTATTGAAGGACACCGTGGATTTTAGTCAGTACCTACAAGTCTGACAGGACTCATTTAATTTTGATGATTCTTCAATGCAAAAAAAAAAGAAAAACTGTAATATTTCTTTGCAGACAACCAAAAACAACTTTCTGCTAAAAATTCAGAAGTTATTCAATGATGTTCTGGTATATGAGGACGAGGAGTTGCTAGAGTATGCCAGGGAACAAATACCTCTCGTCACGCTGCAACTGATGGCCCTTGACAGGGTCCGCGAGGTCCAGAAGTTGATAAAAGCTGGTGAGTAGCATTTATTTTCAATTACTTTGAATAGTGTAAACGCCGAACGACAGTCTGAACGAGAGAGAATTATTTTTTCGAAAGAACTGAACCAATTTTAACGAAACTTCAAAGGAGTAAGCAGGGCCTGTAGCCATGTAACAAACTATAAACGCAAACGCTGAGTAGGCTTTAATAGATTTTCAACTTTATTTGCTTGGATATAAAGTTGAAGATCTAATGAAGACTGCATCACGTTTTCGTTCTTTCCTGTCGCTAACGCTTAGAAATCTTTAATAGATTTTCAACTTTAGGCTCTGGGGTATAAAGTTGAAAATCTATTGGGGATTATCGAGCGTTTACGATTATTGTTTGCGACTTGGCTAGGGGGGCTGGATATATAGATCTAAAAAGTTTTTACGAGAACATTTCCGAAAAATAGCGTTACAGATAATTTGGAGCGGTTTTTTCCGTGGAAACAGAGATTTCCAATTACCTTTTATCAAATACTAGCTTTTGAAGCGGCTTCGCCTGCTCACTCCCCCCCCCCCCCCCTTATTACTGCCTTATATTATGTCACTCAGGACCAAAGCAGCCTATTCAAAACAATATAATAATAATGATAAAAGCCTTTATTCAAACAGTAGTTACAAGTAATAAATAATGTTAGTGTGGATATAGCAGTTAGTTGGTTGCCTTCCTGTCTGTTTGCCCTTTGGCAAAGGCCTCCTCAATCTGTTTATCTCTGGCAGTTCTTGTCCAGGTTGCACCCGCTATGGCCTTTACGTCATCAGCCCATCTTTGGAATGGTCTGCCCCGATTTCTTTTCTTGCCTCTTGTAAACCAGTACATTATGGCTTTGGACCACTTCTCCTTCCCTCTTCTTGTGTGTCCAGTCCATCTCCGTTTGAGCTTCTTTATTGTGACAACCACACTCTATGTTTTTGCAAGTTTCTTTATGGTTGATATTTTTATTCTGTCGGACAGCCTCATCCCCAGCATACTCCTTTTCATGGCAATCAAAACAAACAAACAATAAAATCTTTCCTCTTTTTAATATTAGTATAGAAGACATTTTGAAAATGTGGCCGACCTTATAGTTGTGAAAAGGCTAGGAAGATGATATATTATAATGATGCTCTTTGCAACAGGTTTTTTTATATATGCTCTCCATATTACAGGCCAAAAGGATACATTGGACTTGCCGTTCGACATAGCGCTTTTGATGGAACTGCTCGGCTGGTTCAAGTATAAGTTCTTCAAGTGGGTAGATCAGCCGGAGTGCGAGGGGTGTGGTGGTCAAACTACCTTCAACAAGAATTATAGCATCAACACGGAAAGGGAGACATGCAATGTGGAGGTAAGATAAAAACGTGACGACCTTGGAAATAGGTATATGTAAAAATATCTCTGTCTTTGGGTCGAGGGAATGGCTTATAGCGTTATGTGGCCTTAAAATGCAAAGACTCAAATGAAGGACTGGTTAGCTTTTAGTCAGTAAAGTCTGACAGTCTTTTCCCCTCCACCTGGAGCTAGAGGATTCATTCTATAATATTCCATGCCAATTATAAAAAGTTCAGTAACCTCGTAGGTGAAGTCTAGCTATTGATGATGGTGATAATATGCGCTAAAAAAAACTTTTAGAAAAAAAAGGGAACCGACTTCAAAATCAAACACAAAAACTGTAAGATAACTTTTCTTTCGGAAGCCGGTAGCTTTGCTTTTTATTTCATTGACTATGGCCATGGACTTCCTTTTTTTTCAAAAAGTTTTTATTTTACATGGATCTTTTGTATGGATTATAAAACTTTGGTCACACACAGCGAGTAATCGTTACGAATATTCGCCTCGAGTATTCGCTATATGTGACAGGATAGGCTATCAGTAGCGGATAGTCGCTGCTTTCTTTCTTTCTTTCTAAATCCTCTTATTTATTGTGCAGGCATACACGTGTAGTTCCTGCGGTGTGGGCGCTCAGTTCGTCCGCTACAACTGCCCGCGCACGCTGCTGCACAAGCGGCGCGGTCGCTGCGGGGAGTGGGCCAACTGCTTCGCGCTACTGTGTCGAGCGCTCGGGTATGACACGCGCTTCGTGTACGACACTACTGACCATGTGTGGTGCGAGGTAAGTCTGCCTTTATTTAGCCTGGGGACGGGGGGGGGGGGGGGGAGTATAAGATTTCAGGAAGGCACTGTCTGCTAAGGAAGCTTCCCCAAGCCGCGATGCGACGCAATTCGACCGATTCCAGCTACAAGTGAAAATCAACCTTACCACTACGACATATGCCATAAAACACGTTGTTATCTACGGGAAGATGAAAAACAAAACACGATCGCCACGACGACGTCAAATCAATCGAGTTGCATCATTATTTCTTAGTAGCAAGGTTGATTTTCACTTGTAGTTGAAATCGGTCGAATCGCGCCATGGGTAAAGTCCCTTAGTGCTCCGCCCTGTGGGGGAGGGGGGAGGTATCAGGCGGCAGGATGGCACTGTACGCTGAGAAAGTCGTCATGCAACTGTTAAATTCAATACGTCTCAGTCGTAGTCTTAAATTAGAATTTGGAAGGTAGTCGATCGTCCTATTCATCATTCATCCATTGACTCTAACACCTCACAGAACTCAAAAGTTTGAAATAAGTAGCTGTGGATTTTGTAATCTATTATATAAAAATCAATTGCTGTTCGTTAGTCTCGCTAAAACTCGAGAGCGGTTGGACCGATTTGGCTAACTTTGGTCTTAAATTACTTCTGGAAGTCCAGGGAAGGTTTAAAAGGTGAGCGGTACGAAGTTTGCCCGGTCAACTAGTAATCAAATAAATTAATTCCCCCGCGTTTATTATTATTTGAAACTTTTCAATCATGTTATTGCGAACTAGGAATGGATTAAGATTAAATGAGGAAAAATGTTTAATTAACTACTGATCACGTATGTAGGCAGCAATTTTGAACCGGTTTTCCTGTAAAGTCATGGTCAACATCGGACGAGATATAATAATGCTGTATGTATGCACTTTGGCTGTATGCAAAATTTGGTTTCGAGCGTATGGCACACTTGGGATGCAGCTGAAAATTAGCGTCAGGTGGCAAACTCCTTGCTGCCACTTGGCATTATGCTGAGCTGAGGCCCTTTTGGCTATAAAAATTTGCTTTGGTTTTTTTTTTTTGTTGTAAGTTTTAACGCCAATAAACACAATTTTCTTTATTTCTTTACATTCAGCCAAAGAGTTTAGCATACAGACATTAATAGCTTATAACCATAGATCGGAATAGGTAGAGCTGTCTTATGTACTTGCCATAGGTAAGAATAATGTGGATATTCCCCGAGTCCCGGGAGTTGGCGTGAGACAACAAGTTACTGTTGCTAAAAAAATAATTCTAGTGGCGCAGAAAGAGACAAAAACAGGTGCGTCACTCTAGCGACAGAAACACCCCGCTATTGTTTTCTTTTGTTTTCATAATGCGGCGACATTACGCGTCTTGATCCCGTGGAATATCCATATTAACATCAATGTTTGCGGTCAATGAACCTAAACTCTGCCTATTCCGATCTATGCTGATAACACAACATTTAAAAAACACTTCAAAAGTGCTGCCTTCGTACCTATTTAGGTACATGATTCGTTTGTTGGTTTAGATATTCGACTACGATTCCAACTCGTGGCTGCACGCGGACCCTTGCGAGGCCAAGTTGAACGCCCCACTCTTGTATTCCCACGGCTGGGGCAAGAAACTGTCCTACGTCATCGCAGTGTCCCGGGATGACTTACAAGATGTCACCTGGAGGTATACCATGGACCACAAAGAGGTAAGCTGAAATTTTATACTTACATTTATATGCAATAACGCCTGCGTCGCGTTATCGTAAAGATTTTTGAATAAAAAAAAAGCTGCGAGTGGACTCGAACCCACCTCTTCGCCTTGTTTTTGAATATAACGGAATTAAAGATTGAGCTTCAAACGAGTGTGTTGCGATGGCCTAATGGGCAAGACGTCTGGATGGCGTACTTATCCAGAAGACGCGGGTTCGAATCCCAATCGCAGTTGAATTTTTCTTTCCTCAAAAATCTTTAAGAGGTAAGCTGTTTGCCAAAGGGCTTAATATAGTAGTACTAGCGCGAGCGGGATGGATGAAAACAAAATAAAATTGTTTTTCAACCCTGGACCGATATCGTCAATCGATACAAATCTGTATCGCGTCGCGTCATGATCAGAATTTCAACCTAGCTAGACCATCAATGGTTGGTGCTATTGTAGGTGCTGAAGCGTCGCACGGCATGTTCCGAGGACGAGCTGGTGGCTTGTATCCTGGCGCTGCGGGAACATCGTCAGCGGCAGGTGTCGGACGTCCGCCGCCGGTACCTCACCAAGAGGACCCTGCAGGAGCTCGTCACTCTCATGGTGGAGAGGTACAGACACACTGAAACACTTCTATAATAGTTAGGGTTTGCTTCCACACACAGCCTTTAACTCTGCAGTACTCCGAAATTAGCACAAGGATGAGGATATCAAGATAAACAACTCGATATGATACTAATAAGGCGGTTCACCCACTGAAGACGCGTACCGCCGCGGTGCGCGGAGCGACAGATCTCGCGTGCGGCGACGGAGGCGCCTTACTTAGCGGTGTAATCTGCTCCCCCGCGCGGTGATGCAGATAACGACGACGTCGCGCTAAATAAACTCATGTGTTCACTGTGTTGTCCATCGTCGTATAGAATGGACGAACTTATTCAATTTCAAGATGTTGCAGTTAGAGTCTGGCCAACGAAAGCTGTCCACGACCTATTTTCTAAACTTTTGATATGGCAATATTTTTGTATTGTCAAAATTGTCAAATCATTGAACTTTCATATTGGTGAACAATCTTGATACTTTTGCACTTGAAAAAAAATTGTATTATTTTGTAAACACAAAAATTTTCACGGTTTTTCTATTTTTTAAGTAATATTAACGGCAAAGACGAGGTAACAAAACTTTACAGTAGGTATCAGGTGTAGAGTACTTTTTTTTTTTTGCGTGGTAAATTCATCAAAAGAGTCCTCCCACCCCGGGCAGGGCGGGAGGGACTGTCAGACTTGTACTGACTAAAATCCACGGTGTCCTTCAATAGCCCTTTATGTTCCGAGGTCACGGTAATGAGATAAGTCCCGCGACCACGGCAGGGTTTGGCCCTCTAGAGAGGTGGCCCCGTCATTATGCTGACGCTCTTTGAGGCGCGCGTAGAACACAACGCGCCGTCGACCCGGGCATGGTCCATGGTCAGGCGGCGAGTTGCCCTTTACTCGCCGCCCGCATGCTCGCGCCTACGGTGGCCGGAGATCGTCTTGCGACGTCCGTCGCTGTGGGCGTCCACCACCGCGGGTGGGGCGGAGGGAGGACATTGTCCCCTCCCTCACGCGGTCCGCCTCCTCCTTCACGAGCATGACTGCTTCGCAGAAGGAGGCGACCGCTTCCCACTCCGTCTCGCCCCGCAGCATGGCCTCGACCAATGCCGGGCGCGAGAGGTCTCCGCCTATCGCCGCCGTGAGGACACGTCGGTGATCTGCCCAAGCGGGGCAGTCTTGCACCGTATGCTCTACTGAAGTGTAGTAGAGTACTTAGAATCCGATTTCGATTATGATTTAACTATTATTACTTAACTATGTCAAATGTAACTATTCCATCAAATATAATATCCCTTATTGGTCTTGAATAATAATAAGTATCAACTTCGTTTAAGCAGCGTGTAGCCGGGGTTGTCATGCCTTGATTTTTTTTAATTTGCCGCTTTTTTGCGTGGACAGCTTTCGTTGGCCAGACTCTATATTGTCATTTTGGTTGTTGTATACAAGAATTAAAAGACACTGCGTCCATAGAAGATTTTGTATACATCCCTATTTACGATCGCGATCTATACATTGATCATTTGCACTGAATTACAAAGACTTAAGAAAATATGAAGATAAATTCTTTAGCTACACACGTATGTCAACTGTATCTTTTGACTATTTTTTAAGCAAAATTCACTATATTCTTTGCTTTTCATATCCCAAATTGCAGGGCGTTGCTCATAATTATATAAATTTGTCTACATCGAGATTCATCGTGCAAACGTCTTTACAGTATCAAATCACGCGCGGGACGGCGGAGCCAGTGTGTCATATCCTGCGGCACGCTCCGCGCTCCCGCGCGGATTAGCAGAATCTGCACGCGGGTCGCCTTCCCGCGCGCAGTTTCTGCCAATCTGCGCGGGGGCGCGGGGCGTGCGTGTTAGGTGTGTTGTGCTAGGCGTGATTTCTATATAAATTGAGATATTTGCATACAATGGAAAATCTGCCATCCCGCGCTACGTGACGGGCCGCGGTGCAGTGCCTAAATGTGTATATATCTGTATTGGAGCTTTATTGACACATACAGTATTCGAGAGGACTCTTTTTTTCATGACATTGTATCCACGTAAAAAAAAAGAGGATATGGCCAAATTTATCGTATCCTGTATCCTGTCATTTAGCAAAGGAAGGCGCCGTCCATACTCTTAGGCCGAAATAAAATGTCGTACCTAAGCCACAGCAAAGCCTACGTCAGTGCTTGGGGACTTCAAAAGCTGGGTACTCACTTAGCAGCGTTGCACGTAACGTATCAGATACTATATCAACCTGCAAGTGGGTACGGCTCGTCCGAGGACACTGCGATCCGGCTTTGTGTTTGTACGAGTATGACCCGCCGAGTGGCGGTATCACTGCGAACTTACAGCGAGCGGTTCGCAGCGGGCTCGTGCCTCCGTACTCACTTGATACCGTATCTGATACGTTACATGCAACCAAGGGCGGATCCAGCTTTTATTTCAGGGGGGGGGGTCACCATGTCGCAGACAGCTTGTCTCCGTAGTCTAGTTCGGGATAGATATAACTATACTTTTTTTATCGTGGTCATCAAATGAGTCCTCCCACCCAGGGCAGGGCGGGAGAGACTCAGACTCGTTCTGACTAAAATCAACGGTGTCCTTCAATAGCCCTTTACGTTCCGGGGTCACGGTAATTCATAAGTCCCCCGACCCCGGTAGGCATTGGCCCTCTAAAGGGGGGCCCCGTCATTATGCTGACACTTTTTGAGGTGCGCGTGGAACACAACGTGCCATCGACCCGGGCGTGGTCCATGGTCGGACAGCGGGTCGCCCATTACTCGCTGCCCGCATGCCCGCGCCTACGGTGGCCGGAAATCGTCTGCCGACGTCCCCGAGGACACGGCGGTGTTCTGCCCATGCAAGCGGGACAGCCCTGCACCGTATGCTCCACCGTGTCCTCCGGGCAATCTTCGCAGTGGTGACACCCCGGCGTTTCTTCCCTCCTCATCCGACACAGGTACCTCGCAATACTTCCGTGTCCGGTGAGGACCTGCGTCATGCGGTAAGTCAGGACGCCGCCGCCGTCACGCTTACAACACGCTCCAAACTGCCCTGATATCGCACCGGAGCTCTTCCCGCCGCGCCTGGACTTCTCGAGGCAGCGGGGATTCGATAGATGCGCTGGAGGGCAGTCGCCTCCAGATGCCAGGGGCTTTTTTTTTATTTTTTAGGGTGGCAAAATCATCAAATGAGTCCTCCCGCCCTGGGTGGGGCGGGAGGGACTGTCAGACTCTTACTGACTAAAATCCACCCGTGTTCCGTCGGATGCCCTTTACGTTCCGGGGCCACGGTATCCTGGATTAAGAAAAATCCGCGACCCCGGCAGGCATTTGGCCCCATAAGGGGCCCCGTCGGTGACGCGTGAAACACGACGCGCCGCCGACCCGGGCTTGGTCCTTGGTCGGACGGCGAGCATACCCATTACTCACCGTCCGCAAGCCCGCTCCGCCGCTGTGCCCTCTGCTGTTCAGAGGGACACGCGTTGGAGCGTCCACCCGACAGGCTATTTGCATACGGGCAAAGAAACCCCTTAGGCACACAGTGCCTAAGGAGAGTTTTTGCCCGCATCCCAGGGCGCACCGGCCCGAAAAACTGGTCTTCCCCCCGGACGTATCCGAGAGGGAACTCCAGTCCACGGGCGCACGTGGAGGTTTCCTGTCTTAGCACCCCAGATGCCAGGGGCTTTGACGTAGCCAAGCACTGACTTTGGCTTAGGTACGACTATTTATGTCGGTCTTAGTCTATGGTATCCGCGCTCCCGCGCGGATTAGCAGAATCTGCACGCGGGTCGCCTTCCCGCGCGCAGTTTCTGCCAATCTGCGCGGGGGCGCGGGGCGTGCGTGTTAGGTGTGTTGTGCTAGGCGTGATTTCTATATAAATTGAGATATTTGCATACAATGGAAAATCTGCCATCCCGCGCTACGTGACGGGCCGCGGTGCAGTGCCTAAATGTGTATATATCTGTATTGGAGCTTTATTGACACATACAGTATTCGAGAGGACTCTTTTTTTCATGACATTGTATCCACGTAAAAAAAAAGAGGATATGGCCAAATTTATCGTATCCTGTATCCTGTCATTTAGCAAAGGAAGGCGCCGTCCATACTCTTAGGCCGAAATAAAATGTCGTACCTAAGCCACAGCAAAGCCTACGTCAGTGCTTGGGGACTTCAAAAGCTGGGTACTCACTTAGCAGCGTTGCACGTAACGTATCAGATACTATATCAACCTGCAAGTGGGTACGGCTCGTCCGAGGACACTGCGATCCGGCTTTGTGTTTGTACGAGTATGACCCGCCGAGTGGCGGTATCACTGCGAACTTACAGCGAGCGGTTCGCAGCGGGCTCGTGCCTCCGTACTCACTTGATACCGTATCTGATACGTTACATGCAACCAAGGGCGGATCCAGCTTTTATTTCAGGGGGGGGGGTCACCATGTCGCAGACAGCTTGTCTCCGTAGTCTAGTTCGGGATAGATATAACTATACTTTTTTTATCGTGGTCATCAAATGAGTCCTCCCACCCAGGGCAGGGCGGGAGAGACTCAGACTCGTTCTGACTAAAATCAACGGTGTCCTTCAATAGCCCTTTACGTTCCGGGGTCACGGTAATTCATAAGTCCCCCGACCCCGGTAGGCATTGGCCCTCTAAAGGGGGGCCCCGTCATTATGCTGACACTTTTTGAGGTGCGCGTGGAACACAACGTGCCATCGACCCGGGCGTGGTCCATGGTCGGACAGCGGGTCGCCCATTACTCGCTGCCCGCATGCCCGCGCCTACGGTGGCCGGAAATCGTCTGCCGACGTCCCCGAGGACACGGCGGTGTTCTGCCCATGCAAGCGGGACAGCCCTGCACCGTATGCTCCACCGTGTCCTCCGGGCAATCTTCGCAGTGGTGACACCCCGGCGTTTCTTCCCTCCTCATCCGACACAGGTACCTCGCAATACTTCCGTGTCCGGTGAGGACCTGCGTCATGCGGTAAGTCAGGACGCCGCCGCCGTCACGCTTACAACACGCTCCAAACTGCCCTGATATCGCACCGGAGCTCTTCCCGCCGCGCCTGGACTTCTCGAGGCAGCGGGGATTCGATAGATGCGCTGGAGGGCAGTCGCCTCCAGATGCCAGGGGCTTTTTTTTTATTTTTTAGGGTGGCAAAATCATCAAATGAGTCCTCCCGCCCTGGGTGGGGCGGGAGGGACTGTCAGACTCTTACTGACTAAAATCCACCCGTGTTCCGTCGGATGCCCTTTACGTTCCGGGGCCACGGTATCCTGGATTAAGAAAAATCCGCGACCCCGGCAGGCATTTGGCCCCATAAGGGGCCCCGTCGGTGACGCGTGAAACACGACGCGCCGCCGACCCGGGCTTGGTCCTTGGTCGGACGGCGAGCATACCCATTACTCACCGTCCGCAAGCCCGCTCCGCCGCTGTGCCCTCTGCTGTTCAGAGGGACACGCGTTGGAGCGTCCACCCGACAGGCTATTTGCATACGGGCAAAGAAACCCCTTAGGCACACAGTGCCTAAGGAGAGTTTTTGCCCGCATCCCAGGGCGCACCGGCCCGAAAAACTGGTCTTCCCCCCGGACGTATCCGAGAGGGAACTCCAGTCCACGGGCGCACGTGGAGGTTTCCTGTCTTAGCACCCCAGATGCCAGGGGCTTTGACGTAGCCAAGCACTGACTTTGGCTTAGGTACGACTATTTATGTCGGTCTTAGTCTATGGTGCTATCGCATTCAAAACAGTAATGTCATATAGCGCCATCTTATAAAATTTTGAGGTATCAGTAATTTCCCAAAATATTACGTGATAGCGCTATTAAAGGCTTGAATATAGTTTTTTTTTAAACAATAACTTCTTTTATATTTACCCACACTAGGAATTTATCCTGTGTCGTGGATGCGTTTACAAACATTAAGTAGTGGCTGCCCATTAGTCAAATTCCACCATAATTCATTAAAAATAGACAACAATTAGAAAACATGCTTTCTGAACTCCTTTGAAAAGGCATACAAACATTTCTGCTTCACGTATAACATGGATACAACTATTCCACAGAAAACCAACAGACTATGAGAACCACGGCCGCATCTCAGGGTCTGAGCAATGGCGCACTGAGCGGGGAGAGATAGGCACCCAGTTTTCTAGAAGCTTCGAGTTCAACAGGCCCGGGAACTTCACCGTCAGCTACTTCTCGGCCGCTGACTTGTATCGCGTGCAGTATCCGGATGAGGAAGTGGAAACCATACCCTCCTGGGCAGCGGGGATCTTCCACTCTGAGAATATTTTCAGAAAAATTGAACACGATTGGAAGCAAGTTTATCTAGCTAGAAAAGGTAGGCTGTTAAATTTTTTTCGTGTTTATTATTACTAAGATTTTGGTGTCTGTCTGTCACCAGGCTCTATCTTATGAATCCTGATAGTTAGGCGACTGGAATTTTCACAGATTATGTTATAACGGCAATACGTGACTATCCACGTTTTTTAAATTTAAACATTCAATTTATTTTAAACATTCAATTACTAAATAAATATTATTTATTTCTTTAATTCAGGAAAAATGGCTATTCAATCCGTACTAAAATGAAACGACTGAGTGTTCCCTTTCCAGCTGTAAAATAAATACATGCGAATATTGAGACAGTGACAAAGTGATTTGGTCCCCACGAGTTGTTCAGTGCTTGAGTATTATGACCGTATTTCATGCAAGTATTTTGTTCAGTCCATTCATTTTGTCTATGTTATGTATATTTATTATAACTTTGTTCATTTCTCCGACAGAGGGTGCTGACAAAGGCACGATAGCGTGGCGTGTGTGCGCGGGCGCAGGTCTGGTGATACGTCACGTGCGCCTGCAGGTCGCCACACAGCTGTACGACAGCGGCACCCTCACCTGGAGCCTGCAGTACGACGACCTGCCGCCCCAGTCCGCCGACATAGACTCGCACGCCTTGCGTATGTACCACTCATTATACCACAAAGATGTAGATCCCGTTTAAATTCCGTTTAAAAAACTTGTTTTTTATTGTGCAGAGAGTGGCGTGACCCTGGAACGCGCGTGCAACTCGCTGGTGATCCGCGTGCATCTGTCGGGCGGCAGCGGCAGCGTGGCCTGGCAACACGCACAGCTGTGTCGCTCGCCACTCGCCAGCACCTCGCCCGCGCTCGTGCTCACCGTGCAGCTCGCTACACTCTAGTGCAGCGTGGCCTGGCAGCACAGCTGTGTCGCTCGCCACTCGCCAGCACCTCGCCCGCGCTCGTGCTCACCGTGCAGCTCGCTACACTCTAGTGCAGCGTGGCCTGGCAGCACAGCTGTGTCGCTCGCCACTCGCCAGCACCTCGCCCGCGCTCGTGCTCACCGTGCAGCTCGCTACACTCTAGTGCAGCGTGGCCTGGCAGCACAGCTGTGTCGCTCGCCACTCGCCAGCACCTCGCCCGCGCTCGTGCTCACCGTGCAGCTCGCTACACTCTAGTGCAGCGTGGCCTGGCAGCACAGCTGTGTCGCTCGCCACTCGCCAGCACCTCGCCCGCGCTCGTGCTCACCGTGCAGCTCGCTACACTCTAGTGCAGCGTGGGTCAATATTGTTTTTTTTTTTTTTAATACAATTATTTCATTTTCGTCAAAACCGGCCTCGAGACTCCTTTGATTAATTATTTTTTCGATATTCCTCGTAGTTTTAGATTTGGCCATCCACGCCCAGTTGGAAAATTCATCTTATACGCAAGAATAGATTTTTTATAGAGACAAGTCGTTGTTACAAATTGTATCATCACAGGTTACGCATTGCAATACTCTGTTCTTCACTGTGATGTATATCGATAAATATTGATTGATTGTTTACAACCAAATGCTCCCTGGTAAGGGACTGCTAATAATAAAATTAATCCAGAGTTGGTTGCATTTAAAAAATAGTTTTTAATAAAATAAATGTTGTTCCTTATTGCCATTCTTGCTTATGTTACATTTTTTAAGCCTGGCGTGCATTTGTCAGAGCACGCAATTTAATTTTTTACATATTTAAATCCAATTTTTGTGGGGTCGCAGCCCTTGTCCTGGGACAAATGATCAATAGTTTGCCAGATAATTATCATATGCATCTATTTTTCCAAGATGCAGGTGCAGATGCAGATGCGGGACATAGATCGCGACCCCGCAAACTTGGAGAGAACTTTACACAGACGGTCTGTGTAAAAAATCAAATTGTGTCCACAGCCAAATGTCAAACGTCGTTCGTATAACTTTCGAGTTACAAGTTTCGTTCATATTAACTGTAAAACAATTAAGTGTGTATCTTTTTCGACATTAGTAGATATTTGTAGCTCTTTAAATGTTCAAGTATAAAATTCAATAATGAATGTCACTTTCCATACTAAATGATAATTTAAAATTAAGTAGGTCATAGATATTTTTCATTCCATGTTTATTTTGTATATAACGTAAATTATTTTAAATTTAAGCTATGCATTCAATTTAGATAGCTAGCCGTAATAAAACCGTTTTGTGTTGACTATGTTTAAGTATGTTATGATCTTGCTACAACATACAATTTGACATGAAATGCATAATTTTACGGCTTAAGGTGCATTCACACACATCAGTCACCGCCTCACACACATCAGTCACGTGCCTGACCGGTGACGTGACTGATAGATAGATCACGTGCCGGTGACTGACGTGTGGGAACAAATATCATATAGGAGTGTAGAAACATTTTGTTTTTTAAACCGGGCCGGTGACGTGGCGTGACGGTGACTGACGAGTGTGAATACACCTTTTGATTTATTGAATGTCCAGATTTCTAATAGACCAATGACAATAAAATTGAAGCCAAAAAAGGAAGAAATAATCCCTTTCGTTCGATTTCTGGGTAAAACAAATGAATATTATGTCCAAGAGAATCATTTTGTGATTTTTATAAAAGCGGCTTCACGAAAACGTTACGTTTTGTTCAAAAATTTGGACATTTTATATTCTAGGATTTGAACAATTTGCTTGTTTTATTGGCTTACCGTAATGTTGTACTTTAGCACGCCACTTTACCGAATCTTATTAAGCTAGTGCATTTATGGTTTAATTCTTTGAAGTCATGTAGTTGTTGAACTGTGCAATAGTTAAATGTTTTTGTAACTCTGGATCAATAAGATTTTTTCTTCAGTTTTGTAAAACCTTGGTCATGATTGTTATAAAAACTGATACTTAAGAAAAATGTGCAATATTATAATGTCAAATATTATTTTGTTATAGAAATATATTCCTGATGATAAACTTGAATTTCTTTTTATTCATGGTAATGTAGATATTCATCTTGTACTATGGACCATAGATATATTAAAGAATTTTTAATATTTCTGTGCTATGGACCCTCATATGCCTATACATTTGTATTTCTTCAAAGGGAACAATCTTTTTTTGGTAAGGCGCTATCTCCACGAGCGAGAGAATCGCAGCGAGTCCGTGCTGTCGTCGGAGAATCTCCACGACGAGCAATTATTCCGCCAGCGCATCGTCGCGACTCGCAACGGAATCGCCGTGTTTTGTTTCGCTACTGGTACCGCGCTCGCCGCGTGCTCGCTGCGAGATCGCCGCGCGCTCGCGGCGATATGCCGACGATACGCCAGCTCATTGCCACTCGTCGCATCGCCGCGATAATATCGCCGTGTGGAGACGCGTTCATAGAGAGTATATGGAAATACGTGGCACGACGATATTATCGCCGCGATTCTCTCGCTCGTGGAGATGGCGCCTAAGAGGTAAACTTCGAGGCGCGACGAGAAGATCTCCGGCGTGATCTCAGGGCAGTATGGAGGGGAAAACCCCTCCATACTGCCCTGAGATCACGCCGGAACCGAGGTCCGGGCACGCCGCAATCGCGGCGGTAAGACCCCTCTTTGAAGAGTGGGCTGGATAGGCGTCACGGCGTCCTGACCTACCGCATGACGCAGGTCCTCACCGGACACGGAAGTTTCGGGAGGTACCGCTTGGGCAGAGCACCGCCGGCGCCGTGTCCTCTCGGGTTTGGCGCATTTGGTGCACTTCTCAACTTGTACACCACGCTCAAATAGTGAACTTAGCAATTGGTGCACTTCTCATATGGTACACTTCGCAACTGGTGCACTTCGCAAAAGGAGCACTTTTTAAGATGAGTGGAGATTGGGAAAAATTGACTAAAAATTAAAGAATCTTTGGTTTTGCTGGGTAATTTTCTTAAAAATACAATCAACAAAATAATTTTAAACTCTACATAATCCTAATAACATTTTTATTAAAAAAAAAAAAAAACAAAAATAACGTCACTCGGAAATAATAACAATATAATTATGTAAGAAAAAAATAGATTTACAGCAAAAAGTTATCATAATAAAGAGTCATGTTATAATATCATATTATATCAATAACCTTCATGTACTGTGGACATCCATTTTCCATTGTCCATTTAATTGTTGAGGGGACCATTTGGTCCCCTCAACAATTAAAGGGTATTATAATTTAAACTGTACTTCTTTTAGTTATAGTTATTATTATTAATAAGATAAAAGCTTTAAAATAAACTATAACCTGTTTCTCAAAAACAGGTTATATTAATGTAGATAAACCTTTGTTTGTCTGACAGTCCATCCCGCCCTGCCCTGAGTGGGAGGGAGCACTCATTTGGTGATTTTGCTACGATAAAAAAAACTACCCTCATTTAGTTTTATATCGCATGAAAATTGTATGTTTGTTTTATATAGGTAGCATAATCAGTTTGTTGTTATTATATTTTTTTTGCTGCAGGCAAAAAAGAAAAGATCACGTTTCTCCAATTATTATATTAGTGATTATGTAATTTAATTTAAAGCTTTATTAAATTAATAATAATAACTATAAAAGAAGTACCATTTAAATTATAATATTATTAAGGTTATTGATATAATATGATATTATATCATGTCTTTAATATGATAACTTTTTGCTATAAATCTATTTTTTTCTTACATAATTATATTGTTATTATTTCCGAGTGACGTTATGATTATGTATAGCCACCTGGTAAGCCTAAACATCCAATAATATCAGACCAGACCTGTCAAATGTCTGTCTTGTCAAAGTGACAGTTCTTAACTGTCAACTGGGAAGAAAACTTCCCGTTGGCTTTTCCGAAATTTGACACTAATGACAGATTGTGGGAAGAAAACTTCCCAGTGGCTTACAAGGGGTTAATTTAAAATTATTTTGCCGGGGTCGCGGGACTTAGGTATCTCATTACCGTGACATAAAGGGCTATTGAAGGACATCGTAGATTTTAGTCAGTACAAGTCTGACAGTCCCTCCCGCCCTGCCCTAGACGGGAGGACTCATTTGATGATTTTACCACGATAAAAAAAAGGTAAACTTCAGATGGTAGTAAAATCCTTTTACATCTCTCATATTCGGTAAGTAGGTCCTTATTACCCCCAAATGGGGCTTGTAGGTAACCAATTAGCGCTCTAGGGTAATAATGTAGCTAGAAAAGCCCTAGGGCGGTAAGTAATTAAAAAACAAACTTCACTCTTTCGAAAAGTTCGCGTACATCTAACCATCATACTGGCAATAGACATCATGCATTCAGCCCAAAGACAAAAGAGGTCGCTTCGCTATTCAGCCTTGTCTTCGTATGAGTATAATAGTCATCAATTTTAAATATCGAACGGCGTAGCTCAATTTCGTTCTTGAAAAAAAAAACAAATTAAAAAAAGATGAAAAAAGGCGGGAATAGAAAACTTTTAACTTTTAAAATGTTTTATTCTTGTAATGCCGGTTTTTTTTCTACTTACCTCACAATCGAGATGTAAAGCAGAGTAGTTAGCTCGGGTGTAAGCATCAATTGCACCCTCGAACTATAGGCGTCCTCGCTGCGCTCTTGCGCCTAAATATCTCGGGCTGCAATTGATGCCTTACAGCCCTTGGCTACTAATCTACTATTGATTTGTACATTTGTTTTGAAAACTTAAGACATCTATTAATTTATATTTTAAAAAAATGTACTATTATATACCACAACATAGAAATGTCTCTCAATTATCGTAGATATGCAGATTCGTACTGGTAAGATTCCTTTCCAGCGACCACGCTAGATGTCCAAGTGGCGTAGAAGTTGGTAAGAACATGCCTAATAATTTGTACTAGTAAATTGACTTGTGTGCATCATTGTTATCCACGGCTGCCGTTGAATCCCCCTTAAGCGCTCGTGTACACGACGCCGCCGCCGCGCCTCTAGAGGCTGTGTACACGGTCGCGACCACATCGCGACCGCGCCGTCGCCGCTACGCCTCCGCGCCGCCGCCGCGCCGCGACCGCGATGCCATCCGCTTGTGTTTTATTTATTTTAATAAGGAGGTTTCTCATTTCGGCCGTAACATTACTAAATCAAACACTAGCAAATTGGCATCGCGGTGGCGGCGCGGTAGCGTCCGTGTACACAGCCTAGAGGCGCGGTGGCGGCGTCGTGTACACTAGCTCTTAGTCACACTTTAGTACTAAAAATATATTTAGTTAAAATAAAACTGCAACGTTATTATAAAATCTTAATTAAGTTTTAATAATATCAGTTTTCATCTTCGATCACATTTTCATATATAATATTCATAAATCAACAGGTTTAAGACAGGTCTTAGAACTTGTTCAAGTCAAGTTTATTACCTACTACTAACACAAAAAATATATAGACAGGACATTATAAGAACTTAAGAATGCAATGCCTCCTCAATTATAGAAACAAAAATTAAACTTAAAATACAAAAATGTAGAACTATAACAGAAGTTCTAAACAAAACGCTATTTTTGTTGACAAATCAAACTTACAATGTTTTTTCGGAAATCAAAACAGCGCATGCGATTGTTATCGACTAGTGCAAATGATGTGACGTTTCAATTTTATAAGCGCTGAAGCGAAAACCTCGTCCTTTTTCAAACACGGTTAAAAAAGTTTTTTTTTTTTAATTTGAGATATTTTCAATTAAAAAAAAGTGATAACTTTACCGGAACTTGTGAGACTAATTTTATTTTGCATTAACAGAATGCTAGTTCCGTGGAACTACTGGGATACGGCAGTTATTAACACCTCATAAAAAGTATAGCTATTGATTGGGTCCGCTATCCTATCGCATTGGGTTGTGTTGCTTTAACACAGGAATAAAGCTGATTTCAGACTACGCTATACTATTATGCTATAAAGTACAGCAAAGAAGGAATGCTATACTATAGGTATAACATGACGTTCACATACGCGATATTATCGCAAGCTCAGTCGACCGCGATCTTTGAAGAGTGTGCACAGTTGCACAGCACACATCACGATCGACACGGATAGTCACGACACGACAATGCGGAATTTGACACTATCTTGTCATTAATGATACGAAAGAAGAAATATGCCAGACTCTGGATATCAAATCATTTATATAAAGTATATATATATATATTTAAAGTAGCTGAAGATTGTCCAGTGAATACTACATTTGCTACAAGGCAATTTACCAAACAATCATCCCGCATTTATAATGTTCTCAATGAACAATGTGCCATCTACTCTATGACATACCACGACTGCAAAAAAACACTAACTGAATGGCTCAAGAGTAAAAGTTACGAAGAAATTGAAGATATCCTACAGAACATCACATAACTAAGATACACATGTATATACATAATTATATATAATTTGTACACATACACACGCCAAACCCACACACCCATACCACATATCTCACACACATGCCTACCGGACACCTACACAAACATACACAAACGAACTCACACACATACACACACTCACAAACATATTCTACACCCAGTGCGTCCTCTTGCTGATTTATAAATGTAGATTAGTCCTAAAATAATCTTTTAGCTTATTTCTCGCGCATCTGCAGAACTAATGTAAACTGGAGGAGCGGAACCACCTAATACAAGCAAATCTTTGCTTAAAAGGTGACTCCAAACCTAACATAGTTAGATCCATAAGTGAAGAAATAAACATTTTTATTTTTTATTTTTATTATTATTTATAGTTCAGAAGAGAACGTGGTGATTTCAAACTATTTGAAGATTTAGATAATTTAGGGGGTGAGGGAGGAGGAAGAGGGCGGCGCGCGATATAACATAGCATTTTTTGCGTATCGCACCAATTTATAGCGTATAGCAAGCCAATAATATATAGTACAATGTGAACGTGCCCATAACAATGTATGGTGCCCAATATTGTTGTGCTATGAGCTATATACTTTATGCTATTATATTATAGCGTAGTCTGAAATCAGCTTTAAGTACCTGTGAAATTAGTACTAACTTTTTTTTGACTTGTGTTTCATTACTATACCATTAAAATCATCATCTAATAGGCATCAGTTTCCACAGACTACTATTTCTAATTACGAATACCTACGAAATAAGTTTGAATTCGTCTCTCGGAGATACCCTAATCAAAACTCATCACAAGGATGTGAAACAGACTATAACTATTGTCACAGTAAATTCGTTTAACCTACGTACAAAAATAGGGAATATACACTTTAATTATAATATTAATACCACTTTTAAACTTGAGACTTCAGCGTTACTTTGTAAAAGAGAGTTTACATAGACAGGTATATTAGTACTACACCTATTTGATTATACTAATTGATTTCTTAATTCCGCATTTCTGATTGGTGCGGTCGCATACAATGAATTTAGGGGGTAACGAATTAAATTTGGGTGGTTTCAAAATTTTAGCATTCTACCCGCAATTTAAGATTTTTGGGAAGGGTCTCACAACCATTGTGACAGTTAACTTCTTGAAAAACTCGTCGTTTATGACACCGTATTGCAAACTCTTGTCTCGTGTGATGGAGCCCGGAATTCTAATGAAGGCTCAGCGGCCAGGGTGTTTCCACCAATGCGGAGCAGGGAGTAATGATGTACCTATTGCAAACACATGGCTGTTTATTAAAAAAAAAAACTTCTGTCCTGAACTTTTGAATGCGTGGATACCTGACTGGGTGATGGCTGTTGGGACAAAAAATAATGCACTGATCTAACGGCCACCACTGGGGCCTGTTTTAGTGGTGGCCGTTGGGAGTATACCAATATTTCTTCTCCACTTTCATATTAACCAGGCAGATGTGGCCACGTAGTTCAGAACGGCCATCGAAATCAGCGGGTCTCTGAAAACAGCTGCTTAGCAATATTCCTAATGATTCAATTCGTGAATGGATAAAAACAGAATTTGAGGTTGCGAAGTGAATCATTAGGAATATTGCTTGCAGCTGGAACTGAACTCGGAAGTCTCACTAGTATCTGCTAGATATGCAAAAAAAAATCTAAAAACCCACGTTTTTAAATGTCCTAAAAATAAGAAAATAACCCTACGGGGCTGAGAGAGGGGCCACTCAAAACGTGGGGGCGTATATTTTTAAGGGATTATTTATGGGTTATATTTACATGACGTGTATAGATCGTGGGTGTAACTTGCAAAGATACGCCCCCACGTTTTGAGTGGCTCCTCTCTCAGCCCCGTAGGGTTATTTTCTTATTTTTAGGACATTTATAAACGTGGGTTTGTAGATTTTTTAAATCTATTAATTATTTTATTATTTTTATCATTGTTTATCGGGTTTGAAGCTACACTGAAAATTTCAGCCTGCTAGCTTATTGGGAAGTGCCTCAAAGCCTGTCCGCCATCTTGGACGTCCGCCATATTGGATTTAAGTCACATGACTATTTTTTTCGTATTCCTGACAGCAAACCATTTCATTTGCTATCCATATCATGGGGGTGGGTTTCAAACAGCTAGTCCGCCATCTTGGGGAGGCCGCCATATTGGATTTGTTATGACGTTTCATATCTAGTCATGTATTATCATCAGAACTCAAAGCGAGTACAAAATTTCAGCCTGCTAGCTTATCGGGAAGTGCCTCAAAATTGAGTTGCAAAAGTCCAACCGGAACGACAAACAAACAAACAAACAAGAAAAGTGAGTGTATAAAAACGTGGGAAAATACAGTTGCCTATATGTATACACAATTATAGACAGCGTTTTCGTGTGGGGAGCTATTCCCTCTCAGTCTCAGTCTCAGTGAGGTGGTCACGCATCTCCTCGATGCTAATGATATCGCTATGCACACACTCGAGGATGGCGAGGAGGAGACGCTTCACGTTATGTTTGGCGGCGAACTCGATGAGGTCGATGGCGTTCTGTGCAGTCGCGGTGCGCACCAGTTTGTCCACACAACGACGCTCTAGCTCCGGCATCATGTAGTACGATGCTAGAAGTAGCAACTGTTCCAAGCCCGCATCAGGCAGCGTGTGCACGTACATGTAGTTCTTTAAGTGCTCCAGAGTAGCCCTGAATGTAGGGATGAAATGGCTCGAGTTAATAAAAATTATCGATACTTTTTCCAATACTTTTTTACTTACGATACCAAGATTACTTTTATTACTTACGATACCAAGTACTTTTTTATCGATACTTTGAAAATGAGTGGGTACTAAGTAGGTATATCGGTCAAAATAGTCGTTTAGTTAAATCAGTGTGAGGAATTTATTAGAACGATTTATTTAAGATATAGAAATGTTCATTTATGCTGTGCAAAATTCTTTTGAAACTGCCAAATTGGTAGCTAACGTCACGCGTTGAGCAATTTCTTCAGTGATTTAATGATGCTGTTCTTACTATTTCAAAATATTTAAAAAAAGAATAAATCGATAACAGCTATAGGTATAAATACTATTCAATCGATAGCTCGATAGTAAGTGTCGATACTTTTCGCTGGATACTGTATCGAATAAAAGTATCGATACCTCAATTGTATACCTACTTGGAAGTGCCGATGACGTCGACGTGTCCCTCGCTGGTCTCCCGCCATTCGCCGCCCAGCATGCGGCGCAGCACGGGGCTGGCGGCCGCCAGCACGGCGCGGTGCACGCGCACGGAGCCGTCCTCGCCGCGCAGCTCGAAGTCCGTGAGCTCGGTGTCTTCGTGCAGGCTCGCGAACGAACTGATGCTCAGCATCAGCTGCATCTCCACGGCCATCTCGAACGAGAACTGCTGATTACTGTTCTCGTATATCAGGTGCCAGGTCCCATCATCGCTCGTAAACTTCTTGCCCATTATGTTAAGTTCTGGACTGTTGAAGTGTATCAGGTAGGTGAGCTCATCTGTGTCGCGCTGCTTGTAGAACCGCAAGAACACTAGGTTATAGTAGTAGTAGTTTCTGGCCATCGTCACCAGGCGCAGCTGGAACACCGCCACGCCGTTGATCACGAACTCCGGGGAGGTTTTCGTATCATAAGACGAATTGTTGTTCGTAATTATAACCTTAGCTTTCAGTGAATTCCTTTTTTGTACAACTTCTTTAATCTCCATTCTGTAAAAAAGGAAAAAATATATGTATTTCATTCTTGTGGGACAAACAACACTGCCATAAGCGCTACAATTAATAATTAAATGAAACGCCATTTGGAGTTTAATACGACTTCTTAGACATATTATTTTGTAATGACTGTATGCTTAAATTGGCCCCAACACGTGGGGCCTTTAGTGATACCTATTGGCATGGGACAATTACATATCATGAACTATCGACCTACCCCGACTTAGCACGGATCCAATTTACCATGGAGAGAATAACAGTGATCCCCTTCTTCCCTAACCTACCTTAGTCGGAGTGCGATCAGTGGATACGTAACGGGGCACTATGGACAAAAATTAATAGATTTAAAAAAATCTAAAAACCCACGTTTTTAAATGTCCTAAAAATAAGAAAATAACCCTACGGGGCTGAGAGAGGGGCCACTCAAAACGTGGGGGCGTATATTATTTAAGGGATTATTTATGGGATATATTTACATGACGTGTAATAGATCGTGGGTGTAACTTGCAAAGATACGCCCCCACGTTTTGAGTGGCCCCTCTCTCAGCCCCGTAGGGTTATTTTCTTATTTTTAGGACATTTAAAAACGTGGGTTTTTAGATTTTTTTAAATCTATTAATTATTTTATTATTTTTATCTTTGTTCATCGGGTTTGAAGCTACCCTGAAAATTTCCGCCTGCTAGCTTATCAGGAAGTGCCTCAAAGCCTGTCCGCCATCTTGGACGTCCGCCATATTGGATTTAAGTCACATGACTATATTTTTCGTATTCCTGACAGCAAACCCTTTCATTTGATACCCATATCATGGGGGTGGATTTCAAACAGCCAGTCTGCCATCTTGGACGTCCGCTATATTGGATTTAAGTCTCGTGACTATTTTTTTCGTACTCCTGACAGCAAACCCTTTCATTTGATATCCATATCTTAGGGGTGCATTTCAAATAGCCTGTCTGCCATCTTGGACGTCCGCCATATTGGATTTAAGTCACGTGATTATTTTTTTCGTACTCCTGACAGCAAACCCTTTCATTTGATATCCATATCTTAGGGGTGCATTTCAAATAGCCTGTCTGCCATCTTGGACGTCCGCCATATTGGATTTAAGTCACGCGGCTATTTTTTTCGTATTCCTGACAGCAAACCCTTTCATTTGATACCCATATCATGGGGGTGGATTTCAAACAGTCAGTCCACCATCTTGGGGAGGCCGCCATATTGGATTTGTTATGACGTTTCTTAGCTAGTCATGTATTGTCATCAGAACTCAGAGTGTGTGCAAAATTTCAGCTTGCTAGCTTATCGGGAAGTGCCTCAAAATTGAGTTGCAAAAGTCCAACCGGAACGACAAACAAACATACAAACAAACAAACAAACAAACAAGAATTGTGAGTGTATAAAAACGTGGGAAAAAAAACAAACAAACAAGAAAAGTGAGTGTATAAAAACGTGGGAATAAAACGTAGTTCTCCGCCTGACTTATTAAGGCCACTGCATACGTAACGAGATAATACCTCGGACGGGGCGTGAACGGGAACCGGACGTGACTGCCTCGTTCAAGACGGGAACGTGTTCTTAATAGTAATAATCCTTCCATGCCGTTTTCGGCTACGGCGACCGTTTCATTAGTAACCTACTGGCGTCTTTTTTTTTGGGATATACCCACCACACTATTCCCAAACCACTGCAACTCCTGAGAGCCAGAATCAACCGTGGCAACCACCAGAAAAGCGCCCAGACAATGAAGCTCGACGTATCCCGGAGACTGAATTTACCTGTCTTGGATCCTGCACGAAATTAATCAGAAAAGAATAGTGGAGGAGTAAGAAAAATATGTTTCCACTTCCCTCCATGCAAGCAGGAGACAGAACAAGGCCAATAGGCACAAAGGGATATTACAACTGGGAGAAGCCCAGTTGCCTTGCACCACGGGTAAAAATGACTACTATGGTTTAGAAGTTGCAAAATAACCACATGGAAAAAAAAGTTCAAATCTCATAAGATACAAGTCTCGAAACCTCCAAGTTGCAAAATAGTCAAGTCTCAAAACACATTATACACATTTTTTATTTAAGTGGATTTGTAGGGGTGCTAAGACAGGAAACCTCCACGTGCGCCCGTGGACTGGAGTTCCCTCTCGGATACGTCCGGGGGGAAGACCAGTTTTTTGGGCCGGTGCGCCCTGGGATGCGGGCAAAAACTAGGGCATGCAACCGGGAAATCCCGGTACCGAAAATACCGGGAAATCCCGGGATATTTTTAAGCAATCCGGTACCGGTTCTTCATTCCGTAGTCCCGGTACTTTTGATACTTTCGGTACTTTATAATTTCCTTTTTTATTTCAATAAAAAGTAGCAAATCATATACAATAAACTATTTTTTTTTACAATATTGTTAATATAAAACAGTTTTATTTGAAAATAATGATAATTTTATAAATAAAACTATTCAGCAATGTAAATAAGGGATCAGTTATGATGAAACAAATCAATAATCTACTTATCTAAGTAGATTTTTGATTTGCTTCATTTATTGCATTACTTTCATTTTAAAGAGAATAACGTTTATCATGCTCAAATTTTGTTTATTTTATAATTATTTGGTATATTGATTTATAAAAAGTTTTTTTTTTTTTTTTTGCTAATTTAAAGAATGCGTTTGTTACATTCAATTTTTGTTGAATTTTATATTTTTTGTTATTTTCATATCGAAAAAGCATTGTAGTTTTGTTTGGCTACTGTTTGTTTAATAGTATTTATAGTGGAAGGAACAAAGTGACTATGTGATGTAAAAGATTTCGAGGAAAAACAAAGCACGTAATCGCTTTAGACAAAGATAGGCTTATTTCTAATTCAAAATATACTAGGAATTGAAGTTTTATTTGACATATTTACCTTATTTGATATCAAAAAAAGCATATAAATTCGGCTCCTTGTGATTGTGTTCTGATGATAATTGTCAATTATAGATTTACGAATAAAACATAGTTTTATTAACTACGCCAGGGGTCACCAATTAGTTTCGTTCGGGGTCCACTTTAAGACATAAAATGACCATCGCGATCCGCAGAATATTTTATAGAAAAAAAATTGTTAAATAATGTAATTACGGAATATATACAATTCTAACAAAAGTTTTTTTTTTACATTTCTATGAGAAAAGTGTCATATTTTTTGGAAACTTGGCATGTTTGTGTTTAAAAAAATCGATCATAAGATCGTACTCACGTCATGCTTCCTGGCGGAACCACCTTTGCTATAACAAGTTTAAGATACATTAAATAATTCTATGAAAAGTCTATAAAATTCTAGTCCTATTAAAAAAAAGTCTATATCTATAGTTTCGACGTAAACTTTGATTTAAAGTGGTTCCGCTGGGGAGTATCTTTTCCAGCGGAACCACCATGATATTTCTATTACTATACATAGTACAAGCAAATGTGTAGTATCAAATAATTCTATAACAATTCTATATTGAACTAGCACCCCTAAATCCTTGAATATATGTTATAGGCAAACTCCGAAGCTCCGGCGCTCCTAGGTTGGACTGGTCAATCCTCAGGTCAGACTGAATGACTTAGTCAAAGCCCAAACAAATGTAAATTTTCGGCCTTTGACTAAACAATTTTCGTCAAACCTGGGAGAGACTAATTTGGTCAGGCAAACGTCAAAACACAATTTTATTAAATCGGGGTTTGACGAGTCAAACTCCGATATAGGTATGAAGTGTCTTATCTTCGTATATTTGGAAGCATTTTATCATTTAAGCAGCTTTCAAGTCTTAAGAACCGCTTAACTCTGCCAGTTCTGACACCTGATTGGTCAGCTTACGTGATTTTCACTTTTATATTTGAGATGCTTTGAGAGAATGCCGTGTGGCATTAGGCCCGCCTTTTGTACGATGTGCAATAAAGTATAAAATAAATAAATAAATGCTTTGGAATATACGGAGGTTAGTTTGTAAGATTAGGTATAAAAAAATAACATTTTTAAAATTTTGATGTTTATTGTTTTAATAATTTCTTAAGTAATTAAAATGGAAAATTAATCATTTTTCTGACATGGTGAGGCATTAATGTTAATGTTAATTGTTTTAATAATTTCTTAGGTAATTAAAATGAAAAATTAATCTTTATTCTGGCATGGTGAGGCAGTAGCGGATTTACCGGGAAGCAAAGGAAGCAATTGCTTGGGGCCCCGCTTAGACAGGGGCCCCGAAATTTGCAAAATTTTTGCAAATTTTTGAAAAAAATTTGAAAAAAAATAAAAAATTAAAAATAAAATAATACAAAATAACACAATCCAGTCCATCAATATTATAAACAATATCGATTTTTCAAAGTCCCCAAGTTATTTTAAAATACTATTATAACTTATTATAACGTGAACATCGTGCCTGAAATTCGAAATTTTCATAACTATGTGAAACAGGTATACGGAGACGAGCCTCGCAAAACATTCGTTGACTTGTACCAAATTATTTTTAAGGATGAATTGTGTTCAGCGTTTCCAAATGTCGAATGCCTTATCAGGTTATTTCTTACACTACCGATAACTAATAGTACAGGAGAGAGGTCGTTTAGCGCATTGAAACGCGTCAAAAATTATTTACGCTCGTCTATGTCTCAAGAAAAAGTGAGTGACTTAGGCTTACTGTTTATCGAAAAAGACAAGCTTCAAAAACTTGACTTTGATGATGTCGCGACTGAGAAAAGTAGGAAGAAGTTGTAATTTAGTTAGTAAATTATAAAAAAACTAAATAATATATCGATTTTGCAAAATTAACTGGTTGTTTATTATTCTGGAATATTGTGGGGGGGGGGGGTTAATTTCAGAATGAGGGCCTCAAAAACCTGAGGTTGCTTGGGGCCCCGTCATAGGTAAATCCGGCACTGTGGTGAGGCATTATGACATTTAGAATTGCACAATACATTAGATCTTTTACATTTGCATAATTTTGAAGAGCATTTTTTATTGCAGTGGCATTTTATAAAGCCTTGGCCACCAAATTTTGAATCCTTTGCACTGATTTCTCTAAGAGACAGCCGAACGTCAGGCACATCTTCGATCTTAAGAAATTTTTCTTTGCATTCTTTTATTTGATTCCTCGAAAAAAGTGTGTTTATTGTCCCGTGTTTCGTGCCTACTCTGTATAAACCATCATCTGTTTTATCTTGTATGATACCCAAAACATTTCGAGCATCTCCTTTGGCTCTGTCAAAGCTGGGAATAGGTAAGGTTACAGTTTTTCCAATCGCGATTGGCGGAAATTTTTGATCAGATAATTGTTTCATAATATCAGCCTGAGCTTGAAGACCTTCTATCGCCTTTTCTTTACTTTTTTTTATATTTTCTGTCTGCGCACAACGTATGCATGTAACTTTACTTCCGAATCCTTCATAGTCTGCGCCAAGTGTGCTGTCAGTGCAAATAACATGTACGACCTGATTACAAATAATGCACGTATGTGCGCCGGAGCTCTCTTTTTGGCAAATACAACAAACGATGCCTGAAGAAGTTATCTCAACTGTTGGAGAGTTTATTTCCTTTCTTAGTGGCAACAATCCAGGAACTTTGTCAATATGGTGATCCTTATTTTTTTCTGTGACAGAAGTATCTTCTTTCACAGTTGACGACGACGGTCCAGGTATTTCCATCTCATTTCTTTGTACTAAAATAAAATTTATATAAGTAATTAATGGAATCAGGCGTTATTTTGCAGAAGTCCATCATAATAGAAAAATATTTAGCTACTTCCACACGAAAAATGACAAGTTAGTTATGCATTTGTTAAATGCACCGCCCGCCCGCCCGCAATTTAATACAATACAAAGCGATACAATGCACCTGCACCACCACCACCGTTAACTTCTCTACACGTGTTTCGCCCCTACACGGGGCATCCTCAGCAGCAGTTAGACCGTTATTAGGGGCGAAACACGTGTAGAAAAGTTAACGGTGGTGGTACAAGTGCATTAAGTATCGCTTGCATTGCATTAAATTGGGGGCGGTCGGGCGGTGCACTTAACAACTGCATAACTTGCCATTTCTCGTGTGGAAGTAGCTAAATATTTTTCTATCTTATATTAAAATTCATATACTTAAGTACCTATTTAGCTAAATCAGATTCAGTGGCGGGCCTAGGGTTTCAAAATAAGGCAAGCCCAATAAAATTTAAACCGATTTCAAAAAAAGAAAGTTCAGTTTTCGACTGAGTATGTAGGTACCTACGTATGTATCATCGCAATTTTCTCATAAACTACTGGTTAGGTACAATAAATTAAAAGTGAATTCAAAGTTATGGTAAGTAGTTGCTTGTTTTGTAACAGGACTAACAGGTTACAGACAAAAAAAAACAAAACAGAAAGTTACAAAACGAAAGTTAAAAAATAGCTAGATAGAATGTAATAAGGAATTTAAATAAATTATTTATATTCTAATTGGAATCGTCTATCTTTCTTAAGAAATGATTTAATTACATCAGAGTAAAATGTTGGTGATCGTTTTAATTCTACCAACAATTACTGTTTTTCAATAGCTAAAATCGTATCCCCGTCCCAGTTCTGTGGGTTGTCGCACAGATCAGAAAACAATTCAATAAGTTTACTTTTTTGTTTAAAATTCGTGTTTACGACTCGCGACATGTAATTATGTCCAACGAATTTTTTGCTGCAATGAGTATCGTAAAAAGCAGCTCGTTTTGTACTATTAGGTACTAAAAAAATTACACAAAGCCTGAAGGGCTGAAAAAAATAAACTAACCTCTTGAATTCTATTGCATGATTTATACACATATGAAATATTCTTTTATGCGATTTACTAGTCTGAGAAATACACAGATTAGGCGTCGGCGTCGGGAAGAAATAAACTGTTTTTTTTTTTTCTGAGCAAAGTTTAAAGATTTTACCTTATCTTCGCCAATCAAAACTTGAACGCATTTTAAATCCTCACAAGGTACAATATTACCTCCATTGTTGCAGGTAAGTCACCAAAACAATTGTATCACTGAGAAAATCTAACAAAACACACAAAAAACTTTAACAACAAAGCTGAAGTGAGCTAAAGGTCACGCATACGCGTGCAACTTCATACGCATGCACGGCTTAAATCTTCCATACTGATCGATTTGTAGACGCACAAGGTTCTAACTCGTTATACGGCACAACGCTTTAGGCGCGAAAGGGACAGAGATAGTATTTGAAAGCCCGGTAAAAGCCGGTACGTGTAAGCGAGATAGCTATATATAGATGTTGCAAATACGAAACTGCGCGCGAACAATTGCGATGTAAAGTGTGTGGCGTGGATAGTTTGTGTTATTTTGATAAGAATTAAGCGCGCGAACTTTTAAATAGTTCGGGTTTGATTATGATTCTCTGTCGAGCATTTTTAATAAGGCATGCCGGGCTTTTGGGCTTGTATGAAGGAACCGCCACTGATCAGATTACACATGTAAATAGCAATTATAAGTGAGGGTGTCCCCACATAGCATTCGCCGGGCGTACGTGTTCTTGACGCGAACGCCGCGTAAGCACCGCGACAACCCGGCGATTACGTCGCGTTTTATGAGCATGCAGTAATTGTACTGGCGTGCACTTACCACGGTGAGATGGCAGACAAGTGCGGGCCTATTTTATAATTTAAAAAAACTTCGCGTTGCATTGCAGCTGCCTGACTGACGCACTATGGGCCGGCCGGCCGCTCATAGAACGCGACGCAAGCGTACCGTTTGCGCAGCGCTCGCGTCGCGTAATTTATGTTCGAGGAACGCCTACTCTCAGCTGACATTTAAAAATATAGTAATTTGAAACGGTTTTTGTTGCTACTTACTAGTGTCATCAGTATTATTCTGCTTCTCACCAGACGAGTTAATAGCGTTTTCTAACTCTTCCTCGGTCTGAAGAACCTTTTTTATTGAATCTGGTAGTGTTTCAATCCAACATGAGCTTTTCGTCCTAAAAAAAAGAATTCATAAAATGTTAAGTTTATTCTATTTTCGCAGTTAAACTATTAGATGGTTTGGTCATGTTGAAAGGATGAATGAAAGGACTTTCTCATAGTAAGTTTCGGCTAGCTACCCGTTACACCCTGTAAGGGCATGTTCAGATTCTTGACCCGCGTCGTATCGTACCCGCGCAGAACCCGCACACGCGTTGTACTGTACGCGCGCTCGCCCCGCGGCAGCCCCGCGCACAGCCCGCGCACAACCCGCGCACAGGCGCGGGTCAAGCGCGGGGCGGGCGCGGGTGGACTTCGATAAATTAAATTTGAGATCTAATTGAAGTGTCATAAGACTCAAATTACATACAACACAAAGGGGCTTAGACGCGGCTTAAACGCGGGTGCTGATACGCTGGGCGAGCGCGAAGCGGGCGCGGGTCATCAGAACGCGCCCTAATATACTCACCAAACATCACTTCAAATGGCGATTGTTTTATGCCATGATGGTATGCGCAATTTTTCTTCAGTTGACAGAATCGGAGGCCCTCACTCCAACGATTAGTTTTATTATCTTCCATCCATGCGAACAATATTTGCTGTACATGCTGATTTGCACGCTCCACGCTTCCCTGACTTTGAGAATGACGTGGTTTGCCATGCACTATGGACAATTCGGGCCACATTACTTTTAACTCTTCTACGACACGGTTGGCGAATTCTCGTCCGTTGTCTGATTGAAGCACAGAAGGCGCACCTATAGTACAAAATATATCAAGGAGATTGTGCGCTACTTCCTGTGCTGTTTTTGTGTGTAGGGGACGAAGAATCACAAATTTTGTCAAATGATCTTGGTAGTTTAAAATATACTTGTAATCACGGTCAGGACACGTCTGCATGTCTACAAGATCCACTTGTCCCCGTGCGTGAGTCTCTTTAAATAATAACGGTTTAACGACGAGTCCCTTTTTAGGCTGACTCTTTTTCTTGTGACACGTTTTACATAAATCCAAGTAATAGTTTACGCACTCTTTTGTGACATTTGCATACTTTTTATTTAAAGCTTTCAATGTGAGATCTCTACCACCATGACCACATTCCTGATGAGCACATTCAATCACATCGAATAACTCGTCATCCGTAACGTAGTATTGTATATTTTTTGTATCTGACAATGTGTGTGTCCACACTGGAAGCCTAGCGCGACGGCGGCGGCGGGCGCGGTGGCGGGCGCGGCGGCGCGCGCGATACGTGTCCACACTGCCGATCAAGCGTTTGTTTTTGTAGCGGCGAATTCAGGTGTTGCAAACCGGTGGTACAAAGTAGTTTCTATAAATCTTGTTTAAAGAAATTCATTTTAAAATGTTTTATAGGTTGTTTAGGATTGCATACAAGTAAATTATCAATAATTCTACATTTTTCTACTCAAGTACGGTAAAAATAATTTAAATATGTACAAAAACATCCAACGGTAGTACTTTAGTGCATGTTCTGGTAACTAGATGGCGCTACTAAAAGACCGAAAAGGTTTGATACACCTGACACCCGCCCGTTGTATCGGTTGTTGCCTAGCAACGTCTAGGCTCGCAAAATCGCTTGTAGCCATCGCGCTAGGCCCCCGCCTTAGTCACTTCAATGTGGCCACGAGCGGCGATTTCATACATTCAATATTTCCGCGCCCGCCACCGCCACCGCGCTAGGCTCGCAGTGTGTTTGAGCACAATGGCTTAATCAATTTTTTTTCGTCCCCAAAACAAACAACGTCGTAGCGTTTGAGACGGCGATACTGCAAAGACGTTTTCTTTTCAGCTACTTTAGCGGATTCTACCTCACTGATAATCTGCTCATACAACTGTTTGTTTTTTATGTGAAATGAACACTTATTTTTATTCAAATTAGAAATTTTCTCTTTAAACTTTACTTTTAAAGCTTCTTTATCCACGTTTTTAGTAACAACAACACCGTTTGATTCACTCATCTTCAATTTTACACAATTACACGCCCGCACGCTCAATGAACAGGGCCCCCGCTACCATATGTGCAAAGTGTGCAATGCACACGGGCGCTATCCTTTAGGGGCGCCAAAGCCAAGAGCCCAGAAAAAAATTGAATTTTATTTTCATCAAAAATGATTTTTTTAATAAAAGTTGAGATAGGTTTAGGTTTAAGTACTAAAGACTTCAAATATTTGATCTCACTTTTAGATTAAAACTTGAAGTCCGAAAACGTTTAACTTTTAGAACTCACTGCGTTCGCTCTTCTACGAGTATGAAGAATTGCCTTGTCCTATTCCAAAAAGCTAAAAATTTTCGCGCTCGCTTCGCTCGCGCTTCAGATAAGGTTGACATTCGCTTTTCAATTTTTAATTGCCCTCACTTTTAATAGCTCATTTTTCAATAGCAAATGCTTCTTATGTTAGTTAATCTTGTCGTTTTCTACAAAATTTTGATGGTATGGAACTCTGGGTGTGAAGTTTGAGTAGCTCACTTGATGATTTTTTTTTTGTTTAAGTTCCGAGGCGGCAAGCTTTACAGCCCCAGGGCGCTGAGTTTTAAAATACGCCACTGACCGACCAACCATAAAAAAAGATAATTCAAAATGCCTTAAGGGACTCACGTATACCGCGACCCCGGTACACAAAGGGCTACTGAAGGACACCGTGGATTTTAGTCAGTACAAGTCTGACAGTCCCTCCCGCCCTACCCTGGGTGGGAGGACTCATTTGATGATTATACCAAGATAAAAAAAGGGGCGCCAAAATCCTTTTTTGCACACAGGCGCCAGTAGACCTTACGGGGGCCCTGTCAATGAACGAACATGAAATGACAAAACAATCGGTCGGAACACCGCGAGAGACATTATGAACCTGTTTAAACATGTTCAGATCAACGTTTGACCGAGTTTTGCAGTCGCTTCTAGGATTGACTAGGCCAAAACCGAAACAGAATAATTTACTTTCGACGTTTGACTGAAAAGTTAGGAACTCCTGGGTTTGACTAAAAATACTTCAGGCAAAGGGCGAAATTGAAATGTATTTCGGGGATTGCCTGATGGCTTTGGCCAAACCTAGGATAAACCAGTCCTTCCGCGAAGAGACTGTGTATCGGACTTTGACTATAACATATACAGGGTGTCCAGTAAAGAATGGATAACCTTGGAATGGCTCATAGTAGAACAAAAGGCGATTCAGAAAAAAATCCAAAAAAAAATCAATACCGAGTATTTCCTAAGATATGTCACTTTTAAAAATTTTGATTATTTTTGGTACCCTACTTTACATTCTTGCACACCGCGACCATAAATTGATGAATTCCACCATTTTTTTACTGTTAAAATAATCTACATTAACTGAGCTGATAGATGAGCAATAAATAGTAACACTGTTAATACACGGCTTTTCAAAAAATTAACTCGAATTAGAGCTTTAGTGAAAAAAATGAGAAAAAATTTCGTTATGACAAAGTTTAAGCAACCATAGCACGAAAAAAAACGTATGACAACACACGTGACCAATAATTTTAAAATAATTTGCACTTAATGCAGATTTTGAAATGATATATTACTTATCATTGTACGTAATGTAAATAATGAATTATTGCTAATTGTGTTTGAAAGGAGAGAAAATTACTGCTGAGAAAAGTTTGAAACATTTAGGTATTCCAGGTAAACCCCACACATTTTAAGAATTTCTAATAATTGCTATTTGTGTTTGAAAGGAGAGAAATTTGCTAACCTAACCTGGGTGAAGGTATCCAACAGATTTGAAATAGGTGTCATTCGAAGCGTCTAGAAGATGAGACTTTTTTTTCTTCGGTGAAATTCTTAAAATGTGTGGGGTTTACCTGGAATACCTGAATATTTCAAACTTTTCTCAGCAGTAATTTTCTCTCCTTTCAAACTCAATTTGCAATAATTTATTATTTACATTAGGTACAATGATAAGTAATACCTTTTTGAAATCTGCATTACGTGCATATTATTTTAAAATTATTGGTCACCTGTGTCGCCATACGTTTTTTTCATGCTATGGTTGCTTAAACTTTGTCTCAATGAAAATTTTTCTCAATTTTTTCACTAAAGTACTAATTCGAGTTCATTTTTTAAAAAGCTGTTTAGTAGCAGTGTTACTATTTACTGCTCATCTATTAGCACAGTTAATGCAGATTATTTTATCAATAAAAAAATGATGGAATTCATCAATTTGTGGTCGTGGTGTGCAAGAATGTAAAGTAGGGTACCAAAAATTATCAATATTCTTAAAAGTGACATATCTTAGGAAATACTTGGTATTGATTTTTTTTTGTATTTTTTTTCTGAATCACCTTTAGTTCTACTATGACCCATTTCAAGGTTATCCATTCATTACTGGACACCCTGTATATTAAATTAGTAAAAGAACTTACGAACAAACTTTTTCGTAGAAATGGTCATCAGCGCCTGAAGTAACAATAATGCAAAGACTCAAGTTTTACGTAAATGAATAAGACGTTGTTTTAGTTCAGGCGTTACCACTTAAATAAACTATTTCATCGAGTTATGTAATAAATATATCTATATACAGGGTGAAATTTCAATGGTTGTTTTCCCGCGGCAGGACGATTACCCATCAGTAGTACTATCGAAACACAAAGTAAAACTTAAAAAAAAAGAATGTTTTTTTTTTTCAAATCATTAAAAAAGTATTCATAAACTCGAAAGAGCGAGAATCGATAGTAATGCACTAGACATGACGTAGGTAGGTACCTACACGAGACGCACGCGCCGCCGCTCGATGTCGGCAAACTACAAAGAAAGAGTGAATAATAAATGTTCAAAGCAAAATAAGCTCTCGAGCATGGTAATACGACATTAACTAGCCTACACGCTCGCGGCAAGCGAGGCCCCCCCGCGCCGTCGGCGTATGTTGCGCCCACCATCGCGCTCGGTTTAGTTGATTTAGTTAGTCCTTCCGTGAACGTCATACGTGTAATACGATATCGAATTCTTTTCAAAAATGAATTGTCATACGATTTTTTGTGACTTTTGACCTTTATTTGTGGTCTGAGCTCAAGCGCCTGGTGTATTGTGACGAACAGCAAACTCGCGACGCGTTGATAAGTGCGATAGTGGACGCTTTCAATATCGTGAGACGTGATAGAGACACTCTTATCAAACTGAGAGACAATCACTTAAAACTTGCTCGTTTGTGCATTGAAAATAGTGGTTTGCATTTCAAACAATTACTCCGCTAGCGGGAAATGTAAGTACTCGCTCGTACCTTGTAAATAAACATTTAAAAGTAGGTTAGGTAATCAAAATCATTGTAATTAAGTTGATTCCATTTTTTAAATACGCCTTAAATACTTAACTAAATCAGAATTTTCTAAAGATAAGTATTTATGACGGTCCTAAGTCCGTAATAGTATGAAGGGAAAATTGGAATACCTTATTGGGTTTTGTGTTTTAATAAGTCGGGAGTATGATCAGCTGATTTAAAGAGCAACGACCGCGCGGCCGTCCAGGCCGCGTATCATATCGCGCGATGCACTACTGTTGGTTCAAGTCGCTTTCGAGTTTTGTTTATCACAATTGTAAATCTGCCATTTATTGAGTCTAATTTTTTTTATCAATATTAATCGATTGTATTACCGATACAAACTCATTTCGCTTCGGGAAAACAACCATTTTAATTTCACGCTGTATACACCGTGTTCCGGACGATATACATAAACTTCGACCAGATGTTCAAACCACGGAAGTAAGCATTTTTCATTATGGACACATTAATAAATTCTTATTTTTTATTTTTTGTTAATTTTTATACAAACTAAATACCTAGACGTAAATAACCCGATATGCATGCCTCTTTATCCGAATTGGCAACGTCGTATTTTCATTCATAACATTTGGCGGGCTGAAACAAATGAAATGCAAATAGTATTTGATAGATTTCAAATTAAGATACTTTCTCACTGCATAGCTCAATTAAATTTCATTAAATGAAATTACAAATATCTTTGTAACGAAGCCTTTTTAAGTACTACTTCCTTTGTTGGATTTGATTTGTAAAAGCCATAGAAGTATTTGCTAAAGTTTATGGATAACGTGAAGAACACGGTGTATAAAAATCAATTGCTGAAAATCAAAATCAATATATTAAGTGAAACCTCTGTGCATCCATTACTGACTAATACTGGCTACTGATAATAAAAAAGTGTTAACGAATTGTCATTTTCCTTTACTATTCGTCTACCCTCAGTAAGTTTCATAATTTTATTATAGAATAATATTAAAACGGTTATTTCGTTTTACATTTTCGTGTAAGTTAGTGCTTTGCAAAATTCAATATAGATCTAAGGTGTGTGTATAACTGTTTACTAAAATGAAGCGCGGAAAGAGATTGTCAGTGAGTTTAGAAGAACAAAAGAGTGTTTTTCTGCAATATCAAGAACATTTCAAAGGTTCTGAATTACCTCGTTCATGCAGTGTTGTGTACAAAGATATAAGCAGAACATTATGTGCTCGTATGACTCCTTACGCGCTATATTTTTCAGTAAAAACGAATTACAATTATTTTTTTGACAATATTCAAAATAGCACACAGGAGGAAAAAAATGAGATCCTCAGTACTAGTAGTAGTGATAAAGATTCTGGTGATTGCATAGATAGTGACAATTACACTGATTCCACATGCAGTAACCAAGAAAACGGTTCCTTTGAGTTAAATTTAAATGAATGGGAAAATATCCGACCAGAGATTAACTGCGAAGCTCGAAATGATAAAAATAAGCCAACAGTTCACACTCGTAATAAACGACGCATGCCAAAACATAAATGGACTGATTTTATGAGGGAATATATATGGAAAAAATCATCGAATCAGTGTTCATGGGTTTTTAAAAATAATACAGCAAATGATGAATATTCTGTATATGTTCATGGATATTGCAAAGAATGTAAGGGTATGATTAGAATCCGTACAGAAAAAAAAGGTGGTTCTAATGTATTAGTTCATTGCAAGATGATAAATGTAAATTCAAAGTTATTACATGAACCAAAAAAAGTTCGAATCACGAAATTCAAGAAAGAGCAATTGGCTCCTCAACTGGAAAATCAATACGCTATCGTCATTAGAAACAAAATACTGAATCGAACACTAACAAATGATGATACCAAAGAGCCGCCCTTTGTGCCGAGTCTAAAATGTTTGCAAAACATAAAAAGTACAACTAATACGTCAAAATACTTCCATAAAATAGTATTAGTTGCTTTATGGATTATGACATGTATGCCACCGTATGACAATGTTGTGCGAGATATTCACATAAATCCATTCTACGTGTACTATTGGACAGAATCACAACGACGTTTTTATGAAAACTTTTCACGAACGCAGTATGCAGCAATAAGCCTTGATGCTACAGGTTCTATATTTAAGAAAATTAAGCCACCTATACATTCTGATAAGTACCAAGAGAAACATTTATTTTTATATGTGGCAGTACTTAAGTTAAAAACCACATCAGTTCCAGTAACCCAGATGATTTCGGCATGTCAAACGTTAGAAACTATTTATATGTGGTTAAAAACTTGGATTAATAATATGATTAAGCCAAAAGAAATAATCACTGATGACTCAAGTGCTTTAATTGGAGCATGCGTGAAGGCTTTTACAACTTTTAAGTCAACTAAGGAATATGTTAGTCACAGTTTTAAGGTCCTTGAGGGTAAGACCGAAATTATTCCTACATGTTTCTTACGCTTAGATTCGTCTCATTTCATAAAATGCTTGTATGGGCTACAGTGTTTCAAGTTGGTTGACGTACGTGTCAAAAGATTTTATTTAAGAATTTTATTACATTTGAAAATTTGCACAAATTACTTGGAATTCAAAGAAATTATAAGACATTTAGTGATTGTAGCTGTTAATAGATTCGATCGGTGTTCAGAAAACGGAGAACGAACCAGATGTGAAATTTCCAAGGAATTTATACTAAGAACACTAAAAAATATTGAACTAAATGATAATGATGTAATGGAAACTTCAAGAATGTATATGTAATTTTCAAGAATCTATAATCGAACAAGATGTCACTTTTATTGGTGATGACTATACACCTTGTCGTTGGCTTGATGAGATAATAGATAGCCAAGTATTATATTTATGCTGATCTCTGTGATAGCACAATGTACGAAAATATTTATTACTTTCCCAGCTTTATAGATACTTTAAAAAAACTTGTCTGTCGTGTCCCTCTTTGGACTAACTTGATGCTGCCCTTCTATAAAGAAATAAATGATTCAGCTAGCAGCAGTTCGGGCACGCCGCAATCGCGGCGGTAAGACCCCTCTTTGAGGAGTGGCTGGAAAGGCGTCACGGCGTCCTGACCTATCGGATGACGCAGGTCCTCACCGGACACGGATGTTTCGGGAGGTACCTGTGTCGGATGGGGAAGGAAGAAACGCCGGGGTGTCACCATTGCGAAGATCGCCCGGAGGACACAGTAGAGCATACGGTGCAAGACTGCCCCGCTTGGGCAGAGCACCGCCGTGTCCTCACGGCGGCGATAGGCGGAGACCTCTCGCGCCCGGCATTGGTCGAGGCCATGCTGCGGGGCGAGACGGAGTGGGAAGCGGTCGCCTCCTTCTGCGAAGCAGTAATGCTCGTTAAGGAGGAGGCGGGCCGTGAGAGAGAGAGGACAGCGTCCTCCCTCCGCCCCACCCGCAATGGTAGACGCCCACGGCGTCGGACGTCGCAAGACGATCTCCGGCCACCGTAGGCGCGGGCATGCGGACGGCGAGTAAAGGGCAACTCGCCGCCCGACCATGGACCATGCCCGGGTCGACGGCGCGTTGTGTTCCACGCGCGCCTCAAAGAGCGTCAGCACGATGACGGGGCCCCGCCCAAGAGGGCCAAAGCCTGCCGGGGTCGCGGGACTTATCTCATTACCGTGACCCCGGAACATAAAAGGCTATTGAAGGACACCGTGGATTTTAGTCAGTACAAGTCTGACAGTCCCTCCCGCCCTGCCCGGGGTGGGAGGACTCATTTGATGATTTTACCACGCTAAAAAAAAAAAAAAAAAAAAGCTAGCAGCAGTAACGTTGAAAGTTATTTTAAAAATATGAAGCAACTTTTGTTAAACGCAAGAAGTGGATTGTTGCGTGTTGATGATTTCATTATGAAACATACCGATTATATATCAGGAGAAATTAAATCGGCACAGTGTTCTTCGAATAACGACACGTCTACATTAGAAACTTCTAAAAACAAACAGGTTAAAAAACTGGATAAAATGAACAAACCTATAGAATCAAAAAACAACCATGATGTTAACTTTAGAAAGGAATCGGAATTTCAAAACGCGCCCATTTATGAAGAAAATTGGCGAAACAAAAGTCATGAGGATAAGAAAATCCCATTAATAGAAAAAATTAAGCCTAAATGCAACAAGAATTACGTGCAATTGTTGCCAAATGGCAATATAAGTCGCACAAATATTAAAGATTTAATACTACAAAATACTTGTGCCTTTGATGCTGCGGTACAAGCACTCGCAGTTGCTTATAAAGAACACTCCAGTGTACAAACATTGCTTGAACCACAAGACTCATCATTTTCAACGCTCGTTAAGGCTGTTGCAAAAAATGATACTTCTGTGGATGTTCTAAGATTAAGAGCTGAAATTTTGTCTAATTTTTTTGAAACAATGAATCGAAATAATAACGTACGAATTATTGACTGCAGCTGTAACGTTACCAGAATTTTTGAGGGACTATTATTCAATGAATTTTACAGTGCGAAATATGAAAAGATGTGCCCCATTTGTGATTACAAAACGGAAAGAACTTGTCCTATATTGCCACTCGATATTTTGATTTTGTCAGAAGATGGCCTGGCAACTGGATTGGAAAAGTCAGCTAATTCAATGTTGATTGAAAAAACGAATTCATCCAATCACCAATGCACTAATAAAAAGGGAGTGATTACAGAAAAATATAAATTAAGTAATCATTTAATCGTTTTTGAAATTGGTGACAACATAAATATTAACGAAATACCGAACAATTTAGTTCTCATTGAGAATAAACAATACAGTATCGTTTCCGCCATAGAATATGTGCCAGGATTATCAGGTGGCTTAGGACACTATAAAGCACACTGCAAAAGTGGCGGCAAATGGTACTGTTATGATGATTGTTCAACTAAAGTCACAAAAACAAACAAAAGAAATATGCAAATAGATCTACTAATTTTTGCCAAAATCTAAATTTTTAAACGAGTTTACATAAAACTTTTTTAACAAAAAACTAAACCGACGAAAGATCGAACCGAAACCGAAGTTTTGAGGCGGCGCCAAACAAACAAACATGTTAATTGATTATTTGAAGCGAAGAATTGAGCTAGGTTGATCTTCGCTGATTGTTTCTTTGGCGCCCTCAAAACCTATTTCTTGCTTTTCAGTTCGATCTTTCGTCGTCGGTTTAATTTTTTGTTAAAAAGATTTTAATTTTAGCTTCTCAGTTTTATACCTTCCGTCCTCATCTTCAGACCCTCGATGACAAATACCCCAGCTAGATCTAAAGTTTTCATCAAGACTAGTGAAATGAGCCCAAACACGATATAGATGTTGTTAACTGTTGAGGACCTCTTGGGACTGACAAAAAAAAGAATTTTCAAAGTCGGTCCACGAGACTTTGAGAAATGGAGGAACAATTACTACTAGAAAAAAAAACTTTATTTTTGCCTGAGTTTTTGAACTTGGTTGTATTTTTAAAATTTTTGTTACCTCAGTTATCTGTCATATATGACAGATAACTGAGGTAACATATCATATAAGAACGGATTCGGTTTTTTGAAGTGAAAACTTCTTTAGCGGCGTTGTACACTTTTTTTGTAATGGGTAAAAAATGTTAAATGTTAAACACGTGACCTGATCGAAAATTCGTAAGATGGATGGAAAGTAGACAGCCGGCGTGGCGTAGGAGAGGAAGTATCCCCCCTCTCTTTTTACGGCGCGGCGAAAATATATGCCGGCGCCTGCTGTTTCGATGCACAACGTTAATATTCAAGTTTCCACTTCAGCCGGCCCTCCCGGAGTGCCACGTTGTTTTTTTTAAATGATGTGTACTTCCAGATTGTAACAAGATGTATGATTTTATTTTTTGTTTGGTGTGTACTTTTATTAAAAATATTTGTGAGAAACATTATAGTGGTTAATTTCTTACGATCCCTATACCTAGATGTGTTTTAATACATATTTATTACTAGCTGACCCGGCAAACTTCGTACCGCCTCAGAATTTGATTTCTGAACGACGCGCGACGGGACGAACATCAACTCACCTTTTGATCCTTCCCTGGACTTCCAAAAATAGTTTAAAAATGAAATTAGCCAAATCGGTTCAGCCGTTCTCGAGTTTTAGCGAGACTAACAGCAACTGATTTTTATATACAAGGTGTTGTTTTGCATCCTCGTCAAATTTCAGGTGGTTGTAGTAAAAGACATAAATAATCAACTGAAAGTACAGTCCGGGTCCTAACTAAAAAGCGCTGCTTTTTTTTTGTTGTTGAAATTTAACAGTATTTCAGAATTAAACCCTTAATTCAATACAAATTAAAGAGAATCACCCTACTACGCAGAGCTACGTAGTCTACGCACACAGCGACAAACAGCTGTGTGCGTGAATTTCGACGTCTTTACTAAGCGTGCGCGACCGAGAAATGACCTTAGCGACCTAATTTTACCTAATTTTATTTAGAAAATCACCCACATTATTGTCGTAAATATCGTTTGATAATTAACTCATTTTAAGCATCAGTTTAATACGGAATCTTGCTAATGACAGTATTACTAGACGCCATAAAAAGTTCACTGACCTGCCATCAGATGATTAATAAAATTTAAGTTTTGCTTTATTGCTATCGTTTAGCCTAAACTTTTCGTAGTGATTTTGTTTTTATTTGTGGATTAAATTGGTTGATTTCAAATTTTCCTTCCTACTTAACGGGCTTAGGACCGGCAATAATACCTACCCCGATCTAGGTACTAAGTATAAAAATGTTTTTTAAAGATTTGCTAGTTAAATGTCAGTACGGTAAGTGGTGATACTTTCGACTTTTAGGTATTATTGGCGTAGTTAAAAATTTGAAATCAACTTATTTACACAAATAAAATTGACAACGTATTTACAACATTTCCGTGAACATCCGGATGGCTCCACGTAGGCTGTTTCCACTCTCCACTGATGGCATACAGGCGAACCATCTCCACCAACTCGACATTAGATTGTCCGTCATCTTGCACTTTCGAATGACGTCACAAAGAAGAAGCGGAATTTGCAAAGCGCACGCACGCGCACGCTGCGGCACCATCAAACACACTGTTGTTTCGGGGGCGGGGGTCCGCCCGCGGGACCGGGAGCGCGGCAAAGCGCGTGCGCGGGAGAGCGCCCGCGCCGTGGTTGGATAAGGTGGGATTGATTACCTATGAATTTAGTGAATGATTGTTGCGTATGCGTTGTGTATGAATGTTTGCGTTTGTTTGTGTGTGAAAGCGCGGTTATAGGGCTAGTAACAGACGCGCCGCCTTTAAATACGGCTGGTTCATACTTGCGGATTTCAGTAAACAGGAAAAAAATAATAAAAAAATACCTACCTATTTTATTGTTGATTTGGGTCGAGAATCATCAGCATAATTACGTCCTTGAATTTGACTAGGATGCAAATCAACACCTTGTATATTTACTAGCTGACCCTGCAAACCTTTTAAACCTTCCCTGGACTTCCAAAAATAATTCAAAACCAAAATTAGCCAAATCGGTCCAGTCGTTCTCGAGTTTTAGCGAGACTAACGAACAGCAATTGATTTTTATATATATAGATAGAAGATAGATATAATTATTTATTACATAGCTCGATGAAATTAAGAGTCTATTTAAAGATATTTTTAAAGAAACGAAAAAATTCAGTTGCGAGCAGGGTTCGATCCTGCGTCTTTTGGATAGGTACTCCAGAAGAAAATATATAATATATAATATATTTGCGAAGACGCGACGCAGGCGTTATTGCGTATAAAAAAATAACTTTAGTCTATTTAAGTGGTAACGCCTGAACTAAAACAACGTCTTATTCATTTACGTAAAACTTGAGTCTTTGCATTATTGTTACTTCAGGCGCTGATGACCATTTCTACGAAAAAGTTTGTTCGTAAGTTCTTTTACTAATTTAATAATATATTCAAGGATTTAGGGGTGCTAGTTCAATATAGAATTGTTATAGAATTATTTGATACTACACATTTGCTTGTACTATGTATAGTAATAGAAATATCATGGTGGTTCCGCTGGAAAAGATACTCCCCAGCGGAACCACTTTAAATCAAAGTTTACGTCGAAACTATAGATATATACTCGTCAAAACAAAATAAGGGCCACTTTTTAAATTGCACTTTAAACAAGTATTGCTCTTATTCTGGGTACATAATAAATACTAAATATCTTGTTATGGTTTCTTTCAAGTATTAATATTGTTTCTACTGCATAATTGGAAATTCATAACTTTGTTTTAATTAGATATTTGAGATTACTTAGAATTTACGGTATGGTGTTTTTTAATTTTCAAACTTCTAACGGAGTTTTCTTTGACTAATACAGCAAGCAGGCTATAATGATCTTTAAATCTCATAATGTCATGTATTCGGAGACATATGGACGCAAAAACAGCCACTTGGGGTGTCACCTTAATCCAGGGGGCCCGTAGCCAAAAAAGGTTGGTTTAATGGTGGAATATTCCCAACGAGTGGTTCAAAATGCTTGAAATTGGTCTTAAAAGACGGGTAATATCACCAGACGCCGTAATCAAGGAAGAAAGTAAGTAAGTAAAGCCCAAGAAGACCATTAAGTTTGTTTAACCGCGCAAATAGAGCGAAAATCTACTGCGCGGACCGTACAAACTCCATTGCGTCGAGCTACAGGCACCCCTATAATGACTACACTATGCCGAATCGACTCCATAAAGACTAACAATACTCAAGAAGATGCTTGGTTCGCCTTCAGTTAACTGCAGCGTATGGTGCAAATCGTGAAACATTTGCGAAGGAGAAAATTTATTGAACTGTTTTGACTGGGCTTCATTGCTTTTTATTGATGACTGGTGGGTTATTTTTTTTTTAATGAAAACTGATTCATAAGAGTATAGAGAAAATCTAAACAACAGGTTTCAGATCTTTGCACTCTTAAAACAGACTGTTCTGGCGAGTTCTGAGTTATGCTCTGGGGCGGTTATCTCTATCACGCAAAAATGAGCTCGCACTTCTTAACGAGAGTGCTGTAACTCCTCAAAATTGCGTAGAGAATGTGGTGCAACTCCACATTATCCCATTCGCACAGCAAGGAATACCTGAGTTCTTCTTGAAGCAGGTTAATGCTCGAGCGAACACGACGCGACTAACAGTGCACACATTCCCTTACGCTCGAATTACGATGTTACAATGGACACTCAGGATTTTTACCTAGGTTCTATTGAGCATTTAAGAGATGAGTTAAAGAAGAGTGAAAAAGAAAGTGAAATTCCCATCAACACGCAGCTGGATTTCATAAATTGTCTGAAATTTGCTGGTAGAGTATCCCAAAAGAAAATGTTCGGTATTTAATCCAGACCATTCCACCTCCCATAAAATGAGCAGAACAGAGAGAATAGAGTTAAAAGAGAAGCTTAAAAGAACACTTTAGAACATTAAAGACGTTATTTTTTCGATCTTTTGATGTTTTATGTAAGTTGATACTTTCCTGCAATTCCTCACTTTTCATTCAATTTCGTTTATTTTAACGATTTATTGGAATACATATTTAATTTTTGTATATTTCCATCTAAAACCATTAATATTAATCAGATTCAGTCATTGTAACTAGTAATATTTAAACATTATTTAATAAATCGATAAAAACCAGGTGGCCCTTATTTTGTTTTGAGTAGTATAGACTTTTTTTTAATAGGACTAGAATTTTAAAGACTTTTCATAGAATTATTTAATGTATCTTAAACTTGTTATAGCAAAGGTGGTTCCGCCAGGAAGCATGACGTTCGTACTCTGTAGTGCAAATCGCTGTGTTCTCGCGGTCCGCACACCATGGGTCGGCGTTCCGGACGCGGACCGTGGTCCGCCATTTGGTGGTTATGAGTTCATTTTTCAACCGATTTAGATAATTATATTTATGCAGTCTGCACGCACACCTGCCTTTCATACAATAAATTAATAGCGACATTTGTACGTGAGTACCGAAAGTACCGAATTTCCCGGGAAATCCCGGTTCCAAGTCCAGTACCGAAAATCCGGTACCGGGTCTTAAGAAAGAACCGGTTCTGCATCCCCTAGCAAAAACTCTTCTTAGGCACTGTGCCTAAGGGGTCACTTTGCCCGTATGCGAATAGCATGTCGGGTGGAGGCTCCAACGCGTGTCCCTCTGAATAGCAGAGGGCACAGCGGCGGAGCGGGCTTGCGGACGGTGAGTAATGGGTATGCTCGCCGTCCGACCAAGGACCAAGCCCGGGTTGGTGGCGCGTCGTGTTTCACGCGTCACCGACGGGGCCCCTTATGGGGCCAAATGCCTGCTGGGGTCGCGGATTTTTCTTAATCCAGGATACCGTGGCCCCGGAACGTAAAGGGCATCCGAAGGAACACGGGTGGATTTTAGTCAGTAAGAGACTGACAGTCCCTTCCGCCCCACCCAGGGCGGAAGGACTCATTTGATGATTTTGCCACCCCAAAAAAAATAAAGTGGATTTGTAAGTGGTGCTTTTTATATTTTTGACATCGATCTTGAATTTTCAAAAATTAATTGGCGGAAACTATAAGGCTTGTTATGATGTGTTTTTAATATAGGTAATGAAAAAGTTTGTGTGCAATTAACTCAGGCGAGGAAAAGCACGTTACCAAGGTCACAGTTTAATAATAATAAAAAACAATTTAATAGTTAAATATTGTTTCATGAAACAAAACATTAATAAAACACACACCAATAAATCCGAACCTAACCTAAACTCAATTTTTGTTTACAATTATTTACATATTGTAAATAATTGTAAACAAAAATGAGTGACATTTAAATTAATCCAAATCAAATGTTCATTTTTTTATTTTTTTTATTAACACATAATAATGGAGTTTAATGTAAAAATTAAAATAATTCGTTCCGTTGTTCTTAAAGGTATAGATATTAATATTTTCTTTCGAAATCAATGTAATAATTTCAGCAGAAAATATATTTATTTAGGTACACACGGCTACACATCACATTCAATTCTCGTGGCCTACTATCAATCTGGACATTTTTCATCTAAAACTATATAATAACTAGCTTCTGCCCGCGACTTCGTACGCGGATCCTGTTGCTTATGCCAGCGACAACGGGGTCGACAAAATCGAAGTTCTGAAACGTCTGATATCGAATTCTAAGAGCCCGGAGACGGGAAATCACTGGGATGCACGAGACGATTCGAGACGTTCCAGACCTTTCATTTTTGTAAGTCAACAGGAAATGCCCATCAGACTAAACAACTTTTACTCGGCGACCTCCCTGATGGCGTCGGCGTAACATATTACGCCGACGCCGTCACACTCTCGTCTTGGCGGAGAAAGAGTCGCACCAGGCGGCGGCCGACCTGGCGACGCAAGCGGTTGCGACGGTCGTTGATAGGATACGGCAGTTGGGGCTCGACGTGGCGCTACACAAAACAGAGGCCATGTGTTTTCATGGCCGTCTAAACGCGGCACATTCAGAGTCCCACATAACGGTTGGAGGGGTTCGCAACGGCGTCGGGAGAACGATGAAGTACCTGGGTGCTTCATCGTCTGTCGACTGTCCTCGACAGCCGGTGGAACTTCAGGGATGCATTTCCTGAGTTTGGCCTCAAACCTGAACCGGGCAGCAGCCGCCCTCAGACGACTCCTGCCCAATCTCAGCGAATCAACGCCTCCTGCCGGATGCTGTACGCCGGTGTCGTGCGGTCCATGAGCTTCTACGGGGCCCCCGTGTGGGCCCTGAGCATCCGGACGCGACCACTAAAGCTGGTCACATGCCAGAGGGTCATGGCTATCCGGATGATCCTAGGATACCGCACGATCGCCGGCGAATCAGTCAACCTCCTTGCCGAATTGCTGCCCTGGGATCTGAAGGCGACTGCCCTCCAGCACGTCTATGAGTGGCGCGTGGAGGCGCAGCGCCGGGGTGAAATCGGAGGAAGAACTCCGGCGCGAGGGCAGTACGGAGGGAACGACTGTCGCAATCGAGGTCCGGGCACGCCGCAATCGCGGCGGTAAGACCCCTCTTTGAGGAGTGGCTGGATAGGCGTCACGGCGTCCTGACCTACCGCATGACGCAGGTCCTCACCGGACACGGAAGTTTCAGGAGGTACCTGTGTCTGATAAGGAGGGAAGAAACGCCTGGGTGTCACCACTGCGAGGATCGCCCGGAGGACACGGTGGAGCATAAAGACTGCCCCGCTTGGGCAGAGCACAGCCGTGTCCTCACGGCGGCGTTAGGCGGAAACCTCTCGCACCCGGCATTGGTAGAGGCCATACTGCGAGACGGAGTGGGAAGCGGCCGCCTCCTTCTGCGAAGCAAGCATGCTCGCTAAGGAAGAGACCCTAGAACGTGAAGGGCTATTGAAGGACACCGTGGATTTTAATCAGTACGAGTCTGACAGTCCCTCCCGCCCTGCCGTGGGTTCCCAGGACTCATCTAGTGAATTTACGACGTTAAAAAAAGACGTCATTCCTATATTTGCTATAGTGTCACTGTGCGCTTGGAATTCCACAACAGGTGTTCCAGGTCATCAATTTTTATACGTCAACAGAGAGTGCTCATCAGGCTGAACAACTCTTGCTAAGACGAATTCCGGTCCTATAATAAATGTTATAGTGTACCACCGCGCCGCAACCGCTATGTCCCTGCATTTTAAATCTGTAATATCTTCGAAAATATTAATTTAAATTACATGCTGTAAAGGACTACATTGATCTATATTACATGCACAATTTATTTAAGTTAGTTAATTGGATAAGGATAAATGCTGTATTACTTAAAATCGCTTTTTCGTAAATAAGCCATTATTTTAGTAAAGTAAATGATAAAAAATTAATAGATTTAAAAAATCTAAAAACCCACGTTTTTAAATGTCCTAAAAAGAAGAAAATAACCCTACGGGGCTGAGAAAGGGGCCACTCAAAACGTGGGGGCGTATATTATATAAGGGATTATTTATGGGATATATTTACATGACGTGAGATCGTAGGTGTAACTTGCAAAGATACGCCCCCACGTTTTGAGTGGCCCATTTCTCAGCCCCGTAGGGTTATTTTCTTCTTTTTAGGACATTTAAAAACGTGGGTTTTTAGATTTTTTAAATCTATTAATTATTTTATTATTTTTATCATTGTTCATCGGGTTTGAAGCTACTCTGAAAATTTCAGCCTGCTAGCTTATCGGGAAGTGCCTCAAAGCCTGTCCGCCATCTGGGACGTCCGCCATATTGGATTAATAGCCTAGCCTAGCATAAGCCACATGACTATTTTTTTCGTATTCCTGACAGCAAACCCTTTCATTTGATACCCATATCACGGGGGTGGATTTCAAACAGCCAGTCTACCATCTTGGACGTCCGCCATATTGGATTTAAGTCACGTGTCGTATTGGATTTAAGTCAAACAAACAAACAAATAAACAAACAAGAAAAGTGAGTGTATAAAAACGTGGGAAAATGGTTGTTGTGGGTTATCCCGAAGAGATAGACATATACCATCGCGGACTTTATTGTAGACCTTTTTAAGGTGTATAATACTGTAGTACATCATTGTGATCTATCTCGTAGTGTTCAGCCAGCGTTTGCAATGTAAGCGTAAAAAAAATGAGTTTATTTACGACCTTACAAAATCTCTAAAATTATCAGAGTTTCTCTACGATATTATTAGGGTTGCCAGATCGATTCTTCCTGTTATCGGGATCAATAACCGATTTTTCGGGATTATAGGGCTTTGGTCGGGAGAAATAAAAAATAAGTTAATAATATTAATTATACATAATATTAAACAAACATATTTTTGCATTGCACTGTAGATATAAGAAAAAAAAACATTGTAGGTATTTGTGACACATAAGATATGAACCGAATGAGCATGTTTATTGTTTTTGTTCTTGCCATAAGTTTTTGCCATTTTTTTTACCGCGTTTAACAACTTTTTAGCTTTATCGCTATTCAAAAAGGTCTTTAAATTTAAACAATTTTCGTCAAAATTCAAACGAATTATTAATTCCGCCTTTATTAAATCCATGCTCATTCGGTTCCTTTCTTTTGAGTATAAGTTATTAAGTATACTAAAAACGCGTTCGCAGTAAGCGTTACTTACTGGAATTGAAAATATAAACATACAATTTTGGTTAAATTTTTAACATCAACGCAGTTTCTTATAAAATATGCCCATTTGTCATTTTTGTTTTTTCTTCTGGAAGGCGATTTAAACTAAAAACTTCTTTTAAAGAACAATAATCACTGCACAAATGGTCGGTGTCAATATCATTTAAAATAACAGAAAAATTAAAGAGTAAAGTCTTTAAAAAAGGCCTCTAAACACTAGGCCATGGTGGCCGGCCGTCTCGTATATTCCCGTCAGTATATTATAGTGTACTCTGTGTATTCCCGTGAGCTAAAGCACCTTTTTAGTTTATTTCCAAATAATAATTTTATTATTTGACATATTTATGTCAGTTAGGTATGTTTAATTAAAAATCGCTATCTTAATAACATACATAAAAAAGTATAAGTATCACATAGTTATGAAAACAGTTATTAATTTACTTAATGTTAGCTTCACGCACACAAAGACATATCATAGGTATTTAAAATAAAACATCACAAAACACAACAGGAGGTAAAATCATAAATTGTTATAACGTGTTTTAATTCATTGTTTAAAGTCATAAACTGTCTTGTCATTAATTATACAACTATTTTTACTTACTTACTGAAATCTCCTTTCTTCAACTAAATTCGCTCTGCGCCAAGCGCCCAAGTGGTTTGCAAGTTTCGTTTGATGAAAATGTGAAAAACTTAAAATTATCGAACTTGTTTTTCGGGAGATTATTTGCTTTGACGGGAATCGGGAGGACATACAAAAATTCGGGAGAATCCCGCCAATTCCCGACCGTCTGGCAACCCTAGATATTATGCATGTATTATAAAACCTTCCTCTTGAGCCACTCTATCTTTTAAAAAAAACTGCATCAAAATCGGTTGCTTAATTTTAAAGATCTAAGCATACAGGGGGACAGGAATCGGGAAGCGACTTTGCTTTATACTATGTAGTGATAACATTACCAACAGACCGACAGACAGACTGACAACAGACTATATAATATTAACATTAAGTAACACTGGTGTTTTACCTACATTTACAAGCTCCAACAATTTGATACCAACATTAATGTTTTATTTTGATTCTGATTTATTTACAATGCCAGTGGCCTGCAGGCCACTAATAACTTCTTCTTGTGCTGACTTCCGCTGTTAAAGTATAGCGTTATACTTTCCTTTTTTTTGTAATTGCTGGATCAAGGTCGCTGTCAAAAATATAAAAAGCACCACTTACAAATCCAATTAAATAAAAAATGTATATTATGAGAAATGGATGTTTTGAGACTTGACTATTTTGCAACTTGGAGGTTTCGAGACTTGTATGTATCTTACTTATGAGATTTGAACTTTTTTTTCCATGTGGTTATTTTGCAACTTGAACGTTATGGGACCACCTATTTGTGAAACATTAGCACAAAATAATTTCAAAACAATTAAAATTGTAACATTTTTCGTGAATAAAAAACATTAGTTATTTTAATCATAATTGTGATCCCTAATGTCTGCTGTCGGAAGAAAGTAATTCAAAGGATTAGTGGTTATTCCCCTATTTTTTTAATATCAAGTATTGTTGTTTCCCCTATTAGTAGAATAGTTCATAGATAAAAGGTAATTCCCCGCCGCCGGGGAATTTACCTATGAACTATGACACAGTGACTATGCGCCGCAGTCGCCGATCCCGCTAGGAAAGTCCCTATGTCGGCCAATATATTATAAATCAAAATTTGAACATACGGGTTAAATGTGAAACGTTCCGTAGGTATTGATTAGGTATGCAACATTCAAATAAATGTTTATCTTTTGATCGTTTTTTTGTAAATATTTATAATGGCGAGTTCATAAAGATCTAGTCTAGAAATGAAACATAGTCGAATTAATTTGAAATAATGCCTTAAACTAAAAAGAACAAAACAAACACTTGTTTAAAACAATTTGATTTGTTTGTTTTATAAAGGGGTTTGAAGATTTGTGGCATACCTACCGCCGCCATTTTAATTTTTTTTCAAAATCGCGGCCAGCTATGAAACCTTTATAAATCGATAGCTGACATCAATAACAACAAAAAATATTATGACACCAACCCTCGTAAAGTGTCCGGTTTCTGAGATAATAACCGTGAAAGTTGATCACGTGACATTTACAATTCTAAGCTAGTGTATGTGTTCGAATGTATCAAGATTTTAAAAATAATAACTTTTTGAATGTAATATGTATGTTGCATTATATCTGGATGTTATTTAAACATTATACGTCTGACATAATCTACTTTTTGAACTTAATAACTTATTTTTAGACCGTCTACACTTGTTTGAATGTAATATCTTCATATGATTTAACTATCAATACGATAGTTAAACGATAAATGTTAAACAATGTAAATGAGACAGGTTTAAACATTCAGTCTAAAATACAACTGACAGTACTCGATACATTTATATTGTGTGATGGTTCTGTGGTTACTACAATTTCTAATTTTAAGCATATAACGTAATAAACTGACGTCAACTTGCGAAAATTGTCTTCTATTGGTTGCATAAACCATAAACCTGTCTCTCTTTCTAATATACTGGCACAAATAGGGATAGAAAAATTAAAAATCCGTTTTAAGAACATTTTATTGCCTATCAAACAATTTTAGGCGTCATGTTTTCATTTGATAAATATAACCATGGCATGTCACCTTTACTTTTTGCAATTTTGGTAGGGATGGTTAGATTTTGCCACATTTTGAAATATCGAATTTTCTTGTTTGTACCTGAAGCCATAACTTAGCCGTTACATTGTATCCCTATAATCAACAAATATGACCACTACAGACTTGGATTGGCTTGTACCGGAAGTGTATTTACTTCGCGTGTAAAAAAGGAGATATTTTGATTTCTTTTAATGAGTCCGTGCTCGAATATTCTCGCAGTCAGAGGTAATACAAAAAGTAAAAAATACCTAATTGTGCCGTATTGAGTTGTAGAAACAATACACAAGAAGTGGGACGACTATGACGAAGTTTGTATACTAAATTACAGTTGTATCATCAAAATATCTATGCAAAATATGACACGCTCGTCTCGATACAAATTGAAGAACGTATTGCTTCTATCCAGATATATTTCTGTGATGGTCACAGTAAGCAGAAACATCATGAGGCATATCATCATCATAACAGCCGTAGAAAGTCTACTACTGGACTAAGGCCTCACCCAAGGATTTTCCATTGGATGGTTATTGCCATACTCGCCACGCTTGGCAGGCGGGTTGGCGAGCGCATTTATTTTAGCTTATTAGTCTTCCAACCTGCTGCCCATTGAAAGAGTTTTAAGAGAAGCAGCTGGCACGTTTTTCTTTTTCTCCCAGACCAGGATTATCAATTACTAAAATATTTTATAAAAAAATATTAAGCCTTTGTTATTCCGAATTAATGTGGTCAACTTTAACACTTTATATCTCAGAAACCGGACACTTTACGAGGGAGAATTACACTTTACTAAAAATAAGTTATTAAGTTCAAAAAGTAGATTATGTCAGACGTATAATGTTTAAATAACATCCAGATATAATGCAACACATATTACGTTCAAAAAGTTATTATTTTTAACATTTTGATACATTCGAACACATACATTAGCTTAGGATTGTGAATGTCACGTGATCAACTTTCACGGTTATTATCTCAGAAACCGGACACTTTACGAGGGTTGGTGTCATAATATTTTTTGTTGTTATTGATGTCAGCTATCGATTTATAAAGGTTTCATGGCTGGCTGCGATTTTGAAAAAAAATCAAAATGGCGGCAGTAGGTATGCCACGCTCCATAGTAAAATCTTCAAACCCCTTTAAATAAAACTGTTTTTTTTTTTCCAACCCTGCTTGTGCCATACTCTATCAAAAGCTTGTTGGACATTGCAACAAAACACTTGTCTACAAAGTAATAGTAAAAAACTTAAAAAAAAAATTTAACCGCCTTCATCGGCTTTGTTTTTTTTATTTCGTTGTCTTTTATGCCACCGACTTCCGAAAGAAAAGTTATTTTGTAGGTTATTTTACCCTTTTTTGTGGTTGTTTTTGAAGGCGGTTAATTTTTTTTTTTTAAGTTTTTTATTTTACTCTTTTTAGTTTAAATATTCAACCCAAATTCTTGTCAAATACATCATTTCTTACATGTGCACTAGAATTTGGTAATCCTTAGCACTGGTATTAACATCGCTCATGTACACAATAAGCTAATAAAATTCCCTATCAAAAACTGCTGAACCGATTTTGATGAAACTTGCAGTGTTCCCTAAAGTGAACTATTCCTCGTACAACAAAAAAAGAATTTTGAAAATCGGTCCACAATTGGCGGAGTAATCGCGTAATAAACACTCAAAAAAGTAAAAATCATCACATCATCCATCAATAAAAATGCTCACAAAATAAAAAGTACTGAACCAAATTGGATGAAATTTTTATGGGACCAAACTGCAAGTATACTGCATCGAACGAAAAAAGAATTACACTAATCGGCCCAGAAACCGCGGTGTAATCGGTGTACGTACATACATAAAAAAAAACATACCGACCGAATTGAGAACCTCCTCCTTTTTTTGAAGTCGGTTAAAAACCAATCTGGACTTACGGAATAGAACTATGGGGATCTGCCAGCAACTCCAATATAGAAATTTTGCAACGGTTCCAAAATGTATCACTTAGAACAATCTCTAGTGCTCCCTGGTTCGTCAGAAACACAGAAATTCACAAGCACCTAAATATACCAACAGTGAAAGAAGAACTATGTGCAAAATGCAAATCATATAAAGAAAGACTAAAGAAACATAGTAATGTCTTAGCCAAGAACCTGCACTCGTTCATGGCGACTCGAGGAGCACTGCAAATGTAGATGCGCCCAAAACACGGGCTGCGTCAACGGCTGCGGTATCTGAGAAGGACCTGACGACTCTGGCCAAAGCCCCACTGGCAGGGGTATCAAGCGACTGGCAAATAGCCACAAAAAAGAAGACGTCCCTCAAGGCAGTGTCGGCTACGGCTGAGATGCCAAAAGACGAGGCTGCCACCGGCGCTAAGCGCAAGCGTAGCGCGAGGCCAAGAGGGCGAAAAACCAAGACCAACATCAAACAACCGGACAGGCCGCAGAAGCGTTCGCGTCCCGAAGATTCCGTCACGCCAACTGGGGTTAGCAAGAAGAGCAAGCCTGCTCGCTCCCGGATGGCTGACGGAACTTTGGTGAGCTATGCTGAAGCGGCTGCGTCCTTCAGGAGCAACGAGTTATGCGTTGCCGTCATGACCGAGCCCTTCTCGGAAATGACGCAGGAGCAAGCGGAGGGGATCCGCCAGGTAATAGAAAACCAGCTCCGGGCTCTGCTAAAGGCTCCTGAACCAACCGACACAACGCAAAGCACCGCGATCCATTTTAGAGGCCGGGCCCATTTCGCTGAAGGCGTCCTTAAGACATGGTGTGAGGATGATTTCACGATGGCCTGGCTCAGAGAGGTCGTAAACAGCATACCGTCCCCGTTACCGGGGACCAAGCTAACCGTTCGGCCTCAAGCCGACATACCCAAGAAAGTAATGTGCATGTTGTTCGTCCCCGAGAATAGCGAGGACACAACAGAACTAATAAGGATGCTGGCGAGGCAGAACCCAAATCTGAAAATGAACACCTGGACCCTGACACACGAAAGAGCTAGGCAGGAGCCCCCGGGTACCTGTCTCTTCTTTCGTGTGCCGGAGACCATGGTAAAAACCATAAAGGACCAGCAAAGGCGAGTATACTACCTCATGGGTAGTATATATATCCGCTTCCTGGAGGAGGGTGGTACCAGGGAGAAGGACGCCGTTCCAATAACAGGAGCAGCCTCGAGTGCGCCTGAAGAGGGGCCTGCTCTGCCGCTTCCGGGACGTTCCCAGTCGCCTATCGCGACGGAGACTGTTGGGGAGGCGGTGGAATTGGCGACCTCCATGGCAGCGCTGGAGGTTCTTTCAACAGCGGGTTCAACGAGGGATCCACCCTCGTCCGGTTTGATTTCGGACGAGGACTGCTTTCCGTCAGAGGAGAGAAGTGAGGGCGAGGACAGCAGCCTCTGCTCCTCTCCTTTGCGGGACTAAGATCCTTCAAACCAACCTCCAGCACAGCCAATCTGCGTCGGCCACCTTGCGCAGAGTGCTGGAGAACCAACAAGGGAAGACCATCGCCCTCATCCAAGAGCCGTGGATCAGGGGTGGCAGAATATGCGGTCTGAGCAGCATCGGGGGTAAGTTACTGCTGGACACCTCCGCTAATAACCCGCGCACCTGCATATTTATTCCAAAACATGTACCTAACCTCTTAATTAATGAATTCTGTTCAAGGGACCTGACAGCAGTCAGACTTTTTAGAACCGAACAGGAACTCCCGGACATTGTACTAGCCTCGGCATACCTGCCAGGCGATGAGGACGTGCCTCTGCCAGAGCTCGTCTCACTGGTTGAGTACTGTGAAAAGGAGAAACTGGAACTAATCATCGCGACAGACTCCAACGCGCATCACACGCTCTGGGGTAATGTCAAAACCAACATCCGAGGTGAGGAAATGCTTGATTTCATTCTTAGTAATAATCTTGTTTTACTCAACAAGGGTTCCGAACCTACCTTCGTAAACGCAAGATCGCAAACAATTATAGACTTAACTGTAGCAACCATAGGCATTTCAAACTCCATACAGGACTGGCATGTGTCCACGGAGTTATCATGCTCTGACCATAGATGGATTCGCTATACCATTAACTTCAACCTAACCAAACCACAACCAAGAAGGGTTCCTCGTAACACAGACAAAGCCAGGTTTGCTGAGCTCGTCGAGGCTGAACTAGGCAGATTACCCGCCCTTCCGGCTAAAATACCAGTAACCAATTTAGACGAACATGTAAACAAAATCACATCCATCCTTCTATCTAGCTATGAACAGTCTTGTCCCCTCACGGTACCTAGGCAGGGAGCTCGCCATTCTTGGTGGAGTCCTGAACTGGAAAGACACCGACACAAGCTGAGAAGACTGTTCAACAGAGCTAGGAACACACGATCGCCAGTAGACTGGGACCGCTACACAACAGCTCGTAAAATATATAAAAAACTGATACGCCTCAGAGGGAAGAATAGTTGGAGGCGGTTCTGTACTAACATTGAAAGTAACAACCAGGCAATGAGGGTCAAAGCCTGTCTTGCTCAAGAGACAGACCACTCAATAGGATGCCTGAAAAAACCAGATAACACATACACAACAAATGATGCTGAGACAAGCGAACTACTCCTAACCACCCACTTCCCAGGATGCCAGATTGCCACCCAGCAAAGCTGGGAACCACATAGGGAGAGGGCTGCGAGCGAACTGGATTGGGAGGTGGCGTTAGAAGTAATCGACAAAGACAAAGTAACGTGGGCAATCAACACCTTCCTACCTTTCAAGGCAGCAGGACTAGACGGCATTTTCCCGGCTCTGCTCAGGTGGAGCCAAGGTTTACTGGCTGACTACCTTGTGAAGGTGTTCAGAGCCTGCCTGGCCCACCGCTACATTCCCTTGAAATGGCGGGAAGTAAAAATAATCTTTATACCGAAACCAGGTAGGGGCGACTACACCCAGCCCAAATCTTTTAGACCTATAAGCCTCTCCTCGTTCTTCTTGAAGACTCTGGAGAGGCTGGGAGATAGGAAGATTAGATCCCAAATTTCGGTACAAAGACCCTTACATCCTAATCAACACGCCTACTGTGCAGGCAAATCAACAGAATCAGCACTCCATAGCGTGGTCTCACGTATAGGAAATGCTCTTAAAGACAAAAACTCAACTCTAGGCGCCTTCATTGATATAGAAGGTGCTTTCGACAAAACCAACTTCGTCAGCATCGAACAGGCACTTGCCACACACGGTGTTGCGCGAACACTCATAGAATGGATAAACAACATGTTAAAACACCGTGCTATTCAATTTACCGTGAACACCACCACACGAGGTATCGTGAGTAGGGGCTGCCCACAGGGTGGGGTGCTGTCACCACTGCTGTGGAATTTAGTGGTAAATGAGCTCATTGCAGAGCTCAACGCCAGCGGTCTGTACTCGGTGGGATACGCGGACGATATAGCAATTCTAATCTCGGGGAAATTTGAGGGCGTCTTATGCGATCTCATGAGAAAGGCCTTCAAAATAATCGAGGGTTGGTGCACGAAGCACGAACTATCGGTTAACCCCTTGAAAACGGAACTAATAATGTTCACTAACAAGAGAATTCTTGGACCTCATAGGCTTCCAAAACTCTTAAACACAGAACTAACACTCAAGGACGAAGTCAAGTACTTGGGGGTGATCCTGGATAGCAAACTGCTCTGGAACAAGCATCTTGACTACAAACTTAATAAAAGCACAATTACACTCTACCAGTGTAAAAAAATGTTAGGAAAAACATGGGGGCTCTCTCCGAAGATTACTCTGTGGATTTATAAAACGCTGATCAGGCCAATGTTGGCTTATGGTGCACTGGTCTGGTGGACGAGGACAGAACTCTCGACCACCATTACCAGACTACAACGCTTTCAGCGACTGGCCTGTTCGGCTACCACTGGCTGCATGAGAACCACCCCAACAGCAGCCATGGAGATAGCCCTTCAATTAACTCCCCTTGACCTGTACATACAGCAGGAGGCGGCGCTGGCTGCCATCAGGCTAATGCATTTGGGCATATGGGGCAAAAACCATACCAGTTCACACGCTAAAATCCTGGACCGGGCGATTGAGTACCAACCTCTCATCGCTGCCCCGTGTGATAGAATACCAAACCAACCGATGTTCAACAAAAACTATATCATACAAACAGTTCAGGAAGAGAGGGATCAGTCAGGAGCCAATGAAGTGCGAATCTACACAGACGGCTCAAAAACACAAAACGGGTCAGGTGCTGGCATACACTCTCTTGACCTCAATATTAACATACACATACCACTAGGCACACACAGTTCGATCTTTCAATGCGAATGTGTTGCTTTAACACAAGCCGCAACAGCAGTAAAGCGCTTAGGCATCCGGGACTACGGTATTAAATTCCTATCCGACAGCCTATCTGTGCTCAAAGCTTTAGAAAATAAACAAACTAACAATAAATTAATTCTTGAGTGCCACCTAGCTCTGGAGAGCTTGTCGATGTGCAATCGAATTACTCTCCAATGGATCAAAGGACACAGCGAATCTTTGGGTAATGATGCAGCAGATGAACTTGCTAAGAGAGGCTCTGACATGAAGGTGCTAGGCCCGTACCCTCTTCTCCCACTGCCTTTCTCACAATTTCGTGCGTGGATTCGCCAAAGATCGACCGAACTCCATAACAACAGATGGTCACGGGCAACAGACTGTAGACAGTCGAAATTGGCTTTACCAATGGTACACCCGCGATTAACCAAAAAACTCCTCAGCATGAGCAGGAATAACCTTAGAATAATTATAGGAACAATTACGGGCCATAACACACTTAATAAACATCTTTTTAACATAGGTGCCACAGACAGTCCCCTTTGCAGGGGATGCCTTGACGCCGAGGAATCAGCCGCCCACGTCATCCTGGAATGCGTGGCCGTGGCCTCACAACGTGAAGAAATCCTCGGAACAATGAGGTCGCTCCGCGAAGCCTGTGAAGCTCCCAGGAAGCTTCTGTGCTTTTGGGCGGAGCTAGGCTGGCTCTGTTAGCCAGAATCCCCACGCACAACGGACCAAATGAGAGTCTAAGTGCGGAAAAGGGAGTCCCATCATCATCATCATCATCATAGCCAAGAACCTTCTGAATAGACACGGGGATACAGTCCGCCTAGACAGATGGCGGGTTGGGTTTAGTATCCGGCAGCAGGCGGAGGGGTGGGAGAGGGGGTGGGAGGGAGAGGGGGGAAGCCCCCTACCTCCGGTACCACTCCCAGGGCAAGGAAATGTGTTTTTGTAACTTAACCTCAAAACTCATTATAGTCACATAATAGGCGTATTCCAAAAATTTGGTATCGTTTAGCATAAGGAGGGAGGTGCCCCCTGTGTCCGGGCACCACTCTCATGTAAAGGCAACGCTCAGACCCCTCCATCCCCTTCGTATTTAACCTGTCGTTGCGGGGCTCCGTCAAGTCACCTTGATAAGTAGTAATCAGTTATTTGACCTAGGATGCAAGAGCGAGCGAAGCAAGCTCGGGACTTTAGGGCACCCTGACACAGACAGGTTAGGTTCGAAGGGAGTGGCGGGGTCGTAGTGAGCGAGCGAAGCTAGCGAACACAGACCCCGCCATCCTCTTCGTGTTGAGTTACTTTAGACCTTGAACACAGAAATAGGAGACCCGCTCGCGGAGCTCCGTCGAGCCACCTTGGTAGATAGTAATCAGTTATTTGACCTAGGATGCAAGAGCGATGGCGGGGTCTGGGCGTTGCCTTTACATGAGAGTGGTGCCAGGACACAGGGGGCACCTCCCTTCTTAGGCCGGCCGCATACATCAGTTATTTTTCCCCCTCCCACCCCCTCTCCCTCCCTCCATCTGCTGCCGGATACTAAACTTTACCCCTGACAGAGATGAACAGTAACTATATATAGTTATAATCTTTTAAAAGTAAATAATTATACAACTGGTTAGGATAATTAGTTTTCACTATGACACAACTTTAAATATCGATACCTAAAGATGACCATTTATTACTTCTAACTTTAACGATTAGTGATAAATCAAGTTTTGTGATTGAGAGTAGCATAATTATACATGTTTTTACATTAAATATATATTATTATACTGTTTTTGCGTAAAATGAACCCACAGGCTACAGGCTTATGTAAACCCACTGACCATAATGTGGTCTACAGTCTACACACGGCACTGAAATCAGAGGCGATATCGGGGGAACGATAGTGGGGATGAAATCGGCTACAACTAATGCCGGCCATACACACTACGGCCTACCGGAGAGGTAATCTGTGCAGGTATGCCTGCGCAGGTCAACCAGGTTCAAAAACCTGCACAGGTCTATTCCCACACACATTCCGGTCTACCTGCGCAGGCATACCTGCACAGGTGGACCTCTCCGGTAGACCGTAGTGTGTATGGCCGGCATTAGATCATAATCATTATTGGTTGCGATTTGCCTACACACGACAAGATTTAGGGAACGATCTAGGGTGCTCCCCACCACTTCCCCGATATCGCCTCTGATTTTAGGGCCGTGACCACTTAAAACGAGCTACATAAGGCCCTACCTCTGAAGAAGCTCTGACCGACAACGCCTTTCGCTCGCTCTCTCTCAATGTCCTCATCATCCCTGAGGCTAGTGCTTAACACGTGCCCAAGGTACTTGAACGAGTGCACCCTCAATTATTATAAATCACATACCTTTATCAGAGTCCGGTAATACAGCTAAACACAAAACTAGAAAAACACGGGAGACTTCGTCACTCTTGTCAAAAACAAATACGGAGGTACTTTCCCGCCTGGCAAATGACAGCTACAAGATCAAGTGTTGCAAGCACATTATCAGCTATTTTATACTGAATCGATACCTACTTGAATTAAATTTAATTATTAAAATACACACTCAAAAATAGAATTTAACATTATTTATAATTACATCTCACTTACGTAGCTTCATAATGATATTATTGTAATCGATTTGCAAATACTTACAATTTCATATCGATATATTTTGGTATTGGCTGGCACAGAATCATAGACGTAATATAATAATCTAGACCGCGCACTTCAAGTTTTTTGCCACACAAAAATGAACCTTAAAATTCCTAACTTAGATTTTCTTTTTTGTCCGGCAATAATAGCGAGAGAAATGAGAGGTTAATTTTCTTATGTAAAGAATCCCTAACACGTATAGATGATCGCATTTGCAGTTTTTTAATACAATGCAATGGTGATCGAGTGAAATGACGTGCGATTGCCCAGGCCTGTGTCCAGCTGACTGCTAATAGGCTGATAATGACATGATAAATATAATGCATTTGTTTTATATGGTTACGTACGAATGACTAACTGTTTACCGTGGTTTCACTACTACTACTAGCTCCTATTAGTCGTAGCGTGACGTCATATCGCCTATAGTGTTCCTCTATAAATAGATTATCCAACGTAAAAATATTTTTTCAAAGAGCCAGCAGTTCCTGAGATTAACGCATTTAAGGTTTATGCTCAAGGGTAGCCCGCGAAATTCAAAATTTCTTGGGTTTTTTGCAATTTGCAGGCCAGTGCTAGGTTGTATGTTGATTAAAATATTGATCGCGCTTGTAAGACGTATGTAGTTACAGAATTATTATCATCGAAATCACCAATACAACCCTCCAAGTTCATAAAGCTTCAGAAACAAAAAAATAACATAAAAAGTCATTCCTGAAGTTTTATGAACTTAGAGCGTTATATTGATGATTTTGTTGATTATAGTTCTGTAACTACATACGTCTTACAAGCGCGATCAATATTTTAATAGAATAGAATAGAATAGAAAAATATTTATTCGGTATAGGACACACACACAAAAATGATAAAAAATAAAATTAAAAATACAATAATAATTTTGCTGAGCATGTCCACACCAAAAGGGTTACCAACTCAGCATTTGCTGGGCGAAAGACACCCAGCGCTGGTTTTCAGTTGGCACCACGCAGTGACACACGGACGAGGGTAGGCAAAGAAAAAAAAAAAAAAAAAAAGTAAAATAAAATAAACAATAAGAAGAGTGTGTAGTGTGTTAAATAATATTATATTTAAAAAGTTCTATAGTATTCAAAAACGTGTGCGCTAAAATGGCACGGCAACCGACCAATAGGGAGCGCCGCTCGCGCTGTGGCGCCAGACAGGCGAACAGTTCAGACAAATTCGCTGCAGTAGGTTGGACTATATCCCAAAACCCCGCTTTTTAAGAAAATAGGCTCTTAACAAATTCTTATCAGCAAATTAAATCACAGTTACATATCAGTAACACTCTGGAAAAATGGAAAACTATAGTTGTGAAAGTGCAATCACATGAAACCCGGCGACAGACGCAGGCCCAAACGAGCTCACCACATACAGCCCAGCTCGTACCCTCTCGTTACCCAGCGTTAGGTACACAACTTTAGGGTGAGTTACAAAATTTCATAATTCCAATAATTAAGTACAGTAGGTACCTATAGGTACATATAAAATCAATTGTTAATTACATTCAAAATAAAATTATGTAAATTTAATTAAAATAATTGTAAATTGTAAATACATAAAATTGGTCATTAGATTATAATGCAATAGCTGTTCTAGTACGAGAGCTAGGGCAGCATTGCTATTTGTATATTATGAAGAGTTAATTATATAAATAATACATAAAGTGAAAATAAATTGTAAATAATAAAAAAATATACCGTTCATATATTTTATTTATCTAAATAAATGATTTGTCAATATTAATATTTTCAAAATTAATTTGCGAACAAAGAGATTTAAAAGAACTATAGAGCGGGCATTGGGAATATTGTCATACAAAAATGTCGATGTCGGGCGTCAGTAGCGCTATCTAGCGTTGTATAGCAAAACCACGTATTAAAATAATTCATCAGAATATATTTTAGCCATTACACAATAGATGGCAGAACTGAGCATCTTGTGATAGGGGTGCAACATTTTAGAATGGCACAATTATCGATACATAAACATCGATAAAGTTAACTAGGATTTAAATATTAGAAAAAAATTAAAAAGTGTGTAAGGGCAGAACAGAAATTAAATTATTAGTTATTAATACAATCCTATATTATCAATTTGACGATTATGTTCAACAGTATTGTTATTAATCTATCGTCATTAACTTAGTCAATGAACAACATAAAAAATGTTTTTTTTTCGATCGTATGATTTGATGAAAACGTCTTTTTCTTTTGACCAACTTCCACCGTCTCGATTTTATTCTTCCCATGTCACAAAATGATCCTAACATTAAATGTGTCAAACGGCATGAAAATAAATGTTTTAATTAATTTTTGTGGACAGCTCGCCCTTGAACAAAATAAATTTTTTTCAAAAGGGAGCTAGACTCCTAAAAAAGTTTTTCCGTAAGTATCTCTTTCATTTATAAACAAGTCAGTATACGAAATTAATCATTTGGTATTTTAAATACTCTTCGACTTAATAAATATCGATAACACATATCGATAAACAGACAACTCTAATTCTTTAGCATATTGTCGTACAGCTAGTGAGCAACAGATGGCGTTTATTTAAAAAATGCAAGAGTTCTAGAATAATATCAGACAAACTCTTAAAAACCAGGTAAAAATAAAAAAATATTTAGAAAAACAAATTGATTTCAAGTCCACATGTTTTCTTATATCTTGATTTGCAGTTACGCAAAGCGCAACTAGGCATATTTTCCTATAATCGTCCAACGAAGTTTGAATTTTGACGCAACGTCACACGACCTGTCAGGCGGACGTCTCAAACTAGACTGGTCGAGTTTTTACCGAGTGGTAAAAATTTGTGGATCACAACTTTCTTCGTGATGTCCCGTCTATTGCTCGTATATAGTTTAATGTCTTTGTTTGCGAACTTAGAATAAAATGCTTAAGTCTGATTTTAAAAGTATTTATATTGTTTAGGTCCCTAATCGGTGGAGGAATATTATTCCAACATTTGGAGGCTGCGTAACGAAAACTACCTCGAAAAGCTGCAGTACGATGATGTGCAGTATGATTAATCAACATACAACCTAGCACTGGCCTGCAAATTGCAAAAAACCCAAGAAATTTTGAATTTCGCGGGCTGGTTGGAGCATTCCCCTTAATCAAACAAATAACAAAATTATTCAATTAAGTAAGTATAAGATTTGTAGTGGTTTCTTTGATTACTTAGAAGTTTTGTAGGGACACAATGTAAACGTGGAAGGCAGAATGCTAGGTAAGCATAAATGCATGCGAGCGAGACGAATGAACGGCGGGGCAGTTACTGCGCGCTGCTCCGAGCGGAAGGTTGTCTAAACGGGACTCTGGGGAATAAACGTGACAATCCATAACCTACTCTGTCTCATTTCGTGACCCGCAACCTTCCACAGCTCGACGAGGCAGTACTCAAATAGGGGCCCACGTCCTCGCACTACTAGGCTCAACATACCCCGAAGGAGGACCCCCTAAATTGGTGACCCGCGTCAAAAGTACACGTAGACAGTCAGTGAAAAGTGCCTACGCCGCGAGTGCCACGTCCATATCGCTAGTGTGAACATCGCAATAAAATGAGTTACGAACAACAGCAACGCCCGGCACAAGCATCACAGGCCAAGATGGAAGACGACGAGCTATCGCAAATCACCGTCAAGACACAAATACCAGACTTCTGGACAGACCAACCACGACTATGGTTCGGCCAATTTGAAGCCATAGTAGCAAGCCAGAAACAAGGGGAGCGCACAAAATTCAACGTCGTGGTGGCGAAACTGAAAAAGGACAGCGTACAACAAGTCGCAGACCTAATCCTGCAACCACCAGAAGAGAAACCATACACTACCCTTAAAGAAAGGCTCTTGACCGTCTACGAGGAATCCGAGACTCGAAAGGTACAGAAACTACTCAGCGAAATAGAACTGGGTGAACAAAAACCCTCACAACTGCTCCGTAAAATGCAAGAACTGGCGCAAGACAAATTCCCAGACGACACGTTACGAATACTGTGGATCGGACACCTGCCAGCATCAGTACGCGCCATACTGACGGTCAGCGAAATCGCAGACATCAACAAACTAGCTCAGATGGCAGACAAGGTTATGGAGACGGCAAAACCGGATATACCGGTAGCGGAGGTACTCACAACCACACCACCAAATGGCAATGAGCTACTCATCGCGGAGATATCAAGACTGCGCGAGTCAATCGACGAAATACACAGAGGCAGAACAACGTGGAGACACGGGCAAGGTCCCCGGCAGCGATCACAATCAGGAAATAGACGCTACAACCAGAGACGTAACCCGCAATCAGCCGACTGGGTATGTTATTATCATTACCGTTTCGGCGACCGGGCAAACAAATGCGAGCAACCCTGCAACTGGGACAAGCAGAAGACATCACGAACAGCTGGAAAGTCGGAAAACTAGGAGCGATGCAGTCAGCGGCGGAGGAATGCATCGGTACTTCAAATCACCGCCTTTGTGTAACGGACATCACTTCCGGCAAGCGCTTCCTCATCGACACGGGCGCGAACGTATCGGTATTACCAGCAACTAAGAAACAAAGGTTCCATACGGGGAACTCCGAAGGTAAATATAAATTGTACGCAGCAAACGGATCCGAAATTCATACTTACGGCACACAAACCCTAGAACTAAATCTTAACCTACGCAGGCCCTTAAGGTGGACATTTATAATTGCTAATGTAACACAACCAATCATTGGGGCAGATTTCTTAAAATATCATAACCTATTGGTAGACCTGAATGCTCATAAGTTAATCGATAAACGAACGGACCTAAATACAATAGGTAGTATAGTTAAATGCGCGGAAATATCAGTCAGCATTTTAGATAGTAAGCATACATATCACGATATATTATCAGAGTATGCTGACATCACCAAACCTATGCCATTCAAAGATGACGACACGCAAAATAACGCGAGCAATATATTTCACCACATTGAGACCACGGGACCCCCAGTACACGCGCGGGCTAGGCCTCTTCCTCCCAACAGGTACCACCAGGTAAAGGAAGAATTCAGGCGCATGCAAGAGATGGGCATCTGCAGGCCATCTAAAAGCGAGTGGGCGAGCCCATTGCATGTGGTAGCAAAGAAAAATGGGGACATCCGACCGTGTGGAGACTACAGGCGCCTGAACGCCATCACCAAGCCGGACCGGTATCCAGTCCCACGCCTACACGACTTCACCTACATACTCGCAGGTAAGAAAATTTTCACCAAACTCGACATTAACAAATCATACCATTGCATTAGAGTCGCTAAAGAGGATATAGAGAAAACAGCGATAATAACACCATTCGGTCTGTTCGAATTCCCTCGGATGACCTTTGGGTTACGAAACGCGAGTCAGACATTCCAGCGCTTTATGAATAACAATGTATTACACGGCTTAGATTTCCTGTTCAGTTTTGTCGATGACGTCATCATAGCGAGCAATAGCATAGAGGAAAACAAAAGGCAGCTACGCACAGTATTCGAAAGATTTAGACAGTTTGGCATCACAATAAACCTAGCAAAGTGCGAATTCGGTAAATCTAAACTCGACTTTTTAGGATACGAGGTCTCCACGGAGGGCATTAAACCACTAGAGGACAAAGTTAAAGCCATCTCAGATTATACGCGACCGGAAACAGTAGAACAGCTTAGACAGTTTTTAGGCATGGTAAATTTTTACCGAGCAAGCATACCCCACGCCGCCGCGCACCAAGCAAGCTTAAACGAATTCCTAATAGGCGCTAAACGAAAAGACAAGACCATAATCAAGTGGAATGATAGGGCAATCAAAGATTTCGAACAATGTAAACTGGGACTAAAGAACGCCGTCATGTTATCGCATCCCGAGTCCAATGTACCCGTAGCTCTCATGACGGACGCATCAGACACGTGCGCAGGCGCGGTATTGCAACAAAAGGTAAATGGCTCCTGGCAACCATTAGGGTACTTTTCGAGGAGATTCTCTAAAGCTCAACAAAAGTACTCTACATACGATAGGGAGCTGCTGGCAATATACATGGCAGTAAAGCATTTTCGTCACATAATCGAGGGAAGTCATCCAACCATTTTCACGGATCACAAACCGTTAATCTACGCATTCGAAAAACTACAAAGTAACTCGGAAACCTCCAGACGAACAAGGCAACTTCTATTCATTAGCGAATTCACCACAACGATAAGGTACATAGAAGGCGACAAAAATGCAGGCGCAGACTTTTTATCGCGTGTACAAACAATCGACTGCCCGACCGTTATCGACTTCTCAGAACTAGCGCTAGCTCAGCAAAGTGACAACGAACTCGCACAGTTACTAAGGGAATCGAAAGACAATCTAAAATTAAAAAAATGTTTCATTCCACACTGCGAAACAGCCATATATTGCGAAAATTCAACAAACACGTGCAGACCATATTTAACGGAAAATTTCAGAAAACTAGCGTTCGACTCGATACATAATGTTAGCCATCCGGGAATCAGGGCAACGCGTAAACTAGTCGCACAGAGATACTTCTGGCCAGGTTTAAACAAAGATGTTGGTCGTTGGGCAAAATGTTGCATACCCTGCCAAAAATGCAAGGTCAGCAGACACACGGTTTCGGACTTGCAGCAATACCCAGAAAGTAAACGCTTCGAACACGTAAATATCGATATAGTTGGGCCTCTCACAACGTCACAAGACGGTTACAGGTACCTAATAACTATGATCGACCGTTGCACGCGCTGGCCGGAGGCAATACCGGTCAAAGAAATAACCGCGGAAGTAGTAGCAAAGGTATTCTATAACACGTGGGTCAGCAGATTTGGCTGCCCCGAAAGACTAACGAGCGATCAAGGACGTCAATTCGAGAGCGCGCTATTCAAACAATTAATGTTAATAATGGGCATCAAAAAGCTACGTACTACGCCATACCATCCGCAAAGTAATGGTATCGTAGAACGATGGCATAGGCTGCTGAAATCAGCCCTAACGGCGCGACTTGAGAACAACTCGTATTGGTGCGACGAACTCCCCACGGTGTTGTTAGGGCTACGCGCAGTAGGTAGAAGCGACAACGGCAAAAGCCCCGCGGAATATGTTTACGGCCAGACGTTACGCTTACCGGGAGACTTCTACACCACATCCGATAAGCAAACATGCAACGATCATACACTTCTAGAGAACATTAGGAAAACCATCGACGAACTTAAGCCGGTGCCTCATGGTCTACGTAACTCACGCACACTGTTTATACATAACGACTTGAAAAATTGTGAATATGTATTCGTCCGCAATGACGCGATACGTAAACCATTAACACCGACGTATGATGGTCCCTATCGCGTCACAGATAGAACACCTAAAATATATACAGTCCAGTTACCAAACAGAAAATGTAATATATCCATCGACAGGTTAAAACCCGCATATGTACTCAATGAGCAGTATGAGCATTCAGAGTCCAGTAGAAATCACAACAATGTATGCACCGACCCAGGAACCAGTGTTACATCAGCAAATAAGAACAATGACAAATCTATCCTATGTAAAAAAACAAAGAGCGGACGTACTGTTAAACCACCAGTTAGATTTAACTTGTAACATTATTCCAGGACGTACAAACAAAGTAACACATATAATGTAACATACATAGCCATAGCCACCACAGTCGTCGCACTGCATAAACAATTTTTATTATTCAGCAGTTCATAGTATATGCAAGATATCATGTCAGCATTCACGTTGGTAGGTCAATTACGCAAAACGCTCGCCGGACTGACGGCCGCGAACATTTGCCAATAAGCAAAATAAGTGTGAGTAGGTTTAAGATAATGTAACAATGTAAACTTATTAATATTTATGTAGTCTATTAGTGGCGCTGTCATAAGGGATACTGTGGGCTCCAAAGGGGTGTTATTTTTTATTGCAGAGTAGGCCGTTATGACAGCTACCCTTAACGTATTTAATAACCCATACTCGTCCTGCGACGACATAAAGACGGGACCTTGAAAAACAGGTGCCCGCAAACAAGGTTACACTTAGCACGTAGTATGGTAGAACTTAAGGATTAGGACAGAACAAAGAAACAACTGTAATAACTATGTAAAAGATTTATTGTAGCAACAATCAAAGTTCCCAGCACATTATTGTATAAGCTTAGATCTAAGTGGCAATTACCTTTAAGAAAATGTGTAAAATTTTTTCAAATTTTGGGGGGATGTAGTGTAGGGACACAATGTAAACGTGGAAGGCAGAATGCTAGGTAAGCATAAATGCATGCGAGCGAGACGAATGAACGGCGGGGCAGTTACTGCGCGCTGCTCCGAGCGGAAGGTTGTCTAAACGGGACTCTGGGGAATAAACGTGACAATCCATAACCTACGAACACGTGTCTCATTTCGTGACCCGCAACCTTCCACAGCTCGACGAGGCAGTACTCAAATAGGGGCCCACGTCCTCGCACTACTAGGCTCAACATACCCCGAAGGAGGACCCCCTAAAGTTTTAAAACAAATACTAAAATGGAAATAAGTTACGAAAATGCGACGTTTACATTTTTTTTTTCAAAGTAAAAGAGGAAATATACCTACAGGCTTACCTACCCCCCCCCTTACCCAGTCGAATAAATTAAAATCATAAGTGCCTTGAAAACATTTTATTTAAAAAAAATATTTCGCATAACTGTGGTATTAATCTTTGCACGGGATAAGGACTAATAAAGAATTTTTAATATTTCTGTGCTATGGACCCTCATATGCCTATACATTTGTATTTCTTCAAAGGGAACAATCTTCTTTTTGGCGTTCTTAGCTCTTCTTATAGGCGTCACGGCGTCCTGACCTACCGCATGACGCAGGTCCTCACCGGACACGGAAGTTTCGGGAGGTACCTGTGTCTGATAAGGAGGGAAGAAACGCCTGGGTGTCACCACTGCGATGATCGCCCGGAGGACACGGTGGAGCATGGCGGTGCAGGACTGACCCGCTTGGGCAGAGCACCGCCGACGCCGTGTCCTTTCGACGGCGATAGGTGGAGACCTCTCGCGCCCAGCATTGGTCGATGCCATGCTGCGGGGCGAGGCGGAGTGGGAAGCGGTCGCCTCCTTCTGCGAAGCAGTCATGCTCGCGAAGGAGGAGTCTGGCCGCACGCGCGTAAGGGAGAGGATAGCGTCCTCCCTCCACCCCAGCCGCAGTGGTAATCGCCCACGGCGTCGGACGTCGGCACACGATCTCCGGCCACCGTAGGCGCGGGCGTGCGGGCAGCGAGTAATGGGCGACTCGCTGTCCGACCATGGACCATGCCCGGGTCGACGGACGGCGCGTTGTGTTCCACGCGCGCCTCAAAGAGTGTCAGCATGATGATGACGGGGCCCCCCTCTAGAGGGCCAAAGCCTGCCGGGGTCGCGGGACTTATCTCATTACCGTGACCCCGGAACATAAAGGGCTATTGAAGGACACCGTGGATTTTAGTGAGTACGAGTCTGACAGTCCCTCCCGCCCTGCCCTAGATGGGAGGACTCATTTGATGATTTTACCACGATAAAAAAAAGGTAAACTTCAGATGGTAATAAAATCCTTTTGATTTATACATTTGTTTTGAAAACTTAAGACATCTATTAATTTATATTAAAAAAAAAAAATGTATCATTATATACCACAACATAGAAATGTCTCTCAATTATCGTAGATATGCAGATCGTACTGGTAAGATTCCTTTCCAGCGACCACGCTAGATGTCCAAGTGGCGTAGAAGTTGGTAAGAACATGCCTAATAATTTGTACTAGTAAATTGACTTGTATGCATCATTGTTATCCACGGCTGCCGTTGAATCCCCCTTAAGCGCTCGTGTACACGACGCCGCCCGCCGCCGCGCCGCCACCGCGCCTCTAGAGGCTGTGTACACGGTCGCGACCACATCGCGACCGCGCCGTCGCCGCTACGCCTCCGCGCCGCCGCCGCGCCGCGACCGCGATGCCATCCGCTAGCTAGTGTTTTATTTATTTTAAAAAGAAGGTTTCTCATTTCGGCCGTAACATTACTTTATGATACTAGTGCGGTAAGTTGGTTTTTACAAACGAGTAGACGAATGTAAGGCTTACCATAGTCACGAGTTTGTAAATACCAATTTCCGCACGTGTGTCATACAATGTTTTTCAACACATTTGCGAGAAAACAGTACAATATGTAATTAAACAAACTTTATTTAGAAGTTTCTAATATGAAAATGGCGCGAATTTGCAAATGGCGCCACATGCACGTGGTGAAAAATAAAACTACATCTTTCGTCTCATTTACTCTTTAGTATTAAAGTGAGACAACATATTGAGCAAAAGCGCTTCCAAGGAGGTTCGATCAGTCAGGTTGTTTATTCTCTTAATGTGAAACTCTTTGGTGGAGTTCTTATTTTTTTTTTAATGGAAATTAAAAAAAAAACCGTAAATCGCTGGGTGCGAAGTACTAGGTGGGGGTAGTACTATTCGATTGCAGCGCCCATGGTGGCGAAAAGTAAAACTAATGTGGGATTGTCTAAGAGCACATTCACCTATGCCAACTATTAAAAACGCGCTAATCTCAGGAAATTCTGGTTCGATTTGAATAATTCTTTTTGTGTTGGATAGTCCATTTATCGAGGAAGGCTATAGGCTATATAACATCACGCTATGACCAATAGGAGCAGAGCAGCAATGAAACATGTTGTCAAATCGGGAAATTCTTATTGAGAGCTTCCGTTGCGTGCGCTGCGTAAACGGTTTACATTACGCAAAAATTATGTATGACGGAATTTTTCTCATGAAACGTTCTAAAATAAAGTCCGCGACAGCATGTATCTATCTTTTAAGGTTAACTCACTATAACCTTTTTTATGGAAATCAAATTGGTTTTAAAATAATACATTACTTGCGACGGTATTTTTATGAACATAATATTAATCCTTACCCAAATAAATACGTTAATCATTACAAACATTTAATTTTGAACAAAATTTCCCTTGACATCATTTGATTTCAATGAATATCTGACGAGATATCGTAGTTTCTTCAACGGCAGGTGATGGGGAGCAGTCGGAGTACGACGGCTCTGTGTCAGAGTTCATTGAACTCTGTCATCTGTCAATTTCGAATCAATTTGTCAGACATATCTGTACGTAATTTTTATAATCGCGTTATTCCGCCAGAAAAATATAGGTTACAGCAGTTGTTGTGTTGTAAACTGCAAGAATACTAGCAGAAATAGTAAATTTAAATTTTATTGATTCCCAAGCGGTTCTTGGAAAGATGAGCAATGCAGGAGATGGTTAGCTGCCGGGAAGAGAAAAAAGTAAATAAATCATAATCCTCATTTTAATGCTGTATTTGACATTTTTCTTATAGAATACATTTTGCCTATGTTTATTTAATTTTATTCAGAGCTGATGGATCGCCATGGAATCCAAAACCATGTGTTTTGTAAAGAAATCTGATTTCAACTAGAACGGTCAGAGCCGTCAACAGTGCAAACGCTAGGTGGCGCTAAAGTCGTGCACGGTGCCAATACAACGGGGCGTGCCGTAAAATAGGTACTTAGGTGAGAGTACCTATTTTACCGCACGTTCCGTTGTATGGTGCGTAATTTTTAACTTTCGAACAGTGTATACAGGCTTCGTAAACGCATTTTTCGAGCAAATGTGTTGAAAAATATATTTAGTTAAAATAAAACTGCAACGTTATTATAAAATCTTAATTAAGTTTTAATAATATCAGTTTTCATATAATATTCATAAATCAACAGGTTTTAGACAGGTCTTAGAACTTGTTCAAGTCAAGTGTATTACTACTAACACAAAAAATATATAGACAGGACACTATAAGAACTTAAGAATGCAATGCCTCCTCAATTATAAAAACAAAAATTAAACTTAAAAATACAAAAATGTAGAACTATAACAGAAGTTCTAAACAAAACGCTATTTTTGTTGACAAATCAAACTTAAAATAACTACTGGGATAGGTACGGCAGTTATTAACACCTCATAAAAAGTATATTATATTCGAAATCAGGCTGAGGTTTAATATTACTAGTAGTAGTCGAGTCCTCTCGCTCTTCGACGCGAAATTTTAGATTCTGTAATTAAAAAATTAAAACATCCGCCCCTGGCAACACTGCATTCAATCGTCATTCGTTTTCTTCGCGCGTGCTTCGCGCTCACAAGACGCAACGGAGAAAGTTTTGTGTTCTTAAAAATTAGTATTAAACACAAACCAAGGATGCCAAAACACAATAGAAATAGTGAAGAAGATAAGGAAAATAACAAAAGGAATAAATTGGCTCGAAAGATTGAAAGATACAAAGCCAAAATGGAACAACATAATAACTGTAAGTTTTTTTGTTGTTTTCTCATTGAAAAGAGTACAATGACTGAAAGTTATGATAGTGTGTGTTACACTCGATGAGAAATTCAAATTCACGTTGCTTTAAGGGTTTACAACCCCTCATTTACTTGAGATTTAAATGATCAAAGTCTAGCATGTACTTGTCCGGTTGGACGGAAAAAGATTATGGCGGTATTACGTTCTGTCTCCTTTTTGTTGAAAAGGTTATGCTTTGGGTCAATTCAACATTTAGTATTTCCAACAAACTATGTACCTACCTATGTCCTGTTGGATAGAAAATTAAGGCTTAATGCGTTGCATTTTGCCTCCTTTTCGTTGAAAAGGTTATGCTTTGGATCAATTTAACAATAGAAGAATTATGATTGGGTAAATTGTGTTACATTTACCTAAATACCTCTCGTTGAGAGGGTTACACTCAAGTTTAAATACCTATGTATTCTGCGTGCTACATGTTCTTAGCGATCTAAGGAGAAACCGGGGCACTCCCTCTACTTTAACAAGAAAAGATCCAATAGCATCAAACATAAGTGGCCTCTACACAAAGTGATGAACTAAGATGAAAAATACTATTACTTGAGTTATGGACTGGAAGGATATATTGCCATAATGTAAATATTATTACAGTAATACTCATGATCTGATTACTAAAACAATCAAATGTATAGTCCATTGTAGACTATAAACATATACCTACTTACTCTGAACGGTTGGGTTGTCAGATGGGTGCCTAAATGCAAGGAGTTAATATGGTCAGTCATGAAAACAATTCCAATACTTTTGCTCTAGAACAGCAACCAGAAGAAGAGCCATCGGGCTATATTTTTTTGCTTTAAGTGCACTAACCGGTTCTAAGAGGGATTATGTGATGTGAATGTTATTGAAAGAATGCTAATGGAGGGGCTAGTAAAGGAGCAGACTTACATAAGCCTGCACTTGTACCAAATAATGCTATATTACTAGATGCATGCAATATAATAATATGACATGCTCGGAGACGGTTTCCGTTGAATATTCAACCTACACTGGCAATATATTTAATTATTTAATAATAAAAGAGACTAATCTTACCAATCTTAGATAAGGCATTTCAACTTACTAAGAGGCAACAAGTGAACTGAAATCTTGTACTTATTCAAAATTAAAAGAACCGGTGTAGACTTCCACCACCATAAAGGGAGCAACCAATAGACTTCATACAAATATTATTATTGGAAATACAAATAAGTCAATTCCATGAAACTATCAACAGTTCAAATAGCCCTGCCCACCTCCAAAAAACAGAAGTCAACAACAAAAACACAACAGAAATACCTCAGTGACAACAGTCATCTCCCAGCCGACCCCAGGACAAGTACCAGTAACAGTTAGTGGTAATGTTTGCTGCTTGCTTTGTATATTTCTGTTCATACAGGGAATCTATAACCAAAGATTCTATTATATAAGACTGGGTACTATACTCTACTCCTCTTTTTCAGTCAACTTGTACAAGATAAGATTCCAATATAATAACTCTTTCATTAAAACTGAGAGACTTGTCTTATTCAAGAAATAAATAAACTTTCATAGCTAAGTTCTGTTAAACAGCTGACTAATTTTATCCATGATTTTCTTTTTAATCACAGATTTATAATAAATCTTTAAATGTTAAATAATTTCATTTTAATCAACCATTTCAGACTAGAATATACAAGGATTGTATCTCTATGTAAATTACATAGATCATAAAGGTGCTATACTATTAGTAGCAATTAAAGAATATGGTTAGAAATTTTTGCGGCTCACATCTAACAATAAGCTATACAAGAGGTCTTTCACTTAACCCTTTGTATTTAATCAGCCTGTCTTTGTAGTTAATCAGTCTGTTTAATCAGTCTCAAAGATCAAGGTATAAAATTAAGTTAATAAGATGATTAATCTGTCCCAGAGTAACATAATTATGAAAATGCCTTTTTTGTACAAGTATAAAAAAAAAAAAAAAAACTATTGATTATTTATTTTTGATGATAAACAAAGAAAACAATTCAGATGCCTCCTCAGGTTGTGAATGGTCAGGACTGGTGATCAATTCTAAATGCATGACTAAGCCCTGCTATATTTTGTTTTATGAATACCTACTCAATATTAAGTTTGTCCTCAATTAGCAATATTATTAGAAAATTTGGTATCAATTTGCATTAGGTAACCATCTACGAGTACCTATCTCATAATACAGTTTAGTTCACATAAACACTTTATAAAGAAAACATTTTTCAGCCCTAGAGTAGAGATAAAGAGGAAACAAAGTCAGAATTACTTTGGAGGAATAAACAACATTATTAATAGTTGTAGAGATATTATACAATGTGTCTAATGTGACACGCGGGAGCGTGTCAAGCCAAGTTCTGGAGCGCAGCTCACCTTGTTCTTAATTTTAGAAACATTTTCAGATGCATTACTAAGTGGTTGAGATACACATTACAAGGGGCAAAGTACTAGGGACAGTCTGTCAGTCTGGGAATAACAACATGTAAACTATTTAAGATTTCTTAGATGCATACTTTACTTTGTAGAACATCGTGATCAAAAAAAAAAAAAAAAAAAAAAAAACTGTGTTATTTTGCGTAGTAGGTCTGACAACATTACTGCAATAGCTCATATAAACTGCGTGGGAAGAGTACCTACAATACTCTTCTATAAATTGCACTGATTTTTGCTTAATAAAGAGGCTGACTTTGAGTCTCGTAATTTCAATGCAGATAAAGAATGGTCTAATGGTCTAAGGTTTCAAATTAAGAATAAAAGATAATTTTGGCCATCCAGATCCTGATCCAGAGAGTCTCATAATTCCAATGTAGATAAAGAATGGAGACTAAGTTGTCAATTCTATAATAAATAGTTTTGGCCATCCAGAGAGACCTTTTTTTGCATATCGGTTAAGATCATAAGTGTCCAAAGTACATTTATTGGGATAGGGGTCCCTAGATGGCATAATCTCTTTTTCTAAGGTTTTTCCCCTTTCTTAGTTTACTGTTTAAATCTCTCCATAAGATTAGAATAGATAGGGCTAAAGAAATGGTAGTCTTTTTTGAATTCTTTACTAATCTCTGAGTTAATAACAATTAGACCTTCTGATTATATTTTAATGTCTTCTTTTAGAATTAGTTATCCTCTATACCTAAGCCGGGGGGCTGGTATATTATCAAGCAAGCAGTCAAGAGGAGAATAATATATGTATGTATATATATTCTTTAATGCCTATCATTTTACAAAAATAACTTACATAAAAACTAAATTTTGTGCACAAGGGTGAGTTATTGATTTTGATAGGTAGATTATCGCAGAATTCGCTGGAACAATACAATGGAATCCTGTGATAGTAGTGGTCTAATATGGAAGACTATAAAATAGATTTATTAATGTATTTTATTTCTTATAACTTCACTTCATCCGCGATCAGGGCACTTGCAACAGTGCCGAAATATCGGAAACTCAAAAAATAAACAATTGATTTATCAACTTTATAAAAAAAAAAAAAAAAAATGAATGTGACTTATTGACTTGACTTATTAAAGTCTTCCAGAAATTATCAGTTAATTGTCGCAAATCGACACTCATATAGAGTCATGTAAGTTCAGAGACGATAGAATCAAACATTTAATTTAAAGGATTTTTCAAGCTATGTCTAACTAACGCAAAATACTTGTTACTACATTTTAGAGTTTTAAACTACTCTCTTAATAGCTTCAGTTAAGAAAACTTTACAAAGAAGTTTGTTAGGTTGATTGCGTCAGCCACAACACTATGTGTCCAAATTTTGTGGTGTAAAAGTATCAATTATTAAATAGATTAGTAACAAAGGTGCGATTAAATTAATGGATTACAGATATTCTATAAAACTCAGGTCTGTGTAAGACTAGAATGTTCATCAGACTGGTGTTACCTTCCTTAAGTAATAAGCCCAGATATGTCTACGCATAAACTGTCATATAATAAAACAAGAACGTTCAACTACTAGCAGCAGGGCCTTATACAGTCAATTAATACATTTTTGTTTTTTGTACATTCTACCAGACATGCATATTCTTAAAATGCGCATAGACTAGGCTTAACTGTGGACTCTATACTGCAGGCAGTGAGGGGTCATCGAGGTCGTTTACCTTGGTAAATCATTATAATAGACCAATGATGTTCTTTAAAATAAAATTTGCTGGGACATTAAATTTCATCAAGTTTTAATACCCGTAGTTAATTAACCTTAATTTCAGTGTTATATTAATACATAATAATAATTATTTAATACATTTAAGAGGAATATTTAAAGTTAAAGACTGTGATTGTCTTTTGATTTTGATATATTTATTTGATTTTCATAGATTATGCAGATGAAGTGTGACTCCAGATGTTTAGTTGGAATTAGAAAGATGGGATTTTTTCATTTAAGTCAAGGTTAGCTATGATTGCCTGGTTATGTACACAAGCAGACGTATATCAAGATAATTATATTCCCATTTGAAAAAAGAAATTTTGGGTATTGAAACAATTTGCTTTTAACATAAATATATTATTTTATGTTCTCTGAACATCTACTAGTAATATTAAACCTCAGCCTGATTTCGAATATAATATAAGGATTAAACGAACTTACCTAGTGAAGTTCTATCCTTATTATATGAAGAAATCAGGCTGAGGTATGAGATTCCCACCCTCCCAAGATTAACTTTCAATTAATCTTCCCTTATGGCGGTACTTGGTACCACTGCTCTAAACTGAATGACGATTGAATGCAGTGTTGCCAGGGGCGGATGTTTTAATTTTTTAATTACAGAATCTAAAATTTCGCGTCGAAGAGCGAGAGGACTCGACTACTACTAGTAATATTAAACCTCAGCCTGATTTCTTCATATAATAAGGATAGAACTTCACTAGGTAAGTTCGTTTAATCCTTATATTATCTATTGATTGGGTCCGCTATCCTATCGCATTGGGTTGTGTTGCTTTAACAAAGGAATAAAGCTGATTTCAGACTACGCTATAATATAATAGCATAAAGTATATAGCTCATAGCACCAACAATATTGGGCTCCATACATTGTTATGGGCACGTTCACATTGTACTGTACTATATATTATTGGCTTGCTATACGCTATAAATTGGTGCTATGCGCAAAGTTCATGCTATGTTATATCGCGCGCCGCCCTCTTCCTCCTCCCTCACCCCCTAAATTATCTAAATCTTCCAATAGTTTGAAATCACCACGTTCTGAACTATAAATGATTTGATATCCAGAGTCTGGCATATTTCTTCTTTCGTATTATTAATGACAAGATAGTGTCAAATTCGGCATTGTCGTCATCGCTTATGAGGAAACAGCAAGGGCTGGAGAATTGAAAAATAGGTATTTGTAAAATCTATTGCTATCGCGCAACCGTGAACCTGTGAAATTAGTACTAACTTTTTTTTGACTTGTGTTTCATTACTATACCATTAAAATCATCATCTAATAGGCATCAGTTTCCACAGACTACTATTTCTAATTACGAATACCTACGAAATAAGTTTGAATTCGTCTCTCGGAGATACCCTAATCAAAACTCATCACAAGGATGTGAAACAGACTATAACTATTGTCACAGTAAATTCGTTTAACCTACGTTCAAAAATGGGAATATAGGTACTTTAATTATAATATTATTACCACTTTTAAACTTGAGACTTCAGCGTTACTTTGTAAAAGAGAGTTTACATAGACAGGTATATTAGTACTACACCTGTTTGATTATACTAATTGATTTCTTAATTCCGCATTTCGAATTCAATTTGGGTGGTTTCAAAATTTTAGCATTCTACCCGCAATTTAAGATTTTTGGGAAGGGTCTCACAACCATTGTGACAGCTAACTTTTTGAAAAACTCGTCTATGACACCGTATTGCAAACTCTTGTCCCGTGTGATGGAGCCCGGAATTCTGATGAAGGCTCAGCGGCCAGGGTGTTTCCACCAATGCGGAGCAGGGAGCCAATGATAGATGGCTAGTGCATATCGCTACGTCTCGTATTCCTCTGTACCTAATGATGTACCTATTGCAAACACATGGCTGTTTATTAAAAAAAAACTTCTGTCCTGAACTTTTGAATGCGTGGATACCTGTTATTAAATATTTGCCCTCCACTTTCATATTAACCAGGCAGGTAATGTGGCCACGTAGTTCAGAACGGCCATTGAAATCAATGGGTCTCTGAAAACAGCTGCTTAGCAATATTCCTAATGATTCAATTCGTGAATGAATAAAAGAAGAATAGCCAATGAGGTTGCGAAGTGAATCATTAGGAATATTGCTTGCAGCTGGAACTGAACTCGGAAGTCTCACTAGTATCTGCTAGATATGCAAAAATACAGTTGCCTATATACACAATTATAGACAGCGTTTTCGTGTGGGGAGCTATTCCCTCTCAGTCTCAGTCTCAGTGAGGTGGTCACGCATCTCCTCGACGCTAATGGCACCGATTTCCACACGCTCGAGGATGGCGAGGAGGAGACGCTTCACGTTATGTTTGGCGGCGAACTCGATGAGGTCGATGATGGCGTTCTGTGCAGTCGTGGTGCGCACCAGTTTGTCCACACAACGACGCTCTAGCTCCGGCATCATGTAGTAGGTGGACAGAAGTAGCAGTTGTTCCAGACCCACATCCGGCAGCGTGTGCACGTACAAGTAGTTCTTTAAGTGCTCCAGAGTAGCCCTGAATGTAGGGAAAACGGCAGGAGTTAATTAGTATCGATACTTTGAAAATGAATGGGTACTAAGTAGGTATCGATTAAATTAGAGTATTCGTATAGTAGTTCAGTTAAGTCAGTGTGAGGCAATCAGCCAAGGTCAATTTATTGGAACGATATATTTAAGATTGAAATGAAATGTTCATTTATGCTGTGCGAAATTCTTTTGAAACTGCCAAATAGGTAGCTAACGTCACACATCGAGCCATTTGTTCAGACGATTTAATGATGATGTTCTTACTATCTCAAAATAACAAAAAAAAAACCGGCGAAGTGCGTGTCGGGCCACGCACAGTGTAGGGTTCCGTAGTTGCCCATCAAAATACTTTTGCGAACTAACTAAACTGATTCGCTGAATTTAATTTTAATTTAATTTACGTACATTAACATTTATTAGGTACCTAAGTGAAAGCCAACTCATAACGTCCAAAAACGGGCCCACATAGGACGATGGCAAAGTTATAAAAACCAACTTCACAGGTAAAGTTGGAAAAGATGTTGTCTATTTGAGTACCACCGCGTGTAGGGGGAAGCGGCTGTACCAAAGATTTAAAACCAGCGTTATAATAATTCGAATACATCGCTTCAAGAATGATTTAAAATTTAAAGAGTTCCCACGATTTCTCCAGGATTCCATCATCAGATCCTGACTTGATGATCATGGGACCAATTGGAAGGTGTACTCTTTCAATCAAGCAATTTTCAAAATCGGTCCAGGCGTCTTTGAAAATCGGGGAAAATACATAAAAAAAATTACGACGAATTGAGAACCTCCTCCTTTTTTGAAGTTAGTTAAAAATAGTTGACAATAAAAACCTACCTATCCCCAAAACATACCCACCTATTATAGCTGTAAAAATAAAGTTGACAAACTTACATTTGCAGTTGAAGAACATGTTCTCCGATACATTTTGTTTAGGAAAATATGTTATCCAAGTACGTTTTATAAGTTGGTCGACTATTATTCGTAAACTTGTAAAGCCTGCTTAGTCATGATAATTTTCTTTTAAACTTCGTTATATATACTACTATTGTGAATTTTTTCACACCCCCAAACATAACCGTTTAGCTGGTAGAGGGGGGGGGACACTCGAGTCGAGCAAAAATTAGCACTTTAAAGCTTAATATTTCACAAACGAATCTTTTTATCAAAAAATTGTTAATGGAGACTATCAATATTTTTTAAAGGCCTATTTAATGATACCCCATACTGAGGGGTACGCGAGAAAAAAAAAACATATTTTACGAGATTTTATTTGACCACTTTTTCGGCTCAACAAATCCGTATATTTACACCAAATTACAGCTTTCTAGTCTGCCGCGCTATCGATATTAGCAGTAAGTCAATTTTTTGACAAAATGAGTTAAATATTGATTCGGAATCAGCGCAATGAGCTCTATCAGATGAGCTGACACCTGTTTTAATAGCTTATCGGGAACCAGTAAATTTCGTTAAGGATAAAGGCAGCAAGTCCAATAAATGACAAATCTTCCTTAACATAACAACAGTAAGCAAAGTTACCCCGGGTTAGTAAGTAAAACTCTATCATTTAGGTAGTACTTTTACTTAAATTATGAGCAGTAACTGTGTATACTGTCAAAATAATAAGTAAAGCATGTTTTTTTTTTTTGGCTTAATGACTTAGGAGAACAGCTGTAACTAAATATACTGTAGATATAATAAGTAGAGTTTGTTTTTAATGGGGTCTTAATTGATTAGAATATCGGCAGTAACCCGTCATACTCTGGTTATATTAAGCAAGGTCTACTTCACATTCGGTCTTGATCACTTACACTGTAAGCAGTAATCTTATCTAAATATATAAAACTCAAAGGTGACTGATATAGTGATCAATCAACGCACAGCCCAAACCACTGGACGGATCGGGCTGAAATTTGGCATGCAGGTAGATGTTATGACGTAGGCATCCGTTAAGAAAGGATTTTGATCAATTCTACCCCCAAGGGGTTAAAATAGGGGATGAAACTTTGTATGAAACTTTGTCAATTTTAAACTTTGCATGCATAAAGCGACTATGACGTAGCTAGGCATCCCCTAAGAAAGGATTTTGATAAATTCCACTTCTAAACCTAAAGGGGTAAAAAAGGGGATGAAAGTTTGTTTAATCTTATTAGATTTGAACGGATCGGGCTGAATTTTGGCATGCAGGTAGATGTTATGACGTAGGCATCCGAAAAGAAAGGATTTTGATCAATTCTACCTCTAAGGGGATAAAATAGGGGATGAAATTTGTATGAAACTTTGTCAATTTTAAACCGACCAAGCTGAGACTTTGCATGCATAAATCTACTATGACGTAGGCATCCCCTAAGACAGGATTTTGATAAATTCCACCCCTAAGGGGATAAAATAGGGGATGAAAGTTTGTATAAATATTCTTACATTTTTGACTGATTACGCGAGCGAAGCCGCGGGCAAAAGCTAGTCTGGTGTATATTATTAACAGCAATAAAATAAACGCGAAAACAATCACCTTTAAGTATTTTGAACCTGGGCATACGTTTATGTCCGCAGACAGCTTTCACCATCAGGTGGAACAGGCTTTACAAAGAAAAATAAGGTCTATGATTTCAACGGCTTCGTTGATGCAGTGCAACAAGCGAACTCAAGAAAAACCATTGTAAAAGTAATGGAAGTCGATATTTTTTACAATTATATCCACCTATCTTCGCAACATAAAATGAGGAAAGTACAACCTAGAGTGTACCTTAAAGATATGACGGTTTTAGCCGCAAATCGAGGCGAGTTCACACTTCAATACAAAACTAACCATGCTGACGAACAAGTACAAAGATTATACTTTCTACAGTTGAAGTACCTGAAATCAAGAACATTTCCTGAATTCAGTCTAAAATTGACACCCAGAGGAATTCCAGAATATACGAAGAGTGAGATTTTAAAGAAACTGTTAGATTTAATGCCAGATAATAGAAAGGAGTTTTGGTTAAATTTACCGGTTTCAGATAAAGTGAGTGGTATAGATTAAGTGTTGCTAGATGGTTTTATGTGATTTGTAATATCATGACACCCCAAAAAAGGTTTTGTTATTATTTTCTTACATCATTATTGATATTTTTTATTCTAGTATTTTAACTTAGTTTGATCTCAAATTGTGAACGTAGAAAGGCTGATTTTTGTTAGCTGTTTGTTACTTTGAAATATGGCTAACTTGGCAATGTTTATATATATTTTTTAAGTTTTTTGTAATAATATACAAGAGTATAATCGCGCAATAAAAAATAATTATTATTTTATAAAACTTTCAAAGAAAGAAAGACTGATTTAAATTCGTACCTATAGTAGTTTATTTTCCTAAAATTGTATTGTTCTCAGATAGTGAGACTATATTGTGGAACTTCGTTATTTAATAGAATCATAATACATAAGAAAAGAAATATTACTTTGAAATAATTATGGCTAACTTGCCAATGTTTATATATATTTTTAAGTTGTTTTTGTAATAATATACGAGAGTAGAATGGAGCTCAATAAAAAATGATAATTATTTTATAAAACTTTTAAAGTAAGAATGACTGATTTAAATTTGTTTAATAGTTTATTTTCCTAACATTTCATTGTTCTCAGACAGTGAGACAAGTGGAACTTAATAAATAATAAAAAAATATGAATTAACATAAACGTTTTTTATAAAAAACACTTTGTTTTTATTCCTAAGCGATAACCTAAACCTAGTATGAGTTGCTTATAACAACAGCAGTAACTAACTACTTACTGCTATTGTTTTAAGCAATTGATATTTTAGTTGCTTCAAGTAACACTAGATATAAAAGGATTTTCGTCATTTAAAACTATTCTTATATATATACAATTTTATTGACTGAATAATATAATAGCGCTTTATTTGGGCTACACGTTTCAACCATCACAATTCGAATAACTTAAAAAAAGAAGTCCGAAAAAACAAAATTTGTAACAAAAACTTTGCGGGCCAATTACTCAAAACTATGCAAAACATACTTACTGCTCATATCGATAGCGCGGCAGTAGTACTGGGCGTCTCTGAGCTAAGCTGCGGACAGACGGACGGACGGACGGACGGACGGACATGGCGAAACTATAAGGGTTCCTTGTTGACTACGGAACTCTAAAAAGTCGATAACAGTTAGGCCTCTGCCTCGAATCTTGCGGGCAGCGGCGCAACGGCAGCGACGGCGGCGGCGCGGGAGCGGCGCGCGGCCGTCGCAGACCCGTTCTCGAAACTAGCGGGCAGATCGCGCGTCACTATAGCCACAGTACCTATAATTAATTACCGTGCTATAGCCGCGTAGTGTTGTGTTCGTGATTGTGTCGTCGAGATATTTGTTTTCAATCGTGAACGAAATGTCTGAACAATGGCGGCAACATCTTTTTGATTCAAATTTATTCCTAACGCTCGATTTATTATGGGCAAACACTACAGCGCAGGCGCGCGGGTGGTGACCGCTTCACTAGTACACCGCTCGCTGCCCGCTCCCGCCCCGCTGTTTTCGAGGGTCGGTCTATTTGACTATACGCATATCATCCTGCCGCCGCGCTGCCGCGCCGCCGTCGCCCCGCTGCCCTCAAGATTCGAGGCAGCGGCCTTATAGGTAGATATAAATACTATTCAATCGATAGCTCGATAGTAAGTGTCGATACTTTTCACTGGATACTGTATCGAGTAAAAGTATCGATACCTCAATTGTATAGGTACCTACTTGGAAGTGCCGATGACGTCGACGTGTCCCTCGCTGGTCTCCCGCCAGGCGCCGCCCAGCATGCGGCGCAGCACGGGGCTGGCGGCCGCCAGCACGGCGCGGTGCACGCGCACGGAGCCGTCCTCCTCGCCGCACAGCTCGAAGTCCGTGAGCTCGGTGTCTTCGTGCAGGCTCGCGAACGAACTGACGCTCGGGATCAGCTGCATCTCCACGGCCACTTCGAAAGAGTACTCGGTCATCCTGTTCTCGCATATCAGGTGCCAGGTGCCATCGTCACTCGTAAACTTCTTGCCCGTTATGTTAAGTTCAAGACTGTTGAAGTGTATCAGGTAGGTGAGCTCGTCAGTGCTGCGCAGCTTGTTGAACCGCACGAACACTAGGTTGTTATATCTGTTGGAGAAGTACGTGGCCACCACACGCAGCTGGAACTCCACCACGCCGTTGATCACGAACTCCGGGGTCGTTTTTGAAGCATAATTCGTCGAGTTCGTAACTGTAACCCTAGCTTTAAGTGAATTGCCTTCTTGTACAACTTCTTTAGTCTCCATTCTGTAAAAAAGGACAAAATTACACGAGTAAATTTGCATTTAAGCGGAAGTTGCGGTATTATTATCTACACCACTAGTGGGGTCATCACAATCATCTTTCTATTTCCTTGTATATATATATATATTTATTTATATGTGTATTTATTATAGTAATTATATATGTATGTTTATTTAAAATTAGGGATATTTATTTTTTCTGTACCTTCTCTTTTTAATATTATATTTTTGTGCACCTGCCATGTTATCTCTCCACTACCCTTGGTTGACTGGTAGAGAATGCCTCAGGCATTAAGTCCGCCTATGTACCTTTTGTGTTGCATGAAGTGTAAATAAATAAATAAATTACATTTCATTCTTGTGAGACAACAATGGCTGACAAGAGCTGCAATTAGTAGTCATAATTATATTATTCAAATCATTAACAGTAAATCTGTAATTTAATAATAATAATAACAACATCCTTATATGTGTGGAAATTTTAGTAGTTTGACCTCGTAAGACTCCATTTTTATTTGAATACTAGCTTTCGCCCGCGACTCCGTCCGCGCGGATGTCGGTCTTCGCGTGGATGGTTTATTTCTCCATTTTGAGTAACTCTGACTGTTAGCGACGAATAATAATCGCATCAAGCAATCATGTACATATGTAGTACTTAGAGAGATTAGGCTAGTTTTTGAGCAATAAAACTATTGTTATTATGATTAATAAGGATTGGGTAAATGTAGAAATGTGCATTTTATAAGTACCTTCAAATATATTGATAATTTGTTTTGTTTTTATTTTTCCCACCTGGTGTCTCTGCTGATGCCACAAAGTAAACCCATAGTAGGGTAAACATAAAAATGCACATTTTACATACACCGTCAAACAAGTTGAAAAACTGTATTGTCCCAAAAATGTAAGCAAAGTGTTAGGTAGACATAAAAGTGTACATTTTACAAATACCCTCAAAAACGGTGATAAACCATTGTAGTTCCAATTTTTGGCACTTGGTGTCTCTGCCTGTAGGTTGATATAAAATTAGTTATTTATCGTTTTTTAGGTCTAAAAATTAAGGTTTTGATAAGGTTTTTATGTAATTAGATAGAATACGTTAACCCCTAGGCTATATGATAAATTGTAAAGCAAAAGGGGAAGGTTTACCATAGAAAACTGCCAAATTAAAATTCCCCATACAAAGTCGCATAAGTGCCGTGTGCAAAAATGGATTGCTCTGATTGGCTGCAGGGAAAAATATTAGGGTCGTGTGCAAGGGTTCTGATTGGTCAGAGCTCTCTATAAAAAAGGGGTAGTTTTCTATGGCATTCATTCCGAAAACCAGCAGTACTATAATAAACAAGAAGTAAGAAAGTAATCCGGAGTCTCATTAGCGCCGAACCTGCTTGAAGAACCAACCATCCTTCAGTATCTACCGCCAGCGAGCCCATCCTACAAGTTCAATAGTCTATAGTGGTCCTTCGAGAAGCCGGATCGGGTTCAAGAAAACTGAAGATGCCTTCTACAAGATCAGGATCAGTGCAGTCCAAGGCTACGGGAGAAAGTACTTCGTCGGTCGACGGGAGTGCAAGCACGCCAAGTGAAACTACAAGCGAAGCTACTACGAGCGCGTCAATTACAAGTCGTTCAACGCTCACTAGAAGATCGCCGCCGCCTAGCGTACGAGCCCACCAGTCGTCTATTCGTCAGCAGAATACTGCCGGGAGGGTATCAGCATCGGGGGGAGCGACTCGCACCGCGCCCCTAGCCAGCACCGTGGAAGAGCAAGAAGAAGCGTCTGATCCCGCACGCCGAGAAGAAAGCCACAACACTACGCGGCAGAACCCAGATAGAAGTGTTGCCGTGAAGTTACGTCGAGATGAAGGAAGTGTACCGACGTCAATAGAAGGGAGTCTGCAGCAGCCTCGCCCTAAGAAGCCGACCCGCGAAATAGACACGCAGTCCGTCCGCTCGTCGCATAGGAAGAGAGCAGAAGCGCAAGCAAAGTTAACAGTGGCACTAAGGGAATTGGAATTGGCAGAAGCGCGATCAAGAGTGGCTCAGGCTGAACTAGAACTAGCATCAGCAGAGTCAGAAGAAGAAGATGGTGCCGGAGAAGAGATGTACGAGCAAACTCAAGAAGTCGAGAGGTGGTTCATCCAATCTGATGAATCTGAAACTGAAGAAAAGAAGAGTGACATCCACGAGTTAGCCCAAGTCATAGTCAAGTTGTCTGAGAAGTCACGTGATGTCGCAACGCCGAAGCACTTCGAGCTCCCTCACTTCAGCGGGTCCTGTGAAGAATGGTTGCCTTTCAAGAGATCATATGAAGACGGGGCTGCCTTCTTCAGCGACGCACTCCTTTAGCGCGCCTTAGAAGAGCAATTCAAGGCGCAGCCAGAGAAGCCGTCCAGAGCCTGCTGTTTACAGCTGAAGATCCACGCGAAGTAATCAAGGGATTAGAAGCCAGATTCGGAAGACCTGGGGCATTGGCACTGGCAGAACTAGAAAAGATGAAGAACCTGTCAAAGGTGGGCGAGAACCCAAGCGACATATGTGTGTTCGCAAGCAGAGTGAAGAACGCCGTCCAAACCATCAAGGCATTGAAGAAGTCGCAATATCTCAGTTCTCCTGAAACATTGAAGGCCATAGTAGACAAGATGCCACCATCAATGAAATTCCGATGGTTCGCCTACTAGAACCAGAAGGGAGGAAGAAATTCAAGAGTTGCTACTCATCGAAGCGTTTCTAGAAATAGAAAGCGACATGTGCGGGGGACTTTGCTCCACCTGAAGTGTTTTCGGAGCAAAAGAAAGGGTCAAGAAAACCTGTACATACAGTGCAAGAAGTGTCTCAAGAGAAATATAAGAAGTCATGTCCGATCTGTGAAGAAGAGCATTTTGTGATAGAATGCAAGAAGTTTAAAGAAGCTAACATAGATGAAAAATGGGGCATTATCAAGAAGGCTAGACTATGCTTCAAGTGTCTTCGGTTCAGGCACTCAAGAATCAACTGCAAAGCTCCAGTCTGCAAGAAGTGTGGAAGATGGCATCATACTATCCTGCACTCTGAAAAACCACCAGAGTCAGCAGAAAAGAAAGAAGACAAGGAAAGCGCATCAGAAGAGACAGTCGCCTCGATCCACAACAGCAAAGGGGAAGAGAAAATTTATTTGAAGATAATTCCAGTGGATCTTTACGGACCGAAAGGCCACGCTCGCGTGCTGGCGCTGCTAGATGAAGGCTCAACAGTCACACTCTTGGACGCATCAATAGCCAAGAAGATCGGAGCCGAGGAAAATAAAGAAACCCTCGCAATCGAAACAGTCGGCGGGAAAGTTATAAAGAAAGATAGTTCACAGAAGATCCAGTTGAAGATAAAAGGAGCTCATAGAAGAGACAAGAGGCCAATCATAGCAAGAACCATCGATGACCTGAAGCTTTCAGAGCAAAGCATAAGCAAGAACACTGTGAAGAAATGTCAGCATCTGAAGGCAATTGAATAGCAACTTCTCTACGTCACAGAAAGACCCAAGCTGTTGATAGGTCAAGACAACTGGGGACTCATAGTTACAAGAAGACTGAAGAAAGGCAAGCCAGCCGATCCCGTGGCTTCTCTCACTAGCCTCGGGTGGGTGCTGCATGGATGTGAATCAGGGACGAATGCCATTGTAAACTTCATTCACCATGGCAAGTCTACAGTCGAAGGAGCACTTCCAGTTAGAATCGCTTGGGGTCCAGAATCGCTTACCAACTAATGACAGCGATAGAAGAGCACTAGAAACCCTCGAGAAGACTACGAAAAGACTAGCCAGCGGTCGATTCGAGACAGGGCTCTTGTGGAAGAAAGAAGACGAGACCCTACCCAACAACTACAGACAAGCACTCCGTCGCCTAGTCAATATTGAAAAGAAGTTGGATCAAGATAAAGAAATCAAAGAGTCCTATGAGAAGCAGATCCAAAGCTTGATTGAAAAGGGATACGCAGAGAAGGTTCCAGAAACTGCGAATAAAAGAAGATTATTTTACTTACCACACTTTGCCGTCGTGCACCCAGTCAAGAAGAAGCCAAGAATAGTCTTCGACGCAGCTGCCAAGTATGAAGGGAAGAGCCTCAATGACGCCTTGTTATCGGGGCCAGACTTGTTGCAATCATTGTTCGGCGTATTGCTGCGCTTCAGGGAAGGGCCAGTGGCTGTCATGGCTCATATCCAAGATATGTTTCTTCGAATCAAAGTAAGAGAAAGTGACCGAGATAGCCTCCGATTCCTGTGGCGTGGAAGTCAAAGAACGGGCAAGCCTGAAGAGTTTCGAATGTCTTCAATCATCTTCGGAGCAGCATCATCACCGGCAACAGCAATATATGTGATGAATAAGAACGCAGAAGACTTTAAGAAGACTCATCCTGAAGCGGTGAAAGCAATAGAAAGAAATCATTACATGGATGACTATCTTCAGAGTTTTACAAATACAGCTGAAGCAAAGAAGATATCAAAAGAAGTAAAGGAAATTCACGCAGTAGCAAGCTTCCATTTGAAAGGCTGGGCCAGCAACGACGCGAAGGTTCTGTCAGAAGTAGAAGATACTAATAAAGAAGACTCCCTACAACTGACGAAAGAAGAGAAGACACTGGGGCTAAGATGGTTGGTGAAGGAAGACGCGCTAGCATTCAATGTTGGTCTGCGCAATACATCGCAAGACCTACTAGAAGGAAGAAAAACTCCGACGAAGAGAGAAGTTACAAGCGCCGTAATGTCAACTTTTGACCCTATGGGCTTCGCGACGCCAGTCTTAATACAAGGAAAGAAATTAATTCAAGACATTTGGCGTACAAAAATTGGCTGGGATGAAATAATCAATGAAAACCAGAAAGAGGCCTGGTTGAAGTACCTAGAAGAGGTGTCGGCGCTGATGAGACTTCGGATACCAAGATGCCGCAGTAGAAAAGGGCAACTGCACACATTCACCGACGCAAGTGAAGAAGCATACGCAGCGGTAGTTTACTGGAGGACGGTTGAACCCGGTGATAAGATTCACATCTCCATGATCGCCGGCAAAGCAAGAGTGACACCAACAAAACCAGTGTCAATTCCAAGGCTAGAACTACAAGCAGCCTTGCTTGGCACCAGGCTGGCAACCACAATTGAAAAAGAGATGGAACTTGAGGCAACAGTCCGCACCTACTGGACGGACTCCAGCACAGTGCTTCAGTGGATCAAGGCAGAACCAAGAAGGTTTAAAACCTTTGTGGCCAACCGATTGGCAGAGATCGAGGAGCAGACCAAGCCCGAAGAATGGAGATGGGTACCTACTAAAGAAAACCCAGCAGATGACGCCACGAGGGGAACCCCGACTGAATTCGATCACAACGCAAGGTGGTTCCAAGGGCCGTCATTTCTCCGTTAACCAGAAGAAGAGTGGCCATATAAAGACTTTAAACCAGAGGGTACTATGTTGGAAGAAAAGAACAAGCAAAGAGTGACGGCGATAAAGGCTGAGGAGGTCTTACTCAACCTGGAGAGGTTCTCGAGCTGGGAGCGACTGCTGCGCGTGACGGCCAGAGTGGTTGCTTTCGCATGCTTCTTATTGAAGAAGACCCGTAAAGCAACCAACGCCGCCGTCCATCAGAAGGAAGAGCCCTGGAGACCCCATAGAAGAAGACACAAATCGCCAAACGACGGGTCAGCAAAGAGAAGAAGAGGTTGTACCTACCGCTAGAAGACGAACACTTAAGAAAAGCAGAAGAACTATTAATGAAAATAAGTCAGAATGACAGTTTCAAGTCAGATATAAGGAATTTAAAGGCAAAGAAGCTCTTGGAAAACGCAAGTCGGCTTAAGAAAATCGACGTCTACCTAAATGACGCCGATATCATTAAATTAAGAAGTAGAACAATGAAGTTTCAAGGCGAAGAAAGAAGAAAAATGAATCCTATCATCCTAGATGGGAAACAGAAAATCACGCGTCTCATCATACAACACTATCACGAGAAGTTTCTTCACGGGAACACTGCCACAGTAATGAACGAGCTACGCCAGAAATATTGGATTCTGGGTTTAAGAGCGACCTTAAAGGCGGTTGCCCACAGCTGTCAGCGATGCAAGACAAAGAAGAGTTTGCCAGAAGTGCCCCCGACAGGAGACCTACCAAGCGAGAGACTGCAACATCATCAGTTCCCGTTCGCTCGCACTGCCGTTGATTACTTTGGGCCGATGCAGGTCACTATCGGGAAGCGCTGGGGGGCGCTATTCACTTGTCTTACAACCAGAGCCATTCACTTGGAGTTGGTACCCTTTCTCAGTACCAGCTCAATGATAATGGCACTTCGACGAATGGCAGCAAGAAGAGGAACCCCAAAAACCATATTCAGCGACAACGGAACCAATTTCGTTGGGGCAAGCAAGGAGCTAGAAGAGGCTGCGCAAGAAAGGGGCATCAAGTGGAAATTTGTTCCCCCGGGAAGCCCAAACATGGGAGGCGCCTGGGAAAGACTCGTGCGAACGGTCAAGACTGCGCTGGCGGCAGTGCTCAACGAAAGAAACCCACCTGAAGAAGTACTTCATACTCTTATGACTGAGGTTGAACACATAGTAAACTCCAGACCTCTAACCACAATCTGTATGGAGCCAGAAGATGAAGAAAGTCTGACACCAAACCACTTTCTACTGGGAAGATCGTGTGGAGCAATGGCGCCGGGAGAATTCGACGACATAGAGTTGATTGGGAAGCCAAGCTGGAAAACTACCCAAAGGCTTGCTGACCACTTCTGGAAGAGATGGATCAACGAGTACCTACCGCTCTTGATGCCAAGGGCAATCAAAGGGAGGCAGACAACCGACCCGAGGGAAGGAGACATCGTGTTAATAGTCGACGCATCGCTACCCAGAAACTCATGGCCTCGAGGGGAAGTTATCAAGGCGTACCCTGGGCCAGATGGGAGAACCAGAGTGCTGGACGTGAGGACATCAGGCGGAGTGCTTCGGCGACCTACACGACGGGTCATCGTGCTAGTCCCCGCGGCTTCGTCGCTTCAAGAAGATGATGTGCTGCGCACCGTGGGGGAGAATGTTAGCGACGAATAATAATCGCATTAAGCAATTATGTAAATATGTAGTACTTAGAGAGAATTAGGCTAGTTTTGAGCAATAAAACTATTGTTATTATAATTAATAAGGATTGGGTAAATGTAGAAATGTGCATTTTATAAGTACCTTCAAATATATTGATAATTTGTTTTGTTTTTTATTTTTCCCACCTGGTGTCTCTGCTGATGCCACCATACACCGTTATAAAAATGCACATTTTACATACACCGTCAAACAAGTTGAAAAACTGGATTGTCCCAAAAATGTAAGCAAAGTGTTAGGTAGACATAAAAGTGTACATTTTACAAATACCCTCAAAAACGGTGATAAACCATTGTAGTTCCAATTTTTGGCACTTGGTGTCTCTGCTTGTAGGTTGATATAAAATTAGTTATTTATCGTTTTTTAGGTCTAAAAATTAGGTTTTGATAAGGTTTTTATGTAATTAGATAGAATAAGTTAAACCCTAGGCTATAAGATAAATTGTAAAGCAAAAGGGGAAGGTTTACCATAGAAAACTGCCAAATTAAAATTCCCCATACAAAGTCGCATAAGTGCCGTGTGCAAAAATGGATTGCTCTGATTGGCTGAAGGGAAAAATATTAGGGTCGTGTGCAAATTTTAAGGGTTCTGATTGGTCAGAGCTCTCTATAAAAAGGGGTAGTTTTCTATGGCATTCATTCCGAAAACCAGCAGTTTTATAATAAACAAGAAGTAAGAAAGTACTCCGAAGTCTTATTAGCGCCGAACCTACTTGAAGAACCAACCATCCTTCAGTATCTACCGCCAGCGAGCCCAGCCTACAAGTTCAATAGTCTATACTGACAATGACATCTTATAAATATCTATTGGACCCAAATACGGCTAAGCCTATAATAATTAAGGAGATCCCTCTATTGAGCTACTGCTGTTGAGCTCGCGTTCTGTAGTGTAGAATTCGGACCTTGTATTTACAAATAACTGATCGGAACAGTAATCAAAAAGGTCGCGCTGAAAAGCACGGTTTCAAATTACACGCATACAATATTAATTCCACGGACGACCGCTCGCCACGTCGCCACACTGGACACGTTCGCTCGCATCAAAATTCAGAATTTACATGCATCGCGCGGCGCGGAACGCGGCTCCTTATATAGGAGTCGGGGAGGCGTGGCCCGCGTGTGCCGCAAACGGTTCAAGCCAAATCCGACTTTCGGCGCTACAGGTTACGGCGCTGAATCCACTGCGCGTAATTCAACGTGTGTTCGCGGTTCTACAGAACAACGTCTATGAATAAAACTGAAAAATAAGATTTTTTTTTCTATTTTATGCCCAGGATAATAAGGTATAATTATACCAAGTTTCATCGAAATCGAACCGTTAGTTTTCACGTGATGCCTGCATATACAGACAGACAAAAATTTTTTTAATCACATATTTGGGTTTGGTATCGATCCAGGAACACCCCCCGCTATTTATTTTTTCAATATTTTCAATGTACAGAATTGACCTTCTACAGATTTATTTTGTTTTGACTATATTTTTAATTGTATTAAATTTTTAATTTTATAATCTTTATTTTAAATTGTAATTTTATTTTAAAATGCTATTAGTTAATTTCGTAATATTGTAAGACTGTTAATTTAATTTATACTGTTACTTTCCTCACACTTTGAATGTTGTGCATGCCTGTAAGTGATATAATATTATGTATTTACACAGCACTGAACCTGTAATTTAATCATTTGTCATTGATTTTATAAATATGTCGTTGGTGTGCCTTGATAAATAAATAATTAGACGATAGCTGTTCTCCGCAGTTTCACACCCGCTGCTCGGCTCCTTTTGGCCGTAGCGTTATGTGATGTAGCCTATAGCTTTCCTTAATAAATAGACTATCCAACACAAAAATATTTTTTTCAATTCAAACCGTAGTTCCTGAGATTAGCGTGTTCAACTTAACAAACGCTTCAGCTTTATAATATTCATTGGGATAGGTAATTACTTAAATGAAACGCTATTTGGAGTTTAATAGTTCTTCTTAGACATATTATTTTGTAATGACTAAGTATGCTTAAATTGGCCTCAACACGTGGGGCCTAATAGTAGATTATTAACCAAGGGGATAAAGCAGTGTCTTCTGTCGAGGGTGACGATTTAAATCGCGAGCGTAACGAAGGACTCGAGGTTTACTCCCGAGCATAGCGAGGGTGTTAGAAACTTAAATCACGAGCGAAGCGAGTGATTTAATACGAGTCCTGAGTGTAGTGAGGGATTTAAGTTCACCCAAGACTAAGACAGCTTTATCACCGAGGAAAATACTCTACTTTTCGTACCATTTGAGAAAAAATTAACACAATAATAATATGAGATAAGGATTTATTAAAAATAATGACAATAAGGAAGTTTCCAATTTTTTTTATTTATTTTTAAAAAATAGTACTAAGCTTGCAATGAAGCCCATTGAAATTTTTTTTCAATTATCTTCATAAATGACGAAGTTATGATACTTTTCCCATCCGCTTTAAAACTTCTCGGCGCGCGGCCGGTCAACAATCTCATGACGTCACAAGTCTCATCACTCGCTCGAGTCGAGTAGTCGTCAATGCGCGGTCACCTCAGACGGTTATTACTTTTGGTTCAAACAAGACGGAACAAATATTATCGTTGTGGAATCATTATGGAAACCGTGCAAACTGATGTGAAAGTACATTATAAATATTGTATCGTTCCCAAGTGTACAAATACAACCATAACTCTCTGTAACTCTGTAACCATAAATCTGTAATTTACATCAAAACAAATTCAACCTTACACGCATGTTTTAAGGTCAGAATTACAAAGTGTCGATAAAAAGCAATAAAACCGGCCAAGTGCGAGTTGGACTCGCCCATGAAGGGTTCCGTAGTAGCAGGCATAGATTAGGGATATAATTATATTGAGATTAGTGATATACACAAACAGTAAATATATCTTTGTTTTTCATAGTATTTGTATGAATGGCAAAGTTATATTTGCGGTTTTTGAAAATGTACCTACTATATCTCAAAAACTGCTAATTGTATCTCATCCAAACCAATTTTCCTTGGAAGTTTTTTGTTGAGGTCTACATTATATATTTTTTTAGTTTTATCATGCTCTTATTTTAGAAGTTATAGGGGGGGGGGGGACATTTTACCACTTTGGAAGTGTCTCTCGCGCAAACTGTTCAGTTTAGAAAAAAATGATATGAGTAATCTCAATATCATTTTTAAAGACCTATCCATAGATACCGCCACACGTATGGGTTTGGTGAAAAAAAATGTGAGTTTCAATTCTAAGTATGGGGGGGAACCCCCAAAATTTGTTTTGTTTTTATTTTTGTGTGAAAATCCTAATGCGGTTCACATAATACATCTACTTACCAAGTTTCAACAGGATAGCTCTTATATTTTCGAAGAAAAGTGGCTGTGACATACGGACGGACAGACAGACAGACATGATGAATCTATAAGGGTTCCGTTTTTGCCATTTGGCTACGGAACCCTAAAAATTAACGACCGAGCCTCGTCGCTTCAAGGACAAGGAATGATATGTAATACCTACGACTTATTAAAAAAATGTTTTTACGATGATTTCTTGATAAAGTATCAGTATTTACAATACAGTGATAGAGAACAATTAAATAATGTTAATATTAATACTTAGGTACCGAAAATGATGTGTTTATATTATCAATCAATGGTGAATGAAACTTTAAACAAAACTAGGCGGAGTACCTACACCGATTTACCTAAAACGAATAAAAGCTGCAGCAAACTAATGAGAAGTTATTCCGTGTGATGATTGTTACGGGATTAATAAAATTATTATGTAACACTTAGTACATAGGTACATACGTTGAAAGTTTCACTCCTCTGATCTCTGCACTTGTGTACAGTGGATTGTTTGCCAGAAAATCCAAAACCATAACCATGTTCACTTTTGGTAAATTGTTAGACTGTCCACGCACAAATCCACTCTCCATCGTCTAAATTTTACTTTAATCTAGTTCTTACTTAGCTAAAAGATAGTATATTATACGAAATATATTTATAAGGTTACTTAATACTTCACACAGACACTCAAACACAACATTCCATGTACTTACTGTGAGCAAAAAACCACAAAATACTCGAAACAGCCGCTAAGAACTACCCGCCCCACCCGCGCGTTGAGACTTGTGACGTCACAGACCAAATGCTCCGCGTGCATTTCAAAATTAATTCGGGATTCAGTAAAAGTGGATTAATTTTGTCATTTTTCAAGTTATTAAAATAATTCTTTCACCATATTTATTATAATTTCTTTGCCTTTCAATTTTAATAAGTATTTTTAATTTTTGATAAAATGGAAACTTCCTTATTATAAAATAAATTAAAATAAACTTAACGTTTATGTATATGAAGAAAACAAAAACGTGGCAAATTCCTAGACTAATATTTTTTTGTCGGAAAAGCAAAGGCATCAAGCTCATACGGCCTCGTGGGTTTTCGTTATTTTATTTAAAAATCATAACTGCATAATAAATGCGTATTCCTTTTGCAAAAAGATGTATAATGCATTATATACAAACTCAATGGTGTAAACATAGATGTAGTTCAGTACGGTAAGTATTCCAAATTTAAATCACTTTCTCCCCCTAGAGGATGAATGAAATTCAGTACAATTTTCTTTCCCTGTTTTTATCAGATTAAAAATGACTATTGTTATGTTCGCTTTTTGTGGCATAGAATGTCACTTTTTTGAGCAAGTGGTACGAAAAAACCATTTTCGTGTCCTGTCCTTCGTTACGCTCGCGATTTAAATCGTCACCCGCGACAGAAGACACTGCTTTATCCCCTTGGTTAATAATCTACTATTTATCATAGTGATACCTATTGGCATGGTATACATAATCATGAACTATCGACCTACCCCGACTTCGCACGGATCTAATTTACCATGGAGAGAATAACAGTGATCCCCTTCTTACCTAACCTACCTTAGTCGGAGACGTCGGAGTGCGATCAGTGGATACGTAATGGGGCACTATCACTATGGACAAAAGTAAAAACCGGCCAAGTGCGAGTCGAACTCGCCCATGAAGGGTTCCGTACTAGCAAACATAGATTAGGGATATAATTATATTGAGATTCGTAAGTAATATAGACAAACAATAAAAATAACTTTGTTTTTCATAGTGTTTGTATGAAAGGCAAAGTTATATTTGGGGTTTTTGAAAATGTACTATATCTCAAAAACTGCTAACTATTATATCTCATCCAAACCAATTTTCGTAAGAAGTTTTTGTTGAGGTCTACATTATATGTACTCGTATATATATTTTTTTAGTCTTATCATTCTCTTATTTTAGAAGTTACAGGGGGGGACACATTTTACCACTTTGGAAGTGTCTCTCGCGCAAACTGTTCAGTTTAGAAAAAAAATTATATTAGTAACCTCAATATCATTTTTAAAGACCTATGGGTTTGGTGGAAAAAAAAATTTTGAGTTTCAATTCTAAGTATGGGGGGTACCTACCGGTCCCCAAAATTTGTTTTGTTTTTGTGTAAAAATCCTAATGCGGTTCGCATAATGCATGGCTACGGAACCCTAAAAACATAGTTCTCCGCGGTATGCTTAGGCATATCACGGTACGACTCATTCAACGATCGACCTTCGACAAATCTACAAAAATACCTATAAGGGTCCCCACATACATCAGTTTTCCTGATCAGGAATCCTGATCCGTTTTCTATACGAACACAGTGAATTCTTACAAGTGTGTGTGCATGTTTTGTGTGTGTTGTTCACATTTCATCGTATTTATTTATTTATTTATTTATAAAGGTACACCAACAGCTTCTGTATATAGATGAACAAATAGGGTAGTTACAAGTAAAAGGCTTATACAGTTGCCAATAACAGGTGAACCAACATTCACGAACATAAGTGATAACTTTAACTAAATAATAACCAATATTAGGTTGAATTAAACTATACAAAGATAATAACAAGGTTAGAATTATGTTTCACTAAAAATAGAAATCTGAAATTAAAATTAAACAGTCAAAAATTAGACTTGAATTTAAAAAAAAACTTACAAAATTATAAAGAAAGAAGTTGCAAGATATATCTAGGTACTTAAACAAATACAGTTAATACTTACAATAAAATTAATCTTTTGGAGCTTTATGACTAAGAATATGGGTTTTAAAGATTTTCATAGAGTTATGGTATAAGTCAACATCTGGGCTTGATTTTATATAACAATTCATCTCTTTGCTGAGCCTATTGAGAGGTGAATTTTCTCCTATATTTGTTTTGGAAGCTTTAGTGTGGAATAAATGGGTAATGGGATATCTGGGTATTCTATTGGGGACTTTTATTCCAATTTGTTCAAATAATTTAACACAGTCCAATTTATTGTTAACTAATTTGTAAAAAAAACATAAGATCTTGTATCAGTCGACGGTCGCGCAGTGTTATCATTTTATAGTATTGAATACGTTGCTCGTATGGACATCGGGGAGATACACCACCGAAGGTATATGCTAGGTGTTTTGTGAAGGCCCTTTGGATGCTTTCTACTCTTTGTGAGTGTACTGCGTAGTGCGGGTTCCACACTACGCTGGCAAATTCAAGTTGGCTTCGAACTAATGCGTTATATAAAACAATTTTCGTTCTTACCAGCCTAAATCCTTTAGTGTTTCTCTTAAGAAATCCTAGAAGCCGTGCCGATTTCGTAACGATGTTATGCATATGGCTTATGAAGTTGAGTTTACTGTCCATAATGATGCCAAGATCGCGAACCTCATTTACAGTTTCCAATACCGCTCCGTTTATATTATATGAGACAGTATTGGATTGCTTTTTCCTTGTAAATCGTAAATGGCTACATTTATGTACATTAAGTTTCATGCGATTATGGTTGCACCAGTGTTTTATTCTATCCAAGTCCTCCTGAATTAGCGTAGTATCTTCAACTGAGGTTATAACTTTATAAATTTTGAGATCGTCTGCAAACATTAGATATTTACAATGATGGATTTGGGCACTAATGTCGTTGATGAACAATAAAAACAAAACCGGTGCAAGATGAGAACCCTGAGGAACTCCTGAGCTGGCATAATATGGATAAGATTCGTAACCATTAACAACAAGAGTTTGTGACCTATGAAACAAATAAGACTTGAACCAGTTTAGAAGCGAGCCATGTATGCCATTATACTCTAACTTGGACAGTAACAGAGAATGGTCAACTTTGTCAAACGCACTGCTGAAGTCCGTGTACACGGCATCTACTTCCAATCGCTTGTCAAGAGCTAGAGTCACGTCCGACACAAACTCGACCAGGTTTGTTTCTACGCTGCGTCCAGCTTTAAAGCCATGCTGACTTGGTGAAATTATTCTGTCAATGTGGCGAGTAATTACTGGACAAACAAGAGACTCGAATATCTTGGAAAAACATGACAATATTGAAATAGGGCGGTAGTTTTGAACATTAGCAGGATTACCTTTTTTAAAAACCGGGACTATTCTTGCGTTTTTCCATACATCAGGAAATATTCCTTCAGCAAGGGAAGAATTAAAAATAATCTGCAACGGTAGGGCGAGTTCATGGTAGCAGCGTTTTACAAATAAGGGTGGTATACAATCAGGTCCAGCACCTTTAGAAGCATCTATGAGTTTGAGTTTGTTGAGAATTTGTTTTTCCGTTAACTTAATGGTGCTTAAAATAGAGTCAGTATCAGAAAATTCATTGGTAGTGTTATGAGAAGTGGCTGGATTTTGATTAAAGACGGAAACAAATTGATCAGCGAAGAGGTTAGCAATTTCTTGACCATTGTTAGCTACCTTATCATTCATAAACATGTCAGCAGGTATACAAGATTCTCCACGACGTTTATCTTTAATGAATCGCCAGAAAGCTTTGGGGTTTTTGGGAATGTCGTTTTCAATTTTACATTTGTATGTATTATAACAATGATTTATTAAAGTATGACAACGACTGCGAAGTAACTCAAAAGTAAGTTTATCTCGGGGATTATTGTATTTACGGTATTTTTGCCTAAATTTCTCTTTTTCAGATAGGGTTCTAATAAGTGAGTCTGAATACCAAGAGGGATATTTAGATTTTTTTCTTACGTACTTGGGTACAAAATTGTCAATGGCGATCTGTAGTATACTGTAGAAGGTGTTAACCCTTTCGTTGGCATCCCTACATTCATGAAAGGCATCATGCCAATTTATATTTTTAAGATAGGTTTTGATTTGGGTATAATCTGCTTTAAAAAAGTTATAACCTGAACGATATTTTGTTTTTAACTGTTTTAAGTTTGAAAGCGGAATAGAGATAAGGATATTCGGGTGGTGGGAGTCTAATTTGCTAAGCAAGTCGTTGGGTTTAGAAACTGTTACATCCGATATGTTACTCAATACTAGATCTAAAATTCTGCAGTCAGCATTTAGAATAGAGTTAAATTGATGGAGTACATTGATTGACAAAAAGTCTACAAATGTATAGCCCAGTGAATTTTCGTAATTTGACGGTGACAGATGTGGATCGTCATTAGTCATGTTCCAATCAATAAAGCCCAAGTTAAAATCTCCAAGAATAATAACATCGTCGACATTATTAATTATGTTGTTAACATTATTTAAGAAGCATTGTAAATAGTCCAGTTTGACAGGCGGTGGCATATAGATGACACAGATGGCTATTTTTTTAATATTATTATTAACATTTAACTCAACAGACAACCATAAATCTTCAAAATCACCTTCCCATTTTTTCATTCTTACAGATTTAATTTTATTACTAACTGCCACCATAACCCCACCGCCATCTTTTTTGGATGCCTTAGAACTTAATCTATCTCTACGATACACCACATAACGCGGGTCAACGAACTCTCCATTAGTTACGTTAGGGTTTAACCAAGTTTCAGTAAAAGCTATTACATCATAATTAGTCAGCAAAATATTTTTGTAAATATCATCAGTTTTAGTCCTCATTCCACGAACATTTTGATAATATATATCAAGCATTGCGAATCGCAAGACGATCTCCGGCCACCGTAGGCGCGGGCATGCGGGCGGCGAGTAAAGGGCAACTCGCCGCCCGGACATGGACCATGCCCGGGTCGACGGCGCGTTGTGTTCCACGCGCGCCTCAAAGAGCGTCAGCACGATGACGGGGCCCCGCCCAAGAGGGCCAAAGCCTGCCGGGGTCGCGGGACTTATCTCATTACCGTGACCCCGGAACATAAAAGGCTATTGAAGGACACCGTGGATTTTAGTCAGTACAAGTCTGACAGTCCCTCCCGCCCTGCCCGGGGTGGGAGGACTCATTTGATGATTTTACCACGCTAAAAAAAAAAAAAAAAAAAAAAAAGCATTGCGAATACAAAAAACGCCAAGAACATTTATATAAAAGAGACATGAATATAGCTTTATTTAATTAATAACGTCAGTCGTTTTCATCAACTTTAAACTATCCTGATTGCGAATGTATATAGGTTTCGAGTGAATATTTCATTCATCATTTCGAATTCCGTTCGGAAAAAAACTGATGTAAGTATGTGGGGACCCTAATTGTTTTGTAGGGTACCTCTACATTATATCTCCGAAACTATAGTTTGGGCAGGCCTGTCTCACTCCGCGGTGTAGGCATAAAACTGCAAGTAGTTGCGGGGCCATTATGTCGTGGCCCATTCACTACGGCTGCCACGCGCCACCCGTTACGCACGCGCTCCGTCTCCTTAATATTTTTGTTACGTTACGTGTAGTTACGCACAAGTTTCTTGCTTTAGGTGCTTTTGTTAAATTAATAACACAATATTATTATGAAGAAAAAAAATATATAGTACATATTATTTAGTAATGATCAACAAAATTATCTCCCTGCTTGTGAAGTATGGGCTTAACTGATCATGATACCTAATCATGAGGTTACAAGTTTGGAAATGAGGCGAGATACTAATTGGGGGGGGGGGGGGTGAGCCTACTGGACGACCAAGATAAAAAGACGACACTCTCACTCACCTTAAGCTGAGTACTAAGAATTAAGATCGGTAGAAAGTAGAAAGATGTTTGCGTTGTTGTTTAAAAGTTCTAACTCAGAAAATGGCCACACTACGCATTCAAGGTCAGCGGTCGTAATTCGCTGCGCCACTTTTTTACCTACCTACACGGACACGCAACGCGGGGCCTGTGACAGTATGCGATAGTAATTGGTCGGTTACTAGGTTGAGTGCAAAATAATAAGGACTGGCTATTTTGCCATAGACTATAAAAATCTTTTAAATATTATTCTTTTTTTTGTAAGATAAATGTTCAAAAATATAACAATAATAGGTAGAAAAGATAATATTATTATAAATATTATGCCTCACGTAAGGTGCCGTAGGTACCTATTATTATCATTCTGTGCTAACAATCAATAATGTATGTAGTAATCGATGACGAAACCAAAAAGATATAGGCTGATGATAAAAACAAAATTCCTTGAGGAACATAGGTATTTATGGTAATAATGTAATTTAGCAAATGCATAAAATACGCATAGGTACCTACCTATTTGTGCCTGAACTCGCAAGTCGCAACCCTATTGAGCTTGACCCATAGTAACCTTTTAATGTCGTTGGCGTCAGATAAACCAAAATAAACTCTCGGGCGTAACCATTCAGTACATTTTTGCTTGCGCACGGGAAGTTTAGGCTATTATAAAAGTAGGTGGGCGGTACGGCTGCCAGTTAAAATGTACTTTATTCTCTCGTTTATAGATTTTACATTTGTTTGATTTTTTTTGGAGTAGTCCTTCTGTACGTATAGTACTATTAATTATTCTGTGGTTTGGGTCAATCTTTAATGTTGAGGCATCCGTTTTTTGACAGTGGATGGTTGCACTAGTAGTAAAAGTATCGGGCGTCATTATCCTCAACGGCAGTGACGGATTTAAGCAATTGCCTAGGGCACCACGTCTGGGGGGGCACCAGAAGAAGCACAAAAAAATCCTAAGGACGATTTTTTTGTGCTTGTTCTGGTGCCCCCCATGGGCATCACGTCTCACCCTCACGTCACCAAAAACATACTGAAACTGTTAAGTCGGAGCAACACATAGGCTATAATTTATTTTGGAAACTTGAACACCTGATGCAGAACCGCAACAGACCAGCTAAACTATAAGAGATACAAAAATGGCACCGTTGCAAAAATTGTTCCACGTGATGAGCATTTTCTGCTGCGAGAATAAATTTGAAGATTTGGAACACCTGTGGAACTCCAAGAGCCCAGCTATACTATAACATATATAGGAATGATGTCTTAGCAAGAGTTGTTCAGCTTGATGAGCACTCTCTGTTCACGTTTAAAAATCGAAGATCTGGAACACCTGATGTGGAACTCCATGAGCCCAGCTACACTATAACATGTATAGGAATGACGTCTTAGCAAGAGTTATTCAGCCTGATGAGCACTCTGTCGACGTTTAAAAATTGAAGATCTGGAACACCTGTGGAACTCCAAGAGCCCAGCTACACTATAACATGTATAGGAATGACGTCTTAGCAAGAGTTATTCAGCCTGATGAGCACTCTCTGTAGACGTTTAAAAATTGAAGATCTGGGACACCTGATCTGGAACTACAAGAGCCCAGCTAAACTATAACATATAAAGGAATGACGTCTTAGCAAAAGTTGTACAGCCTGATGAGCACTCTCTGTTGACGTATAAAATTGAAGATCTGGAACACCTGATGTGGAACTCCAAGAGCCCAGCTAAACTATAACATATGAAGGAATGACGTTTCAGCAAAAGTTGTTCAATCTGATGTGCACTCTCTGTTGACTTAAAAAAATCGAAGATCTGGAACACCTGTTGTGGAACTCCAAGAGCCCCGTTACACCATAACACATATGGGAATAACGTCTTAGCAAGAGTTGATCAGCCTAATGAGAACTCTCTGTTGACGAATAAAAAAAATACGTGAAATACTAAAAAGAAGGAAACAAGCCCAACAGAACAGCAGGAAGAAGCAGAACAGAACGACTCACAGTCGGGGCCCCTTGGGAAGATTTGATTGGTAAAATTTTAATGGGCCCCGACTGTGAGTCGTTCTGTTCTGCTTCTTCCTGCTGTTCTGTTGGGCTTGTTTCCTTCTTTTTAGTTTTTCGCGTATTTTTCAAAATTAGTTTTTACGCAGTCGGGTTTTTTGTTTTTCTTTAAATATTTTTTTTTGGATAATTTGAATAACTTATTGAAGCAATTGTGTACTAAGTCAAGTAAAAAAATTGTATTGTGTGGGGAGTTTAACATTAATACACTAAAGAGGAATAACATAACACTAGACTTTGAACACTTGCTACTTGCATATAATCTAAAATTAGAATTAAAGCAACCGACTTGACCTAAAAGCGGCACATGCATTGATAACTTTGCTCATAACTCCAGAGAAAAATGTGTGAGTGAAGTTATCGATTTTGCTTTATCGGACCACACAGCACAGATTTTAAAAATACAGGTTAAAAAAACATGCATACTAAATTCTTGGCGCATTCATAAACGTAATTTATCCAAAGAAAATTTAGTACTTTTCAAAAAACACCTACAATGTCTGTCTTTCTCAGAGATATATGAAACAGACAACCCTAATGAGGCTTACGATAAGTTTTTGGAATTGTTTCGATTATTTTATGATTTATGTTTCCCTAAACAATTAGTTAATATTAAATGTGATAAAAAAATAAAATGGATTTCACGTAGAATAAGGATTTGTAGCAGGAAACAAAGGAACCTACTTTGGAAATATAGGAAAGCGCCTTCTAGTGAAAAGTACATTTAAAACCGGCCAAGAGCGAGTCGGACTCGCCCATAAAGGGTTCCGTAGCAGCAAGTAATAACATACTATAAAAGTTCTTGTAGTTGGTTCCAACTTTGAAAGGTTTACGATTTATGACGTATTAAAAAAAAAACTTGAGAGGTGTCAAGGCACGTCGAAAATCGCTATGAACCTGTTAAAAAGGTTCAAGCGATTTTCGACCCTCCACCCCACACTACCCCACTCCACTCCGCTCCACTTCGCTCCACTCCGCTCCACTTCGCTCCACTCCGCTCCACTCCGCTCTACTCCACTCCGCTCCGCTCCACTCCGCTCCGCTCCACTCCCTTCCACTCCACTCCGCTCCGCTCCACTCCACTCCACTCCACTCCGCTCCACTCCACTCCGCTCCACTCCACTCCACTCCGCTCCACTCCACTCCACTCCACTCCACTCTTGCCACTCCACTCCACTGCACTCCACTCCACTCCACTACCTATTATAGTTGTAAAAATGAAGTTGACAAACTTACATTTGCAGTTGTTCTCCGATACATTTTGTTTAGGAAAATGTTATCCCAGTACGTTTTATAAGTTGGTCAACTATTACTCGTAAACTTGTAAAGCCCACTTAGTCATGATAATTTTCTTTTAAACTTCGTTATACAGGGTGTCCAGTAAAGAATGGATAACCTTGGAATGGCTCATAGTAGAACAAAAGGCGATTCAGAAAAAAATCCAAAAAAAAATCAATACCGAGTATTTCCTAAGATATGTCACTTTTAAAAATTTTGATAATTTTTGGTACCCTACTTTACATTCTTGCACACCGCGACCACAAATTGATGAAATCCACCATTTTTTTATTGTTAAAATAATCTACATTAACTGAGCTGATAGATGAGCAATAAATAGTAACACTGTTAATACACGGCTTTTCAAAAAATTAACTCGAATTAGAGCTTTAGTGAAAAAAATGAGAAAAAATTTCGTTATGACAAAGTTTAAGCAACCATAGCATGAAAAAAACGTATGGCGATACAGGTGACCAATAATTTTAAAATAATATGCACGTAATGCAGATTTCAAAAAGGTATTACTTATCATTGTACGTAATGTAAATAATGAATTATTGCTAATTGTGTTTGAAAGGAGAGAAAATTACTGCTGAGAAAAGTTTGAAACATTTAGGTATTCCAGGTAAACCCCATACATTTTAAGAATTTCACCGAAGTAAAAAAAAGTCTCATCTTCTAGATGCTTCGAATGACACCTATATCAAATCTGTTGGATACCTTCACCCAGGTTAGGTTAGCAAATTGCTCTCCTTTCAAACACAAATAGCAATTATTCATTATCTTCAATAGGTACAATGACGAAAAAAACGTATGGCAACCCAGGTGAACAATAATTTTAAAATGAAATGCACTTAATGCAGATTTCAAAATGGTATTATTCATCATTGTACCTATTGAAAACAATGAATAATTGCTATTTGTGTTTGAAAGGAGAGCAATTTGCTAACCTAACCTGGGTGAAGGTATCCAACAGATTTGATATAGGTGTCATTCGAAGCATCTAGAAGATGAGACTTTTTTTTACTTCGGTGAAATTCTTAAAATGTATGGGGTTTACCTGGAATACCTAAATGTTTCAAACTTTTCTCAGCAGTAATTTTCTCTCCTTTCAAACTCAATTAGCAATAATTTATTATTCAGATTAGGTACAATGATAAGTAATACCTTTTTGAAATCTGCATTACGTGCATATTATTTTAAAATTATTGGTCACCTGTGTCGCCATACGTTTTTTTCATGCTATGGTTGCTTAAACTTTGTCTTAATGAAAATTTTTCTCAATTTTTTCACTAAAGTACTAATTCGAGTTCATTTTTTAAAAAGCTGTTTAGTAGCAGTGTTACTATTTACTGCTCATCTATTAGCACAGTTAATGCAGATTATTTTATCAATAAAAAAATGATGGAATTCATCAATTTGTGGTCGTGGTGTGCAAGAATGTAAAGTAGGGTACCAAAAATTATCAATATTCTTAAAAGTGACATATCTTAGGAAATACTTGGTATTGATTTTTTTTTGTATTTTTTTCTGAATCGCCCTTAGTTCTACTATGACCCATTTCAAGGTTATCCATTCATTACTGGACACCCTGTATATACTACTATTGTAAATTTTTTCACACCCCCAAACATAACCGTTTAGCTGGTAGAGGGGGGGGACACTCGAGTAGGGCAAAAATTAGCACTTTAAAGCTTAATATTTCACAAACGAATCTTTTTATCAAAAAATTGTTGATGGAAACTACCAATATTTTTTAAAGGCCTATTTAATGATACCCCACACTAAGGGGTACGCGAGAAAAAAAAAAACATCCCCGCTTTACGTGTACAGGAGGTACCCTAAAAAAAAATATTTTACGAGATTTTATTTTACCACTTTTTTGACGCAACAAATCCGTATATTTACACCAAATTACAGCTTTCTAGTGCTGGGCGTCTCTGAGCTAAGCTGCGGACAGACGGACGGACGGACGGACGGACATGGCGAAACTATAAGGGTTCCTTGTTGACTACGGAACCCTAAAAACTATTCACGGACTCTAAAGAAAATAATAAATCTCACTCAGAAAGCTCAGAACAACTACCCAAGAGCCTATCCTACAAATAAATAAAGACAATAAACCGGTAAATAATCCACAACAAATTGCTGAGTCATTTAATGATTTCTTTGTTAATCAGGTACAGAATGAAAACAGGAAACATCTGGGTAAGACAAGTGCCAATACTTGTATCAGTAGCTCTTTATTCATGCCCCCAGTAGTGCCGCAAGATATTATACGAGTGATAAAACATCTCAAAAATAAAAAAAGTACTGGATACGATGAGGTTTCTACTACGGCTGTCAAATTTGTTTCGGAAATCATAGCCAAACCATTGAGCCATATAATAAATGTTAGTATAGCCTCAGGTATATTTCCGGATCAATTGAAATGTGTAGTCATAAAACCATTGCATAAGAAAAATACTAAGGAAGACATGTCTAACTATAGACCCATAGCACTAATATCTGTATTTTCTAAGATATTTGAAAAAATAATTTATGAAGCTATCTACACATTTTGCGAAATGCGAAAAGCAAAAGGGCTTTCGAAAAAATAAAATCATTAACCTAGCGATATTTGATCTTTTAAAAGTCATCTTGGAAAATGTAGATAAGAAAAACCCTGTGTGCGCAATTTTCACAGATATGACTAAAGCTTTCGACCGAGTAAAACACGATACCCTGTTAAATAAACTCGAAAACTATGGCATAAGAGGCAACGTTCTAAACCTTAATGATCGAAAACAGTATACAGAAATTTCAAGAGTTTGTACTAAAACTAAGCGTGAATACAAATATTTATCTTCTAGCAAAATACCTAAATTCGGGGTCCCGCAGGGTAGTGTACTGGGGCCATTATTATTCCTGCTCTATATTACGACTTACCGCGACAAATTCAACACCCAATGGCATTATTTGCCGACGATAGCACAGTGGTAATTAAATGCTTAAATAAAACGGAATACAGAAAAGATATAAACAACGCGCTTAAAACTATCATAGACTGGCTTCATAAAAATAATGTAGAGATAAACCTAAACAAGACACAAGTCATGCATTTCTACCAGAGACTAGAGCCAGATAATATAATAATTGAATATGACGAACAATGTGTGGATACAACTGCAGTAACAAAATTCCTAGGAGTTCACATAGATAATAAACTGACATGGAAACATCATGCTGAAAACGTATGCAATAAATTAAGTAAAACGGCATATGTACTCTATAGCCTTTCAAAAAAAGTTAATATGAACACATTGGTGACAGCATACCATGGCTTAGTTGCTTCCTCGCTAAGGTTCGGTGTTATTTTTTGGGGAAACTGTAGGGAGAGAGAGAGAATATTTAGGGCCCAAAAACGCTGCCTTCGATCAATGACAGGTCTTAAATCTACAGAAAGTTGTCGACCTGTTTTTAAATCACTTAGAATACTCACATTGCCATCGTTATACGTGCTGGAAGTTGCCTTATTTGTAAGGACTAACAAGCGCTTGTTAACATCAGTACCTAGTGGATAAAAGACAACGCCTAGGACCGATTAGGTCTCAATATAAAAACCTACTACACACAGGTGGTTACCAAACGTCCTTACTTAAAAATAATACACTTCTCATCAAAAAAATCGAAACACCTCGCAGTTTATGATTTGATAAGGATTATCAGAAAAATGTGTATATTTAGGAATAAATGTAAAATGTCATTTAATAGTGAGTAGTATGAGGTTTTTAAATCCTAATGTTAATGTTCTAAATTCAAATTAAGTCTTCATAGGTTTCGTATTTTGTATAATGAGTAATTTTTACCCTGTATGGAATATGAAGGAAATGGGTAAAACAACACGCGTAAATGAAAAAAAAATGTAAGAAACGTTTATTTAATAACTTGTATTCCCTCCGCGAGCTCTTATTACTGCTTCCATACGGTTCTTCATCGATCGGATGAGAGTCACGATCGTGACTCTCATCCGATCGATGAAGAACCGTGAACCATGAACCATGTGATCACATGTTGTGGTATATTATCCCATTCCTCTTGGATTGCATTTTGCAGCTGGCTAAGTGTTTCTGGGGCTGGATCTCTTGCTCGAATTCGTCTCTTTAATTCATCCCATAGATGTTCAATGGGATTCATGTCCGGGCTTCTTGCTGGCCATACCATAATGAAGATACCGACTTCGGTAAGATAATCTCGTACGACGCCCGCGGTGTGTGCTCTAGCATTGTCGTGCATGAATATGAAGTCGTTGCCAATAAAATGTGCATAGGGCATCACATGAGGTTCAAGACACTGTTCGATGTACCGATGAGAGTTTAGTGCAGGCAGCCGTGGCCCAGACACAAAGGCAAGTTCTGTCTTACCGTCGGCGCTGATTCCTCCCCAAACCGTCCACGAACCGCCACCATAGCTGACCTTTTCTTCAATGCAGCATTGTGCAAAGCGTTCTCCATCTCTTCTGTAGACCTTGTTCCTTCCGTCGTTACCATACAGCATAATTTTACACTCATCAGAAAACAGTACTTTGCTCCACTGAAGGTATGACCAAGTTAGGTGCTCGCGTGCAAAGTTAAGGCGCGCTCTTCGATGGTCTGCAGTTAATTTCGGCCCATTCGCTGGCTTATGCGGTGCCAATCCGCGTTCCTTCAACCTTCTTCTTATTGTAGAGTCACTTACAGCTACTCTTCGTACAACGCGAAGCTGCTGCTGCAGTTGAAAAGCGTTAAGGCGTCGATTTCGTAAAGAAGTTGTTACAATAAATCGATCATCTCGCTCAGAAGTGACCCGATTCCTGCCAGATCCTGAACGGCGCGTGAACGAACCAGTCTCCCGATAGCGTTTGTAGACTCTATGAACAGATGATAAGCTTAGATGCAATCTTGCAGCCACAACACGCTGACTAAGTCCAGAATCCAGCAATGCCACCACTTGGGCGGCTTCTGCGGGCGAAGTATCCATATGTTTTAGAAAAAAAAGTTTTCGCAAATTTTTTGTTTTTAAACGAGAAACGTACTCCAACCCTAAATACACATTTGTCTCAAAACAGTGATTAATTTCATTTATAGGATAAACAAATGAAATTATTTCGAATTTTGATTTTTTTCTTCTTACTGTAATGACCAAACTGCCAGCTACACAATAATGTTTTTTTTTTCATGGAATTAATTCTCTTTTGTAAAAAATTAGGACAAAAACAATAAAAACGAAAGTGTTTCGATTTTTTTGATGAGAAGTGTATTTTAACCATAGGTCCTCTTATATACATATAATAAGCTACCTTTATCTACTCTCATATCGTTAAATCTATACATATAATAAAACTATAGAAGGGTCAATTCTGTACATTGAAAATATTGAAAAAATAAATAGCGGGGGGTGTTGCTGGATCGATACCAAACCCAAATATGTGATTAAAAAAATTTTTGTCTGTCTGTCTGTCTGTCTGTCTGTCTGTCTGTCTGTCTGTATGTGCAGGCATCACGTGAAAACTAACGATTCGATTTCGATGAAACTTGGTATAATTATACCTTATTATCCTGGGCATAAAATAGGATACTTTTTATCCTGGAAAAATACGTAGAAAAAAAATCTTATTTTTCAGTTTTATTGATAGACGTTGTTCTGTAGAACCGCGAACACACGTTGCATTACCCGCAGTGGATTCAGCGCCGTAACCTGTAGCGCCGAAAGTCGGATTTGGCTTGAACCGTTTGCGGCACACGCGGGCCACGCCTCCCCGACTCCTTATAAGGAGCCGCGTTCCGCGCCGCGCGATGCATATAAATTCTGAATTTGATGCGAGCGGACGTGTCCAGTGTGGCGAGCGGTCGTCCGTGGAATTAATATTGTATGCGTGTAATTTTAAACCGTGCTTTTCAGCGCGACCTTTTTGATTACTGTTCCGATCATTATTTGTAAATACAAGGTCGGAATTACTATGAAAAAAATACTTACTACAGAACGCGAGCTCAACAGCAGTAGCTCAATAGAGGGATCCTTAATTATTATAGGCTTAGCCGTATTTGGGTCCAATAAATATTTATAAGATGTCATTGTCAGAGTTACTCAAAATGGAGAAATAAACCATCCACGCGAAGACCGACATCCGCGCGGACGGAGTCGCGGGCGGAAGCTAGTTCAAAATACAAAACTCAAAACGAGTTTATAATGACGTACTTTACACACAGTATATCGAAATGAAATTAAATTATGACACTATTTCTCTAACAAAATAATGTTATAATAATTTTTTTTTTCATTACGATACAGATTACAGTACCTCGAGCACGAATCACTTTCGAAAAAGTATTCGTATCGTCTTGGAAAGCATTTTGTATGGGAACTTGAACAGCGCCTCTGGTGAGCGTAAATTGAACTAATTTTCGGAGCACGAACAAAAATACGTAAATTTCGTATCGTCTTCGTATTTAATTCGAAACGTAACTTGAGCCTTTTGTATGAAAATAGGTAGCACGAAGGCATAAAATGACGGATAGTTTCGTAATTGTCGAAGGCTGGCTTACGAGTTTCTCGAATATTTACTCACTTCAAATTTGACAGTGAGAAAACTTTCGTCAAGTTTATTATTGAGCATAAAATTATAATTTAAGTGATTGTGTTGATATATTTTGTTAAAAAATGAATGTGTGCTCCAATATTTATTATAATAATATGATATCTTTCTATTTATGCTGCCATAATTCACAAAAAATAAGCACTTGACATGACAGGATTACATAGATCTTTTAGCAACCGTACCTATCATGTTGCTTCTCAATCATTGCTCGATTCATTGATTGATATTATTGACATTATTATAATAAAATAAATAAAATCATCAAACACAGAACATTCATAAAGTTTTTCTTTATTTTTACAATACATTTTTCATTAAATACCATGACAAAATATGCTCCTTAGCCTTTTATCGTCTCCTGGCCGCACTTGTACTCTGTGTTATTCAATATCGGTCTAGCAATATAACGTGAAAGAACAAACAAACTCATATTCGCAATGACTAATAAGGATTTAAAACATTCACATTTAAAAATACAAAATAAACATTTTGTTATGGACCACAGTTCAATGTATTAGTTATGTTGAATTAGTTAGTTAGGACCTCAAAGATAGGAATTTCTTCATAATGCAAGCCTTATCGCGAAGTACTGTCTTCAATTCAAGCTCTTCGCCGAATTCCCAAACGAGAGCCTCGTCTCATCATTGAATATCGTGGGGGACCTTCTGTTCAACCGGTTAATAGACCTTCTTGATCAGGGTGTCAATTACTTATTTACTCCAGTAAGAATACTTCCGTTTAGTTATCTCAGTTTACTGGAATAGCTTACAGAAAAGTAACGAACTATAACAACAAAATCATTGAATATTGATTTGAAACCTCTTGACAGCGGACAGATTTGACAATATAGACATTAGGTATGACACAAGCTTTTTTTCTAAATCAAATTTTTTTCAGGGATTTTTATTTGTGCCAGTATGACAGACGTTCGTTTAGGAACGCAGTCAAATCAAACACAACGTTTTAGTAATTATTTTAATTATTATCTAACGGAATATTAACTGTTTCTGCAGTTCCTTTGTATTGCGTCATAAATTGAACAGTATTACTGTCGGCGACGAGACCCACGTAGGGACACGAGGTGCAAGTAGTGGAAGGAGCGCCTCCATAGTGACAGTGTTGTGAAAGTGAAATTGTGTATGTCGGCGGCGAGACCCACGCAGGGACAAGGGGTGCAAGTAGTGGGAGGACTTTTGCCGTTGTACAGTGTAGTTTGTAAGGAATTTTGCAAGGTGATTTTCTAATTGGAATTAATTATGTTTATGTTGATTGTACATTTATAATTCTTATTAGATTATCTTAGTCATTTATATTAGATTCTAGTTAGATAAGTTTCTTTTATGAAAATTGGAAAAAGTTTGAAATTTCTTAGATAATTACGTAACTTGAAAACTCACTTTTTTGTTTATGCATGTACGTTAATTAAAGTGTTAAAAAGGGTTGTATTTCATTGTAAAAATAGGTTTACAAGTTGTTTCATGAAGATCGGTCCAGTAGTTTTCAAGTTATTGCGATTTTTGTAAAGTGAAAATTTTGTTCTTATGTAACTTTGACTATTTTTGCTCTAGGAAATTTTTTGTATGTTAATGTATGTATAAAACAATTAGATTAGGTTAAAGTAGAGATAGAAAGGATTCTAATGATGTATAATACATAGTTGTAAGGTTGAAATTTAATGAAAATAAAGGCTACGAAAGTTTCGGTCTTAGCGAAAATGTAAGGAAAAACAGGCTCAAAATACGAGGGCCTCTATAAGGTAACAACGGCCGGTATAAAAGCCGGAACGAACGCCGGCACTGCGTAGGATCGGCTCGAGGGCGCCACCTAACGTGTTTTCTCCGTGAGTGCAGGATTGTGTACCCACTTGTGGGTACATGGAAAAAACATTTTCTTCCGCCCGGACCGCTCTCTGAAGAAGTACCTCCTTTGTGCCCGCGTAAGTGCCTAGCGGTTGTGCGAGCACAGGGGGGGGGACATACCCCGCTGCCCGGCGCCTGAGACGCCGTTGCGGTCGCGGAGCCCCTCGCCTTAAAGATGCCTAAGAAAAAGAAGACAGGCGCCCGTGGCTCTCTGGAGCCCGACGCCAGGTCGCCACCGGACCACGCGGAGGGCCGGGCGCTGTCGCTCCCATACTTGGGGGCCTCGCCGCCGGGCGCCCCGCGTTCCACCACCGCTGCTACTGCCGCCTCCAACAGAGGTGCGCCCACTACAAGACCGCCCAGCTCCGACCCACCGACGGCGCCGTCACCAGCGCGCGAGTCGCCGCCACCGTTGGGCCGCCAGCCGGCGGTCCCCATCCGCCCCCCGGCCTTCCGCCCCGTACCCATACAGGCTCCGGGGCCAGCCGGAACCACAACCCGCGCACAGGGTGCGCGCTCAATCCCGGCCCGCGCCGCTGCCCCGCCAGCACGCGCGTCGCCGCAACTTGCGCCCCGCGTGGCAGCCGCGCCGCCTGCACCGCCGGCACAGCCGTTCCCGGCGCGCACCACTCCCGCGACCCGCCCTAAGGCTGCCGCGGCCACGCCCGCGAGCGCCGCGCGACCCGCTCCTCGCGCACGCGCCGCCGCCGCGACCGCCTCCACCAGCACCGGGCGCACCGCGTCGCCCGTCCCACGCCGCATGCTGGCAGGCTCGACCGCCGCAGCGGCCACAACCAAGACTGCAGCCAAGGCCCCGGTGGGGCTTTTCTCACCAACGCCGCCGCGGATTGCTGCACAAGACTCGCCGGCCACCCTACGACTTTTCGGACGGGCTGCTCGAAGACCTCGAGCAGCTGATAGAGTGTAGGGGCCGACGCCGCCCCCGAAGCCCCGACGACGTGGCCGCCGAAGAGGCGAAGCGCGTGTGCGCCGACTCCCCGCTCCCGCAGCGTGAACCGCGCGGTCGAGCCGGAGCCGGCTCACCCACGTTCGCCGAGGCAGCCCGCCGCACGCCCGTGACGACCCCCGGACGAGACGCAGCCTCCGCCGCTGCAGCCGCCCCGGAACAACTGGTGAGTGCCCACCCTAGTCCTAGGAGCCCGGGCGCCGCCACCGCCGCCACAACCACCACCACCAAGAGGAAGCTCCGCTACCCTCCGCTGGTGGTCGAAAGATTGCCAAACTGGGCCGCCCACTTTCGGGCCCTGAGGGACAAGCTGGGTCACCCTCCTAACGCTCGGCCTTTCCAGGGGGGGATTCGTTTCCTCCCCGAGAGCGAAGAGGAATACAGGGTGATCCAGCACTACCTCACGGACCTGGAGAAGGAGAGCGGCCTACATTGGTTCTCCTACACGCTACCAGCGGAGCGGAGCGTGAAGGTGGCCATTCGGGGCCTGCCGGCGGACACTGACGTCGCCGACATAACGGAGGAGCTTCACCGCATGGAGTTTCAGCCGGAGTACGTGCGCAATATCAACGCGCGCGACGGACGCCCCGGCTGCTTATTCCATGCGGTCATTGCGAGGACCCCTGACTTCAGGCGGATCTACGACACCACGCAGTTCTTGAACATGCGTGGTGTCCGTATCGAGGCGTGGCGGAGCAAACGCGGACCCGCCCAGTGCCACCGGTGCCAGCAGTTTCGACACAGCTCGCACCGGTGCCACCGCCCGCTCGCCTATGTCAGATGCGGAGAGGGGCATGCCGCTCGCGAGTGCCCACGCCCCAAGACGGAGCCGGCCACCTGCGCAAATTGTGCGGGGGCCCACCCGGCGTGCAGCAGCGCATGCCCCGTCTTCCAACGGGAGGCCAAAAACAGGCGGGCGGGCACTGTCGCCATCACGCGACAGCAGCGCCGGCCACCAACCAACGCCGATGACCACGAGGCCCCGAGTGCTACGCTGATGGCGGCAGCCAACGGGCCCGCTCAAAAGGACGCTCCCGCCACAGGGCGGAGGAAGCGGAGAAACCGGAAGCGTGGGGGAGGGAAGGGAGGTAAGCCCGAGTCCCCCACGCCCCCACTTCAGGAGAACCCTGCCCCTGTACAGGCGCAGGCAAAGAAGGGCCCCACCACGGAGCCCACCGACGCCGCTGCTGGCGCCGGTAAGAAACGGGTCAGGCAGGCTTCGAAGCCTGCCCAAGCAGCCCGTGACCCGGAGGCGACCGAAGCCGCCCCACCAACCACCCACACCGGCGCCCGCGCTCAGCAGCGGCGCCGTGATCCAGACGCCGCCGGCACTCCCATGGACGAGTGCCGGAAAAAGAAACTGACTGCCTGCGCCATCAAGCTGTCGGTGGACCTACTAAGGGCCATCGGCCAGGGGCAGGACATCCAGGACCTGGTCCTCGACGGGCTCCAAACGCTGCTGTCCATCTGCAGCGAGTAGCCCGTCGAGGCACACACAACGGACTGCCGCGGCCCTGTAGGGCCTTGGGCCGCCCCTTCCTCCGCCTCCGCCTGAAGTTCAGCGCCCACTACCGGATTTGACGACACCGGGTAAGTCTCATTCCCGGCTACACGGGACTTGCCCAACAAAACGACTCCGCATGCATGACATACATGTCGTGCGCCGTGTGCTAAGTTAATATAGGCACGGCGTACGTCGCTACTGACACTCGCTACTATACAAGCGCTATATTCACGCGGTGACTGGCGGCGGGCTCGCCTCTCACCCGCATACATGAGCGGCGTTACACATACAATGCCGCTCATACACACACACCGGCTCTCTGACTGCGCCGCTACCGGCTCGCTCTGGAAAACGGGGCAGGCGAGAGCCACTCTTCCTTACAGGTGCGTCGTAAGCCTGCGTCCCTGTCGCTGGTCGCACTCTGCCGGGCCTCACCCAGGTAACTGGGGGTCTCACCTGGCAGGGGCAGACCGCCGGGGCGCAGTGAAGCAAGCGGTACTGCCGACAGTACCGCGGCGCGCCTGTAAGCAACGATGTGCAGCCACACACCCCGGCGCGCGTCACTTAGCACGCGCGCCCGTAGGATTTTTAAGGCTATATGCCGCCCCAGCGCGTGTGCCCGCCGTTGCGGGCACAACACCCCGATCCCGCGGGAACAAGGGCACAGCCCATACCCGCCAGCCGCGCCCCCATGCGGGGGCGCCGCGACTACTACGAGAGAGCACTGCGTCAGTCGCAGCCGAGCCACCGAAGAAGAAACAACACTAGAAAAAAGAAGACCGAAGCCTTCAAGATTTGAACTCTAGTGCAGTGTTTTATTCCGTTGCCCGTGGTCCCAGCCCCAGTATTATTTTCTGTAGTCGTCAAACGTTACGCATTCAGGGGTGCGTGGGTACGTGCGTCACCAGCAACGCAAGGAACGTACGTACAAAGGGGGCACAAGGGGGCACGTCGAAAAAGGTTTACTCGCCCTCCCCTCTCCCTCATCGGCGGAGCACCGTTGGTCATCCCGGTCCGTCCGCCACAAGTTCTTGGTCCTTCGAAGAACCGGATCCCTGTTGAAGATAGAAGAAGGTGGTGCCAGAAGAGGTACCCAGAAGAGTACGAGAAGAGTACAGAAGATAAGAAGATTGCAAGATGCCCGTCACCAGGTCTCAGAAGGATGCTCCCTCACGTCCCTCGTCACGTCCTTCCGTTAAGGACGCGGCTGAAGAAGGTTCAAGGGCAGAAGGGGTCACGTCTGCGTCAGCGTCATCGGGTACAGCAACCACGTCGGGTACAGCGACTACGTCGGGCACGAACACTTCTTCAGGCACAACGACTACAGAGGGAACCACGGCAACGGAAACAACGAAGACAACGGTTGCGACCACCACCACAGCGGCTTCAGAGAGCAAGAAGGGAACAGAAGCTACCCGTAAGGAGACGACAAAGAAGACCCCAGATCAGGCCCCGGCTGAGGAGGTTTATGGGTCAAGAACCACTCTTAAGCCGATGGGGGTCAGTCGTCGCACCAGGTCAGTGAAGACAACGAGCACCTCGGCCAGAAGACGCGAGCTGGAAGCCAGAGAAGAATTAGCACGTCTGGAGCTGAAGCAAGCACAGGCTGCGGCCAAGCTAGCGCGCGTCAGGTTGGAGCTGGCACAGTGTGAAGATGAGGACTCCGTTGATGAAGACCAGGAAGATCGAACAGCACAGGTCCAGAACTGGATCGAAACGTCGGTACTAAATGAAGACGTACCAGAACAAACCGAGCTACGAGGTCAACGCCCCCCCGAGGACCCGAAGAAAGTCAAAGCCGAAGAGAACTCGGCAACCAAGGGAGCTACGATCGAAATTCAAGCGCTAGCGTCGGTGTTGAAAGAAGCTCTTACCACAAGGGAAGGACCAGCGTCGCAGCCGAAGTACATCCATGAGTTACCGTTCTTCGACGGCAGCAGCAGCGAGTGGCTGGCCTTCAAAGTAGTCTATGAAGATACGGCGCCAATGTTTAACGACGTTCAAAACATGGCAAGACTAAGAAGAGCATTAAAAGGAAACGCAAGGGAAGCCATCAAGAGCTTATTATATTCGGAAGCATCTCCGCTAGAAGTGATGCAAGCTCTACGAAGAAGATACGGGAGGCCGGACGCACTAGTGTTGGCAGAATTGGAAAAAATCAAGACGTTGCCGAAGATATCAGAGAATCCCAAGGACATATGCATCTTCGCAAGTCAAATCAACAATAGTGTGGCGGCCATCAGAGGATTGAAGAAACCCCAGTATCTACATTCGCCGGAAATGGTGAAACAAATCATCGAGAAGATGCCAACGGTCTTGAAGTTCCGCTGGTATGACTTTACTGCAGCATCAGAAGAAGGCGAGTTCTCCAACCTGACGTTGGTGTCCAAGTTCCTGAACATAGAAGCAGACAAGTGTGGAGCCTTCGCTACAATAGAAGAGAAGAGCGGGTTCAAGAGGACTCATCGACAGGCGGCGCACTCTACGAAAGAAAAGGAAAGGAACTCGAAGCAACAAGAGAAGACTCACCGACGCGAGTGAGACGGCGCAGCTACGGTCTACTGGAGGACGGAAGAACCCAGCAGACGACGCGACGCGCGACGTACCAGAGGACTTCGACCACAATCACCGATGGTTCACCGGGCCTGACTTCCTGCGAAGAGATGAGGTTCACTGGCCGGCACCGAGGACCTTTAAGAAGGAAACCACCGGTGAAGAAAGGTTAACGGACGTCGTAGCGGCTGCAAGCGTCACGTATCCCGTACCAGACCCTGAAAGGTTTTCGTCATGGAAGAGACTATGGCGTGCTACAGCGAGAGTACTGCAGTTCATCCAACTCTGCAGAACAAAGGAAAAGGTCAACGTCAGCAAGGAAGATCCAACATGGAGAGCGACAGAAAGGAAGAAGACGACAACAGCAGAGAAGCGACATCAGTCTTCGAAGAACGCCGAGAAGAAGTACCTGCCATTGGACGCCGGACTACTAGAGCAAGCCGAAATTCTATTGCTAAAAAGAAGCCAAGAGAAAAGCTTCAGAAAAGACATCAGGTGTCTACAGCAAGGAAAGCAACTAGAAGGCAGTAGCAAGTTGAAGAAGCTCGACGTAGTGCTGGAAGAGGGTCTTCTACGGCTGAAAGGAAGAATCGACGCGATACAGGGTGTGAGCAGGGACTACAAGCGACCCATCGTGCTCGACAGCAAGGAAAGGACAACACGACTCGTCATAGAAGAATACCACTGCCGCTTCAATCACGGCAATCACGCGACGGTCATGAATGAGATAAGGCAACGCTTCTGGGTGCTGGGACTGAGGTCAGCGATCAAGACAGTTCAGCATCAATGTCAATGGTGCAAGACGAAGAGGGCAACGCCACAAGAACTCCCGACGGGCAACTTACCGGTAGAAAGGCTAATGCACGGCAGCTTTCCATTCACGTGCACCGGCGTAGATTACTTCGGCCCGCTGACAGTCACCGTGGGAAGACGTCATGAGAAAAGGTGGGGCGCTCTATTTACATGCCTAACCACAAGGGCTGTACACATAGAGCTCGCTCCTTCACTCTCCACGGACAGCATGATCATGGCGCTACGAAGATTCGCCGCGAGAAGAGGAATGCCGAAGACAATCTACAGCGACAACGGGACCAACTTCGTCGGCGCTAACCACGAACTGAAAGAAGCGCTAGACAACATGAAGCAAGAAGACCTCACCTCAGAAGCAGAGAAGATCGGCGTGCAGTGGAAGTTCATCCCTCCTGGTGCGCCAAACATGGGCGGCGCATGGGAGCGTCTGGTGCGATCAATCAAAACCGCACTGGGCGCCACACTCAACGAGCAACATCCACGAGAGGAGGTCCTACATACCCTCCTCCTAGAGGCCGAGCACATAGTCAACTCTCGGCCTCTCACCCACCTCTCCGAGAATCCTGAAGAAGAAGCACTCACGCCCAACCATTTCCTCATTGGGCGTTCCTGCGGCGCGGCGAGGATCGGCAGCTTCACCGACAACGAGCTCGTGGGCAGACACACCTGGAAGGCTGCGCAGCGACTTGCCGATCACTTCTGGCAACGCTGGCTGCGCGAGTACCTGCCCACTCTGCTGCCAAGGAAGACGTCGGGAAGGAGCGACGCTGCTGATCTACGCGTCGGGGACGTCGTGCTCATCGTCGACCGCAGCCTACCGAGATGCACCTGGCCACGCGGTAGAATCCAGCGGGTGTATCCGGGACCAGACGGGCGGACAAGAGTCGTCGACGTCGAGACCAGAGGAGGAGTGCTACGGAGACCGAGTTCGAGAGTGGTACTGCTGGTGCCGGGAGTGTCGCCGAGCCAGGAAGATGGTGCTGTTATGTGGTTGTTTGGGAATGAAAGATACTTCTTGATGTACAGGGTTTAATTGTAATCAGACATACAATATATACAGTACAGTCTTCACAGACGTGGCTAAGGCAGTGCAGTGACGGACTGAACCCGGACCACAGATTATATATCATAGATAATTAATAGTGAGGTGGATGCTTACTATATTACTAATTAGTGATGATACAACATCCCCCCTGTTGAGTTCTAATTGGACCCCTGACAAACAATTAAAAGATATATTATGCTATGCAACTATACAATGACAAGATACTTAAAGATACTTATAGTTACACTTATTTAACATTCTTATTTATGACAGTATATATTATTTATGACATAGCAACTTAGTTAATCTATTTCATCTATTAACCTTCTAGTAGGTTTTACAATGCGACCTGACTTTGTTATTACACTTGAGGATTTTTGAGATGAGGAATCTTGTTGTCTAGACGACTCCTGTCTGTCACCTTCCTCTCTCCCCTGTGACGAGTTGGATTGCATAGGAGGGTTTGAAAAATTATGAGAATACTTATGTCTTAAGTGAATTCTATTCCTCCTATACCTAACACCATGGACATCCTCAACAACATAAGACCTATTATTTAACAATCTTTGTTTAACAATAGCTTGTTCCCAGTCACTTTTAGGATTTCTTTTAAAATAGACATGATCATTATAATATAATATTGACAAAGGCTTTGTATTTCTATCATAATACTTTGTTTTATTTTCATTGTTTTTCTTAACTGACTCTTTATAATCCTTAAAAGTTACTACTTTTGGTTTTAATCTTTTGTATGACACTGGGATGTTATCTCTTAAGTTTCTAGACATTAGCAATTGTGCTGGTGATGACAAATTATTTTTAGGTGTATTTCTATATTGTAATAAAGCTATGTATGGATCTGATTTGTTTTCTTTACATTTCTTTAACATATTTTTTATAATTTTAACTGAGCTTTCTGCTTGACCATTCGACTGTGAATGATATGGACTAGTAATAATATGTTCTATGTCCCATTCTAACATAAACTTTTTAAATTCAATTGACTGAAAAGGAGGTCCACCATCTGACACTAATGACAACGGTATTCCATGACGAGCAAAAATAGACTTTAAATGAGTGATAACATTTTGAGATGAACTGTTTTATTTAATAAAGCAATTTCTATGTATTTTGAGTAATAATCTGTGACAATTAAATAAACTAAGTTATCAAAATGCATTAAATCAATACCGACTTGTTGCCATGGATATTTACATATTTCAAAATTTTGTAGTGGTTCCTTTTGATTACATGGTTTGAATTTTGCACATACAAGACATTGTTCTACTAAATTCTTTAAATCACTTGACATATTTGGCCAATACAAAGATTCTTTTGCCAATTTTAAACATTTATTTATACCTTGGTGACCCTTGTGAATCTTGTCTAACATTTCTTTATGCATAGACTGAGGTACTATTAATTTTGAACCTTTGAAAACTAAATCTTTAATTACATGGATTTCTCCTTGAATATTCCAAAATGGTTTTACCAATGGACTGACATGGTTTTTGCTTTTTGGCCAACCTTCATTATGATATTTTTTCAATAATTGCAAGGATTCATCAACTTTGGTTTCCTTTGCTAATTTTGTGCTGTATTCTTTTGTGATTGCTAAATTAGAATACATTAAATTGACATGACAAGACATTTGTGATTCATTTTCAGGTATATAATGGTCTTTTAAAGCTGCTCTTGACAATGTATCTGATATATACATTTCTTTACCTGGGACATGTATGACTTCTAAATCATATTTCTGTAAAGTTAACATCATACGCTGTAATCTAGCTGGTACATCATGTAATGGTTTTTTAAATAAATAGACTAAAGGTTTATGATCAGTATGTACTGTGACTCTATTACCATATACATATTGGTCAAATTTTTCACAACCAAATTGAATAGCTAGTAGCTCCTTTTCGATTTGAGCATATCTTTCCTGAGTTTCAGTTAAAGTTTTTGAACTGTATGCAATAGGTTTGTTTTTCTGTAAAATGACTGCACCTAAAGCTGACTTTGACGAATCGACTGACAAGACTAATGGAATCTTGGGATTATAATGAGCTAAAACTGGTGAGTTAGTAATCTCATCTTTCAGTTTTTTAAGACATTGACTATGATTCTCATCCCAAGTCCAGACTGAATCTTTTTTCAAAAGATTTCTTAATATTTGAGTTTTTTCTGACAAGTTACTTATAAAAGGTCCTAAATAATTAATCATACCTAGTATTCTCTGTAACTCTTTGACATTTTTTGGTGTGGGCATATTGACAATGGCTTTGACTTTCTCTTCGTCTGCCCTTGCACCATCTTTACTGAAGACATAACCCAAAAAACAGACTTCTGAGACTAAAAATTTACATTTTGACTTGTTAAACTTTAAGTTAACTTGACGTGCTCTTTGCATAACTTTATGTAATCTTTCATTATGTACCGACTCATTTGGTCCATAAACTAAAATATCGTCTATGAAAATTAAGACTCCTTCTATATCACCAAATAAATTCATCATAACTCTTTGAAATATTTCAGATGAGGCATTTATGCCGTAAGGTAATCTTAAATACTTATATCTACCAAATGGTGTTTGAAAAGTACATAATTCAGAACTATATTCATCCAGACGTAGCATCCAAAATCCAGAGAATGCATCCAAATGAGAAAAACATACAGCTCCTTCAAGCTGAGACCTAATCTCATCAATTGACTTTAATGGATAAAATTCTCTCATAATGTTCTTGTTTAAATTTCTAGGATCTAGACAAATTCTTAACTGACCTGAACTTTTTACAGTTACGACGACTGAGTTGACCCACTCTGTAGGTTTTGTAACCTTGACAATGACTTTCATAGCCTCCATGCGATCCAACTCCTCACGTAGCTTCTTTAGTAAAGCAAATGGAACTTTCCTTGGCGGATCCACGCATGGTACTGCATCAGGCTTGAGTTTAAGATGACAGACTGGAGGTAGACACCCAAGACCCTGAAAAACATCATTATATTGTGTAAGAATTTGTTTACAAAAGTTTTGTTTAGATACTGAAAAGACACGATTTATTATACCTAACTTTTCACAAGTTGGTAGACCAAGAACATTTGGACAATCTAAATTAGCTACTATAAACATTATTGATTCGACGACTTTACGATTATTTATGCACAAATTGCAATTTATATTGACTTTGCCTAAGATCGGAATGGATTTTCCACCAAATCCTGTGACATTGACATGACATTTGACAAGTGACAGTTTATTTTGACGTTTGACAGAATTGAATGTTTGTTTCGACATGATATTGACATCTGCACCAGAGTCTATGATGCATGTAATTTGTTTATTTCCTAGTGACAAGTTAATTTCCCATGACTTCTTTGAAAAACTATTTTTCAAAGTGTTGACATAATATTTTACTTCTGAGTGATTGACTAAAGATTTGTTGGGTGACTGTATAAACTGACTGTTGTATGTCTGACTGCTATTTCTGTGATGATGACCGTGTGTGTGTTGTAATCCCTCAGACTTGTGACTATAATATTCTTCATTGAGATGTTGACATTTTTTATTTAGACTATTTGACTGGAGTATTTGACTTTGAAATTTTTTATTTTGAGTACATCTCTCAGATATGTGACTAATCTCATCACAGAGATCTACATATCTCTCAGACTGACTGTCACTATTCTCATCACAGAGATAATATGAATGGGGATTTTGACTAACTGATCTCTCAGACATGTGACTGTTTTCATCACTGAGATCTACACAATGACTTTTGGATCTCTCAGATTTGTCACTGGTTTCATCATTGGGATATGACTGTGACTGCCTTGTCCCCATCTGTGAACCACTGTGACTGTGTGCCCTGTAAATATTGTGTGACTGACTACTAGACCTAGTACCCAACAGATCATACTGATATGAATGACTTTTATGACTTTGACTTGACTTTAATTGACTGTTTAACATACCAACAAAATAATCTTGACTTTTATCTGAATTAAACGATTGTAACTGACTGACTTTTTTATTCTTGAGACAATATTTAGCAAAATGACCAAAAGATTTACATGACCTGCATTGGACTGCTTTAGCGGGACACTTGAAGCGATGAGACTGCCCACAGCGACCACACGTCCTCGAGCTGCTGTGTTCGCTGTTCGACGCTGAAGCTTCCTTGCGACTGCTCGACACTGACCGGCGAGTGCTTGAAGGTGGCCTGCGACTGGACGCTCGCTGTCGACTGTCTCTTCGACCACGGCTCTTCCGACTAAGTTGATTGATTTTTTCACCAGGAACATTACTGTCTTTGACGATCCTTTCAGCATCCTGCTGTGCGACTATGAGCGTTCTTGTTAGCTCTTGCATCCTCTGATACGTCAGATCAGGTTCTTGAAGTAGTCTTTGACGAACATGTGACAATTCATTATTTAAATTTGCTATGAAAATATCTTTAATTAGCGATTCCCTCAGCGTGCCAAATTCACAATCTTTGCTTTTAATTTCCAAATCTGTAAGGAATTCCTCGATGCTTTCGGATTTTTCTTGCCTACGTGTGAAGAATAAATACCTGCACATGGTCACATTTCTTCGTGGCTCGAAGTAATTGTCGAATTTGGATTTGACTTCGTTGAGCGTGCTGCTATCGAGTTTAAAATCGAACGTATTAAATATATTCAATCCACGTTCACCAATTAAATGGAGTAAAATTGCGATTTTTCGTTTCTCGCTAGATTTGTCCAGTCCTGTAGCCAGGAGATACAGCTCCAGCTGCTGCCACCAGCGTTTCCACGACTCAGCATTGTTGTTAGCTGGATCCGACGAAATATTCAGTTGTTTTAGTTGAGAATTTAGGCTTTTTTCTCCATCGCCATCTTGACTACGGACGACGCCACCGGCTTGACTTTGCATTTTTTCGACGATCTTCAGACTTTTGATACCAGACCTTCTTCGATTTCTTTTAATGGACTTCTGACACCATGTTATGTGGTTGTTTGGGAATGAAAGATACTTCTTGATGTACAGGGTTTAATTGTAATCAGACATACAATATATACAGTACAGTCTTCACAGACGTGGCTAAGGCAGTGCAGTGACGGACTGAACCCGGACCACAGATTATATATCATAGATAATTAATAGTGAGGTGGATGCTTACTATATTACTAATTAGTGATGATACAACAGGTGCGACGCACGAGGGGGAGACTGTCGGCGACGAGACCCACGTAGGGACACGAGGTGCAAGTAGTGGAAGGAGCGCCTCCATAGTGACAGTGTTGTGAAAGTGAAATTGTGTATGTCGGCGGCGAGACCCACGCAGGGACAAGGGGTGCAAGTAGTGGGAGGACTTTTGCCGTTGTACAGTGTAGTTTGTAAGGAATTTTGCAAGGTGATTTTCTAATTGGAATTAATTATGTTTATGTTGATTGTACATTTATAATTCTTATTAGATTATCTTAGTCATTTATATTAGATTCTAGTTAGATAAGTTTCTTTTATGAAAATTGGAAAAAGTTTGAAGTTTCTTAGATAATTACGTAACTTGAAAACTCACTTTTTTGTTTATGCATGTACGTTAATTAAAGTGTTAAAAAGGGTTGTATTTCATTGTAAAAATAGGTTTACAAGTTGTTTCATGAAGATCGGTCCAGTAGTTTTCAAGTTATTGCGATTTTTGTAAAGTGAAAATTTTGTTCTTATGTAACTTTGACTATTTTTGCTCTAGGAAATTTTTTGTATGTTAATGTATGTATAAAACAATTAGATTAGGTTAAAGTAGAGATAGAAAGGATTCTAATGATGTATAATACATAGTTGTAAGGTTGAAATTTAATGAAAATAAAGGCTACGAAAGTTTCGGTCTTAGCGAAAATGTAAGGAAAAACAGGCTCAAAATACGAGGGCCTCTATAAGGTAACAACGGCCGGTATAAAAGCCGGAACGAACGCCGGCACTGCGTCAGTCGCAGCCGAGCCACCGAAGAAGAAACAACACTAGAAAAAAGAAGACCGAAGCCTTCAAGATTTGAACTCTAGTGCAGTGTTTCATTCCGTTGCCCGTGGTCCCAGCCCCAGTATTATTTCCTGTAGTCGTCAAACGTTACGCATTCAGGGGTGCGTGGGTACGTGCGTCACCAGCAACGCAAGGAACGTACGTACAAAGGGGCACAAGGGGGCACGTCGAAAAAGGTTTCCTCGCCCTCCCCTCTCCCTCATCGGCGGAGCACCGTTGGTCATCCCGGTCCGTCCGCCACAATTACAATTTTAAATGCCCTAAAATCACTAATTTTCTAACAAAAATCCAGTTTCTGAACGAAACATTCATCCTTATTTACGTTAGTATGACGTCACCAACGTTTTCGTATCGCGCCCTCGGTACTAATTCGAAAGTGCTTCGTGCTTCCGACTTTCGTTGTATGCCGTTATTGTATCGACGGTACGATACGGTGGCGAGACGAAACCTTCAAATATTCGTGCTAGGGGTACTGATCATAGATACATCCATTTGATTTTTTATCTGTGGCTGCGCGCGCTGTGGCTCATGCGCGGTGATAACGGGAATTTTGGCGCCATAATACTATGTCTATCGTATCTTTATCTTTTATTTGATAAATTCGTGTTCAATGAAAGTAGATAAAGTAGTGTATGAAACTGTACATAACTAGGTATTATACACTCGTGTGATACTTTTAAAAAACTCGCTTCGCTCGTTTTTTAAACTCACACTCGTGTATAATAGCCCTCTATATAGTTTGTGATAATACCCCTCATTATGTACCAGTTTCATAAACTACTATTACATTTAAAAGAATTACCCCTTAACGTATTTAAACAGAAGTTGACAAACCTACTACTGGACAAGTGTTATTATTACGCAATCAAGGATTTTCTTAATGACAAAGCTTTCTGTTCTACGTGATTTCCATCTTGTGTTTTATAGGTTTTTGTTTTAATTTTATAATATTTATTTCAGTAATAGACTTTATTGGCATGATTATGCAATTGAATTTGTAGTCATTTTAAAGATATAATTTGTTGACATTTGTATTGACCTATTTTAATTTAATTTGCTGAAATTTGTTATTTTTTTTTTTTGAGGCAGGAGTGGGAAATCCCCACGGACACCTCGGCTGTCTCACCGTCTCACTGAGACCATGAGACAGTCGAGGTAGTGCGGGACTCGAACCCGCTAAAACCCACTCCTGCCCTGCCAATGTCCCTCTGTCGTAGGCAGAGACCTTGTGATCTTGTTATTTTTTGTGAGGCGTCTTGTGGCGGTCGGAGAGACCACATTCAGTACGGTCAGTTTATGTTATTCTACGTATTAAATATTTACGCTTTGTTTAAAAGCAGTTTTACTCCATTTATGTTTTCTTTTAAGTTTTTGTCAATTTTTTTTTTTTGTGCCTAATTTGCTAATTTTGTTTTTTTTTACTACCATTTTTTAACTAAATTTTTAACTCTCATATCTGAACTTTCAAAATTGTGACTTTTCCAAAATTGTAACCCTTTATGTTACACCCTACAGTAATTTTCTTGCTGATCACTCATTCCTGTATACTCAATATACGGTATAGTATCAGTTTTGTGTCCGACACAACTTGACGATTCCGCTGGAGTTGACTTACGAATCTGTTTAATTGCAGCCACTTTCTCATGAAAGTGGCTCCAGTTACTTCTTCCATTAAGCCAACCCCAACGGTTCGCTCAATGCGGCTGCTATCTGGTTGTGTCGGACCGGTTTTCACTGAGCAGGAAGTGGGGCCGCCCGGAACCTTAGCAATATGCAATCGCTGATCTGGCGAATGCGTCCCACTTCCTGCGGATCGGGCATTCACTACTGCTGAAATTTGTTATTAGGTACCTACTTTATTTGTTATTTTCTTATTTAATTTATTATTTGACCGAGAAATAGGCCAGCCCTCTGGTCACGAGAGGCGTCGACTATACGCTTGGCGATGTCTTTGAAGACTCGGTGGGCACTCGGACCCCATGGCCCTAGTGTTTCAACCCCAAACGGCTCAAACACATAGCTAGAAGTCAAGCCATTGTATTTGCGCCGTTTGAGGTTTTCGGCACTTGCAGCAGCCGCACCAGCACAGCATGTAGTACCAGGAAGATGGGATGGCGCAAGGGTGTCGACACATGTTGCATCCCACACCAAAGGTCTACCCAACTTCCAAGGCATTATAGTCATCCCATCTGGTCTCTTCCCATCGTCGCGTGCCAAGCCACTGGGTTCTAAAACGGCTGGCACCCCGGCGGTGACAAGAGCACGACGGATAATGTCATTTATACTAGCGTGCCGTGCTAGCCGACCTGCACTCTTGCTGCAGGAAAGGCCATGGTGCCCGAGGCAGTCGACGCCTTCGGCACACTGACAACGATGTGGAGCCCCGCAAGGAGCGCCCAGACGCAGGCATGTAGCGATCCGGAAGGTTTCGTCACCCAGCATGGTACCTATGCTGGGTGACGGTAGTGCCTGAAGCCATAGACCCGACTCCCACTCGCCCACAGCCAGCAGGCGGGCACGCTCAACAGAATCGCCTCTCGTGACCAGAGGGCTGGCCTATTTCTCGGTCAAAGGATCAGCATTGCCATTCAACGCGGCAATGCTGCCAGCGTTCTGGGCACTTTCCCCATTGACAGCGATGTGGATGAATTTTTTGACGCCATGTAAATTTTTAATTTAGTTATTTTTGTATATATTTTAGTTTTATTTTTAGTTTTTAAAGGTAGTGTGTACTTATTGAAAAATAAAAATTTATTATTTTGCTGATATTTGTAATTTAATTTTCTGACATGTACTTAAGAAATTGACATTTAGTTATTTAATTAATTTGACATATTGCCTTATTTGGAAAGTTTTTTTTTTTGCGTGTATCTGTTCTTCATAAATAATTTTGCATGCCGTAAGGCAAAATGTATCGGGACTGTTAGCAAAATATTATTACCATCATATCTGTACTGTATACCTACATTATTGGCAAATAAATGATTTGATTGATTGATTGCATTCGAGTGTTTACATAATTCTACAGGATATTGAGTGAATCGGTGTAAAAATGTTAAAAACTTTAAAAGCGTATATTCGCGTTATATCAATGATATTTACGTGCAACAAAGCCTGGCTACTATTTTGATGTAGGTACCTTCAAAATATAAAAACAGATTTTGATTGTTTGGACACGTAAAAAAAACACAAACTCAAATTAAAAATGATAACTGTATATTTGACTAGAACAAATTGTTTTGTATACCTACGAGTATCAATCTAGCTAGATCTCATATCTGTGAAAATTCTTTTTCATTTCTCATACTCGGAAAGTAGTGTTTGTTTGATCAGAGCAGCGGGTCGAAAACGATGCTTCCCTCCCTTGGGCGGGAAAGACTCATAGTAATTGCCCTCACTAGGGCGGGAATGAATTTTAAAAATAGAACTAAAATTGGTTATTTAGTCGGCTATATTTTTTTTTACATAATTAAGAAAAATATCGATTAAAAAAAAATGCTGCGGTCTTGTGAGTGTATACGGCCAATGTAAATTAAAAAAAATACCTATTAAAGTGGGATGGCCCGCGGCGGTGACGCGGGCGGTGTGTTCCATATTGAAATTTAAATTAAAAAAGACTATTTATGTATAATTTGGCGGGATACTAACTCTGTACCGAAATTATTTGATTAATAATTAATAGATTTAAAAAATCTAAAAACCCACGTTTTTAAATGTCCTAAAAAGAAGAAAATAACCCTACGGGGCTGAGAGAGGGGCCACTCAAAACGTGGGGGCGTATATTATATAAGGGATTATTTATGGGATATATTTACATGACGTGAGATCGTAGGTGTAACTTGCAAAGATACGCCCCCACGTTTTGAGTGGCCCCTCTCTCAGCCCCGTAGGGTTATTTTCTTCTTTTTAGGACATTTAAAAACGTGGGTTTTTAGATTTTTTAAATCTATTAATTATTTTATTATTTTTATCATTGTTCATCGGGTTTGAAGCTACCCTGAAAATTTCAGCCTGCTAGCTTATCGGGAAGTGCCTCAAAGCCTGTCCACCATCTTGGACGTCCGCCATATTGGATTTAAGTCACATGACTATATTTTTCGTATCTCTGATAGCAAACCCTTTCATTTGACACCCATAACATGGGGATGGATTTCAAACAGCCAGTCTGCCATCTTGGACTTCCGCCATATTAGATTTAAGTCACGTGACTACTTTTTTCGTATTCCTGACAGCAAACCCTTTCATTTGATACCCATATCATGGGGGTGGGTTTCAAACAGCCAGTCCGCCATCTTGGGGAGGCCGCCATATTGGATTTGTTATGACGTTTCTTAGCTAGTCATGTATTGTCATCAGAACTCAAAGCGTGTACAAAATTTCAGCCTGCTAGCTTATCGGGAAGTGCCTCAAAATTGAGTTGCAAAAGTCCAACCGGAACGACAAACAAACAAATAAACAAACAAACAAACAAGAAAAGTGAGTGTATAAAAACGTGGGAAAAATGAGTTCAAACGATTCTGAAATGTCGACCCCCAATTCCGTTAAAGACGAGGCCAATACAGTTATTGAAAATCTTTTGCCAGAATTTTCAAAGGAAAGATAGGTACTTAAATATTTACAATGATTTTATGAAGTGGCGAACAGATAAGAAAATAAAATCGTTTTCCGAAAGTGTATTTCTTACATACTTCAATGGACTATCTAGCAAAATACAGCCTTCTACGCTATGGAGCAGGTATTCAATGCTCAAGAGTACACTTAGTGTAAAACATAATGTGGATTTGAAAAAAATCCATAATCTCACAGCGTTTTTGAAAAGACAGTCTCAGGGGTTCAAGAGCAAAAAATCTAAGGTTTTCACCTCTTACGAAGTGGAATCATTTTTAAATGAAGCCCCTGACGAGATATATTTGGCAATGAAGGTAAGCTAAACGTTTATCTAAGTAAGGAGAAGTCTTTTACTCTAATGAACATCGTTCCCAACGTCTTTACTCTGATAAGTATTATAGATAAGTTTGTACAAAAAGAGACAATGACACTGCTGCCGTCCATTATCTAAAAAGCCGTTAAACCCAAAAAGTGTTTTTCGAGAAAATGCAAAAATAAGTGGGAATTTATGTCTCTAGAAAAGTATGCTACCTAGGAACAAGGTTGCAATTTATATATGTAGGCATAGTCTTTGTGCACAATATGTGATATATTTCATTCATTTATATTTATTACATTTTATTTAAATTAATTTTCTAACTTTTAGAGATGCATTTTTTAGGATTCCGTAGCCAAATGGCAAAAACGGAACCCTTATAGATTCGTCATGTCTGTCTGTCTGTCTGTCTGTCTGTCCGTGTATGTCACAGCCACTTTTTGTCGAAAGTATAAGAGCTATCCTGTTGAAACTTGGTAGAAAGATGTATTATGTGAACCGCATTAGGATTTTCACACAAAAATCAAAACAAAACAAATTTTGGGGGTGCCCCCCATACTTAGAATTGAAACTCAAAAAAAAAAATTTCACCAAACCCATACGTGTGGGGTATCTATGAATAGGTCTTTAAAAATGATATTGAGGTTACTAGCATCATTTTTTTCTAAACTGAACAGTTTGCGCGAGAGACACTTCCAAAGTGGTAAAAAGTGTGTCCCCCCCCCCGTAACTTCTAAAATAAGAGAATGATAAAACTAAAAAAAATATATATTGTAGACCTCAACCAAAACTACCAACGAAAATTGGTTTGGATGAGATACAGTTAGCAGTTTTTGAGATATAGTACATTTTCAAAAACCGCAAATATAACTTTGCCATTCATACAAACACTATGAAAAACAAAGTTATTTTTGTTGTTTGTGTATATTACTTACTAATCTCAATATAATTATATCTCTAATCTATGCTTGCTGCTACGGAACCCTTCATGGGCGAGTCCAACTCGCACTTGGCCGGTTTTTTTCATTTTTACGTAATATACTGCACTATAAGGCCGCTAACCACACCTTAACTGCTTTATAGCAAAGCAATTTATTGTTGCCGCCACGTCTTGTACTTTTAGTAAAAGTTATCAAAATATACTTAGTTATAAAGCAGTTAAAGGATTTTAACTCACTTATAGCCTAGTAACTAACGCTTGGAAGACTAACTTTGCTAACCTAGAAAGCAGTTATGGGACTTTAGACGCCATTAAGCTCGGTATTGTAAAACATATATTTATACTAGTTCTCCTATTGCTTAACTAAAAGGCAGTTAAAAACATCTCGCTCGCAATTAACTGCTTTTTAAGTAAGCACTTACAGGTAAAAAGTTGACATATTAAAAATTATTTATGAAAATCAGACCTTTATTTATTAAAAAAGAATAAGTAATCAATCAGTACGACTAATTAAATTGTGTAGGTAATTTTATAAAATAATGCCATTAACACATTGAGCTTCAATTAGTACCACCTGCAACAGTACTGTTAATATAGAAAAAAAGGAGAGAAAAACGTGAATTCTATAATCATCTGTATTTGAGACAATCTCAGGAAGGAGTGACAAAGGTGCGCGTCTACTCATATTTCTCTAGTTGTGTATGTCTTAGGAAGCCACCCTACAGCCACTCAAGTCACTCTACAGCCATTAACATAAGCATAGGACTCAAGTATCTACTCTATGAGAGGGAGTGGGATTTAATCCACCACGCGGTTCCAGTGAAGATTGGCAGATGTTACATATCTTTAAAGTTCCTGAATATGCCTGTTTGCTTACGATGTTTTCCTAACCGTTTCAAGACAGGCGATTAACTGGTCACGCATTCAACTGTTATTGAAAAAAAAAGTACCTAACTGCCTGATTACTATTCGAGTTCACTAACAGTTAGCGTAACATTTAAGTCATTCTCTTCACTGTGATTTCGTAATAAGTTGACTCACACAATAAACAAAATTGGTTATTTGTAGTTGGTTATTCCGCTACGAGCACCCGAGGTGAAAACTAAAAAGGATAAAATTAAAATCTTTCTCAAAAAATTAAAAAATGTACCCGTCTTCAAAAACAATCAAAATAAATAAAAGATCCTTTTTAGTTTAAATATTCAACACAAATTCTTGTCAAATACATAATTTTCTTCCATGTGCGAGATGGATGTTGTACCTAATCCGTAGCGCCGGTAATGACATCGCCCATGTACACAATAAGCTAAAAATGCTCATAAAATAAAAACTAGTGAACCAAACTCATTAATTTTTCTAGGACCAAATGGCAGGTATACTGCCTGGATCAAAAAATCACACAAATCGGACCAGAAACCTCGGAGTAATCGGTGTACCTACACAATTTTGATAAATTCTTAGAGTTTTGTCGTTCGTTTTTTCCAACAAAAAAGATTTTTTCAAATAGATTGGTAAGCGACGGAGTTATGCGCGAACAAACATAAAAAAGAAATGTAAACATCGAAATTGAGAACCTCCTCCTTCTTGAAGTCTGTTAAAAAGGAAGAAATTATAGCCTGAGCTGGTCAAACGCAAACGCAAATCACAAGCGTTTAACTGCTATTTAGTCTAGTATCGTCGTTTAGCTGCTCTCTAGCGATTGATATTTAGCTAATACTAATTTCGATACATAACTTAAAAGCCGCTATTGGCGTGTAACTGCTTTCTAGTGTAGTTTTTCTTTATAGTTAAGGTACGATGAAGGATGTTAAAGACTCTTAGCTGCTTTTTAGTCAAGCATGACTAGATAAAGTAAGTACTTTTATTTTTAGCGTTAAAGTATGTTAACGTCTTTCTAGAGAAGTATTGTGGCTTAGCCGCTTTTTAATTAAGGAAGTAACGAAATTTATGTGGTTTAACTGCTCAGCGATGTTCTGTATCTCTAAAACTATTAATCATAGAAAAATGAGTCTTAGACCAAAAGATAGAGCATCGAAAGTTGTATAAGACTGCATTAAAAAGTGAAAAACGACAAACTGTGGCTTAACCTTCAAGTACCGACGTGAGGCTTTAGTTACATAAGTACCGACGTGACGTCTGACAGACCACCGTAGCTTAACTGACCAAAAATTTTATGTTTCTGGTTTATTTAGAAAAGTAAATGTTAATATATATTTTTGACATATCTAGTTATCGTACGAGTAAAATAGAATATAAAAGTTTTCACATTTATTACTAATTATAAGCATTTATCTGTCAGTCTCAACTTTTTTGTATGAAAAATCAACTTTTTACTTAGTAATTAATATTTATAAAGTAAACAATTATTTTTTCTTCCCAACATTTTTTTCTTAAAGTTTAATAACTAAGCAAATAAGAAAAATTAAAAAGAAACAAAAAATTAAGTGATTTCTTGGAAATCGCAATGCACAAAATATTCGAAACAATAAAATTTTACAAACAGTCTTTGCTGCATTGTAACCACACATGTTTCATGCAAGTGTCACATTTATAAGCAGTCTTGCGCTTGATGAATGATTATCACTCTCCATAAGAACAAAATTTGGATCGATGTCATCACAGTCGGACTCCGAGCTCTCATTTAGCCATTCCTCTATGTAATGTCCGCATGGTCTTTATTTTGAGGCCTTGTAAGGTATTTTTTATGTTACGTTTTACTCCTGAAGTGCTTGTTTGATCCATTTCCGTATCTGACTGAAAATATTAGAAAAAAAGCTAAATGCTCAAACAAGTCTCATTCAAAAAAAATACACAAGTACAGACGAGTGGTCTGGTAGACCACTCGCGATCTTATAAAAGCCAAAACTCACCGGAATCGCACGCGCCAACATAACCACTCTCCACAAACGCTGCCGAGCGACTGCTCGAGGGGTAGAGAAAAGCACGGGGGGGTACATCTTCGCTAACACAGGTAACTAGACAAATCGAATACCCAAAGTGTCTGTCAGACCACACGTCGGTACTTAAAGGTTAACGGCCTTTTAGATAATGGACGGCAGACTGACCAGATTGCGTATATTGAGAGTAAAGACGTTGGAACGGCGTGCATTTTTAGAGTAAACCTGTTTATTTTACCTACATACCTAAAAGATAAATACTAACAAAATTCTTTGTTTTCACAGGTGGTATTGATACTCGGTATAAGCGGCGCCTGCAGAAGCAGTGAGCTCGATCACAAATCTAACAATTAAAGACGTTGAAAATCATGGTCAGTTATTAGTTGTAAAATTGACTAAAACAAAAACAAATATTGAGCGCACATTTGTAGTACGAGAAGAGTTTACACAAACAGTAAAAAACCGGCCAAGTGCGAGTTGGACTCGCCCATGAAGGGTTCCGTAGCAGCAAGCATAGATTAGAGATATAATTATATTGAGATTAGTAAGTAATATACACAAACAACAAAAATAACTTTGTTTTTCATAGTGTTTGTATGAATGGCAAAGTTATATTTGCGGTTTTTGAAAATGTACTATATCTCAAAAACTGCTAACTGTATCTCATCCAAACCAATTTTCGTTGGTAGTTTTGGTTGAGGTCTACAATATATATTTTTTTTAGTTTTATCATTCTCTTATTTTAGAAGTTACGGGGGGGGGGACACACTTTTTACCACTTTGGAAGTGTCTCTCGCGCAAACTGTTCAGTTTAGAAAAAAATGATGCTAGTAACCTCAATATCATTTTTAAAGACCTATTCATAGATACCCCACACGTATGGGTTTGGTGAAAATTTTTTTTTTGAGGTTCAATTCTAAGTATGGGGGGCACCCCCAAAATTTGTTTTGTTTTGATTTTTGTGTGAAAATCCTAATGCGGTTCACATAATACATCTTTCTACCAAGTTTCAACAGGATAGCTCTTATACTTTCGACAAAAAGTGGCTGTGACATACACGGACAGACAGACAGACAGACAGACAGACAGACAGACATGACGAATCTATAAGGGTTCCGTTTTTGCCATTTGGCTACGGAACCCTAAAAAGTATCAAAAGCTTAGACCTACTGACATAAAAACGGATCGTTTTTTTCTTAACTACCAAAAGGGAAAATGCTATAAACAAGTGATCGGTAAAAATAAAATCTCAGTTATGACAAAGCAGATAGCAACATATTTAAATTTACCAAACTGTGAGCAGTATATCGGGCATTGTTATAGAAGAACGTCAGCGACACTGTTAGCCGATTCTGGGGCGAACTTAACAATGTTAAAAAGACATGGAAGATGGAAATCCAGCACAGTCGCGGAAGGCTACATTGAGGATTCTATCCAAAATAAATCTAAAATTTCAAAGAAATTAACTGAGACTATAAATATACGCCCCAATTCGCCTCAACCAGCCACTTCAAGAGAGTCTCCGCCATGGATTCCACCGTCTAATGAAATACCAGAGTCTTCTACTTTTACAGAGATCCAACACAGCCAAATTTGTCATAATACCTATATCAAACAGTGTAAATATTCCAAACAAAAATTTAACTTTGAATTTCACAAATTGTTCTAACTTCTCAATTAATTTTAAATAGGTACTACTCATGTTATTGCTATCAATAAATATTTTAGAAAAACTACTATTTTTTACTTTCCTTATATTTGAAATGAAAAGTAGAGTGTTTAACACGGGTGAAAGTCATCAATTCCCACTCGGACTATAGCCGCCCTTGCTTCGCTCGTGCGTCTAAATACCTCGTATGGGAATTGATTTCTTTCCACCCTTGTATAACAATCTACTATTTCTCTTTTTGCATGTACGAACAATACTCGATCGCCCAAGTGTGGTGATCGGTGATCATAATATTATTATCATGACTGACTGTGTAGGTATCTAGCGCAATAGGATTTTCGACCCTCGGCAGTTCACCGAGAGTTGGAATCGCCAGAGCGCAAGAAACATTCATAATCTTTGGTAATAACCAGAATTTGGAAGTCTAGTAGGTAAGTATTTGTCAGAATTGTGGAAAATATCCATACAGCATAATTGTTTTTTAACGATCGACGCGACGTTTTTTATTTTTATTTTATTATTCTCGAACCAAAGAGAATTAATCATAATTTTTCGGTTTACCCTTGTTTGGTAGAACAACGTTTCGTCGAAAATCACTCCGGCTTATTTTGGTTACAATGAAGTCGTTTCGTAGAATTATTCATTTCACCGAATAATAAATTGCTAAATTTTTATTTAGCATTTATTTATTTCTTTGAAATAATTTGAAGCGAGCTCGGGTCTTGGGGCACCCCGACTCGGACAGGTTAGGTTCGCAGGTTACTTAGGTTACTTTAAACCTTGCAAACAGAAATAGGAGCCCCGCGAAGCGGGGCTCCGTCGAGCTACCTTAGTAGGTAGTAATCGGCAATTTGACTAAGGATGCAAGGGCGAGCGTATATTACTGATTACCACCTACCAAGGGAGCTCGACGGGGGTGCTAAGACAGGAAACCTCCACGTGCGCCCGTGGACTGGAGTTCCCTCTCGGATACGTCCGTGGGGAAGACCAGTTTTTCGGGCCGGTGCACCCTGGGGTGCGGGCAAAAACTCTTCCTTAGGCACACAGTGCCTAAGGGGTCTCTTTGCCCGTATGCGAATAGCCTGTCAGGTAGACGCTCCAACGCGTGTCCCTCTGATTAGCAGAGGGCACAGCGGCGGAGCGGGCTTGGGGACGGTGAGTAATGGGTAGCTCGCCGTCCGACCAAGGACCAAGCCCGGGTCGGTGGCGCGTCGTGTCGTGTTTCGCGCGTGCCTTCGGGGAGTAGTCAGCAAACTGACGGGGTCCCTTATGGGGCCAAATGCCTGCTGGGGTCGCGGGTTTTTCTTAACCCAGTATACCGTGGCCCCGGAACGTAAAGGGCATCCGAAGGAACACGGGTGGATTTTAGTCAGTAAGAGTCTGACAGTCCCTTCCGCCCCACCCAGGGCGGGAGGCCTAATTTGATGATTTTACCACCTAAAAAAAAAAAAGGGAGCTCGACGGAGCCCCGCTTAGCGGGGCTTCTATTTCTGTTTGCAAGGCTTAAAGTAACCTAACACGAAGTGAATCAAAGCCATCCCCTTCGAACCTAACTTGTCCGAGTTAGGGTGCCCCAAGTCCCGAGCTCGCTTCGCTCGCTCTTGCATCCTGAGTTACCACCTGCCAAGGTGGATCGACGGAACAAAAATTTACAATGCTTTCTATTCTGCATTACATTACACCAATCGAATATTCGGTAAACTAAATGTTATACCACCTGAACCTCACATCAAATGAACATTATACCTTTTGATCAATAGCGCAAATGTTGTTATCGCAAATAAATATTCGATGAAATGAAAATTACTTATGTTAACCGATAGTATACAAACTAATTATTTTCTCAAACGTTCGAATTAGTAAAATTATATCAAAGTTTTTCTACCAAACAAGGGTAAACCTAATTTTTCAACGAAGTAAAGATTATAGGAAGAAAATCTAGGTAGAAAATGTACGAGTAGCTGTAGTGTATAGAGGTCTCTCGTAAGGAAAACTGTAGAATCCGATAAAAATGCATTGTAACCAAAGATGTGTAGGTACTAAATTGAAGCTTTATCGGTTTACCCCCTTTCCGATAAAGCCCGATACCCCCCTGATTGAAGGGGGTATCAAAATTACGTCGTAAGGTAACCCATACTTACATATTAACTCACAAGGCAAGCTGGCTTCATATTGTTTCAAATTCGGAGGACGATTCGTTAATATCGGTCTCATCAATAGACTCTTTCAACAACGGACTTTTTGCCGACACGAAGGTTAACCTATAACTCATTAAACTCTTTTAAACTTATCATCTTCATCATCGAAAAGTCCGTTGTTGAAAGATTGATAAACGAATCGCCCTGTCGGCGAACACTCCCTAGGTGAAAAGTTCTATCGATGAACCGGACATAAATGAATAGTCCTATCGGCGAAAAGTCCAAAGGTGAAAGAGTCTATCGGTGAAACGGCCATAAATGAATCGTCCTGTCGGCGAAACGTCCAATGGTGAACCGGTCATCGGTGAATGGTTGCAGAAATTTGTTTAAAACCACGACGTGTAGTCAATTCTAGTGTTTATAGTTATTTAAGTAGTCTAGGTAATAACAAGTTGTCCCCTGTAGTTCCACCACGCTATTCGGTTCCTAATTGTCGTATCGTGATGTTTTATAATCCATAGCCTTCCACAATAAATGGACTATGCAACATAAAAAAACCATTCTAACAATAGTTGCTAAGATTAACGCGTCTAAGAAAACAAACAATCGCTTCAGCTTTATAATATTATAAGTTATAAGTCTTGTATAGATTGTATTACGGTCGGATGACTCGGATGCTCCAGTAGATATATTTAAGAAATATATTACCATTACAACTTAAAACGGGTTATTTAGATAGGTAGGTAAGATGTTTATTATTTTGTTTTAAAAAGTTTCCGATATTTCGGCAGTCGCTATCGCAAGTGCCTCGATAAAATATTATGTCGTCCAAGTTCTAATGATAATTTGAGTGACCGTGTCAGTTTAAAAACATATTAAGTAATATAGGTATTGATAAGAAGCGCTCATTTATAATTGGAGACCATTAGAACTGATCAGGTTTATCAAGTCTACTTATTGTTTTAAGCAGCTACTCCGACTTTCGACCTTCAGTAAAAAAGTGGGTACACGCGCATCTGATAACTATTGAACTCACAGATAATAGTGTTTTTGGTTAAAGTTTCCAAATAAAGGTTATCTTCATTCGACTACTTTTTTTTTTGTTTGTGGGGTCTGTTATTTTGTAACATAAAGCAAAAAAAAAAACAAAAATCTTATACTTAATTAATTATCCGTAAAGGTAATCAAATCATCAGGAGTCCTTTATTCAAATTTCTGTTTTTATTTAGTTCATAGGCAGTCCCCGGCGACGGACGTCGCAAGACGATCTCCGGCCACCGTAGGCGCGGGCATGCGGGCGGCGAGTAAAGGGCAACTCGCTGCCCGACCATGGACCATGCCCGTGCCCGGGTCGACGGCGCGTTGTGTTCCACGCGCGTCTCAAAGAGCGTCAGCATAATGACGGGGCCCCCTCACGAGAGGGCCAAAGCCTGCCGGGGTCGCGGGACTTATCTCATTACCGTGACCCCGGAACATAAAGGGCTATTGAAGGACACCGTGGATTTTAGTCAGTACAAGTCTGACAGTCCCTCCCGCCCTGCCCGGGGTGGGAGGACTCATTTGATGATTTTACCATGATAAAAAAAAGATTTAAAAAAAAGTTCATAGGCAGTACTTTTTTCACGTCAAATATTACACGAGCCGTTAAAAAAAAAAGAACCGACTACTACCTACTACTAAATGCTGAAATTGCGTTAAACGAAATAATCCTATCTAAAAGCATTTGAAATGCGTAGAAAACCTAATATTCAATTAGTTTTATTGCGGAAGTATCCTTTTTGATCAGTAAACAACAAAATATTTAAAAAAATAAGAAAAAATGTGTCACTATTTGCACATGTTTGACAGCTCATTTTGTTATATTTTGCCTCTTACATTTTATTATTGATTATTGTATTGATGTGATCTATCGATTTATGAAAGTTTCATTCGTGACCGCCGTTTTGAAAAAAAAAAATCAAAATGGCGGATAAGAAACTGGTACAAAAGGCACAAAGCCCTTTGGCACATTTGTTCAGACGCTGAAATAGACTAACATATATGAAAACTGGGCAGTTCTGGAAATATTACATACCTACATACGGGTCGAATTGATAACCTCCTTTTTTTTGAAGTCGGTAAAAATGCACGCTCTTATCTCAAAAAAATCTGCCTTGCCAATCTTCTGTCTCTTTTGTGGCATTTCATGCCCTATGGGCTATGTTCAAACGTATAATAGAATAGAATATAAAGTTGTTTATAGCGCTGGTTCATTACTTACAGTCTACTTATATTTGTCTGAGAGAGATCTATATAAGTGTCGTGTAGTGTGTGCTGTGTGTATGTTATTGTGTACAGTTAATGAATTTTCAAACGTGTCGGTACAGAAACACATTAGCTCGCAGCTCAACAACTCTTAACTGTCTCATCAGGTAACCATGATTCTGGAATGTTAGGGGCAATTGAAGAATCATCGTGGATTTCAGGCAGAACAAGACTGATAGTCACATCCCGTCCTGTCCTGGGAGGCCTCATTTGATGATTTTACCAATTACTACGTAAAAAAAGGCTTATTTAGACAATAACTTGAATGCAAGTTTGGCTACATTACGGTATTGTTTGATCTTCTTTTATTTTCTTATTAGTCTGATGAGGCTTTAGTCTATAACATTTTTTTGTTGCATATTTTGTTAAGGTTTTTATGTAACAAAGTGTCTGGAAAATTCACCGAGACATCGTGATAACTATAAATGTAAGATTCTCAAGGACCTTCGATCTTCGATAGTTCTGCAACATAAAAATATTAAAAAAAAAAATTTCTTTGGACGATGTATGTTTTATAACAAAACAAGTTATTAGTTTAAACATTTTGACTGTCTTTACATTCAAAAATGTTTTGTTAATATTGTTATCTTGTGTACTGTAACTTAACTAATTGTCTTTTATAAGTAAGTATATAACATGAGGTACCTATTAATTAGTGTCGACGCAGCTTTATATCTTTGGCCGTGCAACATGGTATACCATAAATAATCATAGGTATTAAAAAAAATTGCAGACGTGTGGTGCGTCACCAAAAAAAAGTTAAACTATCAGGTATAATAAAATTATATAAATAGAGTTGGAAGTTGCCGCAGAGGTCAGTGTTGTGCGAAGACTCGGATTGACAACATGGCGAAGCTACTATTTTTATTAGGTGCGTATCTTTAATTTTATTACTTATATCTTTCGCGCTATTTCTCCTGTTTTTATTAACATTTAAAATGATTGCCTAAACATGTTTATTGAAATTTGAACTATCCACGTTGAGGGTTTAATATCCAAGAGTGCCTTCTGTTTAGGTTTTTTAAAATATTATCTGTGCAAATGCTAGTATTATTTTATTAGATTTGTTTTTGGAGTTCTAGCACCTAAATGCCAATACCTATTCAAATTAAAATAAACGGTTTGGCTTTTAATTTTAAAGACTTAGGTACCTACACGTATATACGGCTTTTCGAATTTGTATTTTTTCTGGCTACCCTACCAATATTTTTTATAATTTTAATGGTACGAAGAGTAGTAATAATCGATGACTGTTTTTTTCTTATGAATTCTGTCAATCGTTTAGGTATTGTGTTGTAGAAAACTACTTTACGAAAATTGCTTAAGCCCTTCGGTGGCTGGACGTAGTTTAAGGACGTACCCGGGTCCCGGGCTATAGTTCGAAATATTCAGGAATCTTTTTGTGGATTTTTTTACGGTAGGTAGGTACCTACTTCTCTTTTTCTTTATTATTTAATTGCACCCGTACGAAGCCGGGAATCAAGAGCACTCATTACCTTTTTATCGATAAACCACAGATTCACAGTTGGTTCTGAAAATTACCTACAATTTGCAAAAAAAAAACGAACTAAAGGCGACCATTTTACAAAATAAGATGCTTCAATAAGTACGTTAGATTAAAATTCAAATCATAAAGCTATATTTCTTTCTTCAACTTGATACAAAAATAAACATTTGAATATAAAAACTGGCTCTTCAAATCTTGGCTCCACCATCAATCAAAGCTAAAACTCGTTTTGTAATTAAATGCAAATCATTTACGACGAGATAAAAACCAGTTTAAAATAAATAAGAACCGTTAATATATGATTCCTTTGATTGTTATACCTAGTGATCGTCAAAAAGTTGAAACACTTTAATCGTTTTATAATAGATCTAAATAAAACTATTTAATGAATGTTTTGTTCTATCAATACTTAATATAGGTATAAACGCAAAAACATTAACCGGCTGAACGAATTTTCATAAAATTGGCAAACGGAGAGAAGGTAAGCTAAGTAAAAGTATTTTTCTAAGGGGGTATGGGGGTTTTATGGGGGGGTAACTATTAGGGAGTCCGAATTGGTAACTTACTTTTTGGCATCATTGCATCTATTAGATAGAGCGTTATAAAACCTAGATTTCAAGACCGCACAGGAAAATTTAAAAAAAAAAACTATGCAAAATTTATTTTAATTATTTGGAACTCTCAGGATAAATAAAAACAAAAAAAAACAAAAATGCAAGATTTGATCCTGAGACCCATTGCACGAAAGGCAAGCAGGATACTAACCAGACTGGCTGGCTCGCTGACAGTAGTTTTCAAATAAAAAGAAGAAAAAAAAAGAAAAAACGTAGTAAGTAGACCGGTACACAATATTAGCAAATAAAAAAAAACCATGATAATAAAAAAATAGCGGTTCTTATACAAATGTGTGTTAAACAGTGACTGAAAATCAACATATTATAACAATGCTAATCCCCCAAGGGGAATAGCGTGATTATACATACCCTATTAATTGAAGAGCAGTTCGAAAAAATAGGTGATTTGGCATCAGAATCGAAACCTTATCTCGAAAAAAAAACAAAAATAAAAAAAAAACCAATGTACAGGAATGACAGCTCTACGATTTTAAAAGATTCTCTCTCATGATATTAACTTGCGCCCTCCGCTGGAATAGACATAAACGGCTTTATTACAAAACGTGGTTTAACTTAGACCAATGTTTAAATCAAAAATCAATTTTTGAATTTCGAACTTTATTTCTACTTTCGTAAAGTTATTAATACAAAAACCGAGTTTAGATCCTGGTCTCAGTTGTCAATGTGCATTTTAGAATTTTATAGCAGTTGGAATAAAGTTCGAAATTCAAAAATTGATTTTTGATTTAAACCTTGGTCTAAGTTAAACCACGTTTTGTAATAAAGCCGAAAATATCTATTCCGTGGTTACATTACATCATCGGTATTTTATTATTATAAATTAGATAACATAACAGGTTGAAAAGGTCTAAACTAATTTATGATAAGATCGACGTTATGATTTCTTAAAACATATAAAGTTAAAAGAACAATAATCTGAGTAGGTTTTGAGATAACGTTATGATCTAAACTAAGTACCTACTTAAAAAGGGAAAAATAAAAACCTTTTAAAGAGGGAACCGACTTCAAAACCAAACACAAAAAAACTGTAAAATAACTTTTCTTCCGGAAGTCGGTGGTCATAGTCAATGAAATAAAAAACAAAGCCACCGACTTCCGAAAGAAAAGTTATTTTACAGTTTTTTTTGTGTTTGGTTTTGAAGTCTGTTCCCTTTTTTTCAAAAAGTTTTTTCAAGTTCTTGTTCTCTCGGGCACGCCGCAATCGCGGCGGTAAGACTCCTCTTTGAGGAGTGGCTGGATAGGAGTCACGGCGTCCTGACCTACCGCATGACGCAGGTCCTCACCGGACACGGAAGTTTCGGGAGGTACCTGTGTCTAAGGAGAAAGGAGGAAACGCCTGGGTGTCACCACTGTGAAGATCGCCCGGAGGACACAGTAGAGCATACGGTGCAAGACTGCCCCGCTTGGGCAGAGCACCGACGTGTCCTGCGACGGCGGCGATAGGCGGAGACCTCTCGCGCCCGGCATTGGTTGCGGCCATGCTGCGGGGCGAGACGGAGTGGGAAGCGGTCGCTTCCTTCTGCGAAGCAGTAATGCTCGCGAAGGAGGAGGCGGGCCGCGTGAGGGAGAGGACAATGTCCTCCCTCCGCCCCACCCGCGGTGGTTGGCGCCCACGGCGACGGACGTCGCAAGACGATCTCCGGCCACCGTAGGCGCGGGCATGCGGGCGGCGAGTAAAGGGCAACTCGCAGCCCGACCATGGACCATGCCCGGGTCGACGGCGCGTTGTGTTCCACGCGCGCCTCAAAGAGCGTCAGCATAATGACGGGGCTCCCTCTCTAGAGGGCCAAAGCCTGCCGGGGTCGCGGGACTTATCTCATCACCGTGACCCCGGAACATAAACGGCTATTGAAGGACACCGTGGTTTTTAGTCAGTACAAGTCTGACAGTCCCTCCCGCCCTGCCTGGGGTGGGAGGACTCATTTGATGATTTTACCACGATAAAAAAAAAAGTTGGTTCTTGTTCTCTGAATAACATCCTATCTACCCTTAAAATTAACGGTTGATATCATAGGTCACATTTACTTTTATTTGTATTTAAGTAGTAATAACTTGTATTGTTTTTTTCAGGCCTGGTAACAATGGCGATGGCCTCGCCATTTGAAGGATTTGGTTTCGACATCCCTAACTATGTAAAGACACCGCTTGGTGAGAGCATAGATAAATCCACCATGAAACTACTCAAGGTAATTATTTAATTATCTACCCTACCTACACACATACTACAGAGTTCAACTATGAAGGATGGTGTCAATGACCTTCATCTGTCAACAGTCAATTGAAAATTTTTGGCAAACGTTTGGCAATAAAACATTTTGTATAGCGTCTCAAACTATCCTTCATAGTTGGACTGCATAGTACTAAACGCCTTTTTGGAGGTAGGCAGGCAGAAACATAAATTCTTATATTGCTGTCTGCTAATTGCTACGATCCTTACATTTATTCCTTTCGTCATGTCTACGATTGTACATTTGTACAGACATCAGCACAAAAACCTACCACAATCTGTCAAATTTCTTTATTAGATTTTCAACCTTATCACAATAGTGGAAGGTTAATTTTCGATTGGTAAAATTTGACAGATTCGGCTAGGTTGACCTGCTGGCGTCTGTACATAAGGGTGGGATGTCTACGTACACCATGTACCGATGGAGCATTGCCGTAGGTACGTCTTGCAGTCCGATGATGGAAAGGGGCAAATAGCTCAGTTCCATCGCACACTCTTCGAAGTGTGACCGATAAAAAAACCGACAGGCGGGCAACTCGACGTTGATGATACAAACGAGGTCTTGTTTCATGACAATGGATTAGGTATTTAAGATACCAAGAAAAAAATAAGGAAAACGCGCTACTAATAAGAGTATTATTGTTCTGTGTGTTATGGACAAGTGATGATGTAAGCGAATCAAGGTTAACCACGGCTGCAATCATCAAAAGGTTTTTTTTTCTAGGTAAAATCATCAAATAAATCTTTCCACCCTGGATGGAGCCGCAAAAAGCACAAACCAAACACACAAAGCAGAAACTACTTAAAAAAAAAATCGGTTGTTAAGCTTTTTTTAAAAAAGTAATAATTTTGGCAGGTGGCCTACGATGTGGCAGAGGACAAGAACGTGGTGTCGTCCCCTCTCAGTCTTATGGTATTGCTGTCCTTGTACAACACTGGCGCTGGCGACAACACCAAGCAAGAGATCACCCAATTCTTAGGAGGCACTGACTATCAAAAGGTTAGTAGTTATTTTTTTCTTTTCTGCATAACTGGCCGGATGTACAAATACCGGCATGGATCTTGAGCGCTGGCCTTCACCTGCGCAGAAGTGAGTTATTAGGTCCCTTTGGTAGATGAAGTGAGGAACGGGGACGGGGAAAGTGTAGTGATTGGCCCGCGTAGCGTGCCGTAGCGCATCGTCATAGCCGCCACTCGGGATTCGTTGTTTTGTGCGTTTTATTTGTTTTATTGTGCGTTTCATTTGTCGATAAGTGTACGATGCGCAAAGCGATCCCCACTCTTACGCCGAGCGCTCAAGAACCGTGCCGGTATCTGTGACTATCCGAAGAACAGACCGTCGACACAAGCACCCTGTATCTGTATGTCTGACAGATAGGCGTAGGTTCAACTGCTGGCGTCTGTACGTCAAACTAAGCAGGTCCTACTCTGCAAAAACTATTTTTGGCAAACGACATCTGAGAAAGAAACACAGCCCGTAAAAAAACTGCAATTAGGTTGGAAAGACCTTACATAAATCTTCAGAACTAAATTATTCCCTGGTCTAGAATAAAAAAGGGAAATCTGAATGGGGGAAGAAAATTTTCAATTCGGCTTAGAACACACGGCTTAGGCACAGTTCAAATTATGTAAAATCATCTAAAATATTTTTACATTAGGTCAACCTTACATTAAAAAAATTAACCATGCCAATTAGGATAATAATTATATTACTATCCTTTATACATAATATATATTGTGAATGTCACATTTTGTCACCACAAGCACAGATTACTACGAAGTCAAAGGTTATAGAACAATAAAATAGTTATGCGGGAGTAAAAATATACCTAATGACCTACCCTACGTAAAGAGGTAAAAATTGAGGTAATTTTTGCAAAAACTAAAGAAAGAATTTCAATGAACGAACACATTCATAAAGATCAAACATTGACGGACTTGTCCTACTGTAACTTTATTGTGGCATCGAGTACAGTAGGCTATTACGTTTATTTGCGGGTAGATTAAAAAAACTTTTGGATTTGTGAAACGGCTGCTACACACGTTATGAAAAAAATCGTTACAATTGGACGGTAAACGGTACAGTTCAAACTGCAACGATAAGGAAAAATAACTAAACTGTATTATTGTTTATATTCTAAATCTAAATTTTTAATAATCGTACTTAATATATAATCTACCGCTACAAAAAAAAAAAAACGATATTTCAAAGTGATCGCAAACTTTTTTTGATGTGTGCAGACATAATGCCTGTGTGCCTATACTGTGCTTCATAATAGATTAATAGAGAGAGATTTAAGTCACACTTCTCATATATTTCCAGACTTCCGACTCTTACAAGGAGTTGAGCGAGAGATTCTCCCAAATTAACCCTGAAGCTCTGACCCTCGCCAACAAAGTGTACGTCTCCGACAAGTTCCGTCTGCAAGACTCGTTCCAATCCGCAGCTCGCAGTTACCGCAGTGAAGTCGACACCCTCGACTTCAGCAAAGCGCAGGAAGCTGCTGACATCATCAACCAATGGGTAAGTCATTGACCAAACGAGATGATTCCACAGAGAAAGTTCTCAACATAACTCATAGAATAAGCAAACTGATCATTGCCACTTCAGCTTAACTTTTGAAGTGGTAGACGGTCAGGGTAAGGTGGATCGCCCTACCCTAACAATAGGTGGAGTGACGATTTCCGCAGGATTAGCTGGTAGCAGCTAGCAGCTGGATGAAAGTTGCTAAGAACCGAGATATCAGCTAAGTGGTGTGCAGTAGTCGGAGAGGCATTATGGTCGGCAGTTGACTGCTGTAGGCGAAGTCATGAATTATTCCATTACACTCAGTGCAGGCACAGACCACATCTGTCTTTTTAAATACATTATTTTCTAATGGATAAACCTTTGTTTTAATGTCGACAGGCTGATGAGAAGACTCGCGGCAACATCAAGAATCCCGTGAGTCCAGACGTGCTCGGCGATGACGTAGCTGCAGCTCTCTTCAACGTCATATTCTTCAAGGTTTGTAATTTATCAAAAATGCTTTAAAAAATCTTTGAATTTCACACCTCAGAAGGAACTTCGAAGAAAAGAAGAATTACCCATCGTCCACCACACGTGTGGACGTGTTTTTAAAACCAAATTGGTTTTAGTTCTGATACAACCGCAATCCAATTACTAATTTGGAATACCTAAATCTTTTCAATAACACAAATTACAATTTCCAGGGTCACTGGCACGTTCCTTTCCAAGCGAATGAAACAAGGGACAAAGATTTCTACCCCAACAAAGATACTAAAGTTCAGAAGCCTACGATGCACTTGTTGCAGTCTCTGTATTACACGGAAAGCCCTGAACTTGGAGCTCGGGTAAGCATCACTATTTGGACATCTTTGGAATCATGGAGAACCTTTCAAATCAATAAAAGCCTTTGCAATCATCAAATTGTTTTGTGTTTACTAGATGGTAGAGCTGCCCTACAAAGAAAGGGGCTTCCGCATGGTCGTAGTGCTCCCCAACGAGGTAGACGGTCTACCATCAGTGCTCGAGAAAGCAGCGGAGAAAGGTCTTCTGGATGACGTGTTCAGACTAAGCCCTGCTGGGGCTGATGTTGACCTAGACATCCCAAAGTTCGATGTCAAGAGCAAACTGGACTTCAACAAAATCTTACCAAAGGTAAAGGTACCGGAGCTACATTCCGGTTTTTTGTACTAAGTTAAATAAACAATATCTTGTTTTAGCAAATGAGTGTGACTAGAAATTAAGTAAAGAAATGTGTAATTTCCAAAGATTGAAAATGCTACTAGATTTTAATGTATCTATTCTTTGTTATTACAGTTGGGAGTATCCAAACTATTCGAAGAGGGAGCGCCCGGTATCGTGCAGGGTCAACCTGTGGTAGTGTCCAAGGCGTTCCAAGAAGCCTTCATTAAGGTCGACGAAGAAGGAGCTACTGCAGGCGCATTCACAGGTTTGTAGCATTAATAGCATGAGACAACTATTATGAGATTGTCTGAAACTTCTAACAGCACACGAATTACCATTTTAGTAATGGGTATGAACTTAAATGGACACCACATAGTAGTATTTTAAAAGAAATGATCTGGTTCTCTTCCACAGGATCATTTTCAGCAGGAATCTCTGCATTTTACCAACCACCACCTCCTAAGAAGTTTACAGTTGACCATCCATTCTTGTACCTTATTATCTTCAAAGACATAGTCCTTTTTGCAGGCACATACTCGCATTAATAAGGTAAAATATAGATGAACGAACTGTTTGCTTTTTATGGTATTCGCAATGTTCGCATCGCAGGCTATTTATTATGCTTCTACTGGATACAACTGATTCCATTCGCATAAGTTACATTTAGCGCTTTGCAATTACTTTTTACTTGAATGTCTTCTAGTCCTAACCGGATTCTCAATGTGAATGCGAATTTCCATTATCTTCTCAAACTGCGGAACTGCATCTCTATGGCCATGTTATGACGAGCGTAGATGTTTTGATTTTACCGATATCATCCACAATATCGATAGGTATTGACAGAAGGGTAGCTTACACCTCAGTCACCCTCGACAGTGAAAATTACTGTTCATTGTCCCATTTTATATCGAGTACCTTAAAGTCCATCATTGGCATCATCGATGGTAACATATTTTTCAAAATAATCTAGACGTCTTCCGCAAGATACTTTTTAAAACCAACGTCTTTGGACTCCACACCTCCACCTCCTATGATGTTCACAATTGATCGTCCATTCCAATATTTGATCCTTTTCGAAGATAAAATTATGCTTGCTGGCACTTATACCAACTAATAATTTGGTTATCGCAATGGTTGCTTTATGTGGTGTTCACAATATTAGCTTCGAGGGCTTTTTGCTTTAATCATTGAAAAACCCCTCTTTGTTTTTATTTACTAGATATAACTGGTTCCATTGACATAGGTTATATGTATTTACCGGTTTACAATCTATATTTTACTTCGCGAAGGTAGGTAAACTAGGTATCGATTCCAAATGTATATTTTTAAAATAAATGTGACGTGCCTGTCCGGTTTGGACCCTAAAACCCGAATTTGGAATATCTTCCCTGACTTCGGTATTTTCTGAAGCATATCCGCTTCAGTTCACTTTGTTGGTTGACATTTTTTATATCGGGTACTGTAAACCCATCATCATCTTTCCTTCATCAACGATAATATGTTTTACAACATTTTTTTACTGGATGTCTTTCACAGGATTCGTAATAGTGCCAATATCATTGGACTCGAGCCCTCCACCTATTAAGAAGTTCACAGTTGATCGTCCATTCTTATATTTGATCCTCTTCGAAGATAAAATTCTGTTTGCTGGCACTTATACAAAATAACAAGGAGGTAAAAATATAGGTTATTACAATGGTTGCTTTTTGGATGAATGCTATGTTGACTTTTGCTTCTCCTATTCGCTTTTATTAACTGGTTATAACTGGTTCTATTCTCATACGTTGCAACAAAGGCTTTACAATAAATTTTCATTTTAATGTCATCCTGTTCTCATAAGATAATAATTTATCTACAGAACTAATGGTCAGATCGCCGCACCGCTACAATAAAATGTTCTGATATTAATAGGTACATTGCTAAAAATTAATTCCTTCTTCACGATAAACCTAGTTGCTAAACTTCGGGTTTTGTATACAGAATTAATATTTAGGGAATGTCACCTTCCCAGCAGGTTTCATAAGTTCACAGTCGATCGATACATGATAAATGGCTTTAGGTTCACAGTCGATATGTGATCTTCTATGAAGACAAAATTGTGTTTCCTGCAATTTACACCAACTAAATAGGTATGCGTACCCATAGGCTTAGTAAAATTGGCTATCTACGCATTTGGCTTAGGTTTATCAAACGCCCGTCATGTCTGCGTCGCGAAATTTGTATAACTTTTACCATAGATAAAATAATACTAGCGTACCTTTACTATCTGCCCAGTGTAGTAGGTACTTACCTGAACTGAACTTTAAATATCTATTTACCTCTGACGCTACGCAAGTTATTTCTTGATAATAATTAGCGAAAAGTTATGTCTTCTGTGTTGGCATCGAATTGAAAATGAGTAAGAATGCTGCAACTAATTAATACATTGTTATTCACAGGAGTGGTTATGGTGTTTACATCGTCGCTTTCTGAACCACCACAGCCAATCAAGTTTACCGTTGACCGTCCCTTTTTGTATACAATTCTCTATCAAGACAAAATTCTGTTTGCTGGCACCTACACCGTCTAATACGAAAATTATTATCAATAAAGTAGGTACAAGACCAACCGTCTTAATAGCATGGGATCTGACTTTTGACTTTTGCATGCTTGTAAAGATCAAAACCGGAATGCAGAGTTAGTATGCATTTACATATTTTATTCGACATTAATCCCTCTCACTCAAATCGTCGCAGAAGTAGCAGATCTAATTTTAGGATTTTTTTTCTTTCTAACCATACCTATAATGATTTTCCATGTTGTTTTTTTGCATTATATTAATAATTATGATTATGTAAGCGTAGTGAGGTTGGAAATACAGTTTTTTTTTCAGGGAAATTGAAACACAGATTTTTTGAAGAAATCTGACCTGACATCGATTATCTTCGTTATTAACTTTGCTGAAAGTTAAAACTTTCTTTGCGTCAATGGACAATAAGTTAAAGTTATCATTCACAGGATCTGTGATATCTTCCTTTTTCTCGCCACGATTGCTAATAGGGTTTCTTTCACGAAGACACAATTCTTTTTGCCGACACATCAACAGTTCTGATACTTATTTTTGTGGTTTTGTGGTTTTGTGTTCGTGATGAATGATAGGATTCTGATTACGATTTTTCATTTCATTTTTCACACTTAGTTTTCACTTTTATCACCCTTCATTTCTTCTAATAGTCTCTAAATCTTTCATAATTATGGGCGTTCAGTGCTTTCCAAAAAGCAGTGTTAGCTATATAGCCTTATTTGTTAATACTGTTATTTTGTTTTGGTCTTCATAAACTTGTACCTTCTCGATTTTTTTTCCATTGTATCCAATTTTTATTTTTATTGTTTTTTGTTTGATGACTTTGATCTTCTCTTGATATCGACACTGTCTAATTAATTTAGTGCTAGTAAGTTCTTCCATTTAGATTTTTTCCAATTTCTTACAGATTTATATTCCGATACGTATCCAGCATTGGTCTTCGCAACAGGTTCCTTTAGATTTAATATATATTTTAAGAAGATAGTGTTTTTTCGCGAGGTACATTCATTTTACAAACCAATGATTTTCCATACTTAGCGCTAGGCAACCTACAACGCTCCTGGAATTTCCACATACTATAATATCACTTCCTCAAAATGTAACCTTTGAATCGTTTGTCATTTCCAGCTTTAATTATAGCAGAGTCTTGGCCACCACCGGAGCCAGTGAAGTTTATCGTGAATCGCCCATTTTTATACTTGATCCTCCTCGAAGATAAAATTCTTTTTGCCGGCACCTATGTCAATTAAGGTGATATGAATAGATATTAAACGATCAAAAAAAGAATAGATTTTTACGTTCTAATAATAACAATAATGTTCTCTTTCATGATTTAATACCAGTTTTGTACACGTCACAAATCTCTTCTTCTTTTGATCGAAAAAATTGAATGTTACCTATTCATATTCATTGTTCACTTTTATTTTTCCAGCTTTTCTATCAAATAGCAACCTCTCGTCTTTTTTCTTTTTTTTTCGTGCGAGAATGTCTGGTGTCAGAGTAATTAAAGCCACCTCTAGGATCCCATAGGCTTCTGACACAGCTTTAGACTTCATTAACTCCTCATTAACGCTTTATGTTCATGTACGGACGATCCATGTGCTCGATGCATGGGATATTTCGAACTTTAAGTCCTTCTAGTTTTCTTTTTGTTTTTTTTTTAAAGCATATTGTTCTAGGCACGTGTTATTATATGAGTGAGTGAATGATTAGATATTAGGTATATTTTTTTAAATAGAGTATTGTTCCAGTCTGTCCATCGGATCATTTTGGTCCATATTTACAATTTGTGTGTCTGATAGTGGTAAAGTAAAAGTTTCAAGATCGTGGGTGTTTATACCCCGTCCTTTCCAATCAAGCGTAGGTATTGAAATTACCTATTATTAGTATTGTTAAAAGTGTGAATAAAATAGGTGTACTGTGTACTTTACGCCAATTGGAAGTATCGTTTTGACCTCCAATGACAGTCATTTCCATTATATCGTTTTTTTCACAGGATTAATCGCCGTGGCGGCATCTTCATGGTCTCAACCACCTCCACCGATGAAGTTTACAGTAGACCGTCCATTTTTGTATTTAATCCTCCTTGAAGACAAAGTACTTTTCGCTGGCACTTACACAAAATGAGGTGAAGATAAATAGAATAACAACAATAAATAGAACAACTTTCACTCGGGTTGTGGAGGGTCCGGCTTATCAAGCTTATTATCTTTACTTTTCACCTCTTCTATCACAAATTGATGTACATGCTTATTCTATGCAAGCACTTCGTCCCTTTCCATACGTGCTGGTGGCCTTTATTGTTGTATCTTTTTGTGTAGTAAATAAAGTTAGATTTTAAGCCGCTATTTAAATGGGCGCGTGGCGTCGCACTGCGTCGCGTCTTCAGTGAAATATGTTTCTTTTCTTTTAGTAAATAATGCTAAATTTTGTATCGCTCTATTGAAATGTGCGCTCAGCGTCGCGTCTTAGTGTGAGTTGACTCTATTGGCATTGTTTGTCATTTTCAGGGTTCATTGTAATACCAGAGTCGTCTGATTACCAGCCACCCGAGCCCGTCAAGTTTACCGTGGATCGTCCATTTTTATATTTGATCCTCTTCGAAGACCAGATTCTTTTTGCTGGCACTTACACAAAATGAAGTGAAAATAAATTGAATTGATGGTTAATTGAATAAAAAACATCAAAAATTAATTCGTAATGTGGAAGCTTTGCATTTTAATTTTCCTCTCTTTCTATCCAATCTTATGACGTGTTGGTTTAAAAGGTATTTATTTTTTTAATTCATTAAAAATATTCCATACCTAATCTTCTAATTTACCTAAATAATTTACCAACTTTTATTTTATACCTACCTACGCATTGTGTCCATGTGGATTTGTCCATTCTCCTTTGTCCCATTGTTTACCCATATTACTAGTCTGGTCTTTCCTGTTCTTTTGAGTTATTAATACCTCCGTACCTACTCACGTCGTTCCTATGAATATTAGTACAGAGACGCCAGCATGACTAATATCACAATTTGTCAAATTTCTTTAATATATTTTCCACTTAATCACAAAAACAGACTGTTCACATTCGATTTGGAAATAGTTTGTGCAATAAATCATAATAAAATAGTTCATTTAATATGCCGCTGACGATAACTGAAAAATAATGTTCGAACTTTAAATTAATCTACCTTATTTTATAAAAGGTCTTAATGACGAAGATATAAGTAAACACCCCTGGGTGGGTTTTGTTAATAACATTTATCCTGGTATTACGTTCCCGTGGGATAATTTCGAGTAACACGTGAGCAAACCGCTGGCAACAGGTAGTATGGTATTATTTTATGTTAAACGTGTGAATAAATGTCGGTCCGAGCACAGGAGCAGAGCACGAAGGCGATTCCATTGAGAAGAGGCGTAAGACAGGGGGACGTTATCTCCCCGAAAGTGTTTACTGCCGCAATGGAAGACGCCTTCAAACTCCTGGAATGGCAAAGACTTCGCATCAACATCAACGGTGAATACGTCACTCACCTTCGGTTTGCCGACGAAATCGTAGTCATGGCAAAGTCGATGGAGGAACTCAGCATGATGCTCGATGGCCACGACTGAGTTTCACAACGGGTGGGCTTGAAAATGAACATGGACAAGACGAAAATTATGTCAAATGCCAATGTTGTGCCCACCCCAGTCTCTGTTGGAAACTCGGTACTCGAAGTTGTTGAGTCATATATCTATTTAGGACAAGTAGTCCAATTAGGTACGTCCAACTTCGAGAAAGAGGTCAACCGCCGAATCCAACTCGGTTGGGCAGCGTTCGGGAAGCTACGCAATGTCTTTTCGTCCGACATACCTCAGTGCCTCAAGACGAAAGTCTTCAACCAATGTGTGTTACCAGTGATGACTTACGGCACCGATACGTGGTCTTTCACTATCGGCCTCATCTCAAAGCTCAAAGTCGCTCAGTGAGCTATGGAGAGGGCTATGCTCGGTGTTTCTCTACGTGATCGAATCCAAAATGAGGAGATCCGTAGACGAACTAAAGTCACCGATATAGCCCACCGGATTAGCAAGCTGAACTGGCAACTATGCAGGCCATATTGCTCGCAGAGCAGATGGCCGATGGTGTCGAAAAGTGCTAGAGTGGAGACCGCGGACTAGCAAGCGCAGCGTAGGACGTCCACCAACGAGGTGGACAGACGACCTTATAAAGGTCGCCGGAAGACGCTGGATGCAGGTCGTTTCCAACCGGTACCTATATGTGGAGATCTAAAGGGGAGGCCTATGTTCAGCAGTGGACGTCCTATGGCTGAGATGATGATGTGTGGATAAAGTAGGTGTACTGTCAACTGTGTACTTTACACCAATCGGAAGTTTCGTTCTGACCTCCAATGACAAAGTCTGTTCCTCCAATTATTATATTGGTTTTTTCACAGGAGCCATTGCTGTGGCGGTATCTTCATGGTCTCAACCACCTCCACCGATGAAGTTTACAGTAGACCGTCCATTTTTGTATTTAATCCTCCTTGAAGACAAAGTACTTTTTGCTGGCACTTACACAAAATGAGGTGATGATAAATAAAATAGAACATCACGACTTTTACTCGGGTTGTGGAAGCTTATTAGCTTATCGAGCTTTAGCTTTACTTTTCACTTCTTCCATTAAACATAAATTAAATTACATGAAACATGATATAAAGCTCAAATGACAAGTTATTTACTGTTTTAACATTTTAATTTTCCCTCACTCTCAATCCACTTTGTCGTACCTAAATGGCGTATTTGAATAGGATTATGTAAGAAATTATACGTTCAATCGTAATCGTACCTACATACCTCATATTACACTAATTTCTTAAAAAAAAAATTCCATAGCTATTAGCTATCTTCGTTTACCTTAAGTTTTATTTCCTTGAAGGATTCAAGTTTGAAGTTTTATTTTGTTCACGTGTGTGTCCATGAGGATTTGTCCATTCTCCTTTAAAATTGTTTTGTTTTTCCCTTAGCAGTTTTCTGATCGTTCTAGTTCTATTGAATTATTAATACTCCGTAGTAATGCCGTTCAATTAATATTTCACAGTAAAAATAATATTATACACTAAGATTATTCATTATGCTGCTGCAAATTATTCAAGCTGACGATACCAGGAAGAAAATCAAAATAAAGCAGATATCATAGGAACAGGAATGTATTATTATTTTAAGTTGAACGTGTGAATTATATAGGCCACTCGGACATTTAGTTCTGAGCTCCAATGACAGTCATTTCCACTTTAATGGTTGTTTCACAGGAGCCGTTGCCGTGGCGGCATCTTCGTGGTCTCAACCACCTCCACCGATGAAGTTTACAGTAGACCGTCCATTTTTGTATCTAATCCTCCTTGAAGACAAAGTACTTTTCGCTGGCACTTACACAAAATGAGGTGATGATACAGATCTTAGACAACAAATCTAACTCTGGTTGTGGGAATGTATTCTAACTTTTACCCCTTCTAGCACAAGTTGATATTTGTATGTATATTCCATGTTAACATTTCAGATAACTCCGTTCGTGTTATATTTATCTAGAAGATTTAGGGACTAGGAGACCTACGATGTCATGTCATGTTAAGACGTCATGGTACCTAGTCCACCTGTAGGGTTTCTCACCATAGCAGTCGAAAATGGCCGCCACTGTAGGGATTAGTACAGTTTAGCTATAAGCTGAGAAGTACTTTGTGGAAGCCTCTATTTTTCTTTGGTTCCAATTTAAGTTCCTGTTGCAATAAACTGATTGTGATTCACAGGTTTTGTTGCCATTCCTCCGTCTGTACAACTCGCACCACCGCCCACAACGAAGTTCACAGTTGATCATCCGTTCTTATATTTGGTTCTCTTCGAAGATAAAATAATTTTCGCTGGCACCGTCACAAAATAAGGTGACTATGTTTCTTGATATGTTTTGTTTGGTTGTTCATTTTGCATCTTTCTGGATCATTTTTCCGTTAAGTTGGCTGTCAGCTTAACAAATATTGGGGGTTTTTCATTGATTGTTCTCCAGTGGAAATTTTCATGGATGTGTTTTGTGGGGAATCTCTTTGGATTTTATGTTATGTTCTCTTTATTTTGTTTTCTGTCGTCTTCTTTAGTATTCGAATAATTATTATCTAAATTTGTTTTAGTTATTACATCTTCAGGAGCGGTAAGCAAGCAATATGAATAAGTGAGACAGAATTGAGGATTTTAAAACTTTTTATACCGGTAAATGTCATGGCGTAGAAACGCTAGTGTTAAATGATTTCATTAACTATTTTTTATGAATAACTTTCATCAACAGGAGGACAGTTCATGCTAATATCTCCGGCACCCCCACGACCACCCCAGAAGTTTACTGTTGACCATCCATTTTTATATCTGATACTTTTCGAAGACTACGTTCTTTTTGCTGGCACCTACACAAAATGAGGTGATAATTATGCTGTAATACTTCTTCGAAAACCTGACACACTTTACACGTTTCTCTTTGATCTTTTTTTTTTGTAAAACCTCATTTTTTTAAAACTATTTTTCTTTTATATATTTAATCGAATTTTAATTTAAAAATCCCATAAGAAGACCAAAGTAGATTTAGAATTCTTCAGAGAAAACTCTATCTATACATATAATAAATCTGTAGAAGGGTCAATTCTGTACATTGAAAATATTGAAAAAATAAATAGCGGGGGGTGTTGCTGGATCGATACCAAACCCAAATATGTGATTAAAAAAATTTTTGTCTGTCTGTCTGTCTGTCTGTCTGTCTGTCTGTATGTGCAGGCATCACGTGAAAACTAACGGTTCGATTTCGATGAAACTTGGTATAATTATACCTTATTATCCTGGGCATAAAATAGGATACTTTTTATCCTGGAAAAATACGTAGAAAAAAAATCTTATTTTTCAGTTTTATTCATAGACGTTGTTCTGTAGAACCGCTAACACACGTTGCATTACCCGCAGTGGATTCAGCGCCGTAACCTGTAGCGCCGAAAGTCGGATTTGGCTTGAACCGTTTGCGGCACACGCGGGCCACGCCTCCCCGACTCCTATATAAGGAGCCGCGTTCCGCGCCGCGCGATGCATATAAATTCTGAATTTTGATGCGAGCGGACGTGTCCAGTGTGGCGAGCGGTCGTCCGTGGAATTAATATTGTATGCGTGTCATTTTAAACAGTGCTTTTCAGCGCGACCTTTTTGATTACTGTTCCGATCAGTTATTTGTAAATACAAGGTCGGAATTACTATGAAAAAAATACTTACTACAGAACGCGAGCTCAACAGCAGTAGCTCAATAGAGGGATCTCCTTAATTATTATAGGCTTAGCCGTATTTGGGTCCAATAGATATTTATAAGATGTCATTGTCAGAGTTACTCAAAATGGAGAAATAAACCATCCACGCGAAGACCGACATCCGCGCGGACGGAGTCGCGGGCGGAAGCTAGTACTTACTATTTTTGTTCTAAAGGATCCAATTAGTAAAATTCGAAAACATTTTTTGTGTTTTATCATATTTTGGGAGGGGACAAGTTCTCCGGCGGTGGCGGCTTTAAGTTAGCTAATTTTCATTTGTGCTAATTATTTATGTAGTTGTCAAGCTGATACTGTTGTTAAGTTGATATTGGTTTATCATTTTTTATTTCGGTCGGCGGTCACGGTGGCATACACAGCATTGCGGCGACGGCGGCGTGGCGGCGGCGTCGTGGGTACTTGAGCCCTTACGAAACCCTTACTGGGCGAGTACCTACGACGCTGTTTGCCGTATTTTTAAACAGGGCCATTTTAGTTTCGCTCATATTATTAGGTATTATGTATACCCGTAGTCACTGTACCTAAACAAATAATTCCCAGTCTAGCTTCAATAGAAAATATTTAAACACTTCTTACTTACTGGTTTATTGTAGTGGACGGCTTTTAAACTTTCGTGCGAATCTCGAAGTACTGGGTACTCTTAAAAGTTAATAGGTAGGTATTCTTATCTATAAACTATTATCTACAGATTTCTAGTAAATATATTTTTTCGTTTGAAGCACTATCCTTGGATTCGAACAATCCCAACAACTGACGTTTACAATTGACAATACCTACATTTTTTTTTAAATTGTTACTTCGAAGACGGCCTATTTTTTGTTGGCACCAAAATGAGGTGATATTGTATCAGAGCCGGACCACGTTGTGCGATTCCAAACGCGCGCTTTGCTAACGCGCGTTTTGAAAACCAAGAGGAAGTGCACGCTTGCATGTGATTGTGTATGTACCTACCTATCTCAATTTCATCTCTCGATTCTCAAGTCCCGTACTCCCGTGTTAGCAATGCGCGCGTTTGGAAGCACTCAATGAAGTTTCACTTAGGTACAGTTACCGGCATGGATCTTGAGCGCTGACCTTCACCTGCGCAGGAGTAAGTTATTTGGTCCCTTTGGTAGATGAAGTGAGGAACGGGGGCGGGGAAAGTGTAGTGATTGGCCCGCGTAGCGTGCCGCATCGCATCGCGTCATAGCCGCCACTCGGGATTCGTTGTTTTATTTGTTTTATTGTGCGTTTCATTTGTCGATAAGTGTACGATGCGCAAAGCGATCCCCACTTTTACGCCGAGCGCTCAAGAACCGTGCCGGTATTTGTATGTTACGAGTTAAACTTTTTTGGTGCAGAATTACTCGTTGCCAGAAAACGTTCGTATCATGGATCGTGTCGTCACGTCAACTGGACATTTTTTTTTGTGCAATGGAGTCGATATCTGCTATTCTGCCGGTATCCGCTGATGACCGAATACACGAGGTTAGGCTGATGAGCCTGTGGTATTCTTCTTAGCGTTTGCTACAAAAAAATGATAAATACGTTTGGTCCAAGATTTCGCTGAGCGTATTTCCGCTCAGTGATGCAGATTTACAGGTCGTCAATTAAAGGGGTTGAATTGTAAATGTAGTGAATGCGTTAAAATGATGGCCAGTCTACCTAAACATTATATTTGTTCCGCAGGACTTATTTTGCAGACTTATTCTGCTAATAGCATACCGCCGCCCGTAGTGAAGTTCACGGTGGATCATCCCTTCTTGTTTCTAGTACTTTTCGAGGATAAAATCCTCTTCGCTGGCACCCATGTTTGAGGTGATGTTGCAATGTTTAACTCCTTCGTTTCATCAGCCATCATCATCAGCAACTGCTGTTATGTCGTATATTACGTAATTTATTTCTTTGTTTCTCTAATTATTTGTTTATTTAAAATATTTTGGTCTTTTCACTCATTTCTGTCTTGAGTGCACTTGGTTTTGGTGGTTTAATTAATACTTAACATAGTTTTGCAACCATTCGCATGTAATGCTCGCGCCTTCGGTAAAATCCTCTTACTAATAAACCACTTTTATTTTAAAGATGTACAGTCAACTGTACCTAATTCCGTTGTAACAATTTCACGTTTAACAGCCCTATTTTTTTTAAATTAATGTTACTTATTGTGTTCCGCAATTAAATTAGGTTTTAGTTTTATACATATGCTTTATTACAAATAATACAAAAATCTCTAAAATACGATTATTAATTCCAGTCAGTAAAATGACATTTCCAGTGTTCAGGTTTGTTTCATTTTGTTTGTATCAGTGACAGTTGCACTTGTAATTTTACTGACTCGAATTAATAATCAAACTATATTAATAATTTCGCGCCACAGGAAATTGAGCCTTATAAACAATAGGATGTGTCCACTGAAAATGTACAAGGAGATCATCTCTTGCTTGAAGCAAGACTGCAAGCAAGACATGATTATTAAACTTACTATCAGGCATCGGTTCACGATTAATTCCTTGGTCTTGTATTAATTTTGCATGAATTGGCTGTCCTGCAATTTTTCAGAATTCTTTGGTTTTCATTTGGGTATCACACAATGCTTGGCTGGCAATATGACACATGATTGTTTCAGAAAAAAGTTTAAAGTCGTAGGGCCCAGCGCACACCGCTGGAAAACAATTTAATATAAACCTTATCTACCTTGATATACGGTCGCGCGCATTTTCGTGTGGTAGCTTGAGGGCGCTCCGAGCACCGTGTCCGAATTTATTCTTATATCGACTGTATATCAAGTTAGTTAAGGTTTATATTAAATTGATATCTTAAAGTACGCTCCGCTGCGTTTCAGCGGCTTGCGCTGGGCCTAAAGCATCCTCTCTGTTGGGCAATCTACTTTCAAAAACTTGATGCGTAATACTAATACCGGCATGGATCTTGAGCGCTGACCTTCACCTGCGCAGAAGCAGGCCTGTCTCACTCCGCGGTGTAGGCATAAAACTGCAAGTAGTTGCGGGGCCATTATGTCGTGGCCCATTCACTACGGCTGCCACGCGCCACCCGTTGTGCACGCGCTCCGTCTCCTTAATATTTTTGTTACGTTACGTGTAGTTACGCACAAGTTTCTTGCTTTAGGTGCTTTTGGGAAATTAATAACACAATATTATTATGAAGAAAAAAAATAAAGTACTTACATATTTAGTAATGATGAACAAAATTATCTCCCTGCTTGTGAAGTATGGGTTTAATTGATCATGATTAGGTAGGTTACAAGTTTGGAAATGAGGCGAGATACTAAGTGGAGGGGGGGGGTGAGCCTACTAGACGACCAAGATAAAAAGACGACACTCTCACTCACCTTAAGCTGAGTACTAAGAATTAAGATCGGTAGAAGTAGAAAGATGTTTGCGTTGTTGTTTAAAAGTTCTAACTCAGAAAATGGCCACACTACGCATTCAAGGTCAGCTATCGTAATTCGCTGCGCGCCTTTTTTACCTACCTACAAAGACACGCAACGCGGGGCCTGTGACAGTATGCGATAGTAATTGGTCGGTTACTAGGTTGAGTGCAAAATAATAAGGACTGGCTATTTTGCCATAAACGATAAAAATCTTTTAAATATTATTCTTTTTTTTTTGTAAGACGTAATGTTCAAAAATATAACAATAATAGGTAGAAAAGATAATATTATTAAAAATATCATTCCTCACGTAAGGTGCCGCACGTACCTACTATTAACATTCTGTGCTAACAATCAATAATGTAGGTATGGAGTAATCGATGACAAAAAGTAATTTAACAAATGCATAAAATACGCATAGGTTCCTACCTATTTCTGCCTAAACTCGCAAGTCGCAACCCTATTGGGCTTGACCCATAGTAACCTTTTAATGTCGTTGGCGTCAGATAAACCAAAATAAACTCTCGCGCGTAATCATTCAGTACATTTTTGCTTGCGCACGGGAAGTTTAGGCTATTATAAAAGTAGGTGGGCGGTACGGCTGCCAGTTAAAATGTACTTTATTCTCTCGTACATAGATTTTACATTTGTTTAATTTTTTTTTGGAGTGGGACTTCTGTTGTACTATTAAGTATTCTGTGGCAGAAGTGAGTTATTAGGTCCCTTTGGTAGATGACGTGAGGAAGGGGGCGGGGAAAGTGTAGTAATTGGCCCGCGCAGCGTGCCGTAGCGCATCGCGTCATAGCCGCCACTCGGGATTCGTTGTTTTGTATGTTTTATTTGTTTTATTGTGCGTTTCATTTGTCGATAAGTGTACGATGCGCAAAGCGATCCCCACTCTTACGCCGAGCGCTCAAGAACCGTGCCGGTATCTGTATTAAAATCTAATCAATGATTGCAGCTAAACTATTAAAGAACCTCATTGTTATCAGAATAAAGATCAAACTGTTCCTATTTAAGTCATATTTCTGGTCAGGAAAGCATGCGTACTTAAGTACTACTTTATACTATATGGTACATATATCACTTCAAGCTTCCAAAGAGAATAGTGAAACTAAGTAATTTTTTTATTTTTATTTTACAGGCTTGGTCGCCATTCCGATGTCATCGTTTTCAAGACCACCACCTCCTATGAAATTTACTGTGGACCGTCCGTTCTTATACCTAATACTTTTAGAAGACAAGGTTCTTTTCGCAGGCACCTATGTATTGTAAAAATTATTCATATGAAATGACTGAAAGTCAATGACTTTCTACATATTGTACAAATTTTGTTTGTTCTGTCAATTTACTAAAGAAATGCATTTAAAATAAAATATTAATAATGATTGTTGAGTGTTTTATTTAATCCGATAAGTTAGAATGTAAATTACCCAGTAATTGAATTTGTCTTGTAAAACAATGAACAAAACCGTCACTTAAGGCGCGGTCTTATCTCATATTCCCAAAAATTGGTTTCTTAGAACGTCGAGTATGACGTAATGTAATAAAAATAAGCAACGCGAAAAATACAGTGAACAGAGAAGGGTATAAAGAAGAATATAAACCGAACAGAATAATAAATAAGAGTTTGATATTCCCAATAAAAATTGGGAAGTTGTAGCACAAAAATAAACTTTGACGTCGAAGATCTCTGTATTTCCAGCGATAACAACAGTTTTTTTTTAAGAATTTAGTAGGTTTTCCATTTTTTTAAAACTTTAACCGAACCATTATTTAATTTTATGTCTATATTTTAAATAATCTAAAGAAAAGCAGTAAAATAAATGCCCATTCGCAGCTTACGTCACATTTCAACACAAATGTCATTTTTTCAATTTTCAATCTTATTGACGCTCCATAGTGGTGACAATAGTTTACGCGGTCATAAGCGATTAAAATCGTAGTCAGTCCGCGTCTTAAGTACTCTGCTGTGCTCACATTTTGATTCCAATACCTTTCTGATATAGACAATTGTAAGGACATAGGTACTTTTTTTTGCGTGGTAAAATCATCAAATGAGTCCTCCCGCCCAGGGCAGGGCAGGACGGACTGTCAGACTTGTACTGACTAAAATCCACAGTGTCCTTCATTAGCCCTTTACGTTCCAGGATCACGCGGTAATGGAATAAGTCCCGCGACTCCGGCAGGCTTTGGCCCTCTAGAGGGGGGGCCCGTCATCTTGCTAACGCTCTTTGAGGCGCGCGTGGAACAAACCCCGTCTCGGGACGTAAATAAGTAACTTTCACGCCTTGGATAACAATGTACTATTTCTTTCTTCCATGTTCCGATAAAAACATCGAAAAAACTAGGCAGGTATAGAAATTTGGAGAAAATTTCTTATAATATTCCTGTACCTAATAGATATCTTTTCATTACAATAACTATAGAAAAACCGTGTTGGTCTGTCTAGGAAGAAAACCACTGGCAGTTTTATTTTGTGTTCAATAAGCCAGGGGTGAAAGATGTTCGTGATATACTCATAGAATGTGCTGCTACACATCCAACCACTTTCGGATTTACCTATAGCCCATGGCTTACCCTTGTTTGGTAGAACAACGTTTCGTCGAAAATCACTCCGGCTAATGTTATAATTAATTGGTAAATCTTTATTTAGCAAATTAATTTCTTTGAAATAATTTCATTTGACCGAATTTTCAAATGCACTAATTTTATTTAAAGTAATGTTTCACTTGACTAATAATGATTTAGTCGAAATATCGTATCGAATAATTATTGTCTATAAAAACGGGGCTCCATCGATCTAACTTGGTAGGTGGTAATCAGCAATTTAACTAAGGATGCAAGAGCGAGCGAAGCGAGCTCGGGTCTTGGGGCACCCCGACTCGGACAGGTTAGGTTCTTTCAGAACCCGCCATCCCCTTCGTGTTAGGTTACTTTAAACCTTGCAAACAGATATAGGAGCTCCGCGAAGCGGGGCTCCGTCGACCTACCTTGATAGGTATTCATCGGCAATTTGACAAGAGCGAGCGTATATTACTGATTACCACCTACCAAGGTAGCTCGACGGAGCCCTATTTCTGTTTGCAAGGTATAAAGTAACCTAACACGAAGGGGATGACGGGGTCTTTCAGACCCCGCCATCCCCTTCGAACCTAACCTGTCCGAGTCGGGGTGTCTCCAGTCCCGAGCTCGCTTCGCTCGCTCTTGCATCCTTAGTTAAATTGCTGATTACAACCTACCAAGGTAGATTGACGAAACAAATATTTACAATGTTTTCTTTTCTGCATTACATTACACCAATCTAATATTCGATAAACTAAATGTTATACCACCTGAACATTACATCAAATGAACATTATACCTTTTGATCAATAGCGCAAATGTTGTTATCGCAAATAAATATTCGATGAAATGAAAATTGTGTTAACCGATATTATACAAACTGATTATTTTCTCAAACGTTGTTCGAATTAGTAAAATTATATCAAAAGTTGTTCTACCAAACAAGAGTGAGTTTGGAACGCTTTCTGCAATTATTATGCTTTGGAACTCGCTCGTATGCAAAAACGATCATCGGCGGTGCTAATTGTCCTGCTGCATTTGCAGAAATGAGCACAGTAAGATTCTTTTTCGTTCCCTGAAACGCTGTATACATTTTTGTCGCCTTTTTTCACCAAGTCATGACCAGGGTTTGGATTTAGAAAGAAGGCACTTCGTCCCTGTTGAATACTCTCGTGGGATCCTTCATTACGTCGCCAAGACCTTGGTTATGTAAATAATCACCAACTTCAGAAAAACAGCTAGTTCGTTGTTTTTCGGTTACAGCTTCTCTAGATGTTGTCAAGTTTTGAGAAAGCCTTTCAGACTCTTCAGGGTGACGTTCAAGAAACGCTTGGTACCATTTGCGCCCTAGTCTACCATCGGTAAAAGGCGACTGTTTATTATTTGATTTAACAATCACCTGTACACTGTCCAGTAGCTGTTCTTTAGCCACTGGACAGTGCCTTTCTGACATAGCGAATAACCATTTTACCAAAATGTTTTGGACTCTTACCAGTGCACTTATTGTGTAAGGTTATTCGTGGTACGCCATATTTTTTGGCTGCAGAGCACACGCTCTCTCCTTTTTTTACTGCTTCCAAAGCATGTTGCATTTGAAGTGGTGTATAATATTACACCGGGGCGCCATGACTGTAAGAAAAATCTTGTTTGTAGTACCTACAGTAATGGAATGAACCAGTGCTGGTCACCCCACTAATGAACACGTACCACCACCTACAACCGAAGAGTGATCCCGTCTACCCTCAACTCATCGAGTTGGCGGTCTACCTGCAAGGGGGGACAGAAGCTGCCTTGTCCGCCTGCGTCTCATCGGGCCGTCGAAGATCGAAGAGGCTGAGCGTCGCCTACCCGCTTCCGTCGAATACTATCAGGATAGTGGTTTTTCACTCGGCAAAACTACTACTCAATACGCTCGATATTGAACTCACTCCCTGCTTACCATTTACCTTCAGTGGTTGTGAAAAACATTGTAAAAAATTTAACCGTTATTTTATTCACATACCCACATCACACCATCTTGGTGTAAAGTTCTCAATTTCTCATCAATATAAATGAATAGCTACTGTAAACCATTGAGGAGTTCCCTGAACTGCCCTTCGATTTCATCATCAGACCCCTAATGACAGTTACAACCCATCTAGGTGCAAAGTTCTTATCAATACAAATTAATCAAGCTCAAACACAAGATAGGTGATGTGAATCGTTGAGGAGTTCCCTCGACTGTCTCTGGGCTCCATCATCAGATCAACTCCAAAACTTTATTAAATTGTAGTGCTTTAAAATTCTTAATGATAAAACTTACAAACGCACTAGTCGCCCCTACGACTTTTGAAAGTTCCCCTCGATTTCTCTGGTCTTCCATCATCAGACCTTGATTTCCTTATCATGAGACCACCTCCGAAATGTCTTCTTTCCAACAAAAAAAGAATTATCAAAATCGGTTCATAAACGACGAAGTTCTGCGAGAACAAGCATAAAAAAAAGCTTATATACGGTCGAATTGAGTAACCTCATTTTTAGAAGTCGGTTAAAAATTACGTCATATTTAACCTATTTACGTAGGTCATTATATTGTTACTCCTGTTAAATATTTTTATTGATTTATAACCTTTGACATAGAACTCATGGTAATCTGTGCTGGTGACAAAACGTGATACTACCTTGAATGGACTTCTTCAGAATTATCCTAATTGTCATGGTTTGACACAGGTTCTCACCGGACACGGAAGTTTCGGGAGGTACCTGTGTCTGATAAGGAGGAAAGAAACGCCTGGGTGTCACCACTGCGAGGATCGCCCGGAGGACACGGTGGAGCATAGGTACGGTGCAGGACTGCCCCGCTTGGGCAATGCACCGCCGTGTCATGTTCTCGAATTTGACTGAAAATAATTTAGATCAGTATTATAATAAGGTAGGTTGGTAAATAAATAAGGTATCCCCCAAAAAAAAAAAATTGTTTATCTGTACTTTTATCACTTTATCATTTTTTATCGTTATCGCTAATTATAACGCCTTCGACGAGTCGTTTGAATGAATGCAGTAGTGCGTCTGCGCACATCATCGATAGCCTTCATCATTGAATTGCTACGATAAGGTAGGTAAAGTTAATTTTTAAATACATATATTTAATTATGTAGCCTGTCTTCTCATTCTTTAGAAAGTTCTTGAAAGCATATAATTGAATAGTCAAACGAACTTACCTGTAAGTAGGGTTACCATATCTCAGGATTTATCCTGAGAACTCAGGATTTTTACGGTTTTCTCAGGATTGCGGCCGGATTTAAGTAATCTCAGGAAATCTCAGGATTTTTTCACTTTTCACAAAGAATAGTATTTACAGATTTTTTTATTTGACAAACAAATAATAATCTTCTATAAATATACAGGGTGTTTGGCAGAACGTTGAACATACGAATATGGTGGATAGGTGGGGTCATCTGCTACTTACTCAGCCCTAATTTATTTGGCCCTGGCCCACTGGGTATTTTTAAAATTTTTTTTTCTTCGTTTTTCTTGTTTCACCACTTTCTTAACTTTAAAGTGCAATTTTTATTAAAAATGGGTAAAGCAGGCAATATTTTGTTTTCTTTTTTTAATCTTTGATGTTGGCAGATTCTTATAAAATTATTGCTTTGTTCAGATGTTAGCTAGAAAAAAAGTTGTGAGTCCTCAAACTTACAGAAAGATATTAAAAAATACTTAAATGTTAATTTCAACTTGCATTTAAAAAAAAAAACAAAAAATGATGGAGGAGTTCCAATTCTAGCAAAACATCCCTAGTGTGTGAGCTTTCTAATGGTATGTAATTTGCTTTTATAAAAAAAAAACTTTAAGAGTTATTTCATAATTTTATCAAGTAGGAAATTTTTGACGATTCTCTACCTTTACGGAAAGTTAAATGTTTTGCGAAATTTAATACTGCAAAGTTGGTAAAAATTAAATGATCGATAGAAATTATGCTGTATCAGTTAGGTGCGTTAATGAAACAATTAAATAATTTTAAATAATTTATTTAAATAATAAATTACAGATGTTCAAATTGACGCCCTTCATTTACAATACAGGTGCGGCATCTACGTCTGATTTCTACAGTTTTTGTGCGCAGCAGCATCTCCTGTCGCATAACTTCGAAAGCAGCATTAATTCGATTTATCAAATCATCTCGACTTTCAACTTCTGTAGTGTAAACTAGTTCCTTTGCCCTTCCCCACACGTGAAAATCGAGCGGAGTGAGGTCGGGCGATCGCGGAGGCCAGGGAATTGGTCCTCCCCTGCTAATCCACGAATTTGGGAAATAATTATCCAAATGCTCACGTACAATTAGACTAAAGTGAGCTGGGCAACCATCGTGTTGAAAATAGGCCTGTTTATGTCTACTTGGAACACTTCTTCCACTAATGGTGGTAAATCATTTATCAAAAAGTCGAAGTAGTTGATCGCATTGATGTTGTCGGGCAAATAATGAGGCCCTATTAGCTTATCGCCAATCACTCCTGCCCAGACATTCACACTGAATCTGCGACAGAACCAACTTTGCAGTATTAAATTTCGCAAAACATTTAACTTTCCGTAAAGGTAGAGAATCGTCAAAAATTTCCTACTTGATAAAATTATGAAATAACTCGAAGTTTTTTTTTAAAAAAGCAAATTACATACCATTAGAAAGCTCACACACTAGGGATGTTTTGCTAGAATTGGAACTCCTCCATCATTTTTTGTTTTTTTTTTAAATGCAAGTTGAAATTAACATTTAAGTATTTTTTAATATCTTTCTGTAAGTTTGAGGACTCACAACTTTTTTTCTAGCTAACATCTGAACAAAGCAATAATTTTATAAGAATCTGCCAACATCAAAGATTTGTACGGGATATTCTGGGACTCTTCAAGGAAACTCAAAAATGCTGTGCCTTAATAAAACTTGTATTGCCTCAGCGGTGGTCAGAGGAGTAAGAAGGAATGACATGCAAAATTGAACATGTAAATCTAAAAAACCTTATAATTAACTTAAACTAATAACGACGACGCACGTTGAATTGCTCATAGTAAACGAGCAGGCGATACGCTCGAACAGATTAAAAAAAGAAAACAAAATATTGCCTGTTTTACCCATTTTTAATAAAAATTGCACTTTAAAGTTAAGAAAGTGGTGAAACAAGAAAAAAGAAGAAAATTTTTTTTTAAAAATACCCAGTGGGCCAGGGCCAAATAAATTAGGGCTGAGTAAGTAGCAGATGACCCCACCTATCCACCATATTCGTATGTTCAACGTTCTACCAAACACCCTGTATGACGGCACAGGATCAGACATTGTAAAATGAAAGGGGTTTTCCCACAGTAAGAAAAGAGAACTTTATATTACAACTTATCAAACCAATAAATCTTTACAACACTATTCAAAATCAAAAAAAAATCAAAATCAAATCATTTATTTCAAATAAGCCAGTTACAGGCACTTTTGAATTGTCAAAAGTAAAATAAGGATGAAAAATAGTTACGGTGCTACAGGCTACAGTCCCAGTCACAAGACATAAAAACTGTGAAAGTACTGTAGGTGCCCATTCCAAAGCGTAGATCTCATGGAGAAGAAAGGGCAAGAAACTCCATGGACACTCTTTTTCAATCGCCAAAATGATTACAGAACCTTTGTTACATCATTCAACTTCAGATGGTACATTATGTGAGAACGATGTAGCAAGTAAAAAGTGTCCATAGGAAATATAATTCAAAAACAAAATTATTGATAACTAGCTTCCACCCGCGACTCCGTCCGCGCGGATGTCGGTCTTCGCGTGGATGGTTTATTATCGGAACAGTAATCAAAAAGGTCGCGCTGAAAAGCACGGTTTAAAATTACAGTCATACAATATTAATTCCACGGACGACCGCTCTCCACACTGGACACGTCCGCTCGCATCAAAATTCAGAATTTATATGCATCGCGCGGCGCTGGAGTAGTCGCTGCGTCCCCGCAAGGGGGCGCGGCTGGCGGGTATGGACTTTGTCCTTTTTCCCGCGGGATCAATGTTATGCCCGCAACGGCGGGCACACGCGCTGGAGCGGCATATAGCCTTAAAATCCTACGGGCGCGCGCGCTATGTGACGCGCGCCGGGGTGTGTGGCTGCACATCGTTGCTTACAGGCGCGCCGCGGTACTGTCGGCAGTACCGCTTGCTTCACTGCGCCCCGGCGGTCTGCCCCTGCCAGGTGAGACCCCCAGTTACCTGGAGGAGGCCCGGCAGAAAGCGACCAGCGACAGGGACGCAGACTTACGACGCACCTGCAAGGAAGAGTGGCTCCTGCCTGCCCCGTTTTCCAGAGCGAGCCGGTAGCGGCGCAGGCAGAGAGCCGGTGTGTGTGTATGGCATCGCGCGGCGCGGAACGCGGCTCCTTATATAGGAGTCGGGGAGGCGTGGCCCGCGTGTGCCGCAAACGGTTCAAGCCAAATCCGACTTTCGGCGCTACAGGTTACGGCGCTGAATCCACTGCGGGTAATGCAACATGTGTTCGCGGTTCTACAGAACAATGTCTATGAATAAAACTGAAAAATAAGTTTTTTTTTTTCTACGTATTTTTCCAGGATAAAAAGTATCCTATTTTATGCCCAGGATAATAAGTTATAACTATACCAAGTTTCATCGAAATCGAACCGTTAGTTTTCACGTGATGCCTGCACATACAGACAGACAGACAGACAGACAGACAGACAGACAGACAGACAAAAATTTTTTTTAATCACATATTTGGGTTTGGTATCGATCCAGCAAAACCCCCCGCTATTTATTTTTTCAATATTTTCAATGTACAGAATTGACCCTTCTACAGATTTATTATATCCTACTAATATTATAAATGCGAAAGTTTGTGAGGATGGATGTATGTTTGTTACTCTTTCACGCAAAAACTACTGAACTGATGTGGAACTCCAAGAGCCCAGCTACACTATAACATATACAAGAATGACGTCTTAGCAAGAGTTGGTCAACCTGATGAGCACTTTCTGTTGACGTATACAAATTGAAGATCTGGAACACCTGATGTGGTACTCCAAGAGCCCAGCTACACTATAACATATACAAGAATGACGTCTTAGCAAGAGTTGGTCAACCTGATGAGCACTTTCTGTTGACGTATACAAATTGAAAATCTGGAACACCTGATGTGGAACTCCAAGAGCCCAGCTACACTATAAAATATACAAGAATGACGTCTTAGCAAGAGTTGGTCAACCTGACGAGCACTTTCTGTTGACGTATACAAATTGAAGATCTGGAACACCTGATGTGGAACTAAGAGCCCAGCTACACTATAACATATACAAGAATGACGTCTTAGCAAGAGTTGGTCAACCTGATGAGCACTTTCTGTTGACGTATACAAATTGAAGATCTGGAACACCTGATGTTGAACTCCAAGAGTCCAGCTACACTATAACATATACAAGAATGACGTCTTAGCAAGAGTTGGTCAACATGATGAGTACTCTCTGTTGACGTATACAAATTGAAGATCTGGAACACCTGATGTGGAACTCCAAGAGCCCAGCTACACTATAACATATACAAGAATGACGTCTTAGCAAGAGTTGGTCAACCTGATGAGCACTTTCTGTTGACGTATACAAATTGAAGATCTGGAACACCTGATGTGGAACTCCAAGAGCCCAGCTACACTATAACATATACAAGAATGACGTCTTAGCAAGAGTTGGTCAACATGATGAGTACTCTCTGTTGACGTATACAAATTGAAGATCTGGAACTCCAAGAGCCCAGCTACACTATAACATATACAGGAATGACGTCTTAGCAAGAGTTGGTCAACATGATGAGCACTCTCTGTTGATGTATAAATATTGAAGATCTGGAACACCTGATGTGGAACTCCAAGAGCCCAGCTACACTATACCATTTACAGGAATGACGTCTTAGCAAGAGTTATTCAGCCTGATGAGCATTCTCTTTTGACTTTTGGAAATTGAAGGTCTGGAACACCTGTTGTGGAACTCCAAGGCCCCGCGACACCATTACAAATATAGGAATGACGTCTTAGCAAAAGTTCATTAGTCTTACAAAAATGAAAGATCTGGAACGTTTCGAATCGTCTCGCGCATCCCGTTGATTTCCCGTCCCGGGGCTCTTAGAATTCGACATCAGACGTTTCAGATCTTCGACTTTGACAACCCCGTTGTCGCTGGCATAAGCAACAGGATTCGCGTACGAAGTCGCGGGCAGAAGCTAGTGTATAGATAAAAATAAACCATGGCAGCTAAGAGATGACCAGTCTCAACTGACAGCGCCCGTTCACGAACATGACGCATGATATCAGCACCATTCAGCTCAACCATTTTGAAGGGAACTAAATGATCCGACACACGCGCCACCATCAGCGAGACATTTAAGTGAGCATGACATACTCCCAACTGCCAGAGCACATTCATGACAAAAAAAATAATAATTAAGAAGTAGGTATCTGGTGAATAGCTTTGTGCACATAGAACTCACACAATATAATGCAGCTATATAATTCAAAGAAATATGAATTTATACAATGCAATTATAGTTTTTTTCTGCAGCTCCGAAAATAGTACCTATTAAATATGCTATCAATGAATATATCCCTGTCCTATGGAGCAGGACCAGCATGGAGCCAAGCATTATTATCAGCGATATAGTCGCCCATTTTGTAATATGCCCGCTTACATAGTGTGCGTTTAATGCATGATTTAAATTTTGTCTCATTTAGTTCAAGAATACTTTGTGGAATTTTATTATAGCATTTTAAACAGTACCCCATAAAAGATGAGTCTACTTTAGCGAGTCTGAAGCCCGGCTGAACTAATTGGTCCCTACTTCTAGTATTATAATTGTGTCTGTCACCTCTTTTACCAAAAAGATGCAGATTCTTTCTAACGTACATTATGTTTTCATAGATATACTAGCTTTTGCCCGCGACTTCGTACGCGGATCCTGTTGCTTATGCCAGCACCACGGGGTCGTCAAAATTGAACATCTGATAAGTCTGATGTTCAATTTCAAGAGCCCGGGTAAAAAATAAATGGGAGTTTTGGCCTGTAGAGTCAAATTTTTATTCATATATAAGTATTCATCGTCATCGAAAAGTTCTAAACTGTTACCGCCTTTACTGCAAGGAGGTACTCCCACCTCATGTTACTTTAAAATTATACAGTGAAATTAGTGATAGCTTTAATTTCCACATCAGGTGTTTCAGATCTTCAGTTTTATATGTCAACAGAGAGTGCTCATCAGGCTGAACAACTTTTCTAAGACGTCATTCCTATATATGTTATCGTGTAGCTGGGCTCTTGGTGTCACACATCAGGTGTTCAAGGATCTTCAATTTTTATACGTCAACAGAGAGTGCTCATTAGGCTGAACAACTTTTCTAAGACGTAGTGTAGCTGGTCTCTTGAAGTTCCACATCAGGTGTTCCAGATCTCCAATTTTTATACGTCAACAGAGAGTGCTCATCAGGCTGAACTACTTTGCTAAGACGTCATTCCTGTACCTATATGTCATAGTGTAGCTGGGCTCTTAGAGTTCAACATCAGGTGTTCCAGATCTTCAAATTTATTCTCTCAGCAGAAAATGCTCATCACGTGGAACAATTTTTGCTATGGCACCATTTTTGTATCTCTTATAGCTTAGCTGGTCTGTTGCGGTTCTGCACCAGGGTGTCGCATTTATAATATAATTAGTAGGATAAGATAGTGTAGCTGGGTTCTTGGTGATCTACATCAGGTGTTCCAGATCTTCAATTTTTATATGGCAACAGAGAGTGCTTATCAGGCTGAACAACTCTTGCTAAGACGTCATTCCTGTATATGTTATAGTGTAGCTGGGCTCTTAGAGTTCCACATCAGGTGTTCCAAATCTTCAAATTTATTCTCTCAGCAGAAAATGCTCATCATGTGGAACAATTTTTGCTATGGCACCATTTTTGTATCACTTATAGCTTAGCTGGTCTGTTGCGGTTCTGCACCAGGTCTTCAAGTTTTCAAGATAAATTATAGCCTATATGTTGGCCAGACTTTATATCTATACACCAAAAAAAGAATCATTCAAATCCGTCCAGTAGATTTTCGTGAAAGGGTAACAAACATACATCCATCCTCACAAACTTTCGCATTTATAATATTATTAGGATAGGATAGGAAGGATAGGATTGACAAGCTACCGTCATTATGTTAATATCCTTAAACAGCAAGCCTACCATGAACTAATTAAAAACGATTAAAAAGCAAGACATTTCAGTTTGAGTTCATAAACTGCATCGCTGAAATCGTACCCTGACGTCCAATATTCTCAGCGATATTTCGATTGTGAATGATGAACCTCTAGAAATATAATTCAAACTTCTTTCTGTCATAATGTAATTTCTACATTATGATACAAAAATTAAAAAAAAAAAAACAACAATGAATAGGTATGAAACAAGTGAACATTTTATTGTGACTTTTTGAGAATTTTGGAAAATTTTCTTAAGTAAGGTTTGTTATTTTAAAATACAAAATTACCAGTTATTTCTGGAAGCTATTGGCAATAGAAGATGAAACTGCGAAGGAAGACATATTACAACCTTCCACAAGTAAGAAATATAGTCAGAGGACGAATTCTGGGAATGATTTGCACGAAGACAGGAAACGTGATGAGGGCGCGCCCTACAGTGAATCGTCGATGTATACCACCTACTCCACCAGGAGCCGAGTTGATAATAATACAGTGGAAGCTCGACAAGAGTCCAAACTCAATCTCGATAAAAGAGCAGCCAAGGCTCCTGAGAGGAAGAAGAGAGTTAGGCGAACTGGAAAAGTAGAAAAGAGACGGCGTTCATGTGATCGCCGATATCGGCGCCAGTTGAAAAGAGCTGTATACCGTTGACACCGAAACATCAAGAAGTCGCCTCTCCTCTGCCCTGTTATGACATACGTCATAACAGACCAGAGGAGAGGCGGCTTCGTGATCATTCGGTGTCAACGGTATTCACCAGGCTGTCTTCTCGGAGCGGCTCCCGAACTCCTGGCTGTGTTCGCTGTGGACATCGCTGCTGCCGCAGAAGGTAGACAAATTTATAATTTGAAATGTAAAGCGGATTTTCGTTTGATTTGCAATAAAAAAATTGATTTGTATTCCTGTGTTTCATTTAAAATTCCTGAGATAGAGGATTTATACCATAGACTACTACTATATTAACTGAGCCCCATATCATGCAGATACGCAAAATGTCAAACACGTAAATTGTCAGATTGACTTCATCGCAAAATGTCAGAAACTCAAATGCCATAAACGCTAAGAGCTAGTACATACTGGGCGCTCGGCGTTGCGTTGAGCGCGCGTTGGTCGCGTACACACACCGCGCTTAGCTCGGCGTTCAGCGCGCGTTAGTAGGGCGAACATTCTTTTGGATCAGTTCGAAAATGGACGTCGAAGAGATCGCTTGTGTGTGGCTTCTCTACCGTCGCGTCGTTATAAAAGACGACGACGAAGACAAAGAGAATATTGAGTGCACCCAATACTAAGAGGTAGACTGACTCATGGGATGTTTGCTACATTATATCCAAAATTAAAGGGCTATTGAAGGACACCGTGGATTTTAGTCAGTAATAAAAAAAAAACAAGTCGTCGCTAGTTGATATTTTTCCATTACATTATGAATTTATGATAGAAAACACTTTACTAATACTATTGTTATTAGGTAGGCTAAACGTATCTACCTCAGATTATATAACATTGCCTCTCTACACAAAAGCGCGCGTTGACATGTACAACAAAATGGCCGCTCATGCCTTTTATAAATATCATTGCGCTCATGTATCTCAAAGCCCGCAGCTGGTTGGTTGGCTGGTGGTTGTTTGCGGTTCCGGTTCTCGCTACACAGGCGGGAATCAAAGTAGAATCGCGCGGGACGCGGTCACCCGCAGCCTCGGCGGATGGCACCCGCCCGGGCACTCTTCGATCGGTTAGCGGGCAATCCAACTTACAACCGCCCGCCTTGCGGTCATCGCCCGCCACGTTTGCGGGCGATGATCGCAACCGCGGCGGCTGCGTTACGCGCATATAAGCGGCCTCTTGAGTTTAGAAATAAAACTCCAGTACCGCAACCGGCGGTCGCGGGTGAAAAACGCTCCGTGAGTTCTTAGTTAATATCTCTGCATACACAGTATTTTTGAAGACTCTTCCCGCTGTCTCTCTGTCAATAATAAAATTAACTTTTTTAGTAATAAACTTCTTTCCAGACTTCTTTTCAGCAATCTCAAACCTTAGAGGGCCGGAATCCTGCCGGGGTCACGGGAATAATATGTCTCATCGGGTAATCGTGACCCTGGAACGTAAAGGGCTATCGAAGGATTACCGTGGATTTTAGTCAGTCAGTAAGTCTGACAGTTCCTCCCATCCCTCCCTGGGAGGGATTCATTTGACTTTACCACTATAAAAAAATGAACTCATCCCCTTGGGGGTAAATTGATCAAAATCTTTTCTTAGCGGATGCCTAAGTACGTCATAACATCTACCTGCATGCCAAATTTCAGCCCGATCCTTCCAAAATGTAAAAAGATTTTTACAAACTTTCATCCCCTATTTTATACCCTTAGAGGTAGAATTTATTAAAATCAAAGGATTTTAATAAATTCTACTTCTTCTTAGGGGATGCCTACGTCATAGTAGCTTTATGCATGCAAAGTCTCAGCCCGATCTAAGGGGATATATCCAAGAGGATAAAATAGGGGATGAAAGTTTGTATGAAACTCTGTCAATTTTAAACTTATCGGGCTGAGACTTTGCATGTATAAAGCTACTATGGCGTAGGCATCCCCTAAGAAAAAAAATTGATAAATTCTACCCCTAAGGGGATAAAATAGGGGATGAAAGTTTATATAAATCATCTTAGATTTTCGACTGATTACGCGAGCGAAGCCGCGGGCAAAAGCTAGTTCCTGTATAAGTTATAGTGTAGCTGGGTTCTTGGAGTTCCACATCAGGTGTTCCAGATCTTCAATTTGTATACGTCAACAGAGAGAGTGCTCAACAGGTTGATCAACTCTTGCTAAGACGTCATTTTGCTATATATGTTATAGTTTCATCATTCTAGCTTTAAAACAATACTTCCATACAACCTTTCATCCCCCCTTTCAACCCCTAAAGGACATAGGCTACTTTTTATTGCGGAAAAGGGGTTCCCTTTTCCGCAATAAAAAGTAGCCTATGTCCTTTCATAGGCTATAAACTATATGTGTACCAAATTTCATTTAAATCGGTTCAGTAGTTTTAGCAGGAAAGCGAGACAGACAGACAGAGTTACTTTCGTATTTATAATATTAGTGTGGATACAGGTCAGTGGCTGCAAAGCTTAGTAAAATTGTAATGACCAAAAAATAATTGAAGATGAATGAATGACAGAATGAAAATTCTAAACATGAATTTAAAAAAAATTAAATCAATAAATAGATCTAAAAGTAAAGAGGTTGAGGCAACAGAAGAGGTTGAATACCTCTCTGTTACACGGTGATAACGAGACGCAAATCAAGTCGATGACATACGATGTACCTCGATTTAGTTTTGCCATACTTACTTTGAATAATTTTAGTTCCCTCAAAAACCGTTTTCATGATTTTAAAGACAGACTTACATATATCGCTACGACCTACGACCAAAAAGGAGCCCAGCAGCGGGGGTGAAACCGCATGGAACATCGTTTATCGTCTAATAAATTGCAGCTCTTATGCCAGTGTTGTCACACAAGAATGAAATGTATTTTTTCCTTCTTTACAGAATGGAGGCTAAAGAAGTTGTACAAAAAGGCAACTCACTTAAAGCTAGGGTGATAATTACGAACAATAATACGCCTTATGCTACGAAAACTACCCCGGAGTTCGTGATCAACGGCGTGGCGGTGTTCCAGCTGCGCCTGGTGGTTGCGTTCGTCTTCAACTACTATTACAACCTAGTGTTCGTGCGGTTCATCAAGAGGCACGGCACCGACGCGGTCACCTACCTTATACACTTCAACTGTCCAGAACTTAACATAAAGGGCAAGAAGTTTACGAGCGATGATGGCACCTGGCACCTGATACACGAGAACATGAAACAGCAGTTTTCGTTCGAGATGGCCGTGGAGATGCAGCTGATCCCGAGCGTCAGTTCGTTCGCGAGCCTGCACCAAGACACCGAGCTCACGGACTTTGAGCTGCGCGGCGAGGACGGCTCCGTGCGAGTGCACCGCGCCGTGCTGGCGGCCGCCAGCCCCGTGCTGCGCCGCATGCTGGGCGGCGCCTGGCGGGAGACCAACAAGGGACGCGTCGATGTCATTGGCACTTCCAAGTAGGTAACAACGATACCACTAAGGTATTGATACTGTTACTTGATACAGTATCCGGCGAAAATATCGACACTATTACTATCGAGCATTCGATTTATAGTACCTATATAGAGCCAAAAACTGTCCAAAAAACTGTCCAAAAAGCTGTCCAAAAACATCAAGAGCGGACTACCCCGGCTACACTGCTTAAACGGAGTTGATGCATATTATTCAAATCTAATAAGCGATATTTATATAATGGGAGACTCATGTATGGTGGCGATTAGATTACGAGTTACGACCATAATATAGCCAGGATATGGCATTTTTAACTTCTGCATTCTTTGAAGTTCACAACTCAACTTTCCTGGCACGGCAAAGGTGGAATAAAAAAAAGTTTAAATAAAAAACGTTTATTTGTTGTTTTGTTTCCACGTCGTACTTGAAAAATAGATACACCGTGAAAAATAATGCCTTTTTTTTGTAAATAATGTGAAAAAGAATCAAGATGTTTCACCTAAATGAAAGTTCAATGATGTGACAATTTTGTCAGTCCTAAAATAGTGCCTTATCAAAAGTTTAGAAATTAATTCGTGGTCAGCTTACGTTGGCCAGACTCTACTTATAACTGTTCTACATTAATTCTTTTTTTAATATTTTGAAATAATAAGAACAGCATCAGTAAATCGTCTGAAGAAACGGCTGGACGCATAACGTTAGCTATTTGGCATACTTTGTTGTACTCACTCATTTTCAAAGTATCAATAAAAAAGAACATGGTATCGGAAAAGTATCGATAATTAATTCCTGCCGTTTCATCCCTACATTCAGGGCCACTCTGGAGCACTTAAAGAACTACATGTACCTGAACACTCTGCCCGATGTGGGCTTGGAACAGTTGCTACTTCTAGCATCGTACTACATGATGCCGGAGCTAGAGCGTCGCTGCGTGGACAGACTGGTGCGCACCACGACTGCACAGAACGCCATCGACCTCATCGAGTTCGCCGCCACTCATAACGTGAAGCGTCTCCTCCTCGCCATCCTCGAGTGTGTGCAAAGCGGTGTGATCAGCATCGCAGACATGCGTGTTCAACTCACTGAGACTGAGAAGGAATAGCTCCCCCTCCCCACACGAAAACGCTGTCTATATATTTGAATTTATAGGAACACCTTTATTACTTATTATTTTGGTAATCGTTTCTATAATAATACATTTTTAACAAAAAATCAAACCGACGAAAGATCGAACTGAAAGGCATAAAATAAATATAGAGGCGGCGAAAGAATTTTTGAAATCGGACCACGTATGGAAAAGTTATGCGTGGTCATATATAAAAAAATATATATATACATGTCGAATTGAGAACCTCCTCTTTGCTTTTTCGTCGGTTAAAAATATATAATTAACTAGCTGTGCCCGCGACTTCGTTCGCGTGGATGTCGGAACTTAACAATCTATATTTTAAGTGCGAAGCGGTGTTGGAGGATACCGATACAATCTTTTATATAAGCTATAGTCCCCGCCAAAAAAGTCTGGAATAAAGGTCATTGATCCTAATAATGCATCGTTCGAATTTCATACCACCATCATTCAAACAAAATAAAATATAAGGTCAAGATCGCCTCTTACCACGATGCGTTGCTTTTGGTCGTTCTAAATTTGGGGGGGGGGGGGGTGTCAAAGCTAGTATTTTATTTCATTTTATTCCACACTTATCTGGCGGAAACTATAGTGCTTCTTTAATATAAAAAAAAAACACAGCTGTGAACCATCATTCTGGAGCGTACATAAATATTCTGTCCCGTCCTGTTCCGTCCTATCCCGTCATATCCCGTCCTGTCGCGTCCTGTCCCGTCCCGTCCTGTCCCGTCCCGTCCTGTCCCGTTATGTCCCGTCCTGTTCCGTCCTGTCCCGTACTGTCCCGTCCTGTCCCGTCTTGTCCCGTCCTGACTATCCTATGATTCCATAAAATCGCTATAATTAAATTACATTTTTTATAAGATGTAAACTGATTACGGTGAAAAAAAAAAACAATGTTACTTCAATTTAAACACCTCTATTCCAGGTTTTCTTTTATCTACCGTTTCATCGTTGAAGTACATATGTATAGATGAATTATTTGAATATGTAGTTTTGCTATTCTAAGCTAGATCGCGCTACTGAACTTCATGTCTTGGTGTGAACTGACCGTAATTTTACTTCTGGAAACACTTTAAATTCAAATAACTTTTGATAGACTGAACCGATTGCAATGAAACAAAAACTAAATGTTACCTAAAGTTACAGTCAATCCTAGTGTACTAAAGTGATCTACATTGCTTCCGTACATTTTACGTGATGCCCGAACAAACAAACAGACAAAAAATGTAAAAATGATGGAAATGGGTTCTATTGGTTGTCCTTTAACACCCTGGCTATATTTTTTGTTTTTCTTTTTGATGTACAAAAATTACTTTTCTACAGTTTTATTATATGTATAGATATAGATATGTTACAGTCAAAGTGCTTAACCCGTTATTATGCATAATAACTAGGAATTGTATAATCACTAAACTTACCAGTGAAAGTAATACATTATTCACATTGACTAGTTATTATTCATTCATAATATCTGGTCGATGTTAGATAGAGTAATAAATACGGTTCGACCAGCTGACGTCACTTGGGTTAAAGTCTACATAATCACTCAAATTTATTTGAATTCAAAGTTTACCCAACCGTGAAACCGAAGGAGCTTCGGGCACCCCGACAAGGATAGTTTAGTTTTTAGGACATTAAGAATTTCTATGATGGGTCTTCTGGACTTTGATTGTTTGCCTTCACGATTGGAATTATTACTAAGAGAACTTGGGATCCAAGAGCGAGCAAAGCGAGCTCGGGACTTGTGGCACCCCGACACGGACAGTTTACACGTGTTAGGTTACTTTAAACATGCTGTGCTTCCAACCATGCACGTAGAAATAGGAGCCCGCGAAGCGGGGCTCCGTTGAGCCTCCTTTTTAGGTAATCTTCACCTATACTTGGTTTAATGTTACTTTATCCCAGATCCATAATAACTAGTTTATGTGATTTTTAATTCTATGTCAGTTATCAGTTTAACTAAGTCGTGCCAGATATAATTTATCACTTTCACTATATTGACTAATTGACTAGTTAATATGAATAATAACTAGATTTTCTACTTTGACTGTAAAATATAACTATATTCTTTATTGTGCACAATAGGTAGGTATATTTTAAAAATGAAATTAATTAAATTTAATTAAGTAAAATTAATTAAGTTTGTTTTTTTATTTCATAATTTCAAATTAACAATTTATTGAAATCAGATAAACTTCTAAGTAAGTGATTTAATTTTGTTTTTATATATTTTTTTGTTTTTTAATTGGGCAAGATGAGGAGTTAGCTATATAGATTTCCCTTGCAGTTTGCACATTCAACCAACGTCCTTTGAGTTAACCTGGCAGCTCTCAAAATTACGATTAAAGGTGAACGCAGACCTAGCCGCACCGCAGTCTCCGCAGTCCCCGCAGTCATCGTTTTCTTACCGCTTCTGCGGCTACTGCGATGCGGGTGAGTGTGCGAGGTTTCATAGAACTTCATACAAAGAATTCGTAATGCGGGGAGTCCCCGCATTACAACTTAAACAACTTAGCCGCACCGCAGTCCCCGCCCGCGCCGGGGTCTGCGGTGCGGCTAAGTCTGCGTTCACCTTAAGTGTGCAAATTGAACAGACCTCTGTATTGCGACAAAGGGGTTAGAAGATTTTAGTATAGAGGGCAATGAGGTTTTACCTTTAATAATATCATTGGTAGAGGGTGCCCGTATGTCTATGCCGTCTATGCGTTATCCTAAAGGCTCCAGTACACGTTGGCCGAGCACGCTCGGCCAATGCGCTCGGCAGATTTTCGTGGTACCGTTCACACGTTGGCGACTTTCATTCTGCGTTGGTCGCTCTACGAAGATGGACGTTAGGGCGATCACGGCCGCTGCAATATACTTGTACAGCACTTTCAAATTTTATTTACATGTGCACCAGAGTAGAATCGTTACTCCAAGACGCCATGATTTTGAAACAATATTAACCGCGACACTACAATCTAATCCGACGCCTAAATTTGAAATAAACATTCGGCCAACGTGTGATCGCTGTTTGCGGCTTGCGCCAAATTCCTTTGATTTGTGCACGAAAAACCGACACTAATCGGATCGTCGGCGAATGTTGGCCGCAAACGACAAATACACACAAAACAGCCTAGTACACGTTGGCCGAACGCACTCGCCGAACGCGCTGGGCCAACGTGTACTGGAGCCTTTAGATGAGCCTAAAGCTGAGAACATATTATCGGACGCGTCCGTCAGCCGCGGCTGAGGAACGCGGCTTAGCAGTGTGCACGGTAGTTCGGACGACCCTCTTCGGATGCACAAACATCCAGCCGGCCAGATTCTGTTAGGACGTCCGAACGCTCAAGGTCACGTCCGCGTCTTACGACCGACAGTTTGCACAGTGTAGTATTAAATGTACTGGCTAGATAATGAGTAAGCCGCGTCTTTCAGCCGCGGCTGACGGACGCGTCCGATAATAAATGTTCTCAGCTTTAGATTGACGCTGACACTTGACATTGACGTTACCTAAGATTTTTGAAGAAAGCTACAATTGTTTTTTGTTCAGTTCAAACATGCTCCGATAAAAAATGGAAAGTATTAGGCGGATAATTTCCTATTCACGAGCATAGTCGTGATTTATATAACTTTTTCATTATTTAATAAAAAACGTAGTGGTCTGTCTCACAGCAGTCACAGCTGATTCCTACACTACACTATAGATACATGCATGCATATTTGTAGCTGAAACTGACTCTGTGCTCCGAACTAACCTAAAAAAACCATATTGTTGATGTTATGGATAGTTGGTTATTACAGTTTTTATAATTAAATAAATAATATTTTGAGCTATAATTCCTGCATTTCCTGTTAAGCAAATAATAATAGCTACCGTCGCTATAACGGCCATATTCTGTTCGCGCTATATTCAATGAAAAGAATGACTACCTTAAGAAAATACATCGGTAAGTTAACTTTTTTGCTTGTTTAGTTTGTTGTCACTAATCTCCTAAAATATCCTTGTTTATCAATACATATTGTACATTACTTAGATATCGGAGCAGTCTTAATACTATGTTTTTGTAGTTATGCTCTAGTTTTCATTCAAAGCATTTCTTTCGTCACAGACATTGGAGCAAACCTTACGGATGAGATGTATCAGGGTGTGTACCATGGTTCTAAGAAACATGATCCTGATTTAGACATAGTGCTGGCACGCAGCTGGGCTGCAGGACTGGATAAAATGATCATCACTGGTGGCTCCTTCACAGATAGTTCTAAAGCTATCAAACTGGCACGGTCTGACCGTAAGTTTACCTTAGTTATGTTGATATTGACTGGATGATGCCATCATTGGTACATAAGTATAGCCTAAAGATAGCAGTTGGCAAACTCGGCAAAATAAAGTTATGGCATAAAGGCCTAAGACACATTACAAAAAAAGGGCTAACAGTTTTAAAGATCAAAATTAATGAACACAAAATAGAAATACCAAATTCTATGATTCTAGACTGATATTTTCTGCGATTTCAGCCAGACTATTTGCCACAGTAGGCTGTCATCCAACAAGGTGTAAAGACTTCTTGCCTGATGCCGAATCTTACCTGCAAAGCCTCCGAGATCTAATAAAACAGAATATAGATAAGGTAGTGGCTATTGGAGAGTGTGGCCTGGACTATGACAGACTCAACTTCTGTGATAAGGATATTCAGCTTAAGTAAGTGTTTAAAGATATAAAATAAGCAACTAAAGAAATAACTTGTAAGAAACAGTAGATAGAAGAAGAAAGGCAATCGGCAGGAATAGGAAATCAGTTGAATGTTTACTGGTCAAGCACGTGATAGACTTGCATACGACGCAGGGTACCATTAACAATAAAAACAGCTAAAAAAGCTCATATCGGCACACCCTTAAATATTTATTTCATTCTGTTTTTTTTTTTATAGTATTAATAGAAATTAAATCATAGGTGAACAACTGTCTAATTATAATGGTTCATGAGATACAGCCAGTGACAGATGGACAGACAGACAGCAAAGTCTTAGTAATAGCATCCCCTTTTACCCTTTGGGTACAGGACCCTAAAACAGCAGCACTGTACTATGGTCAGTCTGTCAGTCACGAAGTTGGATCGTAAAGCATAATCACAGGTAGAGATTAGCTCAGTTTGACGGAAGTAGTTTATGGCCAACAAGCAACGGTATTATTTCAGTTTTAGAATACTGAAGATCCGATGATTTATACCTAAAGCACTGCTTTGTATATTATTGTTTATTGTTTATTGTTAAGGGCTCCCTTTTCCGCATTTGGACTCGTAGGTGGTCCGTTATGCGTGAGGTGGGACGGTTGGCTATTTGAGCCACCCCAGCTCCTTCCAGAAGCTCAGAAGTCTCCTGGGACGTTCACAGGCTTCTTGGAGCGACCTTGGAGTGCCAAGGTTTTGTGCCCGTTGGTTAGCAACACCCTCGCATTCCAGGATTACGTGGGCTGCCGTTTCATCCGCGTTCAGGCAGCCTCTGCACAACGGGCTGTCTGTTGCGTTGATGGTAAACAGATGTTTATTGAGTGGGCAGTGACCGGTGAGCATACCCACCACAACTCGCAAGTCTGTTCGTTGGAGTCTGAGAAGTCTGCTGGTCAGTCGCGGTGTTAGTGCAGGTACCGCCTCTCTAGACTGTCTGCAGTCGGTTGTAGATGCCCATCTGGCATTATGTTTTGTTTGGGTTTGCAGACGTATCCAGGTCCTGAGTTGACCGGATGGGATTGGCAAAAAGGGTGTGGGACCGGCCACGTCCACACCCGAGCCCCTCCTTGCAAGCTCGTCTGCCGCATCGTTACCCAATGATCCACTATGTCCTTTTATCCATTGCAAAATGACCTTGTTGCGGTTCGAAATTTTTTGCAATGCTAAGTGACATTCATAAATTAGGCTGGACGACATAATGTTGCCGTTCAGCGCCGTAAGTACAGCCATACTATCGGAGAGAATTCTAATCCCGTAGTTAGAGATGTTCCTCTCCTTGACTGCGATGGCAGCTTGGGTGATTGCTACACATTCACATTGGAATATGGAGCTATGTACCCCTAGCGGTAAAGATATTTTGATATTGAGATCCATTGAGAATACACCAGCACCTGTGCCGGTTTTCGTTTTAGAGCCGTCCGTGTAAATACGGACTTCGTTAGCTCCGGATTGATCTCGCTCGGTCTCTGATAGTTGAATTCGATAGAGTTTATCGAACACGTGAGTTTTGGGGATTCTGTCACAGGGCGCTTCGATGTATGGTACATCGTTTAGCGCCCTTTCCCATATTATGGTGTGATTGCCCCTTTGGTTTTTCCACATGCCGGAGTGTTTTAGCCTGATTGCCGCCATACTGGCCTCCTGTTGAATAAAAAGATCCAGTGGGGGCAGATCCAGCATTATCTCCAGGGCATTAGTAGGTGTTGTTCGCATACATCCTGTGGTGGCTGAGCAGGCCAACCTCTGGAATGTCTGCAGTTTTTTACGGGTGGTTATGAGTTCAGTTCTGGGCCACCAAACTACCGCTCCGTAGGTGATTATTGGTCTAATTACGCTCTTATAAAGCCATAGTGTTATTTTCGGCGAAAGACCCCAGGATTTCCCCAGAAGTCTTCTGCATTGCCAAAATGTTATGCTTGCTTTGTCAATCTTGTGGTCCAAGTGTTTGTTCCATAACAGTTTGCTGTCAATGATGATACCCAGATATTTGACCTCATTTGTTAGGGACAGCTCGGTGCCAAACAGTTTAGGTAGTTGTAAACTGCCAAGATTGCGTTTGTGAGTGAACATGATAAGTTCCGTTTTTGACGGGTTCACTGATAGTTCGTGTTTCAAGCACCATTGTTCGACGATCTTCAGAGCCTGTTTTGCCAGGTTGCACAGTACATTCTCAAAAGGTCCCGTTATGAGAATGGCTAGATCGTCCGCATAGCCTACCGTAAAATACCCATGGTCGGTGAGTCTGCAGATCAGCTCATCGACCACGATGTTCCATAGGAGGGGGGAGAGAACTCCACCCTGTGGACAGCCTTTTGCTACCACACCTCTGGTCGTTGTATTTACGGTGAATTGAATAGCCCTTTGTCTTAGCATATTGTCTATCCACCCGGCAGTCGTGGGTTCGACCCCATGCCTAGATAGGGCTCGGCTGATGCTGTTAAAGGTGGTTTTGTCAAAGGCGCCTTCCACGTCAATGAAGACGCCTAAGGTTGATTGTTTAGATGATAGTCCGTTCTCAATGCGTGATACGACGCTATGAAGGGCGGACTCTGTTGATTTGCCCATACTGTAGGCATGTTGATTAGCGTTGAGTGGCTTACACGACAGAGCATGCGTTCGAATGTCCCTTTCACAGAGCCTTTCGAGGGTTTTAAGTAAGAAGGATGTGAGGCTGATTGGCCTGAAGGACTTCGGCTGCGTGTAGTCACTTTTGCCGGGCTTGGGAATGAATACGACTTTGACTTCTCTCCATTTGAGGGGAGTGTAACCGTAAGCAATGCATGCTCTGAACAGGTTCACGAGATGCACCACCAAACGGTCATCGCTCCATTTCAGTAGTCCTGGAAAGAGACCGTCCAGGCCAGCTGATTTGTATGGGAGGAAGCTGTTGATAGCCCATTTCACCTTATCATGTGTGACGATTCTCTGGGCTTGGTGCCAGTCGGTATTGGATGCTGAATTGCTGGTCTCAGCTTCCCAGCTCCCTGAGGAGGTAATAATACAACCTGGAAAGTGAGTTTGGAGCAGCAGTTCGCATGTCTCAGCATCCGACTTGGTGTACGTGCCATCCGGTTTTTTTAAAGAACCGATGTTGCGCTCAGGTTCGCTGATCAGAATGTTTTTTATTCTGGTGGCATGGCTGTTGGATTCTATGTTCGAACAGAAGCGTTTCCAGCATTCGCTTTTCCTGAGACGGATACGCTTCTTGTATTGATGTTGGGCTTCTTTAAATTTGTCCCAATCGTTGTCCTGTCGGGTGTTTTTAGCTCTATTGAACAGCTTTCTTACCTTGCGACGTAGTTTTTCCAGTTCTGGGCTCCACCAGCTGGTCTCACCTGCGGGGGCCCTTCGTGGCGTCACAACTGCTTTGTATAGTAGGACATTAATCTTAAGCCTGCAATACATGTTGGCCGAGCGTCACCGAGTGAACGCCAATACCAACGTGTAGACAGTATATTTCCGTTGTCTTGCCATCGCTAGGTGTCGCTCGCCTAGTTAGGGGAACAGTGTATAAGACGGGGACACGAGGTATGATGGGAAATCACACACCTAAGGCAAACTTAACACAAAACTAACGTAGCACAAGCGCCAACAGGACGCCATTTGCGTCTAGCCGCTTGCAAATGACAGGGAGCAGTGGTGGCCCAGTGGTATCAGTACCGACTTACGAGTTGTAGGTCGTGCGTGGGTTCGAACCCCGCCAGGCGCATTACTTTGTGTAATTTATTTCATCACCACTGCTCTCAAAACGGTGAAGGAAAACATCGGAGGAAACCGGCATGTCCTAGAACCAAAAATTCGAAGACATGTGACATCTACCAACATGCACTGGGCCCGCGTGGTGGATTATGGCCCACTCCCTCTCACAGAGAGGAGGCCTGTGTCCCAGCAGTGGGAACATTATAGGCTGATAATGTGTGATGTGCTTGCAAATGACGTCCTGATGGCGCTTGCTCTACGATAGTGTTGTGTTAAGTATGCCTAAAGAGTGTATGTCCTCATTATACCTCGCGATTATTAACGTCCCCGTCTTATACACTGTTCCCCTAACTGAGGAAGTCAAACGCCAACATGTATAGAACTCATTATAATGAAAAATCTAATCTGTCACCAACATTTCAGATATTTCGAGTACCAGTTGCAACTGAGTTGCGAGTTCAACCTGCCATTGTTCCTGCACTGTCGCGCGGCTGCCGACGATTTAGTAGCAATACTAGAGAAAAATCGCGACTCAGTCGTAGGCGGTGTGGTGCATTCCTTCGACGGAACCGAAGATGCTCTGCAAAAGATACTGGATCTTGGGATGTACATAGGTATAAATGGATGGTCAGTTGACGAGTATGTAGATCAAATGAGTGCTTAAATCATAATCACAAACTGACTTGGCGGAATAGTTTTCAGCTACTGATAAACACATGTAGACATGTGTGTATGAGAAAAGCTGTACAGTTTCACAACAGTTTGTCCGACGTGTGTAGCAGCCATTATACTTAAAAATACAACTTTATCAATAAACCAGAAGGTTCATATTCGATTAGGAAAAATGACAGATTGGGGTACCTAGATTGAATTGCTGGCGTTTATGCCACAATTAAACTTAATTGTGGTATATTTAATATTGCACACAATGTATCGTAAGAGATTGGGGATCGGCGCAGCACGTTATTTCCACGACTGTTTTATTCCTTTCTCCTCTCCAGCTTAATCATGTATTCATTTTCAGTTCTTTGAGAACAAAAGAAAATTTAGAAGTGGCATCAAAAATACCTCAAGACAAGTTAATGATCGAGACAGACTGTCCATGGTGCGAAGTGAAGCAGACTCATCCCGGCTACACACATGTGGTGACCAAGTACCCAACAGTGAAGAAAGAGAAGTACTCTCTTGGTTCTGACAGCCAGGTGAAGGGCAGGAATGAGCCAGTCAATATAGTGTAAGTATTAAAAGGAAAAGGAATTTTGATTGAAAGTTGCATGACTTGTGTATGTGTTGCATGCATGACTCAGTCTGGGTTACCTATCTACTCCGTGCATCTATTATAACTATTTGACTGTTAGATTCTTAAGCCACCTTTGGTCATGTCCGGTGCAATGGTTCAATTCACTTTTGCAATTATTATGGACGTGGACTGAACTTAAAAAATTACGCTCGTTTGTCCCACCCTAAGGCGCCATCTCCACGAGCGAGAGAATCGCGGCGATCAGAGGCGGTACCAAAGACATTAAACTATATACGAGCAATAGACGGGACATCACGAAGAAAGTTGTGATCCACAAATTTTTACCACTCGGTAAAAACTCGACCAGTCTAGTTTGAGACGTCCGCCTGACAGGTCGTGTGACCGTGCGTCAAAATTCAAACTTCGTTGGACGATTATAGGAAAATATGCCTAGTTGCGCTTTGCGTAACTGCAAATCAAGATATAAGAAAACATGTGGACTTGAAATCAATTTGTTTTCCTAAATATTTTTTTATTTTTACCTGGTTTTTAAGAGTTTGTCTGATATTATTCTAGAACTCTTGCATTTTTTAAATAAACGCCATCTGTTGCTCAGTAGCTGTACGACAATATGCTAAAGAATTAGAGTTGTCTGTTTATCGATATGTGTTATCGATATTTATTAAGTTGAAGAGTAATTAAAATACCAAATGATTAATTTCGTATACTGACTTGTTTATGAATGAAAGAGATACTTACGGAAAAACTTTTTTAGGAGACTAGCTCCCTTTTGAAACATTTTTATTTTGTTCAAGGGCGAGCTGTCCACAAAAATTAATTAAAACATTTATTTTCATGCCGTTTGACACATTTAATATTAGGATCATTTTATGACATGGGAAGAATAAAATCGAGACGGTGGAAGTTGGTCAAAAGAAAAAGACGTTTTCATCAAATCATACGAGTGAAAAAAAAAACATTTTTTTATGTTGTTCATTGACTAAGTTAATGACGATAGATTAATAACAATACTGATAAAATAATGAGCATAATCGTCAAATTGATAATATAGGATTGTATTAATAACTAATAATTTAATTTCTGTTCTGCCCTTACACACTTTTTAATTTTTTTCTAATATTTAAATCCTAGTTAACGTTATCGATGTTTATGTATCGATAATTGTGCCATTCTAAAATATTGCACCCCTATCACAATAGATGCTCAGTTCTGCCATCTATTGTGTAATGGCTGAAATATATTCTGATGAATTATTTTAATACGTGGTTTTGCTATACAACGCTAGATAGCGCTACTGACGCCCGACATCAACATTTTTGTATGACAATATTCCCAATGCCCGCTCTATAGTTCTTTTAAATCTCTTTGGGCGGTACCTATGGTGCAGGGTGTGCGGCGCACACGGGCGCCCGTCGGGGTCTAAGAAGGCGCCGACCGCCCTCTAATGCGACACCTCCAAAGATGCGTCGATGCCGGCGCTCTCAAAGACGCTGCGCTAGTGTGACCATTTTCCTACTCTAGCTCTGTTTAAATTTACACAATAACTTTTGTTTCAACGTGAAATCAGCCTTAAAACAGATAATTAAAGATTAAATTGGCGTAATGTCGCAGCGCTACCAAAGGCGCGTGTCGGCATCGGCACCTGTTTGTTTTGATTCGTTTGACAACACGCCTGTATTAGATGCTAACTCGGCTGTATTAGAATGCTATAAAGTTCCAATTAAAATTCCCAGGGACGTGCGGCGGTCTTTTTCAAAGGCTTGTGTACGCGTGCCGCAATTTTTGTTTTACCGCTACACCGTAGTTTTGCGGAAATAAGCCTTGATGCAATTGGATTAAGTATCATCTTTGAATAAACATGTAAATATGAAGTATCGGCTTTTTTTTTATAAAATACTAGCTGACCCCGGCGCACTTTGTTCCGCCTTAGAGGCAATAAATGAGCAGATTTTCGATTTTTTATTAGGATATCAAATATAATTCTAAAAAATCTAGTCAAACATCAATGATTCTTTGTTAGCCATGTATTTTGGTGCATGGGTTCCAGTGAAGCACGTTGTGATATACGACATTTTTTGTTTTATTATCACGCGAAAGAACAAATAACGCAGATGGTCATCCGACCCGTGAACAACTGAACATGCCACATATATATCTAATTGGCCATGTGAAAAACTGGAATTCGAAAAATGGTTTTTCTCTATTCAGACCACAAACTTTCAAGCATCGGCCTAGTGATTTGTTAATGGTAATGGCGAATGCAAGACGGATCGGAAATTGAGGTCGTTTAAACTCAAACGGCATATCGTTTGGGTCGTTTGGGATCCTAGAAATAAGAACTTCCTCACCTTCGAATTTTCCTTTGAGTATCGTCGCGTAAATCACATTGTTCATCCAATTTACTTACCACCAAACGCGTTCTGTTGCACAGCTTTGGTTGGTTTATGTTTCGAAGCATGATGACTACGAAGCCAACCTTCATTCGTAATTTTATTTTGTGCGGTGGTAAGCCAGGCATATCCAAGGAGTTTTAATTCAATTGGAAAGTTGGTGGCTAAACGCAACTGAAAATTTTTTTAAGCGTGGTAAAATCATTATTTGAGTCCTCCCACCCAGGGCAGAGCGGGACGGACTGTCAGACTCGTATTGACTAAAATCCACGGTGTCCTTAAATAGTCCTATACGTTCCGGGGTCACGGTAAATCGTAAGTTCCGCGATCCCGGCAGGCTTTGACCTTCTAAAGGGGGGCCCCGTCATAATGCTGACACTCTTTGAGGCGCGCGTGGAACACAACGCGCCGTCGACCCGGGCATGGTCCAAGGCGGACAGCGAGTCACCCATCACTCGCCGCCCGCATGCCCCGAGCCTACGGTGGCTGGAGATCGTCTGGTGACGTCCGTCACCGTCACTCCATCACCGTCCGTCAGCCGCAGTGAGCCGCCAGCCGCCAGCCGTCAGCCGCAGTGGTACTACACACTACACTACAGCCTACGGCGTAGGCTGTAGTGTAGTGTGTAGTACCACTGCGGCTGGGGTGGAGGGAGGACGTGTCTTATCCCTCACGCGGTGCGCCTCCTCCTTCCATAGCATGACCGCTTCGCAGAAGGAGGCGACCGCTTCCCACTCCGTCTGCCGGGCGCGAGAGATCTTCGCCTATCGCCGTCGTGAGGACACGGCGGTGCTCTGCCCAAGCGGGGCAGTCCTGCACCGTATGCTCCACTGTGTCCTCCGGGCGATCCTCGCAGTGGTGACACCCAGGCGTTTCTTCGTCGTATGGTTGTATTGAATTTATGCAGTTCTAGTACATTTTTTGGGTATTCAGTATTCACCGAAATACTTTTTGAGCATTGAAGACCGGTGGGCGCCGGGCGGCATGAACATATTCTTCATGTTTTCCTAGTACTTTTTGTTCAGATCCCCTTATTCAATTTCGGAACCAAGACCTTCATCGTGATCATGTTAATACGTTTTATATCACTTCTCACGGAAACAGGATAAAATTTGATCGTCTTGGTGGCTGCATGGCATTGATAATTATGATAATATCGACACAATAAGCTTAGAAACTCAATACAAACACATCGCCCGGTCAATTATTGATGTTTTGATTGATAAATTTTTCGTTTTGCTGTCATTCCATGTCAGTTGCGTTTTATTATATCACGTTTTATGTCACGTCCCACGGAAACGGGATAAAATAAAACGAAATAAAAAGAGGTGAAAAGTATCCTATATGTTGCTCCTGGTTCTAAGCTACCTCCCCACCAATTTTCAGCCAAATCGGTTCAGCCGTTCTTGAGTTATAAATAGTGTAACTAACACGACTTTCTTTTATATATATAGATATATTAAAGATTTGGTAGGCGATATTATCGTCATGCCACGTATTTCCATAATTATTATACTCTCTATGAATGCGTCTCCACACGGCGATGTCATTGCGGCGATGCGACGAGTGGCAATGTGCGCGTGTAACGTTGGCGTATCGCCGAGGTATCGCAGCGAGCGCGCGGCGGGCGCGCTACCAGTAGCGAAACAAATTAAAACTTTAACACAACAACGCCTCGTCGCGGGCACGCGACTGTGACGCGGCGATTCCGTTGCGAGTCGTGACCATACTCTAGCGGAATAATCGCTCGTATGTGGAGATTCTTCAACGATAGAAGCACGGACTCGCCGCGATTCTCTCACTCGTGGAGATGGCGCCTAAGTGTATACAACCAAATGTTTGGCGCGATACAAATTCTCAACAATTTTCATTTATTTTCAGGCAAGTTCTGGAGATTTTAGCAGCAATACGAAAAGAAAATACTGATGAGTTAGCAGCAGCTATTTACGAAAATACTAATAGACTATTTTTTAATAAATAAATATTGTACATCAAATAAATAAATAAGCGAAAAAAGTTTTCATATAAAATGCGTTTTGTCTCTTTACTGTCTTTCCATCGACGAAATATCAAGATACTTGTTAATCTTTGAATTTGAGAATAATATAAGAGTTTAATGACCGAAAAACCAGTTTTTAAAAACCAGATTTGGCAAGATTGGTAAAGCAGTCGTCAACCCACAGCCGGTTTTGGCAGCACATGTACTAATTTCCGAGATACATATTTCTAGAGCAGCACATACATTCAAGAATTAATGTGTTATGCAGCTACTACCCCCACTCGTCGTGTTCGACTGCATCCCTTTCACCACAGATGAAATAATACCTTTCACCGAGAGGCCTGTGTTCCTAACATTAAATAAGAGATTGTGTGTAAGATTCTTTTTTAATTAGGTACAAACTAAATGGACGCAATTATAAATAAAACATAGAATAAATCACTAACAATATTTAATTGTGATTTCTTACAATTATTTCGTACAACACAACATTTATCATCTTATTCAGAGGAACAAATATCTAACTTAAATTTTGATGTCCACCAGATTTATTTTACTCAAATAGCTTACAAACGGGGTTTATAATTTGAGTGAATATACATTTCCTTGGATTTATTTCCATCAAAATAAAACAGAATCGCAAGTAAAATAAAGTTGTTTTATGTGAATGATAGATGGGCATGCATTGCATGACATAGATATTTGATCATAGTGCGATATTAGCTAAATGTGTATGTTAACCGCAGGGCAATATTGCTGAGAAATGTTACAGATAATCCACATGATGCAATTTTATGTTGTTCCTCTATCATTTCCTTTAGAACACGATCTCTCAACACAAAATAAATATTCTACAAAAAGCTTATACCCCTATTATATCATTTGTTAAAGATTCAATAATATGAACAATGAAAATATTTGGATGACAATAAGAGGTAACTCAATGATTATTTATGAAATGATACCAGTCTGTTAAGTATTTAAAATGCATCATCGGGAATGTAATCGAATACTGGATTTTGATTTAAAATAAATACTAAAAATTTCATAGATGGTTGTCATGGATTTAATTTTTGTAAAAATATATTTTTCAATGATATGATTGAATTATTGCATGACATAATAAATTGCGTCAAGTATACAGCAGATATAAATAAAACGGTTGAAACTACCTATTTTTGGCCCACAATGTAATTTGTTCATGAATGAATTAATCAATATTGTAGTTGGCACTAGTATTAAGATCTATATGGGGTGACAACAAAATGGCCAATCTTATATTAAGATGTGTTGTTAAGACACTTTTGTATACCTTTACAATGTGTGCCAAGAATAGCTTGTCTCGCAGCAAATAGGTCCGTTCATATTTACAGTCTCTGCTGTGTGTATTGTACTCGATTTAAATTTTTCTTCAAAGGAAACAGATAAATAATAAAATAAAACAGATTTGATAAGGACACATTCAGGCAGAGGACTGAGTTTGTTTTGTGCTATGTTCAACTTTGGGTAGAATAGAAAGTGAACTGGAAATATAACATTTATGGTTAATATTATTTGTTGAAATTGATGCGCTAGTTTTTATAAACTATGAAATTAACGGAACATACCTAATTGATCATGGATACAGTTATAATAAAGTAACCATGGATACAGTTATAGTAAAGAACATGAATTGTGCCAAACGTAAGAAACTAAATACAGATTCAATATTCCTACGGCATTTCAAAACTTGGCCGTGAATCAATACATTTACAAGTACCTTAGTGGCAACATCTCCAATATGGTCAATGAACACAGATGTAGTAAATAGACAGTGAAAACTGTCCCAAGAATTTTAGAAAAACCAACAAAAATTACACGAAAATCTCAGTCCTCTGTCTGTGTAGCACAGTTATCACTAAAATAGGGGGGTTACTCTTCAGGGTATCTTGGAGTAGATGTGGACTTGTTCCCGGAACCAGTGGAAGTATGACGTCACGTGGGACCGGGTGACGTTGAGAGCCGACTCCGTCTTGTTCTGCAGGATCTCTGGCGCCCAGTCGCCTCTGAAAACGGGATGAAAAAGTAATTAGTTGGATATACAATGCGTTGTTGGTCTATCGGACGCAATATCGATTAAGCGCATAAAAAAATTAATAATTTCGCAGTAAAAACTACTACTATGGTAATAGGCTCGCCTCCTATTAGAATCAACTTAAATATAACTGTGCGTGTACTATTATGCACAATCTAATTAATTTAGAATAAGCTCAGCACGTCTTTCAAATTTAGATGGTGTGGTTTGGTTATTTTACAGCGTGGTGGAAACCAAGAACACATATTTTTCAACAACTGTTTTCATTTTTTTTCATCAAAGTAACGTCTCGAATGACCTAGAAATTTACATGAACATAAAGAATACCGACAGACGGCATTCTTTATCTAATGTCCCACAAGATTGTCCGTAAAATAAATATTGGATTGTCGCGTTAAAATCACCTGATAATAAGTTTCACGAAGACAGTTTAAATGTGTTTTTAGAGCCACTTGCTTACGTTATACGAGTAAATTTTATATAAATTGTTGTGACAGATAAATTGAATAAAGTTCTAATTGTGTTTGGCAATCTCCAAAGATTTCAATTGACATTATTTTAGACGAAACAATGATAATGGCCGTTTTCGGTACCTAATGTTACACGAGGATACCAAAACAAAAGCTATTATTTTGGTTTTGCCTGCGACTTTCCGGACTTCCATTCTATAAAGCTCGTCTCTAAGTCTCATCTTCCTATGTACTAATATTCTTAATTAAAATCAGTTCCAACTCATTTTGGCATTTATAAAACTACTTAGGATACATTTACTTGTCGCCTAGCATTAGTGAAGTCATGGCAGTACTAAAATACAAAGTATTTTATCATCAACTCGTAAAAGTCGAGCTATGTTGATTGTTGCCAACCTAAATAATTATATTTATTGTTGTAGAGTTCAGTACATAACCTCTGTATTTGTTATGCCAAAGACAAATAGTCCTAAACTGGTGAATGTTGTATATCCCAAGCTTGTATGTATGTAGGTATATTCCGTTTTCAAATCAAATTTGTTGAACCAATTTTGATGAATTCTGGTAAAGATTATTGTTTTTAATTACTGCTGTTTGCGCAAGGATCCAGCATGGTAAAGATAAACTATGAATTTTAGCACAGAGATACCGTTTTGTTTTGAATTTACTGCTATTTGCGTAAATGATAAAAAATAGACCTGTTTTTATTAATTTCCAGCATGGTGTTTGACCTAAGTAAAGATAAACTAATACTATCATAATGTCACATAAATAATATTATAATGATAAGACTGGACTTCTTACTTACTGATACTTGCTTAATAGCTAACACACATGTCCATTTTCTGATTGCAAAATAGTTTACCAAAGCGAAAATGTTTACTACCATTTCAATTAATTCGTGATAATATTATGACCGGTCACAAAATATTGCAGTTTAAATTAAATTACCTAAGCGTGTATCACGATAAAACGTGTACTATTATCGTGGTGATCAAAGATCTACAAATGACAGCGGGAAACAATGCTTAGTCCGTGGCACGACAGATGATGTCCTGCGGAAAATTCGTGGTACTAAATTGTTTTGAATGCAATTTGATGTAATGACATAAACACTAGACATATCGCAGCGTCAAAAAGACTTTAATAGTGACGCTGGCTCTCTCTGCGAGGGTCGAAGGTATCTCGCTACCAACTAATTCAGGCGCGGTTTAACCTGGAAGATAGAATCCTCAAACTAAAAAAAAAAAACTTACACAAAAACTTTAGTCGTCAAGTACTCTGCCGTCAGCTTATAGTAATCGCTGGAAAACTTCTTGACTGCTTCGAAACCGCTCGCCGTGTAACTCTGCACATTTCCGACAAGGCCTGGAGCATACTGTTCTATAGTAGATAGTACTATGGGGGTCTTATCAGCCACATAGTCCTTAGTGTTAGTGTACAATACGCCTGCTTTCTTCATCGCCATGTAGGCGAACTCTCTGGAGAGTAGCACATAGGGTGTGCATGTTTCTACGGTCTGCGTGTAGTAGACCGGCGCGTTGGTTTCCATCCAGAGGTACGCGCGAGCTGACGTCGACAAGGTCTTCTGCCACGCGAGCTGACTGTGCTCCAAGACTCCTAGGTCGTTAAGTAAACGGCCCGTTGTGCTTTCTGTGGATTAGAAAGAGGTGTTAAGGACTTTTTTTTCTTTAATTGGGATACTTTTCCAGTATGTCTTATTGGTTTATTTAAACGTTACAAAACGCTATCAATTTCCCCTGTGTCATGGGTGTGTTAACAAACATTTAATCTTACATACACAAACGGTCACATCCGAAACAAGTACGTTTAGGTCATGCAAATATTTATTTAGCGCGCAAATCGATCGAACCCGCGCCAGGCCGAGCGCAGCAGCCAATACGCCTATTTCATCCAAATCCATCCTAAATCCACACACGTCTGCGAGGAAGGTAAGAAACAAACATACATCCAGCCTGACAAAGCATTTACAATTTTGTGTAAAAGTTTACAACACTAGGTACCTATCTGATAAGGGAGATGTAATGATTCAATGTGACGTCATATAAACAGATGTAGCTGTAGTTTTCCATTGTTCAATTGCCATGGACCGACAAAGGTCATACAGTATTAACACTAATTATAACATTTTGCTTCTTTATTGAATGTTTGAAACAGATAGTAATAAACAAACAGATTTTAATTAGAATTGGAATAAGATTTATTCCAATGCTAACAGGAAAAACAAATCATTTAATTTATATGTATTAGATGCGGTATAAGGATATTATGCTATTTACGGATATGTTCCAACATCGTCCTTGTATAAATCGCCTTATGTAGTTAGTACTTAGTAGTTACCATTTTTTTTTTATTTCAATTTCAAATTGAAGGTTACAAAAAACGTTTATTGGACTATTAAAACCCGTTTCTTTAATGTTTATTCTGAGATTACATAAGATATGCAACAAAGGCCATAGGTTACATTGTTTTATAACATCGTCTTATCAATGCAAACAATGTCATTATTTAAAAACATAGTCTTATCTGACATGATAATATGACTATTACTATGTGACGTACCATGCCATGGTCATTATGGACAATTATGGTATGTTACTCTATATTTTAAAATGTCTGTCAGAAAAGTTCTGATGCTAAAGCGGGGAATTCACTAGACGGGCATGTCCGCGGGCAAGCCTGCAGGCAAGTCCGACGGGCTTCGCTACTATCATGTCTGTGCTTTATCAGTCAGTGTAGTACTGCCGCGGGCGGTCTGGCAGACTGCCCGTTGGAAGTCCGCGCGATCTCATTTTGTCTGTACAGGCACCGACAGGTCCGAGCGTGTATGCTTAAGCGGGGAATTCACTAGACGGGCATGTCCGCGGGCAGTCTGTCCGGGCATGCCTGGCGACGCAATACACTTCACAGACTCTTCAGTTTGTATTAGAACTGCTTCGCTATTAGTTGTGTTGCAAGATGGCAATGCAAAGGCGAAAAATTGCAATAGTTACCGGTGCTGCGTTAATATTCTTAGATGAAAAGAAAAGGAAGAGAATTTGGTGCAAAAAATGGTATAAATATAGAAATAAGTACAGCCATATCAATTTGCTCAATGAAATTGAAATTGAAGAACCAGCAGACCTATACAACTACTTACGGATGGATATAGCGTCATTTGAATTTTTACTACAACTTAGCGAACCCAAAATTACAAAACAAAATACCAGGATGAGACAGTCAGTGACTGCAAGAGAACGATTAATATATATTATACATTAATTACAGAATATTTTATTCTCATTAAAACTCATTTTAAATTAAAAATACTCCACAACTCGTCGAATGATAATAAGCGGACGTATGTTTGGGTTGCTGTCACTGCCAGGTCTGTCCACAGGCCGTCTGGACTAAGCATACACGCTCGGACCTGTCGGTGCCTGTGCAGACAAAATGAGATCGCGCGGACTTCCAACGGGCAGTCTGCCAGACCGCCCGCGGCAGTACTACACTGACTGATAAAGCACAGACATGATAGTAGCGAAGCCCGTCGGACTTGCCTGCAGGCTTGCCCGCGGACATGCCCGTCTAGTGAATTCCCCGCTTTAGTCCAGGCGGCCTGTGGACAGACCTGGCAGTGACAGCAACCCAAACAGACGTCCGCTTATTATCATTCGACGAGTTGTGGAGTATTTTTAATTTAAAATGAGTTTTGATGAGAATAAAATATTCTGGAAAGAAGAAGAGCAAATTGATATGGCTGTACTTATTTCTATATTTATACCATTTTTTGCACCAAATTCTCTTCCTTTTCTTTTCATCTAAGAATATTAACGCAGCACCGGTAACTATTGCAATTTTTCGCCTTTGCATTGCCATCTTGCAACACAACTAATAGCGAAGCCGTTCTAAAACAAACTGAAGAGTCTGTGAAGTGTATTGCGTCGCCAGGCATGCCCGGACAGACTGCCCGCGGACATTCCCGTCTAGTGAATTCCCCGCTTTAGTCCAGGCGGCCTGTGGACAGACCTGGCAGTGACAGCAACCCAAACAGACGTCCGCTTATTATAATTCGACGAGTTGTGGAGTATTTTTAATTTAAAATGAGTTTTAATGAGAATAAAATATTCTGGGAAGAATTTTGAGAATAAAATATTCTGGAAAGAAGAAGAGCAAATTGATATGGCTGTACTCATTTCTATATTTATACCATTTTTGCACCAAATTCTCTTCCTTTTCTTTTCATCTAAGAATATTAACGCAGCACCGGTAACTATTGCAATTTTTCGCCTTTGCATTGCCATCTTGCAACACAACTAATAGCGAAGCCGTTCTAAAACAAACTGAAGAGTCTGTGAAGTGTATTGCGTCGCCAGGCATGCCCGGACAGACTGCCCGCGGACATGCCCGTCTAGTGAATTCCCCGCTTAAAGTCCGGTCACAAAACAGGAGGAATATCGTACATTGACATATTGTTACCTGTCTCTGTCACTCCCGCGTAAATGTAATAAGTCTCGCTAGCTTTGTGACCGGACTTTAGCCGGTTGCACTTGACATTTGATCAGGCAATTTTTACAATACAAAATGTATGCCTTCCGGCGATCATCAGAAGTGGACAGACCCGTCAGAATCTAGCTTACAGTGTGCGGTATCTAATACAAAATGTATGCAGCGAGTGCCTTATAGCAACCATCAGAATTTTTGAGTTCGAATCAAAACGCACATTTTGATTAATACATTAAACTGAGAATGAAAAGAAAGAAATAGAGATTTCGATTCCACACATTGTTATTGATACACAATGTATCAATGACAATGTGTGAATGTAGGAATGCACAAATTCCATAGACAGGAATTCCTTGGTTTTAATCTCCGGGTACAGGAGAATTACGAATTTTCTAATGGCTTTTTCACCTGGGCAAGCTAGAGATTATACATAGTTTAAGTACCTGATGCGAATACCATATTCATCGAGTTTTCTGGTAATATTTTAACTTCTTACAAGTGCTGGGTTTCATTACAATACATAAATGTGTTTAGTTTGAAATAATAAAGGTTAAAGCATGATTATAACTTCAATATTTCATTATTGAACTAAAAAAATCCTGACATCTTGGGTCAAAGTTGTTGTGTCTGACAGAACCAGTTATAGAGCACCATAGAGCACCTGCATTTGTTTTTTTCTTTCCAATTTTTAATGGCCTTATGATTTTGTATAAAGGAGTATTTAAATGCTTCTTTAATTGCAATAAAGAACATAAATATTTTTATTGAAAATGCTTTTCTGAAAAAATACAATTTTTTTGAAGGCTGGATGCTCATGAATAAACTATAATCAAAAATAATCCCATTGCAACATAAAACTGAAAAGAAAAGACATTAATATACCATACTTCCATCAATCTCTGTCTTTCATACAGATCTGCTCTGGCGATTGAGTAACAGATATCCATACATTCATCCAATCTATGCATTAGACAAGATTGAAAGAAATAACACAAAATGTACACTTACTTGGGAAGTTGCCGCCTGCTCTGGAGACATCGTATGAGACCAGCCCAGCTATGCCAACCAGTAGGAAGAAACTGGCCCAGATCCAAGGGAACCTTCTAGTGCTTGTCATTCTGTCTAGAATATCCTGGGAAGGAAGAAAAGCACACTATTAACAATGGGTCGAGATAAAAATGGTTGTAAGTTCCGACCGAGTTGTAATATCTGAAACCATAGCTCTTAATCGGCAACCAATGGATGCAAGTGGCGAATTGTCGTTCGGCGTGGCGGTCTAAGGGGGAGGCCTATGTTCAGCAGTGGACGTTTTCCGGCTGATGATGATAGCTCTTAATGCCAATTCCTGCTTATGCAACAAGTATCAGTATCACAGAACACAGGAGCTATGGCCATTAGTAAACATTCAAAATGTAACTCATACACCCATTGTTTTAGCACTTTGCTTCTCATGCAAGTGAGGTTGCTAGTTAAAACCCAGGCAAGTACCATTGGATCTTTTTCAATTCATAATTATGTACTTTATAAGTTTATCTCGGACAACACTGACATAGGTGATTTGTGAGGAAACTTGGTCTTAATTTTAACTTAAAATAGTGTTTTAGGTAACTTTTGAGTCTTGAGGGATGTTCTGTAATACTGGCTTAAAACAGTAAAACACAGAATTTTTTCTTTAGATTTCAGTTTAAATGATACTGGACTCTCTTAGATACAAGACAATATACTGACAAAATATTGGATCAGATTTTTTTGGTTATGTTTCCTGGGATTGGAGAATATTTTTTTTTTGTATTCGTCGGACTCAGTTTAATTTAATACCTACTATGTAGCACTCACTCCTACTTTAGGTGAGAAGAATGCACAGACCAAGTAGTAGGAATTAAGAATGTTATTCCATTATTAAAATGTAATGTTATGCTATCAAAACACAGGTTTCGGTCAGTGGGTCGTCTTAGGGGCGTTCACGAAAAAAGAAAGTCCGATTGGTATACCACTATTCAGAGAATTATGAAAATGCACCTCAATGATGTTGATTTTACCTGGACTTTTTAAACAAACACTTAGATCTGATTCAAATAGCGTGAAATGCCTCCCGCAAAGTAACGGATGTAACACATCAACATTTACTGTTAGCACTACGCCCGCGTACACTACAACAACGCCTAAAGTAGTTTTTCAACTTCCATTCACAAGCTAACTGCGCGATTCTATGAATTAATTCACTATTTGCGCACGGATACGTACCACACAACCATTTACAAACTTACGCACACCTCATTAATTTTCCGTAGGTCACTAAAGACACAAATTTTGATTCATATTACTGTTTTCATTTAATAATTACCTTCAACGAGTGATGAATACGCTACGATAATTAAAATAGATTCGTCAGTGAAAAAATATGTCGCCCACGAAACTCGTTTTTTTCTACTGCCAAACTTAGGGTGGCCACAATAAAAGTGAATTTAATTACCAATTTTAATTAATTAGACTTGTACAAAAAAAAAACACTATTCCTGTCCCACATCCTTCTAATGATTTTAAAATAAAAAGTTTGCGGTAAAATGATTTAATTATATGAATATATTATTATCGTTTAAGATACTATCACAAACACTATGTACACTTATTTTACTAAACTCCAGCAGTAGCCATGTATATTGCAGTGTTCTAAAAAAAATAAAATCTGTGCACATGTATGAGCACCAGTCACTATTACGTCATTATAAATCAATTTACACAAAAAATACTAAAATAAAAAAAATATCGTGTGCTGGCAACATTAAAAATAGGGCAGTGACATGACATGACCTCAACATCGTAGTGTATGACGAAGTCGACCTGTCATCAAAGTTACGGTTATCTTTAGTCGATTCCCGATTTGACAATTCGCGGTGGTTTTATAAATTGCACAGTGAAATAAAACCAGATTTAAAACTACTTTTGATAGATGGAGCGTTTCTTAAATTCTTTTTTGCTCTCCATTTCGTGTTTCTCTTTTTTCGTGGATGCGTTTACAATAACTCACATACCCAAACACCCAGACCAAGTACTTGTAGGTCATCACAAATATTTAATGACCTACAAGTAGATGTTTCAGGTCTGGGTGTTTGAGTATGTGAGTTTCTATGTTTGTAAACGCACCCACAATACAGGAAAAAAGTCCTAGAAAAGAACAACATCGTATCCGTACCTATTACCTAACATGTTGTAGTAAAATCCAACAATACTGCTTACCTGGCATATTTTATTCATTTTTACAACAGTCTCATCCTTCTTCTTGCCTTTCAAAGCTTCAGCGCAGACTTCCTTATAATGCAAAACAGTATTTTTAAACGATTTCTGTTTCAATTTCTTACTGACTTCGGCCCAGTTAGCATCTGTTAGAAAAAATAATCTATATATATTTACGTGTTCTTAAACAAGTACTAAAGGGATGTGGAGATCTAAAGGGGAGGCCTATGTTCAGCAGTGGACGTCCTATGGCTGAGATGATGATGATGACTAAACAAGTACATTTAATATCTTTACAAATAATAAAACTAAGAAATATTTTTAATATTATTCTCTGGAACTCAAATCATATTTGATTTTTTAAAATTTTGTTGCTCCCCCTCTCTTGAGGTTATTTATTTAACATCTTGGTAAGACTTTTACGAGCCAACAAATAAGAAGAAAAGTCAAACAGCATGTAAACATATGGGTTCAATTTAAGAATAAATAAATTGAAACTTACCAATATAATCAAGTAGAGTAGCAGATTGTTTGCTGCACTTATGGAACAGTTGTCTCCATGTAGGATTACACGAGTCGTCTCTCACAAGGCAGTCCACCAAGCAGTCAACGAGGACCCTGTGGTAAGGGTCCAGAGTCGGGCCACTCAGGTACTGGTTTGGCAACTTCTTCATAAGTTGATTGAAGGTCACTTGGAACTTATTATTGCTTTTATTGAAATATATATCCTGAAATAGATGGCTTTGTTAGTGGTTTTGAAAATATGACTAAGTTACATTCTTCTTATTAGTAGTAAAGCATACTTCAACATTATTTTGTTCTCACAGGCCCTGAATTTGACAAGGTAGCAGATTGATCGTTACCAGTTGATAATGTAGCTATTATGGATGAAAGAATTTTGGAAAGATATTTGTAAAATTAAAAAGTAGTTTTGAATTTATCAAACACAAAGAAACATAGATTTTAAATATTTTATATATTTTACATTACGTTAATGGCTATAAAATATTAGGAGCGTAGGATGTAGCAAATTGTAAAGGTGGGGAACATCTTTGTAAAATGTTAGAAATGGAATGAAGAATTCGAACCATTTGTTGAGCATGACTGTATAAGCTTGTTAGTAAGAGCTTCTGGTGTACTGAATCAGAAGGTCACGTTCAAATCTTGCTCACATTTGAATTTTTCTTCTACAAAAAATTTAACATACAAAATAGAAAGAATAGAATAAAATACAAAGACATTTGTTTTATTTTGGACACACTACAACATTTTTTTTTTTTTTTTTATCGTGGTAAAATCATCAAATGAGTCCTCCCACCCCGGGCAGGCGGGAGGGACTGTCAGACTTGTACTGACTAAAATCCACGGTGTCCTTCAATAGCCCTTTATATTCCGGGGTCACGGTAATGAGATAAGTCCCGCGACCCCGGTAGGCTTCGGCCCTCTAGAGGGGGGCCCCGTCATCTTGCTGACGCTCTTTGAGGCGCGCGTGGAACACAACGCGCCGTCGACCCGGGCATGGTCCATGGTCGGGCAGCGAGTTGCCCTTTACTCGCCGCCCGCATGCCCGCGCCTACGGTGGCCGGAGATCGTCTTGCGACGTCCGTCGCCGTGGGCGTCCACCACTGCGGTTGGGGCGGAGGGAGGACACTGTCCTCTCTCTCACGCGGCCCGCCTCCTCCTTCGCGAGCATTACTGCTTCGCAGAAGGAGGCGACCGCTTCCCACTCCGTCTCGCCCCGCAGCATGGCCGCAACCAATGCCGGGCGCGAGAGGTCTCCGCCTATCGCCGCCGTGAGGACACGTCGGTGCTCTGCCCAAGCGGGGCAGTCTTGCACCGTATGCTCTACTGTGTCCTCCGGGCGATCTTCGCAGTGGTGACACCCAGGCGTTTCCTCCTTTCTCCTTAGACACAGGTACCTCCCGAAACTTCCGTGTCCGGTGAGGACCTGCGTCATGCGGTAGGTCAGGACGCCGTGACTCCTATCCAGCCACTCTTCAAAGAGGGGTCTTACCGCCGCGATTGCGGCGTGCCCGGCAGTCGGTTGCGACAATCGTCCCCTCCATACTGCCCTGAGATCGCGCCGGACCTCTTCCCGCCGCGCCTCGACTTGTCGGGGCAGCGGGAATTCTCCCCGGCGCTGCGCCTCCACGCGCCACTCATAGACGCGCTGGAGGGCAGTCGCCTCCAGATCCCAGGGCAGTAATCCGGCAAGCAGGTTGGCCGATTCGCCGGCGATCGTGCGGTATCCCCGGATCATTCGGATAGCCATGACCCTCTGGCATGCGACCAACTTTAGTGGTCGCGTCCGGATGCTCAGGGCCCACACTGGGGCCCCGTAGAGGGCCATGGACCGCACGACACCGGCGTACAGCCTACGGCAGGAGGCGTTTGGCCCGCTGAGATTAGGCAGGAGTCGCCTGAGGGCGGCTGCTGCCCGGTTCAGCTTTGGGGCCAAACTCAGGAAATGCTCCCTGAAGTTCCACCGGCTGTCGAGGACGAGTCCCAGGTACTTCATCGTCCTCCCGACGCCGATGCGAACCCCCTCCAACACTACAACAACATTGATAAAAAAATAATAAAATAAGAATTTTGCAGGGCATGTCCACACCAAAAGAGTTACCAACTTGGCATTGGCTGGACGAAAGACACCGAGCGCTGGTTCAAGGGCATGCTACTAAAATCAAATAAATAATCAAGTAAAGCTACATACCTTATATTTACTTAATTGCTGGATAAGGTCACTTGACAGATCTTTGGGCAGTGCACTTCTCTTGTTGTTCACCATGTCAATCATGGCAAATAGTTGATCCTGACTAACTTTAGTGTTGTCCATGGTTCCGTGTTCGTCGAGAAGGTTCGACAAGTACCCTACTACGTATTTGGAGTAGTTCTTCAACTCGATGATTGGAAGGAAGAGCTCTTGCCAAGCTGGAAAGAGAATACTAGTAATGACAAAGTTCTAAATACTGTATGGTTTGTTAAAATGCAGGTGCGATATTAATGACAAAGTTTGTTTGAAATGTGACCTGGACAGAATAGATTATTATTTGAATTAATAATGGGATATCTATCAATGTTTATTATTTCTTTTGAGTTTCCAAAAATTAGGTAAATGTATAGTTCCATCCCATTATAAATTCAAGTAATAGTGTTATTTTCTATATTAGTTAAAAAATATCAATAAGGATTTAATTTAACTAGAATTTAATTTTGTTAATTTGAATTAAATCCTCATTGATATGGTGTGTTAGTAAATAATTCAAAAGTTTGAAACAAGCTTTTTAGATATTCACAATATTTTATAACACACTTAATCATTCAATTTCTATGTACCAAAATTATTTGTATTGAATTTAAACCACACGGCTACCCGCAGCTGTACTTATAACAAATTAATCTAGACTTATCTCATCTTTACCTTGAGAGGTGTCAAAAAGGCGCGAGATAAAATATCTCGACAAGATTTGACCCAAAATCCAGTATCTTAGCCTATCCTTCGAGTAATTTCACTCTTTATCTCTTTATTGTGTAACCCGAATTACAGCAGTTTATGATTTATTTGAATGCTTAAAATAAAATAATATATGGGTTTTGTTTTAAATGTCATGCAAGAATGTTATACATTTGAATACACATTCTTCATAATATAATAATAATAATATTCCACAACTATCACACAACGCCATCTAGTCCCAAGCTAAGCAGAGCTTGTGTTATAGGTACTAGACAACTGATAAACATACACTTACTTAAACAGGGTGAATTTTTCAACTGGGCGTGGATGGCTATATCCGATACTATGAGGAATATCGAAAAACGTTGAAAGGAGCCTCGACGCCGATTTTGACGAAAACTAAAACTGCATCATTGGATTTTAGAAAATTCAATAATCCTGGCCAGGAATCGAACCCGCTGATTTTGGAAAAAAAATCACACCCTGTATTATTACACCATTCGAAAGTGTTGCTAATAAGGACCAATTTCTGGGAAGTAATCATATACGCCAAACTTAAGGAAATTACAGATTTTTATGAAATTGCTATTTTCTATGTTACTTTACTTCTACTGATCCATAATTAATTCATTGTTTTCAATGTTTCACTGGATTTGACGCTTCAACAACCGCACTGTATTCAATGATACGAAATTATTGAATTGAACAAAAAATATTAATATTTCAAAGAAGAAACTGTTAACTTATGTTTCGAATACACTCATTGCCTTGAGATTGATGAGTTTCTTTCATAATTAGACGTTTTCCTTAAGTTGCCGCATATGGTTACTTCCCAGAATTTGATCCTTATTAGCAACACTATGGAATGGTGTAATAATAGAGGGTGTGATTTTTTTCCAAAATCAGCGGGTCCGATTCCTGGCCAGGATTATTGAATTTTCTAAAATCCAACGACGCAGTTTTAGTTTTCGTCAATATCGGCCTCGGGACTCCTTTCAACGTTTTTCGATATTCCTCATAGTTTCGGATATAGCCATCCACGCCCCGTTGAAAAATTCACCCTGTATATTTCTAAATACATACATGTTATAGATAAATTAGACCCAGACACAGAACAAATGATCGTGCTCATCACACAAACATTTGTCCTGGGTGGGAATCGAACCCACGACCTTCGGCATAGCAGTCAGGGTCACTAACCACTAGACCGACAGACCAGTCAAATATATTATTAACTAGCTTCCGCCCGCGACTCCGTCCGCGCGGATGTCGGTCTTCGCGTGGATGGTTTATTTCTCCATTTTGAGTAACTCTGACAATGACATCTTATAAATATCTATTGGACCCAAATACGGCTAAGCCTATAATAATTAAGGAGATCCCTCTATTGAGCTACTGCTGTTGAGCTCGCGTTCTGTAGTAAATATTTTTTTCATAGTAATTCCGACCTTGTATTTACAAATAACTGATCGGAACAGTAATCAAAAAGGGCGCGCTGAAAAGCACGGTTTAAAATGGCACACATACAATATTAATTCCACGGACGACTGCTCGCCACACTGGACACGTCCGCTCGCATCAAAATTCAGAATTTATATGCATCGCGCGGCGCGGAACGCGGCTCCTTATATAGGAACTGATCAACTGATCAACTACTGCTACTAAATTTCTTGGTATCAATATAGATAATAATTTGACTTGGAAATCCCAGACTGACGTAATATGCAAAAAACTTAACACATTTGCCTATGCCCTATATAAACTCTCAAAAATAGTCAGTCTAGAATCCGTTCTTACAGCCTATCACGGTTATGTTGCATCAACACTCAGATATGGCGTAATGTACTGGGGCAATTCAGTTGATAGAGAGTTAATCTTTAGAGCCCAAAAAAGATGTATAAGAGCTATGTGTGGCCTTAAAAACACAGACAGCTGCCAACCGACCTTTATAAGACTAAAGATCCTTACCTTACCATCGTTGTACATATACGAAACAAATGTATTCGTCAAATCCAACATTTCATCTTACAAAATAGCTAGTAAAAGTTCTTACAGAAAATTACGCGACAAAAATAAGTCAGAACACGAAGTGAGCTATGGCAAAACTGCACTATGGAATAAAAGCACATTCTGTATGGCTACAAAAATTTATAATAAACTACCCGAAAACATTAAAATGTTAAACCTGGACAAATTCAAAAGGGAACTATTTAAAATTTTGACTAATAAATGCTATTACTCAATAAAGGACTATTTTGACGACAATTCTATAAGTACTACCTTACACCACCCTATGATCTGTTAATGACCTTTAATTCTGTTTGACATTATCACTACTAAATTATGACATGTAACTAAACCATTTGACATTTATTTAGAAATTGATCTTATATACAGTATTTTTTTTTGTTTCCTCTTGATAATTATGCCATGCCTATGTACTTATTTTACTATATTGAAAGTTGTTGTATAAATGTAAAATTGACATAATTTCATCAATCTGCTATTTTAAATTACTACAATTATATTTGTACGCCTCTGGGCAAAACATAGAGGAACTACCCATTTATAACACCTATGTATATGTAACTTGACCTATGTTCACAAATAAAGATTTCTGATTCTGATTCTGATAGGAGTCGGGGAGGCGTGGCCCGCGTGTGCCGCAAACGGTTCAAGCCAAATCCGACTTTCGGCGCTACAGGTTACGGCGCTGAATCCACTGCGGGTAATGCAACGTGTGTTCGCGGTTCTACAGAACAACGTCTATGAATAAAACTGAAAAATAAGATTTTTTTTCTACGTATTTTTCCAGGATAAAACGTATCCTATTTTATGCCCAGGATAATAAGGTATAATTATACCAAGTTTCATCGAAATCGAACCGTTAGTTTTCACGTGATGCCAGACAGACAGACAAAAATTTTTTTAATCACATATTTGGGTTTGGTATCGATCCAGCAACACCCCCCGCTATTTATTTTTTCAATATTTTCAATGTACAGAATTGACCCTTCTACAGATTTATTATATGTATCTATACATGTATCTATACATATAATAAATCTGTAGAAGGGTCAATTCTGTACATTGAAAATATTGAAAAAATAAATAGCGGGAGGTGTTGCTGGATCGATACCAAATACATATGTGATTAAAAAAATTTTTGTCTGTCTGTATGTGCAGGCATCACGTAAAAACTAACGGTTCGATTTCGATGAAACTTGGTATAATTATACCTTATTATCCTGGGCATAAAATAGTATACTTTTTATCCTGGAAAAATACGTAGAAAAAAAATCTTATTTTTCAGTTTTATTCATAGACGTTGTTCTGTAGAACCGCGAACACACGTTGCATTACCCGCAGTGGATTCAGCGCCGTGACCTGTAGCGCCGAAAGTCGGATTTGGCTTGAAGCGTTTGCGGCACCATGCGGGCCACGCCTCCCCGACTCCTATAATAAGGAGCCGCGTTCCGCGCCGCGCGATGCATATAAATTCTGAATTTTGATGCGAGCGGACGTGTCCAGTGTGGCGAGCGGTCGTCCATGGAATTAATATTGTATGCGTGTAATTTTAAACCGTGCTTTTCAGCGCGACCTTTTTGATTACTGTTCCAATCAGTTATTTGTAAATACAAGGTCGGAATTACTATGAAAAAAATATTTACTACAGAACGCGAGCTCAACAGCAGTAGCTCAATAGAGGGATCTCCTTAATTATTATAGGCTTAGCCGTATTTGGGTCCAATAGATATTTATAAGATGTCATTGTCAGAGTTACTCAAAATGGAGAAATAAACCATCCACGCGAAGACCGACATCCGCGCGGACGGAGTCGCGGGCGGAAGCTAGTAGATAATAATACATAAATGTTGGTATGTTAAGTATGTTTTTTTTTGTTGAAGTTGTTTTAGCAAAATAAATTCTAGGTAGCTTGACAGAAGAAAAAAGTAAATAGATAATTTACCTTTAAGACCAACAGCAAAGTCACTGCTGCCGCCCTGACCAAAAGCCCATAGTAAGGAGAGACCGATAGGAGGCCTATTTTGATAGGAATTACGAAGACTAGCACTCTTCTGGATGGACGTGATGCAGAACTCAGGGTAGTCTTGCGCCAACATCTGAAGCAGTAACCTGTGACCATTCACAGATTGCCCTGGAAAGATTTTTTTTTGTGTAATACTCATATTTTCTGCAACCAAATAAAAATAGCATAACAGATATCTTGGGACTAGAAAAAAAATTATGTTGTGCTGAGTCACTGATCTTTATTTTACAAGAACACTTCTAAGACTTAAAAAACATGCAACACACTATAACCACTGAAACTGTTTACTTCAGATTTTTTGCCTGCATACCTCTTTGTTAACCGTTACATTCTTACATCACAAAATCAACTACCATGAAATTCAGATAAAAGTGAAAGTAAAAATAAAAGAAGTCTTATTTAAAACACACAAACCTCGGCTCATATCATTTGCAAGTGACGTAAGAGTCACATCAAAGAACAGCTGAGCATTTGCTTTGCCAGCGTCCTGCAACACACCAGCCAAAGATCTCCTGATCTCCTCGGGGACAGTTGACAGTGGATACAGGGGTGGGTACGAGGAAAACGTTGGATCATCTACGTCTATCTGAGTCTTGGAGTTGAGGAACGCCGCTACTTCTTTTAGCCAGACAAGTGGAGCGTTCGAGAAACGGATCTTGTTTGTTGTTATTATGTTAGCTAGCTCTGCAGGGTCAATCTGAAACAGATGTTTGTAATAGATGTTTTTTTTTGTAATAGTCTCAAAAATGGTATTTTGAGTGAATTGAAGCTTTGCTTTACGAGGAACAGTACTCCCTTATATTTTGTGTAAAATTAAATTAATTAAAAGCATAGAGTGGAAATTCTTTGTTAAAGTACACTTACACATAAAAGCATGCATACAAACATAACAAGTAGTAATAATTTTTCATTAGCTTATGAATTGCACCTATTGTCTTGCATATAGGTGGAAAGTTATAATAAATACATTACTACTGCACAAGTGCACATGTTGGAACTTTTCCATGATCATAACATAAAGACTGTTATTACATTGATCTTGAAGAGTACTCTGCTATAAACTTATCGATCATGACATACTGACCAGATATTCAACTACGAAAATCATAAAACATCCCCCAATCATCATTTGCATTGGCAATGATTAGGTGATGAAAGTTTGATAGACAAAATATAAAATATTGTTTATCTGCAGCTGATGAGGATATATTTTTGAAATATCTGTGAATTACTATATCTAAAAAAGGGATATGCGAAAGGTGTAATCTATAGTTTCTGCCTACCTACATAGATGGTTTATGTTTACACAAAGAATAAATAATCTATACTAATATTTTGTAGATGAAGTTTATTTTGATTCAATGCGCTGTAATCTCAGGAATTATTGGTTCAAGTTGCGTAATAGGTTTGTGTTCGATAGTCATTTATCGAGGATGGCTTTAGGCTATAAAACGTCACGCTACGACTAATAGGAGACAAGCAGCGGGGATGAAACCATGGAGAAGAGCTAGAATGTTATATTAATTATCTCCTAAAATAATTATGTTGTTGTACTTACAGCCTCAAGAGCTCCTTCAATAGTCTTAGGGGGCTTTGGTTTGGGAGGCTCTGCATTTTTCTTGTCTTTTTTTTTCTTATCACCTTCTTTCTTCTTATCTTTTGGAGGCTTCCTCTCATCGTCAATCTCCATGCCAGAATAGAAGGATTTAATTTGAGAGTGGGGTACTGAAAAGTTAGATTTATTTTGTTCATTTTATTGAGTTATTGTAGACATAACTGCATTATAATTTGAAATGTGAAAATTAGTGAAAATTTTAATACTTTTCAAGTGACTTTAATTTAATTATTCACTGTAATATAAACTTAGCATATTTTTAAATATTTGATTAAGAAAACCATTCACTTGAACATAGAGTAATGCATGTATTCTTTTAAGGTAATTGTTGTGGTTTTTTTTGTGTTTCAACCTAATAAGAAGGGTAACTAAATTATTTCAAAATAAGTGGGTACAATACCAGAGGTAATAATTATGATGCAAGGAAATGCTATGCTGATATTGCTGTAGGTGCTAAACATGGCATCAAATTACTTTCTTTCTGACTTATCACAGCATTTTATTGGAATTTTTTACAGTACCCACATTTTATCCAGATTTGTTACTTGTTTGTAGATAGTCTATTATTTATTTAATATTAAACTATATTTTGTGGATTGATCTGGTTGACCGGCTTGTTTTGAGAGCTTGAGAACTCATGAAAATTAGAAACTTTTTAATTCACACAGTACATGTTTTTGTTTCAGAGCAAGTTTTTTTAAAAATACCTATTTTAATAAAAATGAATATCATATCTGTTCCAAGAACAATTACAATTTATTAAATAAATAACAGAACAAGAAAATCTCCTTGTAAGATAATATAAAAGTTACCCACCGACATCCTCAAGTTTCGGTCCATTTTTCACAGTCTTCTTTTCGTCTTCCTTATTTTTAATCTTACCATTCTGCGACTTCTTACTCTTCCCAACAACTTCCCATTGACCACTCGACATTATGAAAGAGATTCTAAACAGATTTTTAGTCAATTCCTTGTAAATAAAGGGAAAGCATCAAAGTAATAGGTTACACGTCAAAACCAAACAAATACCAAAAAAAAATTTACTGCTGCTGTACGTCAACCAACATTTTAAGCATAAACGTAGCTTCACACCTTGTCAAATGGGTGTGCAAGTAAAATATATATGCTCTGAATACCGTTATATGCGGATGTTGGAATACACAAAAAACTAAACTTCTTTCTGATTGGTCTAGAAACTCCACCTTGGACAAAACGTGGCAGTAGGTACTTGCACTAAATCTGGAATGGCAATATTTGTAACGTATTAAAACAATTTCATTAATTTTCTTAATTGTTATTATTTAACTATTTTTACAAAATTATGTATGATGAGACTTTTCAATTTTAATAATATAGGTATTTGTTTGTTTTAATGCCACCCTTTTTTTTTTTTTTTTTTTTTTTCCCCGCTTTGGCTCGCACGGTTTGTGCATTAAACCAATATCAAGTTTTTTAATGTTGATCATTAAAGATAGGGAAACGATATTATAATAAGATAAAAAACAGAAACCACGGAATTTAGGATATAGGACTGTGATAAAGGATCAGTAGGGATACAAAAGGTACAAAGATCTAATATCAATATAACTAAAATAGACAAACGTATTTACAAAACAAAAAAAAAATTACAATTTAATGTCATTGAAGATAATGAATGATACTATACATTTATATACAGGTAAACTATTTGTACAAAGTAAAGAAAATATTGAGGTAGGAAAAGGAATTTGGAGAGATATAAGGTCACTAAGAAAGGAAGAACGGTCATATAGAGGACAGGAGAAAAAAATGTGGTTTAAGTCACCCACGTCCATACCACAAGAGCAACTAGGATCGTTTATAATTTTAAGTCTGGCAAGATGAGCCGGAGAGCAAACATGACCAAGCCTCATACGAATGAGGGTGGAAGTCTCCATCTTGCCAAACTTAGCCCTGCCAAACCACGGTTTATCTGAAACATCGGGTTGAATTAAGTGAAAATAATGACCCTTCTGTGCACTGCTCGTGTCCCAAGCCACCTTCCAGGTGTCCCGTAGAAAAGTTTTGGGTAGTTCTGAAATATCCTCACAAAAAAATTTATTTGGAACTATGTCCCCACACTGCACAGCATCTGCCGCGAGAACGTTCGCCATTTCATTACCCTCAAAGCCAGTGTGGGCTGGAACCCACACAAAAAGTAAGTCAATTCCCTTGGAAAACATTCTGTACGCAAATTCCTTTATTGAAAAAATTATGGGATAATGGGACTTATCTCCCAACAGGCATTTATCGATAGCTAGAAGAGCACTTTTGGAATCTGTAAAAATAATAGCCTTTTTAAGTTTAAAGACTTGGATGTATTCCATAGCCTTTAAAATTCCAAAACATTCTCCCGTAAAAACGGAAGTCTCCGGAGGGAGTTTTACTTTTTGCATGATGTTATACTGGGGATGAAAAGTGCTTACCCCAACACAACTCGTTGGAGAAAGCTTTGAAGCGTCAGTGAAAATGTTATGGTAGTCTGAATGATCAGTAAGAAAATGATTAAAATTTAAACAAACGTCGGGGTCGGATTTACTTACGCAGTTGAATTCAATATTAGGCCTGAACAGTAAACTATCATAACTACAGCTAAATATGGGGAGTTTGTTAGATCGATGAATAGGAGAAGATAAAGAAAGGTATTTTTTGTAGCTAATAACTAAACAAGGAGCACGTTTATGTGACCAGTAATCAGAAGATTCCATCAGCGTTACTAAAAGGTGCAGTTTAGGAATGAGAGGGTGAGCAGAAAACTGTATAATCCGGAACAAATATTTATCAGAAAGATATTGTCTTCTAATTTGTAAAGGGGCTTCTCCACATTCCACTTGTAAAGCATTTGTGGGACTAGATTTCATTGCACAAATGCCACCTTTGTTTACGGTTTTCTGTATCTGTAGGGTTTAGTGTTGTGCCCAAATTGACTTAAAAATAAATTCAGTCGATGTTTGTTCAAAGCGAATCGATTTTATGTGTTGTATTGTTTAAATCTTTTCAAAACTCAATGCTTTTGCTGATTTCGTGTCAAAATTGCACTGGTTTAGCCATTGAGATGAAGTTATATGGAGATGCCCCGATGTTCTATACATACATTTTGCCTATACAAATATGAGTCAAACATGAGACAGAGAGTGAAATATTGGTTTGTCTCTTTCTTTCTAATGCAGTAATCATATTTGACAAAAGAGACAACAATATTTCGGTTGTTGCTCAAAATGGAATATTTTGTTGGGATATTTCCCACAGTTACAGAAACGTGCCCATTTCGCCATTTTATGTGCCAAGTTTCGTGGTAGTTCTGCTGTCAAACAGTTGTTTACTTTTTGTTGAATTTAGATTTTTGAGTAAATTACGGAGTGTTTTCTTTTAAAAGTGCGTGTTACCATTAAGAAACAGTAATTCAACATGCCTGGATGTTCCATTGTGTCTTGTCATGCCAGGAAAAAGAAAAATCAGCCTGAATTGACTTTGTACAGGTTAGTAACACGTTTTCATGCAAAACTACATGAAATAGAACAATTTCGGTAAAGAAATCGCTATGTGACCTTGTTTTCATGGTTAGAGTATTAATATTTGGGTTTATTTCCGTCCTACAGACAATATTTTTCATTTCTTATTTTCGTTCGTTTGTTTACAATAATAATAGTGTTGTACCGTTGCTGTAATAGTTCCCGATACTAGTCCTTCGTTACACTGAAACTGTTACCAAATGATATATTGATAAAAAATACTAATCATTTATAGGTTTCCCAAAAATGAAAGATTGAAGAAAAAATGGTTGGACTCTATCGGTGACGAAAAAATTTGTTCTCGAAGTAAAGACTGGCTTATGTGTTCACTTCACTTTGCAAAAAAATGTTTTAACAGAACACTTGATGTTATTAGGTTACATGAGAACTCTGTACCTACAATATTTTCGGTAAGTGTGTATTAAAATGATTGTTAAATAACAGCCTGGTTATTAAGCCTAAGTTATATGGATAGTAATGCATATTTCATAATTTTTTTCAAACATCCAACAAAAAACAACTTCCAGAGTCATTTGTATTCTGTGAAACAAGCAACACTCAAGAATCTGATGTTTCTTGTACACCTACTGTAATAAAGGAACCATCTACCGTAATAGATGAACCATCTAGTGTAATGGAGGCACCATTGCAGTTGACCCATCAATTTGTGTGAACAGTGCCCAAAGAGGTTTGTAGATGTTGAATTTTTAACCGTTTTCTGACAAACAGACGGCAGCACATCAAGCGCCGCAATCTGTCAAAGACTTGTCAACTGTCACTTGAAAATAACTTTTAGCAATAAAATGCAATATGCAAATTATTTTTTAACAGTGCATAATTAAGTTATTGGTTAATAGTGCTGATACATTTGGCATGTGAAAAGGCGCTGCCAGATGGGACTGGTCATCTCTTAGCCGCCACGGTCTATTTTAATTTTCATTATTTTTTTTTAATATTAACTGTACACTTAACTTGCTACGTTGAGTGTAAAAAGAGTGTCCATGGAGTTTCTTGTCCGTTCTTTTGCATAGAGATCTTCGCTCTGGAATGGGCACCTACGGTACTTTCACAGTTATTATGTCTTGTGACTAGAACTGTAGCACCATAACAATTTTGTACTGATTTATTTTTATGTCTTTTGACCATTCAAAAGTGCCTGTAATTATTGGCCTAGTTGAAATAAATTTGATTTGATTTAACTATTTATCTTTTCTATTACAGGTTTTACAAACTGGAAAAATTAAAGCCTTTAAAGAAAAATACGTCAATCAACAGAAAACAATTAAACGCCTCAATGAAAGAATACGAAGGAAAAAAATTGCTGATTTGAAGGCTGTTGTGATAGAAGACTTGGCGGGACCAAAAGACAAATTAACAAGTCCAAAGGTTTACCTGTACAATCCGAATTAATCGTCATTTTAAATTAACGCTAACACATAAATATATGTATAATATTTAATTACAAGCAATAGCGCAAATGTGAAAATTTACATTTTTTTTTTACGTAACTACATGGATTATAATTCAATCATGGTATCTAGTCTTAATACTATTATGTAATCCTAAAAGTACTAGGGATACTAGTATCCATACTCGTTACAGTAACACTATGTTTCTTGATTGGCACAACCCTAGCATTGGCCGCCATTTTATGTGCCCGGCGAACTTGTAGGTATCCACGTTTTTGGTGTATGTAGGTATTTCCAGTCCATAGGATTATATGTCTATGGGTTTAGCGCAGTCACCACACTCACTAAAAACACTAAAAACTCAAGTCAAGAACAAGAATAGTTTGTACCTGTGCGCAAAGACTACAATATTTAAAATCCTGTGCGGTTGCTGCTGTGTTTGGTTAGGCTCACTTGGGCTCACTGAAACGTACACAACGCTCATCACTATTCGTCAGTTTTTCATAAAATTACATGCTCTGTGGTTTTTCATTTGTGAAAAAAGTTGGCGTGATATTTTGCTGCTGAGTTGTTTTAAAAATTTATTAATTTATCAATAAACAGACATACGTGCTCGTGTAGTGTTGATGAATTAAGACTGTGATTTTCAAAGAACAGTGGCTAGATAATGGAAGACAAATTGATGGTAGACGATGTGACCAGCAGCTTGCGAGAACGGGTGTTTTTCGCTGCCAGAGATGGAATGTCTTTAACCCTTTACGCTTTGTTATACGAGAAAAACACAGATGAAATTGACGACCTATTGAATAGCGTAAGTACTGATATGCATATTTAATTCATCATGTTTCAGAAATTGTATCAGGATATGGTCTAATGTCATTTAATATTTCTGATGAGAATGATGATAATCTATTTTTATCGGACAAATTGACGGCGCGTTACCTTTTGCGCGTTACATACGTTCGTTGTGAGTTATTAATTCATTTTTTATGCGTCGCGGAATGTGATTTTGCGTCGTAACGCACATAACGTCTTCGTAACCTTGGTACCACTTGCCAGTTTCATTTCCTTGAGTCCGTGCGGTGGTTGTTGCGAAAGAATCCGGCGCGCAGGGTCGCTCGTTCGTCTATGTTCATTAAAATCGCAATTTCTACACATATTGCCTTGCCTTGATTGTTATCATGATGATATTGCAAAAATATGTTTACTTTTTTTCTAGTATTTTAGATAAATTCCTTGGCATGTGTTAGAGTTAAACTGGGTATATTGAGTTGATGAGTAAAAGTTGTTTACATTACCTTTTTGATGTTTCATGACTTTCATCCTGTTTGTCAATGAATCAGCTGTGCTGTGCAACATTTGTGAACATTCATTTTCAATATCTATTAAATATTTGTAGTCATGTTATACCTACAACAGAATCAATGAGAAAGGCTCCACTTCCACAAGATTAAACCTGATTATGGCTTATTATTAAGCACTGATCAATAATTATTTTTGTCACATGTATTCTTTTTAATTTGCGCCAACCCCAAGTAGAATGGGATAAGGGCAGGAAGAAGAAGAAGAATTCTTTATAATTTATAAGCTTGTTCTTACTTACTCCCTCAGTTCATATAAAAATAATTAGAAATAAAAAACAGTTTGGTTGGTTTTCAAGTTTTCATACAGTTTTCATAAATAGACAGTGTGATTTAACAGAAAGGTTTATATATAAATAATAATACATGCATATTATTACCCTAGTGAAGCCACAGCAGATTGCTTTTCTATTAGAGATAGCAGTAACACCGAGTTTATATCTGAAATAAATATTCAAAAATACATTTAACAAGGGCCACTAACTTTCTATAGAACTGCAAAATTCCCAACCCATAATGAAATGTCATTTATCAGAACAACTTCTAGACAAAATATAGAAACAATTAGAAACATGTTATATAAACAACAAAATATTCCCTTTGTTTTTCATACACAAAGATGTAGGTTAATGACATGTCGATGAACTGGGAATGTCACAGTTTCACGTGAACAACATTACAAATAAACACAGGACATGTGTTATAATGTAAACATGTCCTTAGGGTTTATTTTTGTGGCTCAATTTGTACCATTTTTGGAAACAAATCATTTGATCTTAATTTCTGATGGTATATTTGCTCAAGAAAAACTGAAGATGATAATGAAAGTCTGTTATGTCAAAAAGGTGTCGCCATAGATATACCCCAGCCAGGATACACCCTCAATATCCTGGATAAGGCTGCCAGGGCTATATGGAGCTTGGCACAAGGAATGAGAGGTTGATGCTCAGCAGTGGGTGAAATTAGGCTGTAGATGATGATGAAGAAAACTGTTTAGCTGAATTGAAATTCCAGGCTTAAACAGTACTACTGTCAAAGTTCCAAAATTCACTCAAAAACTTTTAGGTGAACAAGTAGAACTCCATCTGAATATCTTCAATAAATTTCTTACAGAATAAAATAATATGTTCGGTTCGCAGGATGTATGCTGTGATGGAGTAAAATGCACACCTTTAATAGCAGCAGCGCGACACGGCCGGGAAGCTGCAGTCAGGATCCTTCTAGAAAAGTTCAGACCTCCAGTCAGACTTGAGACTGAAGGCACTGTTAAATTTGACGAATATGTCATTGAAGGTTAGTATTGGCAAACAGCTATCGAATTTATACTATTTTGTCACCTAAGTCTAGAATTCAACTCTATAAAGGTAGGTTTAGAATGAGACAGTGTTTGTCGACAGTGTTACTGACGTGGGAACGCTGGTTTGGTTGTGTTTTCATGTAAATTCTAGTCCTGCATTGGATCTAGTAGAGCATCCATCAATTTTTTCTTGTAAAAGCTGGCTTCGGCTGGCTTAATCTCAATGGGTCGATTTTACTACGAAATTTTTTTTTTTCATGGTATTCTCGCCCACACATTCGGCCGAGTTTACCACTACTGGTCCTATTCCGTCAAAACTGGGCCGCGGACCAGAGGCGAGATTCCCACTAAGCCGAAAAGCTTGGGCCACCTGTGACTGTCCGCAGACGACACGTTTGGCGCAGTGGCTGAGCGATCGACTGCTGCGCAGCGTGTCGCGGGTTCGATCCCCGCACGGAACAAATATTTGTATGCTCTGCAAGTAGTTGTTCCGAGTCTGGGTGTTTGTGTATGTGAGTTTATATGTTTGTAAACGCACCCACGATACAGGAAGAAGTTCCTAGTGTGGGGTAACGTTTGTTTAAAAAAGAAAAAGTTACTTTCAATATAAATCTGGCGAAATATAACGTAAATTCAAATACCAGTTTTTACCTTTTATTCTGAATAAAGATTATTAAAGGTAATGTGAAATAACACACATATAGACCCGAGAACCGTACCCAGCACAACACCACTAACAGGGTTGGGATCTACACGCACTGGTACCGCGTGATGGTCTGCTTTACGCCCTTTCTCAAAGAGAAGGACTGTACCAGCAGTTGAAACATTGTAGGGTGATAACATTGCTTATGTCGCTGTTACGATCTCTAAACCGATCACCTAGACCAGCCTTTCCCAAAGTGGGCGATAACGCTCCTCATCTAGCTTACTAGGAGGACTCTTAGACACCGACTGAGCTCTCGACTCTCGGCTACAACTTGTGAACATCAACTAATATTAATTAAGAGATTCCGATCCGTTTCGAAATGAAAGTAGACACAAACAAATAAAAAAGGCAACAGACACACTTTCGCATTTTAATAGTTATTAGTATTTCTAGATAGGTAACTTTCGTAGATAATAGACCGCGGGCAATCATGTTTTAACGTTTTTGTTAAATACTTAACCCGATTTGTGCATTCCTGTACCAATCGAGTGATTCATAGAATACTTGTTTTTACTTGTTGACTACAATTGAGCGTCAAATCTGTTTCGTTTAATCATGCAATGCATGGTATGCTTGTGGACAAGGCAGCGGCTTCTGCCGGTCAGAAAGAGCGCTATACCATAAAAAAGCAAAAACATCGGCATTCGCTTGGTTTCGGTTCGGATGATGCGACAAGACACGTGCGTCGGACTGCACGGGCTGACATCTGGGTCTGATTAGCTCAAGAAAACCTACAGCTCAGCTAGAGACATATCATACGAGAATTGGCGCTTACGAGAAGCATGATAGTCTCCTCATATAATATGGACGGACATGACTCGGGATTTCCTGATGTAGCTGCCAACTCAAAAAGAGCTGCTAATCATTGACTGATTACACACCTTGGTTGTAATAGTTTCTATTTAAAGTAGCCCCACTGAGGGTTACCTATCATAAGATCGAAAAATGTTTGACCGAATTTCATTTGACCTAAAACTTTTCAACTATTATCGTTTGATTTTTTTTTACTTCATCGAAGTCACGTTTGCCACTGTTTCAGTTAACCTATTATCTATTCGCTTTTTTTCGTTACTCCAACACTTCATTTGGCCGAAAAACTTTTTACCGATGTTACACTTACTCGAAATGACGGTTGTTCGAAGTATTATGTTTCCAAACATTCATTATACCACTGTTTTAATTGCCATATTTTCATTTCACCAAACACCTAGAAAGGGGTTTGCAACTTTTTGGCATCAAATTTTTTTTTCTTTCGCCAGTAATGAAATTTTGGTCATTAGTAGACCACAACCTAAGAAGTCCGTAAAAAATAATAAAAAAATTCTAAACCGTAACCAACCAGAGATATGGCAGTTTGTATTTTGTTCTAATCTGGAGTTATTTTTTGTAGGAATCCATAGATTTTTGACGTACTTATAGCTTTTGCCCGCGGTTTTGCCCACCCCAACCGCCTTTATGTATAGCCCATAACCGTGTCTAGAGACCCATCTATCTCTGTATTAGACATGGGCGCCGCCTTAAAAATTCTCGGCGGCGGCGCGCTGACCAATTTCAATCGGCGGCGGCGTGGCGCCGGCGGCGTAGGTTTTTACTATCTTCAACTGAAACTCAAAATCTACTCCCTATCTTCTTTAAGCCGGGACGACAGGAAAATGTCAGTCCTATACATACAGTACAGTAAATACTTTATACAGATCAGGTCATCAGGTACAAAAAAAAACGATTTTTCCAAAGGGAGTGTCCTTTGGAAAAATCGTTTTTTAATAACATCGTAAATTTTTTTTCAACATAGACACAGATAATCTAAACATTAAACCACTAATTCAAGTTACACCGTCAGAGAAGCGAGAACTCAATAAGAAAATAAGCAAGTTGGTACGACGTGACCTCGAAACTACCAATACAAGCGGAATTGAAAAGGCAATACAAGAAAATCGGGGTGCTAAAGTGTTCGCCCAACAGCTGAAACGCTCGTATCTGACGAAGCTTAGATCACCTCTTGGCCAAACCATAACCTCAAAGCTGGAGATCCTAGCTGAGATAGAAGACTTTTATGGCCGGTTGTTCGACAGTCGTGGTCCACAAGCCATCTCTTCAGATGTTAGCCGAGGCACTCTGACCCGCCACTACACCGATGAACTACCGGAAATAAGCCTAGATGAGGTTGTGTTGGCCGTCAGGCAGCTTAAACATGGAAAAGCCCCGGGTGAAGACGGAGTCACTTCGGAGCTTCTGAAATCAGGTGGAAAGCCCGTACTTCGGGAGCTCCAAAAGAAATTCAACTCTGTTTTAGACACCGGGAGAACTCCAAAGGCATGGAACAGGACTGTTGTGATCCTCTTTTTCAAGAAGAGCGACAAATCCCTATTGAAAAACTATCATACTTATCGTATCGCAACTCTTTTCCTGCTGCACATCAATGACCTACTTCAATCTGGTATTGTTGGGTACGCAGATGACAGTACAGTTTCAGAGAGATACGTGACCATCGGGGATGAAGTTTGTTCCTTGTGAGAGGCCATGGTTGAGCGGACAAATTATGCCTTAACCTTGTCTATCAGTGGGGTGATGACAATTTGGTCTCTTTTAACGATACCAAAACACAGGCTTGTATTTTTACCGCAAAATGGAGTTGTTTGGACCAAATTCCTACTTTTCAGGGTGCATCTGTACCTCTGAATGACCGACTCGAGCTCTTAGGCATGGAGTTGAGTTCTAGTCTCAACTTTGGAGCCACCATTATGTTCAAAGCCCGACTTGCGGCCAAAAAGCTGGACATCCTAAATAGAGTGAAGCGGTACATCATGTCGCGGGACTTATCAAATTACCGTGACCCTGGAACGTAAAGGGCTATTGAAAGACACCGTAGATTTTAGTCAGTACAAGTTTGACAGTCCCTCCCGCTCTGCCCTGGGTGGGAGGACTCATTTGATGATTTTACCACGCTAAAAAAAAAGCGGTACTTCACACCTGGACAGCTTTTAACTTTTTACAAAGCACAAGTCCGATCCTGCATGGAGTATTATAGCCACCTTTGGGATGGCTCAGCTAAATACCAACTTGCCGCTCTTGACTCAGTGGAATGCAGAGTTAAGAGGCTCATTGGCGACGTAAAATTGGTGAATGCCAAGCTCCATAGCTTGACTCATCGTCGCAAGGTTGCCTGCCTGTCGGTCTTCTACAGATTGTACTTCGGAGTGTGTACCCAAGAACTCCACGATCTCATCTCAACAGGCCCCTTCTATCATCGCACATCTAGACGCACGGCAAATTACCACCCTTACCTTATTGCTATACCACCAATTCGCACTAAGCGTTTCCAAGCGTCTTTATAATGCGGACAGCGAAGGAGTGGAACTTTCTGCCTGCGTCTGTGTTTCCGAACACATACATTAACCCTAATCTCTTCAAAGATAGAGTGAACAGGCTTCTTCTGGGTAAGCTCACTCCATTGTCGACCTTGTCTTAGTCACTCCTGACCTAGGCTCAGGTCAAGAGCAAACCCATTGCACATAAAAAAATCGTCCCATATCACTCCTAAGCCACGTCTATAAACTGTTTTCGAGGGTCATCATTCGTCTCGCAAGAAGACTTGACGAGTTTCAGCCTCCGAAGCAGTCTGGGTTTCGCGGAGGATTTAGCACCACATAATGAGTCAGGTTATACAGAAGTCCGAAGAGCATAACCAGCCCCTGTACTTAGCATTTGTGGATTATGAAAGGCCTTTGACTCCGTTGAAACCTGGGCTGGTTCTGCAATCACTGCAGCGATGTCAAGTGGACTGGCTGTACATCGAAATGCTGAAATGTCTCTATGACGCCGCGACTATGAGTGTCCAAGTACAGAACCAGCAGTCTGAACATATCCTGCTGCGCAGGGGGGTGAGACAGGGGGATGTTATATCCCCAAAACTATTCACCAATGATTGTTGGAATATTAAGTCAGTCATTTTGGATGAGTCAATCACGAAAGCATATACACGTCATTACGGCACTCACGCCGCGCGGTGAATGTCGGCGGCGGCGGCGGCGTGCGGAGTGCAAACGGCGGCGCCGCGCCGGCGCGGCGCCCATATCTACTCTGTATCAAAATTCATCAACATCGGTTCAGCCGTTTTGACGTAAAAACGGAACAGACTAGTAGGTTAACGAGGAATAATGATTGGTTTGTTTATTATAATGTTAAGAAGATCTTTTAACCGACTTAAAAAAGTAGGAGGTTCACAATTCGTCGGAACTTTTTTTATGTATGTTCCCTTATTTCTCAATGACGTCTGGGCCGATTTAGGTAATTCTTCTTTTGTTTGAAAGGGTATCTTAACAGATGGTCCTATGGTTACTAAGGTCATGACGGAATCTTGGAGAAACTCTTCAATAAATGACAGCAAGTCATCTGCGATTGCTGCGTTGAAAAAGAATCAAAAAGTGAGTTCTCCCTCCCTGGGTGGAGCAGAAGAGACTGTCAGACTCGTACGGACTAAAATCCACCATGACTTCCATTTCCGATTCAAGTGGAATATGACCCGTCGCGTCGACTCACCCATTACTCGCCGTCCGCATGCCCGCGCCTAGTGGCCGGAAATCGCTTCACATCGTTCAACACCCCAGGCGTCTCCCGCTGCGGCTGGGGTGGAGTCTGTCCTCTCCCTCACGCATTTCGCCTCTTCCTTCACTAGCATAACTGCTTCGCAGAAGAAGGTGGCTGCTTCTCATTTCATCTCACCCCGCAGCATGGTCTCAACCAATGCCAGGCGGGAGAGGTCGCCACCACCTACCGCCTCCGTAAGTAACTAAGGACAGAGCGTAGCTCTGTGCAAGCGGGGCAGATCTCCAACGTGCTACGGTCAGAGTCCCAAATAACAGTGGGAGGGGTTGATATCGGCGTCGGGTTGATGAAGTACCTGGGACTCGTCCTCGACAGCCGGTGGAAATTCAAGCAGCTCCTGCCCAATCTCGGCGGACCAAACACCTCCTGCCCAATCTCGGCGGGCCAAACACCTCCTGCCGGAGGATGTAGGTACGCCGTTGTCATGCGGTCCATGGCCCTCTACGGGGCTCCTGTGTGGGCCCTGTGCATGGGCACGCGACTGGAAAAAGTGGCTGCGTGCCAGAGGGTCATAGCCATTTGGATTATCCGGGTATACCACACGATCGCCGGCGAATCGGCCAACCTAATTGCCGGATTGACACCTTGGGATCTGGAGGCGAAGGCTCTCTGGCGCGTCTACGAGTGGCGCGTGGAGGCGCAACGCCGGGGCGGATCCCCGCTGCCTCGACAAGTCGAGGCACTACGAGAAGAGCTCCGGCGCGATCTCAGGGCGGTATTGAGGGACCGACTGTCGCAACCGAGGTTCAGGAGTTTCAGGAAGTTACTGTGTCTCTATGTCTGATAGGGAAAGCAGAAACGTCTGGGTATCACTACTGCGAGAATCGCTTGGAGGACACGATGGGGCATACGGTGCAAGACTGCCCCGCTTGGGCGGAGTACCGCCCTGTCCTCAAGGAAGCGATAGGTGGTGACATCTCGCGCCCGGCCTTATTGCGAGGCGAGACTGGATGGGAAGCGGTCGTCTTCTTCTTTAAAGCAGTTATGCTAGCGAAGGAGGAGGCGGGCGCCGTGAGGGGGAGCGTAGGCTCAATCTCACAACCCAGCTGGACGGCATCGGAAGTGGCGAAGCGACTTTCGGCCACCGTACGACAGCGGACGGCGAGTAATGCGCGACTCGCCGTCTGATCATGGACCATGCCCGGGTCGACGGCGAGTCTTGTTCCACGCGCGCCTCAAATAGCTGTCAGCAATCTGACGGGGCCCCTTAGAGGGCCGTCATCATGCTGACACCCTTTGAGGCGCGCATGGAACACAACGCGCCGTCGACCCGGGCATGATCCATGGTCGGACAGCGAGTCGCCCATTACTACGCGCCTACGGTGGCCGGAGATCGTCTTGCAACGTCCGTCGCCGTGGGTGTCTACCACTGCGACTGGGGTTGAGGGAGGACGCTGTCCTCTCCCTCAAGCGGCGCGCCTCCTTCGCGAGCATTTCTGCTTCGCAGAAGGAGGCGAACGCTTCCGACTCCGTCTCGCCCCGCAGCATGGCCTCGACCAATGCCAGGCGCGAGAGGTCTCCGCTTGTCGCCGCCCTGAGGACACGGTGGTGCTCTGCCCAAGCGGGGCAGTCCTGCACCGTATGCTCCACCGTGTCCTCCGGGTGATCCTCGCAGTGGTGACACCCAGACGTTTCCTCCATTCTCCTCAGACACAGGTACCTCCCGAAACAGCCGTGTCCGGTAAGGACCTGCGTCAGGCGGAAGGTTAGGACGCCGTGACGCCTATCCAGCCACTCCTCAAAGAGGGGTCTTACCGCCGCGATTGCGGCGTGCCCGGACCTCGGTTGCGACAGTCGTTCCCTCCATACTGCCCTGAGATCGCGCCGGAGCTCTTCCCGCCTAGTGGGTACAGACATAGTATATTTATTTCAGATTGCGTAAATAATGCTTAGATATCCGTTGATTTGCTGTAATTTTTATAGAGAGTTCCCTAGATTTCTTCAACATCCCGTCATCATATCCTGACCTGATTACCATCTGTGATGTAAATGTTTTTAATAAAAGAAGAATTTTCCAAATCTGTCCATGCGTCATCGAAAAATCAGGGAACATAAATAACAAATTAAAGGTTACGACGAATTGGGAACCTCCTCCTTTTTTTCGAAGTCGGTTGAGAAACAAAAACCAAGTGTAAAATATCATTTCTGTAGGAATTCGGTGACTTTGTTTCTTATTTCCTTGATTTTTTTGCCGCCGACTTCCGAAAGAAGAGTTATTTTACATTTATTTTGTATTGTTTTTAGAAGCCGGTTATATTTTGCTCTTTTTAGTAGGTACAGGTGCTGTCATTATTGAAGAGTTCCCACGATTTTGTCCAAGATCGGGTCATGAGATCCTGACCAAGTAAACATGGGACGTTATTGAAGAGATTCCTCGTCTTCTCCAAGATTCCGTCACGACCTAGTAACCATGGGACCATCTGTTAAGATACCCTTTTTTTTGCGTGGTAAAATCATCAAATGAGTCTTCCCGCCCAGGGCGGGGCGGGATTGTCAGACTTGTACTGACTAAAATATAATATATAATATAAAATGAGCCAGTCCCGCGACCCCGGCAGGCTTTGGCCCTAAGAGCTGACTCTTAGGGGGCCCCGTCAGATTACTCACTCTTAGGGGGCCCCGTCGAATGCTCACTGTTAGGGGGCCCGTCAGATTGCTCACTCTTAGGGGGGCCCGTCAGATTGCTGACTCTTAGGGGGCCCCGTCAGATTTCTCACTCTTAGGGGGCCCCGTCAGCTTGCTCACTCTTAGGGGGCCCCGTCAGATTGCTCACTCTTAGGGGGGCCCGTCAGATTGCTGACTCTTAGGGGCCCCCGTCAGATTTCTCACTCTTAGGGGGGCCCGTCAGATTGCTGACTCTTAGGGGCCCCCGTCAGATTTCTCACTCTTAGGGGGCCCCGTCAGCTTGCTCACTCTTAGGGGGCCCCGTCAGATTGCTCACTCTTAGGGGGGCCCGTCAGATTACTCACTCTTAGGGGGCCCCGTCAGCTTGCTCACTCTTAGGGGGCCCCGTCAGATTGCTCACTCTTAGGGGGGCCCGTCAGATTACTCACTCTTAGGGGGCCCCGTCGAATGCTCACTCTTAGGGGGCCCGTCAGAATGCTCACTCTTAGGGGGACCCGTCAGATTGCTGACTCTTAGGGGGGCCCGTCAGATTTCTCACTCTTAGGGGGCCCCGTCAGCTTGCTCACTCTTAGGGGCCCCCGTCAGATTTCTCACTCTTAGGGGGGCCCGTCAGATTGCTGACTCTTAGGGGCCCCCGTCAGATTTCTCACTCTTAGGGGGGCCCGTCCGATTGCTGACTCTTAGGGGCCCCCGTCAGATTTCTCACTCTTAGGGGGCCCCGTCAGATTGCTCACTCTTAGGGGGGCCCGTCAGATTGCTGACTCTTAGGGGGGCCCGTCAGATTGCTCACTCTTAGGGTGGCCCGTCAGATGGCTCACTCTTAGGGGGGCCCGTCAGATTGCTCAATCTTAGGGGGGCCCGTCAGATTGCTCTCTCTTAGGGGGGCCCGTCAGATTGCTGACTCTTAGGGGGCCCCGTCAGATTGCTCATTCTTAGGGGGGCCCGTCAGATTGCTGACTCTTAGGGGGCCCCGTCAGATAGCTCACTCTTAGGGGGGCCCGTCAGATTGCTGACTCTTAGGGGGGCCCGTCAGATTACTCACTCTTAGGGGCCCCGCCAGATTGCTCACTCTTAGGGGGCCCGTCAGATTGCTGACTGTTAAGATACCCTTTCAAACAAAAGAAAAATTACCCAAATCGCTCCAGGCGTCATTGAGAAATCTGGGAACATACATAAAAAAAATGTTCTGACGAATTGTGAACCTCCTCCTTTTTTGAAGTCGGTTAAAAGATAAGATCTTCTTAACATTATCATAAATAAACCACTCATTATTCCTCGTTAACCTACTAGTATTACAAATACGAAATTAAGTCTATACTTAAGTCTAATCCGTTTTTACGTCAAAACGGCTGAACCGATGTTGATGAATTTTGATACAGAGATAGATGGGTCTCTAGACACGGTTATGGGCTATACATAAAGGCGGTTGGGGTGGGCAAAGCCGCGGGCAAAAGCTAGTACGTCAAAAAATCTATGGATTCCTACAAAAAATAACTCCAGATTAGAACAAAATTCAAACCGCCATATCTCTGGTTGGTTACGGTTTAGAAACTTTTTTTTTTTTCTATGAACTTCTTAGGTAGTAGTCTAATTGTGCCCAAAGTTTCATCACTGGCGAAAGAAAAAAAAATTGATGCCAAGGTCCGTACTAAAAGTTGCAAACCCCTTTGTGCACACTAATTATTGCTGTTACATTTTTAGCAGGCGCCATTGAAATGTAGGTAGACAATACAACAATTGTACAAAAGTCATATACGATAATATAACTCTGACTATTACTGGTATTGTATTATCATTAATGACATTTGCTGTTAATTACATAGTTGGACTATAAAGGTGAAACCGCACTAGGCGGAACTGCACTGCAGCGGAGCTGTGCGAAACGCCGCGTATCTTTGCCACGCAGTTCGGTTGCAGTGTAGTTCCGTTGCCGCTTAGTGCGTGATGTCTCTTATAATTTCATATAAAGAATATTTTGATGCGTCGTGTCGCGCAGTTCCGCTGCAGTGCAGTTCCGCCTAGTGCGGTTTCACCTTTAGGGGTGTTCTGGCTAGCACGTGTTTACGAATCTATTTGCGGATTTTGTGTGATTCTTGATACTCTTTTGTTATTGTGTTGTTTTTGTGTTTGTAAAAAGGTTTGTATTGTGATACACTTGCATACAGCATAAAAACAGATATGCAACATGTAAACAAGCACCGCAAGTAAGCATACATCATGCAAGCAAGCATGCAGCATTCAAACAAGCATGCAGCATGTAAGCAAGCACGCAGCATGCAAGCAAGCATGCAGCATGCAAGCAAGCATGTAGCATGCAAGCAAGCAAGCATGCAGCATGCAAGCAAGCATGTAGCATGCAAGCAAGCTTGCAGCGTGCAAGCAAGCATGCAGCATGCAACATGCAGCAAGCACGCAGCATGCAACATTCAGCAAACATGCAGCATTCAAGCAAGCATGCAACATGCAACAAGCATTGTTTCTATCATGGCTCCGGCGCTGCGGGGTTTTGGGTGGCCCCACGCGAGCTTATCGTCGCAGATGATTTGAACGCTCACCACCGCAGCTTCGGTTTACTGGCCGGCTTCGCCGGCCAGCCTCAGCCGCGGCGGCGGCCGTTCCAACCACCTGCTCCTCAGCTCGCGGGCCACCCCACCCCTCCGCGCCTACGCGATTTTAAATAACACTCTAGGGGTAGGGCAGACAAGACTACGTAAAGTCGGCTTTGCAGCATTTCGTTTCCGCCACAAAGTTTTGTAGCACAATAAATTGAATTTTTATGACAGTAATTTAATTTTTCGGTAAAATATTATTTCGGTATGGTGAAAATATGGCAAATAAATCATATGGCAATTGAAAAAAGTTTGAAAGAGGCTTCGGTCAATAGTAAAAAGTTATTTTGTTAGTCGGCGGAACATACTTCGGTAAAATAATACTTATGGCTAATGATACTTCGATGAACTGAAAATATGTCAAATAATGTATATAGCAAAAGAGATGTCGGTCAATAGTTTTCGGTGTAATGAAAATCGAACAAACAAAATTCGGTAAATTGATCGGTTCCCCCCACTGAGTCAATACCGAAGCACGTGTTTTCAAAATGAATTGTAAACAATAAACATTCACTGAAATTCATAATTGATTGCCACATCTATCTAATAGAATAATCATCGGTACATTCAGATGAATTGTTCGTTGAAAGCTCCCTTTGTATGTAAGTTTAATTTATTGACTTGTTTCGTGTTATCTATGTTTCCTTTACTCCTCGTTCCCACTTTCTTATTGTGCTATTCTGGTTCTCATAACAGACAGATGTGTTGCTGCACTAGGAAGAGGCAAAAGGCGGGCGTTTTGAGAAACTGCCTCTAGTAAAATGAACCTTCAAAATGTGCTGATTTTCAGCCTACTTTTAATAAATGACTTGTTTTTGTACCTGCGTTTCGTATACCATGGAATGCTTATAGCAGAAGGGCCTGGAAAACTTTAAAAATGTTTTCCGACGCATTTATCAATTCGCCCACGACTTCGCGTTCTCAGAACACGGATTTAATTCCGTACGACATAATTTCACGCCAATGTCAAATGTTATTTCCCAAATAAAGCATCGGGTACGTCATCGGGTGCACAGACACACAAAGCGGGCCTGCAACGTGCTCCTTAGTCCAACAGCGCATTGACTCTTATTTTTTATCTAAGTCGGGAACTCACCGGTTTAAATATAGAAATGTGTGAAAGTTTACACACAAAGAAACTGAAAATCGTCTCTCGGAACGTTTCGGTACGTATCTGGCCGACTTCCAAAGCTCTTTGTTTCCCCGTATTTATGATTTACCAGCATTATAAAGGATTTGCACGTTTGGCATCGGTCGTAGTGACTGGATGCAGTTCTTACATTCTAATAGCGATAAAGAATTAGACCAGCTTTTGTTTATTGAATTGACTTTCCACGAAGTTCTAATTCATCATTATTGATTGTAGCTTCGTACCAAAACTAATGATTCAGGTTAGTTCTATCATGATTTCATGAGTTGTTTAAAGAAGAATTTGAATGCGTGACATTCAAATGTATTTTTGTATGATATTATTAGCAGTAGTGATTAATAAAAGCAAGTCATCGTTGAGTTGTGGGTGTACGAAAACTGCCTAACCAATCAGGAATGTCTCTCGAATTCTCTGCCGAACATGCAATCGCAATTTTCTTCGAAATATTCAAAAAATTGGCGACACTCGAATTTCATTTGGATGATAATCGGCTTATGCGCGCGTATTTTCCTCCTGAATGAATGCATTCACAAAAGTAAAGCTGCAGACCTGGACAACTGTCTCGAGTTCCCCACAGTTTGGCTACACTACAGTTTCCCCACAGTTAGCACGCATGATTTAATAATTTTATAACTTATACATTGTCAAGAAGTCTTCTAATATCAGGAAATGTACTCAGAACATTAAGGAACGTACAAATATTTTAAAATGACTGTTAACGAGTTTTACGTAAGCTCTCATGTAAATATTTATGGACATACATTTAGCCTGTGTTTATTGTATGTAATTTTGTATTGCTACTAACGTCTTCTAACGGTCTCTGACTGCTGGCCTTTTAGAGAGACTAAGAGTCATTCAACGAGCGATGGAAAGAGCTATGCTCGGAGTTTCTTTGCGGGATAAAATCCGGAACATGGATATTCGGCGAAGAACCAAAGTCACCGCCATAGCTCATAAAATTTGCAAGTTGAAGTGGCAATGGGCAGGCCACATCGCTCGTAGAACTGACAACCGATGGGGAAGAAAAGTTCTCGAGTGGCGACCACGGACCGGAAGACGCAGCGTAGGTAGGCCTCCCACTAGGTGGACCGACGACATCGTGAGGGTCGCGGGCAACCGATGGATGCAAGTGGCGAATTGTCGTTCGGCGTGGCGGTCTAAGGGGGAGGCCTATGTTCAGCAGTGGACGTTTTCCGGCTGATGATGATGATGATGATGACTAACGTCTTTATTAAATGCTAGTCATCTCTTATTTTGTGTGTTCTTGCATTGCTGAACGAAACGCTTAAGAGTGTATTTTTTGCGGTTCTGGAGGAGTATTTATATCGTAACTGGATGTTTATCGGCAAACGGTATCTACGGTATCGTCCTAAAATTACTGCTGCAGTTCAGCAGCATCATAGCTCATCAGACACAACACCCGTTCAACGGAGGATAAAAACTGTGTATCCTGTTTCTCAATTCTTTCTTGTACCTATTTAGTTTTGGAGCCATCATCAAATCTCGCTTTGGGCGGAGCGGAAGGCACTGTTCGAGTTGAAGATAAAAACTACTGCCCTTAGTTGCTTTTTGGGATTCAGGGCTCGGTACCCGGTTTTCGGGACTATCTTGGAAGACAGTCCTGAAAACCTTCTTATTTTACCCATAATAGGGTTCCGTACGGTACGGTGGTTTACGTATCGAAAGAAGAACTTTAACTAACAGACCAATTAAATTTATTGCTGCTATCCACATACCTATGAAAAATAAATCTGTTTTAGGAGCCACAGCGTTATGGTGCGCCGCGGGGGCTGGTCACCTCGGCATCGTGAAGCGCCTGGTCCGGGCCGGGGCCAACGTGAATCATGCGACAAAGACACTTAGCACGCCCCTCAGAGCCGCTTGCTTCGACGGGCGGCTGGATATCGTGAAGTACTTAGTGAGGCATGGCGCGGACATACACAAAGCCAACAAGTATAACAATACTTGCCTGATGATCGCTGCGTATAAAGGACATTTGGATGTTGTAAGTGACTTTTTATTTATAACTAGCTGACCCGGCAAACTTCGTACCCCCACAGAATCAATATTTACTCACCTTTTAAACATTTCATGGACTTTCAAAAATAATTCAAAACCAAAATTAACCAAATCGGTCCAGCCGTTCGTTCTCCAGTTTTAGCGGGACTAACGAACAGCAATTGATTTTAAATATATAGATTTGCGTATTGCCTGTGACTGCCTCGTTGCTTTAGCGGTCGCAAGCGCATGTGCTGGTCATAAGGCTGCTGAAACCCCAGGCCTCAGTAGTAGCCATGGATTCTAGATTTGGAGTTCGGACCAGGGTTGGTCCCGCTCCCTATTACTGTGAGCCAAGCAAGTTGGTCCAACTACATTTGAACTTCACGTCGACCATGCGACTAGCTTGCAGTCAGCGTGCAATCGTTGGAACTGCTCATCAACTGCAATAGGATATTTAACTGAAAAAATCTAATGAACACGCATTTTTAGGGTTCCGTAGCCAAATGGCAAAAACGGAACCCTTATAGATTCGTCATGTCTGTCTGTCTGTCTGTCTGTCCGTCCGTATGTCACAGCCACTTTTTGTCGAAAGTATAAGAGCTATCCTGTTGAAACTTGGTAGGTAGATGTATTATGTGAACCGCATTAGGATTTTCACACAAAAATAAAAACAAAACAAATTTTGGGGGTGCCCCCCATACTTAGAATTGAAACTCAATTTTTTTTTTCACCAAACACATACGTGTGCGGTATCTATGGATAGGTCTTTAAAAATTATATTGAGGTTACTAATATCACTTTTTTCTAAACTGAACAGTTTGGACGAGAGACACTTCTAAAGTGGTAAAATGTGTGTCCCCCCCTCTAACTTCTAAAATAAGAGAATGATAAAACTAAAAAAAATATATAATGTAGACCTCAACAAACACTTCCAACGAAAATTGGTTTGGATGAGATACAGTTAGCAGCTTTTGAGACATAGTACATTTTCAAAAACCGCAAATATAACTTTGCCATTCATACAAACACTATGAAAAATTAATTATTAAAATATTACTAATCTCAATATAATTATATCCCTAATCTATGCTTGCTACTACGGAACCCTTCATGGGCGAGTCCAACTCGCACTTGGCCGGTTTTTCTTTTGTTACGTTAACCAAAATTGACAAAGATACGACACTTTTAAAATTGGCAAAACATGACAAGCAAGTACAGTTTTTACTTTCTTCTGATCTGACGTCAGTAGCCCACGCTTCTGAATTTTGATGCGTTATATCTTTGTAAATATGCATTGGTTTAACGAAAGAAAAACCGGCCAAGTGCGAGTCGGTCTCGCGCACGGAGGGTTCCGTACCATCTTCTATCTTCTTCTATCTATTCTATAATATAAAACTGGATCGCTAAATGTGTTGCTAAGCCCATAACTTGAAAACGGCTGGACCGATTCGGATAATTCTTTTTTTTGTTGGGTTTGTAACCATCAGGACCAGGTTCTTATGGACGATTTTTTTTTATTCTTTAACTTTCCACCCGTGCGAAGCCGTTACGGGCCGCTAGTTATTTATAAAAATATTTATTGTATTCTTATTTTTAGTATTTGTTGTTATAGCTGCAACAGAAATACATCATCTGTAAAAATTTCAACTACCTATCATGGTTCATGAGATACAGCCTGGTGACAGACGGACGGACGGACAGCGAAGTCTCAGTAATAGGGTCCCGTTTGACCCTTTGGGTACGGAACCCTAAAAATACGTGTCCATTATTTTTCAAAACTGTAGCTGACGGTTTATTTAAATTTGAAATATCTTGATGGTGCTAGATTGCCGTATAAGACATACAGAGATGGTTTGAAGTCGCACTAACTGCAGTCGGAAGTGCAGTTGAAATATACCTACTCTGCCCTAAAATTGGCCAAATGTCAGAATGACTTTTATAATAACTGTGAAATGTCCGTGGAATTTTTATGTTCGGTGATAGCACATACTGATAAATATTAACAAAAGACAAAGTAAATAATCTATTTTTATAATTAAGGAATGAAAATTAAACTACGTTTTGCGATTGTGTTTCAAAGGTTACGTTCTTGGGTCATTCATTCCGCACTTATCTCTTACTTTTGCTTTGTAATTAACAGTTGCAAGTTCAGAATATTATCATTTATAGTATTATTTATCGATAGGTATATTGTTGGAACACGTTTGATGGGGTGGTGAGAAGAAATGAAAACTTCAGCGTCTCTTTGTCTTAATATTTACTTCTTTTATAAATGCCAAAGTTTTGTAATAACCTATAAAAAGCGCAAGTTCGGTGATACATAAAATACTGCACTGATTTCTGGGAAGGGTTTACCAAATACCAACTCGATGAAATTGAGTCGATTAATAAACGGGCCAAGAGGCTTTTCGGCAACGATGCACAGGACCACTCAAAGTTCCAGAGCCTTGAAAATCAACGCCGGGTTGCCTGCCCGTCGGTTTTTTATCGATCATATTTCGGGAAGTGTGCGATGGAACTGCACAATTTGATTCCACTTGCCCCTTTCCAACATTGGCCTACAAGAACTACGGCAATGCGCCATGTTGGACATCCCAACCTTACGGACAAAGCCTTTTGCCAATACTTTTATAGAACGCATAGCTGAAGAGTAGAATTACCTGCCGCAATCTGTATTTTCTGATAGCCATTAACGCCATTTATGATGATGTTCTCTTGTTTTTAGGTACAGTTTCTATTGGACAGCGGCGCTCGCGTAGACGAGCGTGCACTATGTGGTGCGACAGCGCTGCACTTTGCAGCGGAATGCGGCCATGCGACTGTTGTCTTAGCGCTCATAGATCACCAGGCTAAGATCCTTACCAATGAGAATGGTAAGTGAAAGAAGCTGTCACGCTTCTTTAGAAGGCTTTATTGATGTAAAATATACGTTGGGCTCGACCGACAGTGTTGATACAGCGACGCGTCGCCACGCTATATTGTGTTGACGCGTCGACATTCACTCGCATTTGTTAATTTGAATCTCTGAATACAAAATGTCCAGATACTATGTTCAAAACATAACGTAACGTTTTTCATGAAGCTATTTTTTTATAAACGTGTCATACGATCACATTTGAATGTAATTCCTTGGCAGGTGACGTACGTGATCGAAAAAAGGGGTAAATTTTCTTCCTCTTTTTTTGCTTCAATTCTCAGTGGCCTACTAGAAATGGATATTCTATAATCTAAGTTAAATCTTTATTAAATTATGTGACATCTACCAACCCTGACTGGATCCCCTTGGTGGATTATGGCCCACACCATCTCACAGAGACGCCTTCTGTGAGAGGGTGTGGGCGTGACACCTGTGTCCCAGCTGTGGGAACCTATGTAGGCTAGTGACGATGATGCTGTTCATTTATTTGTGGAAAAAGATCTATTATCACATCTTTTCCAGGTATGACCCCCTTACAATGCGCTGCCGAGCGAGCGCGCGCTACTGTAGTAGAAATGTTGGCAGCAAGGCCCGAAGTGACCCGAGCACAGGCCATCGAGGCGTTTGAACTGTTAGGAGCTTCCTTCGCGAATGACAAGGAGTACTATTGTCTCAGGGTAAGTTAGTTTATTTATGTGGCCCCTCCCACATCATGGGATTGTGGTTGTTACAATGTTTTTTGAAGTGTCTCGACTGTAATGCACAAAATCGAACAAATTGTTTGAGGGCTTCCGTGAAAACGGCTTTCTAAACTCATATTTATGAAAGTATAAATTAACTTAATGCAGTCATTAACCCCCATTATACCCCCCCCCCCAATTTTTAGGGTATTTATTATAACTAAATCTCTTTTTATCTCTTTACCCAACTGCTCCAGAAGGAGGTTCATATTATAGAAAGAAAGAACAAAGAAAGAAAATAACGTTTTTAGGGTTCCGTAGTCAACAAGGAACCCTTATAGTTTCGCCATGTCCGTCCGTCCGTCCGTCCGTCTGTCCGCAGCTTAGCTCAGAGACGCCCAGCACTAGAAAGCTGTAATTTGGTGTAAATATACGGATTTGTTGCGTCAAAAAAGTGGTAAAATAAAATCTCGTAAAATATTTTTTTTTAGGGTACCTCCTGTACACGTAAAGCGGGGATGTTTTTTTTTTTTCTCGCGTACCCCTTAGTGTGGGGTATCATTAAATAGGCCTTTAAAAAATATTGGTAGTTTCCATCAACAATTTTTTGATAAAAAGATTCGTTTGTGAAATATTAAGCTTTAAAGTGCTAATTTTTGCCCTACTCGAGTGTCCCCCCCCTCTACCAGCTAAACGGTTATGTTTGGGGGTGTGAAAAAATTTACAATAGTAGTATATATAACGAAGTTTAAAAGAAAATTATCATGACTAAGTGGGCTTTACAAGTTTACGAGTAATAGTTGACCAACTTATAAAACGTACTGGGATAACATTTTCCTAAACAAAATGTATCGGAGAACAACTGCAAATGTAAGTTTGTCAACTTCATTTTTACAGCTATAATAGGTAGTGGAGTGGAGTGGAGTGCAGTGGAGTGGAGTGCAGTGGAGTGGAGTGCAGTGCAGTGGAGTGGAGTGGAGTGGAGTGGAGTGGAGCGGAGTGGAGTGGAGTGGAGTGGAGCGGAGCGGAGTGGAGTGGAGTGGAGCGGAGTGGAGTGGAGTGGAGCGGAGTGGAGTGGAGTGGAGCGGAGTGGAGTGGAGTGGAGCGGAGTGGAGTGGAGTGGAGCGGAGCGGAGTGGAGTGGAGTGGAGCGGAGTGGAGTGGAGTGGAGCGGAGTGGAGTGGAGTGGAGTGGAGTGGAGCGGAGTGGAGTGGAGTGGAGTGGAGCGGAGCGGAGTGGAGTGGAAGGGAGCGGAGCGGAGCGGAGTGGAGTAGAGCGGAGTGGAGCGGAGTGGAGCGGAGTGGAGCGGAGTGGAGCGAAGTGGAGCGGAGTGGAGTGGGGTAGTGTGGGGTGGAAGGTCGAAAATCGCTTGAACCTTTTTAACAGGTTCATAGCGATTTTCGACGTGCCTTGACACCTCTCAAGTTTTTTTTTTTAATACGTCATAAATCGTAAACCTTTCAAAGTTGGAACCAACTACAAGAACTTTTATAGTATGTTATTACTTGCTGCTACGGAACCCTTTATGGGCGAGTCCGACTCGCTCTTGGCCGGTTTTTAATTATCATTTTTGAGTATCGATATTCATAATATCAATGGTGTTTCGCTAGTTAATATAACTTAATCCTTTATAATAAAGGCCGTTACCCACAGATGGCGTATCAGTACTTACACAGAGCGATGGCGATGCGGTACGACACTCGTTACGGACTCCTACTGAAGAAACCAGCGGATCCTATACCAGCGTATGATAACTGGAAAGAGAGCACTACTATAGAGGTAAGGATATATAGGTTATTACGGCCCGTTCACGACTTTGACATTGTGAGCGATTGCTTAGCGGGCCGTAAAGTCAAATGTGTAGAAATGTTTGAAGCACGCCAGGATATGCTGCTCATAGCGAAAAGGGGTCCTGTTTTCTCCGAGCGAATCGCTACAGCGGTGCGAGGTTTTAGGAGCGCCGGAAACAAAAGTAATGAGTATAAGTAATGAGTGCGACACAACGAAACACAGCAGTACGGAAGACGGTGCGGGAGTGGAGATTTTGGCAGTTGCCGCCAACTGCTACTGTGGGTACGTGGCGTGCACAACTCTCCGCCGCGCCGCACAGCGCTTAGATCAAAGTCCGTTAGCATTAGCTAGCGATTTCGCTTGCGTTTTATATAACGTTATTAATACGACGTCATGCAAGAGAGATGAATGTCAGTTCAGCAATGCCATACGATTGCCCAAGGGCTCATGTACACGATGCCGCCGCCGCGACGCCTCCGCTCCGCCAATTGCTAGTGTTTGATTTTCGGCGGCGGCGGAGCGGTGGCGACGCGGTGGCGGCGCGGCGGCGGCATCACCAACCTCCCTTCGTTGGTTCCAGGAAGTAGAGCAGCTAGTAGGCAACGCACACGCGCTGCACATGGAGGGGCTGGCGGTGCGTGAGCGAGTGCTGGGCGCGCGCTGCCCCGACCTGCCGCACCCCATAGTGTTCCGCGGGGCCGTGTTCGCCGACGAGGCGCGCTTCGACCGCTGCCTGGCGCTGTGGCGGCACGCGCTGGCGCTGAGACAACACAACGAGGTCTGTATATGTTATGTTCGCCGACGAGGCGCGCTTCGACCGCTGCCTGGCGCTGTGGCGGCACGCGCTGGCGCTGAGACAACACAACGAGGTCTGTATATGTTATGTTCGCCGACGAGGCGCGCTTCGACCGCTGCCTGGCGCTGTGGCGGCACGCGCTGGCGCTGAGACAACACAACGAGGTCTGTATATGTTATGTTCGCCGACGAGGCGCGCTTCGACCGCTGCCTGGCGCTGTGGCGGCACGCGCTGGCGCTGAGACAACACAACGAGGTCTGTATATGTTATGTTCGCCGACGAGGCGCGCTTCGACCGCTGCCTGGCGCTGTGGCGGCACGCGCTGGCGCTGAGACAACACAACGAGGTCTGTATATGTTATGTTCGCCGACGAGGCGCGCTTCGACCGCTGCCTGGCGCTGTGGCGGCACGCGCTGGCGCTGAGACAACACAACGAGGTCTGTATATGTTATGTTCGCCGACGAGGCGCGCTTCGACCGCTGCCTGGCGCTGTGGCGGCACGCGCTGGCGCTGAGACAACACAACGAGGTCTGTATATGTTATGTTCGCCGACGAGGCGCGCTTCGACCGCTGCCTGGCGCTGTGGCGGCACGCGCTGGCGCTGAGACAACACAACGAGGTCTGTATATGTTATGTTCGCCGACGAGGCGCGCTTCGACCGCTGCCTGGCGCTGTGGCGGCACGCGCTGGCGCTGAGACAACACAACGAGGTCTGTATATGTTATGTTCGCCGACGAGGCGCGCTTCGACCGCTGCCTGGCGCTGTGGCGGCACGCGCTGGCGCTGAGACAACACAACGAGGTCTGTATATGTTATGTTCGCCGACGAGGCGCGCTTCGACCGCTGCCTGGCGCTGTGGCGGCACGCGCTGGCGCTGAGACAACACAACGAGGTCTGTATATGTTATGTTCGCCGACGAGGCGCGCTTCGACCGCTGCCTGGCGCTGTGGCGGCACGCGCTGGCGCTGAGACAACACAACGAGGTCTGTATATGTTATGTTCGCCGACGAGGCGCGCTTCGACCGCTGCCTGGCGCTGTGGCGGCACGCGCTGGCGCTGAGACAACACAACGAGGTCTGTATATGTTATGTTCGCCGACGAGGCGCGCACATGGAGGGATTAAATGTTATGAAAAATGTCTAGTTTTAATTCCGCGACGAAAATCCAGGCTAGGATGCAGTATCAAGCATATGCACATGCAGGAAAGGAATAAATTAAATTTTCATTAAAATCGATTCTGTCATTTCAAAACGAAAAAATCTTAAACGGCAGATTTTCTTTTAGGAATATAGTATGACTGTGAAAGTTCATCATGATAATGGTATAAAAACTATTTCTTTTTATTTTTTGTTTCAGGTTTCAGTGACGAAAGACTTGCTCAGATTTGCTCAAGTTTTCTCACAGATGATACACATAGGAATTGAATTACCTCTAGCTCAGGTAACTACTTTAATTTTTTACTTTATTACCGTCTATACTATGATCAGGTTAATGATGCTGTCTGAGCTGCAAGATTTTCGATTGGAGACCACGCACCGGCAAGCGCAGCGTAGGACGTCCACCCACTAGGTGGGCAGACGATCTTATGAAGGCCACAGGATCACGCTGGATGCAGGCCGCTTACAACCGGTCCTATTGGAAGTCTAAAGGGGAGGCCTATGTTCAGCAGTGGACGTCTTGCGGCTGATATGATGATGATGATGAATGATGCTGTCAAATTCTGTATTCAAAAATAATGTTCTATCCAATCAGGTGTGTTTCGTTCTCGAAGCGTGCGCCGAAGAGCTCCGAAGAGGCACGAAGCGGTTAGAGAAGCCGCAGGCCAACCACGACCCGGAGTCCTTAGTAGTATGTAGCTACTCTGTAAGATCTGTCATTTTGCTTCTCATCTCACATCTCTCTTTTGGAGGTACACTCATTTTACCTCTGATTTGATCTTTATTCTTATAGCAATAAGGTGGCTAATAGACTGCTGTCACAAGCTAGTGTTTCTTAATTATACTGAACTTTATTTTCGACAAATTAAGGCAGCTTCCCCATGACGCGATGCGACGCAATTCGACCGATTCCAACTACAAGTCAAAAAGAACCTTACCAGATGAAAGATGAAATACAAAACACAATCGCCACGACGACGTCAAGTCAATCGAATTGCATCATTTTATTGTAAGCTCCCTTAGATTTGCAATTTCTACTAACTAAAAATGAAAATCGACCTTGCTACCACGGAATAATAAGTTTTTATGGGGATGTAAAATCATCAATTAAGTCGGGAGGACTTATTTGTTGATTCACGACAATATTACACAATACTTCATTAAAAATGTTATGATAACAGCTTTATTATTGAGCGAGACTGGTGCCTAAATTAGACTGCGAGCGTAAATAAATCTTCTATCTATCTTTCTATCAGTATATTTCACTCACAATCCACAATCATGGCTATCTGTTCCGTGTAACGTAGCGAGTATTGACGCGTAGAGTTTGGTGCGCACTTTCATGTTGCAGGACGAGTACGAGGGAAATGTGCGCACAGCGCTGTACCTCGTCGCTGTGGCCGCGAGGCTGCTAGAGAATACTGGAAACAGTGAGGTTAGTAGATCTGCTTTAACATTGTTTATTCAATGATATTATGAGTATAAAAGGTATAAGCGCTCAGCAAGTGACGCGCTCAAATATGGCTAATTGGCAAACCTTGATCTCAGTGCAACGTGTGGCGTCAACAGACGCACTTCACGTAAGTTCAAAGTAAAAGTGACCTAACACCACCGAAAATGCCGTCATGTGTTAAGAGATATTGTACAAATTATACAAGCAAATCTTCTAAAAGTCAAAGAATTACATATCATTCGTAAATATACTATTTATTTTAATATTTTCACAAACACAGAATACTTAATAGTACAACAGAAGGACTACTCCAAAAAAAAAATCAAACAAATGTAAAATCTATAACCGAGAGAATAAAGTACATTTTAACTGGCAGCCGTACCGCCCACCTACTTTTATAATAGCCTAAACTTCCCGTGCGCAAGCAAAAATGTACTGAATGATTACGCGCGAGAGTTTATGTTGGTTTATCTGACGCCAACGACGTTAAAAGGTTACTATGGGTCAAGCTCAATAGGGTTGCGACTTGCGAGTTTAGGCACAAATAGGTAGGTACCTATGCGTATTTTATGCATTTGTTAAATTACATTATTACCATAAATACCTATGTTCCTCAAGGAATTTTGTTTTTATCATCAGCCTATATTATCTTTTTGGTTTCGTCATCGATTACTACATACATTATTGATTGTTAGCACAGAATGTTAATAGTAGGTACGAGTAGGTACTCGTACCTTACGTGAGGAATAATATTTATAATAATATTATCTTTTCTACCTATAACATTTATCTTACAAAAAAAAAGAATAATATTTAAAAGATTTTTATCGTCTATGGCAAAATAGCCAGTCCTTATTATTTTGCACTCAACCTAGTAACCGACCAATTACTATCGCATACTGTCACAGGCCCCGCGTTGCGTGTCTTTGTAGGTAGGTAAAAAAGTGGCGCGCGAATTACGACCGCTGACCTTGAATGCGTAGTGTGGCCATTTTCTGAGTTAGAACTTTTAAACAACAACGCAAATATCTTTCTACTTTCTACCGATCTTAATTCTTAGTACTCAGCTTAAGGTGAGTGAGAGTGTCGTCTTTTTATCTTGGTCGTCCAGTAGGCTCACACCCCCCCCCCCCACTTAGTATCTCGCCTCATTTCTAAACTTGTAACCTACCTAATCATGATCAGTTAAGCCCATACTTCACAAGCAGGGAGATAATTTTGTTGATCATTACTAAATATGATTGTACTAGGTATATATTTTTTTCTTCATAATAATATCGTGTTAATAATTTCCCAAAAGCACCTAAAGCAAGAAACTTGTGCGTAACTACACGTAACGTAACAAAAATATTATGGAGACGGAGCGCGTGCGAAACGGGTGGCGCGTGGCAGCCGTAGTGAATGGGCCACGACATAATGGCCCCGCAACTACTTGCAGTTTTATGCCTACACCGCGGAGTGAGACAGGCCTGTCACAAATCAAACAGTACGTTTCTAAAATATGGCGTCAAAAAAGAAAGAGTGCAACAACAATACATCGTTTCTAGTTCATGAGACGACGCACTGTCGCCAATTATATTTTTCACTTGCGATCAATGATATTCTGATAAACAGATATGTTATACACTTACAAAACAGCAGAAAAAACTGTTCCGCGCCGAGCGGCAGCACACATACACACTTTTTTATTCACACATTACATTTCACTACAAGTAAAAAGGATAGCTTGATAAAACCAATAGAAAAAAAGTGACAGCTAGATGTTGTCAATTGCGCGTGAATGTAAACAAACATTATTCAAGCCACCAATCACCGCACGTTGGCATCACGACAGAGATAAATAGAGAGAGAGATAGAACAAATATAATATTACGAAAATAATTGAAATAAATTAATAAATCGGAGTATTTTACGTACTTACGTGTGTTATGAGATCCCTTGTGTTTTATTAACTTTGGTATCATAATTGGTACACTTTCTAAATACACACAATGGCATTTTGGATGGTAATTAAGCAGCAGCGCGCAACGTGTCACTCGTAGTCGTGCGAGAAACAGACTAAAAGCAATACGTCCCAATTAGGACGTTTTCTAGTCTTCACGTTTTGCGCGCTCATAACATATCTGTTTATTAAAATATCATTGCTTGCGATACTTGAATCATGCCTTCCTACTTTAGCGACCAATCGTGATGTTGTGTGCTATTGTAATACTTAGTTATTCATGTCTGCGGTAGTGTGCCGGTTTTTAAGATAGAATTTCGTGTAGGTAACGTATCTACATTTATTTATTGGCCTACCATGACGTCTTAAAGCGTGATGAGTGGTTAGGCTGTCGGAAAGAGACAGAGCTATACAAGTCGTCTAGCGCCATCTCGTTCCTTGAGCGGAACCACTCACGCTTTAAGACCTCATGGTAGGCCACCTGGTTTATCCCGTAAGCGAGCTTGCTGATGACAATGATGCGACGCAATTCGACAGATTCCAACTAAAAGTGAAAATCATCCTTACCACTAAGACAAAACGTGCGGCTATCTACAGGTAGGTGAAAAACAAAACACGCTCGCCATGACGACGTAAGTCAGTCGAATTGCAAATCGTACGATTCGCGTCATGAGCAAGCACTCACGAGACAGTCCTTTTGTGTATCTCTAGTGTAGGCAACATTCTTTAAAAAAAATACATGTGGCACTCGGAGACTGCCGCGGTGAAGCTATTGCATAACATTTTTATTTCAAAATAATAAAATCGCCTACCGCGTATATTTAACAAGAATATAATTTATTTAAAATGTTTGTGGTGCACTACTGTAATAATATAGAACTTCTTTGTTGTAGGAGAATTCTATAAGTAGGTTTCATTGTGAAAACTCCTTTTGTAGCTGGCCGTTTAGAATCAGTGAGAAAAAGTAAATTGTTTTTATAACGGATATTTTTATGATTGCCGAAGTCTCCCGAACTGAAACGATGTTAGACGATGCGTGGTGTCATGTATTTTTTTTGATTCGGTCGCCATGCCGCGCCTCTCTCAGAGCCCGCGATAAAAGCTTTGCAATAGCTTAAAAAAAAAACAAACTCATAGATACGTTTTATTGACAGGAAACGACAAGTTTAATTCGACGTGCGATCTTCAGACTTCGGAACGTACGCTTACGGAGCGGGCAGACTTTGTTACATCTCGCAGCGGACAGAAGAACTCCAGTCGACGACTTCCATACTAGTGATGTGTGCCAGTGAGTGTTCCTTCATTATTTGTTTATGTCATCATCAGCTTATAATGTTTCCACTGCTGGGACACAGGCCCCCTTTCTGTGGGCCACAACGACCTTTTATATCTAGACTCCTAATCACAGGCGACCGATGTCTGTCAACACATTAGGCCAAAAAGTCTTAAGTTCGTATTAGTTTCGACCACTCCTGTGAGGACTCAAACTCAAACTCGACTCAAGGTCAGTACGACGAGGGGACCCTCGTCGTACTGACCTTGAGTTAGCCAATCAGAACGCAGTACTCCGTCCCCCTCGCTTACGTCGTACCTCAGCGACTTGGCAGAAAATTTTCGTTAGTCAGATCGTGCATGAGGCGTCTAGATATAAATGGTCGTTGGTGGGCCATAATCCACCACGCGGGCCCAGTGCTGGTCCGGAGATGTCACAGATTTTAGAATTTTTGATTCTAGGACATGTCGGTTTCCTCACAATGTTTTCCTTCACCGTTTTGTTTATGTCACCGTATGATTAATGTTTTTTTTTTAATTGGTAAATTCATCACATCAGTCCTCCCACCCAGGGCAGGGCAGGAGGGACTGTCAGACTTGTACTAACTAAAATCCACGGTGTCCTTCAATAGCCCTTTACGTTCCAGGGTCACGGTTGATAAGACAGTCCCGCAACCCCGGTAGGCTTTAGCCTCTATGTCGAGCCCCGTCAGAGTTACTTTAAATTATCAAAGATCTCGAAATGCTACATAAAAAAAAACCTTATAAACTGGAAGTTAGCCCAGACGAACTTGGGAAAAGGCTAGGCTGAAGATAAAGGGTACTGAAGAAAGTATAATATGTCTTAATATTCAGCCGTTTAAAATAAATGTTATTGTAATAAAATATTTTACTACATAAATAAATTGAAAATCTGTTTCGTCCGTCAGTTAGAATATTGAAAAATAAAGAACACTTATTTTTTTTTAATCAATGAATATTGACAAAGATAAAACGCTTCCTAATTCCTGAGTGGGGGCTCGTGACGTCATAACGCTTGTGAAATTATACAGACCGAGTGATGTTTTGTGATTTTAACAAAAGATAAAATGCGGTTCTAATATTTTTTTGTAATCCTTATTTTTCGGACTTATATATTATTTTAAATCTAATATTTTTTGTTCTTAGGTTTCCATGCAGTAGAACAACGCGGTTGCTTCTAGAATGTGGCGCGGAAGTGGACGCGTCAGACGACTCAAGACGGACTGCCCTGCACGTCGCACTCATATCATACCAACTTATACCTGGTTAGTATCTGAAACTAGGCACACATAGCAATCTAGGAGGCCTATGGTGTTCGTAAAGGCGGCTTGAACTATGACATTAGAAGGAGGCCACACCATCAAACGAAAAAGATACCTCAAAATATTTGTCTGTTCAACTTTACGCAGTGTTAAATAAAGCTAATTTACAAACAAACCATCCAATCTCCTTTTTAACTGAGGGTGGGAATCTTTTTTGAACAGTTTGAATGAAGTCGAATCATAAGGCTGCGGTACCACTGAGGCGGAGCGGAGCAAAGCGATGAGCGATTCATCAACCACATGGTGTGGTTGGAGAAGAGATGTCGATTTCAAGTCATGTGGGAGTCTGGCTGTTTGTGGATGTGATAAAAAAAAAACACATCCAAGACAATTTTTTTCAAGATGCGGGAAACTTTTTCAAAAAAACTGCGTCTGTGCTCTATATAAGGTTCTTTACAGACGAGCGGGAACAGTGGAGCGAGTCTCTGTGCGCGGTGGTGTGTGAACTGATCGTGAGCGGCGCGCATGTGGATGCTATGGATGCAGATGGGATTACGCCCCTGGTCGCGTCTATTGGAGGTTAGTAATAATGAGGACAATTTCAAATATTCTTTCAGAGCTATTGGTTTCGAATGTACCTGTTTTTTTATTTTTCTATCTATATGGCCCAGTTTCTATCGGCATACAAAAAGTACAGGTGTTCCACGATTTCGGATAAATGAAATTCTACCGGTTAGTACCGATTATTGGCAAATCCACCATGTGGCGTTCAGAGGATGCATTCCATGCGGAATTTAGAGAGGTTTTTGGGCATTCACGTCTCAAATTTAATGAGACATAAATGTCGACCATAGTAGTGCAACCATCCACTGACAAAAAACAAAAGTATTAATGATTTTAATTATATCTAACTTAAATGAAATTAAAATCATTAATTTGTTTTTTGTCAGTGGATGGTTGCACTAGTAGTAAAAGATCGGGCGTCATTATCCTCAACGGATGTCTCAAATATTGAAGATTGACCCAGTGTTGTTGAGAGCAGTGGTGGCCCAGTGGTATCGGCCCCGACTTACGAGTTGTAGGTCGTGGGTTCGAATCCAGCTTACTACTTTGGCATTACTTTGTGTAATTTGTTTCATCACCACTGCTCAAAACGGTGAAGGAAAACATCGTGAGGAAACCGGCATGTCCTAGAACCAAAAATTCGAAGACATGTGACATCCACCAACCCGCACTGGGCCCGCGTGGTTGATTATGGCCCACTCCTCTCAGAGAGGAGGCCTGTGTCCCAGCAGTGGGAACATTTATAGGCTGATGATGATGATACAGGTTGTCTAGCGCCATCTCGTTCTCACAGCTAAACTGAGTAGTTTAAAGCGTGAGTACGCTTTAAGACGTCATGGTAGGCCACTTGTTATTCGAAGCTTAATATGAATCCTGAATTGTTCCCAGGTCCAGCAGAGAGCGTGGTCCGCGGCGCACTGCGACCTCGTCTGTCGTGTCTGGCGGCGGGCGCGCTGGCGGGCGCGGGCGCGCGCTACCGGCCCGAGCACGTGCCGCGCGACCTGCACGCCTTCCTCGCCATGCACGGTGTCAGACCTATGCACTAACCTCCTCACACATACTGCGCGCCTAGTACTTTGATCAAGGTCTGCCTAGTCTTTTCTCAGCTGGAATCGCAAATTAATTCGATGATTTGTGTGAAGATTGTGGTCTCTGGTGTCAGAGTTAACTAAGCCGCCACAGGGAACTACAGATGCGACCCATGCATTAACCTCCTCAGCTATACTGCGCGCCTAGTACTCTTGTCAAGGTCTGCCCAGTCTTTTCTCAGCTGGAGTCGCTTTTGGATGCAAATGTGAGGTTTCACGCAAAGCTCGGCTCAGATGGCGCTACCAGCGCATGATGTCATTTACTGAACGATTAACTTGACATACATTACACACTCGAAGCTTCACTTGACGTTTTTACGTTATGCGCTTGTAGCGCCACTGAAGGCTAAAACTCGCAGTGAAACTCCCTATTAATTCGATTTTTCGTGTGAGGATGTGGCCTCTATTGTTAGAATTAACTAAGCGGCTTCTGGAATATACTCAGGTATCTACTATTACTAGTATTTTAATGGAGCGACTGCTTATATGACCTCCAGTTGTTGGGTAATACGATGAATCTTTAGTACGACCGGTTGTCAGATTTACGCTTTTAACTGGAACGACTATTGAAGTTCTATAAATGACAGTTTAACACTCCTATCGTGTACCGCGCGCTTAGTAGTCACCTCAAGAACTGCGACTGATAAAATATATAAGATACGATTGATCACGATAAATCAAAAACATCCGTTGTAGGCCTCCTAATGAAAATAAAACTCTCTGTATATGGGGTCAATCTTCAGAATAAGTCTTAACGACATCGATGTACAGTGAAAATGCTGAAAACATCACTGTCTACCTAACTGTTATTTATTTATTCCAACATACCTAAAAGCAAATCTGCGAGAAACGACTACAAGACTCACTGTATATTCTGCATAATTAAATAAAAGTTTGTTGATAACAACTAAACTACATTTACGATCGACATCTGTTTAATATAAATCGTAGTATACCAAAATCGTAGTATACCAAACCTTGGTCATATAATTCAGAGTCAATTTCACCAATAAAACTGCAACAGGATGTCTTCGTGTCATCATTAATTTAGAAACAAACAGTTGCAGTACTCAAAGTTTGACAGCAATTAGTCGGACGACCGGTCTTACGACCGATCGTACGACTAATCGGTACGGTCAAGAGTGTGATTCGATGTATTCTATAGTTCAATCTGGGGCGGCTTCTGATAGGCACGTAGAGTACTAGGCTCCTTATTCAGATATGGAGTTTTTCTTAAATGCTGAAGAAACTTGTTATTATTACTCACTTTCGCCACAATCGCGCTGGAATGGAATTTTCATCACATAGAATCTGTGCTCTATGGCCCAATTATATCATAATTTATTTTGTTGACGATATTACTGCATACTGGAACATCATTTTTATGTTCGCTAAATGAAAGATAAGCGAAGCTTATTTTCATCTCTTCTTTGTTTAATATAATAATAAATGCTACATGCCAAAACACTTAAAACTAGAAATTTCCCGTTTTTAAATAGTATCTTCCTAAAATGTTAAGCTAATTTTTTATTTCGAAAACTCAGCCAAAATATAATATAAGCTTGATATTATAGATATATTTCTTCAATGTTATTGTAAAATACGGAAAATAGAAAATAATACCTACAAGCAATTTTAGACACAATCATAACTTCAAAGTTCAATAGTTTGTGCAACTGTAATAATATTACTATCTTACATAATACTTCAGAAATATACTCTTCCATTTAGCCTGAGCAATGAAATGAAACTCAAAATGTATTTAAAATAAAAGTATGTAGTTCAAAAGAACACAGGGCTTTAATGTGTTCAGACGATATTGTCCAAAGTGGCTCAAACTCTAGAATAGTGAACAATTAATTGAAACAAAATCGATTTAAATAAATCGACTAATAATGTTCCGTCATTATAATCGAATCGTAGGGGACGACGTATTGTGATAATAAAATAGAATATTAGCTTTAAGAATAGAACGAAAACTGCTAGTAATGTCTTGTTGAGACAGAGTATATTGGCATGTTATCTTGTCTGTAAAGTTAGAGAGAGACAGATATAGTAACGACGCGTTTATTTACAAACTTTGTATATAGTTTATTTGTTAACATGAACGCACATAATCGATATAAAATGACGAGAGAAGTTTTCTTGAATAGTTTTGACTGATTGTTAACGATGACGGAACTTTCACAGAATTTGGCGGTAAAGTTCCTTTTTTATTTTTCGTTTTGTTTTCTAGTTTTCTTTGTAAATAAAATTGTTTTTTTGAAATAATTTTCTTTTTTATAGAAACACTTTTAGGATATGTATTGTAATTTTTATATTTTTCGCCATAATAAACTTCTTATCCGCTGGGGGGGTATTACAACGTCTTAAAACCAGGCTTGTTTTAGTGAGTGAACGAGATGGCGCTAGACGACTTGTATAGCTCTGTCACTTTCACTCGCCGGAATTAACCTGGTTTTAAGACGTTGTAATACCCCCCCTGAACTAACAACTGAATATCAAAAAGATTGCTTTAAAAAGTTTTAGGCAAAGCCATTTTGAATTATACCTGACAAAGTTAAAACCGGTCAACATGATTGGTATTTTAACGCCTTCTGTCGCACAAATTATCACTTAGTACATTATGGCCTATAAGAGAATTTGTTAGACTTGTAATGTTCCTTGATGTACGTGAAGTAGCATGACGGTATAGGTCATTGTAAATGTATAGTGGTTCATTAAAAATCTAGTCAAAAATATACTTATTAGCATTTTTGTAAATGAAATTAAAAAAAATATACTACACGCCATAAACGTAGCTACGGTCGTAAAATGTGGAAGCGAGACCGTACGAGTGAATAAGTGGGTCAATTTTCAATATCTGAGACATCCGTTGAGGATAATGACGCCCGATCTTTTACTACTAGTGCAACCATCCACTGACAAAAAATAAAAATATAAATTATTTTAATTACATCTAACTTAAATGAAATTAAAACAATTTATATTTTGGTTTTTTGTCAGTGGATGGTTGCACTAGTAGTAAAAGATCAGGCGTCATTATCCTCAACGGATGTCTCAGATATTGAAAATTGACCCAAGTATTCGTCGTCTCAATCGCACGTTTAAAGACAATGGCGGCCACGTTTTTTGGCGCTTATTATAAATGTAGCTACAAAAACAAAATGTTAATGTCTTATTAGAATGAATTACAGAGTTAGGCCAATATTCTTAAAAATAATTCAGTTTTGACAGTTGAAAAATATGTAGTTTTTTTCATTGCGTTTTTGTATCGCTTGCTTAGCGATCCAGCGATGAGCATATCTTAGGAGTAACGCAATGTATAGAGAAGTAGTGATTCGGTTAGAAACTGTTTATTATTATTATTCACTACCTCTAAAGAAATTGTGTCTCAATGTAATCTTTATCATTAAAAAATAATAGGCTGATATCATTAATAGAAAGAGAAGGATGATTCAATATCTAAATGTTTGATATTTTCTTTCAATTCATTGGCAATTGTAAAAAAATATATCAATAGATATTGGAATTTCTTGAAACTTCATGAAATTGTTTGATTAATATTTTCTTACTCTTTTTTTACATAACACAAAAAAAGAGATAACTAAATACCTCTGAATGAACGATTTATTTTTTGTATCAATTAAAATATATTTACTATATTGTATAATAGTATATTATTTTTCTATAAATTCAGCTATTTTCTTAATAAATGCCATGATATTGTACTTACCCTATGTACCTGGTTTGTGTACAACATAAAGCAATAGTTTGAATGGATATTAAATATGAAATACAGTGGCAAGCAAAAAATTCACTCTCATTGCACAATTTACAAAGCAATATTTTTAACACGTTATGTGATTTTTTTTGCTCGCCAGTGTAAAGGTAAACAGAAAAAAACTGACTTATGTAATATTGTACAGCTTATTATAAGGTAGCTAAGACTTATTATTTAGCTAAGACTTTATATTTTATGCTTATTTGTTATTTTGAGTCAAAACAAATTTAACGAATTAATGGTGTAAAAATACCTTTTACGAAGTCGAGACACACCGTTCCCGCGTTTTTTTTTTGTTGTGAATGGATTACTGAGATAATTAAGTTTAAAGTGCCGAGGTTTTCACATGGGGAAACTCACGCGAAGGCTGGGTGTTTTGGGATACCGCTTTATAAAAATATTGCCGTTCAGAAAGTGCTGACTATCAGCTTAGTTTGAATAAATTTTTTTTTTATATAATATTTTGAAAGCGTCACATTGCTCTACTATTTGTTTGTTTCCCAGCAATCATAATAACGCAGTTTTACTTAGATTGATACACATAATGCTTTGTTATCGGCGTCGTGAAAGGTCCATTTTACACCTTATATCATCAGCGTGCCAAATGATATTCACTTTATCATAACTAACCAAATCATTGATATTATTGCCATAGACAAAAAAAAAAACATCCATCTATATTTTTAAAAGTTATTTCGTTCCAAAAAACGGAAACGAATAACGTAATTACCGTGTAACATGCATATCTTTCGTTTTGTGTTCAATTTTTGTTTTTAAGATAAAAACTGAAAGTAAGAGTTATTATTAAAACGAACGATGTAAGTGTAGTGTGACCGCAAGTGATGTCCGCTAGTAAAGTATGACGGGTTATGGGACATCTCACCCAACCAAAAACTGGACCTTTTAAAATGTGCATGGGTAGATTCGCACGGACCAGTTTAATGTCCCATAACCCGTATGACAGGTGGCATGCCATGACGTATTAAAGCGAGAGTAATTTCAGTGTGGGAAAGAGACGGAGCTATACAATTCGTCTAGCGCCATCTCGTTTGTTTGTCTTGTTTTTTGTCATAGTAGACAGTGGATCCTTGAATATTTTATCTCTTCTGCTTATGACGTATACGAAGTGTGCGCGATTCCTGCGCCTCCTAGTGATCACATTATTTGACATAATATTTTCAATTCTTTGCCAACTAGATATTTTTGAAAAAAAAAAGACTCGTTTTTCATCAAAAATTAAATAAAACTTAAATGAGTACTACAAAGGTTTTGGTGCATATTAAACTTACACGGACCTCACTCCGTGGGTGACCCTAGTTATTTCAAATCCCGGTCACTTCGCACGCTGCGATCGAAGTCTTCACCAACGATTTCGCACATAGCGTATACTCTCCACTTCAAAATAACGTGTGTTATCGCTTTTAATGTCGTTGGCGGCATTACAAAGAGCAGCGGGCTGTTGGCCTACCATGTCTTGAAGCGTTAGTAGTTTGTGGGAAAGAGACAGAACTATATAGGGTGTTAAAAAATTAACTGCAGGAATTTCGTGTACGTACTCGGTATCGAAAACCAAATAATAATAATTAAAAAAATGTTTTTAAGCACTTGTATTAATTTTTTTTTCAAAATAATTATTTTTCAAGCATTTATTTTTTGGCCAATTAATATGGCCCATTGTAAGTATTTCGATGAATTGCCAGTCCAAAGTCTGCAAGACGTGATGGGAAAGTTGGAATCAGCTTTGAACGCAACACACGGGTGAACGAACTCAAACAGCAATTAAATTCATTAATTTGGCCAAAAAAAAAATTGAAATTAAAAAAAAAGTTAAATGATTTAATATTATTTAGTTTTTGATATCGAGTACACACACGAAATTCCGGCAGTTAATTTTTTAACACCTTGCACAAGTCGTATAGCGCCATCTCGTTCCCTGCTTTAAGACGTTGTCGAGTAGGCCACCCGGCCGAACTGGCGTTTTACCCTGCGAGCACTTAGGAGCGGTGCAAAACTTGCGGTCACACTATAACGAAAATATTGAAACTAATGTTTCGCATTTACAGTAGAATGAATAACGTAGAATAGATGGGAGTTAGAGAGATTATGCACTATGCGGTCAGAATAAGAACAGAAGTCGTATAAGGATGTGTCTAAACCTTTGTTATTCCTGCGTGAGAATAAGAAAGGGTTTACTAAGGTATAAAGCGAGAAACATAATATCATCATCCTCTTGTATGGAATATTGAATTTGGATAGCGTTCTCTAAGAGAAATGGGTCGAAAAAAAGTACCACAGGTTCAGGACAAAATATATTATTTTTCTTCAAACCTGGGACTGTTTTAAAACAGATGTAGATAAAATATTTAAGTGAATGAAGTTCTTACTGATCGCATAGTGAGTAATAAAAAAAAGAAAGTATAATGAGAGATAATATAAAAATAAATGTAGATAGACCAATTTGTCATAGGTATGTCTTAAAATAATTCATGAAAAAAAAAACAATAGGTACCAATAAGAGCTAAGTACACATTGGGTGCCCGGCGTTGCGTTAAGCGCGCGTTGACATCGCTCACGCTTGCAGTGTGCGTCAGAATGGCTGGTTGTCTGTGGCGTTGGTCTATGAGAGTTGATTCGAAAATTGCTACATAATTGCTTATATTTGCTACATATAATAAATAATTGCTACATAGGATATATACTGAGAAATAAAAAAAACAACCAAACGTCAGGATGGCTGTGCAAAAAAAAATTTATTTCTCAGTATATATCCTATGTAGCAATTATTTATTATATGTAGCAAATATAAGCAATTATGTAGCAATTTTCGAATCAACTCTCATAGACCAACGCCACAGACAACCAGCCATTCTGACGCACACCGCTTGCATGTGGACACTTCAATATCACTTCCTGGTTCACAAAACGTGCGTTTCTATAACGCGCGTTTTTAAAGCGCCCAATGTGTACGCGCTTTCTGCTAAGGCAGTTTCAAACGAAGCAGGCTTCAGTTCCAATATACGCTTTATTCTTACAATTACTAAACATTAGAAACAATATCTTTACAATATTTAAAAAAAATACTCGGCCGTTAAATCTGTGTATGGGATAAAATCTGTTATTGTTGTTGAAAAGTGTATCATCTAGGATTACTTTCTTGTAAGGAAGAAAAAATATGAGTTGGCCTAAAGCAAGATATTTACAATACTTTAACAGTTCATTAAAGTTGAAATTGGGTTGTCACTGTCAGGACATAAATAAAAAAAAGCTTTCGAGCACTCAACTTTTCAAATAAAGCTTGCCTGCCAGTACCTATTGAAGATCCATAGACCAACTTATGTTTTTTTTAAATAGTTTTTTATGGAAAGGTTTGAAGTCTATGGGGGCCTATCTATAGTGGTCATCTACGCCAAGTATAATAAGAATTTAGACTATTATTTTTAATGCAAATTATCTCGATAATTAATTGAAGCAAGCAAAGTCGCGTGCTAAAACTAGTCACAAACGCAATGTGATGGATGTGGGTGTTTCATCTATGAGCCCGTTATGTATATTATTGTAAATAAGATTATTTATCTGGAGTTTAATATAGTGATATTTTTTGTCAAGACAATTCGACAAATAAAATGTTATATTGATTGTGATTGTTTTATTTTGATTCTTTCCATTTTTATAAATTTTTCAATCCAACACGATCCCATTGTCATTTTGCTAAAATTTCGTAATGTGCTAAATTCATTTGTAGATCACTGGTCTGTCAATGGTCTCGTAGAAGAATTGTATTATAATGACATTTAAACATTTATTACGCCTGGAATGCTATTTGAATTACTGACGACATACTATGCCAAAATTACGTCGCGTTATAGCGTACTGCCTAACTTCGGTTGGGCGTAAGATCAGCGGCAACTTATTCTGTGACCACACATTATACGCGACCGAAGTTCGGTTCGATTACCGACGAAGATCCGGGGGCGGGGAGCAGCAGGGAGCCGCCCGCGCCACCCGCGCCGAATTTCTGCCGCGTAAGTTCGGCACTTATGGTGTGTCATATCAGCCAAATACGTCGGAACGTGAAATCAACCGCCGAACTTCGGTCGCGTAACTTCGGCATAGTGTGTTTAGACACTTATTTTTTCATGGCAGATTTCATAAATAGCAAAAACATTTGTACGAGAACACCATTCTATGCCATTTTTTTCAATGGAGTGGTAGTGTTTAACCAATGGAAAATCTTAGTTAATGACGCCAATACATTTAAGTACTTAGATTACCAAAGTTGTCAAAATCAACAATAATTATGAAAACACTGATAGACCATAAACGCATTTGTCTTGCTTTATTAACAGACGATGTTAAAAAGAAGTGTACTTTTGATGACTAGTGAGAATGATTACAATGGCAGTGTAAGCCACGACAAATTGACAATGCCACTACATCCGTGTGAATCTCTTAGAATAATAATGCAATTGCTATGGAGAAAAAAATATGTTACAGCTTCGAGGTGTCAGCAGGAATATTCTTATGTGAGGGCCTGGGAGTATGAGCTGTGCCTAGTGAATTTTAAACTCACAAAATCATCAAAAGAGTCCTCCCACTCAGGGCGGGACAGGAGGGATTGTCATACTTGTACTGACTAAAATCCATGGTGTTCTTTCTCGGCAAACTGGCCCTCTAAGGAGGTCAGATTTCTGACAGCTGTTCGAGGCGCTATAAGGACCTGCGTCAGGCGGAATGTGAGGACGCCGTGTCGCTTCTCCAGCCACTCTTCAAAGAGGGGTCTTACCGCCGCGATTGCAGCGTGGCCATGTGTCTAGTGATTAGGTGCGTCCACACAGAGCACGCAGCCTCGTGAGGCATTTGCTGCGCGAGGAAACTGACAAGGGAGGTTGCTCACTCTGTGTGGACGCGTATATTGTTTTTCGACCGAGGCACGAAACAATATACCTACGCGAGCAAAACAAAAGCCGACACTGGATGGCTCGGGCGCTCGGTCGCTCGACCGCGGCAGCGCTGTCACGTGCCTCGCCCGAGACACGTCCACACCAACCGAGCTGCTTCGCGCGGAAAATGCCTCGCGAGGCTGCGCGCTCTGTGGGGACGCACCTGTTGAAATACTTAGTTGCGGTCTTTTCCTAATTTTATCTAGCCAGAGTTTAGGATAAACCGACGCGTCGGTTTATCCTAAACTCTGGCTCACCGTCGCGACGGTGCGTCGTTTTCCACGCCCACCTCAAAGAGCTGTCAGCAATCTGACAGAGCTCCCATAGAAGGCCAAATGCCTGCCGGGGTCGCGGGACTGTCTAAATAGGTAACCGTAACCCTCGAATTTAAATGGCTAATGAAGGAACATCGTGGATTTCATTTGGTACTAATCTGGCAGTCCCTTAACTGCTCTACCCCACATAAGGGCGGAATGACACATTTGAAGACGTAACTATGCAAAAAAAGCGTTTATGAGGACCTATGGACGTCACTGATGCTGCTGCTTCTGACTGTTTTCTAAGTCCAATTTAGCAAAGAATAACGTCGAAAAGAAGTAGATAGTAAACAAAAGCTTACAGAATCTACCTACACGTCTATAATTTACCTATGTATAAAACGTCTTAGAAAATTACAAAACAATAGATTGCAGAACTCGAACCGCAACACAATTGTCAACAAAGCATCGGGTGTATTATCATTAGCAAAAACATCGGATGTAGGTATAGCTCCTATGGAAATGGGATTAAATGGAAATAACTCAGTGTTACCTAACCGCGGTATCGCCTTCGTCAGGGGGTTTCTAGTGATGTACCGCATGTTCAATTTATTCTTAAACCGCGGGATACTTTAAAAAAAACAGCGGGATTATTTCGGGTTTAGTGGAGGAGGTTGTTAGACTTTAACTAAGGGCCATCTATCTAACTAGTTGTTTTTAGAAGCATGGACGGTACCTAGCTTGATTTTTTTTACAATATGTTTTTTGCTGTTTATTGGTAAGCTAGCTAGGTAATTTCGATTAAATAATAACTGCCTTTTTTACTTATTACAAATGATTTATTGCTAGGTCTACCTACTTTCAATAATTTACTGCTGTCATTAACGATGATAAAATATAGCTCCTGCGTTACAAATTATGCAATAGGTACTTAGCAAGTTATTGTAACGAAATTGCTGTCAAAACTCACGTAAAAGTCAAACAAAAGACCATCAATAAGTACACGGTAAGATATTTAAAATTATGCGGATGGCTCGCCAGTCGCGGATTACCGCACATCCCTTGCAGCAAGACGTTCGTCTGGAGCCCACTTCCACTTTCAGTTTCTACAAGTTGGTTGAACAGCAAACACGCATAGCGCCTTACGCAACTTCGCCGCGCCCGCATGCGTCTGGCTGGCACACTTAAAAAAAAACAATTTACAAAATTCGAACGCAGCTAAAGAAGTATTTGCTTATCTGTTTGCGCAAATCGTGTCAAATTTTCGCTACAGATTAACAAATTTTTCGCGGCATTTTGTAAGTTTGTTTGCGCGGGAATTATTTTCGGTGTAATTTTACGAAATTATTTAGTAATGTGTTCGAGGATTAAGTGTTATGTTGTTGTGAAGAACTGTGATGTGTTTGTTTCGTGAAGTGGACCATAAAAAGGCACCATCTGTCGAAAAGTAAATATTTTTATTATTTATTTTATTCTATAACTTTACACATTTTTTTATTTTACGGAACACATGATATAGTAATATGTCTAATTGTCTACCTTAATCAATAAGTATAAGTAATGGGCTGGAACCAGTTGTTACAATAATATGAAGACAATTGCAATTACTTATGTAAGTGGATACCAGGCTCTGCTTTGATTTCCGTCTCTACGTTATTCAGTTTACCAGATAGGTACTTAGAGTCCAGGATAATTTTTCCCATTGACTTTAAACGCTGTCAATTAAACCTAATTTAGGTCATTATTATTTTCTCAGTTGACCCTTGTTTTCACTTTGACCTGGTTTAAGTATGCACGGATCGGGAGTCAGGAAGAGATCCATCGGACGACAATAGCGACTCTGTGACCTTTTCTGTTGCACAATACTTATTGTTTCTTCTACCACGATATCGACATTGATATTGTTTCTTTTCATATTTTTTAATTTATCCATTCCTAGCGTTTTCATGAAATGAGCATGTGCATATTATTAGAAAAAGAAAAACGATTCGTTGATAAAAAATGTTGTTGTTTTTTTTTAAATGCACTCTTAAAAATAACACAATAGACATTTTACTTACTTATAGGTACTTATTGTTAAAATCTAACCACAATTTCAACATAATGTTATTGAGTAAATAGTAATAAACAAATCAATAAGTTATAGGTACCTACTTATTATAAAGCAGCATACGATAATATTTTAGGTAACAATTTGGTTAAACACAGCTGTTTGCAAAATTAATGAAATTTTTCAAGAGGTCACGAGCTCGACACAGTCGCAAGTCGTAGTTAGCTCTTACGAAAATTGGTCAAGCCTCTGAACCTTTTAGTACCTATCACACATACATTCATAACACCAAGCCAGCATTCGTATTACTTGAAATCTTATTGCTATTTCAAATGCGAAAGTTTGTGAAGGATAGACGGATGTTTGTTTCTCTTTTACAATATAAAATACATAATATTATCCTGGTATAACGTTTCCATGGTACAATTTTCGAAATACAAGGCAAAAGTTAATAAGTACCTACTTATGTTATTAAAAATTAATTATGACATTAAAAGTATGAGAGAAATTAAATAGGTACCTTACCTAGTTAATTTGTCTCATACTTTTTCACTCACACTAATTTGTGTATAGCTGGGTTTTTTCCATACACAGTTTTACTACTTCACAGGATTCAATTTTTTAAGGAATAGTGAGAGCAGGAAACCAACTCCTGCATGTGTATTTTCCCATCATTATCAGTTTTCTAATAATAATTGTTGCCCTATTGAGACCATCAACCTTTCCTCGTTTGTTTAAGGAAAATTAACGTATAATGGTGTACTTGCATAATATTGTGTTCTTTAATAGATTTTCAACCTTATCACACTAGTGGAAGATTAATGTTCGATTGGTAAAATTTTACAGATTGGGATAGGTTGACCTGCTGGCTTCTGTACAATCGTCATCGTAATATTATAAGTGTCCAACATTCCTTACCACTTTACCGGTTTAAGAGCGGCCACAGTATAGTTCCCTGAGGAACTCCTCTATTGTTTCTAAGCTGTGTTCCAAATTCCGGTACCGTATTAACCTCTATTTATTCTAAAAGGAGGAATGTCTTTTCTACCTACATACCACACACCTACAGTTCCTTTTTATGTATGTCCAGTCAAGATTTGGACTTCGGTTTTGGCAGTGATCTTTATGACATAATAGGCGCCGTCCTAAATCTGGCTGAGTCCACCCACTTTATTAAAGCGCCTGCCTATATCTGACTTATGACTAGGTTCGCCCACTTGGTACTTGTGTTAGACACACGTTACATTTTGTAGTGTTGTATTAATTTTTTTGCATTAAGTAATTCTTATTGGTAAGTTTTACATAGGTATATACTTATTTATGTACAAATTAAAGAATGTGTTGTGCAAAAATATGGGTAAAGCAATACTGGACAAATGGATAATATTACTTATGGTATAAGCAATTTTGTAAGAAATGAATAAGATGATGACAAGATGTGTGAAAGTAAATAAAACAAAGGTACTGCATCGGCTTCACTTTTATGAAATCTCTTTTGAAAGTCAAGTTTAAGAGGTCAGTAACGAATAAAAAAGAAGAAAGAACGAAAAGAAAAATACAAACACCTAATTTATATTAATTACAGACAATACTGTGAGACTGCCTTCACAATTCACAATTTCTATTGGTAGTGGCATTCTAAATGATATCGTTAAAAATAAAATGCAAAAAAATCTTTAACAATAAGAGCTCCTAAATTAATATGAATGAAATCTTATGAATATTCACAAGCTACCCACAGAAATGCACGATAAAATCACTGCGAACAAGTTCACAAACATTAAAACATTTGCATAATAATAAAAATAATAATTGTTCAATTAAATTCGGCCTAACTTTCTTCCATTAGGCACGGGTAAAGGTATTTCGTAACGAATTTGACGCACAATTTGGCTTGGAAGATGGTTCGCTTCGCACACCGTGCTTGCATCCGTATCTTTCTTTAATAGGGTTGGCAGGAATAGCAGACAGTATTTCTTCCGTTATTCTTACAGCAACAACAAACATAAGCATTATTATAGAGAGACTGGAGATAGCTGTAATGTGATAGACTTTTCAGTAGGAGCATTTCAATATTAACTTTTGTGCAAATGAAACTGAGTTCAATGTGATTTCACAAGAGATGAAATGACAAATAATAATTACCTCGAAGCCTCTCTAGGAACAATCAAGAAAACATTATTGTTTAACATTAATCACAATAACAGTTACATTTATTATGATACAACGTCGATACCATCATGGTTTAACGTTACGTCCGTAACGTTCAATAATACAAATTAACATTCTCAGCCATTGTTAAATAATACAATAACAATTCATACAAATCTGGGATCAAAAATACGGAATTAAAAAAAAAAAACATCATAATCAATTTAAAATCAATCATTGATAAACTCACTGGGTCTCCTCCAAACAAAGAAAACAACGTTTCATCTTCGATTCAATTTATAAAAGATTAGAGACTCGACAGCCCTAGTGACAATGAAATTATTCACGAGATAGTAACTCAGAATTTGAATGACCATTAAATGAATTCTTAAACACACATCAACTATACATTTATAATAAAGTAATAAAAGTACCATATTTGTTTGAATAACGGCTGGCTTCCGAGTGAAGGGTTTTATTAAATCAATGTAAATTGTCTTGATAATATAGAAAGGCTATAAATTAGTAACCACGTTTTAATAGATAAAGGTGTTGACGTTAACTGGGTAACCTAATAATTTACTAATTATAAACTGTCACCTGCTTTAAGAGAGAATGCATCGTGGTAAGGTTACAAATGATAACACGGCAAAACATTTAACAGTGTCACAACTACGGAAATAGATAAGGCACGAACTTTAAACAGGTGTTGATATGAAAGGAAGCAACAGTTCCGTTAAATCAGACTGCTTTTAATAAATGAGAAAGATGGATGTGGTTGTAAAATAAAGGGCAAAATCAATGGCAAAACTGCAGTATTAGTTGGTCCTAAAATTTGACCTTGTGGGACTCCTTACAGACGAACTTGACCATTACGTAATATTTGTGTTCCACTCTTCCACCGTGTTCTTGTGTCTTTTACCATTTACTAATCAAATAACTACGAACCTATTTCCTATACAGTTTCCATTCGATTTGATTGCTTCATCGGTTTCGATATAAATATGTACTTTATTAGAGCAAGTATATTATAAATTAAAATACAAATTGGAGCTATCAAACGTAGCTTGGAAATTTTACTCTTTTTTATAACTTTGGTTCAAAAATATTTGGACATTATTATCTGTTCCTCAATCATTGGCCAAGGCTATATTTATCTTTTTTTCAAGTATATTTTAATGATTTTAGGCTTAAAATGCTCGTTAGCGTCCGTGACGGAAAGTCGTGAAGTTTCCAAAGGCTTGCTTGTGGTTGCATTACTCAACGGCGTCAGTAGTAACTGACAGTTTTGAACGGGGTTCGCTGTCTAAATTGAAATAAATAATTGTCTTGTTAGAAGATTTGCGGCAAAGGTCGCTGTTAAGCAATAGATAAAGTATACTTTTCATCGTAATAATATATAATGAGAGTTCGTTCTTAAATTGCTTCCGTGCATTTTTTTCTTTGTTTTAATTGGCGTTTATTTTATTTTTTGTTCTTCTGTGACCAGTTTTAGGTATATCTTCTTCTTCGTACTGTCAATGTTCCTTATAATTCTGATCAGAACTCTTTCTCTTCAATTCTGTTATTTGGGGCTGTGAACAGATCCTTCAAGGTTCAGTTGGGATTCTGAAAAGAGTGCGACTGTTGCTTAGGTCATATTTTATGTGTATTGGTAAGTTTTTTATTTAGAAGATTTCCCCACATCTGAAATTTCTCCTTATCGTGGGTGCGTAAATACAAAAATAGAAACTCACATACACGAACACCCAGACCCGGAGCAACTTCCTGCAGGTCTTACAAGTATTTGTTTCGTGCGGGGATCGAACCCGCGCCACGCTGCACAGCAGTTGATGACTCGACAACTGAGCGAACCGTGCCGTTAGAAAGACCGTAAACTGATTCATAAACTTTCATTCCGTTAACTGTCTCTATACATCTTATCAAGTTAGTGACCTGTCAGTAGTTTTTTTATTACGAAATTCTCGACGTCCCGCCAAATTAAAATGTATGATTGCTAATTTTAGAAAAGAAGACGTGGTCTTCACGCTTCTGATATAATAAAAAATTAAATAAGACATTACATTAAAACATATATAATGTTTATAAATACTTAAAACTGCAATTCCAACACAACTTTGTCAATTTTAAAAGTTAGTGTGTAAGTAGATTTTTTGTTGAGATCTGACAGAAAACATACTTGCATTATTTGTAACAGCTTGTTCACATATAATGTGATGTTAATAGTTTGTATAATTATTGTAATGACTTGGATTTTGGATTGGGTAATCATTCAGCTAGGTTGCAATGTGCATGTTTGGTTTATCTGTAAACTATGCTCTCGCAACATTTGTTGCCGTAGGTGTCTCGCACTGAATGGAGTTAAACACACTGAAAAAAATAAAACGAGACTTTCTACTGTTCTTGAACAGTAAAAAAAAAACGGTTCCGGGAACTTATTTATACGTTAAAATAATTGATTACGGACAGTGCACTGAAATGGGCAAAAACAGTAAAGAGCTAAACAGTTATTTCAACTGTATGAACATTAAAGTCTACTGAAACAAACAGTTCCTTGTAAGTATTGCCGTTTTCAGAGCTTTCCTGGTATCGTAGCAGTTATTTTTACTGCTTCTGAACAGTTATTGTAGCATACAGTAAAGAGCTAAACAGTTATTTCAATTGTTTGAACATTAACGTTAACTAAAACAAGCAGTAAAAATAACCGACCAGAAAACAGTAGCAGATGCACAGTAAAATCTACTGTTATAACTCAACTGTTTTTTTCAGTTAGTTTTACTGCTTTGGACAATAGGCTCTATTTTTACTGTCCAAAACAGTGAATATTACCGAAAAATCGGTTGGTATTACCGATTTTTTTTTTCAGTGCAGCTTTGTCTTCAGCTAACACCAGGTTTCAATGTCATTATTTAAAAGTCCTAATTTCTAACACAACTATTATTATATTTACGTGGCAGATTTCGGCAGCAAAATGCTTAGATTTATCTTCTTCTACATCTTCTTCAATCTTTAGCTACCCAATCTCACATCGCTCCACTTCTGGCGGTTTTGTGTCAGAGCTATCCCGAGATTGTTTGTCCATATCTTCAGTTGTCTCCCTACATTACTCTTTCCCATCTTTAAAATCATCAAATGAGTCCTCCCGCCCGGGGCGAGACGGGAGGGACTGTCAAACTCGTACTGACTTAATCCACGGTGATCCTTCAATAGCCTTTAACGTTCCAGGGTCACGGTTACCTGATGAGACAGTCCCGCGACCCTGGTAGGCTTTGGCCATGTAGGGGGGCCCCGTCAGATTGCGTACAGCTCTTTGGCATGGTCCATGATCGGACGGCGAGTCACCCATTACTCGCCGCCCGCATGTCCACTTTTTCCCGTCTAAATAGTCTCCACTTATGTTCATATCTAGTGCAAAAGACATAGAACTAGATCTACGTGTCTACGTCTTATAAGCTTACTCGTAAACCTACTTATCCCCCATTAAAACGTCGTGTAGAAAGGATTATCTATCTATATCAATAATACCCGATTAACATTATTATAGCATCCAAAAATGGTAGCGACAGTAAACTTGTTATAGTGCACTTTTGAAATCAAGAGATAGGCTTAGAATGTGTGAAGGTTACACTGTGGGTAAGTCCTGATTCCCCTCTGTTCTTGTTTCCCCTTGAAAGTACTCGTAACATAACATAGCAATGCTATGTTATGTTACGAGTACTTTATTTTTAATGCTATGATAGCATTAAAAATTCAATAATTTTTGCACATTTATTTTAGAACTGTTTGCTTTTGCTTGTTTTAAAGCCGCGCCATTGCAAGCTTCTGTTCTGTTTTCTGCTGCGCCCCTTAATGGTCCGCGCCCTGAGTTGGCCACCGATGGCACACCCCTGATTTCAGCACTGTTAAAAAGTTTAGTAGGTATTGATAAATGCTAAGAGCAGTATCAAACCGTCAAAATTAAATTGAATATGTGCCCTGCATAATTATAATCATCGATAACTTTCCGACAAAGAAACGTTACACATGCCACAATTTTGTTATGAAAATCGATATCCACATGATTTCCACGGGTATCAGAGAACTTCAAGTTATGTATTGAATCAAACTATACAGTTTCTTTGATATTTGAGATGGTGTCTATAGTGTAACTGATGCTTACCTTCATTTATTTGACTGGTGTTAAAGATTAGTGTTAAGCATCAGTGTGATGGTGTTAGGTTTCACAAGGCTGTTTGTCAAGGAATGAAGTTAAAAACTAAGTACCTTTTTATTTGGGTAGTTTGATGTAGTTAGGGTTACCTCTTGGCCCCAATCTAGCCTATAAGCAAATAAGAGACCTTTTTTACTTATGTGTTAAAATCATCAAATGATTTCTCCTATCCAGGGCGGCGGTAGGGACTCTAGGGACTGTTTAGACTTGTACTTACTAAAATCTGCGGTGATTCTACAATAGCCCTTTACGTTCAAGGGTCACGGTTACCTGATGAGACATGAAGTCCAGCGACACGGACAGGCTTGGGCCCGACGCGCCGTCGACCCGGGTATGGTCCATGATCGGACGGCGAGTCACCCATTACTTACCGCAGTCCGCATGCCCACGAAATATGAGACTTAAGATGCAGCGAGCTCACCCAGAAGGAACTGGAACTCCTGTCTTTCGACGCAACACAGTAAAAACTGTTTGGCACCGAACTCTGGCAAGATACTCATTGCGAGCCAGGCAGCCCCAGTGGGATTGCTCAGTCGTCACCGCATTTATCAGGTAGCCTGTAGTGCCCTTGCCAGAGATGACCGCGCTAGCAGGTGAATTATCTCACTCACGCAAAAACCACCAACCAACCACAATTTAATGGCTAAATACTAAGTATTCAGAAATTATTTGAGTCCATAGACACGAAGAGAAGAAAAAACCATAAACGTACATTTTTTTTTTTGGGGTGGCAAAATCATCAAATGAGTCCTCCCGCCCTTTGTGGGGCGGAAGGGACTGTCAGACTCTTACTGACTAAAATCCACCCGTGTTCCTTCGGATGCCCTTTACGTTCCGGGGCCACGGTATCCTGGATTAAGAAAATCCGCGACCCCAGCAGGCATTTGGCCCCATAAGGGGCCCCGTCGGTGACGCGTGAAACACGACGCGCCACCGACCCGGGCTTGGTCCTTGGTCGGACGGTGAGCATACCCATTACTCACCGTCCGCAAGCCCGCTCCGCCGCTGTGCCCTCTGCTATTCAAAGGGACACGCATTGGAGCCTCCACCCGACAGGCTATTCGCATACGGGCAAAGAGACCCCTTAGGCACAGTGCCTAAGAAGAGTTTTTGCCCGCATCCCAGGGCGCACCGGCCCGAAAAACTGGTCTTCCCCCCGGACGTATCCGAGAGGGAACTCCAGTCCACGGGCGCACGTGGAGGTTTCCTGTCTTAGCACCCCACCATAAACGTACATAATAAAAAAAAAAACCCAAATCTTAATTGAAATCCCTGGCACAAAATACTCTTTTTATAACCAAGACGTGCACTAAGGAAGGATTTTAGATGAAAATTACTTCTCTAAAAGTTATTATAGATGGATGTTTTAATAAGTTTGTAATTTTTTAAAACATCCTATCGGGCACACATTTTGTTTTGCTAGAAAGGTTACACGACATTTCATGATTTAAAAATAAATCAGAAATATCACAATATCTTTGCTTATGCATTAATGAACACTTCCTTCAACATACTATCATTTTAACGAATATGATCATTGTTTCTAATTAACTTTTCATTTTCCTAGGCTAGTTATCAAAACATTGAACATTTAGTGCAATGTTTGGGAAACTCGATAGATGAGGTGGAATAGCACACCCGTATTTATATTAAAGAAGACATTGTTTTCAAATGTGAGGTGTTTGGGTTCACTTCAGTTACCTGTCGTTTTAAACATATTGTGTGAATATTGTTTTGGAGCTTCCTGTCAATTTACTTTATCTCAAAGGCCATGCGTATCAAATTCTATTATGAACATTGATTTGATTTTATACTTGACAACTGCTGTCGTTGCTTCGACTATTATTACCATCATTTTTTTTACATTTGCTCATGGATTCCTCTTACCGTGCCAAAACAAAGGTCAAAACAACTTTGTTATTTGAGCGTATAAAGTATTATCACTCCACACTAAATAATTTTTTGTTTTGTTTTGTCTTGTTTTGAATATTCTACTAACACTAGTTTATAAGACCATTGTTACTAACACTATGGGCGTGTCCTGAAATAAATGTTTAATAATAATAATAATAATCTGTCGAGGCTCTCGTTGGGTAGTTGGATCAAGGGCCAGATTCAGAAGGCAGTACTCCTTGATACGGCTCGTATTGTGAGGAGGTTCCTGTCTCTGGAACCCTAACCACCGGTAGCTTGGACCCTGCTCCCACGCCGGCGGACAACTATTTTTATATTTTTAAATGTTTTTTTTACTTTTTTGTTTTTATAAAATATTTAAAAATGTAAACATATGTAGAGAAATGAATAAAGGAAATAATAATAATAATATTACTCGACTAAAAAGTGAGAATGATTGGACAAAAACTGTAACTCGTTTGATAAAAATCTTCACCAAATAGCAACTACTAATACGTAAACTTGTACTCAAATCTATACATATAATAAATCTGTAGAAGGGTCAATTCTGTACATTGAAAGTATTGAAAAAAAAAATAGCGGGGCGTGTTGCTGGATCGATACCAAACCCAAATATGTGATTAAAAAAATTTTTGTCTGTCTGTCTGTCTGTATGTGCAGGCATCACGTGAAAACTAACGGTTCGATTTCGATGAAACTTGGTATAATTATACCTTATTATCCTGGGCATAAAATAGGATACTTTTTATACTGGAAAAATACATAGAAAAAAAATCTTATTTTTCAGTTTTATTCATAGACGTTGTTCTGTAGAACCGCGAACACACGTTGCATTACCTACCCGCAGTGGATTCAGCGCTGTAACCTGTAGCGCCGAAAGTCGGATTTGGCTTGAACCGTTTGCGGCACACGCGGGCCCCGCCTCCCCGACTCCTATACACCGTGTTCTTCACGTTATCCATAAACTTTAGCAAATACTTCTATGGCTTTTACAAATCAAATCCAACAAAGGAAGTAGTACTTAAAAAGGCTTCGTTACAAAGATATTTGTAATTTCATTTAATGAAATTTAATTGAGCTATGCAGTGAGAAAGTATCTTAATTTGAAATCTATCAAATACTATTTGCATTTCATTTGTTTCAGCCCGCCAAATGTTATGAATGACGTTGCCAATTCGGATAAAGAGGCATGCATATCGGGTTATTTACGTCTAGGTATTTAGTTTGTATGAAAATTAACAAAAAATAAGAATTTATTATTGTGTCCATAATGAAAAATGCTTACTTCCGTGGTTTGAACATCTGGTCGAAGTTTATGTATATCGTCCGGAACACGGTGTATAAGGAGCCGCGTTCCGCGCCGCGCGATGCATATAAATTCTGAATTTTGATGCGAGCGGACGTGTCCAGTGTGGCGAGCGGTCGTCCGTGGAATTAATATTGTATGCGTGTCATTTTAAACCGTGCTTTTCAGCGCGACCTTTTTGATTACTGTTCCGATCAGTTATTTGTAAATACAAGGTCGGAATTACTATGAAAAAAATACTTACTACAGAACGCGAGCTCAACAGCAGTAGCTCAATAGAGGGATCTCCTTAATTATTATAGGCTTAGCCGTATTTGGGTCCAATAGATATTTATAAGATGTCATTGTCAGAGTTACTCAAAATGGAGAAATAAACCATCCACGCGAAGACCGACATCCGCGCGGACGGAGTCGCGGGCGGAAGCTAGTTGAAAATATGAGACTGCAAGATTGTGTCTTTTGAAAGATACTCGATCGCGCTCGTTCGACAGATGCAACGACGGCGGTATGCGCGGACGCCGAAATTAATCGCAAGGCCGGAATGTCGCAACTTCTTATACATTTCACCTAGATTATGTTTGTTTCTCGGCCGACTGTCAACATCGTCTGTACGGAATCCGGTTGTTATTCCAGAACGACAATATAGTACCTACTATGTTTGCGTGTCCATCGAGGAACCACATGTAAAGTTACCTGCATGTAAGATGTTAGTTGCAAATCTAGCACTAAAGCCTTGCTCAATTCTACACTAAGTCCACAAGAGCTGACCCTTCCTTGTGCCACATTGCAGTGCGTCAGTTTGTTACTGTTATGAAACGTGACCTGGTTACTGCACGGTCTAAGCACGGGTCATTGCATGTCACTTATCATTATCACTCTCGTTATGACAATACTTGTGAGAGCAGATCATGAACCTCACGTGTATGAAGTCGCGCGTAGCTAGTATAATAATACCTACCGTAAAAACGAAAGTTCGGATGGATTAATGGTTGTTACTCAATCACATCAGAACGGCTGAAAGGGTCTTGAATTTGGTACAGAGATCTAGGATAAAGTTTGGAGTAATAAAAATAAACAAACAAACAAACAAGAAAAGTGAGTGTATAAAAACGTGGGAATAAGTTAATTTTTATGCCGATATGACGATACTGTCGAATAATTTTAGATTTAATAAAAGAGGACGAAGTCGCTGTTATCAGCTAATTTACATCAAAATCAATAATTGCGACTTTATTTTAGGTTGGAAATCTGATTAATTATCAAAAGTTATGAAGTTGCAAATTAAAGACACAGGTAATATGGGTTAATAATAGATAAATCAGGGATCCTTTGCAGTGAAACTTTTTAAAACTACGTTAAAACACCGCCTTACCACAAAAAGATAAACATCAAACCGTCGTACCACAAAAACTTTTAAACGTCTGTTGAACACTTGTCTAAAAAAATGTCAGATTATGTCGTTGAAATAAGGTCCGTTTTAGGTTGAAATAAGGCTGTAAGTATTTAACGCTTGTCTAAAATTAAAAATAACTAAAACCCGAAAACGAAAAAAAAGTATAAAACAAGAACAATATTCATGTGACCTCAAGCCCTTTAATTTGATACCCATGTCGATAGTTTTAGTTTAGAAGTTATGAGGGAACAGACAAACATACATACCAACATACATACATACCGGTCAAAATCATAACCCTCCTATTGGCTTTGCCGTAGTTGGGTAAAAAGTGTAACTGCAACACGACCCTTATATCAACGTGAAATGTCGTTTCGACGTTGACAGTTTTTTTAGACAAGTGTTCAACAGATGTTTAACTTTCCTTTGTGGTAAGACGGTTAGTATTGACTTCGTGTTTAAAAGGTGTGCAAACAAAAAAAAACATTTTAAATAATGAATACTTTGTAAATAGTTAATTGATGATCATCAATCAAATCAGCTTCTTGAGATGTATCAAAACGCCACTTAAGAGGCAGCTGTCCAATTATTAAGACAGGCCATAGATTCCTTTTGTATAAAGAATATTAAATCTTTTAAACAATGAGCTCATAAAATTCTTCACAGTTCAAAATGATGCAAAACCAAGCATTGAGAGACAGGTAAAATATAAATACTTAAAGATTTTTATTTATTTTTTAATTTCAGTTAGTAACACAAATGTACAGTCAGCTTCAGAGAAATCTCACCCTCTTTGATAGTGATGTCGCTAACAAAAGGGTGAGATTACTCTGAAGCTTGCCATACAAAACATGACCTACTTATTGGACTTAATCCTGAAATCAGAGAGAAGTTCGTCTACTACTACTATACACAGGCCTCCCAGAATAAAGCCTCCTGCAGACACACGCGATTAATCGCGCGGGGCGACATGTCGCGGTCCATTCGCAGTACATTTAGAGTGGAAATTAGCTTGGCTCGTTGTCGCAGCGCGATTAATCGCGTGTGTCTGCAGGAGGCTTTACGCTTCAAAAAAAAATGCGAGTGTCAAAAATTAAAAAAAAAAAACAATCTTGTAGCCTATACATTTTCAAGATAATCCCTTATATCGTTATCGAGTATCACACGCGCACCACATAAGAACGCGGTCAGTCGGTTTCAATGTCGTTTGTATAATATGCCGTAATCCAGTGAAAAGTGTTGTCGGGACGTTGCGTCAGCGCAGGATGAGTTCATGCCACATGCACATGTTAAAAATAAGACATAATAATATTAGTAATTTAGCATTGCTTTACCATGCTGCTTGGATATTAAATTAAAAGAAAAATGTGTTGTCAGATTACTTCGAAATAATTAGTGTTACGATGATAATGGTCATCATGGTGGTATGCAAAGTGCTTGCGTCATGGATGTATATGTGTTTTTAAAAAACTGGCTTGTCCCCATAAAAACTCAATTGGCCTACACAAAGAACGTAAAATGGATCTCATTTAGATTCACTTTTTAATGAAATACCATAATATTTCATTAAAAATGAATATGCATAATTATCTTCCGCGGGAGGACTCCTTTGATGATAATAACACGGTTAAAAACTATACCTACTTCAGAACTAATGAATGTTTTGGTAAAAGTCAACCGATTCTTGTTTACTTTCTAGATATCAATCAGGAATTCAATGGAGCACAACATCGTAAGGAAACATTGAATACTACGGACATAAAACTAATGATTACAGGCAGAGGTATGTATAAAACTGTCTGACATTAAATTTGATTAAGTCCTCCAGTCAGTAATTAATGATAGGTATAGTCAGGAGGACGTAGCTCGTTTATTCGTTATGTGAAATGGCTTCAGGGGATTTAAAAACGCCACTTTGGCAACATCATAAAAGAATTGCAAGAAAATAATTATCTTATCAATTATCTACTCTATTGCTTTTACAATAGAATATAATATTCCATTCCCATTTAATGAATTTTATAGCAATGCATTTTATATTTTTGATAAAGAGGAATTTCTGTAAGCCCGACTGTGGGCAAGCATCAAAAGCACCATGAAGTATTATACGTGCCGTGCGCATGAGTTACTAAGACAAGGTCAGTTTTTTATTTAGGAACCTCACATTGGTACGGTTTTTCATTAAATGTTACGAAAAATATCTAGTTTTAATTCCGCTACAAAAATCCAGGCTTCATGCAGGATGCAGTCCCACCCTCCCGCCCTCATGCATATGCACATGAAGCAAAGGACTCACCCTCCCGCCCACATACATATGCATACGTAACGCCTGATTCTATAATCTACGGTTTTTCATGTCGTCATGTGACAGAAATGACCCAAAGTCGCACTGCACTAAGGAACTTAATAATGCCATACAACTCTGATCAATCCTTTGAGAGTTATTGAGGTATTTAAATTAACGTCTTGCTTCACTGACGCATAAAGCCGTCCCGTCCGGAGTTGCGGTCGCCATGCGTGCGCGCAGCTTTCTCCTCATTGTTTGACGCGCACCGAAATTATGCTCAAAAAAGATTTATTGACGTTCTTCATGTGCTTTTATCTCATAATGCCAGGCATTAGAGGGCTTTGAGAAGACATCTTAATTTTAATGAAAAATTTCTTGATAGAAGGCATCTATTGAACTAATGACCCCATTTTTTTTTTGTTAGGGTACAAACCTTGGTGGGAGGACTCATTTGATGATGTCAGGAAGATAAAAAAAGGGCAGTGAATCTGTATGTAACATTTGAAACGTAGGTGATATTATTATGTAGACTTAAAAAATTACAAGATAGGATACGAGTATTGTGTAAAAATAATCCAATAAATAACAACAGTGTTTAATACTGCACGATGGTAAAAAACCCTTCGTGATTGGATCTGTCGCAATGGACAGGAATGTTTTTAAACAGACTATTAAACTCAGTTTAATTTTGTTCTAATTTTAATATTGGTACTGGTAATTTGGTGGTTTATCTTGCTGAGCATGTCTGCTGCTATTTGGGATCAGTGCAACACGTTCTCTTCTTCCATTCTCCTCCGTCAGACACAACGCGTCATTTACTCCTTTTTTCTTATCATTTTTCACAAAAGCCATCCATATCATTTTCCTTTGGCTTTAAAATTGGTGCTAGTATATTATTCGTTTATACTTAAGTATGTAGAACTGTTGTAAGAGGTACAATGATTAATTTGATTTGAATGCTTCGCCGACAGCAAAATATGGAATAAGGGCAAAACAATTATGGTGGCTAAGTAGGTATACCTTCCGCTACTCGAACCAAATAATTATCTACAAAAAAATCTCTTTATATGCGTTATTGTATAAAATTAACATGCCTTAATGTATATAAAATTAATGTGTTCGTAATTTACGTAATCACGGATTTCAATACCAGTTTTACTAGCATTGTATTCTCAAAACCTTGTACCTATGCTGAAGCAGACGCCGAGCCCCGTACCCGTCGAATAGCCTATCGTTATAGATAATAAGCTTTATATGATGTATAATTAGTATTAATTACCCTATAATTAGCATAAGGATAAATAAAAGAAACGATAGGCCCGCACAAGGCGGAAAATGTATGTAAACTTTGTTATGAAACTTATTTTCAACAGCATTTCCTTATAAGGTAGCGAAAATACTGTGTTCATGTTATATCGAAAACATTACCAAATATGGTCATGAAAGCAGCACATCGTCTATTGTGGGCGGGGCTTCCGACAGGTCGGAACCTGTCCAACCTAAAATAACTAGGAAAAATCACTTTAAGGGCTATGATTGGTCAGACGGCCCGGAGACACAGCAAGGTCCCGCCACAACGTACGATGTGGCGTTTTACTATAATAGTAAGACAATTTTTAAGTTCAATAAGTTCAGTGTTTTTCCTTTATTTTCTTATAGTTTATAATATTTACAAGTTAGTTTTAAGTACTACTGTGAGCCCCCACGTGCCTTGTATATAATGATTATGTTGTTATTATGTTCAGAAGTGTAAATAGTGAAGTAAAATTGTTGTGATTATATTACGTGAATCAGTTTTAAATGGTGAAGTGTCTGCTCTATGTAAATTGGTAATAAAAAGTGTTAAAACGTAGCAGTGTTTAATTAAAGTAAAGTCATACAGTCCACCCAGAACATCTTGGTCCTTCGAGCCGGATAAGTGATAGAAAAGTGCCGGTATATTAAAACGCGTAAACAAAGTGTCGTAAGCAGATATATAAAACTGTAAGTACTGAACAATAATAACTTAAGTGTATCGCGAGTGAATAAAGTATCGTGATAAAGGCAAAGTGGTGTTCTCTGTGTCGAAAATCGCGATCATAGTGCGCGTTAAAGTGACCGGCAGAACTGTGGGGCTCACAGTAAAGTGTAAATAAGACTCTGTGCGCGTTATTAAGTATATACTGATGTTATATACTTCGGGAGTGACCGCGTCGCGAAAAATAACTAGTTCGCGTCTCGATTAAACGAAGTGAACGTCGCGTAAAAAGTAGATACGCATCGTATATAAGCGCGCCATAGTATATAGTGCGCGCCGCGTCGTCCGTCGGAAGTATATAGTACCGTCGCGGTAAATAGGGCTAGTCGTGATATAGTAACAGTGTCGAAGTGCAACGTCGTAGTGAACGGATCTGGACAAGTCCAAACCGGGTTACGAACTGTCGTGTGTTGTGCTCCACGCTTAAAGTCAGCCATCAGTTTGAAAGATGGTCATCACCCGAAGCCAAGGTGATGCTGCAGAGGCAGAGGACCAGAGGCGGGCCCTACAAAGGAGGGCAGAGGAGCAAAGGGAGGCAGTTCTTCGCCAGGAAGCGGAACGGATTCAAAGGGAGAGACTACGGAGGATTTCACTAGACCCGCCAGCGTCGCCAGTTGTAACAGGTGACCAAAGTACTATCAATTCACGACTAAATACCGCGCCCCTTACGACGGTGGACACGACCACGGCGGGACCATCATCGGGACTTCTACTGAGTGAAGACCATGGACAACGAAGAAGGTCACCCGCCAGGTCAGAGAGGTCACAGAGGTCACAGAGGTCACAAAGGTCAACGAATAGTTTTGCAACGCGCATAAGGCTAGCAGAGTTAGAGGCTGCAGAAAAGCTAGCAGCCATACAGAAGAAGTCTCTTGACATAGAAGCAGACATGGTCAAGAAAAGGCTAGCCGCTGAAGTGTCCGTCATACAGGACGAACAGGAGAGCCTGCGGGACGAGCCCCTCGTTCCCCAGGAGGAAAGCCATCACAGTCGAGTGGACGAATGGCTTCAAACGAACCCCCTCAGAGCACGGGGGGAGGGGGGCACGGGAGCCCCCCCGGAGGACTCGAGACGTATTAAATTCGACATGCCACGGGGAAGGTCGCCGACACCGACGAGGCACAGGAACAGCATCGACAACTTGGCAGCGACCCTAGAAAGGATGGCAAGACCCCGACTGCGGCATACGGATTTACCAGCGTTCTCCGGTGGTGTCAACGAGTGGCTGCCATTCAAAGCGGCCGTGAATGATACTACCAACATGTATAACATATCGCCTGCTGAGAACATACAACGGCTAAGGAGCTGCCTTAAGGGAGAAGCAAGGGAGGCGGTGTCCGCCCTCCTACACACCGCTACCGATCCAGGGGACATCATGAAGACACTCGAACAGTGTTTCGGCCGACCGGAAGTACTCATCGATCGCGCTATCGACGAGCTGAAGAGGATGACGAAGCCCACTGCATCAGCCGCGGACCTGAACAATTTCGCCATCAAGGTGCAGAATACAGTGAGCGTGATCAAGTCGGTCGACCGAAGAGGATACCTGTACAACCCGTTGTTGACACGCGAGGTACTGGAAAAATTAAGCCCGCACATACGAGCAAGATGGTGCGACTTTGCCTACGACAACGACGACACGACGGAGCCGGAGATAGTGTTGCTGTCCCGTTTCCTGATGCGGGAAGCTGACAGGGCGTTGAGATACACATACGCCCCGCCCACCAGCGCCGCGCCCGCCAGCCAGAAGAAGGAGACCAGGCAGCCAGTGACAGCGAGGAAGAAGACCAGCCCCGTCTACACAGCCGTCGAAAACCAGGAAGAAAAAGGTCAGTGCCCTAACTGCAAACAAGATCATGTGCTACCAAAGTGTCCCAAGTACAAGGGTATGAGTGTCGACCAGCGGTGGGAGTACCTGAAGGCCAACGGCATATGTTTCCGATGTGCCGAGAAGAACCATAGGCGATATAATTGCAAGACCAAGGCGTGCGGCGTAAATCAGTGCCGCCGACCTCATCACGCCTCCCTCCACCAAGAGAGGGCGGCCAATAAGGAAGAAGCGACGACCGCGAAATCTACCGCAGAGCCCAGCAAGGAGGAAGCAGTGCTGTCGGTGGCGACTAAGTCCGCCGCCGGCCCAAAGAGAGTGCTGCTGAAGATGTGCCCCATCATAGTCACCGGGTCACGGGGGGAGGTCAAGACGTACGCGTTGTTCGACGAAGGAGCAACCGTCACCCTCATTGATGAAGACCTGGCGACCAGCATCGGAGCGGAGGGTACTTCACGCCCGCTGCGCATACGCGGCGTGAACATGTCTTCAGAGGAGCAGGAAAGCAAAGCGGTACGGGTGCAAGTCAGAGGCATCCGGAAAGACGGCCAGTCGCACGAGCTTCGAGCAAGAACCATCAAGGACTTGAGGCTCCATCAACAATCCATCCCAGACACCCTGCTGGATCACAAGCACCTGCGAGACCTGCCGAAAGAAGAAGTATGTTACGAGCAGGTCCGCCCCGGACTCTTGGTGGGCACGGACCACTGGGAGTGCATAGTGACCAGGGAACTCCGAGTCGGCGGCCCCAATCAGCCAGCTGCCTCAAAGACGAAGTTGGGATGGGTGGTGCACGGAACAGCGCCACGAAGCATCGTCGCTGACGAAGAAAATGTGCTGCACGTCATCGAGAACAGGAAAGGAGACGAACAATTACACGACCTAGTCGAAGCGCACTTCAAGATAGAAGCCTTGGGCGTCGCCAGGAAGCCCCGAGTGAACGAGGCAGACCAAAGGGCGGCGGATATCGTGCAAAAGACGATAAAGAAGATCGACGAAGGCTACGAGGTGGGGCTGCCGTGGCGAACAGACAACGTTGTCATGCCACCCAGCTACGGAGCAGCGCTAAGAAGGTTGAGAAAGATAGAAGAAAAGATGGACGCGTCACCGGATTTCGCCGTGCAGTACACCACACAAATCGACAACCTGTTGTCGAAGGGATACGCGGTGCCATGCGACGGGACAGAGAAAGAGAGTAACGTCTGCTGGTACCTTCCTCATTTCGCCGTACAGAATCCGAACAAGCCGGGGAAACAAAGGTTAGTCTTCGACGCGGCGGCGACGAGCTACGGAAAGTGTCTCAATGACGAGCTGCTGGAGGGTCCAGACTTGCTGTTGTCCCTGCCGGGAATAGTCTTCCGTTTCAGAGAGCGGGCAGTGGCGGTCACCGCGGACATACAAGAAATGTTCCTGCGGGTGAAGATACGACGGGAGGACCAACCAGCTCAGCAGTTCCTGTGGAGAGGACGGGACAGGACGTCGCCCCCGCGCCACTACAAGATGACAAGTATGATTTTCGGAGCAGCGAGTTCCCCATACATGGCTCACTACGTCCGGAACCACAACGCAGAGCTTCACGGCAGTGAGTATCCCAGGGCCCTGGAGGCCATAACAAAGAGTCATTATATGGACGATCTGGTAGTAAGTTACAGCGATCCAGAGGAGGCGTGGAGAGCGGTAGAAGAAATAAGGAAGGTGCACGCGGCCGCCGGCTTCACGCTGCGAGGCTGGAGCTCCAGCGATGCGACGGTCCTGCGCGACGTGCCCCAGACGCTCCACGCCACCACCCCGACTCAGCTAGGAGGAGAGCAGCCTGAGAGCAAGATCCTCGGGCTGTACTGGAACGCGGAACGAGACGAACTCGGGTTCAACACGTCCATGAACCGAGTGCCATCAGAGGTGAGAGAGAGAATCCGTGCGCCCACTAAGAGAGAAGCGCTGAGCGCCGTGATGTCGATTTATGACCCGCTAGGTCTCTTGAGCCATTTTACAGTACGAGCGAAGATAGTACTCCAGAGCCTGTGGCGTCTGCAGACAACGTGGGACACGCCAATCCCGGAGGAAGAAAACGAGCTCTTCGCGGCCTGGCTGAGTCAACTACAAGAGGTGAACAGACTGCGGCTACCCAGGTGCTACCTCAACAAGAAAACACAGCGCATCGAGCTACACGTGCTGTGCGACGCTAGCGAACAAGCGTACGCGACGGTGGCCTACTGGAGAGCGGTGAACGAAGACGGAAGCATCGAGGTCGTGCTGGTCGCGGCCAAATCAAAGGTGGCACCGCGGCGAGCCCAGACGATACCACGTCTGGAGCTGCAGGCAGCGGTAATAGGGGCCCGACTCGCCGACACCATCAGAAGGGAACACCGCCTCGAAGTCGACAGGACAGTCTACTGGACGGACTCCTCCACGGTGGTGCACTGGATCCACCACGACATGAAGAGGTACACGCCGTTCGTCGCACACCGACTGGGCGAAATCGCCGAGCTCACCAGCAAAGAGGAGTGGCGCTGGGTGCCTACGGAACACAACGTAGCGGATGACGCCACACGACTCACTGACGCGCCAATCAGCGCGACCGACCGCTGGTTCCGCGGGCCGAGCTTCCTGTACTTGCCAGAGAAGGACTGGCCTGGGAAAACGGCGTCAGAAGATACACAAGAAGAAGAGGTCCTGCACACTGTGCCGGGCCCTGAACGAGACAGCTGGCTGCCCGACCCTGCCCGCTTCTCGAGATACGAGACGCTGGTGCGTGCTGCTGCGCGCGTGTTGGCATTCATAGACGCGTGCCGCCGCGTCTCGACTGGACTACAGCATCGGCACATAGAGCGCGCCGAGAAGGAGCTCCTGCTGAAGGCACAGCGGGACAGCTTCGCTGAAGAGATGGAAAAGTTCCGGTCTGCTCGCCCTATCACTCGGGCGAGTCGCCTGTACAGACTGGACCCTGTGATAGAAGACGGCCTGCTGCGCGTGCGAGGACGTATTGAAGCCTCAAACGCGCCAGTGGAGGTCAAGCGACCCATCATTCTAGACGGTCGCCATCAGGTATGTAAACTAATAGTAATGCGCGAGCATTGCGCCGCTGGTCATGCCAACAGGGAACGAGTGACGAACGACCTGCGGCAGCGCTACTGGATCATCCACCTGCGGCCCACGGTACGGGCCATCGAGAAGGCCTGCGCATATTGCCGGAGGCTGCGAGCGACGCCACAACCACCGGCCAAGGGAGACCTGCCGCGCGCCCGCCTGGACCCCTTCCACCGCCCGTTCACCAACTGCGGCGTGGACTATTTCGGGCCCATGATGGTGAAGGTGGGCCGGCGCCGAGAGAAGCGGTGGGGCGCACTGTTTACGTGCCTCACCTCCCGCGCCGTGCATCTCGAGCTCGTCGCATCGCTATCCACGGACTCAGCAATCATGGCGCTGAGAAGGATGGCCGCGCGCCGCGGCTGGCCGCGGCTCATGTATTCAGACAACGGGACCAACTTCAGGGGAGCCGACCAAGAACTGCGAGCGGCGTATGCGGAGTGGGCACCGGCGCTGCGAGAAGAAGGACTGCTGCACAGGATGGAGTGGCGGTTTATACCTCCTGGCGCACCCAACCAGGGAGGTGCGTGGGAGCGGCTGGTGCGCTCCGTGAAGGCTGCCCTCGCTGCGACTCTGCGCGAAAGGGCACCTGCAGAAGAGGTGCTGCTGACTCTGCTCACTGAAGCGGAGTTCGCCATCAACGCGCGCCCCTTGACTCATGTCAGCGTGAGTCCCACCGATCCAGAGGCCCTCACCCCTAACCACTTCCTGTTGGGGTCTTCCATGGGCCTACCCTCAACCGGGCCTTGTGACGAGGCCGACCGACGTGCTTGGCGGGCCAGCCAGGCCCTTGCTGACCACTTTTGGCGACGCTGGCTGCGGGAATACCTTCCGACACTGGTTCCCCGCGGCGAGCCGCAGAGCAACCGACGACCGCCGGAAATCGGCGACGTCGTCATCATCGCCGACGGCACACTGCCACGGAACGTGTGGCCGATGGGAGTCGTCGAGAAACTCTACCCGGGACCTGACGGCGGCATCAGGGTGGTCGACGTGCGAACGAGGACCGGCATCTTTAAGCGTCCCGTCAGTAAGCTCGTCGTGCTGCACAAGGAAGAAGAGGCTGCGCAGGCTACGCCGGGGGGAGAGATGAAGCAGACGCCGAGCCCCGTACCCGTCGAATAGCCTATCGTTATAGATAATAAGCTTTATATGATGTATAATTAGTATTAATTACCCTATAATTAGCATAAGGATAAATAAAAGAAACGATAGGCCCGCACAAGGCGGAAAATGTATGTAAACTTTGTTATGAAACTTATTTTCAACAGCATTTCCTTATAAGGTAGCGAAAATACTGTGTTCATGTTATATCGAAAACATTACCAAATATGGTCATGAAAGCAGCACATCGTCTATTGTGGGCGGGGCTTCCGACAGGTCGGAACCTGTCCAACCTAAAATAACTAGGAAAAATCACTTTAAGGGCTATGATTGGTCAGACGGCCCGGAGACACAGCAAGGTCCCGCCACAACGTACGATGTGGCGTTTTACTATAATAGTAAGACAATTTTTAAGTTCAATAAGTTCAGTGTTTTTCCTTTATTTTCTTATAGTTTATAATATTTACAAGTTAGTTTTAAGTACTACTGTGAGCCCCCACGTGCCTTGTATATAATGATTATGTTGTTATTATGTTCAGAAGTGTAAATAGTGAAGTAAAATTGTTGTGATTATATTACGTGAATCAGTTTTAAATGGTGAAGTGTCTGCTCTATGTAAATTGGTAATAAAAAGTGTTAAAACGTAGCAGTGTTTAATTAAAGTAAAGTCATACAGTCCACCCAGAACATATGCGTTATATTCGTTCCTAAGGCCTCGGTCTCTAAGACAGCGGACAGCGGCAAGCCAGGCGGCGGCTGTAGCACTTGCACTACCACTGGCAAGACAGCTCTTGAACGCGAATGCCGTTGCCTCACTTTGCAATGCCTAAGATATAACTCCATGACCATAATCGTCGGATTTGAGATAAATGCTATGAGAAAACGGATGCTGGATTCATTCAAATATCTCTGTGATAACATGGTGATGGTCGAATCTAGCTACAATAGTTACAATGCGTTTTTATCACGACATCTCGTGTTTTGAAGTTATTCCAAAATGTGAATGTTCGTGCTTATGTCCATTTAAAATTGGGGATGTACCTAGCAAATTAAGTGGTAATTGTGGTGATGTAAGAATTGGTTCTTAGAATATCGTGACGTCTGATAGTCTCCTTAGTATTTTCAATAGTAAATGTAGCTTTCTAGGATCCGTACCAACCAATTAAGGAGTGCTAACGCCTGAATGATAGCGGATTGACTGATGTCAGATAGCGCTACTAATATCAGCGAGGAGGAATTCAGGTCTACTCAGGCCACTTTCAAGGACACGCATTGCGTCGGGCGGTGCCTTGGACGCTGTGGTGGACGCCCGATGCGTCCTTGAATGTGGCCTAAGGCTTCGCTGTCTGACCGTCAGTTGTTATAGGGTCATATCTCCTTTGAACTGTAAAAGGCAAATGCATCACAGAAAGTGGCAATTTCCAATCTTAAAGCGTTGAAAACCGCATGCATCAGCTTGTAATAACAAAATTGATATTGAATGTGTAAAATATTCAATAAGAAACCAACCTAATACTGCATAAGTATTCAAATAAGACAAGACAACAACAAATCCATATTTCACAGCAACTCTTGCAAAACTTTTAAACTTTGATACCCTTCAGAAAGTGATAAATTACTAATAAATAAAATGATTAAGGCATAAAATAATTAATTACTTTATTTTTCTCTATCTAAATGTCAATTAGTGATTGTTAACGATTTATATTCGTCTATTATTTAGTAATATTCAAGGTTTTGATTCTTAATACTGAATAGTTGTAATTATTTAGGTCAGCGTATATATGAATAAAGCATAAAGTATTGTAGTAACATCAATTTGTAGTATAATTGGATTCTTAATCGATGCAATGAGAATGTAAGAGTGTGGTGAAATTAATAAGCGTTTAGCGATTTTGAGAATTATTCCAGGTAGGTACTAGTTACTTATTGATATTCACGAATTTAGATGTGTGTTATAATTTATTAAGTTTTTTTGACCAATTACGTGTGGCACGAGTCGAAGAACAAGTTTTTTACTGTGGTAAAAGCCTTTTAGCCTAGGATAGTGAAATATTAGAAAAAGAGCGATCTCAAGAAGCAACATCAAACAGATTTTTACATTTTTTTATATTCTAATGTGTTTTATGTTTTTTATATTCTAATTTATACTGTTTATTTCGTAATTCTAATTTGCATTATTGTCCTTAACCTTAAATTGCTGTAATTGGTTATCCACACAGTCAGCCGTTGTAATTTGATAAATACCTAAATAAAACATGCAGATCATGTTTAACAGCTGCGATTAACAAAGCTGCAGACTATCTAGTTATTTTGACGAGTGTTTACCCGTGGTCCCATTCTTAGGAATTTTTCTCTGAACTTTGGCTCTATCCGTATCTGTAAAATTTAATTACCACCATATACCAAACTTTATAAAAGCATATTAGGTACCTTATCCTTAATCATTTATTTCAATTAAATGGACGTGGTTCAGTTAGACGGAGCCCCGCTGCGGGGCTCCTATTTCCGAGTGCAAGGTTTAAAGGAACCTAACCAAACCGAACTTCGGGGTGCCACTGACGTCTACTTTCAAAGACACCAACAACTATTGAGGCACCCCGAGGTTCGGTTTGGTTAGGTTCCACGGGACCACGGGTAAATTGAATTACCCGTGGAACCGGTAATGGGTCAACAGCTATTTTGACAAGTACGTGGGTAATTCGATCTTTTACTAGTCTCTAATAGTCACTTGTTTCTGTACAAACGCCAATCTTAATTTATTACATTACATGCGAATGCCTCGTTGAGGAGGCGCATCCAACGTGAAATTAGTTTCTCACGGGTAAAATACCTTTCACTTAAAATATGAATCCGCTTCCAGTTTATGTCTTAATACTAAAGAAATAAGTGTTAATGTCGTTTCTAACTACAGCATCGGAAGTCGGGGTCAGAAGCCGAATGACATCATACCGGACAAAGGCACACGTTTTTATGCTAAAAATACATTGTTACAATATCTTTTAAGTCGAAAATTGAACGATTATAAGATTTTTATGGGTTAATTGACCTGAATTACATTTCAATTGTAGATTCTCTTACCTACTAGTAATAATGTTAACTTTCTAAAGACAGTGTAAGGTGAAACCGTGTTTTTTTTTGTATTTTTAATACTTAGTCAATTACCATTTTCGTCAAATGGTAACGTATTACCCACTAACTGGGTTGTAGAGGACAGAGGCTCCAGCACGACTTTCTACGTTTTTGTGATGTAAAGTAAAAAAAAAATGACGTTAATTTGATGTAAATACTTAAATATGTAGTTGATTTTTCGTACACTTGAGGCACTTTTTCATTGTCCATACAATGAACGCCGTAAATACTTCACGAATGCTGTCGTTGAGATACGGAAATCTTGTGCTAAGGCCTCAAATAGGCAGACGCTTCGTTTAAAATACTTGCTGCATTTGGTATGACTGAATGCTGACCCCAATAGTTTAGAAAATGCTGGACCGAAGATGGTAAAATAAAATTGTCCATTTTGCTGTAGGTATATTCTCGGCAAATACACACGGCACATTACGTTACTAAATCAATATTTGCATTTTATATATTAAATTATATTTTTCCTTTAGGTGTTTCTCCAAATCGTGTTCCTGAAGGAATTGTGCATCTGTCAAAATTATGAATTTCCTTACATTTATTAAAATCAGCAGTAATTAAAGTTTGTTAGAAACAATCGTTCACTTATTTTAATTAATGCTTTATCAGATAGGGTAGGTGCATACTTCACTGATGTTTGGTCATGTCATGGCGTTTCACACGGGCTTAATTCTTATGTAATAACTCACAGTTACTCACTCATTACTAATTAACACATTCAAACAGAAGTAGGTACCTATTTAATTTTTCTTTCGGACTATTCCACCGCACTATTCCCAAACCAATACAACTCCTGAAAGCCATAATCAACATTGGCGAGCATCAGAAAAGCGCCGAGGCAATGAAACTCGAAATGTCCCGGAGAATGAATTTAGGTAACTGTCTTAGATTCTGCAACGAAATTAATGAGATTAGAATAGTGGAGGTGTAGGAACATAATTAGTTTCCACTTTCCTCCATGTCAAGCCTCCCTAGCCACCTATTTAGAATGCTGATTTAATTTATACATTTTCCAACAATTTATGACTGTATGTTGAGTGGAAGAGCCATTAACGCACAAACCGAAATTTAGACCCCTATTTTCTTGCTCCATTCGTAGGGGTCACAGTAGCTGAAACGTAAAGGGCTTTTAAAGGACACCGTGGATTTTGGTCAGTACAAGTCTTACAGTCCCTCCTGCCCTGCCCAAATTGTAATTATAATCCTCATATTGGTGCGTTTACTGCCTGGCCCATTTGTTTTCATTTTCATTAAATTCTTTTGGAAAAGAGTTCAGATAAATCGTTCTGTTTTAAGGCAATTGAATAGACCTATTAGTTTCGAACCTAATGAGAGCCCTTAATCAATAGGTAATTTTAGTTCCAGCTCGAAAAACTACTGCTGTAAATCTAGACTTGCACAATAGTTCACTAGGCTAAGGCACTCACGATTGAACATAAACTTACTAAGCCTTTAGGGCCATAATATAAACGGCTAAATACGTATATCGAGCTTCTACGAACGGGAAATTGCATCTTATGATTTATTTATAAAGTTGTATCTAAAATACTTGATTGCTTGAAACCTTTGACCCTTGTCTATTGCATCAACTTCGTCTGCAAAAGTACTAGCTATGATTAGGTACCCGGTGGGTTTATAAAGAACGTAAAGGGAATTCGCGTAAAAATAAATTTTAATGGAAAACAAGCCGAAAAGGTTTATCAAGATATCTTGTTGGCAAGAATTGGTAGAGCTCTAATAATTTGGCCACTACCACAGAATACTTAATAGTAATCCACTGACTACGAGACGCTGCCATCGCGCATAGAGTATGCCAGCACATCAAACTAGATTTTCAAAATCACAAAATAAGATTTACAATATGGTTTATAAAAGAAATTGGGAAGTTTTGAAAGATTTGGGTACCTTGCCATCTGTTCATCACACAAACTAAGAAAAAATGCGCAAAAGTCATTGTTGCGAAACGATTTTTTGCTTTTTAACCAATAGCATGCGGGCGGCGAGTAAAGGGCAACTCGCTATCCGACCATGGACCATGCCCGGGTCGACGCGACGGCGCGTTGTGTTCCACGCGCGCGTCAAAGATCGTCAGCATGATGACGGGGCCCCCCTCTAGAGGGCCAAAGCCTGCCAGAGTCGCGGGACTTATCTCATGACCGTGACTCGCGGAACATAAAGGGCTATTGAAGGACACCGTGGATTTTAGTCAGTACAAGTCTGTCAGTCCCTCCCGCCCTGCCTGGGGCGGGAGGACTCATTTGATGATTTTACCACGCTAAAAAAAATTGCTAAGGAAGGTTATGTTTTAATCCACATTAATGCAAACTATCGACTCACCATGATATTGCAGAGGTGCAATTTGAAATGAAAAGAATAAATTCAAAATTGGTTCAGTATTTCCAGAGATTGGGTACTTCCTACAAATTATCGACAAATTTATCTCTTATAACATAAGTGTAAGGGTCAGTTCAGACCGAGACGCGAAGCGACGCGACGATGCGTGAAGAGGCCTGTCATTTCATGCTGCGTCGCGCTACACCTCGCGGCGCCGCGATGCGCCTCGCTGCGCCGCGAGACGCATCGTGCAACGTCGCGAGGCGCATCCAGACGCCGCGCGGTGCAGCAGAACGCGTCTAGATTTTCCACGTGCTGCCGCCCCGCCCCGCGTCCTCCCGCAGTCCCATTTGCAAATGACGGCCTCAGCTACATAGTCCAGGGGCTAGAGGTAGTTGAGTATGCAAAATCCGAGTGACGGCAACTATGACCGAATTCATAAACATAATATTATTATGCGCTTTATCTGTCCCGCAAAATGCTGTGGTCTGATTTTTCTATAATTTATTACGGAAGTAATCATTAAAATGATTTTAAATCATGTACTCAATACATTCCGTTTACGATTAAGAAAAGAGGGCGAAAAAAAATGAACCAAAAAATTGACCGGCAAGTTCTACATTGTTATTCTTTGACCTTTTCTTAACTTAAATCGGTTGGCGAAATTCGTTACTCACAATTATGCATACTTAGTCACCTCTAGCTCCCGGTCTTCACCTCGCATCGTGGAGCGGCCGCGAGCGGCGTCAAGCGGCGCCGCGCTGCGCCGCGCTACGTCGTGAGGCCTTAAGAGGCGCAGCGCAGCACCGCTGCTATGAGATGCGTCGCGCTGCGCCGCGAGGCGTCGCGCGGCGCAGCGATGCGCCGCGCGACATCGCGCATCTCAAAGCAGCGGTGCTGCGCTGCGCCTCTCAAGGCCTCACGACGCAGCGCGGCGCCGCTTGACGCTGCTCGCGGCCGCTCCACAATGCTTGTTGAAGATCGGGAGCTAGAGGTGACTGAGTATGCATAATTGTGAGTAACGAATTTCGCCAACCGATTTAAGTTAAGAAAAGGTCAAAGAATAACAATGTAGAACTTACCGGTCAATTTTTTGGTTCATTTTTTTTTCGCCCTCTTCTCATAAACGTATACGTAATGTATTGAGTACATGATTTAAAATCGTTTTAATGATTATTTCCGTAATAATTTATAGAAAAATCAGATCACCTTTTTGCGGGACAGATAAAGCGCATAATAATATTATTACGTTTATGAATTCGGTCATAGTTCCCGTCACTCGGATTTTGCATACTCAACTACCTCTAGCCCGTGGACTATGTAGCTGAGGCCGCCATTTGCAAATGGGACTGCGGGAGGACGCGGGGCGGGGCGGGAGCACGTGGAAAATCTAGACACGTTCTGCTGCACCGCCCGGCGTCTGGATGCGCCTCGCGACGTTGCACGATGCGTCTCGCGGCGCAGCGAGGCGCATCGCGGCGCCGCGAGGCGTAGCGCGACGCAGCCTGAAATGACAGGCCTCTTCACGCATCGTCGCGTCGCTTCGCGTCTCGGTCTGAACTGACCCTAAAGCTATAATTAAGAGTGTACTGCATCTGACATCTTCATTTATTAAAAGAGATGTACAATCAATTTTATTTTCCTTCGCGCTTAAAAATGTGGCTATATGACCCTGCCATCTTAAATTCTTTTCTGACAGGACTGATCATTATTGTCTTTTATTTAATTTAAATCAATTTAAAACTGAAATCTGTAATTCATTCGTTTCTTGTTTGAAACCCATGTTGGTAAGAGATAATGAGCAATTACCTTGACTAATCCCAAATATACTATTTTAAAATACATAAAATATGATTTTCGCATTCAAATCCGCGGGTCAAGGCAGTCTCATTATGTCGTTATCATCGCCTTGATGTCAGTTTTCAAATTTTTATCGATTTAAAGAATAATGTATTTATCGATTATCATTTCGTTTTAATATCGAGTCACGATTTAGACATCTGTATTATTGTTTGCTGCTAAGGTCTTTGCACATTAAATAAATTAGTTGCATTGACATCAACAATGCTAAGAGCTTTTAATTTTCTATACGAAATTAATTTGTTTTAGATTCGTTGACCGCTAAATTTAAATTAATATTAGCGGAATTTTTAAATTATCTTATTTAAGCGTGAATCTAGGTAATCAATGCTCTTGGTCAGGCATTAAATTATATTGTTTCAACACACGAAACAGCCATTGATAAATAGTTGACTTCCCTTATTTCTAACTAAACCAACCAGACGAACGATTTTAAAAATATACCCCTTGAAAACACAAACATTAGGGGTGGGTTCTATTAGGGTTTATATAAAACGGGATTTTTACCATGTTTATTATTTGATTTGAGTTTCCGATATTTCAGCACTGTTACAAGCGCCATGATCACGGATGAACTTCTAATCATGGCGCTTGCAACAGTGCCGAAATATCGGAAACTCAAGTCAAATAATAAACATGGTAAATATCCCGTTTAAACCCTAATATTTATAATAGTGACCATGTCAGTCTAAAAACTTATACCTCTTGGGTTCTCTGATATTTTTGGCTCTGTTAATTCGAAAAATAAGGACTTGAAAGTCACGCTTTTAATTCATTTTTGACTGATTTTGATTTCTGCCTGTTGTTTCCCAATGCTGGATAAAGACACTCTCCATATCCCTCCAATCTTATGTATTCAAAAGTTATTTCGAATAAAGTCTTAATTCAACATTGTAACCAAACACAATGTAGATTGTGCAAGAGCCTTAATGGCTTGTTTAAAAAGATATATTGTGCATTCATTTTTAATCTACAATCGGTAATGCTCATAAATATATAGTAATAGGTGGTGAGATGGAGCCGATGTCCTTACTTAACACATTAAATATGAAATATGATGTGCGCAAATTGAACTGATTATATCGCCACAGCTTTGAATTAGCAGTAATATATATATATATATATATATATATATTACTGCTAATATTCGATTGTTAGATTGTATGATTGTGTTCAAGAATCGGGTTCTTTTGTTCGGTTGAAAGTCAAAGAGAGACGACTAGTTAGTATTTGGGCGGGCATCAGGATCTATGGGCTAGATTGGCCCAAGAGCTACGTGAAATGTTTGGGAAGCCAAACCAGACGAAAATTAAAAATGTTTGGCTTGGTTTAATGTCGCTACTTCTCAGCTCTGCATTTCTGCGTGTAGAGGTAATTGACGAAGTATTGGGCAACTTTTCAGCGTACCAGAAACACTTTGCCAAAAATTGCAGTTAACTCTCCAGCCAATTCATCATACAGTGGGTGCCAGGATATGACCGTCGTTGGTCGTTGCCGATGGGGCCTAAGAAAACACAAGAGAGAGGACTTTATGTTAGATTTAAGGAAAAGTTATAGGAGATTTATGCCCGGGCTTTGCCGCAACCTATCGCCTCCACTTGTGACCTGTTTTTAAAAGACTTCAAAAAAAAAAGTAGGTTCTCAGTTTGACCTGTATGTATGTATGTATGTTTGTCCGCGATTATCTCGCGTTTCGCTGAACGGATTTGGATGCGGTTTTCGGGAAAGTGTTCTTTACATTCTGGAGAAGGTTTTAGTATATAACAATAATGGATATATCGTGAAGTTGCTCGCATAGATCCGTTTTTGTTGCTCACTAGGATTGTAGATTTTCAAATACGCCGATTATATGAAGATTTTTGTTGAATATCTAAACTAAAAAGGGAAAAATAAAAAACTTTTTGAAAAAAGGGAACCGACTATAAAACCAAACACAAAAAACTGTATAATAACTTTTCTTTCGGAAGTCGGTGGCCATAGTGAATGAAATAAAAAACAAAGCCACCGACTTCCGAAAGAAAAGTTATTTTACAGTTTTTTGTGTTTGGTTTTGAAGTCGGTTCCCTTGTTATTCTAAAAGTTTTTTTTTCAAAGATAAACTTTCTGGTAGTGAATTGGATGAATTTAAACATTTATTTCAAAACTGGTGTTAGACAGCAGGGTTTAAATGAATTCGATACTGTAACTGATATAGACACACATTGCCCATTTGTATTGAATTTCAAAATGTACAGTCACGCACTAATTGTGTTTGTCCGATCACGAATCGATTTATAATAATCGAATAACACCTCTTGATCGGCTTATGTTTACGAATTTGGAACATCTCAATTATTTGAATATTTTTGTTATGATGAATTATTGTGTATAACGTGCATTTTGATTTCAAAACGTCGATACTTTGTTTTCTTAGATTTTTTTATTAAATTACTTCGTTTTTCAATGGATGTGTAATAATAATAATAACTATTAATGATAACCTTCACTTTTGTACAAGATATAAAATTAAGTATAACTTATGAAATATCGATCTGTATGCTGCATTGTGAATTTGTGATTGATTATTGATGTTAGAGAATCCATTTTGAAGTCGTTACAAATAATTTTTGAACAATATTTTAACAAGCTTGTTCTGATGTTTTATTTTGTAATCAGTTCCTTTGTGGAATATTTTTGTCAGAGTCATATTTTAACATAATTAATTACCTCCTTACCTGTGTAATATTTTTTGGAGTCGAGTTTGCGTGATTAATTAAGCTCTATATTTAGGTTTAAAGCCTGTATTTTTTCAATTACTTACCTTAACCTTTAAAGACGAAAAACAATACAGTGGTATTGGGCTTGTTATTACGGGATCATGAAAATAATATTCAAATGCTTATTACTTACTCGTATATCAAACGTAGGTATCTCTTAATATTAGATGCATTATTTTTATTTTGTAATACGCCATGTAAATAACTAAAATCTTCGGATTAGAAATTAAATGTTAAAAAGTAAGTTCATGGTTCAATTAAAAAAACAAGCATAAGTTGCATGTATTTCACCAGGATTCTTTTAAACTACCAGAAAATAAACGACTCGGTAAACTAATAAGTAAATAAGCCATCAATTGAACCAAATACATACATCAAACAATGATTAATGTTTGGATTAGTTCCAGGCAATTAACAAATTAAATAATTAAATGGGTTTCGATCAATATTGACTTGTGATGTAATCACGGAGGCGACTACTAACTTCAATCTAATTTATGTCCTGATTGATGAACTTCCAAGTGAAAAAAAAACATGCATGCATTAGTGAAATCGATTTTTGTTTATTCAATAATCTCTAATTGTTTTTTATTTTTAGTCGATTGGCGATCAAAATTAAATTGCATCGCTATATTAGGTATGTGGCCTTTAGTTTGGACCTTACATAATAAAAAGCCATTAGTATTGACATTGCAATTATCAAATTAGTCATGCAGAAAGCAATAACATAACTTTTTCTTAGGAATAAGTAAATATTGCATGATCTCTATGTAAGTACAAAACTAAAAATGTAAACACTTTTGTTCGCATACGAAAACAATTCAAACGTAGGTAATTCTCAAACACGTTACATGTGTTGTGCAGTGTAAACACGGACAATAAGTAATTTCATACCAGTATAAATTAATGTTACTTAATACTGTATTTCCACGGTACAGACAAGTGGAACGAGGGCGATCTGGCTAGTTGATCTTGCAAATTAACATCCGTTATAAGCGACAATAATTGTATAATTATGTGTCTTGTGATTAAACACTTTTCTACTCGGCTGTCCTATTTTGCGCTCGAGAGGAGACAAGAGGGACACATCATTTGACCCAGTGACAGATGCGTGTTTGTTTCAATGTGTCTGTCTGTATAATTATCTGAAATGTTGTGCTACAGTTTGAGGCTTCGTTCGATGTGAAAATAAGCAACATTAATCCAACCAGATCCAAATTATAAAACACCTTTTTTTTGAAGAGGGTTAAAAACAATTGTTTGACCAGTCTGTTTGAAGACTATCATTAAAATTTCTCGTTTTCATACACGCATTTTTTAATAACGTAGAATTTGAAACTAAATAAATCATATTAAGATTTAATGGAATAAAATAATAATGTTGTCACAGGGGCAGATCAACGAAATTAAAAGAGTCTAAATAATATATAAACAAGCAAGCATAATATAATTATTCCTAAAAAAGCTATAGTTCTTCCTCAATACAATAAAATTCAAAGTATTGTGAAAAAAAAAAATACAATGCACAACACACTTCCGAGATTCTTCATGAATAATTCAAAGTTGATGCGATTTATGAACGGATAATAGAGTAGGTGTTAGCGGATGAAACAGATGGTACACTTGATAAAAACGTCAACAGTTTCTCGTCAAATTAAAATCACAGCACGGCTTTTGCGCACGGCTTCGTCTGGTTCGAAAAATTATGATATGGGAATATGTAATCGTGAAAACCCGTATCAAGACCTGATGAGATAGGTAAACCTGAGTTAGGTTTACCTATGTGCTAAATCTTATTGAAATCTTGATGTGTGATGACCATAGGCCGGAATTAGGTAGAGTTATTTTGGTACTTATTTCGAAATGTTGATATTAATATGGATCTTCCCGGGATTTCTAATAGACAATCTCGCAGTAATCTCGCAGTATGACAAACAAATAATAATAATAACATCAGAGATAGATTAGATAAATAAATTGTGCGAAAGTAAAAACTTTTTCATTTAATAAATCACGGAATTTTTATACTCTTTAAAGGTGATTCCGAGATTTCGGACATATCCACTTTATTCTTTCGCTGTATAAGTACATGAATAACTCTACATAATTCCGACCTATGGTGATGACAAACAGGTAAAACCTATCCAAGACGGGTTGTCCCAAGTTCTTTGTTCTGCTAGGCACCCCTCTGACTGCTTGAGAGGCAAAACGTGGAGAACGGGGGCTCATTATGAAATCAGAAAAAGTGGAACTGGTCTCTGGTCTCAGTTTTGACGAAAGCGAGTTGCCCCTAACCCATTCTAAGATCCGATTATAAGATTACTTTCTGCTGAAGTCTATATTCAGCAGATAGTATTTCATATTTCTCGGAGTTAGGCTTCCCAAGACTTGTCCCAAACTGCTATGAGTGAGTAAGAAAAAGATGATGAAATGTATGTAGTATAGTGTAATCAGCCATCTTTTCAAATTAGCATTCTTGGCATTTGTCCAGAGCCGGGGTACAAAACAAACTTTCCTTTATGCCTAAGTCAATGTCAATTGTATGATCAATAAAAACAAATTAAACAAATCCGAGGCGGTGATTCACTTAGCTCGCATTTTGCATCCTATATCAGGCCCACAGTTATAAGTGCCCAAGGCTTCCAATAGGTCAAAAAGTCTGACTGTATCTTATCTAAAAGGACTTGGCCACTCTGTAGAACAATTTATAATCTATGCAGAGAGATTGTATCAAGAAGGTGCTCTATGAAACAATGAGTGTATTTCTTTGTTTGCCATTATGTAAGTTAAACTAATTGACTGTGTACCCGCTGCCTAGAACCTTGTAGGCATCATTACGATCGTGTAGATATGCCTTTATAGAACCGTGTGAGATTGGTTTTGTTCTGATAATACTTATTAGGCATGTGTAGTATATACGGTATCTGATTTGTAAATTATTTGATCTGTGGCCTTAGACAAAGCTTTTTTGGCACCTAGCAGAGATAAGATTTTGCTAACATAACTTCACATACTCGAATCTATAGTACCAGTTAGGTGTAGTTGAGTTCCATAATAGTAAAGGGGCAGTCTATTGCCATCAACCAGGCACTAGCGCAGCTTCTGCAAGGAAATTACTGATTCAAAAAACTCTCTTGTAATAGAACATTGAGCATTCACCGTTTTTAATTTTGCCAAACTGAACACCTCGTAGAGCCGAGCGAAGAGCCGAACACCGCTATGAACATTTTCACGATCTTTCAAACAAACGCTATAGCAAAATTTTTTCTTCATGAATGTCAGTGTCCGACTCGACAGTCAGTTTGGCTAAAACGCTCGCCAGAACATTCGTTAGAATGCTCGCTTAAACGCTCTCGTTTGTTTGTTCTGTAATGCACCATAAGCAAGAATGCTCATTACAAATGAATGCTGAAGTTTATCAGGACCTTTAGAAGAAAATCCCCCGGATTTCTTTGATATAACAAAGAACATTTCTATTATGAGGTCTCTCAGGTTTCATTACTAACTATCTATTCATCTTTTCTTCGATTAGTCACACGACTACGATGAAAGATTATAGGGGAAGTCATCGATATTGAGGAAGCTCACAGTCCGGGAAATAACAATAGCCAAGTTTTAATGAAAAATCAATCAGCCGTAGTGTCATCTTAGAAAATGTGTTCTAGTCTTTTGTTCCGATCAAAATAGGAACTGATCTGATCCGCGTATACCACAAATCACTATTTAGTTTTGAAAATGGCGATTTATAACCCTTCCTTCAATAGCCCTTTACGTTCCGGGCTCACGGTAGCTCGTAGTACACAACGCGCCGTCGACCCGGGCATGATCAGACAGCGAGTCGCCCATTACACGCCGCCCGCGTGGCCATAAAATTGTGCTAATGCTTCTTTGTTTCTCCCCAGGGTGGAGGGCGACGCGAGTGCGAGGAGGCGGCAGGGTGCGCGTGCGGCGGCCGACGCGCACCGCCCGCGCCTCCCGCGCCGTTTGTGCACCACCCCTTGCACGCGCTTGATCAAATGCCGCCGCCTTTACTCAGGTATACAATGAACCATTTCATTAACAGCCTGCCCTATTCCCAACAATGTTGAAGACAGCTTCTAGCGAAGGCGGTTGAACTATCTGACCTCCAAAGGCCGGTTCACGACCTTGCCGCTATGAGCGGTGACTTGGTGCGGGGTGGGCGTAAGATGAAATGTACAGAAATGTTTGAAACACGCCACGAGGCACCACCAGTAGCGAATTCGCGTACTTACAAAATAATTAATAATGTCTTATTCGGGCACATCATTTTAGTTAGGTTGTACAAGTCTGACAGTCCACAATTGATGTTTTTACCAGGCTAAAAAAAACACATAGAGAGTGGATTGATACCTTTTCTATCCAAATGTAAAGTAAGTAAATGCGTGCGTAAAAAAGTAAAGGAGATAAAATTATTTAGACCCAGTAATTTTCTTTAAATATTATTGGCCGCGTAATCGCTTCTTCTCTTTCTTGAAATCTAGAGAGTGGTTAATGTCATGCAGGTGGCCTGCCATGACGTCTCACTGTAGGCCACCAGTTCAGTTGGTGTCTATTGGTTGAAACTCAGCTTTTGCTCAGTCCATTCTCTATGTCTGGTTGCACTGACAATTTCATAGACGCATCGTTAAAATTCCGAATTGTACAGTCACTACGAGACAAAACAATACGTAACCGCAAAGAACAGAACATTTCCAAACAATGCCTAAATTGTCAGAAGATATCCAGGAAATTCTGACTCATAGCAGACCCTAACTAAACTCATACTCGGAACCCTTATTTGAGGGACACAAGGTTGACATTAGCTTGTTTTCATTTGTACGTAAAGGTCGATGACTTGAAGTTTTACATTCATAAAGGGTATCTAGACTGCGTTCGTGATTATACTTAACTAGCTGTTGCCAGCGGTTTCACCCGCTACAACTCAAAAATCATCCCGTAGGAACATAAAATAGGGATAAAAACTATCCTATGTGTTAATCCAGGTTATAAACTATCTATGTACCGAATTTCAACCAAATCCATTCAGTAGTTTTTGCGTGAAAGAGGAACAAACATACATCCATCCAAACAAACTTTCACGTTTATAATATTAGTAGGATTTTTCCGCTATTGACGCATTTGTTTGTGACGGTCAAGGATAATTACACAGAGCTGGCAACTTTTTTGCTGTCCCTCTATAACTTTTACGATTTGACAGATACAACAACAGCATAGTAAGTTTTTGCTTTCTGTGTAAGTAGACAATTAAAATTATGTAGAGTAAATTTTTCAACTGGGCGTGGATGATGGCTATATTTAAAACTATGCGGAATATCGAAAAATACTGCAAGGAGTCTCGAGGGCGATTTTGACGAAAACTAAAACTGTATCATTAGATTTGAGAAAAATCAATAAACCTGGTCAGGAATCGAACTTGATAATTTTGGAAAAAAATTACATCCTGTATTATTACACCATACGATAGTGTCTTAATAAGGTTGAAATTCTGGGAAGTAGTGAAAAAAAATCAGCGTTGAGGCACCTTTCAATATCTTTCGATATTCCGCATACTTTCGGATTCAGCCATACCCACGCTCGATTAAAAAATTTCACCCTGTAAATGTCATTAAATCTTCATTGAGACGGAAAATCGGATCCTTCTTGGCACTACCAATGGTATTTGCACATAAATATTTAGCATACCTACTTATACTAGTTGGGTAATTTTGTAGCTCTGGTGCATTCACTAGCCATTTAAGGATATTCATACATAAACAGGTTTTATTGAACTTTAAAATAGTGTGCAATTTCGTGTCACTATGGGGAACTGATGGATGTGTTCGGAACGTATCTCAGGATTCATTGAACCTCTTGTACCTACTTCTTTTTTAATAGCCTGATGTGAGGAGAATATAAAATACGAATAATGCTAGCTTCCCACGGTGCGTTGTGGACGGACGTGGACAAGCCCGCACTGACGTAACATGGGAAGAGTATCGTCTGTGCCGGACACGTCCATCGAACAGAAAGAGACTTGTGTGCGTTGCGTGGCTGTCCGTATACCGGACTGTCGTCGTGCCGTCAGCCGTGCGCAATTATTCGCAAAATCAACCACCTCAGGATGCCACAGCTGAAGAGAAAGAACCTTGTGTGCGATGCGTGGCTTTTCGTAGAAGTCGGCCGTGCGCGATTATCCACAGAATCGCACCGTGGGAAGCCAGCTTTACAGTGAAATTTACAATTCCAGACTTTAATTTCGCAAATGAAATTTAATTTCAGGTAAGAGAATAGGATAAACAGTAATTAATGTACCAAATACATCGCTAAAATATGGGCCGGTTTCAATTTAAATGGCCACTAAATACACACACCGGCAAAATTAGGGGAACACAAAAAAAGATAGCATATTTGTCAAAGCTTTCGTTGATTCGATCAGTGTTTTATTTTTTCTTTTAGGTTCCTACTCTGTTAATATACGGCATTAGGACACTTGTTGACAGGTTTTAACAGTCCAACAGAATTTTTTTTAGGCAGTCAGCGCTTTTAAGTTTTTTTGTTCTGAAAGTTCGTTTTTGCAGTTGATTTTTGCCCTAGCTCATATTGTGGTGTCTGTATGGTGAGTTCACATTGTATTGCATACAAAATGAGTGATTTGGCTGCAACAGAAGTCGCTAAAGCTGTGGCAATGATCAAGGAAGGTCATTACTACCGCTCAGTTAGTCGAACATTGGGTGAATTAAGGGTAGGAGCCTAAAAAATGAAAAGACTGATCGAATCAACGAAAGCTTTGACAAAAATGCAATCTTTTTTTGTGTTCACCTAATTTTGCCGTACATACTGATTCTATTTGGATAGTGTATTAGGAAGGATCATAACTATATGATATCTTAACAATCAATCTTTTTAATGATGTAATGTTGTCCATTATGTTGGCAGGTCGAATCCCTTGTACACAGAAGAGGAGGAACAAGAGGTAGTCATCATTGTGGACTCGCTGGACGAAGTGCCGGAGGGCGAAGCGCCGGAGCCGCCGCGGACGCCCCGACGAGCGCCCTCCACGTCCTCAGGTCAGTTAACTAGTACGGATCAACTTTTCTTTATTGGTGGCCTACCATGACGTGCGTCGTAAAGCGTGAGTAGTTCCCCTTAGGGAACGAGATGGCGCTATACGACTTGTTATATAGCTCTGTCTCTTTTCCACAGACAAGACGTCATGGTAGGCCACCCTGTTCTGCTTGTTTTGTGACATTAGAGACAATCGATCGGTTAGCAGCTGCTAACTGAGAGGAACTGCGTTCAACTCCCGGACCGGCCAGTGTCGCATTTCTGAATTTTGTATTTCCCCTCAGATTATTGTTCCATTAGGATATGAAAGGAGAGGAAAGTCCAAAAGTTCAATATAATATTCGACTAATGACAGAACTCCGATTGGCCGCTGTGACCGTTTGATTGGTAAGATTCAAGATCAAAATAAGGGAAAACCGTGAGGGTCTTCCCCAGTCATTTTTGTATGACTGATGACTACGATCTACTGGCTAGAGCTAGTTTAACAAATAAATCAGACTTATAGACATCATAATATCAAGCCAATTTTGACGAGAACAACAAATCAGAAGATCTCATAAACACATTACCATCTTACTAGTCCATCGTTCCACCATATTCTTCTCGGCAGGCTACGGCAGCGGCGGCGGCAGTCACGGCCGCGTGTCCCCCAACTTACCAAAGAGCGACCAGTTCGAGCCGCCACCCCGTCGGCTATCCTCGGACAAGAATGATGGATCTCACACTACCTCGGACTCTGACGTTAGTCCGATCTGCACGCTTAGCAGGAGTTTGAAGGAAGATATCAGATCCTGTTTAGGAGTTTGCAGGTAGGTTATTACTATCAGTATTGAGATACTTATTATTATTATTATTTATTTAATTCAGACACAGTCCATATTTTTTACAATCACATGAAAATCAAAAACAAAGAGACAATAAGGTTAAACACAAGTAATTCCATCACAATAAATTAAACATCATTAAATTAAAATTAAATTTCACAATCATAATTGAGATTAAAATTAAAATCACAATCCAAATCAAAATTAAAATTAAAATTAAAATCAAAATTAAAATCAAAATTAAAATCAAAATTAAAATCAAAATTAAAATCAAAATTAAAATCAAAATTAAAATCAAAATTAAAATCAAAATTAAAATCAAAATTAAAATCAAAATTAAAATCAAAATTAAAATCAAATCAAAATTAAATACAAATTCAAATTCAAAATTAAATTCAAAATAAAAATTAAAATCATACATATAAATTATTAAATTCAAAAAACTAAAATTAAAATTACATTGGAATGTCAAATAACACGAGGAGAGGCGCTAGCATGAAGCTGCATCCACCGCTGTATAAGGGGCAGATCCCACCGCTCGGACAACACTCTCAGGAGACCGTTGGGGCTGCTTCGTAGGCGATTTAATAATGAAGCGCTCCGCTTTCTTATGATTGCGTAAAAATCATCAATTCGTGCTTCAGCAAACATAGCTGAAGCACTACAAAACCTCGGCAACCCCAACAGTATCCTGAAAGCATTGTTGTACTGTACGCGCAGTGCGCTGTACGCCCGCTGCGTATAGTTGGCCCACAGGCTGCACGTGTAAAACGATTGACAGTATGCCTTGAACAAAGTCACTTTTACTGGCAGAGTACAACGTGCAAACCTGCGAGCCAACATATTACACCGGACAGACAGCGCCCTGCGCTCCCTCTCAATGTCCAGATTGTCAGACATGTCATCAGAGACCCAGTGGCCCAGGTACTTGAAGTGCTGCACCCTTTTTAAAGGAATGCCGCAAAGAGTGACAGGAGGTACAGATGAGTAACATTTGGTACCGGCTTTGAAGACCATGAATTCACTCTTTTTAGCATTGTACCTGAGCCCATGGGACTCCGCATAAGTCTCACAAATGCGCACAAGCTTACGTAAGGCACTGATCGAAGGGCTCAGCAACACCATATCATCCGCGTAACTTATGTTGTTCATGCACACACCGTCTATGGAACATCCAATATTAGTGTTGCTGAGCTCACCGATCAGCCGGTTCATATACAGGTTAAAAAGACGAGGCGAGGACAAACCCCCTTGCCTCACTCCGCATTCCAACCCGTACACGTCCGACTGCGCACCCATCCATTTAACAGTATTCTGCTGCTTACTATACCAGTACCGGAGCAAAGATACAATCTCACTTGGCATATCAGTTTCACATTGTAGCTTCTGCCACAGCTTGTCATAACACACACAATCGAATGCTCTTGAAAGATCTAAGAAGCATGCATATACTGGTGTGCTTCTATCCGTATAGTACTGAACAGTTTGCTTGAGACAGAGGATAGCACTCTCAGTTGACAACCCAGGTCTGAACCCAAACTGAGCATCATGTAAGTGGAGGTGTTTTTCCAACTGTTGGTCAAGCAAACTGTCCAGCACCTTAGCTATGACAGTCGCAAGCGAGATTGGTCTGTAATTAGACAGATCCGATGAGTCACCTGTCTTATCTTTCACAATTGGTATTACGACTGTGCGCATCAAGTCCTCAGGTAAATAACTATGACTAATACACAAGTTAAATAAAAGTGCAAGGACTCTTGACAGGTGCACGCCCGCGTACTTCAAGTGCTCGATGCTAAGGCTATCGTGACCTGGAGACTTGCCTCTCACCATTCTCTTAATAATCTTGGCCACATCCTTGGCGGAGAATCTAATGTTCATATGTCCAGGGCGATCCTCAGCAGCGAGCACATGCGACGCGGGCCCGAGCGGTGACACTACACTAAAATGCCGTTGAAAGGCACAGGCTATGTCCCGCGGCTCATGCACACCACCGACACTCACCGGAGTGCCCGACCTTGGATTAAGTTTGTGCGTATTCTTCCAAAAATCACCAAAGCTCTTATTTGAATGATGTTCTGCAATGATGTCCATCTTAATCTGAGTTTCATTTTTTGACAGTACTTTAATTTCTCTTTAAATACTTTCCTAGACTCATTCATATTCTCAAATTCATGACCAGATCTAGGACGTCCACACGATACCCATGTCTGAAAACAAAGCCTGGCCCTCCGGTGAGCGTCGCTAACATGTCTATTCCAGCCCGTAACATATTTAAAATTGCCGCGCTTAGGTACGATGCAGCTCATCTTAGCGGCCTCAGTCAAAATATTCACAACATCATTATACATCCTATCTATTATTATTCTATGGTTCTGATCACTACACATTCCATCAGCGCAACTACTTAACACAGGTGGGAAGTCAATCTGCTTAAGTTTTTCATTACAATACCTAGTATATTCATGGATCTGATTATTGTCCCTAAGTCCCCATTTGACACAATTAAAAGTATTTGGACTGGTTGCAATTTTAGGTTTTATAATATTAACATTACATTGAATCATTAACGGATAGTGATCAGACCAGTATGTGTCATACAGCACGCACACATCCACAACTGCTCGCCGCGCTGCACTTGTCACTAAGCAGTGATCAAGCCATCGCTGACACCCGTGCGCATCACTCACAAATGTGTAGGTGTCGCGAGGTAACCACTCAATGTCTAAACATGACCACGATTGTTCCGTACAAAAAGTCAGCAACTCATTAGAGAACAGCTCACCTGGGTGCGCGTTAAAGTCTCCGAGTATGAGAACTGACTCCACATCGCAACTCTCAATAATCGCGTTCAACTCACTAAGGCACTCTGTAAACTCGGTCAGGTTATCAACCGAGTCAGTAGGCATATACACTGACAGCACTAGCATAGACCGGTCCTGAAGCACTATCTTACTTAGTTAGTAGTATCTCACTTAGTTTGAGTAATTTTCTCCTGCTCTTCCTCGATCAAGTACTCTTGGTACGCGTTAATGTAGTCCTGTCTATACTTTTTGAAGAACCTGGCATTGATTTCTGTGTGTGTTTCTTTCTCCTAGTTTGCCTTAAGTTTGCGCACAGAATTTGCATGGATACTTTTTTGGCTCTTGTTTCTTTATAGGAGCCTTCTGAAGTATAGTGTAAAGTATAAAAAGTCCACCGCCTTCAGCAGAATCCCATAATAATAAACGCACAAATTCGTCCCGGCTTATCAGTTTTGTGAATCTGTATTATTATTTGACAATCGTATTCGTTTCATCTTCCACATCAGTTCGTTTTGCTTGTGAAAAGATTCTATTGCATTAATAAATAACTTGCAAATACTGAATCAAATTAGACTTTCAGCTCAAAATAACCAGTTAGTGTTGTGAACTTGTGATACATATTTTAAATAATTGGCAGTAAAATGCAGGTGTTTTCTGCTCTAACCGGAGTCATGTAGCTGTAGCCCACGGCAACAAATATCGCTCTCTCTAGAGTCGTAAGCAGCGAATAATAAAGTTTATCAAGAGTCTTGGCAGTTGCTTCCACTTTTCACATTGCAACTCAGATCGTACATTGAACCGATCTTGGGAAACTTTCAAGCTTTATCTATAAAATCCATTTGAATGATGACTTGCAACTTTATTTATGAAGATAGCTGATGAACTTCTAATTAATTGCAAAAATAAGTACTTTAAACTAAAAAATCACGAAACATTAACTTTGAAGCAAGTAGGTAATTGGTAATTCGAGGAAAGTCTGTCGTAGAATTAACGAAAGGTGGTTATGAAAGGTTTTGTCTCCCGGAAAAATGGACGGATGACCTGAAGAAGGTAGCTGGTAGTGGTTGAATGAAAAAAGTCGGAGATCGTGCGCTATGGCGCTCCTTGGGGGAGGCCTTTGTTCAGCAGTGGATTGCTATACAACTGTCCTTCTGACGGAGTCGTATAATGGTATAAAGAGGTTAATTTCATCATCTAGTCAGTTCCAATTCACCCAATCTGGCCAGTCCTCATATTTTTCTGTGTTTATCGGGTAAACGTCCGTAGTTGCAGAAGTCGGCACACCAACCTACCCCAATCTGTCAGAATTGTTTCAAACATTTCCAACTTTATTACAGAAGAAGAAAGTTCATGTTCGATTAGGAAAAATTGACAGATTGGGTAGTTTGATGTGCGTCTGTTTATTCAGAGATATATCCTGCAATTTCAACAATAATAATGGCGCAATTTCGTAAGTCGATATGCATGCCAGGTGCGAGAGATTGCTGGAACGCGTGCCACAGGGGCAGGGCCCGCATTCGGGGAACCGTTTTTTTTCATCGACAGCCCGCGTACGGGGTGTAGGAGAACCTCCATGTTCGTCGCCAAGAGTGGCAGATCCGCAAGCTGTGTATCGACCGATAAATTTCACTGGTCGAATATCGCGGTCGGTATAAACCAAGCGGGGATCACTGCAGACGGTGTAACGAACACGTATCTAATTGTAACTTTCATTGGCTGTATGCTGTATACTGAACGAGTTAACGACCAATGAAATTGCGCCATTAGCTTTTCAAAAAAGTGAACATGTTTTACATTCTCACTAGATGGGAGAAAGACGTGAACGATGTGGTGGAAGCTGCAGTGCGAGGAGCAGGCGGTATCAGCGCGGCGCGGGCTCGTCTCCACGCGGCCCTACTAGCCCTGCACGAGCCCCCGCCGCGCCTGCCCAACAGGGGCCCCTCACTGCCCTACTGCGGCCCTGGAGTCAGGCCTGGAGACGTCACCATGATGCCGAAGAACACTGAGATGTCCTTACTGGTAAGTGGCAAATGATAAGTGGGATTTTTATAAAGTTGTAGACAGAGGAGTAAGTGCAGGTGCTTAAACCGTTGAAAATACAACGGCCGAAGAAATAAGTCCGTTTAAAGAGAGTTGGCGAGATTTTCATAGAAACTTTGCATGCTGGTGATCGACCCGAATCGCTGTTATTAGATGCTGATAATGATTAATTTAACCGAGTTTATAAGATTGGGTTAAAAGGAATTGAAAACAAGAGTCTGCCAACGCTCTGTCCTGTAATAAAGAAGGATGAATTGTTGGAATCAAATGGGGTCAGATATTTATAAAGAATGGGTTCTTAACGAAGGATAAACATAAACGTTTTGGAGGTTCTGATATTCATAAATGTTGGTTTCAATAACTTTTCACAACAATGTAGCCTCATTTTTTGTGCAAGGATTGCTACTGCTTTTATTTAAATTTTTTATTACACGCGTTAACTGTGATAGCATAATCATCGTAATAGACACAACTACCTATCATAAACTCTCTGTAGTGGGACCATTTATTTGAATAAATACGGGAATGTCTTGTTTTTAATACCTACGTACTTGAGGCTTCCGGCGACTGGGACCGCAATAAACTGACACCGCGGTCCCAGTTGCCGGATGCATTTAATTTTAACATTTGTATTCCGTCGACTGGGACCGATCCATAAATTGAACCAGAACGGTACAGTCAGACGAAAAATGTCTATAGAAATTGTCTTGTTCAATACAAACTAGGAAAGTAATAGGCTAGCATAGGTTCAAAGTGGTCTGTATTAAAATAATTCTCGGCAGGAATAGGTTACCTGAAATTGTCTTGTATCGACTCAGAAATATTTAAATAAATACCACTTTGAACTTATGCTTGCCGAGTACTTTTGCTGGCTAGTCAATGAAAAAGGCAAATTCAGGTATATCTCCTGCTTAGAATTATTTAAATACAGACCTATCCTGAACTCATGCTAGCCTAGAACTTTCTTTTTGGACAATTGGGATTTTTTTCTCCTAAAAACAATAAGAAGACAATAAGAAGCTAACAAAAAGTACTAGGCTAGCATGAGTTCAAGATGGGTCTGTTTTTAAATAATTCTAAATAGAAAGTTTCCTGAAACTGTCTTTTTCATTGACTTACCAGCAAAAGTACTAGGCTAGCATAAGTTCAAATTGGTTTTTATTTTAATATTTCTGGGTCGATACACGACAATTTCAGATTACCGAGAATTATTTTAATACATACCACTTAGAACCTATGCTAGCCTATTACTTTTCCTGGTTTATATTGAACAAGACAATTTCCATAGACTTTTTCGTCTGACTGTACCGTTCTGGCATGAACACTAGATTTTTTTATTTATTTGTGAATCGGTCCCAGTCGACGGAATACAACTATTAAAATTAAATGCATCCGGCAACTGGGACCGCGGTGTCAGTTTATTGCGGTCCCAGTCGCCGGAAGCCTCCGTACTTTCATAATTTTCCTATATAAGATTTAGAGATTGTAGTTGACAGTTTTTTTAGACAAGTGTTCAACCTATTTTTAACTTTTTCGTTAGAAGACGGCGAGATTTTACAAATTTTCTAGTATTTTTACTCACAAACACAAATCAAACCTAGTCTAGCGGCGTTAGCCTGTGTTCCTAATTTCCCAGCTGCTAGTTGTTTAAGTACAGGAACTCTTCATGGTAACCCTGTATCAGCGCTGAAGTGAAAAGATTGTGAGCGCAACTTTGTATATAAACTCCACTAAGGAAATGGTTAATTTGTTAGATTATTGCGTAAAATTCGCGTATGTAGTAGTTTGTTCAGAATTTGATCTTCTGCAGGTAATTATGGTAAGATTTGCATGCAAAAAAGTTCGATAGAGTTATTTCAGGATTCCTTTCACCAGTATCTGTTGAACAAAAATGCCGACCCGAAGTTATTGCTTACCGAAAATTTCGGCGCATGCCGAGAGAATGTTGACTGCAGCTTGATATCAATCGAATGTTTTATTCCCAAACATACTCGTCTATTTTCGACTTTGGCAACTGGCTGTGTCAAATTATGAAGTGCCTCTTTTTTTTTGGGAAAAAAATATCAGTTGAGCCCTGGGTGGAGCGGAATAGATTTCAAAGTGTCTAAACACACTATGCCGAAGTTACGCGACCGAAGTTCGGCACAATTACGCCTGCAATGCTATTTGAATTACTGACGACACACTATGCCGAAATTACGTCGCGTCATAGCGTACAGCGTAACTTCGGTCGGGCGTAAGTTCAGCGGCAACTTATTCTGTAATCACACATTATACGCGACCGAAGTTCGGTTCGATTACCGACAAAGATCCGGGGGTGGGGAGCAGCAGGGAGCCGCCCGCCCCACCCGCGCCGAATTTCTGCCGCGTAAGTTCGGCACTTATGGTGTGTCATATCAACCAAATACGTCGGAACGTGAAATCAGCCGCCGAACTTCGGTCGCGTAACTTCGGCATAGTGTGTTTAGACACAAAGATTTAACTGACTGAAAACCCACCAGGTACGAAGATTATTTGAATACTTTGCGCCTTGTAGGTATGAAAAAAAAAGCTTCCGACGAATTGAGAACCTCCTCCTTTGTTCGAAGTCGATTAAAAAAAACAGTACCTACACTACGTTGCACGATGACGGGGCCCCGCCCAAGAGGGCCAAAGCCTGCCGGGGTCGCGGGACTTATCTCATTACCGTGACCCCGGAACATAAAAGGCTATTGAAGGACACCGTGGATTTTAGTCAGTACAAGTCTGACAGTCCCTCCCGCCCTGCCCGGGGTGGGAGGACTCATTTGATGATTTTACCACGCTAAAAAAAAAAAAAAAAACCTACACTACGTTTATTATAGGTATTATAAATTGAATGATTGATACATTGCAATACATCTTGTTAGTCTAAGAGCTGTCATGTCAACGTGGGCGTGATGTGTCAGGGGCTCATTAGACAAGGAGCCAGTGATGTTTTGTTAGAAGAATCATAAAAAAATGGCATTAACTTACGTACAAAGTTGTATGTTTTGTTAATAGCTGAGTAGTGATATATTTTTTTAACATTATCTTCAAGTATTGCAATATTCTTTAAACAGTTTTATTTAGAGGCGCTTCTCAATGAAATAAATTGCTTGTAAATCATACTTTGATAGAGGTTTAATTTTCATTGATTTATTTCTTATAAGATTTTTTTGTTCTTTCGTTTTTGTTGTACAGCCTCACCTTTTTTATATTTAATCGTTGTTAACCATTTAAAATATCGATATTTTGTAAGAATACGTGTATCTAATGGGATATCCCAACAAAAAAATACGAATTTCCTTTTAAATGAATTATCGTTTTTCAACCATAACTTTTAAACCTCTTCTTTTTTTATTCGTACAATGTTCAAATATTTTTTCAATGAACTTATCGCTTTTTGATTTGAACATGCACCACACCATTATGAATTACAGCAGTGTTACTGTTATGAGATTCGCGTGTCAAAGTAACATTCAATTAAATAATGATTAGACTTTTTGTGTGAACAGCGTAAGATGCACGCAAGTCAAGTTTTTATATAAACATGATTTTTGTATAAATTCCAGATGGCTTTATGACGTCTAGAGTTCACTGTGGGAACGAGATGGCGCTAGACGACTTGCATAGTTCTGTCTCTTTCCCACATTAGAACTAGGGTAAATACGCCAAATGTCGGCCCCCCCCCAAACTTCGGCCGTCTGCACTTTTTCAGCTTGCGTTCATTCTAAACGTAATGAAGTGGCAAGTTTGTCACTCGAATTACAACCTTAGTTCATACTCTATATGTACAAACCGTTACTTTCCGATTACGTCACTCACTCTTCGCACACTGAGCGTCAGTTGCCATTGCGCCGTCGAAGCGTCAATATCTTACCTAAAGTACCTTACTTGCTGTGAATACCCACACATCGGGGATTGATATTAGAACGGTGAGATATTCTTTTTTTTTTGTTTTAAGCTTTGTTATCAGTAATTAGTGATTTTTACTATATTTTGAGATAGTTTTTTCAATGTTTTACGTATTGTTTTAAAGGAAAAATAGGGGGCCGCCATTTGGATGCCAATTTTGAGTTAATACCTGATTCTCGGCCGTAGCCGACTTAAGGTAAATGCAGTCTGTTTTATAAATTCCAATTGTACTACAGTAGAACCTCGTTAAGTCGAACCTCGATAAGTCGAAAACCTCCAAATCTCGAAAAAATGTTTTGTCCCCTTCCCTTCAAACACCAAAACCTCCATTACTCGAAATCTCAACCCTCTATTAGTCGAAATAATCAGTGAGTCCCTCCAAGCCATTTTGGTACATATTTACCCTCCATAACTCGAAAATTTAAATTTTACCTCTGTATCTCGAACATAGCAATGTTTTATTTTACAAACTTTACAACTCGACTATTTGAGACTCATTACCTCTATTGTTCGAATAATAATAAGTTACCGACTTTAAGAACTCGCCGACAGTGTGGGTACACCATTGTTTATTAGAAAGCAATTTAGGAGTTTACAATGAATAGAATTACCATGAGTTTATGATGTTAACACGTGTTTGCTTGCTTGGTGTCAGGTGTTTCATTTTATCAGTTTTTTTTTTTTTAATTAGATTTTTTGCAAAGCAAGTCATTTGTTGTCGAGTGAAATATTGCCAGAAGTAGTTTGGTTCTACTGCAATACACATCAATTTGTACAACAGTATACAAATTAAATTGTTGGAAACATGAGTGCTGTGAAACGTAAGCTGAATACGCTGAGTCTCGCTGAAAAATTAGAAGTGCTCGAAGCTGTGAAGAGCTGTCAAAGGAAGAAAGATGTTGCCGAACAATTTGGCCTGCCAATGAGTACTCTATCAACAATAATAAAAAATGAATCAGACATCATGAGAAAAATACAAAACGGTCAAAGTTTGTCCTGCAAAAGACGGCGAATTGCAGAATTTCCGGGCTTGGAGGAGTGCTTACTTAAGTGGTTTCAGCAGTGTCGGAGCCAAAATATCAGTGTGAGTGGACCACTGTTACAAGAAAAAGCCGAAATATTCTCTAAATCATTGGGACTCGCTAATTTCAGGGCCAGTAATGGATGGCTAGAAAAGTTCAAAAGAAGACATGAACTTGTTTTTAAAAAAATTTGTGGTGAAAGTGCAAGTGTCAACATTGAAACCTGCAACAAATGGAAAAGTGAATTGCAAGATTTGTTACATGGTTACGAACCTGACAATATCTTTAATGCTGACGAAACGGGGCTGTTTTTTAAATGTCTTCCTGATAAGACTCTAACTTTTAAGAATGATAAATGCCATGGTGGGAAGCATAGCAAGGAACGTTTGACTATTCTGCTAGCAGCAAACATGTCGGGCACAGAAAAACTTTCACCATTGGTCATCGGCAAATCTAAAAAACCTCGTTGTTTTTCAAGATGTAAATCATTACCTTTGCAATATGAAGCAAATGCAAAAGCATGGATGACTTCTGCAATTTTCAAAGACTGGCTCATAAATATTGATAAGAAAATGGTCAAAGAAAAAAGAAAAATCTTGCTATTTCTTGATAATTGTACAGCCCATAATGATATTCCACAAATGAAAGCTGTTAAAATCCAATATCTGCCCGCCAATACCACATCAAAATTACAGCCTATGGATCAAGGTATCATTAAAAACTTTAAGTCGTTATATCGAAAAGAAGTTGTCAGGAACATGTTGGAAAATATGGAAGAAAAAAAGAATTTTACTATAGATGTATTGCACGCTATGAGAATGGCTGATAAAGCTTGGCGAAATGTAACTGCGACTACTATAAAAAATTGTTATGTACACTGTGGTTTTTCATCGTCATCAACAGTAGAAGCTGAAACTGAAGATATTTCACCTCCTGCAGAATGGAATACAGTGATGTCTGAATCGGGAATATCTTTTGAGGACTTTGTTACGTGCGATGATGGAGTTATGACTGCTGGGACATTATCTGATGACGAAATTATCAATTCAGTAGCTCAGAAAACCGATACTAATAATTTAGATGACATAGAAGACTCTGATAATACTATATGCGCTCCATGGGTTTCCATCAAAGAGGCAAGAACCGCATTGGATACTTTACGGACTTTTATAGAGCAAACCAGCAACTCTGAAGAACAAGAATTTTCTGCTCTTTATATCTTAGACAATGCTATAGATAGAGAACAACCAAATTATCTAAAGCAAAAAAAAATTACTGACTTTTTTTAATGGCATATTTTAAGGATGTTTTGTAAAATCTGTTGATTTATAATAAATAAAAATATGTGTGTCACCTCTGCAACTTGAATTTTTATTTATTATACCTCTCTAACTCAAAATTTATAAGAATGAATCTCAACCTCTTTAAGTCAAATCAAAATCCGCCTAAGTCGAAATTCTCTATAAGTCGAAAACTCTATATCTCGAATTTTTTGGCGTCTCCCTTGAGTTTCGACTTATAGAGGTTCTACTGTAATTCCATTGGCTTAATAAGAAAATTTGCAACGCATAAAGGCAAATAAATCTATTTTACGTCCAATCGCCAAATACCGGCCGGGGCGATATTAGTTGAATCTCGAGAAATAATGTACACAAAATAGGGGCCGGCTTTAGAAACATTAAAGATCTTAATGTCGGCCAGCCTCGAATTCGAGCCTAACTATACAGGCTGATTACTTTTTCTTATTTTCTCAAAATTAAACATTTATTATATACATTTAATTTATCTATACTAATAATAGGTTGGGGAAAAAGTTTCTTCGCATTTTTTAAGAAAATTCAAAACATTTTTTAATAAAGTTTATTTACATTTAACTAAAGTATGTAGGTACCATTTTGTTCGATAACTTTTTGCCATCTTGTAGGTAGGGACATGATCCCATTGCTATAGAAATTTTGGGACTTCTGGTCAAAATACCGCGACAAGTGGTTTTGGCAGTCCTCTCGTGATGTTAACCTGACACTGCCTAAAGAATTCTGAAGAGACCGAAACAGGTGGAAATCTGAAGGTGCAAGGTCAGGACTATACGGCGGATGCATTAACACCTCCCAGCCAAACTCTCTTAATTTTTGTTGGGTGGCTAAAGATGTGTGAGGTCTAGCGTTATCATGATGAAAAATCACACCCCTTCTGTTGATTAATTCCGGCCGCTTTCTTTCAACTTCTTGCTTTAATCTCATCAGTTGTTCGCAGTAGAGTTCACAATCGATGGTCCTGCCTGGTGGTAACAGCTCATAATGAATAATGCCCTTCCAATCCCACCACACACACAGCATCACCTTGTTGCGAGTTAACCCGGGTTTCGCCACAGTCTGTGAAGCCTGACCGGCCTTTGACCACGACCTTTTTCGCACGTTCTTGTCATACGTGATCCACTTTTCATCACCAGTTATCAGGTTCTTCAAAAATGGTTCGGTTTCATTACGTCGTAATAAAGAATCACAAATGAGTACACGGTTCATTAGGTTTCTTTCAGTGAGCACGTGAGGTACCCAAATGTCGAGCTTTTTTGTGTACCCAGTTTTTTTCAAATGCGCCAAAACTGTTTTGTGGTCAATTTCCAGTTCTTCAGCTACGTCGTAACTACTGATATGCCGATCTTGCTCCACTTTTTCAAAAATGGCATCCATTTTATCCGTAATAGGGCGACCAGAGCGACGTGCATCTTTGACATCAAAATTTCCGGATTGAAAACGCTTAAACCAAATTTGTGCTACTCTCACAGACACTACACTAGGTCCATAAACATCGCAAATTTTTTTCGCGGCTGGCGTTGCATTTTTACCTTTTTTGTAGTAAAATTTTAAAATGTATCGAATTTCTTCATTAGATTCACTCATCTTGAAGGTACGAAAAACAAATGAAAATCACACATTTTCCTAATTTGAATTTGGAATTATGTTCTTTAAAATTTAAACTTTCAATGATACCAAAACCAGCCAGATACAAATAGTATAGCCAAAGAGATTTTATTACAAGTTCATACATACTATAATGCGAAAAGACTTTTTCCCCAACCTAATATTATAAAGAAGAAAACTGTTTGTTTGATTGTAACGAATAGGCTCAAAAACTACTGAACCGATTTAAAAAATTCTTTCACCATTCGAAAGCTACATTATCCACGAGTAACACAGGCCACCGTGCGAAGCCAGGACGGGCCGCTAGTTAATAATATAAAGAGTTAAGTTTAAATGAAGGATACGTAATTTTTATATGACTGAAGAGATTAAGACTTTTTTATTTTTTGACAAAACATATATTTACCATAGCATATAATCTTGTTTAACCTTTTTCGTTATTTACCGATTTGTTCGACAGATATTTAATGTTATTATAAATATTGATACGAAGACGTTAAAAGTTTAAAAAACAATCATTATTACGATGACTATTAAAATACTATTAAAAAAATACTAGATATTAATAATATATACTTAGTGATACTCCTGCCATAATAAATCATGTTAATTATATTTGTCTGTCTTAATTTAAAACACCCTATACCCGGTCGACATTTGGGAAAAACGCGACCGACCATAGGCCGTAAATGGCCGACTTTAGGGTTTTTTCGTTCTCGACGCATTTAAACCTTATTACTTTTTCCTTGTAGTAGGAATGTCAACCTTAAGCCCTTAAACATGAAACAGATTAATCAAACTATCCAAAAAACATCGGAAGCTATCCTTTCGTTGCAAATTGATTGCGCCAGACCGATTTCAAAACAGAAAAGCCGTAAGGGGGCCGACATTTAGCGTATTTACCCTACTATCGCTTTAAGACGTCATATTAGGCCATTTGAAAAATATAGGTACTTTATTATCTCAGCATACGTATACAACGTGGTTAATATCGTTAGTTGTAAAATTATAGTTTAAATAACTAATAATTGTTGACGAAATGAGAAATCAAATCTTCAAAGACTTGAAACATCCATAAATATCAGATTTTAAGCTATCCAGAAATAAAATCAAACAAAATAACTTCAGTCTTATAGTTAACTCTTACAACACTCCAAAATAACTTCACCTTATACAAAACAAACAATGGGCAGTATCTTAAAAAGCCTCGTTTACAACGCATGCACTGACATAGGGTAAATACGCCAAACGTCGGCCCCCCCCCAAACTTCGGCCGTCTGCACTTTTTCAGCTTGCGTTCATTCTAAACGTAATAAAGTGGCAAGTTTGTCACTCGAATTACAACCTTAGTTCATACTCTATATGTACAAACCGTTACTTTCCGATTACGTCACTCACTCTTCGCACACTGAGCGTCAGTTGCCATTGCGCCGTCGAAGCGTCAATATCTTACCTAAAGTACCTAACTTGCTGTGAATACCCACACATCGGGGATTGATATTAGAACGGTAAGATATTCTTTTTTTTTGTTTTAAGCTTTGTTATCGGTAATTAGTGATTTTTAATATATTTTGAGATAGTTTTTTCAATGTTTTACGTATTGTTTTAAAGGAAAAATAGGGGGCCGCCATTTGGATGCCAATTTTGAGTTAAAACCTGATTCTCGGCCGTGACCGACTTAAAGTAAATGCAGTCCGTTTTATAAATTCCAATTGTACTAATTCCATTGGCTTAATAAGAGAATTAACAACGCATATAGGCAAATAAATCTATTTTACGTTCAATCGCCAAATACCGGCCGGGGCGATATTAGTTGAATCTCGAGATATAATGTACACAAAATAGGGGCCGGCTTTAGAAACATTAAAGATCGTAATGTCGGCCAGCCTCGAATTCGAGCCTAACTATACAGGCTGATTACTTTTTCTTATTTTCTGAAAATTAAATATTTATTATATACATTCAATTTATCTATACTAATATTATAAAGAGGAAAACTTTGTTTGTTTGATTGTAACGAATAGGCTCAAAAACTACTGGACCGATTTAAAAAATTCTTTCACCATTCGAAAGCTACATTATCCACGAGTAACACAGGCTACCGTGCGAAGCCGGGACGGGTCGCTAGTTAATAATATAAAGAGTTAAGTTTAAATGAAGGATACATACTTTTTTACCCGACTGCGCCAGAAGGAGGGTTATGTTTTTTTATATGACTGAAGAGATTAATTTTTTTTTTTTTGAAAAACATATTTAAGTACCATAGCATATAATCGTGTTTAACCTTTTTCGTTATTTACCGATTTGTTCGACAAATATTTAATGTTATTATAAATATTGATACGAAGACGTTAAAAGTTTAAAAAACAATCATTATTACGACGACTATTAAAATACTATTAAAAAAATACTAGGTATTAATAATGTTTACTTAGTGATACTCCTGCCATAATAAATCATGTTAATTATATTTGTCTGTCTTAATTTAAAACACCCTATAACCGGCCGACATTTGGGAAAAACGCGACCGACCATAGGCCGTTAATGGCCGGCTTTAGGGTTTTTTCGTTCTCGACGCATTTAAACCTTATTACTTTTTCCTTGTAGTAGGAATGTCAACCTTATGCCCTTAAACATGAAATAGATTAATCAATCTATCCAAAAAACATCGGAAGCTATCCTTTCGTTGCAAATTGATTGCGCCAGACCGATTTCAAAACCGAAAAGCCGTAAGGGGGCCGACATTTAGCGTATTTACCCTACGAGACGTATTAATTTAAGAAACTGGAGGAATATTGATGAGCGCTACAGACGGAATACCAAACACTAGAGTGCAAGCAACTCGGTCATTGCTACGTTGTCACGTGATAGTAATGTGAAATAGTTGTATTGGCGGGTTCAGACGGAGTTAGTGACTTGTTTTAGAAAGAATGAAAAATGTTTGTAAGGCACAAGTATTGTATGCAAGGAATACCACCATATTACATGGCCTTAATCGATTCCATTGCACTATTTGAAATGTAACTTAAACTGAAATATAAAAAAAATCAAATAACAACTGTATAGTTTAAAAATGATTAAAAAAAATGCGTGAAAATGGTCCATTTGTCGGAGATCTAAAATGCCACATACTAGACTCACTGATACACATGTTGTGCTTTTTAAATAAAGCCCCTCTTTACAAAACTTACATGATAAATTGATAGAAGATTATTGACAAAATACATTCATTTCAACAATCATATAAAACGAAAGTTGCTAAAAGAACTGTCATAAATTAATTAATTATTTAATAAAGGATATATGGTCATTAGTAATGGTAATAGCAGTATTTAAGCTAAAATGCTATTAAATCCTTCAAGTCTTCCTTCTTTTAATCGACTTACCACGTGTGATTCATTGAATGTTTTGCAATTTTTAAATTAATAATCAAAGGGCATCTGAAATGGGAACAAATATTAACTTAAACTAGTTAACATAATCCATTAATTCGTGTTATAGAGGAAGAGATGCTGTTTCTAATGAAAATTAATGGGATGTAGAAAGGCCACTTTTTCATATAGATGTTTTACCCATTGGGTTTTAGAAATAGTACGGATTTGTTGACCGTCGAAATCTCTATGAGGAGTTTTTATATTATTCATCCAGGTTAAAAATCGAACTTGGTAAAACCCGGTATTTACTAAGGCGAGGTTCGACCGCATTTTGAGCTAAAGCTCAATACTTCTTTGAATGTCACTTCTGTAAGACAGCTGCTGACCGTGTCTGAACACACCTTAATGTTGAACTTATTTACCATACGCGACAATTTGCGATACAGAAAATCTATTCTTCATTGTTTGACTACGCTTTTCTTTCTATATCCATGTTTGTTCGTAATGCAATTTATGTATGTTCATTTTTTCTGAACTTATTCTGTTTCATATCAGGGCAAAGTCCTATCTCTTTCACTCGTCGTCATCAACTGCAGTTTTGGGTAATTCACATTTTGCAAGAAAATCCAGTTCATCTCAACATCTCTTGCAAGGTCTGATGTTGCAGCAGCTGTGTCGTTACTTAAGCTGCGAACATATTATCGGACGCGTCCGTCAGCCGCGGCTGAGGGACGCGGCTTAGCAGTGTGCACGGTACACAAACATCCAGCAGGCCAGATTCTGTTCGGACGTCCGAGCGCTCAAGGGCGACTCAAGGTCACGTCCGCGTCTTACGACCGATAGTTTGCACAGTGTAGTATTCAATGTACTGGCTAGATTTTAATAAGCCGCGTCCCTCAGCCGCGGCTGACGGACGCGTCAGATAGTATGTTCGCACCTTTATTGTTTCTATTACTCTTTATAATTTGTCTATCAATGCTTATATGACCTAGTAACCTATTAAACTGATCCTGTGGTCTTCATCAGATTGTCTGTCCAACTTGTGGGTGGACCTAATTTATATTGTGTTCAATTAAAAAGAAGCACTGGCAAGCGCAGCGTAGGACGTCCACCCACAGGGTGGGCAGACGATCTTATGAAGACCACAGGATCACGCTGGATGCAAGCCATTTCCAACTGGTCCTATTGGAAGTCTATAGGGGAGGCCTATGTTCAGCAGTGGACGTCTTACGGCTGATATGATGATGATGAATTAAAAATTAAAATCTAATATATCACTCCTATTGATTGTACTTATGCTGTCGAAATAAAAATCTGTCCAAACGGAAATGATCTTTTCCAAGTATTTTTGCTTTTAATTTTCCTGAAATAGCGATTCGTCCTTGCTTGCACTGCGCCAAATTATCGCTCCAAACTATTGTACATATAATATGTTGGGTAGTTTCAGAGATTAGTGTGTACAAACATATTGACATGTGATTTTCATACCATCCATCAAGATTGTGCCATAAAATCTTCACAGTTATTTTGAACAGTTGCATAGTTAGGAAATCGTTTATGTTTATTCATATTTTATTTATTAGATAATTTTAGCACTAACAGCCTTGATATTTTACTGGCATATTTGTAAACGCTTGTAACATCTTGAATACTAATGGGAGTATTATTTCGTCGATCTTTATCTGAAGTTATGTCCGTCATAATAATTTATAAAAAATGATTAATTGTTAAATGGATGTCAGAAATCTTGGTATTTTTTAATACCATTAGGTAATTGCGTCGAGCCTATTCTACACCATTCAAAGTTTAGTTGGCTGAATGCCATGCAAAGGAGATTCCACCTTCTATTCCCCTTAGGAGACGGAGATCTTCCTCAACCTTTATTTACCAATGCTGGGTGTAGGTCTCTTCTATCCGGGGTCGCAAGACTGTCTCATCAGGTAAAAGATCTAAAAGTCCCTCCTATCCTGCCCTGGGTGGGAGGACTAATTTGATGATTTTACCATGATAAAAAAGGTCTCTTCTTTATCTTTCCACTGCTAGCAGTTTTGTGTCAAGGATATACAGTTACTATCCTTCTTGCTGAGCCCCAAATTATGTAGCCAAGGCGACTTCTTCACTACCATCTACGAAGCCGTTTATATCTCCGCCGATTTTTTCGTTACTTTCAGTCACTTTCAGTACAAGATCCTCTAAAGACAACTCTGAGTGGTGACGTATTAGCTAACAGTCGACAAGCCTGAGTTTAGTGGTGGTTGTGTCCTTTCTTTTGATAGCTTTGGATTCCCTATGACTTTCTTCTAGAAATGTACTATCAGGGTTATCTTGCAATAGAAGGCTGCCTAACTATCATACTTTAGTAATTTATTCAGAAATGCCATCCATATGTACTTCTTTCGCCGTAGCTCAAGCCTCAAAAAATTCTCTGATCATTCTCAGTGAAGGAAAGCATTATTTAGAGGCTGTTTAAATAAAATAAGGACCATAAACAAAACGCACATCTAATTATCTTAAATAACCATCAAGATGTTATCTTTCTAACTGATGCCTATCTGTAACATTTACAGTTAATTCATGGTTAAGACCAGTTAAAAATATGACCACAATAAATCAGCATCCATTAATTTCAATTGGAGAATGTTCAAATATTTTAGCGCCATTTGTAATCGAGTTACGAAGTACTACAGTCCGAGGAACCGATGACCGATTATCAGTAGAGAGATCACTATCACGGATTGTGGCATTCAAACGGGTTTCGCATGTACTTGCAACATGTCTTTCGGAATAGGCTGCCTCCAAAATACTTCGCATGTTTACTTAGTCAAATTACTCAATAGGTTACTGTTAAAGGAAAGTTTGTATTATGGGATCTTGGTATTAGGAGTCAGGTCTTAGAATCCAGAATCATTAATGGCAGCGTTGCTTACGATATCAACTGAGGTTCTAATTCAGCATTACTTTATTTTGTGTTAACAATTTAGGTAGGTACACAGTTACACATTTCCATTATCGGACGGTTTCTTGTACTTAGATTCTATTTGTAAATTTTTGTTAACATTTGCAGTTCCTTTTAGTCTGTCTGTCCTGGTCGCATGTTCTTTGGTGTTATGCTTTTTTGTCTATACTCTACATAGTTCTCACCCTTTTCTTCTACTCCTCACACTTTGTCTTGTCTCACTTTCAACATTTCTCTTATAATTACTGTCATTTGCTATCAATGATTATTCTATTTGTTACTTCTTGAAAATTCTTTTATTTATTCTGTTTCATTTTGAACTTCTGTAGCGGTTTAGGGACTCTTGAGCATAGCAGGCTTGTCAACTGACACAACATTCATCCTAATACATCGAAATTGGAAAATCAACTCCAGTTCAATTCTTCGTTTCCAATCTAAGCCCCTTAAGAACTCATTTGATGCGTGATTTCAGTTGGGTGCTTTCTTATCTGCAGCCTTAGTACCCTGGTGTGTTTATTTATGTTTTATTTTTAATACCGTGTGTTTATAATTTAAACATAAGTCGCTATTTGTATAACTATAAATGATTGGTAACATTGCCAGTGATAGAGGATCGCAGCGAGTGCTACTAGTTGCTCAATTCTCGCCACCAACTTTATTTCCACTACATTTGCGAGTGAACGTATATAGTTCAAGATCGCTGTGGCAACACTGGCTTGTATTTTGCATATAACACGACCAACTTAATTCTACCATCCATTTCAGCCTTAACTCAAAGAATTAAAATTCATTTTCTGATGACCGCGAACTTTCGTCTCAAATTTCGTGGTGTCAATTCGCAAAATCTTTTTTTTGGCTTCTTGAATCTTAATTATATGGTATTAGTGTGCATAATTGATTGTGATTGATTATTTTCGCCACCGTTGGTAATAGTCGTTGGTTTTTTATTTTTGTTTTTTTCGACACGCTATAGTGTGGCGCATGATCGGTTGCTATCTGAAAAAGAATTTATAGGAACATGATTCTTGTTTTTGTTTTTTTAGCTCTGCTTCTCTGTAAAGCCGCTGTAATAATATGTACCTACAGCTATTTATGGTGAATAGATGGACCATCATGTCCATTTTCCATCCATTTTTCTCCTATATTCACCCTGGCTCAATGAAGTAGGCTGAATTCTTTCCAAAGACAATTTTTCATTATTACCTACAATCGTCACCACCAATCAAGATACACCTTAAGCCTTTAACCAGGTAGAATAACCGATTCCCTGGGGGCTGGGGGTCTACTCTCTCAGCCCGTCAAAGAGAATACGGGCTCGTACAAAAATAACTCTTAAGTTTTGTTATTAGTTCTGCATTTATAAGTTCTAACAAAACATCGGAAGTCGGAACAACTGTCCAATCATGTCGTCACCAATTTTTAGTTCGTATCTCTAACTAATCATATGTCCGTAAATGATAAGTAAGGCCTGAAACTTCGGCCAAAGATATGAATTTTGTGCTTCGTATCCCTGAAACGGAAACAGCAATTGAAATCGATGAAATCGTTTTATTCAGGGACAGGCTGACAATTCTTTTCGCTCTACCCAGAGCGAGAAGAAAGAAGAGTAAATTGATAATTATTATTCTTCCCCTAAAAAAGGCTTTGCCCAGCTTTGGCTCACAAAATAAAAATTAAAACCATTGAACAATTATTTAACTGACATACTGTTCAAGATAATAATCGCTATCGTATTTGGTATTCGATTAACGATTATCGATTGTAATCGAATAGACGTCAGAAATGTATCGTGACATTATAGTTTCGATAAAGTAATGATTGATGTTTCGATTTAGCAATGCGTTTTTGTTATTATTGAGATATCGCGATTAATGATTGTGGAGTTGTAGAACAAACATTTATGTTGTACCACTTTGTTTAATCAATAAGCATTAAGCATTTCTTTTAGAGGTGCAATTTCAGCGGGTGTGTAATGTCGTAATGTGGAATACCTACCTCGTTTTTTCTGGGTTCCTAATTTCTGGATAAGTTAAATTTAATCTATCTAATCTGTAACCTTTGTAATTTATTTGCAATTCGTTTATAACTATTGGATCTTGCAATTTTTATAAATGCATAAAAAAAACATTTTTAGCTTTTCACCTCAGCTTATAAAATATTATCATTGTGCTTTTCATTCAAATTCGTTTAGTGTTTTTTAGGGTTCCGTAGCCAAATGGCAAAAACGAAAAAACCCTTATAGATTCGTCATGTCTGTCTGTCTGTCCGTCCGTATGTCACAGCCACTTTTTGTCGAAAGCATAAGAGCTATCCTGTTAGAAACTTGGTAGGTAGATGTATTATGTGAACCGCATTAGGATTTTCACACGAAAATATAAATAAAACAAAGGAGAATGCTCACGCTTCATAGAAAAAAAACCCAGCTCCGGCAGAAACGAGTTGAATCTCAAATTAACAATAGTATAGTGTAATAAAATAATAACCAGGAATGATCGGGATCCTTACTGGCAAACATTAAAAAATGTTAGTTTTGTTATGCAGTCGTCCATATAAAAGTAGTTCGAAATAGTAGTATCTTCCCCCATTTCTCAAAGACGCCTAGACCGATTTGGAAAATTCTTTTTTATTTGAAAGGGCATACTTTTTATAATTAATTAATTAAATTCGTTTATTTCGGACTACAAAATCCATATAGTGTTAGTACTTAAGCATTAAAACAACTTATTATCTAGTGTTAGTAAAAATTATCCTACACACAAATTGCTTCATAAGCGGAGAGCATATCCTCTCCGCAACAGTTCCCAGGATGCTGTTGGGACTATCTCTCACTCGCCTCTGTAATGAAGCGGTTTTCTTGCGTACAATCGCGTGAAAACCGTCGGTACGAGCTTGCGCAAACATCTGCGACGAGGTAGACGCAAAAACATTCTGAAAGCATTATTATATTGGACGCGCAGGACATCCAACGATCTTTTGGTGTAACTGACCCATAGATTACTCGTGTACAAACTCTGGCAATAGGCCTTGAACAAGATAATTTTGACTTGATTCGTACACCGAGCAAATCTACTGGCCAATATGTTACACTGGACCGCCAAAGCCCTGCGCTCCCTCTGTATATCTGCATCGTCTTTAAGGTCGTCGGACGGAAAATGACAAGGGCGTCGCCAAGGGGGGGGCAGCTGCCCCCCCCCCCCCCCCTTAGAGATCAGATGTTTTAATAAAATATTATTTTTGTTAAAATAAATAATTATTACTGTGTTTAAAAGTTTGATTTAGTTATTGTGCTGTCGAGGGCTTGTGAAGTTTTATACATTAGAACCGTTCTTATTACAAATTGTCATCGAGGCAAAGATTTCCTTAGTGTAACGCTTCATTCCTGCCGGAGGCTGTACGCCGGTATCGTGCGGTCCATGGCCCTCTACGGGGCCCCCGTGCCGCGGACGCGATCAGCAAAGCTGGTCGCAAGCCAGAGGGTCATGGCTATCCAGATGATCCGAGGATACCGCACGATCGCCGGCGAATCGGCCAACCTCCTTGCTGGATTGCTGCCCTGGGATATGGAAGTGACTGCCCTCCAGCGCTTCTATGAGTGGCGCGTGGAGACACATCGCCGGAGCTCTCCCCGCCGCGCCTCGACTCTCGCGATCTCAGGGCAGTATGAAGGAAGCGACTGTCGCAATCGAGGTCCGGGCACGCCGTAGTCGCGGTGATAAGACCTCTTTTTGAGGAGTGGCTGGATCTATAGGCGTCACGGCGTCCTGACTTACCGCCTGACGCAGGTCCTCACCGGAAACGGAGGGAAGAAACGCCTGGATGTCACCACTGAGAGGATCGCTTGGAAGACACGGTGGAGCATACGGCGCAGGACTGCCCCGCTTGGGCAGAGCACCACCGTGTCCTCACGACCACGATAGGCGGCGACCTCTCGCGTCCGGCATTGGTCGAAGCCATGCTGCGGGGGAATGGGAAGCGGTCACCTCCTCCTGCGAAGCAGTCATGACAGCGAAGAAGTAGGCGGGACGCGTGAGGGAGAGCACAGCGTCCTCCCTTTACCCTAGCCGCAGTAGCAGACGCCCACGGCGACGGATCTCCGGCCACCATAGGCGCGGGCATGCTGGCGGCGAGTAATGAGCGACTCGCTGTTCATGGACCTTGCCCGGGTCGACGGCGCCTAGATCCCGGAACTATTGAAGGACACCGTGGATTTTAGTCAGTACGAGTCTGACAGTCTCTCCCGCTCTGCCCTGGGTGGGAGGACTCATTTGATGATTTTACCACGATAAAAAAAATGTGTAATGCTTCATGCTCTCGGCGTTCATATTTTTTATCCCCCATAATATTGCCCCATTGCCCCCCCCCCCCCCCTTAACCATAAGTTGGCGACGCCCTTGGACCTAAGTATTTAAATGTTGATACTTTTTATAATTACTGACCCGTTTTTAAGTAGTTCGGGCCCTTCTTCCCAACATTTGCCACCGACCTTAAAAACCATGTATTCACACTTTTATACATTATACGACAAACCATGTGCGGCAGCGTAGACTTCACAAGTCTTAAGAAGCTCCCTGATTGCTCCCGCAGACGGACCCAGGGTCGTCCGCATAGCTGATGTTGTTAATTCTTACTCCACCAACACTGCATCCGACACGCATACTGCTGAGTCCCTCTATGAGGTCATTTACGTATAGGTTGAAGAGCCTGGGGGATGTCAGGCCACCTTGCCTCACCCCGCACTCCAACCTATACGGCTCAGAAAGCGTACCGTCCCACTTCACATGATTGGTCTGGTTGCCATACCAATAATGCAGCATCCCACATATTTCTGCCGGTATACCCCTGTTTACCATCTTATCCCAGAGCACAACATACGAGACAAGATCGAAGGCCCTGGAGAGATCTAGGAAACAGGCGTACACCGACGTATTCCGAGCTGTATAGTATTGTATAGTTTATGACCAGTCATTGATAACGACCAAGTTGGAAAAAAAAGAATTTTAAAAATTGGTCCACAAAAAAATTTTTTTTTGTTTGAGGTTTTGATTATAAGACCAACTGGAAAGTATACCCTTCCAAACATAAAAGGAATTTTCGAAATCGGTAAAGGCGTCTTTGAGAAATAGGGGAACGAACTACTACTACGAAGTACCTACTTTTTCTATGGACGACTGAATAACAAAACTGGCAATTTTTATATGTTTGCCAGTAAGGATCACGATCCTACCCGGTTATTATTTTATTACACTATACTATTGTTAATTTGAGATACAACTCGTTTCTGCCGGAGCTGGGTTTTTTTTGAGCATCCTCCTTTTGAGGGTGCCCCCATACTTAGAATTGAAACTTAAAATTTTTTTTCAACAAACCCATACGTGTGGCTATCTTTGGATAGCTCTTTAAAAATGATATTGAGGTTCCTAATATCATTTTTTTTCTAAATTGAACAGTCTGCACGAGAGACACTTCCAAATTGGTAAAATGTGTGTCGTCCCCCCCCCCCTGTAACTTCTACAATAAGAGAATGATAAAACTAAAAAAAAATATAACGTAGACCTCAACAAAAACTTCCAACGAAAATTGGTTTGGATGAGATATAGTTAGCAGTTTTTGAGATATAGTACATTTTCAAAAACCGCAAATATAACTTTGCCATTCATACAAACACTATGAAAAACAAAATTATTTTTATTGTTTGTGTATATTACTTACTAATCTCATATAATTATATCCCTAATCTATGCTTGTTACTACGGAACCCTTCATGGGCGAGTCCAACTCGCACTTGGCCGGTTTTTTTGTGAAAGAGATACTCAATTTTCATTACACCAAAACCGTTGTATATTTTAGGTCACCTAGGATTTACCCATAATCCCTAGAGCAAATTCATGGTTAAAACACCTATAAATCTCTATATACCGTTGAGCAATTTATTGTATAAGCCAGAGTTGAAGTTATGTGCACAGTGACGTATGTACATACACGATATTACACGGCTTACATATTGTTACATAAACGTTACCAATACTATTGTGCAAGTTATCAGATATGTAATGTAATTGTCTTAAATTATGAAAACTGTAGTTTGTACTCATTATTTACTTGGGTAGCTCACGGTCCGATCAGGATCGGGTTGACGATGGCGCGTTTTGTTCGTTGCGCAACTTTGCAAACTGATAGAGCCAAATGCCACCCGGGGCAACGGAAATGTTGCAAATATGGTTTTAAGTTATTCAAGTCTAAAAAATAAAGGTCTAACCCTAGAATTTTTTTTTTTTCTCGACTGCTATCTTCGGTTTAAATTTATCTTTATCCGTAATCAATTAACGATTGATTTCCATATCCGAGACTTTAAGATGTCCAGACAGAAATAGCCGTCAATAACAAAAGAACGGGATTTGGACTGAGATTGAATGTTAATTTCGGGACTTCGTTATTTTATTAATTTGCGAGCCACTCAGCTTTAAATGAAACGCCATAAACACATTGAATAGATAACTAAAACAATTTCGAAATATAGTTCGATATTTTACATGCCCGCTCTATAAGTGAGTGATGGTTGCGAAAATAAATAAATTTGGATTTATGTTGATTGGTACATAATTGAATATTAATTAATTAATCCTAAATTCGAATACTCGTATACTTAGTATTATAAATGTCACGGGAGACGAAATAAATGGGTCGTTCCCAAAGGTCCACGATTCTTTTGTTCTCTGCTTCCCAACGGCTACGGCTCCATGACAAATTATATAGGTAACCAGCGCTTTTGCCCGTGTGTTTCTCGGAATTATACCAGGGAACCTAATAACGGGATTAACGGTATCCTATTTGTTATTCCACAGTCTGGAATGGTTCCAGACTATAACCTATCTTAGAGTCAAGCATCAAGATCCGTTCAATCGTAACCGTCTCCATGGTGGTTTGATAATTTAGGCGTCAAATATTAAGGCGCGGGCCACATAGAAAAGACGTAAGACGCAGACGGGGCGGAGACATATGTCTCTTCGGCGTCTCTTTCATGCAAAATGTATAGAAGCGTCGCGAACGTGAACACACAGAAGAGCGTCGCGGGCGCGACTCACATTTTCGTCCGTCCGCGACGCGTCCTCGTCTTACGTTTTTTCTATGTGGCCCGCGCCTAAGTTGCCATCGAACAAACTCACTTTACGATTCATAATTATAGATAATAAAAAAGTATTATGATGGTATGAAAACAGTTTCAGTAAGAAACCGAATCTAGGTTCAATTGCGTGAGTTGAGAAGATTTATAATAGTAAACTTATTTTACAATCGTAACTAGCCTAAAGCCATTTATCCACTTCGCGAATCTTTTGTTCCGCGCTCCTTGAAGTGCTCCAAACAGTGGATTCGTTTGCGCTCCGGGAGCGCGAATGGTTTGCGAAAAAAGGTTTGGATATGTCGCAGTAAGATAGACAAAAACCGTAACATAGTTACATCCCTAGGGATATAATTATATACCGTAACATAGTTATACCTGTGTCGACTACTTCTGAGTAGTTTAAAAAAAAAATTCCTCCTTCTAACCTAACCTGTCCGAGTCGGGGTGCCCCCAATCGTTTCTACAACGGTATAACTATGTTACGGTATATAATTATATCCCTAGGGATATAACTATGTTACGGCTTTGACTATCTTACTGCGACAGATACATGGCTTTAGGATCTAACTTATAGTCACAATTGTAAACTAAGTTTACTATTATAAACCTTATTAACTCACGTCATGAAGCTGTTTTACTGTTACGGCTTTCAAACACAACTCGGTTTAAATAAAAGAACCGATGACCTAGCGGAAAAACACAAAATTATTGTTTTATGTAATTAAAATATTTGTAAGTTACAATATTCCGTTTCCGCTTGCTTGGTAGTTTAATTTTCCGTCTCACAGAGGAAACGTTTTTGATTGTGAAAGCAGTTCTTCTTCTGGCATTTTAATATATTTGTTAATTTATTTTGCCTAGTCTTAAGATTTGTGTAATGCGAATAAACGCAGTTTTCTTTCTTTTCTCTAACTCTGGAACTGGAATAAATGATGCACCTTGGTCGAAGTTGGCGTATAGCATGGCCGTTGGCTTCAGCCATGTTATATGCCAACATTGGCCACACTCGCGTGTGGTTTCGAGCCGTAAGTTTGAGTGCTAGAATGATGGCGCGTTTTGTCAACCTTTTACCAAGTTTTACCCCGATCTAAATTTTATTGTTATGTGCTTATTCTATCTCAGTCCGGATCTGTTTATTTTTTTAAGGTTGCTTCTGATTGGACATTTTTAAGACTCGGATAGGCAATTTCGGTCGTAGATTGATTATAGACAAAGATCGGAATCAAGTATGCGACCGAAATACATTATTTATTTCCAACGTTTGAAGATAAGACGCCTCACATTTGGTTAATTTTAGCATATTCTGCAACACTTAACGTATGTTAACTGTATATTGATTAGAGAAGTGGTTAAACGATGAAGGACTTTGGCACACCGCTACCGAACGAACGAAAATTTAATCGATTAAATTTAAAATTTAAAAACCTCCAGTGCTTTATACTAAAGAGCTGATGATAACCTTGAAATAGTTAAACCAATTTTGATAAAACACGTCTTAGAACTATTGCTAGGAACCTGCATACAATAAAAACTCTCTGTTGCTCTTTCTTAACATAGGTGCGCCCGCGCCGTAAAAAGTTGCCCAAACGGGAATAGCTCCGAAAAATTAATATAATTAATAATAATAATAAAAAGCCTTTATTCAAACAGTAGCGTTTTTACAAGTAATAAATAATATTAGTGCTTAATTAGGAGTTAAGTTATTGGTTAACTTCCTGTCTGTTTGCCCTTTGGCAAAGGCCTCCTCCATCTGTTAAGATCGGATAAGTAGATACTCCTTAAATAGCTAAGTTTTCATCGGCAATAGTTCTACCGTATATCTTTTTTTTAAGTGGTAAAATCATCGAGAATGAGTCCGAACGAGGACGAGAATGAGGTGGGAACCCAGGGCAGGACGGGAGGGGACTGACAGACTTGTACTGACTAAATTTCACGGTATCCTTCAATAGCCCTTTAAGTTCCGGGGCCATGGTTACCTGATAAGACAGTCCTGCGACCTCGGCAGGCCTTGGCCCTCTAAGGGCCCCGTCACTCCCGTATACCTAAGACCTAACTAGTTTTTTTTTTTTTTTTTTGCGTGGTAAAATTATCAAATGAGTCCTCCCACCCCGGGCAGGGCGGGAGGGACTGTCAGACTTGTACTGACTAAAATCCACGGTGTCCTTCGATAGCCCTTTATGTTCCAGGGTCACGGTAATGAGATAAGTCCCGCGACCCCGGCAGGCTTTGGCCCTCTAGAGAGGGGGCCCCGTCATCATGTTGACGCTCTCTTTGAAACGCGCGCGTGGAACACAACGCGCCGTCGACCCGGGCATGGTCCATGGTCGGGCAGCGAGTTGCCCTTTACTCGCCGCCCGCATGCCCGCGCAAGACCTAACTAGTTTAGCAAAATGTTTTTTTTTTTGATGGGTAGGTGTTTAACGGATTTAGATAAAATGCATATAAATAATAGTCAGGAACAACAAATAGGCTTTATTTTATCCCGATATTACGTTCCTCTTACTACGCCTTTCTCTTCGACTACTACCTGGCAAAGTTGCAGGCAGAAGTTAGTGAAAAATAAACAGCAGATGTTCCACAAAAACCTATAATGTAAAGCCAGTGTATAATATAATAAAGTCATATGATCACTGACCGAAGAGCTGCCTTGCCGCGGGCGAGGCCGGTCGCGCTTGCGACAGCGCACGGCGACTGCCCGGCGCGTACGCATCGCCACGGGGTAATATTGATGCTGGTTTATAGATTATGTATATAATTACTAGATGTATAGAATTTTTTACGCGTGATAAGGGTAGGTCGTACTATAAATAAATGTTTTGTAGCATTTCTTTTGTGTTAGAAGAGAGATTAAAAAAATCCATACTAGTTTAGGTCCCATTCTTCTCAAATGTGATCTAGGCTTTTAATTTTTGGAATGCATAACAATAAATCTTTCACAATAAATGATTCAAATAATTATATACCTTATAACTTCTGCCTGGGAATTTATACATATAATTACTCTTTGTAGAAAATCAAAAGAGAAACACAATAAATAAAACAGTTTTCAATGCGTAGCTTGTATAAAATAGCTATATATTTATTTAGATTATAATTACGCAATAAATTCCACGTGTAAGTTTGTCAATAATTTATTAAATTCCTCCACCTCGATAAATAAGTAGTTTATATGACATTTAATTACCTAATGGAATTGTAATCGAATATGCATAACTAATTTAAAACAGATAGGTAAACACAGCGATGAAACCCATTTGGTTATATATCTAGCAAAATTGTTAGCAATTCATTCATTGGAAGGTACTACAGTATGTTGTAAATCTACAGTAGATACTATAAAGACAAAAGTTTTGAAACCCTAGATATTTTTTGGGTAATGAAATAAGCTCAAAAACTACTTGCAAATTTTCGAGAAACTTCATAACATAGGCTAGAAATATCTACTATACCTATAAAAATAAGTCGGGTTTTCCTTCCTGACGCTATAACTCCAGAACGCACGAACCGATTTCCACGGTTTTGCATTCGTTGGAAAGGTCTCGGGCTCCGTGAGGTTTATAGCAAAAAAAAATAAGGGAAAACATTTTTTTTTCTTCTTCTTTTAATCACCAAACGAAATGTTACTTATAACGAAGCCATCTGGTGGCGAAACGGAGTTTGCCGGGTTTGCTAGTTTATTAATATTAAAATTGCATCGTTGCGAAGTTAAGAGTAGGGGTGACAAAGAACGCTGTCTGTTGGAACCGTGATTTTGAAAAGTCGACTGAAATAACAGAGTGGATCTTTCTTTAGTTAGTAGGAGTCTGACAGTCCGTTCCGCTTCACTTAAGCCTTTGTCAAATTGACAGGCGAAACGAATGCGTGCCGAAGCGTTTTTGTTTGTAATGTATGGAATAGTTTGAAGCCAGTCACATAGCGTAAGACTATCGGACCGCTTTCGTTTTTCGATGTGACTGGATTCAAACAATTCCATACAAATTACAATAAAAAACGCTTCGTATCGCGTTCGCCTCACCTATCTGTTAGACAAAGGCTTTAGGGCGAGAGGACTCATTTGATAATTTTACCTCCCGAAAAAAAAAGGAACAGAGAACGCATTAGTGAAACGACGCGACGTTAACTCAATACTACATAGGACCCTGAAATTTGAATGTAAAGCTCATAAACATGTAACGATCTTTTGGAGTAATAAAAGAAGCTACCCACTATAAACAAATAGCAAGCAGTACCAAGCCACGTTAATTACAACCCAATAATAATAAACATAAACGAACAATTTACGATCAAAATTAATATCGAATTGAAACCTGCAACAAAATCGGTAGCCATTAAACGTATTTGTGGTAATCATTACTTAAGATTTGATGTCCCTAGGTTATTAGATTTCGAAACATCTTTGTACGCTTCGAAGCAAATTACTAGACAATCGAGGTCTGGAGAACGGATGGATGTGACAAAATGAATGAAGGCTAAGCGCGGAACCGGTGATCGGTGAGATATAGGGTTGCCAAGATTCTTTGCTGTCAAATATTGTGTACAATTCTTCTACGAGCCACGAACAGTAAACATCACTGGAACATAGGCATTAAAAAATTGCTCTAAGGAAATGTTTTGAACAACCTATTAATTAGGTAAGACGGTTTCTAAACATATATCTCTCCACTCTTTCTCTTTTTAAAAAACGATGCCCTAAGCCTACGTCCGCACAGGCAGGTGGCTTGCTTAGCGCCTAGAGCCTAGCGAGTTACTAGCGAGTATCTTGGTATAACGAACGTACTAGCATGTTTGCGAACGGCCGCATTGCGCGCTTGACGCCTAGTTAGTCGCTTAGCATGTATGCAGGTAAACAAACGTGTTGGTTTTTTGCCACTAGGCGCGAGGCATTTTAGAAGAAACAAATGGATGAAATATTAATTAAATCAGTTTTTAAAAGAGAACCTCTGTTCAAACCACCTCTCTGTGCGGCCACCGTGTATCCTAGCAAGTAGCCAGATTGCAAGCCACTAAGCTCTAGGTGCTAAGCAAGCCACCTGTCTGTGCGGACGTAGCCTAACTACACTAGGAATTTTTACTTTGACGTGGACGTGTGTTTACAGAAAAACACATATAAAAACACCGAGACCTGGAACAACTACTTGTAGGTCATACAAATATATTTTTTCTGTCTTTGAGGTGACTTTTCAGGACAAGCTTTTTGCGGTTTCGCACTATATTTGTTGAATTGTAACTCCCATAATAAGCGACTGATCAAAATAAAATTGCTTACTATGGGAGTTACAATTCAATACAATTAAGCTTGTCCTGAAAAGTCACCTCAAGTTAGTTACGTCAGTTAGTAAGATAAGCGACGATATATTTGATAATTTTCCACAAATATAGGTACTTATTTCCATTGCATAAATCAAGCATTAATTTCAATTTTGGAAGTATTCTACATTGGGGACCTGGCACCTTTTTTTTTTTTTTTTCGTGGTAAAATCATCAAATGAGTCCTCCCACCCCGGGCAGGGCGGGAGGGACTGTCAGACTTGTACTGACTAAAATCCACGGTGTCCTTCAATAGCCCTTTGTGTTCCGGGGTCACGGTAATGAGATGAGTCCCGCGACCCCGGCAGGCTTTGGCCCTCTTGGGCGGGGCCCCGTCATCGTGCTGACGCTCTTTGAGGCGCGCGTGGAACACAACGCGCCGTCGACCCGGGGGGGGACCTCGCACCTGCGAAAAATTTTGACAGGAGCCTGTGGTTAAAGTGCCATTAAATCAGGTGCCATTTCAACGGGTGCCTAATGTGAAATACCTCCAATTTAGGCATCTCCAGATTTCTAAGCGTAATCGACAGCCCTAGATGGGAGTCCAAGATGCACAGGCACAATAGGAAAATATATACTACTGTGTTGCAATGTTTGTTTGTTCATTGTTAATGCATTATATCGTCTGTGCTATGTAATGATGTGGTGTAGCAATATGAGATGGGCCTTGTGGTCGCAGGTACTGCGGTCTACTGCTTCAACAGGTCACTGTTGACTTAGGTACTGGTACTGCCCGATTTTCTATGACTACATTTTAGCTTCATCTTTATTTTTAACTAGCTGCTCCCCATGGTTTCAACCCGCTGTCCGTCGGTCTATTGGTCGTAGAGTTACGTTTTATTCTTCCTCGATTGATAATGGACTGTCCAACACAATAAGATTTTTTCAATTCGGATCAGTAGTTTCTCAGATAAGCGCGTTCAACCAAACTCTTCAGCTTTATAATATTAGTCATCATCATCATCAGCCTATAATGTTCCCACTGCTGGGACACAGGCCTCCTCTCTGTGAGAGGGAGTGGGCCATAATCTACCACGCGGGCCCAGTGCGGATTGGTAGATGTCACATATCTTCGAATTTTTGGTTCTAGGACATGTCGGTTTCCTCACGATGTTTTACTTCAGCGTTTTGAGAGCAGTGGTGTTGAAATAAATTACACAAAGTAATGCGCCTGGCGGGGTTCGGACCCACGACCTACAACTCGTAAGTCGGGACCGATACCACTGGGCCACCACCACCACCACCATAATATTAGTAGAGATTTTTAATTCTAATAGTGCCTGGTTTTCGTCGTTTTTATTTTGTATCCTTTTTTACGCGAGTTCGTTATATAAATACTGATTATTTTGCTTTCCAGTACCCTTAACACGAATTTTCAGTATTTGAGACGTAAAGTAAACTGGAACTTTGACAACTTCAAATTGACAATTTTCAAGGAAAAAATTAGTTCTTTCTTTGCACATCAGAGGCGCTGTTCCAGTTTTTCATACAAGAAACGCTGTAAATACTGAAAAGACGCTGTAAAGTAAAAGAGTGAAAACTCGTGCTCAGGGTACAGCATTCTAAAATTTAATTACTTAATGTATTGTTAATTGTTAACCGTGATCGCTAATAAGTAATAACCCTAGATGTTAAAAAGCGACCTAAAATAGATTTAAATTAAATCTTGAACATATAGAAAAATTGGTGATTGAAAAGCATTTTGGTGATTTGGTTGATTGGTGTTGGAAAGCTTTTTGTGTTTAAAGAATATTTTTGTCATATTTTCCAACTTTATGAAGAAACAAATCTCGATCAAGTCATCACAACAGTCATGTTTAAGCCCTTAAACATCATAAAACAATAACTGAAGTAACTATACGTGACTGAGATTAGTCTTATACCTAAATTGTTTTACGTAATTATCATGTTTCATCTGAACTCGTATAATAATAATGATGTACACACAGCAATCTAATCGTAAAGTTAACTACTGTTACACGTTATACACTCACGAGCAAAAATAATGGAATCAGTTACTCCGATTCTGCGCGATCTTGAATACTTAATAACTAGATATGATTAAAACTTTTTTAAAAAAGGGAACCGACTTCAAAACCAAACAGAAAAAACTGTAAAATAACTTTTGCACAATTTTTTTTTTTTTTTTTTTATTTATAAACCTTTTTGCACAAATTAGTACAACGGCGGACTTAATGCCGTAGGCATTCTCTAACAGTCTACCTTAGGGTGATGCAGAGATAAAACATAGTAGGTGCAACAAAAAAAAGAACCAATCAGTAAAGATATTACATACCTATAATATATAATACATACCAATAATATATAATACATAAATATATAAAAAATAAATACATATACATACATACAATCACATTGTGCAGAGAAAAGAAATTTATATAGAAATACTGTCAACCAATTAATTGTGAGTCGAATCTGCCAGCTTCTTAAGTAAGAATTCTCGAGCCTTTATCTTAAACGAGAGTCGATTGGTTGCCGTCCTGATATTGAGAGGGAGTTCATTCCAGAGAAAGACCGCCTGAACAAAGAAGGAATTTTTCTGGAGACTAGAGCGATGAGAGGGACATCGCAGAAGGCGATTACTAGAAGAACGGAGCTGCTTGCTGTGTGCAGAGCATAAATACTGGAAATGAGAAGTGAGATAAGAAGGAGAAGTGGGTTTGTTTAGAAGTGAAAATAGGGTAGTCAAAGCTCTCAACGCTCTACGCTGCCGAATGGGTAACCACTGTAAAAGTGACCGTTGTGAGGAAACATGATCATACTTTTCTTTCGGAAGTCGGTGGCTTTTTTTTATTTCATTGACCATGGCCACCGACTTCCGAAAGAAAAGTTATTTTACAGTTTTTTGTGTTTGGTTTTGAAGTCGGTTCCCTTTTTTCAAAAAGTTTTTTATTTTTCCCTTTTTAGTTTAGATATTCACCAAAAATCTTCATATAATCGGCGTCTTTGAAAATTTACAATCCTAGTAAGCAACAAAAACGGATCTATGCGGGCAACTTTACGAGATATCCATTATTGTTATATACTAAAACTTTTCCCAGAATGTAACTAACACTTTTCCGAAAACGCATCAAAATCGGTTCAGTCGAACGCGAGATATTCGCGGACAAACATGCAATTGTCTCTGAAAATCTACAATCCAAGTAAGCAAAAACGGATCCACGCGGGCAACGTCACGGGATATCTATTAGTGTTATATACTAAAACCTTCTCCAGAATGTAATAAACACTTTCCTGAAAACCGCATCAAAATCCGTTCAGCCAAACGCGAGATAATCGCAGACAAACATACATACATACATTTACATCCAGGTCGAACTGAGAACCTACTTTTTTTTTGAAGTCGGTTAATAAAAATGGTTAAACTGACACAAAATTAATTAAAATCACGCCATTACTTAAGGAACTGACCCGGGTCAATTCCAAGTGATTCCAGACTTTTGCTCTCAAGTGTAATTTATATGTTAATGACTTTAGTAAAGTAATACGGTTTATTTATTTATTTATTTATTTTATATGGCTCTTCAACAATGAGTACACTATTACATTTTTGGAAACAGTACAATAAGTGCCCCATCACTTAAAGAAGAGCACCACATGCAATATATTTTGCGTACACACCAAAAAACAAACAATGAGAAAAAGAGGAAAAAAATCAAATGAAAAATAACAATTAAAAATAACTTACTGATACTTAGATTTAAAAGTAGGTACTTACAATAAAAATAACTAAACATACTACAACTCAAAAACATACAAATAAATATAAATACAAAAAGTAATACATAGAACGAACTCAATTGGAATTTGAATCTGAATCAGAATTTATGATTCTCTTCAGGGTAGGCACAGATGTGTGAAATAAGTCAATATCATCATCGTGTTTTTTGTAAACAGTATACATTCGAGACAACGAGCAATGCTGCCTTAAATTAGTATTGCATTTTGGCACCTCCTATTAGATTTTCTCGGTAGTTTTCGTGGCACATGGAAGGATACTCTGCTGAGCAATTCGGGACAGTTTAAAGAGCCCGATACTAATTTATTATCAAAGAGTTTGAATCAATGAGGGTGATTGCTTGCATAAATTGCTTATGGAAGGAATTGGTTTTAGTATAGAATTTCTTAAATGTAGGTTTAAGAATCTGTGAATCAGCTCTTAATTATGTTTCGTAGCTTTTAAGTACTTATTTGAATTTGAATCGGAAATCCTTAGATACTTGATCCGTATTCATATTTTGTCGGTACTCCATTTGAATTGCATCAAATCAGTGTGTCCCTGAATGAGAATGTTTTAGAATCCAGACCGCCTTGACTAATTTCGATTCTATCAACGATTACAAGGTGTCTGAAAGGAAATGCTTACCTATTTCAATTCAGTTGAAAGTGATTGTAGAAGTAAGATACGGTTTGAAAACCATAGTACACTTTGGACCTGTTATTTGATCAGATCAGAAAAAATGTCAGACAAATTGAAAACCACCTCTTTATTAATCCCATAATTTAATTAAACAGCATTTTAAGTAATGCATGGCGCGTTTACTTACTTAACTACTTAGTAATCTAACAACTGTAGCATAATGCAATGAAAATGCAAATTTCCAATTTGATGAACTGCTCCACCTTATTCACATTAAAATCTTCGCTGGAGAAAATTCATCATGTTATGCTACAAAATCTCTTTCATGCATAACACCATTTAAGTCGGCATCCTCGGCTCACAGATAGTTTTCTCGAGTTATTCGTCATAGCGGCGTAAAGCTTGGTATGTCGGTGATGTAACTAACTGCAGCACCTACTTCCGTAGTCTAAGTGCTACTTATAACCTGGTGGTTTGGCGCTACGCCATGTTGTATTGATTATTTTTTTCTTCTTCTCTAGTACATTATTTTTAGTATATGCGAAACCTGAATATAGTTTGTTCAGAATCAGGTAACTGATTCGATTCCAATAATTTTTATACCATGTTATGTTTTTTTTTTCAAAAATATTTTAATTAAATTTTATTACCAGTTAATTACAATACAATCACCGTACGGTTAGGTACCTATTTCCAAACTATTATCACGAGTGTATAACACAGGAGACGCGGTTTACGCGGGTGTACCGCGAAATGAGCATGTTTTTGAACGGACAACCAGGTAATATACAACTTATAACTTTGTGATTTTTTAAGACACAGTTTTATTCTTTACACAAAAATACTAGACAGGTGTATCGGCTTTCGCATAAACAAAAAATAATGTTGTATTACTTAGTATAGGGAATCTTACTTCTTACTCATCCTACTATCCTATCCTACTTCCACTAATATAATTAACGTTTGTGAAGGTGGATGGATGTTTATTACTCTTTGACGCAAAAACTACTAAACGGATTTGGATGTTTGGTACACAGATCGTTTATAACCTGTATTAACACACGGGATAGTTTTGACTTAGCCCCTTTGTACACTAGGCGATACAAGTGTGCCTGTGTACGAACCTCTATGGATTTGTACTACGATAAGTCGTAAGGTATCGGAGACTTGTGACTTGCGCTTTTAATTTAGTTATTCTTACTCCTACAAAATACATAACACTAAAACCAAACTATATATCGATCCTAACACGTCTTCTCTTCGCCCCGTTCATCTCAGCTGTGGTGGGAACCGGGTCCAAAGTGCAATAAATCTTGCGTCTGCGCAGTTCCGAATGCAATGTTTACTACGCAAAACTAGTTCACGTGGTATGTGCGAGTGATGCTCATACGCATGAGAAAGTGGCACAAGTTTTAATTATACAGAGGATTTAGATGTATCATATACAATTACAATGTGTTTTGTAACTAGTTATTGTATAGTAAACATAAATTCTTGAGGAAAGTTTAGGTGTTGTGGTGCTTTATAGAGTTATTTGTAAAACAACAACAACCTTTCATGGGCTGAAAGCATTTAGATTAAAGCCTCCTACAGACACACGCGATTAATCGCGCGGGGCGACATGTCGCGGTCCATTCGCAGTATTTTTAGAGTGGAAATTAGCTTGGCTCGTTGACGCAGCGCGATTAATCGCGTGTGTCTGCAGGAGGCTTAATAGCTAGATAGCTTTAATATATTATCGAGCAGTAGTGACCCGCGACAACTTTTAGGTAAAAGTTGTTAATACCATGTACAATGAAGAATAGAAAAAAAATCTGATACTCATAAAAAATGGAATATTTTTCCGTTGAAACGCTTTAATTTTTTTTTTTTTTGATCTTTCAGGATTGGCTCCACAATAAAAGTGGTTTATCTTATATCTACACTAATATCATAAAGAGGAAAGATTTGTATTTTTGTGTGTGTATGTGTATGTTTGTAACGAATAAACTCAAAAACTGTATTTCGGGGCCACTACTGCTCGATCATATTATATTATGACTATCTAGCTATTAAGCCTCCTGCAGACACACGCGATTAATCGCGCGGGGCGTCATGTTGCGGTCCATTCACAGTATTTTTAGAGTGGAAATTAGCTTGGCTCGTTGTCGCAGCGTGATTAATCGCGTGTGTCTGCAGGAGGCTTTAACCTAAATGCTTTTGTGACTGAATGCTATCTGACATGTTGAAAAGGATGCCTTTAAAACATCGATAAAACGTAAAGTAGACGTTTTGTCGGTACTTCACGTTCGGAAACAACTACCGGTGTAAAAAAATTAAATACAAGTATTTGTTTACAAAGAACTTGAAACTGTATTGAAGCATACTTGGCCTTAATTCGAGCATAGACAAGCAAACAGAAGCTCGTTATTTCCTAAATGTGGCGTTAAAGTATAGAGCAAATATAAATAAGTGAAAAAATCACAAAATTGTGTTAAATTGTTAAACAAACAAATAAATAGGTAACCGCTACTTATTAAGAAGGACTCAACTTATATTGAAATATAAGTTGAGTCCTTCTCTTTGTCTGATTTTGTAGAGCTGTTGGCATCCATTACCAGGAAGCTAGACGTTTATAATTAATTTGTCTTATTAAATCGCGACTAGGATCTTAAATTCTGAATTAATATTTGTTGTTCCTAAAAATACAAGATAATTATAATTTCATCACCATGTAACTGAATACAGTAGTAGATTTGGCTCGATTCTTGTCTATCTCTTATACAGCTGCTACATTAATTTGGACTAAATCTGTACTAGTAAATGATAAAGCTGATCAGTTTATTTGTTTCATTGCGCGTCTCATCAACTATAGTTGGTTTTGAACATTAATGTTTGTAAAATTATTCAATTCTCCCGTCAATGTTAATAACGCTATGACCCTTGGGGCCGTGCAGCAACCAAAGAGCTGGGAAAAATAGCTATGCCTGATTATAAGATGGACGTAACTAAGCAGAAAGGACTCAACCCATAATGTCAGCAAAAAATATCCGTAATCAGGTTTATCCACTTTGTTCACCCGGGTGATATCACTTAGGTGAACAAAGTGAAATAAACCTACGTTTTTGCTCAGTAGAAAAATCAATCTCCATAAACTCCTTGAACAATTAGCTCATCCTTGTTGACAATGTGAGTTGAGTCTTTTCTGCTTAACTACGTCCAGATGAAGTATTATGAAATCCATCGCATCAAGCAGACATTTTCGTGTTTATAAGCCAGATATTCTCCCAGAGACACATAAAGAAACGAACATGCAGCCACAGATGTCAATCTTCACAAGTAACTTCTAGTCCACACTCTGTCGGGCACGCCGCAATCGCGGCCGGCGGTAAGACCCCTCTTTGAGGAGTGGCTGGAAAGGCGTCACGGCGTCCTGACCTACCGCATGACGCAGGTCCTCACGGGACCGATCATGGACCATGCCCGGGTCGACGGCGCGTTGTGTTCCACGCGCGCCTCAAAGAGCGTCAACAAGATGACGGGGCCCCCCTCTAGAGGGCCAAAGCCTGCCGGGGTCGCGGGATACCATTACCGTGACCCTGGAACGTAAAGGGCGAATGAAGGACACCGTGGATTTTAGTCAGTACAAGTCTGACAGGCCCTGCCCTGGACGGGAGGACTCATTTGATGATTTTACCGCGCTAAAAAAAAAGTCCACACTCTGCTTGTGAGTTTCGGCAATTTGGCAAGAGAGTCACAAGTTGTAAAACTTGCCAAGTTGCCTCAATTTTACATACAAAATTACAATAGAATAATCATGATGATTGCTAACGCTAAGGCTGAGCGGGAAATAAACAAGGTCCTGGGATTTTTATGAACTCTGCTAAAAATTTGTCAGTGGTATCGAGTTTGGACTTTAGTTCAGTTGATGGGACTAGGCTCACTCCAAAACTCAAACATAACTGGCGAAAAGTAGGTGTACTACAGGGATCGCCTCTGTGCCCTATGTTTGGAGATTATGGAAATTGACAATCACCTCACTGAATAATCATGGCGAGTGGAATTCCTCATGCGATATCAAAGTAAACACACTATGGTTACGCCATTATATTTACTGGTGATCTTGACACGGCGTTTGGTCTTGGTTTTCGCAATTATTTAATTAGTTATAGCGTTCTCGAATGTGGCGACGACGACACAAGATTTAGTCGTGCTCTTGGTATTGGGGACAATTATCTCTGTGACTTTTCTAAGATGTTTTTCGTCTATTGAATCAGCAGAATTAGCTGAAGATGTAAAGTTGTTTTAGATTGCATTAATTAACAACAAAATTGCAATTCCGAGAACTAGCATTGTTATCTAATGTCTAGAAGAAAGCGATATATATTAACTAATTTTAAAGACTTGTTTCTTAACTTATAATAGCATTTATGGCATAAGAAATCAGCAAGAGCATTCGTCAGCAGACGAATGACGAGACGTCATTTATTATTTTGGACATACTTGGAGTCTCCAAATCGTCGACACAGTGCATAGTCACTATTGTTCATAAATCATATCATGCATAATGGTTTCATACCACATCAGGCCCCTTTTGACACATGTCAGTCAAACGCCACCCCATGTCGACTACACGCGTTACGTCATAAACGTCAAAACGAAGCTAATTGAGCGTTGCGCTTGCGCTCATCTGGTGAAAGCTGATTGGCTAATAATGTCCGTTAATTTGTGACATAAATGTTGCGTTAGTTTTGATAATAATCGCCGCTTTATTATGCTTTTGTGATTGATTTATTTGGGAATGTTGTAAAGTTAATTAGTTTGTTTGTTCAGTAAGGTCAAGTCAATGCTGCATTCTTCGTAACCGCTATCTATAAGTATCTTCTTGTCCTTGGCCGTGTTGGAGGTCGGCGCAACACGGTTACTGCTGTCTTAAATAATTTCATTGAAGGTATTGAAGTAGTAGAAAGTGACATCTCACCAAACCCCCCTACATGAATGACTGTCTTGCAAAGATTGAAGCCGAAAAAAAACGAATTGAAAATTCAGTTTGACAGCAGGCCAGGTGAAAATAGCAGCATGTAATCACTGAATGTCACTGATACTCCTGACAATGTGCCTTTTTGTGCAGGTGACATAATTTTCATCACAACTAACGAATTAAATTTTTTTGGTTTAAAAGTTTTCGAAAAAACCTCGAGATCTTTTTGAAGAACAAAAAATCTGTTCATTCAGTGCTGTTACTTTTCTATAAGTTTTAATGCTTTAATGTAAGAAGTGGATTATGATAATTCAGTATTCCGTGACTGTACATAGTACCTACACAAATAAGTATTTTGTGTACATAATGGTTTGTATAGTTAATCCCGCGTATTACTGACGATAGGTGTAGCTAGTAGATATTTTATTTTATTTTCCTTTATTGGCCAACCAACAATTGTTTACATTGTAAATAATTAAAGTAATGATCTTTACGAAACTTAAGCTAATGTAACAATTTCTTACAGGCTAGCACCGCATGCCCCATAAACATATTAAGTAGCTGTGCCGCAATCACTATGCTATAAAAAGACTACATACCTAATAATTATTTAGACATTACAATTGTAAAATAATATATTGCGGAATTATATAAATAAGAACAAAAAATTAGATGAAAACAAAACAATCAGAGATACAATAAGGTAGAGAAAATATTAAACATCTTTAATTAATTAATTAAACATCTTCAGTAATCATTCTATGGAACCTGGAATACGAGTCAAAATGCACATCAATTACGTCGCTATATTTATTTAATAATTTACAAAGCCGAGGAACAATCGAATTTGCGCCAAGTACTGTTCGGCGGAGTGGAGGATGCAAGGGAGTAATAGGAGCACGAGGGAGTCTAGCAGGAGCCCGAAACTGAAACTTAGATAGCAATTGGGGACAGTCTATTTTGCTCCGTAGTAGCTTATACAGGAAGATAGAATCACTGATTCTTCTACGTTTTTCCAATGAAACCATCTTAAAATGAGATAGGCGGGCTTCATAAGACCGTATCTTTTTTGCAATTCCGCTAACATAAGCTAGGTGCCAGAGAAATCTCTTCTGTATTCGCTCTAGTCTAAGGTTGTGCGAAGAATAGTGAGGTCTCCAGATTGTACTGCAGTATTCCATGATACTTCGGACGATGCAATTGTATAATAAGATCTTGGTATTATTACGCTTGAAACCAGTAACATTTCTTATGACAAATCCCAGCATTCTTGAAGCCTTTTTAATTATGTTTTCGACATGAGGTACGAACGTCAAGGTGTGGTCAAAAATAACTCCTAAGTCTCTTACTTGATCAACTTCTTGGATTGCGCAATCGCCCACATGATATACACTACCAGTTAATTTGTGTGATATTAAATCGTGGTTACAAATACACTTGTTTGTTTATGTAATAGTTAGTCTTCTTCTTCCTGCCCTTATCCCATTCTACTTGGGGTCGGCGCAACACGTTTTCTTCTTCCATTCTCCCCTATCAGACGTTACAGTATCATTCGTACAATATCATTTACTACTTTTTCTTTCATATCATTCCTTAGACAATCCATCCATCTGTTCTTTGGCCTTCCTCTTCCTCTCCATCCATCAACATTCATACTCATCACTTTCTTAGTCACATGGGTGTCAACCCTCCTCATCACATGTCCATACCAAGATAGACGATTCCCTTTCATTTTTTCTGTAACAGGCGCCACTTTCAAACTTCCCCTTATAAACTCATTCCTTACTTTATCCATTCTTGTCACTCCACACATCCATCTCAACATCCTCATCTCCGCTAAATGCAATCGTTTCTCATCCATCTTTTTCACAGCCCAGCATTCTGATCCATACAATACGACAGGTCTAATCACGGATTTGTATATTTTCCCCTTTAACTTGAGGGGCATCCGTGGGTCGCAAGTATGTAATAGTTAGTCATCAAATAATAATTCCTCCTTTTGGAATTCGCCACAGAAGGATAAAAAAGTCTACAGAGATTAATTTTAAATAATATCATACTTCAAGTGTCTGTGTGGGTATTTCTTTGGTTTACATAATCATGTATAATTGTATATTATAACTACCTATTCCCCGTGGTTTCAACCCCGCTGTTCAGCTCTTGGGGCATGATGTTTTACAGCCTTAATAAATAGACTACCTTACTAACACAAAAGTAATTTCTTAATTTGGACCAGTAGTTCTTGAGATTCGTTGATTGAGCGCGTTCAACCAAAAAAAAACAAAGTCTTCAAGTATAGTATTAGTATTCTTTTATTAGGATAGATTTTGATTGGTTGAACTTGTTAGCTTACATTCTACTTCTTATTCTGCTGATTATTCCTCTCAACCATACTTAACCTTTATCGATTCGAAAATCTGTTTCGTATTTTAAGCGACTATTTCAGCTAAATTGCGAAAAGGTTCTACTAAATCAGTAATCTATTCTACACTTAATTTTACCATTCAATTGCTAGTTAAGAGTAAACTTCGAGACTTCAAATCCATTTAGCAACCTCAATTACACAGCCAATTAAGTTCACAAGAGAAGCTTTTGTATCAAGTTCTTTTGTAGCTTGTCCATGCAATAAAGGTGTGTCGCCATTTAAGACAACAGGTATACCATACCCGCATTCCTTACAACATAAGAAAGGGTATAATAAAAGAAAAATGTTCATGTTGACTTGTTGACCATCAGCGTTATATTCTAGCAATTTGCTAAAGCCCACACTTAGAACGTACATTGACATATTGCCTCATTAGTTCGCAAATTGTTTTTGCATAACTTCAGACCTTATATGATTTATTATGTAATAAATAAGGTTTGTCCGCCGAGAGTGGCTTTGGGCGCTCGTTGCCTGTATTGTTATCTTGACCTGTGCCTTTGCGTGGTCATCATGAGGTGAGAAAATACTTCTTTGATGTTTTGTATAGGTATAGTAGTGACTGGACGTTTGTTTGACTCTATCAGCTGATTATCATCTCTTTGTGATGGTGAAGATGTTATTTTCGTCATGTTTTGCACAAATGATGTCTTCCACAATACTGTTTCTATATCTTTTACATCTCCATTAGGATTGCGTAGCGATTGTTTGTGCTATATTTTTTTTTGGACGACATTAATCGATACTTTTTTTTGTTGATATATCAAATATTAAAAATGAACATTAAAATAGGTAACCTACTTATCATCTGAAACAGAGTCAGAGCTCAGGTAAGCCTGTGGTCAGATCTCTTGAGAGGAACCTCCTAACAGAACGCGCCGTGTCCAGAAGTAATGTCTTCTGAATGAAGCGTTTGATCCAGCTGCATAGAGCCTCCTCAGATATTGGTCGAGGCTCCTGGCAAATATTTTTGCACACATGCTTCTCTTACATCTTTTCACGACTCTTTTTTGGTCTAATGTACAGTGGGCTTCATCAATTGGGTACCCCAGTAACGAACGTAGACGCTTCCAATCGTACAATAGTACGTAGGGGTACCCACATCATGACGCTGACTTTACCAAAGTGTAAGCCAAACTCGATCTTTTATTTTGTATTTTTGGGCTAATCTTTCAAACAACGACCATTTATATCTAGACGCCTCCTGCACGATCTGACTAACGAAAATTATTCTGCCAAGTCGCTGAGGTACGACGTTAAGCGAGGGGGACGGGGTACTGCGTTCTGATTGGCTAAAGGGACGGGGTACTGCGTTCTGATTGGCTAACTCAAGGTCAGTGCGACGAGGGGACTCACAGGAGTGGTCGAGTCACGACGGTTATAAGACTTTTTACCTAATGTGTTGACAGACATCGGTCGCCCGTGATTAGGAGTCTAGATATAAATGGTCGTTGCTTTCAAAATATGTCACATGAACATTTCGTTTTTAGGCCTGAGACATTTACATTTCTTGCCAGTTTGGAACTACTGAGTGGGGGACTCAGTTTGAAAGTAAGACGATGAATTGACAAACGGTAATTTGAAATAATATAGATATCCTATGTCAAATTACCGTAATCACTAAATTACCACCTACTATTCTATTCAAGTAGGTACTTAATAATTTGACAAACAATACAATCAATTTGTTTTAAGCTGAAAGGTCAACAGTGTCTTTACTCATTGTCTGTTTTTCAACGCCTCAGGTTAAGGCGAAATGGTATCGTGGCCGAGTAGTTTAGCAGGGGGTGAAGGAGACGCGGTGAGGTAAGCGGCGCGCGGGGCGCCCCACCCTGCCGCGCTCCGCCGCCGCCGCCGCGCCGCGCCGTGCCCGCCGCACTATGGAACGCGCTAGTACATGACCTGATTAAAAATACATTTCCGAAGTGCCAAAAATTGACCATGTTTTTGGTTTTATTTTATTGTTAAGAAGTTGTTCTTATATAAACACGTCGTTTTTTATGTTTTTACTACACCTAACATAGAGAAAATGACGTTAGATTTCGAACTTATGGAAATTTTGTAATTTTGTTTCTGGCGGTTCTGAACTTTCAGAGTAAGATTTGGAGCATTTCTTCCAAGAAAAGTTATATTGTGTGATACTGATTTAAAAAGTATATGGCTTGCAGATTTGAAAACAGTTTTTAAAATTATATTTTGATGTAATATACTGCTGCTATAAATTTTATAAAAAACTCCATAAAAAATATCCTTTTGTACAACTTTGACGAGACTTTTGACACTTAGCTCAGTTTGCCTACCACGTAAATTTGCCTTTGAATTATGCGTATACTATCTGTCTATTATATATGTAGAAATCAGCTGCAAATATGTACAACCACAGAAGTTATGAGCTATCATGTGGCGAGGCGTCCAAAATGCATTATCGTGGGATCTTAAGAAATAAGGGTATTTTTGCGGTTTTGTAATAGTTTTATCAACTTTGTCTGTCATTATGGGTAGATACTGATAATGTTTTGCACTTAAGTAGCAAATGAGAGTATGTACATTTATATTTTGTATACTACCCTCATTTATTGGATTCATCTATAAAGCTTACTCATAAAAATGTTCTATCATTTTCAATGATTATTTTTGGGCGCTAAATAATATAATATCAATTATAATGAGTTCTTCTAACTATTGAAGACGTAAATTGTTACTTTGTCATATTTTAAACGGTAAAAGTGTTTCAGCACTGTCAACGTTTCAACGTAAGTAGAAACGTTCTGAAGATAACATCGAAATAATGACTGTGATAATTATTCAAAGAAGTTATTGACGAATATTCTGCTGTTTTTTAAATTGGATAACTCTCGGCAGATGATCAAGAGTATCAAAAAAATCTACTACTCTTTACTACATCATGCAAGAAAATGTTTAAGAAAAGAGAGAAGGGCAACAAAATGATGATGTGTTATGTTACTGTACACATCTACTCCACACAAAAATATATTATTATCAATAGCTTATGAAAAAATATCAAAGAACTTGACGAAGTTACTTTGCTCCTCTTCAAAGTTAATCAACTCAAGATCCTGAGTCCAGATTAGTTCAGAGACACCAATATTTGTGTACCCAAATATTGCTAAACCGTATATTTTACAATAACATACTATTACGTAGTATTATTATTTTGTTTTTTTTTACTTCTATTCGACAAATTAGCTTTTAAGATGAAAACGTGTACCTACAACTTTTCATTTACTTTCTTTTGGTAAAACGCCTAAAAAAAATTAATAAATGTGTTTTTAACAATGTAAAAGTTTAAATTAACGATTCCTACATTATAATTGAGGATAGAGAAATGATTTATCCGCGAAACTCAAATAATGTAAAGATTTTGGACGAAATAAAAAATTCAAACGCGAGTAAAGTCGCGTGAAAAACATAGTTTTCGAAAAATTTATGAGTGTTTAAATTTCTTATATAATATTCTATGCTTGTGCAAAATTTCAACTTTATATCTTAAGAAACAAAAAAGTTATAGATTTTTAATCAGAAAATGACCATTTCGTCCCATAGTGCGCCGGCTGGCGCAGAATGCGAATGCAAAATTCTAATAAGCTAGTTTGTAGTAGGTAGTTGTATTTGTAGCAAGTATTTATAGCGATGTACTAATTTATTTTTTCACAGTTTGTACGAAATATCGGAAACACAAAACTAATAATAAACATGGTAAATGTCCTATTTACCTTAGTAATATTTTGTACGAAGTACATAATATAGTGCAATAAATAAATTAACCGTACCTACGACTAAGAATGCCCCTTAGAATAAAAAAAAAATATGAAGTCGGTTATAAATAAAACAGAACATCCCCGACCATTTTGATAAGTTATCATAATTATCGAAAAGCTGCAACTGCTAGTTATAGTTTCACGCGCGCCTCAAGAGTGTCAGCATGATGACGGGGCCCCGTTTAGAGGGCCAAAGCCTGCCGGGGTCGCGGGACTTATCGCATTACTGTGACCCTGGAACGTAAAGGGCTATTGAAAGACACCGTGGATTTTAGCCAGTACGAGTCTGACAGACCCTCCCGCCCTGCGCTGGGTGGGAGGACTCATTTGATGATTTTACCACGATAAAAAAAGTATCTATTTGTTTATGTGAATTATTTGTGCTTACTTGGTACATACAACAACAATAATGAAAACACTAATGAATGCCTCATTCGTGTTTTCATTATTGTTGGATCCATCTATTTACCAGATCGCTGTTTGAAAGGGGTGCCTTAGTGCCTACAAGTTATTATGTATATCGACAAAACCGGTTTCAGTTTTACCAAAAAACCGGTATCAGTTTTACCAAAAAACCGGTATTTACAGAAATGAAAAACTGGTATATCAGGTTTTGTAAAATAGGTATATTCAATAAACAATAAAATAAAGCTTGTTCAATTTTTTTCAGAACCTCTCAGAGGCATCCCACGATTTCTTCTGGAATCTACTAACTCAGGTAGAACGTGCGAGATATAAAAGTTGACGAGTTTCGACTCCATTTTATTTTTCCAGAATTCGTCATCTTTCTGGATGTATAGAATTTCCATTTTTGTTTGTTCTCCTCCCCATATACCAAAAATACATCGCTGCTTGCCCGTCACTCGAAGCTGTCCTTGCGCCTGATAGTACCAGTTACTATTTTTATTTATGGTCACCTGGTTACTCTTTTTATTATATTTTAAAATTTGGACCTTATTATTTTTGATAGCATTATCTATGCCGTTTTTATAAGCAGCTACTGGACATTTGACTTCAATTATGGTATCGTCTCCTACAACACCGTCAGGTGTGGCACCAATATAAGGAAATTCTTGGTCCACAAAAAGTCCACAGTCCTCGATGAGTAAATTTTCTTGGCTGCTTAATTGTTGGAGGGCAAATTTTTCATTTTTGAGCCCATGGGCTACCGACGCGACGGACGAAATATTTGATTTATACAAAATGTTGTTCACCAGGGCAGAAAAATTTTTTTGCCTCTTAATTATTGCCCCAAAGTTTGATGCTGTTACCATCAACCTTCTGATTTGCAACCATTCAGTGCTTTCGCGTTGCTGTGTGGTTCTGTTTTGTATGCCCTGCCGATCTTTTACCAGCGTCTCCAAATTTTTCATAAAATCTGCAGACGCTGCGATGTACTCATCGGCAGACAAGTCTGGCGCAGCAACTTGTTTGCCATAATCATTCTGCTTTACAAATAGCTTAGATCTATTTTTTTTTCTTTTCACGGCATTGGCTCGTTTTCTCTGTTGTTCTCTTCTTCCTTCTAGTTTTTTTAAGTTGCCTCTTGGGCTCTTACCCAAAATTTTTTTGTGCACAGTGTAAAGAGGTCTTTTTGTGTTGTAAGAAACAACAGCAGCCGAGCATCTCGCTTGATATGAACGGCGCGAAGCAAAATTGATTCTTTTGCCCCCAACAAATTTCGCAATTATGCTGTTGAATCTCTCAACTGCATTAGTGTCAACGTCTTCAAGAAGACTTCGAGATTTTGCTGCCACCGAATTTAAAATAACTTTTAGCCGGAACCAAAATGTCGAATTTTCAAGCTCTGCCACAGTTGAAGACAAAATTCCTTTATCTTTCGTACAACAATAATCTTTGCAACGTCTGTGGTCCCCGTATGCGTGGTTCAGAGAATTTGTTATGTCTCCATGGATTTGTTTTATGGCAATGTCTCTGGGATTACTTTTATTATGTTTGATTGAAGTTGTGACGACTTTTCTCATGCTCATCACTTTTTCATCGGTCATATATTTTCTGTGAGCTTTTGGATATTTTGTATCTTTGCTTAGTGAACGCAACTTGTTGCACATATTTCGCAGAACGTGGTTCCGGCATTCTATTTTAGACACTACGTAGTCTGAATAGGGATTTGACGACAATATTTTGGCATAGGTTGCAGAATCACCATCAGCCACAATGTTGCCATAGATAAGTCCATACATGTTGATGGATTCCTTGAAACCTTCGCATATAATCGTCGCTTCCATTCCGCTGGAGGACCCTTCATAATTTTTATAGCATTTGTGATTTTTGGGGTTTTCCTGACGTTTCTCTGCCCTTGCACATATTAAACAATATTTATTTTTGACACCAATGAAAAGAACTTCTCCAAATTTTCGGCCCACAATTGCAGCAACACCAGACATTGCTTTATAGTTGTTCCCATAAGAACGTTTGCACCATGCACCATCTGCAAATACGTCAATGACGGGTATGCCATTAACCACACGCCCTTCTTGGATTGCTGCTTCGCGTTCAATAGCAGCAGCTCTTTCCATGGTCTCCAGTGCTGTAGCCTCCCATTCACTAAACATGCTATCCTGAATTTTCGCGTAATATTTTTCACGAAAAATAGGGACGTCCATGGCACTCATAGTTTCCTCGAATTGAGAGTATCCAATCCCAGACGCTACTATACCCGAGACTGCTGCAGTATTTATATCTACTCTATTATCACAGCCCAAGTCGTCAGTACACACTTTAAATTTTTTCATGCATATCCTGCATTTAAAATTAAAATATGAAACCAGACCGACACGCTTTTCTGTTTCTAAAACTAAGCAGCTAAAATCACACTGAAAGAGAGGTTCGTGTTTTTGCTGTTGCAGTTGATTTAAAAAATAAACTATATCAACAATTCTACGACCGGTGATTTCTTTTCTAATCTTTGTTTCACGCTCATGTTCCACAAGATAAGGCAGGTCTTCTTGATCGCTGAAACATTTGAAAAAAAAAAGCTAGTAAATGTGATGACGTTAACAAAGCTGGAAAACTAAGGAAAACTAGGAAAAACTGGCATATCAGTGTATGATTATTTATAGTCCGTACTCCACCAAATAAAAAATCATTTAATAAACTCAAAAATATATGCATCTATAAGCTTATGCAAAACTAAAATTTTACTAGAGGATGAACTTACTCAGCTACACCACATGGCGGTGGTGTGATTGGCACTGACGGAAATTCTACATGTGCTCCATGAGATAATTCTGGTAGGTTTTGTGAGACTTCCTCTGTTTCAGTAATACCCAATAGGATTTCAGGGGTACTGAAAATAGGAAATAATTTTGAAAATAATGAATATGTGTACAGGATGAATTTTTTCAAATGGGCGTGAATGGCTATAGCCGAAACTATGAGGAGTACCAAAAAACGTTGGAAGGAATCTCGAGGCTGACTTTGACGAAAACTAAAACTAATTCATTGGATTTTAGAAAGATCAATAATCCGGTTTAAACTGGTACCGGTTTCATTGAAATCTCATTCGCAATATAAAATGAAAATACCGATTTATGGTAAAAACCGGTATTGACATACCGGTTTTTATCATAAAACGATACCCTATTCATGACCTCTTACATAAAAAAAAAAAATGTTTTCAAAGGTTTTACCTGAAAACAGGGTCAAGTGAAATTAGATGCCTCTAACTCACAGATATGATGTAACACAATGCACATAATTATTATATAATTATACAAACGATATACACCCATAGACTCATCAAGTTTGTGGAGTTTGGATTGCCGATTTAGTTTGACCCTGTTGATGACATAAGTAGGTATGTTATACTGCGAGGATCCCCCGGAGGACACGGCATAACATACGGTGCAGAACTGCCCAGCTTGGGCAGAACACCGCCGTGTCCTCACGACGGCATAGGGGGAGACCTCTTGCGCCCGGCATTGGTCGAGGCCATGCTGCGGGGCGAGGGAGAGGACAGCGTCCTCCGTGCACCCCAGCCGCAGTGGTAGACGCCCACGGCGACGGACGTCGCAAGACGATCTCCGGCCACCGTAGGCGCGGGCATGCGGGCGGCGAGTAATGGGCGACTCGCTGTCCGACCATGGACCATGGCCGGGTCGATGGCGCGTTGTGTTCCACGCGCGCCTCAAAGAGTGTCAGCATAATGACGGGGCCCCCCTCTAGAGGGCCGAAACCTGCCGGGGTCGCGGGACTTATCGCATTACTGTGACCCTTGAACGTAAAGAGATATTGCAGGACACCGTGGATTTTAGTCAGTACGAGTCTGACAGTCCCTCCCGCCCTGCCGTGGCTGGGAGGACTCATTTGATGATTTTACCACGATAAACAAAAAGTTGGTATGTAATCGAGCTTACTCAAAAATCTTGGTTGATACTGGTTGAAGTTCTACTAGTGCCCCATCAGATGTTTCTGAAAATTGTGGTGGAGTGTTAGTGTCACTCATTCCTTGTGAATCAGCTGGCAACTCCGCAATATGAGACCCAGTGTTGATACGAGTTCTGTAAATACACAGTAAATGAATGATGGAAACTCGTGCCAACGAAGCATAGGTTCGCTCGCTAATAGTTAGTGCACGTACTTAGAATTTTTGAGATAGATAGATTTTAACTTACCTATTCAGGTTCATCAATTTCAATTTCTTGAGCTGAAGTCGTGATATCTTTTTAATTTTATTACGTTTATTTACCATTTTTATGACTTAGGTATCACTTGACACTTCAATATTCTCTTGGGTAGTCGGCGACAGCGAGCGCAATAAAGTTGTACACGAGTGCTCTCTAAGACGCGCTGCGGGCGACTGACGAGGTACGAGAACGGTGATTATGACCGGCCCGCGCGCAAAGTTGCATGCTTTTAGAAATATTTCTTTTTAAAATTATAAAAGCTCTGTTAAATAAAAATAAACCCATATAGCACTAATGTATTTAATAGTGAACGTGTAGACGAAATTGTATTAAAATTGGGCTAATTACAATCGAATAAAACTGGTTTTTCTCATCATGGACAAGTATAAAAATGCTAATTTTAGGAAAACTTTGCGAATTTTTTGTATCGAGCCAAATTGTCTCAATCGTGTTTTGACCCCCATAATTCACTAAGGAATATCTTTATGTTTTATTATCACGATAAAAAATTAAGAAAATTTGTAGTTTTTGAGGCCAAAAATTGATTTTGCGAGCAGTCGAAATGCATCAGAATGTGTTTTTTGGGACCCATTTCGCCTTAACCAGGAGATTAGCTAATAGCTTTCAATATGTCATCAGCTTGCCCGGAGAAATAATTTCATGGACATGAAATGGACAGAAAATAAATTAAACAGTTGTGATACTTGAAGCGATTTTATTTGATATGGTATTACTAGCTTTCGGGGATTCGCTTGCGTAAATTTTGAATATGAAAATCGAAATCATGATTCAAAAGTCACGTGGCGTGGCGAGTTAAATACTTATTGACATGGACCGATACCTCTGATACTTTGCCTAATCTAAATTAATAAGTTATAATTCCGATTCAGTGAACGCTGTCTGTAATAGTAAAATCATCATCTTTCCAAATCATTGCAGCAATCAATGCTATTCAGATTCACATTCTGCCAATAACTATAATCATAATTAATACAACTTAGTGATGGGTTTATAAATATCTTTATCTACTCTCATATCGTTAAATTCAAAATACAAAACTCAAAACGAGTTTATAATGACGTACTTTACACACAGTATATCGAAATGAAATTAAAAAATTAAATTATGACACTATTTCTCTAACAAAATAATGTTATAATACAATTTTTTTTCATTACGATACAGATTACAGATCATAGATACATCCATTTGATTTTTTATCTGTGGCTGCGCGCGCTGTGGCCCATGCGCGGTGATAACGGGAATTTTGGCGCCAAAATACTGTGTCAATCTTTATCTTTTATTTGATAAATTCGTGTTCAATGAAAGTAGATAAAGTAGTGTATGAAACTGTACATAACTAGGTATTATACACTCGTGTGATACTTTTAAAAAACTCGCTTCGCTCGTTTTTTAAACTCACACTCGTGTATAATACCCCTCATTATGTACCAGTTTCATAAACTACTATAATATTATCTTATCTTATAAATATCCGATAAATGCCCGCGAACGCCTTTTGCTTCGGCTTTTTGCCCAGTTCAGTTTCTGCTTAATCTTTTACGTAACAAAGTTATTGATTTTTATCCCCAGTGACCGGGCATTTATTTGAGCGTTCATTATTATTAGTTAATGTGGGCATAAACTAAAAACATTAGGCAAAAAGTTTTGTTCATAAAAAATTTGCCCTCGACCCATTTCTAAATATAACTTAGCTACCAGATGATCCTTTCCACAAATCCAAGGCTGTAATAAATAATTCAGTGTGCTATAAATTTAAATAGTATCTGTTAATGCAGTCGTGACGGACCGTAAAAGCAGATGTAACAATGACGATTGGAGCGAAACGATTATATTCAATATAATATATTTTATTGAACGACAGCTGATCTGATCTTAACGCCAACACTAGCCTTTATTTGCGGGTCTGCTTGATTGTGAAATATTTGATTATACGTCAAGGGCGTTTAAGAAAGACGTTTTAACTTATACGTGTTGACTACGTTCTAAGAAGGCTCTTCTGCAGCTATGATTTTACAGAAATTATCTAATTTTTTAAATATATACCTGGGTGAATTTTTCAACTGGGCGTGGATGGCTATATCCGAAACTATGAGGAATATCGAAAAACGTTGAAAGGAGTCTCGAGGCCGATTTTGACGAAAACTAAAATTGCATCATTAGATTTTAGAAAAATCAATAATCTTTGCCAGAAATCGGCAAAGATAATTTAAAACACAACTTATCGTATTGTTATTTAAAATAATGAAAATCTCATCACATAGAAGCCAAGCCATGGCTCATATACAGTTCATTTATTTCATCCCATGTTTAAACTGTCAATAGGTATGGGTAGGGTTGGCAGGTCCTAGGTCTCCAGTTAAGCCGGATATTTGGGTGAAAAGAGTCGTCTTTCATTTTTTATTCCTAGTATAACATCACCAATATTTTTAAATGCAAGCAAAATACATGTTATCCGATTAGGTAAAATAGCTGAATGACATAGATTATGGGTTCAGTTTTTACCTTTTGCCTTAGGAACTCCAAAAAAGACTACCCAACTCTATGTTACAAAAATGGTTTCACAGACGATGACATCAACATCAGCCAATAAATGTTCCCACTGCTGGGACACAGGCCTCCTCTCTGTAAGAGGGAGTGGACCATAATCCACCACGCGGGCCCAATGCGGGTTGGTGGATGTCACATGTCTTCGAATGTTAGGTTCTAGGACATGCCGGTTTCCTCACGATGTTTTCCTTCACCGTTTTGAGAGCAGTGGTGATGAAATAAATTACACAAAGTAATGCGCCTGGCTGGGATCGAACCCACGACCTACAACTCGTCAGTCGCGGCCGATACCACTAGGCCACCACTGCTCTCACAGACGATGATTTAAATCAAAATATGCATAAATATATTACGCAACTGCATAAATAATGCATAATTCAGATTGATGCTCAGACACGGAGCAATATTAACCTGACAAAGATTTATAATATTAATAAGATTAATATAGAATTGACACGCATGACAATGGAAGGAATCCTGCCTAGCTACCGTGCAGATTGATCTGCGAGGCTAGGTCACTCTTGTCACGGTCAGATCCTGGATAGATCAGTCTCATCTTTCGCCCGTGACCCTGATAACTTTTTGATCATGTTAGATTGAATAGGTTTCTTCTTTTAATGCTTCGTTTAGTTTATGATTGTATTTATACTTTTATGTTTTTACTTCTAGCTTACTAGTTTTCTTTGCATATTTAGTCCTGTACCGTTTCTTACTTCCTTTTCTTTTTCACTGGGGTGTCTGAGTAATTTTTGTAAGGATCATGGTGCACAGAAATTCTTTGTAGACCTAACCTAGGTTGAATCAACGGAGTTGCATCCAAACTGAAGCCCATAAAATTGTTAAAAAAGACCGAAAAATGCCACATTGTACGTTTTGCTTTGGTTTATTTGTTTCATTGTTTTATTTGCGTTGGGTTTGCTCTTGACTCTACTCCTGGTCAAAGGTGACTGATACAAAGCCTACGATGGAGCGAGCTTACCTAGAAGAACCCTATTCAATCTCATTTTGAATAGATTCGGGAACGACACAGGAAGTGAGTTACACTCCAATCACATCTTATAATTAAAGCTCTTCTTGAGCTGCGTCTGCGCTAGGCGAGGCGAGCACGAGCGGAGCACGAGCAGGGGCCGTATTATGACGTTTTAAAGCCAGTGTAGTTCCCGTGAGTGAACGATACAGAGTCCCGTGAGTGAGAGAGAGGGAACAAGTCTGGCTTTAAGACGTCAACTGACTTTATTGAGCTAACTTAAACCCACCCTGTTCTTTCAATCGCCTTTTCTATTTTAGGGCCACGGTTACCTTTTGAGTCATTCTCACAAACTACAATTAACGCTTTGTGCTAACATTTTCGTTGTTATTTCCAATAAGCTGTTGGAGAATGCAGCCTGCAATTATTGTCAAAGATTGCCCAGCCTAGGTTATCGACGGGCACGCCGCAATCGCGGCGGTAAGACCCCTCTTTGAGGAGTGGCTGGAAAGGCGTCACGGCGTCCTGACCTATCGGATGACGCAGGTCCTCACCGGACACGGATGTTTCGGGAGGTACCTGTGTCGGATGGGGAAGGAAGAAACGCCGGGGTGTCACCATTGCGAAGATCGCCCGGAGGACACAGTAGAGCATACGGTGCAAGACTGCCCCGCTTGGGCAGAGCACCGCCGTGTCCTCACGGCAGCGATAGGCGGAGACCTCTCGCGCCCGGCATTGGTCGAGGCCATGCTGCGGGGCGAGACGGAGTGGGAAGCGGTCGCCTCCTTCTGCGAAGCAGTAATGCTCGTTAAGGAGGAGGCGGGCCGTGAGAGAGAGAGGACAGCGTCCTCCCTCCGCCCCACCCGCAATGGTAGACGCCCACGGCGTCGGACGTCGCAAGACGATCTCCGGCCACCGTAGGCGCGGGCATGCGGGCGGCGAGTAAAGGGCAACTCGCCGACCGACCATGGACCATGCCCGGGTCGACGGCGCGTTGTGTTCCACGCGCGCCTCAAAGAGCGTCAGCACGATGACGGGGCCCCGCCCAAGAGGGCCAAAGCCTGCCGGGGTCGCGGGACTTATCTCATTACCGTGACCCCGGAACATAAAAGGCTATTGAAGGACACCGTGGATTTTAGTCAGTACAAGTCTGACAGTCCCTCCCGCCCTGCCCGGGGTGGGAGGACTCATTTGATGATTTTACCACGCTAAAAAAAAAAAAAAAAAATGCCTAGGTTATCGAAAATTGCCTAATTTAGCAGTAATTTCAGGCAATAGACAATAATTTACGGGCTTGGCACAATATTGTGGAGAACTAAATGACCTTTTCAATAAATTGTTTTTGTTTACATTAGATATTGAGTTAATTGCAAATAGACTTCTTTGTGATTTCCATCATCATCAGCTTCCTGCCCTTATACCATTCTACGTGCAGTCAGCGCATCACGGTTTTTTCGTTTCTTCTCCCTGGCGTCACATCATTTGCTCCTTTTCCTTTCACATCATTTTCTTACACGATCCATCCATCTCTCCTTGATCTTCCTCTTCTTCTCCATCCATCCACATCCATCACTCTCTTAGTCACATGCGTATCATCCAGACTCATCATAATAAGAGTATATCCATACCAAGACAGACGGCTCTCCTTTGATAACAATATTTTTAACCGACGAAAAAAAAAAGGAGGAGGTTCTCAATTCGACATGTATATTTTTTTTTTTTTATTTTTTTTTTTTATGTATGACCACGCATAACTTTTCCCAGCGTGGTCCGATTTCAAAAATTCTTTTTTTGTTGGAAAGAGTATATCTCAAAGTTGGTCCCATTTTAATTTCAAAACTAAAATCGGCCTCTAAGGGTAGAAAAAAAGGAATTGATTGTCAACTTTCCTACAGAATTTTCAGTTGTGAACCGATTCGTTTGAAATAAAGTTAACATATGTAGTTCTGAGGACATTACTATATAGCAGAGATGTGGAGAAGATAACATGATGGTGTCACCATCATCAGATCAACTCCAGATCCCTGTTATGTTGTGAAGTCAGTCCCAAGAGTTCCTCAACAGTTAACAACAGCTATATCGTGTTTGGACTCATTTCACTCAGCTTGATGAGAACTTTAGACCCAGCTGAGGTATCATTGTCATCGAGGGTCTGAGGATGGTGACGGAAAGCAGGGGCAAGAGGTCCTCAACAGTTAACAGCACCTATATCGTGTTTGGGCTCATTTCATTAGTCTTGATGAAAATTTTAGACCTAGCTGGAGTATAATTGTCATCGAGGGTCTGATGATGAGGACAGAAGGCAGTAGCAAGAGATCCTCAACAGTTAACAGCAACTATATCGTATTTGGGCTCATTTTATTCATCATGATAAGAACTTTAAACATAGTTGGGATTTGACAGTCGTTGACAGTCTGAGAGTGGAGTTTTTAGTTGCAAGTTACAGGTCCTCAACAGTTAATACTAATTACTGTGACGGTTACGTTGACAATGACAAAAGGGAAGACGGGTTTTTCCATGTGTTAAACACTCTAATCATGGTATACAACTAAAAAGCTAAAAATAATAACTTTTTAACAAAAAAATCAAACCGACGAAAGATTGAACTGAAAAGCTAAAAATAAATTTTGAGGCGGCGCCAAAGAAACAATCAACGAAAAGCAACCTAGCTACAATAAAATTATGCTTCGCTTCAAATAATTAATTTAGGTACATGTTTGTTTGTTTGGCGCCGCCTCAAAATTTATTTTTAGCTTTTCAGTTCAATCTTTCGTCGGTTTGATTTTTTTGTTAAAAAGTTATTATTATGTTTTGTTTTTCTTTGAGTCCGGAGCTAATTTATAAAGCCTCATTCAGGCGAAAATAAATTGTATGCACATTGCAGTATTTGTTTGATCAATTGAATTCATTGGTCATTAATATTACGTAATGTAACTTATATACTAATTGCCTTCAACGTGTGAATGGATTTTAAAATTTCGGAAATTCGGATTTTTTACGATTATGTTATTATGTACTTTTGAGTGTAAAAACTGCATAATTAATATCCTTTATCATACTTTCAACGGCTTCACTCGAAACCTTGTTTCCCGAGACATCCGGCATACTTTAACCAAGCAAACTCAAGTGTGTTGTAATCACACATTAATTGTCATTATTTTAAAGTACTTCATTGACACCCTTACCTATTTCTCAATACATTGTGCGAATATCTCATGAGATTAACCATTTTTATGAGATTGTTTACACAACATTTTTTTTTAGTTTTAATTGTTTTTAGTGACATACGGCTGTGTTGTTCAGCGAACAATGTTTTGGTTTACAGCATTTTTTTTAGTTTTTATTCCGTTTACGACCGCTCGTTTTCGTATCGTCACGGTGTGCAAAAGCTGTAGGTATGTTAAAAATACCCATGGAAAATATCAGTTCATGAACAACCTCCATCAACTTATACATTCTGTGGGTAATCACTCCCTGAAATACACACGTGAATGGCTAAAGAAGAAAAGATCGAATGTTCTTGGAAAATCAATTTTATTCACCAATTTAACTAGAAAGAAATAACGGTTATATTTGCTTCATTACGTTTTACATTTAATTTTTAGCTGGAAGTAATAGCATGTCCGTATTCAACAAAATGTCAGACTCTGGTTTCACAAAATCTTCAAGCAGCTATCTAAAAATAATAAAGACCAATTGAAACACGGTTTGTCAGTAAACATGAAGGAAGAGTCGAAAAGAGAATACATGCGGTCGACATGCTCTCCGAACATTGGGCCTGTACGTCACACAAGCTTATAAAACATACAGATAACTTTTTTACGACATTAGTTAATTATTTTTAATTATACCTTATTATTTTGCAATAACCATTAAATTTTTAGTATTTTTCTGATTGACCCACTGACTCAAATCGATCGTTGTTTCAAAAATGTTGATGAATTTATGGGTTTTTATCACATTTAAAAGGTAATAAAGGGATATTACACTGATATATTATGTACTTAGAGATAAAATGGACATTAAATAAGTGGTCAAGAACTTAAGAATAAGAACAAAGTCACCCTTTACCTTTTCGAAGGTCAAAAGCTTTTTATAGGCCTTAGCACAAGTTCTCTTATTTTATCTACATCGTACTTCAAGTATTTACGGTGGTTATTGTATGGAAAATGAAAATGCGTCTCTAGAGTACGAACGAAGAACCTATGTTTTTCAATTCTTTTTACTTTACATCACAAAAATGTGAAAGTCATGCTAGACTGATCTTTTATCATTACAGTAAATTAGTTTTTAGTGAGATAGACTTTCCAGCGAGATGTGTGGAGTGACAAAAAAGGATAAAGTAAGGAATGAGTACAATAAGGGGAAGTTTAAAAGTAGCGCCTGTTACAGAAAAATGAAAGGGAATCGTTTGCCCTGGTATGGACATGAGATGAAGATGAGGAGGGATAACATGATAAATCATGTGACTAAGAGAGTGATGGGTATAAATGTTGATGGATGGAGAGAAAGGGGAAGACCGAAGAAAAGATGGATTGTTTGCGTGAGGAATGGGTGGTATTGGGGCAACTTTAAACACACCATATTAATTATCAATAATATAAATTAAATTACTCTATCTTTTTTCGCAGGCTGCCAGCGCGCTCTTCACCCTCGACGGAGCACGGGGCGAAGCCCTATCCCGCCGTCTAGCCCGCAGCGAACGTCGACGGCGCCGATGCAGGGCTGCCCTGGCCATCGTTGCCTTGCTCCTACTTCTAGCAGCTGTTGGAGCTGTAGAACTCCTCATGTCGAGGGGCCAGAGAGTATTTGGGGCTGTGCTGCGATGAAAACCGAAACACGACGGTGAAGAGTAGACACTATCACGGTCATGATTCAGCCCTTCTGTCAAATTATTACTTGACACCAGGGCCGTATTTAGATGATTCCTATTCCGTTATTGTTATACTCAGATAATGTACCGTAGTTTCCTATTCCGGAAAGGAATTTGCTCAAAGTCATCTTTGATGATTTAATGTGAGGATTTCAGAAATACGGTATCTGACCTCTCACAAAAATGCTGCAAATGTTTTTCGTGTGTATATTTTTATTTTATGTTTAATTTAGATTATTCTACTGGTAGAACAAACCTTCAGTTATCCACATCGCCATCACAATGCTTCTTTATTAGCTACGTTTGTTTAGTTCTTATTATGTTTGTGGTACCAGTAATTTAACATAAACTTGTACCTATACGTACTTATTATAAAAGGTAATAGAGGCATCTATCAGCAAAAAATCGAATACCGGCACGGTTCTTGAGCGCTCGGCGTAAGAGTGGGGATCGCTTTGCGCATCGTACACTTATCGACAAATGAAACGCACAATAAAACAAATAAAACGCACAAAACAACGAATCCCGAGTGGCGGCTATGACGCGATGCGCTACGGCACGCTACGCGGGCCAATCATTACACTTTCCCCGCCCCCGTTCCTCACTTCATCTACCAAAGGGACCTAATAACTCACTTCTGCGCAGGTGAAGGTCAGCGCTCAAGATCCATGCCGGTAACAATACATACATTAAGCTCGTAATGCAAGTTTGTATGAAATAGCAGATTATAACATCATTTTTAGGGTTCCGTAGCCAAATGGCAAAAACGGAACCCTTATAGATTCGTCATGTCTGTCTGTCTGTCTGTCTGTCTGTCTGTCTGTCTGTCTGTCCGTGTATGTCACAGCCACTTTTTGTCGAAAGTATAAGAGCTATCCTGTTGAAACTTGGTAGAAAGATGTATTATGTGAACCGCATTAGGATTTTCACACAAAAATCAAAACAAAACAAATTTTGGGGGTGCCCCCCATACTTAGAAATGAAACTCAAAAAAAAATTTTCACCAAACCCATACGTGTGGGGTATCTATGAATAGGTCTTTAAAAATGATATTGAGGTTACTAACATCATTTTTTTCTAAACTGAACAGTTTGCGCGAGAGACACTTCCAAAGTGGTAAAAAGTGTGTCCCCCCCCCCCGTAACTTCTAAAATAAGAGAATGATAAAACTAAAAAAAATGTATAATGTAGACCTCAACCAAAACTACCAACGAAAATTGGTTTGGATGAGATACAGTTAGCAGTTTTTGAAATATAGTACATTTTCAAAAACCGCAAATATAACTTTGCCATTCATACAAATACTATGAAAAACAAAGTTATTTTTACTGTTTGTGTATATTACTTACTAATCTCAATATAATTATATCTCTAATCTATGCTTGCTGCTACGGAACCCTTCATGGGCGAGTCCAACTCGCACTTGGCCGGTTTTTCTATTGTAGATGAGTTATTAGTCACACCTATACCTAACCCTTCAGGGATTACAGATGTGATTTTATGTTATGTTAGGTTATTTCTACGCTGGGGCACTGGTGTACTAATGTTAGCTTTTAAATAGTTTCTTGACGCCACCGCCGCATTTGCCCCATCGAAGTACGATTTCCTATATCTTGCATTTGAGAAGTATACCTAATATTATGTGCAGTTGAAGATACAACATACAGTCAACCTATCATTGCCCTCAGATTCTACGCCTTAATAGAAAGTCCGCATTATGTATTCTAGCTCCTTGACTGCTTTATGTTTCTATGAAATATCTGAAATTCCTGCCAAGACGTTGGCACCGCGGGCCGCGTGAGAGAGAGGACAGTGTCCTCCCTCCGCCCCACCCGCAGTGGTGGACGCCCACGGCGACGGACGTCGCAAGACGATCTCCGGCCACCGTAGGCGCGGGCATGCGGGCGGCGAGTAAAGGGCAACTCGCAGCCCGACCATGGACCATGCCCGGGTCGACGGCGCGTTGTGTTCCACGCGCGCCTCAAAGAGCGTCAGCATAATGACGGGGCCCCCTCTCTAGAGGGCCTAAGCCTGCCGGGGTCACGGGACTTATCTCATTACCGTGACCCCGGAACATAAAGGGCTATTGAAGGACACCGTGGATTTTAGTCAGTACAAGTCTGACAGTCCCTCCCGCCCTGCCCGGGGTGGGAGGACTCATTTGATGATTTTAACACGATAAAAAATAAAAGTGTACTTTCTGATTGGCTAGAAAAATAAGGTTGTTCAGAGTATGTAAGGGATTTCGACTCATGGACGGTTACCTTGAAGCCACAAACGCATTATAGACGCGAGATGATTATATTGATGAAAAACTTTCGATGCCCCCACATCGAAATTTTTCACCGATTATTATTATTGCTTTCTCATATCTTGTACAGAAGGTACGGAACACATAGTAACCGCTTGTTTGTAAGTAAGAATAAGTTTGAAAATTTCATGCTTAAAAAGCAAACGATTTGGATTCCACTATCGAAAATATTAATAAGTCATATTTAAGTTACTGTTAAGTAGTTAATTTTTGTAAATATTTTTCTTTATTGTTAACATTAAATTTTAAAAGTATCGTATTTATCTAAGTGAAGCCTCTAAAATTCACGTAGATCACGGAAAGTGCTTACTCATCGAAAAAAAAAATGGCGGGAGCCGCGCGCCAGGTGGTCCTCTATGATAAACACGTTTTGCCGGTCGCTCGGCGTACAAAAGAGCATTCAAGTGTTGTTTTTATGAATAGTTATGAATGGTCCCATTCATTTTTAAAGATCGCGCCATTTCCAGAATGGTAATATACTACCATGTTGCACTCAACGGTAATATTCAATGGTAATATATTACCATTTTGCATTCGAGCGGTACCAGTAGTCTACTGGTTTGAATTGAAAAAATATTTTTGTTTTGGATAGTCCATTAATAGATGAAGACTTATAGGCTATAAAAAATCACGTTATGACCAATAGAAATAAATAACGGGGATGAAACCACGAGAAACAGCTAGTTAATAAATTATGACTCAAACATTTGCCAATATTTAAAAACCACATGATTTAGCAACATCCTTTTTCTTCTTCCTTTAACTCAAGGATTCAAGAGAAATGGATACATATAATTAAAATCTTAAAGACCGGATTCAATTGACTAAATTCTATTTAAAATGTCTGTTTTTGATTTGAACTTATACTTAGTAACTGTGTGGTCTAAATGTTCCTAAACTGTCACGTTTTTTGGGGTGTAAATATCATCCAAAGAGTTCTCTCGCCCTGGATGGAGTGGGACCACAGATATACTCGTAGATAGACCTTTATCTGAGTGGGACTATCAGACTTAAGGCTGATTTTCAATAGTCTGATAAGTTTTATCTGAGCAATAAAAGTAGCGGTTTGACATATTTTCTATAAATAGACTGTCAAACCGCCATTTTTATTCCTCAGATAAAAGTTATCTGACTATTGCAAAATCAGCCCTTAACCTACTAAAAATATCCTGTACAAAAATGCTTACGACATGTGCAATTCTGGCGAAAATTTTTGTATTTTACAAAAATTTTCGCCAGAATTGCGGGACTGAAAATTGCCACTTGTTTGTATAGTAAGCTTCAGAAAAATCTCAATCAATTTGAGGGTTTTTAGCCTTAAAAATGGTATAAGTAAAACAAGTAGGGAATCTCTGTATTTTTCTTAATGATTGCAAATATTTTTTTGAAGTTATATTTTGCGAAGTGCACAATCTGCTTCAAACCCTTGTAAGTATGTTATATTTAAATAGATACGTCTATTTACTGTTGTAAGTTTTATTTATCATAATTATCTTATTATTATCATAGATAATAATTAAATAAAAATTTTGATAGTGGGATACAATCTTTTTGATTATAATATTAATTTTAGATATTTCTGGTAATAATTATAAGGTAATATTCCCGAACGGAAGAAGCTATAATATTTTTTAGCTGTAGTTCAGATAAAGTTTTTTTTTAGTAATAGTTTGAATTTTATGCTTTTTACCTTGAAAATAAACATGATTAAATAGTTTGATCCATACAGGCACACCATTATGGCTATACCTACATATACGTACGTAAGTTAGCAGATATTGTTATTATCATAAAATTTCTAATTAAAATTAATAATAATTCATCAAAAATGTCAAAACAGTCGAAAAAAAAATGATGAACGAAAATTCCAAATAAACTTTTTTTGTTAACTGTTGGTGCCATAAAAATAAAAATATGAATGCCACCATAAAACACCCAATTTATTTAATTTAGTTTTTAACTTGTGTTCACTTTTTCATTAATTTTATAAAAACCATTATTAAATATTTAGTATATTAAATATGTAGTAAGTAGATTATATTTCATTTAGCTTTTAAGAAATTATGGCCACATACAATAAAACTAATTATGTCTATTATTGCGCAAGTTTTTACCTACTCCCTGGCCATAGCATTGATTTAATTAAAATCGTATTTTTTTAGTAAACACAATGCAATTTTGAGCTTATTATTAGAAAGTGTTACCATTCTCTAAAATTAAAATACTGTCAGCAGACAATACTATTGCCATGTAAAAATATCCTGTGGCCTTTTTTTAAATTTAATTAAAATATTTGTGATCAGAATAAATGTGATTATCTTACCTTTTAGTATATTTTTATAAGTATTTGATTTTTGTAATCTATATTTAAAGTGACCATTTTAAAAGTCTGCACAAAGTGCAAAAAATGTATTTTTTCAATATAAATTAAATAAATAATGTGTAATTTCTTTGGTTTTTTATTTAAAATACAAATAAGATAACAGTTATATTATGTTTACTACTTAATATATCATTTGGCATAATAATTATTTTATATACGAAGAATTAGGGCAAAATTCTTATAATTACGTCGTCGCTTTGTGGAAGAAATAGTATATACTTATTTATTAGCTAGGTATATGTTTATTTATTCGGCGTATATAACGGCATCTACTTTCTGGTCTTGTTCGTTGGTCGGCACGTCATCTACCACTTGACACGAGAATGCTACTGCCACCACCTGCAAAATACAGTTCAAGAATTAAATTGTTGCCAAGATACTCTTGTAATTTAGGTATAACTCATGAAAAACACTATTGTAGGCATTAAAACCCGATTAATTAACAATTAATAGCATGCCAATAAAGTCAACACGTGGACGAGCGGTGTTCTGTGTGAATCTCCGACAACCTTTCGAAAACAATTTTGACCACATATCAACATTTCCGTAAATACTGCCCCCAATAACGCGAGGGGGCGCAAAAAGATGCAAAAAGCCTAATTCGCAAAATGATTTTAGAAAATTGTCCATTTTAATCATTTGTGATTTTGAAAATTAGGCTATTCGAGAATTTTCCAATTTGAGAATTTGTCCTTTTGCGACTCGGTTGTCATATTTTAGCGAATTAGGGTCAGCCAGCACACACCGAGACGTGACGTGACGCAACGATACTGCAAATGTGTATCTATTCGTGTAATATATAAAGTTTGATTTTGAGTAGCTCTATTGAAATGTGCGCGCAGCGTCGTGATCGATGTGATTTTCGTCATTTTTTAGAACCAATAATTAGAAAAATGGTTAACCCTAACGGAGCCAGGGCAGTGCTTTCTTATTTTTTCAGATAACAGGACTGTGCCAGCAATGGGATTATTATTTATTTAATATTATATCAGTATTGTATTTACCTTAGGTGCAGTTTCAGGGTTACTCCTAAGTTTAGCGATGAATTTGTCATAGTAGCCGCCTCCGTGGCCACATCTGTCACCAGACTTGGAGAACGCTACTCCTGGAGCTATCACTAAGTCCAGACCTCCTGAAAATACGATATTTTAGGTTAGAAAACGCAGATCATGCTTTACTGGATCAGTAGACTGAATTCGACACGTCTTGCTAGAACAGTGGCATGGAGGTATATACCTTACCGTCAAGACTAGTCTGAGTTATAAATTCTACCACTTTTATGACGTTTTAAATAGTTACTTGCCATTTTGATATCAACATAAGTTAGACCTTATTTTCCTTTAAGTAGCATTACCACCAATTGGTAATATGGTTTTATTTTATGTACAATGGGTTTGGTCTTGGCCTCGATCCAGCCCAGAGCCAAAAAAGGAGCAAGCTCACCCATAAAGAATTGGAATTCCTACGCACTGACGGAACACAGTAAAAATGGTTTGACGCCGAACTCCGACAGGACGGTGGTCCTATCACCACCATTAGGCGTTTTCACATTAATAATAATATTCCTTAACTATCACACAACGCCATCTAGTCCCGAGCTAAACAGAGCTTGTGTTATGGGTACTAGACAACTGATAAACATCATCATCATCATCATCATCTCAGCCATAGGACGTCCACTGCTGAACATAGGCCTCCCCTTTAGATCTCCACATATACCGGTTGGAAGCGACCTGCATCCAGCGTCTTCCGGCGACCTTTACAAGGTCGTCTGTCCACCTCGTTGGTGGACGTCCTACGCTGCGCTTGCTAGTCCGTGGTCTCCACTCTAGCACTTTTCGACCCCATCGGCCATCTGCTCTACGAGCAATATGGCCTGCCCATTGCCACTTCAGCTTGCTAATCCGGTGGGCTATATCGGTGACTTTAGTTCGTCTACGGATCTCCTCATTTCGGATTCGATCACGTAGAGAAATACCGAGCATAGCCCTCTCCATAGCTCGCTGAGCGACTTTGAGCTTTGAGATGAGGCCGATAGTGAAAGACCACGTTTCGGTGCCGTAAGTCATCACTGGTAACACACATTGGTTGAAGACTTTCGTCTTGAGGCACTGAGGTATGTCGGACGAAAAGACATTGCGTAGCTTCCCGAACGCTGCCCAACCGAGTTGGATTCGGCGGTTGACCTCTTTCTCGAAGTTGGACCTACCTAATTGGACTACTTGTCCTAAATAGATATATGAGTCAACAACTTCGAGTACCGAGTTTCCAACAGAGACTGGGGTGGGCACAACATTGGCATTTGACATAATTTTCGTCTTGTCCATGTTCATTTTCAAGCCCACCCGTTGTGAAACTCGGTCGAGGCCATCGAGCATCATGCTGAGTTCCTCCATCGACTTTGCCATGACTACGATGTCGTCGGCAAACCGAAGGTGAGTGATGTATTCGCCGTTGATGTTGATGCCAAGGCCTTGCCAGTCCAGGAGTTTGAAGGCGTCTTCTATTGCGGCAGTAAACAGTTTCGGGGAGATAACGTCCCCCTGTCTTACGCCTCTTCTCAATGGAATCGCCTTCGTGCTCTGCTCCTGTACTCGGACCGACATGGTGGCGTTATTATACAAACACTTCAACACCTCGATGTACCGATAGTCAATACGGCATCGCTGGAGTGACTCAAGTACCGCCCATGTTTCCACCGAATCGAAGGCTTTCTCATAGTCCACAAACGCTAAGCATAATGGCAAGTTATACTCTTCGGTCTTCTGTATAACTTGCCGCAGCGTATGGATGTGGTCTATGGTACTATAGCCTCTTCGGAAACCGGCTTGTTCGGGAGGCTGGAAGTCATCAAGTCTGTGTTCGAGACGGTTCGTGATAACCCTTGAAAACAGCTTATAAACATGACTCAGAAGCGTGATGGGTCTGTAGTTCTTCAATAGGCTGTTATCACCTTTTTTGAAGAACAACACCACCTCACCCCTGCTCCACGTTTGAGGCGTTTTGCCCTCGGACAGGACGGAATTAAAGAGTTTCTGGAGGACTTTAAGTACCGGTGTTCCACCCGCTCTCAGAAGCTCTGAAGTGATTCCGTCCTCGCCCGGCGCCTTGTTGTTCTTAAGCTGCTTCAGGGCCATCCTAATCTCGTACAGACTGATGTCCGGGATATCTTCGGTATAATGTCGGGACAGCTTGGCTCTTGGATCTCCTACCAAGCTGTCAACGGGCTTTGCGACCGAAGTGTATAACTGTCCATAGAACCTCTCGATCTCGCCTAAAACCTCTGCTTTGGTCGACGCTATGCTGCCATCCTCCCGTTTCAGCTTTGTCATCTGGCTTTGCCCAATAGACTTGTCCTTTGCGAACACTTTGGAGCCTTGGTTTCGCTGTATGGTCTCTTTAACACGATTCGTATTAAAGAGACGCAGATCGTGTCGCAAGGACTTAGATATACGTCTATTGAGCTGCCTATATGACTTCGCGTCATCGGAAGACTGCAGCTGTAGCAAGCGTCGTTCAGCCATGAGGTTTAAGGTTTGCTCGGTCAATTTCTGAGGTCTATCTTTACGGCAGGGTCTAAAAAACTTAGACCCTACCGTGCGGACAGTTTCCACTAGCCCGTCGTTGATCTCGTCCACTGAAACTAAGTTCTCAAGGCAAGCAAAGCGATTAGAGAGCTCGAGTTGAAAGCTTTCGGGGTTTTGAATATGGAACCGAGTAGGTCGGAGCGTAGACTTCATCAGGCTGGACCTTTCAAGTCTAACATTGATATTCAGCGAGCCTCTTACGATTCGGTGATCACTACCGGTTTTTACCCTGTTGATCACAGAGACATCACTGAATATCCGTTTCTTGTCGGTCATGAAGAAGTCTATCTCGTTTCTCGTGAAACCATCGGGACTCAACCAGGTCCATTTCCTGTGAGGCGGCTTCTGGAAGAAAGAGTTCATCATGAAGAGTTCCTCTTTCTCCAGAAAGTCGGCCAGCCTCTGTCCCCTAGGGTTCCGTTGCCCATACCCAAATTGCCCCACTCTCAAGCTCAACTCATCACCGCTTTTCTTGCCCAACTTTGCGTTAAAGTCCCCCATAACAACAGTGAAGTGGGTTTTGGAACTATGTATGGCCCTACTTACGTCCTCATACATAGTCTCCACTTCATCATCGGAGTGTGACGAGGTCGGTGCGTATACCTGAATGACCTTCAGCGAATATCTTTTGGATATTCTGAGTATTAGGTATACCACCCTGCTCGACACACTGTCGATGGTTATTATGTTGTTTACGAGGGACTTGTGAACGAGAAACCCGACACCACCTTGGGACTGTTGGTCGCCCTCCCGGTGGTAGAGCAAGTTACCAGACTTCAGGGTTACGGTGTCCTCCCCCTCTCTACGGACTTCGCATAGCCCTATAATGTCCCAGTGTAACTTGCTCAGCTCCTCTTCCAGCTCGCAGATCTTTTCGTCAGTCCTCATTGTGCGTATGTTGTGTGTTACCAGGGCCAGTCGTCGTGGGGGTGGGTAGCCGGATCTCTTCCGGAGATTCTTAGCACCCCCTGCTCCGCCACGCCACGCTAGTACTGATAAACATACTTATATATTTGTAAATACATACATATTATAGATAAATTACACCCAGACACAGAACAAATGATCGTGCTCATCACACAAACATGTGTCCTGGGTGGGAATCGAACCCACGACCTCCGGCATAGCAGTCAGGGTCACTAACCACTAGACCAACAGGCCTGTCAACATTAGAGTTCATGAGACGATAGAACGGTAACGTTAAGACACTGACAAATGGTCGCACTCTCTCATTTTCCACAGAATGTAACTACCGATGTCGTGTCTTTGACGTTTTCGTCTAATGTGGAAGCGGACATTTAAATCGCTCAACCGTCGTAGAACACCACTACGGCGGTTGCAGCTCGGGCTGTACCGCTAGGAGGTGGATACTAACCGGTTTCAATAGCATTTTCTCTTTTCTGGTTCTTCGAATGCTGTGCTATGCCATGCCTAGTGATGAACATATTCTTCTCATCATCTTGCTCCAGGAGCAGCATGTTCATCACCCCACCAGCGTATTGCGGGACGAAGGCAGATGCCCCTCGTGCCTTGATGTGGCTGATTATTGGAGCTGTGTCGATCTCCTGGTCTGTGCTCATGTAGAGGGAGATGCGTTTCGCTGATTTGTACCATGGGTGGTTGATTATCTGGAAGGTTTGGTTATGAAGTAATTGGTTTACGTAAATATAGACAGTCAAAATACCGAAAGGCACAGAGGAAAAGATTTTTTAAGCTATTGCATAGCTTTTATCGCAGGCTCTGAGCACGGCGCGCGCGAAAAACGTAACGAAAAAACCTAAGGAAATTTCCTGACCACATCTGACAGCACGCACCGTCTAACGTCGTTTCAGTTCGGGAGACTTCGGCAATCATAAAGGTACGGACAGACGTGCTCATAAAGGTACGGGCAGACGTGCTCATTCCTAGCACGAAAGCATGCTTTTATTGAGCAAGGGGCAATTTTATTGAGGGAGAGGGAGGCCTAATTAGTACAGTAATAAATAGGTATAATACGAGTAAATAAATAAATAATTATAATTGCATAAGTTGATAAAAAATGCTATGCAATAGCTTTACCGCGGCAGTCACCGAGTGCCACACGTTTTTTTGTTGTTGATTATACCTACAGGGTCAAAAGTCTTACCTAGATTACAGTGTCAGAATGGTTTATCATTGATTTCATAATGGCGTCATTAAGACTTTTCGGTAATCTCGTAGATATGATCATTGTTTTGGCCCAGGTCGACCCGCTATCTAATGAAAGATGCTGCAAAAACTAAGGTCAAAAAATGGTCGTTTCTGGGTGTATCCATTTTCAACTCAGTGCAAATTGTAGTAAATTGAAGTGTCTATTTTGAGCAGACTATTATAATTAAATTATTATGTTTGATACCTGGTTTACCAAAAGAGTACGTATGACACAGTACTAATGTTTTTTAAACACACGTTTGTTATTTGAATTGTTATGCGATTCTAACGAATATGGTGACACTAAATATAGGTATATGCTAGGTAGTTCCAATCGGAGGTGCGTCTAAACGGGCAATATTTTTACTGCAATGCAATACAATTGCCAACAATTGCAGCCAGGCTACGCAATATTTGTCAAAATTTCGAGTGTGGCAGCCAAATAGCCATACGTTTTTGGTCTGGCCGAAAGTGAAAACGTATGAGCCATGCTGGTTCAGACATATTGCCGAGATACACTATATTGAATATATTTTTGAGCAGCCGGAAATATATATAACATTTAAACTCACATACATCATCATCAGCATATAATGTTCTCACTGTTGGGGCACAGGCCTCCTCTGTGAGAGGGAGTGAGCCATAATCCACCACGTTGGCCCAGTGCGGGTCGGTAGATGTAACAATGTCTTAGATTTTTTGATTCTTGGACATGCCGGTTTTCTCAGTATGTTATCGTTCACTGTTGAGAAGTATACGCCTGGCTGGGTTCGAAACCACGACCTAAGTCGGAGCCGATACCTCTGGGCCACTGGGCCATCACTGCTCTCAAGCTAATCTATTAGCTTGGCTTACCTTATTGTACACGATCTCAGACTGTCGCTTCTTCTCCTCTGTGCTCAGTGCCGCGATCCGCGCCGCTATCTCTGTCCTTAACAGCGCTTTAGCTGGGTTTGGAGTTATCTTCGACATTTTTAAGGTTCTAGACAAATAAATAACTGGATTTAGAAAAGTGACAAATTAAAAATTAACAGGGATTGGTTATTTTTCTTTTTAAATTCTTTAATCGTAAAAAATACAGACTTCAAACACAATCACAAAAAAAAATTAAAATAACTTTTCTTTAGGAAATCGATGGCTTTGTTTTTTATTACGTTGACTTTTTTTTTGGAACCGATTTCCGAAACGAAAGTTTGTTTTAGTCCTTTTCTTTTTGAAGTCGGTTGAAACTGCATCATTAATGGAATACTTATCAGAAGATTTCATAGACGAAATGTACATAACGACGCACTTGTCAAGGGAGATCACAGTGGCTCTTGATAATTTTAATCAAATAATGAAAACAATTGACGTTAATTTAAGTTTAAGCATCTACGGTGGGATTCTTTTCATTCATTGGGTACTCTAGTAACCGACGTAGGCGGGTATCCACATCGTGACGCTGACCCGTACATTCGATAGGTTTTGTATGGTTTTTGGTGGAAATGCGTTCTTTGCGAAGCATGAACGTAACGTTAAATGGTAACGTTGAATGATAGACTGAGGAATGAGGATGTACGAGAATGTTACGGGTTAAAAGAGGACAGTCGCAAAAATAAAAAAGGGTATGATTATATAGTTCGATCATGTTGAGAGGATAGGTGAAAGAAAAGAAGATGCCCTCGGAAGACCTACACTGACCTTATTGGTTTTTATGGCCGTTTCATGGGCTCTTGCTCTAAGTAAGAGCTTTGTTATTCCTCCGGAGTATCAAAAAGTCAGTTACATATGCATTTAATTTATTGCAAATCAGATATCAAAAAGTCAAGTTTCTTATGTGTTTAATTGCAAAAACCAAGCTCTTGGAAGAACCCAAACAACCACACATTCATCAAATTGTTAACTAATTTCTGTGTTAATTTTTGTTCCAGAAACCCGTATACAAAGTTGGTTACTAAGTTAAATGAAGATTGCTCTAAATTCCAATATTTTAGGGCATTAATATTGGGCAGTATAATTTATTGGGCAACTCTGTGGGTCGGTTATGGGCAGTTTTTTAATTGACCATTAATCAATGATGGTGATGGATGCAGTTACTTTTGAAATATGGTCCAAAATATGAGGTTTTTGGGTCAAATTTGTGGAGGGATTAAGGTAAATTATCGATGATTTTATGACTTTTATTACCCACTGGTTTGATTAATTTTTGAGAGAGTTTAGTAGTGCGGTAGGGCCATCAAATCTCGGTAAGTGCGTCATGTCCCCAAAAGCCAAATTCCTGCCGGGGTTACGAGAAAGGTAACCACGGCTCTGAAACTTTAAGGGCGTTTGAAGGCACAAGACCTAATTTAATGATGTCCCAACCCAAAAAAGGACTAGGTATCAAATATTCTTTCATGAAAATCAAAATCTAATTTGTGAGTCTGACTAAAATTCAAAAACGGTTCGACATTATTAAAAAAATTGTTAATTTCTTCTTTTCGTCGTTCGTCATCATCATCATCAGCCTAAATGTTCCCACTGCTGGGACACAGGCCTCCTCTCTGTTCGTCGTTCGTAATTGTCCAAAAAACTACATTAGTAAATTGCACACGTGCGACGTGACGCCGAGGCGGGTAAATAGGTTGAATTGATTGGTAACCGGAATTTGAATAATATCTTCTGTCTGTGTACTGTCAACTTCACGGGTGATAATTTAATAGTAATTGGTAGGAAACATTAGTGTCAACTTAAATTTAATAATATCTTTTTGAAAATGCTTAAATAATTGTTATTTAACAAAACGTAATGTTATATCTTTTTTATCAATGAAGCGGTAAGTCTCTACATAATTTTTGCATCCATCAAGTAGGTAGCTACCTACTTAGGTATTTACATTAAATTATTATGTAAGCATGCTGTGTAAATTCAAATTAACAGAACCTCTTTATATAAAGCCGGTTAACAACACAGGTTAATAATAGACCGGGGAACACGGGGAACATTCCAACTTGCAATATTTTTGCCGAATCACGATTTAAGAAAGAAACCAACTATGACGATAAAGCAAACAGTATTACACTATTCAGTTCAGAGTTTTGAGGGAAATAACTCAGAAACACAATAACTAAGGTCATAAGCCAACAGATAGAGTCACGAGTTGTTTGTTAAGAACTAAAATTAATAAATGATAACAAAAATTCAACTTACCGAGTGACACGACAAATAACACAGTGCGTAAGAAGCAGACTGATATGAAATCAAACGATATGAAATGATAATAGAACATGAAACGGGTGCAAACCAAAACAAACTTCGTCATGCAATATTTACACGTGGTCGTACTAGTAGCGCCATCTGTTGGTGTAGCCTTGTACTACGTGGTAAGCTACTGAACTAAAATGGCAGAATCGGGATGGTTGTCATTTTGTTTTTAATCTTTATAACAGATGTCGCTGTAATAAGCTAAAGAACATTTTTCTCCAAATCTCAACATAGCCCAGTCAACGGAGGGAAAGTCTTGGAACACAATTTTTGACTACGCAACTTTGTTTGGACTAGTTAGGAGATAAACATATCAAAAGTCCCCGCCCCTAGCTCTTGAGCTGTTGGGGGGTTTGAAGGAACAATTTTTGGTTTTTCGCTTGGAAACCATGCGTCCTAGCGGCATAATAATTATGTCAGTACAAAATAAAGGCTGAATAAATTCCCCATACGTTTTACTTAGTGAGTATTTCGATATCTTGTATAGTTTTCGAGGTATTTGCTCTTGAATGTCTGTAATTTGGGAAAAATCATTTTTACCTTTTCACATTTAGAAAGTTGTACTCGTATTTGATATGGCCATAGAATCATTATCGAAGAGTTGGGCTGACGAGTAGACAAAAGCTTTTCCGAACAGAGTTAATATGGGACAAGTTTTGGACCATAATATCCTTCTTTATTCCATCTATGAGGAGTTAAACCAGAAGTTGGAGTTAGCCTTTTCAGATGACACCTTAAACTTGTCAGTTGGTCCTGGACTGTCTTATCAGCTAACCGTTGCCCAGGAACGTAAAGTGCTATTGAAGGACACCGTAGATTTTAGTCAGTACAAGTCTGACAATCCCTCCCTTTCTGCCCTGGGTGGGAGGACCCGTTTGATGATTTTACCATGTAAAGGAGTCCTCCCACCCAGGTTAACGTAAACGTATCAGTTGGTTAATCCCTATGATATGAATGAAAACCGGCCAAGAGCGAGTCGGACTCGCCCATAAAGGGTTCCGTAGCAGCAAGTAATAACATACTATAAAAGTTCTTGTAGTTGGTTCCAACTTTGAAAGGTTTACGATTTATGACGTATTAAAAAAAAAAACTTGAGAGGTGTCAAGGCACGTCGAAAATCGCTATGAACCTGTTAAAAAGGTTCAAGCGATTTTCGACCCTCCACCCCACACTACCCCACTCCACTCCGCTCCACTTCGCTCCACTCCGCTCCACTCCGCTCCACTCCGCTCTACTCCACTCCGCTCCGCTCCGCTCCGCTCCACTCCCTTCCACTCCACTCCATTCCGCTCCACTCCACTCCACTTCGCTCCACTCCACTCCACTCCACTCCACTCCACTCCACTCCACTCCACTCCACTCCACTCCACTCCACTCCACTCCACTCCACTGCACTGCACTCCACTCCACTGCACTCCACTCCACTCCACTACCTATTATAGCTGTAAAAATAAAGTTGACAAACTTACATTTGCAGTTGTTCTCCGATACATTTTGTTTAGGAAAATGTTATCCCAGTACGTTTTATAAGTTGGTCAACTATTACTCGTAAACTTGTAAAGCCCACTTAGTCATGATACTTTTCTTTTAAACTTCGTTATATATACTACTATTGTAAATTTTTTCACACCCCCAAACATAACCGTTTAGCTGGTAGAGGGGGGGGACACTCGAGTAGGGCAAAAATTAGCACTTTAAAGCTTAATATTTCACAAACGAATCTTTTTATCAAAAAATTGTTGATGGAAACTACCAATATTTTTTAAAGGCCTATTTAATGATACCTCACACTAAGGGGTACGCGAGAAAAAAAAAAAAATCCCCGCTTTACGTGTACAGGAGGTACCCTAAAAAAAAATATTTTACGAGATTTTATTTTACCACTTTTTTGACGCAACAAATCCGTATATTTACACCAAATTACAGCTTTCTAGTGCTGGGCGTCTCTGAGCTAAGCTGCGGACAGACGGACGGACGGACGGACGGACATGGCGAAACTATAAGGGTTCCTTGTTGACTACGGAACCCTAAAAAGGAGTAAATGATACTGTGACGTCTGATAGGGGAGAATGGAAGAAAAAAACGTGTTGCGCCGACCACGAGTAAAATGGGATAAGGGCAAGAAGATAATGATGATCAGTTGGTTGTTAGTCCCTAAATTAAAATAAATGCATAATATCTTAAACAGACAGGATCCAGACAGCTATATCAAGATTATCAAACTTTTGAGAATAGATTGTGTTGACGTGACAGTAATCGCGAAATGATTACAATATTGAGATTGATTACAGTACCTACGATTTAACTAAGTGAGTACTTGGATTAAAATTTAAATGATTTTGAAAAATGATTTCATAATATGAAAAAAAAAGATTCTAAATAAAGCCTCCTGCAGACACACGCGATTAATCGCGCTGCGACAACGAGCCAAGCTAATTTCCACTCTAAAAATACTGCGAATGGACTGCGACATGTCGCCCCGCGCGATTAATCGCGTGTGTCTGCAGGAGGCTAACTACTCGTATCTGTCGGGTTAGAGCTATTCTCTTGTCTTGTCTTCTCTTTCTATTTAGAGATAAAACTAAGATAAGTCCCACAGAAATATTAAAAACAGATCTATGATAAGTCCACGGCAATGTTATACATGTGAACTTAGTTTTGCTTTGTATAAAAATACAGGCAGATCCTACAGGATGGTAGACCGTCCTACACAACTTCCATTTCCTACATGTATGACAGGTGTGTATGTTACTTTCATCCACTGATAGAACCGTCACACAGCACAGCTGACAGAACCATTACCTTATCATGGTGTTTCGATGGAATGGGACCGTGGAATGGGGCCACTGATAACAGATTGATATCAGGGTTCGCAATTAATACAGTGCTCTGGAAGTTTCCGCGGTTAATGTATAAAGGGAAGAGGTATTGATTGTAATGTATGAAATTATTAATAAGTGTCGGTATGGACAGTTGGAGATATGACATGGATCATCATCAGCCTATAAATGTTCCCACTGCTGGCACACAGGCCTCCGCTCTGTGAGAGGGAATGGGCCGTAATCTACCGCGCGGTCCCAGTACAGTGCGGATTAGTAGATGTCACATGTCTTCGATTTTTTTTTTAGTTCTAGCACATGCCGGTTTCCTTCACCGTTTTGAGAGCAGTGGTGTTGAAATAAATTACACAAAGAAATGCGCCTGACGGGGTTCGAACCCACGAGTCCCACGACCTACAACTCGTAAGTCGAGGCCGATACCACTGGGCCACCACTGCTCACATGCCATGCCATGCTGCTCTCATGACATAGATGAATTAGGATAATACAATCATTTGTGATGATTTGTTAAGAAATTATTTAGAAAACAAAATATGATCGTTTATGGAAGTTGGTTTAAAAAGTGGCCCATTAAAGCTGCTTTTACTATTATTTAGATACAAAAATTTTTTTTTTTCTTAAACCGTTGCCTTAAACTCAGTATTTTCTGCTGTATCGTGGGTGTAATGTTTACAAATACACTCGAGAGCAATGAATCCGGGTCACTTAAAGAATGTTAAAAATCTCGGAAACTAAAAATGATAGGTTAATGCAATAAATTGTATTTAATAGACAATGTAATACTCCTTAAATGAAAGTAAAAAAAATATGAGTCACCATACATTTTATTAACACAAAATTACATAAAGAAAAAAACTGCTGATCTCTCCTTAAAACAAAAATAGGAAACATGAAATTTTTGAACTTTATTACGATTTTCTTGAATTTTAATACTTCGTATTGCCTCCTCGTGCTTCCATTACTGCGTTTACGCGGTTTGGCATGCTGTACACCAAGTTCCTTATACGATTTTGGGGAATATTCTCCCATTCCTCTGTGAGAGCAATTTTGAGCTCACGAAGCGTGATTGGGGGAGGGTTTCGTTGTTTTACGCATCTGCCTAGCTCGTCCCAAGCATGCTCGATCGGGTTGATATCCGGGCTGCGCGCTGGCCACTCCATACGAGTAATGTTCATCTCTTGAAGGTAGTCATTCACAATCCTACCTGTATGAGGTCGGGCATTGTCATGCATAAATATAGCATCCTCACCTAAATTGACCATAAATGGACCAACGTGATCATTGAGGATTTCTTCCACATATCTCACGCTAGTTAAAGAGCCGTTTTCTATGATCACCAGCTCTGTGCGACTTTCAGAAGAAATTCCGGCCCACACAAGTACAGACCCACCACCGTAGGCTACTTTTTCTTCGATGCATGCTTGCTTGAATCTTTCCCCTGGTCTTCGATACACTCTGTGTCTTCCATCGTGCTTGTAGAGCATAAATTTTGATTCGTCGGAGAACATAACTTTTGACCAATCTTCAATACTCCAATTTACGTGGCTCTGGGCATATCTTAGTCTTAAAATACGATGCCCACGCTCCAGTTTAGGGCCGTTTGCAGGTCTAAGGGGTTTTAAGTTAGATTCAGCAAGCCGACGTCTTACTGTCCATGCACTTGGGTTACTTCCTCCGAGGCGTCGAAACTGATTGGTGAGTTCAGTTCCTGTGAGAAAGCGATTTCGAAGCATGGTGTTCACCAAGTATCGGTCTTCTCGTGCTGTGGTACACCTGGTTCTGCCCGTTCCTGGTCTGCGTAGGTTAGAACCAGTTTCTTCGTAACGTCGGAGAACTCTTTGTACTGTTGACAGCGACACACCGACAGTCCTGGCTGTATCGCGCTGACTCCGGCCGGTTTCCAGCATTGTAAGTATTCTGGTGCATTCTTCAGGCGTAAGCGACATAATTTCAGCTTGAATAATGAATATAGAGCACTATCAACATGGTTTATGTACCCACATAAATGACAGATTACAAACAAAAGCAAAACCAAATGCTGTAATTTCGTAGTTCCATCTTCGAAAGTGGCCCTTTTTCAAATTTGATTTTTTTATGATATAACTTTACAATAACTAAGAAGTTTTAATACCTTCATTTAAGGAGTATTACATTGTCTATTAAATACAATTTATTGCATTAACCTAGCATTTTTAGTTTCCGAGATTTTTAGGATTCTTTAAGTGACCCGGATTCATTGCTCACGAGTGTATTAAAATTCGCATACAGAAACACTCAGACTCGGTAAAACTAGGTACTGTAGGTTATAAATACAGGGTGTCCAGTAATTAATGGATAACCTTGGAATGGGTTATAGTAGAACTAAAGGTGATTCAGAAAAAAATACAAAAAAAAAACAATACCGAGTAGTTCCTAAGATATGTCACTTTTAAGAATATTGAAAACGTTTTTGGTATTAGGTACTTTACATTCTTGAACACCACGACTACAAATTGATGAATTCCATCGGTTTTCTTTTTTGGTAAAATAATCTACATTAACTAAGCTGATAGGGTACCAAAATTTTTCAATATTCTTAAGAGTGACATATTATCTTAGGAACTACTCGTTATTGATTTTTTTTGTATTTTTTCTGAATGGCCCATAGTTCTCTATGACCCATTCCAAGGTTATCCATTCATTACTGGACACCCTGTACATATCAATATCTCAAATATTACCTACAGTCCGTTTAACGCATGGTACCTAGAGTCCTTGAGATTTGCTAAGTTACTTACATCTACATAACAACTAGTTTGTCTAAGTGTTTCTTAGACAAACTACTTGTTACAAAAAAAAAAACAACTTTTTGGCTACTTCATACTTCAGCTTCAACCACAGTTTTTCCAAAAAATCATTCTTTTGAAATACGACAAAATCGCTTTTCCAATGTGGCTAAAAAGCGAAGTAAAGCCTCCTTTGACAAATGTTAGCAATAAGCGAAATGTGTCGGATTCTGTAACCAGAGATGATTGATAAACAGGAACGTGAGAGCGATCCTCGTCTTACGTGCACATTATAATATCCTTTGTTTTATTTTATTATCACTTCTTCTGTTGCCATGAAGATTTGCTATAACGCCATTTTGAAAATGATGGGTATAAAGGTGCGTACAGACCATGTAACATAACATGTGTAACATAATACCATGTAACATAACATTGCTATATAACATGTTTCAGATAACGTGGACACTGAATGTTATAAAACATGTTATTGATATTATAACAATGTTATAAATCTTAGTCACGTTTAGCACTGAAGAACGGCAAGCGACAATGGTTATATATAACATTGTTTTATTATATTTTTATTCTAATGTGTACAGTATTGTTTTATGTTGCAATAAATATGTGTTTTTGTCTGTGACATCATAGATTTAAACGGGTGAACCGATTTAACTGCGTTTTTATTATTCTTTGGAAAGCAGGTTTCATAAATTACGTAATGTTACTGCATTTTTTGCTTAGCCAACAGTGTGTTACTATTTTTTGATTGTTGACAAAAAATACTACACACACTAAAACAAAAACGGTAACAAAAAAGTTAAACAAGACATCGGCATCGATACGATAGGTAGGTACTGATTATTATTTTCGGGATTTCGGGTCCTACGTTTTGACTAAAGATTATATTAAATATCTAGTTCAAATGCGTAGTTCGCATGCGTTCATCAAAATTGATGAAACTTGCAGTGTTCCCTAAAGTGAACTATTCCTCGTACAACAAAAAAAGAATTTTGAAAATCGGTCCACAATTGGCGGAGTAATCGCGTAACAAACACTCAAAAAAGTAAAAATCATCACATCATCCATCAATAAAAATGCTCACAAAATAAAAAGTACTGAACCAAATTGGATAAAATTTTTATGGGACCAAATTGCAATTTTACTGCATCGAACGAAAAAAGAATTACACTAATCGGACCAGAAACCTCGGAGTAATCGATGTACATACATAAAAACAAAAAACATACCGACCGAATTGAGAACCTCCTCCTTTTTGAAGTCGGTTAAAAAAGGTATGTTTAATCCGAAGATTAACCTTGGCGTAACTTTAGTCTACGTTTATTATTAAGGGGGTTACTGACTAAAATACACCATGTTCCTTAACATGCTCTTTAGGTTCCAGGGCCGCCGGTCTCGCGACATTTTGGACCGTACGGTGGAAACTATGTAATGTTCTTATTCTTAACTCCTCAACTATTCATTTCTCATTGATTTGCGCTGCGGGATTCAATTTGATTCGATTTAATTTCGTCGAGCTTCATTGCTTCTACGTGACTTTCACTGCTTATTCTGACTTTCAGAAATTGCAATTGCGCTGTCCCAAAAAACCCCTTTTCTTGCAGCCTAAAGTTGTAGGTCGTGGGTTCGAAATTAGCCAGGCACATTATTATAAGTAATTTACTTCATCACCACTGCACTCATAACGGTGAAGGACACATCGTGAGAACATCGGGATGTCCTAGGACCAAAAATTCGGAGACATCAGACATCAACCTGGGACAGCGTGGTGGTGTATGGTCCATTCCCACTCACAGAGTGGAGGCCTGTGTCCCATCTGTGGAAACATCACGGCTGATGATGATGATAATGATAATGATAAAAGAAGGCTAAAATAGTGTGTTTCATAAATTTCCCAACCGAAACACTAAAAACTATGTGTTTCCACATATTTGTTTCATTAGTAACGTTGTGATAAGGCTAAACAAACTAGGCTTTGTTTGTTGTTCCCGAGTCTCAGAGGACAAACACGGACAAGCTTTTCTTTGAAATATATTGTTGACAGACAGACACAGCTGTTGTTTATACGCTTAGTTTTGAACCGACTTCAAAGTGGAGGAGATTCTCAATTCGTCCTGCAGGTATATTTTAAATTAATCTCGTCTTTATTCATTATTTTTACAAAAACAAAAAGGAAAAAAAAAACAGTTAAAATTATAAACAATATATATGTCGCATCCGGGTATATTTGCTGGCGAATCAGAATAATAAGTGTCTACAATTGTGGGCTTAGAATGGGATACAGGTCAATGAGAGAAATAACTCCTTTGACTTATGCACAGTTAATGTTACATAGTCTATTACTAGGTCAACTTTGCTAATTAATAATCGGACCTTAAATGGAAACACATAGCAGTTCCCAGAGCACGTGTGACTACCACCACATCCGAACGATCACTGTCCGTCCATGGGATCGTGGGGTTTATCAGCTAACTCTGGACTCAGACCAACGCCTAAACAAAGGCGCTTTGTGTTGACCTTTAAGGGCTTATTCAACCAAGATCCGACACGGCCATCCTGCAGGACACACGTCCTCGTGTGTTAATCTGCAGTAACAGAAATATCAATTACAAGAAACTGCCGTTCGGTCATTCTGACTTAACCAAGAGGATGTGTCAAATTCCTCTTGTTTCAAAATTATCATAAAATGTAAACCACATAATCACTTTATTTGTTTACAAATTTTGTCTCGATATAAAAATTACGTTTGTCTTAGACTAGCCAGTTTAACAAAGTGAAAGTACCATTTAACTAGAACTAAATAAAATTAAAAACAGCACAATTCAGCTATTAGTAGCAATGTCTCTTAGTTCAATCCAGTTTAGCAACATCATTTATTCTAGAAGCCATGTCTTTGGCTTCCGATAGTTATCCCTGTAACTATCACGACCAAAATCATCTCCGTGACCAGGTCCCGTAACCATCCCCGTGGCTACACAGCAGTCAGCCCAGTGACGCTTCCAACCTCAGTCATCCTCGTGACTAGGTCCTCGTAACCATCCCCGTGGCTACACAGCGGTCAGCCCAGTGACGCTTCCAACCTCAGTCATCCTCGTGACTAGGTCCTCGTAACCATCCCCGTGGCTACACAGCAGTCAACCCTGTGACGCTTCCGTCCTCAATCATCCTCGTGATTAGGACCTCGTAACCATCCCCGTGGTTACGTCTGTAGTCATCCCAGTGGCTACACACAGTCTAGTCATCACAGTGACCTAGACGAGCGACCTTACTATTACTGGATTTGTTATTACATTAGATCATTACGTTAAAGGTACTTAACTTTCGGCGTTCTTCTTATTGTATTATGAATGCATGGATTCTAACATTCAACATGACAGAATGTCTTATGTTTAAGGGTATTTAGCTCATAGTTACCTTTAAAATTTCAATAACCAGAAAACTTTAACGGAAGCATCCAGCTTCGGTTATAATTATTTTGTTTGATAGCGCTCTCTATTGTTTATCAGAGCAATAACCAACTGAAAATTATTTAAGCTGTCTCAGCAAACTTACGAAACTTATTCTGTAACTTGTTTTCACTAACATTACTTCCAAATTCATGATGCTACTATATTTCAGAATCTTGTAAGTATCATCATAATATCATTACCTTGTGACACTAACTGAACTGGTCAGTGGTTAAATATTGCAAATAATATTTCTAAAGCAATTTATTTTATCACCTTACTAGCCTTTTGCCAATCGTACCTACATCAGCTTCCAGTTTAACTGGATGCAGCCGATCACAGTCCCTCCGTAGGAAGTGACCACTCATCTGACCCCCACAGCCCATACTGGGTAATACAATACACCCTGGCTACGCTTATGGTTGTCAGACTTCGAGACCACTAACTACTAGGGGCTACTGAGTGACAGTTGGGAATAACGGCTTAGCGAGTTTTCCCAGGCACATAAGAAACTTAGTGAATGCGATCAGCCATCCACAGGTTAACAGACTACCAAACGCAGCTCAACCACAAACCAACTACTATGGCTGTTATTATTTAACCACAAGCTGCTTGTCCGGTTCAAGACTCTAGTAAGTCACTAATTAACTTGATTAAACTAAATCAAGAGTAATTTATTTTGATTAGCACATTAATTATTGAGTAATAATTTCTGTCGAGAATAATGTTTAGGTCTATACCTCGTTCTATCGGTGCCGATAACAAAGCGGCGCTTACGGCATAAACTATGACATAGTCAAGTGCAACTCTGCATAAAGACTTACAATGGCTCTCTGTCTTACAGTGATCGCGTTACACAGGCCCGATTATTATAATATTTGAGCGCTCATGTTGCTTTTCCTGTGCTATGATTTTATAAACGCTAAGATCAAATTCGTCTCTACAAAGACTTCATGAAATCCGCTACAACAATCAAGCTTTGTAACACACGCATCGGGTTTTACAATGGTTCAGCTATTCACAATCTTAATAAACAATGAACATTGGTATGATGACCAATTATAATACTGTAACTGATAGTAACACATAATGAAATCCTCACATTAAAATCTATTGGGTGGAGATAACACTTTTTCCATTATTGATAATGGAAACAACATCACATTGACACCATCTTGTTGTCAAACTACTTTATTAGATTCTTCTTGACAACCACTCAGAATCTGTTCATGGGTGATACTTGCTACGATGCAGGAGATGAAGGCTAAACCAGCATGTATGATGGATAGTTTGTATGTCGGGGCTCAACTCGCCACCATGCAGACACCCATCCTGGAGGTATCGCAGCTCGCCATGAGGTGGTACTGTGAACTTCAGACTTCAAAGGTTCGTTGTTCTTCTTCAATCGTCGCTAATGAAAACATGGAAGGCTCATCCAATTCATATTTTCTGTTTAAAGGCCCTAACATGAATTCTACGTATTTGGTCTTGCAGTGTGGTTACGCTGCGTAGAAAGAACGGTTAGGTCTTTTATCTATAACTTCATGTCATTGAACGACACTGTCATTGTCATTGCTCCTCAGCCGCGAGGACGTCCCCGGAGAATTAAGGTATTGTGCAATCCTTCCTATATTTCGATCTGCATTCTGTCTTGTGTTCCCGGCAGAACGTAATTTCCATGTCTTTCGTTCACAGCCAATTAGCAATTAGAAAAATTTAGCATAACCCGCGCTTCCATTTGGTCCTAACGAGCCTGGATAGTTATTGAAATCAGTGATAACCATTCGCCATTCGTAGTCGGAAAAAAATACTCGTATTCTAATTAGTTTTGTACCAAACACTTGTCTCGCCGACAGGTGTGGGTATATAGTTAAATTCTCGGTAAAACCGTTGTATATTCGTAACACCAGCTAGTAATCGTTACTATAACTGGTTATTTCGCTTAATCCCGCATTATTTTAAAATATTACCGTTGAATTACCGCTTCGCGCTCAATCACCGACGCATTATTGTAAAAATAAATACCCACTTAGGTAAATTATTCGCTCACATCGCTTTCACAACGTATTTCGCGTGTTACATATTTATTTAATTATCGTTATTAGAAGGTTGCTAGATGGCGCCTACAGATATTACTCTTAAACGATTGTTAGGAAAAAGAGATCGAATATTTTCTCGTATGCAACGTATTTGCGATAAATTGAAAAATATTGATTCGGAGGAATTCGATAAAGAATCGTTCTTGTGTGACTGTGAAACAATAGATTCGTTGCGTACTGATTTTGAATGTGCGCTGGACGATATAATCGCTCATGAACTTAAATTAAATCCTGATTATGTCGTCGACTATCAGGCACTTTCTTCATTCGAAGATTTACTGGGTAGGGTGAAGCGGGCAGAGAAGAAATTGCAGGTTCAGGCACCTAGTGAATGTAAGAAATCTCCTCGCTTGCCCCCGATTGAAATACCCGAATTTAATGGGGATATTAAAAATTGGCCGCTGTTCATCGCCAGTTTTCGAAATGCCGTGCATAATAATAGTTCGCTAACAGCATGCGAGAAATTATATTATTTAATTGGAAAATTAACAGGCAAAGCTCGTTCGATATGTGCAGGAATTACTCCGTCAGCTGATAATTACCCTCTTATATTCGATTCACTTTGTGAAAGGTATGAAGATAAACGGCAATCGGCAACTTCATATCTAGATCAATTATTTGAATTTAAATCTATTTCGTCAGGTTCGCCGGCTACTTTAGAATCATTTCTCGATAAATTCGCAACGTCGGTAGCCGGGTTTAAAAACATAAAGGTCCATGACCACGCTGATTTTATTTTATTGCATATCGCTCTTAAAAAACTCGACATAGACACTGTACGGGCATTCGAATCTAATCATCAATTAAAATCAAGTAGTTCCGAAATTCCATCTTTTAGTGAATTAGTTGAGTTTGTTCGTGAGCATATAAAGGTGTTAGAACGAACTTCGTCAACGGTCTCTAACAATAAATCACCTGCAAATCGCAAACATACTAATGCATACACCTGTATAGCTGAGAACGAACCTACCGCGTGTGTTTTGTGTAAGGAGAAACATGATCACGTATATAAGTGTAAAGTATTTAATAGTTATAAACCCGATCAGAGATTTAAGTTTGTGAAATCAAACAATTTATGCATTAATTGCTTAAGTCCAAAACATCGTGTGTCCGCTTGTGGGTCAAAGTCCACTTGTAAAAAATGTAGCTCTAAACACCATAGTTTGTTGTGCTTCGGCAATAAATTGAGCGACGCGCACGGTTCAAGGTCGACCGGCGCTCGCACGCCCTCTGCTGAGAGACTTACGAAGCAGACTGATATATCGTTGTGCGCGACTGATGAGAACCGTATTAATTCTTTATACCGGGGCCCAACCACCATATTGATTGCTACCGCGCAAGTTATTGTAGTAGATTCTTTTGGCAAAGAACATATTGTTCGCGCAATATTAGACAGCGCTTCTCAAAGTAACTTTATCACGCGGGATTGTTGTCAACTTTTGGGTTTGAACATAAATAATAAACCTGCCTGTGCAACCGTCAGGGGCATAGGAGGTGCTAGTAAACAAATACAGGGTTCCGTACAAATTAAATTTTATTCTCGTTTCAATCGTAATATAAATTATAATATTGAGTCATTCGTAATAGATAAAATTACTGAACGTTTGCCAACTGCCACGGTTGACGTTTCGCTTTTGCATAATTTTAAAAACTTACAGTTAGCAGACGATACATATTTTTCTTCAAATCCGATTCAATTATTGATCGGTGCTTCGACTTTCCCGCACTTACTCTTATCTAACAGAGTTCAAGGTCAGCCTACACATGCGTCTCCAATCGCCTTGCAAACTGTACTCGGCTATGTAATTGTTGGTAAGGCGCCGGTTCTCATCGATGACAATTCGACCGTTTCGTATTGTTGCACCGCGGAGCCGTTAGACGTAGCGATACGAAAATTCTGGGAATTGGAAGAAGTAAATGTTCCCCCGGTACTCAGCCTAGATGACAAATTATGTGAGGAGTTTTATGCCCGCACTACCACTCGAAATAGTGACGGACGATACGTAGTCGCTTTGCCTTTCAAGGGTGATGTCGAATCCCTGGGCAACTCACGTCAAGCAAGTGAACGCCGGTTTCTCTGCTTGGAAAGGAAGATGCAAGCTTCTCCTAATTTAAAGGCCGCGTACGACAACGTCATCCTAGAATATTTAGAGAAGGGCTATATTTCACCTACAATTCCTGATCCTTCGGAACCTTCGTACTACATTCCGCATCATGGTGTGATCCGAGATGATAAGGTCACAACCAAACTTCGTGTCGTTCTCGATGGTAGTTGTAAAACTACTACCCGCGTTTCGCTTAATGATCTCTTGTATGGTGGACAGAACCTACAAGGGAATTTGTTTAACATTATAGTTAATTTTCGTTTGTTTTCGATCGCGCTTTCATCAGACATTCGTCAGATGTTTCCCAGCATTGGAGTCCGAGAACCTGATCGGCGTTTCCAACGCATCTTGTATCGTTTTTCGCCGCAGGAACCTTTGCAAGTTTATGAGTTCAATCGTGTCGTTTTTGGACTCAAATCTAGCCCCTTTCACGCGCTGCGAACTATTAAGCAGCTGGCGGAGGATGAGGGTGACTCGTACCCTCAGGCTAAAGCCATTGTCGCCACGGGATTGTACATGGACGATTTTGTCCATTCCGTCCTCACGGAAACCCAGGGCATTTCTACCGCTTCAGAGATGATTGGTCTCATGAAGGCGGGTCAATTCGAGTTGGTCAAGTGGACCAGTAATTCGCAAGTAGTATTGAATTCTATCCCGCTTTCGCATCGTCTGCCAGCTGACAAGGAGTTCGACGGGTCCGACCAACATAAAATACTTGGTTTGTGTTGGTCGCCCACGTCAGATCACTTCGCCATGAGAGTAAACACTCCCACTCAGACTTGTACTAAGCGTACAATATTATCGTGCATCGCTAAAACATGGGACGTCATGGGATTTGTCGCGCCTGTCGTCTTGCATGCCAAGCTTCTTATCAAGAAGCTTTGGCTATGCAACTGCGACTGGGATGAGACACCACCTGAAGATATAGTCAGGCTGTGGACTCGCTTTAGGGAAGAGCTTCCTTTGCTCTGCAACATAAAAATCCCACGCCACGTTGGTATTGTCGCTGATAGTGTGGTCACACTCTTAGCTTTCGCGGACGCTAGCGAGAAAGCATACGGGGGAGTGATTTATTTCCACGTCCACAATAGCGATGGCAATACAATCAATTTGATAACAGCTAAGTCTAAGGTCTCTCCCAAAAATGTAGTTTCTCTCGCTCGTCTTGAGCTCTGTGCTATTCTTGTGTTATCCCAGCTAATAAGAAATGTCGTGGTCGCTTGTCAAAACCGAATAGTTTTCCGTGACATATTCGCATTTTCGGATTCGACGGTCGCGCTCTGTTGGGTACATTCGTCGCCCCATCGTTGGAATACCTTTGTAGCCAACAGAGTTTCGAAAATACAAAGCGATTTGTCACCGCAAAATTTATATCACGTGTCCGGTGCGGACAATCCAGCAGATTGTCTTTCACGCGGACTCACACCCTCACAAATTATAGACCATCCGCTTTGGTTCAGGGGACCCCCGTGGGCTCACTTGGACATTTCACAATGGCCTGTCGCTCCTTTCAATCCCTCCTCAGTGTCTGAAGCACCTGAAGAGAAGAAAAATTCGTTGTTAGTCGCTGCACCTAACGAAAGATCTTCTATTCTTTGTTTAGTCGATCGTATCTCGTCTTGGAGTAAATTACTTAGAGTGGTAATTTACGTTTGTCGTTTTGCTAAGTTGTTACCGGTTAATAACCGCATGTCAGCATCGGATTACGATTTCGCTGAACTACTCATTCTACGTGAAATTCAACGCTTCTATTTCTCAAAGGAAATTGCCAGACTCAGAGAAGGCAAGGATTGTAGTCATTCTCTTCGGCACTTGAAACCTTTCCTCAAAGACGGACTCATTAGAGTCGGAGGCCGTTTAAGAAATTCAGATTTGGGTTATGAAGCGAAATATCCAATTCTACTCCCAAGAAAAGATCCTATTCTGAATTTGCTTGTCGAATACCATCATAAATTGAATTGCCACGCGGGTCCCGACCTGCTGATGTCACTGTTACGTCAAAGATATTGGATACTTTCTGCACGCAATTTAATTATGAATAGGATTCATAAGTGTCTTCCCTGCTTTCGTCTCCGTCCCAAGCCAAGTTTCCCTGAGATGGCAGATCATCGGTCTTGTCGTGTAGTTCAAGCAACTAAACCGTTCGTTCACACGGGCACGGACTACGCTGGTCCCTTCAAGGTTACCATGTCTCGCGGCCGAGGCATTCGTTCTACCAAGGCATACGTGTGTCTGTTCGTCTGCATGACTACACGCGCGGTACATATCGAACTAGCCGGTGATCTTAGTACAGTCAGTTTTATGAGTGCTTTCAAACGATTCCTATCAAGGCGCGGCCCGGTTAGTAGGATTTACTCGGACAACGGGACAAATTACATTGGCGCTAAGCGTAAACTTTCGGAACTTCACGACTTCCTTTGTTCGAAATATCACAACACCGAATTTGGTCACATGTTAGCTGAAAATCGCATAAATTGGTCACTTAATGCCCCGACTGCTAGCCATTTCGGCGGTAATTGGGAGGCTAATATTAGAAGTTTAAAGATTCACTTATACCGTGTAATAGGTGATACCATCCTTTCGTTTGAAGAGTTAAATACCGTTCTTACTCAAGTCGAATCAGTAATGAATACTAGACCTCTTTGTAGGACACTCTCTAGTGATCCTTCAGAACCACTAGCTTTGACTCCAGCGCACTTTCTGAATCTCACCCCTTTAAAATACTTGCCTGCCGAGGAGATAGACGAGAGAACAATTGTTTCGAGACATAAATTGTTAGACCAATTAGTACAATCGTTTTGGAAGCGCTGGAGAAGCGGATATCTTCACACTTTACAATCGCGTCGTAAGTGGAACACGCCGATCGATCCAGTCACTGTCGGTACGGTTGTGATTCTCATAGTAGATAATTCGCCCCCACTTCACTGGCCTTTGGGTGTCGTGGAAGAAGTTTTTCCTGACTCCACAGGAGTCACTCGCATCGCCCGAGTTAAGACATTGACTGGATCCTACTTGCGTCCCGTCGTTCGTCTTTGCCCATTGCCTAACCAATAAATTCGGCTCTCGTCATCCAAGGTTAGGTTAGCATTAGTAATTAATTATTTGATTTCATTGATATTTACGTATAGATAATAGTTTAAATTGTAGTTTAATTTCACGAATTTCGCCTTCAACTCTTGAAGGCATCCCTTCAAGCCCGGGGGGAATGGTTACGCTGCGTAGAAAGAACGGTTAGGTCTTTTATCTATAACTTCATGTCATTGAACGACGAATCTGATTGGCTGTGGATGGTCCTATCCTCTATCCCATTCCCGCACATATCTTCTCGCTTTAGTACGAGAGAGACCGCTTAAAAAGCGGCCGCAGTTGAAACTCGTGGCCAATCGGTTACTCACATCGCGCACCTCACGTCAGAGCGCTCCAGTTGCCTGCACTCGACAGCCGCTCCTCAGCCGCGAGGACGTCCCCGGAGAATTAAGGTATTGTGCAATCCTTCCTATATTTCGATCTGCATTCTGTCTTGTGTTCCCGGCAGAACGTAATTTCCATGTCTTTCGTTCACAGCCAATTAGCAATTAGAAAAATTTAGCATAACCCGCGCTTCCACAGTGTACTTACAGTATGACGACGCAAATTGTATGGAAAATAAAATTGAGCCTCTCATACCACAAACGAGAAACCAATTTCATCCATTAAATTAACATCAAAGTCCCCGTATACTTCACACTACTACACTTCACAAAAACGTGAAAACTCATGATTAAGCCTCTACCGATTATTGCCATTAATTTCAACAGTTCCCCGCTTTTGAATCCGAAAACACGTAAATCGAAATTCAACACCATAACGGTCACTATACCCAACTGGGTAAACAGTATAGTAGTAGATAGCTCAATTATTTCACTAAAACTGTCAACTTATCGTCTTTCAACGGTACGTAACTAACCGTGGATTCTAACGATTAAGATATTCTTTATTTCAAATCAAGTTTGTAGCTCCCTGCATTTGACAACTTAGGTAAATTGACGTTTAAAGTCGCTAATTAATCAAACATAAACCTTATGCATACGCAATACATGAAATCAACCCAATATAATTGGATCAACCTTTAAAACTCAATTAATTCGCATTTGACTCGAGAATCAATGCCATGATAGCACGTTCAGCACGTCCTCCCACGACTGTGAACTTGAGGGAGACAACGGGGTGACAGTAAATAAACATTAACTGAGCAACAAAGTTGCATTATAACATCTAGGGTGAAAATCAAAAGTCAGGTAAAGGTGCACCAAACAATACACCTCGCCTCACTCGGGAATCGAACCCAGGACCACATGTTCCGCAGGCTCGTAAATGTAAAGCAACACTTCAGGAAACATGAAGTACTTAATGTTTCTTCTGAGAACACATTTCATTAGTGATAAGTGCCTCTAAAATGGTAATGACTCACCGAATATAACACCCCACTCGTTCTCACTCAAACACTGTTGAACACAATTTTTGATAGACATCATGGGGCCTAATGAAAACGATTGTCTCATCACGTCAAAACCCTTAACATCGCAGAACTGTGCATCGTGCACATCTGTCTAATGGTAATCTTACCCAAATCGAACAACAACGGCATGGTCAGCTTGTTGTTTGACCCGCAAGTAGCAACTATGTTGCTGCACTGTTTTTCGAACACAAACGACAGTCTATTCGCACTATTTTCACTTTTAGAAAATTAATCTCTCAACCCGCTTCTATCCCACTTCTGATGTCGCATCCGGGTATATTTGCTGGCGAATCAGAATAATAAGTGTCTACAATTGTGGGCTTAGAATGGGATACAGGTCAATGAGAGAAATAACTCCTTTGACTTATGCACAGTTAATGTTACATAGTCTATTACTAGGTCAACTTTGCTAATTAATAATCGGACCTTAAATGGAAACACATAGCAGTTCCCAGAGCACGTGTGACTACCACCACATCCGAACGATCACTGTCCGTCCATGGGATCGTGGGGTTTATCAGCTAACTCTGGACTCAGACCAACGCCTAAACAAAGGCGCTTTGTGTTGACCTTTAAGGGCTTATTCAACCAAGATCCGACATATATAATTTATTATAGTGGCCCACCAGTATCGGGTACAGGGTCCAAGCTACCAGCAGTCAGGGCTCTTTTTAAATTATTATTACTCGAATTATTATCGACCTCGCTCCGCTCGAGCTCCAAATCCGGTCTCGGTACTAAATAAGTTACTTTCACCCCTAAGGTAACAATGTTCTATTTTCCACCTGCCATTACCGCGCCTAGTTAGGTATCCTGCAAAAGTTATATTAAATTGCTCAATATAACCATAGATTTAATACTAAATACTTATGTAGATGTTAATGTGCTGTTGAGAAAACGGGTGATTCATCGACTTCTCCTTTGCATGCAAATTTGTTTACTCTCGGCAATGTAAAGACGGGGTCGCTATGTATACTTACATAAACATATAAGTATGTACTACTTATGTACATAGAATGTACTTAGTAGGTTACGCTGAAGGATGCCTGAAGAATTTCTTCAAGATTAGTCGCTGAATTATGTACATATTTTAAACGTGTAAGACTTTAATTTTAGAACTGTCTTAGGGCGCTCCCTCCGCGAGCATCCACCTGTAAAGGTGGGTACAGATTGGTGCAATGCAACATGTAATGTAATATTCTGCCTTACATTGCATGTTCCCTGCTGCCTTGGACGTGTGGCGCGCGCGGTACGCGCATTGACTACGAATCATTCGAGAACATCTGTTCCCGCATTTCGTTACATCATCGTCATCACTCCACGCACCCTCTTTCACCGCCATGATCGTTGCGCATGCGAACGAAACGAACGACCGTCCACGGCTGAGTCCTGCGCACACCGCGCGCCCCTTTGTGTTCGTACTAAAAACCGACAAATCACGGATCGAGCCGCGCATGAGTTGTAACGCTCGGAGCGTGCGCGACCCAGGCGCAGTTCGTGCGCGCGAGGCGTCCACACTATGGGAATCCTGTTACATTACATGATACATTGCAGCAATGTGGACCTCAAATTCTTGCATTGCATGTTGCATTGCATGTTGCATTGCACCAATCTGTACCCACCTTAATGTAACGTTACAGATTCGAACATTCAAAGACAATAGAGCATCAAATTGCGCACTTTTATGTTACATTACAGGTGAATGCTCACGAGGGAGCGTCTTTACATAATGTGCAAAAGTTTGTGGCACATTTTTGGAGCAAAACGCAGCATTTTTTTACTGTCAAACTATTATCGATTAACTTGTGCCAGCGGCTTCGCCCGCTACAACTAAAAAAAAATATCCCACGGTAACAAAAAATCCCATTGAAATATCAACGATTTTTCCACAATCCTTCACTTATGGTAGAGAAGCGAATATTACAATTTTTTTTATCGTCGTATTATCATCAAATAATGATTCCTCCCATCCAGGGCGGGACGGGAGGGACTGTCAGACTTGATCTGATTAAAATCCACGGTGATCCTTCAATAGCCCTTTACGTTCCAGGGTCACTGTTACCTGAGACTGTCCCAAACAACATTACTGAACATTACAAACATGTGATGGTTTTTAGGGTCCCGTAGCCAAATGGCAAAAAACGGAACCCTTATAGATTCGTCATGTCTGTCTGTCTATCTGTCGTCCGTAGGTATGTCACAGCCACTTTTTTTCGAAAGTATAAGAGCTATCCTGCTAGCTAGCTAACTTGGTAAGTAGTGTATTATGTGAATCGCATTAGGATTTTCACAAAAAAAAAATTAATACGTCATAAATCGTAAACCGCAATTTACCTTTCAAAGTTACAACCAAAACCAACTACAAAAAGTTTTACATTATGTTACTTGCTGCTACGGAACCCTTTATGGGCGAGTCTGACTCGCACTTGGCCGGTCTTTTTAACATGACTTTCATAGTTTTTACTTTTAACGCTGAAATTGAACGTTGCTTAGCCCCTGAATTAATTATACTGTATGACAAAAGATAATTTAGCGTATCTTTAATCTAGACATGTGGTGTAAGTACGCTTATCTTATCAGGCGACACTTAATCAGCGTTATCAATTTCTTGTTGAAAGCCGGCCACTTGAAGAATTATGTTTGGGAAAGTTGGACATTATTAACCTAATAAATTATCTCGTGGAAAAATTGATAACCGACGTACAGTCAACAAAAGAACTTTGTATGTACGAAACAGTAACCGTCTTACCACAAGAAAGATAAACATTCTGTTGAACTGTTGAACACTTGTCTAAAAAAACTGTCAACGTCAATGATACGACATGTCACGTTGATATAAGGGTCGTTTTGCAGTTACACTTTTTTTAGACAAGCGTTTAACAGACGTTGGGAAGCTACGTGATATCTTCTCATCGAGAATCCCGTAGTTTCTAAGACAAGAGTGTTTAACCAGTGTGTGTTGCCAGTGATGAGATATGGCTCTAAAACGTGGTCTTTGACTGCTGGCCTTTTAGAGAGACTAAGAGTCACTCAAAGAGCAATGGAAAGAGCTATGCTCGGAGTTTCTTTGCGGGATAAAATCCGGAACATGGATATTCGGCGAAGAACCACAGTCACCGACATAGCTCATAAAATTTGTAAGTTGAAGTGGCAATGGGCAGGCCACATCGCTCGTAGAACTGACAACTGATGGGGAAGACAATTTCTTGAGTGGCGACCACGGACCGGAAGACACAGCGTAGGCAGGCCTCCCACTTAGGTGGACCGACGACATCGTGAGGGTCGCGGGGAACCGATGGTTGCAAGTGGCGCATTTTGTCGTTCGGCGTGGTGGTCTAAGGGGGAGGCCCATGTTCAGCAATGGACGTCTTTCGGCTGATGATGATGATGTTCAACAGACTGATGTTTATCTTTTGTGGTAATGGCGGTAAGTTTTTTAAGATTCCGTACCCAAAGGGTAAAACGAGACCCTATTACTAAGGGACTAAGGCTTCGCTGTCCTCCTGTCTGTCCGTCCGTCCGTCAGTCACCAGGCTGTATCTTATGTTATATGTGTTATCGGCTAAACCCGATTTCAGTACAAACTAGTTTGGCCTAGGCTAAACTAGTTCTTGCCAGCTCGGGACTTGCTGGCACCCCGACTCGGACAATTAAGGTTAGAAGAGGATGGCGGGGTCTGAAAGATCCCGCCATCCTCTTCGTGGTTAATTTATTATTATTATTAGTTTAGCCTAGGCCAAAGTAGTTTGTCCTGAAATCGGGTTTGGCCGGTAACATTATTATGCATGTATCTCTCTCAATATTTCGTTTCTGGGCTAGAAAACTCAAGGCTAATAGTAATAATAATAATAAATAAATAATAAATAAATAAATTTTATTCAAAAATAATTCGGTCACAATAAAGGTTTACATAATTATTACAAGCGAAATAGAATAATTCTATGTGTAATGTAACGATCTGCCTGATCTAGGTTTATTAAAACCTGTGTTTCAGGTCATCACTTTACAAATAACATTTGAATATAACACAACAATATTTACATTAGACAAAATGAACAAAAAGATAAAAAATTTAAGTGTCAATGACTAAAATAACTATTTTTGGGTATAAAACATTAAAACTAGATTGTACAATATGATGTAAAAATTTAAATAAATTAACGAGTAGTTTATGTCAAAATATAAAGACTAAAAACTAAGCCTATGCTAAAATTTCCAGCAATTTTTCTGTGTCTGTGTAATTAAGTGTTCCCAAGTATTCCTGCATTCGTAGATAACATTTTTTATATGTTAAATTATAAATCTTTAGCAGTCTATTGAACAGATTATACAAATAGGGTCCTAAAAATAAATAAAATCGTCTGGCGTAAGCATGTTTAGTCTGAAGGTTAGCACAAACCAAATCTTTTCGTCTCTTATCTGTAGGTACTGGGTTAAAATCAAGTTCGCTGTGCTGAAGCAAAACGACATTCAAAACAAATAATTGGCGTACTGTTAATACCTCACATGCTGTGTAAAGCTGGTGAGTAGGGTATCTAAATGGTCGAAAAGTAGCAACCTTTAAAACTGCTCTTTGAGCCCGTTCCAGGTGTATTAAATTTGATTTGGCGGCACCACCCCAGGATGTTATGCAGTAGGCGATAATGGATTGACACAAAGCCAAATAAACCTGCTTAATTAATGTAAAGTCGGCAATGTTACGTAAATTTTTAAAAATGTAAATTAGTTTACGTAAAAAATTACTAGTTATTATGATCGTTAAAATAAAAAAATAAGAGATTAAAACACAAAAGTTTCTGAAATAATGATTTTGTAATGTAAATGAGTAATTTATCTAACGTAATTTGAAATGAATTAATTATTTTGTTTTTAATTGAACGTACTTACCCAGTTATTTTAAATCCAACTAGCTTTTTCCCGGGGCTTCCCTTGAGTGGATGTTGTAAATTAGTCCACGAGAACGTAACTCAGGAATAAAAAAATCTAATTGTGTTTATCTCTATCTATTCAGCCTCTTTTTGTCTGAAAGAAATTCTCACATTTTCACATTATGGTGAAATAAAAACAAAAATAGGGTCGTTTCGCCGGTTTCGCGACCACCTTCAGTAGGCGACCATTTGACGGACTAAGTTTCTTTAAATCAAGAAAATAGTATTTGTAGAGGTAACATACATAAAAAATAAATCTAACGTGCTTTATACATTATTATGAAATAAGAATTTGCAAAGTTTGAAATAAATGGGTTAACCCAGAGCCAAAAAAAAATTGATAAATGCGCGTCTTGATTCCGTGGTGAGTGGACGTACCGCGAGTTGAAAAAAAACTAACACGGCGCGCGGCACTTAAAGGTAAGTTTTATTACTTTATTTCATGTTTTACACACCAGTTTCTTGTTAAATTGTACAATCGATAAGTATGGATTATAATTAAGTTGTATTTTGCTTTTTTTAAACTTATTATTAAGATAAAATCAAGTGGTCGGTAACCGAAATGCTTATTTATCAAAAACGTTAGATAGCGACCACATGGTCGCAAACCGACGAAATCAGCATTATTTAGTTTTGATTAATTTGATCCTAATGCTTCATACAGGACTGTTACAATTTTGAATTTAGTATTGTAAAAGTTTTTCTTTGTAGTTTCCTTAGTAAGCGACCACCAGTTTCTTTGTAAGAAGTTTGTTTAATTTACCTACAAAACAGGTGGTCGTAAACCAAAGTAAGCGAAATAAAGACATTGGTTTCCGGCCACCATAATTTAGTATGAGAGAAATAACGGCCGCTAACAGAAATACCTACTATTTTTCAGTTTAAAACAAAATTTAGTCATAAAAAGCAAACTACATATTTATATTTTTTTTTAGATGGAGCTTCCAAATAATTTGGAGTCAACAAAAATAAGAAAAAGACTGTCCAGTACACAGAAGAAGCACTGAAAAAATCTCTCGATGATATCCGAAAACAAGGGAAGGGAATAAGAGAAACATGTAGACTGTATCAGATCCCAAGGATACTACACTACTACATAATAATGATACTGTTTGACCGATGATTGTTGATTTTATTACAACTATGACTAAGTCTCTACAAAATGTAAGATTGTTATTTTTTAATTATAAGAAAACATTACACCAAATGATTCCCATTTTTGTTTTTATTAAAAAGCAAAAATTAAACTATTTTTAAAGCGATTATAATTGTTTTATTGGCATACTTTTCATATTATAATAGCGGTCGCAAACCAGCTCACTGGTGGTCACAAACTGATAAAAATGGTCGTAAACCGACGTTTTCGCTATATTTTCACTTTTTCAGCATTTTATAAATATTTTTGTATTAATGTATTTCATTTTATGTTTTTGTATCCAAACTACATTATATTTGGGACAAATTCACATTAACATATACTATTTTGCTTGTAAACAACATTTTTATTTCCTCATCTGAAGTGAGCAACCCAGCTAACTGGTCGCTAACCGGCGCAATCACCCTATTATAATATTTATTAGAATAATAAAAAAACTTTTATAACTCTAATCTGAACTGGTTTCCAAAAAGATTTTTGAAGAAATCGAAAATCTATACATATAATAAATCTGTAGAAGGGTCAATTCTGTACATTGAAAATATTGAAAAAATAAATAGCGGGGGGTGTTGCTGGATCGATACCAAACCCAAATATGTGATTAAAAAAATTTTTGTCTGTCTGTCTGTCTGTCTGTCTGTCTGTATGTATGTGCAGGCATCACGTGAAAACTAACGGTTCGATTTCGATGAAACTTGGTATAATTATACCTTATTATCCTGGGCATAAAATAGGATACTTTTTATCCTGGAAAAATACGTAGAAAAAAAATCTTATTTTTCAGTTTTATTCATAGACGTTGTTCTGTAGAACCGCGAACACACGTTGCATTACCCGCAGTGGATTCAGCGCCGTAACCTGTAGCGCCGAAAGTCGGATTTGGCTTTAACCGTTTGCGGCACACGCGGGCCACGCCTCCCCGACTCCTATATAAGGAGCCGCGTTCCGCGCCGCGCGATGCATATAAATTCTGAATTTTGATGCGAGCGGACGTGTCCAGTGTGGCGAGCGGTCGTCCGTGGAATTAATATTGTATGCGTGTCATTTTAAACCGTGCTTTTCAGCGCGACCTTTTTGATTACTGTTCCGATCAGTTATTTGTAAATACAAGGTCGGAATTACTATGAAAAAAATACTTACTACAGAACGCGAGCTCAACAGCAGTAGCTCAATAGAGGGATCTCCTTAATTATTATAGGCTTAGCCGTATTTGGGTCCAATAGATATTTATAAGATGTCATTGTCAGAGTTACTCAAAATGGAGAAATAAACCATCCACGCGAAGACCGACATCGGCGCGGACGGAGTCGCGGGTGGAAGCTAGTTGCTAATAATTTTGCTATGGCTCAAATCATCATCAGCCTATAAATGTTCCCACTGCTGGGACACAGGCCTCTTCTCTCTGAGAGGAGTGGGCCATAATCCACCACGCGGGCCCAATGCGGGTTGGTGGATGTCACATGTCTTCGAATTTTTGGTTCTAGAACATGCCGGTTTCCTCACGATGTTTTCCTTCACCGTTTTGAGAGCAGTGGTGATGAAATAAATTACACAAAGTAATGCGCCTGGCCGGATTCGAACCCACGACCTACAACTCGTAAGTCGGGGCCGATACCACTGGGCCACCACTGCTCTTGTCGGGGCCGATATCACTGGGCCACCACTGCTCTGTAGTGGTAGAGTAGAGTAGTGTGTGGTAGAGCAGTGATGGCTCAAATACACCGTCAAAATAAAATGATACATGTTTTGCAGTCAATCATGTGTACAGACGCCAGCAGGTCAACCTACTCGAATCCGTCAAATACCAATCGAACATTAATGATAAGGTTGAAAATCTATTAAAGAAATTTGACACATCGTGCTAGCTTGATGTGCTGGCGTCTATACAAACATTTTAGATCGCATTTGAAAAATAATACACCCATTTTCTTGTAATAACTATTTTATGAAAAAGATTGTCGGTTTATTTTTTGCGCTGCTCATACACTTTTGTTTTTTTTACTTTGTAACCAGCTTGTGATAAACTATAATATTTTCATAATTTTTTACTGAGTTCAACCGCCATTAAAGATCGAGACCAACACTTGATGAATGGTTATCAATAGATCTAAAGGCGTTTTAGGGTTCTGTAGTCATCAACTGCCTATTAGCCTTTTCCCAACTATACAGGGGTCGGCTTCCAGTCGAAACAGATGCAGCTGAATATCAATATTTTACATGGAGCGACTGCCTATCGGACCTCCACAACCCAGTAACTGGGTAATACGATACCCGATGGCAAGACTGGTTGTCAGCATTTTAGAGCTTCTGACTAATAATAACGACTGTCCAAGATCTACAAATGACAGCCGGGACCAACGGCTTTACGTGCCTTCCGAGGCACGGGGGAAACTCGCTATAGGCGGTTACTCATCCAAGACCAATCCAGACCTGTAGTCAAGAACGCAGGACTGTCTGGGTCGCGGGACTGTCTCATCAGGTAACCGTCGCCCTGGAACATAAAGGGCTATTGAAGGAACACCGTGGATTTTAGTCAGTACGAGTCTAACAGTTCCTCCCGTCCCACCCCGGGCGGCAGAACTCATTTCATGTTTTTACCGCGACATAAATCTCTCTCTTCAGCCAATTGCAGTCCACTGCTGGGCGTAATAAAGAACATCATCATCATCAGCCTATAAAATCTAAAGGCTTACATTTAATGTTCCTACTGCTGGGACATGCACAGGCCTCCTATCTGTGAGAGGGAGTGAGCCCAGTGCGGATTGGTGGAAGTCACATGTCTTCTTTTCTTGGTTCTAAGACATGCCGGTTTCCTCACGATGTTTGCCTTCACCGTTTTGAGAGCAGTGGTGATGGAATAAATTACACAAAGTACTGCGCTTGGCGGGGTTCGAACCCACGAAATACCTCGTCAGTCGGGGCCGATACCATTGGGCCACCACTGCTCCACTGGGCCACCACGGCTCCCGACTACGGAGTACGTACCCCGATTGTACCGACTCAAGCTTGACTGATTTGAATAAATTTGTTTTTGTGATGATTATTAAGTACCAGTTCCTTTGACCTTGACAATGTAACTTATTTAAGCGTCCATCAGACCAAATCTTACATACTTCTTCTGAAGCTCTACACTAAACTCAACATGAAATTGGTAAGTTGATTTTTGGTATTCTTTAAATTTATTTTAAATTAAATAAAAAAGTATATGTGTTATCTATCAAAAACATAAAAAAAAATGTAATATTATTCTCATTCTTATTTTGATGTAATTGTGTTGGTCTAAATTGGTGGGATTATTTAATAATTATTATTTTTATTTTACGTAGGTAGTTAGGTAGGTACCTCTGTAATTTGAATTTGGATTTTCCCGTTTTCAGATATTTAATTTATTAATTCTAACTTAATTAACTTGATTAGATACATAGGTAATGCCATGAGCTCTACTATGCACTATGTAATCACTCCATTTTTAGGGTTCCGTAGCCAAATGGCAAAAACGGAACCCTTATAGATTCGTCATGTCTGTCTGTCTGTCCGTCCGTATGTCACAGCCACTTTTTGTCGAAAGTATAAGAGTGAAACCTGTTGAAACTTGGTAGGTAGATGTATTATGTGAACCGCCTTAGGATTTTCACACAAAAATAAAAACAAAACAAATTTTGGGGGCGCCCCCCATACTTAGAATTGAAACTCAATTTTTTTTTCACCAAACACGTACGTGTGGGGTATCTATGGATAGGTCTTTAAAAATTATATTGAGGTTACTAATATCACTTTTTTCTAAACTGAACAGTTTGGACGAGAGACACTTCCAAAGTGGTAAAATGTGTGTCCCCCCCCCTCTAACTTCTAAAATAAGAGAATGATAAAACTAAAAAAAATATATAATGTAGACCTTAACAAAAACTTTCAACGAAAATTAGTTTGTATGAGATACAATTAGCAGTTTTTGAGATATAGTACATTTTCAAAAACCGCAAATATAACTTTGCCATTCATACAAACACTATGAAAAACAAAGTTATTTTTTTTGTTTGTGTATGTTACTTACTAATCTCAATATAATTATATCCCTAATCTATGTTTGCTACTACGGAACCCTTCATGGGCGAATCCAACTCGCACTTGGCCGGTTTTTTTTTGTGGGTGGGAAATAATTTTTTTGTGGGTGGGACTCACACTCTGGGTGGCGGGTGTAGCTAAAGACTGTCGGACTGCTACCAGCTATAACCCACCCTTTTCATTCACTCCTTGGCGTCCCGGGCCCTGGTAACTTGGTAAAGCATTCCCGTAATTTAAATCCCATATTGATAAACTAATCTTGTCATAATTCGTTGAGCTGTTTCAGGTTTGACACTATCCTATGTAAACAGTGGCTACAAACCTGTAATAGATTCAGTAGACAGTCAGTTCAAAAATGTAAAATCAGTAAAAACCAAAGAATTAAATTACGTCTATCTTTACATATAATAAAATTTTAGAAAAGTGGTGTCTGTACACTGGAAATATATTAAAAAAAGTAGCAGGGGTTGTTATTATATCGATGCCGAACCCGAAAGTGTAATTAATTTATTTGTCTGTTTGTCGGTTTATCTGTTTATCTGTGTGTTTGTGCACGCTAATCTTGGGAACTACTGGACGGATTTGATTGATTTTTTTTTTGTTGTATAGCTATTCATTCTGGGCAAAATATAGGCTATAATTTATCTTGGCAACTTAAACACCTGATGCAGAACTGCAATAGACCAGCTAAACTATAAGAGATACAAAAATAGCGCCATAGCAAAAATTGTTTCATGTGATGAGCATTTTCTGCTGAGAGAATAAATTTGAAGATATGGAACACCTGATGTGGAACTCCAAGAGCCCAGCTAAACTATAACATATACAGTCAAGACGTCTAAGCAAGAGTTGTTCAGCCTGATAAGCACACTCTGTTGTCGTATAAAAATTGAAGATCTGGTACACCTGATGTGGAACTCTTACAGCCCAGCTACACTATAACATGTATAAGAATGACGTCTTAGCAAGAGTTGTTCAGCCTGATGAGCAATCTCTGTTAACATATAAAAATTGAAGATCTGGTACACCTGATGTGGAACTCCAAGAGCCCAGCTACTTTATATGTACATATACAGGAATGACGTCTTAGCAAGAGTTGTTAGTCTGATAGGCATTTCCTGTTGACTTACAAAAATGAAAGATCTGGAACGTCTGGAATCGTCACGCGCATCCCGTTGTTTTCCCGTCCCAAGGCTCTTAGAATTCGACATCAGACATTCCAGATCTTCGATTTTGACGACCCTGTTGTCGCTGACATAAGCAACAGGATCCGCGTACGAAGTCGCTGGCAGAAGCTAGTACTTAAATATCTCAGAAATCGTGGCAAAATCTTTCTTTGCTTTACGGAATTTCGTTAGAAGCCGTATAAGATATCGGGCGTAGATACACCGATTTCATTTTTTTTTTCATTCGGTATCTACCGATACCAGCATTATTGATGTGGTCCCAGTTTTTTCGATGTGGTCGGAAGATTGTTGTTGAGTATAATACTTTCCATGCGTGAACTTGACGTTCCCGACATGCCGACGGTCACCCCCAATTGGGCCACTACTGTACTGGTGAACCTTTGTCTAAAGTCTACGAATTGTCTACGAATTTTACTAAATATTACTGTTGGCCACCACTAGTGGACAGCGAGACGTTTTTAAGCATGAGTATTCTCTGTATCCACTCACCGGGTGGATAGTGATACATTTTTTTTTAAAGTTTCTCTGTCCACCACTAAACTGGGGATAGCATGAAGCATTGTTGTTTATGAGGTCTTGGGGTCGATACCCAGAAAAATAAACATGTCATCGGGTGTTTCTCAGTAGCAACCACGGATTTGCAAAATGTGGGTGCAATACACTTATTGCACCCACATTTTGCAAGTTAACCGGGTTATGGCAAAAACACTTGAACAGGGTCTAAGAGGCACTCCTCTTAGACCCTGTTCAAGTGTTTTTGCCATATCTATTATTGGAACCAAATATAGCATCTCTCAATTTAGGACACATTAATATTGGTGGTAGGATTTTTACCCGTGGTGCTAGGAAACTGGACTTCTCCCAGTTGTATTGTCTTTTTGTGCTTATTGACCTTGTTTTGTTCTGTCTCCTGCTTGCATGGACGGAAGTGGAAACGTATTTTTCCTACTTTTCCACTATTCTTTTCTGATTAATTTCGTGCAGGATCCAAGACAGGTAAATTCATTCTCCGGGACACGTCGAGCTTCATTGTCTCGGCGCTTTTCTGATGGTTTCCATGTTGATCTGGCTTTCAGGAAATGCAGTGGTTTGGGAATAGTGTGATGTGGTGTGTGGTTTGTATAGCCTCACGACCCTGGCAATTGTTACCTAGGCCCTTATAAACTCAGTATTTTTTAATTTGATCAGTCAACAAAGTATGTAACTTTAAATTATTTATTTTCAGTTCGCAATCTTCGCCCTGCTGATATGCGCCGTGCTGGCATTCACCGGCGCGAGCCCCGTAGCTGAGCCCGAGAGCTTGGAGCCAGCACTTGCCGAGGCCGACAGCGCACCAGCCTCGCCGAGAGAGGCTCGCAGTAAACATGGAGGTGGACGCGGTGGCGGTGGATATGGAGGCTATGGTGGATACCGTGGATAAACAGTTAAACACCCCTTGAAAAAGTGAAGAATGATTATGGCGACCACAATTTTTAAATTTTTTGAAGACAAATCTTTTATTTTTCAATGATTATTTTAATTTTACGTTTCGAAGTTAAATTCTGTGATAAAATGTTTTGGGATTAAAGTTTTTATTTCGAAGTTATTGAATTTTATTTATTTTAAATATAATTATTTTATTTTTTTAATGAGCTTTATGACAATGTCGGCTCGCAGTCGCTATTCTCGCTCCATCACAATTATTATAGCCAAATTTTAAAACTAATTTCGTATTTATTTGCGAAATTGTGTTTGTTTGTTACTTTTACGACTTAACTCGTTTTGTCGAAACTTTCGTCATGGAACAGGATGAATTTTAGTTAGTACTACTCTGGCAGTCCGTTCTGCTCCATCCAGGGAGGAAGGATTTATTCGATGAAGATGTCCCCCTTGGTTTCACCCGCTGGTCGGCTCCTATATTGATCGTAGTGTGATGTTATACTCGTATTATTGTAGCTTATAGCTTTCCCCGGTAAGTATACTATATTATGACACTTTTTCAATTTGTATCAGTTAGTTCCTGAGATAAGCGCGTAACAAACTCTTCATAAATTAGTTTAGATAGATTCTTTCTGTCAACTAAGAATAATAAGAATACCAGCATAATTCTGATAAGCGTGGTTTAACTATAAAGTAAGAAAAACTTGCAAATCTAAACTAAAAACGAAAGAAATCGAATCCAAATCTTACAAAAAAAAACCGTGTTTTCAAGTAATGTAACAGTAGCCAGAGTGTGAAGTCGACAACTTGACAACGGAGACACATTAGAGCCATAAATAGCACGGGGAAACTATAATTAAATGCCGTAGACACAGCATTAATCAAGCTGGGCGAGTAAAGTGTGTGTTTTGTATTGTTTATATATACAGCTCATTCAGGGTTTATAACAGTTTTGTATAGGTAAACAATGAGCCTATGATCTGATACAAAAGTATCTGGTGAATCTGTAAACAAATGTCTGATCAAAATGTCTGTCTGTAAACGTATGCAATTGAGTGTTTGAATTGATTGAAACATAGTCCTAGCTTAGTAAAACTTTGACATGTTGCCGGCTCTGTAATGCCAGCCATACACAATCCAGTTTACCGTCAAATGTGCAGCCCGATGGAAGTGGCTTGTGTAAATATTGCATGACAAGTCTGCTTTTGATAGCCGTCACTGTGAACTGAACGGTTAATTGGATCATGCATGGCTAGCATAAGGCTAGAATTAAAATCATATATCTTTGTCGTTTAAGATTAATAATGTCAGTTCTTGGTTGGTTGGTTGGAAGAAACTGGATAGCCATGGCACAAAACTGCCAGAAGTGGAAAGATTTGAAAGAGACCTGCACTCAGCATTGGGTGGCTAAAGGAAGAAGAAGAAGAAGCAGTATCTTGGTTTACAATTATTTAGTATGAACCAGGGACGTAATATCACCTGAATTACAGGGTACCCCGTGTAACAGGGTTGCCTGAGTAACAGGGGTCCAAAAATATGAGATTTTTCTTAAAAATTGGCTCTTCTTGAGCTAACATCGCCACTAGTATGAACACAAAGCAACCATCTCTTCACAATCTTAGGTAATGAACATTAATATTTACAATGCTCTGTAAAATACCCAAACCGCAAGCAATTTTTTGTATTCACTTGGTGTTTTTCGTGGTTTTTCTTAACAAATATACGTTCATAGTTAAATAATATAATTTGTACTCATTCGTTCGGGATTTAACCGTTTTAGTTTTTGCTTATAAAACTCTTCTCAAAGTTCCCATTCTTTAAACATGTTGTTTGAAGCGCACCGTGAGAAGTCCAAGTATAAAATAATATTATTATGCAAACATTTATACTGCGGACTGCTGCAAAGGTTGTTCATTTTAATGTCGACATTTATTTTCTCCCGGAACTGCTAACGTTTCAGGGCGCATTGCATAATTTTGGAGCCCAAAGATAAATAGTACTTTGAACAAAGTTTAGGAACAAAGGATCCGTTCATTCGGGTCATTTCGAGCTACTGTTGCTCCAGTTTAGTTTGGCCCCTAACTGTATCGTCATCTTGTTATCACTTCGGCGCTGTCCCGCGTCCAATCGGAAACATAATAGCGGCCATACACCATACTGCCTATCGTACAATCGGCATGACGATCGATTTGATCAAATTGGCAGTTCGTCCATATACACCATACACCATACTGCCTATCGTCCAATCGGCATGACGATCGATTTGATCAAACATCAAATCGGCAGCAGTGATGCCAGCTTAGCAACTTTATAGCTAGATCTAGCTATTATTCGGTGACCGACAGCTACAATTTTATAAAAGTTGTGGCTTAACTTTTTAGCTACTGTTTTACCGACTTGTTTTTTTACCGGTCTATCCCACTGGTGGGAATCAGTTGGTAATACAAGTGAAGGTCGGAAAACATTTGCTTATCGTTAAGCAAATGTTTTCCGACCTTCAAGCGATTTTCGACCTTATTGACATTTATGCAAACACCGGATTTTAATGAAGGAGCAATGTTAGCTAACGAGAATGTGAGAAAAAACAAACTAAATTTTAAATGTCAATAAGGTCGAAAATCGCTTGAACCAGTTTTTTCCACTCCACTCCACTGTAAAAAGTGTCGTGACAATTTTTTCCGCCTAGCCCCCTTTCGCAACGCGCCATAAGGAACTTCGTTCCAAAAAAATAAACGTTTCGAATTGAGAACCTCCTCCTTTTTTTTACGTCGGTTAAAAAGTAGCTACCGAATATTAGCTAGATCTAGCTATAAAGTTGCTAAGTTGGTATCACTGCTGCCGATTTGAAGTTTGATCATTCCGATTTGATCAAATCGATTTGATCAAATCGATTTGATCAAATCGATTTGATCAAATCGGCATGATCATGCCAATTTGATGGATTCCACGCCCACACACGGTCAAATCTAACTGATCAAATCGGCAGCGTCATGCCGATTGTACGATAGGCAGTATGGTGTATGGCCGCTATAATCCATCTGTTGTCCACGTCACACGGACCAAGTACTATGACGTCACAATGTTTGCACTCTTGCAGTTTAAACATCAGTTCAAGTTCAATGATTTGTGTGTAGTTTTTTATAGGTGTGGCTGCATTCGGTCTTTGTGTCGTTGTGACCGGGCGACAGGGGGCGCTGCGACGCGCCAGCTGTGTTCACATCGGTCCGCAGTCGCGGTCCGTCATCGGGCGAAGTACCACGTGGTCACCCCACGTCCCGTAAATCAAAAACTTTCTTACGTCAAATCAATGGATATAACCTAACACGCGCGTTTTGGATGTTAAGAATAAGATGTGATTTATTTGTGTTTGCGTCGCGATGGCCTGTTAACCACTTATTGTTGTGTGCAACAGTGACGTGTTGTGCTGTGCCAATGATGTGAATATTTTTTCTGTGTTGTGTTGCATAAAAAAGGAGTTATGAGTATCCAAAAGTGTTTACTGGATAATTCCAGTAGGATGATTAAGGCGATGTCGACTGCTAAGTCGAGCACCAGCGAAGTAAAGATGGTATGTACACTTTAACACAGTTTGGCATTATAAGCGACCTTGCGACTAAAGGAAAGCTATGTTTTTAGGTTATTATTTAAGAAAACAATAGTTAGCACTTCACTAACTTCTTTATCACAGTGTCAGAGTTTGATGTGGAGTGAAATCATAATAATAATGCAATGTTTCGGTACAAATGAGTTGTTTTTACTTACTTTATGTTTATATTGAAACCTTTATGGAGTGAGAAGCGTGTTTATAATAATGTAATATAATTACGTCACAACGAGAAACATTTCCGTTCCGAATGCAATATGGCATTTTTAACGCAATTAAACACTGTGACATTTACGGAAAAATACATTTTATTACAGTTAAAAAGGTCGAATGTTATATTGTGTCTCATTTGAGTTGTATAACAGGGTCTCGGAACGTCTTATTCGACTTATAGCGCCTGTCCTTGTTAGAGTCAATGTTGTTGGTTATTATCAGCTGGCGGAGTGTTGATGTAAAATACATACGTTTACCTACTTAACTACTTCGGAACATAATTGACCACGACGAGTGCGCTAGGTATACATATAATACGATGTTTGTAAAGGGAACATAAGACGGGTTGCCTAATGGCTTGAAAGGGGAACGTAAGAAGTCGCTAAAAGTGTTGACAATTTTGATCCATAAGTCAGTCCCTAGAATGGTTTGAGTTTTTTTTTGCAATTTAAGAGATGTAGACTTTTGCGCCAGCTAGTCAGTCAGCATTTTATATGTAAACTAGCTGTCCTCCACGGTCTCACCTCTGCTGCTCGGCCTTTATTGGTCTTCCTCGATAAATGGACTATCCAACACAAAAATATTTTTCATTACTCATACTCTGAAAGTAGGTCATTACATGTATTGTCTGATTAGCCGTTTGAAAGTTATCCATTGCCGGCCTAGGGAAAATCGCTTTCAACTGACAGCTGCCAAGTTTAAGAAAAAAAACTAGTTTTATTTTGACATTTCTATTGAACCATGTTCAAACTTTTTATACAGCCACTAATACAGAGCGATTTAAAATTAAAATAACATTTAAGTTAAGTATTAAGAATATAAATAATGACTTTAGAATAATTTATTTTCAACCATTTCTCTAAAATATCACAGATTTCGACAAAATCTTTGCAATTTTTTTAATAATGAACATGAAAAATCCTGGCTGTATAGCTGGACAACCGCAGCATAAAAATTAAAAAAAAAACAAGCGGCAAAGTGACAATCCGATCTACACTCATTTTTTCTTTAGCTAAATGTTGTTTCCTGCTGGGGTCGCGGGACTTATCTCATAACCGTGACCCCGGTACACAAAGGGCTATTGAAGGACACCGTGGATTTTAGTCAGTACAAGTCTGACAGCGGGGTGGGAGGACTCATTTGATGATTTTACCACGCTAAAAAAAAAAAAAGCTAAATGTTGTTAATTTTACTTTCCTCGTATTCTTAATGAAAAGCACAGTGTTTACCTCGGGTAAATTACTTATTTAGTCGCTCGAACTATTAGCGCCCTCACTACGTTACGGGCGCCAAACCCCGTCTCGGGACGTAAATAAGTAACTTTCACGCCTTGGATAACAATGTATTATTTTCAATTCGAACTAGTAGTTCTTGAGATTAGCACATTCAAAGAAGCAAACTCTTTAGCTTTATAATATTAGTATATAGATAAATTAAAAAAGCACCTAACTATTATTTAGTTTCGAGGAGACCTTTAGAAAGCGTTCGATGTTCGGGGATAAGACCAGGGAGTATGGGACTTTTACCTGACTGAAACCAACTCGGTGGCTTTTTTGCAATGCTTTACCTAGTTCCGTCTCGATTTAAAACGGCAAGTGACAATTTAAAAAAAATCTAGGTAGGTACCTAAGTACTCTGACCTTACAGTCAACGAACCGTGACATGAGAAGTCGTGATACCTTCGAACATGATGCCTTTGTTAAATCTCCTCAATTTGAGACCTATCCAACCTACTTTGAAATAGGGTATTTGAACTAAAAAATCTTATTCTAATTCACAATATAGATTATGAAATAATATTAAAAAACCTAAGGAAAATACCTAACACCACGCATCGTCTAACGTCGTTTCAGTTCGGGAGACTTCGGCATAAAAATATCCGTCGTAAAGACAATTTAATTTTTCTTACTGATTCTAAACGAACACAAAAGGAGTTTTCACAATGAAACCTACTTATAAAAATCTACAACAACAAAGCAGTTCTTTATTAAAATAGTGCACTACAAACATTTTAAACAAATGATATTCTCGTTAAATATTCACGGTAGGCGTTAATTTTTGCTTTTAAAATAAATAAAAAATGCAATAGCTTCACCGCGGCATGCAGTCTCCGAGTGCCACATGTATTTTTTTTAAATATGGTTCTTGGCTTACTTATAACTGATCCTTCTTAACGTGATCTTTTCTATCGAGATAACGATAATTAAGTAGCAATTACTTTGTTATGCACTAAATACTTGCATGCTGATGAAAATACCTGGAAATATCTTGGTAGAAATCCCAACAAGCAAAGTAATCCTATAAGGAAAGCTTATAAGTCTATCAGTACTTATAACGTTCTTGTAAAGGCATTGCAGTAGACCTTTTAACTTATAATAGCATTTGCCAAGCCTTAACATACTCAAGTGCAATCGTTCTTATATCTAGGTCTTACAGTTCGCTACAAGACTGACCTCTAAAACATTTATAGGAAATGTTTACTAGTAATAGCATTTCACAAGCATACTTATCCTCAAGAGTAATTGCCTTTATATCTCAGTCTTTAAGTTAACTACAAGATTATCTTTTAGGAGACTTTTAGGAATGGGTCTCCTATAATTGTTTTCAGTAAAACTAAATAATCCTGAATAATATTCTGATCCTATAGTAGCATTTTGTGAGAGAAAATGATATTATAACATACTTAGCTGAACGATTACAAGTTTGTGCCGTCATAGTCTGATTCGAGAGTCTTTTTAATGTAATAGTACTTAAAAAGAGCGCTATTAGATCAAAAAAGCTTATATGTTAGTACATTAATCACTTTACTAGTAAATGTTAGCCATTTTGTTGACATTCTGTTGTTCTCCTTCGTCTTAAGAAAAGCTGTTTAACATGAATTTTAGCGATTGGAAACGAAGGCAAAGAAGTCGTGGTTACAGGAAAAAAGTTATAAACAAGTAATGAAGCTAGGAATAAAATCAAGCACGTCAAGTGCAAACGCAGGTGAATTAATTGAGGGTTCCGCGATCAATAATATTTGTTCAAACAGGCGGCGCGGGGAGGGATGTCTTGTTAATTTGATTGCTCCGCCGTATAACGTTTGAAATCTTGTTAACATAAAAATAATCATTCTTTAAAAAAAAGTTAGGTATCGTATAAAATTATTAAAAATTCAGTACCTATTTAGGAAAATATGGGTGTGTTTAAAACTTATGGAGATACAAAATCAGTAACAAATTGTGCATTCATCTCGAAGATGAATGCACAATTTGTTACTGATTTTGTAATGGTTATATATACTGTACTGGGAGCAAATCGGGCACCAAAAAAAGATTTGATGCAATAAAAATATTATGTTTTCTTGACTGCAAATGAAATGAGTAGGTCTGTAGATATTGTTTAGATACAATAACTGGAAATCCACACCCATTGTAGCTTTCGGAGAACACAAAATGTGTAATTGTCCAAGGCCATCTCATATTTCTTAGTAAAATCAATGAGGATTTTGTCAAAAAACAGTCGACATCGATAAATATGACCATTTTGTTAATTAAATCCTAAAAAGGAAAATCAATAATTAGCAGGCAAACTTCAAGGGAACCCTAATTTGTTTTAAAATGGAGGTGAGCTATCTGGACAAAAACTGCTACAAGCACTAATTTACCTACGATGGTTCTATAAAGTACTTATGAAGAGCAATTTTAAAACATGGCGGATGAACATAACAAAATCACGAAATAATTTATTTATAATAATAAGCTAATGTGTTATTTTTCAGAGGGCATTGTAAAACAAACTAAATTTCGGTACACATATACAGTAAATATGACTTCCCCACAGGTCCCACACTATATTTTAAATGTATTAGAGTTAATATGTTTTATAATAACACAAAATAGTAGCAATAGTACACCATTTTACTTTACCTTTTTATAAATTAATTACCATAAAACCACCGGCATCACGAGCCGAAGCAACAACAAAGATAACCTCATAAAATGTACTTATAACTAATAACTAAGTACATTACTAGTGTCCTATAAACAAAATTGCTCCAGTAAAATACTTATGTCAGATACTAACAAGAGCGTTTATACTTGTAATTGTGTAGGTTTATATCATTATAGGAGTAATTGGGCTTCGTCAAGTATATTATAAGGCTTACTAACATTATATAAGGTAATTATAAGATTGATATAGGAATAACTGATCCTATAACTGTGCCCAAATCCAGCTTTAAAGCATGCTACAAGTTTCTTATAAGTGAAAATAAAATTAGTCTTGAGATTGTTATAAATACTGATTTTGCTTGTTGGGATATTACTAAAAGATTCTATGAATTAAAACGGCATTGTGAAAACCACAAAGCGTTTACCCCGTAATTAATACGTTTACGGACCCTCGACCCTCTTCCGGATATCAGTGGGTTTATACATAAATATATATATATATATATATGAAAGGATAGTTTACAATAAAAACCTGAGTTGTAGATGTTAGATCTTAGGCCTATGTTATAAAGACTATCGCAGCATGCGAATCACATTGGAACCTTTATAAGACCAAAGCCAACATAGAAAAAGACTTGCAGATGATGACAAATTAATGAATCGCAGACCTTTTTTGGGGAACAAAATATCAGACGAGTTTGGACCTTTAGGACTCTTTGGGAGGAGCGGAAGGGAACTGTCAGACTTTTACGTACTTACTAAAAATACCCGTTCCTTCGGTTACGCGAACATGAACCTCACCTCTGTCCAGTAGTACTTATTACAACCGTACCTTTTTTTGCCGCCAAACAGTGTTAAGGTAAATATGGGCGCCGATGTAAGCATCTGAGTTTCTGGTATTATAGATTTCTATTCTATAATCGTTCGGGACCGACAAAAAACGTCCCTGTTTTTGGAAACGTAATGTAATACGGCGATATATACATATAATTCATATTTACAATCCGACTGCGACATATTATCCATATGATGGTTGTATCAGATAGATTCTTAAAAATGTAATCCATTTCAAACAAAACAATTAGGAATGTTATTGTTAGGAATGATATGTTTACGTCCATTCATCAATTTAAACTTCCATTTGTCCATTTTACGCCCTTCGCTTAATTCCGTATGTAACCCTCTATTAAATAGTTGTAGTCTAACAATAGATTGGATCATTGAAGTGCCGCCAACGCGCTGAAAAATTATCTTGTAGGCCAAATATCTTGATAACAGAGGAACTATAGGCTATTGACCTTTTCTTGCAAATCGTCAGAGGAAGGCTGAAACTCGTATAAAACTAACTAGGAGAGGCTATTTTTAGAGATTCCCTCTGCGATGAAATCAGAATGAAGGGATTTAGATACTTCCATGGAATCCATTTAATCAGTAAATAGCGTTGTAGGCGCCGTTTCTACTGCGTAACGAATGACCAAGTGGCTTATAAGGAAAAACAGTACGAAATCTATTCTCTATCCATATATTATTTCAGCAATTACAGTTTAGGTACATTTGTTATGTATGACACGATAATATATCCTCATAAATATTTTCCTTTTCCTTATAGCAACATTTTGACAATGTCAGAACTTGTTACAATGATGAAAATGTTTTCATATATTTTTCGGTAGCGAGACTGTAATACACTGATTTCCAGTTTTTTCATTTTCCATCCAGACCTTATAATTAGTTAGGCAAATGCAATTCTCTGAGGAGATAGAATGAAAGGTTCATTTCATTTAGGCTGAAAGTGAGTTAGTGGTAGTTGGGTCGCCTACTTTCGTGTTCGGTACAGTGCAGAATTTTCTATGGAAACGACCGAAATTACGCGACTCACAGCTAAAAAAAATTACACCCTTCTGGTTTCAGCCTTAGTGTTAATAGCATTTTAAGCTTTACTAGTATTAATTAAATGAATAAATGCAGGTTATAATAAACGAATACATGTTCGTTTTTCTCTGTAAATAAGGCAAGTAGGGACAATAGAGGCTCCCATTAATATTTCATTTCTTGAGTATGAGATTGAATTAGATATAACTTGGCCTTATCATTCATTCGACGTATCTGCCATTATTGACAGGAATATTAGACCTATTCATACCAAAATATTTTTAGGAAGACGAAATAACCATGAAAAGGTTTGCTTTTATTAATAATTTCGAAATGCCAGGTATTTCTTACACATAAAAATCATCGCACCATGAAATTGATGTGTTGTCTTTGGCCTCGTGTTAATTAAAGCGAACTTTGGGCGAACATGCGTCTTTCAAGTCATACATTTTAGTCGGCGAACGACACTCTAGACTCTAGAGCTAGACAGTCATGTCGGCCAATCTCAGAATTGCTCTCTCTATTTTCTCTTCATAGTCTGATGGGACAGTCCGACACAACCGGAGAGTGATCAGATCAGGCGCCACATAATAAACTTGCTTTCCGAGACACAGTGGTATCAATACTGAAACTAAAAATGAGAAAAAAGACGTGTTCTTGAGTGGAGAACGCGATTCCACAAACGCAAAATGGAAAGCTCTCAGGCTAGGCGAAGCGATGTTCTATGCAAGGTGGCTGAATGAGAGTTGCTAAGAATTGAAAGTAGTGGCGTGCAATTGGAGAGTCTTATGAGTTGAACTTACTAAACAAACATCTGACTAATACATCCCTAACGAATGTTACGATCGCGTGCAGCGAGAGATTGCTTTGGTTAGGACGCGAGCTTCGACATGTAGTACCGATTTATTTTTATGATTAAATATAGATTGTGGTGTATGCTGGTTTTATGTCTGTTTTACTACTTGATGTATGTTTTATGTCATCACTGTCGAAAATATGTGAAAAATGTTGTGAGTGGATTAGGAAGGTTTCTCGGTGTTTTTCCTTTTGTAAATATTTTTGGTTACTGACCTAAGCGCAGCTATGAAAGGTGGTGGCATAGACTGGAGAACGGTGGCCTGAAAATATGAAGAACAAAAACTGAAAACTTGTTTTGCGATTTTAGCGGTCTCTCCAGTCCTGCGCCATTGTTCTTGCCTGAACGCCTATACCAGTCTATTCCCGGACTTCCGTCTGTCTTGATATGCACATGAGATGAGTAGGGACGACACTCATGTGATTAAGACAGTGATGAGTATGAATGTTGATGGATGGAGAGGAAGAGGAAGGCCAAAGAAAAGATGGATGGATTGTCTAAGGAATGATTATGAAAGAAAAAGGACCAAATGATTCTGGGGTGAATGGAAGAAGAAAGCGTGTTGCACCGACCAGAAGTAAAATGGGGTAAGGGTAGGAAGATAATGATGATGTTTAGTACTCTACGTTCTTCTGTGTTTAGTACTCTACGCTGGCAGGCAGCGTAGTAAGAACTGCAAACCAAGAGTACTAAACTTCATCATGCAATTTTACACTCACGACAATAAATGACAAAAATAGCACAACGTCCACAAGCTGTATGTCTTAACAAATTTTCCCACGATTTCTGAACGTTAGGTATCTAAATATATTGATACCTACACAATTTTGTTTGTATACGTATATTGAAATATGATCGAGAAGTGAAACTAGAAACTATATAGTTGTTACGCTTTTGCTTTAGAAATTAAATATCACTGTTCTTTGCACTTATACATACTCGTATATTTAGGTTAGTGACACGAAAAGGTAGCTAGGTAGCTAATTAGGATTTTTTTGATGATTCTGTTTGATTATTTGACATCACGATTTGTGATTTCACTAGAAATATGACATGACCACATGGCATGATCATCACTAACAATGTAATTAGTTTAAATTAAATTTGGGCCAAGCGCATTGATCATCATCTGCCGAGCATTTTCCCAACTATATTGGGGTCGGCTTCCAGTCAAACCGGATGCAACTGAATATCAGTATTTTACATGGAGCGACTGCCTATCGGACCTCCACAACCCAGTAACTGGGTAATAGGATACCCCATCGTAAGACTGGTTGTCAGACTTTAGAGCTTCTGACTAACAGTAACGACTGTCAAAGATCTACAAAGGACAGTGTATATGGCCATAGTTATAAATAAAAATTGTCTTTCAGTTTCGTTACGAGACTTTGTAACACTTTTATTTGATTGTCTCTCGTTACAGCCATATATTACTGAAAATTGTCGCCAAACAAAATTTGGCACGCGCCCAAATGAGTTCAAGTAAATAATTATCGCTTGAATGAAGCAGTTGGTCGTGTTCATGTCGTAATCTGTTGTCTTTTATTTATGACTGTTGCTGCAGCTGTTCCTCGCGGTTTTCATCACAAAAGTAATTTTTCGATCAGAACCAGTAGTTCTTGATATTAGCTCGTTCAACCAAAGAAACTCTACAGCTATATAATATAGTTATAGATATCGATAATTTAATATCATTTTGTTTAGTCTTAACATCAAGTTGAATAGGAAAAGACATAGAAGATTGACCTGCGAAATGCCCCTGAAAAAAAAATAACGTAACGCCTGACCAAAAATAATAGCAACGAAACACGTTCAAACGTAAGTGCTATTCAACCACACCTGTTACATTTTGATGGCGTATCCATTTCTCGAGAGAATTTTTTTAACAAAGTATTTCTTTTGTTTACCTCATTATTCTGCCATGGGTCGACCTTTGTTTAAAATGAAGGAGGAAAGGAGGATATTTTCAATGTAACGTTTGATGCAAGACTTTTTTTATCGTGTTAAAATCATCAAATAAGTCCACCCAGGGCCGGACGGGAGGGACTGTCAGACTTGTACCGACTAAAATCCATGGCGTCTTCAATAGCCCTTTTCAAAGAAAAGGGCTATTTTAAGCTTGCTTGGCGCAGTGGCTGAGCGATCGTCTCCAGCGCAGCGTGTCGCGGGTTCGATCCCCGCACGGAGCAAATATTTGTATGATTTGCAAGTAGTTGTTGCGGGCCGGGGTGTTTGTGTATTCGATATTCTATGCTTGTAAACGCACGCACCCACGATACAGGAAGAAAGGTGTGGGGCAACATTAAAAAAAAAAACAAAGAAGCAAAGCTATGATCCACAACAATACACTTCTGCCCACTCTTCCAAAAAATACCAGCGTGATATTTCTATAAACATGATAAATCTTACTCTAAGAAACATTTTCTCTTTCTTCTTATCACGTAGAGGCTTTATTTAACTACATCTCTGAGTGTTGACGACAGATTACAAAGATGAGGGTTCACGCTTGGAGCTTCTCTTAAATTGCTTGCAGCTCTGTAGGCTACCGCTATACAGCCTTTATAGAGCTTTGAAAAAGCTCTTGGTTAAATAAAACTAAGCTTTCAGTATAAAGTGTTGGGGTTCAATTTTGATTGGTTTTACTGTAATTATTGTTTTAGTAATAGGAAAAATACAAAAAATTAATAACATTAGATATTACTATGGTCCACTAAAACTCCTTAAGTTGAGATGAGAGGAATTGAAGTTAATTGTTTAAAATCTCTGTACTGGATGCAAATTTAATTAATAACTACTTTACGACACGAAAAAGTGAACTTTGATGTTAATTTGGTGGATTAAATTAGCTCTTTCGTAGACTAGAGGCGCATTTTCATTTACCATACTATTTATGTCGCACATATTTAGTACGGTCAAATCTCATAACGTAGAATTCGTACTAGGGCCTCGGATTATACCTACGGATTATTCTATGTATCTAAGGCATGTAACTCACAGTTGAACTATTCATTAAGCCGAGTACTCACTGCGCCTGTAATCAAGTCGCCAGTATTAATAAAATTAATTAATTATTCACGCGAGCCCTGCACGGGAACACGACATCTCTCGTGTCTTGGAAACATACGGGGTACTAGTATGGACGAAGTCGGTTTTTAAATGTTGTAGTCAATCTATTAAACTCAGGCTATCGCAGTCCACTGCTGGACATAGGTCTCACCGCCTCTACCTGGCCTGTAGTATGCCGCTTTCCGTCAATATGTACCAGCCACAGCTACCATGGTAGGCCACCTGAAGAATGTGGCTGGTAAAGCGAGAGTAGTACCACTGTTGAAAGAAGAAAGAAAGAAAGAAAAAGTTTTATTGGACTCACACAGGACAGAACAAAATGATCTTAAAAAAAGATGTAAAAATTAAACAAAGGAAACTTACAAAATAATTAAAATAAAATAACCAATTTTGGTCCTGTCGAGGCCAAAAGGCCCCTATCTCAGTATGAGCTGTGACATTTAGAAAAAAAAAGTCACAGGGCTGGTTTTCAGATAGGGCCCAAAGTGATGTCACGGTCAGATATACAAACAGTGATAAATATATATACGTAGTAGGACATAAATAAAGCAATAAACAGGAAAATTATAAAATAAATAAACTTATAATTTGACAATTAGTCTGCACCCGACACAACTGCCTGTCTATGCCATGTGTGTCAATGCTTGGCAACACTGACACCGACAGACAGAGACGCGGGCGCAGACAATAAATAGAACGTTGAAATGTTGGAACGAGATGGCGCTAGACGACTTGTATACTTATAGCTCTGTCTATTTCCCACAGTGGCTACCAGGTCTTCGGTCCATCTAGTTAGGGATTTTCACACACTACGTTTGCCAATACGCGGTTTCGACTCCAGGAGTGGTCTGCTCCTTCGGCCATTCATGAGTCTTTCGAAAAATATGGCCAGCTCACTTTAATGTGGAAGCAATATGTGCAAAAAAATATCATGCGTATTTTACATACAATTTTATGGGTAAAATCAGATTTAACGAAGTAATTTTTTTTTTCTATAACTCTTTACTTAAATAATGTAAAAACCGCATCAAAATAGTTTCGGAGTTTAGGAAAACATGGTTTCACAGATAGCCTCACAACGCCACATTAATTTATAATACGAGTTTGTCTAAAGAATAGGATATTGTAGCCATAGATACACAAATTCCTCGTCAGTTTTCTCCATCACTCTAAAATAATTAACTAAACAATTGCTGTCAGACATTTTACTACATAAATCTTCTTGTATGTAACATGCGAAATCAAGTCGACAACCTTAATTAAAATTAAATATGAATAATTAACGTAAGCCGTAGGCGACCGCGCCTCTAGGCAATAAAAACATACGGATGGACAAACTTGACGTTGACGTCACGTCAGCAACGTCACGTCAGGTTTGACGTAAGTCTGACATTTGATAAAATAGCTTGTTAGCTGCGTAAATGTAGTGAATTTGTAGTGAATAGTATCCCTAATTTCTACGGTGGCGGTGGGTGTAAATTAGACCTGTGAGTGAAGCTTAATTATGTCTTAGCTAGGTATTCAAGACTTATGCTGCCTGTGTACTGATGAACACCAACTGAACTGAACATGATTATCATATCTAAATTGCATTAAGAACGTGATTATCATAATCTTCTAAATTTAATTGTAGCGGTGCATCCACACCGCCCGGTAACATTTGTAGCTTAACGTTTCCAAATGTTGCTCGGTAACATCCGCCAACAAAATGTTACTAAGTGTTGACGTGTTACTGTAAGTCGAGTGACGTTGCTCAACATTCGGTAACATCCGCCAACATGTTACTAAGTGTTGACGTGGTCGAGTAACGTTGCTCAACATTCGGTAACAATGTTACCCCCATTATCTAACAATGTTGCCGATTGTCGAGCAACGTTACTCGACATACGGCAACATTTGTTGTCGGATGTTACTGCGGTGTGGATGAGTAACAATCAACAAATAGTAACAAGGAGCCACAAAAGTTACCGAATGTTGCCGAATGTTACCGTGTTGCCTTTTGTTGCTCCACAAATGTTGCCGGCGGTGTGGATGCACCGTAGGATTTACAAATATTTGTTCCGTGCGGGAATCGAACCCGCGACACGCTGTGCACCAGTCGATCGCTCAACCACTGCGCTAACCATGCAGCAAAAAATATAGTTTCAAATAACAAAGAATCATTTAATTTTGCTCTCATTACAAGACAGGAACGTGTCGGTACATAATAAGTATTGTATGTTTTACGACATTTACTGCAGCACTTAATGTATCATGCCGTTGAGTGACAGTTTGCCGTGTTGAGTCTACATACGGCTTTATTGCACTTAGTACTGTCATGAGCACAAATATTATTTTTATCACTTTTAATCGTGGCTGTCCTCAACTGTCAATCATCTGCCTAGTCATTTTTTTTTCTCAACTTTGTTGGGGTCCAGTGAAGTTTATTTTATATTGCCTGACAGTTTAAGTATTTTTTGCGGCCTACTCAAATGTCCTTTCTTTAGTATTGTTCGTCGTATCGTTAAGCTCCTTGTGTTATGAGTTGAGCTACACGATAACTGACACATGCTTGCACTGACTGGACATGTCCACTCAAAATCTGTGTGGTTCTTTCTTGAAAAGACCACCTCAGACACCTGCATGGTTCTCATACTTATAAACTTTAACAATACAAAATTGTCTGGACTTTAAAAGAGACTGACCTGTGTGATTTTTTTTCGGATGTTTCTTCTCAGGTATGAAGCACCGGCCTCATCTAGTTTTAAAATAGTGTGTTTTTGACGTCAAAAGAGTATTTCAAAACCAATTTGCTAAATAAAGTCCATTTATCATTTATTGGATGCCGACTGCCTATCTAACCCCATCATCATCAGCTCCAGATGAGAGCTTCCAATTCTTATCCCATTCTATTTTACTTGTTGTCAGCGCAACACGTTTTCTTCTTCCATTCTCCCCCCTGTCAGACGTCACAGCATCATTTACTCCTTTCTCTTTCATATAATTCCTTACACAGTCTATCCATCTTTTCTTTTCCTCTCCATCTATCCACATTCATACCCATCACTCTCTTAGTCACATGCGTATTATGAAGTTTTCCACATTGGGCACCTGGCACCTGAGATTTTTTTTATAGGTGCCTTATATGGAATAGTTAAGGTGCCATCAGCTTAGGTGCCATTTCAGCGGGTGCCCAATGTGGAATACTTCCGTATTGTTCCTCCTGTCTGATCCCCATATACTTAGATGTGAATAATAAACTTTATTACGTTTTATTGTCGTATCTTCTAGCTAAACTTATTTGTTCTGCTCTCATGTTAGGCCGACAGATAACAGATACATCTAAATATCAGTATTCGATGTACAAAGGGACCGACATCTAACCCTCGCTAACCTAATTAGCGCGATACAGGATCACTTTGTGATAATTGGTGACGAGATATCAGCTTCATATTTTGTATGTTTCCATCTATATTTCTACTAAAATTATGAATAGTATAGAGGTAAAAATCAGCCAAGTGCTATTCGGTGACGCCCACGAAAACTTCTGTACTATCTATTTACACTAATATTATAAAGAGGAAAGATTATGATTGTTTGTTTGTATGGAAGAGGCTCCGAAACTACTGAACCGATTTCAAAAATTCTTTCACCAATTGAAAGCTGCTTTGGTCCTGAGTGACATAGGCAGTAAGCCCCATTATTATTTTATTCTTTAGCACTTGTTGTTGTGAAAATTTTAACTTTCTAACTATCACGGTTCATGAGATACAGCCTGTACCCATACCATGAGTTGTCATAACGATACTCGATCATCGATATCGACCACGTTTGGCGCTCTCATTGGCCCGCTCCAAGGTTGTATGAACTCTCAACCTATGAGAGCGCCAAACGCGGTCAATGCGTGTGATCGAGTATCATAAACAACTCATGGTAGAGGCACGGTGACTGACGGACAGCAAAGTTTTAGTAACAGGGTCCCGTTTTACCTTATGGCTGCGGAACTCTAAACACTGCAGGTGATCGTGGGACTGTCTAAGCAGGTTACCGTGGTCCTGGAACGTAAAGTGCTATTGAAGTAACACGGTGGAATTTAATCAGTACGAATCTGACAGTCCTTTACACTCCATCCAGCGTGAGAGTACTTATATGATGATTTTACCACCTAAGAAAAGGTTACATTATTTGTGTTTGTTGTTAATATTTACCCGTATTGCATGTATTTTTTTTTTGCATTTTACTCTTGACGTAGATAAGTAACAAGTTTCCTCATGTCTGTAATTCAGGTATCGCTAATTAGTCACGTAAAACAATAATTAACCATAGGTATGCATTATGTCTGTGTGTAGTTGTGTGCAGAGAGAGTTATTTTTGTCTTAGTTACAAAAATGATTTAATTACTGATAGGAACATTGTAATTGTTATAAGCTACTAGATTATTACAAAACTGGACCAATCCTGTTCCACTTAAATTTCATAAAATATAACAGCAGCGATATACAGGGTGAATTTTTCAACAGGGCGTGGATGGCTAAATCCGAAACCATGAAGAATACCGAAAAACGTTGAAAGGAGTCTCGAGGCCGATTTTAACGAAAACTAAAACTGTATCATTGCATTGATGTATTCCCAATTTACCGTTGAAATACTACCATGTCAGTAACATAACAACCCTAATTTTCTGGTCAGACAATAACTAAAAGTGGAACTGTGGCACCATTTTAGAAAGGTAATGAGACAAGAAAGGTTCTTTTGTAAACTGGCAACCAAGTGTCATAAGTTTATTTTGAGGAATATGCCTTGAAAGCCAGGGGAAGTTTTAAGAAAACTTCAATACAGGAACTTCATGACACTTAATTTTTCAAGATACAAAAGTATGAATTCCAAGTGTTGACCATCGTTGTTTTCTAACAATAAGCACTTATGAGGGAGAAATGGAAATTTTTCGAAAAATCTTAATGTTCGATATCTTCAAAACCAGTCAGTTTGGACTACATGTTGTTGGGGTTCAAAGGAATGCATCGAATTACAAATCTTCTTCCTGCCCTTATCCCATTTTACTTGGGGTCGGCGCAACACGTTTTTTTCTTCCATTCTCCCCTATCAGACGTCACAGTATCATTACTCCTTTTTCTTTCGATCGAATTACAAATCAGCCTGTATATTTTCAAACATAGGATACAAACTTAGGTACGAACAATATTTATGACCAAACATTAAACATAATTTACCTTATAAGCAATAACTATAATACTTTATAACGGTGATATTTTCCATCATTCACGTGGTTTTTCACGCAGAAAATAGGTATCTTTTCTTGAAGTTTCTTTTTTTTTAACATGTTAGATAAGTTTAACACTAATATCGGCTTTGTTTACAAGTATATCCTAATATTAAAAAAAAATGTGTGCATAGTTTAAAGACTGGGATTCCTTGCGGGTGCCAGTCAATATTTCCTGATACCCACAACTTTGGGGTCTTCAAGTCAAGAGTGAACAGGTTACTTCTAGGCAAGCGTGCTTCACCGTCGACCACATCTTCGCTTACCATCAGGCGAGATAGTGGTCAAACGTGAACCTATAGATACCTAAAAAAAAAACCTGTCGTACTTTTTCCTAACAAAGTGTTGAAGTCGATTTCCAATCAGACCTGGGGGGGTATTACAACGTCTTAAAACCAGGCTTGTTCCAGTGTGTAGTGAGAGAACGAGATGGCGCTAGACGACTTGTATATAGCTCTGCCACTTTCACTGCCGGAATAAGGCTGATTTTAAGACGTTGTAATACCCCCCCATTACCCATACCATGAGTTGTCATAACGATACTCGATCATACGCATCGACCGCGTTTGGCGCTCTTATTGGTTGAGAGTTCATGCAACCTTGGAGCGGGCCAATGAGAGCGCCAAACGCGGTCGATATCGATGATCGAGTATCGTAATGACAACTCATGGTATGGGTACAGGTGTGGCTGGTTATCAGTATTTTTCATGGAGCGATTGCATATCTGACCTCCACAGACCCAGGACTGGGTCGTAGGACTGTCTCATCGGGCAACCGTGGCCCTGGAATGAAAAGGGCTATTGAAGGATCACCGTGGATTTTAGTCAGTACCAGTCTGATAGTGCCTCCCGTCCCACCCTGGGGACTCATTTGATGATTTTACCATGATAAGTTACTAATTTTACTAACTAATTTGATCTTAGCATTTCCAAACAGTTTTCAAAAATGCGTATATTCAAAGAGTTCCTTTCATAAACTATGCGCAATATGAAAGATGTTTTTTATGACGACCTATACGTCTGTGTTTCCAAACGCATACACCATCATCTGATGATATTACCACAATAAAAAAGAAACACAGAGCCAGGACTGTCGATATTACCTCATCATTTATCTATGAATCTATTTATTAAATAAATATACATGGCCCCACGGGAAAAACAGGCTACCTAATTTGCTTTTTATTAAAAACTCAGCAGGACTTCATTTTTAAATTTTCATTTTAAACTGCCCAGACATGTAAATTGGACGTGAATATAATATAAGCTAGACTGTTTTAGGCCAAACGCATTATAAAGAGATTGAGATTTTTTGGACATACATAAACCCAGGCAATATGTTGCCACTTTTGAAATATTAATTTATGAAACAATAATTTTCATGAACGTTGCCATATTTTGTCTGAATCTAGGATTATTAAGTAGTATAGTACGACCCCATGTTCCACGTAATGTTGCAGTGTAGTGTGTTTATTGGCTTGAAAATTAGACATCCTATTTTTTTAAAGCCATTGTATAGAATAAAGGTAGGACGTCCACCAACGAGGTGGACAGACGACCTTATAAAGGTCGCCGGAAGACGCTGGATGCAGGTCGCTTCCAACTGGTATATGTGGAGATCTAAAGGGGAGGCCTATGTTCAGCAGTGGACGTCCTATGGCTGAGATAATGATGATGATGATAGAATAAAGTATTCCACAACAAATGCAAGAGTAAAATTTCCGGAAGGCGTCGAAATTTTTTATCAAATACCTGTGAAGAAAAAAATGTTGATACCAGCACGCGTAGCATGGCGATTCTATCTCTATTCTACGAAGAAAAGACAAAGTTATTTCATCGTTATTTCTAAACAAATCGACTGTTTTTTTGCACAAATACGACACCATTCGTACACTATTGAAGAATAGAACGTTTATTTTCTATATTTTTTACATTACCATGCTTAAAACGCTAAAATTATTTCTACGTTCTGTCATTTTGTCTATTCTTCCATCGACAAAACCCCTTTCTACGGCGCCATGCTACGCCTGCTGAATTCTCAAGAATATAAAATAAATAATGATTAATGATATTGATAGAAATAGCCAAATGAAATTACGTAGCACATCTAGATGATAAAACATTTTAGATATCATTTTTATTTAAGTGCCAGTGAAAAGTTGCTTCATCTGCACGTTTTTTCAAACCTTTTCTTCCGAGAGGAAATTTAAAAAAAGTAACATGTCCGATTTTTAGTCGAAAAAGATACGGTGCGGTGGTAACACGCGTATGTGATGAGTCTTAGGTACTTTTTCGGCGGTACACAGCTTGCGATCACACTATAGTGACCCCCATTTTGAAGCGCTTCTACTGAAACATCGTTTTCTTTGTCAGTGACCGCTTTCATAAAGATGAAAGCGGTCACAGACAGAAATTCCGCCATAATCGCGTTCGTTTACAGTTTTAAAGCAATTTTCCAGATAAAACTACAAATATGAAAGAATATTTGTAGTTTTATCTAGAAAATTGCTTGTGAAACTGTAAACGAAAGCCTCAGGTCATACGGTGGGTCACACAATGACACCGGAACCCGGAAATTAGTCCCCGGCGTCTGCAGAGTCCGGGCTTTCATGTTCAGTCGAGGAGATAATCGGATCTCTTGAATAAATATCATAACTGTTGGCTCTGCAAACTAGTCTAGTCTAGGAGTTAACAATAACTGCAACTACCGCACTCTCACTGTCTATACAATGTGTCCGGTGTCGGTCTGTACAAACTTAAAGGAGGTAGCTTGCTCAGTTCTGTCAAAAAAAATGTTCTACATATTATAGAGTCGGAACCCAATCTCTACTGAATGGTAGCCGTTTTAGTTAATTGATAGCCTTGAGACATAGGTAATCTATTGGCACCGTGCACGACTTTAGCGCCACCTAGCGTTTGCACTGTTGTCGGCTCTGACCGTTCTAATTGAAATCAGATTTCTTTACAAAACACATGTTTTTGGATTCCATGGCGATCCATCAGCTCTGAATAAAATTAAATAAACATAGGCAAAATGTATTCTATAAGAAAAATGTCAAATACAGGATTAAAATGAGGATTATGATTTATTTACTTTTTTCTCTTCCCGGCAGCTAACCATCTCCTGCATTGCTCATCTTTCCAAGAACCGCTAAGGAATCAATAAAATTTAAATTTACTATTTCTGCTAGTATTCTTGCAGTTTACAACACAACAACTGCTGTGACCTATGTTTTTCTGGCGGAATAACGCGATTATAAAAATTACGTACAGATATGTCTGACAAATTGATTCGAAATTGACAGATGACAGAGTTCAATGAACTCTGAGACAGAGCCGTCGTACTCCGACTGCTCCCCATCACCTGCCGTTGAAGAAACTACGATATCTCGTCAGATATTCATTGAAATCAAATGATGTCAAGGGAAATTTTGTTCAAAATTAAATGTTTGTAATGATTAACGTATTTATTTGGGTAAGGATTAATATTATGTTCATAAAAATACCGGCAAGTAATGTATTATTTTAAAACCAATTTGATTTCCATAAAAAAGGTTATAGTGAGTTAACCTTAAAAGATAGATATATGCTGTCGCGGACTTTATTTTAGAACGTTTCATGAGGAAAAATTCCGTCATACATAACTTTTGCGTAATGTAAACCGTTTACGCAGCCCACGCAACGGAAGCTCTCAATAAGAAATTCCCGATTTGACAACATGTTTCATTGCTGCTCTGCTCCTATTGGTCATAGCGTGATGTTATAGAGCCTATAGCCTTCCTCGATAAATGGACTATCCAACACTAAAAGAATTATTCAAATCGAACCAGAATTTCCTGAGATTAGCGCGTTTTTAATAGTTGGCATAGGTGAATGTGCTCTTAGACAATCCCACATTAGTTTTACTTTTCGCCACCATGGGCGCTGCAATCGAATAGTACTACCCCCACCTAGTACTTCGCACCCAGCGAATATGTGGTGTTGTTTTGGGGGTAGGAGGAACAGAGTGGAAAGTTCCTCGATACCCGGTGAAAAGGAAGGTACCTTCCGACCAGACGGGTGTTGTGTCTGGTGGGCTTTCTGCCCAACATTCATTGTCGGAATATTCTATGTCTTCTAAGTTCGATGTTAACTTTGATTGCGCGATGTAGACATCTTACATTTTAGTTTCTCCGTCGTTTCATGGATGGCGCTAGTGTACTTTTTGTAGATGATTATGTACGCTACATTGTGACTAGGATTGTAGCGTAGCTTTTTTTTTGTATTGTTACATTTGTTACCTTTTAAAAGTAACTGGCACACTTGAAATAAATTTTGTTCGAGTGCCATAAAATAAAGCCTCCTGCAGACACACGCGATTAATCGCGCTGCGACAACGAGCCAAGCTAATTTCCATTCTAAAAATACTGCGAATGGACCGCGACATGTCGCCCCGCGCGATTAATCGCGCATGTCTGCAGGAGGCTTAAGTGTTTGGTATTGAAAATTTAAAATCTTTTATTCAGGGTACTTACAATTTGACAGCTTGGTGGGTGCAACCGTGTAGTAGTTGAGCTATTGGGTGTTGTGGATTCGATTTCTGCGCGAAACAAATATTTCTATGTGAGTTATTATAGGCTGCTTTCCCGAAGACACACCCTTGATAAGACTGGTTTTTATCATATTAAATCATATTTTTACAGTTAACCCGTCAATGTTTTCAACACGTATCGTTTCAAACTTTGACAAATGTTCAAACCTTTGGTAGTTTATCACTAAATCAAATGTCGAGGGATTCAGAACTTACACCACAGGAAACCAACAACTACAACGTCTGGATTTGTCCTGTAGTACATATTACATATTTGAAGTGGACAAAGTAGGACCAATTCCCCTGAGTAAGAACTTAAACTTTGACAAGTTGAATAAAATCTTAGCCGGGTTTTATTAAACTTGTTTAAGTTTGGAGTTGTTTTGAGTATTCAACAATTTAAAGTTTTAGTGTCGATGTTATGAATTCAAAGTTTATACGGGTAGTGTATCAACAAATTGTCGTGAAGAAGATTAAGTGCAAGATAGTTTTCATTCTGAAGTGTAGGTATTTGAACAAAATGTATCTCTGAAACTATAACTTGTTGGTTAGAACTCTCAGTAGTAGTCGTGGGTTTCGAACCTAGTGTATTACTTTTTTCATCACCACTACTTTGAAAACGGTGAAGGAAACATCATGTCAGTGATGTCTAAGACAAAATCAGAAAGTGCAATAGCATTGAAAATAAATATCAATAAAAAATATCATCAAATGAGTCCTCCCACCCAGGGCAGGACGGGAGGGACTGTCAGACTTCATCATCATCATCATCATCATATCAGCCGTAAGACGTCCACTGCTGAACATAGGCCTCCCCTTTAGACTTCCAATAGGACCGGTTGTAAGCGGCCTGCATCCAGCGTGATCCTGTGGTCTTCATAAGATCGTCTGCCCACTAGGTCAGACTTGTACTGACTTAAATCCACGGTGTTCTTCAATAGTCCTTTACGTTCCGGGGCCACAGTTACCCGATAGTCCCGCCACCCCCGTCTGGGTTTGAACTCACAACCATGAAAGCTTGAGACACGAGCTGTTTATCTCTGAACCATCACGACTGTTTTATTTGCATTTATGATCTAGTTGCGTCTAGATCTGTAGACTGGTCAGTACAGGTGGCGTGCGCACGCGTCTCTATCGCGATGTTTACACAGTGCGCATGCGTTACATAAACATTGCCGCGGGTGGCCGACGGATTTATAGATAACGGAATTAAGATTATAGCTAGGTATATGCATTCATAGTATTACGCCTGTTATAAAATAAAGGTAAGAGAGAAGGATACATTAATTGGTAATTCCATATTTGGCTAGTTATTATTGGGTGTTATTTAAAGCAGTTTCTATTTAATAGCATTACTTTCCACTAAAAAATTACATTTGCCACAAAATTACTAAGTCAGCCACGAATCTAAATAATTCATCATCATCATCTCAGCCATAGGACGTCCACTGCTAAACATAGGCCTCCCCTTTAGATCTCCACATATACCGGTTGGAAGCGACCTGCATCCAGCGTCTTCCGGCGACCTTTATAAGGTCGTCTGTCCATCTAGTTGGTGGACCTCTAATAAATTGATTGATCAGAAAATGTACAAAAAAATAGGCCAAGCCATGGCGTAGTCTACGGATCCGCACTGCACGGGGCTCCTATTTCAGTCTGCAGGGTTTAATGGAACCTAACCAAAACGAAGCTCGGGGTGCCCCAAGAACTAAAATCTTTCCCAAGTTGTAATATTCGTGGTCGCGGGACTTATCTCATTACCGTGACCCCGGGACATAAAAGGCTATTGAAGGACACCGTGGATTTTAGTCAGTACAAGTCTGACAGTCCCTCCCGCCCTGCCCGGGGTGGGAGGACTCATTTGATGATTTTACCAAGCAAAAAAAAAAAAAAAGTTGTAATATTCGTGTCTGGGTTAGTAATTTTGTGGCTCAGTTAATTATTTCCCGTTCTGTTTTATTTTCATGTAATTCAGGGTGACATGAAGGTAAATGAATTGTAATGGTGCCTGGGGCCTGGGGATATAAATTGGCAACTTTAGCAGCGTCGCTAATATCAATGTTGCTAATATTGTTCTTTATCAATTATCTTCTCTGTTTCTTGAGCAATAGAATAGAAAATACCATGTTACGAATTTTATCGCAATTTTATAGAAAAGTTTAAACATCTAGTTTCTAAATGACTAAGTTATAATTTGCTACCCATTCACATATTAAAATAAATTAAAGTACCAACTTCATAAATAAAAGTCTGAAACAATTTTATTGTCTATTGTAGCATTTTGAATAAAATTTACAATGAGCTCATAATTCTGACTTGTTTAGACAAGACAATGGCGGATGAATTGCAGGCGCACTCCAGCGCAGGTGATCGATATTATGAAGATTTAGACAGGAGATTAACAAAAGAACTTTTTGTTATATAAACATGTGTCAAAAAGTGATGATTTGAGTAATGATGATTCGTTTGTGATGATTTTCTTTGCTTCTTTTGATTTAGTATATTATAAACTCTACACTATGAGAATAGGGTACACAATCATTTATAGATCGAATTTCTTTGAGTTTGCTCATAAATCTAATTACGTACGGAAATAGATTTTTCAGTCAATTTGTGATGTCACTAGAAACATGACATGACTTAAACTTGTACTGGCATGGTTGCTAACACGTAACATGGTTGCTAAAGTAGGGTCGTTTCGCCGGTTTAGCGACCACTTTCAGTAGGCGACCATTTGACGGACTAAGTTTCTTTAAATCAAGAAAATAGTATTTGTAGAGATAACATACATAAAAAATAAATCTAACGTGCTTTATAAATAATTATGAAATAAGAATTTGCAAAGTTTGAAATAAATGGGTTAACCCAGAGCCAAAAAAAAATTGATAAATGCGCGTCTTGATTCCGTGGTGAGTGGACGTACCGCGAGTTGAAAAAAAACTAACACGGCGCGCGGCACTCAAAGGTAAGTTTTATTACTTTATTTCATGTTTTACACACCAGTTACATGTTAAATAGTACAATCGATAAGTATGGATTATAATTAAGTTGTATTTTGCTTTTTTTAAACTTATTATTAAGATAAAATAAAGTGGTCGGTAACCGAAATGCTTATTTATCAAAAACGTTAGATAGCGACCACATGGTCGCAAACCGACGAAATCAGCATTATTTTGTTTTGATTAATTTGATCCTAATGTTTCATACAGGACTGTTACAATTTTGAATTTAGTATTGTAAAAGTTTTTCTTTGTAGTTCCTTAGTAAGCGACCACCAGTTTCTTTGTAAGAAGATTGTTTAATTTACCTACAAAACAGGTGGTCGTAAACCAAAGTAAGCGAAATAAAGACATTGGTTTCCGGCCACCATAATTTAGTATGAGAGAAATAACGGCCGCTGAAACAGAAATACCTACTATTTTTCAGTTTAGAACAAAATTTTGACATAAAAAGCAAACTACATACTTATTTTTTTTTTAGATGGAGCTACCAAATAATTTGGAGTCAACAAAAATAAGAAAAAGACTGTCCAGTACACAGAAGAAGCACTGAAAAAATCTCTCGATGATATCCGAAAACAAGGGAAGTGAATAAGAGAAACATGTAGACTGTATCAGATCCCAAGGATACTACACTACTACATATTAATGATACTGTTTGACCGATGATTGTTGATTTTATTACAACTATGACTGAGTCTCTACAAAATGTAAGATTATTATTTTTTAATTATAAGAAAACATTACACCAAATGATTACCATTTTTGTTTTTATTAAAAAGCAAAAATTAAACTATTTTTAAAGCGATTATAATTGTTTTATTGGCATACTTTTCATATTATAATAGCGGTCGCAAACCAGCTCACTGGTGGTCACAAACTGATAAAAATGGTCGTAAACCGACGTTTTCGCTATATTTTCACTTTTTCAGCATTTTATAAATATTTTTGTATTAATGTATTTCATTTTATGTTTTTGTATGCAAACTACATTATATTTGGGACAAATTCACATTAACTTATACTATTTTGCGTGTAAACAACATTTTTATTTCCTCATCTGAACTGGGCAACCCAGCTAACTGGTCGCTAACCGGCGCAATCACCCTATTTGACACATAAAATTTAATTTGTGCGTAAGGTTCTAGACAGACGGAGCGCATTTCAACTGCAATCTAAAATCCGCAAATTGCAGTTTGGATGCAGTTTGAATGCCACGACTGCAATAGAACTGCAAACCAAACGTGCAGTCCGGTTGCAGTTCAATTGCAGTTGGCGTGCAGATAGATTGCAGTTGCGCGTAGCGTGTATATTGCAGTTGAAATGCGGTCCGTCTGTCTAGAGCCTTAGATTAACAAAAAATATTTAACACGTATTTTAAGCTATTGCATAGCTTTTATCACGGGCTCTGAGCGCGGTGCGGCGCGGCGACCAAATAAAAAAAAAACCAAAAACCTAAGGAAAATACCTGACACCACGCATCGTCTAACATCGTTTCAGTTCGGGAGACTTCGGCAATCATAAAACAATCCGTCATAAAAACAATTTACTTTTTCTTACTGATTCTAAACGGCCAGCTACAAAAGGAGTTTTCACAATGAAACCTACTTATAAAATTCTCCTACAACAAAAAAGTTCTTTATTACAGTAGTGCACCATATAAATTTTAAATAAATTAAATTCTCGTTAAATATATGCGGTAGGCGATTTTATTCTTTTAAAATAAAAAAAATGTTATGCAATAGCTTCACCGCGGCAGTCTCCGAGTGCCACATGTATTTTTTTGATCCGTATTTGCAACATTGCTTCGCATGATGATGCCCTTTCAGCGGAGGCAAAAAATGAAAACTACGCTTGTTTTCAGGCGCTTACAATACGTGTAAGATAAAATTCATGCTTCGTCAGCTAGCTGCCATTGTCAATGCTTTGTTAAATTCAAGCATGCTATTGAATTAACGTATCTTGGCTAGTTCTAAGCTCTTATTTATTATCAGCAAATGTAATTAATTAGTTGATGAGAGCAGTGGTGGCCCAGTGGTATCGGTCTCGACTTACGAGTTGTAGATCGTAGGTTCGAACTCAGTCAGGTGCATTACTTTGAGTAATTTCACCACTGCTCTCAATACGGTGAAGGAAAACATCGTGAGGAAACCGACATGTCCTAGAACCAAAAATTCATGACATGTGTCATCCACCAACCCGCACTTAGCCCGCGTGGTAGATTATAGCCCACTCCCTCTCACAGAGAGGAGGCCTGTGTCCCAACAGTGGGAACATTTATGGGCTGATGATGATGATGTGTATTTAGTTATTAATTGTTTTTTCTTATTTCTATCCAACAGGGCGTCCATAGTGGGCTGAAAAAAGTCGGACTGGCAGTGCTGTCTCTATCCGTTCCAGTGCTTGATAAAAATAAAGTTAGTAAAGTATGCGCATGGGCAAAGCAAGATCATCATGGGTTTAATAACGGCTTACATTTTCATTGAAAAATACTTATCCAGGATTTAAATATCATGCATGTAATTTGAAGTGCCTTGGTGAGGTTTTTTAGCATGATTACATCATTTAACAGTTTTGAGAAAATGGAGGCAAACAGAGTTGGAAAAAAACGTTTTATTTTTATTTTATATAACAAACTGTTCAAATTGTTATAAACAAGTGTTTTTTTTAGTTTCGGTCATTTTTTCAAATTAATTCGACAGTGGGTCGACGTCTTAACTTATAAATAATTTATATATTTCATTCGTCGACTAGATCTTTTCAAATTGTAATGAAATGTTTACTAAAAAATATCAATGGAAAAAAACATTACTGTTTTTTTTCTAATGTTTTGAAGTATTATTTCATTACAATGTAAAATAAAAGTTAAAAAATGTGACATAGCAGGGGCATACACTCAATTTAATATCAAGCTATTAAGACCCCTGAATATTAATATATTTTCATTTTACAGGCCTTCATCCGCCATGAAAAGTAGTTAAAACGTGTAATAAAAAACACTGTTTAATTTCAAACTGTTTTAAACACTGTTTAAAACAACTTGTTTTAAACATGCCAACCCTGCAAACAAAGCACTACTGAACTTCATCAGCTATGTAAAGAATTACGTGTGAAAGTGTTATTTTTAATAACTTCCATTCAAAAATAATATCATAGTGTAAATTGTATCATATACGAGTATTATCTTTGTCATTGTAAGACAAAGCCAACCCGCACTGGGCCCGCTTGGTGGATTACGGCCCACTCCCTCTCTCAGAGAGGAGGCCTGTGTCCCAGCAGTGGGAACATTTATTGGCATCGTGCATTGTAAAGTAAGACGCCTACGACCACCATTGTATTTTAAGATGATTGTTATTGCATTATGTTTCACAAATTCATTCACACAAGAGTAAAGTGTTACCTACTTACTATCCTCAATGTGGTTTCGTGGTTAGATTGTTCTCAATTGAGAGGCCTTAACATGACTTTTGTGTGATGAAAAGTAAACTAGTTTGACGTTAATTTATTGGATAAAACTTCCGCGTCACACTAGAGGCGTTTTTTAATTTTTCATACAATTTATGTAGTAATACTTCAAAGTACGCTGCAGATCGACCAAAAAGGTAGAATTCCAGCTAGAGTGCTCGGAAACATGACGGCAAAGTAGATCTATCTATGTGGCTGTCATAAGGCTACACGCAGAGAAATGTATACGAGAACTTCTGCAAGACTGAATAGCTGACTTACAATATACAACATTTCTAGTAATAAATATTAAGTCCTTGTTATTTCTACTACTTACTTAGTATTTATTACTAGAAATGTTGTAAATTCAACTAGTGAGTCTTGCTGTAACAGCAAGTTCTCGTATAGGTAGCCAGACATTTCTCTGCGTGTACCTGCTCTTATCTTTACCCTATCACAATTTGTTTTCACCAATCACAACCCACGATTTCAGGTTTCAGATTCTCAAATCTTTATTTGGAAACGTCGAAAAGAGAAGTATTCAAATTAGGGTTGATCCAGAAAGGTAGAAAAGCGTTTTCAGCAAGATTTTCTTTGAGATCCGAACCCAAGATTAGGTTTCGACATAAAATAGTTTACAATTAGTCAATGTGTCTGTTTTAGGAAAAAAATATTTCAAAGTAATTTTGGTTTTTAAAATGTGTTGCTAAAAAATTAAACCCATTGCTTTGTGTTACGTTTTTTTTTTAAATTTTGGAAACTCTATTTGGACGTATTTTAGCAGAAGAGACTCAACTCACATTGTCGGGAAGGATGAGCTGATGGTTTCAGGGTGTATTGGAGATTGACTTTCCCGCTCACCAAAGACGTAGACGAGTATATCCGTAATCAATTTCCATATAATAAAACAATCAACTCATCCTTGTTGACAATGTGGGTTGATTCCTTTCTGCCTAATACGGCCAATTGATTTTTTAATCGACTTCAAAAAAAGTGGACGACATTTAACTATTCTTTCGGAAGTCGGTGGCAAAAAATTCAAAAAAACAAAGCCTCCGTCTTTCCAAAAGAACAGTTATTTTGTAGGTTTTTTTACCCTTTTTTGTGGTTGTTTTTGAAGTCGGTTACATATTTTTTTGAAAATGATTGAGTGTTTGTTATCAATAACAATATCATTAGAAAAGTGTTGTGATAGCTTAAATAAATGGGCACAGGGTTGCCATAGGGGCTACCGGCCGTACCTACATAATTGAGCAATATTAACATTTGCTATTCAAACTACCATTTAATATTGAACATAGAAGTAGGTCACATCACACACGACCACACGACAAAGGGAATCCCAGGCATAATGGCGATCGTGAACTGATAATAAAATCATGGTAGATGTGTAAGAGTCGATTGCGTGTTTGTCATCGTGTTCTGTTCACGACCTCACGAGATTCGACTTACGATTACGACAACACATCTTCTCCCCAGTTGAAACACGCTCAAGCGGTACTTTTCTTATTCGCGTGAGTACACTTACATCTAATTTTATACTGCAAGCATTATGTTGATTTTATACATAAATATTATTAACAATCAGTTATCAGCGGCTTCGCCTGCTACAACTCAAGAAGTATCCTATGGGAGTATCAAATCGGGATAAAAACTATCCTATGTGTTAATCCAGAATGAACTATTTGTGTGCCAAATTACCGTAAAGTAATTTTAGCGAAAAAACAACCATGCATCTATCGTCATGAACTTTCACGTTTATTATTTTAGTAGAATTAGTAAGACATGTTACCTATACAGGAGAGATTCTTCTCTCTTATAACGTACCTATTTTAAAAAGTCACATAAACAATCAGTCAGAGAAAGGAACAATTAACCGTGATCCGTACAAATATTTATTCCGTGTGGACGCGTGACTTGCATCGCAGGCGTTTCTGTATTCGTCAAAGTCACTGTCGCAACTCGCGTGTCGTTTGAGGTCGTGGCCAAGAGGTTACAGTTAACATGTACGTGTGATAAAATGGTTGTACTATAGGTGAATTAAATTCAATTGGCACTTGTTTGCAAGCGTTCTCGTTAGCGATGTCCAATGTCAATTTATTGTGTAATATGAATTCTATTGTTTCATAAGGTGTAGATGAGATGAAAATATTTACAAAATATATAGTCTGCAGTGCTATTCTCCAAGACTGACTTGTGTGAAAACGCGTGTGCGCATGTAAGAAAGTTTAATTACATGAAAAGAATTTGCGTTGTTATTCCGAAGCTAAAAAAGGGTAAAAGGAAAAACTTTTTTGAAAAAATAATAATAACCGACTTCTAAAATAACACTCATTCAGGAGTCGGTGTCAAAAAGTCAAAGTCACCGATTTTTGAATGAAAAGCAATAGGTATTAATTTTGTGTTTGTTTTAAAAGTCTGTTATTTATTTTATTGAATTTAATCAAATAAATCATTGATATATTTATATGGTTGAGTTCTTAAATAACCATGTTTGAGTTACACGTTTCAGCAATATTTATGGTAAATCTGTAAATAACTCAAGTCAGATTTAAAAACCGTACCATTTTTTTATCTACTTATTTTCCGCCCTGTTTTTCACTTGATGTAAAAAGGTGTTTCCTTAAGATAAAGTAGTGCACACACATCACTCATCAGTCACCTTTCACAGTGTTTGTGGAGGACAGCCATTATAATGAACGATCACTAGTCACTCGCAAACATGCGCGGGAGTGATAAAACGCATATAAATAGACCAAGAAATGTGCACTTTCAGAGATAAAGATGAGAAATATGGAGAAAGATAAATAAGCCTTTACATTCCTTGTGAAATGAATACTAAGGATCCTCTATTAAAAACTTTAATTAACTGTTAGTGAACGCGAATTAAAGTTTTTAGTTGGGAAATCCTCGAATGATTTCTTGTACTCAGAGTGGAACGGTCCGTTGAACTCCTACTGTCTACCAAGTAACCCCCTCCCCCTTCGTACACAACGCAACGTAAAACTCCAATACCTTACGACTTTGGGATCCACTGACGCGTGTCTATGTGCAAACCTCTATGGGTTTATATTGCGATGGTTACCTGGAAAGCAAAGTCTTACCGTATCTTAGACTTGCGTCGTGTTGTGTACGAAGGGGCTAAGAGTTTTGAGCAGTGGTGGGCCAGTGGTATCGGCCCCGACTTACGAGTTGTAGGTCGTGGGTTCGAACCCAGCCTGGCGCATTCATCATCATCATTATCAGCCGTAAGACGTCCACTGCTGAACATAGGCCTCCCCTTTAGACTTCCAATAGGACCGGTTGTAAGCGGCCTGCATCCAGCGTGATCCTGTGGCCTTCATAAGATCGTCTGCGTCTGCGCTTGCCGGTGCGTGGTCTCCATTCGAGAACCTTACGGCCCCATCGGCCATCAGTTCTGCGTGCTATATGGCCTGCCCACTGCCATTTCAACTTGCTAATTCGTTGGGCTATGTCGGTAACTTTGGTTCGTCTACGAATCTCCTCATTTCTGAGTCGATCGCGCAGAGAGACTCCAAGCATAGCCCTCTCCATAGCTCGTTGGACTATACTGAGCTTACTAATGAGGCCTACAGTAAAGGACCAGGTTTCGGCACAATACGTCATCACTGGTAACACACATTGGCGCATTACTTTGTGTAATTTATTTCATCACCACTGCTCTCAAAACGGTGAAGGAAAACATCGTGAGGAAACCGGCATGTCCTAGAACCATCAAATTCGAAGACATGTGACATCAACCAACCCGCACTGGGCCCGCGTGGTGGATTTTGGCCCACTCCCTCTCACAGAGAGGAGGCCTGTGTCCCAACAGTGGGAACATTGAAGGCTGATGATGATGAAGAGGTTTCAGAGCTATGCCCTGAAACATAAAGAGCATGCTTGAGACATGATTGCAAAAGACTTTGGCCTTTATGTTGTGATCAGTGGCGTAGCTAGGCGGGGCGAACAGACCCTAGCCCCAGGTCCCTTTAGGTGCGAGGCCCTTTTGGGTGCGAGGCGCTCAGAGAAATTAAATAAAAAATCTTGACAACTTCGGTCACAAGTTTGCAACCAGTTATTAAAGCAGTATAACTTAACTTCTACTAAGAAATAGAGGTATCGCAAAGCTGATGTCGCGATGATCTCATTTAGGTTTAGCGCCTTCATTGCTCGCGCGAGGCCCCATTTTGCAAAATAACTTGGGTACGTTTTATTTGTAACTGGGAACTGAAAGACCAAATCATCTTACAACAAGGGGCCTCGCGCGCATATGTTTCGTGAAAGAAAAAGGGCCGCGAAGAGATGCGTCTTCTTGCCCCCTTCAAGATTCGGTCGTGCTACGCCACTGGTTGTGCTTTGGTATTGCGATTAAAAATAACAGTACCTTGTAGTCTTAGGTAAGTTATAAGCAGGGGATCATACTAGGTCCCATTTAAATTGGGTGAAGAGGCGTAAAAGAAAACTCATTTTTGCATTTCTAAAAATGTATATTTACATAGGATTAGCTAATAGGTCGAGTCAATTTACTCCGTTTTCATTGTCATAAAGTAATTAACGTCTTTTTTTGAATAATTTGGATTAATTTTCCATGAATTAGGTATAAGTTGTTTTAAAATGTGTGCAACATTAAATATAGAGAAGACGTGTGTAAATTCTCATTCATTTCCCTGCTGTGTCAATATCAACTTGTGTAGCAACATGGAATACTCGTGTGAGCAGGTATTGTATTAATTAGTTGCTGCTACAAGGAAGTGGAAGCGAGCGCTCATTTTCTCGCTCCGCTCACTCCGCTCAAGTTGTAGCCAGGCAAGTAATCCTCACGAGAATGTCACACGCATCGACAGTGGCATGGGGCCATGAGAACAGCGGAACATAAAGTAGCTACGTCTGTGATGAGTCATCGCTGATGACATTCATGCACATGAAATAAAGAGATGTTTGGTCCGTGGATGGTGGGACCCTCAGAAAGTACGTTAAGCTTTTCTACCCAGCTGTCTTTTGCAGATCTTTAAGAGTCGTTACATGTCACAAGAGCAGTGGTGGCCCAATGGTATCGGCCCCGACTTACGAGTTGTAAGTCGTGGGTTCAAATCCAGCCAGGCGCATCACTTCGTGTAATTTATTTCATCACCATTGCTCTCAAAACGGTGAAGGAAAACATCGTGAGGAAATCGGCATGTCCTAGAACCAAAAATTGAAGACATGTAACGTAACATCCACCAACTCACACTGGGCCCGCGTGGTGGATTATGGCCCACTCCCTCTCTCAGAGAGGAGGCCTGTGTCCCAACAGTGGGGACATTTATAGGCTGATGATGATGACATGTAGATAAAAGCTCGAAAGTCTAACGAACAGTCTTACTAAGTAAGTAATATGATCTCTTTGAAAGAGTAATTGCAGACCGCCTCGTCGGGCACCTGAATCGGATGGGCCCGAACCTTGCGGAGAGCCAGTTTGGCTTCCGCAGGGGGCGCTCGACGGTGGACGCCATCATGCGCGTGAGAGCCCTCACGACGGGGGATGCAGTAGCCCGGGGCAGGGTCGTCTTGGCGGTGTCTTTGGACATCACCAACGCCTTTAACACCCTGCCCTGGAGTTGCATCAGGGAGGCACTCCGGTATCACCGGGTGCCGACCTACCTCCGTCGCATAGTCGAGGACTACCTGACGGACAGAGCCGTCATCTACCCCGGTCACCGGGGAGAGTGGAACCGGCGAGAGATATCGTGCGGTGTTCCACAGGGTTCGGTCTTGGGGCCGCCCCTGTGGAACATCGGATACGATTGGGTGCTGCGCGGCGACCTCCCTGACGGCGTCAGCGTAATATGTTACGCTGACGACACGCTCGTCCTGGCGGAGGGAGAGTCGCACCAGGCGGCGGCCGACCTGGCGACGCAAGCGGTTGCGACAGTCGTCGATAGGATCCGGCAGCTGGGGCTCGAAGTGGCGCTGCACAAAACGGAGGCCATGTGTTTTCATGGCCGCGTTAACGCGCCACGGTCCGAGTCCCAAATAACGGTGGAGGGGGTTCGCATCGGCGTCGGGAGGACGATGAAGTACCTGGGACTCGTCCTCGACAGCCGGTGGAACTTCAGGGAGCATTTCCTGAGTTTGGCCCCAAAGCTGAACCGGGCAGCAGCCGCCCTCAGGCGACTCCTGCCTAATCTCAGCGGGCCAAACGCCTCCTGCCGTAGGCTGTACGCCGGTGTCGTGCGGTCCATGGCCCTCTACGGGGCCCCCGTGTGGGCCCTGAGCATCCGGACGCGACCACTAAAGTTGGTCGCATGCCAGAGGGTCATGGCTATCCGAATGATCCGGGGATACCGCACGATCGCCGGCGAATCGGCCAACCTGCTTGCCGGATTACTGCCCTGGGATCTGGAGGCGACTGCCCTCCAGCGCGTCTATGAGTGGCGCGTGGAGGCGCAGCGCCGGGGAGAATTCCCGCTGCCCCGACAAGTCGAGGCGCGGCGGGAAGAGGTCCGGCGCGATCTCAGGGCAGTATGGAGGGGACGATTGTCGCAACCGACGGCCGGGCACGCCGCAATCGCGGCGGTAAGACCCCTCTTTGAGGAGTGGCTGGATAGGAGTCACGGCGTCCTGACCTACCGCATGACGCAGGTCCTCACCGGACACGGAAGTTTCGGGAGGTACCTGTGTCTAAGGAGAAAGGAGGAAACGCCTGGGTGTCACCACTGCGAAGATCGCCCGGAGGACACAGTAGAGCATACGGTGCAAGACTGCCCAGCTTGGGCAGAGCACCGACGTGTCCTCACGGCGGCGATAGGCGGAGACCTCTCGCGCCCGGCATTGGTTGCGGCCATGCTGCGGGGCGAGACGGAGTGGGAAGCGGTCGCCTCCTTCTGCGAAGCAGTAATGCTCGCGAAGGAGGAGGCGGGCCGCGTGAGAGAGAGGACAGTGTCCTCCCTCCGCCCCAACCGCAGTGGTGGACGCCCACGGCGACGGACGTCGCAAGACAATCTCCGGCCACCGTAGGCGCGGGCATGCGGGCGGCGAGTAAAGGGCAACTCGCTGCCCGACCATGGACCATGCCCGGGTCGACGGCGCGTTGTGTTCCACGCGCGCCTCAAAGAGCGTCAGCAAGATGACGGGGCCCCCTCTCTAGAGGGCCAAAGCCTGCCGGGGTCGCGGGACTTATATCATTACCGTGACCCCGGAACATAAAGGGCTATCGAAGGACACCGTGGATTTTAGTCAGTACAAGTCTGACAGTCCCTCCTGCCCTGCCCGGGGTGGGAGGACTCATTTGATGATTTTACCACGATAAAAAAAAAAAAAAAAAAGTAAGTAATATGATATTGCCCACCCACCACTAACTGAGTTGTGGAGTCCATGTAGCAATACAGTCCCCTCCCCCTTCTTTTGAGCACTGTGATTTGTTACTGAGTAAAATACGAATCTTTTCAAACTTAGGTTTTCTTCAGGGTAAGTTCGCTCTATCTCCGCGCCTAAAAAAGGTTACACCTTTTTTAGGCGCGGTAGGTCCCTCCCGCTGCGCTCTCAGAGTTGTACTGTCTAAAATCCACGGCGATCCTTCAATAGCCTTTAACGTTCCATGGTCTCGGTTACTGATGAGTCAGTCCCACGACCCCGACAGGCAACTCTCTATCGCCCCTAACCTAAACTAGAGTCAAGAAGAAAGAGTACCTAAACTATGCGAAAAAGTAAATGAACATCAAATCTCTGTTTGCATGGCCCCACCGCTCCACTTAGCAACAGCGTCCGCTTACACGAGAATTTTAGACGCACAGGTAGACATCAGACTCCTTTGTATAAACTTGGAGCGATTATGTCGAGTTATCTGTGCCCCTGCGTGTTCGGATACGTGCGAACTCGTGTAAACTCGTGACGACGTGAGATCGTTAGCTCGCTCATGCAAGTTGGAACGGTATTCCAGTTGCGTAACAGTTTGAAGGTTTCTGAAAGATATTTCTTATAGTCTATTGTTTCTCGTTAAGGTCTTTTATTTTGTTGTGAAATGAAATTAGTGTGAAATACTATAAGTAGATAACGACAAGAGTACACTAAGGGTCGCAGGAGTGTCTCAAGGAGGGTTCTGCAGTCTTGGAACGCAAAGGGCATTTGACCGACCCTGTCACTTTTTCACGCCCTTTTTGATAATTACATAAGTTCAGCTAATATTATAAGGCAGTTAGATCACAGATAAAATATTATTTAGGTTATTAGAGATAATGAGGCCGAAAATTTGAGTTGCAAAAGTTCATTTAAGGCGTGAATCAGATTTAAGTTCTTGGCAATTGTATTGTAAATGTAACACCAGGGTCTATAATAATAGGGCGACACTAACGGGAAATGTCGTTAACTATCGCGTTAATAGACGTTTATACGAATATTTAAAGACTTTTAGTACTTATCGCGAAAATCAACGGGAAATGTCGTTACGGCCCGCCAACGAATAAAGAGTTTCTTGACATTATTACGTGATTTTACGTGATTTCATCATTGGTTGGACTAGCAATTTCGCCCTTGAATAATTTTCTTTCTCCGAAGAATCGTAAATCCAAAATATTTCAATATTACAAGATTACCAAAATGTTATTCAGATCAGACTATCTTGGCTTTGCATATTTGATAGAGTTTTCCCAACAGCAAGTAATGCATGAATAATCTAGAAAAAAAATAAGGCTCGGTGTAGAATATTTTGAATTATTCAGGCTGTATACCAAATCGTTTCGGTCGAATGATGGAGGCTGGTTATAAATCTCAATAGACTTATGGAACGGAATCGTGAAATGAGTTTTTATCCATTTATTTGGCATACTGATCCGAATATTTTATCAAGATCCGATCTCCGGTTGGATTTATTTTGCATTTCATATTTGAGGATGTATTTAGATCCTGTATTATGACTGGTGCTTTAACAATCTCGAGACAAAACAAGTGTCATTATGTTGTAAGTCTAATAAATCAGTCCGTTCCGTGACCCTGGAAAGAAAAGGGCTATTGAAGGATCACTGGATTTTAATCAGCACGAGCCTGAAAATTTCCAATTATCCAGGTAAAAAAAAGCCATTTAGGAGATTTTATAACACGCGTAGATATTGTAAGTGACGTCAGGTGACATCGCGCGGGGGACATTTAAGGCCTTGTCAAACAGTAAGCTTAGCGTGGCGTGTCTTTGGCGTGCTTACTTCATCGTCCGTCCTGCTAAACGTCGGCGCTAGGTGACGTATTTTGTGTGACGACTTATACATATACAGTTTCATATTAAGTAAGCAGGCTAAGAACACGCAGCGCTAGCGTCCTGCCACGTCGAGCTCGCTGTTTGGCATAGCCTTTAAACATGTCAGATGACAGTCAGAGTCATAGTACAGATGTTGTTCCTCAGTCACATCGCGGATTTATTGCGGCGTGGCCAAGAGCCACGCCAAGTGGTAAATCCGCAAAAAGAAAGATGACCTGCAGATTCAAGCGAATGTGGAGGAAAGACATCAAAGCCACGCATAGGGCATGCAAAACCGGGTCCGGTTCCAGAATTTTCAGAACCGGTTCTGGAGGCGTTAGGAACCGGGTTACCCTGTTCTACCCGGTTCCAAGTGAACTTAATGTTTTCTTTTTATTTTTGATTAGGATTCGTCTGCTAATTGTGAATAGGGCTTGGGGACAATCCAAACACTGATTCATTAGTTATTTTATATATTTTAACAGTTTTGTTTTATAAAAAAAAAAAAACTAGTTCAATTTTTTTTAAGTTCCAATTTTCTCTGTACTTTGACCCAGATAGCATTAATTTTTAAGAACTGCATATATGGTGACAATAAAGACAACTTACAATATATTTTTTAGAGTTCATTCTATGGCTGTTGAATCGAAACCAATCGTAACTTTTGTGTTTTGGCTCATTTTACTGAAAATATTAGCGTTGATAACGTTAATACTTTCACTTTTTATAAAACCAATACATATTTCAAAAGTAACTTGAGCAATTCCAAATAAAAATTTACGATGTGCCCTACGCTTCATTATTTGGTAGCTTAGTTGAAACTATCGCTATATATTCCAAAAAGATCACAAGCAATGACAAATGAAAGCTTGTAATATGTCTTACCCTTCATTCATTGGAAGTTTTATTTTTACGTGATAAAATCATTAAATGAGGACGAGAGGGACTGTCAGACTCGTACTGACTAAAATCCAAGGCATCCTTCAATAACATTTTACGTTCCGGAGTCACGGTTACCCCAGCAGGCTTTGGCCTTCTAAGATGAGCCCCGTCAGATTACTGACAGATCTTTGAGGCGTGCGTAGAACTCGGCACGCCGTCTACTCGGGCATGCTCCATCATCGGACGCCTTATCACCCAGTACTCGTCGTCCGCATGCTTGCGCCTACGGTGGCTGGAAATGGTCTCGTGTCCATTGTCGTGGAGGTCTCCCACAGCGGCTGGGTCGTGAAGTCCGGGCTGTCCTGCCTGTCTCTCACGACGCGCTCGCTTCCTCCTTCGCTAGCATGACTGCTTCACAGAAGGAGCCGACCCCTTCCCATCCCGTCTCACCCCGCAGTATGGCTTCGAACAATGCCGGGCGCGGGAGGTCACCGCCGCTTATGGCCTCCGTGAGGACACAGCGGTGCTCAGCCCAAGTGGAGCACACTTGTACACGTATGCTCCACCGTGTCCTTCGGTGATCCTGCAATTTTGACACCCAGGCGTTTTTTCCCGCCCGATTAGGCACAGGAACCTCCCGAAACAAACACAGAATCTGCGTCAGGTCCAAGGTGAGGACGACGTGGCGCCTCTCCAGCCACTCCTAAAAGAGAGGTCATACCACCGCGATTGCGGCGTTCCCGTTCTTTGGCAGCTATGTCGAAAACAAAAGTAAAAATTATGTTTTGGCACATTTTAACTAAAATATTATTATATTCACCATTTTCTTATAGTACTAACACTCCAAAGTACTGTGAGCGTGTGCTATGCCTAATGAAAGCTTACAATGGGGCCTTTCCTTCACCCCATGGCAGCATTCATAGCAATTCGATGCAGTGAATGCAAAATTATTACATACTTATCGGAACCGGGTCGACCCGGTTCCATCGCTCTCACAACCGGTTCCACAGACATACTCCAATACCCGGGTATACCCGGGTTTTTCGGAACCGGGTAGAACCGGGTGCATGCCCTACCACGCACTACTCACGGCAACGCGATATGAGACGCGACATTGTTCATGCTTAGTATTATGGCTCCCGCACACGGGCCACCGGCCACAACCACAAAACGCCGCTACCCGGCTATATTTCCTGTAGTTTTCATACATTTTATATGGACTCGCCGCACAGGCACACTGTTGATGCCGGTGGCCGCCACACGCGACAATCGTCGCTGCCCGCTTCTTGTGGCCCGCACCGGCCAATAAACGCTGACACAAAACGCCGCCACACACACGCCACTCGCGCGATTCCGCACCCCTCTCTCTCTTACCTTAGTAATGCATTGGTTAAAAAAAGTAGCAGCCAACGACCGCAAGTGTCGACCTCCGGCCACAAATGGCTGTGGCGCGCTTCAGCTAGCTCTGTGGCCGCTTCTAGCTTCTCGTGGCGGCGTCGTGGCTGTCGCGAGTGGCTCGTGTGCGGCGACACTTACACCAAAGGTCGTGACGTCGGCATCGGTCGTAAATTATCAACAGGTGCACGAACAGTTTATCAAAATGTGACTGCTATTGACGTAACCGTGCGACTTAGATTCCTAGGTCGAAGTAGGTGATAGGTCACCAACGATAACTGGCACTTTCTAGTGTTAATTGATAAGAGCTTATCATAATATTTTACCTAATGAGGTATGTTTTTCGTTAAAATTGTCTTCTCTCAGGTCTAGTGGTCGCTTTGGATGAGGACGTGGTCCTGTATTGATTTCCAATTCTTGTGCTTGAATGACAATAAGACTTGTCACCTATTATGCGGGACTCAAACATAAATAATTCATTAGCAAATATCAGTAGCAAAATATAAGAACACCAGAAAAGACTAGTTAATTGACATCTTTTAAAAGGAAGTCAATAAACTAGTTTTTTTTTACCGACTTCAAAAAAAGGGAGCGTTACCTTACGAGGCTGACCTCGTACAAATGTGCTGCAAGCCTCTAAATAAATGATTTAAAAAAAAAAGGAGGTTATCAATTCGACCCGTATGTATGTAATATTGTCAGAACTGCCCAGTTTTCATATATGTTAGTCTATATCAGCGTCTGAACAAATGTGCCAAATTTTACAAGTGTATGTGTGTATGTATGTAATTAGGTATGTTTTTATATTTGTGCACGCATATCTCCGGAACTTTTTTTGTTGTACTAGGAATTGTTCAACTTGGGTACACTGCAAGTTTCATCAAAATCGGTTCAGTAGTTTTAGAGATATGGATTTTTTTATGTTGTGACGGATTACAAGATTGGTGCATATTATGTAAGAAAATATTGTATTTTACAAGAATTTGGGTTGACTATTTAATAAATAAACTAAAAAGGGTAAAATAAAAACTTTTTCAAAAAAGTAACCGACTTCAAAAACAACAACAAAACAAAAAAGGGTGAAATAACCTAAATAATTCATAACTTCTTTCGGAAGTCGGTGGCTAAAAATCAATGAAATAAAAAATAAAGCCACCGACATCCGAAAGAAGTTATTAATTAGGTTATTGCACCCTTTTTTGTTTTGTCGTTGTTTTTGAAGTCGGTTACTTTTTTGAAAAAGTTTTTTTTTTTTAATTTGAGTTTTTGAGAACTTTCAGATTCACCCTTTACAGGGGCTACTGATTTTCGACCCCATTTTCTCTAATAACCTCAATAATATTTTGTTTACGAGACAAACAAAAACTTTCCTCCCACAATCAGCACTATCAGTGATCTACCCGTCTCCACATCTACCTCCAGCTAACTATCTACATACCTGTATGTATACATGTACAGTAGCAACTCTGATTAAACAAAATTGTTTGATTGTGTTACCCTTATTTACACTCGCTTGATAAGTTAAGTTGGCGGACGAGTGAAGTATGCTTGTAGCGGCGGCATGGCTGGTCATATTTTTTGGTGGGAAATAATTAATATTCGAAAATTGTAAGATCTGTTTATACTTAATTGTGTATGCAAATATATTAAAAAGAAGTGTATTGTGCTACGAAATATTCGCGTTAAATAATCAACGGCGGGTAAAAAATAATAATATAAATAGCATTAAAAAAATTAAAAGCTAGCTAAATTTCGTCCACGCAAAAAGAAAAAAATAAGAGAATAGACAAATTAAAAAAAAGTTTACGACTGTCAAGTATATAGCTTGGAGGCAAATAAATGTAAGGATAAAGCTAAGGGATTAAGAAAAACTGCATTTTTTATTAACGTTTTCCTTTCTGATGGTGTTAATCCCGGATTTCGTTGCAAGTAAAAAGAAGCCATTAAAATAAACCAGGAAAACGCAAAGCAATTACTTAGCGTTCTCTGCTTTTAATTATTTCTACAAATATCTGTCTCGATTTAGAAATTAATTTTTGAAGTACTGAAAGCAATTTGCTTAATGCGATATATTGATCAAATACTCATTTAATTAAGAACCGTAATCATAATTATATCAAAAAGTATTTACGCAAAAAAAAAATTGAAAGCGAAGATCATATATAATTTTTTATATTACCTAATTTATATTTGCTAAAGTGATGCGAAGAATTTATTGACAATTCAAGTTACGTCTACGCTAGGAGATTAAATTTAAAAAAAATATTGCAAAATCACTATCGGAGATTGAATTTGCACTAGTAAACTTACGAACGTAAAATTTTATGTTTGCGCTTCTTTTCTCCTGGGTATCGTGAAAATTGGATATAAAATCACTTTTTTCACACTTTTTTATGAGTTTAAGAGTATTGGAAAATATTTTGACTTTATTATCTAGTCTATTAGGTATATTAAACAAAGGAACATTATTTTCAATAAAGAGTTTTCATTACCTACTTAGATTTTTATGAGTTTTGATTACATTAAGAGCGATTTTTGATGAGCGTTTTTACCTAAGTGTCGGCTACGCGCTTACACGCGCGTTGATTTACGAGTGTAAACGCCTTCACACGCGCTTCTAAGAGCAAGCTCTAACCGTCCTTAACACCGTAATTTCACGTTAACTTCAGCCAAAATCGTACTGAATATTACATTTTAAAACCTTCTGAACATTATTTTCTCACATCGCACTAAGTAAAGTATGCTTTTAAGTGATTTAGCATCATTAATCTTGTCATGGCGCCTATTCACGTCAGTTTCGTTGTTAATATTGTACCACGTAGTCTGGCGAGTGTGCCTGGAATATTACCTTTCATATTTTTAGGGGTCAGAGAACTGAGCCTATACACCGTGACTTTTTAGTCGTCTTACAAAAGCAGCCCAGTTCATGTATCCAATGACTAGAACACGTTTGTAATAAAAAAATATGTATTTAAGAGATTTGAAAAATTTAATAATAAAACTTTAATTGGTTATTATGACACAAGGCGTAGTTAGAAACGCCCTTGTCTCATAGAAAATGGAAATGGAATGATCAACCCGACTATTGCGCTGGGTAGGTATACTCTACAGATTGATACGTAAACATTTTAACAGGGTGTTTCATATTTCTAATGCATCTATTTATTAAAAATAAAAATAATTATAACGATTTAAAAAAAATTAAACTCGCCTAGAGGTATTTTAGGTCGGATACATTAAGTGGACGACTTTTGTAAGACGACTAAAAAGTCACGGTGTATAACCTAAAACACACATAAAGCATGTTACTGTTAATCCATTTTTACCTTAAAAGACACAATGACCTGCAGATTTGCAGAACTCATGGGAAAGTCATCTTTGTGTTCAGATATAAGGCGTTGCCAGCGGCTTGGCCCACGTTTTTGTTGAAAATTATTCCACAGGAACGTAATATTGGCACGAAAATTATCCTACGTGTTATTTTAGACTATAATCTATCTCAGTACCAAATTGCATCCAATTTCGTTCGATGGTTTTTATTTGAAATAGTAACAAAATCCAGCCATTCTTACAAACTTTCTTTGTTTAACAGAAAAGTGTCTGATTTTTCTGTTTTGTTTTGTACTCTATATATTATTTTTAGGGTTCCGTAGCCAAATGGCAAAAACGGAACCCTTATAGATTCGTCATGTCTGTCTGTCCGTCCGTATGTCACAGGCACTTTTCTTCGAAAGAATGAGAGCTATCCTATTGAAACTTGGTAAGTAGATGTATTATGTGAACCGCATTAGGATTTTCACACAAAAATAAAAACAAAACAAATTTTGGGGGTACCCCCCATACCTGGAATTGAAACTCAAAAAAAAAATTTTCGCCTGACCCATAAGTACGTGTGGGGTATCTATGGATAGGTCTTGAAAAATGATATTGAGGTTACTAATTAATTTTTTTTTTAAACTGAACAGTTTGCGCGAGAGACACTTCCAAAGTGGTAAAATGTGTCCCCCCCCCCCCTGTATCTTCTAAAATAAGAGAATGATAAAACTAAAAGAAATATAATAATGTAGACCTCAACAAAAACTTCCAACGAAAATTGGTTTGGAATATAGTTAGCAGTTTTTGAGATATAGTACATTTTCAAAAACCATAACGTACATTTTCAAAATTCATACAAACACTATGAAAAACAAAGTTATTTTTAACCGACTTCAAAAAAAAAGTAGGTTCTCAGTTCGACCTGTATGTATGTATGTATGTTTGTCCGCGATTATCTCGCGTTTGGCTGAACCGATTTTGATGCGGTTTTCAGGAAAGTGTTCATTACATTCTGGAGAAGGTATATAACTGTTCATTACATTCTGGAGAAGGTTTTAGTATATAACACTAAAGGATATCCCGTGACGTTGCCCGCGTGGATCCGTTTTTGCTTACTTGGATAGTAGATTTTCAGTGACCATTGCATGTTTGTCCGAGATTATCTCGCGTTCGGCTGAACCGATTTTGATGCGGTTTTCAGGAAAGTATTTATTACATTCTGGGGAAGGTTTTAGTATATAACAATAATAGATATCTCGTGAAGTTGCCCGCATAGATCCGTTTTTGTTGCTTACTAGGATTGTAGATTTTTAATCAAAGACGCCGATTATTATGACGATTTTATTTTTCTTAAATATCTAAACTAAAAAGGGTAAAATAAAAAACTTTTTAAAAAAAGGGAACCGACTTCAAAACCAAATACAAAAAAGTGTAAAATAACTTTTATTTCGGAAGTCGGTGGCCATAATCAATCAAATAAAAAACAAAGCCACCGACTTCAGAAATAAAAGTTATTTTACACTTTTTTTGTATTTGGTTTTGAAGTCGGTTCCCTTTTTTTAAAAAGTTTTTTGTTATTGTTTGTGTATGCTACTACGGAACCCTTCATGGGCGAGTCCAACTCGCACTTGGCCGGTTTTTTGTTCATGCTCGATACAAAACATTAGCTCAAGTTTTAGGTTAAATCAGTAAAAATGTTTTTATTTTGTGAGTCTTTTCACTTGAATCAATCCCTTCATGTTTTTCTTTCAATAAAACGTTACTTACATCAATGAAGAATTGAATATCGTTTGAATAACTGTCATATTTCTTTGACAGCTTAAAAGAAGCTTTCATTGAGTTTTATTACTTGTGTGGAAAAATATTATTTTCTCATTTCTTATGTTACTTTTTTCCACCGAGTTTCTTAAAGAAAGAAGGTTGTATATTTTATCTTTTGACATGTATTTGAGTGGGGGTTTTACAAAGATATTGTGAGTTTGGAACAATTCATGTTTCGGTTCAAAAAGTACATTTATTCTGCGGTATCTTTTGTTTCTTTTGTTCATAAGCGTGGTGTTATTTTTAAACTGTTACATAGTTCTTATTACAATAGACTAAAACACTCTTTATTATCAACACCAAAAATAGTGGTAAAATTTTCTATGTAAAATATATGAATGGGGTCACAGACTTATCGCTATTAGCTGGAGAGCTCCGAGAATTTTTGCGAAAGTGCTTGAGCACGCTGATAACTTACTCAAAACTTTTTCAACTATCTATAAACACATAAATGCAGACCTGGCCGAGAGAAACTGGTTTTGAACGAAGTCAGACGTATTTAAAAATGCGATTTTTTTTATGCATTTCGAAACCCTTACTTATAAGTACGTTTAAAATAGAATATTTAATAAGTGGAAAAAAAATAAGCCAGATCATTTAGTTAGGGTTTACACCTCGCCAGGCGCAAAAATATATGTAAAAATTCAATTTCTTACCATACTTTCATGGCAACTGGCGGCGCCCGTGTTACAGACGCTATGCTTAGCGCCAACTACTTAATAAATTGTTTCCCAGTCTAACACACAGTATTTATTAATTTTTCATTTTTACGTTGCGATAAACATCAAAATGAAGGAAAATAATCGATAAAAGTATATGAGCTTAGAATTAATTAAGCTCAAAACACGAACAAAAAACATTAATTACTTGTTTGTGGAAACTATAGGTACGTGAGGTAATGGACCTAGATTATGTGCCTTAATGGACCTACATGGAAATAAAAATAATTAAATGTAATGCCGTCTAGACTACGATATTACAACATGTAACCGATTTCAATGTTAACATAATATTTTTTTTTAGTGTCTCTGCCCCTTTTTGTGTTTTATTTTTTTTGTAATTAGGTATTTTAGTTTTAGTTTAAATTTAGTATTTTGTTGTAAATATTTAGTTTTATTTTTAAATTTCTAGTCTAGTAAATATTCCTTGAAATAAATATTGCAGTTTGTAACATAATTATTTATACCGAATGGTTAGGGAGAGTTATACTTATATTACACCCCATATCGCCCGTTAAGTTTTAAGTTTCGAATAGGTAATAGGGTGCGACGCCATTGCCATAGGATCCTGTCATCGTGGCTGCTATCAAATATTCCATTTGATTTCGCAACCAATTTTCAAAATTACTATATTGATCTCAAATTACAATTTCCATAAAAGCTCCTAACATTTCCCCAAGAGGACCAACACTATTGTAGCTAGAAGTCAATTTTCGTATTATGTCCCTACTTTTTAGGGTGTTTTGACCTTCCCTTGGCGAGGCACTTTGCAAGGCCTTTAGGGCTCGCTCGGAACTGTATTTTTACGTAATAAGAGATGAGTTAAGTCCCTAAAGAACGTTTTCGTTTTTAGCTTATAAGGAAGTTGGGTCCGCGATAGGGCTCAGTAGCAAAATGTCCCTTTCGCAAAATGTTCAGAGGTAGCAAGATGACCCTTTCGCAAAATATTATAGGCGGACTAAGTGTGGTTGCAATATCTAGCTAGAAAGAGATTATATTCGATTTTAAAAATTGAATATGACCGTAATAATACGTTAGTGATGGCAGCAAGAGTAAACACATAGTGGACCATTAAAAAAAATAAAAAAAAACCGGCCAAGTGCGAGTTGGACTCGCCCATGAAGGGTTCCGTAGTAGCGAGGATAGATTAGGGATATAATTATATTGAAATTAGTAAGTAATATGCACAAACAATAAAAATAACTTTGTTTTTCATAGTGTTTGTATGAATGGCAAAGTTATATTTGCGGTTTTTGAAAATGTACTATATCTCAAAAACTGCTAACTGTATCTCATCCAAACCATTTTCGTTGGTAGTTTTGGTTGAGGTCTACATTATATATTTTTTTTAGTTTTATCATTCTCTTATTTTAGAAGTACGGGGGGGGACACACACTTTTTACCACTTTGGAAGTGTCTCTCGCGCAAACTGTTCAGTTTAGAAAAAAATGATGTTAGTAACCTCAATATCATTTTTAAAGACCTATTCATAGATACCCCACACGTATGGGTTTGGTGAAAAATTTTTTTTTGAGTTTCAATTCTAAGTATGGGGGGCACCCCCAAAATTTGTTTTGTTTTGATTTTTGTATGAAAATCCTAATGCGGTTCACATAATACATCTTTCTACCAAGTTTCAACAGGATAGCTCTTATACTTTCGACAAAAAGTGGCTGTGACATACACGGACAGACAGACAGACAGACATGACGAATCTATAAGGGTTCCGTTTTTGCCATTTGGCTACGGAACCCTAAAAACAACAAAAAATGTTGTCAACGTTGACATCCGACCTTCTTATACTACAGTTTATTTTGAGTCGTGTCCTGACCCATTGTATCCTTCCCCTTTGTACATTTGAACGGAGTGGTCAACTTCTAAGTAATTACACAATTCTAAAGCTTTTTGTTTTGAAATTTCGTTTGAAATGTTGTAGTGGGGTTGTGCTTTTGTTTTCAGATCTTTTTAAGCCGTGTTTGAAAAGAAAATGTGTTTTCTTAACGGTAACTTTTGGTTTGCTGGTGTCATAAAAACCGTAAGTAGCCTCTTAAAATTTTCTTGGAACTGATACCTACTACCGATAGACTGATACAATACCTGTAATAATACATGCCTAAAAGAACACTTTTTTCCTCAAGGGTCCATATTACGTCTCCCACTACGACCGGCCGACCCTTAATATAATAATATTAGTTTCGCCTTGTTCATGCTCATAAACACTGATATTTTCTGATGTACACTAAACAAAAATAAAGGAAAAAAAAACGTGGTTCATATTACTTTGTGTGATTGAGTTAATGAATATGAGGAATAGGACGTCAGAGTTGAGAAACAAAATTCTTGGAGAGACGAGTATCCTGCAAAACATTTAAGACAATCGTCTACCGAGCGCTCGTCCATACTAAAAGAGAAAACGTTTTCCTGCCCCTAGATGTTATCCTATCTCAATGAATTTTTAGAATGCTTCTGACACAGTAAAAAACTAGGTTTATAGGTTTTCATTTTTTCAAAATTTATAATAGTTTGAAAGTTACAGGCGCCTAAGAGTTACTATTTTTATGACAAAATCTTCATAGAAGTAAAACCTTTGTGTTTTAAAAATAAAGAAGTTTTAGAAAAAAGCAAAAATGTGAAAAACGTTTTCTCCCGAGAGACAAATTTCATATAAAAAATACTTACAGTCAGTCGCGAGCTGCAACGCTCTCTATCGCACGATCGGGTGTCGGGGAGGTGTGGTAGCGACAGCACATTTTTCTAAATACCTATTTTAATAACCTTTTTAAATGGCAGCCGGTATACTATCCTCTTAATTTTTCTCATGCAGAATTCCGGAGCAATTTTGGTGCGACCTGTGAAAATAGAGCTTGTAAATCATATTTAAGGAATAAGGTAACTAGTAAGCTCTTAATAATGAGCAATTGTTTCTAATAGATGTGTTATTTTAGTAATATTAGCTGTAAAATGTAATTTTTTTTGGAGGATTTCTTATCAACCCATAAATTATTATATAAATTGAAATGATTATTTTCCTTTATTCAGCTTTCCCTACTTATTATTAACATTTTTAAATATTTTTACAAAGTACGAAAAAAAAAACTTTTAAAAATATAAATAATAGTGGCCCACCGGTATCGGGAACAGGGCCCAAGCTACCAGCGCGCGGCGGTCAGAGCTCCAAAGAAAGGAACCTCCTAACAATACGCGCCGTATCCAGAAGAACTGCTTATGATCATTTATTATTATCTATTTTTTTTATGTTATTACTAACAAATAGTTGTTGACTAGTCATTTATCAATTTTTTGTACCTGCTGTAATAAAATAGCATTCCAAGTTTGACAGAAATAGGACACTGTCCTTGTCATTTGACCGACTTCCATCAATTAATAAACACGCAATGAAATTTTTTCATTCATAACAATTTATCGATTATCAATGAATGGGACGTAGTAAATAATTCATTGATCAGACAAGAACATTCAATAAAACATTAATTATTTTACACTATCGTAATCACGCCACAATCTTTTAAAGTAAATAATTATTTCTAAAGTGGTCCACATAACAAGGTTACGTCGTCGCGTTACCAAGAAGGATGCGTTTATTTAAATTGTAGTTAGTCTGGTTCGTTGCGTCTGAGCATTTCCACTTTTGAATTTGTTCTAAATTGGAATATTCGGTAGTGTTCTTTTTTGTGTTCCATTTTTAATTCAAATGTGATGTTTTATGTGAAAATAAATGTGTAAATGTAGTGGAAAGATTACTTACATCAGTGTTTTTGTTTAATTACAAATTATTATCAGGACACAAATTGTTCTATTTTGCATTCTATTAATCGTAGCTCTATCGAATAAGACTTCACAATTAGTTTACTGCTGTTAAGTTGTCTAACCTCATTTTAATAAGTCGGCCACCACGCTGTTTTTTTTAGTATGCTACCACAGAATAATAATTCTAAAACTATAACCTGTGAACCATAATATATCAGTTATTTTTCTGAAAAAAGTCTTTAGTTTGTTGCATAAAGGAAACAACCTAAAAAAAACGCCACTTCTTTAAAATCTAGGTCTCTAGGTTTTTGAAATAGTCTGTGTTACTCCTTTCGATTAGCATAAACCCTTGTTTAATATTCGTTTGATGTGGGTACCATTGGGTACTATCCATTTGCAATTCAATGCAAATTAATGGATAGAGTAACTAGTCGCTAATTGCTAAAGGCTTTGGTGTTTGTTGATACAACATTGTAATGAAGAACATTTTACTTGTTGTAATTTTGGATGTTTTTTTTTGTAATTTTATACTTTTCCATGGCATTTTTAAAGTAAGCTTCGTTTTGTTGACGTATTTAATTTTGGATACTTATATTTATAAGTATAAATAAAAGTATTTTAATTACATACGGTAATTATATTTAATGAATGAATGAAAATTCAACTAGATCATGTTGAACATTTCTTTGTCTGTTTTGTTCTCTGTTTCTTATTTGAGCTAGGATTAATATCAATCTACGTATTATTAATACTATCGTTCTCTATTAATAGTAATGTTCCAAGACAGTCAAAATTGTTAAAAAAAATTTGGAATAGTGATAGTGCATTAAACTTGATGTGATTGAGTGAGACATGTGAGCATGACGTCTTTGGGGATCCCCACCGAGGCTCCTGTCCACACCATCTTGTTCACGTCTGCGTACACGCAGAAAACTGTCAAAGTTGTCGTGAAGAAGGTAAGAAATCTAAATTTTATTGGTAATTTATAAGTATTCCATATTTTTTAAGTGTGTTAATTAATTGGTGACACACGGCGGTCAATAAAACTCAGTCTTTCTTAAAGTGGTGAAGAAAACTTCATGAAAAAAAAATGAATTGAGAAGGGAAAATTGGAATACCTAAAAATTTGAATTAAAATCGCAATCTCTTGCAACAGGCCGGCGCCGGCGTCTCAGTTGTGATATAATTGATCAAAGACCGACTTGAGTTATGGCTAAAGTCAACGTAACAGTATTATTAACTCCTATACGAGTATACCTTTCATTTTATTCCTCACGTACATCTTTTCTTTGGTCTTCCTTTTCCTTTCTTTCCAAACCACATTCCTATCACTCTTAGTCACACACGATGCGTGGCATCCCCCATAAAACAAAATATCAAACGAAAATTGATTAAAATCTTTTCCAAGCTAAACAATATATTTTTACTGACACACCAATTTAACGAAAAAATAAGCTGTATTTTTCCTTTGTTGCTACTCTATCACCAACGTTACTGGCTTGTTATAAAAAATAATCAATGAAAATAAAAATAAATGGAACTTGTAACTAGTTGCCTATTTGTGTAGCTATGATCAGATATTCGTGATTGATCATTAAAACACAATATTTTATCAAAATGTACCTTTACTAATCTACTTACGACACGATTTTGAGTAAACAGTTGTTCGGTTTGACGAAATGGTCGATTAGCTTAGGTTTTCATTGATTTATTGACTGATACTATGAAACTGTTGAAGCATGATGGATTCCATTTTAATGTCCATTGGAAAGTTTGAATGAATCTTCGTCAATTTTGGTTTACGTAAAAACGAAAAAAAAAGTGTTTAATATTTTTTGACAACTGACTGATGGACTAATTAGGTTTTTTTAGACTTCTTATCTTACTATAATAGTAAAAGTTATCTCTTTTTATGCCTTGACTTTAATTTTGAAATTCAATAGAAAATGTAAAACAATACTCGTTGATTGCTGACCCTACTTTGCATGAAAGTACACGTTTTAATTATAAGAAATTCAAACTGATTTTAATTCATGTCCAAAATGTTGAAGTTCGTTATCGCCTTTTGTATTATTTTACTGTTGGTTCTAAATCTTGGTGAGTCTCTTGACGACGCCAGGGTCGCGGGAATGTCAACACAGGTAACCGTGAACCTGGAACGTAAAGGGCTATTGGTGGAATACCGTGACACATGAGTCTGAGGCCGAAATAAATAATCGTACCTAAGCCACAGCCAAGCACTGACTTTGGCTTTGGAACTGGTTCTCATATTTTCTCTCAATGATTTGATGGAATTTATAGTAAGGGTGCTCCCACATTTATCGACGCGGAATCGGCTTAAGCCGGTCAAGAAAACCTTTATGCTCGGCTCGGACGACGCGATCCGATGCGAATGGCATTAATAACACCCTTATTACGTTGACATAAAGGTTTTCTTGACTGGCTTAAGCCGATTCCGTGTCGATAAATGTGGGAGCACCCTTAAGCCTCCTGCAGACACACGCGATTAAACACGCGGGGCGACATGTCGCGGTCCATTCGCAGTATTTTTAGAGAGGAAATTAGCTTGGCTCGTTGTGGCAGCGCGATTAATCGCGTGTGTCTGCAGGAGGCTTTAAGTTCCATTTTAATTTGGTGGCTGTACCACATGTTTCCTGCTTCCACCATTATTGTTTTTAAACGAAATATGGTTTCTCTTCTTTAAAAGTACTTGGGGCTTGTCAAAAAGCCCTGTGGTCATTTTAATTTGGCGGTTGCGAATTTTTACAACTTGTGTTTTGGAACGAATTATGTTTTTCCTTATTTAAACTACCTATAATATTATAAAGAGGTAAAAGTTTGTGAGTTTAAAGGTAGGTATCTTCAGAACTAATGATCCAATTTCAAAAAATCGTTTTCTGATGGGAAGCTTTATTATCCCTAGTGTCATAGTGTAAATTACCGTGATGGACTAATGCCGAACATAAAAGCAGCAAAGACAAGGACAAAATCTAGTATTATTTTATAAAATATACATAATATTAAACACCTTTATACCTTTTAAAGGCCCAAATAATACCTGGTGCGTAAATTTTTTGACGGTAAATGATTATTTAGGTCACACAACCCCAAATAGACGTCATTGTCGCGTCAGAGAATTAAAAAGTTATCATTCAAAGTCCAGTGTTTGACAAGAGATTCGTCATTAATTCTTTATTTATTCTGATTACATTGATACCAACGTAAAATATAAATAAATATTGTTTTTGTGACGTACGGGAAATATTGATAACATCGCCATACAAAAAAATAAATCATCCATCATGTTTTCGTTCAGAAATGGATTATTTTTAAAGATAGTGTAATGTCTGCTTGTCACGATGTCCCAAGGGCCCTATTATCCACTGTTTTATTTTCCTTAGTACTGACCTTCTAATAATCCAATAGATATTTGTATGACAGTGTCATACTGTCATATAAATGTCTATTGGCCTAAACATGTCATGTTTGAAATAGGAACACAAGCAAGAGGCTTACACTCAAACCAACGGATTTATTAGTGACAGTATGACATTTTTATTATAACTTGGGTCTCGGTAGAAAAATATAGGTAGACACACATCTGAAATTATTTTTGTCAGAATAGTGTATTTTAAACGGGATATTACTATGTTTAAAATTTTATATTTTATTTTCTGAATAGTTATTGATGTTCAAGCCTCCTGCAGACACACGCGATCAATCGCGTGTGTCTGCAGGAGGCTTGTCCTTGGTCCATTCGCAGTATTTTTAGAGTGGAAATTAGCTTGGCTCGTTGTCGCAGCGCGATTAATCGCGTGTGTCTGCAGGAGGCTTCATTCTTTTTAGGGTTCATTTTAACGGAACCCTACTATGACTCCGCTTTCCGTCTGTCTGTCACCAGGTTCTGTCTCCTTCTTGACATGGAGGGAAATGGAAATACATTTTTCCTACTATTCTTTTCTGATTAATTTCGTGCAGGATCCAAGACAGGTAAATTCATTCTCCGGGACACGTCGAGCTTCATTGTCTCGGCGCTTTTCTGGTGGTTGCCACTGTTGATTCTGGCTCTCAGGAGTTGCAGCGGTTTAGGAATAGTGTGGTGTCAGTCAACAGGTTGTATTTGATAGTTCGACAGTTGAAATTTTCATACATGATGTGTTTTTGTTGCCGCTATAACAACACTAACTTAAAACAGAATGAAATAAATATTTATAGGGGCTCTCATACAGCGGACATGATTTTGTTTTGCCATTTTATAGATCAGACAATTTTACAGTACACTTCGTGCACAAGTACTTACGTCTCGCATTTGGCAGATTTGTATTATTTTTTATTGAAATAAATATTCAAAATTCCCTCTTTTATGTGGCTCTTTTCTTTAAATTATTTGCCTCAACTTAAGCCTCCTGCAGACACACGCGATTAATCGCGCTGCGACAACGAGCCAAGCTAATTTCCACTCTAAAAATACTGCGAATGGACCGCGACATGTCGCCCCGCGCGATTAATCGCGTGTGTCTGCAGGAGGCTTAAGTACGGTATCAAAGTATCTAATATTCATAGATATCTAGATAATATACTGTCTTTATTACCAGCGTTAGATCTGTGATATTGTTATGTTCTATTTGCCTATGCGCATGTGAATGATCCACAGGTATTTATAGAGTATGCGCTATGTTTGTCTATGCATACATTAGAGTAGGTATATAACGTGAGTTGATTACTTATACCTAAATATTAAAGCCACGGCATGTAATTATGGAAAATTATTAGAAAACCTACAAACCTGAATTAGGTAGAAACTACAGAGCGCCACCTGCTGCGATCTTGTTTTTATTTACTTTGAGATTATTATTCAGTACACGTGAATGGTATACCACCAAATACATTAACCACAAGGGTGATTTTAACGAGTTGATGGCATCTCAACTGGCAGCAAATAAATTTTATTTATTCTCTCCACTTGAGGCCTACCATTGGTTTTTTATGGCGTTTTTACGACGCCATAGAATTGATCGTGTTTTTCCTATGGTATGAGTATCAACGGTATCAGCATACAAACAGCCCTGTCATTTGTTAAAGCGAATATTTTATGATCTAGCTGCTTCGTGTATTTGTACCTATAGGATAGAAGAACACATCTTGTTCAAAATCTACACATAAAGTCAAAAATGCGTCCTGTTCCTTCGGCGTGCCGTTTGTGTTCCAGGGACACGGTGTCCTTATAAGATTTATGAACAAAACGCCTTTAATTACGATTTTTTTTTTTGTTTTAAACGTAGCTCAGCTCTACGCTGGGAATTTCTTATGTATCGTGGTTACACAAACACCCAGACCCTGAACAACTAATTGTATCTCATACAAAATAATATAATACTTAATATAATATAATATTTACCACAACTATCACACAACGCCATCTAGTCCCAAGCTAAGCAGAGCTTGTGTTATGGGTACTAGACAACTAATAAACATACTTATATATTTCTAAATACATAAATATTATAGATAAATTACACCCAGACACAAAACAAATGATCGTGCTCTTCACACAAACGTTTGTCCTGGGTGGGAATCGAACCCACGACCTCCGGCATAGCAGTCAGGGTCACTAACCACTAGACCAACAGGCCTGTCAAATAATACGTTATGTTAGGCCACTAGGCCATGTATTATCACTAGCCAGTTGCCAACCGAGCCTAAGCGTAGGAAGCTAACAAGAACACTAAGAGCTAGTACCTACATACTGGGCGTTCGGCGTTGCGTTGAGCGCGCGTTGGTCTCGTACACACACCGCGCTTACCACGGCGTTCAGCGCGCGTTAGTAGGGCGAACATACTTTTGGATCAGTTCGAAAATGGACGTCGAAGAGATCGCTTGTGTGTGACTCCTCTACCACACACAAGCGACGCGTCGCTATAAAAGACGACGTCGAAGACAAAGATAATATTGGGTGCACCCAATACTAAGAGATAGACTGACGCATGGGATATTTGTTACATTATATCCAAAATTAAAGGGCTATTGAAGGACACCGTGGATTTTATCAATAAAAAAAAAAACAACTCCTCGCTTGTTGATATTTTTTCCATTACATTATGATAGAAAACACTTTACTAATACTATTGTCATTAGGTAGACTAAACGTATCTACCTACCTCAGATTATATAATATCATTGCCTCTCTACACAAAAGCGCGCGTTAACATGTACAACAAAATTACCGCTCATGTATCTCAAAGCGCGCCGACGCCCGAGCAACGCGCGTTCTAACGGAAAAATGTAAACGCGCGCTTGACGCGCGCTTGACCAGCAGCGCGCGCTTGCACGCTTCAATAGAATTCGGGGTTCTCAAAGCGTGCGTTAGCAAAGCGCGCGTTTCAAAACGCCCAATGTGTACCCGCTCTTAAGACTAGTCCAATTAAAATCACATCAAGTTTAAACGCAATCTCAGATCAAAATCAACTTAAATCGCGTATTCGCGACGGAATCACGCCTTTCAAAAAGCAAAAAGCAATTTATGCACAACTCTACCATGTAATATACAATCCTAAAGTTTTGTGCCAGGGTTTAAAATCGCATGGCGTGTTAAAGTTACTAAGGTCGTTATTGATAGTAAAGTTGGTATTCGAGGTAATGCCATGCAATTTGTGTGTGATCAATGGTGCTTTGATGTAGATGTCTGATAGCGCTGAAGTGCTATACAGAAGAATGTCTGAATTAAATTCTTACCTAGATTCGATATACCTACGCGTGGACTTTCAGGAATTTCGAAACACTCATTTTTAGTGTTCAATGCCGAGGAAATGACGTCATTAAAATGGCTATTTGAATGAAAAATTCTGATTAGTTCGCCAGTTAGCTTATCAAAAAATATTTGATCTCATATGATGACTTTTTTTTTAAATTGACGATACGTCACAACCTTTTTTTTTAGCGTGGTAAAATCGTCAAATGAGTGAGTCCTCCCACCCAGGGCAGGGCGGGAGTTACTTTCAGACTTGTACTGACTAAAATCCACGGTGTCCTTCAATAGCCCTTTATGTTCCGGGGTCACGGTAATGAGATAAGTCCCGCGACCCCGGCAGGCTTTGGCCCTCTAGAGGGGGGCTCCATCATCTTGCTGACGCTCTTTGAGGCGCGCATGGAACACGACGTGCCATCGACCCGGGCATGGTCCATGGTCGGGCAGCGAGTTGCCCTTTACTCGCCGCCCGCATGCCCGCGAATACGTCATAACCTAGAATAAGTTTTACTGAATTCTGACGTCACGAGCCCCACTCTCGAGTTTTGATAAATATGTTATATCTTTGTAAATGTTTATTCATTAATCTGACTAACGAAAGGTACAAAACATACAGAGGGAATTAATTTGTTAATTATTAACCGACACGTTCCATATTTACTCGGTCGCGGGACTGTCTTAAAAGAGCACCGAGGCTCTAGAAAGCAAAGGGCATGTGAATGTGAATCAACAGCGTGGGTTTTAGTCAGTCAGAGTAGAACAGTTCCTTCCGCTCCACCCAGAGCGAGCTGACACGATAATGATGATGATGATGACGTGATGATGATGATGATGATGATTGATGATTTTTGCACCCCCAAATAAAGCCCCATTACTAACGTCAATGGTTGAAAATAGAAATAACGCATGAAAATTATGAATAACTTTTGAGTTTGTTTTACAGTTAGCCAAAACATCTAATAATAAACACTGTGGTAGGTCATCAAACTCCACTCAATGAAACTCAGCTCAAAATAAAATTCACAAGTATCTATCAATACGGGTTTACTTTTACAAGGCAATGTCTATATTGTTTACATTCTACAGGGTGAAATTTTATTAAATGAGCCATATTTTAAACTCGGGCTTTACTAAGCATACTAATCGTATTTCGAAACTCAAAAAAAATATTAATGCAAGCAAGTATTTTCGCCTAATATTATTTGACGTTTGTTTACTTTTCGTTCCGCGCGCGGTGTACTGCGCTTTAAAATTTTGATACTTTTGGGGTTTATGTTTTTTTTTTAAAATTACTTTTAGTGTTTTTATCAATAATAAGCCTTTTCAATGTGACATTTTTTTTTTTTTTTTTTTGCGTGGTAAAATCATCAAATTTGTCCTCCCACCCCGGGCAGGGCGGGAGGGACTGTCAGACTTGTACTGACTAAAATCCACGGTGTCCTTCAATAGCCCTTTATGTTCCGGGGTCACGGTAATGAGATAAGTCCCGCGACCCCGGCAGGCTTTGGCCCTCTACAGAGGGGGCCCCGTCATTATGCTAACGCTCTATGAGGCGCGCGTGGAACACAACGCGCCGTCGACCCGGGCATGGTCCATGGTCGGGCAGCGAGTTGCCCTTTACTCGCCGCCCGCATGCCCGCGCCTACGGTGGCCGGAGATCGTCTTGCGACGTCCGTCGCCGTGGGCGTCCACCACTGCGGGTGGGGCGGAGGGAGGACACTGTCCTCTCTCTCACGCGGCCCGCCTCCTCCTTAGCGAGCATGACTGCTTCGCAGAAGGAGGCGACTGCTTCCCACTCCGTCTCGCCCCGCAGCATGGCCGCGACCAATGCCGGGCGCGAGAGGTCTCCGCCTATTTCAATGTGACATACTACATTTTTTAAAATAATTACATTAATAATAATTTTTGATTTGCGATTTATTAGCCGTAATGCAATCAGCATCGTGAGTAGAGCCTTAGATTAAAATATTGCCCATGATTTCGATTTCACCCTGTATAATTATGTTTATTTTGGAACTAGTAACAGGTATTAGTTTCTATTGCAGGAACTGTTGGTTTAGTGACTGTGCCGCGTACAAGCACGAGTTCGAGGCGGGGAGAACACTTTATGGTACGATTCTACCAAAAATGTGTGCGGTAGATGTTAATATTTTTGAGAGCAGTGGTGGCCCAGTGGTATCGGCCCCGACTCACAAGTTATAGATCGTGGGTGCGAACCCTGTCAGGCGCATTACTTTGTGTAATTTATTTCAACACCACTGCTCTCAAAACGGTGAAGGAAAACATCGTGAGGAAACCAGCATGTCCTAGAACCAAACATTCGAAGACATGTGACATCTACCAACCCGCACTGTGCCCGCGTGGTGGATTAAAGCCTACTCCCTCTCACAGAGAGAAGGCCTGTGTCCCAGCAGTGGGAACATTTATAGGCTGATCATGATGATGATGAGATAACTTTTGTTCGCGCACAGAGCCGCACATTTATACGTGAACATATTCACTGAACTTAATCACTATTGTTTTCACAGTGCCAGCTAGCGTACGAGTCAGCCTATCGAGAAACTGCACAGCAAGAACTCGCATTGTTTGGATATAGCATACGAGTAATATAGCAGGTGCGAGTTGGACAGTAGCTCGTATGCGAGTTATTTCACCACTTAACTCATATTGACCGTCAGTTGAAAGAGACCGAAATTACGCGTCGAAAATTTCAAAAAATTTAGACTCTGTGAGCGCATTATCAAGTTTTGCATGAAACAGAACTTCTGTAACATACCTTTACAACTAACGATTTGAAAAACCTTTTTATTATATTTCAGTTTTATGTGTTGTGTATTTCGATAAAAATGTAGGGCATGGAACGTAAAGTTAATAGGTTCTGTTCAATGGAAAATGTTGTAAGGAGCTTTTATATAACGGCTTTATATAGAAACATGACGTGTGTTTGATGTTGTGAGGCCGGCCCTACATGTTCAATTATATTGATCAATATTTTTATTGATTGACATTTGAATCTTAACGTTCAATCATTGATCAATCATCAGTACAAGAGTCTGCGTCACGACTGAAGTCCGTTGATGCGCCCTTAAAGCTATTGTCAAACAGACAGGCGAAGCGAATCCTGTCATATAGAAAAGCGAAAGCGGTCCGATTGTCTATGTGACAGGCTTCAAACAATTCCATACATTACAAACAAAAACGCTTTGCTTCGAGTTCGCTTCGCCTGTCTGTTTGACAATAGCTTTAGTGTCTATGTCATTACATCAAATTGCATTTAAAGAATGTATAAGTATCTCGAATTCTCCGCAAGTTATGACTGGTTCCGCGGTGGTGGACGCCCACGGCGACGGACGGCGCAAGACGATCTCCGGCCACCGTAGGCGCGGGCATGCGGGCGGCGAGTAAAGGGCAACTCGCTGCCCGACCATGGACCATGCCCGGGTCGTCGGCGCGTTGTGTTCCACGCGCGCCCAAAAGAGCGTCAGCATAATGACGGGGCCCCCTCTCTAGAGGGCCAAAGCCTGCCGGGGTCGCGGGACTTATCTCATCGTGACCCCGGAACATAAAGGGCTATTGAAGGACACGATGGATTTTAGTCAGTACAAGTCTGACAGTCCCTCCCGCCCTGCCCGGGGTGGGAGGACTCATTTGATGATTTTACCACGCTAAAAAAAAAAAGGTCATGAGTGGTGGCAAGGACCGCCACAAATTTTCCGCAGAACTTCAGTCGTTTTGCGCACTGTAAATCCCGAAAATTCGAGCCCTTTGGGTTTGCTTCTGGGGTTGATAGTTTGTATGAAAAACTAAAAGCGGGAGCTGGTCATGGGATGCGACACGGTGGATCGAGGACCAAAACTTCACGCGAGCAAACTCTCGGGAAGAAGCTAATAATAAATAAAAAGGCTTATGTAACGCAGGTACTTCGTTAAGTTTTCACTTAAGCCCTTAAGTAAGACGTAACTTCGTAAATCTTTACATGAATACTAAGAAGAAGGTTTGTAAGTACTTAAGTACTGAAACAAGCTTCCAAGTTTAATGCCTAGACACAATACCCACTTGAGTTAAATCTTTTAGCAACTATGTACAAGTTTTTAATTGTAGTATCCGATATAAGGAGGCGGGCGCCGTGATGGAGAGGACAGCGTCCACCTCACAACCCAGCCGCCGCGGGAGACGCCCACCACGACGGCACTGGACGTTGTTAAAAAAAAGGATCTGATAAAAGTCTACTGTGTAAGCCACATTGTTATTGGGTTCTTTACAAACTAGAGTCTGACCGGAGATTCGGCTTCAGTTATGGTTTCGGCAGAAAAAAGTGGAGGTAACCTATATTCGGTTACCTAAGTACGGTTTCGGTTTCATACAATTTTCGGGACACTGTCAAAAAAAAAAAAACTGTGTAAAAAAGCTTTATGTTGTAACGGGAATAAAATGAATTATTGGAAATATTGGAGACGGGTAACGCCCTCTATTGACAAAGGCGCGAACTAATGGGAAATGGTTGCAGTTGATTCTGAAAAAATAAAATAGGTGGCGTTAGAGAGTAACTTTTATTCTCTTGAACTATAAATAATTCTAAATAAAATATAATAATTACATAGATAAAATTCAAATAATTAATTGTAATAGATTTCAGTTGAATTAAGTTTAATTATAAATACAGCATGGTCTAAAACACGAAAGCCTAGAAACTAATCTGAAAAAAATTAAAAGGTTGACGTATAACTTGAAGGTTAGTTTTTCTTCTTGGAAGCGGAACACGCGATTAATCTAGAACAAAGAATATTTTAATTAAATAAATTAATGACGCGGACAAGGCGTGGAATAGCGGCTAAAATGAAAGTGCATTAATATAAGGGAACCGCATAAGCGTATGTATTGATAATTATTTCCTGTTTTGTTACAATTACATAACATCATCTTTCACCATGATTTTGTGTTGAAATGCTCATAGATTTCTTTTCTGATACTTTCAGGGTTTCAAACATTAATTTAAACTTAATTATTTAATTAATTAAAAAGCGTCTTCTCAACTCGTGGCACATAATATGAAGTAATCTAGAACAAGCTCTGGTTCCAAACCACGTGTTATATTCTGCAAGACACACACAGGCTACAATGCCGTCTTCGTTGCACATCAACTGATCGACCTGGATAGATGGTAGTATGTCCTACCTAAAGTAAGTGTTATTTCCATAACCTAACATTATAAGGAAGCTTGACAAATGCTATGTTCCTGTATCATTGAAGTGTGCACCAACATATTAAATAGCTGAGAAGACGGAAGTATCTCTTTTATTTCAATCAACACCTCATGCGAACAGAACCCATAGTCTCATGGCAATCTACGCTGGCAGCTGGTGGTAAGAGACGAAAGGACCTTACAATTGGACGCCCTACGTGTCGCATGAGGTCAGATTGGAATCTTCACTTCAAGATTAAGAGCTTGATCTGACTTAATTTGATTTAACTTATTGATTAATAATTAGAGTCATTTAACTTAGTACATTTTTGTGAATTTGAGTTTTCAAAATTAGTTGATAGCACATGTTAACATTTTTATTAAAAGGTAAATCTTTCCACATAATTGATGTTATAAAGCTTAAATGTATAGACTCCTCTTAATTTATATAAAGTCATACAACTTAGAAACATCAACACCTTGTGTTAAAAATTAAGGTTATGCCACATGTCATGTTAACATTGTAAACTTGTAAATTACTTGAATGGATTGACTCTAATTTAATTTAATTCACCTTGATTAATGTAAAATTACTATTTACATTCATTTAACTTAAAAATTAGATTTAAAATACTTATCAAAGACTGTTTAAATATTTTAAATTCAATATGGATAAGACAATTTGGATTGACTATCTTCGTAAAGAAGAATTATTACATGAGCTTAAATATTTTAATATATCCACAGATGTAAAGGCGACCAGGGATGTGCTTCGCAAGCGGTATCGTAGTCTGTGTGGCTTGTTTAAGAGAGGTAGCATTAAACCAGAGGATTATGCAACCCCAGCGAGTGCAGATGAGGTACGCTTATGCAAGGAACCTATTGAGGAGCTGTGCCTATTACATAAGGATATAACCGAGGGAGATAGCTCCACTGTTAAGCGAATATTAGCTCGTTCGCAATATTACTTGATGAGAATTTCACGCGTGAATGATAAATCACCGGAATTAATCGAACTTAAAAATAAATTGGTAACGTTGATAACATCTTTAGAGGATGGCTCTGATGAAGAGGAGATGCAGTCTACTCATGATCCCTCCTCTGAAAATGAATCAGCAGAAAAAACACAATTAGTTGTTGTTAAAGATAGACCAATTAATCTGTGTTCTTTAAATTTAAAGTATGATGGTACTACATGTGTTAGGAGTTTCATTGAACGTTTAGAAGAGTTGAGACAGGCTCGAAGTATATCTGCAGATCGTGCATTGATTGCTTTCTCAGATCTTTTAGATAAGTCTGCATTACATTGGTTTAGATCATACAAACACACCTTTACGTCATATAAACATTTACTTGCTCGTTTAAGGGAAGATTTCGACATTCCTGATCTTGATTATAGGTTGACTCAGGAAATACGCTCCCGTACGCAGGCGAAGCAAGAGACAATAATAGTATATTTGTCACTTATGCAGGGTATGTTTAATAGATTGTCTAGACCTCTCTCTGACGATGAACAATTAGAAATCCTAATGCACAACATAAGACCTGAGTATATGAGGGAAATGGCATTACTAGATATTAATTCCATTAAAGATTTACTTTTGTATGGTAAGAAATTAGAACTTGCTCGTGCTAGGTCAGAACAATTTGTAGAACCTAACCTCTCAAAAGCGAAACTTAGTCAGGATTTTCAGCCTACGAAGAAAACTGATCATAAACCAAGGTCAGATAGGTCTGGAGAACCAGTTGCTGTCGTTGACGCTCCTTCTACTTCAGAAGCAAAAGGGAGAAAATGTTTTAGGTGTAACAGCACAAATCATTTCACGAGTAAGTGTAAAACTTCAAAGGATTTGGTCTGTTTTAAATGTGGTGAAAAAGGCGTTAAAAAAACTAACTGTCCTAAGTGCTCAAAAAACTAATTAACGTGAGTCACAAAAACATAGTGATTAATTTAACATCTTTCTCATCACATATTGATGTGGCTCACTTTGAAGCTAAGACACATGACATTCGACCACATTTATTGGTAAAAGTTTTAGATTTGGAAGTTTATGGTTTGCTAGACACTGGAGCGGTTTGCTCAATATTGGGGGATAATTCACATAAATTATTTATGAAATATGGATTTAAATTAGTTAAATTACCAAAAGGTCAAAATGTAAGGGCTGCAGATGGTTCAAGAATTCAATGTTTAGGTTTTATGCAGTTACCCACTAATTATTTAAATAAAATTAAAGTTATAAAATTCTACATAGTTCCCAACATAATTACTCCAATCATTTTAGGTATGGATTTTTGCAAAGCATTTTTGATAACTTTAGACAGCACATTAAATAATAATAAAATTTTTAATATACCTGACAATTATATTAATTCAGTTAGCCTGGACCAAGGTTTAGAATGTTTTGATTCATTGACTTCTGAACAACAATTAATTCTACAGAAGGTCATTGATAAATTTGATAAGATTAATACTGAAAAAGTAGGTTTAGGTAGGACAAAATTAATTACTCATAAAATAGACACAGGTAATAGCCCACCTATTAAACAAAGATATTATCCTTTGTCACCTTCCAAACAATTAGCATTGGAAAAGGAACTTGATAGAATGCTGCAACTTGGAGTTGTAGTGCCTTCTAACTCACCTTGGAATTCCCCAGTTGTCATGGTAACCAAACCTAATGGTAAACTAAGGCTTTGTTTAGACTGTCGAAAACTTAATGCCGTTTCTAAGGCTGATGCTTATCCTTTGCCTTACATACATCAAATACTTGATAGCCTGAGAGATGCAAGATATTTAACTTCAATTGACCTGAGCGCTGCATATTGGCAAATTGAATATGATAGTGAGGAGTCTGCTGAAAAAACTGCATTTACAGTCCCTAGACGTGGTCTCTTCCACTATACAACTATGTCGTTTGGTCTGGTAGGAGCATCTGCCACTATGCAACGACTTATGGATAAATTGTTTGGTCCTGAATTTGATAATAAAGTATTTGTTTTTCAGGATGATATTATATGCATTTCCAGTGAATTTGATACACATGTTAAGTTGTTGGAAAAAGTATGTCAACGTTTAGCAGACGCAAACTTAACAATTAATATGAGTAAATCTCAATTCTGTAGAAAGGAACTTAAATATCTTGGCTACATGGTTGATAAGCAGGGTCTTCGTACCGATCCCTCTAAGGTGGAAGTTATTCTCAATTACCCCACACCCACCTCACCCAAAGAAGTTAAAAGATTTGTGGGAATGGCAGGTTGGTACCGTAGATTCATACAGGATTTTTCTAAAATTAGTAGACCACTTAGTAAATTAACTTGTAAGAATATAAACTTTGAATGGACAGAGGAAGCAGAAGAGGCTTTTAATAAATTAAAATCAAACTTAGTCTCAGCTCCAATTCTTAAATGTCCAGATTTTAATTTACCATTTTCAATTCAATGTGATGCCTCAGCATATGCTATTGGTGCCGTACTGACACAGTCATATGACAATTTTGACCATCCTGTAGCATTCTGTAGTAGATTACTTAATAAGCACGAGGTTAATTACACTACTACAGAACGTGAATTATTAGCAGTCTTGTTTGCTTTAGAGCAGTTTAGAATGTATGTTGAGGGTCAAAAATGTAATATAGTCACTGATCATGCATCACTACAATGGTTTTATAAATTAAAGAATCCCACAGGCAGGTTAGCTCGGTGGAGTATTCGCTTAAGCCAATTTGATTTTAATATCGTTCATAGGAAGGGTAAAGAGATGGTTTTACCGGATGCACTCTCAAGAATTAAAATTGAATCGTTAGACATATCTGACAATATCCAAGATAAATGGTATTTAAAAATGGTAGAAAATTGTGAAAAGTTTCCCCATAAATTTCCAAATTATTCTCTTAAAGATGGTAAATTGTTTCGACATTCAAAAAATAAATATAATTTAACATCACAATTCACTTGGAAACAAGTGATTCCAAGTGATGATTTGGGACCTCTATTAAAACAATTTCATGATGATCCCACAGGCGCCCACTTTGGTATATTTAAAACCCATAAAAGATTAGCATTACATTATTTTTGGAAAAATATGTATAAAGATGTCGAAAATTATGTTAATAATTGTCAAACGTGTAAAGAGTACAAGCCGGTAAATTCGTCGAGACCTGGTTTAATGGGCAACCCTAAACAGGTTACAAAACCATTTGAAGCGATTTGTTGCGATTTGTTAGGACCCTTTCCTGTGTCCACTAAAAGGAACACAAATCTCTTAGTATGTTCAGATTATTTTAGTAAGTATGTTATGTTGTTTCCTATACGGAACGCAACAGGCAATGCTATTGTTAAAATTCTGGAAGAAAAAGTGTTTCTGGTGCATGGGATACCGAAATTTGTCTATGTAGATAATGGTCCGCAATTCATTTCAAAACAATTTAGAGATTTAATGTGCAAATATAATGTGCCTAATATTTACTATAATCCTAGGTATCACCCGCAGGTTAATCAGGCAGAAAGAGCCATTAGAAATGTTCTGTATGCGATTGCCTCATATGTGAAAACAAACCACAGGAAGTGGGACGATCACATTCCAGAAATTCAGTGTGCACTGAACACCTCAGTAAACGAGTCAACTAAATTCTCACCTTACTTTCTCGTACATGGAAGAGAGATGTTTGTAGATGGTAAATTACATAAAGACTCTGAAGTGCCACAGCCTGATTCAGATCTATCAACTGTAGACCCTAGAATTCATGGTGATGACTTAAAAGAACTTAAATCAATTTTCCAGGAGGTTAGTAAAAACTTGAAACTTGTGCACGATAAAAATAAAAAGCACTATGACTTAAGAAAGCGACCTTTAGAATTTAAAGTAGGTCAAATAGTCTATAAAAGAACATTTACTTTGTCGGACGCTAGTAAAAACTTTACTTCAAAGCTAGCACCGCGCTTTATAAGATGTGTTATTTCAAAGAAACACTCACCTGTAGTGTATAGTTTAAAAGACATGCAGGACAAAGACTTAGGTAAATTTCACATTAAAGACATCTTAAAATATGAAGACTCCTAGTTTTTATACATTGTTGTTGTTAATCCAATATTTGCACGAAATTAGCAATACACGTGCAAATATTTAACTTGAAGAGGGATGGATGCATGTTGGTAGGGTAAAAGGTTTTTTTTTCAAAATTAAATAGGTATACCAATTTTATTAATAAGGAATGTTTGCAGATGTATGAAAGAAAACACAATGATTGTTAAACTTAGTAGTATTCGAATGGGACTTAAAAGTGTCACCACTTAACACTTAATAAAACACATATCTACATTAATTAAAGATAGTGTTTACTTAAAAACTTACCAAGTATAATAACCTATACTTTGTAACTTAATACTTAATAAAACACCTATCTACATCAATTGGAGATAGGGTTTACTTAATAATTTTAAAAACTTAAATAAGTATTTGCCTATACTTTGGCTTGATACTTTCTAGATAACACTTATCTAGGCTTCAAGGATAGTGTTTATTTAACTTAAAACTTATCTTAATTAGTAAATTAATTAGACTAAGGCATGATTAGTCAATAAAAATTAGTTAATTAGTTGATGTCTGCAGAGAGTAGCTACGTGCTATATGTAGATAGGCAGACATGCGCTTATTATTATATTTAGTTTAGTACTTAGATAGTTTAAGGCAGGAGCAATCAATGTACGAATTTGCCAAATAGGTTTTGTTTCGGAATTGTGCTACTAGCCATTAACATTTAGTAATTTAGTCTGTAAGTCTAAGGCATTTGGTTTCAGACTGTCTCAGTTTTCAATAGAATGATTTCGAGCTTTCAACACACATGAAAAAAAAAAAAAAATTTTTGTCAGCAAAAATTTTTTAACTGGGGAAAGGTGTACTGTAACGGGAATAAAATGAATTATTGGAAATATTGGAGACGGGTAACGCCCTCTATTGACAAAGGCGCGAACTAATGGGAAATGGTTGCAGTTGATTCTGAAAAAATAAAATAGGTGGCGTTAGAGAGTAACTTTTATTCTCTTGAACTATAAATAATTCTAAATAAAATATAATAATTACATAGATAAAATTCAAATAATTAATTGTAATAGATTTCAGTTGAATTAAGTTTAATTATAAATACAGCATGGTCTAAAACACGAAAGCCTAGAAACTAATCTGAAAAAAATTAAAAGGTTGACGTATAACTTGAAGGTTAGTTTTTCTTCTTGGAAGCGGAACACGCGATTAATCTAGAACAAAGAATATTTTAATTAAATAAATTAATGACGCGGACAAGGCGTGGAATAGCGGCTAAAATGAAAGTGCATTAATATAAGGGAACCGCATAAGCGTATGTATTGATAATTATTTCCTGTTTTGTTACAATTACATAACATCATCTTTCACCATGATTTTGTGTTGAAATGCTCATAGATTTCTTTTCTGATACTTTCAGGGTTTCAAACATTAATTTAAACTTAATTATTTAATTAATTAAAAAGCGTCTTCTCAACTCGTGGCACATAATATGAAGTAATCTAGAACAAGCTCTGGTTCCAAACCACGTGTTATATTCTGCAAGACACACACAGGCTACAATGCCGTCTTCGTTGCACATCAACTGATCGACCTGGATAGATGGTAGTATGTCCTACCTAAAGTAAGTGTTATTTCCATAACCTAACATTATAAGGAAGCTTGACAAATGCTATGTTCCTGTATCATTGAAGTGTGCACCAACATATTAAATAGCTGAGAAGACGGAAGTATCTCTTTTATTTCAATCAACACCTCATGCGAACAGAACCCATAGTCTCATGGCAATCTACGCTGGCAGCTGGTGGTAAGAGACGAAAGGACCTTACAATGTGTATGTCTCTTCGGAAACATTATTATTATGGGTAAATTAATATAATACACAGTATGGCTCCGAATGACTTTACTCTGTAAATAATACACTGTAGTTATTATAATGTGAATTGAGAAATGATTGAGACACACAATATGACACAGATCTGCCGAACTCTGTTAAATAAATGCAGAAAAAAGATAATAATCTGGCAGCTTCTGTCTGATAGAAACAGGTGATCTAATTTCAGCGAACGTTTTTACGTTTGAATAGTGGATCGTATAAGTTACAAGCGAGAGCGGATTACATTTGTCCCCTCCTTGACCATTTGTGTACGCACACAGTGAGACTTACACTGGTATTCAAGCATGTGACTTGAGTCCACTGCTCAACTCAGACTCAGTTGTCATGACAACAGTATTTAAACGTCTACCAAGTTGGCCGCAATTGGTAGAACTTTTACACACGGCATGTTATTATTTTAAGTTTATTTGTCCATCTTAGACATTACATTTTATTTTAATGATTTATTAAGAATCACACCACGGGAGGTGAATTTTATTCAAACCCCTTCTTTAGGATCAGTTCTATAACATTCTATTCTGCGTGAACGATAAATTAAAATGTATTGAAGAAACCTGCGTCATAGATATAATTTCAGCCGTGTCTATTAACGAGAATTTATATAGAGATGGTGACAGTTAATCTATAATTTATAGAGGCTAAGATAGTGAAGAAACGAGCCCGGAGAATAATTTATTACTGCTAAATAAGACTTATTGCCGGATTAGTCTTTTGGTATGAAAAGGTCGTTTCTCTAATAGGCGTAGGAGGAAATTGTAAGTTACGTCGAGGGGTATGGGTATTAATGGACAACTATTTTCGGTTCATAGAAGTCGATAAATACTTGTGATTATGAGTATATCAGACAAGACGTTACTACGATAACTACTGCTCTGTTTAGATATAGATAATTTGATTTGATAAACATTGTTGTTTATGATATCTCACTAATTTGGAAAATAAGAAAAGGCAAAGTGCGTTTTGTGTTATGTTTTTACTTTTTTTTTTTAAGAATCTTATAAACTCATAACGATGACAGATCTTCTTTACATTTGGTATTACATCTTAGTGCTTAATACCTATATTGATACATGTTTCAAATAACTTTCGCATAATTTTTTCTCAGCGGTTTCCTAAAGAATGAGTCCTACGTCCAGTCTCAGCATTAAAATTCAAGTTTTTTTGGTAGACCTTTTCTCATAGGTACAGTAATTTTCATGCATATAGATGATGAGTGACAGAAGTCGAAATATATTGAGAAAACGCTGGACTCTTCTAACTTGCACCGACAACGTATTCATACGTACTCAAGTACAAGGTTGACTCTATTTTGAGAATATATTGGTACAGTCGAGTTCATATTTTTATTACCATAAAAATTGGACGACTTACCAATGCCATCGTACTATGTTGAAGATAATAGAATGGTAGATACCTACATATTTTTTTTTCTTACATCTAACACTTATTGGAACTGCCTGAAACTGGTATTGGTTATTTAATATTTATATTGTATACTCTGGTATTTGTATTCTGAGATTATTAATTCACGAATGAACTGAGTTTCGGTATGTTGTATTGAGTTTCACATTCATTCGCTTTGATTGATCTGAACTAAATTATTAATTCCTCTTGCGCGTGTATTTATTATGAGGGTCTGATTCTGATTGGCAGAGCATGTATTGTCGACATACATAATAGGTTATAATTTAAGTGGGGAGCTACGTATAGTTATTAGAAAATAAAATATTATTTTTTATATTAAATCATGAAAAAAAAAACGCTGTCCCAAACACTAGGAACCAACCGTGCCGTCATTTCATTCATTCCTGTCATTCATTCATTGAAATATATTCAGGAAGAATTCACTTGTTAATCTAAAATATTCGTATCGAACTGTACCTTGAACAAAAAGTAAATATTTAGGAAGTTTGCTCACCTTTTCACAGATACACCGTGAATTTCTCAGTTGATTTTAAAATAGGTTAAATTCCCCTATTTTAGTGAGTGCGCTGCGCGTACGCAGATTGCCGTGTATCGAAGGAAAGAATGGAAAGAAAATTATGTTATGAAAGTGTAAAAAAATGTGAGAATTCTAATGATTACTTTTGTGAAGTGGTGTGTTGTAAAGTTTTCTAAAATGCTGCATTATGTGTTGAACCCCATTTTGGGGCAGCCCGTGACTTTGAGCAATATTTATTGCAAGGTAAGAATATAAAGTTTTATGTTCCGATCTGCGTCCATCATCTACCATAGATACAGATGTTAAAAAATGTATGGATTAGTCTCTAAGTAGACCAGTGTATGACATAGTATATTATTATAGATTAAGAAGTTAAAGTTAGGACTAACTACGTTTCAAAACTTTAGACTAAACCTTGCATCCAAAATAAGAAAAATAATATTTTTCAACAAATTCTGCAATCGAATATGTTTATTAAAATGAGGTCCTCCATTTCAGTTCTGTAAGCGTAAAGATTTTTAGGTTAGAGACAAACTATGTTTCTCACTCTTAAAAAGTGTCCATTCTTCTTAGCTTTGAATGGAACTAACATTCAATAAGAATAAGCTAAATCCAATGTAAAATTAAGTAAGCAGTGTGATCCACAAACAAGATGTATAGAAAAACGCTTTACCTCCAAAATTGTTGCATCCCAAGTTCCACACATCCTGTTATTTAACTTCAAATACTACATATAAACATAGTTTAAATATAATAGCTTCCAATGCTTATTCCATGCGATACATCATTGAAATTGTTTACATTTATTTGATTTATAGTAAACTTCGGTTTTGCTTGCCGTTAACGCAACCGATTCGTTATAGACGTCAGATATTTATTTATCTTAAATTGTAATAAAATAATAATATGCATTCCTCACCGTTTTGGTGTTTTCAAATGTGTCTTGTATGTTGGAAATTTGGAATTATGCTATTTAGAAATCATTTGATAAAATTAGTCTGATAGCCAAACTAGTTTAGTTAAATATGAATAATATATGAGTACACACAGGTGAAAAGCCTTACAAATGTGATGAACAATGTTTGCGGTAATTTCTTAAAGGTTTCTTCTTTAAATTGCCGTTAGCGTTATTCTGATTAGCGTCATTATGATATTTTCACCATAAAATAAAATTAAAATTATCACTGTACTGTTTTTTTTAAACGTTCTCAAAATAAATTCATAAATGTTTAGCAACACTACACCAATGTCGTTGTCACGTGAGCGCCAGAGAAACTTGTAGCATTGTTATCTAGTCTAATGGAAAGATATCCACGTAAGGTTAGCTCTAAACTTCAAAATATCTTTTATAAATCAGTATCCGTATCCCACATTCTATTCCTGTGCAAATATTCTACCGATATTATAAAATGCAAAAGTGTTTATGTTATTTCGATATGCGGAAATTGCATCATAAACTAAAAGTAAATCATAATTTTCTCTTCTCCACTTTTCCCAATGTACTGACAAAAAAGTCATGCTGCATCAACCGCAGCATGTCTTTTTTGTCAGTACCTTTCTTAGTCGTCATTTCTGTGGTCACTCTCACTCTAGCTATACAGGAAGACTTTTTTATCACCGTCCAAAATTTTTCTAGGCATTAGGTACCTATCAATTACTAACCCCATTTTTGAAAAAAATCGATACGTTAAATTTTCATATTAAATCATTTTCTCATAAGAATTATCCGCTCTGCGTGGTCACCAAGCTAAACGATAATAATACTACACTTGCCGGTGCATGAAACGGGCAGAGCGCATCCCGCTTACCCACCGCTCCGCCCCGCTACACCTGAGCGACACATCACAGCGCGGTGTCCAGATTCATCAACTTTTTATAGATAACTTTGTGACATGATATCTCAATCCATCATCCCGCCGTGGGGCGCCAGCTTAGAATTGCGTTCCCCCAATTCATCCCGTGGGTGTCGTAAGAGGCGACTAAGGGACAAACCGGAGGTCGGGCAGCAGCGTCCTCCGTGTACCTACTGCACATCCTCACTGCGATCGCCAACCCGCCTGCCAAGCGTGGCGATTTAAGGCAAATTACCCCCAAAATGATCGAAAGCACAAAAACCAGGCCCCCAGTCCCCGGCAGCTCCGCTATCCCTGGCGCGGGTAGCGGTCAAGGTAACGGCGGAGCAGGGGGTGCTAAGAATCTCCGGAAGAGATCCGGCTACCCACCCCCACGACGACTGGCCCTGGTAACACACAACATACGCACAATGAGGACTGACGAAAAGATCTGCGAGCTGGAAGAGGAGCTGAGCAAGTTACACTGGGACATTATAGGGCTATGCGAAGTCCGTAGAGAGGGGGAGGACACCGTAACCCTGAAGTCTGGTAACTTGCTCTACTACCGGGAGGGCGACCAACAGTCCCAAGGTGGTGTCGGGTTTCTCGTTCACAAGTCCCTCGTAAACAACATAATAACCATCGACAGTGTGTCGAGCAGGGTGGTATACCTAATACTCAGAATATCCAAAAGATATTCGCTGAAGGTCATTCAGGTATACGCACCGACCTCGTCACACTCCGATGATGAAGTGGAGACTATGTATGAGGACGTAAGTAGGGCCATACATAGTACCAAAACCCACTTCACTGTTGTTATGGGGGACTTTAACGCAAAGTTGGGCAAGAAAAGCGGTGATGAGTTGAGAGTGGGGCAATTTGGGTATGGGCAACGGAACCCTAGGGGACAGAGGCTGGCCGACTTTCTGGAGAAAGAGGAACTCTTCATGATGAACTCTTTCTTCCAGAAGCCACCTCACAGGAAATGGACCTGGTTGAGTCCCGATGGTTTCACGAGAAACGAGATAGACTTCTTCATGACCGACAAGAAACGGATATTCAGTGATGTCTCTGTGATCAACAGGGTAAAAACCGGTAGTGATCACCGAATCGTAAGAGGCTCGCTGAATATCAATGTTAAACTTGAAAGGTCCAGCCTGATGAAGTCTACGCTCCGACCTACTCGGTCCCATATTCAAAACCCCGAAAGCTTTCAACTCGAGCTCTCTAATCGCTTTGCTTGCCTTGAGAACTTACTTTCAGTGGACGAGATCAACGACGGGCTAGTGGAAACTGTCCGCACGGTAGGCTCTAAGTTTTTTAGACCCTGCCGTAAAGATAGACCTCAGAAATTGACCGAGCAAACCTTAAACCTCATGGCTGAACGACGCTTGCTACAGCTGCAGTCTTCCGATGACGCGAAGTCATATAGGCAGCTCAATAGACGTATATCTAAGTCCTTGCGACACGATCTGCGTCTCTTTAATACGAATCGTGTTAAAGAGACCATACAGCGAAACCAAAGCTCCAAAGTGTTCGCAAAGGACAAGTCTATTGGGCAAAGCCGGATGACAAAGCTGAAACGGGAAGATGGCAGCATAGCGTCGACCAAAGCAGAGGTTTTAGGCGAGATCGAGAGGTTCTATGGACAGTTATACACTTCGGTCGCAAAGCCCGTTGACAGCTTGGTAAGAGATCCAAGAGCCAAGCTGTCCCGACATTATACCGAAGATATCCCGGACATCAGTCTGTACGAGATTAGGATGGCCCTGAAGCAGCTTAAGAACAACAAGGCGCCGGGCGAGGACGGAATCACTTCAGAGCTTCTGAGAGCGGGTGGAACACCGATACTTAAAGTCCTCCAGAAACTCTTTAATTCCGTCCTGTCCGAGGGCAAAACGCCTCAAACGTGGAGCAGGGGTGAGGTGGTGTTGTTCTTCAAAAAAGGTGATAACAGCCTATTGAAGAACTACAGACCCATCACGCTTCTGAGTCATGTTTATAAGCTGTTTTCAAGGGTTATCACGAACCGTCTCGAACACAGACTTGATGACTTCCAGCCTCCCGAACAAGCCGGTTTCCGAAGAGGCTATAGTACCATAGACCACATCCATACGCTGCGGCAAGTTATACAGAAGACCGAAGAGTATAACTTGCCATTATGCTTAGCGTTTGTGGACTATGAGAAAGCCTTCGATTCGGTGGAAACATGGGCGGTACTTGAGTCACTCCAGCGATGCCGTATTGACTATCGGTACATCGAGGTGTTGAAGTGTTTGTATAATAACGCCACCATGTCGGTCCGAGTACAGGAGCAGAGCATGAAGGCGATTCCATTGAAAAGAGGCGTAAGACAGGGGGACGTTATCTCCCCTAAACTGTTTACTGCCGCAATGGAAGACGCCTTCAAACTCCTGGAATGGCAAGGACTTGGCATCAACATCAACGGCGAATACATCACTCACCTTCGGTTTGCCGACGACATCGTAGTCATGGCAAAGTCGATGGAGGAACTCAGCATGATGCTCGATGGCCTCGACCGAGTTTCACAACGGGTGGGCTTGAAAATGAACATGGACAAGACGAAAATTATGTCAAATTCCAATGTTGTGCCCACCCCAATCTCTGTTGGAAACTCGGTACTCGAAGTTGTTGACTCATATATCTATTTAGGACAAGTAGTCCAATTAGGTAGGTCCAACTTCGAGAAAGAGGTCAACCGCCGAATCCAACTCGGTTGGGCAGCGTTCGGGAAGCTACGCAATGTCTTTTCGTCCGACATACCTCAGTGCCTCAAGACGAAAGTCTTCAATCAATGTGTGATGACTTACGGCACCGAAACGTGGTCTTTCACTATCGGCCTCATCTCAAAGCTCAAAGTCGCTCAGCGAGCTATGGAGAGGGCTATGCTCGGTGTTTCTCTACGTGATCGAATCCGAAATGAGGAGATCCGTAGACGAACTAAAGTCACCGATATAGCCCACCGGATTAGCAAGCTGAAGTGGCAATGGGCAGGCCATATTGCTCGCAGAGCAGATGGCCGATGGGGTCGAAAAGTGCTAGAGTGGAGACCGCGGACGAGCAAGCGCAGCGTAGGACGTCCACCAACGAGGTGGACAGACGACCTTGTAAAGGTCGCCGGAAGACGCTGGATGCAGGTCGCTTCCAACCGGTATATGTGGAGATCTAAAGGGGAGGCCTATGTTCAGCAGTGGACGTCCTATGGCTGAGATGATGATGATGATGATATCTCAATATTTTTGTATGGAGTGATATAAAAAGAAAAACACGTATTCAATGATTTTTGCCATTCATTTTCATCATCATCTCATCATTGCATTCTCTCCCAGTCTACCTTAGGGTGATGCAGAGAAATTAACATAGAAGGTGCAACAACACACTAAATGAAAAATATTTAAAAATGATACATACATACATTTTCGTTTTACATCAGGCGAGATAGTGATAAAATACCAGCCTATCTTCATCATCATCATCCAGCCCTTTACTTTGGGTCGGCGCAACACGTTTTCTTCTTCCATATCAGACGTCACAGCATCATTTACTTCCTTTTCTTTCATACTCGTATCATTCATTACACATACACAATCCATGCATCTTTTCTTCTGCCTTTTTCCTCTCCATCCATTAATATTCATACCCATTACTTGCGAGCCTATATTAATTAATTAAAAAAAAAAACTGTTGTTTCTTTGGTTTCCCGTACTCTTGTAACTATTGAAATACAAACACAAAGAAAGGGACGCGTGCTAAACTTCTAAGTAACTGTTGCGGAAATTGAACTTGAAACTTGTTGCTGTAACAATGTTCTGTATGTGAGTACCTCGGCAGTGTAAACATGTGGTATGTATGGCAAACAGAGAAACGCTGTAGAAACGCTGGGCAGGGGTAACAAACCTAAGTAGCGTGACAATAATTCCTTGGTGTAACGTTTTTCTGAAGTTTTTCTTAAAAAAATGCAGAGTCGTTGAAAGTGCATTATTTTATAACAGTTTGTATATAACTTGACTGTTTATGCCGGCAAAATTCATCATTACAAAAAAAAAACCTCATTGAGCATCTGCACGACATTCTTTAGTTATTTTAACTAACGTGGAGAGCAATTTGCCGCCTTCGTACACGATGTTAACAATCTTCTCCTCGTTCCCCGCGCACTGATAGCGTCCAACCTTTCAGCACGTGTTGCCAACAAAAGTGGGGGCAGCTACTGAAAAGCGTAAGCCTACCGGGTTATTTTAAAAATCATTAATGTTTTTTTAGTGTGGGCGGCAAAATCTTCTTAACCCTATGAGCATTTTGCCGCCCACTCTAGGGTTAAGGCTTGTCAACCCCGCCTTATCGTTAGCTTGAGGTGCAAATACAAACAATTGTAGTTTGTCCAAGCTGAGCTTGTAAACTTTACGACGGAGTAACATTGCACTTGCGTTAACTACGTGCTATTTTATTAGCTGTTGGATGTTGAAACTGGATGGATGTTAAAACAAAACTTTAACATACGAGTAGTAAAATAAATCCAATAATAAGAAAAATATTCTCAATGTGAGTACAAATACCGGCACGGTTCTTGAGCGCTCGGTGTAAGAGTGGGGATCGCTTTGAGCATCGTACACTTATCGACAAATGAAACGCACAATAAAACAAATAAAACGCACAAAAAACGAATCCCGAGTGGCGGCTATGACGCGATGCGCTACGGCACGCTACGCGGGCCAATCACTACACTTTCCCCGCCCCCGTTCCTCACTTCATCTACCAAAGGGACCTAATAACTTACTTCTACGCAGGTGAAGGTCAGCGCTCAAGATCCATGCCGGTATCTGGACTTACCCGATCTCCAATTCCCATTCAAGGACTCTTTTCGAACCAGCCCAGGATATCACGCCAAATTTTTCTTTGCCAGCTTCGTCATTCAAAATATTTATGTTATCCCTATCGCTCGTCCCCTCCCTTCCCGTCTTTATAACCTATGTCAATCAGGATCTACGCTACTTTCTATAACGTGAGAAGAGAATTTTCTAAATCGGCCAATAGTTTTTGAGTTTACTCATTACTTAACAAAACATCAAACCATTCTTCTTTAAAACATAAGTCTAGAAGTGAAGATTAATAAAAACGGTAGGCAAAGAAAATAGTCACCCAACCAGAGTTTCTCGTTCAGAATTCCGCTACAACATTAGCAAAAGGCTAAGTCCGGAGATTGGTAGCAGAGGGCGCTAATACTGCACCTGTGAGCAGAGCATCCGACTCATTTGCTGGTAGCGATAGCAGTTCTTAGCGATTGAAAATGTTCGTAAAGGGCGGATGGTAATCCACGTTGTCATTCAATAGAAGGACACCGTGGATTATAGCCAGTACAAATCGAGTGGGTGGTGGGTGACCTGGGTGGGGCCTGGGAGGACTCATTTGATGATTTTACTACGTAAAAAAAGTGATATTTGGCTCTAAATTTTTTTTTTGGATCGTAGTTTCCTGACAGTCCTTCCCGTCCCTCCCACGTAGGGAAGGACGGGATGGACTGTCAGACTTGTACTGACTAAAATCCACGGTGTTCCTTCAATAGCCTTTTACGTTCCATGCTCACAGTTACCTGATAATATCTATAGTACCGCGACCCTTGGCTCTATTCTTGGCAGTGTTCGATGTTCAGTTCGAAAAAATTAAAAACTCTGTTACAAATGAATGCTGAAGTCTGTCAGCTCCGTTAGGTAAATTATTGAACTTCTCTCAATACGTTTGCATGGGAAGTAATATTTCAGTCTGAGTTGCGGATGCTGTCGTTACATCTGAGATTGCTTCGGAGCGTCTCTGGAGATTACTGAACGATGTACCTAACACGTCCTCTCGGCACTCAGCTGTTTGCACTATACACAGATTTCTTCGCGGTTTAACTACAGTTTCTTATTGATTTCCTTTTACAGAGGAATCTTAGGGCTACATGTTTGATCAGTGTTAAACAATTATGTTGATAAAAAAAAATAGCAAGTGGTTGAAAAATTAATAGTATTTTGTTTGACCAATTGTTACTTCAACCACTGATCAAATACTTCGCCCTCCATCAATAACAGCTGTTTGTTATAGTAAGTTTGATTTTGTACCGATTTGTTAGTAATGTTTCATTAAACAATATAATAATGTAACTATGAAAACTGTATGCCAATCGTTTTGTAGAAAAAAAGTGTAAATATCCCCGGTTGTGTGTGGCTTGGTGTGGGACAATCTAGTTTAGACTGTTCTAGATTTGTTGACGGCAATTAGGTTGACTCCTATTACGTAGAATGTTAATATAAGAAATGATTTATGTTTACTACAAGTTGACCGTTACAAATACCGGCATGTATCTTGAGCGCTGACCTTCACCTGCGCAGAAGTGAGTTATTAGGTCCCTTTGGTAGATGAAGTGAGGAACGGGGGCGGGGAAAGTGTAGTGATTGGCCCGCGTAGCGTGCCGTAGCGCAGCGCGTCATAGCCGCCACTCGGGATTCGTTGTTTTGTGAGTTTTATTTGTTTTATTGTGCGTTTCATTTGTCGATAAGTGTACGATGCGCAAATCGATCCCCACTCTTACGCCGAGCGCTCAAGAACCGTGCCGGTATCTGTATCTCGCTTTTCAGAATCTCATAACACGACAATTCTTTTCATTCGAAAACCGTTAACGACCACCAACCAAACAACGGGACTTTCCCTACAATAGCAACAAGCTTGAAAATACAACAAAGTATAACATTATTTCCGTCTATACCTCGATTGGTCGATAAACTACTTGAGTCCGGTTCCGAGTAAAAAGCAAATTGTATCGACTGTGAGTCACATCGAGCAGGTTTCGGAGAAATTGAGTATAGGACGAACGAACACGATGGATTTGAATTATTGAGTATTTATAACCAGGAGCGTTTACAAGTAGGGCAGGATATTTCTACAATGTATTGAACTACCATGGGTACCTACAGCTGTTTTTAAAACAATTTGTACAGTACTATCTTACCATTTTTTTTGCGTGGTAAAATCATCAAATGAGTCCTCCCGGCCACTACTGTCAGACTTGTACGGACTAAAATCCACGGTGATCCTTCAATAGCCCTTTACGTACCAGGGTCACGGTAACCAGGTGAGACAGTCCCGCGACCCCGGCAGGCGTTGGCCCTCTTAGGGGGCCCCGTCAGATACTAGTCTAACCATGGGGTATAATATTACCCAGTTACTGGGTTGTGGAGGTCCGATAGGCAGTCGCTCCATGTAAAATACTGTTATCCAGCTGCATCTGCAAGCCGACCAGTCAGATGATTGTACAGTACATACTCGTACACACTGTTGGGCACCAGTCATTCGTGGGACTGTTAAACAAGCTACTGTGACCTCGTTACATCTAGAGCAATTGAAGGAGCACGGCGGATATCAGTCAGTACGAATCTGACAGCCCCTTGTACTCCACTTAAAGATCCCGAGGACTCATTTGATTTTTTCACGTAAAAAAAGGTCACAATACCCGCCAACTCTTATATTCCTTTGTCTGTGAACGTTGAAGCATTTCCATCCTGAATTTCATAAGTCAAGACAATATTATAAAACTTAGCTTTCATATTCCATAGCTTGACTCATCGCCGCAACGTTGCCTGCCTGTCGGTCTTCTACAGATTGTACTTCGGTGAGTGTGCCCAAGAACTCCACGACCTCATCCCACCAGCCCCCTTCTATCATCGCACATCTAGACGCACGGCAAATTACCATCCTTACCTCATTGCTATACCACTAATCCGCACTAAGCGTTTCCAAACGTCTTTTATAATGCGGACAGCGAAGGAGTGGAACTCTCTGCCTACGTCTGTATTTCCGAATACATACAACCCTAATCTCTTCAAAGTTAGAGTGAACAGGCTTCTCCTGGGTAAGCTCGCTCCATCGTCGACCTTGTCTTAGTCACTACTGACCTAGACTAAGGTCAAGAGCAAACCCATCAAACATAAAAAAAAAACTAGAAATACTGTATGTAGTAATTAGGAAACATGTTATTTTTTATAAGAAGTCGACCATACTGACGCAAATCTATAGTAATATTATGAAGAGTTTGTTTGTTTGGTTGAAAGATCTCAGGAAATACTGGTTCGAACTGAAAAAATGTTGTTGTGTTGGATAGTTTATGTTTCGCCCAAAGCCGAGCAGTGGGGGTAAAGCCACGGGGCACAGGTAGTGGAGTATAAGCCATAGTCAGCTACATAATGTTAGCATATACCTCCAAACGTAGGTACGATCCTACAAAAACATACACTATAATTAAACTAAAACTGACATTTCGACCTCTTTCACAAATTGCACCTTTCCAGGAAAGCTACCTAACATTTTACAACATTATGAGGTAATTAAAATGTTCTGCTATGAGCGAAGACAAGACAAGTATTTCTCCAAGAATACCTTTGTGACTGTTTCTGGCTGTATCTGAGAAATTCATTTTACCTTTGAACAGGAGATATTTCTTCTTATTATTATGAAGTTGTAGATTTGTGAAGGGTTTTCTTTGGCTTTGCAAACTGTCTTTTAGGGTTGTAGACGTTTTTAATGAAATACGAGTAGGGTTGAGAATGAGATTATGTGTTTAGGTTTCATGTACGAGTAATAATAAATAATAATAATAAAAGCCTTTATTTAACAATCCATAAAGAATATTTTACAAAGTTTTGTTTTAATTTTGACATCGGTTAAGATTGTTTTGCCTTAGCATAGGCCTCCCCCAAATATTTCCACAGGACCCGATCCTGTGTTTTTCTTCTCCACATTGAACCTGCAGCCGCTCTTAGGTCGTCGTCCCATCTTTTCGGTGGACGTCCTCTTTTCCTTTTGCCTTCTCTAGGGTACCATTCGGCTACCAATTTGGCCCATTTATCTCTTGTACTTCTGATAAGATGACCTGCCCATTTCCATTTTAGTTTCCTAACGGTGTAAGATACTTCTGTAAGTTTTGTTCTTTGATGGATAAGTTTTAGGTTTAGTTTATCTCTTCTCTTCACATTTAATATACTTCTCTCCATGTTGTGTTGGCATGTTTGCAGTCTCTTTATGTTTTGCAGAGTTAAGGCCCATGTTTGGCAGCCGTAAGTCATGGTTGGGAGTATGCACGAGTTGAAAACTTTCCTTTTTAACTTTATTGGAATTGATGGGTTTTTTGTTATTTCCTTTAGGGACCAATATCGCTTCCACGCAACATTTACTCTGTTTTGTATTTCTTTAGAGGTATCGTTTGTTGGAGAAATTATCTGGCCGAGGTATGTATATTCGTCTACATATTCGATTACATCATTATTGACCGATATGGGTAGTTTAGTTTGGTTCGTCATAAGTTTTGTTTTAGTAAGATTTATATGTAGTCCTACCTCTTGGCTTTCTTTTACTAGTTCATTAAGCATCGTTTGCAATTGTTCTGGGTTGTCTGTAATTAGTATAAGATCATCAGCGAAACGAAGATGATTTAGCATTTCACCATTTATTTTTATGCCGTATGTTGACCATTCTAATTTTCGGAAAATATGTTCTAGCGTGGCTGAGAATAGTTTCGGAGATAGAGGATCTCCCTGTCTTACACCTTTTTTGATGGCGAATGTTTCTCCTAATCTTTCCGTTTTGATTTTTGCAGTCATGTTCTTGTAGATGTTCATTATAAGTCGGATATATTTTTCCTGTACTCCCTGACTGGCCAGAGCTTCCCAGATCTTTTCATGTTTCAGTGAGTCAAACGCTTTATGGTAGTCCACAAACGCTAGGTAATAGTGTAATCTGTATTCCTTGTATTTCTCAATGATTTGTTTGATTGTGTAAATGTGGTCCAGGGTTGAGAATCCACTTCGGAAGCCTGCCTGCTCTTTTGGTTGGTTTTCATCTAGTATTCTTGTAATTCGGTCTAAAATGATCTTTGAAAATATTTTATACAAGTTTGACATAAGACTGATGGGTCTATAATTATTAATGTCGTCTATTTTGCCTTTTTTGTGAAGCAATATTATGGTTGATGATGTCCATTGAATTGGTATTTCCTCGTGTCTATAAACGTCATTAAATATGTCATATAAGGTATTAATTATAGCATCACAGGACCCTTTCAAGATTTCGTTTGAGATGCCATCTTCCCCTGCTGTTTTCCTGCTTTTTTGTGACTGAATAGCTTTAATTATTTCATTTTTCATTATTGCTGGTTCTTCTTCGTCACTTAGGCACGCATTTAGGCACGCTGGTGGTGATGCAGATTTTTCGTTATAGAGGTCTCGATAGAAATCAGTAGCTACTTCTAATATTTCCAGTCGATTAGTTTTTGTCCTGTGATCTTTCTGTTTTTCCAATCCAGGTATCCAGTTTGTACAGTCTTGCAATTCTTTCCACGCTTTCTTGACTCCACCCGTGGCTTCTATGTGGAACATAATCTTATCTAGTCTAGTTTTTAATCTGTGATTTCGTATAGATAAGTTAATTTTCTTGCTTATTATTGTTAGTTCTTCCCTATTAACTGGTTTCTGTTGTCTCAGACTTCGTCTTATTTTTAATAATTCTCTCGCATCTTCGCCAATTTTGTCTTTAGTATATTTCGTTATTTTCAAGTTTTTTTGAGTTCGTTTGAGTTCTTTTTCTAAGATGTCGTATTTTCCTTGTATTTTTTTAATTCGATGGGATTTTTCTTCAAGGTTATGTTTTAGTGTTGCTAAGATACTATCTGGTAGGGGTAATGGTATTTGATGCCCACAGTTTTTCAAATGTCGTCTTGACTTATGTATATGGGATGTAGTCATTGTTCCCCGAAGCATTCGATGATCGGTGTTAAAGTCTAAGTTACTTATAACACCTATATCCATGAATAACTTGGGTTTGTTTGTTATTATAAAATCTATTTCGTTCATGACTTTTCCATTTGGTGACATCCAAGTCCATTTCCTGTTCGATTTCTTGTTGAAAAAGCTGTTCATGATTTTTAGGTTGTGCTCTTGGACAAAGTCTATTAGCCTTTGTCCATTATCGTTTCGTTTTCCAGATGAATGAGGTCCTAAGTAAAAATTTTCATTTTTGTTTCTTTTCCCTATTAAGGCATTCAGGTCGCCCATTATTATTACTGTTTTGTAAACTTTTTCCATAGTTAGTTTTAGTTTGTGGTAAAACAGGTCTTTTGTTTGTTCATCTGCGATTTCTGTAGGAGCATAGACTTGCACTATTGACATAGGCTGTTTATTTGCACTTAGATCAACATTCAGAACTGATATTCTATCTGAGATTCCAGTAAACTCCAGAATATTGTCTTTCAGGTATTTTTTTACTAAAAACCCGACTCCATATAATCCAGGAGTTTCATTCTTGTAATAAAATATATAATTATCGTATTCTTCAATTTTTTCACTCGATCGTCTAATTTCTGATAAGCCTATAATATCCCAGTTAATTCGTTGTAGTGCATAATCTAATTCAGATATTCTATCTTCCGTTTTTAGTGTCCTTGTATTCAATGTTGCTAAGAAAATGTTTGAGATCTTTCTATTTTTGAGCATGTTAAATTTTTGTTCAGTTACGTTGTTTGCTAAAAATTTTGGGGGGTAGTGGTCTCTGACCCCACGGTGACCAACCGGGTTGGGGAGATTTTTCTTTAATGTGCATTGTTTTTCGTTTGTTCGCGTTTCTTTACCGATGTCCAGTGAATCCTATAAGTTGGGGAGTGCTTTTTTTTCCGTTACAGAGTGCGATCTAGCACGCATGAATGAAAAAGGGTCTGTACGTTGTAACTTTGCTGGTGTCAAAACAGTTTTTGTTTTTTCTTCTAGTGGTTGTGGCATAATGGGAGAAGTTGAGTTTTCTCTTTTTCTTTTCTCATTTTCCTTAGCTTTAACTATTATTTTGTTATTTCTAATGAAAGCTATATTCCCTTTTTCTCTTTCTTCCATAAGCTGTGGTTGCAACTCCTTACGTTTCTGTAGTGTATCTTTAGAAAAGTCTTCAGTGATATAAATGTTCTCAGTTGTTTTTTTCTTGTTCTTCAAAACCTCGATTTTCTTGTTGTAAGTAGTAAAAGAGATCAGTATAGGTCTTATTTTATCTGGCTTGTTTTTTCCAATTCTATTCATTGTATTAATATCTTGATTTTCTATATTAACACTCATTTTTCCAAAAAGTTGTTTAACATTGTTATATAGTTGTGAATAGTTGTTTTCCATTTCCTTTAATCCGTGCACTACAATGTTATTCTTTTTGTTTTTATCTTCTAGTGTATTTATTTTTTTGTTCAATATTTCAATTTCCATCTTAAGGTTTTTATTTTCTTCAATTAGAGGTTGTGGTCATGTACGAGTATGTTACTTATTTTATTAGGTATAACTTTTGGACGCCTGTTAGGGTTACTCCAGGGACTTATAAAAAAAAGGTCCATATAAGACTGTCCCCCGATTTCAATAAAAACTTTAGTATTCTGTTTCAATTTTTCACTTTTTGAAAAGTCCGGTATTTTATTTGCTACTTCCTAATTTATTTTATTCCCTTGGATGTTTAATATTTCTGGTATCACTAAAGATTATTCAAATAACAATAAGCTTGATTCTTGAGAACCAGCGAGCCTTACAGGTGTCGTATATGCTGATTTGTGTAACATCTGACATCACACCTTGGTAATCAATATCATTATCCATGGACAGACTTCCATTTCATTTCACAAAATCACTCACACGGTAGCGATAAGAATAAAAAACTGTTATTGGTGAAACATAAAGTAAAAAGAAGCTAACATCATCTTCCTAGCCTTCTCCCAACTATATTGGGTTCGGCTTCCAGTCATACCAGATGCAGCTGAATATCAGTATTTTACATGGAGCGACTGCCTATCGGACCTCCACAACTCAGTAACTGAGTAGTACGATACCCCATGGTAAGACTGGTTGTTTACTTTATAGCTTTTGACTAACTGTCAGTAACGACTGTCAAAGATTTATCTGTAAAACGACAGCCGGGACTAACGGCTTTACCTGCTTTCCGAGGCACGGAGGAAACTCGCTATGACAGATGGCCACGGACAAACCACGGTAAGCGCGGCTTAACCCGGAAGATCGGCCTGTGCGGCTGTATTTATTTAGCCACGAGCAAAGAAACTAACAAAGAAGAAGAAAAGAAATTATAATAACGTCTCTTAGAGACTGAAATAATGAAACAAGAAGTTTCGATTCTCACAAATTACATTGACTGATCACGGACAATACAATCGACAGAGCTAATCGAAGCAGTACTTCGTATTTAAATTGAAGCCACTGTGATCTATTGAAGTGGATCGAATAAGAATAACGATTCGATCTCGATGGCCAAAGCAAATAGCACTCAACAGATCAGTGCAGAAATCCGGCTTTGAACAACGAGTGAAAACAGACATCATAGGAAAATTATATTATGAGCTTCGGGAATCATCGTCCGGTAATGACATCTGGGAAGCATGGAATTGTTTGTTCTGTTTAATTAATATTTATTGATGAATACTGCGATGAGGAAAACGTAGTGCAGGGCGCCCGCCGCCGAGGTACATCGACGATTTGCGAAAGACAGTCAGGCAGGCATGCAGAGACTGGATGAGGGAAGCTCAAGACCGGGCTGTGGCCCACATTGGGAGGAGCCAGATTCATCCATTGATTTAAAACAAAACATTCTGATTGTTTTTAAAACATTGTGAAAAACTGAACCCACAGTAGGAGCACTAAAGTTTCATTAAAAAATTGTCATTTTACCACTGTGTTCGGTTACATTGGGAAATACGAATTTTTACGAAGCACATTATTTTTATGAACTACGTACGTACTACTATAAATAATTGATAGTGACACGAATGCAACATTGCATTCGTTGCACGTGAATCCTCTCAATGTTTACCTGTATCGCTCGTTACATAGAACCGATCATACACTAAAAATATCAAGTCCCAAACCACAACGCAAGTATTAGCCAAAAGTGGGCACAACTTATTCTTGAAAGTCGCCACATAGTATTCTAAAAGAAAAGTTCGTCTATGATATCTCCTCTGCATATAAATCAGACCTTCTATAACAATCTGTTTTGTGCAAATATAATGCAAATAGTCGTTTGTCTGTCGGCGAACATTATTATCATAATAAGTGGCATAATAACGGAGTTATAAAGGGGATAATAGTCCAATAACGCGTTTTGTACATCAACATTGGCAATGCTTTTATGATATGACTTGATTGATGGAAACTTCTTGGCATTTAGGATGAGATGAGTGCATGCTTCGGCGATTTCTTCATCAGGAATGATTTCCTCTATCCATAGATATGTATTAATACGTAAAGCATAAACTTTGTACCCCTTGCTTGTTACGAAGATTAATGAGCGGAGGAATAAGCGTACAGTTAAAAGTTAACATGGAGAAGGAGTGCAGATAGCTTTTTTTTTGGGTGGCAAAATCGTCAAATGAGTCCCGACCTGGGTGGGGCGGAAGGGACTGTCAGACTGACTGAAATCCACCCGTGTTCCTTCGGATGCCCTTTACGTTCCGGGGCCACGATATCCTGGATTAAGAAAACTCCGCAAACCAAGCAGGCATTTGTTCCCATAAGGGGCCCGTCGGTGATGCGTGAAACACGACGCGCAACCGACCCGGGCTTGGTCCTTGGTCGGACGGCGAGCTTACCCATTACTCACCGTCCGCAAGCCCGCTCCTCTGCTGTGCCCTCTGCTATTCAGAGGGACACGCGTTGGAGCGTCCACCCGACAGGCTATTCGCATACGGGCAAAGAGACCCTTTAGGCACACAGTGCCTAAGGAAGAGTTTTTGCCCGCATCCCAGGGTGCACCGGCCCGAAAAACTGGTCTTCCCCGCGGACGTATCCGAGAGGGAACTCCAGTCCACGGGCGCACGTGAAGGTTTCCTGTCTTAGCACCCCAGTGCAGACAGCTAATTTTTGTTTCAAACACAAGTTTTATATCTATTATGATCGAAATACGACGACTGGACGCTGGCTATCTTATTACCCAGTTACTGAGCTGTAGAGGTCAAGGCAAATGCTTCATGTAAAATACTGGTTTTCAGCTGCATCTGGCAAGACTGAAACCATTTCAACATAGTTGGATAAAGGCTATGCAGATGATGATAATTATGGTTTTATACAAACTACCATCCCTACCTTATTGCTATACCACCAATTCGCACTAAGCGTTTCCAAACGTCTTTTATAATGCGGACAGCGAAGGAGTGGAACGCTCTGCCCGCGTCTGTGTTTCCGAACGCATACAACCCTAATCTCTTCAAAGTTAGAGTGAACAGGCTTCTTCTGGGTAAGCTCGCTCCATCGTCGACCTTGTCTTAGTCATTCCTGACCTAGACTAAGGTCAAGAGAAAACCAATTTACATAAAAAAAAAAAACAATAAAAAACATAGAAATTACAAATTCTTGTCAAAATAATCGATGGATCAAGTAAAAACACAGCTTTTGTTCAAAGTCTATCAGTTGGTCAATTCGTGTACGGTTATAAAATACAGAAAATAAATCTCTTGTCAAAGCTAGTGTAAATATTGAGATCGAAATTGGTCGGTTAAAACACCATAAATTAGTAGTAATGAGATTGATGCTCCTAGATTCATTCTTTCATTCTAAATCTGTTTAGCGAAGGTTGGAAGTTAGGAAGTATTTTTGAAAGGAGAGTTTTCATATTTTTAACCGACTTCAAAAAAACCGATTCTGATGTTGTTTTTATTTATATTTGGATTTAAAAAAAAAAACATAGCCATCGATTTCCGAAAGATAGTATTTAACACTTTTTTGTGGTTCACTTTTTAGAAGGCGGTAAGTTTTTTTTCGAATGGGAATTCTTTTCCGGCATCAGTCTTTCTCTAATTATAAAGATGAAGTTTGTGAAGATGAATGAATAGAAGTATGAATGGATGTTTAACGTAAAAACTCCGCAACAAAAATGAAACTGCACAAATTGTTAAAGAACCTTAAGAACTATGTGAAGCTAACTTTTTATTACCGAATTCCACGTGTGGGTACAGGAGGCATCCGGCGACTGGGACCGCAATAAACTGACACCGCGGTCCCAGATGCCGGATGCATTTAATTTTAATATTTGTATTCCGTCGACTGGGACCGATTCATAAATGAATAAAAAAATCTATTGTTCATGCCAGAACGGTACAGTCAGACGAAAAAGTCTATGGAAATTGTCTTGTTCAATATAAACCAGGAAAAGTAATAGGCTAGCATAGGTTCAAAGTGGTATGTATTAAAATAATTCTCGGTAAGAATAGTTTACCTGAAATTGTATCGACCCAGAAATCTTAAAATAAATACCACTTTGAACTTATGCTAGCCTAGTACTTTTGCTGGTAAGTCAATGAAAACGACAGTTTCAGGAAACTTTCTACTTAGAATTATTTAAATATAGACCCATCTTGAACTCATGCTAGCCTAGTTCTTTTTGTTAGCTTCTTATTGTCTCACTGGTGACAAAAGGGAATATTTTCTCGTTTGTGTGTGGGGTGTTTTTAGGAGAAAAAAAATCCAAATTGTCCAAAAAGAAAGTATTAGGCTAGCATGAGTTCAGGATAGGTCGGTATTTAAATAATTTTAATTTGCCTTTTTCATTGATTAACCAGCAAAAGTACTAGGCTAGCATAGGTTCAAAGTGGTATTTATTTAAATATTTCTGAATCAATACAATACAATTTCAGGTAACCTATTCCTGCCGAGAATAATTTTAATACAGACCACTTTGAACCTATGCTGCCTATTACGTTTCCTGGTTTATATTGAACAAGACAATTTCCATAGACTTTTTCGTCTGACTGTACCGTTCTAGATCAATTTATGGATCGGTCCCAGTCGACGGAATACAAATATTAGAATTATGTGCATCCGGCAACTGGGACCGCGGTATCAGTTTATTGCGGTCCCAGTCGCGAGTCTAGATTTTCCATATTTCTTTTTAAATCAAACGCATCTAAAAATCTAACGCCGAAATCGATCGGAAAATATTGTCTTCACTTAGTTATCTTACTTCTTTTTTTTTTTAAACTTTGCCCCTCACTAGGAATTTCTCCTGTGTATTGGGTGCGTTTTCAAAAATAGAAACTCACATACACAAACACCCAGACCCGAAACAACTACTTGTAGGTCATACAAATATTTGTTTTGTGCGGGAATCGAATCCGCGACACGCTGCGCAGCGGTTCAATCGCTTAGCCACTGTGCTAACTGTGCCGTCAAAATCTTACTTCCTGTAAGGAGCCTCTTAATACCGAGCTATAAAACACAAACAGCTGCTTTCTAAAACCTATTTCTAGCGATGCATCCGATACCGATACCGATATATCGGCGATACTTCGGGTTAGCCGATATATCGGTATCGACCATATTCTTATGACCGATACAACGATACTTTTTAATTTAAAAATGTAGTGTTAACGAGCGTGTTGTGTCGTCTATTTCGTTGCCCGGGGAAACCTTTGCCCAACGACCATTTATATCTAGACGCCTCATGCACGATCTGACTAACGAAAATTATTCTGCCAAGTCGCTGAGGTACGACGTAAGCGAGGGGGACGGGGTACTGCGTTCTGATTGGCTAACGGGACGTGGTACTGCGTTCTGATTGGCTAACTCAAGGTCAGTGCGACGAGGGGACTCACAGGAGTGGTCGAGTCACGACGGTTATAAGACTTTTTTACCTAATGTGTTGACAGACATCGGTCGCCTGTGATTAGGAGTCTAGATATAAATGGTCGTTGCCTTTGCCAAACAGACTTGCGAAATGGCCTTTCCCCGAAAAAAATAAGATTGCTTTGTTTTTAAACAAAAATCTTATTAATGTTAATTTTAATAACTATAAAATGTATAATTATCTAAGATCAACCTATATCACTACTTTTTATATTAAAAAAAAAAAAACTTGTGACTTGTGATTGTTTTATTTTATCTTAATTTATTAATTCACAATAAGCGTATCGGTATCGTATCGGTGAAAAGGTGTATCGATGCATCCCTACCTATTTCCTGTATCGAATTTATTTACCAGGCTTAAAGTAATGACAGTAGTTCAGCGCCGTTCCTTAAATAATTCAAGCGCGGATTCTCCTCCCTCCGTATCTCGGATTTATCTCAAGGGATCCGTTACTTAAGTTTTGAGTCAAGTTTAATCTTACTCTGAGGAGGTTTTTGTTTACATTTTGAAGATAGGTTTCTATGTTGAGCTATTTGTTAGCCTATGGTTAAGTTTTAAAAGTTGGATTATAGATTGTATCATGCGTTTCAACTGTCCTTAGACTTCAGCGCCATATAAATTGTGGCAAAAATTACGTTTGAACAAGCAATAACTTGGGCAAATTAATAATTTTCAATAGGTAATATTTATTTCGTTACTTATTTTTTTATGTTGTTTTCATATTTCATAAAGCTGAGTTTGTCCATAAGTAGTGTGAAAAACGTTGATTTTCAACGAATCCTCTAAGTATCTGTCTTGTCAATTAGTACATTTGGATTTTGCAAATGTAATCTGTTGGAAATCATTAAGTTAACTTTTTTGATAATCCTCTTACTAAAACTTGAACATAGTGCATTTCTTCTTTTATATATAAAAAAATACATGTGGCACTCGGAGACAGCCGCGGTGAAGCTATTGCATAACATTTTTTTTTATTTTAAAAGAATAAAATGGCCTACCGCGTATATTTAACGAGAATATAATTTATTAAAAATGTTTGTGGTGCACTATTGTAATAAAGAACTGCTTTGTTGTATTTTATAAGTAGGTTTCATTGTGAAAACTCCTTTTGTAGCTGGCCTAAATTGTCTTTATGACGGATATTTTAACGATTGCCGAAGTCTCCCAAACTGAAACGACGACGTTAGACGATGCGTGGTGTCAGGCATTTTCCTTAGGTTTTTTCGTTAGGTTTTTGGGAATTCGGTCGCCGCGCTGCGCCGCGCTCAGAGCCCGCGATAAAAGCGATGCAATAGCTTAAAAAATACATTCACAGCGAAAAGTGTTGTCCCTATAACAGTACAGGTGAAAACAAAAGCTTAGCGCGAAGCCGTGCTTTCATCAGTGCAGTAAATTGAACACACATCCTATTGCGACTGTACAGTTTAGAGACTTTTCACACTGGCAATTTGTGAGCGTATGGCAAAATGAAAGAAAATGCGTGAGAATAAAAGAGAGGCAAGCTATTGTAGGCTAATATAGCTGTACATTTCCTGTATAGAGGTTTAGTGCTTATTCTTATTCGATTTGATTAACATGAATCTTTTATTTGTACTGTTATAAAATATCTGTCAGAGTTCAATTGGTTCAATCTTTGTATGGACATGTGATCAGTGTGTCTAAAACGGCCACTTAAAGCAGTATTCCTAAAACTGATTCTTTACGTCTCAACGTCATTAGCACTAATATTCGTAAAATGGTTACACACACAAGCAGAATTGCATGTCATACATAAGACTTGCGTGGACTGAACCTTCCCTAGCCAAAGTTAAATAAAATTGTTGCATTCTTATAAATTACAAAATACATTATCTACGTTATACAAGAAAGAGATAGATAGATGACCAGACATTTTTTTTCGCGTTTTCTTAAGTGCCAACTCTTTTAACAGCTAATGCTCAGTCTATGTTCTGAGTATAAAAGATGGATGGATGATGAACTGGTACAAAACTGGTAAACTCACAAATTGAAGTTTAGCCTGGTCAAGTGGTCACCTTATGCAGTAAAGTGTACTCGTGTTCAGTTATCCTCAAACAGCACGCTACAGGAGCGTTCATTAATCGGTTCGCAAGAAACTCGTCAGTGTAAAACCTCTCTTACATGACATGTAACAAACTGTTTTTCTTAATCGGATTACTGCAACACTGCAAATGGGATTCTAACTAAGTCCTTTGGATGCGTTGTTTGTTGAGACTGTTCGGAATGAAATTAACGGTATTTGAGCTTTTACGATGTTTTAAAGCTCACTGAAGGCTTCCTTTTCTGGGTTATTGGTTATTTTAAATACCACTAGCTGATCCGGTTTCACCCCAACTGCTAGGATCTTCATCGTCATAGCGTATTGTTACATAGCCTATAACTTTAATCGTTGAATGGGCTATCCGATACAGAATTATTTTTTTTCAATTTGAACCATTATTTCTTGGGATTAGCGCGTTTAACCAAACAAACTCTTCAGCTTTATAATATTAGTACAGATAAAGGTTATAAACAAGAGTATGGCCTTTTGGAACGCTTTACGCTTTACCTGATGGAAAGCGGTCACCGTTACCCTTTATACTGGAAAAACAGAGTCATCGCCTGCGTGTCGCCGACCCTGTAACTTTTTCACTCCCTTTTTTAAGGTGTGAAGAAAGTAGGAAGGCCCTATAGTTCCTATAGTTAAAGGTACAATAGTTTCAGTGAAATGTGTTCACACTACGGGATTTTAAGATATAATTATCGTCTTTGTTTCTGGTCTAATGAACTTTGAAAAGGAGATCTCATTTCAAATTCGGATAGTTCGAAAACTTCAGTGTAATGTCAAACTTTTAACATTTATTTCAGTTTTGAGCTAAAGTGATTTGCAATTGACTAGGCCCCCCTTTAGAGGGCCTAAGCCTGCCGGGGTCGCGGGACTTACGAATTTCCGTGACCCCGGAATGTAAAGGGCTATTGAAGGACACTGTAGATTTTAGTCAGTACGAGTCTTACAGCCCCTCCCGCTCTGCCAGGGGGTGGGAGGACTCATTTGATGATTTTACCACGATAAAAAAAAGTGATACCTATGCAATGCACAACAAAGTCAATTCCATGTTTTTAAAGTCATCTCATCCTTTGTCTATGGTAAAGTAAAACTCTTCTTTTGTCCTTTAATCGAAACAATCTGTGGTCGATTAACGTACCTACGGCGGTTGTTACGGAAGCTGCATTACCATTGCAAATGATGGTCGTTACGCCTTTGTTTCTGCTCAATTATACAGTGTGTCCGGACACGAGTTAGCGATACTTGAAGGGGATATTATAGATTCATTTTCATCGACAAAACTGCTTTTAAAAAAATTCTTACTCCAACACCTCGCGAATGGCGGCCATTTTAGTTTTTTGATTTGTCGAACTGGGGTACGTACAATAAAATGCAAATGTCTTTGAATCCAAGAGACCTACATACATGCAAATGACTTTATTGCAAAGCTAAATGTTAAGGCTTTTCAAAAACTTTCAAAAGTTTTCTAAATAATATGTAGAAAGAACCAAAAAACGTGGGCAAAAATGAATTGTACACAAAAATTACTGAATATTTTCACATTTTATACTCTAGCACGAAAAGTACCCCTGTATTTTGCTTAGGTGTTTGCATTAAGTTAAAAGTATTTGAGTTAGGCTATAAAATGGTATCAAAATTATTTCTCTACGTCAAGTACTTTAGGAGTTATTCTTACTTGAACATAACCCTTCCTTAGCGAATGTACCCCAATAATACAGGTGTCGCATTCTTCGGGCGAGCTAAATCGTTTCAGTGTAAATTTATGACCTGTCATTATTAACCACCATGTAAATGATCCCAACGAATCACCCATAAACTGAAATGGCCCATTTTTTTAATTTATTCAAAGTTTTTTTTTTTCATAGAGTAAACAAAAAAAAATTATTTCAGTTTAATGGTGATTCTTTGGGATCATTTACATGGTGGTTAATAATGCCAGCTTATAAATTCACGTTGAAACGGTTTAGCTCGCCCAAAGAATGCAGCTTCTGTAACATTGGTGGTACATGCGCTAAGGAAGGGTTATGTTCAAGTGAGAATAACTCCTAAAATACTTAACGTAGAGTAATAATTTTGATATTATTTTATAGCCTGACTCAAATACTTTTATCTTAATGCAAAAACCTAAGCAAAATTCAGGGGTACTTTTTGAGCTAGAGTATGAAATGTGAAAATATTCAGTAATTTTTGTGTACAATTTCATTTTTGCCCACGTTTTTTGGTTCTTTCTACATATTATTTAGAAAACATTTGAAAGTTTTTGAAAAGCCTTAACATTTAGCTTTGCAATAAAGTAATTTCCATGTATGTAGGTCTCTTGGATTCAAAGATATTTGCATTTTATTGTACGTACCCCAGTTCGACAAAACAAAAAACTAAAATGGCCGCCATTCGCGAGGTGTTGGAGTAAGAATTTTTTTAAAAGCAGTTTTGTCGATGAAAATGAGTCTATAATATTCCCATTCAAGTATCGCTAACTCGTGTCCGGACACACTGTATAACTAGAAAAGTAATTACTATTTTGTCACGTCTCTAGAACATTTAGTACTTACTTATCTTCTACAACATTGGGTTTTTAAATTATAGACTCAGTTTTGAAAACATCTTGGATACATACAAGGTCATTCTCGAGACCATTTTCCTGTTATCTCAATAATAACACGACTTTACTCAACACTCATGAAAGAAAGAAAATTGTATTTATTGGCATTAAAACTTAAATCTAATTAAAACTAAAATAAAACAAAACAAATCTTTTATTGGCAAAAGGACCACAGATCTACATAATGCTAAGTGGCAGTACAAAGTTTGCCACCTGACGCTGATTTTCAGCTGATCGTTTTCACTAATTCTGAACGTTTTAGTGAAAGTCAGTATAATTTAATAGTTTTGTAAAGTTGGTGTTCCTTCAATAGCCCTGTACCTTCCGGGGTCACGGTTATCTTTTTTAGAAAGTCCCGCGATCCAGGAATCGATCCCCGATACGCAGCACAGGACTCGCCACTTCTCCAACCGTGCTTTTAATAAATATGTTTGAAATTCAACCATTTCAAGCCAAAACCATGGGTCAGTCTGACCTATACCATCCTCAGTGATAAACCAACCACCTCGATATGAACGGACGCGGTTGTAAATCAACCAACTTGGTTCACCAGTTCAGCCAGTGGACGATTCAATTTCCTGAAACTAACGTATCGGGAATTTATGTTGTCGTACGTTCAATATTTTGATTTTCTGTTTAAAACTGGTTTTTAGTTTGCCACTCATGTAAAATGGAGGGTTGGTAACCGTTGCAGTAGATTTTTATGTAGAAAATTGTGCGAGGTGTATTAGATTTTTCTTTCTGTAATTCCTATATACCTACACACATCAAAAGTGTCTAGGGATCAAGCATTTTTATGCGGATTTCTTGAGATTGAGATGTGGCTTTGTAATAAATTTATGATTTTATAAATTTATATGGATCCTTTTTGGTGCATTTCATAATTTGAATCAGGAACTGTGAATCAAATTCGAGTAAAAGATGAAAATCAGCTGTCAATATTTTCCCTATAAAAGCATACAACGCATTGAAGACATTATTAGTGCTACTGTTTCCCTACTACTGATTAAAACCAACGTTATTATGGAGCGGCGACGTCATTTAAGCAGGGAAGAAATGCTCAGAGCCGTGGGAATGATAGAAGCTGGTTCCCGGCAACGTACTGTGGCTTTAGCTCTGAATACAAGTCAGAGTGTTATCAGTCGACTTTGGACACGTTACCGAAGCACTGGTACCGTGGCTGAGCGCCATGGAGGACGGTATCGCTGCACCACACGGAGACAAGACCGATACATTCAAATCTTAACTCGAAGAGCTCCAACAATAACCGCCATGATGTTAGCCGTGAGGCTTCATCACTCTTCAGGGAACTTAATTAGCGACCAAACAGTCAGAAACCGCTTGCATGAAGTGAACCTTCATTCCCGAAGACCGCTACGGGTACCACCTATAGCAATGCACAATCGTAGGATTCGATATCAATGGGCTCTTGAACACAGAAATTGGGCAGAAGAACAATGGCGTTTCGTGTGCTTTTCTGATGAGTCTCGTTTCGGTATGAGACCGGATACAAGACGTATACGACACTGGAGAACCCCTGGACGCCAACAGCGATTAAAATCCTGCCAGGAAGTCCATCCTTATAGTGGTGGAACCATCATGGTATGGGCGGGTATTTGGATCGGCGGAAGAACTGAGTTGATTTGGATCAGAGGCAACCTCAACGCTCAAATTTATGCTGAGACGATTGTATCAGACGTCATCGTTCCTCTACAAGTGCAAATCGGTCCCTTATTTCAGTTAATGCATGATAATGCACGACCGCACACCGCAAGAGTTGTAAGACAGACTCTCGCCGCAGCTAACATCAATGTCCTGCCCTGGCCTGCTCAGTCGCCAGACTTGAATCCGATTGAGCATGCATGGGATATGCTACAGAGAAGAGCTCTGCCGAATATGGAGGGTATCCAGTCGCAAGAAGACCTTTTTTTGTTGTTGCAACGAACATGGGCGGCCATTCCACAGCGTGATTTGGATGAACTCATTTTGAGTATGCCAAACCGATGTTCTTGTGTTGTTAGTGTTCGCGGTAGAAACACGGATTATTAATTGTTTAAGTTACCCAATAAAATTTTAAAGAAAACTGTTATTTCAGTCTTTTTTTCGAACTTTTGTGTTAGTGGTTCAAATGTCAAAAATCCCTTTATTAGGAAAATGGCAAATTTCTTTATTAATGCAAAGGTGACTTGGTTTATCGTTACTGTGACAAACGAAAACACTTTATTTGATGAATCCTTAAAGAAAATTTTAATTAATATCAATCAGGAGAAAAGTTATTGCAAAAATATATGTTGATCCCTAGACACTTTTGATGTGTGTATTTGTAATTTAATAAATTGTATATTTTGGAAAACTGGGCGTTCATGACAAACCATAAGTGATTAACGTTTCTAGGCAAGTTTGAGATCTCACTTGCCCACGTCACCTGCAACTATAGTAGTTTTAAAAGTTATATTGCCTTGTGACTGGAAACAGTCGCAGTCACAAGGCAAAAAAAAAATTAACGCTACCTACAGAGGTAGAGGTGAGGAGATCCGTAGACGAACTAAAGTCACCGATATAGCCCACCGGATTAGCAAGCTGAAGTAGCAATGGGCAGGCCATATTGCTCGCAGAGCAGATGGCCGATGGGTCGAAAAGTGCTAGAGTGGAGACCGCGGACTAGCAAGCGCAGCGCAGGACGTCCACCAACGAGGTGGACAGACGACCTTGTAAAGGTCGCCGGAAGACGCTGGATGCAGGTCGCTTCCAACCGGTATATGTGGAGATCTAAAGGGGAGGCCTATGTTCAGCAGTGGACGTCCTATGGCTGAGATGATAATGATGATGATGACAGAGGTAGACAGCTTCTTAATTTTTTTTTTTCCATAAAAAATTACACGTAATGGTCAACTTGAAATAAAATCTTTGACTTTTGCTATATCTATCAAAGCTAAGATAAACCAATCACATCAAAACTTTTAAGGCATCTCTTCGTGTTCAATATCACAAATTACCTCTCCTTGTTGTCTGTCTAGACTAAAAACAGGACCGTTACAAACCATTACCTCTCACTTCACCGCACTCAGACAAAACAATTTACTTTGTAAGTGATAAAGGGATTTCTGAGGGAAAAGCGAAGTAGGTAGAATCTAGCTACGAATACAGGCCTATTTATCCAATAAGTCTGTTTAGATAAATTGTTTGCTTATCAAGATTGTGACGGAATAAAAGAAAAAGAGGGTTCAGAAGCCACGGCTGAAGTCCTGCGGAAAATTCGTGGTACTACATAATTTAATGCAATTTGAGGTAATGGCATAGACACTAGCGCAGCGGTAAAAGGATTTCAGTCGTGTACAATTAAATATTTTTCTTCACTTTTATTAACTACTGAAGTGTCCACCGAGTAAGCTCAGTAGCAACGGAAAAAGTACAGGAGTAAGCAATGAATCGAATAGTCATCTTCTTTTTTTTCCGTTTCTTCCTAATTCCCCTGTGAAACTTAATAATTTAATTACTCATTCGAGACATACAAAAATAAAGATGCGCAGTTCTCAAGTAATGCCAACAAATATATTATTTTTTATACCAAGCATATTATATCTAATAATTCTTTTTTTTTCTCTTTCAGGTAAGTCTATTGAAAGTTTTCTACATCATTGTGAACCGTCTACGCCTAAATTATACCTGTAAGTAGTTTAATTTCTTCATAAAAATACATAAATTGTTTACATATTTCATTGTTTTATACAGGGTGAAACAGAATATTATTTTTTTATCTCCGTCCAACATACAATACACTCTAGAACTATTGATCCGTTTTGGGATCCACTGATCTCACTGCGTTTCGGGCGCCAAACCGCGTCTCGGGACTAAGTAAGTAACTTTCACCCCTTGGATAACAATGTACTATTTCTTCCTCGTTTTTGGGAGTCCGTTTAAACACAAAGTTGGGCAAAACAAGGGACTCTCGACTTCTATTAGGCACACTGAAGTGTAATTGGGGTACAGTGTGAAAATTGCTGCAACTGAAAGAAAAAATGGATTTACCAATATTTTTTTGAAACAAATATTATTTGTTGACATTATTCATACGGAAACCTGCGTCACGTTGTTGATTCTATATCATATCTCTTTGATATGAATTCTTACTACGTTTTATTTTCTGTGTTGCAACATACTCGAACCTATCCCTCATGAAATAGGAATGAAAATCCTCTGTCAGGGACAGTTCTCAATAATATTCTTTTATTCGGGCGTATATTCTGTTTGGACCTTAAATCTCCTTGTCCCTTGGGTTCATATGACATCTGTCATCTTAAAGAATCGATATTTTTCATAATGTTTGTTTATTTGATGTCTTTTACGTATACGGACAAAACAATTTCTCAAAAACAACATTTCTAAAAACAACTTTTAGAATAATTAATGTAGGTACGTAATAATATTAAAAGTATTTAGTAATACGTATAAGTTTTGACGTAAATTCCTATCTTTTATTAAATTAAGGATCGATTGTCATTGCCAATGTCCTTTGTTATAAATTAGGCAATTAACAATATACCAGTTAATAAAATTATCTATGGTAGGTCCACCTACGGGCTAGATTAATCAAATATGCACTAAATTAATTTCATACTTATGTTAATTCTACGGTAAAAAATAAGTTTGGTTTTAGTTCTTGTGTTCAATAATGGGCAAATTGATTGAATTTTACGTATAAAAAAATTAAGTATTACGTATAAGTATAAAATGAATGACCTTAAAATTAACAATACAGCCATATCTTATTTAATTTTTAAAGATGGTAATTTGTTAAGTCAAGTTCTACGTGTTAATTATTGATAAAAAATCCCTTATTTATCAATAGCTGTCAGGCTAAATAGATCAATTTTGCAGATATTGCCATTTAATGCCTATCGGTAAGCCTTTTCTTGCGTCGAATTTTAATTTACAATAATGTCCAACTTACCTCATACCTCTACAGTTACGAGTATCATTATCAGTTTCTTCTTTTAATATTCCAAAGAATGAAATAACAATAAACGTTTCTTAATAACAATTTAATGCGTTTAACAATAAAGTAACAAAGTTGATTTAATACTCTGTGGTTGATAAGCAACATTATTGAGTCATTATCACAATGCTAATATCTTTGAAATTACTATCATAATACTTTATCTTAACTTACATAAAATGCATTTAAAGTCTTGTCAAATACTTAGTCGATTTAATTTTTTAATTAATTTAGGGATTGCTTTTACTCGATAGCATGTTTGCCTGATTTCATCTATCGCAGATCCATCGATTTCCGTGGGCATGAAATGTGAACTTTTCGTGAATAAAATAAAAGGTGTTTTTTAAATTTAATATTTCTGGAATTTAACTTTGGGACTAGAAGATCACAAACGTTTTTGTGAATTGAAGGCATTTGCTTTCCTCATAAATCAAGGGATACATATTGCATGTTCTTTTTTCACACAGCATTCAGAATACTTCCAAATATAAAAAATAAATAAAAATAAAACCGATGCCAGTAAGGGCTAAAGTTGCATTCATATTCAGTTTATGGATATTAAACATAAATCCGTAAAAATAAGTAGTTGATATTAAAGTAATATAATACTAGGGGACAATTTCACCGATTAGAAATTGAACGCGAACAGCACATTTAAACTTTGTTCAGAATTAAATTAAGAAATGACACTGACAGCTCTTAAACTCAAATCAATATTTCATCAGTATTGCACCACAATTGACAGTGCTCATGACAACGTCAATAAAGAAAAAACTTAATCAACAGTTAAAAATAACTAAAACAAACGAACAATCAGTTGACAAATCATCACAAAGAAGATACAACTAAGAGTAACACTAGAAGAGCTGGCTGCCGCAGGAGCAATATAATACTTAGAGTAGATAGCGCTCCAGAATGTTGTCCTCTGCACGTGGGGGTTGAACCTGTGTTCCTCTACGTAGATCAGGGTATTGTTGACAGTGGGACCCCCATTGCCACCGTAGTAGAGGTAGTTGGTGCTAGTTTTATTGACAGCAGGCCATCCTGCCGTGCTGTTGACGTTGACGGTGCTGTTGACGTTGACGGTGCTGTTGACTTTGACGGTGCTGTTAACTTTGACGGTGCTATTGCCCCTGGAAAGAGTAGAGAAAAACATTTTATACAATTAGCAGGAGATAGTGCTGAAGTTATGATACCCTTAAATCATGACATTATGTAACGTGCGTAAACCTCGTAAGAGACTCGATCTAGTTAGAGATTTACTCGTATATACGAGTACGTACATCAATATTTCCTCACTTCCATTTGTTTCAGGTGTTCATACTACAATCAAACAGTAGCTTTATTTAATTGAAATCTCAAAATGATAAGCGAACGGAATGTTTGTTTTGTCCATTATATAAAAATCTTTCTTACCAGTTATAAGCGAAGGCGCTGAACCGTCCCACAAGCGATTTGCTGACAGCTTCGTCTTCGGGCCGCAAGTCATCATCAAATAAATAGTTCAGGAATGCTCCGTGCGATGCTCCACTCAGAGGAATCTGGTTGTGAACCCAACGGGAGTTCTTAGTTCCCAAATAAGCAAACTCCAATAATCTAACATCAGTCTCTGACGTCAGAGCTCTTTCTTTAGCTGAATTGATAGTTGAGAGGAGCACAAGGATGTCTCCTTCATAATCTAAGTAGTCTTCAATAAGAGCCATACTAATTGAGCCCTTGCTAAAGTAAAAATCATAAATAGACGCTGCAACAGCAGTTTTATTTTTACCCATATCCAAATCAACAGGAAGGAAAAAGCTAAAGTTTGAATTCATGAGGCTCAGCCAATTTCCAAAATCTGCCTGATCTGCCCTCATTGTTCCTTCCCTGTTAGTATATCCGTATATGACCGGAATCTTGGCGTACTTGCCTGATCTTAGAACATTGATAGGAGCTTCGCGAAGGACTGTGTTGTTAGGGCTTACTTTAGGATCCTCGAGGCAAGGAGCAAACAGTGGCGTATTGTTGTAAAACTGGAATTCATTTAACGCTGTTTGCAAAACGTAAATATCAGTGTCTTTTAAATGTTTGGCTAGTTTTGTTGGATCCTTGCCGTCATAACCAAGTTTATTTCCCAAACGTGTTGCATATCCGATAGGATCGTAGGCTACAGCCCACGGAGCTAAGGCAGAGCCACTAAGAATTACAGCTTTATGTGCTAGGCCTTCTATTTGAGGTGACAGAGTCAGCAAGTCGACCATAGCTGCACCAGATCCGTGTCCCATCAGAATAATATTACTGCGATCGCCTCCAAACTGACCAATATTCTGTTCCAACCACCTCAGTCCTTGAATGACGTCTTTCAAGCCGGCGTTGCCTGGCGCTTCCTGAACGCGTAGGCATAGGAATCCGAAGACGGAGAGTCGGAAGTTCAGTTTGACGAAAACGACATGTTGTTCCACTATTCTTCGGACGGAGATAATTTGAGTATTCGAGTTGGTGTATTCATCAGCGTGGAGCCATACTATGACTGGTTTCGGGATGGCGGTGTTTTTGGTGAAAATGCTCAAGGTCAGGCAATCTTCTACCCCGACGAGGCCCCGGGGTGTTGGCTGGGCGCAGAAGATGTTGCTGTTATTCGCAGCAAATAGAGCATTCCGCGCAGGTGGTGGTACCGGTGCCTGGAAAATATTTGAAGCACAATTTCAAACTTGGAACAAGATAAGGTGTGATATGACCGCTATTTTATAGATAAGGGACGCAAACGCAAACAACTTTCTTATAGCGGTGATAAAGTATGGCCTGCCTTTGTAGGAGTTTTATCAATTCTTTAATGTTTACTTTACTATCTACCTGTGCGGTAGTAAACACGTCATCAAAATATTTTATTACTATTGAACATTTATTAAGTAACATTAAGTAAAAGTTCTGTGTCGATTTTCATTGAAATTAAGTGTTTGTAAATTCTACCTCGTGAAACTTTGTTTGTTTTCAGTGCTAACCATGGCTAATAAATTATTTCACAACCATGTTATTCATTCGGATTTGACTTTCTCAGTTTCTATGACTAGCGTTAGCTAGACTCGGGAAAGTATTTATTATATCTACAGTTATTACCTATCAAAAACAGCCATCAGTTTAGGTTGTAAAGGAAAACGCGTTGATCAAAATTCTATTCTCTTGGTTATATGGACAAATATAACATTGCATCGTTCACTGCTATTCTCAGCCATTGATAGAAAGAAAGAAATTAGTATCATATGGCTGAATCATAAATTTGCATTGTTGTTTTTTTTTTTCAAATCTAGCATCGTACAATCACAGCCAACACACGTTCATCGCTTTTAAGCTATTTTGGTTTTGACGATAAAGCATATTATACCATCAAATTTATCTATCTATGTAAAAACTTAAATATTCAAAATTCCCATTTAATTGAAAGAACTGACTAGTAACTGATGTCCAAATACCTCATTAGTTTTATCTAAGTGACTTTTTATTACTTTGAAGCAATTTGTGTTAATAGATGTATCGATTAAGAAAACGTTATTACTATAGTCATATGTTTAGTCCCAATCTATGGTTTCTCTTTCTTACTAAACCTTATTTATTTATTTATTTTATTTATGTACACACAAAATACAACACAGGATAACTAAAAACATAGAACTCAGTACAAGGGTACTGCTTATTTCTATATAGAAATTTCTGCCAGCAGACCCGCGAGAGGAGAAAAGAAAAAGAAATGTAGACTATAGTGTGTGAGAGGAGGAATAAAAACCGTCAAAAAGTGGATGCTAACCTAATCTAACCTAACCTATAACATAAGAATACATACATAATAATAAATAAATATTAATACTTATACATACACTTATATAAATATATAGGTACCTAATGCAAAAAAAAATCTATATATATATAATAAATATATATATTTATCAATAAATTACAATTGTGATGATAAATAATGCTCTTTTAATCTGATTTTAAATAGTGAAATTGTAGTGCTAAGCGGAATCATACCTTCAGATTTATCAATCGATAATTTTCTCACATATTTATTCTATATGAGACAGAGTGGGTCGTGGTAAGATTTTACTTGAATAACTCTGTCTATTGATGAAATCTGCATTAAATCCATAGCGTAGCGTAATTAGAACGATCTATGCTAGCCCAGTCATTAACCGACTTCAAAAAAAGGAGGAGGTTCTCAATTCGGTCGGTATGTTTTTTTTTTTATATGTATGTACACCGATTACTCCGAGGTTTCTGATAATTTTTTTTTAAAGTTTTATTTATTTTAGACACTTTAAACCCCAATCTGCGGAAAAAAATCCTAGTAAGCTGAATTTTTGTACACATCTTTATTACAATGTTATAATGAAGATGTGAAAAATCGACATTAATATCGTGCCGGCTAAAAAAGTTATCACGGACAAAAGTTCACGAAAATCAGTTTTTTGCAAAAATCTCGCGACTTTCGGAGGTTAATACAGGGCATTATGAAATTGTTTGTCGTGAAATTATCTAGAAATAATGCCCATGGCATTTTGCTGTAAAATTAACTGATTTTGGAGTAGAGCGCTGAGCAAGCGTCTAGAATGCACTCACATACGGTATTGTTTACCGTACACCAAGGCGTAAACTCTATTGTTTATTAACGGACTTAAAAAAAGGAGATTCTCAATTCGATCTGTATATTTGTATCTATGTATGTACATATTTCACATCTTCATTACAACGCCGTAATAAAGGTGTGTACAAAAATTCAGCTCACTAGGAATTTTTCCGCAGATAAATCTAAAATGACTGGACTACACGTACAGACTGCGGGAATGACTTTGTTTTACACTATGGAAAGATCATTTTTTTTATTAAGTCAACACTTTAGTACACAGTTGTACCTACCGAGGCGGACTTGTCATTAAAATGATCTATTACTCAACTTTTGGATGATAGTAATACACACAATCAAAAAAAAAGTTTGCGATCCCTTTGAAAAATCAAAATCTTTTTTGTTACAGTACATTATAGGTATTATGATTTCTTAGTTTTATTTTCTAACACAACAAAGATTTTTTCTGGATAAAGTTCAACTTTTTTTTATGTGTTTATGTTTAGATGTGAAATATTTTACTAAACACTATTTTACATTACCTACTTTTTCACTACTTTATCCAAGAAGCCTTGATAAAAGTAAGTTTAAGAAAAACATTGATTTAACTGTTTAGAATCGTGGTGTTAACTATTGGTTCAACGTCTAAACGTAACATTGAGTGCCTTGAAGTTATAAAGAATGATAGAATACTCTTTATTATGTACATCATACATATTTTTACCGGTTATAAAAGAGTCACCATTTTTTCCCGCCTCATCTTAATGTTCCCACTGCTGGGAAGCAGGCTTTCCCTCTGTGAGATGGGGTAACTGTGTGGGTTGGTAGATGTAACATGCCTTCAAACTGATTCTAGGACATGTCGGTTTCCTTTACCGTTCTAAGAGCAGTGATCATAAGTATAAAAGTTATCCTATGTGTTTTTTTTTTTAAATTATACTTTAGGTATCATATAGAGCAATAAACATCCATCCATCCTATCATACAAACTTTCGTAAATATAAGAGAACGTAAGATGTTTATAAAAGTAAATGAAGGCTGAACAAAAAATGAGTGGATTATGTAATGATATGAATCAGAGAAAAGTCAATGATAAACACATACTGAAAGTGGAGACTGTAAAAAGTATTTTGGCGTAACGCCAAAAAGATGAAAGCTGGCAGAAGAAAAACCATTGACTTATAACGCTGATTCAGAGAATTAAAAAAAGATATTGACAGAGAAAATATTTTTACAAAACATCATGAAGTGTTGTGGAAGACCAAAGAAAAGATGGATGGAATTTATTACGAATCATATTTAATTTAACTTTCGGGAAACTGACAGCTATAAAATTTTCATAATCAAGACAATGAAAAACATTTACGGTTTCAGAAACTTGTTCTGCAGATAATTACTTCAAAAGTACAATTAAGAAAAAGGTTTAAATGATGGATCGTGGGGCTTACGGGACTGGTTCTGATTTCCACCTATGGAAAAATGATTGTTTTTTTTTTGTATTATTCGTCTGACAGGGGAGAATTCAAGAAGCAAACATGTTGCGCCGATCCCGAGTAGAATGGGATAAGCGCCAGAAATATGTATTTTGAAGTGTGGTAAATGAATAGGTTATATAAAACTTATTATGAATCACCAATTTATACAATAAAAATAACACATTTCACAGTACTTAGAGATTTGATTTGATTGGGGGACTTACAGTGCTCACTGACTAATATAGGTAATCATCCCCATAATTACTTAAACGTAGTATTATCTAAACGAACTTCATACATTCTTGCCAAAATGGAAGAAGACTATGACGCCATAACCTATTCTAAATGATATGTAAACAAAAAAAATATGTATACCGTATTGCCAAAACTTATTTTTAGACGTATCTTACATAAGGCTCACCTTTCGTCCTTCGTCTAAACCAATCTTAAGGTAAATAAAAGAAAAAAAGTTATTGTTTTTGCTCACCTTATACCTGTTAGCGCCAGACGTCGGCCCCGCGTATGGTATACCATGGAAAACAAAGTAATCTCCATCGGTTGCCTTAAATCCTTCCACAGGCCCTTCTGTAGTCAACACATTCAAGCCATGCGCGTACGCAAGCGAAATCACAAATAATGCACAAAGAATCATGGCTACACACCAAGAATGATTCTTAATTCAAAAATAGAGCGCGCGTGCGCCTGCCCTGATCGACTGCGCACGAATGACAGATGATGCGTATTTTTTATCTATGCCTGGCTGTATTGGTATTATCAGTGCCTGTTTTTATCAATGAGGTCATCGTCATCGTACAGATTATATAATTTACTTAGGACTGGAGAGTGGAGACTGTTTGAAAATGGAATCGTTATGTTTTTAATTGCTTTTTTTTCGCATTATCACTAAAAATAGCACAGAACAGATAAAGTAGGTTAGAAAGGAAATAGTTCCTGATTTGTATCAGAACGCGTGTCGCCGCTTGTCTCCCACTCTTTAACTTCACTACAAGCAAGAGACCAATGCCTACGCGGATTACGCACACAAATAAACAACACGCACTAAGATCGTGAGTTTGCTATTGGTTGTCACACTAACGCAATCACTGCGTTTCACGTACACTCGTACACGCGTAAAAGCTCATGTATGCTAGGGCGACTAAAAGGTCGATTGTTGATATCGATAAAATGAATGTAATCTTGCTTCTTACTTTGCAAGTAATGTGGACTATGTGGATTTCTGTAATGCATGTTGTGAACATTATTCATGCGAATATAGAAACAAATCAATGAAAGTGAAACAAATAAAAATACATAACTGAATTTTAAAACCAATTTTATTATAAACATTAGGATTTAACATGTAATATTTGTTTCCGTATCAAGATAACTACGTTCATTTAAACTACTGTCGATATAGCTACGGTTGACTCACGTAAGTTCAACACACTTATTGGACGACTCAACTAATGTTCAACTGACATAATTTTGATTGAACTAAAATTGATTGCACTAACGAACGATTCATCTAATGTTCTTTTAAGATATTGGTTGTTTTAACTACGTTTGAAATACCTAATGGACGACTGGCCTACAGTATTTTGTTTACTAAATAAAACGCACTCGTTTTTTTTTCTAAAGCGGAGGAAGTAGGCTTTTGAACTAATGTCGACGGAGCCCCGCTTCGCTCCGAGCTCCTTTTTTCTGTCTACACGGTTTAAAGGAACCTAACCAAACCGAACCTCGGGGTGCCCTTGAAGTCGACCGTCTTCTTCTCGTTCAAAACCATAAAGTTGTTCAGCTGATATTTAGGTAGGAGTGTATGTACCGGGGCACTGAGAATGAAAATGTCGTAAAAACGACTTGGGGCACCCCGACACGGACAGGTTAGGTTAGAAGGGGATGGCGGGGTCTGAAGTAGAAGCACCGCGAAGTGGTGCTCCGTCGACGGACGTTTGTATGTTATCACACATACCGTAACAGGGATATTAATTGTAGCTAAATATACCGTAGTTGAATTAACCATAGATGTATTAAACGTAGGTGAATTAACCGTAGGTGAGTTAACCATTGGTGAATTAAACGTAGGTGAATTATCTATTAGGTATTTCGTACATTAGTTATAACAAACTTATGTGAAACGACCATTAGTTATACCAACCGATAGGTCTTTTGACCGTAGTTATATCGGTAGTAGTTGAAATGAATGTAGTTATTTTGATACAGAACCAAATATTTATCGTATTTATTGTTTGTTCATTAGAGAAAATCAGTTCTACCAGTTGTCCCAATCCACAGTTTTCATATATCTGGATCTGGAAACCTAAATCATATTATAAAAATCATTTATATCAGTTTCAATTGAAAAATTACATAAAACTTTTATACAAAAAAAAAAATACAAAAACCTCACTCAAAATCTACATTAATAATAATTGGTCGTAATAAATAATATTATTTTAGTTATAAAGTGTACTATTGATAATAATCAGTTGTATCATAGTAATTATCGACACTGTTTACAAATTGGTGCAGCACTATCGAGGTGCCTAGATTTCGTGGAATTGAACCTTTGGTTCGACACTCGGGACTCTCGCAGTGAACGTAATACATTGCGCGGTCGCTCACGTAGTGCAAAACGCATCCATCTATAATGCAAGCAATATATTACTATTCGTCTTCTTGCGATTATTTCGGTTTTGTCTACAAACTTCATAATGCCAATGTTATAATTACAAATATCACAAGTATTTTAATGTTTTTGGACTTACCGGTGGAAAGAAATCCTTTCTCATGCTAAACTACACACTTGGCCTCTTTTCTGACACGTTATAATAGCGCAAGACGGCATAATTTAACATTTTTTGCGGAGCTTACGTACGCTGTCAAAACAAGAGCGCGATTGCAGGCCGGTAAAGTAAATTTCGGTTGATATTGAGCGTCTGCTCATCTCCGCGGCGCGCGTGCCCCGCCCACAAGGCCCTTCTAACCTCCTTTATATGTTCTGTGAAAAATAGACACAATTTCTTTTTAGAACTACGAAAGTTTATGGTGGCAACTTCTTCATAATGACAGGCAAAGATCTTGTATGAAAGTAATAAGTAAGGAAACAGTGCTTGTCGAGGACGGTCAAAGGATGGGTCAGCGTCTGTTACAACCTGAGTTCCCTGCGTGGCTCGGAAACCGATATCCCACTTTGTCATTTGAAGATCTTTGTCAGTCTTTTAGTGGTATCGTATACCGGGGTGGTGGTATGGTTACCTAAGGGACATGGTAGATTTAAGCCATGAAAGTTTGAAAGCCCCTTCCACCCTACCTAATAGGACTCGGTGATCCATTTAGTCCAAAAAAGGGGTACTTATCAAAATCAAAGTCAAACGTTTTTATTTCACATAGGCCCATGATATATGGGTTATAATACTATATTTTAAATGGAATCAGTTATAGATTGGAAGCCGATCCAGAGATCAAGGGAACAGGTTGAATGTATTATGAAATGTTCGAGATTTGTATCTACGATTCAAGCGTGGGCGCAGCAGAGGTGAATTTAGGAGGTCAATTTGTTATAATTTTTCGATAGCCGATTCCCCGCGGTGGTGGACGCCCACGGCGACGGACGTCGCAAGACGATCTCCGGCCACCGTAGGCGCGGGCATGCGGGCGGCGAGTAAAGGGCAACTCGCAGCCCGACCATGGACCATGCCCGGGTCGACGGCGTGTTGTGTTCCACGCGCGCCTCAAAGAGCGTCAGCACAATGACGGGGCCCCCTCTCTAGAGGGCCAAAGCCTGCCGGGGTCGCGGGACTTATCTCATTACCGTGACCCCGGAACATAAAGGGCTATTGAAGGACACCGTGGATTTTAGTCAGTACAAGTCTGACAGTCCCTCCCGCCCGTGGGAGGACTCATTTGATTATTTTACCAGGAAAAAAAATAATTGGGACTTTATTTAGGAAAAATCAGCGTAGTACCTTCTATTCAAAGAAAATACGTCCAAAGGTTTTCCCACAAAATGTGATAAACTAATAATACCATTAAATAAAACGTCATTTTCTAGACCTATAATATGTTTTTAATGACATTCAGTACAATTTAAAAGAAATTAAGATAGGAATTAAGTTTTACGTATCTATGTCAGGTACTAATAAAATTATCAGAAAGTCATTAAATCATGTGACGCGTTATGAAATATCAAAAACAGTTGAAGAGCCAAACAAAACACATAAGAATAAAAGGTTCCCACTGCTTGGACACGGGTCTCCTCACTGTCTTAGTAAAGAGGGGGGAAATGGGTCATAATACACTATGATGAGTTTGGGTTAAGGCCTCGAGCAGACACACACGATTAATCGCACGGGGCGACTTGTCGCGGTCCATTCGCAGTACATTTAGAGTGGAAATTAGCTTGGCTCGTTGTCGCAGCGCGATTAATCGCGTGTGTCTGTTCGAGCCTTAACGGATGTCTTGATTTAGATAGAGCACTACAGTTTTCTTTTCACGTTTTTCTACGGCATGCGGCATGGCATTTCGAAAGACCCCGAATTTTACTTCAATAAAAGAAATATGTAAACTCAGTCATGTCAGAATGGCTCCACAGATATAGTTATTACTCCGAAACGCTGGCGAAAGTATACACTCAAGTAATATAAGGTTTGAAAGGTCAACCCTTCAACTAACAACTAGGTATTAGACTACCAATACTCTTCCATCATTACTATTTCTGTTATGATTCCTTATCCTGCCCTTATCGTAAATCATTTGGGGTCAGTATAGCATCATTTATTTATCCACAATTTTCATTTAACTGTCATTTCAGCGTTTTTTTTTCCAACTAACGTTGGCCTACAGTACAAACATTACAATTTACATCTATCTTTTATTTAGTTATTTCTTCATAAGAAGAACAAATCCGTGGAATTACTAGCTTTATGTAATTACCTTTAATTTGTATGGTGTGCATAATAAAGAGTATTCTATCTATCTATCTATCTTTATTGGAATCTATAGCCTAGCCTAGCCCTTGAGATCGTAGACATGTGAGATTTAGACCCAAGGAGCTCTGCGTGTAATGCTTGAGAGCTTGATAAATATCTGAAGAGCCTCTACATAGGCCGTTCAAGGGCTCGATGGAGAGAGCTGTACTAAATATATCCATACGTACTTGTGCTAGTCTATTGTTGAAGAAAGTATAGTATTTTATATATCATCATCATCATCATCAGCCTATAAATGTTCCCAATGCTGGGACACAGGCCTCCTCTCTGTGAGAGGGAGTGGGCCGTAATCTACCACGCGGGCCCAGTACGGATTGGTAGATGTGACATGTCTTCGAATTTTTGGTTCTAGGACATGCCGGTTTCCTCACGATGTTTTCCTTCACCGTTTTGAAAGCAGTGGTGTTGAAATAAATTACACAAAGTAAATGCGCCTGACGGGGTTCGAACCCACGACCTACAACTCGTAAGTCGAGGCCAATACCACTGGGCCACCACTACCAACATAAAATGAAAATTTTCACAGGTTATCTAATTCTTTTGCTGCTGTAACGACAAATACTAAAAAACAGAATAAAATAAATATTAAAGGGGGGAGTCCAGGTCAAAGATGACTGAGACCAAGCCTACGATGGAATGAACTTACCCAGAAGAAGTCTGTTCACTCTAACTATGAAGAGATTCCGGTTTTATGCGTTCGAGAACATCGACATAGGAAGTGAGTTTCACGAATTAAATTAGTGAGATCCATTTAAGGCTAGTGAATTGACTTGCGATAAAAGCGCGTTGTCTGAAAAGCTTGTATGATGTATCTCACCTGGGCGCATTATCTTGACTTGTCAGAATTCATACCATGATTCCGCTAAGGCGGCCTTTTTGGATCCCCTGATCCTTCGCTATGATGCTACTTTTGAGTTCGTGGTCAAGCGGTTTTGTTTGCCTTTTCTCTTATTTCTTTCAAGGTGGTTTACTAAAAATAATCCTGAAACAAGCCTGCTTTAAAAAGTTTTAATTGTTACAATAAATCTTACTTTAACAACCCCAACAAATTATTTAGAAAGTAGTACGTGCCTCTGTACCTTTCTTTTTTCTAAGCAGTCCATAAAGCTTACATTAAATTGCCACGGAATGAAGTGATAGAGAATTTTCGAAAGCTTTCAAAGCATAATGAACTTTATGCTTATTATTGTTTAGATTTAAAACGGGATATTTACCATGTTTAATATTTGTTTTGAGTTTCCGATATTTCGGCACTGTTGCAAGCGCCATGATCACGGAGGAACTGAGTTCCTAGTGACCATGTCAGTCTAAAAATTTATGCTTATTGTCTAAAGTACAGACTAGAAACACTAGAAACGAACAGAATCCTCAGGAATTTTCGCAGTTAGGATCTCGTAACTAGTTTCATACACAACATAAATGATAAGTTCATTTAATTATGCTTTGCAAGATTTTATTCCAAAATATTGATTTGATTTTTCATAGCAATGTAAATTGAGCCTTATGATACCGTAATAATTTCTATTTATAACTGCTATAAACACTGGCGTTTAGACTGAAATCGATTAGACCTGACCTTGGTTTTAAAATGCGCCTTCGTGGTTGCATGTAGCAGTGATTTGTTGTAAATCCGAATGCAATAACTTCTAACTAGGTGCTTGGAAAGTAGACGCTATAGTATTATATGAAAATAACTAAGAAGCTCGTAAACATATCATTACTTACGTTAAAAGTCTAACAGTCTTACCAAGACGTATCGTTTTCTCCAATTACTCCATTGCGAGGTTTTTTTTGAAACGGCGCCCCACCCTATGAACTTCTTCTGTGTTGTGAATGCGTTGCACTTGCATGCAATTTCTTGTATCGTCTAAATGAAGCTTTTCAAACATATTTTATAAACTCACATGCACAAACGGATGCGGTCAGATAACCAGATGCTACATTTAAAATACTGGTATTCAGCTGTATACAGTGAGTAGGCTTTTTGTAAAGCTTCATTTAGACGATACAAGAAATTGCATGCGAGATGCATGCAAGTTTCACTACATTGCGGACTACTAATGAACAATGAATTCAGTTGATTAAGCAAATACTGGAATGTAGTCAGACCTGCATGCAAGGTCTTGCATGCAACGTCTTGCATGCAAGTTCTTGCATTGTCTAAATGTGTGTAACGTTTTCTTTTAAGTATTATTTCAGTGATATCCAGCGTCATATCGGTCACAAACATTGCAGATAAATATAGCTAGATAACCCACTTGATACCGATTATAAGACAGTTATGAATGTTACCTTTTGTAGTTAGTTATCTATTAAATAAATAAGTTTTATCGGTTGCAGATTAGAAAGTGTAAGAATAAAGTTATGTTGTGGCGATAGCGAGACTATCTGTCCGGAAATTCAATACTACAAGTTAATTTATCAGTATCTAGCTGATGCTCGCGGCGTCGCCCGACTACTAAGTAAGAGATCCTGGATTCTATTAGCCGATCTGGTTAAGTAATAGAATAGAATAGTAAAACATTTATTTAATATTGGACAAACAACAATAAAAAAATAGTATTGTGATATAGGGTTTTTCCATCATGAATTCCGCAGTATCAGCCAGAAGAAAAAAAAGCCGGCATTTTTGCCCGATTGCATGGCGAAAGGCCATTTTTTTTTTCAATTCGCACATACTGAAATCCACGGTGTTCCTTCAATTGCCCTTTGCCAAAACCTTCAAGGATTACACAAAAGCCTCCTGCAGACACACGCGATTAATCGCGCTGCGACAACGAGCCAAGCTAATTTCCACTCTAAATGTACCGCGAATGGACCGCGACATGTCGCCCCGCGCGATTAATCGCGTGTGTCTGCAGGAGGCTAAAGGCGTGAAAATATGTTACTCCCTTTATTATTCGGTGGTACATTCGTTAACATTCGCGGTATTTCGATGACATGTAGTACAGTCACGCGAACAAGTAGTAACCTCTATTTTAATTATTTATTTATGCACATACAAAAGTTGGTATTTGCGTTTCGCCCTATAAAGGTTTTGAGGTGAACTAGTTTTGTTTAGAATTTGTGACAAAATTTTCCTTTGTTACGCTGACGCGACGGGCTGATGAAAAATAAAAATGGTTGTGACGTCAAGTTTTTATTTATTGAAGCGACTTTTTTAAGCCTCCTCCTTCAGGGCATGCGGGCGGCGAGTAATGGGCAACTCGCCGCCTGGCCATGGACCATGCCCGGGTCGACGGCGCGTTGTGTTCCCACGCGCGCCTCAAAGAGCGTCAGCAAGATGACGGGGCCCCCCTCTAGAGGGCCAAAGCCTGCCGGGGTCGCGGGACTTATTCCATTACCGTGACCCTGGAACGTAAAGGGCTAATGAAGGACACCGTGGATTTTAGTCAGTATAAATCTGACAGTCCCTCCCGCCCTGCCCTGGGCGGGCCGGACTCATTTGATGAGTTTACCACGAAAAAAAATAGCCTCCTCCTTCAATCGAATTACTGAAGGAGGTCCTTAGTCCCTTTATAAAAGCTCCCACACTTTAAGCTTAATTTGCACTATGGCATCTGGTGTTACCGAGCGGGTACGGATATGTAGTCCCATTGTAAAAGCTTTGATTAATTGAATGACACTAGCCCGTCCTTTGGTATGCCTTGGCAAGACGAGGTGTGTAGGAGTTTCTTTTTGTTTCCCACTTCTGGGCAAAGTTCTCTCCCATAACCTTCTTCTCCTATTCTATCGTATTTGTAGTTGTTCCGGCCAACCTCGGTAGGAGAAGCTTTTAAGAGGTACATTTGTAAGTTTAATCTCCCAACTTACTTATCCGATTTCTTGACAGCACTTAAGCTGCAATGCGTCCGACATAGACCGGAGGAGTCATAATATTAGTGTAGATAGTGTAAAAGAACTTCTAAAAATGTTCTCATTTTTAAGATTATTTTAAAAACAGCCCCGCTATTCGTAAACTCTAGTACTTATCATTAATTTATATTACAGGTTATTGAGTTTTACGATCACGAATTTGTCAGTAGCAGCCCGAAGTTTGTATTTACGCTAAGTGGCAATTTGCCCGCTTTCTATTCCATGCGGTTTTAGCACAAATTAAGGAAATTTGAATGCGCTGTAGAATACATTTCTGATTCATTGAAAATACTTTATTTTTCATCAAAATTCTTTACACAATACTTTAACAATATTGCTAGATTGTTCTGCTTAACTTAGTAGTTATTATAGATCATTGCCCTTGTCACTCACAACCAAAGCAGCTTTGAACTGGTGAAAGAAATTTTGAAATCGGTCCAGTAGTTTTGGAGCCTATTAAATACAAATAATCAAATCTTTCCACTTTATAATATAAGGGCCGAGTCACACCGGAATGGCAGCGGCCGGCAGCGGCGCGGCGAGCACTTTCAGTGTGAAATAATTTTAAACTTTAACTACATACTTGAAAGACCAGTATCGCTTGAAAAGGTCGCGAGGCCGCCCGCGGCTGCCAGCGGCGCCGCGAGGCCACCCGCCCGCGACGCAGCGAGCACTTTCAGTGTGAAATAATTTTAAACTTTAACTACATACTTAAAAGACCAGTATCGCTTGAAAAACTTGAAAAGGTCGCGAGGCCGCCAGCGGCTGCCAGCGGCGACGCTGCCGTCCGCTGCCATTTCGGTGTGACTCGGCCCTAAGTGTAGATGGAATGTAATGTTATATTGTTAATACATAACATGCCAATTATAGCGTTAACGTAATGATATTTTGAAACATTCGGAATCTTTAGAAATTCCGGAGCGGATTTCCAGGAAATTTATGGTATTTCACGGATGTATTTGATCTGGTTGAAGCGTTAGTTCCCTCGGCTCTCTAGAGAGAGAGTAAAAACTTTGAAATGTATTTCTAAAAGTTCTTTGTGGTTCTATTTCTCCATTCTTTTTTTTACTGTAAAGTAAGGATGTAATATGCCTGCCGGGGTCGCGAGATTGTCTAAACAGGTCACCGTGACCCTGGAACGTAAAAGTCAATTGAAGGGACACGTTGGATTTTTCCCACGTTTTTATACACTCACAATTCTTGTTTGTTTGTTTGTATGTTTGTTTGTTTGTTTGTTTGTCGTTCCGGTTGGACTTTTGCAACTCAATTTTGAGGCACTTCCCGATAAGCTAGCAAGCTGAAATTTTGCACACACTCTGAGTTCTGATGACAATACATGACTAGCTAAGAAACGTTATAACAAATCCAATATGGCGGCCTCCCCAAGATGGTGGACTGACTGTTTGAAATCCACCCCCATGATATGGGTATCAAATGAAAGGGTTTGCTGTCAGGAATATGAAAAAAATAGTCACGTGACTTAAATCCAATATGGCGGACGTCCAAGATGGCAGACAGCCTATTCGAAATGCACCCCTATGATGTGGATATCAAATGAAAGGGTTTGCTGTCAGGAGTACGAAAAAATAGTTACGTGACTTAAATCCAATATGGCGGACGTCCAAGATGGCGGACAGGCTTTGAGGCACTTCCCGATAAGCTAGCAGGCTGAAATTTTCAGGGTAGCTTCAAACCCGATGAACAAAGATAAAAATAATAAAATAATTAATAGATTTAAAAAAATCTAAAAACCCACGTTTTTAAATGTCCTAAAAATAAGAAAATAACCCTACGGGGCTGAGAGAGGGGCCACTCAAAACGTGGGGGCGTATCTTTACAAGTTACACCCACGATATATACACGCCATGTAAATATATCCCATAAATAATCCCTTATTATTAATTGATGATTTAACGACCTAAAAAGTTAGGATGCAATGGTAGCCACACAAGCTTCCATTTTGAAAATGTTATGCCACACAGGGGGTGTCCTTAGCGTGTGTTTACCTAGTTTTTCCCACGTTCCCACGTTTTTATACACTCACTTTTCTTGTTTGTTTGTCGTTCCGGTTGGACTTTTGCAACTCAATTTTGAGGCACTTCCCGATAAGCTAGCAGGCTGAAATTTTGCACACGCTCTGAGTTCTGATGACAATGCATGACTAGTTAAGAAACGTCATAACAAATCCAATATGGCGGCCTCCCTAAGATGGCGGACTGGCTGTTTGAAATCCACCCCTATGATATGGGTATCAAATGAAAGGGTTTGCTGTCAGGAATACGAAAAAAATAGTCTCGTGACTTAAATCCTATTTGGCGGACGTCCAAGATGGCAGACAGGCTATTAGAAATGCACCCCTAAGATATGGATATCAAATGAAAGGGTTTGCTGTCAGGAATACGAAAAAAATAGTCACGTGACTTAAATCCAATATGGCGGACGTCCAAGATGGCAGACAGGCTATTTGAAATGCACCCCTAAGATATGGATATCAAATGAAAGGGTTTGCTGTCAGGAATACGAAAAAATAGTCACGTGACTTAAATCCAATATGGCGGACGTCCAAGATGGCAGACAGGCTATTTGAAATGCACCCCTAAGATATGGATATAAAAAATGAAAGGGTTTGCTGTCAGGAGTACGAAAAAAATAGTCACGTGACTTAAATCCAATATGGCGGACGTCCAACATGGCGGACAGGCTTTGAGGCACTTCCCGATAAGCTAGCAGGCTGAAATTTTCAGGGTAGCTTCAAACCCGATGAACAAAGATAAAAATAATAAAATAATTAATCGATTTAAAAAAATCTAAAAACCCACGTTTTTTACGGGGCTGAGAGAGGGGCCACTCAAAACGTGGGGGCGTATCTTTGAAGGTTACACCCACGATCTATTACACGTCATGTAAATACATATATCCCATAAATAATCTCTTAAATAATATACGCCCCCACGTTTTGAGTGGCCCCTCTCTCAGCCCCGTAGGGTTATTTTCTTATTTTTAGGACATTTAAAAACGTGGGATTTTAGATTTTTTTAGTAATGTAGTCATTTATGGCATCCACAGAAAAATCCGGTTAATCAGCTCACAACCTCTTCCACATAGGTTGAATTGCGAGATGCCACTCAAAAAAAACTTTTTCAAAAAAAATGTAACCGCCTTCAAAAACAACCATAAAAAATCCTACAAAATAACTTTTCTTTCGGAAGTCGGTGTCTTTTTTTTTCTTTATTTCATTGTCTTTTTTTTGCCACCGACTTCCGAAAGAAAAGTTATTTTGTAGGTTTTTTTATGGTTGTTTTTGAAGGCGGTTACATTTTTTTTGAAAAAGTTTTTATTTTACTCTTTTTAGTTTAAATATTCAACCCGAATTCTTGTCAAATACAACATGTGCACTAGAATTTTGTAATCCATAACACCGGTAATAACATCGCTCATGTACACAATAAGCTAATAAAATTCCCTATCTCAAAAACTACTGAACCGATTTTGATGAAACTTGCAATATTCCCTAAGTTAAATGATACCTAGTACAATAAAAAAAGAATGACTTAAATCGGACTTGTAGTTCCAGAGATATGCGAACTCAAACTAAATCAGTCGATGCCTACTCCTTACTATTAAGGAGTTCTACCTTCCATCATCAGCTCAGCTACATGAAATTATGATTACCATACGCAAGTACTTAAATTACTTCATAAAATTTGCGAAAAACGGTGTGTCGGCCTATAAAATTCGAGGGTTGCCCTTGATTTCTCCAGGATCCAATCATCAGATCCCAACTTGGTGACTATGGGACCACCTCAGAAGTACCTCCTTTCGAACAAAAAAAGAATTTTGAAAATCGGTCCACAATTGGCGGAGTAATCGCGTAACAAATATACAAAAAAAAAAAAAAAAAAAACAAAAAAAAAACATACCGTCGAATTGATAACCTCCTCCTTTTTGAAGTCGGTTAAAAAAAATTGTCATGATCGTTACACACACCTTTCGCCTCGTATACATGTATTAGCTACCTATAATCATACAAGTATACCCTCTAACAGTATAGAAGATATATGTATAGGTCTACCTTCAAAGCCTGCTAAAGCTATGCCAATATACTCGTACCTCTGTGAATGGAAACAATAGCTTCACAATACTCGACGGTTCACCACTGACCGTACTGAGCCGAATTAACGATTTATGACTCGGCATCGGTTCGGAATGTGCCGATATATGGTACTGGTGTTAAGGACGCTAAATCTTGCTTTGTTCATGTTGAATTGTACGTTTTATTTAAATAACAATTGTGTTACCTACAGGTATTTAACATTCTAGCGTTTACACAAGCGTAACCAATTTAAGGCCGTTTTTTTATCGAGTGATAAAATCATCAAATGAGTCCTCCCACCCAGGGCGGGCGGGGGACCCTGTCAGATTATTGACAGCTCTTTTAGGCGTGCTTGGAAGACCATGATCGGACGTCAAGTCACCCATTACTCTCCGTCCGCATGCTTGCGCCTACGTTAGCCGGAAATCGACTCGCGACGTCTGTTGCCGTTCCGGCGTTTACACAAGTGTGCAATTTAAACCTGGGGTCTAGAGGCATAACAAGGAAGAAGGACCAGTTTTTAGGGACCAAAAAGTAAGTTCACAATCGCTCACATAAGTTCTATTAGGTCAGGGTCGAGTAATCGTGGCCCCGGAACGTAAAGTATTGAAGGACACCGTGGAATTTAGTGAGTACCAGTCTGACAGTCCCTCTTGTCCTGCCCTGGGTGGGAGGACTCATTAGTTTGATGATTTTACCACGTAAAAAAAAGTACTATTATATAGGTACCTACACAAACAGCCGGACCCAGAAAGTTGATCTGAGTTTGTGGCTTTGTGGAAGTCGGTGGCAAAAAGTCAATGAATCATCAAAATATCAACAATTTTCTCCGACTTCTACAGAAATACAATTATTATTCTCATATTTTGTGTTTCTGTTCTCATTATCGTTACATTTGATATAGATTGAGCTCTCAAATTGATCCAGATTTGTGATTTAATTTACAAACAACAACTCTGTTTATTACCAAAAAATAATAAAACCTGAAATGAAATCCAGACAACAAACTCGAAAACGTTATTACAGAAGGCAGATAATTCTTAATACAGCTTTCGTAATATCTAGGCTTATTAAGTCTGAGCTGGATAACTAGATTTCCTGCGGAGTACCGAAAACAAGATCATTATAAAATTAAACTGATAATAGACTTCGTCGAGTTTTCAGACTTATAACACCCCTATATTTACCCCGGGAGATAATAAAGTCCCGACACAAGAAGAGGAGTGTAATAAGATTGACGTGTCTAACTATAGGTAAGTCAGTCTGGCATCTTAGTTCCTAGGACCTAATCGAATGGATTTTCTGATTTTGATGCAGTTTTTCTGTTCGAAAGTTTACGTTATCGAGATAATTGTTAGCTACAATTTATGAAGTCAGTACAAGCTTTTTTTTTCAATTCAATGAAATCATCAAATTAATCCTCAAACCCAGGATGTAGCGAAAAACTAAGGGTCCCACATTTATCGACGCGGAATCGGCTTAAGCCGGTCAAGAAAACCTTTATGTAAACGTAATAAGGGTGTTACTAATGCCATTCGCATCGGCTCGGCTCGGACGACGCGGTCCGATGCGAATGGCATCAGTAAGTCAGTCAGTTTTCTTGACCGGCTTAAGCCGATTCCGCGTCGATAAATGTGGGGGGACCCTAACTGTCAAACTCGTATCAACTAAAATCCACGGTGTTACTTAAATAGCCCTTTACGTTCCAGGGTCACGGTTACTTGTTTACAGTCCCTCGACCCCGGCAGGTGTTTGGTGGCCCCGTCAAATTGCCGACAGCTTTTTGAGGCGCACTTGGAACACGACGTGGAACAGGCGTTTGATGATCATCAGCTCATGTGCCGAAGAAGAGTTATTTGTGGTAATAAAGTTGAAAACAGTATACATACCTAACGGCTGTTCACGACTTTAGAGTAAGCGGTGAGCGGTGCGGCGGGCGGTGCTAATAATACATTTATAGCCAGCATTGTGTGAGTACTATATACGTCGGAGCTATCATTCACTGAATACCTACGTCTCTTATTGACTTGAATAACTCTGGCGGTTGAGAGTATGTCATGCTCACTCAAATGTCTCGCTGATGGTGGCGCGTGTGTCGGATCATTTAGCTCCGTTCAAAATGGTTGAGCTGAATGGTGCTGATACTATGTGTCATGTTCGTGAACGGGCGCTGTCAGTTGGGACTGGTCATCTCTTAGTTGCCACGGTTTATTTTAATTATCTATTAATAATTTTGTTTCTGCATTATCTTTGTTTTAATTTTCTACTATGAACACTTTTAACTTGCTATATCGTTCTCACATAATGTACCATCTCAAAATGAATGATGTAACAATGGTTTTGTAATAATTTTGGCGATCCTAAAAGAGTGCACATGGAGTTTCTTGCCCGTTCTTCTCCATAGAGACCTACTTCTTGGAATGGGCATCTACGGTAGTTTCACAGTTTTTATGTCTTGTGACTGGGGACTGTAGCACCATAACTTTTTAGAGTTTAGTTATATTTTTATCTGTCTATGACAATTCAAAAGTGCCTGGCCTACTTGAAACAAACGCTTTGATTTTTGACATATTAACTCTAGAAGAAGCATTTGAACCCTTAAGAAGCATTTGAAGGGAAGTCTCCCAATAACCCTAAAAAGAAAACTCATCGACATGTGCATCCTACCCGTCCTAACCTACGGTGCATAAAGTTGGTCACTTACCGAACATAAAAGTCCAAACTCAAGATTTGCCAGCGGGCGATGGAGCGCAGCATAATATGGTGCGAAGCGAACGTATCGAATCAGAAACACCACCCTGCGCTCCATTACCAAAGTAGCTGATGTAGGAGTTAAAACAGCCAAGCTGAAGTTGGAGTGGGCGGGCCACGTTGAGCGTATGCGCCCGGAGAGTTGGGCAAAGATCGTCACTCACTGGACACCTGAAGGAGGACATCGCCGTCGAGGTCGACCGCGGCGGAGGTGGTGTGACGACCTGATCATGTTCGCGGGGCAGACATGGCCAGAAATCGCCCAAAATAGAGAGGTTTGGAAGAAGAAAGGGGAGGCCTTTGCCCAGCAGTGGGACACAGTTTAAGCTAATAAAAAAAAACTCTAGAAGCGCCTCGTGGCGTCTTTCAAACATTTCTATGCATTTGAAAATACCGCTCGCCGCCCCGCGCTAAGTCACTGCTCAGAGCGGCAAGGTCGTGAACGGACTGTAAGACTCCACAGGCAAGCGAAATATACCGAAAATATCCTATTATGGAGGTATCAACATTAAACTGATAATATACTTTAATGGTTGAGTTTTCAGCTTCAGACTTATCCGTATAGTTCGGTACCGGGTCCGAAACGGCCGCGACAAGTAAACCTACGCTGGCTCAGTAGTGGGTCCGAAATGGGCAGACGTTGTAGTCATACTACATCCTCATTAAAAAATTAAAAAAATATAATATTCTCTGCGTTAAATCCTATGAGTGCGCATTAATTAAGAATGTTAAATAAAAATCTGATTTGTTCACGCCATTAAAACTTCTACATTTACAACGCATTTTCTTAATTTACCATCACAAAATCCAAAAGTGTAAATACGATTTACGCCATTTTGATGGCAGTGCTGGGTTGGGCTAAAAATCATAAAAAATGTGGTTTCCGGACATCCAAGGTATCACTATAGAAGGGATGAATAACTCGTAATTTAGTATTGTAACGAATTCATACGTAATTCAACATAAATTAGCAGTGGTAATGAAGAATTTGATATCTGAACTCGAAGTTTCGCGCCACTTGTGTTTGTTTACATTTTTATTTTTCACTTGGATCACACACACACGCTTATACTCAATAACAATTACGATAAATACCATGCCAAATTTTATAAATTACGTAAAAAAGCAAAGATCTTAGCTTAATTCTCTAATACAGGGCCAAAAACACGAATTTTTCATTACCACTACTTAATTTGTATTCGTAATCGACAACCATGTTATTTTTTTTAATCGTAATGATGTGTGAAAGCGAGTATTCTAATCGATTCCATAATTGAATTTTTTGTCAACTCGAGTGAAATAAATAAGGAATTTAAGAAATCGATTCATAAAAATTAAAATAAATTCGTTTTAAGCTTAGAATACAATTATTATCCATTGTATTATTTTTTAAAGCTTTATAATAATTTTACGTGCATTGTAATTACCAAAAAACAAAAATAGACAAAGGAACAATGTCAGTACCGTTTGAATGCGCGCCAATTTATTAATTCCAAAATTTGAATTAGGAATGCGCTCGCTGATGTAGGTACCTACTCGCTATTCAAAACAATAACATTTTAATTTATTAGCTATTTTTTAATGTACAGACGCCAGGCAGATCAACCTACCCCAATCTGTCAAATTTTACCAATCGAACATTGACCTTCCAATATTGTGATAAGTTTGAAAATCTATTAAAGTTTGTCAGATTGAGGTAGGTTGATGCCAGCACATCAACCTACCTCAATCTGTCAAATTTCTTCAATAGATTTTCAACCTTATCACAATAGTGGAAGGTTAATGTACGATTGGTAAATTTTGACAGATTTGGGTAAGTTAACCTGTGCTGGCATGCATACAGATGAATACTGACGATTCGTCAGTATCGACACCAGTATAATAATATTTTTATTTAGGTATTTGTTATGGATACTTTAGATGTGATGCTGTCGCGACTTAACTTCAGTAAAACACACTGTTATAGTTTAAAATCTTTTGATGATTCTCTTCCTGGGTGGAGCCGAAAGAGAAATCGGAGACTATTACTTACTAAAAATACCCTGTTCCTTTACATGCCTTTTGCGTTCTAGGACCGCAGTACCCTTTCAATGGTTTCAATACAATTCCGTGAGCCCGGCACGCGTTTGGCCCTATTATGGCCTCGTCAGTTCGCTGATAGTTCCTTGAAGGTCGCTTGGAACACGACGCGCATTCGTCTCAGGCCTAGTCCTTGATCGGACGGTGAGTTACGCAATACTCGTTGTTCGCAAGCCCGCAACTACAATCGCAAAAATTAAGTCTGCGTCTTTAGATTTTTGTAAAATCAATTTGTTTGTCAGGAATCGAGGTTGTAAATTAAAATAAGAACACACTATACACTATTCGATAGGGTCGTTGTTAACGATCAAATTCGGTGAAGTATTAATCAATAATTTAGTCATCGTACGCAGATCAAAATTCGCGCCAATTTACTTAAAGTTCGAATTTCAAAAATTTCGTTATGTATTTGTACCGCGAGGTGATTATAAAAATTTGAAATGAGAACACGATGTAGTGAGCTATGGCCATTAACTAAAGTTTGAATTTTAAAAAACCTTTTGCCATACGTTTGTCGCATGTAATTACTTCACATAACATTGATGGTTTGATTGCTGGAAATTAATATGTCAATTTAATTTTTATGCTGTAATTTTATTTTTTATCAAAATCAGCCACGAGACTTCTTTCAGTATTTTTCGCTATTCCTCATAGATTCCTTCTAATTTAGCCATTCACGCCCAGTTGGAAATTCAATTTGTTTATTACTGTGATCCGTAGGTAGACAAACACCGGGTGTGTTTGTCTTTCCTCGTTTTTTAGATTCGTTTTTTATAGTGAAATAATCAGATAAATTGAAATTAATTACGGTGGCTGGAGATCGTCTGGCGACGTCCGTCACCGTAGGCTGTAGTGTGTAGTACCACTGCGGCTGGGGAGGAGGGAGGACGCTGTCCTCTCCCTCACGCGGTGCGCCTCCTCCTTCCATAGCATCACTGCTTCGCAGAAGGAGGCGACCGCTTCCCACTCCGTCTCGCCCCGCAGCATGGCCTCGACCAATGCCAGGCGCGAGAGGTCTCCGCCTATCGCCGTCGTGAGGACACGGCGCTGCTCTGCCCAAGCGGGGCAGTCCTGCACCGTATGCTCCACCGTGTCCTCCGGATGATCCTCGCAGTGGTGACACCCAGGCGTTTTTTCGTCGTATGGTTGTATTGAATTTATGCAGTTCTAGTAGATTTTTTGGGTATTCAGCATTCACCGAAATACTTTTTTAGCATTGAACACCGGTGGGTGCTGGGTGGCATGAACATTCTTCTTCTTCATGTTTTCCTAGTACTTTTTCAGATCCCATATTCAATTTCGGCACCAACACCTTCTTCGTGATAATGTTACTACGTTTTATGTCCGTCTCACGGAAACAGGATAAAAATTTGATCGTCTTGGTGGCTGCATGGCATTGATAATTATGATAATATCGGCACAATAAGCTTAGAAACTCAATACAAACACATCGATTGGTCAATTGATGTTTTGATTTCCGTTTTGTTGGCATTCCATGTCAGGTGCGTTTTATACCACGTTTTATGTCACGTCCCACGGAAACGGGATAAAATAAAACAAAATAAAAAAGGTAAAAAGTATCCTATATGTTTCTCCTGGTTCTAAGCTACCTCCCCACCAATTTTCAGCCAAATCGGTTCAGCCGTTCTTGAGTTATAAATAGTGTAACTAACACGACTTTCTTTTATATATACAGATAAAAAAATCATCAAACGAAATAATACTCAAAATATTATAAAATAGTATATTTTGCAACTAGTGAATAAAGAGCGGATTTAAAGCGAGGGCCATTATATGAATCACGAGCAAGCGAAGGATTTTAATGACTGAATCACGACCGTAGGGAGTGATTCATGATGATTGAATCACGAGCGGAGCGAGTGATTCAAATATTTAAATCCTGAGCGACGCGAGTGATTCAGGCCCTCGATTTAAATCCGTTTTATTCAAGAGTTGCAAACGATACTTTATACCATGACTACGAGAAAAAGAAAGATTTGAGCGATAATACATATGTAACGAAAAAAAAAAAGTTTTTTTTTTATTAATACTGCTCCACACACGTGGGTGCGTTTCCAAACATCTAAATTCACAATACACAAACACCCACACTCGAAACAAATAATTGTAGATCATAGTACGAATATTTGCTCCGTGCGGGAATCGAACCCGCTTCACGTAACGAAGTAGTCCAATCGCTCAGTCAACAAATTATCATTAAAATTAGAACAATGACTTAAATTAAGAGTAATATTTTCCTAATAACACGGGGGTCGACCGCATCAATGTGTTCTAAATTCAAACACCAAAACAGTGAGTAAAAGAGCTTTTTATTCACTGTTTTCAGTGAGTAAAAGTAACTTTTTAGAGTAGGAATGGTATAAAATAATCTTCAGGTTCAGTTTCATAGATGTATTGCATGGACTAAGCTAACTATAGTCAAATAAGCAGATAAATCGGTCCATGCTCTATGTCTTGTTTTACTTTTTTTTCCATGTTCGATTATATTGCGAGTATCGATTAGGCTGAATGAAACTTTTTAATCGTTATAATGAACATTGGGATTACGGCAGCACTAAGAAGTGTCATGTTGCAACATAGTTTTTGGTAATTTTTATCAAGACTTTGTTTCGTTATTATTATGAAATTATGTATGAACACTGGCAAATGTAATAATGTATGTAGTAAGTTACTTTATTTATTTCACTGTATAACCGTTTTTTATCACGTGGGAAGCTTGTTTATGTACATATTTTCAGCACAACTAAATTATCTAGTTTTTGGAATGATGTAGCATATTGTATGTTACACACATTTTACATTAGAATCACGCAGTTTTAGTGACCTCAACACGTTCTTAGAGATATTGTTCACAAACTTATCGTATGAAATAGCTGTAGCAATATAATTTTGATTGAAAATCGGATGCTGAAAATGTACAAAAAATCTTGAGTGTCGTCTTAAATTTCGAATCACCCGGTCGACTCAGCTGATGTGTCATGTGTCAAAATGTTGTCGTGCAGAGTGGTTATTATATGGTATCATAGACATTATAATCCTATGGACTGGAAATACCTACACCAAAAACGTGGATACCTACAAGTTCGAATGGCACATAAAATGGCGGCCAATGCTAGGGTTGTGCCAATCAAGAAACATAGTGTTACTGTAACGAGTATGGATACTAGTATCCCTAGTACTTTTAGGATTACATATTAGTATTTTTTTTTTTTTTTTGCGTGGTAAAATCATCAAATGAGTCCTCCCACCCCGGGCAGGGCGGGAGGGACTGTCAGACTTGTACTGACTAAAATCCACGGTGTCCTTCAATAGCCCTTTATGTTCCGGGGTCACGGTAATGGTATAAGTCCCGCGACCCCGGCAGGCTTTGGCCCTCTAGAGAGGGGGCCCCGTCATTATGCTGACGCTCTTTGAGGCGCGCGTGGAACACAACGCGCCGTCGACCCGGGCATGGTCCATGGTCGGGCAGCGAGTTGCCCTTTACTCGCCGCCCGCATGCCTGCGCCTACGGTGGCCGGAGATCGTCTTGCGACGTCCGTCGCCGTGGGTGTCCACCACTGCGGGTGGGGCGGAGGGAGGACGTTGTCCTCTCCCTCACGCGGCCCGCCTCCTCCTTCGCGAGCATTACTGCTTCGCAGAAGGAGGCGACCGCTTCCCACTCCGTCTCGCCCCGCAGCATGGCTGCAACCAATGCCGGGCGCGAGAGGTCTCCGCCTATCGCCGCCGTGAGGACACGTCGGTGCTCTGCCCAAGCTGGGCAGTCTTGCACCGTATGCTCTACTGTGTCCTCCGGGCGATCTTCGCAGTGGTGACACCCAGGCGTTTCCTCCTTTCTCCTTAGACACAGGTACCTCCCGAAACTTCCGTGTCCGGTGAGGACCTGCGTCATGCGGTAGGTCAGGACGCCGTGACTCCTATCCAGCCACTCCTCAAAGAGGGGTCTTACCGCCGCGATTGCGGCGTGCGCGACATATTAGTATTACGACTAGATACCATGATTAAATTATAATCCATGTAGTTACGTAAAAAAAATGAAAATTTTCACATTTGCTTGTAATGAAATATTATACATATATTTATGTGTTAGCGTTAATTTAAAAAATTGACGATTAATTCGGATTGTACAGGTAAACCTTTGGACTTGTTAATTTGTCTTTTTAAAAAGTCTTTTGATCCCGTCAAGTCTTCTATCACAACAGCCTTCAAAGCAGCAATTTTTTTTTCCTTCGTATTATTTCATTGAGGCGTTTAATTGTTTTCTGTTGATTGACGTATTTTTCTTTAAAGGCTTTAATTTTTCCAGTTTGTAAAACCTGTAATAGAAAAGATAAATAGTTAAATCAAATCAAATTTATTTCAACTAGGCCAATAATTACAGGCACTTTTGAATGGTCAAAAGACATAAAAATAAATCAGTACAAAATTGTTATGGTGCTACAGTTCTAGTCACAAGACATAATAACTGTGAAAGTACCGTAGGTGCCCATTCCAGAGCGAAGATCTCTATGGAAAAGAACGGACAAGAAACTCCATGGACACTCTTTTAACACTCAACGTAGCAAGTTAAGTGTACAGCTAATATTAAAAAATAATAATAATGAAAAATTAAAATAGACCGTGGCAGCTAAGAGATGATCAGTCCCATCTGACAGCGCCTTTTCACGAACATGCCAAATGTATCAGCACTATTAACCAATAACTTAACAATGCACCGTTAAAAAATAATTTGCATATTGCATTTTATTGCTAAAAGTTCTTTTCAAGTGACAGTTGACAAGTCTTTGACAGATTGCGGCGCTTGATGTGCTGCCGTCTGTTTGTCAGAAAACGGTTAAAAATTCAACATCTACATACCTCTTTGTGCACTGTTCCCACAAATTGATGGGTCAACTGCAATGGTGCCTCCATTACACTAGATGGTTCATCTATTACGGTAGATGGTTGCTTTATTACAGTAGATGTACAAGAAACATCAGATTCTTGAGTGTTGCTTGTTTCACAGAACACAAATGACTCTGGAAGTTGTTTTTTGTTGGATGTCTTTTTTTTTTTTTTTTTTTTTTTTTTAGGGTGGCAAAATCATCAAATGAGTCCTCCCGCCCTGGGTGGGGCGGGAGGGACTGTCAGACTCTTACTGACTAAAATCCACCCGTGTTCCGTCGGATGCCCTTTACGTTCCGGGGCCACGGTATCCTGGATTAAGAAAAATCCGCGACCCCGGCAGGCATTTGGCCCCATAAGGGGCCCCGTCGGTGACGCGTGAAACACGACGCGCCACCGACCCGGGCTTGATCCTTGGTCGGACGGCGAGCATACCCATTACCCACCGTCCGCAAGCCCGCTCCGCCGCTGTGCCCTCTGCTGTTCAGAGGGACACGCGTTGGAGCGTCCACCCGACAGGCTATTTGCATACGGGCAAAGAAACCCCTTAGGCACACAGTGCCTAAGGAGAGTTTTTGCCCGCACCCCAGGGCGCACCGGCCCGAAAAACTGGTCTTCCCCCCGGATGTATCCGAGAGGGAACTCCAGTCCACGGGCGCACGTGGAGGTTTCCTGTCTTAGCACCCCATTGTTGGATGTCTGAAAAAAAAAAAAAAAAAAAAAATGAAATATGCATTACTATCCATATAACTTAGGCTAAAAAACCAGGCTGTTATTTAACAATCATTTTAATACACACTTACCGAAAATATTGTAGGTACAGAGTTCTCATGTAACCTAATTACATCAAGTGTTCTGTTAAAACATTTTTCTACAAAGTGAAGTGAACACATAAGCCAGTCTTTACTTCGAGAACAAATTTTTTCGTCACTGATAGAGTCCAACCATTTTTTCTTCAATCTTTCATTTTTGGGAAACCTATAAATGATTAGTATTTTTTTATCAATATATCATTTGGTAACAGTTTCAGTGTAACGAAGGACTAGTATCGGGAACTATTACAGCAACGGTACAACACTATTATTATTGTAAACAAACAAACGAAAATAAGAAATGAAAAATATTATCTGTAGGACGGAAATAAACCCAAATATTAATACTCTAACCATGAAAACAAGGTCACATAGCGATTTCTTTACCGAAATTGTTCTATTTCATGTAGTTTTGCATGAAAACGTGTTACTAACCTGTACAAAGTCAATTCAGGCTGATTTTTCTTTTTCCTGGCATGACAAGACACAATGGAACATCCAGGCATGTTGAATTACTGTTTCTTAATGGTAACACGCACTTTTAAAAGAAAACACTCCGTAATTTACTCAAAAATCTAAATTCAACAAAAAGTAAACAACTGTTTGACAGCAGAACTACCACGAAACTTGGCACATAAAATGGCGAAATGGGCACGTTTCTGTAACTGTGGGAAATATCCCAACAAAATATTCCATTTTGAGCAACAACCGAAATATTGTTGTCTCTTTTGTCAAATATGATTACTGCATTAGAAGGAAAGAGACAAACCAATATTTCACTCTCTGTCTCATGTTTGACTCATATTTGTATAAGTAAAATGTATGTATAGAACATCGGGGCATCTCCATATAACTTCATCTCAATGTATGGTATGAAGTGATTTTCATAATGACTGCTATAATGTTGTACTGAAAACCTGTAGAGCCAAAATAATGTGACTGCTCTACTCGTTCGAAGAATACATTCATTGTTGGTAATGAAAATTCATTGTTGGTAATGAAGATGTCACATATCTTCGAATCAGTCGAAAATTCGACCACTGCGACACCAGACGACCTAACGGTCAGATCCTTACACAAAGCACACACAAAGGAAAAGAAGAAAGAAAGTCCAGCGTAGCTTTATTTTTTACACTCATTACCATCGTGTATTTTTCTATACTCATTACCATCTTTGTATTTAACTATCTACATAGTGTGACCTTCAGTGCAGTTACGAAGGTCGTCAGTGTCGACACGCCAGCGCAGGGGTTGCGGAAGTGTGCCAATTATAGCTGGATTTATATTGCGTCGACTGTACGTTAGTTGGTGTTTTATATGAAGTAGGTACGCTAAGTATAGCTTGGTTAACAAAAATGTTGATTGTAGTGGCTGTGAACTTAAACAAATACCTGTGATACACGAAGGGATAAACAAAGGTGTGTCTATTGCTGGTTTTTATTTATATCATAATAAAATCTTGAGTCTTCCCACCCAGGGCAGGACGGGAGGGACTGTCAGACTTGTACTGACTAAAATCCACGGTGTTCTTCAATAGCTCTTTACGTTCCGGGGCCACAGTTACGTGATAAGACAGTCCCGCGACCCCGGCAAGCTTCGGCGACATTCGAAGAGATTACACCTAAATTCACAAAACAGTAGCCTTCCTCAAGTACCTATATTTAAAAGCAGAACCAAACTCACTCACATAAATACAAATGAGGGTCTTGATTGAAACGAATCCTGGGAATTATGTCGAAACGTTCACAGCGGCAAAAGCCGCAACAGGTCTGCTTTTCATTAATAATGCCTTGAATCGAAGCGTCCGCGATGATTGAAGCAACAAGGTGCCATTGTTGCAACGAGTCGACATGCAAGAATTATGTGGTTATACTATATGTATAGTGTAAAGCCGCATTTTCACTAGAGGACATTTGTTCCGCGACTCTGTCACTCGATACGAAATTCACTTGTCCCGCGCGATGTCGCCCTACGCTGCGCGACACGTAGAAACTGACGAATGTGAACAAGGGAAATGTCGAGCGACATTGTCCCACAAAGTTGCAGACACATACCACGTGAATGTTGGGCGATATGTCTCCGTGACATGACTGACATGTCACCTTGAAGATGTGGCTTCAACGTTAATTTAGTGGTTGATATAGACTATCTTTTGGACCGCAAAACTTACGACGACTGCGCGTAACAATCCAGCTGCGCGGCCTCCATATAGCTAAACGTCCGTCGGGGTAGCGCGTCTGTCTAAGCAGATTACGGTGGCCTTGGAACGCAAAGGGCAACCGACGGAATAGTGTAGACTTTAAGTCAGTGAGAGCCTGCCTGTCCCTTCTGCCCTATCCATGGCGAGACGACCCATTTGATGTTTTTATCACCAAAGAAAATCTATCGCAATATTACAGTTATTTTAATATGGTGAATCCTTTTCGCGAAGTGTGCAGTATCTTTTTATCACGTACTTTACCTTGAACCTAGGATTATCAATGGTGTAATTTGATCTGCCCTGGATCACGTGAATGGTTATTGGAAAACAATTATTTTTTTTAACGCGTCATTAAACGCTTTGCGTTTTGTTCATTTTTTGTTTTTCGTTTCACATTCAGGATATTTTTTTTTTTTTAGCGTGTTAAAATCATCAAATTAGTCCTCCCACCCCGGGCAGGGCGGGAGGGACTGTCAGACTTGTACTGACTAAAATCCACGGTGCCCTTCAATAGCCCTTTATGTCCCGGGGTCATGGTAATGAGATAAGTCCCGCGACCCCGACAGGCTTTGGCCCTCTAGAGGGGGGCCCCGTCATCATGCTGACACTCTTTGAGGGCATTCAGGATCTTTGAAAATTCTGAACTGCCAAAATTCTTACGACTTGCTTGATTGGTACTTCACGATGTTTTCCTTCATAGTTTTCAAGATCTCGTAACTCTTAACATTATCCAGAGCTCATCGTAAACACTTTTGTCTTCGTAGTTGTAACGCTGCTAATTGTTTAGATTTAAGTGTTTTTTGTTCAATTTGGAGGTAATAAATTTTTTTTCTTTTTTTTTTAAGGCTTTACCAAACAGCGAGTTTGAGCGTGGCGTGACGCTAGCGTGGTGTGCTTACTAACTATAACAATAGCGCCAACGTCCCGCTAAACGTGAGCGCTAACGCTACACACGTATATATTAAGCCTGCAATACAATATGTTGGCCGAGCGTCACCAACCATTCACCATTTGCATTAGTTTTCGATGAACTTGCCAAACGTGTAAGCAGTAGTACTTGTCTTGTATTAATTTGCCTACTCGCATTGGCCTAAGCTCGACCAACATGTATTGCAGGCTTTATAGTAAGTAAGCACGGCATGGACACGTCACGTCAGCGTCGCACCGCGCCGTAACTTTGATTGGCAAAGCCTTTTATTTTCTCTTCAGTCCTTTCCAGCATCGGATTACAAGTCGTACGGCCATCATTGGGCGCGCCGTCGTTATATGGTGGACATCATCCCACCGGTTCTCACAAAACATTCTGCCAACATTTTTATTGTGCGCACAGCTAAGGAGTGTAATTCCCTGCCGGGGTCCCTGACAGCTATAACCTTGGGCTCTTCAAGTCAAGAGTGAACAGGTTACTTCTAGGCAAGCGTGCTTCACCGTCGATCACATCTTTAAGCCGAGATAGTGGTAAAACACGAACGTATAATAAAAAAAAAACGTGTGGCACTCGGTGACTGCCGCGGTAAAGCTATTGCATATCATTTTTTATCAAGTTATGCAATTATAATTATTTATTTATTATACCTATTTATTACTGTACTAATTAGGCTATGGTCAGCCACGTCAATCAAGTGGAACGTCAAGAAACGTTCTCCTCCTCCTCCTCCTCTCTCTCCCTCTCCCTCAATAAAATTGGCCCTTGCTCAATAAAAGCATGCTTTCGTGCTAGTAATGAGCACGTCTGTCCGTACCTTTATGATTGCCGAAGTCTCCCGAACTGAAACGACGTTAGACGATGCGTGCTGTCAGATGTGGTCAGGTTTTTTCGCGCGCGCCGAGCTCAGAGCCTGCGATAAAAGCTGTGCAATAGCTTAAAAACAGTAAAATATTAATGTTTCAAACCGCTCAGACTCGCAATGGTAGACGCCCATGGCGTCGGACGTCGCAAGACGATCTCCGGCCACCGTAGGCGCGGGCATGCGGGCGGCGAGTAAAGGGCAACTCGCCGCCCGACCATGGACCATGCCCGGGTCGACGGCGCGTTGTGTTCCACGCGCGCCTCAAAGAGCGTCAGCACGGTGACGGGGCCCCGCCCAAGAGGGCCAAAGCCTGCCGGGGTCGCGGGACTTATCTCATTACCGTGACCCCGGAACATAAAAGGCTATTGAAGGACACCGTGGATTTTAGTCAGTACAAGTCTAACAGTCCCTCCCGCCCTGCCCGGGGTGGGAGGACTCATTTGATGATTTTACCACGCTAAAAAAAAAAAAAAAAAAACCGCTCAGACTCAGAATGTCCACTTCCCAAAATGTCCACCGGTTGCAAAACGTCCGTTTTCCAAAATGTCCACTTCCCATAATGTCCACTTCCCAGAATGTCCACTTCCCAAAATGTCCATTTCCCAAAATGTCCACTTCCCAAAACGTCCATTTCCCAAAATGTCCACTTCCCTACGACAGCGACTTCTAACTGCTACTACTTTAAACTTCCAATGCAAGTGCAATCAAAACAAAAGTGATCTGCGACACCAATTGAGATGCAATCACCAACCATGCCATTCAATTTGCTTCCAATTATTTGCAAGCCTCGTCGAAGAATAACCGCTCTCTATTAAAAGCGATTTCGTGCTTTTTCTTAATTAAAATAGCGTTACTTCTCATTTTATGGGGTTTTTATGACCTGTTTTATGGGTGTGTTGATATTAGGTGCATGTTGAGATAGAATTCAGTTTTCCAACAAATTCCGAGTGTTCTCTGTCCAAAAGTTAAGACACTTAAAGATGAATCGCATTCACTTCACTTATGAGTTCCAGCGGGGGTATTACGTCTTAAAACCAGGCTTATTCCGGCGAGTGAAAGTGACAGAGCTATACAAGTCGTCTACCCCCCCTGGTCTTGGGTTCGAATTCAGTCAGGCGCATTACTTTGTGTAATTTATTTTATCAACACTAAGTACTCTCAAAACGGTGAAGGAAAACATCGTGAGGAAACCGGCATGTCCTAGAACAAAAAAATCGAAGACATGTGACATTTACACGCAATCTTCCTGCAAGAGAAGGCCTGTGTCGGAAGCAATTATAAGGTGATGATGAAGCTTTTAGTTCTTCAAAATCCTATTTTCAACAAAAGGATCTCTTGACAAAGGACATGAAACGATCATAAAAACATCAATTTCCAAGCTAATTGGATGCGTTTGTTGACCACTGCTGTATTTAGATCAAAGGGTGCTGCCCTTTTCCTGAACAAACGGGGTTGCTTCATTGGATGTGGTTCAAGATAATCAAATTATAAAAAAATATGAGTTATTGTTATGAGGTTCTTCTCCCAAGTGCCCTGACCACAGCGCACCGGTAGTACGGACCGTATTTCCGATGCTAGTGGACTACTATTTTTTTATATTTTTCACTTTTATTGTTGATATAAATAATTGGTATTTAAATGAGAACATTAATTACTGTGAAAATGTTTATATCGCCGCCGATAGACTATGTATCTGGATAAAGTTGTGGCATATCCTACTATAAATAATAAATAAATAATAATAATAATAATGTCTGCTTCTCAAAATGGATGTAGGAACGGGTCCCGCGGTACTAAGGAGCTGCTCCTCATTGATATGGCCATTAGCCAACAGGTTCGCCGTTCTCGAAAGGATCTGTCGACATGTTGGATAGACTATAAGAAGGCCTATGACTCGGTGCCACATACGTGGCTCATGAGAGTGCTGGAGTTGTATAAAGTTGATACAACTCTGTGCACTTTCCTGATGTCGTGTATGAGGCAATGGAGGACAGTCCTTCGCTATCCAGGATGTCAGCATATCCAGAGAACTAGCGAACCGATAAGGATAGAGCGAGGTATTTTCCAGGGTGATAGTTTGAGTCCACTTTGGTTCTGCTTGGCCCTGAATCCTCTTAGCACACTGTTGGAGGATTCAGGCCTAGGCTATAGGTTGAGGAGAGGCGGTCAGGTTATATCTCATCTCCTTTACATGGATGACCTTAAACTCTTTGCCCCCAACAATTTGCAACTGATGAAGCTACTGAAGGTAACTGAAACCTTCAGTAGCGCCATCAGGATGGAATTTGGTGTGGACAAATGTGCGGTCATGCATGTAAAGCGAGGGGAGATTGTGGAATCTGTGAGCACCCAACTTTCGGATTCCATAAGCCTTAGATCCCTCTCATCAACCGAAACCTATAAGTATTTGGGTATGTCGGAAGCGTTGGGCATTAATGTTACTGGCATGAAACAATCGTTGAAGGAGCGTTTCTTTGGCCGCCTGAAAAAAGTATTTAATAGCCTTCTATCAGGTGGTAATAGGGTGCGCGCCTTCAACGGCTGGGTCATGCCAGTCTTAATGTACTCTTTTGGCATACTCAAATGGACTCAAACAGAACTTGATGCCCTGGATAGGAGGGTCCGTACATTGCTCACTGCATATCGAATGCATCACCCACGGTCTTCGGTTATGAGATTGTATATCCCGCGAAAATGTGGAGGTCGAGGTTTTCTAAACGCTAAGACTCTCCACAATCGCGAGATATGCAATCTCAGGGAATATTTCCTAAAAGCCGACGTGGAAATGCATCGAGATGTAGTGGCGGTGGACAAGGGCCTCACCCCGCTCTCCTTGGCTAAAGAGAACTGGCGCAAACCTGCGGTGCTTGACACTAATGATCGCATGGAGGTATGGCAGAGTAAGGAGCTTCACGGACGCTTTTTCCGGGCTCTACATGGGCCTGATGTAGATTTGTCAGCGTCCGTGGCATGGCTACGATCCGGGGACCTCTTTAGTGAAACCGAGGGTTTTGTCTGTGCAATTATGGATGAAGTTATGATGACGAATAACTACCGGAGATTTATTGTGAAGGATGGCACGGTTGACATATGTCGGGCATGCCACCGTCCTGGCGAATCAATCCGTCACATTATTTCCGGGTGTTCTCGTCTGGCTAACGGTCAATACTTGCATAGACATAACCTTGTAGCCAGGATAATACATCAGCAACTTGCTCTGAAATACAGCCTTGTGGAATCGGAAGTGCCGTACTACAGGTATGAGCCCGACCCAGTTCTTGAAAGTGGCAATATCACACTGTACTGGGATCAATCCATCATCACTGACAGGACTATTGTAGCCAATAGACCTGATATAGTGGTGGTGGATCGATCAGAGCGGCGCACAATGATTGTTGACATAACCGTCCCGCATGACGAGAACCTCGTGAAAGCTGAAAAAGATAAGCAAATCAAGTATCTTGATTTGGCTCGCGAGGTTGTCGATATGTGGGATGTGGATTCAGCGATCATTGTGCCGATAGTCGTGTCGGTCCATGGCTTAATTGCTAAGAGCCTCGACCAACATCTAAGGAGGCTCTCGTTAGGCAGCTGGATCAAGGGCCTGATTCAGAAAGCAGTTCTTTTGGACACGGCGCGCATTGTTAGGAGGTTCCTTTCTCTGGAGCCCTGACTGCCGGTAGCTTGGACCTTGTTCCCGATACCGGTGGGCCACTATTATTTATATTTTTAAATGTTTTTTTTTGTGTTTTTGTAAAAATATTTAAAAATGTATATAGTAAGGTGAAAAGATGAATAAAGGAAATAATAATATTATAAACGTGAAAGTTTGTTTGGATGGATGTATGTTTGTTCCTCTTTCACGCAAAAACTACTGAATGGATTTGGTTGAAATTCGGTACATAGATAGTTTATAACCTGGATTAACACATAGGATAGTTTTTATTCCTTTTTTATGTTCCTACGGGATGATTTTTGAGTTGTAGCGGGTGAAACCGCTGGCAACTAACGCGTCATATAAATGAGTCAAGGAGGTCAGGAATTTTATTTACATAGTGTGTCTTATAAGTATAGTTTTGGTCTACTTGCACTTATTTTTTTAAAAACGTAAATTAAAGTCATATACATACGTATTTTCTTGTAGGCAAATCAACATTATATCTACGTGCTTTCAAAGTGAAATTCAAGGATGTGAAACGTCTCTGCTAGTTCGGTTTTCTAAAGTCTTTTCACAAATTGAATTTGCTGACAAATACGGTTCGTATTCAGGACTGTACTTCAGAAAGATTTGCAACTCAGCGCTCCTAACATTCTGTTTGCTAAGTTTCTAGCGTGGCAATTGAATTGACGCAAGAGGGAATGAATCAATGGCATCGGTAGGACTCCGTATTATGTGATACCAAATGGATGCTTTTATATTATTGCATTGATGGAATTCCCACTTTAAGCGCCGAGCAGTGTTGAAAATTCAACGACGTCTGTCTTTTGTTGAGACTTATCATTTAGGTAACTGTGGCGTTCGTTATAAGTTAAAGGAAGTGTTAGTTAACCATTTATTTGATTTTTATTAAACAATGCTCAAATAATATAATTTATTGAAATATGATAACAAAATATGAATCACCTTCTTTTCAATTTGCGAGGTAGATTTCACATAACAAATGTAATAAAAATATATATGTATTAAAATATCTATAATATTAGGAACCTTAGCAGCATTGTTAGTTGGCACAACAGCGCAACCCTATTGATTCAGATGTATTATGGATGTACCGGACCGTACGCATGAATAGAGAGAGGGTCACAGACCAACCTCCTCGTGTATGAATGTGTATTATTAGTTTATTACTTACGGATGAAGATATTCATGTTCTAGTAGCTATTATATGTGTACATCTTACCTGAAAAGAAAAAAGAGATTTTATAAGACATTTGTAAATTGATAATGGTGAAAAATACTACAAATTACTGGCGAACGGTTCAAGCTACGCAGGTGCAATTAGAAAAAAAAAACATAGCTGATTAACGTAGCTTTCTGTAGCTGCATGAATATTTGTGAGTTCATCACACACCAAAACTCATTAAAAAACAATTTTCACTATAAAATTAGCTAATTATTCATAGCTAGGATGTATTTACATTTTCTATCGAATGACATTTCACGAAAGAATACTGTACGGTGCTCTAGAAGTTTTTGTAAACACCATGCCCACCCAAAAATTTGAAAAAATGGTGTACACTTAATATACCATCATTTCGCAATTTAAATGCCTTTTGCACGAATCGAGTACAAATTCAGTACAAATCAGAAATCGAGTACAAATTCAGACTCTAACTAGCACCAAGTAATTCACAAAATCAATATTAAGAACATTAAAACCTTAATTACCAACAGAAAACTGAATTCTATCTCAACATGCACCTAATATCAACACACCCATAAAACAGGTCATAAAAACCCCATAAAATGAGAAGTAACGCTATTTTAATTAAGAAAAAGCACGAAATCGCTTTTAATAGAGAGCGGTTATTCTTCGACGAGGCTTGCAAATAATTGGAAGCAAATTGAATGGCATGGTTGGTGATTGCATCTCAATTGGTGTCGCAGATCACTTTTGTTTTGATTGCACTTGCATTGGAAGTTTAAAGTAGTAGCAGTTAGAAGTCGCTGTCGTAGGGAAGTGGACATTTTGGGAAATGGACGTTTTGGGAAGTGGACATTTTGGGAAATGGACATTTTGGGAAGTGGACATTCTGGGAAGTGGACATTATGGGAAGTGGACATTTTGGAAAACGGACGTTTTGCAACCGGTGGACATTTTGGGAAGTGGACATTCTGAGTCTGAGCGGTTTTTTTTTTTTTTTTTTTAGCGTGGTAAAATCATCAAATGAGTCCTCCCACCCCGGGCAGGGCGGGAGGGACTGTCAGACTTGTACTGACTAAAATCCACGGTGTCCTTCAATAGCCTTTTATGTTCCGGGGTCACGGTAATGAGATAAGTCCCGCGACCCCGGCAGGCTTTGGCCCTCTTGGGCGGGGCCCCGTCACCGTGCTGACGCTCTTTGAGGCGCGCGTGGAACACAACGCGCCGTCGACCCGGGCATGGTCCATGGTCGGGCGGCGAGTTGCCCTTTACTCGCCGCCCGCATGCCCGCGCCTACGGTGGCCGGAGATCGTCTTGCGACGTCCGACGCCATGGGCGTCTACCATTGCGAGTCTGAGCGGTTTGAAACATTAATATTTTACTGTTTTTAAGCTATTGCACAGCTTTTATCGCAGGCTCTGAGCTCGGCGCGCGCGAAAAAACCTGACCACATCTGACAGCACGCATCGTCTAACGTCGTTTCAGTTCGGGAGACTTCGGCAATCATAAAGGTACGGACAGACGTGCTCATTACTAGCACGAAAGCATGCTTTTATTGAGCAAGGGCCAATTTTATTGAGGGAGAGGGAGAGAGAGGAGGAGGAGGAGGAGAACGTTTCTTGACGTTCCACTTGATTGACGTGGCTGACCATAGCCTAATTAGTACAGTAATAAATAGGTATAATAAATAAATAATTATAATTGCATAACTTGATAAAAAATGATATGCAATAGCTTTACCGCGGCAGTCACCGAGTGCCACACGTTTTTTTTTTATTATACGTTCGTGTTTTACCACTATCTCGGCTTAAAGATGTGATCGACGGTGAAGCACGCTTGCCTAGAAGTAACCTGTTCACTCTTGACTTGAAGAGCCCAAGGTTATAGCTGTCAGGGACCCCGGCAGGGAATTACACTCCTTAGCTGTGCGCACAATAAAAATGTTGGCAGAATGTTTTGTGAGAACCGGTGGGATGATGTCCACCATATAACGACGGCGCGCCCAATGATGGCCGTACGACTTGTAATCCGATGCTGGAAAGGACTGAAGAGAAAATAAAAGGCTTTGCCAATCAAAGTTACGGCGCGGTGCGACGCTGACGTGACGTGTCCATGCCGTGCTTACTTACTATAAAGCCTGCAATACATGTTGGTCGAGCTTAGGCCAATGCGAGTAGGCAAATTAATACAAGACAAGTACTACTGCTTACACGTTTGGCAAGTTCATCGAAAACTAATGCAAATGGTGAATGGTTGGTGACGCTCGGCCAACATATTGTATTGCAGGCTTAATATATACGTGTGTAGCGTTAGCGCTCACGTTTAGCGGGACGTTGGCGCTATTGTTATAGTTAGTAAGCACACCACGCTAGCGTCACGCCACGCTCAAACTCGCTGTTTGGTAAAGCCTTAAAAAAAAAAGAAAAAAAATTTATTACCTCCAAATTGAACAAAAAACACTTAAATCTAAACAATTAGCAGCGTTACAACTACGAAGACAAAAGTGTTTACGATGAGCTCTGGATAATGTTAAGAGTTACGAGATCTTGAAAACTATGAAGGAAAACATCGTGAAGTACCAATCAAGCAAGTCGTAAGAATTTTGGCAGTTCAGAATTTTCAAAGATCCTGAATGCCCTCAAAGAGTGTCAGCATGATGACGGGGCCCCCCTCTAGAGGGCCAAAGCCTGTCGGGGTCGCGGGACTTATCTCATTACCATGACCCCGGGACATAAAGGGCTATTGAAGGGCACCGTGGATTTTAGTCAGTACAAGTCTGACAGTCCCTCCCGCCCTGCCCGGGGTGGGAGGACTAATTTGATGATTTTAACACGCTAAAAAAAAAAAAATATCCTGAATGTGAAACGAAAAACAAAAAATGAACAAAACGCAAAGCGTTTAATGACGCGTTAAAAAAAATAATTGTTTTCCAATAACCATTCACGTGATCCAGGGCAGATCAAATTACACCATTGATAATCCTAGGTTCAAGGTAAAGTACGTGATAAAAAGATACTGCACACTTCGCGAAAAGGATTCACCATATTAAAATAACTGTAATATTGCGATAGATTTTCTTTGGTGATAAAAACATCAAATGGGTCGTCTCGCCATGGATAGGGCAGAAGGGACAGGCAGGCTCTCACTGACTTAAAGTCTACACTATTCCGTCGGTTGCCCTTTGCGTTCCAAGGCCACCGTAATCTGCTTAGACAGACGCGCTACCCCGACGGACGTTTAGCTATATGGAGGCCGCGCAGCTGGATTGTTACGCGCAGTCGTCGTAAGTTTTGCGGTCCAAAAGATAGTCTATATCAACCACTAAATTAACGTTGAAGCCACATCTTCAAGGTGACATGTCAGTCATGTCACGGAGACATATCGCCCAACATTCACGTGGTATGTGTCTGCAACTTTGTGGGACAATGTCGCTCGACATTTCCCTTGTTCACATTCGTCAGTTTCTACGTGTCGCGCAGCGTAGGGCGACATCGCGCGGGACAAGTGAATTTCGTATCGAGTGACAGAGTCGCGGAACAAATGTCCTCTAGTGAAAATGCGGCTTTACACTATACATATAGTATAACCACATAATTCTTGCATGTCGACTCGTTGCAACAATGGCACCTTGTTGCTTCAATCATCGCGGACGCTTCGATTCAAGGCATTATTAATGAAAAGCAGACCTGTTGCGGCTTTTGCCGCTGTGAACGTTTCGACATAATTCCCAGGATTCGTTTCAATCAAGACCCTCATTTGTATTTATGTGAGTGAGTTTGGTTCTGCTTTTAAATATAGGTACTTGAGGAAGGCTACTGTTTTGTGAATTTAGGTGTAATCTCTTCGAATGTCGCCGAAGCTTGCCGGGGTCGCGGGACTGTCTTATCACGTAACTGTGGCCCCGGAACGTAAAGAGCTATTGAAGAACACCGTGGATTTTAGTCAGTACAAGTCTGACAGTCCCTCCCGTCCTGCCCTGGGTGGGAAGACTCAAGATTTTATTATGATATAAATAAAAACCAGCAATAGACACACCTTTGTTTATCCCTTCGTGTATCACAGGTATTTGTTTAAGTTCACAGCCACTACAATCAACATTTTTGTTAACCAAGCTATACTTAGCGTACCTACTTCATATAAAACACCAACTAACGTACAGTCGACGCAATATAAATCCAGCTATAATTGGCACACTTCCGCAACCCCTGCGCTGGCGTGTCGACACTGACGACCTTCGTAACTGCACTGAAGGTCACACTATGTAGACTTTGCTGACAAATACGGTTCGTATTCAGGACTGTACTTCAGAAAGATTTGCAACTCAGCGCTCCTAACATTCTGTTTGCTAAGTTTCTAGCGTGGCAATTGAATTGACGCAAGAGGGAATGAATCAATGGCATCGGTAGGACTCCGTATTATGTGATACCAAATGGATGCTTTTATATTATTGCATTGATGGAATTCCCACTTTAAGCGCCGAGCAGTGTTGAAAATTCAACGACGTCTGTCTTTTGTTGAGACTTATCATTTAGGTAACTGTGGCGTTCGTTATAAGTTAAAGGAAGTGTTAGTTAACCATTTATTTGATTTTTATTAAACAATGCTCAAATAATATAATTTATTGAAATATGATAACAAAATATGAATCACCTTCTTTTCAATTTGCGAGGTAGATTTCACATAACAAATGTAATAAAAATATATATGTATTAAAATATCTATAATATTAGGAACCTTAGCAGCATTGTTAGTTGGCACAACAGCGCAACCCTATTGATTCAGATGTATTATGGATGTACCGGACCGTACGCATGAATAGAGAGAGGGTCACAGACCAACCTCCTCGTGTATGAATGTGTATTATTAGTTTATTACTTACGGATGAAGATATTCATGTTCTAGTAGCTATTATATGTGTACATCTTACCTGAAAAGAAAAAAGAGATTTTATAAGACATTTGTAAATTGATAATGGTGAAAAATACTACAAATTACTGGCGAACGGTTCAAGCTACGCAGGTGCAATTAGAAAAAAAAAACATAGCTGATTAACGTAGCTTTCTGTAGCTGCATGAATTTTTGTGAGTTCATCACACACCAAAACTCATTAAAAAACAATTTTCACTATAAAATTAGCTAATTATTCATAGCTAGGATGTATTTACATTTTCTATCGAATGACATTTCACGAAAGAATACTGTACGGTGCTCTAGAAGTTTTTGTAAACACCATGCCCACCCAAAAATTTGAAAAAATGGTGTACACTTAATATACCATCATTTCGCAATTTAAATGCCTTTTGCACGAATCGTGTACATCTTACCTGAAAAGAAAAAAGAGATTTTATAAGACATTTGTAAATTGATAATGGTGAAAAATACTACAAATTACTGGCGAACGGTTCAAGCTACGCAGGTGCAATTAGAAAAAAAAAACATAGCTGATTAACGTAGCTTTCTGTAGCTGCATGAATTTTTGTGAGTTCATCACACACCAAAACTCATTAAAAAACAATTGTCACTATAAAATTAGCTAATTATTCATAGCTAGGATGTATTTACATTTTCTATCGAATGACATTTCACGAAAGAATACTGTACGGTGCTCTAGAAGTTTTTGTAAACACCATGCCCACCCAAAAATTTGAAAAAATGGTGTACACTTAATATACCATCATTTCGCAATTTAAATGCCTTTTGCACGAATCGTGTACATCTTACCTGAAAATAAAAAAGAGATTTTATAAGACATTTGTAAATTGATAATGGTGAAAAATACTACAAATTACTGGCGAACGGTTCAAGCTACGCAGGTGCAATTAGAAAAAAAAAACATAGCTGATTAACGTAGCTTTCTGTAGCTGCATGAATTTTTGTGAGTTCATCACACACCAAAACTCATTAAAAAACAATTTTCACTATAAAATTAGCTAATTATTCATAGCTAGGATGTATTTACATTTTCCATCTACAGACCGGCATAAGCAAGCGCGGCTTAACCACGATTATTGACCGATGAGGCTGCTATTATTTAGTCACAAGCTACTCCAAGAAAAAATGAGCATCAAAAATATAATACAAAACAAATCTAAGTTTGTTTCCTTACTTCTTACGCTCCAAATCATGAGAACTTCTCCATATTCCATCCAAGATTCCCACAGCTAATCATCCAAGTAGTTCTTACAGATAATTACGAGACTTTTCTCTAGATTAAGCTCCTGAAGACGACCGCATTTTAAATAGAGCATACAAATTGCCAGCGATTTGCCTGAACGACCCCCATCGTACCGAGCTACTATTTATACGCCAAGGTTCGAGTTAAGTGGTTTAAAGTTTTACTTGAGGCTTTATAAAATGCCTGCTCGTATTATTTTATTTGCTTAGTAGATTCCCCCTCGGTTTTACTACAGTGGAGCGTTGAAAATAGGGGTATGCCAACGGTGTCCAGGCACAGGGCGCAGACTCTTGAGGGGCTCAGAATTGGCCAGACCAAGACGACAATTGTGTAGACCAGTAGTCAGTTAAAGAAGCTCGCACTGGGCACATAAAAGGCCAGTTACGACGCTGCCGTGGAGCCTAATATTTTCTTTATTTTACGATGTGTGTCCGTGTATGCGACTCCTAGTGAATACCTACATTATTAAATTTGAGGATATAAGGTCTGAAAATTCTTGCCAACTAGATATTTTGATAAACAGATTTCCGGTTTGTTTATCATTAAAATTTAAATAAAACCTAAAAAAGTACTTAAAAAGGTTGTGGTGCTTATTAAACTTGACGAGAATGTCACTCCAAGGGTGTCCCCAGTTCGGGCACGCCGCAATCGCGGCGGTAAGACCCCTCTTTGAGGAGTGGCTGGATAGGAGTCACGGCGTCCTGACCTACCGCATGACGCAGGTCCTCACCGGACACGGAAGTTTCGGGAGGTACCTGTGTCTAAGGAGAAAGGAGGAAACGCCTGGGTGTCACCACTGCGAAGATCGCCCGGAGGACACAGTAGAGCATACGGTGCAAGACTGCCCCGCTTGGGCAGAGCACCGACGTGTCCTCACGGCGGTGATAGGCGGAGACCTCTCGCGCCCGGTATTGGTTGCGGTCATGCTGCGGGGCGAGACGGAGTGGGAAGCGGTCGCCTCCTTCTGCGAAGCAGTAATGCTCGCGAAGGAGGAGGCGGGCCGCGCGAGAGAGAGGGCAATGTCCTCCCTCCGCCCCACCCGCGGTGGTTGGCGCCCACGGCGTCGGACGTCGCAAGACGATCTCCGGCCACCGTAGGCGCGGGCATGCGGGCGGCGAGTAAAGGGCAACTCGCAGCCCGACCATGGACCATGCCCGGGTCGACGGCGCGTTGTGTTCCACGCGCGCCTCAAAGAGCGTCAGCGTAATGACGGGGCCCCCTCTGTAGAGGGCCAAAGCCTGCCGGGGTCGCGGGACTTATACCATTACCGTGACCCCGGAACATAAAGGGCTATTGAAGGACACCGTGGATTTTAGTCAGTACAAGTCTGACAGTCCCTCCCGCCCTGCCCGGGGTGGGAGGACTCATTTGATGATTTTACCACGATAAAAAAAAAAAAAAAAAAAAAGGGTGTCCCCAGTTAGTTCACGTCTTTGTCACAGATCTCGCGCTGCGATCAATTTGATAGTCCTCACCACAGCATGAACACCTTCTTCATGACTGTTCTCCGAGTACTTTCTGTTCAGATTCCACATCGTGTCCTCATTTTCTGTATTTTACACGATTGTTTGGACCTATGGAATATTGAGATGAAATGACTACATCAATATTAGCTATGCGACGACTCATCCGAATTTGCGGATGAGTCGACGCCTTCATTTTTTGAAGGGTGTCGTTTCATTCTCGATGCAATATTTTTCGGATGGAGTTGACACCTAAGTCGTTTACACTTGGATTTTTTACTGTGACGTCGATGGGAATATCAGCATTTAAACTCACATAGGCAGCGAGACCCGGAACAACAACATTTATGATTTCTACTATTTTTAATTAATTGTTCCAATTTATTACGACTTTGCCTGTTAGCTAAAAGCCATTGAAACAATTAAAAAGATATTAAAGATCCACCAATTAATTGAGACCTATGTATCGTTGATTTTATTTGAAATTAGCGTTTGCGTCTTGCTTCTTCCATAAAGAGCAGATAATTATTAAATCTACAAGATCGTAACACCGGTAGTAAAAGTAGCCTATGTTCTATTCGTCATGATCTATCCGCGTGTCAGATGTCATAGAAATTCATTCAGCCGCTACAGCGTGTCAAACGGACAGACTGACAAGGTAATGTGTTCATTCTGCGTTTGATTTTAGAGTTTGAGTTTGCCCTACGTTCATATAATGGCTTCTAATTTTAGCAGGTATCTTAAAAAGATGATACGGCACCCCTCCGTTTTCTTTGTTCATCAACTTTTAATTCAAAGAACCCTAACCTTATTCCAATTGTTACAATGATTTCTTTTCGCTTACTAAATAACATACTAAATATAACAAACCAATAAACAAAGACCCCTTGTATTATTGACTCTGTACTATCAAATATTCTTACTAAGTAAACCAGGATGTGTCTAAATATATTGGGCAGTTGTGCGAAAGGGACAATAGTATGAATTGTGGGGTGTCGAAAGGGAGAGGAGATATGCTTGTATTTATTCGCATCGGAGAATTATGCGCGCGCGCTGGGTGTATGAACAGTCTTTATAAATAAACAAAAATTTTAATATTAAAGTTATGTAGACAAATATTATTGAATAGTTGTGATAAATATAGAACAATAAGTTTTTTAATGATTGTGAAATAATTAATGTACAAAAGTGATGAGTAATAATAACAGTGAAGTGATTTAAAAACGTGTGTGTGTCTTGATAAGAGATTTTGGACACAATGTGTGCGCTTGTCATCAAGTATCTAAAGGTCAGAGGTCATTTTATATTTATTACTAATTAATTTAGTCGTGATCAGAACACTACTTACTACTACTTAGCAAGATTAAAAATCAATATTCTTATATTTAAACAGAGTAGTGATGACCCAGTGAGATCGGCCCCGACTTACGAATTGTTGGTCGTAGGTTCGAACCCTATCAGGCGCATTACTTTGTGTTATTTATTTCATCACCACTACTCTCAAAACGGCGAAGGAAAACATCGTTAGGAAACCAGCATGTTCTAGGATAGGACCAAAAATTCGAAGACATAATGTCATCTACCAAACCGCACGGGGCCCGAGTGGTGGAATGTGGCCCACTCCTTCTCACAGTGAGGAGGCCTGTGTCCCAGAAGTGGGAACATGATAGACTGATGATGTGTTTAATAATTCAGTTTTATAAACACTGTGAAGCACCATAACTATTTTTGTAGAGAACTGTTTTTTTTTTTCTTTGACACTTCAAAAGTGACTGCAACTGGCCTACTTGAAATAAATGCTTTGATTTGATTTGATCTGAGCTAGCACAAAAATTTCAAGTAAAATGTGTGAAGCAAATATTTATTTCTCAACAAAGGCGCCAGTATTGTTTAATTCCGCAGTTCTATTAATCGAGATGGTTAAGATCGCCTTTTAAATTAGTCGTATGAACTATGCGTTGATTCGCATTCTCTCATCGTTATTATTATTCTAGTACAATACAGTATTATCATTAAAGTTATATTTTTATACGCAATAACGCCTGCGTCGCGTCTTCGCAAAGATATTTTTTAAGAAACGAAAAATTCAGTTGCGAGCAGGGTTCGATCCTGCGTCTTCTGGATAGGTACTCCAGACGCCTTAACCACTAGGCCATCGCAACCACTACTCACAAAGCTGAATTTCTCGTTCCCTTGTTTTTCGAACGCTGTTTACACGTTGCGCCATCTATTGGTAGTGTATCAAACTACTTTACTTTTTACTACCAATAGATGGCGCAACGTGTAAACAGCGTTCGAAAAACAAGGGAACGAGAAATTCAGCTTTGTGAGTAGTGGTTGCGATGGCCTAGTGGTTAAGGCGTCTGGAGTACCTATCCAGAAGACGCAGGATCGAACCCTGCTCGCAACTGAATTTTTCGTTTCTTAAAAAATATCTTTGCGAAGACGCGACGCAGGCGTTATTGCGTATAAAAATATAACTTTAGTTTAGAAGTCGCTATCTAATACAGCATTGATTTGATTGCAATATCAGACGTGTTGGTTGGTAAAGTAGTTTGATACACTACCAATAGATGGCGCAACGTGTAAACAGCGTTCGAAAAACAAGGGAACGAGAAATTCAGCTTTGTGAGTAGTGGTTGCGATGGCCTAGTGGTTAAGGCGTCTGGAGTACCTATCCAGAAGACGCAGGATCGAACCCTGCTCGCAACTGAATTTTTCGTTTCTTAAAAAAAATATCTTTGCGAAGACGCGACGCAGGCGTTATTGCGTATAAAAATATAACTTTAGTTTAGAAGTCGCTATCTAATACAGCATTGATTTGATTGCAATATCAGACGTGTTGGTTGGTAAAGTAGTTTGATACACTACCAATAGATGGCGCAACGTGTAAACAGCGTTCGAAAAACAAGGGAACGAGAAATTCAGCTTTGTGAGTAGTGGTTGCGATGGCCTAGTGGTTAAGGCGTCTGGAGTACCTATCCAGAAGACGCAGGATCGAACCCTGCTCGCAACTGAATTTTTCGTTTCTTAAAAAAAATATCTTTGCGAAGACGCGACGCAGGCGTTATTGCGTATAAAAATATAACTTTAGTTTAGAAGTCGCTATCTAATACAGCATTGATTTGATTGCAATATCAGACGTGTTGGTTGGTAAAGTAGTTTGATACACTACCAATAGATGGCGCAACGTGTAAACAGCGTTCGAAAAACAAGGGAACGAGAAATTCAGCTTTGTGAGTAGTGGTTGCGATGGCCTAGTGGTTAAGGCGTCTGGAGTACCTATCCAGAAGACGCAGGATCGAACCCTGCTCGCAACTGAATTTTTCGTTTCTTAAAAAATATCTTTGCGAAGACGCGACGCAGGCGTTATTGCGTATAAAAATATAACTTTAGTTTAGAAGTCGCTATCTAATACAGCATTGATTTGATTGCAATATCAGACGTGTTGGTTGGTAAAGTAGTTTGATACACTACCAATAGATGGCGCAACGTGTAAACAGCGTTCGAAAAACAAGGGAACGAGAAATTCAGCTTTGTGAGTAGTGGTTGCGATGGCCTAGTGGTTAAGGCGTCTGGAGTACCTATCCAGAAGACGCAGGATCGAACCCTGCTCGCAACTGAATTTTTCGTTTCTTAAAAAATATCTTTGCGAAGACGCGACGCAGGCGTTATTGCGTATAAAAATATAACTTTAGTTTAGAAGTCGCTATCTAATACAGCATTGATTTGATTGCAATATCAGACGTGTTGGTTGGTAAAGTAGTTTGATACACTACCAATAGATGGCGCAACGTGTAAACAGCGTTCGAAAAACAAGGGAACGAGAAATTCAGCTTTGTGAGTAGTGGTTGCGATGGCCTAGTGGTTAAGGCGTCTGGAGTACCTATCCAGAAGACGCAGGATCGAACCCTGCTCGCAACTGAATTTTTCGTTTCTTAAAAAAAAGTATTATCATTGTTACTAATACTGTTGTTACATGTTGCTACACCGGTAGATAGCCCTAGTGGTTTTGTAGGAGCTTCATTTTATTAAAGGTTAAGTAGAGGTTATTAAGGCACACCCATATTATTCATCATCATCATCTCAGCCATAGGACGTCCACTGCTGAACATAGGCCTCCCCTTCAGATCTCTAAGGTCGTCTGTCCATCTTGTTGGTGGACGTCCTACGCTACCCCAACAAGACTAGGCTCCAGGCTACATACTGGGAAACTGACGGAAAAACCCAATCAGTTTTATTACGAAAACTAAATAAACTTGGGTCGAAACCTGGATCAAGTCCAGGCTTGTCTGCAGAACCATGGTTTAAATTTCTCCGTATTACAGCACTTTTTTTTTTTATCGTGGTAAAATCATCAAACGAGTCCTCCCACCCCGGGCAGGGCGGGAGGGACTGTCAGACTTGTACTGACTAAAATCCACGGTGTCCTTCAGTAGCCCTTTATGTCCCGGGGTCACGGTAATGGTATAAGTCCCGCGACCACGGCAGGCTTTGGCCCTCTAGAGAGGGGGCCCCGTCATTATACTGACGCTCTTTGAGGCGCGCGTGGAACACAACGCGCCGTCGACCCGGGCATGGTCCATGGTCGGGCTGCGAGTTGCCCTTTACTCGCCGCCCGCATGCCCGCGCCTACGGTGGCCGGAGATCGTCTTGCGACGTCCGTCGCCGTGGGGTATTACAGCACTTAGACGAAAGGTGGAATTGTCAGTACCGTCATTTGAACCATTGTCTTAAAAATTAATTCTACCATGTTATGTAACAATTAAATCTACCATATTTAAATCCATTTTGGTTGAAAATAACACAAAATCAACAACACAATAAAAAGCTGCTATGAGAAACTTTGACACACCTTTGACAGCTACTTTATTTTATTTATTTACTAGCTGACCCGGCAAACGTTGTTTTGCCATATAATAATAAAAAAAAAAATTAGGGTTGGACTACCCCTAACATTTAGGGGGATGAAAAATAGATGTTGGCCGATTCTCAAAATTACCGGATAAGCACAAAAAAATTCATCAAAATCGGTCAAGCCGTTTCGGAGGAGTATGGCATCGAAAACTGTAACACGAGAATTTTATATATTAGATTTATATTCAGGCTACTTTGGCCCATAGACATATACCTTACAAACTAACATACATAATTTTTTATAAAAACAACTTTTGTTAGTATATAGAAACTTAAGCCTAGTTAGTAAAAACTTCACTTCACTGTGCACAGTCATTGTGCGTTCTGGTGGCACTTGTCCGCGGAAGCGTTGGAACACCACATCCTTCGGCCAAAAGTCCTCCTTCATGACGAGGTGCAGAAAACATCTCTGGTGGAAACGCAGCCTTAAACCATGGTTTATCGCAAAACCACAATTTGTAATAACTGTTGTACAAACACTAGTTTAAGTTAAACCAGGGTTTTAAGTTAAACCGTATTTTGTAATAAGACGAAATAACCCAGCCTAAGTATTAAGTCTAGACCGTTACCTATATTTACTAGGGTCCAGGGTCGCTTAAAGATTTTAAAAGTCTAATTGAGCGTAATTATGTTATACCCTTTTATCAGCCACCTGTTATTATTGTAAAAAGGGAAAATCTTGGATGACTGGACATATTTCATAAGGTCAAGTTATGTCAGGGTTGATTTGGTATTTTAGAAAGTTCTGGTTCGTTAATTTTCCAGCTGCCTTACCACGTGCTCTTAACTCGATCCTGTTTTGGTTGTGGGAAAGAGACAGAGCTATACAAGTCGTCTAGCGCCATCTCGAAATTCGAATGGAATGGAAACGAAATCAGAATCGAATCAGTTTCGGGAGTAAGCCGCCTGGTTACAGGAAAGTTCCACAATTGACGTTACAGTTGGCACAGTGATCGAACGATCGATTCCCAAGGTGGGTATTTTGGTTTGTGGTATGTGGGTTTAAATGTTTGTAATCGCCCCCACGATACATGTACACACGAGAAATTCCTAGTGTGAGGCAACGTTTTTTAAAAGAAAAGAAAAAAATAAACATCCGAAAGACCTGTACCTGCCCTGTAACGAGGGCATTTACAAAAACAGGGTGGAATTTAGTCAGTATGAACCTGGCAGTCCCATACGCTCCACCTAGCTTTCCTAACCCCAAAAGGGTTTATAAATAAAGTGTAGGGGAACAGTGTATAAGACGAAGACATGAGGTATGATGGGAAATCACACACCTAAGGCAAACTTAACACAAAACTAATGTAGCACAAGCGCCAACAGGACGCCATTTGCGTCTGGTCGCTTGCAAATGACGTCCTGATGGCGCTTGCTCTACGACAGTGTTGTGTTAAGTATGCCTAAAGAGTGTATGTCCCCATTATACCTCGCGATTATTAACGTCCCCGTCTTATACACTGTTTCCCTACTGCCCCATAGCTTAGCAGAGAAAAGAAATAAAATAAGTAACTTTAAGCCATAAATAATACGAGCTCTCGGAAGATACAGCTGAAAATATGAGACCAAGTAAAAGTCTATTTGTGTCCATAGATAGGCTAGCTAACTTGGCGAGACTCCAACGTTGCTATCATTATTTTACTCTAGCATGTCGGTACCAGGGCTCATAATAAGAAAACATGTTCATAAAATAAGGTAAAATGAAATATTTCTTTGGTAGTGTCATTGGCAAAGACTTGCACTTTTTTTTCATTTGGTAAACTCCGGCAAGCGATTAGCCAATAGGGGGTCTCCGTCAGATTGCAGACAGCTTTTTGAGGTTCATACATCAGACGGCGAACTATTCATTACTCGCCGTCCGCATGTCCTAAATGCTGAATATCCAATCAACACATGTCATAAATCTGGTTGCGCTGTTTTTCTTATTTATGAAACTTTACTTCTATAATGGTTCCGGGTCTGGGTTTTTTTGTGTGAGTTGCTATGTTTGTAAACGCACCCACGACACAGCAGAAATTCCTAGTGGGGGCAACGTTTTTTAAACAAATAAAAATAAAATGTTAATCGTCATCACATGAGTCCCCTTTTGTTATTCATGCCGTAGACTTAATCCGTCGTTTCGCGACTGCTGACTAAAAGGTTCGAGTTCGATTTGGTTCAGGTCGGGTTAAGAGTTAATTTTTACCATCAGCATTCCCTTAGTAGCAGTCACGAACTATGTGCTCGATTGGTGGCAATACGCTACCGTAAAGCGTTCAAACGAGGAATAGAGAATTTCAGCTTGCAGGTGTGGCTGCAATGGCCTAGTTGAATAAGGCGTCTGGAGTACTCGTACTTATCCAGAAGACGCGGGTTCGAATCCCACTTGCAACGGAATTTTTATTTCCTCAAAAATCATCTTTAAGAATTTAAATATGACTGGAAAACATGGTTGTACTTATTACAGAACAATTTTATTTTATGATTGATAATACTACCTATTGCATGTTTTCACCCGCTTTAACGTTAAAATGATCCCACAAGAAGATAAAATTGGGATGAAAACTATCCTATGTGTTAATCCAGGTTATGTTGCTATTGTTAGGAAACTATTTGTATTGTGATTTTTGCGTGAAAGAGTAACAAACATCTATCTAATTTTCACGTTTATATATTTTATGTGAGCAGTGGTGGCCCAGTGGTATCGGCCTCGACTTACGAGTTGTAGGTCGTGGGTTCGAACCCCGTCAGGCGCATTACTTTGTGTAATTTATTTCAACACCACTGCTCTCAAAACGGTGAAGGAAAACATCGTGAGGAAACCGGCATATCCTAGAACCAAAAATTCGAAGACATGTGACATCTACCAATCCGCACTGGGCCCGCGTGGTAGATTACGGCCCACTCCCTCTCACAGAGAGAGGAGGCCTGTACCCTGAGCACGAGTTTTCACTCTTTTACTTTACAGCGTTTTTCCAGTATTTACAGCGTTTCTTGTATGAAAAAATGGAACAGCGCCTCTGGTGTGCGAAGTAGGAATTAAGTTTTTCCTTGAAAATTGTCAATTTGAAGTTGTCAAAGTTCCAGTTTACTTTACGTCTCAAATACTGAAAACTCGTGCTCAGGGTACTGTTTCCTAGCAGTGGGAACATTTATAGGCTGATGATGATGATGATGATGAGGTAATATTAGTAGGATGCAGAAGCATAAACTCTTATTAGCAAACAGCAAAGCTAAACCAAGATTCCCTCGACTCAGCATACTTAAATAAAAAACTTTTACTTTTGAAAAGCTCCGCATTCGTGCACTTTATTTTCTTAAAGCTCAGGTAAAAGTAATGTATTTATCTTGTTCAAACTTTTAATGGGGTGGCAAATCGAGATCGCGAAAAAGAATTAAAGAGACTTCTTGTTTTTTCAAGTCAAGTTTTTCAAGTTGACAACAGATTTTTTTCTGCAATAAAATTAGCACTAATTGGGTAAGACTGTCACTATTAAGCCTGGTAGCAAGAACTAGTTTCTTGTTCTTGAAACAAGAACTTTATTCTTGAAAAACTTGAACTTTTAATGGTCAATTAAAGTTCTTGTCAACTGTTCAAATACTTTTTTTTTTTTTTTTTTATCGTGGTAAAATCGTCAAATGAGTCCTCCCACCCCGGGCAGGGCGGGAGGGACTGTCAGACTTGTACTGACTAAAATCCACGGTGTCCTTCGATAGCCCTTTATGTTCCGGGGTCACGGTAATGAGATAAGTCCCGCGACCCCGGCAGGCTTTGGCCCTCTAGAGAGGGGGCCCCGTCATTATGCTGACGCTCTTTGAGGCGCGCGTGGAACACAACGCGCCGTCGACCCGGGCATGGTCCATGGTCGGGCAGCGAGTTGCCCTTTACTCGCCGCCCGCATGCCCGCGCCTACGGTGGCCGGAGATCGTCTTGCGACGTCCGTCGCCGTGGGCGTCCACCACTGCGGTTGGGGCGGAGGGAGGACACTGTCCTCTCTCTCACGCGGCCCGCCTCCTCCTTCGCGAGCATTACTGCTTCGCAGAAGGAGGCGACCGCTTCCCACTCCGTCTCGCCCCGCAGCATGGCCGCAACCAATGCCGGGCGCGAGAGGTCTCCGCCTATCGCCGCCGTGAGGCCACGTCGGTGCTCTGCCCAAGCTGGGCAGTCTTGCACCGTATGCTCTACTGTGTCCTCCGGGCGATCTTCGCAGTGGTGACACCCAGGCGTTTCCTCCTTTCTCCTTAGACACAGGTACCTCCCGAAACTTCCGTGTCCGGTGAGGACCTGCGTCATGCGGTAGGTCAGGACGCCGTGACTCCTATCCAGCCACTCCTCAAAGAGGGGTCTTACCGCCGCGATTGCGGCGTGCCCGGCCGTCGGTTGCGACAATCGTCCCCTCCATACTGCCCTGAGATCGCGCCGGACCTCTTCCCGCCGCGCCTCGACTTGTCGGGGCAGCGGGAATTCTCCCCGGCGCTGCGCCTCCACGCGCCACTCATAGACGCGCTGGAGGGCAGTCGCCTCCAGATCCCAGGGCAAACTGTTCAAATACTTAGGAAATAACTTTCTTTCTTTCTTTCACAAATAAAGATGTTTACCAATTGGTGTTTGCTTGAACAGAAGATGTAACACTATCGTCTTCTTAGTAAAAGATCTCAGAAGATAACATTAGCTGTTATCAGTGGTAATGTCGGGAGGTGACGCTCTAAGAAGAATTACACTGACCGTATTGGTGAAGTGTATCAGAAAGTTCGGGTGCGTACTGTGTTGTATTCGTAATCGGCATGATGAATGTGAATCAGGCGAAAGGAGTATATTAGGAGTAAGGATCGCAGCAGGTTGCGTTCTGTGGTTTATGCCTTTTTTTACCATGGTAAAATCATCAAATCAGTCCTCCCGCCTAAAGCGGAACGGGATAGGGACTGTCAGACTCGTAATGACTAAAATCCACAGTGATCCTTCAATATCCCTTTACAATCCAGGGTCACGGTTACCTGATGAGACAGTCCCGCGACCCCGGCAGGCTTGGGGCCCTCTAAGGGGGGCCGTCAGATTGCTGACAGCTCTTTGAGGCGCGAGTGGAACACGACGCACCGTCGGGCATGATCCATGATCGGACGGCGAGTCACTCATTACTCAACGCCCGCATGCCAACGCGTGGTTTCTGCCTACCTCTATTGCTGCAAAAGTCTCCTCTTTCTCCTTCTAAACTTCTTTGCCTGATTTTTTTGGCCATGCTCCTCTAAAACCATGAATGATCATGACATACATATTCTTGTCAACATTCAAGTAAATAGTCATTAAGAAACCCCTGTCGGTACTAGCAATCAATCGGAAGTCTAATACCTAAGTTCCAAGTCTTAATGCCAGTATTAAATGATCAACTGAGGCTAACATCCGCTCAAACAGTCGCCGTTCAAATCCTACAGGATTTAGCTTTGAGCAACTATGTACTTAGTGCTGTAATCTTGAGGCAGATGCAGTGTGCAGTAATATGTACTTTGCTTACATAGTAATATGTCTTAAGATGTGACCTGAGGGTCCAAAATGGTCACTTAGCAATATCCCAAATGATTCACCTTCGTGAATGAATAGCTAATGGCGTTGCGGGATCCAGTGATTTCCAGTAACGTCATTGGCTATTCTTGTATTATTAATTCACGAAATGAATCATTTGGAAAATTACTATGTGGCCGTTCTACACCCTCAGATAGGTGCAATAACTGAATGATTCAACTTGCTTCATCTTACATGATAAAAATATTTTTATAGCTTAGCAGTCAGGAATAACTGTAGCTGCCTTCAAGACTTTTTTAATTAGTTTCGGTAGTAGTGCGAGTATGTAGGGGGGCACACTATTTAGGCTTCAACATGTGACAAAAACCCTTACCTAATCAACTTTCCAGTATATAAGCTTGGAAGAAGTAGCAACGGACTTCCCTGAAACACATCTGTCTTATACACCGTGACTTTTTAGTCGTCTTACAACGGCAGCCCAGTTCATGTATCCAATGAGTAAAACACGTTTATAATAAAAAAAATGGAATTTAAGAGATTTAAAAAATTTAAAAATGAAATTTTAATTCGTTATTATGACGCAAGGCGTAGTTAGAAACACCCTTGTCTCAAAGAAAATGGAGGTGGAATGATCTGCCCGACTATTGCGCTGGGTAGGTATACTCTACAGCTTGATATGTAAACATTTTCACATTTCTAATGTACCTATTTATTAATAATAAAAATTATTATTAACGATTAAAAAAAAAACAAACTCGCCTAGAGGTATTTTAGGTCGGATACATTAAGTGGACCACTTTTGTAAGACGACTAAAAAGTCACGGTGTATATTAAAAAGAAAAACATTAAGTCGTCTTTTTACCCGAAATGGGAATCCTCAAATCTGATGATGTTCATACTGTTAACTTACTAAAATACGATTATTAATTCGAGTCAGTAAAATGACATTTCCAATGTTCCTGGTTTGTTTCATTTTGTATGTATCAGTGACAGTTGCACTTGTCATTTTACTGACTCGAATTAATAATCAAACTTTAGTTTGTTTTACTATGCCTTGTCCTGTCAAAAATATCTTAACACTGTCGTTGCTCTAAATTGAAAATTTACAAATAATTTCATCCCAGCTCTTTCAAAATTGGATCGGAGTAAGTGCCTATATCTCAGGCACTAAAAAAATTCTTCTTCCTAGTAATTCGTCCAAAGCTTGGTATTTTGAGCCAATTTTCCTTCCTCAAAATTTATTCCCCTGGAATATAATCCACTTTGGCATCACCCGCGTAACCATGTTTACTTAGCGTTGTATGCCCAAGCGTCAGCGCCCCATAAAATCTTCGCGGCTGCTAGATGTAACACAAACATGACGGGGTCGTAAACAGTAACTCACAATTATCACAGGCGCCATCTTGAATTATTGTTTAATCATACGGCTCGTTCACGACCTTGCTGCTGTGAGCGGCGACTCAGTGCGGGGCGGTAAGTCATCATCATAATCAGCCTATAAATGTTCCCACTGCTGGGACACAGGCCTCCTCTCTGTGAGAGGGAGCAGGCCGTAATCTACCACGCGGGCTCAGTGCGGATTGGTAGATGTCACATGTCTTCGAATTTTTGGTTCTAGGACATGCCAGTTTCCTCACGATGTTTCCTTCACCGTTTTGAGAGCAGTGGTGTTGAAATAAATTACACAAAGGCATGCGCCTGACTGGGTTCGAACCCACGACCTACAACTCGTAAGTCGAGGCCGATACCACTGGGCCACCACTGCTCTCAGTATTCTGTGCTTTAAGCATCATCATACTTGGGGTACCGTAGCCAAAAATGCAAAGGGTATGTGAAGATTGTGAAGGAACAGGGTAGATTTTAGTCGGTAAGAGTCTGTTAGTCGCTTGCACTTCATCCAGGGCACGAGGATCCATTTGATGACTTTTACACCCCAAAGAAAGTGCTATTATAAATTTGGAATTGTTTTCTGTCCAAAGAAAATACCTACATGTATGTATGTATTGTTTTTTACTCGACAACTGCTGATCCAAAACAGAAGAGCTATATGATTTTTAGGGTTCCGTAGCCAAATGGCAAAAACGGAACCCTTATAGATTCGTCATGTCTGTCTGTCTGTCCGTGTATGTCGCAGCCACTTTTTGTCGAAAGTATAAGAGCTATCCTGTTGAAACTTGGTAGAAAGATGTATTATGTGAACCGCATTAGGATTTTCACACAAAAATCAAAACAAAACAAATTTTGGGGGTGCCCCCCATACTTAGAATTAAAACTCAAAAAAAAAATTTCCACCAAACCCATACGTGTGGGGTATCTATGAATAGGTCTTTAAAAATGATATTGAGGTTACTAACATCATTTTTTTCTAAACTGAACAGTTTGCGCGAGAGACACTTCCAAAGTGGTAAAAAGTGTGTCCCCCCCCCCGTAACTTCTAAAATAAGAGAATGATAAAACTAAAAAAAATATGTAATGTAGACTTCAACCAAAACTACCAACGAAAATTGGTTTGGATGAGATACAGTTAGCAGTTTTTGAGATATAGTACATTTTCAAAACCGCAAATATAACTTTGCCATTCATACAAATACTATGAAAAACAAAGTTATTTTTATTGTTTGTGTATATTACTTACTAATCTCAATATAATTATATCTCTAATCTATGCTTGCTGCTACGGAACCCTTCATGGGCGAGTCCAACTCGCACTTGGCCGGTTTTTATACTATGCATACGTAGGTACATATTTGTGGCATGTTTACGAATGGATTTGATGTCGTCATGTATTCCACCATGACTGGATAAACCAAAAATATTACAACTGTAATTGATTTCCAAATAATTTTGTTTTCACTTTCACTTCCGTAGTCTTTATTCGGCTAGCTACGGCCTCAAGCCGGCGGCAATATGGAGAGGGTATAGAAAAACCCCTTTCTAACAACAAATATTATTGTTGGTTTTGTGGCCTCACTTCTTTATCCATTTTGAGGGTGTTCTTTTGTTATGCCAGAAAAAACAACCACGGTGGCCAGTTAGAAATGAGTTATAGTGAATATCTGACTAGAAATCTACATGCGTGTCAATAAGATCTGCCGCTCACTGGAGACTTTTTGTCTCCACAACTCGAATAATAATAATATTCCACAACTATCACACAACACCATCTAGTCCCAAGCTAAGCAGAGTTTGTGTTATGGGTACTAGACAACTGATAAACATACTTATATATTTCTAAATACATACCTACATATTATAGATAAATTACACCCAGACACAGAACAAATGATCGTGCTCATCACACAAACACTTGTCCTGGGTGGGAATCGAACCCACGACCTCCGGCATAGCAGTCAGGGTCACTAACCACTAGACCAACAGGCCTTTCGAATTTGCAGGCCACAACTCGAATATTATCCCACGAGAATATAAAATCAGCATAAAAACTGTATTAATCCAAGTTATATGTATTCTAGGAATTTGTTTACCCAATTTCATCCAAATCCGTTCAGTAATTTAGGCATGAAAGAGAAAGACATGCATCCAAACAATTTGTACGATTTGTAAGAAGTAAGATTATAATTTTTATTTTATTGTATTGTAATTTTATTTTATTGTAAGATAATATTGTCCCTCTAAAGACATCTATTGACAGAAATAGATGTCAGATGAACAGGGAATCATGGCTGATAATCGGATTAGTAAATTATCTATTTAGGATTATTGGTTGTGGTTGGTATAGCGTGTGATCTATCTTATTGAGGGTCCCCACATACATCAGTTTTCCTGATCAGGAATCCTGATCCGTTTTCTATACGAACACAGTGAATTATTACAAGTGTGTGTGCAATGTGCATGTTTTGTGTGTGTTCATCGTATTTCATTCATCATTTCGAATTCCGTTCGGAAAAAAAACTGATGTAAGTATGTGGGGACCCTAATGTATACTTAGTTAAATCGATTATAGTAGCTTACTCGCTCGACGTATTCTTAGCTTTGCTTGTAATAATAAAACCGACTAGTCGGCACATCCTTAATTTTCGTATCGTATCGTTGTCAATTTATATTAATTTTGTGGACACTGTTCACCGCTAAACACTTAGGTATTTGCATGAGTCGGTATTTGTAGTAAGTAATGATCTGCGTCTATTTGTACATCCGCATTAGATAACATGGGTTTAATTATCCTATACGTATCTGTACTGATATGTCTGCACCGACAGCCTGCTCCTTTATAAAAGTTATCATAACCATACTCATATTGTATCTTAATCCAAATTTTGATTAGTTTTCTTTAAAGGCTGTTTCTCGTTTTACTTCTTGAAAACTCGGACTGAGTTCGATGTACACGCGGCTACACATCGAGCTATACAAAACCAGTTTGTCTAGGCTCGCTTTATTTGATCTTTTCGCACAATGAACGGTCAGCTTATAGATCTACTGGTTTTCCATAGCTTGATGTGTGGCCATGTGTACAAGAATGCTTAGTTGATAGGTTCGTCAAGGGTCCGTTGACACCCCGTGTAACCAAATATTGTCCCTCGTTGTAATCACCGTCCCAATATTGGTTCGATACACATATGGAGAGTGAGTACATGGATATTTTGTCACTTTAATGACTTCGACAAGCGGGCGTGGCAAATATTTGGGAGTATTTCGCATGGAACTAATAAGTCTTAGATTTCTTTTTATACCATAAACTTCGATCAATACTATAAAGGTAGCAAAAAGGCATACGGACCGTCGACCCGGGCATGGTCCATGACCCTTCTTTGAGTTCTTACTACCGCGGTTGCCCAGCCAGCCGAACCCTGAAGGGGTATCTACCACCAAGCGATATTACAAGATTTTGTTTTTAAAATCTATAAAGTCAGTTCATCCCAATTTTGGTTTTGATATACCTAAATCACAATCCATGATATAAAGGGAACTTTACAAAACAGCTGACACAGAATTCGTAGAAACAAAAAAAAAGGTCTGACCACAGAGCCCCGTCGTCCATTGTCCGCAGACAATAAAATGGTTATCAGCGACGATCACTTGCAGCCTGTGGGATCCTCATTATAACTTGCTGAGCTAGATCGACTTTGCCTGCAGAAAAGTAGTGTTCGTGTATATTTATTTATTTTTGGTGTAATATATTCTGTTAATATTGTTCACAAATCTATACTAATGATGTCATAAAATTGTAGAGTCTGTTTGGTTAAACGCGCCAATCTCAAGAACTTCTGGTTCGAATTGAAAAAACTTTGTAAAAAAAAAATTAACCACCTTCAAAAACAACCACAAAAAAAAACCTACAAAATAACTTTTCTTTCGGAAGTCGGTGTCTTTGTTTTCTTTATTTCATTGTCTTTTTTTTTGCCACCGACTTCCGAAAGAAAAGTTATTTTGTAGGTTTTTTTACCGTTTTTTATGGTTGTTTTTGAAGGTGGTTACGTTTTTTTTGAAAAAGTTTTTATTTTACTCTTTTTAGTTTAAATATTCAACCCGAATTCTTGTCAAATACAACATGTGCACTAGAATTTTGTAATCCATAACACCGGTAATAACATCGCTCATGTACACAATAAACTAATAAAATTCCCTATCTCAAAAACTACTGAACCGATTTTGATGAAACTTGCCATATTCCCTAAGTTAAATGATACCTATTACAACAAAAAAAGAATTACTTAAATCGGACTTGTAGTTCCAGAGATATGCGAACTCAAACTAAATCAGTCGATGCCTACTCCTTACTATTAAGGAGTTCTACCTTCCATCATCAGCTCAGCTACATGAAATTATGATTATCATACGCAAGTACTTAAATTACTTCATAAGCGAAAAACGGTGTGTCGGCCTATAAAATTCGAGGGTTGCCCTCGATTTCTCCAGGATCCAATCATCAGATCCCAACTTGGTGACTATGGGACTACCTCAGAAGTACCTCCTTTCGAACAAAAAAAGAATTTTAAAAATCGGTCCACAAATGGCGGAGCAATCGCGTAACAAATATGCAAAAAAAAAAACATACCGTCGAATTGATAACCTCCTCCTTTTTGAAGTCGGTTAAAAAAGGGTAAAATAACCTACAAATTAACTTTTCTTTCGGAAGTCGGTGGCATAAAAGACAACGAAATAAAAAAAACAAAGCCACCGACTTCCGAAAGAAAAGTTATTTTGTAGGTTATTTTACCCTTTTTTGTGGTTGTTTTTGAAGGCGGTCAAATTTTTTATAATAAGTTTTTTATTTTACTCTTTTTAGTTTAAATATTCAACCCAAATTCTTGTCAAATACATCATTTTCTTACATGTGCACTAAAATTTGGTAATCCTTAGCACCGGTATTAACATCGCTCATGTACACAATAAGCTAATAAAATTCCCTATCAAAAACTGCTGAACCAATTTTGATGAAAATTGCAGTTTTCCCTAAAGTGAACTATTCCTCGTACAACAAAAAAAAATCGGTCCACAATTGGCGGAGTAATCGCGTAACAAACACTCAAAAAGTAAGAATCATCACATCATCCATCAATAAAAATGCTCACAAAAAAAAGTACTGAACCAAATTGGATGAAATTTTTATGGGACCAATGGGAAAGTATACTGCATCGAACGAAAAAAGAATTACACTAATCGGACTAGAAACCTCGGAGGAATCGGTGTACATACATAAAAAAAACCTACCGAATTGAGAACCTCCTCCTTTTTTTGAAGTCGGTTAAAAATATGTTTGTGTTGGATAGTCTATAGATCAAGGAAGGCTATTGGCTATGCAACATCACGCTAAAACCAATAGGAGCCGAGCAGTGGAGGTGAAACTACGAGGGACAGCTAGTATTGTTTATAAGAGTCTATTCAATATATTATAAGCTATAGGGGAACAGTGTATCAGACGAGGACGCGAGGTATATTGGGGACATACAAATTTAAGGCAAACTTAACACAACACTAACGTAGCGCAAACGCCAACAGGACGTCATTTGCAAGCGGCCATTAACAAATGGCGTCCTGTTGGCGATTGCGCTACGTTAGTATTGTGTTAAGTTTGCCTTAAGTGTGTGTTTTACCATCATACCCCGCGTTCCTGTCTTATACACTGTTCCCTTACATATATTGTCATACTATTTGTGTTTTACAAGTAGATAATACAACTTTGACGGCACAGTTATGGCGCAGTGGTCAAGTGATTCGCCTGCTGCACTGCGTATCGGAGGTGCAATTTCCGCACGGAACAAAATATTTGTATGACCTACAGGCAGGTAGTTGTTGTAGGTCTGGGTGCTTGTGTATGTGAGTTAAAATGTTTGTAAACGCACCCACGATGCAGGAGATGTCTCCTGCATCGTGGGTGCGAATGGGGCAACGTTCTTTAAAAACACCCTAATTTTTTTTTTAATCGTGGCGAATGATTGTAACTCGATGATCTTATTTCTTACTAAGCAGTACAAGAATGTGCAGTGGTGGCCCAGAGGTATCGGCCCCGAATTACGAGTTGTAGGTCGTGGGTTCGAACCCAGCCAGGCACATTACTTTGTGTAATTTATTTCATCACCACTGCTCTCAAAACGGTGAAGGAAAACATCGTGAGGAAACCGACATGTCCTAGAACCAAAAATTTGAAGACATGTGACATCTACCAACCCGCACTGGACCCGCGTGGTGGATTATGGCCCACTCCCTCTCACAGAGAGGAGGCCTGTGTCCCAGCAGTGGGAACATTATAGGCTTATGATGATGATGATGAGTATAAGAAAAACAAATCGTTTCTCTAAATTATATTAATTGACATATTAAAGAACCAACAAGTGTAGCAATGCGATCTGTCTTAGCAATTAGTCGCAGCCGGTATGATTCGAAATATACCTTAATTTTTACTGAAACAAGTAATTTCATCAATATAAAATCGTGTTGTCGTGTGAATTCTCACTCTCGTTTTGACATAAATTATTTTCCCAAACCCAGCAGTACGTTCAAACATTCGCCGATAACATACTACGAGTATCATGGACGCCATTACGTTTTATACACCCCATCTTTTATAAAAATTGCAGTAATAACCGTCAGAGGCGCGCAACTCGTCAATTTAACAATACCAATTACTTCTGAATTTGTAAAAGCGCCCGAAGCTCGTTCGTGAGTCCTCGGCATTTGTCGGCTAGTTTTTATCCTGATTTTATATTCTCGTGGGATAATTTATTCGAGTTGTGGCCTGCAAATTCGAAAGGCCTGTTGGTCTAGAGGTTAGTGACCCTGACTGCTATGCCGGAGGTCGTGGGTTCGATTCCCACCCAGGACAAATGTTTGTGTGATGAGCACGATCATTTGTTCTGTGTCTGGATGTAATTTATCTATAATATTTATGTATTTAGAAATATATAAGTATGTTTATCAGTTGTCTAGTACCCATAACACAAGCTCTGCTTAGCTTGGGACTAGATGGTGTTGTGTGATAGTTGTGGAATATTATTATTTATTATTATTCGAGTTGCGGTGACAAAAAGTCTCCAATGAGCGGCAGATCTTATTGACACGCATGTCGATTACTAGTCAGATATTCACTATAACTCATTTGCCGCCACCGTGGTTGTTTTTTCTGGCCTAACAAAAGAACACCCTCAAAATGGATAAAGAAGTGAGGCCACAAAACCAACAATAATATTTGTTGTTAGAAAGGGGTTTTTCTATACCCTCTCCCTCCATAGTGCCGCCCGGCTTGAGGCTGTAGCTAGCGAAACAAAGACTACGGAAGTGAAAGTGAAAACAAAATTATTTGGAAATCAATTTCTGTTGTAATATTTTTGGTTTATCCACTCATGGTGGAATACATGACGATATCAAATTCATTCGTAAATATGCCACAAATATGTACCTGTGTATGCATAGTATAAAAATCATAGCTCTTCTGTTTTGGATCAGCAGTTGTCGAGTAAAAAACATTACATACATGTAGGTATTTTCTTTGGACAGAAACCTATGCCAAATATGATAGCACTTTCTTTGGGGTGTAAAAGTCATCAAATGGATCCTCCTGCCCTGGATGAAGCGCAAGCGACTAACAGACTCTTACCGACTTAAATCTACCCTGTTCCTTCACAACCTTCACATGCCCTTTGCATTTTGGCTACGGTACCCCAAGTATGATGATGCTTAAAGCACAGAATACTGAGAGCAGTGGTGGCCCAGTGGTATCGGCCTCGACTTACGAGTTGTAGGTCGTGGGTTCGAACCCAGTCAGGCGCATTACTTTGTGTAATTTATTTCAACACCACTGCTCTCAAAACGGTGAAGGAAAACATCGTGAGGAAACCGGCATGTCCTCGAACCAAAAATTCGAAGACATGTGACATCTACCAATCCGCACTGGGCCCGCGTGGTAGATTACGGCCCACTCCCTCTCACAGAGAGGAGGACTGTGCTGGGAGCAGTGGGAACATTTATGGGCTGATGATGATATTGTTCACAAATCTATACTAATGTCATAAAATTGTAGAGTCTGGTTGAACGCGCCAATCTCAAGAACTTCTGGTTTGAATTGAAAAAATATGTTTGTGTTGAATAGTCTATGGAATAGATCAAGGAAGGCTATAGACTATGTAACATCACGATAAAACCAATAGGAGCCGAGCAGTGGGCGTGAAACTACGAGGGACAGCTAGTATTGTTTATAAGAGTATATTCAATATATTATAAGCTATAGGGGAACAGTGTATAAGACGAGGACGCGAGGTATATTGGGGACATACAAATTTAAGGCAAACTTAACACAACACTAACGTAGCGCAAACGCCAACAGGACGTCATTTGCAAGCGGCCATTAACAAATGGCGTCCTGTTGGCGATTGCGCTACGTTAGTATTGTGTTAAGTTTGCCTTAAGTGTGTGTTTTACCATCATACCCCGCGTTCCTGTCTTACATATATTGTACCACTGTTCCCTTACATATATTGTCATACTATTTGATGTTTTACAAGTAGAAAATACAACTTTGTTGGCAAAGTTGGCGCAGTGGTCAAGTGATTCGACTGCTGCGCTGCGTATTGCAAGTGCAATTCCCACACGGAACAAAATATTTGTATGACCTACAGGCAGTTTGTTGTGGGTCTGGGTGCTTGTGTATGTGAGTTAAAATGTTTGTAAACGCACCCACGATGCAGGAGATGTCTCCTGCATCGTGGGTGCGAATGGGGCAACGTTCTTTAAAAAAAAAACCTAGATTCGTGGTGGATGATTGTAACTCGATGATCTTATTTCTTACTAAGCAGTACAAGAATGTGCAGTGGTGGCCCAGAGGTATCGGCCCCGAATTACGAGTTGTAGGTCGTGGGTTCGAACCCAGCCTGGCACATTACTTTGTGTAATTTATTTCAACACCACTGCTCTCAAAACGGTGAAGGAAAACATCGTGAGGAAACCGGCATGTCCTAGAACCAGTGACATGTGACATCTACCAATCCGCACTGGGCCCGCGTGGTAGATTACGGCCGACTCCCTCTCACAGAGAGGAGGCCTGTGTCCCAGCTGTGGGAACATTATAGGCTTATGATGATGATGATGAGTACAAGAAAAACAAATCTTTTCTCTAAATAATATTAATTGACATATTAAAGAACCAATAAGTGTAGTAATGCTATCTGTCTTAGCAATTAGTTGCAGTCGGTATGATTCGAAATTAATATACCTACCTAAATTTTTACTGAAACAAGTAATTTCATCAACATAAAATCCCGTTGTCGTGTGAATTCTCACTCTCGTTTTGACATAAATTATTTTCCCAAACACAGCAGTACGTTCAAACATTCGCCGATAACATACTATCATGGACGCCATTATGTTTTATACACCCCATCTTTTATAAAAATTGCATTAATAATCGTCAGAGGCGCGCAACTCGTCAATTTAACAATACCAATTACTTCTGAATTCGTAAAAACGCCTGAGCCTCGTTCGTGAGTCCTCGGCATTTGTCGGCTATCGTCGGCTTTGTCGAAATGACACCTCCATTATTAATTTTGATACATGACAGCGAGGGATTTTCGTATCAAAAATAAAAAAGAAAGTAGTTGATCTGTGAAACTCGCAATATTTTTCCATAGAAAACGAGACGGGATGATAATATGAGATTTTTGAACCAAGTTTCAAATGGATTGGAGTTAAAAATTGCAAGAGTTTATGAATGGCCGGCCGCGGTTAAACCCACCTGTGGTTGTTATATTACTTTTGCACTTTTATAAGAATAAACTGGAGTAGGTACCGAGCTTCGTATGACTTGCCAGCTTAAAAATATCCAATAGTACTTTTAAAAATGAACATGAAAATTTTCGGCTTGCTACTTTTCTAAATTAAAATACAAATCATTATCATTCATAGGAACTTACTATGCCACATTAAAAGCTTGTGGCTCAATATAATAGCCGTGTCGATATTAATTAAAAGGTAAAACTGTTATGGTTAACCATGCTGCCGTAAGTATTTTTTTCGTTCATCAAGTGTGGAGACAAGTAGCGAAATGAAAAGGTTTTGAACCCCGAACAACCACAACAAACCAACCAAGTATAAAGTACTGTTAAGCTGAATCTACGGATGAAAACTGCCACTGCCACGGAATGCCACAAACCCATTAATTCCCGATAATTTTAAACTCCATTTAATTTACCACGACGATGCCGTTTTTACGTACAGTCAACAAAAGAAGCAATAAGTAGGTATGTTAAAAAGTATCTTTTTGGTATTATTGGCAAACTTTTCAAGTATGGCGAAACTTTAGCGACTTAGCGAAATTAAATTCGTAACATTCTTTTCCTATCTATAGATTGAATTCATAATTTTGATTGTAAATATCCAAAAAGTTGCACGGTGGAATTAAAAGTCGGGTACTCAACTTTTACTGTCCACTGTAAATTCGATTTAAAATTCATACAAATACATGGCATTCTTGTGCGCTCGGCGTAAGAGTGGGGATCGCTTTGCGCATCGTACACTTATCAACAAATGATATTCACAATAAAACACACAATAAAACAAATAAAACACACAAAACAATGAATCCCGAGTGGCGGCTATGACGCGATGCGCTACGGCCAATCACTACACTTTCCCCGCCCCCGTACCTCACTTCGTCTACCAAAGGGACCTAATAACTTACTTCTGCGCAGGTAAAGGTCAGCGCTCAAGATCCATGCCGGTATCTGTACTATTACATTATTGTGCATACCATCCAAAGTTTGAAGGATGACTCATTGACTCCTTCACGCTGAAACGGCTGACAAATACACAAACATTTTGAATCTTGTACTAATAATGTGATTTAATTTCTTGCCAGCTTGCCTAACTTTGGTTGACCGTACCAGTTAGCTCCCTCTAGAGTAATGTCAGATTAAATACCTCGTACATTTTACACAATATAAATTCAAGGTCAGATCTTCAATCGGTGGTCGGTCAGGAACCCAGGATTATACGATTACGTGGTCCGATGGTTTTTAAAAGGCGCAATTTGAATTTCACGTCGGATTTGAGGCGTCCTTAATTTTTTGTGTGGACAAATTGTGAATTTGCTTTTTTATTTTTATTTTTGAGGTGAAAAGGGTTATGCGTTCTTTGCTGTTGAATTATACGCTTTGTGAATCTTTCACTGAATTCTAGATACTCGATGTTACGTGATTTGCAAAAAAAAAAAATACTTGTGGCACTCGGAGACTGCCGCGGTGAAGCTATTGCATAACATTTCTTTTTTATTTTAAAAGAAAAAAATCGCTTACCGCGTATATTTAACGAGAATATAATTTATTTAAAATGTTTGTGGTGCACTACTGTAATAAGGAACTTCTTTGTTGTAGGAGAATTTTATAAGTAGGTTTCATTGTGAAAACTCCTTTTGTAGCTGGCCGTTTAGAATCAGTAAGAAAAAGTAAATCCCTCTTCGTACCTTTATGAGCACGTCTGTCCGTACCTTTATGATTGCCGAAGTCTCTCGAACTGAAACGACGTGCTGTCAAATGTGGTCAGGTTTTTTCGTTAGGTTTTTCGCGCCCGCCGCGCTCAGAGCCTGCGATAAAAGCTATGTAATAGCTTAACAACTGACAAAACTGAAATAAAAAATAATATAATAATATTATTGTGTGCACACTTCAGTAATTTATAATTGTACATTGACAAAGAAGAAAAAAAATTGTAGTAGCTTCAAATACTTTTTGAACTCTAATCCTCTTTGCATCGTCTTGACAAAGCACAACAGTCAATGGTAGATCTTTGACAGTCGTAAAATAACTGTCAGATATATCAAAAACAACATTCAAATATTTCCAGCATTTCCTTTTCATTTAAACTTTACGATCATTCAACTTTGTTTTCACTGTTTTCGCCTCACTTTAATGATGACATTGCCAAATTCCGTAGACATCCCGAATTACACCCGAAGTAGAACCGAAGTGGAACCGAAGTATTACTCATGTTCGAAAATACTCATTAATGTTGGGATAAGTTCTTGTTCAAACAGTGAATAAAATACTTGTGGACTGTCGTCAAGTTTTTTGATTACGCTTCTGAATTTAGAACTTGATTACTATGGTAATATTATGCAGAATATTTTCGTGCCTGATTTGGAATTCGAGCGTTTCGTTTTTTGTTAATTTATGTGTTGTTAACGCTACAATTTCGCTTTTTCAAAACATTTCGCAAAACAATTCTAGTACCTAATGTTTAGGACAAGCTTTTTTTTTTTGTATTACCTAGTAGAATCATCAAATGACCGTGTCTCAAGGCGGTCCCTGTCAATATTATTTGAACCGCTATAATAGTAGTTTATGAAACTGGTACATAATGAGGGGTATTATACACGAGTGTGAGTTTAAAAAACAAGCGAAGCGAGTTTTTAAAAAGTATCACACGAGTGTATAATACCTACTTATGTACAGTTTCATACACTACTTTATCTACTTTCATGACCTGTACTCATGTATCTATTAATTATAATCTAGAATGAGTTTCTAGGTAATTTTTACTGCTCCCTCGGTAGGAGGTAGACAAGAGATATCAAGCTTGATAGTGGCTACCGAATTCAAGAATTACTTATACCCATGGGCATTGTAAGAGACCCCTTTAGCTGGAGGCTCACATCACCTCAAGATGCAGGTTTCCTTGGCTTTGTTCATTGTAGGTGGTAAAGGGAGGGTATGAAAGGACTGCTGCTGCTTTCTGGATCTTTGGCGATATCAAATACAACTTTACAAATGTGAAAAGGTAAAATGATTTTTCCCAAATTACAGACATTCAAGGGCAAACACCTCGAAAACTATACAAGATATCGAAATGCTCACTGAACAAAACTTATGGGAAATTTATTCAGCTTTTATTTCGTTCATACATATTATGCCGCTAGGACGCAAGGTTTCCGAGATATAAGCGAAAAACCAAAAAATGGTACCTTCAAACCCCCCCTCCCCCTAAGCTCAAGGGCTAGGGGCGGGGACTTTTGATATGTTCACCTCCTAACTAGTCCAAAGTTGCGTAGTTAAAAATTGTGTTCCAAGACTTTCCCTCTATAATTGTTCGTTGACTGGACTATTTGAGTTTTGTATTTTAAATTTAACGATATGAGAGTAGATAAAGATATTAACATCGCCACATGACACTGGCAGAGTAGACAAGGAACTCATTGCCAAAGAAGAAAACAAAAAAGATCTTAACATCACTGATATTTTAACGTAATAAACTGACATTAGATTGACAGTAGGTAGTGGTAGGTATACGAGAGGCCCATTTTTTTATTTTTATACCTTATTTACTTTTTGTTATTTACCTATTTTCAGTAGATTAAAATAAAATTATAGAATCATTAAAATTTTCATTCAATCATTTATTCGATTTATAGCGGCCATACACCATACTGCCTATCGTACAATCGGCATGACGATCGATTTGATCAAATTGGCAGTTCGTCCATATACACCATACACCATACTGCCTATCGTACAATCGGCATGACGATCGATTTGATCAAACTTCAAATCGGCAGCAGTGATGCCAGCTTAGCAACTTTACCTATAGCTAGATCTAGCTATTATTCGGTGACCGACAGCTACAATTTTATAAAAGTTGTGGCTTAATTTTTTAGCTACTGTTTTACCGACTTGTTTTTTTACCGGTCTATCCCACTGGTGGGAATCAGTTGGTAATACAAGTGAAGGTCGGAAAACATTTGCTTATCGTTAAGCAAATGTTTTCCGACCTTCAAGCGATTTTCGACCTTATTGACATTTATGCAACACCGGATTTTAATGAAGGAGCAATGTTAGCTAACGAGAATGTGAGAAAAAACAAACTAAATTTTAAATGTCAATAAGGTCGAAAATCGCTTGAACCAGTTTTTTCCACTCCACTCCACTGTAAAAAGTGTCGTGACAATTTTTTCCGCCTAGCCCCCTTTCGCAACGCGCCATAAGGAACTTCGTTCCAAAAAAATAAACGTTTCGAATTGAGAACCTCCTCCTTTTTTTTACGTCGGTTAAAAAGTAGCTACCGAATATTAGCTAGATCTAGCTATAAAGTTGCTAAGTTGGTATCACTGCTGCCGATTTGAAGTTTGATCATTCCGATTTGATCAAATCGGCATGATCATGCCAATTTGATGGATTCCACGCCCACACACGGTCAAATCTAACTGATCAAATCGGCAGCGTCATGCCGATTGTACGATTGGCAGTATGGTGTATGGCCGCTATAACCGTGTAATTGGTAATTGAAGCGCAACTTAAATGAATTTAAATTTTGAAATTCGAATTTCGAACACGTCACGTGCCATTTAACCCTAGAATGTTGGCGACAGTTTTGCGAAATTGCATCGCGAAACAAAATGTCGTTCTGCAAAATGTCCGACACTTATGTTGAGTATACTAATTCTTGTAAAACGGGGAACAAGACGAGAGAAGAAATGGGATTCAATAGAAAACGTACCCTGAAATAATTTACTTAGGAGATTGCAGTATGTACTTATTTTAGCCCATTCTATGTATTTCAAAACATTTCTTTGTCATAATTTGATTTAATAAATGTCTCAAGTTTTCTAAATAACAATAATGGCGTTATGTAGGTACAAGAAACTATCTAACATTTTGAAATGTTCATTCCATATAATATTTGTAAAGTAAGAAAGTTTTTCTTGCCTCGGTTAAACGTTTGGTTTTTTTTTTGTTAGTTATGGTCTTTCTTGAAGCATAAAATTCTAGAATGGACCACATTGCTAGTCGCTGCAAGTGTTGAAAACTTATCAGAACTCGATCGTTCTATATTCATATTTTTGTTTCTTTTTCGACATTGGAACCTGCAGCTTTTTTTTATGGTAGAGGTTAGAATTGTCTCGCAGACTATATTTAACCCTTTTTATATAAAAAAAAGACTGTTGACTGGACTGGAATACCTACATATAATTCGTCATCAAAATTAGTTGTAGGTAACATTATATGGTTATTACAAGTAGGTGCCTACGAATCTATTTGGCAATGAGGAAAACCGGGCCGCGAAACATCTTATGTTATTATTTCTTCTTAGAGGTAATCGCTTCGAGGGGTACTCGCCAATCTGGTCTAAATTGGCGATTTACTGAGTCCGAAGTGGATTTTGCTATCATATTTTGTTGCTATAGTATAATAGTCAATTAAAATAATCAGCCTTGTAGGTCTTTAAATTGCATGATGTGATATGCATTGAACGATATCCAAAAATCGTTGAAATACATTATTTTAATTTGGAAGTGGACCGCAAATATCTCGATTCCCATTTTAATGTCGATTATGAACGTTTCGTGCAAACAAATGGATATTATGGTGTGTTCATATCCTCTTTGCGAAATTTAAATGGCTCAATATCAGTACTGCCATAAATCATTTTACAGATAACAAAAATCAAATACCCACTCTTCTATAAGCATCTGATTGTTTAACAAACAATGATGATTCAAATTAAGAATGTATTAAGCTGTCAGTTTATTTTGTCGCCATCTTGTTTCTTTTTTAAGAATGTTCATAGACAATTTAACAAATCAATACTTGGAACGTTTTTAAAGTATAAATGATTACGCATCTAAAAACCCAGAATGGACTTTTGTTTTGTCTTTGTATAAAGCTACTATACAATTTTCTTTTACTTATTTTTACCATAGATGACTTCGAAACTCCTTCCAGACGCAAACTTAAATAAAAATTACTTTTTAAAAAGCCAAGCAGCTGGTATCTCTATTATTTATTTAAACTTTCAAACCGCATTCCCTCCGTCTGGATTTTCTCTCAACTTTTCATGGCGCTGTTTAGCTAAAATATTCTAAGTAGACACACCGTATAGCTTGTTTTACTAAGCTGTGTGGTAGCTCGAATTATTATTCAGCCAAGTGAAACTCCAGTCTCTTGCCAAGTGAGACTGGAGTTTCACTTGGCTGATTTTTGATAAGTTCCGAAAGGATGGGTTTGAAGAGCTGTTTTGTTTGGTTGACTGACCGATGCAGCATTGCTATATATGATGTGTTTGTTGTAAGGAAATGAGCTTTAATCTTACTAATATTAGAAATGTGAAAGTTTGTGAGGATGGATAAATGTATGTATGTATGTATGTTTGTGTCCTCTAAACGCGATCCAGTTTAGGCTGTGGAAAAGAGACAGAGCTATACATGTCGTCTAGCGGCTTCTCGTTCCCTGACCGTAAAGTGGATCGCGTTAAGAGCTCGTGGTAGGCCACCAGTTCATAACATAGTATAGTTTTAATCTTGATTTTTGGTTCCCGTTGGGTAAAAACCTAGACCCGGAATAACTGCTTATAGATCATAAAAAAATCCGTGCGGAAAAAGAACCCGTGACACAGCACAGCAGTGATTAGCTCAACCGTGTAGTCACAATTTTGCCTGTAATTTACATTTATTCTTCGTCAGAATCATCATCATCATCAGCCGGAAGACGTCCACTGCTGAACATAGGCCTCCCCCTTAGACCGCCACGCCGAACGACTATTCAATTAATTCTAGTATTCATCAGATTACTAGAATTAATTTAAATTCTAGTAACATTTAACCTTACCTTGGTTCTATGTAAATACCAATTAAGTCATGAAAGCTAAGAATTATTTACTTACGTATGTATAATCTATTTACATGCCAACTTATGTAGCCAACGTAATTTACTTAATCCTGAAAATGTTTTCACTTGAAAATTCAAAGGAATCGGATTATAGAGAAGGTAAACTAAACTGTGTTTACATTTTTTATTAAGCTCTGATTTAAAGTTAACGTCTTCTTGTAGAAAGTTTAATTAAATGTTATGAAAAAAAATGTATTGTGTCTGAAGGATATGTCACGTGTGTGAAAGAGAGACCAAGAGAAAGAGAGAGCGACGGGATGGGGATGCTATTACGCCAAGATCAGTGAATGAATAAGGCACTAGACGATTTTTTATTATTATTTTTAAATCACTGCCCCACATTAGTAATTTCTAGTGTTGTGGATGAGTTCTAAAACATTTAAACTCACATACACACACTACTAGACCCAGAACTACTATAAGACAAAGAAAGTATTTGTTCTGAGCGAAATCGAATCCGCGATACGCCGCGCAATAGTCGATCACTCGGCGACTACGCCAACCATGCTGTCAAAAATTTAGTGCATACCAACAGTGTATAAAGAATTCTTCATCTAGAACCTCTGCCTCGACTGTTTTTTGTAGGTGTCCGGGAAGATTTTCTACTACTACCAAAAAAAAAAACCGGCCAAGTGCGAGTTGGGCTCACCCATGAAGGGTTCCGTAGTAGCAAGCATAGATTAGGGATATAATTATATTGAGATTAGTAAGTAATATACACAAACAATAAAAATAACTTTGTTTTTCATAGTATTTGTATGAATGGCAAAGTTATATTTGCGGTTTTTGAAAATGTACTATATCTCAAAAACTGCTAACTATATCTCAACTAAACCAATTTTCGTTGGAAGTTTTTGTTGAAGTGTACATTATATATTTTTTTTTAGTTTTATCATTCTCTTATTTTAGAAGTTATAGGGGACACACACACACACACACACATATTACCACTTTGGAAGTGTCTCTCGCGCAAACTGTTCGGTTTAGAAAAAAATGATGTTAGTAACCTCAATATCATTTTTAAAGACCTATCCATAGATACCCCACACGTATGGGTTTGGTGAAAAAAATTTGAGTTTCAATTCTAAGTATGGGGGGTACCCACAAAATTTGTTTTGTTATTATTTTTGTGTGAAAATCCTAATGCGGTCCACATAATACATCTACCTACCAAGTTTCAACAGGATAGCTCTTATACTTTCGACAAATAGTGGCTGTGACATACGAACGGACAGACAGACAGACAGACATGACGAATCTATAAGGGTTCCGTTTTTGCCATTTGGCTACGGAACCCTAAAAGGAAAAATACCGTAAGCAAACAAATGAATTAATTCCGTACGTGTCCCGGACTATTCGTGCGATATCGCAGTAGCTTGCGTGATCCATTAAGTAGATGGCATCTTAAGACATAGGGTTGGGATATTACGGGATACGGAATGCTTGTAGTGCTGTTCTAGTCAATTGGAATAAACCACCCAAATTGCAGTCACTAACAAATATAATCCGATGTCATAATCACATTATAATAGTCTCTAATACTTATGAATTTTCACCATAAAAGCTTATCTCCGTCGGCGGCTCTGGAACGCAAAAAGCAATGAAGAAATAGGGTGATTTTTAGTCAGTACGAGTCTGACTATTCCTTCCGGTCTACTCAGCGCGGGAGAAAATGTTTTGGGATTAGGGGACTGTCTTCAAAAGACACCGTAGCCCTGAAACACAAAGGGCTAGTGCTATCCGCTCCACCCAGGGTGGAAGTCATGTAATGATTTAACCAAACTAAAAAATGGGCAGGTGTTAAAAAGAGTTAGGCCGAAATAAATAATCGTAGCTAGGCCATAGCCATGCCTAAGTCATTGCTTGGCGACGTCAAATGTCAATAATTTCCATGGAAATTATTGACATTTGACGTCGCCAAGCAATGACTTTGGTTTAGGTACGACTATTTATTTCGGCCTTAGTCTCACCCATACCCAAGTATTCATCATCAGCCTTTTTAATGTTCCCACTGCTGGGACACAGGCCTCTTCTCTGTGAGAGGGAGTGGGCCATAAATCCACCACGGGGGCTCAGTGCGGGTTGGTAGATGTCACATTTCTTCGAATTTTTGGTTCTAGGACATGCCGGTTTCCTCACGATGTTTTCCTTCACCGTTTTTGAGAGCAGTGGTGATGAAATAAGTTACACAAAGTAATGCACCTGGCGGGGTTCAAACCCTCGACCTACGACTCGTAAGTCGGGACCGATACCACTGGGCCACCACTACTCTCGTAAGTAGTAGCCTGCCCAACCACCAAAAAAAACCACTTCAAATATGGTTTCCAATCCACCGCCCACGCATACGTCCTTTGAGATTAAAGTAAATTGGGGTCATTTGAAACGTGGGCTTAAAGGTCCAGCTATCGAGACCTCTCTAGAGATTTCCAAGCCAAATAGCACTATTTAATAGCACCTACGCAAGTGTAACTTAAAATTTCTGTGCCTTTTTGTGAAAACTTTCTTACGGCCTGTCTTGGTTAAAATAGTTGCATATTTCATCATCATCATCATCATCATTGGCAGCTTTATTCCACCCACTGCTGAGTAGAGGCCTCCACTCTTTTGTGCCATACCCTTCGCTGTGCATATCCAAAATATTTTCCCAAGTCTTAAATACAATTCTCGGAGTCCTAGAAGTACAACACTATGAATGTTAGTGACGTAATGTAAGGCGGCTCTCAGACGAGCGATCAATTTAGGTCGAGTGTGTTGCGACGCAGGGTGATTGCACACGAGCCAATGGGCTGGTCTAATACGACTGTCTACCTGTGATTAATTGAGATGTAGGATAAGTGCTCGGAATTCGCAAAGTTAGTCTGTATTTTTATATCTCTGCAGTAATTACTACGTTTTCAATTTAAAGGGCATGCTTACATAATAAAGAAAACTAAATGATAATGAAGATACAGGGTGTAATTAAACACATCACAAAGCCGTTAACTACGCATACTGTACATCTAACTAAGTAGCTTTACGCTAAAATTATCGCTGGGAACCGACTTTTATTTTTAGGTATCAAAAAAAATAATAATTTTATTGCGCGCAATGTAAAGCAAACGGGTTTCGTGTCGTTGTGTGCGTAAGCGGGCCTATGCTGGAACGCGCTGTGATAAGAATGTTAGAGGTTGTAAACCTATAAGCTTACTATAAACTACATCTTGTCTACTGCTTTACGTGTCCTAGCAACCGTAGTAACTTAAAAGTCTAAAAATAAAAATTATATTTTTCAGTTGCACTACAAATAAGTATTTTCTTCCTCCAACCTTATCCCAGTCTCTAATATGGTAGCAGAGCGTGAGGAATATCGTGAGGAATATCGTGAGGAAGCAGAACGAGTATGATATAATTAATTACATTATCAAGTAATAATTACGAAATCGTGAAAATGAGTAACCAATCCATCGCAATTGAAAAACTCTCCGGGGTAAATAATTACGCTACCTGGAAATTTCAAATGAGGATGTTGCTTATTCATGAAGACTTATTTGAATGTGTCAACGAGGTTGATAAGAAAAATAAACCAGAATGCGAAGACAAGAAGAAACAGGAAAAAGCTCTAGCACGAATCTGCCTCAGTGTTCAGCCATCTGTTTACTCCGTTGTCAGGAATTGCAATACTGCGTTTGATGCCTGGAAGAATATACAGAATTCGTTCGAGGACAAAGGTCTGTGTAGAAGATTAGGTCTTCTCAGAATGCTATTTAGCTTAAAGTTAGAGCAGTTTGAGAGTATGGAGGCGTATGTTACAAAAATTATAGATACAGCCCAACAACTGCAAGACATAAATGCTTCTTTGGAAGACGAGTTTGTTGCTATATTAATGCTTAGTGGGCTCCCCAAGCAGTTTGACCCACTCATTATGACGTTAGAGCATAGTAGCCTTTCTCTCTCAAGTGAACTGGTGAAAACTAAACTACTCCAGGAGGCACAGAGACGAGGTGACGCAGAAGGTATGGAACAGAATGCCCTAACGACTTCGACTTCGATCTCGAAGCGTCCCAAATGCTTTCGATGCAAAAAAAAACGGTCATTACGCTAGAGATTGCAGACAGAAAGCTCCGCATAAGGATAAGTCATCTAGTTCCAGTTGTCAAGAGGAGGAGAAGGTTCAGAAAACTCCTGGTAGGACGACTATGTTGTCGGCTCTGACGGTAAAACTGGATCGAGATGTGTGGTACGTCGACAGTGGTGCAACTTGCCACATGACCAATAATAGAGACATTTTGCATGATTTTGTGTGTGATACGCCAAAAGAAATAAGCGTTGCGAACGGTGAAAAACTTTTTACATCGGGTCGTGGTAATGTGAAACTCTTTTTACAAAACCAATGGATAACTGTCAGTAATGTAGTTTTTATACCGAACTTGTCATGTAATCTGTTATCTGTCAGTATTTTGACACAAAAATGTTTTGAAGTAAAATTTATATCGATTTTTTGTAAAATTTACGAAAACGGAAAGGTAGTAGCTGTAGCAAAACGGGATGCATGCGGTCTTTATAAATTAGAAACCGGGGAGGCGTCTATAAATTCCGTTTCGCGCGAACACATTATGCCAGTAAGCGTCTCCTTGAATACCCAGGTAGAGGTTCAATCTCAGGGTTTATGGCATCGTCGGCTTGGACATCTGAATAGTCGCAGCATGAACCTACTCAAGAGTGGTATGGCGGTTGGTATCGACTATGATGTATCCACATATGAGCAATGTATCGCTTGTATTGAAGGTAAGGTTACTAATTTACCTTTCCCTAAGAAATCTTTTTCTCGTGCAAGTGTGGTGTTAGGACTGGTTCACACGGATGTGTGCGGCCCTATGCCAGTGAAATCTATAGGCGGTGCAAGATATTTGCTAACATTTATTGACGATTTTTCTAGGAAGACATTTTGTTATTCAATAGAATCGAAAGACAAAGTTTATGAGTATTTTTTGATTTTTAAAGCTCTTGTAGAGAACGAGACTAATAAAAAGATTAAAATCCTGAGAAGCGACAATGGTGGCGAGTACATCAATACGAGATTTAAGCAGTATTTGAGTAAGTGTGGCATCCGGCATCATACTACTGTTCCTCACTGTCCACAGCAAAATGCAGTTGCCGAACGCGCAAACCGAACAATTATGGAGGCGGTGCGCTGTATGCTTCTGGAAGCAGGTTTGGATCAACGGTTCTGGGCAGAGGCTGCGAACACTGCGGTGTACATTAAAAATCGCTCACCTACAAAGGCAGTTAGAGGTGCAACTCCAGAAGAAATTTACACGGGACATAAGGTAAACTTAGATAACTTACGTGTGTTTGGTTGTTTAGCATATGCTGTACAAAATAATCGTAATAAACTGGATCGCAAATCTAAACCTTACATATTCGCGGGATATTGTGAGAACACAAAAGGATACAGACTCTTGGATGTTGAGAGCTATAAGCTAACAATAGCGAGAAATGTTAAGTTCATTGAGAATCAATTCCTCAAGCATCTGAATTTCACTAAAGTAGAATCAGATGTGGTTATAGAACTTACGACTCCTTGTGTATCCGAAAATAGAACAGAGTCAGAACAAATTTCTGTTACGACTGATGATGCTAATGATAGCGAGGCTTCGACCAGTAGTTTGGTCACAGATCATCACTCAGATGCTACTTATGTTCCGGATGTTTCATTTGAGACAGATGACTCGAGAGCAGAATACGTGGAAGCTGATGAGAATTCCTTCCTGTGTGGTTTTTTGACGGGGGAAGCGTGTGGCAGTGATGATCCAAGAACAGTTGAAGAAGCGTTGAATATTCCTGAAGCCAGGCAGTGGCGAGCTGCTATGAAAGACGAGTATCAGTCCTTTTTGGACAATAAGTGCTTTACCTTAACCGATTTGCCGAAAGGTGCAAAGCCAATAAAGACCAAATGGATATTTAAGAAGAAAAGAGGGCTTAACGGTGAATTAATACAATACAAAGCACGTCTAGTAGCAAAAGGATTTACACAAAAGTATGGAGTGGACTATTTTGAAACTTTTTCACCTGTAGTGAGATACGAAACCATAAGAATGTTATTAGCTTTGTCTATGGAGTACGACATGGAGATTGACCACATGGACGTAAAAACAGCTTTTCTAAACGGTGATTTAAAAGAAACCGTTTTCATGGAAATACCAGAAGGTTTTGAAGAAGGTAGAGGCAATAATAAGGTGTATCGACTACGTAAAGCTGTGTATGGTCTAAAACAAGCGCCTAAATCATGGAATGAAAAGATCAATCATATTCTTGTCAACAAACTCAAGTTTAAGAGATTGGTCTCTGAACCATGTGTATATATAAACCGAAATGGCGACAAGTTTGTGATTATCGCATTGTATGTTGATGATTTAGTCATTTTTAGCAATTGCAATGTGGAAAAAACTAAAACTAAATCATTGCTGATGAAAGAATTCGTGATGAAAGATCTTGGTCCTGTAGAAAGAGTTCTAGGATTAAGAATCAGGAAAGAGAATGGCAAGATCACTCTAGATCAAAGTGCCTATATTAAAAAGATATTAGAGAAATACAAAATGCAAGACTGCAAATCTGTTGAAACTCCAATGCAGTGCCAAAAATTAAACAAAGCTGAAGAAAAAGATGACAGTTTGGAGTATCGAGAATTGATCGGTTGTCTTATGTATGTAGCGGTCTGTTCGCGTCCTGATATATGTCATGCTGTAAGCGTATTAAGTCAATTCAATAATTGTTTCTCCGATGTCCACTGGAAAGCAGCTAAACGTGTGTTGCGTTATCTTAAAGGTACAGTAGATTACTGCATTACCTATAAAAAAAACTGGCTTATCTGTGACGGGTTTTGCTGATGCAGACTGGGCTTCTAATGAAATTGATAGACGTTCTTATACGGGATATGTTTTCAAAATTGGGAATTCTATTACTTGTTGGGAAAGTAGGAAACAGCGTACCGTTGCGTTATCAAGTACTGAGGCGGAGTACATGTCGCTCTCCGATGCTTGTAAAGAAGCACTGTTTATAAAAACTTTCTTGCATGAATGTATAGGTAGTAACATTGAAATAACTATTTTCAATGATAATCAGTCGGCCTTGAAATTGACTGAAATTAGTATGTTTCATGGTAGGTCAAAACATATAGACATACGTCATCATTTCGTCCGGGAGGCGGTCAGCAATGGTGCAGTAAAAATAAATTACATGCCAACGTCCAAAATGACGGCGGATGTCTTAACTAAACCTTTGTCGGTAGAGAAACATAAGTATTTTGTAAACGAGTTAGGTTTGGCTACCGATGTATGTTTACAAGATAAGTTTAAGGGGCGGTGTTAGAGGTTGTAAACCTATAAGCTTACTATAAACTACATCTTGTCTACTGCTTTACGTGTCCTAGCAACCGTAGTAACTTAAAAGTCTAAAAATAAAAATTATATTTTTCAGTTGCACTACAAATAAGTATTTTCTTCCTCCAACCTTATCCCAGTCTCTAATAAAGAACGTATCGACGTGCGTGCGTATTTATTTAGAAAAATCGAAAATTCAGGTAATGTTTGTTTGGAAAAAAGTTTTGTAATAATATTTAGAATACGATTTCGTAAAAAAAAGTTTTAAGAAAATGCAACTTTGCCCTTCAATATCTCGAGAACCCGTGGAGTCCCAGGTATGGTCTAAAGGAAAAAAAAAGATCCAAATAATGGGTAGAATACGTGGCTTTCGGCTTCGTTAAGTGTCTTCTTACACCCGGTATAAGTGGGTCTTTCATATACAGGATTCCCAGGTCTCACTTCCAAACTGGGTCAAAATTTTCTGCGCCACTCTGCTTTGTTGTAGGAATTTTATACAAATAGGTTTCATTGTGAAAACCTCCTTTTGCAGCTGGCCGTTTAGAAAGAGTACGAAAAAGTAAATTGTCTTTATGACGGATGTTTTAATGATTGCCGAAGTCCATCGAACTGAAACGATGTTAGATGATGCGGGGTGTTAGGTATTTTTGTTAGGTTTTCTTCCTTAGGTATTTACGTTACGGAATTTCGTGATTCGGTCGCCGCGCTCAAAATACTTTGATAGCATATTACAGGCTTTTTTATCGTTATAAAATCATCCAATGAGTCCGGACCCAAAGCTTGGTTATTGATGGTTGCAGGATTAACGAATTACCATGACCCCGGAACGTAAAGGGCTATTGAAGGACACCGTGGATTTTAGTCAGTACAAGTCTGACAGTATGGATGGGAGGACTCATTTGTTGAGTTACCACGATAAAAAAGGTTGGTTATTGATTGGAACAAAGTGAACTAGTTTACAATAACTACTTAGGTATACGTGCTCCATATTTGTATGAAATGAAAACATAACCGTAGTACAAAGGAGTTTAGTTCAATAAATCTGTGTAATACTGGAACCAATTTCCGTTGATATTTACTCTTGGTTCGGTGCGTTTGTTTGTGTTCACGATTTCTTTTTAGTAGGTCAATCTAGAATTCTAGACAGAGCTAGATTGAAGTCTAGGTTTTCTTTCGTAACTTACTATTGGCTTATGATCAGTTGTTGACTGCTTTTGGCTGAGTTGAGTTGTTGATAGAATTTGGTAAGCTTTTTTATAAGCCTTGAATAAATAAATATACTTAACCGTATTTATACAACAAAAAAATGCTAGCGTCAAAGAAAAATACCAACAACAAAATCTACTTTAAAAAGTCAATTCGAATTTTATACTAAAGTTGTTTCTAAAGTTCACCAAAAAGAAAGAAAAGGCTACGCTCGCTACGGACCCGTCTACGCTTTGCTACGCGAGGAGCTACGGCGTAGCTTCCAAAGTCGATCGTTGTAGAAACGATATAAAAATTTGCCTTTCATTACTCTGTCAGAATATTCAAAATAGAACCTTTTATATCAGCAAATCTCATCTGATTCTCAACAGAAATTAACAGAATTCACCCGGAATACTGATTTCCTAAAATTCCTTTTACTTTGAACTTTTAATTTAAACTGAGTGACAAATTCCTTTATTGCGGAAATTCATTTCCTAAGGGAAAAGTCGAGTGGTATTCATCCCAATAGACGAGAGTATAAGGCTAAATATTTAATTTCTAATTCCATGCCAACAGTGCCGCGGGCAGTAGTTAGTAATTTATTAAACCATACCTGTGGATTGCGGTGTTCCTACGAATGTAGGCATTTCATTTGGCATGGTTTGTTTGTTGGAGTAATTGGTCCTTTCAATGATTTTTTTTTGTCTTTAATGGAAAGATCATATATTTGTTTCTTACAATGTTTTTACAACAAACTGTTTTTAGTTTTTTTTGTTGAGAAGTTATATTAAATTCAAAATCATTATTTGAACTCCGAGCCGAAAACACGCAGACAGTGCCCGACGGGGTGGTGTGACGTCACTATCAATTTCTATACATCGATGGTACGTTCCAACTTTGAAATTAGAAGCCAGTTGACACGAAGCCAGTTAAGGAAATTCTTTGTCATAGTGACGTCACATCCGAGGCGAGCAATTGAGGCGCGTTTGTGTTCACGTCAATTTGGTTCGAATTTTATCACGTTTAAATTGGTCATAATTAATTATTGTTATCATAAATGTCCTTATTTGTGGTGAATTTATTAATTTTGAAAGAAAAAAAAAATTCTGAATTCAAATACCTAATTGGGCTTTGCTGCTAGAAATATTGTTTCTCGGCTAGTATTTTCTGGAAAGATACACGATATACGACACTACAAAAGGTTAAACATCGGTTGAATACTTGTCTAAAAAAACTGTCATCTGTAAAAAGGCATTTCACGTCAAGGGTCGTTTTGCAGTCACACTCGTTTTAGACAATAGTGTTCAAATTTTTTGTAGCAAGACTATTTCATTGCTTATTTTACCATGTTTCATCGTCAGTATTCTAGCTAACAAGATGTCAGATAACAGAGCAACTTAATTCAGTCTTCGGCTTAGTTTGTAATTAACTAAACATTGTCCATAAATTACTTTATTGACGGGAACATACAGCTCAGGCATGCCATTGTTTAAGCTTAGTTGGATAGACGAATACTTAGGAACTGAGGGTGTGGGGCACATCACTCAAATGTTTGTAAGTTATTGGATGTTTACGAAAATGCGCACTGTTTTTTTAAAGAACCTTTTCCGCTTTAGGAATTTCTCCTGCATCTGGAGTGCAAATATTTAAATGCACATAAACAATCAGAACAAATGTATTTTTTAACAAATTGTATGCACTACCCAGTACCCATGTTTTCAAAATAAAAAGGTACGAGTACCTACCTATCCTATATTGATTATACAAATATTAATTTTTCCATTACATAATAATAATAATAATATTCCAATAGGCTGATGATGATGATGATGAATAATATTCCACAACTATCACACAACGCCATCTAGTCCCAAGCTAAGCAGAGCTTGTGTTATGGGTACTATCCCAACAAACAAATTGGTCATATAAAACATATCTTACGCGACTTTCGGTTATATAACTGTTGAATAGACGTTATTAGACAACTACGACGTTGTGTAACCGTTATTTCTACAACGATTCAGTCCCTGTGACTAAAAGGTCCTATTAAATAGTTGAGTGAACGTTTTAACGACCACTTTATACAACGTCGCATAATGGTACAAAAAATTGGTAAGGTAAACGTTATTACAACTATATAATGCAACGTCGTATAGTGGTACAAGAGTATAGATTAGGTAAACGTTTTGATGACTTCTTTATATAACGTCGTATAATTTTGCCACTGAATAAGTTACGTAAACGTTTTTACGACTGATTTATACAACGTCGTATACTGTAGGTTGGGTAAACGTTTACCCAACTAAATAATACGATGTTATGTAACAGTTAGATAAAAGGGTTCATTTAACCAGGGTTGTAGTCTACTTAACCTTATCACGACTTTTATGTAATCAAAACGTCGCCAAAAGTTTATTTTTAGACCTGAATATAACGAAGTATTTTAGTGGTGAATTATGAACCATTATACGACTTATGCGTTATTTTGTAACCGTTACAGAACTTTAAGCAGACCTTAAAATTATATAAAGGTCCAAAAGGGCCTTTTTTAAAACTAACTTCCATTTTGTCAGCTAAACAAACGTTGTTACAATATTTACAAAAATATGGATATAGATCAATGGAAAAAGCTTAAACAAAGTGGCCCCACTTTGTTTAAGCACAAAATGAATGTCATTTGTAATGTGATCATCATTCTCTGTTCATAATGTTTATTATCTCACAGAACTCTAAAATCATTCATAATGGCCGGCTATCTTGGTCGCAAGAAACCGCATTATTGACCTTTTCATTCTATAATTGTTGTATAGAAGTCACTTTTTAACTTTGACAAGATGGCTGGTATTTATATTTAAAAAAAAAATTAAATAATAATCAAAAATAATTATTTTTTAACGAATTCGAGGGGGGCGTAAAAAATTTCACAACAATACACCTATATTTAATCATAAAACTAAAGGTCCCATAAAAATTAGGTGCACTCTGTTCGCGTATATTGTAAACCTTGAAAGTAAATGTTAATTTAGTTATGATAATTTATCTTTTATATTCTGTTTTTGATAAAACACATGCACTAATATTCCAGCAAATATCAGGAACGAATGAGAATGAATGGAAAGGACTGAATGTATACTATAAACGTCGATGTTAAACACTTGTGCAACATTTCAGTCATCTTCTAATGTCTATATAACCTTTATGGGACTTCAGTGGTTCCATAACAGTCGAGATATAACCATTATCTGGCCAAAAAATCGGTCGGAAACTTTTATTTAACATTTAAGCAACGTTAAAGTAGTTCTCCACTAACTTTTATGTAACTTTTAAATAACAATAATGTTGTATAATTTGGGCCTATTTCGCGTTGTATAAACATCTACAACTACGTTTATACAACCCACCTCATAGAACCAACAGTAAATGAAAAAACGTTTACTTAACTATTATACAACGTAAATTTGTTACTTGGGAGACAACTGATAAACATACTTATTATATTTGTAAATACATACATATTATAGATTAAATGAGAAATGATCGTGCTCATCACACAAACATTTGTCCTGGGTGGGAATCGAACCCACGACCTCCGGCATAGCAGTCAGGGTCACTAACCACTAGACCAACAGGCCTGTCACAGATCATACAGATATTCGTTCCATGCGGAAATCGAAGAGAAGGCCACTCGACGACTCAAGCCATTCGTTTAAATCTAATATTGATAATAGGTTCAAACGATTAATAAAGATTAGAATAAAAATAAAACAAATCGATTAAGGCTCTTCCAATTTCAATTTAAAAATTAATCTTGAATGTTCAAGACAAGATAATCGAATGATTCCGTTAATATCTTAGGATTAGTAGCGAAGGCCTCGTGGTCCTTCGATCCGGGTGATTGGATTGATTCGGATCGAAATCAGCCGTGCGTGCTCAATCTTTCCGGTCCATCTCACGGCAATTTGGCCCAGATTGACGGCTGCTTTACGGTTTTAGTGGAAAAAAGTGCGCTTATACATATGCATTGCTAACTGGTCACGTGTGGAAATATCCAGCGTAAGAATAAGGCCAAATGCCTACCAGGATCGCAAAGACCGTCTTAAATAGTTACCGCGGCCCTGAAACGTGAAAAAGAGAAACTGAAGGAACTAGTTGGTTTTTAGTCAGTCAAGTCTGACAATGTTTTTGATGTCATGATGTCAAGTTTTTTAACCTTATCACAACAGTGGAAGGTTAAAGTTCGATTAGTAAAATTTGACAGGTGGGGATAGGTCGACCTGCTGGCGTCTGTACATAGAATTATGACGCACCATTTTTTTTTTAGCATGGTAAAATCATCAAATGAGTCCTCCCATCCAGGGCAGGGCGAGAGGGACTGTCAGACTCGTACTGACTAAAATCCACGGTGTCCTTCCATAGCCCTTTATGTTCCGGGGTCACGGTAATGAGATAAGTCCCGCGACCCCAGCAGGCTTTGGCCCTCTAGAGGGGGGCCCCGTCATCATGCTGATACTCTTTGAGGCGCGCGTGGAACTCAACGCGCCGTCGACCCGGGCATGGTCCATGGTCGGGTGGCGAGTTGCCCATTACTCGCCGCCCGCATGCCCGCGCCTACGGTGGCCGGAGATCGCCCCGCGACGTCCGACGCCGTGGGCGTCTACCACTGCGGCTGGGGCGGAGGGAGGACGCTGTCCTCTCTCTCTCTCGCGGATCGCCTCCTCCTTTGCGAGCATAACTGCTTCGCAGAAGGAGGCAACCGCTTCCCACTCCGTCTCGCCCCGCAGCATGGCCTCGACCAATGCCGGGCGCGAGAGGTCTCCGTCTATCGCTGCCGTGAGGACACGGCGGTGCTCTGCCCAAGCGGGGCAGTCCTGCACCGTATGCTCCACCGTGTCCTCCGGGCGATCTTCGCAGTGGTGACCCCCAGGCGTCTCTTCCCTCCCTATCAGACACAGGAACCTCCCGAAACTTCCGTGTCCGGTGAGGACCTACGTCATGCGGAAGGTCAGGACGCCGTGACGCCTATTCAGCCACTCCCTCAAAGAGGGGTCTTACCGCCGCGTTTGCGGCGTGCCCGATGACCCACCATTGGCTTATTTTGTTACAGACATTCAAATACAACTGAGTCCAAATTCCTGTAAACATACATATCTATGTTAACGAGTTTGATCTTCGTTATTTTGATGGATTCAAACGATTTATTGTGAAAATGGATCATGATTAAAATATTATGGCGGCTGTACAGACGCCAGCAGGACAACCTACCCTAACCTGTCAAATTTTACCAATCGTACATTAAATCCAGTGTTGTGATAAGGTTAAATATCTATTAAAGAAGTTTGAGGTAGGTTGATTTGATTGCGTCTGTACATAGAATTATTGTGAAATATGCTTGGCCATGGAGTATATTTGTTCGACCTACCTTTAAACCACTTTCACAACTACCCACTGTGACGTCAGCAGAGCGTGTTCAAAAGCACTTAACCTCAGACGAGTCTATGACTTGTGGACCGTTTAAAGTACTGAGACGTACTACCACTTAAGTAAGTACCCTTCAACTTAATTGTGGAGGTAAACTGTTTAACTGTTAGCTTTAATTGAGCTTTGTTTAGATCCGAGGTTGATCTGATCGGCTTAGGAGTGTTTAATTTGATCTAATCATCCAGGCTTGAGAGCAGTGGTGGCCCAGTGGTATTGGCCTCGACTTACGAGTTGTAGGTCGTGGGTTCGAACCCAGTCAGGCGCATTACTTTGTGTAATTTATTTCAACACCACTGCTCTCAAAACGGTGAAGGAAAACATCGTGAGGAAACCGGCATGTCCTAGAACCAAAAATTCGAAGACATGTGACATCTACCAATCCGCACTGGGCCCGCGTGGTAGATTACGGCCCACTCCCTCTCACAGAGAGGAGGCCTGTGTCCCAGCAGTGGGAACATTTAAAGGCTGATGATGATGATCCAGGCTTCGCACGGGTGCAATATAGGTTTGTGTTTCGAAACCTTCCTCTTGAATCACTCTGTACATTGATGAATAAATAAATAAAGGACAAGCCTTAAATTTTCTTTTATCTTTATGAATATACTCGCGTTGAACCACCGTCTCGCGTAATTGTAGCCAATAATGTGGTCAACGGTGAAGTATGAAAAAAAAAAAAAGAATAGAGATTTATTGGAACACACAGGACAGAACAAACAAAAATTACATGAATAAAAACAAACAAATTGATAAAAGAAAAACAAAAGGTAAACCCACATAAAACTAAAATTAAAAAAAAAAACAATTTAGTCCTGTGCGAGGCCAAAAGGCTCCTCAGCATGTGCTGCGACATTTGTCACAGCGCTGGTTTTCTGTTAGGTCCCAAAGTGATGTCACGGTCGGTTACGTACTTAAGTAAACAGTGTAATTAATAACGGAAAACAAATATAAATATTTTAAGTATAATAAGCATATAACATTTAAAATAAATAATTTAATGGATTGATACCCGATGTAACCGCTTGTCTATGCCATAAGTGTGTAAAGGCTGACAACACCGACAAGTCAGAGACGCTTTGTGTTTGTTTTGCTTGCCTAGACCCCAAAGTTGTAGCTATCAGGAAACATAGATTCCGGTAGGGACTTCCAATGACAATCCTTAGCTGTGCACAGGATGAAAGAATTTTCAAAGCTGGATATACTTAAACTTGTGATTGTTACTTCTTCTTTTACATCGACACTTAAAGAGTTGCTAAGAGCTGTTTGGGCCCAGTAAGAGGCCACTTTCACGTCATCGGAGGCCTTGTTTAGATAATTGAGAGTGCAAGTTACGGCAAATTTGGGACACTTCAGCAATAGGTTGTACAGGAGCACCGCATTCGAACTGTGATTTGATGGCTCAATGATCCCCCACTTCGCCAAATTGTATTTTTTGCAGCGGCCTACTCCCGATTGTTACTGGAAAAACTCATAGGGGAGGTAAAACGGGTATGCATGTTAAATTACGCGTCGTTCTTGCTAATGCGTGCAGGACGTGGCTCCTCATACAGAAAAGGCGACGCATCCTGCACGCACACATTCTCGTTAGCAATTAGTGACGTATAATTTAACATGCATACCCGTTTTAGGCGGGCTACCTGTCTTGAGCTTAGCTCCCCTATCTCTCATAAACAAAATAATCTACAACGTAACCAATCGTCAGCCAACTCACCACAAAACGTAATATTACGACGTAAAATCTGAAAAGTTAATCTCTAGGCAATTGGGCGCTATTTATGCCATGTTCGTGATCCCACAGATACGCACGCGAAATACTATTTAACCCTTAAACGCTGCGTGATATCTGCGGTACCCGATAAAAAAAGGATTTGAGCAAAATTATTTAGGATAATTCACATAAAAGTACGCCTTTGTTTTAGGTGAATGTGTGTTGTTGAAAATTACGCCTAAAGCCTGTTGTATTTTAAAAGTATTATGATATAAGCCTGTTCTAAGTGTTTTCGTTGTTTTTTCAACGTACAAATAAGCAAATTATAAAATGTACAGTTATTTTTTTTTTCAATGAGCAATGCTTGAACATACCTATTTATTTTATAACCGTATAAAAAAAAAAGCAGGAGTTTCTCAATTCATCGGAATCTTTGTTGTTTTTCACATGTTCCCTGATTTCACAAAGACGCTCCAACCGATTTGGAAAATTCTCCTTTTGTTTGAAAGAATATACATACATGGGTGGTCCTAGAATCATCAGGTTTTAAAATCCACGGTGTCCTTCAATAGCCCTTCACGTTCCGGGGCCACGGTTACTCGTTAGTCCCACGACTCCAGCAGGCACAATCAATGCGGATGTTTTATAAAACGGTTAATATTGTTTTCGAAAAAAGTTTTACGTAACATTATTTTAAAACGATCGGGGCTTGGTAGTTCATGTGCGAGGGTTAAAATATCTGTTTTTCGGCGTTGCCAAGGTCGGATCGATAAAATCGGAAAGGTCTATGATAATGGAAAATGGTTTGATTAGTGGTCTGTCGGTGAGTTTCCGCTTGTAATGTAATTGTTACATCGAAATTGATTGATTAGGAGGGACATGATAGTACCATTTAAAAAAAGAGCATTTAAGAGCAGTGGCCCAGTGGTATCGGCCTCGACTTACGAGCTAGGTCGTGGGTTCGAACCCCGTCAGGCGCATTACTTTGTGTAATTTATTTCAACACCACTGCTCTCAAAACGGTGAACGAAAACATCGTGAGGAAACCGGCATGTCCTAGAACCAAAAATTCGAAGACATTGTGACATCTACCAATCCGCATTGGGCCCGCGTGGTAGATTACGGCCCACTCCCTCTCACAGAGAGGAGGCCTGTGTCCCAGCAGTGGGAACATTTATAGGCTGATGATGATGATGATGATGATAGTACCATTTATCAATTTAAATATTATAAATTAGCATTCCAATATGAAATATTCATCTCTACTTACTAAACACCTAATTATTTATTACACACCTAATTATTACAAAACCTAATTAACACCTAATTATTTATCTAATTAACACCTAATTATACCTAATTAACACCTAATTATTTATCTTAAGCCTCCTGCAGACACACGCGATTAATCGCGCGGGGCGACATGTCGCGGTCCATTCGCAGTATTTTTAGAGTGGAAATTAGCTTGGCTCGTTGTCGCAGCGCGATTAATCGCGTGTGTCTGCAGGAGGCTTTATCACGCCAGTATTTCGCAAAGGATTAGACAGAACGTATAAGCACACCCACATTTTGATTACCTAGGTTGGTACCTAATACAAATTAATGAGACTGCTAACAATTATTATACTACTGGTACCGTTGTACCAAATATGCGAAATGAACAAACAAAACACATAAATATACGTCGGTATATAAAATGAAATTGTTCCTACATTTTACCAGGTTCACAATATAATAAACTCGTGTGCAAGATCCGAATAGTATTGTGAAACAAGATGTAGCTAACAAAACCCGGGGCAAAAACGTAACGTAGTTAAAAAGCACTGGTGGCCTACCATGAACTCTTAACGCGATCCAGTTTAGGCTGTGGAAAAGAGATGGCACTAGACGACTTGTATAGCTCTGTCTCTTTCCCAAAGCCTAAACTGGATCGCGTTAAGAACTCGTGGTAAGGCCTCTGGTTTTTCATACTTTTTACAAATAAATCTGGCGCTATTTGCTTATGTTTCCGTTTAAATTTATTATGGCTGTAATACAACTCGGCTGCGGAAATTTAAAAAAGTTCAAAAGGTTCTATTTCAGAGACAATGGAGGTTTCTTTTTGTTGTAGGTATTATTGTTTTGTTCATTTCTTTGTTTAGATTTAAGAACAGCTGTGAAAATCTACAATGTTGACTGCCTTAACTTGTTTTGTTAATGAGAAAGTGAGTTTGTTTGTTTCGCTTTCAAACCTAAATTACTAAACAGATTTGAAAAAATATTATTTAGCAGCAGACAGCAGCAGTATTTTAAAACACTGGACCAAGACGCTGGTTTTTCCATCAAATCACGCCATTAAGTAATTTTTATTGTAATTGTGATTTATTTATTTGTTGATTGATTATTATGAAAATGATTATTATTGATTATTGTGATAATTGTGAATTGGTAGGATTATTATTCTGACATGGATGTGAATTAATTTATTGTACTAACACTAGTCTTAAGTTGTGAATGTTTTACTAACAATATGGATTCTTGTGATCTGAGTAATAAAGTGAAATTGAAATTGAAAAATAGAATAGACCATCACGGATAAAGACTACTTCTTATTGCAGACAGCTTGAAGGTGGAGCAATAGGACTTCTAATTTTGCATGTACTCCAAGAGATTGCAAACCTGAGTACCTATTTGATATTAATTTCAGCTTTATACCTCTACGCTATTCTGAGAAAACGGGTCTTCACAGGCGGGCAGGCGGACAACAAAGTGATTGTATGAAGGTTTCGTTTTTTTCCTTTGTCCCCCGATTTGGATCACACTGCAAAATTATTTATGCTTAATTCATTGACAAAATCTGTAACAACCAGAAGCTGCGCGCAAAATCCAGTCAGCCTATATAATATAGGTTTGAATGCGGGGGCACAGCCCTACTCTTTGAAGGAGTGGGCGTTGAAAAGCAGTAATTCACCAGTTCGGGATGGTAGATGTCACATTTAGGCCTACTAATAAAGATAAATATCAACCTATCTATTTGCGTAACATCTCTGCATTTCAACGTCTGCTTACTTATATCTACGAATAAGGTTTCTCATATTTTCATTTATTTTGTAAGTTGAACATATACCTACGGAGTGAGAAGCGGTCGCCTCCTTCTGCGAAGCCGTCATGCTCGCGAAGGAGGAGGTCGCGTGAGGTAGAGGACAGCGTCCTCCCTCCGCCCCAGCCGCAGTGGTAGACGCCCGCGGCGACAGACGTCGCAAGACGATCTCCGGTCACCGTATGCGCGGGCATGCGGGCGGCGAGTAAAGGGCAACTCGCCGCCCGACCATGGACCATGCCCAGGTCGACGGCGCATTGTGTTCCACGCGCGCCTCAAAGAGCGTCAGCAAGATGACGGGCCCACTCCCTCTAGAGGGCCAAAGCCTGCCGGGGTCGCGGGACTTATCTCATTACCGTGACCCTGGAACGTAAAGGGCTGATGAAGGACACCGTGGATTTTAGTCAGTACAAGTCTGACCGTCCCACTCGCCCTGCCTTGGGTGGGAGGACTCATTTGATGATTTACCACGCTAAAAAAGTTAAACAATACCTACAAGGCAAAATAAAAACAATTAAATCCTTGAAGCCTGTGTTTCGTGGTCTGCCGGGGTCGCGAGACTTATGTCATTACTGTGACCCCGGAACATAAAGGGCTATTGAAGGACACCGTGGATTTTATGTACTACAGCATGTACAAAAAAAACAGGTGTACTACCAAGCGATGGCCGAATCTTAGTCAGCTACCCCTGCTATGGTGATCGGAAATCGCCTCGTGCCAAACGAGAACGTACCCTGACCTTGGCACCTAAAATACGTAAAATCTAGGTGTGGCCTCTCTAAAGACAGATAGGTATAATTATTGCCTATTTTCAGTCCTAATTATAATAATGGAAATCACATGTAAGTACTAGCGCTTGGCCAAATAATATTAACGAAGCACGCGATTTTACGTGAAATTAGAGTATATTTTATGTGAAAGGACGTATTTTTTTTGTTTATTTTTAATTAGCAGGAAGTAAGTCATTTAGATAGCAATATCCGTGCTATGTCACATTTTATGGGGTGTTTTAATTTTTTTTTTTTTTATCTTTAACTTTCACTTTCACTTGATTTTTTCTAGTTTTTTAAACCCGGAACAATTGCCAGCTATAGCTCAGCCACTGCGCCAAAAATGCCCGTGCCGTTAAAATGACGAATTCTGGAGAGTTACATGTTACAATATAGTGTAGTACAATCAGTAGTAATTATTAAAAGTTACAATATTCTATGACAGAACTGCTTTCCATGTAAATGTGGACTGTGAAAGAGCACACTCTCTATCTTTTTTGCGGAAAGAAAAATTCGACTTCGAACTGGACTCAAACCTGCGTCCTTCTGGATAGTACTCCAGACACTTAACCAATTAAGCTGTCGCAGTACTGCCCTATAGTGTAGAATAGTAACTCAGTTGTTAAACGCCTTTTGGTGATGTACTATGTGTATTTTTCTGATACATTTAATCAAGAAGTTTGAAAATGGTATAAATCATAATCACAAATATCCAGTACCGTTTTCCGCACGCATTAAAATCGTTTCAATAATTAATTTAACAAATACAAAGTTCAGTTTATTTTCTGATATAAAATCCACGAAGTTAAACACGCAAACCTAAATTAAAATTAACATAAAGTTTTAAAACTCTGGAAATGACTAGCCTCGTAAACACTAAATTCTGCCCTTAATTACATTTAACTTTGACCTGTTAAGTGATTATGAATTCTATCTTAGAGCAATTAAGTCTGTAATCCTTATCAGTCCACGAGGAAGTAACAAATTCTAGAACGTTTTTAAATTGCTTTCGAAATGTCAAAAGTTCAAAGATCGTAACAATAAACTTTTGTAATGGCTGCCTATTAAAATTGGCGCGAATTGATTTAAAATGGTTTATTTGTTAGGAGATTGGGAATCAAAAAGTTTTTGATGTTCTTATTATTAACAAATTAGGAACAAAAATATAACTTTCACTGGTAAAAGTAAAAATTGCTTTTATTGGCTGGTTGTTTTATAAAATGCGTTCTTTTTAAAAAAAAGTAAATCACCAAATCGACTATTTTAGAATTTGTGTTTTCTGTGAAAAATATGGAATAAGTGGTAATAAAAGTATAAGATAATGGTCAAACGCGAGCTTTTTAATAAATTAAAAAAGTACCCTGCTAAAGTATTCCACGACTGTTAATTAATAGTAGTTTATGAAACTGGTACATAATGAGGGGTATTATACACGAGTGTGAGTTTAAAAAACGAGCGAAGCGAGTTTTTTAAAAGTATCACACGAGTGTATAATACCTAGTTATGTACAGTTTCATACACTACTTCATCTACTTTCATTGAACACGAATTTATCAAATAAAAGATAAAGATTGACACAGTATTATGGCGCCAAACTTCCCGTTAACACCGCGCATGGGTCACAGCGCGCGCAGCCACAGATAAAAAATCAAATGGATGTATCTATGATCTGTAATCTGTATCATAATGAAAAAAAAAATTATTATAATATTATTTTGTTAGAGAAACAGTGTCATAATTTAATTTCATTTCGATATACTGTGTGTAAAGTACGTCATTATAAACTCGTTTTGAGTTTTGTATTTTGAATTTAACGATATGAGAGTAGATAAAATACTTAATAATATTTTTACAATGCTTTTTATTGTTTCATTAATTAAAAATAAATATACAACAGGTATTATAGGCATACCTAGTTCGAATAAATATAAATACATTAAAAAGCGATAAAGGCGATACACTGAGAATATACATTTATATGGATCCTAAATTGAAGCTATATTTACTAATTAAATTAACATTTTATGGAAAACGATATAGAAGACAAGCAATAAATAGTCGATTCTAATAAATATTCAAGAAAAAACAATCAAGAAATAAATAAAATACCTACATCTAAAACGGGCAATAACAGTAAGATTAACAATAAATAATTTAGGGAAACGTCGAAAGATCGTGATTATTATCCTAAATGCTAATTGCCTAAATTGGTACAGTCATAAATTTAGGCTAATTGCGACAGTTATTCAGTTTGAATCGTTTTCCTCTCGCGAGAGTAATAGACTATCGAATTAACGAAACTTCAGAAGTACTTCCATCCTTTGCTGAACATTCTTACTTAAAATAGAAACTTTCCAAAATAATTTAAAAACTAAATAAATATAAAACACCGAAAAACATAAGTCATCAAAAAATCGTTGAATTATTACAATTACTAAAATCCTGGACCATTAATACTTTTTGTAACTGTTTGGTCAAACCTGTATCGAAAAATCTGTCTCATACATTGGACGGCGAAAGATTATAATATTGAAGTATAAGTATATTTGATTTTACTTTAAAAACTACCTGAATTGCTTCTGAATAATAATTATACAAAAAAAAAACATAATAAATGAACTCATATGTTCTGTATACTCGTACATCCATAAATAAATACCTAAATGATTTTCCGCTATTTCTATTCTTACATAAATAAAATAAATTACTGTCTGCTAATTTCACTAAACTAAATAAATAAATGATAATCGGCAAATTCCTTGTGTGCTTCAAACATAAATAAACTTCTTATCATTCTCAATTCTAACTAAACTAACCAACTGTCACTGTCCCAATCTGCCATCTTGTTCTTCAATAAACTTATTAATGTAGACCTTCTGAGGTCGAACTTAGTGATGCGATTTATAAAAATACCTAGATAATTCTAAAAACAATATTAGCCTTAATTCCTCTATATATAAATAATTCTCAATTTAAACTGTCACTGTCACAATCGCCGCCATTTTGTTCTGAAATTACTGCCACGAGTACACTTCCTTCTCAAAATTCTTGGTGTAGATCTTTTGAGGTTTACTTATCGAAACTCATAGGATTTAAAATGATTGTAAATAATTCTAAAACAAAAAAATCAACTATTTCGTCCATTCATAAATAAATCCGTCCCTATTATTCTCTATTCGAACTGTCACTGTCATAATCGCCGCCATTTTGTTCTAAATTTACGCCCATGAGTACACTTCTTTCTCATACTTCTTTGTGTAGATCTTTTGAGGATTGTACTAATCGAACCTTCGTATTATAAATAATTCTAAGAACAAAATAATCATCTACTATAATAAATAAATAAATCCGTCTCTAACCATTATCTATGCAAACTGTCACTGTCACATAAGCCGCCATTTTGTTCTAAAATTATTGCCACGAGTACACTTCTTTCTCATACTTCTTAGTGTAGACTTTTTGAGGATCGTACTTGTCGACTGCTTGCTTCCAGAATTCTGGTTCGTACTTGATGAGGTGTTTCATGACCTTCTTAATTCCCTTGCGTTGGCGGGGAGTGCACTTGGAGCAACCAGTTTTGAGACCGTCGGAGATGTAATCTGGGGTAAGGAACAGGATAAAATTAACAATACTATATTTGAGATCAGAAATGAAGACGATGAAATAAAAAATGTTGCTTTTGTGGATACAGCTAGTGGTTTAAGTAGAAATAATCATCAATAGTGCAGAAAATAGGGGTGTGCAAACGGTGCCCAGGCCCAGGGCGCGGCTGTCCCTGATGAGGCACAGAATTGGCCAGACCAGGACCACAACTGAACAGACCAGGGTGCAGTTAAAGAAGCTTTCACTGGGCGCATAAAAGGCTAGTTATGGCAGTGATCATCAATAGACCAGGTTCAGCTTTCTAAGTTTTGTATTAATAACTCTAAGATGCATTCGACTAAAATGAAAGTCATGAGATTGATTTAAGTAACAAAATTTAAGTCAAAATCGTAGCAATCACACTCGATCAAACACACATGGAGTTAAAAACTCAAAAGTTTAATGGCGGAAAAGGAAAATGAGTAAATCTCAAACAAACACGGAAAGCATCGTATGGCAGATCTCAGTTCATAAAGGTTAAAAAGAAAACACGATCGGTTTCAAAAAATATTTTGCTAGTAACTCACATTTGAGCTCCTTCCCCTCCGCAGTGCAGGGACCCTGGTCGAGGGTGCACTTCATGTAGCCGTTCAACAGCCTCTTGTTGCCAAGAACCTCATCCAAGTTCATATTGTCATACTTGCTGGAGTACTTCTCAGCTTGCACGCAGGCTAAGACAATGGTGACGGCTAGGAGGATTAGTTTCATCCTGAGAAAGAAAGAAAATTTAATTTAGTTTTCTCTTTTAATAAGTTCTGCAATTTGTTATAAAATGTGGATTGATTTAACAAGACGTATACAGATTTTGTGATCAAGTGTGGTTTTAATATTAACCGTCTTACTACAAATAGTTAAACATCTGTTGAACACTTTTCTACAAAAGTGTAATTGCAAAACGATCAGCGTCAAATGCCGTTTTGCAGTTTACAGTTTTTAGACAAGTGTTCAACCGATGTTTAACTTTTTTGTAGTAAGACTGTAGAAGTTTATATTTTAAACCCTTATCATCATCAGCCTATAAATGTTCCCACTGCTGGGACACAGGCCTCCTCTCTGTGAGAGGGAGTGGGCCGTAATCTACCACGCGGGCCCAGTGCGGATTGGTAGATGTCACATGTCTTCGAATTTTTGTTTCTAGGACATGCCGGTTTCCTCACGATGTTTTCCTTCACCGTTTTGAGAGCAGTGATGTTGAAATAAATTACACAAAGTAATGCGCCTGACAGGGTTCGAACCCACGACCTACAACTCGTAAGTCAAGGCCGATACCACTGGGCCACCACTGCTCCTGCTTATATTTTAAACCCTTATATGATCATCTAATTCTGTTGGGGAAAATCTACCCATCTTGTCATGGGATGAGTGGATGGTTGAGCAGATTTTACAAGTATCATAGCACTCTGGTTGAAGTCGTCTCGAGATAAGCCCCTCATTATGTAGATTTCTGATGTTGTGTATAAATTGTGTTGTTATTTTCAAACTATGTAGGTATGTATGAAAAGTTCCCGAGTGGCGACCACGGACCGCAAATTTTTTTTCTTTAAAAACTTTACGATTCGCGACGCAGGCGTTATTAATGCGAATACTTAAAAGTAAATACTAGGTATACTAGAACTGTTCTAGGTGTTAATAATGGGATTATAAAAAAGTGAAACTGTAACAGCCCTATTACCACCATCTGGTGTTTATATTTGACAAAGTTAATGTTTCGTGAACAAATACATTTTCCAACTATTTATGAATTTTATTTTCGTCCTGTCTAGCACGGAATATCTATAAAAATAAAGCAGCTGTTCTTGATAGATTTCATAAAAGAAAACGTGATTGTGTCTGAAACGTTGTCACAGTTACTCGTACGTACTTATATAATATAAATCTTTATTGGGTACTTTGTACTGTTGAATAACATGTTTTTATTTTTTATTTTCAGGTAAGTTCAAAAACAGACGACGGTGATCTGAAAAAATGTGATTTTACACGTAAGTTTTTATGTTAAGCCAGCAAAAAATAAAACGTTTCACTCAAAACATTATTCACTAAAATATGTTTTGAGTGAAAATCTACGTAATGAAAAGTTTTTATTACCCGACTTTAAATCCTGAACATGATATAAAATTTAAATTTGTGACATTAAATTATCCCCCATGATGCAGTGTTGCTTTATGAAATATTTTTAACAACGTTTTCATTGGACCACATGGATATAAAATTTTTTTTAGATAGTCCGTTTAGGGATCTATTTGTAACCGCCAGGAAATTAAAAAAAAAATTAATTGGAGTTTACGAAACATCAGTCGACTTCAAGGACAGTAATTATTCTTGCATTGATATGAAATTAAATGCACTTTTTTTTTCTTTCTGACACTCTCACACATTTTTTTTCTTTCTGAGAGAGTGCAATGTCTAAGTAAGCACCTAAAATAAAAATATAATAAAACTTTTCATTTGAAAAGTAAATAAAAATCATGAAAACATTAAAAGTGGTGATATTTCTAAAATTACAAAAAAAATCATATCTTGTAAATGGATGACAAGCGATTTTTTTTCTGGCGGGTCCCTTAGTCCACTACCTAAAAAAAATTATATCCATTTGGCCTGGACCACCCTGTATATATTTTTCACTGCAAAAAAGGTTGGCTAGAGAATAACTCTCACGTTTACTTCCACCATAGAATTTCCTGAAATTTTTAATTTCTAAATAAAAATTTCAGGAAATTCTATGGTGGAAGTAACTGCGATGTAATACAATGTCCAAGCTATTAATACACTTACTTATTTTGATATGAGAATCGTTCACAATATTCACTTATAACACTTCAATCCACAAGAGAAATTGAACTGTGTCAGATAGATCGTTCACTATCATTTTATACTGAACATTTATCCTTAAACCAACTCTCCTTGTAATTTATTCATTTTGAATGCAATCACTTTAATTACATGATCATTGTCTGCTGGTTATTTTGTGTCATTGTTTCTTTTAATCCTTTTGAACTTGGCCATTATTGAAGGGTGTCGGACATGCTATGATTTCTCTCTCTTGCCTCTGAAATATAAAATATGTTTTGGTATTCTAACGACTTAACAGCGATATAGGTAGCAGATTCTCATCATTGCATAATTTTGTACAAGCTTGTATAATTGACTAACTAAAAATGAAATTTTAATTTTTGTCCTTCGAGTCGGATACTTTTATGAATCAGTAGTTTTTTATTTAGTAATATCATCAAATGTGTCCTCTTACTCTGGGTGGAGCGAAACGAACTTTCAGACTCGTATTGATTAAAGAACTAGTATAAGAGTCCCTTTCTATTCAGTGCTTACGATTACACTTTTATGAGTCACTGTTCCTAATCCGGCTCGAAGCAACAACATTCTTTAATATAATTTTAAACTGCATTAGATTTCGAGAAAAGTTTCTATTGGTCTGATTTACAAATAAAATTACCTTTAATTACATCCGACTACAAAAAGTGACCTAAAACAATTACCACCTGTTTACTAATTACCTTCTAACCTAGTTGCATATGGCCTTCATTTGACCCTGCTGTAAAAATGACCCCCAAGCACAATGGTGAATTACTCGTACCATTTTACCGTGATTTACTATTTATGGTGCTTATGACTAAGTCCTATTGTCTTTACGATTTCGCAATGCTTCTGCAATATTGCATTTTATTTCTTTTCAATGTTCAATTGCATCCGCTTATCACAGATTTTTTCAAGTCATTTGTAGTTTTTCCTTTGTTGTTTTGCTAAAACAATGTGTTTAAAAGTGCGTGTGGTCTCATTGATGAGTAAATCTAGATAATATGTGTATCGGGATTGGTTTTATATTGGTATTTATTAAGATCAAACATATGAATCTATTTAAAAAGTAAATAGTCCTAGTGAATTTCAAGTTGTTTCTAATATGTTTTCAAAACATGAACATGGGCGATGTGGAAGAAAATGATGTGGTTTACTGTAAGTCTTCATTATCTTAATTTAAACTTAATATTATTATAAAACAGGAGAGTTTGTTCATCATGACCTACTACATGGTTCAAATTGAAACATTTTTTTTTTATGTTGGCTAGTCAAACTATCGAGGACTTAAAGCCTCCTGCAGACACACGCGATTAATCGCGCGGGGCGACATGTAGCAGTCCATTCACAGTATTTTTAGAGTGGAAATTAGCTTGGCTCGTTGCCGCAGCGCGATTAATCGCGTGTATCTGCAGGAGGCCCTATAGGTTAAAACATCACGCTACGACCAATGAGAACTGAGCAATGGGAGTACAACCACGGAGAGTAGCTAATAATAATTATATATAATTTCTTTATTGAAAACGAAAATACATTTAACACTATATATTTATGGCATAAAATATAGCAAATTGCTACAAGCAGCTAGTAAGTAGGTAATATTCCCTTACCTATATATCTATCATCTAAGATCTACGTAACACAAAGATAATTAATATACTTTCTACAGTCACGACATAACATAGTTATCTAATAATACAGAAATAAATAATAATTATTACAATTTGCCATATAGCCTCATTAAGACAGGTATCACAGTTATATGTATAGATTTATTGTGATATTTTTACGATAATAATATCATAAATCTCTTTGATATGACATAACCGTACATTATAATACAAACAACTGATTATTTCTTTTTTCTTTGTACACGTACGTAATTTTTGCCACATTAGCTCCGAATTACAAAAAAAAATCCTGGAAAAAAATACGCGAGACGCCCTCGACCTTTACGTTACAGATACATCTTCATTAATTCCTCCTTTCCGACTATTTTCGGTACGTGAGCTGTGTAGGATGACATTTCGTTTAGATGGGAATGACTAAGTCCCGAGTCACATCGACTTAGCCCTTTCGTACACTAGGCGACGCAAGTATCCGATACCTGGCGACTTTGGTATCCACTGACGCGTGCCTGTATACGAACCTCTATGGATTTGTATTGAGATAGTCACCTTGGATATCAAAGTCGTAAGGTATCGGAGACTTGCGTCGCCTAGTGTACGAAGGGGTTAACAGACCTTTCTACTCCTCCGCTATTCTTTTCTAATTAATTTCTCTCCGGGATACAGAGAGATCTAATGCGACAGCATGCATTCGTGAGTTCAAACACAGGCAGGCGCATTACTCTGTGAAATTTATTTCATCACCACTGTCAGTTTCTGTTAAATAAATGATAATGATATTTATTCAGTAAATTGGTTTTGGCAAACTCTTTTACACGTCAAAAAGACACTATTTTACACTAGATGAGGCCGGTGTTTCGTACCTGACTACTCTGAGAAGAAACATCCCAAACAAACTCAGAGGTCACAGTCTCTTTTTAAGTCCAGACTATTTTGTATTGATCAAATTATATGAGAACCATGCAGGTGTCTGAGGTGGTCTTTTGAGAAAGAACCACACAGATTTGAGTGGACCTGTCCAGTCAGTGCAAGCATGTGACAGTTACCGTGTAGCTCAACTCATAACACAAGGAGCTCAAAGAAACGACGAACAATACCAAAGAAAGGACATTTGGGTAGGCCGCATAAATAACTCAAACTGTCAGACAATAAAATTAACTGCAAGAAAATAATAAAAAAGTAGAATAAAATGTAACCCACATATGTTCTCATATTCACACGCTAGTAAAAACACAAATAAAAAAAAAGACAAAATTAAAATTACGAAGTAATTCATGTCAACAAAATAAATAGAAAAAAAAAACATAAATCACTGATGTGTACCACCATAATGTCTGGCTTGATTGGTAGAGACTTTAAATCTACAAATCAAAGACTATATTCAAGGCGTGATTTGTGGTTGAGCATCATTCGAAACGGACTAGGTACAATGGAAGATATTTTTTTTTGACAAAAATTTACGTAAAGATTTGCACCTATAGTAACCGATTATAGTTTTTATTTATTACTTTTTAATTTTTTTTTGATTAAATACGTTTTACTCTATCAGTAAATACATAATGATCTAAACTATAAATAAAACTAACTAGTAATATGTACAAAAAGCACGTTGCCAAATACAAATAGCCACGTTGTATGGCAATGCTGATTCGTTGGCCTAGAAATAGGCCAGCCCTCTGGTCACCTGAAGAGTCGACTAATCGCTTGGCGATATCTTTAAAAACTTTGTGAGCGCTCGGACCCCATGGCCCTAGAGTTTCAACCCCAAACGGCTCAAACACACAGCTAGCAGCTACTAACTAAGCCAATGTATTTGCGCCGCTTGGAGTTTTCAGCACTTGCAGCGGCAGCGCCAGCACAACACGCTGTACTAGGAAGATGGGATGGCGCAAGGGTGTCGACACATGTTGCATGCCACACCAAAGGCCTACCCAGCTTCCATGGCATTATGGTCATACCATCTGGTCTCTCATTTATTACTTCTATTTTACAGTAAAACGAGCTAAAGGCAAGGAGGGACCGCACACCCCAGGGTGGCGAAAACCCCCGAACTACGCCGAATATCCCCGAACGTCGCCGAATATCTCCGAACTTCGCTGAATAAATTCCGAACTATATTTTAATAATTTATACATTTGCGCTGTGCCACCCCTGCTGCGATGTGTCACTTGTTTCAGCTGAAAAGAGGTAGTTTAAAATTCCTTTGGTGAAAAATTTACTTGTGCTTAGCTTCTCGTCGTTGAATTTACAGTCTAAATATGTCTTGGGGAGAAAATTTTAAACTTGAAATTTTAAATTTTGCACTTCAGGAATTACTTACACAAAATCAAGTGAAAGTAATTCCTGAAGTAAAATATCGATGTATCCATAGTAAATCCAATTTTCATTGCTTTAAAGGGAGACTATTGACGTTAACCGGGTAATAAAATGGCTGAATGATTCACTGGTGGCTGGTTCGATACCCAGACGGAAAAAATATTTGAATGACCTACAAGTAGTTGTTCCTGGTCTGTTTATATACTTATGTGACTTGAAATGTTTGTAAATGCATTCACAGTCCAGCAGAAATGATGTGAGACAATATTTTTTTAATAAAGAAATGAAAACGTTTGTCCGGACTGGTACTGTTATTATTCCAGACAAAATTACTTAATTCGTGAAATAAAACATGGTATACGAGTACAACTAGGGTATTGCATTAATATTTTTATTACTAGCTTCCGCCCGCGACTCCGTCCGCGCGGATGTTGGTCTTCGCGTGGATGGTTCATTTCTCCATTTTGAGTAACTCTGACAATGACATCTTATAAATATCCATTGGACCCAAATACGGCTAAGCCTATAATAATTAAGGAGATCTATTGAGCTACTGCTGTTGAGCTCGCGTTCTAATAATAATAATAATATTAGGGGGTTGGATCAAGGGCCTGATTCAGAAGGCAGTTCACCTCGATACAGCTCGCATTGTGAGGAGGTTCCTGTCTCTGGAGCCCTAACCACCGGTAGCTTGGACCCTGCTCCCACACCGGTGGATCACTATTTTTATATTTTTAAATGTTTTTTTTTTATTTCTTTTTTGTAAAAATATTTAAAAATGTATAAATATGATTGTAAAGATAAATAAACGACATAATAATATAATAATAATAATCACCGCGATTCAGAACCGCGCGTCATAGGCACAACGCCATCTAGTGGTGAGTGGTGGAACCTTTTTAGAAATCAATGGAGGCAGGCGTGGCGTAATGTTCTACTTTGATAATAGGTGTCGCCAGTGGTTCCATAATAAGGTTTGATACAGATTTTTTTTTCTACGTATTTTTTCAGGATAAAAAGTATCCTATTTTATGCCCAGGATAATAAGGTATAATTATACCAAGTTTCATCGAAATCGAACTGTTAGTTTTCACGTGATGCCTGCACATACAGACAGACAGACAGACAGACAGACAGACAGACAAAAATTTTTTTAATCACATATTTGGGTTTGGTATCGATCCAGCAACACCCCCCGCTATTTATTTTTTCAATATTTTCAATGTACAGAATTGACCCTTCTACAGATTTATTATAAGTATAGATAGATAATAGTAGTTCGTGTTCCGCCTACATTTGCCAAAGACTTCTGAGTCCTAATACTTAAAACCATGGAAAACATTATCCCTCATTTTACGACTAACGTAGGAGGCGAGAAGTTGTAAGCGTAGGCGATCTATTTTTTTTTATAGATCGGCCGAAAGTAATACATTAAGTGAACAAAATAGCAGCCGTATTTTTAGGAAAGTTTATTAAGCGCCTACGACAGTAAAAATGCTGGTCACACACATGTGTTATATCGTAGTTTGACGTCATTTGTAGCAATTAGGTGCGTCCACACAGAACGAGCAGCCTCGCGAGGCATTTGCCGCGCGAAGCAGCTCGGTTAGTGTGGACGTGACTCGGCCGAGGAAAGCGAGCGCGCTGCCGCGGGATATCGACCGAGTGCCCGAGCCATCCAATGTCGGCTTTTGTTTTGCTCGCGTATATTGTTTCGTGCCTCGGTAGAGAAAAAAATGCGCGTCCAAACAATGCCTCGCGAGGCTGCTCGTTCTGTGTGGACTCACCTATTGGCGAACTAGGAATTCGTCATTTTTATGGCCTATCATTGATCCGGCTCAAAGGACGCTGTATCGATAAAATACGGGAAACTTGTGATTAGGACTCGGATTTCTATAAACTAGTAAGTAATTGAAGTAGCTTTTATTTCCTTACATTGCAGGTAATCTTAGAGAAAGAAGATTATAGTATAGTAAATACCTACTTGAGTTTTCTTTCTATAAATTTTCCAAAAGTCATGCAGAAAATTACCTAAGTCAAAACAATCAAGTCATCTACCACGCAGAGCGTGTATGCCAGTGCCGTCCAAGTTATGATTGATGTGGTTTCAAAAAGCCTTCAGCAACAGCTTGACGTTCGCAACCAACAACCCTTAATTGCAACTTAGTACATAATTATGAAAACAAACCTTTATCTCGCCTGTAAAACGGTCGGAGCTTAATTTAGAAAACCGCAGAGTAATTACTGCAGCTTTTCTGGAAAAATGTGGTTTTGTTGTTAGCTCATTATGTAGTTTTTCTGGTTTATTTATTTAGATTTTTGTTGTGGTTGTTGGATCTAGTAGCTTTTTTCATAGAACTAAATATTAAAGTAACTGCCCGTTAACTCCCTTTTTGATGAAACAAGATGGTAAACGCCTGGCGAGGCGATATCTATCCTTCAAAACTTTGTTAGCACTCAGCCCTAGTGTTTCAACCCCGAACAGTTCACACACTTATCTACTATACCATCTAAGACAAAGTATGTACTTTGAAAGATAAATCTTTAAAATGAAAGAAAGCTTTCCGATACGGCAAACTGAACAAATCCCGGTCAAAATAAAGTTATTACAAGCACCAACTACAAACATTTACAATAAAAATGGTTGCAATAAAAATGTGCAGCCAATAGTTATGGAGTTGGTGGCCAACAGATGTGTCCACAAAGTTTGTGCCAACAATGTTGGCCTAGCATCTATCCTGTATTTTATATGTTCTAGATATGTATTAGGTTGTGCTGCGAATATAAATAGAGTATCTTGCACACTAGGGAATTTAGTGAATTTAACTTGGTGTACACAATTCTCGGAAGAAATTCTCCTCTGGAAAAGATATTTATTCTTGACGACTTCTTGAAGTGAAATAACTGATACTTACAAAATTGGTATGATTTATTGTTAAAAGGATGCAAAGATATTACATAATATAGATACAAAATGATAGAATAAAAAATGCGAACAAAATCGTAAGCAGGCGAGTCCAACAGGCCGTTTTCGATAAATTCTGCATTTTGCGTTCAATTCAATACTGACTTAGAATGTCAATTTGTCTAATATATATAATTTTTATGGGATGCGTCTTCAAGTAAAACTTGCGTGACGTCATGCCTCACCATGCCCTGTGGCTTTTGAACAAAATAGATAAAAGCTTAGATATTTGGACAGTAGGTACACGCGACAAACAACACTGAAAAAAAAAATCGGTAATACCAACCGATTTGTCGACTGCGTACCCGTTGGACCTCAAAGATTAGACCCTATTACAAATGTTACCCGTTCGACCTAATTTTTAGGTCCCTTTGGACCCTCTTCAAAATAAAATAATCAATGTGCCCATTGGACCTCATTTGTAGTACCCGTTGGACCTTCAAAATTAAAACAAGTAAAAAAGTAAACGTTGGACCTCTTTTTTAGTACCCTTTGGACCTTCAAAAAATATGTGTTCATTTGTTGTTCGTTCAATGTTATTTAGTTGGGAAAGGGGTACAGTTATGTTGAAAATTGTTAAATGGAAATCAAAAAAATTGACGAAACAAGTACCTAAGCAAATACACGGTATTACTATTATTATTATTTTGGTAACCTTCATGTAGAAACACCAATGAAACTTATGTATATTAAGTGTAATATGTTTTATAAGTAAAATAGACAATCGAACATTATCATTTTTTGGACATACGCAAGGCAAACTCGCGTCTAAGCTAGACCTTTCCTCGCTCTCTTCGGCGCGCGGGGGCGCAGAGAGGGGAGTAGACAAAGGGGTATGGTGCGGGGTGAGTATTAGAGGGATCGCAGGCCAGCAAAAACAAAACAGTGACATTTTGCATTACATTACAATTAGTTGGAGCTTTAAGTTGTTGACGTGTGTGCATTTGTGCAATCCGTGTGGTAAAAGGTGATGATCACAAGTAATAAGAAAACAAGGAAACGTTTAATTAAGTACCTGGTAAGTATTAAATTACTTTATCTGTTGCATGTTTAAGTGATTTTATTTGGATGTATATTTCAAATCTTCCGTGGTTTTCTTTTCTGATAATTTTGTCACTATTATTTCTATATTTAATTTGTCTCTGCTAATTATTGAACAATTATTACTTACCATACTGTGAATTTGTAAAATTAGTCATGCTAGCATTCCACCAAATTATTATACATTAATTAATTTGTTCATACACACACGACTCCAGCCGACCGTCGACTAGCCGGTGCAAAATGTGTCATTATTAGTAACATTGGTTATGATTAAAATCATAATAATACACTTTAGTCTTCTTTGGAACTTTGTTTTATGGACACTCTTCATAAGTTACCTAATTATTGTTATAGATTTTAGTCCAATTGTTTTTCTTATTTTTAATTTCTTATTTCTTTTTCTTATAGCTGAGTTTACTCAATTAGTTGTCTTTTATGTTGTGGTAAATTTACTCACTACTTATTTCGTGTAAAATAATAACTTAAATAAAACGAATATATTTAATGGCCTGTTTCAGATTAAAGAAGAATCATTGTTAATGAATAATGTCTCAAATAGAAGTAGTCCCTTCAACAAGTCGACATAATAATATAGATAAAACACAAGTACTTTGTTTCGTGACATCTAAAAGAGGTGGTGAGATTCTGCTAAATGATGGTTACCAGTACTATAAAAAAAGATAATAAAAATGGGTCCTCACGGTGGAATTGCAAATATAAATCGAAGTGTCGCGGCACTATAACAATTAAAGGAAATACGATTATGAACAAAGTCAGTCACAGTAACAATTGTGTACGTGATCACGCTGGCAATGAAATAAAGAAAGAAATAAGTACATGGAAAGTTGAATCTGGACAAGGAGTTCTTCCTCTGCAAACAATATATAATGAAGGCGTTAACCGGTTAATCATTATTATTATTATTTTTATATCTTTTGTCTGAACTTTGGGATAAGACTGATTTCAATATTTGATCTGTGATTTATATACTCTATTTTACTTAAAATATACAATATTTTATATTTACGAACAAAATAAACGATAATAACACTGAACAGTGATTTAGAAACATGTAAAATATATAGTTATATTTACAAATTTATTTAAAAAAAAATAACTTAATGTTGCAACATTATGAATATTACCGTCGACATTGAGTCGTCAGATTAGGTAACACTGACATGTCAGGCTACAACGTTTTAATTTTGAGAAAAGCCGCCATATTTAGGTTTTGCTTGCAAAAATGTAAGTAAATTCTATGATATACTGTGATTATAATCATTTATATGATTTGTGAAGTATCAAATTATCCTGCAAAAACAAAAGACTACTCAAAATACTTACCACTAAAACAAGTAACCCCGTATTATCAAAATATTACAAAAAATATGAAAAAACCCTAAAGCAATCTGTTAGAACAGCAAAAAAACTACAATTTATAAACAAAATAAAAAATTCAACTAATAAAGTTAAAACGATGTGGAGTATAATAAACGAAAGAACAAATAAATCAATAAAAAGCGAAAAAAATAACATAAAATTACATAAAAACAATAATTTGATAACTGAACCTAAACAGGTAGCTAATATTTTCAACGACTTCTTTGCTTCAATTGGGGAAAAAACTTCATTGGCAAAGGGAGCTCCCGTGGTGCGCCCTACAGAAAACACTATGTTTCTCAGCCCTGTCGATCCTTATGAAATAAATAAAATAATAAAAAATCTACGAAATAAAAAGAGCTTTGGATTAGACGAACTTCCCCCATTTCTACTTAAGCAATGTGCAGATGAACTGACCCTACCATTTTACAAACTAATTAACCAATCATTTGAAGAAGGAACTTTTCCCAATCAACTCAAACACGCTCTGATAAAACCCATGCATAAGAAAAATTCTAAAACCGACCCAAATAATTATCGCCCTATCGCGTTGTTACCAACTGCATCAAAAATCTTTGAGAAGGCTATGTGTGACCGCGTTTATTCTTTTTGCGAAAAGTACAAAATATTTGACGACTGTCAAAACGGTTTCCGTAAAAATAGGTCTACTACGTTAGCGGTCTATAAATACGTACAAGAGGCTCTAACTATCATTAATAATAAAAACTACGCCATAGGTATGCTGCTGGATATGACCAAAGCCTATGACAAGGTGAAATTTAACATATTATTAGATAAGTTACAAGGAATAGGAATACGAGGAAATGCTCTTAGATGGTTTGCCTCATATCTAAAAGATAGGGAACAAATAGTAGAAATTGAATATTTCGATAAAAACAGTAATGAAATAATTAAAATAAGATCGGACAGGAAAACAGTAAACGCATCTATTCCTCAAGGTAGCGTAATAGGTTGCCTTTTGTTTCTAATTTACATTAACGACCTCCCTAAATCTATTAACGGACCTTGTGTATTATTTGCTGACGACATCTCTCTGCTTACCTCATGCCGACCCAGCGAAAATATAAACGCCAAATTAAACTCTCTTCTTTCTACAGCGGCAAACTGGATGGATGAACATAATCTAGAAATTAACTTCACTAAAACAAAACTAATTACGTTTCATCCACATCAGAAATGCCCTTTAAAACTAAACTTTATGTTCAATAACAAAAAACTAGAACAGGTAAATGAATTTACTCTTCTCGGTTTGTCTATAGATACCCACATAAATTGGAAATCCCACATACAAAAAATACGAGCAAAATTATCAAAATTCTCATACGCCTTACGCGAAATTAAAAAAACCACTGACCTACAAACTGCACTTGTTACCTACTATGCATATGCCCAGGCATGGCTCAGCTATGGGGTCATGCTCTGGGGTAACAGTACAGACTCACAAACCATATTTATTTTACAAAAGAAGTTAATTCGAATAATTACAAACATAGAACAAACAGATAGCTGCAAACCACACTTCCAAAAACATAAAATACTCACACTTCCCTGTTTATATATTTTAGAATTATGTAAATTTGTCAAAAAACATCAAGATTTCTACACTACTTGCGAAGAGACACAAAAAAGATACACCTTTAGACACAACAAAAACAAAATAAGCAAACCTCAATCCCGAATCAAAATGCACTCAACCAGCCCTTTAATTATGTCCATCAAAATTTACAACAAATTACCAAATAATATTAGAGAAGAAAACAAAACAAATATATTTATTAATAAATTGAAAAGATTTCTAGAATCCAAGGCATACTACACCGTAAAGGAGTTTCTAGATGATAAATCTATTGAAAAATAAAAATAATCTTTCTGATACCAAACATTATAAAATAAAATAAATATAATAAAATATATGTATATAATAAAATATTAAATTAAATATTAAAAACAGATTTTCAAGTAAGAATATAAAAATATGAATACTTAAATAATTTCCATAATTTATTTTAATAATTTTATAATTACTTATATACACAATGACAGACATTTAATAAGAATATTGATTTAATTATATTGTACCTCAGCCCTCTTCCTCTCTCCTAAATTTTGCGTGCCCGACAGGGTCCATATTTGATCTTGTACCATTTTTATTTCTACCATCTATGTAACATATGGAATGCAATAAAGAATTGAGTATTGAGTATTGAGTATTCAATAATATAGGTACTTTAATTGCTTAAAAAAATAAAGATCATGTAATGGCATTACTGTTATTTAATTGTAATTAGAATTTGTGATCTTAAACCATGTATAATATAATAATTATTATTTTTATATCTTCAGTCTGTTAACTTTAGGATAAAACTGATTTTAATATTTGATCTGTGATTTATATACATTATTTTACTTATAATACACATTATTTTATATTAACAATTATCCACACCCTTCTGGTACAACCTGTAGGAATATACCAACTTAAAGATTTATAATCGGGTAAATACGTGATCTAATTGGAATAGGTGATTTTATCTATACATATAAAAATCAAAGTCCTGACTCATTCACTAAGTCACCAACGCAGGGCCCAAACCCCTGAACCTATAAAGCTGACGTTGTTGCTTTTATATCTTTGAATAAACATATTGATTTATTTATTGCATCGTGTTTTATTTTTGATAAAGTGTCTCACTTTTGTGCACGATTGTACTTTAGCTTTTCATACGAAGATGTAAAAAAATGGGTCCAACGGAACACGTTGTTTAATAGGGGGTCCAATGGGCACTAAAGTATAGGCAAAATCCAAGTTTTAAGGTCGAAACGGCACAAGGAGGTCCAAAGGGTCATGATAGTCAGTGAGGTCCAAACTTGGAGGTCCAACGGGTACGCAGTCGTTGTACCAGCCTACAAAATGTACAACCACCGTAAACAAGCCGGGAGGGATCTAATTTTGGACCTCATCAAGGTACAGCGAGAGTTTCAGCCACAGGTCGATTAATATTTCATCCTTGGAAAACAAGCCCTTTAAAATGAAACAAAACACGGTCAAACATCGTCGTTTCATTCAATCCATTGCTGATATAACAAAGACAGAAACAAACATTTCGAACAAAAGCAGCAATGGTTTTGAAATCGAGTTGAAAGTCGCTGTTTGCATACGTTATGTCACAATTAACGGGCATGTTCAACATGGGTGCCCGTTTGATTCAATATTCAGTTATTTTGTGGAAGGGATGAATGTTTAGACTAGTAGACTTTAGATTTAAGGTACGTAGACTTTTTATTTGTGAAAGCTTGTAAATGGCAAATGTCAGTGCAATTGTTGTTACTAACTTATGTATTAGTCTGTAAGCTCTCCGAACATTAAATAAATAAATAAAAAATAAATAAAAGTATTGTGGTCTGTAGAAATTTGCGCGGGTTTCTGGCTATACCTTTTTTTTATCGTGGTAAAATCATCAAATGAGTCCTTCCACCCAGACCAGGACGGGAGGGACTGTCAGACTTGTACTGACTAAAATCCACGGTGTACTTCAATAGCTCTTTACGTTCCGAGGCCACGGTTACTCGATAGCCCCGCGACCACGGCAGGCATTGGCCCTCTAAGGGAGCCCCGTCATATTGCTGACAGCTCGACGCGCCGTCGTGGTCGACCCGGGCATGATCCGTGATCGGACGGTGAGTCACCCGCCGCTAATTTGTTAAGTATCCTAATGCTTACTGTAATATTTCTAATGCAAAGTTTGTTTGTTCCGCTTAAACGTTTGATTTGTTGACTCGATTTTGATAAATTTTCTTATGGAGATAGATGGAAACATGGAGATGATTATAGGCTACTTTCTGCCTAAAACTTAAAAGGAGAAATATTTTATGGGGTCGAACATTGCCGCGGGCACAAGGTGGTTTCCCATAATGGCCTTCAAATCAGTCCTCCCACCCAGGGCAGAGCAGGAGGGACTGTCAGATTTGTACTGACTAAAATCCACGGTGTCCTTCAATAGCCCTTAACGTTCCAGGGTTACGGTAATTCGGTAAGTCCCGCGACCGAGTGACAGTCACTTGCTAAAGAAATAAAACTCGAAAAGATTTTTTTATTTAGTATTTCTATAAACTTACCACCTATAATCTCCGCCAGATAAGCCTGGAATAAAATTCGTTGACCCCCGTGTACCATGTATCCTAATGTTTCAAAACGATAAGAAAAATGTAAAGAAAGTGTCGTAACACGATCAAAACAAAAGTATCATGGTAAGAGACGACTTTGACCTTATATTTTATTTTGAAATTCGAACGATGGTATTATGAAATTCGAACGATGTATTATTAGGATCAATGACCTTTATTCCAGACTTATCTGGCGGGAACTATAGTCAGTTACTGAGTCTTAAAGCAGTAATAACGGGGCCACACTAACGGCATTTCCCTTTGATTTTCGCGATAATTGTCTTTAAATAGACTTCGATCGACTGCGGCACAGCGTGTCTCGGGTTCGATCCCTGCACAGAATAAATAATTGTATGATCGGCAAGTTGTTTCGGGTCTGGGAGTTTGTGTATGTGATTTTCTATGTTTGTAAATGCACACACGATGCAGGATAAAATTTATAGTGCGTCAGTTAGTCAGTCAGTTCGCGCAAAGGTGAGAAAAATATCATTGATTTTCCACATGAAATACTCTATTCTCTTTACGTTGATCTGTCAATGAACATAATCAATGGAAAAAAAGTCATGATTATTCTTAAGCCTCCTGCAGACACACGCGATTAATCGCGCTGCGACAACGAGCCAAGCTAATTTCCACTCTAAATGTACTGCGAATGGACCGCGACATGTCGCCCCGCGCGATTAATCGCGTGTGTCTGCAGGAGGCTTTATCCTTGTTACCAAAAATGTATCAATAAATTATTATCACCCTAGATAGGATTTATTCATCGACGAAAGAAAGGCACTTGTACTTAACCAACTTAAAGCCTAGCTATATTTCTTTTAAGTGAGCTATAAACCTTGAATTTATGAATACAAAGTCCTCGAAGGACATCAATCCTGTCTTTTACCCTACTTTTGTTGTGAAAATGAATTGCCTCTGAGGTTTCTTATACGAGTATTTTGGGAATCAGATAAATAAAAAAAAATCTTCTCTTTTGTTTCTTTCAAGGCAAGTCATTAAACTTTTATGATGAACTTATCCAGCTCGAAGGACCAATAGGTTGTTGAATTTAGAATGCAGTAAATAAAGGAAAGGTTATTTATTGAATAATCAATGAAGCTTTTCATGCTTAATTATAATGTAACCCAAGAAGAAAGCCAGCGAAAATAAAATGGCTATAATATATTCGCATTTCAAATGTTTAATACGCAGTAACGCCCGAGTCGCGAATTTGAATATTTTCTTAACTCCCTGCAGGATGTTTTGAATCCACGATCAGGACTGCGGTAGCTTAGTTGTTTAATTGTCTGGAGTACTTATTTATATCGTAAAAAACGACTGTAAGCAGGACTCGAATCTTCTTCAATCAATCTTTTTATTGCAAAAAAAAAATCATGTTCGTATAGAACAATGTTTCAAAGAATGCCTGCTGTTAAGACTATCTTGTTTCCATCAACTCGTAAAGACCATTTTCTTACACTTCAAAAACTCAATTAAAGTCCTGAACTTCATATCCAATTCATACGGAAAGAGCATAATGAATTATTCCAAACATAATTAAGAACACATGAGAGCAACTTTAATGAATATCTAATGTAACGGGTACAGGTACTAGTTAGTTTCATGTTCTTCTGTTTCAGGACTTCTTTCAGAGTTACTTTGTTCATCGTACTTAGAAGGCTTAGAACATTATTGTGTTTAGAGTTCGGGCATGCAGACGGCGAGTAATGGGCGACTCGCTGTCCGATCATGGACCATGCGCGGGTCGACGGCGCGTCGTGTTCCACGCGCACCTCAAAGAGCTGTCAGTTTGACGGGGGTCCTTAGAGGGCCAAAACCTGCCGAGGTCGCAGAATTATCAGGTAACCGTGACCCCGGAAGGTAATGGGCTATTGAAGGACACCGTGGATTTTAGTCAGTACAAGTCTGACAGTCCCTCCCGTCCTGCCCTCAAGACTCATTTGTTGACGTTACTATGAAAAAAAAAATATGCGCCGACCTGAAAAGTGGAATTCCCTGCATGCTAGAGTCTTTGTTTTCTGATAGCGACTACTTCAGATATTTTTTGAAGGTGGTAATCTCATCAAATGAGTCCTCCCTCCCTCCCTGGTTGGAGCCGAAAGGTAGGTAGCAATTAGAATAGAATAGGAACATATTTATTCGAATACAGACATCCAAAAATAATAATCACTAATTAATGTCACATCGAACGGTATAACGGTGGTCGCGGAACTGTCTAAATGGGAAACCGTGATCCTGGGATGTAAAGGGATATTAAAGGAACACCGAGACAGTGAGAGTTCCTTCAGCCCCATCCAAGGTGGAAGGCCTCATTGGATGAATTAACCACGTAAAATAAAAAAAAAAGCGGCCTCAGCATTTGCTGGGCGAAAGAGCATCTTTTAATTTAATTTTTAAGACTTTGACCTATCTCGTTACTTTTTATTACAAAGTTTATTTTGTCAAAATACCTGTACCTTTTGAATACGGAGCATTAATAAGTGCACTTTGTCACATATGTACCTATCTGCCACGTTCCACTCAGTTTAGTCCACTATCTTTAGTAGTTTTTCTAGACTGAAGTTTCCTAAGTAGTTTTTGATAGCAAGGAGATGTGTCATGCTGTCATGTCTGCGAAGTTTCACGATAAACTTCATAGTTTTTGGTATCATCAGTGTCTGGAGAAAAATGACAACTTTTCTTCAAAAATGTGATAGTCCGTGCTCGTATAACACTAAAAAAACAGATATTGACATTCAAGCATTAGTATTTTCAGAAGATGCCTTGAAAACACTGAACGGGGAAAATTTCATTTCTACACTAATATTATAAAGAGGAAAGGTTTGTATTTTTGTGTGTGTGTGTGTGTGTGTGTGTTTGTAATGAATATACACAAAAACTACTGTGACAATTTCAAAAATCTTTCTCCATTATAAAGCTACATTCACCCTGAGTAACATAGGCTATAATAATTATCATGTCCACCCGTGCGAAGCCGGGACGGGCTGCTAGTCTATTATATTTTTCCTTAATCAACCGTCCCAGTATTAATAAAAATAAAACAAAGCAGGCGCTAGTAATTAGACTGAAACTGAAAGCGATATACATGACTGTAATGCGGTATAGGTACACGGCCGTTTTGCGGTACATACATTCGTAAAGTCTGCGATACCGCACCTGCATGCTTTTGCTGAGTTAGCCGTACTAGATGTGGTAGGAACGATTCTGCAACCATTCACCGACAACCGGTTCATTATTGGACGTTTCGCCGACAGGACGATTCATTTATGGCCGTTTCACCGATAGACTCTTTCACCTTTGGACTTTTCGCCGATAGGACGATTCATTTATGCCCGGTTCATCGATAGTTACCTTTCACCTAGGGACTTTTCGTCGACAGGACGATTCGTTTATATCCGTCTCATCAATAGACTCTTTCAAGAACGGACTTTTTGCCGACACGACGGTAAACCTATAACTCTTTTTAACTCATCATCTTCATCATCGAAAAGTCCGTTGTTGAAAGAGTCTATTGATAAACGAATCGTCCTGTCGGCGAAAAGTCCCTAGGTGAAAGGTTCTATCGATGAACCGGCCATAAATGAATCGTCCTATCGGCGAAAAGTCCAAAGGTGAAAGAGTCTATCGGTAAAACGGCCATAAATGAATCGTCCTGTCGGCGAAACGTCCAATGACGAACCGGTCGTCGGTGTATGGTTGCAGAATCGGTAGGAACCAGTTATAATTTGAGCGAGATAGAATTCAAAATCAGTTCTTTCATTTTCAGCACTTTAACGTCAAACGCTGAGTGATCGACTGCTGATCCCGGCACGGAACAAATATTTGCTGCAAGTACCTACATAGTTGTTCGGGGTCTGTGTATGTGAGTTTCTATGTAAAAAAACTTTTTTTTAAAAAAGTACCGACTTCAAAACAAATACAAAAAAGGTTAAAATAACTTTTCTTTCGGAAGTCGGTGGCTTTGTTTTGTTGTGTCATTGACTATTGCCACCGACTTCCGAAAGAAAAGTTATTTTAACCTTTTTTGTATTTGTTTTGAAGTCGGTACTTTTTTAAAAAAAAGTTTTTATTTTACCCTTTTTAGTTTATTTATTACATATTCAACCCAAATTCTTGTAAAATACAAAATTTTCTTACATATGCACTAATCTTGTAATACGTCACAACATAAAAAAAATCCATATCTCTAAAACTACTGATCCGATTTTGATGAAACTTGCAGTGTACCCTAAGTTGAACAATACCTAGTACAACTAAAAAAAGAATTACTTAAATCGAACTTATAGTTCCGGAGATATGCGTGCACAAACATAAAAACATACATACACTTTTGAAATTTGGCACATTTGTTCAGACGCTGATATAGACTAACATATATGAAAACTGGGCAGTTCTGATAATATTACATACATACGGGTCGAATTGATAACCTCCTTTTTTTTGAAGTCGGTAAAAAAAAAGCTTCAAGGTAGACAAGGTAACTTGTCTAGATGACATAAGAGTCAGATGGTAACAGGGGCCAGTAGTATCACGTCATTTTTGGCATACTCACTGAAGTTTCTAGTGTTTTTGGTTTGTCAATTCTGATAAAGATGGGAAAGTCATCTTTCTTATCAATCTTACCTTTTCCCACCTACACATGTTGGTGAAATGCATAGCCGATGCGTCTCACCGGATGAAGATGAATATCAAAATTTGGCATGTATAAATTGCCTATCTGCCTTTCTTATCCAACACATACACAAGTTATCGGTTAATGTAATATCCCTCTTCACAAACTACCTGTAACAAATGTCAAAGATATAAAAATGAGAGTGTAAGCCAACGGCAATGCAATATGTAATGAATTGTCACCCTTCTTCGATCCGACCTCGAGTAAAGAGCACCTCTCGGCGACACGACGGCAGAGGCAACAAAAATAAAAAGGTCGTGGTCACACGTGTATCGTAACTTTTCCAAATGAATAGACAATTCTGTGAAGATTTATGTGGAAAATAACACGGACAATAGGATACTCAGTTTACTGTACAGCAGCATGAAATTGATCCCACTTGGTAAGACCTGAACGGAACGGCTGATCGGTTCTAGTCAACACGAAAAAAATCTGCTGGACATACTTAGTTAAAAGATCTAAAATACACTTTTTCTCTAATATAAGATTAGCTAGCTTGGTATCATATTGATTTGGAAACAATATGAAGAACAATGTACGAAGCAGCCTGGATAGAACCACCATTAAGCCCACTTGTAAAGGTTATTGATGGCAACCATGCTAAAATGTACCATTCCACAGCAAAAATGTTGTAATTTCCCAAATAATTATAGTAATTTTAGATAATAATAATTGACGCTGACTTTGCTTTAATAATATTATTAACTAGCTGTTCGGCTTCTTTTGGTCGTAGCGTGTTTTAGCCTTCATCGATAATCGGCGTATGCAACACATTACTTTTTTTCCTGAATTCGAATCACTTCTTCATTAGGTGAACGCGTTCCACCAATCAAACAAACCCTTCAGCTTTATAATATTGGAATAGATTGTATTCTGTTTGTGTTAATAGGGAAGAGCTCTGTACGTCTTTTCTGTTCGAAGAATTTGTTTTGTTAATTTTACTGGAATAGATTAATTTAGTTATACCAGAATAATTAGATTCTGCAACCATTCACCGACGACCGGTTCATCATTGGACGTTTCACCGACAGGACGATTCATTTATGGCCGTTTCACCGAGAGATTCTTTCACCTTTGGACTTTTCGCCGATAGGACGATTCATTTATGCCCGGTTCATCGATATAACTTTTCACCTAGAGACTTTTCGCCGACAGGACGATTCGTTTATCAATAGACTCTTTCAACAACGGACTTTTTGATGATGAAGATGATGAGTTTAAAGAGTTATAGGTTAACCGTCGTGTCAGCAAAAATTCCGTTGTTAAAAGAGTCTATTGATGAGACGGATATAAACGAATCGTCCTGTCGGCGAAAAGTCCCTAGATGAAAAGTTCTATCGATGAACCGGACATAAATGAATCGTCCTGTCGGCGAAAAGTTCAAAGGTGAAAGAGTCTATCGGTGAAACGGCCATAAATGAATCGTCCTGTCGGCGAAACGTCCAATGATAAACCGGTCGTCGGTGAATGGTTGCAGAATCGAATAATTAGGTAAGAGATTCTGGGTTCGTTTTTTCGAGCAGAACAAAGCCCCATTACAGGAGTGCCTCATCTAGAAGCTCCTACATCCACAACACTGACCTACTTCACGCGGCCAGGGCGGCTCATTTGTCATGCTAACGTAAATGGTTGTACCGGGATGAGGTGACTTAATAAAATATTAATAGCCGCCACGCATTAGCTACCGTCATACCGGGGAAGATGTGGGCTATAGAATACAAAGGGCAAGAAGGTGAGTCAGCATTCTTTGGTGGTGTAGGTTTATCCTGGATAATGGAATGACGTTTTAGATGTTGTTCAGTTGTATTCCACATAATTTTGAAAGGAGCCGTATGTGGAATAGTTAATATGTCATTAGCTCAGGTGCCATTTCAGCGGGTACCCATCAATGTGGAACACCTCGTTGTCCGCTATACGCTATGTTGTGCGAATTCGATGGCGGGGACTGTGAAAGCGATTGCTGCGATGTGGCAGTTATACAGGGGCGTAGCTACCGCCGTATCTCCCGTATCAATTATACGGGGCCCCCGGGCCACAGGGGCCCCCAACGTGCGTAAACAAAAATTAATAAAAAACTTAATGATTTATTTAATAAAAAAGTTATTTACTTTTACACAATTTATTTGTCTAATCTATCTCTGGTGTTCTTATTATTATTATTTACAACGTGTAACACAAAATGCGCAAGACCTCTCGTGGGGTAACTCAGCCCATGTTACTGAACAATGTTTGTTCTAAGACTTTTGGAAATTCGCAAAAAAAAAAAAAATTTTCATAGAGATGGGCCCAATCAATTTCTCATTTTGTATGAAATAACATTTTTGTTTTTTGCGAATTTCCAAAAGTCTTAGAACAAAAATTGTTCTGTTACATGGACTGAGTTACCCCACGAGAGGTCTTGCGCATTTTGTGTTACACGTTGTATATGTAATACTGTTTTAAGCACGACATTGTCTATTTGAAATCCCGGGAAGATCCATATTAATATCAACATTTCGATGCAACTATTAAAATAACTCTACCCAATTTCGATCTCTGGACTGATCAGAAGCATCTTGAATTTTTATGATGACCTTTGTCCAATTTTAGTTTATATTTCGGCGTAGATACATGGCACGGCATTTTTTTTCTTGAGTGATAAATCTTTACCCTACCTAAGGGCCCCCAAACAAATTTTTATACGGGGCCCCGCCAAGACACGCTACGCCACTGCAGTTATGGGATTTAATTCGGGACACTGTGGAGCGATGTGTGTACTATTTAGGTTTTATTTAATTTTTACTAAGAGACAAGCTGAAAATATTTATCAAAATGTCTCTGTAGTTGCCAAGTATTGAGAGATCCACGCGCGCCTCAAAGAGCGTCAGCAAGATGACGGGGCCCCCCTCTAGAGGGCCAAAGCCTGCCGGGGTCGCGGGACTTATTCCATTACCGTGACCCTGGAACGTAAAGGGCTAATGAAGGACACCGTGGATTTAAGTCTGACAGTCCCTCCCGCCCTGCCCTGAGTGGGAGGACTCATTTGATGATTTTAACACGCTAAAAAAAAGTATTGAGAGATCTCGTAAGTCCCGAAATAATAGGGTTACTAGGAGGCTATGTCTTCATAGGAGGAATGAGGCTTAAAGTTGCGTTGCATTTGATGTGCTATAAAGAGGAAGTGAATATCTGAGGGAATAAAATGTCTTAAGACACATTTTTAAAAGTTTCAAGCATTAAAAATATTTCTATAGACAGACTACACATGAATAATGATTAAAAATTCTAATAATGGGAGCCATTCACAAAAAATGTGGGGTGTAGTGTACTATATCTATATGACCTGTTTGACAAACACGACTTCTGTAACGATGATTTTTAATTCATGAATGAATATTTGACTTTCTACCTCAAATTTTTGATTTTAGGCCAATTTTTGCCACTTTATCCAACATAAAATACAGGATCTAGTGCATCCGCATTCAACCGTCACATTTTGCTTTCAAAGGCTCCATATTAAAAATAGTTCAGTTTTCGAGCCAACTTTATGCGAAGTTGAACCATTTGAGCTAAACGACTAGTGGCTACTGAATTCCAAACGTTAGTTCAAGCACGTAGACCAGGCGCCATTTTATTTTCCGAACTAAAACCAGGCCTTTTTGGTTATATTATTATTTTCTGTGTGACCTGTTTTAGTCAGTTTTTAATAATAAAAACTGCTGTTATGGTTTATTAAGCTAAGCTAATGTGCATTCCTGATATTAATATGTTCATTCATTGTTATCTTTAACATGTTTTTTTTTATCGTGGTAAAATCATCAAATTAGTCCTCCCACTCAGGGCGGGACGGGATCCTATCAAACTTGTACTGACTAAAATTCACGGTGTTACTTGTTTCATGATTTAGATAAAAGATATCTTAACAGCTGGGTATAGGCCTCCCCAAGTATCGCCATAACGATTTTCATATACATCGCTAAGACCGCTGTGTTAAAGGTTTTTTCAACACATTTGCTCGAAAAATGCATCTACAAAGCCTGTATACATTGTTCGAAAGTTAAAAATTATGCACCATACAACGGAACGTGCTGTAAAATAGGCACTCTCATCTAAGTACCTATTTTACGGCATACCCCGTTGTATAGCACTGTGCGTTTTCTTTACGGTTTTTTTTTAATTTCCAAAAAAAAAATATAAGAGTTTCACATTATGAGAATAAACAACCTGACTGATCGAACCTCCTTGGAAGCGCTTTTGCTCAATACGTTGTCTCACTTTAATACTAAAGAGTAAATGAGTTCTAATTTTCACCACGTGCATGTGGCGCCATTTGCAAATTCGCGCTTTTTCATTTTAGAAACTTCAAAAATTGTTGCGACTTTCCCACTGATAAATAAACAAAATGATAATATGAGTTAAAACGTGGAATCCGATATTAATATGGAATCTACTCCACCTGATATTTTGAATGAGGCGCAAATTGCAGAAAACGGTCTCTTGCCGCCAAAATCGCGAGAGCGCTATAAAATGACTTACAATACTTTTAATTACATACCTACTTATTATTGTACTGTTTTCTCGCAAATGTGTTGAAAAACATTGTATGACAAACGTGCAGAAATTGGTATTTACAAACTCGTGACTAGTAAGCCCTCGACTTAGTATACTCGTTTGTAAAAACCAACTTACCGCACTAGTATCATAAATAACTATAACAGCTGTATGGGTAATGTGTTTATTCAAGCCGGTCAAAACAAACCTGCGGCGCCCGTGGTTTTTGGTTGAATGAGTTTTATGCCTGCATTGCATAGTTAGTTCTCATGACAGGTTTCGGGCCCATCTGTTAATCTCGTTGGAGATTACTTAGCTATCGGCACGGGAGATAAGTGAACAAGTATGTGCGCAGGCACAGGTCAAATTATTCATGTCTCACTCTCTTACTCTGATCGAACATACGATACGCGCGTACCGTATAACTTATACGCGCGTTCCTCGAAAAAATTTAGCGTTGGTATTTGGGTGCCGAAAAAATATCAGCTCTCTGCTTTCTTATTAACTTTTATAAGGTAATTTCCTTTTCTGTTCTCTAATATACAAAGACCTTATTAAGACAGGGAAATGTTGATTAACATTACAAAATGTTTGTTCACAAACGTTCTGGCCTACTAACATCACTTTAGGGATAAAAAGATTTCCAGCTAGTTAATTAGTTTGGGTTGCCAGCTCAAATAAATTTTAATTAGAGCCTGAACAGAATACATAAGAATGAGGAACTTGGGAATTGAAGTGAAACGTAAATTAGTGACTAGCTCCGCCTGAGATTTATAATTCATTTTTTTTTTGTGATGAAAATCTGATGTGCTGAATTTGGGATAAATACTGCAGAATCTAGTGCTGTTAGAGTTTTTTAATAATATAAAAAAAAAACTCAAACCAGCACTAGATTCTTATAGGGGATCATCAATACGCCTTTTCGCCGATACGATACCGATACTGATATTCTTATAAAAATATCGGTGATACCGATACCGATACCGACACGCTTAAGCCTCCTGCAGACACACACGATTAATCGCGCTGCGACAACGAGCCAAGCTAATTTCCACTCTAAAAATACTGCGAATGGACCGCGACATGTCGCCCCGCGCGATTAATCGCGTGTGTCTGCAGGAGGCTTTATTGTGAATTAAAAAATTAAGATAGATAGATTATATAAATCACATGTCAGATTATTTTTTTATTAATACGTTTTATTAATTCGTGCCTCGTTTGCAACGAAATAGACGAGACTACTCGCTCGTTTACACTACGTCTTTAAATTAAAAAGTATCGTTGAATCGGTCATAAAAATATCTTCGATACCGATATATCGGCTAACCCGAAGTATCGCCGATATATCGGTATCGGATACATCGCAAATTTTTATATAATATTTTGACACTGGGCTGACTAAGATACTCATCATCATTCATCTTCCTGCCCTTATACTATTTTACTTGTGGTCAACACAACACTTTTTTTGTCAAACGTTAGAACTTCATTTACTCCTAAGACTAAGGTATTATGGGGAGTTAAAACACTAGGAAATGGCGAAAGGCGAGGAATCTTATTTATGTTTGGCGTTTCAAAAAAGAAGATGCAGCGTGGGCAGGCCTCCCACTAGGTGCAGGACCGACGACATCGTTAGGGTCGCGGGCAACCGATGGATGCAAGTGGCGAATTGTCGTTCGGCGTGGCGGTCTAAGGGGGAGGCCTATGTTCAGCAGTGGACGTCTTCCGACTGATGATGATGATGTTTCAAAAAATACATTTTTTTGAGGTGCTGATATCATCAAGAGTGTACCTTCCGGCTCATTCACACTGGGTCCGTCATAACGATTCGTGATTTAAAACTGAAGGTTTTTGAAAGACGAAACGTTTTTTAAGACGTATCTGTCATGACGTTATTGTGTGAATACGGGCAATCAAAATGTATATAGCCGCCCATAGAAAACAAAATAACGATTCGTGAAAAAAGACGATTCGTCTTGTCGGATTAGTGTGAATGAGCATTACCTGTGTGGAGCAATATGAAGTAGGAACTGTCCGACTATTAGAGCGTTGCAATGATAGAAAGTCTTTCTATTTTTAAAAGAAAATCCCTTGCCTTGCCTTCTCAAATCAGTGCTCAAGCATTCGAAAGATATTTTAAAAAAATATATGAATTGAATTTTAAAACAGCATAAAGAATCTGGCTAGATTGATATCCATTTAAGTAACTAAACTAAGACAGAGAATGTCTCTAAACTTAGTAATAAAAGAATTGTCACGAACAGGCACAAAAACCTAGATTTCAAAATTATACTCCACTGACTAGATTCAGTGATATTTCAAAGAGTACAATTTCTTTTTTTTTTGTTTGTAAGTGTTCGTGTTACCAACGCTTTCGGACAAAATTAATGATCTCGCGCATGAGACAAATCTGTATTATTCAACCTGTTGTGAGATTTCGTGAAAGGTTTTGTTTATTAGGGTTTGTATAAAGGCTCGAACAGACACACGCGATTAATCGCGCTGCGACAACGAGCCAAGCTAATTTCCACTCTAAATGTACTGCGAATGGACCGCGACAAGTCGCCCCGCGCGATTAATCGTGTGTCTTCTCGAGGCTTAATTTTTTTTTACCTGAAGTATCTATTTTGTTCCTGTTTTGCATAAAATACTAACAAGTGTAACACTACAACATTCACTTTATTAATATATATGTATATTGTTTAATATACGGCAATATGTGTATATTGCCGTATTGTATGTAAACTTCATAAAATAAAAAAATCTAAGGTATAGTGTAAGTACCTTAGATTTTATTATTTTATGAATTTTTTGTCTTAGAACATAATGGATGGATCAGTGAAGCATGTTTCAGAAATACTATTTTTCACTTTCCGAGAGTATTACCGTCTCCAGTGTTCATCTATCTCTCAACCAAAATGGATCAAAATTGGTTCAGTCATTTAGGCGACTTAGCAGAACATGCTTCTTTGTAAAGGAAATAAACATAGTATACTTTCGTTGTTTTTTATCTTTTCAAAACTTAAGCACACTATCAACTAAAGTACCTGGTATTCCTGTTTTCTGTACTTACAAGTTTATCATATAAACTTGTAAGTACAGAAAACAGGAATACCCCTTTATATTACCTCCATTTCCAACTGTAGTTCAAAGGTTACGCAGCGTAAACGCAGCGGCCACGCTCGCGGCCGCACGTAAAAGCATTTTGTACGCGCGTGAATATTTGATGCCAACATCAAACAAGCCCGCTTACCATCACTCATTGTTAATTCAAGCTGTTTCCATTATTAGATCGCGTGTGAACCGCTGTAGAACACAAAAACATACAAACATTCGTATGGACTGACTTTATTATTGTTCGTTATGTTGAGGTTTTTTGGAGGAACAAAGAAGAATACGTGTGATTAAAATGAAAATAACAAAGCATGCACGCATAATGAAGGATTCCATAGATGAAAATAATTCAAGAAGCTTTTTTGACGAAAAAGCTGCAAGTGGGACTCGAAACTGCGTCTGCTAGATACTGAGACGGAACAGTGTATAAGATGGGGACGCGAGGTATGATGGGAAATCACACACTTAAGGCAAACTTAACACAATACTAACGTAGCACAAGCGCCAACAGGACGCCATTTGTTAATGGCCGCTTGCAAATGACGTCCCGATGGCGCTTGAGCTACGTTGGTGTTGTGTTAAGTATGCCTAAAGAGTATATGTCCCATTATACCTCGCGATTATTAGCGTCCCCGTCTTATACACTGTTCCCCGACTCCAGACGCCTACCAATTAGCCTATCGCGACTCCACTCATCGAGGCCAAATCTTTCATTCCCTTTTTGAACGCTTGACACTCTTCCAATACATCACCTGAGGGCACACCAGCGATTTCCTCAATAGGCAGATCCAAGACTACACAAAAATACTACACTACAAATTCAACTGCAAGTGGATCCTTTGAATTTTTCTTTGCTCAGAATAGCTTTAGAATACGCGACGAAGGCGTTCATACGTATACCCCGAACCTCCAAGCGGCGGCGCACCGCGAGGGAGGTTGACAGCTTGGTTGACGGGTAGCTGTGGGGAAAATCAGCCGCTAGTGCGGACCACATTTTCATGGTTGGTTGGTTGGAAAATGTATATTACTCGTGGGAACAAAAATGAAATCTATTTTGAAAAAAACCCCAGTAACACCGGCAGTCGCCGCAGAGAGCCAGGGTGGCTCACGTGCCTGTGGGGAGGAGTCGCTGGACTTGTCCAGCACGTCTTCCTCACCGGCACCGAACATAGAGCGGGCACAGGGTGCCGCTCCGGATGATGAGGTGGCGCTGATGCTCGGGTCGGAGTCCGACTCATCAGACGTTACGAGCTTCCAGAGTGTAGCCTCTGGAAGCGTAGGGAGGAGGGACGAGAGGGGCGCCGATAGAAGGAATGAATTCCTCAAGCGCCCCCTGTCAAAGGAGGACGTGTCGTCCTCGGAGGAGGGCCTTGCCTCGGCCCGGAAGATCCCAACTAGTGCGCGGGGTAAGGGCCGAGGCAAGACATCGGGTAGGGGGCCTCCCCCCTCTGGAGAGCAGAAAAACAGTCGGGCCTCAGACGAGGCCAGACTGACAGAGGTCGTCTCGGCCGCCATCCTCTCCGTCACCCGCAAAAAATCGAAGGAGACGCGGGGGAAGGCGTTCAGCGAGGCCACGGCCTCCATCGTGGCGGCAGCGCTCAGCTGCGGTGGGGCTCCGTCTGCAAGGGACGAATTGTCCGAGCTGCGGACGGAGTTTGCCCGCCTGACCGCCGCCATGGAGGCTCTCCGGAGGGAGAACGCCGCCCTCAAGGCGGACCTGGCCGGTCTACGGGGAGGTGGTAAGGGGGACGCGCCGCCGCGAGGCCAAAAGGAGAAAAGCCAGCCCACACCAGCGGAGAACTCGGTTCTCGACCTGGTGCGACAGGAGCTGGCTGCCTTCCAGCAGCGGTTCTCCATACTGGAGAGCCGCGTGCTGCGACCCCCGCTGGCGGCATCTTCGTACGCGGCTGTGGCCGCGTCGAAGCCACCCCCGACCAAACCGTCTCCGGTGGGAACGGCTGCGGTGAAGACGGCCCCGGCAAAGCCTAGCCAGGCGAAACCGGGTCCGTCCAAACCGACTCCGACCCCGACACCTGCCGGTCCGACACGGTCGGCTGGCGGCAAAAAGAAGGGCGCCCAGGCCGATAACCGGCCGTCCCAGCAGCCTCCTCCTAAGACTCCTCCGGCGAGCGCCGATTGGCAAGTGGCCGGGGAGAAGAAGAAGGCTGCCAACACGGCCAGGTCCAAAAGGCGGAGGGAGAGACGGCGGCGGCGCAAGGAGCGCGACGTCGCGGCGCGATTGCGCGCCCCAAAGACCGCGGCTGTGGTTATCACACTGCAGCCGGACGCGGTCAAGAAGGGCGTGTCGTACCGCGACGTGCTCGCGAAGGCGCGGGAAGCGGTGAACCTCGAGGAGCTCGGCATCACCGGCGGCCTCCGTTTGCGGGTCACTGCAACGGGGGCTCGGATGCTGGAGCTCCCCGGCGCGACCAGTGGCCCCACCGCTGACGCTCTGGCCGAACGGCTCAGAGCGTCCTTAAATGCGGAGGAGGCCCGAGTATCCAGGCCCACCAAGCGCGCGGACGTGCGCATATTGGGTCTGGATGACTCTGTGACGGCGGAGGATGTGATGGCTGCCGTTGCCAGGACTGGGGGGTGCTCTTCCGAAGAGGTGAGGGCGGGCGCCCTGCGTCCTGACTTTGCGGGGCTGCAAACCATCACGGTTAGCTGCCCCGTGTCGGCGGCCAAAAAGATCCAGGAGGGCCGAAGGCTCCTGGTTGGTTGGGTGTCTGCGCAGGTGAAAGTCCTGGAACCCAGACCTCTGAGGTGTTACCGCTGCCAAGTGGGTAACCACGTGGCATGCGTCTGCACCTCGGAGGTGGACCGCAGCGACAGGTGCTTCCGCTGCGGTCAGCCCGGTCACAAGGCCGGCTCGTGCTCCGCCCCGCCTCACTGCTTCGCATGTGAGGCGGCTGGCAAGCCGGCCGATCACCGGGCTGGGGGCAAGTCCTGCGCCCCACCCACCAAAGCCAGGCGCAGAGGTAGGCCCTCTGCCGCCGCCGTCACCGCCACCGCCGCCGCCGCCGCCGCTCCCGCTGCCGCCGCCGCCGCCATGGCTCAACCCTCGGAGAGGGTCCTGGAGGAGGCTGCAATGGATTCAGATTAATGTCTCCATTGCGCTTCCTCCAGGCGAACATCAACCACTGCGCCGCTGCTCAGGATCTCTTGCTCCAGAGCATGGCGCAGTGGTTGATTAATGTCGCCGTGGTCGCCGAGCCGTACTTTGTTGTGCCCAGGGATGACTGGGTAGCAGATCTGGACGGCTCGGTGACCCTAATTTCGTCGGCCGCCGCCGGTACCCCCGCCCCCCGAGGGTATCAGGAGAGGGCGGGGTCACGTAGCAGCACGGTTCGGGGAGATCGCCGTGGTGGGCGTCTATTTCTCCCCGAGCCGAACTCTCGCCGAGTTCCACAACTCCCTGTTGGAGCTGGGAGTCGTCGTCGCCGGGTTCGGTTCCTTCCCTGTGCTCGTCCTCGGGGATTTCAATGCCAAGAACGTGGCTTGGGGTTCCCGATACACGGACAATGCGCGGGGCAGGATGCTGGAGGACTGGGCCCTGGAGAGGGGCTTGGTCATCCAGAATCGGGGTTCTGTTCCCACGTGTGTGCGGATGCGGGGCGAATCGGTGGTGGACATTACGTTTGCCAGCCCCGCTCTGGCACCACGTGTCGTCGACTGGCGCGTTGTCGAGGGGGTGGAGACCTACTCAGACCACCGGTATATCCGGTTTGACGTCTCCGCCCAGACCTCAGATGCGCCGGTCCGACGGACCCCGAGTGGTCCGCGATGGGCGCTGAAACAGCTGGACCGGGAGCTATTCCTGGAAGCCTCGATCGTGCAGGCCTGGGTGTCACCACCGGACAGGCCTGCCGACATCAACGACGAGGCGGAGTGGTTCCGGGAGGCCATGTCGGAAATTTGCGACGTGGCCATGCCCCGGGTCCGGCAAGGACGCGCCCGGCGTCAGTTGTACTGGTGGTCGCGTGAGCTAGCTTCGCTTCGCGAAGCGTGCGTTGCCGCGCGCCGCCGGTACACCAGGTACCGCAGACGCCGCACCCGACCTCCGGATGCGGCGGCCGTGGAGGCGGAGCTGTACGAGGGATACAGGGCGGCGAAGACCGTCCTCCGTGATGCGATCCGGCGGGCCAAGGAATTGGCCCGCAAGGAGATGCTGGAGTCTCTGAACGGAGACCCATGGGGCCGGCCCTACAAGTGGGTGAGAGAAAAGCTCCGCCCCTGGGCTCCCCCGTTGACACAGAGTCTCCAGCCTCAGCTCGTGGAGGACGTGGTGAGCACCCTGTTTCCCTCCCGAGGGGAGCATACTCCCCCATCTATGGCTCCGCCTTCGACGGTGCCTGATGCTGGCGCAAACGCGGGCCACACCGACGGCGACGACTACGACGCTCCAGAGGTGGCCGAGGTAGATCTGAGAGTGGCGGTACAAAGGCTTAAGGCCAAGAATACCGCCCCAGGACCCGACAGCTTGCCAGGAAAAGCCTGGGTCCTGGCCTCTGGGACTCTCGGGCCTCGACTAGGGGGGCTCTTTAGCGCATGTTTGGAGAGGGGCCAGTTTCCACTCCGTTGGAAGACGGGAAAGCTGGTCCTCATCAGGAAGCCGGGGCGCCTAGCGGACTCTCCGTCGGCATACCGGCCAATCGTGCTGCTCGACGAGGTGGGCAAGCTCTTTGAAAGAGTTATTGCAAACCGCCTCGTCGGGCACCTGATACGGGTGGGGCCTGATCTGGCGGACGGTCAGTTCGGCTTTCGCAGGGGGCGTTCTACGGTGGACGCCATCATGCGCGTGAGAGCCCTCACGACGGGGGCTGCAGTATCCCGGGGCAGGGTCGTCGTGGCGGTGTCATTAGACATCACCAACGCTTTCAACACCCTGCCCTGGAGTTGCATTAGGGAGGCACTCCGGTATCATCGGGTGCCGACCTACCTCCGTCGAATAGTCGAGGATTACCTGACGGACAGAGCCGTCATCTACCCCGGCCACCGGGGAGAGTGGAACCGGCGAGAGATGTCGTGCGGTGTCCCACAGGGTTCGGTTCTCGGGCCGCACCTGTGGGACATTGGGTACGACTGGGTGCTGCGTGGCGATCTCCCTGACGGCGTCAGCGTAGTTTGCTATGCTGATGACACGCTTGTCCTGGCACAGGGAGAATCGCATCAGGCGGCGGCCGACTTGGCGACACAAGCGGTTGCGACAGTCGTTGACAGGATCCGGCAGTTGGGACTCGAAGTGGCGCTGCATAAAACAGAGGCCATGTGCTTTCATGGCCGTCTGAACGCGCCACGGACAGAGTCCCACATAACGGTGGGGGGGGCTCTCATCGGCGTCGAGTCGACGATGAAGTACCTGGGACTCGTCCTCGACAGCCGGTGGAGCTTTAAGGAACATTTCCTTCGTTTGGCCCCAAGGCTGAACCGGGCAGCAGCCGCCCTCAGGCGACTCCTGCCCAATCTCGGCGGGCCAAACGCCTCCTGCCGGAGGCTGTACGCCGGTGTCGTGCGGTCCATGGCCCTCTACGGGGCCCCCGTGTGGGCCCTGAGCATGCGGACGCGACCAGCGAAGCTGGTCGCATGCCAGAGGGTCATGGCTATCCGGATGATCCGAGGATACCGCACGATCGCCGGCGAATCGGCCAACCTCCTTGCCGGATTGCTGCCCTGGGATCTGGAGGCGACTGCCCTCCAGCGCGTCTATGAGTGGCGCGTGGAGGCGCAGCGCCGGGGCGAATCCCTGCTGCCTCGACAAATCGAGGCGCGGCGGGAAGAGCTCCGGCGTGATCTCAGGGCAGTATGGAGGGAACGACTGTCGCAACCTAGGTTCGGGCACGCCGCAATCGCGGCGGTAAGACCCCTCTTTGAGGAGTGGCTGGAGAGGCGTCACGGCGTCCTCACCTTCCGCCTGACGCAGGTCCTCACCGGACACGGATGTTTCGGGAGGTTCCTGTGTCGTATAGGCAAGGAAGAAACGCCTGGGTGTCACCACTGCGAGGATCGCCCGGAGGACACGGTGGAGCATACGGTGCAGGACTGCCCCGCTTGGGCAGAGCACCGCCGTGTTCTCACGGAGGCGATAGGCGGCGACCTCTCGCGCCCAGCATTGGTCGAGGCCATGCTGCGGGGCGAGACGGAATGGGAAGCGGTCGCCTCCTTCTGCGAAGCAGTAATGCTAGCAAAGGAGGAGGCGGAACGCGTGAGGGAGAGGACAGCGTCCACCTCACGACCCAGCCGCCGCGGGAGACGCCCACGGCAACGGACGTCGCAAGACGATCTCCGGCCACCGTAGGCGCGGGCATGCGGGCGGCGAGTAATGGGTGACTCGCCGTCCGATCATGGACCATGCCCGGGTCGACGGCGCGTTGTGTTCCACGCGCGCCTCAAAGAGCTGTCAGCAAACTGACGGGGCCCCCTAAGAGGGCCGGAGCCTGCCGGGGTCGCGGGATTGTCTCACTCGGTAACCGTGACCCTGGTACATAAAGGGCTATTGAAGGAACACCGTGGATTTTAGTCAGTACAAGTCTGACAGTCCCTCCCGCCCCACCCTGGGCGGGAGGACTCATTTGATGATTTTACCACGCAAAAAAAAAAAAAAAAAAAAAAAAAAAAAAAAAAAAAAAAAAAAAAAAGGCGTTCATACGTATAAGTATTAATAAAAAATAACATTTTAGTTGTAAAGATATTTTTCGGTTAACCCATAGATCATGGGTTTCCAAACTGTACGCCACAGGTGGAGTGCCGTCAGACGCTCCTGTTAACCATTCTCTGGATCGCATTATTGTGGAACCAAGATTTTTTTTTTCTATGCACAGGATCCAGGAGAAATAAAACAAGATTCACTGGTCACCTGGTACCGGCTAACACCCTAGGTAGCCAATACCAGGTGACAAGACAAAATACTAAACCTGTAAGTGCGCATAGAAAACCAAAAAACCGGCCAAGTGCGAGTTGGACTCGCCCATGAAGGGTTCCGTAGTAGCAAGCAGATTAGGGATATAATTATATTTAGATTAGTAAGTAATATACACAAACAATGAAAATAACTTTGTTTTCATAGTGTTTGTATGAATGGCAAAGTTATATTTGCGGTTTTTGAAAATGTACTATATCTCAAAAACTGCTAACTGTATCTCATCCAAACCAATTTTCGTTGGAAGTTTTTGTTGAGGTCTACATTATATATTTTTTTTAGTTTTATCATTCTATTATTTTAGAAGTTACAGGGGGGGGGACACACATTTTACCACTTTGGAAGTGTCTCTCGCGCAAACTGTTCAGTTTAGAAAAAAATGATATAGTAACCTTAATATCATTTTTAAAGACCTATCCATAGATACCCCACACGATACGGGTCTGGTGAAAAAAAATATTTGAGTTTCAATTCTAAGTATGGGGGCACCCCCAAAATTTGTTTTGTTTTTATTTTTGTGTAAAAATCCTAATGCGGTTCACTTAATACATCTACCTACCAAGTTTCAACAGGATTGCTCTTATACTTTCAAAAAGTGGCTGTGACATACGGACGGACAGACAGACAGACAGGTTCCGTTTTTGCCATTTGGCTACGGAACCCTAAAAATTGAAAGCCCCTGCTATATTATGGTTGTAAAGTATCGAAAAATAATGCGTTAGCATGCAAATGATTTGTTGTTCACATATTTTTTGAAATGTTATAATATTTTGAAATAGTTATTTATGATACTAGTGCGGTAAGTTGGTTTTTACAAACGAGTAGACGAATGTAAGCCCGAGATGAAATCGAGGGCTTACCATAGTCACGAGTTTGTAAATACCAATTTCCGCACGTGTGTCATACAATGTTTTTCAACACATTTGCGAGAAAACAGTACAATAATGTAATTAAACAAACTTTTTTAGAAGTTTCTAATATGAAAATGGCGCGCATTTGCAAATGGCGCCACATGCACGTGGTGAAAAATAGAACTACATTTTTCGTCTCATTTACTCTTTAGTATTAAAATGAAACAACGTATTGAGCAAAAGCGCTTCCAAGGAGGTTCGATCAGTCATGCTGTTTATTCTCATAATGTGAAACTCTTTGGTGGAGTTCTTATTTTTTTTAATGGAAATTAAAAAAAAAAACGTAAAGAAAACGCACGGTGCTATACAACGGGGCGTGCCGTAAAATAGGTACTCAGGTGAGAGTACCTATTTTACCGCACGTTCCGTTGTATGGTGCGTAATTTTTAACTTTCGAACAATGTATACAGGCTTCGTAAATGCATTTTTCGAGCAAATGTGTTGAAAAGTAAATTACAATGTCTAGACTCTAAACTAAAGATTTAATAAACACCAACTTTTTTGTCTAATTGGTGCCTATAAATAACTTCTTTACTCCTTGGTACACTCGTTGCTGTTACCAACCCCGGGCTTTAAGTAAATCATTATTTTTAACAAATAATGAAGCCAGGTTTCTCTCAAATATTATATTCGTTATTCTCACTAAAGTTTTTGAAATCGGTTGTTTTATTTAATAAAAAATAATGACCTATATTTTTAAGGAAAAAATACTAGTGTAATATTCTCAAATTATTTTTCAACACGGTCATAACAATTATTTATGTTTTTAATTATTCATAAAAAAGGTACCTCATCAAATAAATGAGATAGAAAATCCGAAATAAATATAATATCATTTGATAATTCAAAAAAAAGGTTTTATACAAATGAAAGATGGAGTTGGACAAAGGCTTATCGGATCCCGAAGTAATGAATTGAAGTGATGAATGGATTCGTGAAATGGGAGCATAAAGCTCTCTGCCCATTGACTCGTAACATTCGTAAGACGTGAATTACCCAAGCCATGTACACGTGTGACGTATTCAAGACACGATCTAGATTGTCTGTTCTTAATTAAGAGTTTGATTGGGGCACAGAAGTTCTTGAAACTTCGCCCATGTGAATAATTGGGGTATAGTATTGAAATTCTTGTAAAAACTGGACTTTATTTATTTGTCTTTATTTTCATTAGTGGATACTTACTGTGTGTAATTGACAGTAGGAGGGGGTATGCCGTAGCAGAGATTGACATGTTATCATACTTTAAAAAGTCCTGATACTGGAACCGGTTTTACAAGCCATAAATGTCAGCTCATCAAAGCTATTTTTTAAATTATAACTTAGCAAAAATTAAAGTAACTTTCATCAACTGGATACTTAGAAAGAATACTTAATAATCTCTAAAAAATCTCTGTGTAGGGATCATGGAAACGACAACAGGGTTGGCGCAGTTGCTGAAAAACATTATGAGTATAATCTACAAGTAGTTGTTCCGTAAACGTACACACGGCACATGATTTATTCTTAGAGATGAGCAACGTTATTTATTTATTTATTTGATAAGCATGGAAGACTAACAGCTAAAATAAACAGAATAATAATAATATTCCACAACTATCACACAACACCATCTAGTCCCAAGCTAAGCAGAGCTTGTGTTATGGGTACTAGACAACTGATAAAACATACTTATATATTTCTAAATACACACATCAAAAGTGTCTAGGGATCAAGCATTTTTATGCGGATTTCTTGAGATTGAGATGTGGCTTTGTAATAAATTTATGATTTTATAAATTTATATGGATCCTTTTTGGTGCATTTCATAATTTGAATCAGGAACTGTGAATCAAATTCGAGTAAAAGATGAAAATCAGCTGTCAATATTTTCCCTATAAAAACATACAACGCATTGAAGACATTATTAGTGCTACTGTTTCCCTACTACTGATTAAAACCAACGTTATTATGGAGCGGCGACGTCATTTAAGCAGGGAAGAAATGCTCAGAGCCGTGGGAATGATAGAAGCTGGTTCCCGGCAACGTACTGTGGCTTTAGCTCTGAATACAAGTCAGAGTGTTATCAGTCGACTTTGGACACGTTACCGAAGCACTGGTACCGTGGCTGAGCGCCATGGAGGACGGTATCGCTGCACCACACGGAGACAAGACCGATACATTCAAATCTTAACTCGAAGAGCTCCAACAATAACCGCCATGATGTTAGCCGTGAGGCTTCATCACTCTTCAGGGAACTTAATTAGCGACCAAACAGTCAGAAACCGCTTGCATGAAGTGAACCTTCATTCCCGAAGACCGCTACGGGTACCACCTATAGCAATGCACAATCGTAGGATTCGATATCAATGGGCTCTTGAACACAGAAATTGGGCAGAAGAACAATGGCGTTTCGTGTGCTTTTCTGATGAGTCTCGTTTCGGTATGAGACCGGATACAAGACGTATACGACACTGGAGAACCCCTGGACGCCAACAGCGATTAAAATCCTGCCAGGAAGTCCATCCTTATAGTGGTGGAACCATCATGGTATGGGCGGGTATTTGGATCGGCGGAAGAACTGAGTTGATTTGGATCAGAGGCAACCTCAACGCTCAAATTTATGCTGAGACGATTGTATCAGACGTCATCGTTCCTCTACAAGTGCAAATCGGTCCCTTATTTCAGTTAATGCATGATAATGCACGACCGCACACCGCAAGAGTTGTAAGACAGACTCTCGCCGCAGCTAACATCAATGTCCTGCCCTGGCCTGCTCAGTCGCCAGACTTGAATCCGATTGAGCATGCATGGGATATGCTACAGAGAAGAGCTCTGCCGAATATGGAGGGTATCCAGTCGCAAGAAGACCTTTTTTTGTTGTTGCAACGAACATGGGCGGCCATTCCACAGCGTGATTTGGATGGACTCATTTTGAGTATGCCAAACCGATGTTCTTGTGTTGTTAGTGTTCGCGGTAGAAACACGGATTATTAATTGTTTAAGTTACCCAATAAAATTTTAAAGAAAACTGTTATTTCAGTCTTTTTTTCGAACTTTTGTGTTAGTGGTTCAAATGTCAAAAATCCCTTTATTAGGAAAATGGCAAATTTCTTTATTAATGCAAAGGTGACTTGGTTTATCGTTACTGTGACAAACGAAAACACTTTATTTGATGAATCCTTAAAGAAAATTTTAATTTATATCAATCAGGAGAAAAGTTATTGCAAAAATATATGTTGATCCCTAGACACTTTTGATGTGTGTACATACATATTATAGATAAATTACACCCAGACACAGAACAAATGATCGTGCTCATCACACAAACATTTGTCCTGGATGGGAATCGAACCCACGACCTCCGGCATAGCAGTCAGGGTCACTAACCACTAGACCAACAGGCCTGTCGAAGAATATAAACAGTGTGTGGGACTGATATCCAATTAAAAGTCTTCACTTCTAGAAGCAGATTGGATATGTAAGTGTGAACAACACTAAACAATTCAGCTACCAAGAGACTGTTTATCAAAGCTTAATTTACATTTCGAAAACAATTCGAGAATAAAAGCTAGTACAGACAGAAAGTTAATTAAAAAAGTCAGGGCTCATGCACTTTCTGGCCGAGAAAAAAGAACCCTCAGCCTGTTGAATGTTACATTACAGTGCGCGTGAACCTTTCGCCCCGGGTCTCACGGGCCGCGACCTTACAAAACTGTTGATAAAATATTCAATCCACTCTTGTCTGCACACGAAAACTTTTTGACGGAGCCTGCAGAATAAATACAGAAATTCTTGTTGTTTTATTCACAGAACAAAATATTTGGGCCTTTAAAACTTATGTTTCCTTTTCTGCGGTATCCGCTCTGCGACCTTCGTTTTTGTGTTCATCCGAAAATAAATTTTATTTGTATAAGATTATTGTTCTTATTATTATGATAAGCTTGGTCATAGTCGTCTGTATGAATTTGGACTTAAAAATAATTTAATTAAAACTTAATAAATAAAAAAACCGGCCAAGTGCGAGTTGGACTCGCCCATGAAGGGTTCCGTAGCAGCAAGCATAGATTAGAGATATAATTATATTGAGATTAGTAAGTAATATACACAAACAATAAAAATAACTTTGTTTTTCATAATATTTGTATGAATGGCAAAGTTATATTTGCGGTTTTTGAAAATGTACTATATCTCAAAAACTGCTAGGTGTATCTCATCCAAACCAATTTTCGTTGGTAGTTTTGGTTGAGGTCTACATTATATATTTTTTTTAGTTTTATCATTCTCTTATTTTAGAAGTTACGGGGGGGGGGGACACACTTTTTACCACTTTGGAAGTGTCTCTCGCGCAAACTGTTCAGTTTAGAAAAAAATGATGTTGGTAACCTCAATATCATTTTTAAAGACCTATTCATAGATACCCCACACGTATGGGTTTGGTGAAAAAAAATTTTTTGAGTTTCAATTCTAAGTATGGGGGGCACCCCCAAAATTTGTTTTGTTTTGATTTTTGTGTGAAAATCCTAATGCGGTTCACATAATACATCTTTCTACCAAGTTTCAACAGGATAGCTCTTATACTTTCGACAAAAAGTGGCTGTGACATACACGGACAGACAGACAGACAGACAGACAGACAGACAGACAGACAGACATGACGAATCTATAAGGGTTCCGTTTTTGCCATTTGGCTACGGAACCCTAAAAAGTGCAAGTGAGCTTTATACTAATAAGGTTTATTTTTGGATGAAGCGTAACTCGTCTAAGCTTGAGTAAAATGATGCTAAGATTAATTTGACTTGGGCCTTAAGATCCGATGGCATCGTTCGAGGGTCTAATCTCTAAACAATGAATGATATTACGATTATCCAGATAGCTCCTTAGAGTCCGCGCTACCACTCAAGACCTGCGGAAAATTTGTGGTACTACTTTTTTAATGCAATTTGATGTAATGACATAGACACTGACGCCGCATCAAAAATACTTCAGCCGTGGCTCGGTCTGTACGTATCGACCGTCCGTAATTTGATTTTAACGTTAGTTACGTTCGCACATTCGTATCCGTACCCGAGTCTTCTTTAACGGTCTTGAAAAGTAGACCCCCAGACACGGACTACTATATATCTACTAGATAAAATGTAGTATTTTCCAAAAGTTTCTTAATCAAAACAAACGGACTTGTCTAGACTCTGAGTAAGTTGTTCATGTGTGGCTATTTGCAAACGTCTTGTTAACTCCCTGATTAAACACCGGTGTTGCTCAAGATGATGTTAATTGGTAATTTATAAGATAGTCTAGCTAAAGTACACTCACCCGTAGTACTGTATGTTCATACATACATACATAACATCTGTAATAGAGGAGTACCTGTAATAGTATACCTACGTTTCGCCAGTTATGTTTTAGTAACGTATTTCGTATACAATGCGACGCAAGTGTCCGATATCTTACGACTTTGATATCCAGGCGACAATCGCAAAATAAATCCATAGAGGTTCGTACACAGGCACGTGTCAATCGATACCAAAGTCATACGGTTTGGAGACTTGCGTCGCGTTGTGTACGAAGAGCCTAAAGTTAGGGATGATGAGGCCGGTTCTGCCACATTTTTTTTTTGCACAAAAAGATTTGGCGGAACGATCTGGACGTGCATTTTGGTGACTGGTCCGAAGGACATAAAATTACAGAAAATGAGAACACGAAAATTACAGAAAATGAGAACACGATGTGGAATCTGAATATTAAGTACTAGGAGAACAGGACCATGAAGAAGGTGGTGTTGAATCTGAAAGATGACCCACTGCAAATGTGATCGAACTAACATTCAATTTAGTTTATAACTTCAGCGAATTTAATATGGGCACACGAGAGCAGTGCTAGTAGTATCGGCCTCGACTTACGAGTTGTAGGTCGTGGGTTCGAACCCCGTCAGGCGCATTACTTTGTGTAATTTATTTCAACACCACTGCTCTCAAAACGGTGAAGGAAAACATCGTGAGGAAATCGGCATGTCTTAGAACCAAAAATTTGAAGACATGTGACATCTACCAATCCGCACTGGGCCCGCGTGGTAGATTACGGCCCACTCCCTCTCACAGGAGGAGGCCTGTGTCCCAGCAGTGGGAACATTTATAGGCTGATGATGATGATAGGCACAATATCGTTAAGTTCAAAAGTTATCTAAAACTCCACATTCTCGTAGAAAAAGAACATATTCGAACAAAAATGCAAAAAATGCAGCTTCCCCGTATGCCAATCTCAACTGCTCTCAATGGATTTGACGGTGATTGATGCTCCCTTAACGACTGACATCAGTCTACCATTCGACTTGCAAATTCAAATGCTCCAAGCCAGATTGTTATTTGCTGACTGCAATAACCTTGATGGCTGCATGTGTGTAAAATCTATGAGTCATGCTCGCGTTTTGGCTCGATGCATATTAGGTACCTTTTTTTTTGCGTGGTAATAATTATCATCAAATGAGTCCTCCCGGGTGGGGCGGGAGGGACTGTCAGACTTGTGCTGTGTCTTTTAAACTTCGTTATATAGACTACTTGTGAATTTGATTGTGAATTTTTTCACACCCCCAAACATAACCGTTTAGCTGGAAGAGGGGGGGGGGGACACTCGAGTCGAGCAAAATTTAGCACTTTAAAGCTTAATATTTCACAAACGAATCTTTTTATCAAAAAATTGTTAATGGAAACTATCAATATTTTTTAAAGGCCTATTTAATGATAACCCACACTAAGGGGTACGCGAGAAAAAAAAACAACCCCACTTTACGTGTACAGGAGGTACCCTAAAAAAAATATTTTACGAGATTTTATTTTACTACTTTTTCGGCGCAACAAATCCGTATATTTACACCAAATTACAGCTTTCTAGTACTAGGCGTCTCTGAGCTAAGCTGCGGACAGACGGACGGACGGACATGGCGAAACTTTAAAAACAATAAAAAAATATGATGGTGACATTGTAATATTATTTTTTGGTCCCTTCCAAAAAAACTAATCAACGCCGTTCTCGACACAGATAGCTTAATAAATACGTTAATCTCGGAACAAAATTAATTTACAAATAACTATTTCAGAAGCTTTCTACAATACAAATCCTCCATATCAACGGAATAAAACAATAAGTTAGAAAACATAATATTTCCAGTATGTTAACGTTTACTTTAAAATTGTAAACCATAATAAATGTTGTTTGCTTCGTATCGCGTGTCTTAATTAAGACCAGACTTTAATTAAATAATCAGGGCTTCAATTTTCAGTAAACAGACCTGTTAATTTTGTTTGTCTAACAAAATTAAAATGAAATTGTAATGTGGGGCTTTTGTAATACGAGCGTTAATATTGTAAAGCAAATGAAAAAGGTTGTATTACAAAATTTTACCAGCAATGTGAATATTGGAAATGTTTCCATAGAAACTTACTGCCGTGATAGAAAGTACCTATCTCTTATCCTAATTAAGCCCATGGTCTACTAGCGAGCCAAACACTACCGAAACCTATATAGCCGTTGAGGTGATCAGGTTACAAACATGACAGACTAAATAGAGCCTTATCACGAGACTTTAAAGTAGATTTGATGGATAACATTGTTCCGTGTTCGTTCGTACACTAAGAGGTGCTTTTTAGGGTTCCGTACCCAAAGGGTCAAACGGGACCCTATTACTGAGACTTCTCTGTCCGTTTGTCCGTCTGACACCAGGCTGTATCTCATGAACCATGATAGTTAGGTATAGTTGATTACAGATGATGTTTTTCTGTTGCCGCATTAACAACAAATACTAAAAATAAGAATAAAATAAATGTTTTTATAAATAATGGTACGGAACCCTTTGTGCGCGACTCCGACTCGCACTTGGCCGGTTTTTTTCATTTTCCTCATAATTTATTTTGTAATACTTCCAGTACGCAAGTATTCAAGCTAGGGTATTTTCTTAGCGTGGTAAACTCATCAAAAATTGAGCCTTCCCACCCTGGGCAGGCCAGGAGGGACTGTCGGACTTGTACTGACTAAAATCCACGGTGTTCTTTAGTAGCCCTTTATGTTCCGGGGTCACGGTAGCTCGTTAGGTCCCGCGGCAAGTTAGGGCCTAGGGTTTTTTCGCGTTTTATATGGATTTATCTACAGATACTTTTTTGAATCTATTTCAAAATACAAAAGAATTATGCAAAATCGATTTCAATATTTGTAGACATTATTCAAATTGAATCTACAAGTGAATCAAACAGTAGAACTCTTGGAATACGAATGAGTTAAAAAATATTGAAATCCAAATACCCAATCGTTTCTTAATAGCAATAAAAGTGTCTAAGTGCCTACCTAAAAGGTTCTATTTTAGACAATCACTTTTCTCAATAAAACTACGAAAAATAGGGAGGACATAAAAGGTAAAAGAAAGTTGAGTTATATTGGGGATCGAATGGCAACAGTGTTCGATTTTGAACCTTATCGACCACCTATTTGAAATACTAGCTGTTGGCTGCGGCTTCACTCGCTACAGCTCGAAAATTATCCCACGGGGACATGAAACCGGGTTAAAAACTATCCTGTGTTAATCTAGGTTTTATACTACAACATTATTTTTGTTTATACGAAAACCGGCACACCTGTCCAGTATTTTTATGTAAAAAAAAATCTATGTACAAAATTTTAAAACCGTATCATAAAAAATCACAAAGTTATAAGTTTTATATTGGTTGTCCGTTCAAAAACATGCTCATTTCGCGGTACATCCGCGTGTAAACCGCGTCTCCTGTGTTAAACACTCGTGATAATAGTTTGGCAATAGGTACCTGACCGTACGGTGATTGTATTGTAATTGATTGGTAATAAAATTTAATTAAAATGTTTTTGAAACATAATATTACAACGATTCCAATAATTTTTACACCGTGTTAACGGTAAAAAATTATTGGAATCGAATCAGTTATTGATTCTGAACAAACTATATTCAGGTTTCGCATATACTAAAAATAATGTTGTACATGTGTGCCTAATTTTATCCAAATCCGTTTTTTTTTAGTGTGGTAAAATCATCAAATGAGTCCTCCCGCCCAGGGCAGGGCGGGAGGGACTGTCAGACTTGTACTGACTAAAATCCACGGTGTCTTTCATTAGCCCTTTACGTTCCAGGGTCACGGTAATGGTATAAGTCCCGCGACCCCGGCAGGCTTTGGCCCTCTAGACGGGGGCCCCGTCATCTTGCTGACGCTCTCTGAGGCGCGCGTGGAACACAACGGCGGCGAGTTGCCCATTACTCGCCGCCCCCCTGTCCGCGCCTACGGTGGCCGGAGATCGCCTTGCGACGTCCGACGCCGTGGGCGTCTACCACTGCGGCCGGGGCGGAGGGAGGACGCTGTCCTCTCTCTCTCACGGCCCGCCTCCTCCTTCGTGAGCATAACTGCTTCGCAGAAGGAGACGACCGCTTCCCACTCCGTCTCGCCCCGCAGCATGGTCTCGACCAGTGAGCATGGCCTCGACCAGTGAGAATGGCCTCGACCAATGGGTCTAATACATCTGGAGTCTTTTACTGGGCTCCTCCCAGTTGTAATGTCCTTTTGTGCCTATTGGCCTTGTTTTGTTCTGTCTCCTACTTGATATGGAAGGAAGTGTAAACTACGTATTTTTCTTACTCCTCCACTATTCTTTTCTAATAAATTCCGTTGCTCATTCTCCGGGACAATTTGAGCTTCATTGTCGCGGCGCTTTTCTGGTGGTTGCCACTGTTTTTAAAGCTCTAAGTCTCAAATTGTTTCTCTACGTGATCGAATCCGAAATGAGGAGATCCGTAGACGAACTAAAAATATAGCCCACCGGATAAGCAAGCCGAAGTGGCAATGGGCAGGCAGAGCAGATGGCCGATGGAGTCGAAAAGTGCTAGAGTGGAGACCACGGACTAGCAAGCGCAGCGTAGAACGGCCACCAACAAGATGGACAGACGACCTTACAAAGGTCGCCGGAAGACGCTGGATGCAGGTCGCTTCCAACCGGTATATGTGGAGATCTAAAGGGGAGGCCTATGTTCAGCAGTGGACGTCCTATGGCTGAGATGATGATGATGATTAGGATATGATTAGGATTGGGAAAAATGTGGTGGGTATGTCGCAAAAAAAATGTACGCCGGTTGCGAGTACTACGCACCCGACCCTAGTTCTTATTTGGGATGAAAGGCAACCTATGTCCATCTTTGTCCACCTGACAAAGTATATGCAAACAAAATGATCGGTTTAGTGGTTTAGGCGTAAAAGGGTAACAAACAAACATAACTTTAGAATTTTTAATAATATTAAGTTATGATGTGTGTGCTCTTGACTATAGTCTGGGTCAGGGGTGAGAAAGACAAAGTCTTCGAAGAATGATTTATTAAAATGATGCTCTAAATTTTTCCATTTACTTACCAAACAATATTATGGGTAAAGTTTTTTATTTATACGCAATAACAGTCGCATTTGATTTTATCTTTCCTGAAAAGATACATTAAAGCAAGTTTTAAGCATGTAGTCACAGTCTTATATTATAGCTTTCACAAAAATGAAAATTGAATAAAATGAATGACCACAGCGATCCATCATCGCTTAGTGCAAGCTGCAATCTGAAGCGCTTTGTGTTGCTTGAAGTTTTGAAGCGGATAAACCGCTGAAAATCTTATCGGACAAGCGAGGCCAAGCGGCGGTAAGCGCTATTTTGCTTTCAAATGCTCTTAAGTAAATAGTTTTTTTTAGCGTTGTAAATTTATCAAATGAGTCCACCCACCCAAGGCAGGGCAGGAGGGACAAGCCCTTTACGTTAGTCCAGCGACTCCAGCAGGCTTTGGCCCTCTATAGGGGGCCCCGTCATTGTTCTGACTGCTCTTTAATGCGCGCGTGAAACACAACGCGGCGTCGACTCGGGCATGGTCCATGATTGGACAGCGAGTCGCCCATTAATCGCCATCAGCATACCTGTAGTAAACAGACGTGTGTAAGACGTGTTGGTCAGATTTTCCATCGTCATTGTTGGTGTCTCTCTCTAGCACGTGTACCTTTTCTACGTGACTGTTACATTTTCACGCTTTAACGATTCAATGGATCTCGATTAAAGAGGGTCTCCCGGAAGTATTTTCCCAAAGGATCATTTCCGAAGTCCACGCAGGCGAATTTGCAGGAAAAAGCTGGTCATCGGTCAATTCAATCTATTTATCAGAATTTGTTATTGGCTGTACTTCCATTGCTGTTGTTGTTTTTGTTGATGACACGGTTGGCACAGCGAGTTGTGTGATCGACTACTGCTCAACGTATCCCGCACGGAACAAATATTTTGTATGATCTGCAAATAGTTGTTTTGGGTCTGGGTGTTTGTGTATGTGAGTTTCTATGGTTGTAAACGCACCCACGATACAGGAGTAATTCCTTGTGTGGGTCAATGTTTAAAAAAACAAATTCCGTGTTTTCGTGTACAATAACTTCGGTCGTTATCATTTTTACATCAAATTAATGAAAAAGTTTCCGTTTACTTTACGTCACAACACCGAAAAAAGTCATGCTAGGGTAACCACTTGGTCGCGGGACTTATTTCATTACCGTGACCCTGGAACATAAAGGGCTATTGGAGGACACCGTGGATTTTAGTCAGTACCTACGAGTCTGACAGTCCCTCCCACCCTGCCCTGGGTGGAAGGACTCATTTGATGATTTTACCATGCTAAAAAAACGGTAACCACTACCAAAATAACCTTATTTCAATCTCTCTCACCCAAGTCATAAAGCCTTCCAACTCGATAACGAAAACATCAAATTCCCTAAAACAACGCTGCAAACACAAGAGGAACTACTTACCTATACAAATCCAGGAACTACCCTGTAGGTATAAAGCTGCCAAACTCGTCTCCAACACAAGTCAAAATTCGCCAAAAGCCGATACACTACGTCACCCAGTTCCGGCTGAACCCTCTTACACCTCCAAACTGTTGCGCTAAGTCGACCCCTTCCCCCTACAGGGGGCGGGTTCACCCCTCACTCAACCCGGTACAAATTACCATACGAAAGTCTGCTGTAAGCACTTTACATATTTTCTTTGCATGCGTGTCAAAAGGAATGTGCGTTTTGGTGTGAATTTTGAAAGAAAATCGCTGTTTTTTTTTGTTCGTGTTGATAATGGGTTGATTTGGGTTATTAAACTTTTTCACTCCCGAATTTTCCGATTGGCTTCAAAGCGATATAAATATACTACAACACGGCATTTGGGGTCTGGGTCGTTTATAAGTACTTTTACTTATTGTTGTTCCAGTCACTTTTCCATTGCACAACTATCATAGTTTGACTGTGAATTATGTATTTAAAAATATAATTTTTATAAAAAATAAAATTATACACCGTGACTTTTTAGTCGTCTTACAACGGCAGCCCAGTTCATGTATCCAATGACTAGAACACGTTTATAATAAAAAAAAATAGGTATTTAAGAGATTTGAAAAATTAAAAAATAAATTTTTTATTCATTATTATGACAAAAGGTGTAGTTAAAAACACCCTTATCTCATAGAAAATGGAGATGGAATGATCTGCCCGACTATTGCGCTGGGTAGGTATACTCTACAGCTTGATACGTAAACATTTTCATATTTCTAATGTACCTATTTATTAATAAAAAAATATTATTAACGATTAAAAAAATAAAAAAAAACTCGCCTAGAGGTATTTTAGGTCGGATACATTAAGTGGACCACTTTTGTAAGACGACTAAAAAGTCACGGTGTATAATTATGACTGTGAATTTAAAAAGGGGACATCTGGCCTGCGGGCCAGTTTTTTCGTGGGTGAGATGTCCCATAATCTGAATTATGAACTACAAAAAGTTGTAGAAACGGGAAATATGCAAAAATAAACAATCGATGAAATGAGACGCAATGTTTCTAACGTGAGTCCTCCCCACCCAGGGCAGGGCAGGAGGGACTGTCAGACTAGTAAACTAAAATCCACAGTATCCTTCAATAGCCCTAAATATTACGGAGCAACGATTATCCGTTGATCCCGCTACCCGGCAGGTTTTGGCCCCCTAAGCGGGGCCCTGTCATTTTGTTGACAGCTCTTTGAGGCACGCAAAACTAAACGTGCCATCGACCCGGGAATGGTCCATAGTCGGACAGCGAGTCGCGCATTACTCGCCGCCCGCATGTCCGCGCCAACGGTCGGTGGTCGGAAATCGAATCGGAAAAGTCATGAAACGTTTATTTTATAGATCTGTTCGGGCGTTGTCGCCAATCGTCGGGTGACGCGAGCGATGGCTGCGCGAGCACATATATCAAGGGTCAACGGCCCACCCGGGCACTCCACATACGACCGGCACCGAGCTCACACGCATTCTCTTGTATTGTTTGTCCGGGATATTCTTTGTAAATTGCCAATATATAATCAGTTTTACAGTCCACTGGTTTCACTTCATAAGGTCCGCAGTAAGGTCCCTAACAGTTTTGGTCCATTCGCGCCTCTTCAAAAGCTGCAATTTAGAAGACAGAAGATCGTCGGCAATTGGCAGTACAAGACTACAAGACGTTGGTGAACTTTGTCCTCGACGTCTGCACGAGAGCGCTGAGTCATCGTTGCAACGGTTTTTTGCTGGAGTCGCCGCTGTGGGAAATACAAGAAAGAACTTCGTGCATATATTTCCCTGAAGTCTTGAATACGACGCTGGTACAAGATCGACACTGCAGGTCGACTATTGCCTAGTCATCGCTTCGTGGGAACTCAATCAGTTCTTCTTGTGGATAAGGATAAGGTTATTGGTGAGTTCGTTCCAGTTTATTTTCCTTTCTTATTCCTTTCCCAGCATTCTTACACTTACACATAGTATTTAAATTCTATTGCCTTTCTATTTCACCTCTAATCTATTTGAATTAAACACTAGTGCTATCATAAGTTCTGAGTATTCTGCATTCATAAATTTCTAAATCATTCACGCATTGCTTATCGCTTGCCGTTTACCGTTACAAGTTCAACGGCCGAATCAGCTGTGCGCACAGTTACATTCAAACCGGCTGGCAGTTGCTCGACGTGTCCGTTGGTGAACGCGCGCTGTATTAGCTGCGCCTGCGTCTATTAGTCATTTTTTCGTGTTGTGCAAAATCCGTTATTTATTTTATTTGTATTGTGGGTAACCTTTCTTAACTGTTGTTTCTTTTCTTTTTCATCGCAAAATGGCTAGTGAAGACTTATTATTAAGGAAGCGTAGTGCCATGAAAGCAAAATTAACGAACTTTGGCAATTATATCAACATTTTGCTAAGCTGTGATGCTATTTCTGACTTGCAACGCATCGAGTTGGAGGGTCGCCTGAGTAAATTTGATGCCATATACGATGAATTTGATGACTTACAGTTACAAATCGAGGTGCAGTCGGACAAGCCTGACGAAGCGTATGCGGAGCGAGCCAAGTTTGAGGAGCGGTACCATTCGCTAGCAGCGCAGGCACGTAGCCTGCTGGCCGGCGCCGGCGCCGGCGATGGCGGGTCTGTAGCGAGCTCAGCAAACAAACAATCAGGTGAATCGTGCACACGTAACTTTATACGCTTACCTAAGATTAATTTACCTAGTTTTGATGGTGCTTATCAGTACTGGCTGGAGTATAGAGATACGTATTTGTCCCTAATACATAATAGTAGTTCTATAGACGACATCAGCAAGTTTCACTACTTACGTGCGTCACTCAAAGGAGATGCACTCGAAGTAATTAAAAACATTGATTTTAAAGGTGAACATTACGCAATGGCGTGGAACTTGCTGTGTGAACGTTATGATAATAGTCGGCTTCTAGTGGATAATCACGTGAAGGCTTTGTTCAATGTTGAATATATGGTGAAGGAGTCTTGCAGTTGTTTACGTCGGTTAGTGGACGTAATAAATAAAAATCTTAGAGCGCTCAAAACATTGGACGAGCCCGCGGAATCATGGGATACGTTGATTATTTATGTGATGTCTATTAAATTAGATCCTGTCACGAGTAGAGATTGGGAAGCACATCGAAGCACTTTGTTAAAAAAACCCACATTGTCCCAATTTTGTTCATTTATAAGTAAAAAGGCTGATTTATTAGAAACGTTAGAACACAATAAAGTCACAGTTAACATAGAAAATAATAAAAATAGTAATCAAGTAGAAAATAACCATAGAACTTTAATAGTAGCAACTAACCCTAGTAATAGTAGTTATAATAATACGAGTACGTCTAGTAAGTTAAAATGCCCCTTATGCAATAAAAATCACCTTTTGTATATGTGCGAAGAATTTCGTAGTTTGTCTGTAGAAGCTCGCATATCAAAAGCAAAGGAATTTAAGGTTTGCTTTAATTGTTTGCGATCTGGTCATTTAACCAACCGATGCAGATTATCTTGTTGCAAATCTTGTAAAGGCAGACATAACACTCTTCTACATATCGAAGACTCTAATTCTACCAAGGTCAAAGAACCAGTGCCTAGTAGTGTTGCCTTACATACTGACATTTCTGAAGGTGGCTCTTCATTTACTGCCGCTTCAGAAAATGTTGTCTTAGCTAGCGACACTATTTCACAGCATACTACTTCCCATGTTTTGCTTTCCACAGCGTTGGTGCGTGTGGTGGACAACCGAGGTAACAAGGTCGACGCCAGGCTTCTGCTGGATAATGGTAGCACAGCCAACTTTATTACGCAGTCACTTTGTGATAAGCTGGGATTACCTCGACGTAGCACGAGTTCCATGGTCACAGGTATTAACGGTCAAATTACATCTAGTACACAGTCTTGCAACTTAACCATCGAATCTCAGAGCGGTAGCTATAAAACAAAAATAAATTGTAATGTATTGCCTAGAATTACCAATACACTGCCGTCTGCTGTGATTGATAAAGGCAAGGTTCCCATACCATCGAATTTGAAACTGGCTGATCCTTTGTTTAATGCACCGTCAGAAATTGACATTCTTGTTGGCGCTGAAGTATTTTGGAATGTCTTAGGTACCGCATCTATTAACCTAGGCAAAAACCAACCTAAATTACATGAGACTAAGTTTGGGTGGATTGTATCAGGCCCTGTGGCTCTTCCATTACATTCATCAATCAGATCACAGTCATATATTTGTAGTAACGTCTCAATCATAGATTTACAAAATAATTCATAATAATAACAATATTCTTTAGTGTTTTAATAATGTAATGATATCTTGTTGGAATCTAATTATGTAGTAATGATAAAATATTAAATGAACTTTACGTATTCGCACGCACATGCATTTTAAAAATCTAATGGCACTTGCTTCTATTTTATGTTAGTTTCATAAACAAAGAATGTTACTAACACTGTACAGCTAGTCTCTAAAATCGTATGGCACCAATCATGTCATCGACTATCCCGAGGTTCGAGTATGTGGGACCTTGTTGGGAACACGACTGTGTACTAGTGTCCTATATTCCTTGACCAAGCCATTAGCAGATGCTAGTTTTCAGCGATTCGACAACAGTGTTAAGTTGGCTTTCAATGGCACCAAATTCATTAAAACCTTTGTACGAAATCGCATCGATGAAATACAACAAAACACTGCTGGGCATACATGGAGCTGCGTGCCGTCTAAGGTTAATCTGGCAGATCTTGTTTCTCGCGGGCTGAAGGCTGACCTTATCAGCGAGTGTTCCTTGTGGAGGTCAGGTCCTCAATTTCATTAAAAGATGATTTATTGGCCTTAAAATGCCTCATGGTAACGTGAAACAGGATCTACCTGAAGTAGTATAATCACACTTCAATGATCATACGTGTCACCATCAATTATGTTACATTTTAATTTGAAATAATCAATCGTTCACTAAATTATCATACATTAAATTATAATTCATACATAATTATTGTAATATTGATCATTTAATAAATTTATTGTTTAAAATAATTAAATATAAGTTTTTAGAAAAAAAGGTTCCAAAGTGTGCAATCCATAATGGGTCAATCACCCTCTTCTAGGACACATTTGGAATTCCCGTTTTAATTGCAGTATTAACTATGCCGGGCCAGTACTGTTAGCTGACCGCAAAGGGCGGGGATGTAGGCTTATAAAGACATACCTGTGCATTTTTGTTTGCCTTGCAGTTAAAGCTGTTCACATAGAGCTCGTTACAGATCTGACCAAGGAAGGATACATGGCTGCTCTTAAACGTTTCGTTGCTCGTCGTGGCAAGCCTCATAGCATCTTGTCAGATAATGGCACAAATTTCGTCGGTACATGTAACGAGTTAAGAAAATTCTTACAAGATTGTAACTTAATTTTTGAAGTTGCTCAGGAGGGCATTGAATTTACTTTTGCGCCTCCCTATTCTCCCCACTTCAACGGTATCGCTGAAGCTGCCGTGCGTTCTACTAAAAATCATTTAAAAAAGCTTTTAGGCTTAACGCATTTTACCTACGAGGAGATGGCCACTTGTTTGAATCAGATAGAGGCGGTCTTGAATTCTCGTCCTCTTACCCCTTTATCCTCTGATCCTTCAGACCTCACTGCCCTTACTCCTTCACATTTTTTAATTGGACGACCACTGAAATCTGTTCCGCATCCACAGGTGACTGACATCAATATCGGACGGCTGGAGCGCTACCACAGAATGGAGCATATTACTCAACACTTTTGGAAGCGGTTTCATATAGAATATGTTTCTCTGCTCCAGCAAAAAACAAAATGGACCACTTCAACAGGAGAGCTGTCAGTGGGAACACTCGTTCTCGTCAAGGAGAAGGGACAACCGCCACTGGTGTGGCCACTGGGGCGAGTCACGAAGGTGTTTCCAGGGAGCGACGGAGCCTCACGGGTGGTCGAGCTGAAGACGAAGAAGGGGACGCTGCTGCGCGCCTACAACAACGTCTGCCCTCTTCCGTTGAAGTGAATACTTCAAGCCGGGGAGCATGTTCGGGCGTTGTCGCCAATCGTCGGGTGACGCGAGCGATGGCTGCGCGAGCACATATATCAAGGGTCAACGGCCCACCCGGGCACTCCACATACGACCGGCACCGAGCTCACACGCATTCTCTTGTATTGTTTGTCCGGGATATTCTTTGTAAATTGCCAATATATAATCAGTTTTACAGTCCACTGGTTTCACTTCATAAGGTCCGCAGTAAGGTCCCTAACAGATCTTAATTTCAAAGGTGATTTAAAACCGAATGTGTATTCAAAATACGCTCGTAAACCTTTTTACCACAAAATTAAATTACTTTTAATTAAAACATTAAAAAAAACATTTCGTTTTGTAGTTAACCCTTTTCGGTTTGCAGCTTGCCTTTCGCCTTTTGGGATCAGATTCAGCAAAAGTTAAATTGGATTTTCAGTTAGCAAAATGTTAACTTGTCACTCAGTGCTGAAATTGTTTCTCAAAGTTGTAATTAAAAGACTGAAGGTTTGCGGGTATATAACAGGTGTTCAACTTGAGGTAGGAGTACTGTCATATCACAGTCACTTTTGTTTTTTTAACTTGGGAATAACATTATCTTCTTTACTTATATAAAAAAAGTCACTTATGTCTATATTAGAGCCTATGCACACCACGTTTTTTAAACGCGCCGTTGACGCGCGTTTGTAGCGATACAAACGCGATACGCACGCAAGTCAGACGCAGCCTCTAGACCTTTGCACACCTGTATAAATTACAAACGCGCGGCACCAGCGCGTTGGTATCGATACAAACACGCCGATGCAGAGCGTTTCACGCGATGCTAACGACAACAAACTGCTCTGTTTGATAAAAACGCGTCGTTGACGCGCGTTTTTAAAACACGCGTCGACGGCGCGTTTAAAAAACGTGTGCATAGGTCGCTATACGCACCGACTGCACCACATTGGATAAAATTATTTTTTTTGTTTTAGTTTTGTATCTAACGGCATTGATAGCTCCTGAACTCGGTTTAAAGACTCACCAATTTATCTAGTGAATTAAAGGCCGCTGCATACGTAACGAGATAAAACCTCGGACGGGGCGTGCACGGGAAAGGGACGTGGCTGCCTCGTTCAGGACGGGAAAGTGTTCTTAATGCATACGTACCGTAACAGTGATTCTAAATACTTTGAGTTAGCTAAATTATATAATGCTGGATGTGAACGTACACACTCGATTACTTTTTATAACTTTTTAGACTCCGGAATGAACGGAGTGGCTGTGCGTACGTAGCGAAAACACGGACGGGACGGGGCACGCACGGGGCGGGACGTGCTAAACATCGTCGGCGACGATATTTTTCCCGCCCCGTCAGTGCCACGTTCCCGTCCCGTCCGTGTCTCCGTGACATATGCGCTTCCATATACAGTTTGTATGAAACGATATTTCCAAAATTTCCCGTTCCGTCCCGTCCGTGAAAAAACCCGTCACGTATGCAGCGGCCTTTAGTGTTGTGACGTTTTGATGTCAAAAAAATAATCAAAATATACCACATTCACTCTTTACTTTAAACTCAGATATGTCTATCAAACTGTTAGTCGCGGATTGGTCATCGAGTTATGATCCCAATAAATTCCAATAGCTCTAAAAGCCTTTCAAAATCCACCAATAAAATGTTATAAAACGAATTCATTTCTGTTTACTTTTACCCGTTTTTTGTCCGTGGAAAAGGATTTTGATCAAGTTAATGGGTTTACCTGTGTTTATATTAAACTGTGAATAAAAAATATTTATTACAGTATTTGACTCTCTAAAGCCGCGAGTAAGCCGTAAATTATTTTAATGACTTAAACACTCTAAAATACTAATGTCACACCTTAAAATCTATGATTTAAAACACAATTAACAATATAGGAATATAAATTATCTACTAAAATATAAAAAAATAAACTATTTCATAGCATCCAAAAATTCTTCCTCAACGCTGTCAGCTGGTAATATGCCCAAGAGACTGGAGGCATTGCCTCATTTTATGCATGCCACATACATTTTATTTAATCTTTAAGTAAAACACTTACGGCCTCATTTATCACATAAGTTTAATTTACAAGATACAAGCATAAGGCAGGCTTAATGACATGGCATCTATTTTATTACCCGACTGCACCAGAAGGGGGGTTATTTCTTAATAGATTTTCTCATTACGCCTTTTGAACGTTGGGACTTATGGTCTAGAGTAAATTATCATTTTAAGTTTATACTCTTTATTTTTAAGTACAACATCACAAATAAGGGCTCCCACGCATAAACACGATACGACGCGACGTCGCGTCGTAGAAATCTATGATGAGCATCATTACAGTGGGGTGTTATTTTAGTTCATTCCGAAAAATGGACCGCTCTAGACGCATTCTGTTTCATAGTACGGGACGCTGCTCGACTAGGGTAATTAAATGATCGACTTCAATACCATCCGTCACCTTTGAATTTCGAATAACAACTGCACAGGATTGCATCGTGAGTCACAACGTCGTATCGTAGATTTCCACGACGCGACGTCGTATCGTGTTTATGTGTGGGAGCCCTAACTTGACATGATCTAAAAGTAACCCTCAAAAGACCAAACGCCTACCGAGTTCTTGAGATTGCCAAAGCAGACTATCGTGATGGACGGCGTGGATTTTTGGTCAGTAAAAGTCCGACAGGCTTTTCCACCCAGCCAGGGCTGGAGGACTCATTTGATGATTTTACAACCTAATAAAATGAACTGAAAGTAAATTCCTACACAATTTATCAAAATCAGAATAAGTGGCTAAATAAAATTCAGTGCAGTTGTTTAAATAATTCATACCTTGACCCGAGAGAGACATCCTGCGAGATTTGAGTAGGAATGATGCTGACTACTAGCAAAAGGGGTGTCTGATACCCGTGGACACGCGAGATAAACCCGCCGCGCCGGAGTAAGGACTATGTGCCTTTGAACGAAATGAAGTGCAAAGTGTCTTTGAACTAAATTTAAATGTTTTAGAGTTATTTGCGTTAATAATATTATTGTTTGAAGCTGTAAAAACGGTCCATCTCGTATTTTACCAAAAAAATTGAAAAGTATCATTTGTAAGCTATAAGCTCTTGGAAAGATAGCGGGTTTACGCTATGTGCGAAGTTGGTGGTTTAGACTTTCAAATCAATCGCAGCGCGCCATGTGAAATACATACTGGGGACACCCGAGGGGTGACCCACGTGTCAAGTTTACCTTATAACGCCATAGTCTATGATGTATTTCAGTTACTGTTCTGAAATTAACCAAAAATCTAAAGACTTACCATGAAGTCTACTTTGAATTTTATAATACCTAGTTTAGCAAAATTTTCGTAAAATCTACTTAATTTCCTTCTCAACCCTATTAAAATCGGACACAGCGAAATAAATTTTATATCATTAATTAAAAGAGACAACCAGTCATGGAATAAACCCATTGGGACAAAAGCTGAATAGGGGATAGGAATACGTTCACAGATAATATTGAAAAGCGAACGCTTTTCGTTCAGAAATGGCCGACAGATAATTAAGGAATTTAAACCATTCTGCCAGCACAATGGCCCGCTTCAATTATTTGCCTGAATTGTTTGTATTGAACCTTTTTGGTCGTATGGCGGGAAACGACGTGAATGGCGCGAAAAAGTGGCTCTGTCACTCGTCACTCTGCTGTCAAATTGGCAATTTATTTAATGTTATTTTTTGTTTTTTAAGTAATTAAAATTGGAATATAGTACTGAGAACTTTATTACATCTGTTTTTTTTGTAACAATTTACCATAAAATGCCTTTTTCTGAAAAACAACTTTCTTAAAACGTTTGATTATTTTTAAAGCTAAAATGTGGCACAAGATATAAAGTCGCATATTGTATCATCATCATCATCATCATTTCAGCCTATTGCAGTCCACTGCTGGACATAGGCCTCTCCCAGGGAGCGCCACAGCGCACGATCTCCAGCTTTTTTCATCCAGCCACTGCCAGCCACCTTCTTCAGGTCATCGGTCCATCTTGCCGGGGGGCGTCCCACCCTACGCTTACCTACACGCGGTCTCCATTCGAGAACCTTCCTACTCCACCTATCGTCGGTTCTGCGGCAGACATGACCAGCCCACTGCCACTTCAGCTTGCTACAGATTTGGACAATATCTGTAACTTTGGTCTTATGCCGTAAGACCTCATTCCGGATTTTATCCCTTAGTGAGACCCCAAGCATAGACCTTTCCATAGCACGCTGCGTGACATGAAGTCGGTGGGCCAGCTTGACTGACATGTTCCACGTTTCGGCTCCGTAGGTTAGGACTGGAAGGACGCACTGATTGAACACCCGGCTTTTCAGGCACTGCGGCAGTGGCGACGTGAGGATATGACGCATTTTCCCAAATGCTGCCCAGCCCAGCTGCACTCTTCTGGCAATTTCTCGCTCGAAGTTGTCTCTACCTAGCTGTAATACCTGTCCGAGGTAGATGTATTCTTGGACAACTTCGAGTGTTATGCCTTCGACGGAAATTGGTTCTGGGATGACATGGTCATTGAACATGACCTTAGTCTTGTCCAGGTTCATCCCAAGACCCACACGTCTCGAGGCAGCATTGAGACTGTTCAGCATTTTTTGCAGGTCTTGCAGCGATTCCGCCATAATAACTATGTCGTCGGCAAAACGAAGGTGCGTTAGGTATTCACCGTTGACATTGATGCCCAGTCCGTTCCAGTCCAGCGTCTTGAACAAATCCTCCAGCGCGTTGGTAAACAGTTTAGGGGATATTACATCTCCCTGTCTCACACCTCTTAGCAGCTGGATGGGTTTTGTTCGGTGGTTTTGTACTTGGACCGACATCGACGCCATGCTATATAGGCTCCTTAGCACCTTTATGTACCGCCAATCGACTTGGCATCGCTGCAAGGATTCCAGAACAGCCCAGGTTTCGACGGAATCGAAGGCTTTTTCGTAGTCCACAAAGGCTAGACACAGCGGCTGGTTATACTCCTCTGTCTTCTGTATAACCTGCCGCACTGTGTGTATGTGGTCTACGGTACTATAGCCTTTGCGAAACCCAGCCTGCTCCGGCGGCTGGAAAGCGTCAAATCTAGCGGAAAGCCGATTTGTGACGACCCTCGAAAACAGCTTGTAGACGTGACTCAGGAGCGTGATTGGTCTGTAGTTTTTGAGGAGATTTTTGTCTCCTTTCTTGAAAAACAATGTCACCACGCCCCTGCTCCACGCCTCCGGGGTAGTCCCACTGGCTATGACGGAGTTGAACAACCTCCTAAGCTCTCCGAGCACAGGTTGGCCCGCAGTTTTTAGAAGCTCGGAGGTAATTCCGTCTTCGCCGGGAGCCTTCCCATTACTAAGCTGCCCAAGGGCCGTCTCAATCTCATCTATCTCTACGTCTGGGAGATCGTCTGTGTAGTGGCGTGTAAGCGTGGCTCTTAGGTCATTTGCGTCGGGCTGTGGCTGCGGGGAATGCGAGGCGTAGAGTTGGCCATAGAAGTCTTCGATTTCGGCCAGAATCTCTGGAACCGATGCAACAATTCTGCCATCCGAGGTTTTCAACTTTGTCAGATGACTCCTCCCGAGTCTTTTAGTGAAGACCTTCGACCCACGATTCTGCTTAATCGCCTCCTCTATGAGGCGAGTATTCAATTTACGAAGGTCGCGTCTCATTAAACTCCGTATCTTTTTATGCAGGGATCGGGTGTCTGACAAAGTTTCCTCTGGCCTTTCTCGTCGTTGCTTCATCAGTTCCAGAGTCTCGCTCGAAAGTTTAGACCTATGGCACGCTGCCTTCCCCTTAAAGTGCCTATTTCCCACTTCGCGTATGACTTCTATCACGCTCTCTAGGTCCTTGTCCACGTCCTCTGTAGTTTCCAAAGCGGCAAACCGATTGCGGAGTTCCAATTGGAAGGCTTTGGCACCTTGGCCGGTCTGGTCCAGTGTTGGACGGAGAACTGACCTCATCATGCGGCTTCTCTCAAGCCTAAAATTGATATTTAGGGTGCCTCTTACTAGTCGGTGGTCACTGCCGGTGTTGAACCTGTTCACCACAGAGACATCCCTAAATATATGCTTCTTGTCCGTCATGATGAAGTCTATCTCGTTCTTCGTCCTACCGTCGGGGCTTAGCCAAGTCCACTTTCTCTGGGGTTTCTTCTGGAAGAAACTGTTCATGCAGAAGAGCCCCTCCATGCTCAGAAAGTTGACCAGCATTTGCCCCCTGTGGTTCCTGGTTCCAAAGCCGTGTGGTCCGACACACGATTCGTCGAGTTTCTGTACTCCTACTTTGGCGTTGAAGTCACCCATGACAACGGTGAAGTGGGTCTTGGTTTTACGATGCATGGCTTTGGATATATCCTCATACATGGCCTCCACCACATCATCCGAGTGTCCAGTCGACGTCGGGGCGTATACCTGTATGACCTTAAGAGAATATCTCTTGGTCAGTCTGATTACAAGGTACGCTACCCGGGTCGACACACTGGATATCTCCAACACGTTGTCACGGAGTGCTTTGTGGACAAGGAAACCCACGCCACCTTGGGAGAGTTGGTCTCCTTCTCGGAAGTAGAAAAGATGGCCAGATTCTAGGGTCATCGTGTCCTCCCCCTGTCTTCGGACTTCTGACAGCCCCAGAACATGCCACCTTATGTTTTTGAGCTCTTCCTCGAGTTCGACCAAGCCTTCGTCCAGTCGTAAACTGCGTCCATTATACGTCGCCAAGGTCAAGGGTTTGTAGCAGCCATCCGTAGCCCGGAGATTCTTGGCACCCCCTACCCCACCGTAACCAAGGCCGCTGCCGTGACCCGGAATAGTAGGGCGGCCGGGAACTGGGGGCCGTGGGTTCAGTCGCTCGTTCATGGGAGGTGCATGCCCATACTCACCACGCTGGGCAAGCGGGTTGGTGAGCGCAGTACAGAGTCTCGCACCAGCGACGCTGCTGCCCGCCGCTGGTCAGAGAAATTTGACTCTGTATACCTTGTAATGGTTATACCGCCATTGGTTCGGTCGCCAGGCCTCGTCCGTTTATCAGCAGGGTGCACCACGGGCAGGTGAGGTTGGCATTTGGGGCAAAAAGATGTAGGTGTGCCCCCTTACACCCCCATGCATATTGTATGGCTTTTAAAAATGTTTTTAATCTTCATAAATAACCTGACAACATTGTTCCTGGAATGAAAGATTAAACTTTCAATAAACTCCCACCTCTGTGACCTACTTAACGATTTAAGAGGTTTATATTATATTAAGTAAATATTTAATCAGTAGGATTATCACAACGAGAGAGTACGGAATCGTCGATGGTCCCTAGACCCGGCAGTTAATTTAATTCGTGCTGTTGATCGTCAGATATGTGCACTTGTACAGCAAAGACTTAGCTCAGACATGCTTAATCCCAAAACAAATCGTATGTAATGTTCTTATTCACTTGACCAAAATTGCTTGTAGGAATTTTCATCTATGTATATTAAAATAAATTTTAATAATATTAATCCCATCAAAACATTCTGTTAAAAATTTGTTTATCGCTAAAAAGTAATGAAATCTTTAGACAAAATTGAGCCAAGTCTAAGGTTCCTTCAGTGGTGGACGCCCACGGCGACGGACGTCGCCAGACGATCTCCGGCCACCGTAGGCGCGGGCATGCGGGCGGCGAGTAAAGGGCAACTCGCTGCCCGACCATGGACCATGCCCGGGTCGACGGCACGTTGTGTTCCACGCGCGCCTCAAAGAGCGTCAGCATAATGACGGGGCCCCCTCTCTAGAGGGCCAAAGCCTGCCGGGGTCGCGGGACTTATACCATTACCGTGACCCCGGAACATAAAGGGCTATTGAAGGACACCGTGGATTTTAGTCAGTACAAGTCTGACAGTCCCTCCCGCCCTGCCCGGGGTGGGAGGACTCATTTGATGATTTTACCACGCAAAAAAAAAAAAAAAAAAAAAAGTCTAAGGTTCCTTGGGACTCGAAGTGGCGCTGCACAAAACGGAGGCCATGTGTTTTCATGGCCGCGTTAACGCGCCACGGTCTGAGTCCCACATAACGGTGGAGGGGGTTCGCATCGGCGTCGGGAGGACGATGTAGTGACGACGACGACGTGTCCTCACGGCGGCGAAGGGCGGAGACCTCTCGCGCCCGGCATTGGTCGCGGCCATGCTGCGGGGCGAGACGGAGTGGGAAGCGGTCGCCTCCTTCTGCGAAGCAGTCATGCTCGCAAAGGAGGAGGCGGACCGCGTGAGAGAGAGGACAGTGTCCTCCCTCCGCCCCACCCGCAGTGGTGGACGCCCACGGCGACGGACGTCGCAAGACGATCTCCGGCTACCGTATAGGCGCGGTCATGCGGGCGGCGAGTAAAGGGCAACTCGCTGCCCGACCATGGACCATGCCCGGGTCGACGGCGCGTTGTGTTCCACGCGCGCCTCAAAGAGCGTCAGCATAATGACGGGGCCCCCTCTCTAGAGGGCCAAAGCCTGCCGGGGTCGCGGGACTTATCTCATTACCGTGACCCCGGAACATAAAGGGCTATTGAAGGACACCGTGGATTTTAGTCAGTACAAGTCTGACAGTCCCTCCCGCCCTGCCCGGGGTGGGAGGACTCATTTGATGATTTTACCACGATAAAAAAAAAAAAAACAAAAGTCTAAGGTTCCTCACCGCAATTTCTTTACCTATTTAATTATTATATTTTATGTTACCTATGTGACTTGGCCGTTGACCTATGCCAGTAAAAAATATTAGACCGTTGATCACATTTTTTTCAGTATACACCGTGTTCCGGACGATATACATAAACTTCGACCAGATGTTCAAACCACGGAAGTAAGCATTTTTCATTATGGACACATTAATAAATTCTCATTTTTTATTTTTTGTTAATTTTCATACAAACTAAATACCTAGACGTAAATAACCCGATATGCATGCCTCTTTATCCGAATTGGCAACGTCATTCATAACATTTGGCGGGCTGAAACAAATGAAATGCAAATAGTATTTGATAGATTTCAAATTAAGATACTTTCTCACTGCATAGCTCAATTAAATTTCATTAAATGAAATTACAAATATCTTTGTAACGAAGCCTTTTTAAGTACTACTTCCTTTGTTGGATTTGATTTGTAAAAGCCATAGAAGTATTTGCTAAAGTTTATGGATAACGTGAAGAACACGGTGTATAGAGCAAGAAAAAATGTTCAACCGTTCAATAAGTTGGTTATAAGCGTCTGGAGTACTTATCCAGAAAGACGTAGCTTATCTGCTCTCAGTCGATATTTTTTCCTTAAAACTCGCTTAAAGAAAGTAGGTATTCAAAATGCCACCTCTAGCTACTAGCTACCATGTACGGCGACATCTTCGTACTCTTTGACACAGAGGAATATTCCACAGATTATATTCCATGCGGTAACACTAGTGGTTGATCTCCTTTGAAAGATAAGATGGCTGTAACTTTGAAGATAATTAAAGCCGTATTAGTTTGACTTAATATTTGAGCTGCTTGTCATTTCTGAAGAATGGTTCGATAGTAACGGGAATGTTTACTTTGAAAGGCTTTGGGGTCATAAAGTTACTTTTTTTTTTTTTTTTAGGGTGGCAAAATCATCAAATGAGTCCTCCCGCCCTGGGTGGGGCGGGAGGGACTGTCAGACTCTTACTGACTAAAATCCACCCGTGTTCCGTCGGATGCCCTTTACGTTCCGGGGCCACGGTATCCTGGATTAAGAAAAATCCGCGACCCCGGCAGGCATTTGGCCCCATAAGGGGCCCCGTCGGTGACGCGTGAAACACGACGCGCCACCGACCCGGGCTTGATCCTTGGTCGGACGGCGAGCATACCCATTACCCACCGTCCGCAAGCCCGCTCCGCCGCTGTGCCCTCTGCTGTTCAGAGGGACACGCGTTGGAGCGTCCACCCGACAGGCTATTTGCATACGGGCAAAGAAACCCCTTAGGCACACAGTGCCTAAGGAGAGTTTTTGCCCGCATCCCAGGGCGCACCGTCCCGAAAAACTGGTCTTCCCCCCGGACGTATCCTAGAGGGAACTCCAGTCCACGGGCGCACGTGGAGGTTTCCTGTCTTAGCACCCCGTCATAAAGTTACTTACTGAATTTTTATGGAAATAAAAATTCGACTGGATTTAAACCTTTTACGACCTCCGGATTCAGTATACATCCGACGCTCTAATCAACCGAGCCACCGAGGTCTTTTGAATACACGTTGAATTTTTCAATGCATTCCCAAAGTCTTACGATGACGTTTGCTACATTTTTTTTTTTAATTATGACAGAACGGTTGGCGTTTTGAAGTTATTCCGGATGTGGCTGTTTGTGTGTGTGACTTTAAATTTTAATAAAAACATGGGGCAACGTACAACAAAAAGAAATGATCAAACTCAACATTTACATGAATGTGTATTTTTATAACCTCACTTAAATTCTTTATGATGACATTTCTCAGTGATTCCCAAATTCTACCTAATTTTGGTATATTTCTGAATAATTAGGTACAAAGAAAGTGTGTAGCAGATTCAAAGGACAGACGACACAACTTTGCTTCACACATATATTTTTTGTTCCTAATATTAGCTGGTATTCTATGTATAAAACAATATCATGTTTAAACTGATACAAACTACTAGTGAAGTATCAACTATCCTCAAAGAAAAAAAACCTACAAAAAATGATTTATTTTTTCACATAATTAAACCAAGAGATTAATAATAAAATCCAAGTCTGACTTTTTCAGTTCTACCGTCCTTTTTACATATCAAAGTACCCACATTTTTGCTGAACAAACGTGTCAGCAGGCTTCGCGGTGGAGGCTTTACGTCCCGGCTGGTTTCCGCTTCCTTTTCCTCATTTCCGGTGTTTCCGTGGCGTAGCGGTTAATTTGCGAAGTTAGGAGGGTAGGCAGAGTTGTGTGATGACGCGGGATATTGTGCTGTAAATTAGTTTAGTTTGATGAGTTTAAGGGAAATAATTTATAGGGAAATCATAATATGTATATGTATATTTGATGTGGTTTTGCTGTTGAACGTTATGTCTTGTAAAAGTTTTAAATACGTCAACAACGCGCAAGTGATACTTAGGGTCAATACAGACCGAGACGCGAAGCGACGCGACGATGCGTGAAGAGGCCTGTCATTTAGGCTGCGTCGCGCTACGCCTCGCGGCGGCGCCGCGATGCGCATCGCTGCGCATCTCAACGTATTCTAAATTCTCACAACGAAATGTGTATCTTTTGGTGTAGAAAATAAAGTCGTATTTCGAATGGCTCTTAAAAGTGTGCGCGCATCGTCGCGTCGCTTCGCGTCTCGGTCTGAACTGACCCTTACGGTGGGGTACCGAGACGTCTTAAAGCGAGAGTAGTTCCACTGTGGGAACGAGATGGCGCTAGACGACTTATACAGGATGATTTGTTAGTCACCGTCCAAATTTTGATATTATGTTAATCTTTGGCGAAAATCATTGAATACGTGTTTTTTATTTTTGTATCACTCAATACAAAAATATTGAGATATCACGTCACAAAGTTATCTATAAAAAGTTGATGAATCTGGACACCGCGCTATGATGTGTCGCTCAGGTGTAGCGGGGCGGGGCGGGGGGTAAGAGGGGTGCGCTCTGCCCGTTTCATGCGCCCCGGCAAGTGTAATTATTAACGTTTAGCTTGGTGACCACGCAAAGTGGATAATTCTTATGAGAAAATGATTTAATATGAAAATTTTACGTAACGATTTTTTTTCAAAAATGGAGTTAGTGATTGATACCTAATGCCTAGAAAAAATTTGGACGGTGGTAAAAAAATCTTCTGTCTCCTTCCCACAGTGGAACTGCTCTATAAGGGCGCTCCCTCACCGCGAGCATTCACCTGTAATGTAACGTTACAGAATCGAACATTCGAAGACAATAGAGCATCAAATTGCGCACTTTTATGTGCTTTTATGTTACATTACAGGTGAATGCTCGCGGTGAGGGGTGTTGCAAGCGCCGTGTGTGCTCCTTTGTCATCAATATCTAAATTCATTTCATATTGCGTATTTTTATATATATTTTCTGTTTAGGTATATTTTATTAATTAAAATTAGTTTTGTAAGCGTGGTGAAAAAATTATTTACTTGTGTTGACCCTGACTGTTATGCCGGAGGTCGTGGGTTCGATTCCCACCCAGGACAAATGTTTGTGTGATGAGCACAATCATTTGTTCTGTGTCTGGGTGTAATTTATCTATAATATGTATGTATTTAGAAATATATAAGTATGTTTATCAGTTGTCTAGTACCCATAACACAAGCTCTGCTTAGCTTGGGACTAGATGGCGTTGTGTGATAGTTGTGGAATATTATTATTATTATTATTATTAAAATTCCGTAAATAAAATAAGCAAAATTTTTAGCAAATTTAGAGCGGAGATATTTTTGAATTGCAAAGTAGATAAACGACAGGAACACAAAAATAACATTTTACTTTTATCAACTTGCGTAACAAGAAAGACCATAAAAACTCGAACTGAAAATAAATAGAAATTGCTCACTGAATTAAAAAAGTATGTTTAGTCATAAAATAAGTTATTTTATCACTGTAAGATAAGAGGCGTAATAAAATAACTTCTGAAGTCCTGGTATGCTCCTGAAAATATATATTATCCAGGGAAAACCCTTTTTTTGCACCCTTTTGTTAGAAAACACCTTATCCAGGATCAGCACTAATCCGGATACATAATTTATAAGCTGCTGTATCTTTAAATAAATCATTGTTCAGTATTGCTATCCTAAACAATTTCTTATCAGGCCATAAAAAGGTTCGATTTAATGTTGAGGTGTATTAAAAATGATATATATTTTGGTAAAACATAGGTTTTTTTTAACGTTAACTTATAATAAGCGCTTAAAGTGGAGTTGGACAGGACATCAGTCTGGCTAAACGTGCAGATGGTAGATGGAGTAAGGTTTTGACCGAATGGTGGCCAAAGTTCGGCCAAAGAAACTAGGGCGTCTAATCTCTAAACATGAAACTGTGGTTTCGACATTATTGACAGGCGTTTTGACAAGGAACCCGAACCGAACCCACCATTCATGACTTACGTACAATTCGTGGTATTACATTTTTAATGCAATTAAAATGATACTGTCATAGTATGATGATGACGATTCGATGTTCAATGTTCGTAGCATCGTCCATTACACCTTGATTACACACAAAGACTTCCTCATCCAAAACAGTTTAAACATTTACCTGATCACATACTTAACTGGCTCCCCATTAAATAAGAGGGTCAGTTTTCGGACCTCTGTGGCTTATAGAGCTATTTGGGTACAAAGTGATCCTTAATAAAGGTACGCAATATAATTGTCAAGCTTATGGAAAGGGCGAGAAGGTTTGACAGTTATAAGTAGCTTAAGATTGGTGGATAGAGCTTTTATGTAATTACTGGCTCCTTGCTTTGCCCGCTGCTTTGGTCGCTTTAATTTAGAATTTGCCAACTTGGTGACACCTGAGTGCTTAGATCGCGTGGTGTCGCGGGGTCGATTCCCGCATGGACCAAATATTAGTATGATCTACAAGTAGTTGTTTCGGTACGACGTTTGTGGATGTGTGTTTATATGTGGAGGCAAAGTTTAAACAAACAAAACACAAGGACGTTAAACTTGTTCTCCTCTAAAACAGTATTTTTTTCAGGATTCATAAAACCCGATGACCGTTTCTAAACACCCGTTAACGCACATACACGGATTAGCAAAATACAGAAAGGCGATGGTGACAAATAGAATAGGTACACACATAGACGTTGGTTCGAAAAAAAAGAAGAAATCGAATGGGAATCAAGCACAAAATCAATTTTAGGAGTACCCCAAAACGTTACTTGAATCATACCTAGTTGTAAAACATATAAAAAACTCAAAATCCTAAAGGTGCCTATCAGAAGTATCTATTTCTGTCGTAACAAATTATAATCTAAATATTAGAAGTACGCAGTCTGTCGTAACAAATAATCTAGATAGTTCATGTTCCTGAATGAAACTAGATAAACCTAGGCACATTGTTTTGCTACTAGCTCACATTCAAAGCACCAAACTTTGTCTAAGCCATGCTGCTTAGCTTATATTACCTACTATAAGTACCTTTATTGATATTGCTAGAGTATAAGGGGAAAAGTTTGGTACACGCATTGAAACAAAAGTGTTTGTAGAATAAAAGCCGAAAAGTAGGTATCCAAGAGCTTATTTCCGAATTTGTTTTCTATTCCCAACGAGTACCACATTTTTTTCAATAAAAAATCTATTACTAACGAATACCAAAACGTGACTTTTTGTACACTCAGCTACACAAATTACATAGCGACGAAGCGAGCTCGGGACTTCGGGCACTCCGACTCGGACAGGTTAGGTTCGAAGGGGTTGGCGGGGTCTGAAAGGCCCCGCCAACCCCTTCGAACTTCGTGTTAGGTTACTTCAAACCTTGCAAACAGAAATAGGAGCCTCGCGAAGCGGGGCTCCGTCGAGCTACCCTGGTAGGTTTGGACATATATGGTATAGCGGGCTTTTTAAGATATCGTCGGTGTTCTTTGAAACTGTAGTAGGTCATTTTTACACATTAATTAAAATCATTCAAAGCATTTTAATTTTTCTGAACCTGACTGTACCTAATTTCTTCAAACTTGTTTTGGTATTGGTTTTGAAATGTGGTACTCGTTGGGAATAGAAACAAAAGTCGGAAATAAACTAATACCAAATGGTATTAGCTCTTGGTATTGGATGGGAATAGATCGAAAAGTATTGTACATTGCCTTGAAACATTCTAGTCTCTTTTGTTTCTAGAAAATTGGGAAAGAAAAATAATACAATACGTACACAAAACTTTGAGCATAATACTCGAGTATTATCTGTGAATCAACTCGCTCGTCTTGTAACGAAGTAGCTTACAACGAACCGTGAAAGCTGATGAGATTTCTGGATACAAGAATATCCAGATAGACTTTGGCTTTTCCTCGTACAGAGACTATTATCACCAAAAATGTTGATTTTATAATTACAAAAAAACGTTTTATATTTCTCTTTCAGCACTCATCTTTTGCACCTTAACAACACTATCTAAACAAAATTGATTAGCGCCATTTGTCTCTAAATTACTCTTTAACATTGCGAAACTTTTAGATATTTCCGTCGCTCAGTAAGAACAGCGGTCTGCGGTTCCCAAAGTTTCACCGCAAGCCCCCAGGCACCACAAGTTATCTTGACGCTTCTCGACAAACTCAGTAAATCTCTTGGATCTGTTAAGAGCTAATTTAACTAAACACCTCCAACTTTTCTCCGACTGAGATGATAAAAAGTTATTAAGAGTCAATTTGAGATTTTAAAAAGTTTTTGGGTTGCAAATTTTAAAAAAATGTCCGATAGAAATCTGTTTTACGTTTATAGCTTTGCTTTTTGCATTTGCGAATATCTACTACAGCTTCGCTCGGATTAGATTGTATAGCTTATCTTTTAATTGTAAATTTCGAACGCTGGATGTTGCTGGACGTCAGCGTCCATCAAAGAACGCCAACCATGGTCCCCCGGTCCTGGGTAGTACGCATCCATCCACAGCCAGCCACCTTCTTCAAATCATCGATCGATCATGTCGCAGGGCGTCCCTCACTACGTTTGCTCATATACGCAGCCTCCACTCTTCATGTCTGCTCTATTACCTGTCTGATCGTCTGTAGACATGGCTGGCCCACTTCTACTTCAGTATGCTAATTCTGGTGGTATTATTGGCCCCGACTTACGATTTGTAGGTCATGGGTTCGAACCCAGTCAGGTGCATTACTTTGTGTAATTTATTTAATGTTCTCAAAACGGTGAAGGAAAACATCGTGAGGAACCGGCATGTCCTAGAACCAAAAATTGGAAGACATGTGACATACATCACCCCGCACTGGGCCCGCGCGTGGTGGTATATAGCCCACTGTGTCCCGGAAGTGGGAACATTTAGGTATAGGCTGATGAAGATGTTGATGTTGTTAATTCTACGCGCAGTATCGTTAACTTTAGTTCTCGGGCGAATGAATTTCGTTGGGCGTCTATCCACCAGTCTAACCCAGTACAAAAACAGAACCACAAAACTTTGAGAAACAACGTCCATAATATGAATTTACGACCCCCACGCTGTCCGGGGGGCGCTATTGGCAGCAATTCATTGTCTGTGTCAGGGGACATCACAGCTTCGTGCCAATAGCCTCTATATGGCCTCTAGTTCTAGTGACGTCACTGTACGCGCACATGCAGCCGTATCGACACCTATGTATGTCTGTGTAGCTTCTGCCTTTTGATGTAGCTTTGAAGCTTTTGATGTTGCGGATTTTTCGGTTTGTGTTTTCTAACCTGCATTCGTGGGGCCTAGGTTTGATAGTCTGAAATATATTTGAAACGCTAATTATTCTGAGGCTAATTACAAGCTAAATTAAAAATAAAATAAACTACCTAATTGAATTTCTTGTCATGATAGTTATGTTATTATTGCGCTTTTTCTTAGCATAATTTGAATTTATGCCTTTAGCCTCGAGCAGACACACACGATTAATCGCGCGGGGCGACTTGTCGCGGTCCATTCGCAGTACATTTTAGAGTTGAAATTAGCTTGGCTCGTTGTCGCAGCGCGATTAATGGCGTGTGTCTGTTCGAGCCTTTTCTCTTTTGGGGGTAGGCAGAAACAATAAACGTCACCTGCTAGTATTTGCATAATTATACTCTTTTGGTTTCGACCACGTTAATCCAGCACGCGTAGCATGTCACCCTAAAAACGGATTTTGTTAACGGAATAATAAACAAAATGGTAGAATGTAGAACGATTTATACGCCACCCGGGATGAGTGAGAGAAGGAATAACTTAACTATTTTTTAAGTGTATTCCTCTAAAAGTGTGACGAAGATAGCATCAGCCATGTACTGCTGTATGTACAAAATCGTCGTGCCATACTCAGACAAATAAATAAAAATAAAAACTTTTCACTACTGAAAAGTTATCAAAATAAAATGATGTACCAACAGTGCGCTAAGCATGACCAATTCAAACCAATACAAATCATCATTTTTATGGATCTGGATATGGATCTTTTTGTTGTTGTACCTACGTACAACAACAAAAAGATCCATATCCATTTTTCCTTAACCTCTTTCCGCATCCTAACATTATGCCAATCCAAAATACAATCCACAGAATCTAATCTAACCAGTTGTTCAACAATTGTTCGTGGATACGGGGTAGTCACAATCAACAGGAACGTAAAAACATGTCAATTCAAACAACACACGAGATACAAAATGGGTTGAGGCTTAGGGCTGAGGGTACTCAACATACAAACTGCGTAATTGGTACCAACCAGAAGTGGCCTAATGGATGTAGAGGCCTTGAAATATGACAATGGAAAAATCATTCATGTTGGGAAGAGCTTTTATTGTTCAATGTCTTGTTGTTTTTTGACAGCTTGTTACCAGTAGTTCAATTGAATAGAAGTAGAAGTGATTATGAACCGTGTAGGTTTTGGTATAAAAAATAACCAGAGAGAAAAATACAAAAACACCACTATGCGTCGCTTTATCTTTTACCTAAAAATACTACTCTCTCAAGACTGCTGGTAAAAATTTATTTTAGAAATAAGCAGTATACTTTTGTACTTTTCGTTCCTATATTAAATCTTTGTGTCACGTTCTTGTGTCTTTACATAAATAAAATAAACAAAAAGACAATTTAATGAAAATAGGCTCGATACCATTTTTTAAAACTTTCTCTTCACTGGGAATTTCTCGTATATCGTGGGTAAAACATTGAAACTTACATACAGAAGCCAGATAAAACCTGGCGAGATGTAGGCGTACTAGAAGGTCAGTACAGTAGGAGTACTGTACTGACCTTCTAGTACGCCTACATCTCGCCAGGTTTTCAAAATGTATTTGTAATGTTCGAAGAGTACTGCAGAGGAGTCGGCAGTACTCTTCGAACATTACAAATACATTTTGAATCAGCAATTCCTGAGATTTCCTTTTACAAACAAACCATTATGTTTACCTTTCCACAATATCAGCTTCAACCTAGATAAGAATTTAGATTCTACACGAGTAATACGCTCTCCGCTATCTAAACATACCCTTAGTTCTCACTATCCGGATTCTCTCCAGTTTTCAAAGCCTCACTGAAGCGAAAGTACCTCTATGCAACGTTTGCGGTACGGGCTATAGTTTCCGGACACGTAATCCGGACACTGCCGGAATTCGGCACCCCTGGGATTGTACCTCTCTAATTTTAACTTAATGACGATAGAATTTCGGAATGGTTAGTTTGGTGCAACTGGGAGAGAGAGGCGTATCTCAACCGATAGGTTTTATTAGACTTTTTTTTAGCTTGGTAAAATCATCAAATGAGTCCTCCCACCCAGGGCAGGGCAGAAGGGGCTGTCAGACTTGTACTGACTAAATTCCACGGTATCCTTCAGTAACCTTTTACGTTTCGGGGTCGCGGTAGCTCGTTAGTCCCGCGACCAGGTTTTATAGAATTAGATCATTTTATCTAGTCTTCGTAATGGTTATTTTATGGTTTAATGGCCCGCTACCTTCTTCAGGTCATCGGTCCATCTTGCCAGGAGGCGTCCCACCCTACGTTTACCTACACCCGCTCTCCATTCCAGAACTTTCTTACTCCACCTTTCGTCGGTTCTGCGACAGATATGACCGGCCCACTACCACTTCAGCTTGCTACAGTTTTGGAGAATATCTATCTAGACCTCGTTCCGTATTTTATCCCTAAAATTATATTCACGGAGTTTTAGGCACTGCAACTAAAACGCTGAATGTAGGTAAGTCCCCAAAGACTGCCAACCGTCTCGGTCCTGGGCAGTCCGCATCCATCCGCTGCCAGCCACATTCTTCAAATCATCGGATATCTTGCCGCAGGGCGTCCTACACTACGTTTGCCCATTCGTGATCTCCATTCTAGCACATCTGCCGTCCATTATCTAAAAGGCCGTTAAGCCCAAAAAGTATTTTTCGAGAAAATGCAAAAATAAGTGGGAATTGATGTCTCTTGAAAAGTATGCTACCTAGGAACAAGGTTGCAATTTATATATATAGGCATAGTTTTTGTGCACAATATGTGATATATTTCATTCGTTTATATTTATTACATTTTATTTAAATTAAATTTCTAACTTTTAGCTATGCATTTTTTTTTCATTTTTACGTAATATACTGCACTATAAGGCCGCTAACCACACCTTAACTGCTTTATAGCAAAGCAATTTATTGTTGCCGCCACGTCTTGTACTTTTAGTAAAAGTTATTAAAATATACTTAGTTATAAAGCAGTCAAAGGATTTTAACTCACTTATACCCTAGTAACTAACGCTTGGAAGACTAACTTTGCTAAGCTAAAAAGCAGTTATGGGACTTTAGACGCCATTAAGCTCGGTATTGTAAAACATATTTTTATTCTAGTTCTCCTATTGCTTAACTAAAAGGCAGTTAAAAACATCTCGCTCGCATTTAACTGCCTTTTAAGTAAGCACTTACAGGTAAAAAGTTGAGATGTTAAAAATTATTTATGAAAATCAGACCTTTATTTATTAAAAAAGAATAAGTAATCAATCAGTACGACTAATTAAATTGTGTAGGTAATTTTATAAAATTATGCCATTAACTCATTGAGCTTCAAATAGCACCTCCTGCAACAGTACCGTTAATATAGAAAAAAAGAAGGAAAGAAAAACGTGAAAAATAAATAATAAACATAAAGGGAAATGTCCTGTTCTATAATCATCTGTATTTGAGACAATCTCAGGAAGGAGTGACAAAGGTGCGCGTCTACTCATATTTCTCTAGTTGTGTATGTCTTAGAAAGCCACCCTACAGCCACTCAAGTCACTCTATAGCCATTAACATAAGCATAGGACTCAAGTGTCTACTCTATGAGAGGGAGTGGGATTTAATCTACCACGCGGTTCCAGTGAAGATTGGCAGATGTTACATATCTTTAAAGTTCCTGAATATGCCTGTTTGCTTACGATGTTTTCCTTAACCGTTTCGAGACAGGCGATTAACTGGCCACGCATTCAACTGTTATAGAAAAAAAAACGTGGAAAAAAAGTACCTAACTGCCTGATTACTATTCAAGTTCACTAACAGTTAGCGTAACATTTAGGTTTTTTTTTAGGTTATTTATTTATGTTATTCTCTTCACTGTGATTTCGTAATAAGTTGACTCACACAATAAACAAAATTGGTTATTTGTAGTTGGTTATTCCGCTACGAGCACCCGACGTGAAAACTAAAAAGGATAAAATTAAAATCTTTCTCAAAAAATTAAAAAATGTACCCGTCTTCAAAAACAACCAAAATAAATTTTAAAAGATCCTTTTTAGTTTAAATATTCAACACAAATTCTTGTCAAATACATAATTTTCTTCCATGTGCGAGATGGATGTTGTACCTAATCCGTAACATCGCCCATGTACACAATAAGCTAAAAATGCTCATAAAATAAAAACTAGTGAACCAAACTCATTAATTTTTATAGGACCAAATGTCAGGTATACCGCCTCGATCAAAAAATCACACAAATCGGACCAAAAACCTCGGAGTAATCGGTGTAGACAATTTTGATAAATTTTTAGAGTTTTGTTGATTTTCGTTTTTTCAACAAAAAAATATTTTTTCAAATAGATTGGTAAGCGACGGAGTTATGCGCGAACAAACATAAAAAAAGAAATGTAAACATCGAAATTGAGAACCTCCTCCTTCTTGAAGTCTGTTAAAAAGGAAGAAATTATAACCTGAGCTAGTCAAACGCAAACGCAAATCACAAGCGTTTAACTGCTATTTAGTCTAGTATCGTCGTTTAGCTGCTCTCTAGCGATTGATATTTAGCTAAAAATTATTTCGATACATAACTTAAAAGCCGCTATTGGCGTATAACTGCTTTCTAGTGTAGTTTTTCTTTGTAGTTAAGGTACGATGAAGGATGTTAAAGACTCTTAGCTGCTTTTTAGTCAAGCATGACTAGATAAAGTACTTTTATTTTTGGCGTTAAAGTATGTTAACGTCTTTCTAGAGAAGTATTGTGGCTTAGCCGCTTTTTAATTAAGGAAGTTACGAAATTTATGTGGTTTAACTGCTCAGCGATGTTCTGTATCTCTAAAACTGTTAATCATAGAAAAATGAGTCTTAGACCAAAAGATAGAGCATCAAAAGTTGTATAAGACTGCATTAAAAAGTGAAAAACGACAAACTGTGGCTTAACGGCCTTTTAGATAATGGACGGCAGAGTCATGTCTGCTCCATGTACCATCTGTCCGTCTACAGGTATGACCGGCCCACTTTTCCCAAAAAAATATTACCACTACCAGCAACATTTCAAAACTGTTGGTAAGAAAAAAAAAACATTCGTAACTCGACAACTAAACCTCCAATAGAATTACTCCATTCCTTTTCGGCATAAAACCTTATTTGTCTGTTTATTCATCAATAAAATATGTAAGGATCCGTCCGCAAGGGCTCGTATAATGTTATATTTAACTCCCTGTATCCTTCAACAGGTATTTATCACTCGTATTGATCCCCTGGTGAGGTAAGAAAAACGTCTGCGACCTTGCAAAGTAATGGTTTTTTTTTATACGTATCTTCAGTACGTAAATAGTACGTTAATCTATTTAGTAGGTACTGATTAAGAGTTTTGAAAAGTACCGGTAATGGACACTCTTTTTTTCTTTTGTTATATCAAAAACTTTAAAAAAAAAAAATTAACCGCCTTCAAAAACAACCACAAAAAAGGGTAAAATAACCTACAAAATAACTTTTCTTTCGGAAGTAGGTGGCTTTGTTTTTTTTATTTCGTTGTCTTTTATGCCACCGACTTCCGAAAGAAAAGTTATTTTGTAGGTTATTTTACCCTTTTTTGTGGTTGTTTTTGAAGGCGGTTAATTTTTTTTTTTAAAGTTTTTTATTTTACTCTTTTTAGTTTAAATACCTATTCAACCCAAATTCTTGTCAAATACATCATTTCTTACATGTGCACTAGAATTTGGTAATCCTTAGCACTGGTATTAACATCGCTCATGTACACAATAAGCTAATAAAATTCCCTATCAAAAACTGCTGAACCGATTTTGATGAAACTTGCAGTGTTCCCTAAAGTGAACTATTCCTCGTACAACAAAAAAAGAATTTTGAAAATCGGTCCTCAATTGGCGGAGTAATCGCGTAACAAACACTCAAAAAAGTAAAAATCATCACATCATCCATCAATAAAAATGCTCACAAAATAAAAAGTACTGAACCAAATTGGATGAAATTTTCATGGGACCAAACTGCAAGTATACTGCATCGAACGAAAATTACACTAATCGGACCAGAAACCTCGGAGTAATCGGTGTACATACATAAAAAAAAAAAACATACCGACCGAATTGAGAACCTCCTCCTTTTTTTGAAGTCGGTTAGAAACAATTGACATCAAAACTTGAGTGTGGGGCTCGTGGCGTGTAGTAGATCTACATCAATAGATAAAAATATAATATAAAAGCGAAATGTCATTCACTCACTCGTCAGGAAATCTTAGACACTACAGGTGCTAGGAGATGGAAGAATAGAGTAGAGTAGAATTTAACATGGGGATTCTCTTTAGGACGTAGGTGCTCACTAAGATGGGATTTTGCCGAATTCCACCTGTAAGGAGTTTTTTTGGGTTCATATTTTGTATGGAACTTCGTAACTACTAGTGCAGTCTCAAATTTTTGTTCGATATTTGTTTAGATTTTTCAATAGTTTAGAATTTCACAAAGGAAAAGTTATATGGAAATTTAGTTTATTAAAGCATTTTTATGGAAATCAGTTAAGTTATTTTTATTTATTTAAAAAAAAGAGATCTTTAATTTTTTTATTTTCTATTTCTGACTGTCCTTAAAATAGAAAATGGATGACAAGATAATTTCACGATCTCTTGCAAGAACCTTTGAGGGGTAGCAAATTGATTTTCAATCGAATCGAATAGAATGCCTCGTTTTTGTGAACGACGGCCTACATTAATTTGATTTGATGCCAACTGCAGGACAAAATATAATGTATACTGGACAAAAATGAGATGGAGGGAGGCTGTTTTTTTTACTTGATATTTGTTTGCTCTTGACTTTAGTTTAGGCTATAGATGACAGACACAGAGAGTCTATGGAGTGAAATTACCCAGAAGAAGCCTGATTATTAACACGTGCACATAAAAAGTTTGTGATCGCTTTTTTTAAATTGAATTGAAAAAACAGTTGAATTATTTTACTCGTATTGTTTCATATTCTACATCTTTATTTTTAAATGAAGAATTTAAAAAGGAGAAGATATCATAAATATTATCTACCGTAACAAAAAATATCTTAGTGGCTTTTACCAAAACTATTATGATTAAAAAATACATTATTCAGGCATAGACTTTTGATGTAAATAAAAAAATACTATTAATTTGCCCCATCTTTGAACATTTAGGTGAAATATTTCGCCTTGTAAAGCCTGAAAATTTAGTGCTAACTCTCAACTCTAGAACTGTAAATCCACTTTCAAAACAACTGTAACTGAAAACTGAAACCCGTCATAAAACAAGCTCTCACTTAAAGCAAACACACTAATCTCACATAAGCACTTACCGACTGAACCACTTTCAAGCAAATAAAGAACTTGTAGTTATTGACATAAAGTTAAAGTTTTATACTTTGTGAAGTCGGGTAGCATAGAAATGAAGGAGGTTTGTGTGTTTAAGTTGAGTATTTGCTGAGCTGATTGAGAAGTAAGTTGAAACTGGTATGTTTGATGGAGTTAATTCTAATCTAATCTCTTGTAGAGTTAAATACAACTGAAGATTTATCTAATTGCTTAAATCCAGTAGAATAGCCTCGATATTTTGGTGATAGGGGAAATGTGTATAAGACGGGGACGCGAGGTATGATGGGAAATCACACACCTAAGGCAAACTTAACACAATACTAACGTAGCGCAAGCGCCAACAGGACGCCATTCGTTAATGTCCGCTTGCAAATGACGTCCTGATGGCGCTTGCGCTACGTTAGTGTTGTAATAAGTATGCCTAAAGAGTGTATTTCCCCTTTATACCTCGCGTCCCCGTCTTATACACTGTTTCCCTATTACCATTTTCACATTTTTCTTAAGTAAAACAGCTAGGCAAAGGCCTGCCCCATATCCTTCTAAATGCTCTTTTCGTTTAATTTTCTCTTGGGACATAATTACTTTTTTAATCTAGCCCAGAAGCAAGGGCATGCGGGCGGCGAGTAAAGAAAGAAAGGAAGAAAGAAAGAAAAGAGATTTATTGCAACACACAGGACAGAACAAACAAAAATTACATGAATAAAAACAAACAAATTGATAAAAGAAAAACAAAAGGTAAACCCACACAAAACAAAAATAAAAAAAAGAAAACAATTTAGTCCTGTGCGAGGCCAAAAGGCTCCTACCTCAGCATGTGCTGCGACATTTGTAACAGCGCTGGTTTTCTGGTAGGGCCCAAAATGATGTCACGGTCAATAACGAAAAGAAAAAAAAATATACATATACATCTATAAGTATAACAAGCATATAACATTTAAAATAAATAATTTACAAGTTGTAATGGATTGATGAACGCTTGTCTATGCTATAAGTGTGTAAAGGCTGACAACACCGACAAGTCAGAGACGCTCGCCGCATCTAACTGCATCTAACCATCATCTAACTAATGACATGTACATTTATGATCTGTGGACTGAAAGACATAATAAATTATGTCAACAGAGAAACTAAAACAAAAACAATAAAAATTTGTGGTCTAAAAGTTATAAAATAGTGTGTAAATTTCGTAAATTATGTGCAAATTAATACTATGGAGTGGTTAAAACTATGGACTTAAATTAATAATTATTGATACCAAGCTGGGCGTAAAATATACAAGAGAAATACAAATGCGTCTAGGAGTTGAGGAATAAGTAACAGTCGCTAGATTGTACGAATAATCCTCATGCATCACGCTACCAGTTATCTGCTTTAAATATGACGCCCCAGTCACCATTGTGAACTGCTTACAAAACACAGTGAGTTATTACTTGGTATTTTGTTGCTGTTGGAGTAAGTAACGTTTAAAATTGACCTTAAAAGTACCAACTGATTTTAGAGCACGAATAGGCGGTGGGAGGCCATTCCAGCAGCGACTGGCAACTCGCTGCCCGACCATGGATAATGCCCGGGTAGACGGCCCGTTGTGTTCCACGCGCGCCTCAAACAGCGTCAGCATAATGACGGGGCCCCCTCTCTAGAGGGCCAAAGCCTGCCGGGGTCGCGGGAAATACCTCATTACCTTGACCCCGGAACATAAAGGGCTACTGAAGGACACCGTGGATTTTAGTCAGTACGAGTCTGCCCGGGGTGGGAGGACTCATTTGATGATTTTACCACGCTAAAAAAAAAGCCCAGAGGCAAAGATGGAACGAGCTTACCCTAAAGAAATTGGAACTTCTGCGCATCGAGATAGTGAAAACTGCCGTCAGACTCCGACAAGATGTTAGTAGCTAGCCAGATAGCCCTGATGAGGCGTATCACTGCCTGTGGACCTCACCCATCTATAAGTATCGTAGTTATCTAGAACTGTGTAGTTTTGTGAAGATCGGCAGTAGTTCCATGTAAAATGATAGTATACATTTTAAACAAGAACTCATTTTCTTGTGTCTGACATAACAAGAAATATCAAAACATATTCGCGTGGAATAAATTCTCTTATCCTCTATTGGAGTTCTATCGAGTACATAATAAGATGAGCGTACAAATCGACTGTGCACACACCCTGTATCTACTACAGGAAAAAGGAAAACTGAATACAAAAGGAACTCCTTTGCGGTTTCTATTCACCTGTCGTTCTGTATTTCTTTCGCTTGAACTGGTTAAAAGGGATTATCTGAGTAATTTATTCTTTGCGTCATTATTTTATTGTAGTTCAGAGCACTTTTCTTTCGTAATACAAAACTGGTTAACCATTTAATATTTTTAGGTGGCTTGTGGTAATTTTCTTTTTTTTTGGGAAATGTCACATGACTCTTATCGCTCTGGGTGGAGCAGAAGAAACAGTCAGACACGTACTGACTAAAATCCATGGTGTTCCATCAATAGCCCTTTGCGTTCTAGGGTTACGGTTAACTGTTAGACAGTCCCGGGACCCCGGAACACCCTCTTTCCCCTCCGGATTCACTTCTTTCCTTCAATTCTACGGCACGGTTGACGCTGGGCCGAGTGATCGACTATTGCTTGTCGCAGGTTCGTTTCACGCACGGAACAAAGACTTGTATGACATTTAGAAAGCTTTTTAAACAAGTTGAAAGAAGACTTGTCTAAAATTCTCTACTTTTATTATACCCTTTTTGTTATTACTAAACTGATTAACATAAATACACTGCGCTGAAATCCCGATTTTCTAACAAAACTTCGTTGAAATTCCGGAATAGGTATGTAAATGAAGAAACATTTGCGACAAGCGGTGGTCTTCCTGAATATCATTTCGCGATATCTATTCCCTTCATTTTGGTGTGCGAAAATGAAGCTATTTAGAGCCAAATGTTACATGTGAAAACATTTTGTATAACTTTAATTATGCACTGGTAATAGAATCAGATATTCTCAGCGCTATCTAAACACATTCGATTCTACAGCACACGCAAAGAAATGTATACGAGAACTTCTGGTTGCAACCGTGACAGCAAGACTCAATAGTTGACTTTACAACATTTCTAGTAATAAATACTAAGTCCTTGTTATCTCTACAACTTACTTAGTATTTATTACTAGAAATGTTGTAAAGTCAACTAGTGAGTCTTGATGTCACGGTTGCAACCAGAAGTTCTCGTATAGGTAGCCAGACATTTCTCTGCGTTGCACAATTTTATTATGACAATCATGCAGTACTTGCCTAATTATTTTTTTCTCTAATCACTGTCAAAATCAAAGTTATCTCTGTTCTCAGTCAGTGACACGCCTATCAGAGAAATAGTGTTCTTTAATAGCGTTATAATAAGGCTGGTATTTGGTTGCTGTACTTTAGTATTCACTTTCATCTGATGGTGAAGCTATCGGTCCCTCTAAATAGCAATAAGCATCACAAAGTGTTGTGGCGTTCTGACGACTCCGGGTTGAAAGCCCAGGTTTGAACAGGTTTTTTTTTAGGGTTTCCTCTTATTTATTGCACCCGAGTAGAGCTCCGCCTAGCCAGTGATATTCTAACTACCGAATTTGAGCAGCTCAAGACAATTTACTTCCAAGTTTCAAAGTAGACCTTGCCCGACCGATCTATTAAATGCTGAGATCTGCGAGGAAGGAAATAATATCCTGCTTCCTATTTGCCAACATCCTTTACGACGGAATGAAAGCGGATGTAGTTTTCCGCATTTAGAAGCAGGTTTCGGATAGTTTTGAAAATGATTTTTGGTATCGCGAATTGAAAGAAAATAATTATGTTTACGTATTATAATCTAGGGTACACATCATTTTCAAAAAAAAAAATGTCAACACTCACCGATTCGTGATTAAAGTGTATCAAATTATTTAAAGCTTCTTGTTCTTCCTACATCAGTATTTTTTTAGGATCGATACTTAAGTTTTCTAAGTGTGTTCTTAGGGAAAAAAAGATTATTTCAGTGAAACCTTATGACAATTAAAATTAAATTTCATTCAAATTTTGATTTATAGAAAGTAAAATTCGTTTATTAAACCGGAGAATAAAATGTACACAGATAGATTTTATTTCAACGTTTATTTTACTTAGGCATCATTAAACTGCTTCCTAAGGCAAGAGAAATCGGGAAATACCTTTCCTAACTCAGTACCACTTTCGCGAAGTGTCGAGTGACAATCTCCGACCAGTTCTCCAGTACAAAGGATTCCAAATTGCTTCCCGGGCGCATATCGTTGAAGAGATATTTAAAATCGGAATACTGCGGAAAGTAGTCGAAGGCAAGACAGCCAGATGGCAAGTTGCCAAGTTGTAAGATTCGGGTAATGGTGTGGACATTGTCGCCAAGTAAATCACCTATGAACCTTATTTTAGTAAGATTCAAGTTGTGATGCTGACTGAATAAGATTGGATTGGTGGGTTGTGAAGTGGAACATTCCAGAATAGAAGGGTTGACTTCCTGTATCGTAAGTCTGTCTGCAAAACTAAACGTGACCATGTAACGCAAAATGCTACTGTAATGAATTGGGTGGATTTATAGTCAGTATAAGAGTCTGACTTTTCCTTCCACATTACACAGGGTGAGAGGACTCATATGATGTTTTGACCACAAAAGAAGGGTTCACTTCTTGGCTAGAACTAAAACCAGATGCTGTTCAATATCGGTATTTTACATGGAGCCTACATCCCGGTTTCAAAGGTGTGGAGTGGGTGGAGCATGGTTACATTATACGAGTATAATTAGATTGTGTAATGAAATATTCCGAAGTCATGCCATACGGTCGAAACTTGAACCAGTATTTTCTGATTTCTTCAAGCAATCCATGTACGGCCTGTCTAAATGTTATATTTTGATTACATAAGCTGTGTTAATGATCTCACAGTATTATACTAAGTCCGTAATTGAACCGGGCACGCCGCAATCGCGGCGGTAAGACCCCTCTTTGAGGAGTGGCTGGATAGGAGTCACGGCGTCCTTACCTACCACATGGCGCAGGTCCTCACCGGACACGGAAGTTTCGGGAGGTACCTGTGTCTGAGGAGAAAGGAGGAAACGCCTGGGTGTCACCACTGCGAAGATCGCCCGGAGGAACCAGCAGAGCATACGGTGCAAGACTGCTCCGCTTGGGCAGAGATAGATAGATATATATACTACTCAAAACAAAATAAGGGCCACCTGGTTTTTTTCAATTTATTAAATAATGTTTAAATATTACTAGTTACAATGACTGAATCTCATTAATATTAATGGTTTTAGATGGAAATACACAAAAATTAAATATGTATTCCAATAAATCGTTAAAATAAACCAAATTGAATGAAAAGTGAGGAATTGCAGGAATGTATCAAGTTACATAAAACATAAAAAAAAACGAAAAAATAACTTCTTTAATGTTCCAAACTGTTCTTTTAAGCTTCTCTTTTAACTCTGTTCTCTCTGTTCTGCTAATTTTATGGGAGGTGGAATGGTCTGGATTAAATACCGAACATTTTCTTTTGGGATACTCTACCAGCAAGTTTTCAGACAATTTATGAGATCCAGCTAGGTGTTAATGGGAATTTTACTTTCTTTTTCACTCTTCTTTCACTCATCTCTTAAATGCTCAATAGAACTCAGGTAAAAATCCTAAGTGTCCACTGTAACATCGTAATTCGAGCGTAAGGGAATGTGTGCACTGTTAGTCGCGTCGTGTTCGCTCGAGCATTATCCTGCTTCAAGAAGAACTCAGGTATTCCTTGCTGTGCGAATGGGATAATATGGACTTGCACCACATTCTCTACGCAATTTTGAGGAGTTACAGCACCCTCGTTAACAAGTGCGAGCTCAGTTTTGCGTGATAGAGATAACCGCCCCAGAGCATAACTCAGAACTCGCCAGAATAGTCTGTTTTAAGAGTGCAAGGATCTGAAACCTGTTGTTTAGATCTTCTCTACACTCTTATGAATCAGTTTTATTGAAAAAAAAAATAACCCACCAGTCATCAATAAAAACCAATGAAGCCCAGTCAAAACAGATCAATAAATTTTCTCCTTCGCAAATGTTTCACGATTTGCACCATACGCTGCAGTTAACTGGAGGCCAACCAAGCATCTTCTTGAGTATTGTTAGTCTTTATGGAGTCGATTCGGAATAGTGTAGTCAATTACAGGGGTGCCTGTAGCTCGACGCAATGGAGTTTGTACGGTCCGCGCAGTAGATTTCCGCTCTATTTGCGCGGTTAAACCAATTTAATGGTCTTCTTGGGCTTTACTTACTTACTTTCTTCCTTGATCACGGCGTCTGGTGATATTTCCCGTCTTTTACGACCAGTTTCAAGCATTTTGAACCACTCGTTGGGAATATTCCACCGTTAAACCTACCTCTTCTGGCTACGGGCCCCCTGGATTAAGGTGACACCCCAAGTGGCTGTTTTTGCGTCCATATGTCTCCGAATACATGACATTATGAGATTGAAAGATCACTATAGCCTGCTTGCTGTATTAGTCGAAGAAAACTCCGTTAGAAGTTTGAAAATTAAAAAACACCATACCGTAAATTCTAAGTAATCTCAAACATCTAATTTAAAAAAAGTTATGAATTACCAATTATGCAGTAGAAACAATATTAATACTTGAAAGAAACCATAACAAGATATTTAGTATTTATTATGTACCCAGAATAAGGGCAATACTTGTTTAAAGTGCAATTTAAAAAGTGGCCCTTATTTTGTTTTGACGAGTATATATAGATATTATACTCTTTATTATGCACACCATACAAAAGGTAATTACATTACAAATTTTATCTTAAACATACGGTGACACAATGGATGGGCGGTCTTATCACTAAAAGCGATCTTTTCAAGAGCACCGACGTGTCCTCACGGCAGCGATAGGCGGAGACCAAAGCAAGCCTGCCGGGGTCGCGGGACTTATCTCATTACCGTGACCCCGGAACAAAAAGGGCTATTGAAGGACACCGTGGATTTTAGTCAGTACAAGTCTGACAGTCCCTCCCGCCCTGCCCGGGGTGGGAGGACTCATTTGATGATTTCACCACGATAAAAAAAAAGTCCGTAATTGAAACCCAAGTTGTGAAAACTTCGAAAATTGAGTTTCTTCATCGCTCTGTCACTTGGTAAAGAAACAATTTGTAGAAGCTATAAAAAAAAACTCTCTCAAGATAAAACAGAAGACAGACAGACGGGTTATGTCACACACCAGCTTAATAATGTTGTTGTCTAAATCTCGGGAGAGCCATAAAGAGTTCTCGTGTTTATCATACTTTAATATATTCGCTAATGTTGTGCTCCGGAGTTGCGGAATAGGGCTGTCAACATGTTGTTAAAAGATGATATTAGTTTTAAAGGTGCTTCCATGCAACAGTTTCCTACAATACGTAAGAGAATATTGCATTGTCTCGTGTTAAACAATGTTTTATAATTGCTAGTCTTCGATCATTAATAACAACTGCTAGTGCTACATGGGAGTTCCTTAAAACAGAAGATTCGAATTCAGGTTCTTTGAGGACATTTTATCCGTCTATTCCTAGTTGTTCTGTCATTGTCTTTTATATATATATATTAGGTAAGCTAACACATTTCTCCACTTTCGTTTATCAGCTACCACACTATCATTTACTCCTTCATCATCATCATCATCAGCCTATAAATGTTCCCACTGTTAGGACACAGGCCTCCTCTCTGTGAGAGGGAGTGGGCCATAATCCACCACGCGGGCCCAGTGCGGGTTGGTAGATGTCACATGTCTTCGAATTTTTGGTTCTAGGATATGCCGGTTTTCCTCACGATGTTTTCCTTCACCATTTTGACAGCAGTGGTGATGAAATAAATTACACAAAGTAATGCGCCTGGCTGGGTTCGAACCTTAAGTCGAGGCCGATACCACTGGGCCACCACTGCTCTCACTTTACTCCTTCAATCCCAGTTATTCCTCACACGATCCATCTATTTTCTGGCCTTCTGTCCGTCTCCATCCATCAATATAGATGATGATCAGTGGTTTCTACAGCTTCTAGGCAGAAGTCCTTTTGCTAGATGATCACTATAAAAAATTGAAGCCCATAGTATTGAGCTCTCTCATTAATTTACATTACAAAAAATCCCATTCAAATTCATATTGACTTGTTGCCTTACAAATCCATCAATCTTGTCATCAATATCGCTTTAGCAAGTGATTATGCGAAAGGTAGCTAAGGGAACGGCCGATAGGGGTCGCCATTTGTCAGAGGGCGCAAATTACGACCCCGGCATGATTCATCGTGCGCCAATCAGTCATCACGAGTCATGAGGGTGAAAGGTTAGGGATATTAATCTTAAAATTATGACGATAAGGTAGCTTTTTTAAAGATCATGCCTTTGTAATTTTTCACGTAGATAAGGCCCATTTTTGTCCATTAAAAAGTTCGATTACATTCCAATCTAATCTCATCTCAATGAATGCTCTATGGGAAATGCAGATAATTTGTTTTTTTTTAGCTTAGATGTTTTTAATAAAATGACGTTAGCTCTTATGGTATTACATTTAAATTATGTTCATATCCTTATTGCTCTCCAGCAAGTTGGAATGATCAACAATAAAAATATAGACAAAGTATGGCGTCTTGCAACACAAAATCAAAGTATACCATTTCTCAGAGCATGATATTTCAGGTTTTAGTCACGTATAATAAACGGGAACTGTGACGTTTAGTATTATGGAAAAATTAGTTCCTCATTCGTACACTAGAGGCGCTTTTCATTTTCCGTATAATACTCATCCCACTACTGGGAAAAGTCCTCTCCATGACCTCCAGTTTTCACGATCCAGGGCCAAAGTGTACCATTGATCGTTGGTTCTGTGCAGCTCATCCCGCCATCTTCTACGAGGTCTGCCGCGACGTCTTCTGGCTGTGTCAGGGCTCCACAAAGTGGGTATTTTGGCCCTCAACTCATTGGGCATGCGGCAGAAGTGGCCGACCCATGCCTATTTTAGTATTCCATAAGTACAATAAACGCCGTAAATACGTCAAGTACGCTGTAAATATAATACGGAAATCCTGAGATAAGGCCTCAGTAACCGTTGATCACAACCGCTGTCGATGTCTTATCAATAAAATATGTCGTAAATGTCCCTACGGAAAATCACATACATCTGACAATGAATCTTGAATTTCTTACTACCTACGTAATAAAGTTACGCCACATGCATCGATCTTTAAGGTTAAGCTACGCTTGAATAAGTTGGTCTCTGGATGGGTGACAAAGCACCAGTCTTTCCAAGTTTTACCCAATACTAACCAGAGTGTGGAGGTGAGATAGGCAATCGCTGCTCCTTGTATAATGAAGATATTCAGCTGCATCTGCTTAGACTAGAAGTCGACCCAGACATTTTTTTTTTTTTTTTCGTGGTAAAATCATCAAATGAGTCCTCCCACCCCGGGCAGGGCAGGAGGGACTGTCAGACTTGTACTGACTAAAATCCACGGTGTCCTTCGATAGCCCTTTATGTTCCGGGGTCACGGTAATGAGATAAGTCCCGCGACCCCGGCAGGCTTTGGCCCTCTAGAGGGGGGCCCCGTCATTATGCTGACGCTCTTTGAGGCGCGCGTGGAACACAACGCGCCGTCGACCCGGGCATGGTCCATGGTCGGGCTGCGAGTTGCCCTTTACTCGCCGCCCGCATGCCCGCGAGTAGACCCAGACATAGCCGGAAAATGGCTAGGAGACAATAATATATGTTGAAAATACCTTTATGGTGGTCGATACTTCGGACTCGCGGGACTCTCCTGCAATACATGTTGGCCAAGCGTCGCCGAGTGAACGCCAATACCAAAGTGTAGACAGTATATTTGCGTTGTCTTGTCATCGCTAGGTGTCGCTCGTCTAGTTAGCTGAGGAAGTCAAACGCCAACGTGTATAGAACTCATTTGGCATAGCTTGCAACTTGCGACCACTCGCTGCATTTCGGAGCGCTGTCATGTCGGTTTTTCGGCACAAATCAGAGGCGCTCGAGCGCACTCGGCCAGTGCCCACATGTTTGTCAGCGCGGCTGGCTTCTTTGTCGTTTCTTCTTCACAACTTTAGTGCGGTATACACTGACATAATAATTATAAGAGCTCATTAAATAAATAGCAGCAGCTGCAGTAACTTCTACGTCGTCATCCATCTTGTTTCAATTCACAATACGAACTGACGGAGTCCAACGTGTGGACATCATTCTCCTCAAAATTCGTCTATATTGGCCATTTGCGTTGGTTTTCGATAAACTTGCCGAAAGTGTAGTCAGTAGCACTTGCCTTGTATTAATTTGCCTACTCGCATTGGCCTAAGCTCGGCCAACATGTATTGCAGGCTTAACAGGTAACTATGACCTTGGAACATAAAGGGGCTATTGAAAGAACACCGTGGATTTAATCCAGTACAAGTCTGACAGTCCCTTTCGCTCTACACAGGTTGGGAGGACACATTGAATGATTTCACAACGTTAAAAAAATGATAATTGTACGACAAATGATACGACATAACTTGATTTTAAGTATTACCTGAACAGTTCTCCTTAGCCGCGAATGATTTGACTGAAAGTCGGATCTAAAATAATCTATCAAGTTTACCAAAAACTTTTAGTACCTACTTATTGGACCCTTTTTTTCTTCGAGCAGAATAAAACTGAAAATATGAACTCTCTTCTAACTTTTTTTTAATAAAAACGTGGGAAAATAACGAATCTCGATTTGATCTTAATGGAGAACATAATAGACTATTATCAGTTTGTCGAGAAAACTCCCGGAATGGGATAATTTTTGAGATTACTTTTGCAATCTTTTCTGTAGCGCCTACGCTGTGTTGGTTACCACACGATACGATGTTTTTAAAACTGTGTTATTTTTATCATTTCTTTTGTGATCTCTGATTTTCTCTACTGAGAGAATAAAAAATGGTTGATATTTATAGTAAACCCTAAAATAACACAGCTATTGTCAAACAGACAGGCGAAGCGAACGCGAAGCGAAGCGTTTTTGTTTGTAATGTATGGAATTGTTTGAAGCCTGTCACATAGACTATCGGATCGCTTTCGCTTTTCTATATGACAGGATTCGGATCGCGTTAGCTTCGCCTGTCTGACAATAGCTTAATAATAAGAGAGATAAGTTAATCCAAAATAAAATTAAAATTACAAACACATTTTCAAATAGTTACAAAAATAATCACTTGTCTGTTCTCTACTATATTGGGATCGGCTTCCAGTCTCACTTTATTCAGCATTTTTTTACATAGACCGACTTCCTATCTGACTTCCACGTCATATAGGAAGTCAGTCTATGTAAAACGCGGTTTGAGGACTCATTTATCATTAAATGAGTCCTCATTGGGAGTCAAAACCAAAGTTAAACCACCCAAAAAAGGGAATAAAATTGTATGAATACATTTATTTACCATACAAAATGTGAAACGAATTCAAAATTGTTTAAAACTGAACTGTCGCGCATTGTTGACTCCATTTAAATCTACAATATTTATGTCCAATATATCCCGCACCGTATGTGGAACCTACTGCTACAATATTGCGCGATGTAAAGTATTCATTGTCTTTGATATTGAATCCCTGAAATAGGGTCTGTTTTATGGACCGGCAATGTATTGTACTTTTTATTGGCAAGAATATATCCTCGCCTTTTGGGGTAACGGGCGTGAATGTGCTGTATCGGTGATAAAGACTGGGTGCGATAAAAGTTAGGTAAGTTATTAAGTTTTATGTAGGTATGTGTTGATTAATTCTTAATTTTATTCTTAATTTTATCCTTTACTATTTGGGTAGATGCGATCCACTTCTCAGCGAAGTAGCTCTACTAGGAGCCTCTTAAAGGGACAATTTCTTTGGGGTCGATAAGTACAACGTGTTATATTGAGACTATTTAAAGTGGATATAGTGTATCAGCTGACATGATTGTGTAATAGCGACCATACACCATACTGCCTATCGTACAATCGGCATGACGATCGATTTGATCAAATTGGCAGTTCGTCCATATACACCATACACCATACTGCCTATCGTACAATCGGCATGACGATCGATTTGATCAAACTTCAATTCGGCAGCAGTGATGCCAACTTAGCAACTAATAGCTAGATCTAGCTATTATTCGGTGACAGACAGCTACAATTTTATAAAACTTGTGGCTTAACTTTTTAGCTACTTTTTTACCGACTTGTTTTATCCCACTAGTGGGAATCAGTTGGTAATACAAGTGAAAGTGAGTTCAATCGATTTTCGACTTTATTGACATTTATGCAAACACCGGATTTTAATGAAGGAGCAATGTTAGCTAACGAGAATGTGAGAAAAAACAAACTAAATTTTGAATGTCAATAAGGTCGAAAATCGCTTGAACCTGTTTTTAAACTTGTTTAACGATAGCAAGTTAAAAAAAGGTTCAGGCGATTTTCGACCCTCCATTCCATTCCACTCCACTCCACTCCACTCCACTCCATCGCAGTCTGTAAAAAGTGTCGTTACAATTTTTTCCGCCTAGCCTTTCGCAACGCGCCATAAGGAACTTCGTTCCAAAAAAATATACGTTTCGAATTGAGAACCTCCTCCTTTTTTTACGTCGGTTAAAAAGTAGCTACCGAATATTAGCTAGATCTAGCTATAAAGTTGCTAAGTTGGTATCACTGCTGCCGATTTGAAGTTTGATCATTCCGATTTGATCAAATCGATTTGATCAAATTGGCATGATCAAATCGATTTGATCAAATCGGCATGATCAAGCCTATTGTTATGCCAATTTGATGGATTCCACGCCCACACACGGTCAAATCTAACTGATCAAATCGGCAGCGTCATGCCGATTGTACGATAGGCAGTATGGTGTATGGCCGCTATAATCACAACACGACCCATTCAATTTATATAAATATCAGGACTGTACTTAAGCACACGAACCCAGTTCGGTTACCAATTTGAATTGGAGGGGCAAACTGTCACATGTTTAAGATTTTTTGCTTCTATTCTAACTTATGCCCTTTTCCTTGAAATAGGTAATTCGATTTCGTGTTTGTAGTACAAGCAAATTTCCATATTTTACCCACAGCGTACTTGAAATATTTACGGCTATTATTGCACGGAAAATGAAAAACGCCTCTAGTGTACTAACGAGGTTCTAATTATTTCCATCACAAAAACTTGAATAGTTATACAAGAGCCTCAGACAAAACATCACATAGATGACCTCAGCAATTTCACCGTGTTAGGAATTTGACCCCAGCTTGACGCAACGGCGTAAATGACCCGTAACAACGAGGAAAGGTGACGAAGGTCAATCTCTATGACCTTTGACCTTCAATTAATGATGTTGTTTGCTTAAAAAGAAGGGTTTGAGGTTAGCTACCTGTAAACAACATCATTAGAAGCATAATTGTGTCTGAAAGGTCAAACACGGTTCCAGTTGGGTAGACTTTCGAAACATAGCAATTAGGTACCTATCTGCTGGAGACATGATTTTTGATATACAGTGTGTCCGGACATGAGTTAGCGATACTTGAAGGGGATATTATAGATTCATTTTCATCGACAAAACTGCTTTTAAAAAAATTCTTACTCCAACACCTCGCGAATGGCTGCCATTTTAGTTTTTTGATTTGTCAAACTGTTGAATGGCAAATATCTTTAAATCCAAGAGACCTACAAACATGCAAATGACTTTATTGCAAAGTTAAATGTTAAGGCTTTTCAAAAACTTGCAAAAGTTTTCTAAATAATATGTAAAAAGAACCAAAAAACGTGGGCAAACACGAAATTGTACTCAAAAATTACTGAATATTTTCACATTTTTCACTCTAGCACGAAAAGTACCCCTGTATTTTGCTTAGGTTTTTGCATTAAATTAAAAGTATTTGAGTTAGGCTATAAAATGGTATCAAAATTATTTCTCTACGTCAAGTACTTTAGGAGTTATTCTTACTTGAACATAACCCTTCCTTGGCGAATGTACCCCAATATTACAGGTGTCGCATTCTTTGGGCGAGCTAAATCGTTTCAGTGTAAATTTATGAGCTGGCATTATTAACCACCATGTAAATTATCCCAACTAATCACCCATAAACTGAAATGGCCCATTTTTTTTATTTATTCAAAGAAACCGATTTCATAAAGTAAAAAAAATGTATTATTTCAGTTTAACGGTGATTCGTTGGGATCATTTACATGGTGGTTAATAAGGCAAGCTCATAAATTTACGTTGAAACGGTTTAGCTCGCCCAAAGAATGCAGCTTCTGTAACATTGGTGGTACATGCGCTAAGGAAGGGTTATGTTCAAGTGAGAATAACTCCTAAAATACTTAACGTAGAGTGATAATTTTGATATAATTTTATAGACTGACTCAAATACTTTTAATTTAATGCAAAAACCTAAGCAAAATACAGGGGTACTTTTCGTGCTAGAGTATAAAATGTGAAAATATTCATTAATTTTTGTTTACAATTTCGTGTTTGCCCACGTTTTTTGGTTCCTTTTGCATTTTATTTAGAAAACTTTCGCAAGTTTTTGAAAAGCCTTAACATTTAACTTTGCAATAAAGTCATTTGCATGTATGTAGGTCTCTCGGATTCAAAGATATTTGCTTTTTATTGTACATACCCCAGTTCGACAAATCAAAAAATTAAAATGGCTGCCATTCGCGAGGTGTTGGAGTAAGAATTTTTTTAAAAGCAGTTTTGTCGATGAAAATGAGTCTATAATATTCCCTTCAAGTATCGCTAACTCGTGTCCGGACACACTGTATAGTAAATATTTTTATTTTTACGACTATTACATCCCACAGCCGACACAACAACACGTTGTTCAACACGTTGTTGTTGTTCATGACGTTCTGTACACACAGCGCAGCAGATCCGATCCCTTAGCAACTAGCCGTTAAATTGCAAGTGACATTCCAAAACAGCTTTCATCCTACTCCCAAAGAAATTATACCGTTTGAATGCCCTTTAGCCCCCTCTAACTAAAAATAGCGTGGTTACACAGACCGAGGTTCATGTCAATCACTTAGGTAGGGCGGCCGGACGGTTCGATCGACCAACGTGTAAATAAATACATAATTGACTTATTGAGTGCTTGACCTATTGCTTTTAGTAAGGCTATATACTATGTACTAGTCGGAGGATACATAATTATTTGTGTCGCGGCACTGTCTTATCAGGCCTGCCTTAACCGTGGCCCTGGAACGTAAAGGGCTATTGAAGGACACCGGTTTTTTTTTTTTCAATACGGTGATCATTCAATAGCTATTTGCCATCCGGGGGACGGCCTGATAAGACAATACCGCGCCCAGTATCAGTGGGTTTTCGTCAAATTGCTGACAGGTCTTTGACGCGCGCTTGGAACACGACGCGCCTCGGGCATGGTCCATGATCAGACGGCGAGTGACCCAAACACTACGACATAACCTTAAAATAATTTTCTTTTAACACTTGTATGTGTGAAACGTATCCAAGCTTAGATGCATAACTTGCAATATCTTATACTCAGTTATTACAGTTCAGTCTACTTTCAGCGTTCATTATTTAGGTCTGGCATCCCTCGAGATAAGTTTTGCCGGGTATAACAGCGGTCGAAAGGCCAGTACTAAAACTATTTACACTCTCTATATACCGGTCGCAGTACAAAATGGTGTTTATAGTTAACGGAATTCTCCAGGGAGGAATGTTGTGGCCGCTAAGTTTTGATGATCGTAAATTGTAAATTAGAATGAGTTTGATAATTGTATTACTTTTGTTGTTGTTTGGTGACAAAATAAGTGTTACAACGCACTGAAAATTGCTAGTTATCTTAAGTTATAACCGTCTGTTACCTGTGAGATATAAGAAAAAAGTGTTTTTTTTCTTCTTCTAATGTTTAGGCTTTACCTACTAACGAATTTCAAAAGATGATTACATCTGGAAATAAAACATAAATTGTTTGGTGAATGGGTTGTGGATTCCTTAATACGAGTATATCTGTGGACAATGCTAACTGTGGAGGCTTGTTAATGGCTGATCATTGATCGTCTCATTATTTACTATTGTTTTGTTAGCTGTAAGCTACCCAAACACAATGAAATAAAATATACAGGCATAAATAAAATCGCATAGTTTTATATTCAAGTCTCAATTCACTGCTACCTTTTTCTTTGTCTAGTAATCATCAAAATTAAATGAGACCTCTAGCCCAGCGAAAGGCATTATCTGACGCTTACTTAATAAAAAAAAACATACCGACCGAATTGAGAACCTCCTCCTTTTTTGAAGTCGGTTAAAAACTCACTCTGTTCCTTTACATTTCAGGTTTACGATATACGGCTTAGACAATCCCGTGACCCATTCACTACTAACTACAGTTTAAAAACCATCAGTACTCTTTGCGTGGTAAAATCATCAAATGAGTCCTCCCACCCAGAGCAGGGCAGAAGGGACTGTCAGACTTGTGCTGCGGTCCACGGTGTCCTTCAACAGCTCTTTACGTTCCGGGGTCACGGTAGCTCATTAGTCGCGCGACCACCATCACTACGCTTGCATTACTAAAAAAGGGAACCGACTTCAAAACCAAACATAAAAAAGTGTAAAATAACTTTTCTTTCGGAAGTCGGTGGCTTTGTTTTTTATTTCATTTACTATGGCCACCGACTTCCGAAAGAAAAGTTATTTTACACTTTTTATGTTTGGTTTTGAAGTCGGTTCCCTTTTTTTCAAAAAGTTTTTTATTTTCCCCTTTTTAGTTTAGATATTCAACAAAAATCTTCATATAATCTGCGTCTTTGAAAGTCTACAATCCTAGTAAGCAACAAAAACGAATCTATGCGGGCAACTTCACGAGATATCCATTATTGTTATATCCTTAAACCTTCTCAAGAATGTAATGAACACTTTCCTGAAAACCGCATCAAAATCCGTTCAACCAAACGCGAGATAACCGCGGACAAACACACATACATACATACATACAGGTCGAACTGCGAACCTACTTTTTTTTTGAAGTCGGTTAAAAACGGACATTAATTTTGTCCTCTCTCTAAACTGATTAAATTGAGAGTGAGATCTCAATTTAAAACTAGGTTTACCCACAAAACCGATCGGAATATCATTAGCCACTTGATCGCCAATCCAGTCAATATTTACTCGAACTAAAATCACTCAAACTAAATCATAACGTTTACTTGTTTCAGAAAACAACACGCAGTTGGATCGAGAGCACGTTTCAGAAGCGAGAGTGCAAATACTTCGTGCCAAGCGCTAAAGACGAGCATGTGTGAGTATAGCCTTATTTGGGGAAGGTTTAGGTTCGTTGCAAACGAGCGGACAGGATGGCAAAGGAAAGTTTTATTAAAGTATCTGAGAAACATCGACTCGCCAACTTTCAGCACGAATTTAGTATAAGATTGTTGACTTAGGTACTAAATTGTTAGCATATGCCAGTGGTTTCGTACGCATGTTCGGTTACGGTGCATCCACACCGCCGGTAACATTTGTGGAGCAACAAAAGGCAACACGGTAACATTCGGTAACTTTTGTGGCTCCTTGTTACTATTTGTTGATTGTTACCCGTGCATCCACACCTTAGTAACATCCGACAGCAAAAAGATACTAGGTGTTGCCGTGTTACTGTAAGTCGAGTAACGTTGCTCGACAATCGGTAACATTGTTACCGAATGTTGAGCAACGTTACTCGACTTACAGTAACACGTCAACACTTAGTAACATTAAATAACATTTTGTTGGCGGATGTTACCGAATGTTGAGCAACGTTACTCGACTTACAGTAACACGTCAACACTTAGTAACAATAAATAACATTTTGTTGGCGGATGTTACCGAATGTTGAGCAACGTTACTCGACTTACAGTAACACGTCAACACTTAGTAACAATAAATAACATTTTGTTGGCTGATGTTACCGAATGTTGAGCAACGTTACTCGACTTACAGTAACACGTCAACACTTAGTAACAATAAATAACATTTTGTTGGCGGATGTTACCGAATGTTGAGCAACGTTACTCGACTTACAGTAACACGTCAACACTTAGTAACAATAAATAACATTTTGTTGGCGGATGTTACCGAATGTTGAGCAACGTTACTCGACTTACAGTAACACGTCAACACTTAGTAATAATAAATAACATTTTGTTGGCGGATGTTACCGAATGTTGAGCAACGTTACTCGACTTACAGTAACACGTCAACACTTAGTAACAATAAATAACATTTTGTTGGCTGATGTTACCGAATGTTGAGCAACGTTACTCGACTTACAGTAACACGTCAACACTTAGTAACATTAAATAACATTTTGTTGGCTGATGTTACCGAGTAACATTTGGAAACGTTGAGCTACAAATGTTACCGGCGGTGTGGATGCACCGTTACTGACCCATGGAATAGTGATGATGATGATGCAATCTGACCGATTTCGGCCAGGGCGATTGCTTTAGCTCCGCGGTAGTTGTCGTTCGTGTACTCGCATGTGGCTTATGTATCCAATATTTTGCAAAGATCCGCGCACATTGCGCCCCATGTGAGCACACCATCGATGTTATTATAACTAGTAACAAGTAATAGTATTAATACAATAAAAAGTATCGTATTTTTAATCCAGGTTATAAACTAGGTACTTGTATATAATTTACTAGCTTTTCCCAGCGGCTTCACTCGCCCCCCCCCCCTTATTGCCTGTGTCACTCAGGACTAAAGCAGCTTTCGACTGGTGAAAGAATTTTTGAAATAGGACCAAACAAACAAGTTTTCCTCTTTATAATATTAGTATAGATGAATAAACTTGTAATGAGCACTCTTGCAAATATTACATTACAGAAAAATAAAGCAGAGCGTTTATGGCAGCCAAACACCATACTGCGTATCGTCCAATCGGCATCGGCGCTGCCGATTGGATCAGTTAGATTTGACCGTGTGTGGGCGTGGAATCCATAAAATTGGCATGACAGTTAAATTTGATACTTAGGCTTGATCAAATCGGCATTTATATTTATAGCTAGATCTAGCTGTAAAGTTGTTAAGTTGGCATCACTGCTGCCGATTTGAAGTTTGATCAAATCGATCGTCATGCCGATTGGACGATAGGCAGTATGGTGTATGGTGTATATGGACGAACTGCCAATATGATCCAATCGGCAGCGTCATGCCGATTGGACGACAGGCAGTATGGTGTATGGCTACTTTTAGCGAGCATTCTAACAAGCGTTCTGGCGAGCTTTTTGCCGAGCGGTCTGTCAAATTTGACATATTCATGAAGAAAAATTTCTTGACAACCATTGACTAAAGCGCTCGCTAGAAAGATCGTAAAAATGTTCGTAAAGATGCTTGGCTCTGTTCGGTGTTCAATTCAACAAAATTAAAAACGACGAATGCTCGATGTTCTGTTACAAGTGAATAGGTGCGTCCCCACAGACCGCGCAGCCTCGCGAGGCATTTTCCGCGCGAAGCAACTTGGTTGGTGTGGACGTGTCTCGGGCGAGGCGTGACAGCGCTGCCGCGATCGAGCGACCGAGCGCCCGAGCCATCCAGTGTCGGCTTTTGTTTTGCTCGTGTATATTGTTTCGTGCCTCGCTCGAAAAACAATAGACGCGTCCACACAGAGTGAGCAGCCTCGCTTGTCAGTTTCCTCGCGCAGCAAATGCCTCGCGAGGCTGCGCGCTCTGTGTGGACGCACTTAATGCTCAAGTCTAACAGCACCTTTTTTATCGTGGTAAAATCATCAAATGAGTCCTCCCCACCCAGGGCAGGCGGGAGGGGCTGTCAGACTTGTACTGACTAAAATCCACGGTGTCCTTTAATAGCCCTTTACGTTCCAGGGTCACGGTAATTGGATTAAGTCCCACGACCAAGTCTATCAGCACCTTTAGCCGAAAATCGTCCTTTGTTTTTTAGGATTATTGTGATTGGTTCAGGTGTGTTCTATTTTCGAATGCTCACGTTTCTTTCGTCACATCAAGGAAAGCGTGTGTCGTAAAAATAAAAGACAATCGGGGTAGGGGTACTTCATACAATAAAGTTTGGCTTGGCCATAAACGCCCGAAATTAATTCAATCTCATTTCAACTCCCGTTCCTTTATTTCTGACAGTTGCTTCTGATTGGACGTCTCAAAGACTCGGATAGGAAAATTCGGTCGTTGATTGGTTAATGACAAAGATCCAACCGTTGATAGCAACCGAGATAGATTATTAATTTCCAGCGTTAAGGTGCCGGTTCGCGAGCGAGACCGCGACACGAGACAACGACAGGAGACCGCGACACATGTCGCGCTCTCGTGGCGGTTCGCGCCGCGACAGAGAGACCGAGACAGGACACCGCGACATTTGTCATTGCCTATGTTCAGTAGTGTCGCTGTCTCCTGTCGCGGTCTCGCGCGCGAACCGGCACCTTTAGCCTGCTACTCTTCATAATTCAAAGTTTCTAAATGATCTGCTGCCTCGTCCCTGTTTATGAGTGGCCTTAGCTTGTTATAATGTTGAACCATAAACACGCCACTTTTCATAAGCTAAATTCTCACAGGGTAGGTTAAGGTAACAATTATTAGGACCAATTTCTGGGTTAATTTTGTTTTTACTTAAAATTTAAAAAAAATCTTTGGTTTGGATAGTATTTACCGAGGGAGGCTATAGTCTATACTAGCTTTTACCAACAGCTTCGCCCGCTCACTACCCCCTCCCCCCCCCTTATTGCCTATATCACTCAGGACCAAAGCAGCTTTCAACTGGTGAAAGAATTTTTGAAACCGGTCCAGTAGTTTATGAGTTTATTCATTACAAACATACACACACACACACACAAAAATACAAATCTTTCTTCTTTATAATATTAGTGTAGATAACATCACGCTACAGCCAATAGGAGCAGCGGGTAAACCTGGGGGAAGCTAGAGTTGAGTTATAAATATAATATTAATGGAAAAATGAAAAAATCATTGTTTCACAATATTCCCTAGGCTCAAGTACAAATAAAACCAATATAGCAGCGCCGCCGACCAATACAATTGTAAAAGCACATGGGCTCCCTCGAGACCTAGCCACACGTAATTCAGTACAATAAATATCGAATATAACTTAATATAGACTACATAAATAACGATGTTTCTTCGTCGAGCTGCTTTCGCAGATATAATAGAAACATCAATATTATAGACCAGAATTTGTTAGTGGCAGCAATGATTCAGCACGTTGTTGCAACGAAACAGGTTGTGTTTTAAACATTGATAAAAATGTCAGAGTTGGAAAAGTCCGTATACGTGATTTTACAAACAAAACCGCAACTACGATACAGGAGAAATGACCGGAGAGAGAATGCCCCTTTCTAGAAACTTATAAAGAAAATAGAAACAAAAAATTAAATATAAGAAACAAAATTCAACAAAACTCTATTCTTTTTTTTAGACAAATGTTCAACAGATGTTTAACTTTTGTTGATAGAATTTGAAGTTATTTAACTACTAATCAATCAAGTGTGTGAGTTTGTAGGATAGACTAGAAACCTCGGAGTAATCGGTGTACATACATAAAAAAAAAAACAAACCGACCGAATTGAGAACCTCCTCCTTTTTTTGAAGTCGGTTAAAAACTGAACGGGTTTATGTTTCACGAAACACTCAAATGCGTACTTATTCTGCGGGAGACGCCCACGTCAAGAAGTACACGCGTGAGGCTCATTAGATGACATTACTGTGACATTATAGACGATAAATAAAGCGTGTACTTGAACTATTTGTACTTGTAAAACTTTACTGTGTGTGTATTTTTTATAATATATTTCAGCGATTCATTTTTATTTATATTAATACACTAGCTTTTCCCAGCGGCTTCGCTCCCCTCCCCCTCTTATTGCCTATGTCACTCAGGACCAAAGCAGCTTTCAACTGGTGAAATAATTTTTGAAATCGGTCCAGTAGTTTTTGAGTTTATCCATTATAAACAAACAAACAAAAATACAAAGTTTTCCTCTTTATAATATTAGTGTAGAAGTGTAGATATACATATTATATAACTAAAAAATTAAAGTACAAATCAGTTTTATAAACCTACTGAAAGATATGAATCGCAATGTCATTTTACTTCTCATATTTTTTTTCATTTAATTTGATTCCTAATGTATTTTTAACGACCGACCTGGCGTGGAGATAGAGTTGGCATAGACAGGAAGAAGTTTTATACATACGAGTATACTCACACATGATTGAGAAAGAGGAAATGAGGCAATGAATATGAAGATTAGATTTTTATGATTATGGAAAAGAGTTTTTTATAATATATGTATACGTAGTGCGTAGAAGATAGGTTATCTAAATAATGTATTTGATTTGATTTAATTTTTGAAAAATGTATTTGATTTGTAACAACTTACTCAACAAACCGGGGAGAATATGTATTATTGACCTCGTATTAGAGAATCGCTAATCAATCATTCGGGTATTCTAATTAATTTTAAAGTTAAAGAAATTGACGTAATTACAATCACGAGGCATTTTTTGACTATCTGAACACGAAAAGTGGTCATAACTTTTGAATTGTACAAAAAAAACCCACGTTTTTAAATGTCCTAAAAATAAGAAAATAACCCTACGGGGCTGAGAGAGGGGCCACTCAAAACGTGTGGGCGTATATTATTTAAGGAATTATTTATGGGATATATTTACATGACGTGTATAGATCGTGGGTGTAACTTGCAAAGATACGCCCCCACGTTTTGAGTGGCCCCTCTCTCAGCCCCGTAGGGTTATTTTCTTATTTTTAGGACATTTAAAAACGTGGGTTTTTAGATTTTTTAAATCTATTAATTATTTTATTATTTTTATCATTGTTCATCGGGTTTGAAGCTACCCTGAAAATTTCAGCCTGCTAGCTTATCGGGAAGTGCCTTAAAGCCTGTCCGCCATCTTGGACGTCCGCCATATTGGCCATATTTAAGTCACATGACTATTTTTTTCGTATTTCTCACAGCAAACCCTTTCATTTGATACCCATATCATGGGGGTGGATTTCAAACAGCCAGTCTATCATCTTGGACGTCCGCCATATTGGATTTAAGTCACGTGACTATTTTTTTCGTATTCCTCACAGCAAACCCTTTTATTTGATACCCATATCATGGGGGTGGGTTTCAAACAGCCAGTCCGCCATCTTGAGGAGGCCGCCATATTGGATTTGTGATGACATTTCTTAGCTAGTCATGTATTGTCATCAGAACTCAAAGCGTGCACAAAATTTCAGCCTGCTAGCTTATCGGGAAGTTCCTCAAAATTGAGTTGCAAAAGTCCAACCGGAACGACAAACAAACAAACAAACAAATAAACAAACAAACAAGAAAAGTGAGTGTATAAAAACGTGGGAAAATAGCACCGTGTGTCTCAGAGGTAAATATACTGGAAATAACCTCTTTCATTCTTTTGTTCAATTTCATCAACACTTCCAGGTAAACCCTGTATATTACTTGTTAATTTGTAAGTTGTTATTTTCAAAAACTCTCGACTTTATGAATACGTGAAATCTCTGTAAACGCAAAATATACGTTTACATGTATATTTTGCTAGAGCGTACAAGGCCAGTCGTCGCAGTGGTGACACCCAGACGTTTCTTCTTTGCCCATACGACACAGCCTGTGTCGTATGAGGTTCCTGTGTCACACAGGAACCTCCCGAAACACCCGTGGAAGGTGAGAACGCCGTGACGCCTCTCCAGCCACTCCTTAAAGACCGAGCCTAGCCTCAAGCGACGCATGGTTTCAAAACTTTACAAAGATTTTATAGTCCATGCTATACTGTACAGCATCCGCGATCCGAACTTCGTCGCCGAGGATGCCGAACCCTATTCTATTTTTCGTGGCATTTTTGCTCCTAAATCAACTCAACCTAACCAAACCCTATAAACCGTTAATCAAGCTTCAATGAATATTAAACACCCCTAAACATTACTAAACAACCCGTAAACATTAATTTCCTACATTCAGAAATGCTGCCAACGCAACAAAACTTCGGCACAAACAATTACAAGAGACAAAGAAGGAAATCTGTTTAATTAAAATTAAACCTTAAGTGAGGATTTGTGTACAATTGTTTGAAACGTGCTAGAAACAATGAGACAAAATTAGATACCTACTTGCTAAAGGTTGTTCTAGAGTTTACGGATGAACAAAACATGAAGAATTTACTGTAAAGTGAACATAGAACATTATAGCAAAATTATCTCTGAGCTACAGCGTAGCAGCGAAGCATAAAGGCTACGGCGTAGCTCGCTCTGGCGTAGCACATACTGAGCTTGAGCGTAGCAAACGCTGAGCGTAGCACATACTGAGCTTGAGCGTAGCAAACGCTGAGCGTAGCACATAATGAGCTACCACGTTGTCATTGTATGCGCCTTGCGTAGCGTACATTTTGCTACGACGCGTAGCATAAACTGATCTAAATCGTAGCACAGTTGAGTTACGGAGTAGCATATCTTTTTTGACACCTGGTAAATTCATCAAATGAGTCCCCCCGCCCTGTGTGGAGCGGAATGGATTGTCAGATGCGTACTGATTTAAATTCACGGTGTTCTTCAATTGCCCTTTACGTTTCAGGATCACAATTACCTGTTCAGAGAGGTGTTTGATCATGTATGGGGAGGCTTAACACAATTAAACAGCTTTACGATTGCAGGGTCATAATGTATTGCGATTATTAAGAAACTCATAATATAATTACAAAACTTTTACAGTCTATTCTTTGTTTCCATACACAAAATCCTTACCACAGCTTGCTAAACTGAGCCAAATTATAATCCCAAACTAACTTATTCCATGACTGAACACTGTTCAGCGCAGTCGAATAAATCTCAGTGTATAGTGCAATAGCAGCGAGCGCCACCTGGCGGCGTGACGTGAAATACTGATGAAACGTGAGCGCAGATGCTGCCAAATTTTAAAATTAAATAAGTTCAGAGTGCATTTATTGAATTTCAGTATAAAGTTATTACTTTTAAAAATATTGTGTTTGTATGCGTTTTGCTTTTAATTTATTCTGTATGGATCTGTGGAAGCTTGTATTCAAGATTTTTTTGTTTCTTTAACATTAATAATAAGCCAATAACTTTATGAGTAAAGTTTTGATGACGTTGGATCGCGTGAAAGGTGCTTTGAATGAAAGGTAATGACTGCTCTGAATCAAAATCAAAGCATTTACAGTGTTAATTAATTTGAAAGCAGTATCCCAAAATGAATGAAACATCTGAATTTTGAATCTATTAATTATCCTAATGTAAATTCAAATGTAAAGCAATTCCAATAATCGAGAACATAAATAATACAGCAAACGTTTAGCTAATTCCCTGTCGCTACAATTTATTATTATGAGATACAAACTGATACCTATGGGATTATGATATTAATTTAGGAAATAACGACAGTGTTATATTAATCCTTTCCTTTTGGAATTTGAAATTCTACTGTTGCTTCAATAAGTTCTTAGTTGCTCAGTTTTTTTAATCAATGTATATTGACAAAGATAAAACGCTTCGAAATTTGGGAATGGGGACTTCTTGTGACGTTTTGTGATTTTTAGAAACGTCGTATCTTAAGAGGTGCGTCCACACAGAGCACGCAGCCTCACGAGGCATTTGCTGCGTGAGGAAACTTACAAGCGAGGCTGCTCACTCTGTGTGGACTCGTCTATTGTTTTTCGACCGAAGCATGAAACAATATACGCGAGAAAAACAAAAGCCGACACAGGATGGCTCGGGCGCTCGGTCGATCGACCGCAGCAGCGCTGTCACTTGCCTCGCCCGAGACACGTCTACACCAACCGAGTTGCTTCACGAAACAAAATAAAAAATACAAGTCAAATATTTGATAGGCTATCTTTCGGACTAATTTATTTTTGAGTATAGCCTACTAGCCGTACAGCAGCAGGTCACCTAAAATATTTCTTTGTGAGTGGCTGTGATTGTTTCTGTGGAAAAGTTAGACTTTCAGGGTCTAGGATATGTTGGTTTCCTTACGAAGTTTTCCTACACCGTTTTAAGAGCATTGGTGATGAAATCTAATTAGTAGAACATCTTCTTGGGTTCAGATTCAAGATCAAGCGAGAGAGTTCTCACACAGAGAGGAGGCCTGTGTCCCAGCAGTGGGAACATTATATAAGTAAGCTGATGATGATGAGGGAAAACCAAGGAATATTGTAATCTTCAGTTCTATAAATATCTATCAATTCCTCGTCAAACTCTCCCTTTGCAGGTACTAATTCCAACAGGAACTATTTATTACTCCGGAATGTAACAAGACTATAATTTCCAAACTACTAACTAGTTTATAGTGTATGGCTGAGCGAGTTAGTCGTCAACTAGTTACTGAGTTATGCTCAATACCGTGGCAACGTTAGCGGCAACTAACAAGTTTAAATGCAACTGTTTTCGTCTAGTTTTAAACAATCTGTTAAGGGGTTGTTAATTAATTTAGTAGTTGGATTAGGTTAATCTATGTTTGTGCGAAAATGAACAAGTAGAAGCTGTAGGTACTTGCACTTTTGTGCAAAAGTATTTTGAAGTGTTATAGGGAAACATATCTATAAACTGCGAGGCAAAAATCCAGGCAGCATGCAGGAGAAAGATTCTTATTTTTTTTTTTGGGACAAACCCACCGCACTATTCGCAAACCACTGCAACTCCTGAGAGCCAGAATCAACAGTGGCAACCACCAGAAAAGCGGCGAGACAATGAAGCTCGACGTGTCCCGGAGAATGAATTTACCTGTCTTGGATCCTGCACGAAATTAATCAGAAAAGAATAGTGGAGGAGTAGGAAAAATATGTTTCCATTTATTTATTTATTTTTAAAAGACGTTGCCCCACACTAGGAATTTCTTACTGTATCGTGGATACGTTAAGAAACATAGAAATTCACATACTCCCAGACCCGGAACAATACTTATAATACAATTCGAGAATCGAAACCGCGACACGTTGCAATAATTAAAAAAAACAAACGTTACATATTTCCGATGAAGAATTAATAAATTATTTAAGAGAAATCCATAGTATACTACAAACTAAGTATTATCAGTATTTATCACTTCAACAATTCACTCTACACCAAGGCTTCGACCTATAACTACTGTCGACGTCCACAATTAAATATTAACAATTTGTGCAACAGCTATGTACATATATATTTCCTTCAGGTATACGAGTAGTTACAGCTGTGAGAACGTTTGCAGCTGTTCAAGCTGTTGCCAAGCTATTGTAAAGTTTTTGATAACTCTTGAATGTTAGGCATGGAAATGGTGGAAATAACTTGAAGTGGTTTCGAAAACATGCTTGCACGTTCTCAGAGCCGTATTCTTCTTTCAAGAATATACTTCGGTTTCCGAATTGAGAATTTTAAGTAGAGATTCCTGTTATACTACCTTCTATCATTCCCATGTTTTTTATTTTGTTTTTTTAACGTGGTAAAATCATCAAATGAGTCCCCACCCAGGGTAGGGCAGGAGGGACTGCCAGACTTGTACTGAATAGAATCCACGGTATCCTTCAATAGCCTTTTACGTTCCGGGGTCACGGTAGCTCGCTAGTCCCGCGACCCATTCCTAACTATGTTGGGGTTGGTTTTCAGGATAATGGGGCTGAATACCAGTGTTTTACATGGAGCGACTACCCATGTAACGTACATAGGGGAACAGTGTATAAGACGGGGACGTTAATAATCGCGAGGTATAACGGGGACATACACTCTTTAGGCATACATAACACAACACTAACGTAGAGCAAGCGCCATCAGGACGTCATTTGCAAGCGGCCAGACGCAAATGGCGTCCTGTTGGCGCTTGTGCTACGTTAGTTTTGTGTTAAGTTTGCCTTAAGTGTGTGGTTTCCCATCATACCTCGTGTCCCCGTCTTATACACTGTTCCCCTACCCAGTTCATATCAAGCCTATAATATTCCCACAGCTGGGATACAGGCCTTCTCTCTGGCCGTAATCCACCACGCGGGCCCAGTGCGGATTATAGATTTTTTAAACTATGCGTGTCATGTTTCATAATTATGTTTTTAGCAAATAAATTAAATTTCACATGTCATCGAATTTTTGGTTCTAGGACATGCTGGCTTCCCCACGATGTTTTCCTTTTTCCACCAATTTGAGAGCAGTGGTGATGAAATATATTATATAATATATTACCCACACAAAATAATGCACCTGTCTGGGTTCGAAACCACGATCTACAACTCGGAAGTCGAAGCATTTACCACTGGACCACCACTGCTCTATTTTTGTCGAGTACTCGTACTGTCAAAAATTCCCTTTTACATTTTTACATGCTAAATAAGCACAATATAAAGGCACTATATAAAAATAAAAAAGTAGGAATATAAACGAATAACGAGAAAAACACTCTGTTTCGCCTGACCTGGCTGTTTGCAGCAAATAAACTCTAAATACAGGAGGTTTATGATCTCATTTAGAGTCGGCCTTACGCCAACATTCTGTATAAGGGTACCTCCATCATGTCTGTTAAAATAAAGAGGCATTTGTTTTAAACATAGGTATTTTATGATCATGACACCGCACATGTAATTCCCTAAGCCTACGTCCGCACAGGCAGGTGGCTAGGTTAGCGCCTAGAGCGTAGCGAGTCACCTAGCGAGTTATCTAGGTATAACGAACGTACTAGCATGTTTGCGAACGGCCGCATTGCGCGCTTGACGCCTAGTTAGTCGCTTAGCATGTATCCAGGTAAACAAACGTATTGGTTTTTTGCCACTAGGCGCAAGGCATTTTGGAAGAAACAAATGGATGAAAATATTAATGACATCAGTTTTTAAAAGAGAACCTCTATTCAAACCACCTCTCAGTGCGGCCACCGTGTATCCTAGCAAGTAGCCAGATTGTAAGCCACTAAGGTCTTGGTACTAAGCAAGCCACCTGCCTGTGCGGACGTAGCCTAAAGGATTAGGCAGAGATGTACCATAGCAGAGGCAAATTTTGGCTGAAATGTTTTAGTACCATGAAAACAGATGGCATCAGTTTCGAACTTATCCATGGATTTTATGAACAGGGTACCTTGTACAGTACGAGTACATCATATTTTTTTAGGTTTCCTGTTCAGCTACAAAGAAGCTGCGATCTATATATATAGCTGCTGACAATTATTAAGGATTATTAATAATGATATTACGTGAAATTCAGATTGCATGAAATAACATAAGGAGGGCTTTCTCTGCAGGAAATTAAAAAAAAACGACTCTCCATTCAAAACGAACGAATCAGTTCCCAATTTTGTATGGATAATCGTTTTTTTTTTTTTGCATTTCCTGCAAAATTTCTTCGTGAATGTTACTCTGAAACCATGGTTAAAGTTTCCGGAGGGCTGTCAAATACACCCTGTATAGTATAGCTTTGGCGAATCAAAACCTTAGTTTAGATTTAAAATCTTGATACATTTAAGGCCTAAAATAACAGCAACATATTGTTTCAAACCCCATAAAGCCTCCTGCAGACACACGCGATTAATCGCGCTGCGACAACGAGCCAAGCTAATTTCCACTCTAAAAATACTGCGAATGGACCGCGACATGTCGCCCCGCGCGATTAATCGCGTGTGTCTGCAGGAGGCTTTAATCTAAACTTATGACACTTTCAACTTCACACCCAAAGTTAAGATACTCAAAATTAGCAAATTTAAACTAGCCTTTACAGGGGGCGGCTTAAAAACAGTCTGAGACAAGGAACTTCGTAAATATTCGTCCATCTTCGTAGAACTTCGTTGATGGGAGTCGTAAAGACGACGAACCATTTCGTAACTTATCGCTGATGAGATAACATGGAAAACTTCAGGATGCCTCGCCAGGAAAGTATATTATGAAAATATTTCGTTTTACGGTGTGTTATTTTCGCTCTCAAAAACGTTATATAAAGCGGTTAATGAACTGTGAGAAGCTTGAAGAAGGTCTTTGAAAGGGTCAGTAAAAGAAAATAATAAGATTTTCTAACGGACAATAAGCGGTTGTTTTTTTGGCTGAGAGACCAAGTTTTATGTTTTAGGTTACCTATAGTTATATATATGATCCCGACCGATTTCGGCCACAGCGATTTGGATCTGCCTATTGAGAGCATCACTGGTGTGCCCTCTGGTGACTGACATAGCCAATTTTTGCAGTGAAAGTGCGTCCACATTCACTGCAAGTCAGCACCCCTCCGACGTAGTTGTATTGGATGGCCGCAGGTGGTCGGGCCTTAAGCTCGTCTCGTTTGGCATCGAGCTCTTCTTTACGCCGCCTTTCAAACTCGAACACCTTAGTGCTCACGGTATGCCTCCACAGTGACCGGTCCGCTGCCATTGCCTCCCATTGTGACGTGTCTACGTCACATCGTTTCATGTGGCGCTTGAGCACATCTTTGTACCGAAGGAGTTGGCCGCCTTGTTTCCGCTTGCCATCCTGCAGTTCTGAGTAGAAGATGCGCTTCGCCACTCTGCCGTCAGACATTCGGGAGACATGGCCAGCCCATCGCAACTGGCGCCGCATTATATAGGCCTCTATACCACCGACATTAGCTCGCCGTAGAACTTCCGTGTTACGTACACGGTCCGACCAATGGATGTTCATAATGTCACGTAGGCATTTCAGATGGAATCTATCCAAGGTGCGAATGTGCTTGCGGTATAGACACCACGTTTCGGAGGCATACAGGAGATTTGGCAGAACTATTGCCATGTACACAGCTATTTTTGTAGAGAGCTTTATGTCATGCGAGCGGAACACCTTGGCACGAAGTTTGCCAAAAGCCGCAGCAGCTGCTCCAATTCTGCTGTTGACTTCGTTATCAAGGAGGCACCTAGATGTTATAGTGCTGCCCAGATATTTGAATTTGTCTACTTGCTTAAGCGAGACGTCACCGAGTTTAATGTCGACTGGGCTACTGTTCAGTGTATCAAGAGCCATGACTTCGGTCTTCTTCACACTGATCTTAAGCCCAAATCTACGACATGACTCATCAAGACTCGACATAAGCCTCTGTAGACCTACTGGGGATTCCGCCGCAAAGCACAAGTCATCTGCATACATCATCTCAGTGATAGTCGCGTGGGACACTTTAGTGTGAGCTTTGAGTCTAGCTAAGTTGAAGACACCACCGCCATTGATTCGAAAACGGATACGAATACCCTCGGATAAAGTCTGCAAGGCATCCCGAACTACGACTGCAAAGTACAGGGCGAACAGAGTTGGAGCGAGTACGCAGCCTTGCTTTACGCCGCAGCTCACAGAAAAGAACTCTGAGTCTTCACCCTGCACGTTAACACAACAACGCATGTCATCATGCAGGAGTCGGATTAATCTCACAAACCTGTCCGTGCATCCAAGTTTCGTCAATACCACCCATAAGGCTTCTCGAGGCACACAGTCAAATGCCTTTTCCAAGTCAACAAAACAAAGGTACAAAGGTTGACTCTGCTCTCGACTCTTCTCTAGGAGTTGGCGGACAGAGAAGATGGCCTCACATGTGCCTCGATTCGGCCGGAAGCCAAATTGGGTCTCAGGCAGAATGTCTTCAGACAAGGGCATCAAGCGGTTAAGAAGAATTCGAGCAAAAACTTTTCCTGGAGAAGTCAGGAGGGAGATTCCCCTATAAGAATTGCAGTCGGATTTGTCACCTTTGTTCTTGTAAAGAGAGCAGACACGAGAGACTTGAAAGTCATCAGGTACTCTCTCTTCATCCCACATCTGAACAAAGATCTTCCAAATGGTTTCATGCAATTCCACACCCCCATACTTCAGCAGTTCTCCAGGTAGATTGTCAATGCCGACCGCTTTTTTGTTCTGCTGTTGTTGAACGGCAACAACAACCTCGCGCAGTGTCAGTGGGTCGCCCAGCTTGTAGATTGTGGGAAACGATGCCATCGAGTTGATGTATGAAATGTCCGCAGCGCGGTCAACATTGAGCAAGGTGTTAAAATGCTCTGCCCATCTATTGCGTACATCTTGTTTGTTGGTAAGCAATTGTGTACCGTCGAGGGATCTCAGGGGCACTTTAGTACGAATCGCTACACCAATAATTTTGCGGACCTCATCATAAAAAGCACCCAGCTGTTTAGTGTCAGCAAGCCACTGCATGCGCTCGGCCTTATGTCGCCACCACTGGTCTTTTACTTCCCGTACATATCTCCGCAGTGCGGCACCACTTTGCTTGACTTGCTCCACTTGGTGGTTGTCCCGATGCTGACGTAAGAGAGATCGGTGATTCCGAAGAGCTTTTGACAAAATTGCATCGTTGTCATCAAACCAGTCCTCGTGTCTGCTAGGTTTTATACCTAGTGTCTGCGAGGCGGCAGCGACTAAATTGGATGAGAGCGCATGCCAATTGGCCACAGAATCACCATTCTCAATTTCTACCGTTTGGACAGCATCACGAACTGCCTGTGCATAGATCTTACGCACCTCTAGACTTTGCAATTTTTCTATGTCTAAACGTTTAGGCTTCTCACCTTGTGATCTGCTAGGAGGATATAGCCGGAGCTTCATTTTAGAAATGACAAGACGGTGGTCCGTCGAGCAGATCGCATTAGCATCACGCATAACGCGAGTGACATGCACTTGGGAAATATCTCTTTGTCGGACAATAACATAGTCAATCAGGTGCCAATGTTTCGACCTCGGATGCATCCATGTGGTCTTATATTTTGCAGGGAGTCTAAACATGGTGTTGGTGATGGTCAGTTCAAATTCAGAACAAAGGGACAGCAGGAGTTGTCCATTACTATTTATGTTGCCAACACCATGTCTTCCCAAGACCTTAGGCCATGCTTCAAAGTCACGCCCGACTCTCGCGTTAAAGTCGCCCATCAATAGTATCTGCTCCCTATGAGGGATTTTTGATAGGGTTTGCGTAACTTCTTCATAAAATTTGCTCTTGATGTCATCATCCTTGTCCATTGTTGGCGCATAAACACTGATGACATTAAGGTGGTTGTCATTAGCCAGGTGAAGGCGCAGGGAAGTAACGCGGTCCGAGATGTGAATAGGACACTCCTCCAATACAGTGGCTATTTCATTTCTGATTGCAAAACCAACACCGGATCTCCTAGGCTCTGAAGACGGAGTTCCTTTCCAAAAGAAAGTATAGCCGCCCAGGCGCTCCACTCTCTCCCCCTCGTCGGCCAGGTGCGTCTCACTGAGCGCAGCAATATCCACACCATAACATCGGAGTTCACGGGACACGAGGGCGGTTTTACGAGGAGGACCCAAGTTACTCTCGCGATCAAGGAGGGTGCGTACATTCCATGCTGCAAATGTCATATCATGGGTTTTAATGATCTTAAGCCTATTTCTTCTTTTGTGTATCTTTTGACCACGTGTGGTTGATGCAGAGACAGCCGTGGTTACTACCTCCGAATTTGATGGGTTAAACCTTTTTTAGGACACCTTTTCTAGTCCCCTCCCCGGACCGGGGGAAGCAGGGCCTCTCTAAATAGAGCTGCTTCGTCACCCAAGGAGCTGCCGAATTGCACTGTTAACCCTATGCAGTGCAAAGCGACCATCTTCCCTGAGCCGCCTGCATGCAGACATCAGACAAAGCCTGGTTGGCATCACAACCAGACCTCTCTACCTCTGTCCATCGCTGCAGGACTTTCGTTCGAATCGGAGTCCGTTGTCAGAGCCAAGTCAATTGCGCAGGAGATATTAAAGTGCACGAAACGTAAAAACGACAATGTGCGCGCGTACACAGGTGCACTCTTATCCCTACCTCCCTATATCCAATGGGACGGGGGACCGCCACAATCGGCAAGAGGCAGGAACGTCCCTAAGCGTCAGTGAAACCTCCGACGCGGGCCTGGTGGTTGTAGGATGACAATTATCAACCACCCATATGATCCCTTAGTCGCCTTTTACGACACCCACGGGAAGAGATGGGGTGGTGCTATTCTTTATGTCCGGACACCACACGGACAATGTCCGGACACCACACGGACAACCACCTATAGTTATAAGGTTCTTGACCTAACAGAGAGATAAGAGGCTTGGCTAAAATAGATGGGTAGACGTAATGTGCAGATAATGGCTCGGCGTGACTCTTGCTCGGTTCGGTTCGTAAATGTCAAACAACCTCAAGCTACAACGCGCTTGTGGAGGGCTCAAGATATTATGCGCCGAGTTACCAGTATGAGCTTAATAAAATAGGTACCTACAGCCGTAAAAAAATTAGCACATGTCCACACTGGCGCTATCCTTTTTTGTTTTGTTAAACGGTGAAACATGCCCAACGCATACCCGAACCGTCCGGGGGGACGGCTGGGTTATGTAGGGCTTGCTCCCCCTAAAAAACACCACCTAGACGCCACCACCACCGAGCCTACACTCGCCTTCATGGATGAGCCGTGAGGACTGCTACGCATGTCTTTCACTACTCATCCAACGCAGCCCGCTTCCGGGCACCAACTGGCGCGCATCAACCAACACTGGTTGGCGCTACCTAACGCAAGGTTTCTGAACTTGAACAACCCTGATCTCTCACGCCCCAATACAATATTAAATCTCAATAGAAATCTCGTTCGTTTGTTATTGACTCTGACTTCTAATTGGACATTTTAAAGACTTGGATAAGCAAATTGGTCGTTGATTGGTTACTTATATAACTTAACCATAACCAACCGAAGATAACAACCGAGTACCAGCTTTGGTTGATAAAAACGACGTGACAATATGGCTGGCGCAGTGGCGCGTGTTCGATAGGTGCGTCCACACAGAGCGCGCAGCCTCGTGAAGCAGCTCGGTCGGTGTGGACGTGTCTCGGCCAAGGCAAGCGAGCGCGGTGCCGCGGCCGAGTGACCGAGCGCCCGAGCCATCCAGTGTCGGCTTTTGTTTTGTCGTAACTCGGACGAAAAACAATAGAACACAATAGTTACCTCGCGCGGAAAATGCCTCGCGAGGCTGCTCGCTCTGTGGGGACGCACCTAAACCCACACGGAATAAATATTTTATGATCTGCATGTAGGTTGTTACGAATCTGAGTGTATGTATATGGAGTTTCTATATTTGATAACTCACCCACGATACAAAAGAAATTTCTAGTGTAGGACCACGTATGTTTTGTTTAAAAAAATAAAGTAGTTTGCAATAAAAGGGAACATAGAGAACATGGGCTTAAATCCAACATACTGGTTCTTCAAGGAGACAGATAAAATAAACTATTAATTCGTGCCAGCAATGCCGCATTAATCTTGAAGTCTGAGAATTCCTCAGGGATCGTGAACTATGTGGGTTTGAATCCCTCAATGAATTTCTACGTCAAACAGACTTATACAGTGAGTTATCTATCCTTTGAAACTTGTTGCATGATAGGTTTTGTGGATATGGAACAATAAAATACTGGTAAAGTTAATAGATAAAGTACTTCTTTCATGATGTAATAATATCTGTTTGTTATTCAAATCGGCATCCACCTACTACTAGGTGGATAGACGATCTGACGAAGACCACAGGATCGCGCTGGATGCAAGCCACTACCAAACGGTCCTACTGGAAATCGCGAGAGATACCCCCCTCATACATCTGGTCACACAAGCACACCAATTACTTGTATTCCTAAATGTTATTATACTAAAAAGATAAAAAAAGAAGGGAAGCTTTCCTGATAGACAGTAATTTCCATTAAGTCAGAACATAGGCTACCCATGTCAAAAATGGCGCGCCCCACGGGACACGGGTTGTCGAACGTGAAACAGAATAATTTATTACCACGAGTGAAATGAAAATCATACCATATACCGGTATTACTAAGTAATTTTTCACGCTTTAAACGAAATTAAGTCAGTAATTGAATTGCAAACATTTCCTCTAGGGATTATGATCCCGCGAAAAGTAATTCCTACAATCTATTTATTGAATTGCGGAATTCCGCACTTGCAAACACAGATCCGACAATTTTGCGCTCGTGATAGAATTTTCGGAGGAGCACCAAGATGGCAACCTTTTATTGTCATCGGCGTAAAAGTCAACTCGTAAAAAAATATAATCATCATCATCAGCCGGAAGACGTCCACTGCTGAACATAGGCCTCCCCCTTAGACCGCCACGCCGAACGACAATTCGCCACTTGCATACATCGGTTGCCCGCGACCCTCACGATGTCGTCGGTCCACCTAGTGGGAGGCCTGCCTACGCTGCGTCTTCAGGTCCGTGGTCGCCACTCGAGAACTTTTCTTCCCCATCGGTTGTCAGTTCTACGAGCGATGTGGCCTGCCCATTGCCACTTCAACTTGCAAATTTTACGAGCTATGTCGGTGACTCTGGTTCTTCGCCGAATATCCATGTTCCGGATTCTATCCCACAAAGAAACTCCGAGCATAGCTCTTTCCATCGCTCGTTGAGTGACTCTTAGTCTCTCTAAAAGGCCAGCAGTCAGAGACCACGTTTCAGAGCCATATGTCATCACTGGCAACACACACTGGTTAAACACCCTTGTCTTGAGACACTGTGGGATTCTCGATGAGAAGATATCACGTAGCTTCCCAAAAAAAATATAAGTCAAGCAATAAAATTTAAGCAAATGCGTGCTTCAGATAATGGCTTGTACGCAAATAGTGACCTGTCAACCCAGACTATCGCAGCACACCGCTGGACATAGGCCTCTCCCAGGCTGCGCCACATCACCCTGTCTTCTGCCTTCTTCATCCAGTCTAGCCCAGCTTTCTGAAAGTCGTCGGTACATCTAGCTGGGGGCGTTCTACACGGTTTAGTACACGTCCACAATTTCTACCCTTGTCCATGCTTAACCCCTAAACGACAGCATAGGTGTTCAACATGAACAGGGCTAAAGATCTTGGGGGTCGAACGTGGACTACATAAATCTACACTACACTTGTTGATACGTGGACTCCAAGATTCGTCTGCTCCACCGAGACCATCTCCATAGTGAGCTACAAGATCTCAGTTTACGGTTAAAGAAGTGACGCATAAACACAAACCTTACTATAATTATCCTTGGTCCACGGTTGTACGAGTAAGCATCGTAAAACTCTTCACAGGCATCTAAATCTCTGGTTGAAGAAGGGAGTGGGTGGGTATTAATGGCTGAAATTTAAAACTTTTCACCCCTCCTGTCTTGGTGGCAGTTAATCAAAGATCGTTGCTATAAAATTAAGGTTTTATAGCTATCAAATTCAAAAGTTTGAAAAAGGGATGAGTCTAATCCCGTCAACTGGGCACAAATCCGGACTCCGTGACTTCTATAGAGAGATTTCTGATGGAAAAGGGCAATTCCGACTTGTGAATCGAAGACAGGTGGCCTACCATCGACGTCTTAAAGCGAGAGTAATTCCAGTGTGGGAACGGGATGGCTCTAGACGACTTCATTAGCTCTGTCTCTATCCCACACTGAAATAATCTCGCTTCATGGTAGGCCACCAGGACCTCTTGCTCAACAGTCGCGCTGGCTTTCACTTTTAGGTAAATGAGCTGCTAAGTGAATACCAAAAGAATTGTTAGTGTTCAAGTAGCATTCCCTAACCTCTGAAACTCACTTAGAAGAATCAGCCTTTAATAATCCCACTGCTGGGACATAGACGTCTTCTGTGGGATCCCGAACAGGGTTGTAGGTATTCCATCACGCGGGTCCAGTGTGGGTTGGTAGATGTCACATCTGTTCAAAATGTTGGTTCCAGGATATGCCGGTTTCCTGACGATGTTTTCCTTCGCCGTTTTGGGAGTAGTGGTGATAAAATAGATTACACAAAAATGCACCTAGCTGGGTTCGAATCTATGACCCACAATTCGTCAGTTGGGGCCATTACCAGTGGGCTACTAACTGCTCCTAAGCCCGACACAATTTGTGGCAAACGCCCTCGGCGTCGGACGTCGGCAGACGATCTCCGGCCACCGTAGGCGCGGGCATGCGGGCGGCGAGTAATGGGCGACTCGCTGTCCGACTATGGACCATGCCCGGGTCGACAGCGCGTTATGATCCACGCGCGCCTCAGGGAGTGTCAGCATGATGAAGGGGCCCCTCTCTAGAGGGCCAAAGCCTGCCGGGGTCGCGGGACTTATCTCATTACCGTGACCCCGGAACATAAAGGGCTGTTGAAGGACACCGTGGATTTTAATACAGACAGTACGAGTCTAACAGTCCCTCCCGCCCTGCCCTGGGTGGGAGGACACATTCGATGATTTTACTACGAAAAAAAAAAGCCCGAAATAATTTAGGTTAACTAGGTACATTGCTTATCAACTATTAAAAATATTAACACAAACATTTCAGCTTTTTTAAAGTTTTATTAAAAGTTGAATTTTTTTAATGACAGTTTGTTCAAGACATTGGAAATGTTACAAATATATTTTTTATTATCTAATACTAAGGTAGAATATATTTTTAAATGACGTTATATCCGAAATTAGTTTCTCTTGTTATTTTTGATGGCAACACGGGTCTCTCTTTTTAAAGATTCTGAAAAGCAAATATTATGTTGTCCATTACTCAAATGATTATTACGAAGCCAGACTTATAAATAACTAGCAAATAATATATAATATTCCTTCAATTCATATTATTTTGCGTAGATGAATTGAAGGAATATGGTGGGATTTTCTCCTTCTTTCCGCCCTATTTAGAACAGGAGAACTTTTTTAATGAAATCCTACCCCAAGAAGACAGCACTTTATCCTTCTTAGTTTCAGAAGGACTAGGCACTCAAGGATCGACCCTGGTTGTGTCTATGGATTCGGTCTTTATTGTATAGGATTGAAGTAGAGTAGACCCATTTCAGAATCCTTACATGAGTCCTCCAACAGGGCGAGAGCAACGACCATTTATATCTAGACTCCTAATCACAGGCGACCGATGTCTGTCAACACATTAGGCAAAAAAGTCTTAAGTTCGTATTGGTTTCGACCACTCCTGTGAGTCCCCTCGTCGCACTGACCTTGAATTAGCCAATCAGAACGCAGTACCCCGTCCCCCTCGCTTACGTCGTACCTCAGCGACTTGGCAGAAAATTTTCGTTAGTCAGATCGTGCATGAGGCGTCTAGGTCGTTGGGCGAGAGGGACTGTCAGATTCGTACTGACTAAAATCCATGATGTCCTTTCATAGCGCTTTACGTTCGAGGGTTTTATCAGATGAGACAGTCCCGCGATCCCGGCAGGCTTTGGCCTTATAAAAAAGGCCCCATCAGGTTGCTGACAGCTCTTTGAGGCCTCGTGCCGTCAAACTAGGCTTGGTCTATTATCACATATTACTCACCTATTAGGAATAGACCCATAGGGTAAAAAATGTCTTACCGCTTCTTTCTTCGGTATTGGACGGAGCGTATCAGTGTACGCTTTCCAGAAGAGCGTGACGTGGTTCGCGGTCAGCCTGCGTTGTTCCAGCTCACCGGCTAATGCCCAGAAGTCTTCTTGCGTCTGCGTCACTATGCCTTGGCAAAGAAGAAAGTAAAATAATAAGTAAAAAAATGAGAAAAAATGTTTATGTACTTTTAGGTATAAATCTCGAACTGGTCCAGTTTTATTATCAACTATTTGTTGCCTGGCTGCAAGTTTTCTTAGGCAGGTTTTAAGCTATTGTCAAACAGACAGGCGAAGCGAATGCGATCCGAATCCTGCCATATAGAGAAGCGAAAGCGGTCCGATAGTCTATATGACAGGCTTCAAACAATTCCATACATTACAAACAAAAACGCTTCGTTTCGCCTGTCTGTTTGACAATAGCTTGTGCTAGTGAATGTTCATACAAATGACAAGCGCGATCGAAGTACGCATCGACGGTCGGTCAAGCACTAACACCGGCCTAAAACCGGCCTTATGCAATGAAAAATTGTGCACCGTTTTTGCTAACGTACGTTATTTTATGTAATGTTTGTAGCCCAAAAAATCTGTAGCTTGAATACTTCCCGCTTCTTCCCAGGTCTATAATTTTGTGTTTTGGTATTATTCGAGAAGATTTGGGCAAGTTTTCAGCGCGTCTCTAACATCTACCCAAAAATAAATGTCAGTCAGTTTTTCGGATCATGCTACGCGATAACGATGCAATGATGTCAAAGCCTAAAGGTATAAAAAAAACACTCTTTTTGCAAATATTGCGTCTCGAAACTTGATTCTGAAGTTAAGAATTATAAAATTGGCGTAAAACGGCTTTAACTTATAATAATACATAGGTACTCCTCTGCTACAGAGCTAATATCCAAAGATTGGCTATGAACATGTTCCAAATAAGTTCAAAAATCCTGAAATCCCAAAAATAGTATTTGGCTAACCCCTTTCGCGCGGAACAGCGAATTCCGACCACGTCTGACCGAATGCAATCATGTTGTCTGCCACCTCAATGGCTTGCGGTCAATCTAATTTATGTGGTTATCCAGCAGACAGATTTCTGAATGTCTGATTCAAAATATGGCGCACTAGTGCACAATGATATTTTTACTGCATATTTTTGGGATCGCATTTGCCTACACTATAGCAGTTTTTTTTTAGTATTGTACTAAAAAATCATTGGATGATCGAGTGAAATGGCTTGCGATTGGAGAGGCCTATGTCCAGCAGTGGACTTCTATGGGCTGATGATGAGATGATGAGTATATTGCATTTGTTTTATATGGTTACGTGTGAATAACTAGCTGTTTAGTGTTCAAGCGAGAGCAGTGGTGGCCCAGTGGTATCGGCGTCGACTTACGAGTTGTAGGTCGTGGGTTCGAACCCAGCCTGGCGCTTTAATTTGTGTAATTTATTTCATCACCACTGCTCTCAAAACGGTGAAGGAAAACATCGTGAGGTAACCGGCATGTCCTAAAACCACCAAATTCGAAGACATGTGACATCTATCAACCCGCATTTGGCCCGCGTGGTGGATTATGGCCCACTCCCTCTCATAGAGAGGAGGCCAGTGTCCCAACAGTGGGAACATTGAAGGCTGATGATGAACTAACTGTTTGACGTGGTTTCACTACTACTATTCGGCTCCTATTAGTCGTATTGTAGCGTTTTATAGCCTTTCTCTATAAATAGACTATTCACAACAATATTTTTTTTCTATTCAGGCCAGTAGTTCCTGAGATTAACGCATTTAACTAGACAAACAAAACTCTTCAGTTAAATAAGTAGTGATCTTTTTTATTACTTACAAGTTAGGATTAAAACAAAATACTGAAATGGAAATTAATCGCAGTGCAAAATTTACCCACGGGCTTACCTACCTCCCGATGCAGACGAATAATAAAAACAAAGGGCACTTGAAAGCTGACAAGCCATTTTATTATGGTAAATATTTCGTATATTTAACTGTAATCTTTGCACGGGATAAGGAGATTAGCTTCCCTCTTTAACTAAAAAAAAAACTTTTTCAAAAAAAATGTAACCGACTTCCCACAAAAAAGTTCTAAATAACCTACAAAAAAACTTTTCTTTCGAAAGTCGGTGTCTTTCTTTTTTATTTCATTTACTTTTTGTCACCGACTTTCGAAAGAAAAGTTTTTTTGTAGGTTATTTAGAACTTTTTTGTGGGAAGTCGGTTACATTTTTTTTGAAAAAGTTTTTTATTTTATCCTTTTTAGTTTCAATATTCAACCTTCTTACATGTACACTAAAATATTGTAATCCGTAGCACCGGTGATAACATCGTCCATGTATGTACTCTTACACAATGAGCTAAAAATTAAAACTGCTGCACCAAACTAAATGAAATTTTTATGGGACCAAATGGCAGATATACTGTATCGAACAAAAAAAGAATCATCGAAATCGGACCAGAAACCTCGGAGTAATCGGTGTAGACAATGTTGAAAACTTTTTAGGTTTTCGTTGTTTTTGTTGATTTTTCAAAAAGTGCTAGTCCGATTTCGATAAAATTTTAATGGGACCATTCGGGAAGTATACCCTTTCTTACAAAAAAAGATTTTTTCAAATCGGTTGGTAAACGACGGAGTTATGCCCGAACAAACATAAAAAAAAAAAAAAAAAAATACAAACATCCGAATTGAGAACCTCCTCCTTTTGGAAGTCGGTTAAAAATAAACAACAATCTGCCAGAAGTATAAAGCCCTGTTTTTAATTTATGGCGGGGGCTAAAATGTAAAGTTACTCTCAAGACTTCTCAATAAGTAGGCATGTTAAAGAAGATAAACTAACACGAAAAAGTTGGAATATCAACAGGTTATATTTAAGGAGGTGAGTGCTCCCCTCTTCAGTTGTCAAGCTTCCCTAAGGACCACTTAATCTGAAAAGTTGTATAAATAGCACCCGGGGCCGCCAATTCTGTCTCTTGGTAACAAATCCAATGTTTTTTAAGAATCGATTTTTATTGGATGCCATTGAAGTTTTTTGCGTACGTAATTAGTTCTTTGGCATGGTTAAAACTGACGAAAATATAATGTGGAACTACACTACTAGTTTTCGTTGGGTTTTGATGCCTACCAAAACCTTTAAACTAGACTTCTCTAATAAGACACGGGAGATATAAGTACTAGAGAGTCACTCTGAAAGTTAATTTATTTGCAAACCTTACCAACAATAGAAGCGATCCTTAATTTTTCTAATAATTCTACGAACAGTTCTTTATCAGAATTATTCACTGGGTAGTTTCTCTGAAACAATGAAACACACATTATTGCCACTTCAATTGAGTTGCTAGAAACACTATACAATTCAAGAGCATATTTTGCAAGTGCACATAAATTCCTGTGAATTCCTGAATTCTATGTTGTTTTATTTTCCAAACCAAATATTTTCACATATAATCCTCAATTTCCAATAGATCCATTTATTAAATAAGCGAGAGGAAAGGTTCAAACAGCGAATGCAAATACGCCTAAAGTGGCCGAAGTTTTCTGTTTTCAGCGCGCGAACTCTGTGAAAATACGAGCTTGGCACTCAAGAGGCTCTTTGTGCCACCTCCGTGTATTCTATACCCTTCACCCCTCCGGCCGTTACTTCACCCCTTCGGAGACATAGAATAGACAGGCATGCAGAAGGTCGTTTCCATACAACGAACGAAAACGCGCGGACACAATAAACAATACACATACAATGAGTGCAAACGCACTTACGACAGTCATTTGTTTGAGATACCCAACTTGGAACTGTGAAAACAGACTCAAACTCAAATTCAGAGCAGTTATTTCAGTTGGACCACTTTGAGATTGGAAATAACATTTGTTTTCTGGATAATTGTGTAAAAAAAAATGAAGCTGCATTCTCAGTCATAAGGCACATGAAAGTAGCGCAGATCTCTGTGTAGACGAACGACGACTTGCGGAGCAACAAACAGATACCGTCTTACCATGAGAAAGATAAACATCTGAGCTTGATTAATTTGTATTGATAAGAACTTTACACCTAGATGGGTTGTAACTGTCATTAGGGGTCTGATGGTGAAGACGAAGAACAGTTCAGGGAACTCCTCAACGATTTACAGCAGCTACCTTGTATTTGTACTTAATTCATTTTTATTGTTGAGAACTTTGCACCCATGTGGGTTATTGTTCGATGCAATATACCTGTCATTTGGTCCCATAAAAATTTCATTTAGTTTCGTTCAGTAGTTTTCATTTTATGAGCATTTTTAATTTATTGTGTACATGGGCAATGTTATAACCGGTGCTACGGATAACAAAATTCTGGTGCATATGTAAGAAAAAAAATTATGTATTTGACAAGAATTTGGGTTGAATATTTAAACTAAAAAGGGTAAAATAAAAAAGTTTTTCAAAAAAAGTATAACCGACTTCAAAAACAACCACGAAAAAGGGTAAAATAACCTACCAAATAACTTTTCTTTCGGAAGTCGGTGGCAAAAAAGTCAATCAAATAAAAAACAAAGCCACCGAGTTCCGAAAGAAAAGTTATTTGGTAGGTTATTTTACCCCTTTTCGTGGTTGTTTTTGAAGTCGGTTACATTTTTTTAAAAACTTTTTTTGTGTTAAGGCTGTTGCAGTTGATGCACGCTTGTCTCTTGCTGAAAGTCGCAACACCCGAGGACTCGCTCAAGGCCTAAGTGAACAACTGCCTGTTTTTTAAAGTCAACCGACCTTCTGTGTTCACTTGCGTTCAAAGTCTTGGCAAAAGTCGGCGAACTTTAAAATTTAATGTGGGACGCCCCAGCGACGAACAAAAGTAGAATTTTCTTCCGTAAAAGAATATTTTAATTAGAAAGGATTTATTATTTTTCGGTTGGATTTTTCTGTTTCGTTCCTTATTAGCGGGGGGAGCAGACATGGAAATTGTACAGTTAGCTTTGTAAAAGAATAAAGTTTTGTTTATTTTACCAACCACGGCTGAAGTTTTACTTTATTCAAGAAAGAAAGACAACCATTGCTGAAGTTTTCTACTTCATTGAATGACCTTCTTGAAATAAACGAACTAATGTTTTTGCTGCTTTTTTAAACGCCTATTTGGCTCAAAATAAAGTCACGAGCACTCCATCAATCTAAAACGGCCTCTTAGCAATTTTTCTAATGTTTCACTTCTTGAATTTCCAGTAAACGTCATTGGCTATTCTTCTATTATTCATTATAGAAATGAATCATTAGGAATATTGCTAAGTGGAGAATCAAATTAAATTGTTCAGAAACTTGAATATTTGAACAAGAATAGTTTTTTTCTAAACTGTACAACAAAGCATACAACGTTTGACCCATTTTAGATTTGTACACTGTAACAATACAACTTCATATTGCAGTCAGATGTAGCAATGCAGGCTTCGTTTCTATTTTACCTGTTCAATTCTTGGAACATGTTCCTATTGCAGTAACATGCTGAATGCTGATATTAAAAGATCCAATCATGCATAGACAGACGCTGTCAGATTGATACAGCTTATAAAGGCTATACTGGTTTAAAAAATGATGTAGATCAGTATTTTATATGGAGCGACTGCCTATCTGCCATAGGCCACATCGCTCGTAGAACTGACAACCGATGGGATAAAAAAGTTCTCGAGTGGCGACCACGGACCGGAAGACGCAGCGTAGGTAGGCCTCCCACTAGGTGGACCGACGACATCGTGAGGGTCGCGGGCAACCGATGGTTGCAAGTGGCGAATTGTCGTTCGGCGTGGCGGTCTAAGGGGGAGGCCTATGTTCAGCAGAGGACGTCTTCCGGCTGATGATGATGATGATGATGATGACTGCCTTTCTGACCTTAAGAACTCAGTAAGTCCTTTTGGTGAGACTAGTTGACAGACTTATTTGGCCACTGACTACCTGTAACAATTATTGTCAATGATACATAACCGGGACCAACGGCTTGTAATTGATACTTACTCATCCACAGACGTCCCTTGAAAATAGCGGCTTAGCTTTGAAGATTGCCCCTTTTTTAAGCGTGGTAGGCTCCGCCTTAGGTGGAGGGAAAGGGACTGTCAGACCGGTACTGACTAAAATCTCTGGTGTTCCTTCAAGAGACCTTTACGTTCCACGGTCTTACTACTTAGACATAGACAGTCACGTGAAACTCGAAGCTTGCTCCTGGGTCTGTTGTTACTTTGCCAAAGCTCAGTCCTCTAGAACGAACACGATAAATGCTATTTCTAACAAACTTTAATGCGACCGCAACGGCAAACCGTAGCATATAACTGTGACCCCGTTACGTAAAGGGCAATGAAAGAACACGGTGGATTTTAGTCAGTAGAAGGCGGACAGTCCGTTCCGTTTCACCCAGTGGGAGGACTCTTTAGAAGATTTTACAATATTAAAAAATAGTAAAGCCGTACAATGCAAGCCGCTTACAACCGGTCCTATTGGAAGTCTGAAGGGGAGGCCTATATTCAGCAGTGGACGTCTTACGGCTGATATGATGATGACGATGATGAAAGGCGTCCAATCTTAATGATAGGATACAGCATCACTAAAAGTGTCTATGAAAACGTTGTCAATTTCACCATCAACGGAAACGTCTGGGTGATAAAGCGATTGTGGTTTCCGGTTGAAATCACCTTCGGCATTGTAGGTACCTATATAGGACATGCAATTTCCGGGTTCTATTACCGTGTCATGAATGACATTATAGGAATTGAAAGAGGTGTTTTCCTTGTGTTTTGTTAGACGTCTGTGTAGCCAGGAGGTGAAAGCAAAATCATGAAAGTAATTCTGATTTCTTTAAGCTAATCTGTTTTTAAATGTTGGTTACGTTTCTGCCAAAACCTTGAAATTCTGAGCATTATAGGTACATAGACGAGCACTCTGTTACGACAGCTACTGTTATTCTTGTGTTTAAAGAAATAAACTTTGTTAGTTCGGTTGAAAGCAACAATATTCAAAACTGCTTTTGAGTATCAAAACTGGGATATTTTCTAACCGCGTACAAAAGCTAAAACGTAAAACTTATTAAAATAACACACTAATAACCCCACATGAATCAAATTTACAAAACTTTCCAACTCCTAAAATTCGGTTCTTTATTAAGACGTTATAAATCACAATAGAATTGCCTCCAATTAGCAGACGCCCAAACTTCTCTGTATCGCGCGGATTATTAATTAGTACTTCAGAAGTATCGCTCGAGTATCAAACAGTTAAGGCCATAAGGCCGTATCACGCTGGCGATTTACAAGCGTTTTTCCGGCGGTGTAATTTTGTATACACTTACTTTTCGTTTACGCAACATCTTCGCCGCGTATCGCGTGTCGGGAGCCAATGAAGTGTGTAAACTCTTCGAAAAGAGGTTTGACTTTTATGTCTACCGTGAGGTCTCGCAAAAGCCGACACTGACCAATCGATTGACCAAAAGTCGACACCGACGGGACGGAGAGCAAGCAAGGAACATTTTTTTTTTAACTTGGCGAAATCATCAAACGTGGCCTCCCACCTAGAGCAGGCAGGAGGGACTGTCAGAGTTGTACTGACTAAAATCCATGGTGTCCTTCAATAGACCTTTACGTTCCGGGGTTACGGTAGCTCGTTAGACCCGCGACCCCGGCAGGCCAGGAACACGACGCGCCGTCGACCCGGGCATGATCCATGATCGGACAGCTAGTCGCCCATCACTCGCCGTCCGCATGTCCGCGCCTTCGGTGGCCGGAGATCGTCCTGCAACGTCCTTTTCCATTGGCGTCTCCCACTGCGGCTGGGTCGTGAGGTGGACGCTGTCCTCTCCCTAGACGAGTGTTACCGTATACACTTTTGCTTTTGCCTTGCCTCGGAGTGTGTCGCAGAGAAATCGTCGCGTTGTGGCAGCCAACTCGCTATTCACTTGCAGAATCGCTGGCATATCGTCAGTGTGATAGCGCGCTTATCAAGTTTATTATAAAATCGTTCGATTTCAATAACAACCGGTCGTAATAAATGTAATCGGCTTGCTGACTCGTTTGTAGGATTAATAAATATTATTTCATAAGCTAAATATGAAATTGAGACACAAGGACTTGTCTGGATATTATTAAAATTATTGTAATGTTATAAATTGTAATATTTGATATACTTAAAAGGTTTTCTTAAGATCAATAAACTTAATAAAAAAACTTTATAAATAAAGCACCATTTATATTTGAAAAATTTCGGGGTGTTTTCAGTCATATAAACCGATGATTTCGCAATATGTGTGTGTTCTTATATAGAGTTTTACCTATAGATACATCACTACATATTTAAAAAAAACGTTCCTTTGCGTCGTTTGTCTCTACATCTGAACGCGATAAATTCAATTTCGGAACGGGTTTTCATCAATGGTTGGAGTGATTCATGAGGAAGTTTGAGGCTTCCGGCGACTGGGACCGCAATAAACTGAAACCGCGGTCCCAGTTGCCGGGTGCATTTAATTTTAATATTTGTATTCGGTCGACTGGGACCGATCCATAAATTGAACCTGAAAGGTACAGTCAGACGAAAAATGTCTATGGAAATTGTCTTGTTCAATTTCCACAGACATTTTTCGTCTGACTGTACTGTTCTGGAGGCTTATACTCCCGAAACTGATTCGATTCCGATTTTGTTTCCATTCCATTCGAATTTCGAGATGGTGCTAGACGACTTGTATCTGTCTCTTTCCCACTGCCTAAACAGGATCGCGTTAAAAGCTCGTGGTAAGGACCCTGGTTCAATTTATGGATCGGTCCCAGTCGACGGAATACAAATATTAAAATTAAATGCATCCGGCAACTGGGACCGCGGTGTCACTTTATTGCGGTCCCAGTCGCCGGAAGCCTCGAAGGTTTTTGTGGTCTATGTGTGTAATTAATTAAGGTATCAGGTAAATTCGATGAAATGTATGATAGAAGTTGTTAAATGAACTGTCGGAAAAAATATTATAAATCCACTGCAAGCTATATTGATGTGACCCGCGTAAAGTCGTAGAAATTATTGGAAGTAATGTATTTTAATTGATTAAAACACGAGCAAAGTCGCGTAGATATGCTAGTTAAATGCTTTTAAGAAAACAGGCATCATATTTTGTTGTTGTAGTCAAACTAATATCCTACTTAATACAAGGAGCTATAAATTACTCCAAAAATAAATGTAACGGGTACACTACGATAATACGAAAAACTTTATTCCGAAATTCATATAATATATATACGAATTTCAAAACACCGATTTTCATAATTCCGAATGGTTCAAAATTCTTAATATAACAACTCCGATTGATCAGTATTCCTATTTTGCATAATTCCGAAATTTCAATATTCCTAACATTTATAATTACTATTTTCAAAATACCGAGTTTCAATAGACCGCTTATCAAAAATTCCGAATTAACAATTTTCCGAAACATCAAAAACACGAATTCCGATGGGTAAAATTCCGATTATTAAAATTCCGAATAATTAGAATTCCAAAAATTTAATCGCTTATCAGAGAAAAGTATGCTTTTAAAACGCCTTGTCAAAATGCCTCTTAACTTTTCAATATAAGAATTTCTTTTGAATAAGAACATTTTCTGTTCAATGATAATAATTTCTTTTATAATTTTTTTTTTGAGTAATTAAAATAATTTATTTTTGAGTTACGTATTTTCATTCGTAATATTACAAAAAATCCCTGTGAGAAGAACGAAAGCTGTCAGAGTCGGGGTGCCCCAAGACACAATTTGTTCGCTATCGCATCCTGAATTCCTGAGTTATATTACCACTAAGGTGGTTCAAGGGAGCCCCGCTTTGCGGGGCTCCTATTTCTGTTAGCTTAACCTAACTCGAACCTAACCTGTCCGAGTCGGGGTGTCCCCAATCCCGAGCTCGCTTCGCTCGCTCTTACATCCTTGATCAATTTGTTGATTACCACCAAGGTAGATCGATGGAGCCCCGCTTTGCGGGGCTCCTATTTCTGTGAGCAAGGTTTAAAGAAACCTCACACGAAGGGGATGGCGGGGTCTTTCAGACACCCCCATACCCCTCTGTCCGAGTCGGGGTTCCCCCAGTCCCGAGCTCGCTTCGCTCGCTCTTGCATCCTTGGTCAATTTGTTGACTACCACCTACCAAGGTAGATCGACGGAGCCCCGCTTCGCGGGGCTCCTATTTCTGTGAGCAATAGTGCAATAATGGCGGGGTCTTTCAGACCCCGCCATCCCCTTCGAACCTAACCTGTCCGAGTCGGGGTGCCCCAAGTCCCGAGCTCGCTTCGCTCGCTCATGGATCCTAAGTTCTCCTAATAACAATAACAATCCTGAAGGCAAACAGTCAAAGTCCAGAGGATACGCCTCACCACTCCGCGCCTACACAGGCTTAAATAACTCTCTAAGAGTACGGTAGACAAAACTACGTGGAGCCGGTTTTGCAGCTATTCGTTTCGGCACTGACTTTGTAGAATGAGAAACGAAATTCCGATTTTCAATATTCCGAAAAAATCAGTTTATTCGGAATATTGAAAATCGGAATTTCGTTTTTCGGAATGAGAACTCATCGAGCATTACATTTTTCGAATATGTGAAAATCGGAAAACTAAGAAATCGGATATACGACTTTCGGTTAAATAAATTTCGTGATTCTTAATAATAGATATTGTAATTTTTAGGTATTATGATATTCGGAGTTTTGAAAATCGGAATACCGAAATTCGGAATAAAATATTTCGGAGTATTTGGGTGTTCCCAAATGTAACACTTCCCGTCTCATTACTTCAGCTAGACATCTAGTTTCCTACCTTAACAACACATCCATAATTATTCACCCTTTATGACTTTGTTTACTCCCTAACTAAAAACATTTAGTATACCTACCTCCCTAACTCTCTATCTACATCTATTTCTACAAACAAATCCTACATATAGGTACAAGTAGTGCCATTTGTAACAAAATCGCCTGATCTCAGCCAATCACAACGAAGAGCTGCATTTAGCTTCACAAGTACTTATCAGACAGATATCTTGCATTGCACGAGACGCTCTCAAACCTAATTGATACTCCAAATATCGTCATTTCAAATTCAACTCTGTTCTGTGTTGTGCAAAGTGCAGTTTCTTTTGTGGGTATGTTTTTGTTTCCAGTGTTGAGTTTCATTTTGAGCTTTGTTAGTTCCCCGGTCAATTAGCGTGTAATTGGAACTGCAGCGACAGAAGATGGAGTTTACTCTTCGTAATAAAGCGTTCGCCATCGCATCGATACTCGCCATCCGCATGCCCTTTCCGTCGACCCAGGCATGGTCCTCCATGCCCGGGTCGACGACGGCGCGTCCTGTTCCACGCGCGCCTCAAAGAGCTGCCAGCAATCTAACGTGGCCCCCCTTAGAGGGCCAAAGCCTGCCGGGGTCGCGAAACTGTCTTATCAGGTAACCACCCTGGAACGTAAAGGGCTATTGAAGGACACCGTGGATTTTAGTCAGTACAAGTCTGACAGTCCTTCTCATCCTGCTCTGGTAGGTGGACTCATTTGATGATTTCATTACGTAAAAAAATCCTGGTTTCGTTCAGGTGCAATATAATACCTAAAGTTAATGTTAGTTGCGAAATAAATCTGAAGATTACTCCAGTAGTTTTTGATTTTATCATTTTACCAATTACGAAATAATATTTAAAAAAAAAAATGTCTCTAGTCTCAATATTTAGGAGTCTCAAATAGTTTTTGACTTTGTTTAACATTTTATAACTCTTTCCCGTGGCTTTACTCATGTTATTTTCGGAAAATATTTGAGGCTTCCGGCGACTGGGACCGCAATAAAGTGACACCGCGGTCCCAGTTGCCGGATGCATTTAATTTTAATATTTGTATTCCGTCGACTGGGACCGATCCATAAATTGAACCAGAACGGTACTGTCAGACGAAAAATGTCTGTGGAAATTGTCTTTTTTAATACAAACCAGGTCAAAAGTAATAGGCTAGCATAGGTTCAAAGTGGTTTGTATTAATATAATTCTCGGCAGGAATAGATTACCTGAAATTGTCTTGTATCAATTCAGAAATATTTAAATAAATACCACTTTGAACTTATGCTAGCCTAGTACTTTTGCTGGTTATTCAATGAAAAAGACAATTTCAGGAAACTTTCTACTTAGAATTATTTAAATACAGACCCATCTTGAACTCATGCTAGCCTAGTACTTTTTGTTAGCTTCTAATTGTCTCACTGGTGACAAAAGGGAATATTTTTCCCGTTTGTCGCCAGGGAGTTTTTGGGAGAAAAAAATCCCTATTGTCCAAGAAGAAAGTACCTACTAGGCTAGCATGAGTTCAGTATAAGTCTGTATTTAAATAATTCTAAGTAGGAGATTACCTGAATTTGCCTTTTTCATTGACTAACCAGCAAAAGTACTAGGCTAGCATAAGTTCAAAGTGGTATTTATTTAAATATTTTTGAATCGATACAAGACAATTTCAGGTAACCTATTCCTGCCGCGAATTATTTTAACACCACTTTGAACCTATGCAAGCCTATTACTTTTCCTGGTTTGTATTGAACAAGACAATTTCCATAGACATTTTTCGTCTGACTGTACCGTTCTGGTTCAATTCATGGATCGGTCCCAGTCGACGGAATACAAATATTAAAATTAAATGGATCCGGCAACTGGGACCGTGGTGTCAGTTTATTGCGGTCCCAGTCGCCGGAAGCCTCAATATTTCACGGAATCGTATTGTAGGTAATTCCGGATATAACGTTCTATTGTCAAACTCAACCTCTTTGCAATATATTTCTTTAGAAATGAAGATGTCTACAATTTCCCCAACTAAATGTTGACTTATTTGATAATACGTGGTAATTTATAATTTATTTTTCTAGGTATTTTAATTTTGATAAGAATGTTATGTTTCTGTAAATTTTTCCTTATTTCTATGTCATTTGCGTGCGTGTTTGCGTGACTCAATGTTCATAGCTGATCACAATCACGGTGACTGTGATCAGTTATGAACATTGTAATGTTCAATCAACATTCTTGGTAAATCTGGGAAAAAACTTTAACAAGACGCACAACAGTTAAATATGAAAGGAGTGAGTGTAGGCCTTTCAACCACAAAACTTTTTTGGAATGTTCGAGTGACCAGCTTACGTGTTTACCACTATGGTATACCTAGTTAGCTGATTGTTTTTTGGAATGTTCGAGTGACCAGCTGACGTGTTTAACACTATGGTATACCTAGTTAGCTGATTGTTTTTTGGAATGTTCGAGTGACCAGCTTACGTGTTTACCACTATGGTATACCTAGTTAGCTGATTGTTTTTTGGAATGTTCGAGTGACCAGCTTACGTGTTTACCACTATGGTATACCTAGTTAGCTGATTGTTTTTTGGAATGTTCGAGTGACCAGCTTACGTGTTTACCACTATGGTATACCTAGTTAGCTGATTGTTTTTTGGAATGTTCGAGTGACCAGCTTACGTGTTTACCACTATGGTATACCTAGTTAGCTGATTGTTTTTTGGAATGTTCGAGTGACCAGCTGACGTGTTTACCACTATGGTATACCTACCTAGTTAGCTGATTGTTTTTTGGAATGTTCGAGTGACCAGCTGACGTGTTTACCACTATGGTATACCTAGTTAGCTGATTGTTTTTTGGAATGTTCGAGTGACCAGCTGACGTGTTTACCACTATGGTATACCTAGTTAGCTGATTGTTTTTTGGAATGTTCGAGTGACCAGCTGACGTGTTTACCACTATGGTATACCTAGTTAGCTGATTGTTTTTTTGATGATATTACATGATATTGGGTAATCAATATAAACAAGTTTTCAGTTCGTATTTGAACAGCTACCGTTGCTTATCCCACCGACGAAACCGCAGCTGACGTCCACGAATCTTTATGATACAACTCTCTGATGCATTCTATTAATTATCGCTTATGACGAAATTAATTGGTCAAGTAAATCCATCATAAACCCCTGGGGGCCTACCATGACATCTTAATGTGACAGTAGTTCAACTGTGGGAGAGAAAAAGAGACAACAAATCGTCTAGTGCCATCTCGTTTCCACAGTGAAACTACTATCTCTTTTGATCCACAGGACCGAATGATCCCGTGAGATATGTGAATACATATCTCACGGGAAATCACTAAAACATTATAGGTATAACAATAAAATGAACTAACCCTTAAATAATCGAAAATGTTGATAGTCTGGACCTCTGCCCTCCACAAGTTGAGGACACTCAGGGATTCGAAGATCATCTCCGGAGTTACCTATTAGCAGAAAACATGAATTACTAGTACGTACTAATCTTGTTACACTGGTCGAGAAAGAGGTATCGAAATGACCTGGATGCATATGTTGTGAAGGCTGATTTGAACTGGTACTTGAAGAGATACAGGGGATACAGGGGAGATCTATGCCCAACAGGGCAGGGCAGGGTAGGGTATTAATAGCTAATAAAAAAAATCTTAATAGGGGAACAGTGTATAGGACGGGGATGCGAGGTCTGATGGGAAATCACACACTTAAGGCAAACTTAATACAATACTAACGTAGCGCAAGCGCCAACAGGACGCCATTTGTTAATGGCCGCTTGCAAATGACGTCCCGATGGCGCTGGCGCTACGTTATACCTCGCGTCACCGTCTTATACACTGTTCCGTTCTGTGACTTATTAATAGTGCTTACTTCACAATGTGTTTGCGGTGGCAGCGTCATCTCTGTTTCTGGACTCGAGTTCGTATTAATGAACAGAGGCGATAGCATATTGCTCCTAGATCCGGCCTGAATTTCCTTGCAAACAGCTGTAAAATTGACAAATCTATACTTATCTCAGGAACTACGGCACAACTATGGGTTCGAAATTCGAATTTGAAACTTATTTTTAGGACCTCTTTAGACCTTTAGGGCCAAGCACCGGGTGAAACCGCGGGAAACAGTAAGATATAATTCGTCATCATCATCATCATCAGCCTGTAAATGTTCTCACGGCTGGGACACAGGCCTCCTCTCTCCTCTGTGAGAGGGAGTGGGCCGTAATCTACCACGCGGTCCCAGTGCGGGTTGGTAGATGTCACGTCTTCGAATTTTTTACCGACTTCAAAAAAAGGAGGTTATGGTTCTATTAGGACATGCCGGTTTCCTCACGATGTTTTCCTTCACCGTTTTGAGAGCAGTGGTGTTGAAATAAATTATACAAAGTAATGCGCCTGACGGGGTTCGAACCCACGACCTACAACTCGTAAGTCGAGGCCGATACCACTGGGCCACCACTGCTTTCAGATATAATTATGAGACCTTAATTAGTACGTTCGCCCTCTGTTAGGCTGTCCTGATATTTTTTTTTCTTTTTTATTCCTCACATCAATTTTTTTATATAGTTTCCGTAAAATAGGAATTCGTATGGCTACGGTTGCAAACATTTTAACACAACACAAACAAGAATATCCGGAACAACAACTTGTAGGCCATACAAAGTATTTGTTCCTGAGAAACAAACTCGTGACATACAGTAAAAATGCCTGACACCGAAACAATATACATTAACCAATCCAAAAATACTTTCCCAATCGAAGGATGACATGAACCCTTCAAACTGGCTTTCTCAGCCGCAACATGATGTTATTTATACATCACACGTACGTAGTTTGTTTAAGCTTCCATTTTCATCAGCCGATACGCACTGGCGCCAGCTTAAGGTGCTGATAGACTGGAGCATTCACTTGTAACAAAACATCGAGCATTCGCCGTTTTGCCGAACTGAACAAAGATCAAGGTCAAGCATGAAACCAAACATCGGTACGAGCATTTTCACGATCTTTCTAGCGAACGCTCTAGTTGGTCCTTGTCATCAAAAATATAATTTTCACGAACATGTCCGACTACACGGTCGCATGTGCTGCATTTTATAGTTTATTATATATTAAAAAAAAACATTAAGGAAAATGTGACACAAAAAGAGCTCGAAGTTATATTGTCCTTTCGCTAGAATCCAGGTCAGAAAGCTCGATAGAATGCTCGCTAAATCACTCTCGTTTATTTTTCTGTAACATTCGCAACAAGTGAATGCAAGTTTATCAGCACCTTTAGGACGAGTGGTGTAAACAGAGAGGACAAAGGACTATCGAACACGATGCTAATGGCCACTAGCACAAACGCACTCAAATACTGTTTTGACAAACGGTCAAGAGATTAGGATGAAGAATACGTATCCAATTACATTTTGTCGTCAGTGTTCGAAACGAAGATTGTTGCTGGCTGATTTTATAACCATGATCGCTTAATACATGAAAGGTAAAAATAACCTATATTTTTAATACGGGGGCCAAGGCCACACTTACGGGAAAAGGCCTTAATTTTCGCAATAATAGACTTAAACAGATTACATAGAATTTTCAGCATCCTAACCTGGAATAAACGGGCGTATTTTTATTCCCGGCTTTTTCTTCAACCTTTTAGCCACCACGAACCTACTATTGGGCATCCTTCTGAACACTCTCCCACATCTTCGACACGTAAATCTCCTCCTCATATACTCGTACCTGAAGACCTCGTATTCATATCTGACGACAAACCGCTTCGCTCTATCTCAGGAATTTTAAATAAAACACAGTAGGAATACAAATCAAACTTTTATTGCAAATCAAACGAAACTCTGCTTTACATTTCAAATCATAAATTTGTCTACCTTCTGCGGCAGCAGCGATGTCCACAGCGAACACAGCCAGGAGTTCGGGAGCCGCTCCGAGAAGACAGCCTGGTGAATACCGTGGACACCGAAAGATCACGATGTCGCTCTCTTTCTCTGTTATGACGTATGAGGCCTGCCTGCCTCTTCCGCATGGGAGCTCTTTTCAACTGGCGCCGATATCGGCGATCACATGATCGCCGTCTCTTTTCTACTTTTCCAGTTCGCCTAACTCTCTTCTTCCTCTCAGGAGCCTTGGCTGCTCTTTTATCGAGATTGAGTTTGGGCTCTTGTCTAGCTTCCACTGTATTATTATCAACTCGGCTCCTGGTGGAGTAAGTGGTATACATCGACGATTCACTGTAGGACGCGCCCTCATCGCGTTTCCTGTCTTCGTGCAAATCATTCCTAGAATTCGTCCTCTGACTATCTTTCTTACTTGTGGAAGGTTGTATGTTATCTTCCTTCGTAGTTTCGTCTTCCATTGCCAATAGCTTCCAGAAATAACTGATAATTTTTTTTATTTTAAAATAAAAACCTTACATAAAAAAATTGTCAAAAATTCTCAAAAAGTCACAATAACATTTTCACTTGTTTCATATTTATTATTCTTTTTTTTTATTTTTGTATCAGTATGTAGAAATTATATTATGACAGAAAGAAGTTTGAATTATATTTCTAAAGAGGTTTGAGTGTTTCAATTTCAATGTAAACAGAATAGAATTCAGGGAGTGGAATGTTTGTCATCGTTGAGTAGCAGAAATGCACTGAGTTATTATATTCCCTTCTTTATAGATGCTGGTGTGGACTTAGCAAGACAGCGCATGGTTCCAACACTCAAACCGCCAATCCTGGGGAAGCATGGGTACCAGCACGGCATACGCAGTCAGCTCCGACAGACGCTTACGGAACCGTTGAGTTCCAGGGCGGACCGCATCCAACTAAAGCTCAGGTAAGGGTTGATAGCCGATAGGATTGATTGTTTTACTCACCCACAGGAACAAAAAAAAAATGTTAGCACACAAGTACGGCGTCTATGAGTGGCGCGTGGAGGCGCAGCGCCGGGGAGAATTCCCGCTGCCCGGACGTCGAGGCGCGGCGGGAAGAGGTCCGACGCAATCTCAGGGCAGTATGGAGGGAACGACTGTCGCAACCGAGGTTCGGGCACGCCGCAATCGCGGCGGTAAGACCCCTCTTTGAGGAGTGGCTGGAAAGGCGTCACGGCGTCCTGACCTACCGCATGACGCAGGTCCTCACCAGACACGGAAGTTTCGGGAGGTACCTGTGTTGGATAGGGAGGGAAGAAACGCCCGGGTGTCACCATTGCGAAGATCGCCTGGAGGGCACAGTGGAGCATACGGTGCAGGATTGCCCCGCTTGGGTAGAGCACCGCCGTGTCCTCACGGCAGCGATAGGCGGAGAACTCTCGCGCCCGGCATTGGTCGAGGCCATGCTGCGGGGCGAGACGGAGTGGGAAGCGGTCGCCTCCATCTGCGAAGCAGTTATGCTCGCGAAGGAGGAGGCGGGCGGTGAGAGAGAGAGGACAGCATCCTCCCTCCGCCCCAGCCGCAGTGGTAGACGCCCACGGCGTCGGACGTCGCAAGACGATCTCCGGCCACCGTAGGCGCGGAGTAATGGGCAACTCGCCGCCCGTTCATGAGAGCGTCAGCAAGATGACTGGGCCCCCCTCTAGAGGGCCAAAGCCTGCCGGGGGTCGCGGGACTTTAAAATAAAAAAATGATATGTATAAAATTAACTTTTTCAAATTTAAGTTTTTATTTTACTCTTTTGAGTTTAAATATTAAACGCAATTTCTTGTCAAATACTTACATCATTTTCTTACATGTGCACTAGAATTTTGTAATCCGTAGCACCGGTATTTAGCATCGCTCATGTACACAGTAAGCTAATAAAATTCCCTATCTCAAAAACTACTTAACCGATTTTGATGAAAGTTGCAGTATTCCCTAAGTTGAACGATGCCTAGTACAACAAAAATCACTGATATCGGATTTGTAGTTCCGGAGATATGCGAACACAAACATAATTTACTTTATACTCGTATTAAGGAGTTGTATCTTCCATCATCAGCTCAGCCACATGAGATGATGATTACCATACGCAAGTTAAATTACTAAAATTACTTCATATCTTAGATTTGTGAAAAACGATATGTGAGCCTATAAAATTTGAGAGTTGTCCTTGATTTCTCCAGGATCCAATCATCAGATCCTGACTTGGTGACTATGAGACCACTTCAGAAGTATCTCCTTTCGAACAAAAAAATAATTCTGAAAATCGGTCCACAATCGGCGGAGTAAACGCGTAACAAACACAAAAAAAACATACCGTCGAATTGATAACCTCCTCCTTTTTTGAAGTCAGTTAAAAACTTAAAAATAAAACAAAAACACTGTGCGATTCACGACCACGCCAAATAGGCCCAGGACAGGAGAAAGGCCAAGGAACACTGCATTTTATGAACACACACGTGTTTGAAAATATTATATTACATCAGCCCATAGTGTCCCACTGCTGGGCAAAGGCCTCCCTCCACTCTTTCCACTTCTCACGGCTTTCTGCGACCGTGGTCCAGTCCTTCATGAAGCGGTCCAAGTCATCTCGCCATCTACGCTTGGGCCTGCCACGACGTCGAGTTCTCCCTTCTGGCACCCAATCGGGTGTATGTTTTGCCCATCGATTGTATGGCATTCGACATACGTGGCCAGCCCAGTCCCATTTCACGACGGTGTATGTCTAAACTAAATCTCTCTAGGTACACTCAGTTGCTGAATGTATGTGCACGGTTAAAGCCGAGTGCCGGTAAATAATCTAGAGTCTGCGCCACCACCTATTGACGCGGCGCTAGTGTCTACGTCATTACAACATATGAAGCACACAGTGCAGTACCTCAAATTTTCCACAGGACACTACACCCGATTTGACGCGCCGTACATCCTGTACTATATTATATTATATATTGTGTGCCTAAGGCTTGTCAAATAAACTTATTTTCTTTCTTTCTAATAAACCCGAAGACCCAACCAATAAACCAACATTTTTTTCCCCAGTACGTCCGTCTCTCCCACGACACAAGACCCGAACTAATAGTACAACTGCTGACAAGAGAATGGGCCCTCGATCGACCGAAGCTGCTCATTACCATCCAGGGTGGCAAGGCTAATTTCGACCTGCAGCCAAAGCTTAAGAAGGTGCTCAGGAAGGGACTGCTAAAAGCCGCGAAGACTACTGGAGCGTGGATCTTTACTGGTGGCACTAACACAGGTATGATCTTTTTGATAAATGACTTTAGTTCATTCTTTCATTTCCTGATTGACACCCGCAGCCGAAATGGTTTGGCCCAGGAATATGAAATCGCATATTTTATTTTTAATGTAGTCGTTTAAGATTTTTTTTTATTTATTTTTTCTGTTGTAGGTATCATATAGAACAGTGGCCTTGGGTTTATCCGCAGGTTGAAAAAAAAATACCTAATCAAAGTTTGGATTGTGGACGGAAAATGAGCTTGCTCTTTTGGCTTTTACTACAGCGACCACCATATAACCGCAATACTCATACACGTAATAACACTTACTCCATTATATTTGTGCTAATATTAATCGTCAAATATAGTGCAGGGAACGTTGTAAAAATTGTTTAAAAATAATTATTATTTCTGGTAAGAAGAGCTAAGGAGGCTAAGAGTTAAGGATGCTCCGGGCACGCCGCAATCGCGGCGGTAAGACCCCTCTTTGAGGAGTGGCTGGATAGGCCCCACGGCGTCCTCACCTACTGCTTGACGCAGGTCCTCACCGGACACGGATGTTTCGGGAGGTACCTGTGTCTGATGAGGTAGGAGGAAACGTCTGGGTGTCACCACTGCGAGGATCGCCCGGAGGACACGGTGGCGCATACGGTGCAGGACTGCCCCGCTTGGGCAGAGCACCGCCGTGTCCTCACGCAGGCTATCGTGGCACCTATCGGTGACGACGTCTCGCGCCCGGCATTGGTCGCGGCCATGCTGCGGGGCGAGACGGAGTGGGAAGCGGTCGCCTCTTTCAGCGAAGCAGTCATGCTCGCGAAGGAGGAGGCGGGACGCGCGAGGGAGAGGACATCGTCCACCCCTCACCCACGCCGCAGTGGTAGACGCCCACGGCGACGAACGTCGCAGGACGATCTCCGGCCACCGTAGGCGCGGGCATGCGGGCGGCGAGTAATGGGCGACTCGCTGTCCGACCATGGATCATGCCCGGGTCGACGGCATGTTGTGTTCCACGTGCGCCTCAAAGAGTGTCAGCACAATGATGGGGCCCCCTTTAGAGGGCCAAAGCCTGCCGGGGTCGCGGGACACACGTATACCGCTACTCCGATACATAAAGGGCAACTGAAGGACACCGTGGATTTTAGTCAGTACGAGTCTGACAGTCCCTCCCGCTCTGCCCTGGGTGGGAGGACTCATTTGATTATTTTACCACGTAAAAAGAAAAAAGTTAAGGATGCTATAAGACGAAATATAGTTATAATTAGCTTAAAAATTCTGTCTACCTCTCCAGAAATATGCACATGATATTTCTATGTAATTCATATATTTTTTACTAGCGAGCCCGGCAGACGTTGTCCTGCCCTGAAAATCGGTACAAAAATCCAGGTCTATGCAGCCTACCCTATCCCACCTGCCTAACTACTTACCTACCCTAACAATCTGCCTACGTACCTATCTACCTCCATACTTACTCTACCTACCCTACCCCTACATACTTACCTACCCTACTAACCTATTTACCTACCTACATACTTATTCTACCTACCCTACCCCTACATACTTACCTACTCTACCTAAAACCTACATAATTACTCTACCTATCCTACTTACTACTACATACTTATTCTACTTACCCTACCCCTACATACCTTCCTACCCTACCTCAACATACTTATCTACCCTACTTACCTACCTACATACTTACTCTACCTACCCTACCCCTACCTACTTACCTACCCTACTAACCTATCTACCTACCTCATACTTACTCTACCTATCCTACCCCTACATACCTACCTACCTACATACTTGCCTACCTACATAAAAAAAGAGGATAAAATGTATCCTATGTCCGTCTCCTGGGTCTAAGCTACCACACCAATTTTCAGCCAAATCGGTTCAGCCGTTTTTGAGTTATACGTATAAAATAGTGTAACTAACACAACTTTCTTATATAGGTATAATTACCGCCCGCATGCTCTAGCCTACAGTGGCTGGAGATTGTCTGACGAAATCCGTCACTGTAGGCGTCTACCACTGCAGCTGGGTTGGAGGGAGGACGCTGTCCTCTCCCTCACGCGGCGCGCCTCCTCTTTCCATAGCATGACTGCTTCGCAGAAGGAGGCGACCGCTTCCCACTCCGTCTCGCATGGCTTCGACCAATGCCGGGCGCGAGAAGTCTCCGCCTGTCGCCGTCGTGAGGACACGGGGCGGTGCTCTGCCCAAGCGGAGCAGTCATGCACCGAATGCTCTGCCGTATCCTCCGGGTGATCCTCGCAGTGGTGACACCCAGGCGTTTTTTCGTCGTATGGTTGTATTTAATTTATGCAGTCCTAGTACATTTTTTGGGTATTCAGTATTCACCGAAATACTTTTTTAGCATTGAAGATCGGTGGGCGCCGGGCGGCATGAACATTATTCTTCATGTTTTCCTAGTACTTTTTGTTCAGATCCCTTATTCAATTTCGGCACCAATACCTTCTTAGTGATCGTGTTACTACGTTTTATGTCACGTCTCACGGAAACAGGATAAAAATTTGATCGTCTTGGTGGCGGCATGGCATTGATAATTATGGTAATATCGGCACAATAAGTTTAGAAACTCAATACAAACGCATCAACCGGTCAATTGATGTTTTGATTGATAAATTTTTCGTTTTGCTGTCATTCCATGTCAATTGCGTTTTATTATACCACGTTTTATGTCATGTCCCATGGAAACGGGATAAAACAAAACGAAATAAAAAAAGGTAAAAAGTATCCTATATGTTTCTCCTGGTTCTAAGCTACCCCCCCACCAATTTTCAGCCAAATCGGTTCAGCCGTTCTTGAGTTATAAATAGTGTAACTAACACGACTTTCTTTTATACAGGGTGTCCAGTAATGAATGGATAACCTTGAAATGGGTCATAGTAGAACCAAAGGCGATTCAGAAAAAAATACAAAAAAAAAATCAATACTGAGTATTTCCTAAGATATGTCACTTTTAAGAATATTGATAATTTTTGGTACCCTACTTTACATTCTTGCACACCACGACCACAAATTGATGAATTCCATCATTTTTTTTATTTTTAAAATAATCTACATTAACTGAGCTAATAGATGAGCAGTAAATAATAACACTGCTACTAAACAGCTTTTTAAAAAATGAACTCGAATTAATTCTTTAGTGAAAAAATTGAAAAAAATTTTCATTGTGACAAAGTTTAAGCAACCATAGCATGAACAGAACGTATGGCAACACAGGTGACCAATAATTTTAAAATAATATGCACTTAATTCAAAATGATTTCAAAATGGTATTACTTATCATTGTACCTAATGTAAATAATGAATTATTGCCAATTGGGTTTGAAAGGAGAGAAAATTGCTGATGAGAAAAGTTTGAAATATTTAGGTATTCCAGGTAAACCCCACGCATTTTAAGAATTTCACGGAAGAAAAAAAAAGTCTCATCTTCTAGACGCTTCGAATGACACCTATTTCTAATCTGTTGGATACCTTCACCCAGGTAAAGTTAGAAAATTTCTCTCCTTTCAAACACAAATAGCAATTATTCATTATTTTCAATAAGTACTTACAATGACGAATTAAACATATGGCAACACAGGTGACCAATAATTTTAAAATAATATGCACTTAATGCAGATTTCAAAATGGTATTATTCATCATTGTACCTATTGAAAATAATGAATAATTGCTATTTGTGTTTGAAAGGAGAGAAATTTGCTAACCTAACCTAACCTGGGTGAAGGTGGGTGAAGGTATCCAATAGATTTGAAATAGGTGTCATTCGAAGCGTCTAAAAGATGAGACTTTTTTTTTTCTTCGGTGAAATCCTGAAAATGTGTGGGGTTTACTTGGAATACCTGAATATTTCAAACTTTTCTCAGCAGAAATTTTCTCTCCTTTCGAACTCAATTAGCAATAATTCATTATTTAAATTAGGTACAATGTTAAGTAATACCATTTTGAAATCTGCATTAAATGCATACTATTTTAAAATTATTGGTCACCTGTATTGTCATACGTTTTTCATGTTATGGTTGCTTAAACTTTGTCACAATGAAAATTTTTTTCAATTTTTTCACTAAAGTACTAATTCGAGTTCATTTTTTAAAAAGCTGTTTAGTAGCAGTGTTATTATTTACTGCTCATGTATTAGCTCAGTTAATGTAGATTATTTTAAAAATAAAAAAATGATGGAATTCATCAATTTGTGGTCGTGGTGTGCAAGAATGTAAAGCAGGTTTGCCGGTAATGTGTGTGTGTGAGTGATTGTTGACAGAAGGGGCGGCAAAATGATATGCGTGTTCTCGGTTTGAAGTTTATTGGACGACTGTGTCGAAATGTCTGACTCCAGTGAATTTATACAGTAACTAATGTGCCTTAGACTAACTAACCATATTGTGCCTACGCGTTACAGTCCTCCCCCCTTAGTTGAAGCTAAATTTTATTGTTGAATCCCAATACTAAATTATAACTAGAAGTACAATATATTTATATCTACGAAGATAAAAGTACTTAAACGCTACGGTTGTCGGACACTATTAGCGCGCACTTTTCACTTTATGCCTCACTATATGCTGGTTTAGGGTTGACGCACGGGTGGTTTGTCTGCATGATGGGCGGTGCTCTAATGCTGGCGTGCTGTGTGATGGTGCGGCTGATTCTTGTCTCTATGGCGGTTTAGACGCGACGTTTGCAGTATCGCCACCCCACGTAGAGTACGCAGAGGGTTACGCCTGTGCTGATTAAGACGACTACGGCCAAGGGTATCTTGAAGCTGTTGTTGGAGTTCTCAACCTTGGCTTTGCTGCTCGCAGCTGCGCTCTTTTGTGCTACGATCATACGTCATTTTGCTGGCTGGTTGGCCCATTATAGAGTCGAGGTGTTTTTTCAGACTTGGGTGATGCGTGCTTGTTGTCGTGTGGCAGTGAAGTGCTGATGTGGGTTGTGGTTGACGACGAAGTGACGGTTCACATGTTGAATCTCACGGTCTTCTTAACGATGCGACCTGATCTTGTAACTTGCTGTGAATCGGACTTTGCGGTGTCGGATGACGTCGTATCGCTTGGCGGCTGTGGAACGGTCTTGAGTGGCGTCTTATCGCTCGGCGGGTGTGAAGTGTCGTTATGAGTGGTCGCTGTGCTCTCCGGGCGTGGGACCAACACGTCGTCACCCCTTAATAAATAGGCTGGTTTCAAGCGATCAAGTGACACCGTGATTTGTTTACCTTTACATTCCAACTTAAAGAATTTATTATGCCGCGATAAGACTTTGAATGGGCCCTCATACGGTGGTACTAAAGCTCGCCTTGCCTCGTTTCTAATAAATACATGAGAGCAAGCTGTTATATCTTCGTGAACGAATACGTTATTTTTTGTGTTGCTATGTGAGCTTGAAATGCTAAGATTTGGGACTGATGATAAAGATTGCGTTAATTGTTTTATAAATTCGCGATCGTTAATATTGGATGAAGGTTTAGATTGGAATAGGTCGCCTGGAAGTCTTATACTACTACCATACAAAAATTGTGATGGGCTGTATCCTAAATCTATTTTAATCGCTGTACGTAAACCTAAGAGTATTATAGGCAATTCATGTACCCATACTTTGCTATCTGAGCATTTTGCCATAATAGCGGCTTTTAAAGTACGATGTAGTCGTTCGACCATACCGTTCGCCTTTGGGTTGTACGCTGTTGTACGGATGCGTTCGATACCGAGTATTTTCAATAATTGTCGAAACAAATCGGATTCGAATTGACGACCTTGGTCTGAAGTTATTCTTACTGGACAACCGAAACGAGCGATCCAATGTTCGACGAACACCCTAGCAACTGTTTCAGCTGTTATTTCTTTTACTGGTATAACTTCAGGCCATTTCGTAACTCTATCTATAATGGTGACGCAATATTTGAAATCCTCAACAGGAGGTAAGGGTCCTATAATGTCTATGTGTACGTGTTCAAAACGGTTTCCAGTGTTAAATTCGCCTAACGGAGTTATTGTGTGGCGTTGAATTTTACTTTTTTGACATGGAATACACGTTTTAACGAAGTTTTTGACATCGGTGTTCATATCACTCCAAAAGTATCTAGATTTAACTAAACGTTTCGTAGTGGCGACGCCGGGGTGACTCACGTTGTGCAATGTTTTGATTGCGAGTTCCCGGAATTGCTTAGGTAGATAAGGACGTATATCGTTCGTAGATGTTTCGCATGCTATTTTTATCTCGGTGTTAGGCATAGTAATTAATTTAAATTGAAGATTGTTACGTTTGCGTAGACTTTCTAATTCAGAATCGGTTTTTTGTAATTCAGATAATTTTTGGTAATCGAATAAAGATGGCATGGTGATCTCTTCAATTCTAGATAAGGCGTCGGCTACTGTATTTTTATCGCCTTCTATATATTTAATATTATCGCAAAATTGAGAGATGAAATCTAATTGCCTCAAACGCCTTGGTGAATCTGATGGTGAAACTTTCTTTGTTAGTGCGAAAGTCAATGGTTTGTGATCCGTTAACACGGTTAGTTCTCTACTTTCTATCATATGACGGAAATGTTTTATTGACATGTATATAGCTAGAAGTTCCCTGTCGTAGGTACTATACCTTGTTTGGGTATCCGTAAGCTTTTTTGAATAAAATCCGAGGGATTGTAATTTTCCGTCGACTCTTTGATTTAAAGCTGCGCCTACACAACTACCAGAAGCGTCTGTCATTAATACTAAGGGTGCGGTTGCGTCTGGGTGGGCTAGCATGACTGCATTGTTTATGAGTTGTTTACATTGACTGAACGCTTTTAGTGCGCTTTCGTTCCATGTTATCTCAGTTTTGTCGCGTTTTTTTGAGTTATGCAAGTACGCGTTAAGTGGTGCTTGAATCTCTGCAGCTTTTGGAATGCTTTGCCTGTAGAAATTCATCATGCCGAGAAAACGTCGAAGTTCCTCAATTGTTTTCGGTTGTGGATAGTCATTAATAAGTTGTGTTTTTTTCGCACTCGGTTTTACGCCCTGTGAATCAATATGGTAACCGAGAAAATCCAATTCGGATTTACCAAATTCGCACTTATTTGTGTTAATTGTTAAGCCATAGTTATTTAAACGATTTAATATTGTTTCTAGATGTTCTAAATGCTTGGATTTAGATTCCGATCCGATAATAATGTCATCTAGATATGGGAATGCGAAATCTAGACCTTCCAGTGCTTTATTGATTAATCTTTGGAAGTCTTGTGCTGCATTACGTAATCCAAAGTTCATTCTTGTAAATTCGAATAAACCGAATGGAGTTATGACTGCAGTCTTGGGAATATCTTCGGGTGCCATGCGAATATTAAAATAGGCTTTTCGCACGTCAATTTTAGAAAATATGGTTTTGCCTCTGAGTAGATAAGTGAAATCAAGTAGTCGCGGTAATGGGTAACGGTCGGGTATAGTTTGTGCGTTGAGTCTACGATAATCTCCGCATGCTCTTATTTCACCGTCTTTTTTAGTGACACACACAAGTGGGTTAGCCCAAGGACTATTTGAAGGCCTACAAATACCTAATTGCATCATTCGTTCGAATTCAGCTTTCGCTATTTTGTATTTCTTCGGATTGAGTGGACGTACTTTTTCATGAACCGGGGGACCGGTGGTATAAATGTGGTGTTGTACGTCATGTTTGGGGTCTGTCATAAAATTTTCTAGTTTGGTGATGCTAGGAAACTTTTGTAAGATAAGATGGTATTCGTCATTGACATCTATTGTACGAATACTCGGTTCGTTGGAGGATATTACGTTTGTGGTGCGCGATAACAATGTGACTTTGTCGACTAATTTTCTACCATGTAGGTCTACCAAAAGTTTGTTTGCGGCTAGGAAATCGGCACCTATTATCGAACTACGTACGTCGGCTAATATAAATTTCCATCTAAATGTACGGCGTAGCCCTAGATTGACCGTAATGACTTTTTCACCGAATGTCTTTATTTTTGTGCCGTTTGCTGCATATAACACATAGTCTGACGTCCTACAGGAATTTTGCTTTTTTGCGGCTAATACAGAGACGTCGGCACCTGTGTCGATTAAATATCGCACACCTGTTGTAGTGTCTGTTACGCACAAACGATATGAATGTTCGACACCGGCGACATTATTTATTCGTGCCGGTGTCTGAATTAGTTTTCCGAATTTTGTGTAGGGTGTTTGCGGCAATTAACGAGATCTCCGCATTTGCGCGCATGATTGCCGTAGACGTAGTGATAAAAACACAGAAAATTTGAGTCGCCGGGTTTCGCGGACTGGTTCAAAAACTTTTCTCGATTTTTTTGTGAATTTTCGCGACTTTTGGAACGCGGTCGAGACGGGCCGGGATTATGTCGGTGTCGTCCTCGCGGTTCATGATGATTTTTTCTATTGTTTTCGACTAGTTTATTATTTAATGTTGCAATTTCCATTTTCATTTTGTTTAATTCATTTAATATTTCGGAAGTATTATTTTCTAAATTCTGAGAAGGCTTCGAAACAGAAGCTATCTCAGACGGTTCGGTATTCTCTATAATTTTATCAGCGATTTTGGCTAGACTATCTAATTTTACTTCACCTGAATCACATGCCGTTAAGACGGCTCTAACGGAATGTGGTAGGCGCCCGGTCCACAATAATTTTAAGGTTTCATCTGGGACTCGGTTTTTTCCTAGATTTTGCATTCGTCTAAGTAGCTGTGACGGCTTTTGATCCCCGAGCTCTATCTCGTTTAAGAGTTGGTTTAATTGTTTGGTTTCCGACTCCTCGTAAACGGAAATTAACCTATTTTTCAGCGTTTCGAATTTATTTGATTCGGGCATGTTTTCTAAAATATCACTAATGTCACTTAATTCGCTTTGTTTTAGCCTAGCTATTAAAAGTTGACTTTTGTGGAGGTCACTTGCCTTTTGAGGGTCTACGATGGCGCTGAATTGGTGGAACCAGAGTCTGGGCCGGTCTCGCCAGAAGTCCGGTATTCTTGGTGTGATGGTAACTGCCGTCATCTGCTGTGGCTGCTCCGGGGTCGGTAGTGCAGCTGTAGACATGGTTGCAGGCTGTGGTTGAGCAGCGGCTTGATATCACGGGTCGTTTATCGCGCGCGGTTAAATTGTGCGAGAGTTATAAGAGGCACGCGCACACGTCGGGTCACCACTTTGCCGGTAATGTGTGTGTGTGAGTGATTGTTGACAGAAGGGGCGGCAAAATGATATGCGTGTTCTCGGTTTGAAGTTTATTGGACGACTGTGTCGAAATGTCTGACTCCAGTGAATTTATACAGTAACTAATGTGCCTTAGACTAACTAACCATATTGTGCCTACGCGTTACACAGGGTACCAAAAATTATCAATATTCTTAAAAGTGACATATCTTAGGAAATACTCGGTATTGATTTTTTTTTTTGTATTTTTTTCTGAATCGCCTTTAGTTCTACTATGACCCATTTCAAGGTTATCCATTCATTACTGGACACCCTGTATATATAGATTTAAAATGTTATCACAGCACTTCAGTGCCACAGTACCCATTACGTGGAACACACGTTTTTATGCAAAAAGTTAAATTAATGCTCTGAAACGACATTATGGTCAAAATGACCGTTTCGGGGCTCAAAAGTGTAATTATTGTCTTCTGTTACAATTAAGTTTAAAATTATGGTACGTCCAGGTATTACATTAGTCAAGATACAGGCTTTAAAGTTCTAAATGGGAAAGTTAGCCCCTTCGAACACAATGCGACGCATTTCTCCGATACCTTACGACTTTAATATTCAGGCGATTATCGCAATACAAATCCATACCGATACCAAAGTCGTAAAGCATCGGAGAATTGCGTCGCGTTGTGGACGAAGGACCTTAGTATCTATTAAATACGTGAAACAACAGTAACTTTGTGCCCTGACAATTACTTCGCCGCCGGGAGAATATAAAAAACATTATGAATAGCTCGTTTCAACTGGCTGTTGCCAGCGGCTTCGACCGCTACAACTTATTATGAATAGCTCGTTTCAACTAGCTGTAGCCAGCGGCTTCGACCGCTACAACTTATTATGAATAGCTCGTTTCAACTAGCTGTTGCCAGCGGCTTCGACCGCTACAACTTATTATGAATAGCTCGTTTCAACTAGCTGTTGCCAGCGGCTTCGACCGCTACAACTTATTATGAATAGCTCGTTTCAACTAGCTGTAGCCAGCGGCTTCGACCGCTACAACTTATTATGAATAGCTCGTTTCAACTAGCTGTTGCCACTGGCTTTGACCGCTACAACTTATTATGAATAGCTCGTTTCAACTAGCTGTTGCCAGCGGCTTCGACCGCTACAACTTATTATGAATAGCTCGTTTCAACTCGCTGTTGCCACCGGCTTCGACCGCTACAACTTATTATGAATAGCTCGTTTCAACTCGCTGTTGCCACCGGCTTCGACCGCTACAACTCGAAAATGATCCCACAGGAAGACAAAATTGAGATAAAAACTATCCTCTGTATTAATCCAGGTTATAAACTATCTATGTACTAAACATCCTAATCCGTTCAGTAGTTTTTGCGTATAATATAAGGTCCTTTCAAGATTTTAAACTGACATTTGACTCAACATACAAGACACGAGAATCTTTACAAATCTAATTTATCGTAGAACATTAACTTCCACAAAAGTTCTTCATCTCCAAAAGTCTCATTACCTCTTAGTGCTGAAAGTTGGCAACTAAGCGGCATAATAAAGTTTCATTAGCTGTAGGAGCATACGGTAATACCATTAGCTTCCTACATCGGCTTGCACTTAGGCAGCTACAACGTGTGAAGTACAATGTAGGTCCTGAATAATTGGCTAACCAAAATCTAGCTTAATCATAATGAATAGAAGGTTTAAGTTCCTGGGGCCTTACCACAAGCTCTTAACGCGATCCAGTTTATGACCTAAACTGAACTGTTCTTCTAATTCGTACCATGACACCAGCTTAACGTTTAATCTAGTAGGCCATGCCATCTGACAGTGATTGTGCCAAACTGAGTCGCAAGTTTTGGTTTCATTCATTCACTTTTGTATTGGTTGGAACCATGACGTTGTATAGCAGCTCAACTGAAACGCTCAAACTGTCAAAATAAGCAATCCAATAAAAGTTACTATTTCTTTGACATAAATTGAAACGTTTGGTGAATTATTGATGAATATCAAGTTTTTAGAGCATTTTTTACAAAAACCAACGTAAGTGTACTTTATTCTTTCTTTTAAAGTTATAATACCTATCCTACATACATTTTTTCAACCGCATTTGGTTTTCTCTAATAGGTAGTCTAATGATTTATTTTTATTGAGTTTTTGAACGTAAGAGACTCCAGTTTCGCGGTCAGTTGGACCCCTTCAATAACGATGATGCCGAATTCATTAGGAGCTAGGCTATCCGAAGAAACAAAGTCTGATAAAGTCATTTAAAACGTTTTTGGTGAAAAAGAGACAACGCTATTTAATAAAAGCGTTGTCTCTTTCTCACTAAAAACGTTTCAGCTACAAATTGCGATCTATCATTCACATATAACAATCCAAATATCGCTGAGCGTATTGGACGTCAGGGTACGATTTTCAGCGATGCAGTTTATGAACTCAAACTGAAATGTCTTGCTTTTTAATCGTTTTTAATTAGTTCATGGTAGGCTTGCTACTATCCAGTTAAGAGGGACATAATTTAACATTATGTAACGTTTATTGTTTTAAAATATGTATTAGTTTATAGTTATTATTTTTATACTTATATATGTATTGTGTTTTATGGGCCTCAGTTGCCTGAAATAAAGGATAAAATAAATAATCCTTGGTGTCAGGTTACTGGCTTTTTTTACGTGGTAAAATCATCAATTGAGTTCTTCCACCCTGGACTTGTACTGACTAAAATCCACGCGTCCTTCAATTGCCCTTTACGTTCCGGGGCCACGGTTACCTGATAAGACAGTCCCGCGACCCTGGCAGGCTTTGGCCCTCTAAGGGGTGCGCCGTCATATAGCTCACAGCGCTTTGGAGCACGCGTGGAACAAGACGCGCCGTCGCTCGACCCGGGCATGATCCATGCTCGGATGGCGAGACGCCCCTTACTCGCCGTCCGCATGCCCACGCCTACGGTGGCCGGATATCGCCTCGCGACGTCTAACACTGTGGACGTCTCCCGCGGAATTTGCTATTCCATCTTGCCCCGAAGCATGACCTCGAGCAAATCCGGGTGCGAGAAATAAACGCTGCCTATCGCCTCCGTGAGGACACGGCGTGAGGTAATGAGTGACTCGCCGTCAGATTATTGATCATGTCCGATGAATAGTGAATAGCGAAAAAAACCAGTCCGTTATATAATACAACCCTATTAAGCTATCAAAATCGCTGTAGCTAAATTCAGCTAGACAGCCACTTCCAATTCATGGAAAACAGATTGCCCTTCCAAACAAACATCAATGCACGAGCATCCATTTATCGACCCCCTAACTTAGTTAACCTGTCCATTGTTCTCAGCGAGACGGTCTATTGGACATGGGCACGTGTGCAGACTAAATTGCAATACAGCCTAACATTGTACTAATAATTGTCTTCATTAAACAAGCTTATGCACTAGTGAGCAATTAGTTGGCTTTGATTGTGGATTAGGGGCCCTGGGAGTGCTGATTTTGGCATTTCTATAATTTATTGTCTTTTAGAGAGACTAAGAGTCACTCAACGAGCGATGGAAAGAGCTATGCTCGGAGTTTCTTTGCGGGATAGAATCCGGAACATGGATATTCGGCGAAGAACCAGAGTCACCGACATAGCTCGTAAAATTTGCAAGTTGAAGTGGCAATGGGCAGGCCACATCGCTCGTAGAACTGACAACCGATGGGGAAGAAAAGTTCTCGAGTGGCGACCACGGACCGGAAGACGCAGCGTGGGCAGGCCTCCCACTAGGTGGACCGACGACATCGTGGGGGTCGCGGGCAACCGATGGATGCAAGTGGCGAATTGCCGTTCGGCGTGGCGGTCTAAGGGGGAGGCCTATGTTCAGCAATGGACGTCTTGCGGCTGATGATGATGATGATGATGATACTTTATTGTAACATCATCAAACCTGTGATTTCCGAAGAATCAGGCCGAGGGCTACCAAGTAGTAGTACACCTTTAATTCGCCAGGTATGTTTGAAGGGGTAGCCTATTGTTGCCATGAACCAAGCACAATTAATACAGACTTGATGACTGCTACCGAAAAATATCTTATTCAAAAACGCAATAACACTTTTGCCCAACCCGAAAATCGGACCCAGGACATATTACTCAGCAGCCGCGTCAACGGCCGCTAGATCAACGAGGATCGATGTAATAGCTGAAACGAAAAGGGCGAGTCGAATAGTCCCTTCCAGTCCACACCGGGCGGGAGGACTCCTTATATTCCCGTTAAAAAGAAAACGGATTTGTAGTAGTTTGGGATCAGTGCGGTAGAACTGTTTCAAAATAAAAAGGAATAAGATATTCCAGGAAAACCCTGTTGCAGTCGTTTATCACTAGCATAGCAAGTCTTTCGCGGGACACACGTATTCCGCGACTTCGGTACATAAAGGACTACTGAAGGACACCGTGGATTTTAGTTAGTACCTACGAGTCTGACAGTCCCTCCCGCTCTGCCCTGAGTGGGAGGACTCATTTGATGACTTTACCTTTTAAAAAAAAAACAAAAAGCATAGCAATAGTTCAAAAGTTTCTTTAACAATAAATTTTTAACAAAAGTGTTTAGAACTGGAAGCTTTTATCCGCATTGTTGGACTCAACAGATGAAACGAAACTACTTTATAATTTGTACGGAACTTTTCCTTTAAATGCCACGTTTCAGATGCAGTTTTGTGAAAACAATGTCTGTTTTTGTTGCGTTATTTTGGCGTGTGGTTATTGTTTTCGTTCCATTATTTTTGTGTTTACGTGGGACCTTTTCATATTATGAGCTTGAACGATCCATGTTCTTTTTGAGTGGCATTTTGTAGGTTTGTTTCGTAACTGGGCAATCCTGTGTGAACGTAAGAGCGCATATTCTGAAAGTTGGCAACGTCGCACATAGTTGTCAAATATTAACAAGATTTAATTCATTTAGCAATGTTACTGTATGGAAATAAGAAATATGGCTCTGTAGTGCACTAGAAAATTAATAAGGGAATGCAATAATAAATATCGTAACACCGAATTATATAGTTTTAGATGTAAAAAAAGTATTTGGAAACTTGTCAAATGCATTTTTACACCTGAAACGGTTACAACATCAAATTCAGTGTTTTAATTGCATTCCTATATCTATTTTTAGTGCACTACAGAGCAATATTTCTTATTTACATACAGTAAATTTGACAAATTAATTAAAAGTTGTAAATATTTGACAGCCACTTGCGACGTTGCCAAGCTTCTGGTTATGCGGCCGTAACTCCTCGAGACTCTTGAAAAGAAAGGAGGTTTTGTCCATATTGCTGTTAATCTTGAGCTCTTACTGCACATTTACGTATTAGTAGAATCCCTTGGTAATGTGTTATTTTATTGTTCTAAACTTATTAATTTTCAAACTACAATCTAAACATAATTAAGAGACTCGAATGATTCCCTGACTGTTATCCTCAGCATAGCTTTTTGCAATGTCAAAGAACTTTCCAAAGTAACTTTTAATCATACTCGTAGATGAATTACCTTAATGTTGGAAAATATTAACGGATTTTGTTATCCATTGAAATTGTCTAGACTAGCATGAGTTCTACAAAACTCCTAGGCTAGCGTTGTTTATACAATATACACCATGACTTTTTAGTCGTCTTACAAAAGCAGCCCAGTTCATGTACCCAATGACTAGAACACGTTTTTAATAAAAAAATATGTATTTAAAAGATTTGAAAATTTTTGTAATAAAACTTTAATTGGTTATTATGACATAAGGCGTAGTTAGAAACGCCCTTGTCTCATAGAAAATGGAAATGGAATGATCTACCCGACTATTGCGCTGGGTAGGTATACTCTACAGATTGATACGTAAACATTTTAACAGGGTGTTTCATATTTTTAATGTACCTTTTTATTAAAAATAAAAATTATTATTAACTATTTAAAAAAAATTAAACTCGCCTAGAGGTATTTTAGGTCGGATACATTAAGTGGACGACTTTTGTAAGACGACTAAAAAGTCACGGTGTATAGGGTGTTAAAAAATCAACTGCAGGAATTTCGTGTGTGTGCAAAAAAAAAATATTTTCGAGCATTTTTTTTTTAATTTTTTTCTATTTTTTTTTCAAAATTATTTTTTTTAAGCATTTTTCTTTTGGCCGATTAATATGGCCAATAAAATAAGTTATTTGTAAGTACATATTTCGATAAATTGCCAGTCCAAAGTCTGCAAAATGTGATAGGAAAGTTGGAATCAGTTGTGAATGCTACACACGGGTAAACGACCTCAAAGAGCAATCAAATTCATTAACACGGTCAAAAAAAAAATGCTTGAAAAAAATTTTTTTTTTGAAAAGAATGCTCGAAAAAAAATTTTGTGGAATGTACTTGGTTTTTGATACCGAGTACGCACACGAAATTCCTGCAGTTGATTTTTTAACACTTTTTTATTGTACTTTTAGTTAGTGTATTCTCCAAAGACTTGCCAGTACTTACTAATCAATTCTTCTCCAACAGGTGTCACCCGTCAAGTGGGCGATGCGTTACAACTGGAGCGGTCACAGCGAGCAGGCAGAGTTGTCAGCATAGGTATAGCACCGTGGGGTATCGTTGAGGGAGCCAACGAGCTCATCGGCAGAGGGAGAGATGTTCCGTATCACGCGATAGCTTCACCGAGGTAAGATTAAATTATTGTTATATTAAAACCGGCTATTTGGAGTTCCGTAGCCAAATGGCAAAAAACGGAAGGATTCGTCATGTCTGTCTTTCCGCCCGTCAGTATGTTACAGCCACTTTTTCCCGAAACTAATATACTGTTGAAACAAGGTAAGTAGGTACATGTTGATTTTTATACAAAAATAGAATTAAAACAGTAAATTTTAGGGGTTCCCCATACATAAATAAAAACTGCCAATCTCGCGAGATCTCGGCAATTTCGAGTTTTAAGAGAGATTTCGAGTTATTTATAAAGTCGCGGAATCTCGCTTGAGCCCCAATCTCGCGAGATTTGCATTGCCTAATTAGTTCAGTGGTGCAATTTTAGTTTTCGTCAAAAATGACCTCGAGATTCCTTTCAGTATTTTTCGATATTCCTCATAGTTTCGGATATAGCCATCCACACCCAGATGGAAAATACACCCTGTATATTTATGGAATAAGAATCATTAAGATTAGGACCTATATTATTTCTAGTAATTTTGATCTAGCCACCCATAAATAAACTAATTGACAAAAAATAAACTTGTTAGCTCTAACAAGCACAATAATGAAAATAAATTGTTAACATCAGTTAAAACCCAAGAACTTTGATAAAATAAGCAACAAAACAACCTAGTTAGTCTAGAAACAAACTGAGTTTAGGTATTGTCAACATTTGGTCTGCCCCAAACCACAAGGTTAGTACTCGCCCCATCTTATGTTGACATAGGTCTTTGTACAGTTAACAGGACTGTACAAACATCTACTGTACATATGTTTAGTATTTAGTAGTAGGTAACTCGTCTGCTTTGTTCATTTTCACCTAAGATCTTGTACCTACGTGTAGCATGATGAATTTCTATCTCTATTCTACGAAGAAAAGACGAAGCCATTTTAATCGTTTTTTTTTTTATAATGGCACGGACCGTAGACTTCTGAATAGAGAAATTTATTTTATACACTTTGAACATTGCCATGTATAAGTCGATAGAAATCTTTCATTTTGTAAATTTTTTCGTCGATAAAACCTTTTTGTATCGTGTCATGATATGCGTGCTGTTCTAAACTCAAGAATTAACTCTTCATTTCTAAGGGCTGATTTTTCAATAGTCAGATAACTTTTATCTGAGGAATAAAAATAGTAGTTTGACATATTTTCTATAGATAAGCTGTCAAACCGCCATTTTTATTCCTCAGATAAAAGTTATCCAACTCTTGAAAAATCAGCCCTTAATGTTTTAAGTTTAGTTATTCCTTGAAGTTTGCTGTGGGTAGCTTGGAATAGGCCAAGGAGCTCGTTCATTTGATTGTTGTTTAGCTCAAAATAATAACTGATTTGTATTTATTTAGCTCATCATAATCACAAGAGCAATTTCTCAAGAGAAAAAATCTTTGCCTCACACGAGGAATTGCTCTGGTGTACATTTACAAACATTTAAACTTACAAATACAAACACCCAGGCCCGGAATATATCGGAACAACTACTTTTAGATCATACAAATATTTGTTTCTTACGGTGCATCCACACCGCCGGTAACATTTGTGGAGCAACAAAAGGGAACACGGCAACATTCGGTAACATTCGGTAACTTTTGTGGCTCCTTGTTACTATTTGTTGATTGTTACTTACCAGTGCATCCACACCGCAATAACATCCGACAACAAAAAGTTACTAAGTGTTGCCGTGTTACTGTAAGTCGAGTAACGTTGCTCGACAATCGGTAACATTGTTAGATAATGGGGGTAACATTGTTACCGAGTGTTGAGCAACGTTACTCGACTTACAGTAACACTTCAACACTTATTAACATTAAATAACATTTTGTTGGCGGATTTTACAGAATGTTGAGCAACGTTACTCGACTTACAGTAACACGTCAACACTTAGTAACATTAAATAACATTTTGTTGGCTCATGTTACCGAGTAACATTTGGAAACGTTGAGCTACAAACGTTACCGGCGGTGTGGATGCACCGTTACGGGAAACGTACCCACGACACGCAGTGCAGCAGTCGATTGCTCGGCCACTGCACTAACCGTATACCTAGTCGTTCAAATTCGAGCTTCCATTCCGCAATATTTGACAGCTCCAGCCGGCTGTATAACATCTTATTTCATGATAGATCGAATTTAAGAAGGCAGTCCGTACAAAATTCAATCCAAGAGAATATTCGCAAAAATCTTTGTACATTCTCCATTCTTATCACGATAGCAATTTCTGCGAAAGAATTTACACACACTACATACTGTTAGGGAGCTGACAGACCAATTTTGTCCACGTTTCCTCTTTATTTTCTCACTGTTTTCATATATTAGGAGGCGAGCAGTATTTATATGTTAGTGTTAGAAGTGTGGAATGCGAAGTGACCTTTTATTTCTTTATTTGTGGATAAAAGTGAAGAAGTTAAGTGATGCTTTATGCTTATAATAATAAAGCCTATTATTGTTATAGTAAAGGACCTTTTCTTAGACAGAGAAAGCATGAGCGTTGATTACCCTGCTTGCTCAAGGCGGATTATTCGCTCTCTGTAAGGGTAATGGTGTTATTCAGTTTAATGATATGAATTGGGAATTTCTTGCTGCACAGTCTTTATATGACTTGACCAATAAAATGCCTGGGGTTTGAAAGAGACAGTGATCTGTGAGTTTGTTTCGTCTGGTTCTTCTGAGTACTTACTCAGGTAGGTACGAAACACCAGCCTCATCAAGTTTGTATAACGACGTGTAAAATTGTTTTCTAAACTTTCTCCTCACTCAACTTAGATTTTGATAGATATGCTAAATCAAATAAATAGTGAGCGTTTATTCCTCTGTTTTATTAGTTAGCTAAAGACACACATAAAAAATAACTAAATAAAAATTATTTTAACTACACAATTAACAGTATTGGGTGTCGACCGAGACAGTTTAAACAAAATTTAAAATGTAATGCTAATTATAATCCCATCCTTAAGATCTTATTAATGATCAAAGCACATTCGCACTACGTCTTCAAATATGTATGATACGCAGCGCAGGCGCAGATCCGTTTCAAAACTCGAAACTGATTAAGGCTCGAACAGACACGCGATTAATCGCGCTGCGACAACGAGCCAAGCTAATTTCCACTCTAAATGTACTGCGAATGGACCGCGACAAGTCGCTCCGCGCGATTAATCGTGTGTGTCTGCTCGAGGCTTTAGCATTGCAACATGGATGCAGTTTTATGTTTCCTTACGGTCAGTTCACACCGAGACGCGACGCGGCCCGACGTGACGCATCGATACTGCAAATGTGTATCTTATCGTGTAGTAAATAAAGTTAGATTTTGAGTCGCTATTAAAATGCAGCGCGGCGCCGCGCTGCATCTTGCTGCGTTGCCAAAGGTAACATCTTTTCGTGTTGGAAATAGAGCTAGATTTTGCGCAGCTCTATTGAAATGTGCGCGCAGCGTCACGTCTCGGTCTGAGCTGACCTTTATACGCGTAATATTCCAAAAGATGTCGTCAAACGATATTGAACTCTCTCGGTACTCTTTTAAGAATATAATGAAAAATTCGAATTAGTCTAACAAGACTGTAATAGCTAAGTAGGTGAAGGCACGATAATATAATATTACCGTGGTGAAGGCGTTCGATGTAGGTACTGCATCGATAGTCGTCGGTTGAATGAGGTCCTGCTCGCAATGGAAATTTTTGTTCCACGAAAACTTTGAATAATAGGTATCGTCTCTCACATTTTTAGGGTTCCGTAGCCAAATGGCAAAAAACGGAACCCTTAAAATAGATTCGTCATGTCTGTCTGTCTGTCTGTCCGTCCGTATGTCACAGCCACTTTTTGTCGAAAGTATAAGAGCTATCCTGTTGAAACATGGTAGGTAGATGTATTATGTGAACCGCATTAGGATTTTCACACAAAAATAAAAACTAAAACAAATCTTGGGGGTGTCCCCCATACTTAGAATCGAAACTCAAAAATTTTTTTTCACCGAACCCATACGTGTGGGGTATCTATGGATAGGTTTTTTCTAAACTGAACAGTTTGCACGAGAGACACTTCCAAAGTGGTAAAATGTGTGTGTGTGTCCTTGTAACTTCTAAAATAAGAGAATGATAAAACTAAAAAATGTAGACCTCAACAAAAACTTCCAACGAAAATTTGTTTGGATGAGATACAGTTAGCAGTTTTTGAGATATAGTACATTTTCAAAAATCGCAAATATAATTTTGCCATTCATACAAACACTATGAAAAACAAAGTTATTTTTATATTGTTTGTGTATATTACTTACTAATCTGAATATAATTATATCCCTAATCTATGCTACTACGGAACCCTTCATGGGCGAGTCCAACTCGCACTTGGCCGGTTTTTTTTTTCGACAGTGTTTTTGCTTGACTCTTGTCTTGATGTAAAACTTGTATGGTACTTCTTTCATCTGCTTTCTCAAACCAAACATCCTATTTAAAAGGATCAGGTGTATTGATAAAAGTAGCGTTAGACAGTCCGTTCGTCTGAGCTTGGTACAGCACATCGTTGATCAGCTTCTCTGCCAGAATCCGCATGTTCCCAGGGAGGTTGCGCAGTTTTGCAGCTACGTTCACACCTGTGGACAAAGAAAAGACGATTTTAATGGCAAGAAGTAGTGGTTCCATAGTAAGCCGTTCGCGTGCATTTTACTGAACGATCTTTATAGCAGAGGTAACCTAGTTGACGGGGCCCCCTTTAGAGGGCCAAAGCCTGCCGGGGTCGCGGGACTTACGAATTACCGTAACCCCGGAACATGAAGGGCTATTGAAGGTCACCGTGAATTTTATTCAGTACGAGTCTGACAGTCCCTCCCGCTCTGCCCTGGGTGTGAGGACTCATTTGATGATTTTACCACGATAAAAAAAGAGGTAAACTAGTAGGCACACTCAAATGCCAGTTAAGGCCCGTTTAGACGCTGCAAGAAATTATATGCGACTTGCATGTAAGTTTGGCTACGTTGCAGACTATTAATGGACAATGAATTCAGTTGAACAAACAAATACCGCAATGTAGACAAACTTGCATGCAATCGCATTCAATTTCTTACTATTTTTATATTACTATACTTATAGGCTGCTTTTCCACCAGAGATGCGCTATGCTACGTTGCTGCGGATGCGTTTGATATCCACCAATCATATTCACTGGTTTACATAGCACAGCACTGGTGGAAACGGATTCTTGTGACAGCACATCTTCGTAGCGCAGCTACGCATCTTCATAGCGCAGCTACCTTGTGACAGCACATCTTCGTAGCGCAGCTACGCATCTTCATAGCGCAGCTACCTTGTGGCGGCGCATCTTCATAGCGCAGCTACCTTGTGACAGCGCATCTTCGTAGCGCAGCTACCCATCTTCACAGCACAGCTACATAGCGTAGCATCAGTGGAAACGGTCACACAGTTTCGTAGCTCAGCTTTTACATCCTCGCAGCACAGCTACATAGCGCATCTCTGGTGGAAAAGCAGCCTTATACAGGGTGTTTGGCAGAACGTTGAACATACGAATATGGTGGATAGGTGGGGTCATCTGCTACTTACTCAGCCCTAATTTATTTGGCCCTGGCCCACTGGGTATTTTAAATTTTTTTTTTTCTTCTTTTTTCTTATTTCACCACTTTCTTAACTTTAAAGTGCATTTTTTTTTTAAATGTGTAAAACAGGCAACATTTTGTTTTCTTTTTTTAATCTTTGATGTTGGCAGATTCTTATAAAATTATTGCTTTGTTCAGATGTTAGCTAGAAAAAAAGTTGTGAGTCCTCAAACTTACAGAAAGATATTAAAAAATACTTAAATGTTAATTTCAACTTGCATTTAAAAAAAAAAAAACAAAAAATGATGGAGGAGTTCCAATTCTAGCAAAACATCCCTAGTGTGTGAGCTTTCTAATGGTATGTAATTTGATTTTATAAAAAAAAAAAACTTTAAGAGTTATTTCATAATTTTATCAAGTAGGAAATTTTTGACGATTCTCTACCTTTACGGAAAGTTAAATGTTTTGCGAAATTTAATACTGCAAAGTTGGTAAAAATTAAATGATCGATTGAAATTATGCTGTATCAGTTAGGTGCGTTAATGAAACAATTAAATAATTTTAAATAATTTATTTAAATAATAAATTACAGATGTTCAAATTGACGCCCTTCATTTACAATACAGGTGCTACATTATATACAGGTACTTCATTCACAATTTTTTTTTGTTTAGCTTTTGGTAAGAAATTCCCTCTTCTTATCATGCCTACGATGTTCTCTCGTGTTTATGTATTCTAAACTGTAACAATGACATTGTAAAAGCAAATATTTTAAAAGAGTAACCATGGAGTTTCTTGCCGGTTCTTCTCCATAGAAACGACCAACCCGAACCGTGCCAATTTTTTTTTCTCGACGTTTTATAAGTGCCCATTGAGGCCCATGTAAAATAAAATATTTTGATTTTGATTTTACATCATCTGAATAGGGGCGGACCCGTGCTCCACCTAGTTTCTCGAACTGGGTAGAGCACGGAGACTATCAATTTCAATTTTGGATCCCGTACCTACTCCAACTGATGACGTTATTGTATAGTGAAACAAAAAAAAATATTTAGAAGAAGCACGGGACCCAAAGTCTCTTTTGTAGTCTATGTGATCCACCCAGGTGGTGAAACTAGGTGAAGTCCTAATTATATGGAGTTAGGACTCCCATTGCCATGATCCGGTCACGAATCAATTAGACGGCACGGTTGTCGTAATGGCTAAGTGATGGGCTGGTGTACTACGTGTTTCGAATTCCCGAAAGGAACAAATATTTGAGGAAGCGAGTCGATTGCCTTCAACAGGACATTAATGCGTACTCCGAGGCTGCTACTCAAAAAGCCATCAAACAGCCACAAACCTAGACTAAACTTTTTTTTTTAGCGTGGTAAAATCATCAAATGAGTCCTCCCGCCCTGGGTGGGGTGGAAGGGACTGTCAGACTCTTACAGACTAAAATCCACCCGTGTTCCTTCGAATGCCCTTTACGTTCCGGGGCCACGGTATCCTGTGTTAAATAAAACCCGCGACCCCAGCAGGCATTTGGTCCCATAAGGGGCCCCGTCAGTTTGCTGACAACTCCCCGAAGGCACGCGCGAAACACGACACGACGCGCGCGCCACCGACCCGGGCTTGGTCCTTGGTCGGACGGCGAGCTACTCATTACTCACCGTCCGCACGTCCGCCCGCTCCGTCGCTGTGCCCTCTGCTAATCAGAGGGACACGCGTTGGAGCGTCCACACGACAGTTTTTGCCCGCATCCCAGGGTGCACCGGCCCGAAAAACTGGTCTTCCCCACGGACGTATTCGAGAGGGAACTCCAGTGCACGGGCGCACGTGGAGGTTTCCTGTCTTAGCACCCCAACCTAGACTAAACTTAGTAAAACTTAGCCCGATCCGAGAATTGAACCCGGCCCCTCATGCTCAGCAGTTGCACTTTCCTCCACTACACTAAAGAGATAGTCAATACTTTAAAATATCCTGTCTAAAGAAAACACAAGGGTTCCAAACACCTTAAATATTATTTCCTTCCTTACACATGCTATTTCATGTAGAACTAATTTAAATTGATATGAATGGGCTTTGTTGATTATGTTTCTAGGTTAGTGTTATTTTAGGCTAGGGTACGGGTCCATTCTGTCCTAAAGTTCATTGAACCGAGTCGTCTCAGTACAATTAACTATGCTATCTGAGATGTGGGTGAAATAGTAGTATTATTGTGAGAACTTGGCTAGAGTGTTGGTGATTTTTGAATATAGAATGTTTGAGAAGCCTTAATATATTTTTTTTAAAAAAACGACGGTTTGCTCTCCGGGAGTGCCGGTAGAAGTGAAAACTTTTTTATTACTGTGCTAAATGCATTTTAAAACTGGAGTGGTACAGATTTATGAAATTAATGAATTTTGTTACATCTTGTTAGTGTCGTACAGGTGTCAAATCACAAATGTTTTCATATATGTTCGATAGATGGCGTTGCACGATTAAAATGCAAGTTATCGTTTGCCTCTTTGTCTTACGAATTTTCGATCAGGGTCACGTGATCCTGACGCGAGTTTAACATTTTTTACCCATTACAGAAAAGTGTACAACGCCACTAAAGAAGTTTTCACTTCAAGAGGATTAACGCAATAATTCTTGTAACCGGCATCAAATAGTTTTAACTGTTTGCCGTCAGTATGCAGAAATTCCAGTTCTTTTTAGTAGAGCTCGTTTCATCTAGCCTCATCTTTGATTCCAGGCCAGATTGCCTACACATTAAATGTAGTAGTTCGAAATGAAAAAATAGTTCGTGTTGAATAGCCCATTTATCAAAGAAGGTTATACAGGGTGTAAGAGACATCGACGCACAAAGGATACTGGGTCCAGGACATGATTCTGGACGCCCCGTGTTGGAATTTTTTGTCGGATTTTTCCTAACTTTCAAATTTAAAAAAAAAAATTTGGAGTTTGTTTTTTACTTTAGACTGTTCATAGTCGTTATTCTTACCTAACCCAATGAGATTTTAATGAAAAAGTAATTAATTCACTACTTTCACTAAAAGTAGCTATGTTAATAAAACTAGAAAATATGGTGTCTTCTTAGATGTTTATAATGAAAGGTCATCGTATACCTAAATACTGTGCCCAGTACCACAGTACCTGTAGTACTTTAAGCGCGGCTCACTATTAAAAAAAAAATAGGAAAAATCCGACGAAAAATTCCAACACGGAGGGTTTAGAATCATGTCCTGGAAACATGGTATCCGTTTGTGCGTTGATGTCTCTTACACCCTGTATAACATCACGCTACCCTACGACCCGAATAGGAGTCGAGCAACGAGTAAAATCGCGGGATAAAGCTAGTTAAAATATAAAAAAAAAAACTCACCAATAGCATCATATTCATCATCCACCTCAGTACAATGCCTTTTAGTCTTATCTTCATCCAGAAACCTCTTGGTGGAGGTGTGGGCAGGGCCGCAGGTGCTCTCGGGCACCTCCACGATGTTGCTGGCGATGCTGAACGGGGCTGGGGAGTAGTTGTCTTCGATGGAAGCCTCTAATGATGTATCGTCGTTGTCTAAAGGTTCTTCTTCGGGGTCTGTCGATTCCTGGGATAGAGGGGTTTATTATTAGTAACTAGCGATAGACAAAAAAACCGGCCAAGTGCGAGTTGTACTCGCCCATAAAGGGTTCCGTAGCAGCAAGTAACATAATATAAAAGTTCTTGTAACTACAAGAACTTTTATATTATGTTACTTGCTGCTACGGAACCGCAATTTACCTTTCAAAGTTACAACCAACTGGTTGTAACTTTGAAAGGTAAATTGCGGTTTACGATTTATGACGTATTCAAAAAAATGTAATTACTTGATCTCGTTTAAACCAATTTTCGCTGGTAGTTTGCATGGTAATGTACATTTTTAATTTTATCATACTCTTATTTTAGAAGTTACAAGGGGGGGACAAATTTTACCACTTTGGAAGTGTCTCTCGCGCAAATTATTCAGTTTAGAAAAAATGATATTAGTAACCTCAATATCATTTTTAAAGACCTATCCATAGATACCCCACACGTAAGGGATTGGTGAAAAAAAAATGAGATTCATTTCTAAGTATGGGGAACTCCCAAAATATGTATTTTTATATTTTTATTCCATTTTTGTGTGAAAATCCTAATGCGGTTCACATAATACACACATCTACTAGGTACCAAGTTTCAACAGGATAGCTCTTATACTTTCGAAGAAAAGTGGCAGTGACATACGGACGGACAGACAGACACCGGGGTGGGAGGACTCATTTGATGATTTTTTTCGTGGTAAAATCATCAAATGAGTCCTCCCACCCCGGGCAGGGCGGGAGGGACTGTCAGACTTGTACTGACTAAAATCCACGGTGTCCTTCAATAGCCCTTTGTGTTCCGGGGTCACGGTAATGAGATAAGTCCCGCGACCCCGGCAGGCTTTGGCCCTCTTGGGCGGGGCCCCGTCATCGTGCTGACGCTCTTTGAGGCGCGCGTGGAACACAACGCGCCGTCGACCCGGGCATGGTCCATGGTCGGGCGGCGAGTTGCCCTTTACTCGCCGCCCGCATGCCCGCGCCTACGGTGGCCGGAGATCGTCTTGCGAGACAGACAGACATGACGAATCTATAAGGGTTCCGTTTTTTGCCTTTTGGCTACGGAACCCTATAAACCGATATATTCGCCCTGTACTATACGTTACCTATGTGTAAAGTCGGTGGTGGGAACTGTCAAATTGATCGCCGACCGCGATGTGAAAGAGATGTGAACTAAGAAAGGGTGCTGACGCGATGCGACGCAATTCGACCGATTCCAACTACAAGTAAAAATCATCCTTACCACTACAACATTATGACATAAAACGCAGTGGCGGGGCAAGACCTAAATTTGATGTGGGCAAGACAGATTTCGCGAGGCCCTGTTCTATGGCGACCTGAAGACGGATTTTATAAAATAATAAAAACAAACAAAACAATTAACACTGCCAAGTTTTTATTCATAAAAATACAAATTAGATTAACCGTAAGTATAGTTCGGTACCGGGTCCGAAACGGCCGCGACAAGTAAACCTACGCTGGCTCAGTAGTGAGTCCGAAATGGGCAGACGTTGTAGTCATACGACATCCTCATTAAATAATTAAAAAATATAATATTCTCTGCGTTAAATCCTATGAGTGCGCATTAATTAAGAATGTTAAATAAAAATCTGATTTGTTCACGCCATTAAAACTTCTACATTTACAACGCATTTTCTTAATTTACCGTTACAAAATCCAAAAGTGTAAATACGATTTACGCCATTTTGATGGCAGTGCTGGGTTGGGCTAAAAATCATAAAAAATGTGGTGTCCGGATGTCCAAGGTATCACTATAGAAGGGATGAATAACTCGTCATTTAGTATTGTAACGAATTCATACGTAATTCAACATAAATTAGCAGTGGTAATGAAAAATTTGATATCTGAACTCGAAGTTTCGCGCCACTTGTGTTTGTTTACATTTTTACCGACTTCAAAAAAAAGGAGGTTATCAATTCGACCCGTATGTATGTAATATTATCAGAACTGCCCAGTTTTCATATATGTTAGTCTATATCAGCGTCTGAACAAATGTGCCAAGTTTCATAAGTTTTTTTATGTTTGTGCACGCATATCTCCGGAACTATAAGTTCGATTTAAGTAATTCTTTTTTTGTTGTACTAAGTATTGTTCAACTTAGGGTACACTGCAAGTTTCATCAAAATCGGTTCAGTAGTTTTAGAGATATGGATTTTTTTATGTTGTGACGGATTACAAGTTTAGTGCATATGTAAGAAAATTTTGTATTTTACAAGAATTTGGGTTGAATATGTAATAAATAAACTAAAAAGGGTAAAATAATAAAAAGGGTAAAATAAAAACTTTTTTTAAAAAAGTACCGACTTCAAAACAAATACAAAAAAGTTTAAAATAACTTTTCTTTCGGAAGTCGGTGGCTTTGTTTTGTTGTGTCATTGACTATTGCCACCGACTTCCGAAAGAAAAGTTATTTTAATTTAAACTTTTTTGTATTTGTTTTGAAGTCGGTACTTTTTTTTAAAAAGTTTTTTATTTTTCACTTGGATCACACACACACGCTTATACTCAATAACATTTACGATAAATATCATGCCAAATTTTATAAATAACGTAGAAAAGCCCAGATCTTAGCTTAATTCTCTAATACAGGGCCCAAAACACGAATTTTTCATTACCACTACTCAATTTGTATTCGTAATCGACAATCATATTTTTTTTTAATCGTAATGATGTGTGAAAGCGAGTATTCTAATCGATTCCATAATTGAATTTTTTGTCAACTCGAGTGAAGTGAGTTTGTTTTATTCTCGCTTTAAAAAATTTTGAGGCGCGAGGCCCCTTGTACCGCGAGGCCGTAGGCGGTGGCCCACGTCGCCCACGCCTTACGCCGCCTCTGATAAAACGTACGGTTATCCACGGGTAGATGAATAACAAAACACGCTCGCCACGACGACGTAAGTCAGTCGAATTGCATCTTTATATCGTAGTTACAAGGACGATTTTCATTTTTAGTTAGTAGAAATTTCAAATCGCACTAATTGCGTCATGAGCAAGCTCCCTGACTGGGGACACCCGCATCCCTGCTTGACCGTCGAACATACCTTCCCGTACTGTCAGGCAAGAACGATAGCGGTGGCTAAACGCGCGCCTGTCGCTAAAAAAGTGCGAGTTGGACTCGCGTGAAGAGGGTTCCGTACGATACGATACGTTACCTATCACGTTTCTTTAAATCTGACCCAAATTGGCACGCAAAATATTGAGTGATTTACCATGTTATTTTAATATCATGGACTTCTTATAGGTTTCCTATAATAAAATATATAAATAATAGGTTTTCCTATAATCTATAAGTAGAAAAGTACTTTCTGTATTTTTTTCAAAATTTTAGGTTCAGTAGTTTCGGAGATAAGGGGAGGGGGAAAATGGTCAATTTTCGTCTGTTTTCTTGAATAACTTCGAAACTATTTATTTTAAAATTACAAAAAAATACATTTCGGATCTTCTCAACAAGACCTTTCATTTGATATGTCACACGATGTAGTTTTCAATTTTTTTTAATTTTCCCTTTCCCCCCCCCCCCCTAAAATTACCTCCCATATACAGATTTCATCTATTCACGTCACACCTCTGTGCTTGGGTCACAGGAATTGATATGTGTACCTCAACTTAATCGGTCGAGTAGATTCGGAGATAATTGACTGTAAGCGACAGACAGACGGACACACGAGTGATCCTATAAGGGTTCCATTTTCGTATTCGGACGTACGGAACCCTAAAAAAAAGATTATATCAAGGAACCGAGCTGGAGAATCTTTTCTTCCTACCCTATCGAACACTGTATTTAATAAAGAGAAGGCTTTCCTGTGTAACGTATTTTCTACGTGACTGTGTCCGGCGCACCCTGCGTTATCAGACGGTTATCAACGATGATTGGCTAATCCTTTTACCGCGATTGCAATCTGTCGTCGACTATTGATCTCCTGACACACTAGGGAACATCTAACTTAAAGTTTTTGAGGATGGATGGAGGGTTGTTACTCTCTCACGTATGAATTTGAATGTATGGTTCGCAGTTCATTTATAATCAGGATATGGTATCATCATCATCAGCCTATAAATCAAACCAACTAAATTATCTGGCTCATTAATTTTCCTTCTCTTTAAATATTCAATTTTAAAGGTATGAGGGTTTCGAAATGCCTCAAACACTTTTTATCAGACCAAAAAAAATCGCATCTTTGAATACGTCTAGCTTTGTTTTCAAAACTACTTTTTAACGGGCACTTAAAAAGGTTTTATGCTCAGCCAAGTCAGCATTTCTGTGCTTAGAAATAATTGAAGAAGTCTTTAGAAAGTTTTCAACATGCCTGAAACACTTTTCCAAAATTTTATACAGCTCTTAGCAATGATATATAAACTATAGATACGTTGTCCGCACTCTAAAATGGAGCCAGACACAACAAAAAATGAAGCCAATTTCTTCACGCGTATAAGTAGTTCTAGTATTGTCGCCGTTTTTAAGCGCCGCGATGTTCGTTCATGGCGTGTCTAATAATACGTCATTGGCTCTTAGGCCATTGCAAATACAATTCATAATATTTCCAAAGTCTCTGTTCTCACTTCACATTATATATCCTCTATATTTTTCCATCATATTCCTAGTCTTGAGATACCGATCAACTCCTCCTCTCAAATAAGAAGACGAGTTCAAGTCTCCACGATAACAAAGAGGACATGTATAAAGAAACGATTTAAGTTAATCCTAACATCGTCAGCTAAGTTCAGGGGATGATCTACCGATCAAATTGGGTCAAAGTTGACGTGACTTGCAAGTTCTGAGCAGATTCTATGAGGATAGTGTTTTTGGAGCAGTGATATTCTTTTTTGTGAAGTTTTATGTTTAATTAGTTTTGATAAAGAGGAATTTGATTTTATTAGTTTTGATATTTTCGGTTGAATGACTTTAAATCGCCTCGATTACAATTACTCTAATTTCGCAAATGAATCTCATCTGTAGCGAGTCCCCAATAATACCACTAAACTTAGTTTCAGGGACTTGAGAGGCATTTGCGGTGTCCAACTGGCCATGTCGTATAAGGGCGCGTTCACACGTCACGCGCACGCTCAGCGCACGCCACCCGCGTCCAACTCGCATTGAAATTTGTTAAATAAAAATTTGAGTCTTACACAATCCATCAATAGATCTCAAATTGCATTTAACGAGGTCTACACGCGCACGCCAAGCGCACGCCCCGCGCCCGCCTCGCGCCAACCCTGCCCACGCTCTGCAACATCCCCGCGTACGCCTTGCGCCCGCGCTATGGCTAGTGTTGTGTTATTTAAGCCACTATGCCTAACGAACGAAGTAGTCCAGTCACTAGTAGTACAAGTGGGCGCGAGGCGTGCGCGAGGCGGGTGCAGAGCGTGTGCGGGTTTAAGGCGGGCACAACGCGTGCGCGGGTGCTGTGCGTGATCGGCGCGTGTCATCTGAATACGCCCTAACTCTATGCGACTGCATGGGAAGTTAAGGTGCGATCAAAGTGTTGGCGGTATTGATGCCCTTTTTCTTGGCAGGGCATCTATCCTTTATATAATTTACTTGGAATAGGCAACTATCCCAAATATTGGATAGATACCCAAAATTTAGAGGTCCACAAAAATCGCCAATTCTCTGGAAATAAAAAATCCAGGCATTGTTTTATCACAATAGCATTTCGAGTCATGTACTATGAAACACTTGTTGATTTTTGCATAACTTCATTCTAACCAAATAGTAAAACAACATTAGGTTATTATAACATGTGGGCTGGACATTTTAACGCTTGGACGAATGTTACCATGTTACCCTAATTTATTAGTGTCACTCATATGGCTCTATGAAAATTGAAATAATATTATCAATGAAAACCATTCACCGAATAACCGATGCTACAAACGTTTACATTACCTAATTAAAATTCACAAATCTAACAGACCGTTGATACCGCTCAAAATACGAATAGTTGATATTTAAATTTGCACATAATTTCAGCTATTGGTTGCGATATTATGGTCACAGTATAGATATAACCAGTATACCAATTAGGTTATTTTTATGAAATCAAATGCCGATGGGATGTATTCGGGCTGTTCGCAATTATTATGTTTTTAACATGCTCTACACACTGATAACGTAACGACTTTTCTGGATTGAAAAAACCGTTCGACTGATCAATTAGCTGAAGTAAGCTTAGAATTAGTAGAAACACTTTACATAAATTTCCATGTTTGTGAATTATTTGAGGGATGATATAAAAGACACTGACCATATTGGTGAAGTGCTTCAAAAAGGTCGGATGCGTAGCCCTCGCAATCGGCGTGCGTGTATGACCAAATGTAAGAATGTGAATGAGGCGAAAGGAGACTGGAAGGACTGTAGCAGGTGGCACTCTATAGTTTCTGCCTACCCTCAAGGCAAATTTATGTATTAGTGATATAAAAGAAAATGAGAAAGAGGACTAAATGGCAGCGTCAAATCTGACAAAATGAAAAATCGGTTGACTCCAATTATATCTCTAAGAGACAATTCCAAATATTTGATCCTAGTTGAATTACTGTGTAATACTAATGGTTGTACTGTGTACTGTGTTATAGACTATAGTTATCCAGGTGTTTGTACTGCTAGAGGGCACATCACAGAACACAACACATAACAGACGTGTTTTGTGCTACCTGTAGCTATTCGTGGTATATAGGTTTATAATATTATGTTCTACGGTGTCTTTCAGGATCGCTTCATGCATTCAGATATCAAGATGCATAGTAGAAGCGATTAATCTGTGTTTTGTATTCAATTTCGGCTTACTGGATTTCCATAGAGGAGCTTTAATATAGTTTTTGATGTTACCTATTATCAATAAATCTTTGTTCAAAGAAACACATTTATTTATTGACATTTTGGGTTTCCTAAAGCTTTGGTTACACCCTGCGACTAAACGCTGCGAGTAAATTTGAAAATGCTCAATTCAACTCGAGGCGACTAATCGGTGCGAATAGCCTATCACATACAGCGAATGCTCCCGGCTAGTAAGCATTCGCTGCGATTAGTCCCTTTGTGTGACCGAAGCTTTAACTCATCTTTTTGCGAACTGCATTTGTAAATCTACAAGTAATTTAAAATGGAATACTCTAAATTGGATCCTATACTGAAGATACCAATTTAACTTCATGAATTAGTTGGCATGCTTTGGTTGAAAAGATGATCTAGAACAGCATAAGCATAATAAATCATCCGCTCCTGAGTGGAAAAGACTGACAGACTCTTACTGACTAAAAACCCACACTGTTCCTTCAAACGGCCTTTGCGTTCCAGGACCGCGGTCTCTTGGTTAGACAGTCTCCCAAAGTTTTACAGCCATACTAAGAAAACTTAAACATCTGTTGAACACTTGTCTAAAATAAGTGTGACTGCAAAACGGACTTTATTTCAACGTCATAATCTGACATTTTTTAGACAAGTGTTCAACAGACTTTTAAAAGTTTTTTGGTACGACCGTTACTATACATATATTCGGTTTCCTCATTCTTTTAAAGGCCATTATCCCCCAAACAGAATCAAAGCAATTCTAAATCTTACCTGATTCAGAAGTCACACTTTTTACGAAATATTAAAGCCAATAACTATTTGTAGCATGTCAGAAATATCACGGCTCCACTAAAGTGTGTCACGAATCGCGGTGGGCAAGTCAAACATGTCATTTAGAACGAGATTGCTCGTCGCATTCAAACGAAACACATTTGCATGCAGTAGGTATTGCAGTTTACAGTTCAGAGGGAATAGGAAAGATTTTATTGCAGCTTTTAGAGAAAACCATGTGTATCGAGAAATAATTTCTTAGAATAATATTAGACTTCATTTCTAGAAGATCCAAGCAAAGTTTTTTAAATATCTGCATTAACGCTTTTACGTGCTAAATCATCAATATGAGTCCTTCCTCCCAGGTTGAAGTGGAAAGAACTGTCATACACGTACTGCCTAAAATCCACGGTGTTCCTTCAATAGCTTTTTACATTCCAGGTCCACGATACCTATTTAAATAGTCCCGCGACACACACATTAACGCCTATGTCGCGACTTGTAACCTGTTGTACCCTGTTGAGCATGACCGCGATAGATTCGATTGTGAGCAGGATTTGAAGGTTCAAATCCAACACACATCAATTTTTCTTTCCAAAAAAAATGCATAACGGAGAGGTACCTACATTGTAACCACAGCTGATTATTTAAACCAAAAAAAAAACTAGCAAACAGACAGACAAATGATTACAAAAGATACGAAGATAGATAAAAAGATTACAGAGGAAACCATTTTTCATCCGAGATTGCTCCCTTGTGCATTCAAAGTGAAACATTTATTAACGTCGCTCGAGCTACCTGAGTTCAAGTCAAACGGATGTTATTCAAAAGTGAACAGACACTTCTGTTCTGCACTTACATTTACGAAATGAGAAGAGTATTCGGTATTATTTATTATAGGAATAATAAATAAAACATTGTATCAAAAATTTCACAAAAATATGGGGTTTGATTCCTAAAACGTAACACCTTCCCGCCTTTCCACCAGATATGTGCTATGTAGCTGTGCTGCGAGGATGTAAAGCTGAGCTACGAAAGTTTGTGACCGTTTCCACTGATGCTACGCTATGTAGCTGTACGAGTAAGATGTGCTATGAAGATGCGTCACCTCAAGGTAGCTGCGCTACGAAGATGCGCTGCCACAAGATAGCTGCGCTACGAAAATGCGCCGTCACAAGGTAGCTTCGCTACGAAGATGCGCTGTCACAAGGTAGCGGCGCTATGAAGATGCGCTGTCACAAGGTAGCTGCGCTACGAATATGCGCTGTCACAAGGTAGCTGAACTTCGTAGATGCGCTGTCACAAGGTAGCTGCGCTACGAAGATGCACAGCTTGAGCTATGATGTATCGATACTAGGGAAGACGACCTATAGCACGCATCCATAGCACGCAGCCACAGCATGCAGCCATAGCACGCATCCTTCCATATAAAAACACATCTTAGTTGAATCCGTTTCCACCAGTGCTGTGCTATGTAAAATGATTGGAGGATATCAAACGCATCCGCAGCAACGTAGCATAGCGCATCTCTGTTGGAAAAGCAGCCTTAGGCTGGAGCCAGACGAGCGTAATTTTGTGAGTCGTGAGTCGCAGAATTTCGGTCGCAGAAATTCTGCCTGCCAGAAATTCTGTTGGGATGCCAGACGAGCGCATTTTATTCAGTTACTATCGAACGTTTATAGTGGATGTTTATGTCGTGCAATGGAACCGTTGAAAATTTTGTGTGATTCAATTATATTTTTTTTCTGTGTCCAGCATTTTGTGTGTATAAATAAGTGTCGACTCTCACGTAAAATGTACCTGACTGACGCTTTGCTCGGCCCGCGTCGGCCCCCTCGCTCCCCGCAAACTCAATTCGGTCCAAATAATGCGTGTGAGTCTGCAGACAACTCATTTTGCGTCGCCGTGTGAATGAAACAGGACTTTTGTATGAAACCGAATGCAGCAGAAATTACGCGACTGAAATTCTGCGACTCACGATTCACAAAATTACGCTCGTTTAGTTGAAGCCATCTTTCATTCCATTCTTAAAAACCATAAGGGTTCACCCTTAACCACCCGAAAGATTCGACCTTGTCGAGTATGACTGCGATGGCCTAGTTAATAAGGCATCTGGTGAGAAGGTCTGAATCAGAAGGTCGCAGTTTTAATTCACGGCATCTCTAATTTTATGATACCTGTGATAGGACTTCTGTCATATCTATTCAAATTAATCTTATTGTTTATCCAATTGAAAAAGAGAAATTATTTTGTACCACCTCCCGGTGCAGTGTCCGTTTTATTTGTTAAAATGTTCAGTACGTTTGTACAGTACATGACAATTCATTTAGCTGATTGGTTCTGTACTGGGTCACGTTTGTACACACGGCTACACGTGTAGCTATACTAAACCAGTTTAAGCTGACCGTTCAATGTGCGCAAAGATCACACAGAACGAGACCACAATAAACTAGTTTAGTAAAGCTTGATGTGTAGCTGTGTGTACTAGTATTCGTATCTTGTTGTTTTAATCGATTTTATTGAAAGTAAATAAATATTTGGTATAAATACGTGGTTGTATAATAGTGATCGGGTAAAATGTCTGAATTTATGTTGCGTATGATATTATGGCCAAATATTGAATACTAACGATTTTTTGAAAATTGAAGGGTTCAATTCGCTCTCAGGAATAAATGTGTGATGCTAAATCGCATAATATTTCTAAATGCAAAAACATTGTTCTGGTCTCATTGATCGCTCCTGAGATTAGTTCGTTAAAAAAAAGAAAGATCCATGATTCTAGGAATATGAATTAGATATGAGGACAACCTACTTGTTTTATGAACAAAATAAATTATTCAAATTGCCGAAAATACACGCGTGATATTCTAGAACACATATTCGGTTTTATGTTACAAATGATCCATTTTTAATACAAAACCAAAAAGTATACATATACCTTTGTTAGCATTTTTGTCCTAATTGAATAGGTACTCGTATTTCTAGAGCCCAAACAAAATGAAAAGGTTCTTTAATTTGTGGACAAAAAAAGGTTTTAATGAGACCTAAATCAGATTACAACAAAAAAGAAACAATTTAGTATATTTAATAAACCTTACACGAGTGAATACGACCCTTAATTCAATGGGTATATACTTAGTCTTATTACAAACCAGCTTATCTTGAGACGTGGTGGAATTTGGAACTATGTTGTTAAGTACTGAATTTGACAGACGAATGATGTTTTTCTTAGCAAGTAGCGCCACCCTGATGTTTCACGTTATGTTGGTCTAGTATAAGGTTATGTGCTTGTAAGGTTACATTTATTTAAGCCAAGTATTTTGGAGAAACTGTTTATTTTTCTTGATTAATTTATGTAAACGTGTGACTAGTAAATTCGTCCGTAGGAACCTAGATAATTTTCGCACGGGACAATTTTGAGATTTATTTACTGTTTTGCTTTCTATGACTTTGATAAAGCTAATAAAATAATGTTAGAGTTTTTGACAAAACAAGGCTTTTCCTGGGTGCTAAAATATTGCCACTGTAAGTACTAAGTATGTACCTAATTTAGGTACATACTTAGTAGTAAGCAATAAAATAATGTAGGTTTAAAGGCAAACGAGCGCAATTCGACCTGTGAGTCGCGTAATTTTTGATGCATTTCGTTGCATAGAAAAGTTCTGTTTTTGTTTTTCACACCGCGACGCCACATGAGTTGTCTACAAACAGGACTTTATTATGTAAGGCTGAAGCTAAACGAGTGTAAAATGAGTTGTGAGTCCCGTAATTTCGGTCGGCTTCACAGAAAAGTCTTTAGCGACGCAAAATTAGCGGTGTGCACTGTACCAGAAATTACGCAACTCACAACCACAAATTACTGTAGTAATCTGTGTCACAACTCAAATATTTATGCTTGTCTGGCTTTAGCCTGCATGCAGTAGAAATTACGCGGCTGAAATTACGCTACGAGCGATTTTTGAGTTGTGAACTCAAAAATCGCTCGTTTAGCTTCAGCTTAAAGACAGAAATCTGTAGGTTTATTATCATTTATATTATAAACCAGTTGCGCCAGAATGAGCCTAGAATCTAAATTAAACCTAGAATTTTAATCGAACTATCCTTTCTATAAGAAGAAGTTCTAATTGCTTTAAATATAGATACTTGATTTAGTTCTAATGCCGCACAACGAAAGTGTAATTTATTCCAATATGAGTCTAAAGCCTCCTGCAGACACACGCGATTAATCGCGTGGGGCAACATGTCGCGGTCCATTCGCAGTATTTTTAGAGTGGAAATTAGCATGGCTCGTTGTCGCAGCGCGATTAATCGCGTGTGTCTGCAGGAGGCTTAAAGATAGTTTGAGTTTGTAACGTTGTAACCGCAGTTTAATTTATTAGAAACAGTCGGGAGCCGTTAATTGTAATTAATCTGGGAATACTGAGAACGTAAGCCATTATGTCTTGCCCTTTGTAATTGTAACTAAGCTTTACGAGTATCTTAGGACTGCTTGACGCTGTCAGTATTGACTACTCAAGCGGTCAAACTGCTTCGGGAGTTTGGTGTTGGGTTACCCACCACCGAGTTTGTATACTGGGTGTAAGGGACAGCCCTCCGCAAACTTTCAGGGCTTGCTCAGTAGACGAAACTGAACAATCTTCCACAATTTTTTTTTTCGGAAATGAAAAAAAAACAGCCTCCCCATACAAACTGTCCAATCAAGTTTATAATTTTGTATGGAGAGGCTGATTTTTTTTTTAATTTCCAAAAAAAAAATTGTGGGTTTCGTCTACTGAGCAGGCCCTGAAACATTACGTAGGGCTGTCCCTTATACCCAGTATAGCGAATAGGATTATTAGTAGTGTAGTGTGTAGTGTGTGAGTTTAATGTAGCGGCTACATTAAACTCGAAAATCTAAAAATTTAGTTAAAGAATAAATTTCATAGCAGCTTTAAGCCAATTTAGTAAAAGTATAAGTTAGTAATAACACAATCTACAAACGCAATTTTGATTTAGAGCTCCACTAATTACGGCATGTTAAGACAAACTTCCTTAGTGAAACTAGTCTGCCAATATGTTCGGGCTAATCTCGAAACTTGGGGAGATTCAGACCAGATTCCACAACTTTAGCTAGGAGATGTGGATGGATTTATGGCTTTATGGTAACTTCAATGGTAACTTAGGGTTTTCTTGCATCAATATCAGCGCGTTAATCTGGTCAAGCCATAAATATTGTTTATCGCCTTTCCTTATTCCTAGGATAATGGAAACAAAGCTGTTTTTCTTTTTACTTAGGTACATACGTATCTCTTTTAAGAGGGAAGTGACTTGCTGCTTAAAAACACCTAGAAATGTTGTAGGACTAACATCGTAGGAGCTTTTATTCTTTTACGCCTAAGAAAAACCTGAATTTACACAGAATACTTTTATCTAGAATAAGTATAGGTAGAATGATCTTGTGGACTTCCACTAGGTCAAAGCCCCGGGCATGAGCTACTTGAATGAAACAAACCTTCTGGATTCGCAAACATGCGCTAGAAAATGGAATGGATGCAGCGTTTTGTCAATACCGTCCACCACATCAGATAGTGGAAACGCGAGCTTTTCGCTAAATAAATAAATGATATTTATCTATAAATGTTTAATTTTTATTGTTTCAGATCAAAACTAGCAGTTCTAAACAATAGGCACGCTTACTTCCTTCTAGTAGACAACGGCTCAGTCGGCAGATACGGCGCGGAGATCGTACTGAGGCGGAAACTAGAGAAATACATCGCGGCTCAGAAACTACATCCATGTAAGTACTTTTATATGTACGTGGTAATGTATAGCGAGCGATTGACCAATGACAGAACTGTCTAGGTTTTCAAAGGAAATTATCTGCGACAGCGCAGCATGCAGTGATCGTGCGGTGACCGCTTTGCATCAATTGGGCCACATACTTATTTGTAACCTAAATTATATTTTTAAAAAATGTCCGCAATGCTTATCTCAATCTTGTTGAAGGAGAGGGAGAGGGAGAGGGAGAGGGAGGAGGAGGAGAGTTTTCTTGACGTTTCACTTGATTGACGTGGCTGACCATAGCCTAATTAGTACGTACAGTAAAAAATGGGTATAATAAATAAATAATTATAATTGCATAAGTTGATAAAAAATGCTATGCAATAGCTTTACCGCGGCAGTCACCGAGTGCCACACGTTTTTTTTTATCAACTTATGCAATTATAATTATTTATTTATTATATTTATTACTGTACTAATTAGGCTATGGTCAGCCATGGTCAATCAAGTGAAACGTCAAGAAACGTTCTCCTCCCTCTCCCTCTCCCTCAATAAAAGCATACTTTCGTGCTAGTAATGAGCACGTCTGTCCGTACCTTTATGAGCACGTCTGTCCGTACCTTTATGAGCACGTCTGTCCGTACCTTTATAATTGCCGAAGTCTCCCGAACTGAAACGACGTTAGACGACGGTGTCAGGTATTTTCCTTAGGCTTTTTCGTTAAGATTTTCGCGCGCGCCGCGCTCAGAGCCTGCGATAAAAGCTATGCAGTAGCTTAAAAATGCATTTTCCTTTTGTTCGTCATTTAGCGTCTTTGTAAATTCGGTTTAACCCGATATACCTACCAATCCAAAGTAAAATAAACATGAAAGTTGTCTTAATTTCAAAATGTTGATCAAATTAAAAAGATTTCCGGAAAAATCCTATCCAATTACGATTTAATGTCGTTGCAGACACGCCCAATTTAAACCATTAACAGTTTGAAACTAGGTCAGGAAAATTACCAATCACCAAGAAAAAAAGATCGACAAAAAACCATGTACTTTTAAAGTTCTGCAAAACTTTGCTTTCAGTGAAAAATAAATGTCCAAAAATTGCGACCAACTCTATAACTAAAACTACACCCCTTGGGAGGGTTACAAGCAGAAAGTTAGCAATGTAACAAATAGCTTTCGAATTAGTCTTAGTATAAAAAGCCTATTGAGAATCTTTGGAAAACCACCAAAAACTAAACATGTACCGTCTTACCACAAAAACTTTTAAACGTCTGTTTGAACACTTGTCTAAAAAATTGTCAGATTATGACGTTGAAATAAGGTCCGTTTCGCAGTCACACTTTTTTCAGACAAGTGTTCAACATATGTTTAAGTTTTTGTAGTAAGGCTGTGAGAATCTTAATATTAATTAGGTATTGTAATTAAACACATCATCAAACTTTGCAGTATTGTTTTCTCCACTTTCTCTTATCTATCCAAAGGTTATCTTGAAAACATAGCTAGTAGTGATAAAACCGCCCATTGTGTGGTGACACAAGATAATGATCTTGCAATTATTAATTTTTATGGTGTGCATAATTTATCAGTAGAACCTGCACCACGAATGAAGTAATTTTGCCGCGGCGCTGGTGTCTATGTCACATCAAATTACATTTAAAAATGAAGTACCACGAATTTTCCACAGCAAGGTTAAGAGGTCTTACAGCAGTCGTAATTCCAGTTTCGGAAAGAGAGAGAACTATACAAGTCGTCTAGCACCACCTCGTTCCCACAGTGGAATTAGTACCGCTTTTAGACGTTATGGTAGGCCACTTGGTCTTCATTCGTGGCGCACACTCTTAATCAAAATACGAGTAATTATGTGCACATTCCTTATATACCTTCCTAGATTGCACCCTTATAACTTTCCCAAAGCAGTTTCCAATTAACATCAAGTCGGAAATAATCTTGATGGTCTAAATGAGTTTCATCTTTGTTTAAACCTCAAAGTCAGGACCTTTCAACATTAATGTTGCACACCTGGCTATGAACCCACAATATTGTTACTACTAAAACTTTTGGGTTTAGGTTTAGTGATGTGCATGAAGACGGAATGAGGTACAATCAAGGTAGAATTATTTCAAAAGATCAAGGAGAGAACACATTTTTATGAAAAGATTAATTTCGATAAAATTACATATTTCTAACTTATTCAATATTTATGTGTAGCACTTCGTGAATTGATGTAACGGAAATGGAACATGATTGGTGAAATAAAATACTTAAGCGATTTGACATTTATTTGATTTGTCATTTATTTAATAGATATAACTTTCCCGCATACTACAAACTTCTTCTGTGGTTGCGTTTATTAACATTAAAACCCACAAAAGCACCCAGACCTAGAACGACTAATTGCAGGTCATACGTTGTACAGACGCCAGCAGGTCAACCTACCCGAAACTGTCAGATTTTACCAATCGAACATTCACCTTCCACTATTGTGATAAGGTTGAAAATCTATTGAAGAAATTTGGCAGATTGTGGTAGCTTGATGTGCTGGCGTCTGTACTTTGTTTCGCCGTTCTACGCCATTGTAGTCCGATAGAAACGGAAGTTCCAACTAGATTATGTTTGAAATTAAATAAAACGTGTTTCCGTGGCACTGCGTTATACTGGCAAAACACTGGATCCTATACCAGCTGTGTCTCATTCCTATAAGGTCGCCAAAACAAACTGCAACGTTATCACTCTACCCAGATGCGGGCAATCAGTGTGCAACGAATAGCTGTAAGGCACTGATTACCCGCACCAGTACCTAACCGAGCCCGCTTTTTAGGGCTCCGTAGCCAAATGGCAAAAACGGAACCCTTATAGATTCGTCATGTCTGTCTGTCTGTCTGTCTGTCCGTGTATGTCACAGCCACTTTTTGTCGAAAGTATAAGAGCTATCCTGTTGAAACTTGGTAGAAAGATGTATTATGTGAACCGCATTAGGATTTTCACACAAAAATCAAAACAAAACAAATTTTGGGGGTGCCCCCCATATTTAGAATTGAAACTCAAAAAAAAAAATTCACCAAACCCATACGTGTGGGGTATCTATGAATAGGTCTTTAAAAATGATATTGAGGTTAATAACATCATTTTTTTTCTAAACTGAACAGTTTGCGCGAGAGACACTTCCAAAGTGGTAAAAAGTGTGTCCCCCCCCCCGTAACTTCTAAAATAAGAGAATGATAAAACTAAAAATATATATAGCCTAAAATTGAGCAGAACCAAAACAGAGTATTTGTTTTGCGATTTTGGCGGTCTCTCCAGTCCTGTGCCCATTACTCTTGCAGGAACGCCCATACCAGTCTGTTCCGACTTTCGGTACTTACCTCGGGTCGCTTGTCCAAGGAGACGGCGATGTAGACCGGGACATAACACACCGGATCAACTCGGGATGGATGAAATGGCGACAGGTCACCGGAACAACTTGCGACCCACGGATGCCCCTCAAGTTAAAGGGGAAAATATACAAATCCGTGATTAGACCTGTCGTATTGTATGGATCGGAATGCTGGGCTGTGAAAAAGATGGATGAGAAACGATTGCATGTAGCGGAGATGAGGATGTTGAGATGGATGTGTGGAGTGACAAGAATGGATAAAGTAAGGAATGAGTTTATAAGGGGAAGTTTGAAAGTGGCGCCTGTTACAGAAAAAATGAAAGGGAATCGTCTATCTTGGTATGGACATGTGATGAGGAGGGATGACACCCATGTGGCTAAGAAAGCGATGAGTATGAATGTTGATGGATGGAGAGGACGAGGAAGGCCAAAGAAAAGATGGATGGATTGTCTAAGGAATGATATGAAAGAAAAAGGAGTAAATGATACTGTGACGTCTGATAGGGGAGAATGGAAGAAGAAAACGTGTTGCGCCGACCCCAAATAGAATGGGATAAGGGCAGGAAGAAGAAGATAAAACTAAAAAAAATATATAATGTAGACCTCAACCAAAACTACCAACGAAAATTGGTTTGGATGAGATACAGTTAGCAGTTTTTGAGATATAGTACATTTTCAAAAACCGCAAATATAACTTTGCCATTCATACAAATACTATGAAAAACAAAGTTATTTTTATTGTTTGTGTATATTACTTACTAATCTCAATATAATTATATCACTAATCTATGCTTGCTACTACAGAACCCTTCATGGGCGAGTCCAACTCGCACTTGGCCGGTTTTTTACTAAAAGGTCAAGGAATTTTGGGCGGCACCTTTGTTTTCAAGAAAAACAAATCCTTACATATTCAACTTGCAATTACATTATATGTACATCATAGCAATTACTGCTTTTTCCTTTTTATACTCGGCTTATATTGGCTACTTTTATGAAATAACTTGCTAGTAAGCCTGCACAAGTGCACAACTCACGAGTTTCAAACAACATTACGTCCTGATCCAGATTTCTTACTTCCTGTACTCTTGCCCTAGTTTTGTAGGCTTTCAACTCGATTTACGATGTCGTCTGTATTTCTAGTTTAAATTAACTTTATGGATGTATCTCAAGAAGTTACTGTGGAATTTCGTCAATATGCCTTCATTTTTATGGTTGTTCGTGCATTTTTTATATTGAAATTTCACTTTTCTTTTTTCATATTTTCACAATTTCAGTCCTGCAGGGCGAGGTTGGGGTTATTCCTATTTTAACGCATCGCTCATTTATAACTTGTAAAAACAGACATTTATTCCTCTCCTGTAAAGTTGCTTTTGACGTGGTAATATCATCAAATGAATCCTCCAGGGTGGTGCCGTAGGGACTGTCAGACTCGTACCTGCTGAATAAAACCCACAATCACGCGATCCTAGCAGGTTGTTATTTTTTATTTATGTGCTGTTTGAACTTCAGTGACGACGATATGAGATTTAATTTAATAAGCCCCTTGTGGCATGTGCCAATAAACGGTTTTTCTTCTTCTATCAACAAGCATTCACTGCAAACAACTATATAACAAAACAGTCAACAAACGGTACAGTCACAATGTACAGATATGCAGTATAAGTATATTATAGATGCACTACAGGTACAGTTGCGCGCAAAAATACACGGCTGTATATCTGGCTTTAAGTTTATTGCAGCACTCTGTGTGGAAGCTCCTTTTGATACTGTTAAAAAAGAAAGTAAAAAGACCAATACAACTGACAAAGAGCCAAACGATAGTTGATTTTGGAAAACTTGTTTCATTATAAAAATTAAACATACTTAACTTGTAATGGCACATGTGATTTCTGACAAAGTAACATCATTCCTGTAATCCCCGAAGAATGAGGCAAAGTCATCATCATTACCATATCAGCCGTAGGACGTCCATTGCTGAACATAGGCCTCCCCCACAGATTTCCAATAGGACCGGTTGTAAGCGGCTTGCAATGAGGCAAAGTGCCTAATAGTAAACCCATTTATTTTTGGCAATCTTGATCATATTGCTTATAATGGACCGTTGGATGGATGGATGTTTAAGGTTCATTTTATAGGAGGCGAGCCTACTGCCTACATATTTTAATGCCCCATAACTGAAATGACATGTTACCGCACATGCGCGTTCCTAGTTTTAACATATTACATACCGATAGATGAATCAGCCGGCTATGTAGCCGAACATCGATATAGTGTATGTTTACGTTCGTTCACGATCACACTATTACGAAATACTTAGATCTTATCTCAAAATTGAAACAGTTATTTCAGAAAAGTGTACGATTAACTGCTGCGCGTGTCGCTGGTTCCAAATCTTGCACGAGGCAAATATTTGTGTATTGGAGTTTAAGTATTTGTTCGTGACTGTACAAGTTCACTTACCTCTTCATCTGGCTGAGGCGAGCCAGTTATTTGCTTCGTTTTATCGTAACTCTGATTCATCTCATCAGTCTGAAACATGAACGAGAACAAGTCGTAGTACCACAAATGTGGAGTGTAGATATCATCTTCATTCTGTGCAATACTCTTGCTATGCTGCACTCTCTTGTGTTCCCTCCTCACACAGGCCCTCAAACTCTCAATCTTCCTCAAAACATGCACTCTAGTTGCACTCGGGTCGTACTCTTGAACAAGCTGCGTCAATTTCGTGATTGCTTCATGCCTTTTGTGCTTCATTTTGTATGAAATGCAGTGTTTGTCCCACAGGCATGGTAGATTTTGGTATAGAGTGATGAATTCTTTGACTAATTTGCGCGGGAAGACAACGTTTACGGCGTCAGCCATTTTGTTGGCGGTACGCGTTCGTCGAGCCGCGCGGCGCGCAGGTCACTGAACGTGTTGGGTGGGGTACTGCGCAGGTTGGTCCCCGCTCCCGCGCCCCGCATGGCCGCGGCCCCCGCTGTGGCCTGTCCGACTTAAATTTCATTCGAGTACGCCAACATGTTTGAATGCACGGTCGATACGCGTGCTCGACTCACTGGTGAGCCGAAAATATTATTATTTTGCAGAAACTTGTTTTGGAGGGAACCGAAGGCTACCTTCCGATATATTGCGTATTACCTATATAAAAACGTACTATCGGGGTATATCGCTTGTTCTAGTTTTAACGGAAGGAACTAGGTATGTGTATAGTTTTATAGCGCCACACTAATTATTACTTGTACCTACTTGAATCATAACCTAGATGAAGATTTAGCACTAAAGACCATTTCCACACAGTGAGGCACGTTATACAGAAGTCCGAAGAAAGTCGACTTAATAAAAAATAATTATGGATAGAAAATTCTAAGATAAACAATAAAATGTATTCTGTTTACTCACTTTTTTTTATTGAAATGGAGCAAAGTACACAATCAATTTAAAAAAGCAGACAGAAGGTCGGCCATAAATATTTACATAATTTAGAACCCTGTCCTCGGGCACAAAGCGTGCAATTTGCAAGCATTTTAATGAGGATCCCTTGCTCGTGACATTTGCTGGACCAGCGCATTATTTAAAAAGAATGAAGAATGCCTTGTTCCGCGGCAACCCTATTTTTATTTGAATAAGTAAGTGATTTAATAAGGTTTCTATAGAGATTCGAATAAGAAAAGTATTTATTTCTACCCCTCCCTTGTTGTCTATTTAGTTTCTATGTTTGCAAACACACCCAGGATACGGGAGAAATTTCTACTAAGCAGCTAGGTTTTTTTTAAATATTATTACTTAAAAAAAATCCATACCATAATACCTGTGATCCTTCTATTGAAGGATATATTGCCCTTTACGTTCCAGGGTTACGGTTGCCTGATGAGACAGTCCCCTGACACTGGCAAGCTTTGGCACTCTAAGGGGAATTACTGACAGCTCTTTGAGGCCTAACGTAAGATAACGACAGCATTTAAAGATCATCATAATATTTTATTAATGAAACCATCATCATTGACAGGCCTGTTGGTCTAGTGGTTAGTGACCCTGACTGCTATGCCGGAGGTCGTGGTTTCGATTCCCACCCAGGACAAATGTTTGTGTGATGAGCACGGTCATTTGTTCTGTGTCTGGGTGTAATTTATCTATAATATTTATGTATTTAGAAATATATAAGTATGTTTATGAGTTGTCTAGTACCCATAACACAAGCTCTGCTTAGCTTGGGACTAGATCATGGCGTTTTGTGATAGTTGTGGAATATTATTCTCTTTATTCATTTTTTTACCTTATCATATACATTTTTAAATATTTTCACAAAAATAAAAAAATAATAAAAAAACATTTAAAAATATAAATAATAGTGGCCCACCGGTATCGGGAACAGGGTCCAAGCTACCGGCAATCAGGGCTCCAGAGAAAGGAACCTCCTAACAATGCGCGCCGTGTCCAAAAGAACTGCTCTCTGAATCACGCCCTTGATCCAGCTGCCTAACGAGAGCCTCCTTAGATGTTGGTCGAGGCTCTTGGCAATTAAGCCATGGGCCGACACGACTATCGGCACAATGATCGCTGAATCCACATCCCACATATCGACAACCTCGCGAGCCAAATCAAGATACTTGATTTGCTTATCTTTTTCAGCTTTCACGAGGTTCTCGTCATGCGGGACGGTTATGTCAACAATCATTGTGCGCCGCTCTGATCGATCCACCACCACTATATCAGGTCTATTGGCTACAATAGTCCTCTCAGTGATGATGGATTGATCCCAGTACAGTGTGATATTGCCACTTTCAAGAACTGGGTCGGGCTCATACCTGTAGTACGGCACTTCCGATTCCACAAGGCTGTATTTCAAAGCAAGTTGCTGATGGAAATATTATATTATAAGCACATTATATGAACCAGATAACACGAAGGTCCTATCTCCCAGATTGTACTTACGAAGATAAACACACGTATATTCCCTTGTAATATAACCCAAAAACACAGAAGAGAAAACAATAGCTGCCACATTATTGCTTCCCGTGTTCCATTATACGCGGGCCATTCATATTCAGCACGAAATCCATGGGAATGAGCCCCCTTACATTGCTCTATTATAAGATATGGGGTTTTTATTAACCTGTGATTTCAGGGTTGATGTCAGAAGCGAATACTTAGTTTTATCACCTACTTGTGAAATCAACGTTAGTTCTTCTTCGAAAGTTAGTTGTACCATAATTACTTCTAAATCATATAAGGATTAGGACAAGACCTTTATTAATGACTAGCAAACCCGGCGAACTCCGTTTCGCCACCAGATGGCTTCGTTTTATGTAACATTTCGTTTGGTGATTAAAAGAAGATTTTTTTTTTTCCTGAGTTTTCTTTGCTATAAACCTCACGGAGCCCGAGACCTTTCCAACGAATGCAAAACCGTGGAAATCGGTTCGTGCGTTCTGGAGTTATAGCGTCAGAAAGGAAAACCCGACTTATTTTTATATACATAGTAGATTTTCTTGTCGGTTTAGTGGTCCGCCCCAGATAAAACCTCCGGGCAAACAGGCATTTACCAGTAGCAGCCACAGATACTGGATTGGTATATTGAAAGAACACATGAAACATACCATAAGCACACACAACAAAAATAAAGACAGCAATTATAAAAGAAAACTTAACATAAAATAAAAATTAACCGTCGTACCTCAAAAAGTTAATCATCTGTTGAACACTTGTCTAAAAAAAGTGTAACTGCAAAACGACCCTTATTACACTAGTAACCGACAATAGGTGGCTATTCTGCATAACTCTCGGGAGATAACAGGCAGGTTAATGTTAATAAGTACGAGTTTGGGCAACGTACTAATATGATTTTATGAAGCCTAGGATAAGCTGTCAGTCTATCCAGCTGAAATGTTAAAAATATACTGCACTGACATTAATTAAATTATCAAATAACTTGGTTAGTTTTTAAATATCGCCGTAAAATATGAAAGTTGCCAGATTGCTTCTATAGGCACTCAGACAGAATATTGATGCCTCAGATATGAAACAAAAATAAGAATTTTGCTACACCGAAGATCTTACCAGGCTTGTTTTGCTTATAAAGCAGTATGTTTCATTAGGCTAAGTGGCTTCTCACACTTTTAACAAAAGGCTGAGAAAATACTACTGCTATTGAAGACTGCATCATACATTCTTGCTCTTGATATTTAAATCCCTCGTAAACGAAGACAATTTTTAGAAGTGTGCAATTGGCAACATATTGGTCTGACAAAGGTGCTTATAAGATTTTTATATGAACCAAACTGGCCTGCCTGAGTTCCCAATTTAAATTTTATTTCAAAATTTATTGTGGTCACATAAAATCTATTAAGTAATGGCGTAGTATCGGTATAATTATCTTATTTCTTACTAATATTAAAAATTTTGTTACTCTTTCTAACGGATTTATACCTATTTGGCCCAACCGTAGGTCACACAATATTATTTTTTCAGTATTTTTTTTATTTTCATTTTTTTTTTGTTTCTTTATGTTGTGTTCTCCTATTGGCTAGCCAAAAAACGTTTGTTATTTCTTTTTTTTTTCTTTTTTTTAAATTAGACAGGCCAATAAATTCAAACCCCTTTGAATGTCGATACGTGAAGAAGAAGTATTTAACACCTACTAAATCAAAAGAATAAAACCTTTATCCCATTTAAAAAGATTTGAATCGAATTTAAGAGCAAATTAAATCGTCCGTTGATTTTAAGACAAGTAATTTAAACATCTTTCATGAACTCAGCGGAGCAGTAAGTCCTATGAAAAACAGTTATTCAAAGAGATTACAATTTCATTTAGGTCTTTAATTTTTCAATTCCCCTGAAAACCAGACTTTAAGCTTAGGGTTAGGGCTGACTATCACAGTTGTGAATAAACCACGTGGACATAGCTCTCATGGAATAAAGATTTTATCGCTGTTTCAGTGTATACGTGTTGCATGTTGTTTTGGGACGGAATAGACAAATTTATTCATAAACTTACGCGTTTTTCCCATAGGAGTTTTCAGAGACGACAAAAATCCTTCTGCTAAATTTATTATACTCCTTTCTCTTCGTAGATGAGTGGAAAGTCGTACTTTTTGCAATGAGATGTAGACATTGCAAAACGTATTAAATATTCAGTTTCTCTTCGTCAGCTATTTTATCAGGGGTTTCAATCAGATACTGAAACAATTTTACATGGTAGACTGCAGCAGTTGTTCAGTTATTTTATTTAATTACGAGTATAAGGGCAACCCTTGTTCTATTATGTAAACTTTTTGGCCTAGACCTGCATCAAACAGAGTGAAGCATTGTTCAATAGAAAACCAGTGACCATTTCAAAGATAAGATACTAAAATTATAAAAATACATAGAAACAACATTGTGTGTTACCCCTAAAATCCGTTGTACCAATTTCATTGGCTCATGATTTTAAGATTCAATTTCAGATAATATTAAAGATCTCGCAACAAACAGTTGTTTTTCTTTCAAATAAACATATTATAGTGTTTATCTAAGCTCCTAATAATTCACGGCGGCGATAGGCGGAGACCTCTCGCGCCCGGCATTGGTTGCGGCCATGCTGCGGGGCGAGACGGAGTGGGAAGCGGTCGCCTCCTTCTGCGAAGCAGTCATGCTCGCGAAGGAGGAGGCGGGCCGCGTGAGAGAGAGGACAGTGTCCTCCCTCCGCCCCAACCGCAGTGGTGGACGCCCACGGCGACGGACGTCGCAAGACGATCTCCGGCCACCGTAGGCGCGGGCATGCGGGCGGCGAGTAAAGGGCAACTCGCTGCCCGACCATGGACCATGCCCGGGTCGACGGCGCGTTGTGTTCCACGCGCGCCTCAAAGAGCGTCAGCATAATGACGGGGCCCCCTCTCTAGAGGGCCAAAGCCTGCCGGGGTCGCGGGACTTATCTCATTACCGTGACCCCGGAACATAAAGGGCTATCGAAGGACACCGTGGATTTTAGTCAGTACAAGTCTGACAGTCCCTCCCGCCCTGCCCGGGGTGGGAGGACTCATTTGATGATTTTACCACGATAAAAAAAAAAAGCTCCTAATAATTCAAGTATTTTGTTAAACACGAATATGCATAGATGAAATTTAGCCGAAAATGGTATTATTGTAAACTTATTTATATGTACATGCTTATCTCAAAAATTACTGAAATGATATTTTGTAGCTGCTTTTTGCCTTCACAAGGACTTGAATTTTATACTACATAGGTACCTTGCATTATATCCCATCTTTTACCGCTAACTTATTGTCTCATTCAGTTTTATTTATTATCATTTGTTTTATGTATGTAGAAGAGTAAATACATGTAGGGTGGTGTGGATGACCGAAATAAAACTTTTTCACTTCTTGAAAACTTCTTTTTTTTTATTACTTTTAAACTTCTTAAATTATACGTCTTCACCTTTCGTTAGCTCACTCGCCATCTTTCTTCCTCCCCTCTCTCTCCCACACATACTCTCTCATTCACTCATCGCTGCGTTCCAGTTTACTTTTTCTTAAAATTATGATGCGTTCCAAATTAACATCCTACATACATACTTACTTGAATTTTAGTACCTCTGCAATAATGTGCAGTAATAAAAAAGAACGAGCCTTATGTATATAGCCTAGTCGCTATTGATGTGAAAATCTAACATCTGACTTTGGTAATAAGCAACGCGACTTCGGGTTTGACTTCGATTTCGACTTTCACAAAGTAGACTTAACCACAGACTGACGTGTCGGCAAGAGTTGCTCAACTTTGGTAGTTCATCCAAAGACAGACCTAGGCAAGCGTTGCTTAACCTTGCTCACCCACCCGAAGAGACTTAGAAACGCGAGTACTTAAAAAAAAAAAAGAAAAATAATCCTGTTCACTTCCGTTTCATTGCACGAAATCTCTCCCACAGAAGCGATAGGAAAAATAAAACTAAAAACTCAAACATAAATAACACTTAGAATTCAGTTAACACCATAAGCTTGAAAGTGCGAATGTCACGTGCCAGTAAATATCCCCTTTTTCGGCAGAGCGTAAGGCATAAGGCATCTGTCTTACCGCTCGCGATTAGTGGGAAACGTATACCATCATTGAACAGGGCTTTCAGCCGGTGTGAAACTACTGCCTCTGTGAAACAACTCAGTTACTTATTAATAGATACGATACCCATTTGTAAGACTAGTTATCAGGCTTTCGGGCTTCTGACTACTGTTAAGAACTGTCAAAAGTGTATAAAAGATAGCCAGGATCAACGGCTAAACGCAGTGGTTCCCGCGAGCCGTTTCCATTGTTGACCATTCTTCGTAACGATTTTTTGTGGATCCATCTTTCACTGAATCATTGAACACATACATCAGTCAAGGGTTGGTGTCACGTGTAGCAATGACGGTAGCACGACGCTGACTGAACTAAGACGTGACGATCCCGGGTGCAGTGTGGGGATAAAAGTATGATACTTGTTTGGAAATAAATTATTTGACGTGCCTGACCGGTGACGTCACTGATAGATCACGTGCCGGTGACTGATGTGTGGGATCAAAGTCATACTAGGAGTATAAAAACTTTTTTTAACCGGGCCGGTGATTTATCTTGACGGTAACTGATGTGTGAGAATGCACCTTTATAATCAGAATCACGTGTTCGGATTCGTGTGATTTGTAAATGTGCCGCGAACCGAAAAACTTTGAGAGCTGCTGGCTTAACGAGCTTTTCAATACATTTAAACAACTATACGCAATGTGGAAATTTGGCTGTGGGGACTATCAAAGCGATAGCACCGCGCGATGTCATGTGAAATATTATAACAAAATATCTGGGTGGGAATAAAATTACCAGTTTTATGTTGCCCAATTATATGGTTACTAGGCGGCGCTGTCATCGCGCACACAGCGTATTTTTATCTCTTCTACTGAAAGTAGTTGATAGCTAATCGCTTTCTTATGACAGTGGGACAGGGGGTTAACATAAGGGCTCCCCTAAATCCGTCCATAAAGGCCATAAAGAAAGATTTAAGGTGAATTTCTTTGTGTGCCGAAATTGATAAAATACCGATCACGATTGAACGTGTGGTCGGCTTTGATAAAAACCTTCTTTAATATTAGAATGTACCGACTACTGAGCCAAGCTGTTTATTAGGATGGAAACTGAAGAATTAATGTTTGTATGGAATAATAGCTATTAACTATGACTTTGCCTCGGAAAGCACACGGTAAAGCCGTTGGTCCCGGCTGTCATTTGTATAGATCTTTGACAGTCGTTACTGTTAGTCAGAAGCTCTCAAGTCTGACAACCAGTTTTACCATGGAGTATCGTATTACACAGTTACTGGGTTATGGAGGTCCGATAGGCAGTCGCTCCATGTAAAATACTGATATTCAGCTGCATCTGTTTCGACTGGAAGCCGAACCCAATATAGTTGTAAAAAGGCTAGGCAGATGAACTATGACTTTGCTCTCTTCCCACTCCGAATTCTCCTCCTTCAAGTTCCCCCATAAATTAATAATAAAAACACTAAAACGGTCGCCAAAATCCCATCTGTCTCTGTACCAAAATTCATCAAAATCAGTTCAGTTATTTAGTCTTGAAAGCGCAACAAACAAACGATATTCACTTTCGCTTACTTTCACGCCCGTATTCTTAAATACTCAGGAATTTCCCTTTTTATCAAAGTTTCAAAGCAAAGCCTTTTAAAACTCCACTGCTATTCCTAGCAAAGTTTAAAATAACATTTCGGAATATTAAAGATAGAAAAACTTAAAATAAAAACTCAAGTTGATAAATCCAGTAAAAACCCTAGTTAGCCTGTGTTTATACTATATCGTATAGGTACTATTCCAAAGTTTTATTTTTACCTACAGATATCGTAATACAGAGATCTTTTAATATCAAGTTTTTAACTTTCGAAGAAAAGTAACATACACCAACATTTTTATTTAAACTTCTGTAGACCTTTGTGAAAGGATTTCATTAAAAATAAATAATATTGTAACAGGGATATCAGAGTTCAGAACTAATCTAACTTTAGAATCCCTGGAGACGTCTTAAAAATATCAGCTTTTAGGGCCCTCGCCCACGGCGACTTTTTGTAGCGATGCAGTCGCGTGTTTAGCAAATGCGCGACAGCATCTCTTCTAACGCGTGTTAGTCGCATTTACAACGCGCTACTAACGCGCTACTGCATCGTGATTGTATCGATACAAACGTGCGACCGCGTCGGACGACTTCGGAGAGAGTGGGAACCGAACATTAGTGCAACACAAACAGAAATCAGTTGAATCATTAATTAATCATCACTGTTTTAATTCGAATTTGTCGTAACTGCATCGCGACCGAGTCGCGTTTGCATCGCGACTGAATCTGGTCCCGTGGGCGAGGGTACACTGCTAGCGACCGCTTCGCGTCTGTATCGATGCTACGCGCGACAGAATCGCGACTGCATCACTATAAAAAGTCGCCCGTGGGCGAGGGACCTACTCTTTGGTTACGCAACCTTAAAAACACTGTCCAGCTACGCGCGGTGCTACGGCGTAGTACGGCGTAGCTCGTACGTGTGCTACGAATGCGTGTCACATGTCGAAAAGTAAAACTCTACTTGTGTTCAGCTTACGATCTTTGGATGTAACAGGTGATCCGTAACCTTAAATGTAGTATGCCAGCCGGGTCCAACGGCTTAACGTTATATCCGATCCGCGGAGGAAACTCGCTATGACAAATGGTCACCCATCCACAGACCAATTTCGACAAGCGCGACTTAACCGGAAGATCGGCCTGTGCTTCTGAAATTAGCCACGAGCTCCTACTAATTTCACGTTGTTATACCACTTTTTTTTTTAGCGTGGTAAAATCATCAAATGAGTCCGGGCAGGGCAGGGCGGGAGGGACTGTCAGACTTGTACTGACTAAAATCCAGGCACCGCAGTGTAGTCCGCAGTGGTAGACGCCCACGGCGTCGGACGTCGCAAGACGATCTCCGGCCACCGTAGGCGCGGGCATGCGGGCGGTGTGTAATGGGCAACTCGCCGCCCGAACCTGGACCATGCCCGGGTCGACAGCGCGTTGTGTTCCACGCGCGCCTCAAAGAGCGTCAGCAAGATGACGGGGCCCCCCTCTAGAGAGGGCCAAAGCCTGCCGGGGTCGCGGGACTTATACCATTACCGTGACCCTGGAACGTAAAGGGCTAATGAAGGGCACCGTGGATTTTAGTTGTTATACCACTACAAACTATTAATCCCCGTTTTCTCTGAGCTGCACATGCTACCTATCTATAGATAAGGCGTGCCCACAATGTACCACTGGATGACTGCGGTCTACCGCGACACCCTGCATTAATTACGCAACACCTATACACAACTGGCCCTGTAGCCATGTCACAAACGACAAACGCAAACGCTGAGTAGGCTTTAATAGATTTTCAACTTTATGTGCTTGGGTATAACGTTAAAGATCTAGTGAAGATTGCTTATCGTTTTCGATCTTTCCTGTCGCTAACGCTAAGATATCTTAAATAGATTTTCAACTTTAGGCTCTAGGCTATAAAGTTGAAAATCTATTGGAGAGTACAGAGCGTTAACGATTATCGTTTGCTATTTGTTGTGACTTGGCTAGGGGGGCTGGGCCTACAGCCAATTGGCAAACAATAAAATCATTAACGCTCAGCAGTCGCTAATACATTTCCAACTTTAAACACCAGAGCATAAAGTTGAAAATCTATTAATGATTACAGAGCGTTTTCGTTTGTTTCGTTCACTGTCGCTCAGCAGTCTTTAATACATTTTCAACTTTATTTCCTTAGATATTAAGTTGAAAATCTATTAAAGGCTTTTGAGCGTTTACGTTTATCGCTTGCCGTTTGTATATAGGTGGTAGTAACACCTTTTTAAAGCCTACATTCAGATTTGTTTATTACTTTACCTAAATTAATCAATCGTTAAACCTTTCCTACACTTTTATTCACAAATCCAATATAATATAGAACGACATGTCCCAATCACCCAAATACACTTAAAAAATACCTATTCATCCGAAAGTCGTAAAAATTACATAAAAACAGTTTTACGGCTTCAAATAAAAGCTTCTTTTTGACATAAACCTAGTACAGGTGTGTCGTTGAAAGTTTTATTGGCTCACAGTAAGCAGTTTATTGTAGACAGGTCCTAGATACGAGTAATACTGTCACAATTTAGAAACTTAAGTACATCGTCAAAAGTCGTGCCTTTTCTAGACTTCTACAGCCTTACTACAAAAACTTAAACATCTGTTGAACACTTGTCTAAAAAAAGTGTGACTGCAAAACGGACCTTATTTCAACGTCATAATTTGTCATTTTTTTAGACAAGGTGTTCAACAGACTTTTAAAAGTTTTTGTGGTACGACGGTGATTATTTTGCGAGTATTAAAAGGTTTAGTGATGTCGTTCTATAGAATGAACCTAATCTTTATTTGGGTGAATCCTAACTAGGTATAAGAAATGTAAAATTGAGTTTGTGTTACGATATCGATACGTTTGGCTCTAGAATCGTTTATGAGCCTCTTTTTAGGAACGAAAAAAGCCCCTTAGCTTATTTTAGTTAGTTTTTGGAACGAAGTTCCTTATCGCGCGTTGCGCAAGGGGGCTAGACCAAAAAAATTAAGACAAAAAGTTGTAACGACACTTTTTGGTATAGTAAGCTATTGTAAGCCGTGCGGCGTGCGCATGTTTCTCTGTCTGTCTCTCTCTCTCTTTTATAGAAAGCAAGCCAGATATTTTCGTTTCGTATTTCTATTTCGCATTGAACAGTGTGGTGTCGCGACGATTATTTTTGTTGAGTGTATACAGTAACTTCGTTCCATCCGGGTGTCCCTTGACACCTCTCAAGTTTTTTTAATTCACAATTTTTCTCACCTGGAAAACATAATTTCAATGATTATTCAGTGAAAGATTTTTTGGTAAAAGGATGAGAATTTTTTGAATATAAATTATGCTTATGACTTAAGTATTATTATTTTCATCAGTTATTTTAAGGCCCACAGAATAGGTGATCATTGTAGGTAAAAATAATAGTAGCCTTTTTTATTCCAAAGTACATTGTGGCATTTAAAGCCAACTTAAGGTAGTCGCCCAAAAGTATTGTCGAAAAGCCAGCATTTAACACTTGTAGGATTCATTGCCAGATCCCCCTCGCAGGCACATTATTTACTTTGGTCCCTTCCTTAGTGGCCTTAATCGTCGTTTTCCTTTGTTTGACCGTTACGACTTCCTTTGATGTATGCTGCGTATTTTTCGCGCCATTGTGTAAAGAAAAGAGTATTTAAGGAATTAAGGATTGTGACAGGTGGCGTTGTGTAGTTTCTACACAGATTACTTGCTCTAGATTCCGCATAGAAGGCAACGTTACGCGCCATACGCTAGCATTTGCCTGTACTTAAGTTGATGTTTGTTATAATCCCCTCAGTTTCGACCAGATACTAAAGCCGCGTGACGCTAGCAATTTCTACAAATCTACTTTTTTACGACTTTAATAAAATATTTAAGAATAAATACTTATTTGATAGATACCATTATAAGCAGATAGCACAATATGAAGAACTTGAGTGTTGCCAAATGCAATGACTGACGTGTGACACGCATAGGTTATATATACACCGTGTTCTTCACGTTATCCATAAACTTTAGCAAATACTTCTATGGCTTTTACAAATCAAATCCTACAAAGGAAGTAGTACTTAAAAAGGCTTCGTTACAAAGATATTTGTAATTTCATTTAATGAAATTTAATTGAGCTATGCAGTGAGAAAGTATCTTAATTTGAAATCTATCAAATACTATTTGCATTTCGTTTGTTTCAGCCCGCCAAATGTTATGAATGAAAATACGACGTTGCCAATTCGGATAAAGAGGCATGCATATCGGGTTATTTACGTCTAGGTATTTAGTTTGTATGAAAATTAACAAAAAATAAAAAATAAGAATTTATTAATGTGTCCATAATGAAAAATGCTTACTTCCGTGGTTTGAACATCTGGTCGAAGTTTATGTATATCGTCCGGAACACGGTGTATATCACCGCCTTGTTTGCGGTATCTAGAAGAGGTTATATGTGAGTTTCTACCTACCCCCATGAGAAAAAGTTGAGTTTATTTATGTAGAGTATATTCCCACCATCATTTCTTTAAAGAGTTTTATGTATACAAAGTAAATTGCAAACGTTTAATGCAAATCAACATAAATATTCATCTACTTTAGATTTATGTTTGAAAAACACTTTTCACTGCATAAGCTACTTTCTAAAGCTCAGAAGTTTTTTAGATTAAAATGATAAAGTGGCTTAGTACTTGAAATGAAATTCTAAGACTTAAGGCGCGGTCTTATCTCAATATTCCCAAAAATTGGTTTCTTAGAACGTCGAGTATGACGTAATGTAATAAAAATAAGCAACGCGAAAAATACAGTGAACAGAGAAGGGTATAAAGAAGAATTTAAACCGAACAGAATAATAAATAAGAGTTTGATATTCCCAATAAAAATTGGGAAGTTGTAGCACAAAAATAAACTTTGACGTCGAAGATCTCTGTATTTCCAGCGATAACAACAGTTTTTTTTTAAGAATTTAGTAGGTTTTCCATTTTTTTAAAACTTTAACCAAAACATTATTTAATTTTATGTCTATATTTTAAATAATCTAAAGAAAAGCAGTAAAATAAATGCCCATTCGCAGCTTACGTCACATTTCAACACAAATATCATTTTTTCAATTTTCAATCTTATTGACGCTCCATAGTGGTGACAATAGTTTACGCGGTCATAAGCGATTAAAATCGTAGTCAGTCCGCGTCTTAAGGGCGTAAATCTTTAAAATCTTAGGAGGTGTTATCAAGAAGTTTTATAACTTTAATTGCAGTTTTAAACATCAAGTGAAATACGCCCTGAAATATTTTAAACTGTTCAAATAATTAACAGGTTGTCATAAACTTGATTTACTAAAATTTCTGGAGCAGTAACTTCGAGAAACTTTGCAAACTTGCTAATTAACGTTACAGGTATATGTCGCATTACTTAAAATCTTAATTAATCGTCAATTAAGTTAACGAAACGAAACGCAGTAATCAATGTCAGACATAAACGCGAAATATTTTTTTTAATATTTTTTTTTAATATTTTTTTAATGTTATTTTAAATCTGGAGAAAGTTTTTTGAAGTCAGAAAACTTATTACTAAATTGATGTAGTGTTAGTGAATATCGCTGCGCTATGCAACGTACAAAGGGCCTTCTTCCATCTTGCTCCGCATGCTCTGTCACTTGCGCACCTAATGAATTATGGCTGCATCAGTAAGCAATGCATTTCTTCTCTTTATTGCTATCGACACGCAATAATATGCTTGGCTGCTGTATCTAGAGGACCTTAAATGAGATATATCATCATCATCATTGGCAGCGAGCGGGACTAGAACCTGCATCTTTCTGGATATATACTCCAGACGCTTAACTAAAATATCGCGGCCCCGCTAGTGACATCGAATTATTCATTCCATTTTTTAAATATCTTTTGGTGACAATGATCGCTCGAAAGCAAATTATTCTTTCCGAAAAAAACTTTACAAATCGCGACACAGGGGTTAACGCATATAAAAATTAATATTACCCGTGTAATTGTTACAGACACACACTCCTCCACTCCCGTGGTATGCCTGGTGATAGAAGGCGGCACCAACACCGTGCGCGCCGTACTGGAATACGTCACCGACACTCCACCGGTGCCCGTCGTCGTCTGCGACGGCAGCGGCAGAGCGGCAGATCTCATCGCTTTTGTTCACAAGTTAGTATTCCACTTTATTATATGTCAGAAGGCGGTACCAACACCGTGTGCACCGTGCTGGAATATGTTACAGACACGCCACTGGTACCCGTCGTCGTCTGCGATGGCAGCGGCAGAGCGGCAGATCTCATTGCTTTTGTTCATAAGTACGTATTCCGCTTTATTATATGATAGAAAGTGGTACCAATAACGTGCGCATCATCAGCCTATAATGTTCCCACTGCTGGGACACAGGCCTCCTGTCTGTGAGAGGGAGTTGGAAATAATCATCCACGCGGGCCAAGTGCGGGTTGGTAGATGTCACATGTCTTCGAATTGTTGGTTCTAGAACATGCCGGTTTCCTCACGATGTTTTCCTTCATCGTTTTGAGAGCAGTGGTGGTGAAATAAATTACACAAAGTAATGCGCCTGGCGGGGTGACCCTCGACCTACAACTCGTAAGTCGTCACCGACACGCCGCCGCCACGCCGAAGCCCGTCGTCGTATATGACGGCAACGGTAGAGCGGCAGATCACATCGCTTTTGTTCATAAGTGAGTATTCCACATTATTATTATGAAAGAAGGCGGTACCAATACCGTGGGCACCGTGCTGCACGCGTAGCATGGCGATTCTATCTCTATTCTACTAATAATAATAATAATAAATATTTTTATTCAGCATTCAAAGTGGTACAATACTATAAAAATGTCTATAAAATAATTTTAGGGCTAAAAAGTTCGGTGCCTGTACTAGGTTAAATTAATACCTGTATCACTAAGAATAGACGAAGTTATTTCATCGTTATTTCTATACAAATCGACTGTTTTTTTGCATAAATATGATAACACTCGTAAAACAAGAATTCGAGTTGACTGTTTTATCACCAGACAATTATTGTCACCCCGACTCCATTCCCAATTCCCCTGAACATTGTTGTAATCATCCAACTTTCACCATACTACCCACATAATATATATTAATAGCTCAAGTAAAGACGCCAGCAAATCAATCCGTCAAATTAATCTACTATGCAAAATGCAATCAAGTTGAAATTCCATTTAAGTAAGGGGTTTGAATGTATTGTTATGTAAATATGTCGTCATAATTCAATATGAACTCATGCAAGGAGAAATATTAACAAAAGACCAGTCGCATATTAGTAGGACATTATGTCCATTCTACATATTTTTTGTTTGTCTCACTATTTGCCTAGCCTTTTCCCAACTATACACAGTAGAGCATACGGTGCAAGACTGCCCAGCTTGGGCAGAGCACCGACGTGTCCTCACGGCGGCGATAGGCGGAGACCTCTCGCGCCCGGCATTGGTTGCGGCCATGCTGCGGGGCGAGACGGAGTGGGAAGCGGTCGCCTCCTTCTGCGAAGCAGTCATGCTCGCGAAGGAGGAGGCGGGCCGCGTGAGGGAGAGGACAGTGTCCTCCCTCCGCCCCACCCGCAGTGGTGGACACCCACGGCGACGGACGTCGCAAGACGATCTCCGGCCACCGTAGGCGCGGGCATGCGGGCGGCGAGTAAAGGGCAACTCGCTGCCCGACCATGGACCATGCCCGGGTCGACGGCGCGTTGTGTTCCACGCGCGCCTCAAAGAGCGTCAGCATAATGACGGGGCCCCCTCTCTAGAGGGCCAAAGCCTGCCGGGGTCGCGGGACTTATACCATTACCGTGACCCCGGAACATAAAGGGCTATTGAAGGACACCGTGGATTTTAGTCAGTACAAGTCTGACAGTCCCTCCCGCCCTGCCCGGGGTGGGAGGACTCATTTGATGATTTTACCACGATAAAAAAAAAAAAAAGCCTTTTCCCAACTATAGGGGTCGGCTTCCAGTGGAACCAGATGCAGCTGGATATCGGTATTTTACATGGAGCGACTGCCTATCGGACCTCCACAACCCAGTAACTGGGTAATACGATACCCCATGGTAAGACGGTTGTCAGACTTTAGAGCTTCTGACTAACAGTAACGACTGTCAAAGATCTACAAATGACAGCCGGGACCAACGGCTTTACGTGCTTTCCGAGGCACGGAGGAAACTCGCTATGACAGATGGTCACCCATCCACAGACCAACCTCGGCAAGCGCGGCTTAACCAGGATGATCAGCCTGTGCGGCTGTAATTATTTAGCCAAAAGCTCCTCTTATATGGTTTGTCTAAATAAAAATATGTTTGTATATTAGTGGAGTACCGCGAGTCTGAAAAAAACGGCGGCGGGCGACCGTTCGGGCCACCTTTCATTCAAAATTTTCAAATCCATTTAACAAATTCGGGTAGTTTGATGTACTAGCGTCTGTACTACCGAGATATTTGTCAAAGGAACGCCGATTCTCTTTGATATCGGTTCGGTAGAGGTATTTAATAAGCGCCTAGACTTAGTTTACGAGATAATTCTGAATAATTTTGTTGAACCGCTTGTTTATTTGTATTGGAAATGTGTTGCTAAACGATTTTGTATTTGCGTGAATGTAAAAAAAGATGGATACATAAGTACATAGCTTAAGGTGTTGACGACCATTCCACGTTTTCAATTTTATTGAACTGAACAACGAACAGGGCTGAACAACATAGAGCCAAACATCGGTACAAATATTTTCACGATTAAGATATAAGGGTATGATTTAAGCTATCACCAATTTAATTAGTTTTGTGTCTCCTAAAAAATAGAGTTTGTCCCCAAAATAGTTGATTTGTCACCAAACAATATAAAATCAATTCCATAATAAATCACCTGAAATCTTGAAGAAATAGGATCTAGTACCAAATAATATTTCTGTATGTAATATAATAGGTTTGTCCTATTTCTGCGTGCAAGGTTTAAAGTAACCTAACACGAAGGGGATGGTGGGGTCTTTCAGACCCCGCCATCCCCTTCGAACCTAACCTGTCCGTGTCGGGGTGCCCCAAGTCCCGAGCTCGCTTCGCTCGCTCTTGCAGCCTAGGTCAAATAACTGATAACTACCTGTCATGCTGTCATCATCGTTTCAACATTTTGTTTATTTTGTTACTAATTACCACCTTACAAGGAAAATAATTATAATTATATAATTTGGTAATTCATACCTGGGAACACTTTTTGTTTATCTGAGGGCGAAAATATTTCGTGGTGATAGATCTATTTATTAGGTGATACAACTTGGTGACAAATCTAAATTTTGGTGACAGAAAATATAGTTCCCAAGATATAACAGTTGGCTCTGCAAAAAGCTCGTCAGAACGCTCGCTAAAAACGCTCTCGTTACTTTTTTGAAATGTAACATTCGCAAGAATGCTCAAGTTTATCAGCACGTTGACGATGTGCATTGAGAAGTCACGCACGTTGCTAGCGCGGTTCATTTGTTTGTAAACTACGAGTCATTGCGTAGTGTGACCTTGGGTCTCACATACCAATAACTAAAACTTACTATACATAAACCTTTTCATTCAATTGTCCTCCGCGTTTCAGGACCGCGGGGCCCTTTTCAGACAGTCCCATTGGCCCGTTTAAGATAGTACCGTGACCCAATTGTAATGAAATCGTGGCTCCTTAAAATAAAAAAAAAAACGAAAAATAAGAATTTTCCGTCGACGTTTTTCATAAAAACAAACTTTATATTTACTTGACAAGTGAAAACAAACAACAAATTGCTCTGAAAATTTCAGAAGCTAACATTGGGATTCACATTCATTTATTTCTGGATACAAGGTTTCGTTTCGGAAGAGCAGTATCGAACAGATTGAAATCTAGATTTCAGAAATTGAATTTGGTTCGTAGTGAAATGTGATTCCATGTCAATCATGTTGTGGAAAAATTTTGTTTCGTGATCTCTCGGCCATTGCCGAAAGTATGCAGTAAAGTAAATGTTATCTTATGAGATTTAAGACAAGAAAAAGAAAACTCAACTCATTGTTTTAAATCAGAAACTTTTATTCACCTTGATAAGATTATTTAATTTTATCACCATTTATTTTATAACTCCCAAAAGCTCGGAAGAAGATAGCAAAAAAATCTGTCAAATAAACAAAAGATCCTTTTCCTTCAAAAAAAAGTTCTTTCGGGAATACTCCATAACACAGACTGTTACTGACTAATTTTCTAATTACACTATTGTTTACATCAATTCACATTTTATAAATTAACCTGTTGTTGACAGCAGCTGCGCCCGCTACAACTTGAAAATTATCCCACACGAACATAACATCGGGATAAAAACTATCACATGTGTTATTCCGGGTTATAAACTATCTGTGTACCAAATTTCATCCAAATCCGTTCAGTAGTTTTTGCGTAAAACAGTAACAATCATCCATGTATTAATCCACACAAAATTTCACATTGATAAAATAAAAGTAAACCTAATATTAATGTAATAATATTAAGATTATTAAGATAAGATGTACTAAATTCCTTTCATCATCCCAGGTATGCATCAGAGACAGGCGAGCAGACGGTCCTAGAGTCTATGCGAGACTACCTGATCAGCACCATCCAGAAGACCTTCGAAGTCGGCTTGCAACAGGCAGAGCTGTTATATGGCGAACTGCTGCAGTGCACCAGAAAGAAGAACCTGGTAAGTTTTTATTTGAGGGACAAGTTCTCCATTTGTTGGTTTTTCTATATATGTTCCCCGATTTCTTGATAACGCCTGGACCGATTTGGAAAAGTCTTCTTTTATTTGGTACAGATGGTCCCATGGAAATCAGGTCGGGATCGGATGACGGGATTTTAGAGAAATCGAGGAAACTCTTCAATAAAATACATTAAATCAGCGGAGATTGCCGATATCGCATATCTATGCACGATTTACACAATCACACAACAAAATCTTACGCCTGTGGCGTAGTGTAAAGAGTAAATTAAGAAAAAAAACATAAAACTATCAAGGTTAGTTACTAACGTTTATTTTCTACTAGCTGTTGCCAGCGGTTTCACCCGCTAAAACTCAAAAATCATCCCGTAGGAACATAAAATAGGGATAAAAACTATCCTATGTGTTAATCCAGGTTATAAACTATCTATGTACCGAATTTCAACCAAATCCATTCAGTAGTTTTTGCGTGAAAGAGGAACAAACATACATCCATCCAAACAAACTTTCACGTTTATAATATTAGCAAGCGGTTTCACCCGCTAAAACTCAAAAATCATCCCGTAGGAACATAAAATAGGGATAAAAACTATCCTATGTGTTAATCCAGGTTATAAACTATCTATGTACCGAATTTCAACCAAATCCATTCAGTAGTTTTTGCGTGAAAGAGGAACAAACATACATCCATCCAAACAAACTTTCACGTTTATAATATTAGCAAGCGGTTTCACCCGCTAAAACTCAAAAATCATCCCGTAGGAACATAAAATAGGGATAAAAACTATCCTATGTGTTAATCCAGGTTATAAACTATCTATGTACCGAATTTCAACCAAATCCATTCAGTAGTTTTTGCGTGAAAGAGGAACAAACATACATCCATCCAAACAAACTTTCACGTTTATAATATTAGTAGGACTTACATACAAATCTTCCTCCATTACGAATTACTTATACCTTTTTAGCTTTTCCGTAAACTCGTGAACCCTCACAATATAAAATGGAGATACCTAATGGTACATAATATAATATGATTACACTTTTTCCTTCACTACAAGGTGTATGTGTAACATCATGAGTTTATGAGCCTAATGTACTCGTAAATGCTAAAAAGCTTTCGTTTATTTGTGCTATCAAAAAGATGGTTGAAATGAGGAAAATTAACTGTACAGTACTTTTAGAGGAATGTCGAAAAATATGTATTTTGATGATGTGCAAATATATCGTTATAATAATATTATACTTGTCATATAGGCTTATTTAAAAAACCGGCCAAGTGCGAGTTGGACTCGCCCATGAAGGGTTCCGTAGTAGCAAGCATAGATTAGGTAGGTATATAATTATATTGAGATTACTAAGTAACAAACAATAATAATAACTTTGTTTTTCATAGTGTTTGTATGAATTGCAAAGTTATATTTGCGGTTTTTAAAAATGTACCATATCTCAAAAACTGCTAACTGTATCTCATCCAAACCAATTTTCGTTGGAAGTTTTTGTTGAGGTCTACATTATATATTTTTTTTAGTTTTATCATTCTCTTATTTAAGAAGTTACAGGGGGGGACACACATTTTACCACTTTGGAAGTGTCTCTCGTGCAAACTGTTCAGTTTAGAAAAAAATGATATAAGTAACCTCAATATAATTTTTAAAGACCTATCCATAGATACCCCACACGTATGGGTTTGGTGAAAAAAATTTTTTTGAGTTTCAATTCTAAGTATGGGGGGCACCCCCAAAATTTGTTTTGTTTTTATTTTTGTGTGAAAATCCTAATGCGGTTCACATAATACATCTGCCTACCAAGTTTCAACAGGATAGCTCTTATACTTTCGACAAAAAGTGGCTGTGACATACGGACGGACAGACAGACAGACATACAGACATGACGAATCTATAAGGGTTCCGTTTTTGCCATTTGGCTACGGAACCCTAAAAAAGGCCTATATTAAGAATTTCTTCTGTGTAGTGGGTGCGTTTACACGCAATTAAAGTCACATACACAAGCCAGACACAGACCAACTACTTGTAGATCATTCACATATTTGCATCGTGCGGGAATTGAATCCGCAACAGGCAGCGCTGAGATACTTTTGTCTACGATATAGGTAGGTAAATAGGGCAAAGCGCTCCCAAGAAAACTCACCAAGAGTGAGGAAAATTTGAATAAAATAAATAACTTCGTTTATTTATTTATTTATTTATTTATTTATTGGCCTATCTACAATTGTTACACTATTACAGCAAACCAGACAAGCAAACATACCAGCCAAGTGCACAATATTAGGCGATAGACACAGCATGCAAAACAACGATTACCGCAGTGCGTGCTCAAGTACCTATCATTTCTGGAGCAAATTCCTTTGTTTCTCGAGTTACTATTGAGTTCACCCGCTAAGGGTTTCTTCAGATTTATTGTTACCTATTATTGAAGCTTAGGCGTATTAGTACAGTTACTTTGTCGCCTGAATGTGCGGGGTAGTTTGTGTTAAATACGGTAGTTCTGATTTTTTTGTTTGCTGACTTGTTCATGATGTTGGCCCAATGAATATTCCAAGATTGAGACCTCTCATGGTTAGGACATACGCGCGCCTCAAAGAGCTGCCAGTAAAATGACGGGGCCCCCCTTTGAGGGCCAAAGCCCGCCGGGGTCGCGGGACTAACGGGCAACCGTGGCCCTTCACACCAAATATCCATATATAACTCCACCATATTTCTGCTTATCCGTTCGTTATTACTATCCATAAACGCATGACTTATTCATTATTCGTACAGGGTCATTATTACTACTTCAGCGGAGAGAATCATGAATCAATCGGCCATTTCCGGCTGTCTGCATTCAATACTTATCAGCACCGTTCATGAATATTATTTTGTATGGAAAGCAACATCATCACACGTGTTAAGGTGATTTTTTTGAGGGAGCATGAGTACTTCTAGAATTTAATCTGATGCTGTAATACCAGATTTTGTGTGTTTGTTTATTTTTTTCTTGATTCAAAGCTAGGAAAGTTTTTATTTTTATATTGATTTAGTTTTAAGCTATTGCATAGCTTTTATCGCAGGCTCTGAGCGCGGCGGGCGCGAAAAACCTAACGAAAAAACTTGACCACATTTGACAGCACGTCGTTTCAGTTCGGGATACTTCGGCAATCATAAAAATATCCGTCATAAAAACAATTTACTTTTTCTTATTGATTCTAAACGGCCAGCTACAAAAGGAGTTTTCACAATGAAACCTACTTATAAAATTCTCGTAGTGTACCACAAACATTTTAAATAAATTATATTCTCGTTAAATATACGCGGTAGGCGATTTTATTATTTTAAAATAAAAAAAAAATGTTATGCAATAGCTTCATCGCAGCAGTCACCGAGTGCCACATGTATTTTCTTTTTTCAAAATCAAACTCGAGACTTTTTTTAGTTTTACACTGTTTCTTATACACGCTCTTTTGAAAAATTCAGCATTTATTAGTTGCGGCACGGTTGTCGCAATAATTAAGTATTTTTACTAATGCTCAGTAGATATATTATTTTGTGCTTTTACAGTGGAATATTTTTCTGTATTATTAACACAGTACCTGATATTTCAATCTTTACACTATTATTACGGTATCGTCATTAGGGTCAAATTATATGGTTGAACGGTAATGGCGTCTGTATCTAACAGATACATGGTATGCCATGTAATTGGGCGTCGATAAAAGGGTTTCTATAATCAATAGGTCAGGCCAAGTTGTATACAATCCTGGTCCATTCATAGTAGTTGTACACTGAAAAAAATAAAACGAGACTTTCTACTGTTCTTGAACAGTAAAAAAAAACGGTTCCGGGAACTTATTTATACGTTAAAATAATTGATTACGGACAGTGCACTGAAATGGGCAAAAACAGTAAAGAGCTAAACAGTTATTTCAACTGTATGAACATTAAAGTCTACTGAAAGGTGAGTAACCGACAGTTAAATCTACTGTTATAACTCAACTGTTTTTTTTTCAGTTAGTTTTACTGCTTTGGACAATAGGCTCTATTTTTACTGTCCAAAACAGTAAATATTACCGAAAAATCGGTTGGTATTACTGATTTTTTTTTCAGTGTATTATATCAGTTTCGGTATCGGAATTGGCCAGGTACCGATATTAGTATTCTATAGGTACGAACTGGGAAATATTCGCACACAATCAGAACACTAGAATAGAAATTATACAGGATGTCCCGGGAAGTGTGGATCGAGAGGAATTAATCACTGGTATATTCTAAGTAGTTTTAAAGTTGCGAATTTAATTAATTTGTAATTCCAATACACTACACGAAAAATGGTCGTGACATTTGAACCGTAAAAATAGCACCATAAGTATGTCTCAGAAGTAAAAAGACTTGATATGACCTGTTCCATGCCCCTGTTCAGTTTGATCCACACTTCCCGGGAAACCCTGTATAATAGATAATTTACGAATACTTGTATGGCAGTAATTTTAATGTATAGGACTGACGAATAGCTGCCCTTGCTTGCTGACGACACATCTGGATCAGTGGCTGGGTGATCGTATGTTGCGCTGCCTATTACAGGTTTGATTCCTGCACGGAACAAATATTTGTATGATCTACAAGCTGTTGGCATTATTTCTTGAAAAAAAAAACAGTAAAGTAGCAACTTAAAATACGTTATTACCATCGTAGATTCCCAACAAACAACTTCCAGTTTAACAGTTTTCTAGAAAGCACACCATACATCAAAAACATTGTTCTCTTTGTACAATTTCATGGTTGGGTGAAAAGGTTGATTTTTATCCTGAAAAATGTCGAGAAAAACTACCGTAATATGAAAGTCAAATGCATCTGGGCATAATAATAATAATAATAATATTCCACAACTATCACACAACGCCATCTAGTCCCAAGCTAAGCAGAGCTTGTGTTAGGGTACTAGACAACTGATAAACATACTTATATATTTCTAAATACATACATATTATAGATAAATTACACCCAGACACAGAACAAATGATCGTGCTCATCACACAAACATTTGTCCTGGGTGGGAATCGAACCCACGACCTCCGGCATAGCAGTCAGGGTCACTAACCACTAGACCAACAGGCCAGTCAATAATAAATAATGGAGGATTGCCACGGTGCTCCATCATAAGTTAACCTTTTTCAAGGCTTGGCGTTTCTATTTATTTTGACCCAGATACTGATATACACTACTTAGTTAAGTTTTTGTAGAAACATGATTTTAGTTTCTTGATATTAGTGTGTATGAGTTTAAATATTTGTGTAGGTGCTATACAGCTAGCGTAGCATGACGATTCTATCTCTATTCTACCAAGAATAGACAAAGTTATTTCATCGTTATTTCTATACAAATCGACTGTTTATAAATATAAATAAGACACCATTCGTACACTATTGAAGAATAGAACATTTAATTTCTATATTTTTTACATTACCATGCTTAAAACGCTAAAAATATTTCTACGTTCTGTCATTTTGTCTTTTCTTCCGTCGACAAAACCCCTTTCTACGGCGCCATGCTACGCCTGCTTTTTTTTTTTTTTTTTTTTTTAGGGTGGCAAAATCATCAAATGAGTCCTCCCGCCCTGGGTGGGGCGGAAGGGACTGTCAGACTCTTACTGACTAAAATCCACCCGTGTTCCTTCGGATGCCCTTTACGTTCCGGGGCCACGGTATCCTGGATTAAGAAAAAATCCGCGACCCCGGCAGGCATTTGGCCCCATAAGGGGCCCCGTCGGTGACGCGTGAAACACGACACGCCACCGACCCGGGCTTGGTCCCTGGTCGGACGGCGAGCTTACCCATTACTCACCGTCCGCAAGCCCGCTCCGCTGCTGTGCCCTCTGCTAATCAGAGGGACACGCATTGGAGCTTCCACCCGACAGGCTATTTGCATACGGGCAAAGAAACCCCCTTAGGCACACAGTGCCTAAGGAAGAGTTTTTGCCCGCATCCCAGGGCGCACCGGCCCGAAAAACTGGTCTTCCCCCCGGACGTATCCGAGAGGGAACTCCAGTCCACGGGCGCACGTGGAGGTTACCTGTCTTAGCACCCCATGCTACGCCTGCTGGAGAAATTCCAAGGGTGGGGCAACGATTTTTATAATAAAAAAAAAATATTACGAAAATACTGAAAGTATGAATAATTTATTATTGCCAATTTATGCTTTACATAATTCCAACATTTTTATTCATCCCAACAAGTTTTATCATATATAATTCTTCGTTATTAACTAAACTATAATTTGAATTATGCTTACTATGTAGTCGGTTGATACGAAACTCATAATATATCTTATTACGTACATTTTAAAACTACACCTTTCACTTTTATTTATTTATTTAAGCTTTCTGCACAAAAAAACATGTACAGCGGCGGACTTAATGCCATGGGCATTATCTTCCAGTCTACCTTAGGGTGATGCAGAGACAAAGACAAGTAGGTGCAACATACTATAAAAGTACTCAATAAGAAAATGAATATAAATTACTACATATATACAATACATACATACATACAATACATATATACATACATAAACAGTATAGAGAAATAAAGTGGAAACTAACAACCAGTTAACTTTGAGATGAATCTGCCAGCTTCTTAGTAATATACTCACGAGCTTTCAACTTGAAAGTGAACTGACTGGATACCGTCTTGATATTCCGAGGAAGCGCATTCCATAGGAAAACTGCCTGGATTGGGAAAGAAGATTTAAGAAAGCCAGAACGGTGAGAGGGACATCGTAGAAGACGATTATTACAAGATCGAAGATTTTTGCTATGCGCAGAACATAAATATTGGAAGTGAGTAGTCAAATAGGACGGAGAAGTGGATTTATAAAGAAGAGAAAACAAGGTGGTCAAGGCCCTTAACGCTCTACGCTGGCGAATGGGCAGCCACTTTAAAAGTGACCTGTGTTCGGAGACGTGATCATATTTTCGGAGATTAAAGACGAATCGAATGCGTTATTCAGAAGTCGGTCAAGTTTCTTAACTTTTCCATACGAGATATAAATATTGTAAAGACAAAATGCTATTAAAGCAGTAAATAATTATTTGCTACCAAGGAGAATAATGAAAATACTTAATTACTATCCCCCACAAAACAAAAATCTCATAAATTAATCAAAACATATATAAAAACTTCATCAAAAATGAAGCAAAGTTCTGCACTAAGCACGCAATAGCGGACAACCCATTACTTCATTAACCCAGCAGCGCTAACTAATTTATAACGCCTTGCAACCAAAATAATAATTAAAAACGTTCTTGATACAGCGTCCGAGAATATTAATCAATGCAGTAATAAAGAATTCAGTTTTAAAATAAAATTGTCTTCATCGAAAATAGTTTTCTATATAATGGAAAGGTTTAATTGATGGGTGTGTCTCGTTAGTTCGTTTAATGGACAACCCGAGGTGGCAGCAAACGAAGGCGTTCTACTGGGCAAGATTCTTGTCCCTGCACTGTTTATTGTCACTTTGGTATACATAGAGTAAAATTTTACATAAAGTAAAATTTATCAAAGTGGCAATAAAAAGACTCGTTGTATGGAACGGTGCATTCTTTAAATTTTTATTATTTTGCAAAACATACACATTTGCAAAGTATACCTGATTTCTATTTAGAGGTAAAAAATTAAAATGTAAGGTAATAGAGATATTTTGTACAACCTTTTGCTTATCCTTTGCTACTAAGATTTGATTACTAAGCCACTGTAACAATAACAGTGGTTTTCTATTATTTTCCCAATTACAGGTCGAAATTGGAACCGTACCCGAATTATAAGGAAAGGCCACCCGTATTAAATTAACACCTTCGTGGCTTAGAGAGAATATGAAACCCGTTTAGAATATGAGTAGTAATACCAAATATAGTTTTGTATAAAGTAAAATAGACTATAAATGTGTTTCATTTCGAAGCACATTTTACACAAATTAAACCGCTTTAACAGTAATTTTAAGCGTTATAGTTTCGAGTTGTAGAATACCGTTTTACTGCTAAATAATTTCAGAAATTAGTGTCCATAGAAAGGTTTTATGAGCAATTGCTACTGCATTTTACGATTAGTTAATGAAATTTTATGAGCTTTATCTACCAGACAATTATGTTCTGTGGTTGTTACATTCTACCATTTCACTTTAAACCGATTAGATCTCTGCTCGTAAAATCAGTTGTATTTATATATATACCTATATATACACCGTGTTCCGGACGATATACATAAACTTCGACCAGATGTTCAAACCACGGAAGTAAGCATTTTTCATTATGGACACATTAATAAATTCTTATTTTTTATTTTTTGTTAATTTTCATACAACCTAAATACCTAGACGTAAATAACCCGATATGCATGCCTCTTTATCCGAATTGGCAACGTCATTCATAACATTTGGCGGGCTGAAACAAATGAAATGCAAATAGTATTTGATAGATTTCAAATTAAGATACTTTCTCACTGCATAGCTCAATTAAATTTCATTAAATGAAATTACAAATATCTTTGTAACGAAGCCTTTTTAAGTACTACTTCCTTTGTTGGATTTGATTTGTAAAAGCCATAGAAGTATTTGCTAAAGTTTATGGATAACGTGAAGAACACGGTGTATATATATACCTATATATATATATTTTTTATAATAATTCAACTACTTTTATTTTATTACCCATGACGGAATGGAGCAGGTATTTATAAGCGTTTAGGGTGGGAGTGCAGTTGTCTACGGGTAGATGAGAAACAAGACACGCTCGCCACGACGACGTCAAGTCAATCGAATTGGGAAATCGTACTTGCTACTACGATATTATTATAATGATTTCATAGTATCCATCCTTGCTTATACGATATATTCATTTTTAGTTAGTAGAAATTGCAAATCTAAGGTAAGGTAAGGTCCCTTCTGACTTCTCGCCTGTGAGTCTGTACGGGCTATAATGTTCACTCGTGTTCGAATCTTGAATTCTCAACGAGACACCGTTCGAAGTTCGAATCTTGAACTCTCAACTAGACACCGTGATGACTCTAAGGTGGATGCTCCACGGTAGCCCGCGAAATTTAAAATTTCTTGCGTTTTTTGCAATTTGCAGGCCAGTGCTAGGTTGTATGTTGATTAAAATATTGATCGCGGCTGTAAGACGTATGTAGTTACAGAATTATTATCATCAAAATCACCAATACAACCCTCTAAGTTCATAAAACTGCAGGAACAAAAAAATAACATAAAAAGTCGTTCCTGCAGTTTTTCGCGGGCTACCCTGGAGCATCCACCTTAAGATCGTTGAATGCCAGAAACAAAATTTGTTCGAGATTCAAATTCTAGTGAACGTTAAAGGATAGCAGCTAGCTACCGTATAGACTCCAGCAGGTCAACCTACCTCAATCTGTCAAATTTTACCAATCGAACATGAACCTTCCACTATTGGTGATAAGCTTAAAAATCTATTGAGATCATCTTCAGATTGAGGTAGGTTTATGTGCTGTTGTGCAATTCCGCGGTAGCTCACGGTCAACGCTACGTCCAAGTTGTTCTCAATATTATTGCTTTGTTTCCGTTGGTTATATTCTAACACGTGACCCTAACCATAAACTACATATAAGCTGTTTGGTTTAGCCAGTAACATAACCGCTATTTAACTTTAATCGGGAAGATAACAAAATTAATTTAGGGAATAATTGAACCACATCTTATGCCGGCTCCAGACTATTGCCGTGAATTCGCGCCGCGAATTCTCGCCGTGAACTCTCGGGGAACAGGCGCGAACACCCGTGAACCCCGCGAAAACCATCCACATTCTCGTTCGCGCCTGTTTGCGGGGCTTCACGGCCATAGTCTGGAGCCGGCATTATGTAGGTACTTTATGATTTAATAGTCTCCAATAAGCCAATAATAAACTACTCAAAACCAACTGATCACCTGTCACGGTTTCACACGCCATCATGGCATTTGTTGTTAATGACTATGTACTCGATGATTGACAAAGTGACAGCCAATTATACATGTGATTGATTTTTCATAGGACCACAATATGGGTCACGAAACCAAAGACTCTTCCAGTAGAATATGCCACTATTTAATTAAACGAAGTTTATCTCTATTTCTAAAAAGCTCCACTACAGACTTGAATTTCCGTAAATAACTTAAATTACTTTAAATAATTTACCGAATGACTATCTCACTTAGTGTTAGGACTTTTCATAGTGGTTTTGACTAAAATTACATTAATTATTAAAACCAGTTTTGCTGGAGGGGAAAACTAAATCTCTTGCAGATTGAGAGAATAAAATACATAATTTTCAACTTCACGTCAAAATTAACTTAAGGTGCGGTGTTATCCAATATTCCCAAAAATTGGTTTTTTAGAACGTCGAGTATGACGTAATGTAATAAAAATAAGTAACGCGAAAAATACAGTGAACAGAGAAGGGTATAAAGAAGAATTTAAACCGAACAGAATAATAAATAATAGTTTGATATTCCCAATAAAAAATTGGGAAGTTGTAGCACAAAAATAAACTTTGACGTCGGAGATCTCTGTATTACCAGCGATAACAACAGTTTTTTTTTTTTAAGAATTTAGTAGGTTTTCCATTTTTTTAAAACTTTAACCAAACCATTTTTTAATTTTATGTCTATATTTTCAATAATCTAAAGAAAAGCAGTAAAATAAATGCCCATTCGCAGCTTACGTCACATTTCAACACAAATATCATTTTCAATTTTCAACCTTATTGACGCTCCATAGTGGTGACGTAGTAATCGTAGTCAGTCCGCGCCTTAAGCAAACATTGTAAGTTCATCAAGTAAAAGAAGTAATAATTTTACGCAAAAAGTTTGATGGAGCCTCCTAATAAGAACTTCTTCTTTAGACAATAAATAATACTTCAAAAAAATAAAAATCGTGATAAAATAAAAGGGATATTATTTTGATACATTCAATAAACACTATAAATTAATTTGTGCCTGTCTGAAACGTTTCCGTTGCCCTTGCCACAGAAATTCGTTAAAAACCAATTTTCCAATTCGCGCGCCAATTTTCTACAATCATATTACTTGGCCGCAAAATAGGTTTGTTGCTCGAAACCATTTAGTTGATGGCTTTCATTCAAAGTTTTCAATTTCTATTCCGAATTGGGTTATAGTTTACGGCCAATCAATCCGGCGAATTGAATAATGGATTCTAATAGAATCCATGCCACGGTAATAAAAATGAAATTAGAATAATACTGGCTGGCAATGCAAAAAATACGCAAAAACATAATATAGATGGTACGAAGCACGAAATTGTCTATGGCGTTTACTTTTAAAAATGGAAGGTAGGTTTTATTTTATTTTTTTTAGAATGCGACAATGTGTTCCTGTCGGTTTTCATATTCATTATTATTTTATTTGTAACAGCTGCAAGATCTTTCAATTTCTGCAAATTGGTATGTGCCTTGATTTACTTTAAACATTTATTTTCTTGCATAAAGTAATCGATTTTCATGTATCAAAGACACAAAAGCCAAAACAAAAATAATTGTCTAGTAAGAAAATTATACTTGTACTTACCACCTACTTCTAATTTATCTTACTTACATATAAAACTATCAAGATAACTATTCCGGCTTCCTAGAGTGCAAATTAGGTAAATGGTTACCTATGTATTTTTTACCGTGTACATTTTTCTTTTACACAAACCTTGCCTGGATGGACGGACATTCAAATCAGTCGACCCCATGTCGAGCCTTTTTTGAGTTTTAGCGTAAAGCGTAACAAATAGCTTTGCCGTGTAAAATCTTAAAGTATTCTTCTAGTCTGCATGCGGACAACGAGTAATGAGTGACTCGCTGTCCGATCATCGACCATGCCCAGGTCGACGGCGCGTCGTGTTCCACGCGCTCCTCAAAGAGCTGTCAGCACAATAGCGGGGGTAGAGGGCTAAAGCCTGCCGGGGTCGCGGGACTAACGAGCTACCGTGGCTCCGGAACGTAAGGGGCTATTGAAGGACACCGTGGATTTTAGTCAGTACAAGTCTGACAGTCCTGCCCTACCCTGGATCAGAGGACTCATTTGATGATTTTACCACGTTAAAAAAAAGTATGTTTCTACAGCATTTTGTTTGGTTTTAGTTTGGTCATCATCTCAGCCATAGGACGTTCACCGCTGAACATAGGCCTCCCCTTTAGATCTCCACATATACCGGTTGGAAGCGACCTGCATCCAGCGTCTTCCGGCGACCTTTATAAGGTCGTCTGTCCATCTCGTTGGTGGACGTCCTACGCTGCGCTTGCTAGTCCACGGTCTCCACTCTAGCACTTTTCGACCCCATCGGCCATCTGCTCTGCGAGCAATATGGCCTGCCCATTGCCACTTCAGCTTGCTAATCCGGTGGGCTATATCGGTGACTTTAGTTCGTCTACGGATCTCCTCATTTCGGATTCGATCTTTGGTACAGCCTGCTTTTATAAGTTCTTTTGTTCGTAACTTTTATTCCAATTAGCATCGTGATTAGTTTTTCATGTCAGTGTTTTCATAAACAACAGTGTGTTGGTTCTATGAGCCGTGAATTTGTGATATAATTTGTGGTTGTACGGTGTGGATGACATTATAATTGGTGGCGTGATATTTTGTTACTGTTTACTACTCGCTACATGTTTTGTTTTGTTTTAGTGCAGCAGTTAAAATAAAATGTAGTTGTCGTTCTGAATTATGGTTACGTTTTAGATTTATCTGAACGGTTATTTTCATAATAGGGAACAAAATTTCGAAACACAATCGACTTAGCTACCTTTTTTTTTTGGGTGGCAAAATCATAAAAATGAGTCCTCCCGCCCTGTGTGGGGCGGAATGGACTGTCAGACTCTTACTGACTAAAATCCACCCGTGTTCCTTCGGATGCCCTTTACGTTTCGGGGCCACGGTATCCCGGATTAAGAAAAATCCGCGACCCCAGCAGGCATTTGGTCAATTGTCAAAGTCATTTGGCAAGCCCGCTCCGCCGCTGTGCCCTCTGCTATTCAGAGGGACACGCGTTGGAGCGTCCACCCGACAGGCTATTCGCATACGGGCAAAGAGACCCCTTAGGCACACAGTGCCTAAGGAAGAGTTTTTGCCCGCATCCCAGGGTGCACCGGCCCGAAAAACTGGTCTTCCCCCGGACGTATCCGGGAGGGAACTCCAGTCCACGGGCGCACGTGGAGGTTTTCTGTCTAAGCACCCCGACTTAGCTACCTACATAGCGTAAACGTAACGTAGAACGATAGAATTAATTATCTTTGGTATTAGTCAATTCACATTTAAGTTTATCGTATACCTTGTTTAATAAATAAAAACAGCAGACGAACCTATAGGTCACTTTGTCCTTTCTAGTTTCATGACCTTTTATTTCGACCGGCCAATTTCATCATTACCATCAATAAAAATCTATTAAGCTAATAAAAATAAGGGACAGCCCAATTTGTATCAATTTCTTAAGGATGTCAACTGACTCCTAAGTAGTTAAGGTATTTTCTTAAGGTCAATAGCCGACCAAAAAAAGCCCGTATACCTGAAGTAATTGAGTTCATGTCAAATTCTTTGCGTTCCACGAGTTTATTAGGATAAACCATTAAAATTCTGAGGTGATTACGAAGTAAATTATATTGAGGTTAGGTTGTTGACCCAGGGCTTGCTGATGGCGTGTAATGAGTGACTCGCCGTCCGATCATGAACCATGCCAGAGTCGAAGGAGCGTCGTGTTTCACACGCGCCTTCTCAAAGAGCTGTCAGCAATCTGACGGGAACATAGAGGGCCAAACGCCTGCCGGGGTTAGCGGGACTGTCTAAATAGGTACCCGTGACCCTGGAGCGTAAAGGGCTATTGAAGGAGCAAGGGCGGGAGGACTCACAGGTTGTTGAACCTTTTCGTTTTTATTTGTACTTTCATGAAAAGAAGAAGCGTGATAACAGCTATTTCAATACTAGCGTACCTTGATTCCTTTCAAACGCTTATTGAAATGAAAAGCCCTTTTCATTCAAAATGAATAATTTGAATCCTAAAAAGCCAGATTCCTTTTAAAACTTTTTATAGGTGAGTACCGATTTAATGAAAAACGATGGAAATGAGATAAGATGTTCAACGGAAGATAATTATTTAGGTAGACTAATGCTCTTTGAATGAACGGCCTTATTTTTTTACGTGAGGCCTTAATATCCTCGTGAATATCGTCTTTCTAAGGAGAAAAAGAGTAATATGGGTTTCCTCCCGATTAATTATTAAGGTTCGCATAACCGATTATGGAATGACTTTGGATACCGGTCTCTCACAAATGATTGAGTACATCGTTAGATTTAAATTAGAATCCGAATTCTGGTTCCGAATCCAATTTAACATAACTTTAACATAGTGCATAGAAAGGAAGTTAATTTCCTGATTCTCCCTCAACAGTATCTTGTGTTGCAGTACCTGGCTGCCTAACCCACCTTTCACTTCCTTAATTCTTCTCATCTTCTTTCCCAGATCACGGTTTTCCGAATCCAGGAGCGTGCAGAAGGCGGTGAAGTCCAGGAGCTCGATCAGGTCATCTTAACAGCACTGTTCCGGGCACAACATCTGTCTCCAAGCGAACAGCTCTCATTGGCACTCACATGGAACCGAGTGGATATCGCCAGGTCGGAGATCTTCGTTTATGGTCAAGAATGGCCTCCAGGTATGTGGAATTTGAAAAGTATTTCTTACTTTGTTTTTCCAGCGGCCTGGTGAAGTTCGGAAATATAATAGTCTCACTGAATTCTAGGTACTACCACAGAAACTACTACTGGGTTGAGGATGCTCGCAAATGTATTGATACATCCCGGGCCCCCGACCTAGGAATAGTCGGTTTGAGTCCCACTCGCCCCAGTCGGAGGGTATCGTTAAGATTTTCTCACTCAAAAAAAAAAGTACTACCTACTGGGTTAAAAATAGACCTTTGCGTTTATTCAATTTATGAACTATATATTATGTGTGCTAAATTGCTAAATCGACCTTATCAGTCCAGCCGTTTTTGCATAATTTAATAACAAAATTAAACATTTATGATATTTAGTTTGACGGTAAAACAGCACCTAATACCTAAATTGAAACAAGGACGTCTCTGTAATAAGTTTTATAATTAATTTTGTAATAATGTCTTAACAAGAGAGTTCCCGAAACTGTTTAGCGGAGTACTTAGCAGACCTACTTAGTACTTCAAACCAATTTTGTAACAAATTACTTAGGTACACCATAATAACGCAAACTTGACAGGGACGAATCTATTATTGGGCACTCGTGGCAAGGCCCGCAATCATTGGGGGCCCATAGTAAACATCATGACAGGGACTTTAAAAAACCTAATTTATTTCACGGGGTTTCTTAAATATCCATGGAAGTAGTAAATAAGTTGGTACCTTTATTTGCAAATGAAATGTATTTTACAAAAAGTGTTACATATTTTTAAGCGCCGAACAAATTCCGCATGACAATGGTATGCAGAATTTGTTAGGAGTTTTGAATTTTTTTTAAAGGATAGAATTTAGGGACTAATTTGAAATAATGATTGCATGCTGCTGTATTAATCGAGCTTGAGTATTCAAGGCGACATGATTGTAATTCGATTCAATTGACTCTCTTTTGCATCCTATTTCGGCCCCATGCTCAGTCCTAAACAGCCCTGAGGAGCTCGTACCTAAATAATTACAGCCGCACAGGCTGATCTTCCGGGGTAAGCCGCGCTTGCCGAGGTTGGTCTGTGGATGGGTGACCATCTGTCATAGCGAGTTTCCTCCGTGCCTCGGAAAACACGTAAAGCCGTTGGTCCCGGCTGTCATTTGTAGATCTTTGACAGTCGTTACTTAAAGTCAGAACCTCTGAAAGACTGACAACCAGTCTTACCCTTGGAGTATCGTATTATCGTATTACTGGGTTGTGAAGGTCCGATAGGCAGTCGCTCCATGTAAAATACTGATAACCAGCTGCGTCTAATTCGACTGGAAGCCGACCCCAATAAAGTTGGGAAAAGGCCTTTTTAGGGTTCCGTAGCCAAATGGCAAAAACGGAACCCTTATAGATTAGATTCTTTATGTCTGTCTGTCCGTCCGTATGTCACAGCCACTTTTTGTCGAAAGTATAAGAGTTATCATATTGAAACTTGGTAAGTAGATGTATCATGTGAACTGCATTAGTAGAATCAATCCCATTTCCTTAATTTTAATTATGCGACGTTTAAAAGTGCCTCTTTGATGGCCTAATTGAAATAAATGATTTGACTTTGACATTAGGATTTTCACACAAAAATAAAAACAAAACTTTTGGGGGTGGCCCCCATACTTAGAATTGAATCTATAATTTTTTTTTTCACCAAACCCATACGTGTGGGGTATCTATGGATAGGTCTTTAAAAATGATATTGAGGTTACTAATATCATTTTTTTCTAAACTGAACAGTTTGCGCGAGAGACACTTCCAAAGTGGTAAAATGTGTGTCCCCCCCCCCTGTAACTTCTAAAATAATTCAATTCAATTCAAATGATTTATTGCAATCCATAATGTACATAATACAGGTGGTAAAAATACTAATAGAGAGAAACAATTATGGACCCTGTCGGGCACAGCAAAGTTTGGATATGGTTGGAGAGAGGAAGAGCGTTTTTTATCGATATTTCCTATTATCATTATCATTAATTTATATAGAAATTTAATATTTAAATATGATAATTTTTAATTGTTTATATTATATAATTTTAATTTATTGTATTTAGTTATATTTTATGTATTTATTTATATTTAATTTATTACTGTATTAATATATTAACTAACTCTCATTTAATTATTTAAGTATTTCTAGTTTGGTATTTATAGTTTGGTTTTCCTCCAGTCAAATTAGTAGTTAAACTTTATTTACTTATCATTTAAAAATTCGTCTAATGAGTAATAGCTTTTATTAATTAAAAATTCTTTTACTTTCCTTAAAAATATATTTATTTTCTCTATTTGTTTTAAATACTCTGGTAATTTATTATATATTTTTATTGACATTGAATATGGACTAGAAGAGTGCATTTTAAGATGGGACTGAGGCAAATTTAATCTGTTCTGATGACGAAGGGAATGGCTTGTTTGTATATCTCCTCGTGTTTTATATGTTTCGGGATATTTGCGCACCAATTTACACAATTCCAAAATATAAATGCCAATCAAGGTGAGGATTTTGTGTTCTTTAAAATATGGTTTACAGCTATCTGTTGGTTCTATGTTCGTTATTATTCTTATAAGGCGTTTTTGTAAGATAAATACGGAAGGAGCATCCGTGCTATTTCCCCATAAAATAATACCGTAGGTGAACCAAGCATGGGCATATGCGTAATATGTGACTATTGCGGTTTTTAGGTCGGTTGTCTTTTTAATCTCCCGAAGGGCATATGAAAATTTTGATATTTTTGATTTTAGTTTAAGTACATGCGATTTCCAATTTATATTTGTATCTATTGTTAAACCTAAGAGGGTGAATTCGTTAACTATTTCTAATTTTATGTTATTAATTGTGAAATTTATATTAATCTGATTTTTTTGTCGGGGGTGGAATGTTATTAATTTTGTTTTTGTATAATTTATTTCAAGATTGTGATCATTCATCCAATTGATAATATTAATAAAAATGTTATTTAATTTTTCATTGAGATTTATATTTGTTTGACATGAGGTGAGGATAGAAATATCATCCGCAAATAAAACACACGGCTCTTCTATGGTTTTGGGGAGGTCGTTTATGTAGATCAGGAATAGGGGGCATCCTATAACGCTACCCTGGGGAATTGAAGCTTGTATTGGTCTGACATCTGATCTTATAAGCTGTGTTTCCTTTGTATTCTTATTGAAGAATTCTACCTCAACCAATTGCTCTCTACTTTCTAAATATGATATAAACCATTCGTAGGCTTTTCCACGTATTCCTATACCGTATAATTTATTTAACAGGGTTTGAAATTGCACTTTGTCGTAGGCTTTCGTCATATCAAGTAATATTCCTATTGCATATTGTTTATTATTGATTATGTTTAGAGCTTCTTGGATGTACTTATATACTGCTAATGTTGTGGATCTATTTTTGCGAAAACCATTTTGGCAGTCATTGAATATTTCAAATTTTTCACAAAAAGAGTATATGCGATCGCACATTGCTTTTTCAAAAACTTTGGACGCAGTGGGAAGAAGTGCTATTGGTCTATAATTGTTTGGGTCTGTTTTCGTGTTCTTTTTGTGAATGGGCTTTATTAAAGCCTTTTTCAATATGTCTGGAAACTTTCCTTCCTCAAATGATTGATTAATCAATTTAAAAAATGGTAGAGTTAGTTCGTCAGCGCACTGTCTAAAAAGGATTGGTGGAAGTTCATCTATTCCGTAGCTATATTTAGGTTTTAGATTTTTTAAGATCTTATTAACTTCGTATCCATCAACTGGGCTAAGAAACATCGTGTTTTGCGTGGGGTTAAACACGGATGTTTTCGTTCGTTCGGAGCCAGGTGTTTGGGAGGTGTTTTCCCCAATGGATGCGAAGAATTCATTGAAGATATTAGCTACTTGTTTAGGGTCGCTTACCGGATTTTCTGTTTGTAGTGTTATATTCTGTTTATCCCGTTTTACTGTCTTGTTTGTTCGTTCTTTTACAATATTCCACATAGTTTTAATTTTGTTTGTAGATTTATTCATTTTATTTATGTAGTGTAATTTTTTTGCTGTTATTACGGATTTTTTAAGGATTTTTTCATATGTTTTGTAATATTTTGTAAATATAATATTATTGATTTTTAGGGACAGAGTTTTTAATAGCCTTTTATTTTTACAGGATCGTTTTATACCAACGGTAAGCCAATTATTTTGTTGTCTTGTTTTTAATTTAATTTTACGTGTAGGGATACATTCATTTAATATATTTATCAATGTGTTATGAAATGACTGATAGTTTTCGTTCAAATTTTTATTCTGTTGTATAATATTATTCCAGTTTTGTGTACTTAGTTTTGATTTGAATTTTTGTATGTTAGTTGTGTTAAATAGTCTCTTTTTGATAAACCATACAGGATCGCTGATTTTTTGTTTAAATGTCATATGTATTATTGTACCACAGTGGTCAGAAAATCCTAATTCGTCTACGGTTGTGTACATTTCTATCTAAATAAGAGAATGATAAAACTAAAAAAAATATATAATGTAGACCTCAACCAAAACTACCAACGAAAATTGGTTTGGATAAGATACAGTTAGCAGTTTTTGAGATATAGTACATTTTCAAAAACCGCAAATATAACTTTGCCGTTCATACAAACACTATGAAAAACTAAATTATTTTTATTGTTTGTGTATATTACTTACTAATCTCAATATAATTATATCCCTCATCTATGCTTGCTACTACGGAACCCTTCTTGGGCGAGTCCAACTCGCACTTGGCCGGTTTTTCATCGTGGAAAATTATCCAATGAGTCCTCCCGCTTTGAGTGGAGATAGAGCCACCATGTTCCTTCAACTGTTTTTTGCGTTCGCAGAACAGTAACCTTTTATAACATTGCCCTGACCCTGGCAGGAAGTGCCCAAGGCTACCATTAAGATACAGCCGGCCCTGGTACGTGAAATTAGCATATTTCCATGTAAGTACCTAAGTTCAGGAGAATTACCTTTAGATGTTGGAGTATTATATATATTTGATGTTTACTTAGTCTATTTCGGGACGATGTTTAGCTAATTTACATATTTCATATTTGTCTTGTTGTTTGAAGAGATTTAAGTATCTTTGAATATAAACTTAATGAAAATACATCTATGATTTGGGCCCGCGTGTTGGATTATGGCCCACTCCCTCTCTCAGAGAGGAGGCCTGTGTCCCAGCAGTGGGAACATTTATTTTTTTGATGATGGTGATGGTAAAGGGCCGATATCTGACTTGTGTTAAACATAATTATGACTAGAAAGGGAACGTATAATTCATCGATTTGAAAAACAACACAATCAACCCATAAAATTCTAACTATTAGTATACGATTATTATTATACGATGGAGGGCTGTTATTCTCCAGCAGGCGTAGCATGGCGCCGTAGAAAGGGGTTTTGTCGACAGAAGAATAGACAAAATGACAGAACGTAGAAATAATTTTTGCGTTTTAAGCATGGTAATGTAAAAAGTATAGAAAATAAACGTTCTATTCTTCAATAGTGTACGAATGGTGTCATATTTGTGCAAAAAAACAGTCGATTTGTTTAGAAATAACGATGAAATAACTTTGTCTTTTCTTTGTAGAATAGAGATAGAATCGCCATGCTACGCGTGCAGGCAGGTCCAATGCGGGATCGTAAATTCACAATTTACATGTCTTCGAATTGTTACTTCTAGAACACACCGATTTCCACACGATGTTCACCTTCAGACTATATCTATAATTTAACATTACCTTAGTTTACAAAATGTCTAGATTCCGTGTTTTGTAACAAAACGTAAAATTTTTTGGGAACACACTTTTTTTATAATGGTGTGAGTGAGCACCACGCACACATTTAAATGATTTCCTTGGAGATGTTTTACGTAGGAATTGAACGACGGGGGTAATTTTTCTACTGTATTTTTGGCTTCAATTCTCAATCTTCTTATCGTGTCGATGACAAATCGACTCGGCCCAGAATTGGGCCACGAGTTTAGCGCTCTCCGAAACGTCCATCAGCTCCTGTAACGAACAGTCGGCAGGGCACGATATTAAGTGCCTCATCGTTTGTAGAGCAGCACCACATTTACACTCCAGGTCAGAGTTATCAGTGAATTTCCACCTCAGCAGATTTTCCTCCAATTCTCAATGGCCTTCTAGGAATCTAGACATTTTATGATCTAAAACCATTACCATGTAAAAGCTTCGTCATAATGAGACTGTAGAATTCTAATTGGAAAACTCAACAAACAAATACATTTACATCTCTCATATTCGGTAAGTAGGTCCTTAGTACCCCCAAATGGGGCTTGTAGGTAACCAATTAGCGCTCTAGGGTAATAATGTAGCTAGAAAAGCCCTAGGGCGGTAAGTAATTAAAAAAAACTCTTCACTCTTTCAAAAAGTTCGCGTACCTACATAACCATCATACTGGCTAGACATCATGCATTCAGCCCAATGACAAAAGAGGTCGTTTCGCTATTCAGCCTTGTTTTCGTAAGAGTATAATAGTCATCAATTTTAAATATCGAACGGCGAAGCTCAATTTCGTTCTTGAAAAAAATAAATAAAAAAACTTTTTTAAAAAAAGTACCGACTTCAAAACAAATACAAAAAAGTTTAAAATAACTTTTCTTTCGGAAGTCGGTGGCAATAGTCAAAGACACAACAAAACAAAGCCACCGACTTCCGAAAGAAAAGTTATTTTAAACTTTTTTGTATTTGTTTTGAAGTCGGTACTTTTTTTAAAAAAGTTTTTATTTTACCCTTTTTAGTTTATTTATTACATATTCAACCCAAATTCTTGTAAAATACAGAATTTTTCTTACATATGCACTAATCTTGTAATCCGTCACAACATAAAAAAATCCATATCTCTAAAACTACTGAACCGATTTTGATGAAACTTGCAGTGTACCCTAAGTTGAACAATACCTAGTACAACAAAAAAAGAATTACTTAAATCGAACTTATAGTTCCGGAGATATGCGTGCACAAACATAAAAACATACATACATACATACATACATACACTTATGAAATTTGGCACATTTGTTCAGACGCTGATATAGACTAACATATATGAAAACTGGGCAGTTCTGATAATATTACATACATACATACATACACTTATGAAATTTGGCACATTTGTTCAGACGCTGATATAGACTAACATATATGAAAACTGGGCAGTTCTGATAATATTACATACATACGGGTCGAATTGATAACCTCCTTTTTTTTGAAGTCGGTAAAAAAGATGAAAAAATGCGAGAATAAAAAATAAAAAAATGTTTTATTCTTGTAATGCCGGTTTTTTTCTACTTACCTCACAATCGAGATGTAAAGTAGAGTAGTTAGCTCGGGTGTAAGCATCAATTGCACCCTCGAACTATAGGCACCCTCGCTGCGCTCGTGCGCCTAAATATCTCGGGCTGCAATTGATGCCTTACAGCCCTTGGCTACTAATCTACTATTACTTAAGTCCACAATCTAAATAGTGTAAATAGAGAATTCCCAACTAATAAACTTAAATTAGTCCTCACAGTTTAAACAGTCGAATCAAACTTTAAAGGGTGTATTCATTAGCAGACCCGGCTTACCCCGTTCACAAATAAATTACATTTGGACCGTACGGAATAAATTCATGGACTGTGGACCCTTATTGGATTTTGGGCGAGCAAAATGATTTACCGCCATATTTGAATTGGATATAGTGAAATTGGCACAAATATTTTGTTTGGATACCTAAATATTATATAATGCAGTGGGTCGCATGATAATTTGTAGTGACTTTGGTAACTATAGTAAACAGGCGAAGTATTTAGGTTATGAAATTGTGTTAATTTTTTGTCGTGGTGAAATCATAAAATTAAATCCTCCCGCCTAGCTTAGTACGGATGGGACTGCCAGAGTCCTACTGACCAAAATCCACGGTGATCCTTCAATAGCCCTTTACGTTGCACGGTCGCGGTTACCTGATAAGACAGTTCCGCGAGCCCTGAAGGCTTTGGCCCACTATTGGAGCCCCTTCAAATTATTGTGTTCATTTCAACGAATTTTGTTGATCGTTCAAGTTTATTTATAAAGAACTAGCTGACCCGGCAAACTTCGTACCGCCTCAAAATAATAACTTACCTTTTAAACCTTCCCTGAATTTTTAAAAATAATTCAAAACCCAATTAGCCAAATCGGTCCAGCCGTTATCGAGTTTTAGCGAGACTAACGAACAGCAATTGATTTTTATATATTAGAGAAGATTAATAGTATTGCTTGTAGCATAAAAGCTTCAACGAATCCGACTTTGTCTACTCACAGTCACAAACAACTGGGTGATATGCCTATTTTAATTTGATCTACAAACTAGGGGGCTTAAACCCTTGAATTTGTCACTACATCTGAAATTTACGCCCGATCTCAACGTTATTACCACTTACATCTGTTCCACCTGCCATTGCCACTACCCCATAAAACGCAACCTCACTTAACGGTATTGATCAACATACGATTATAGTTTTTCGACAAGTCAGGTATAATGTCCTTTTAACATGGCATTTTGGAATATTAATTTGACGTTAATCCTTAGGTACTAATATTATAAACGTCAGAGTATAGATTGATGAATTGATGTTGAAATTATAGAATCAGGAGTTACTTTTTTATTTTGGGTGGCAAAATCATCAAATGAGTCCTCCCGCCCTGGGTGGGACGGAAGGGACTGTCAGACTCTTACTGACTAAAATCCACCCGTGTTCCTTCGGATGCCCTTTACGTTCCGGGGCCTCGGTATTCTGGATTACGAAAATTCCGCGACCCCAGCAGGCATTTGGCCCCATAAGGGGCCCCGTCGGTGACACGTGAAACACGACGCGCCACCGACCCGGCCTTGGTCCTTGGTCGGACGGCGAGCTTACCCATTATTCACCGTCCGCAAGCCCGCTCCGTCGCTGTGCCCTCTGCTATTCAGAGTGACGCGCGTTGGAGCGTTCAGAAGACAGGCTTCCTTAGGCACACCGTGCCTAAGGAAGAGTTTTTGCCCGCATCCCGCGGTGCACCGGCCCGAAAAACTGGTCTTCCCCCCGGACGTATCCGAGAGGGAACTCCAGTCCACGGGCGCACGTGAAGGTTTCCTGTCTTAGCACCCCATCAGGAGTTACTTTGCGGTAATCCATATGCACATGCAGGAATGGCATGCATCCTGCAACCAAGCCTGGATTTTTATCGCGAAATTAAAACAAGATACTTCACAACATTTAATGAACCGATGTTTGTCACTCAATCATATCAAAACATATACATAAACGAATGTGGATGAAATTTGGTACCAAGAAACGTTATAGTTTGGAACAACACATCGGATGCCTTTTATTCCGATCCCGTGGGATATCGCTAGTAGCACAGCTAGTTTGTTTGTATATTTAGGTACATAAAAAATAACAAACTCAATAATCAAGCCAAAAGCCAGAAAATATTGACACAAACATAATAAATCAAACCTGAACAGGTCGACATGAAAAATAACACGGTTGGATTGATATTGTACTTGATTTACGACGACGCGGCTGTTATGTTCAATTCTTCGCTAGGACTTTGGTATCCATGGATTTTATTACTTTGAGAACTGATTTTATGAACTGAACGGACTATAAATATCTGATGAGGATAAAAGCAATGTGAATTTGTCAAACTGAAGTGTGAAAAATTTGGGTCGAAATACAAAAGAGTAATAAAATAATATCAGGCCAGTCATCCACAAACAGTTGGCAAAAACTATATACATACCTACCATATTAATTAACTAAAAGTTTTGTGTCCAACATATTTTCTGGCTAGTTTAGTTTTTTTCTCGAGTTTACTTATTAGTGACGCCCCTAAAGAAAGTTACCCAAAACAGTCCCTCTAGCTTTTTTTGGTAAAAAAAAAATCATTTAATTATCTAACCCGAGCAAGGGGGCTCATAGGCTCGGAACTGAAGGGACTACTAGACTGGTACTGACTAAATACCACCTTGATTGCACTCTGTGTTGCCCTTTACGTTTTTGGGTTTTATTCCATTTGATATTTTCAAGACCACCCTCCAGTAGCTATTTAGTCAACGAAAACTCCATAAAAATAACAAATGATATTGCTAATCTCATGCGAATATAAAAGCGAGAATGGTAACAAAGATATAACACCTCTACTGGCAATATTCATACTACTGTCAATAATAATAACAATATTTTGATTTTCGCTATCTGCTGGCGTATTACCCTTGTGGTATCAGATATTAAATATGAGCCACGTGGAGAAGCGTTATCGGAAAACGAAATAGCTTTTGTTGTGGAATCCCAGGAGGTACCGTGCTTACTATTTTCCTGGATGAAAACTTTTTCTGTTTTTTTTCTATAACACGGAAACTAAATAACGAGTTATGGACTTGTGGAGTTTGATTACACGGTATTTGTTTTTATTTGAACACACATGGAGTTTCTCTTATAACGTACCAGTCATAAGGAATTTCTTTTACAAACATTTGAACCAACATACACAAACAACTTTGTAGAATATCCACTGTACCACAAATATAATATTTGACTTTACAATTCTGTGCTACTCATTCCCGGTTATTTAGTCTTAAGCAAAAAAATGCATTGCAATGCAATATTTCGTAGAAGAACTAGCCGAGTCAACAGTTTAGACATTCTATTTTATTTTTTGGTGATACAAATGAATCTCGTCCTGAGTGGATCAGAAGGAAATGACAGACTTTTATAGATTAAAAATCACTCTGTTTCTTCAATTATCCTTTACTTTCCAGGACCTTAGTAACCTACTTTATTATCTAAGCGCGTATGAAGGTAACCGTGTTCCCGTTTGTTCTCGATTATCTCGATATAGTTTTTACCGTTATCTCAATATCTAAACAATTTTGAATTACGAATGTAAACAATATAAGCTGCATTTGTGTAAATTTTTCACCACTTCTAGTTACATTTATCCTCTTTAATGTCGTGAGACTCTGTTATTGGCTTAAGAGATAATATTGTCATCACCTTGCTATCACTGTTCAGTAGGTATCTAGGTATATTATGCAGACCGCTAGACGCTTGTAAAAGTTCCACAACTATACCTACTTTAAGCTGTGCATGTTCATTGATAGTGAAGTGAACACTCAGAACTCATGTATATACTCGTAAATTAATAATAAGCTGTTGAGTTTCTATTAAATAAATAAATACTTAGACAGATCCACGCCCCGGAAAATTATATCAGTTAACGTTATTTATTGTAAACTATCTCAAACTGTATCAACTTTAACACTTATATTTAAATCCAGGAAAGATTCAGATCATTTTCAAAACACCCGAAATATATAAACCTTCTAGAACCGTATCTATTCAGTCGTAAATAACAATAGGCAATTGTAAAGCTAACCATCCTCTTTGCATAGCAGACATAGGCATCTTTTGTCGCCTCCCAGATTTCTGTTTCACTATCGGAATTCTATGGGAAATGACAACAAAGAGGGCCCTTTGGATTCCACCATTTTTGAACAAACAAAAGACTGCTAACTTTTAGGATAACTTCGTGTAAATATATCGAACAATCAGACCGTAAAAATTAAGGGTCCAATTGTTTTTTTTGTCTGAAAATTTCGTGGCAAATTCTGAAGCTTTTGTTTTTGTTTAACTTGTTGATAAATACTTATGTGTCGAGGTCGTGTTTTTTTCCGCGGAGGAAAGGCCAAACCTTTTTTCATCAGTAGGTGTAAAAACAAATGTAATTTGTTATGAAAGAAAGAAACGTATGAACAATATATCGTAGGTCGAATAAAACAACTAAATGGTAATATCAACAGAGTGATATGTTTTCTTCAATAATAACAAACTGCCTGCACAATATACATGAGCCTGTAATGTTTGTAGGTATGCAATTTCCAGATTTCCAAACACTGTTAATGGGTTAGATGACGCCAAATGCCAAAAGCTCACACATTTGGCATGAATGCAGTAGAATAAAAGTTAAATACATATATGCATCAGCATATTGCAGTGCAATCGTAAAAGCTGGGCAGGGTTCGAACCCAGCCAGGCGAATTACTTTAAGTAATTTTTCGTTATCACTGCCCTCAGCCCCTCAAAATGGTAAAGGAACCGTCGTGAGTGAACCGGCATGTCCTAGAACCCACACTAGGCGTTGTGCATTACGGCCCACTCCCTCTCATAGAGAGGAAGCTTGTGTCGCAGCAGTGGGAACATTATAAGCTGATTATGATGATGACAATAATATATACATTGTATCTTGATTTGGCTCGCGAGGTTGTCGATATGTGGGACGTGGATTCAGCTATCATTGTGCCGATAGTCGTGTCGGCCCATGGCTTAATTGCAAAGAGCCTCGACCAACACCTTAGGAGGCTCTCGTTAGGCAGCTGGATCAGGGGCTTGATTCAGAAAGCAGTTCTTCTGGACACGGCGCGCATTGTTAGGAGGTTCCTTTCTTTGGAGCCCTGACCGTCGGTAGCTTGGACCCTGTTCCCGATACCAGTGGGCCACTTTTATTTATATTTTTAAATGTTTTTGTTTTCTTATTTTGTAAAAATGTTGATGATAAGTAGGGAAAGCTGAATAAAGAAATAATATACATTGAGTTTTTACGTCACGTATAAAAAAAGATTTAGAGTTTGACAATAAACAGCAGAGAGCACTTGATTTAAAATTTCATTGTTGAATAAAACATGTAATGTATGTAGTACCTAGCTCCTGAAATAAAGAACCTTCTTCTATTTCTAGCTAACTTGTGCCCCATTCCAACAGACACTTGAAAGACTTGCATTACACTTCACTTTTATCTCCTACACTTTGGAACAAGTACAAAAACTACTTTGTAACAAAAGCAAGTGTCAGAGTGAAACTTTTTACTTCAGAAACTCTGGTTACTGCTCGTTAACTTAAGCCTAAGTGCCGAACACGGCATGATTGCCTTGTCATTAAGAAATATACGGAAATGCCTTTTGTGAGTTTTCGCCTCGTTTAAAGTTGTAGATTTTATGATTATTAATATATATATCTGATATCTTCGATCATGCACTTACGATAATGTTCCATACCCCAAACAGGCAAAAATATGTTTGTGCCTAAATCTCCAAATCTACGATCCAGTGATACTTATGTTTTAAGCAAAATAATTATTCCTATTGTTATAGAAACTGCACAAATTGGTCTTGCTTGAAATGTTTTTTAAACAAATTACCAATGATCCTTCACGTTAAAACAGATAAGTACTTCTGAAGTACCCTCAACAACTTTTCTCTTGAGATGCTTTTCTTTTTTGAGATACTCGACCCCGAGTTCTATCCAATCCCTCGCACACTCCACATACTCAACACTGTTGTGAATGCGAATTCAATCCCTTAATTAATTGAACCTTATTAGAATCACATGCTGCATATTCAGCCTAGAATGCAGACTATGAATATATAATATACATACAGCCTTCTTTCTTATATCTATGGCGGTCCTCATCTCTTGGGAGAGCGAAGGGGTCAACAAAAACCCCCGGTGATCTTACTCTTGCGTCAGGGGGCAAAGGGATGTTATAAAACTTTCGCTGCACCTCTGCTAAGACCCCTAGGATCAAAATCATCATTATCATCATCAAGCTGTTGTAAAAACATCTTAATAAAATATAACACTTACGAGGAAAAACCCTTGTTCAAAATATGAATACCAAATATCTTATTTTATTGTTCACTAAATTCATATCTAGGTACTTTCGCAAAAGTGTCAGAGATACCGTGAAAATGGCTCCATTCTCGGCACGATTCTATTCCATTTTATTATGTCTATATTTTACGACGTTCATAAACACAATATCGGGCCGTATGTGGTGTGTGCGTGGATAGGCATCAGGTGTCCTGTATATAGATTCGAAGAACCGCTACCCTGCGTAATGGGACCAGTGAAATAAATACTGCAAAAGACTCAGTTTGTACAAGGTGAAAAATATAATATTTTATAAATACTAAACGCATGTCGCATACGTAGCGAATTTTCAAAGATTTTCTTTGGAAAGAAAAATTCGATCCGCATGCAGGATTCGAGCATCACTTCGGAAACGCCATTGCAGTGCCCGTCCAGAAATATATTTAAGAAAGTTTTACGTAATTAATTAAAAGACACCTCATATTTTGATCACGATCTTCTGAGTTCTTTATTTGGGGATTACCCAAATACAACCTTTGTCTTATCAAACTGCCCTAGTTTCAGTCAAAAACATCGTTTCCAACTTCGACTGTCGCATCCAATTAGACTTTGTCTCCTAACCTGCCAATGGATGCCTATAATTGTTGCACTTGGGAAATACAACTCTGATCACTAAGCCGAAAGTTGAAAATCCAACAGTGTGATTTCTATTTGGCATTTATACGACGAGGGGAACGTGCACTAGGCTATTCTCAGTTTCTAATGCCGAACTAACTGATTAGAGGCTTTGGCTGTCAGATCCTATTAGGTTGACGACCAATACCAGTCTAAGTAGTCAATGCCCATGTCCTTTGAATAACCTGTACTGAAGATGGAGGTAGAGCGAAAGCTTTTAGATACAGACTAATTTAACCATGTCACCTCCATCTGTCAAAAGTTTAGTATTTTGTCAAAAGTAACATTTGGAGGCAATAAACTAACTTAGACTTAATTGTTTTCCCTTGGTTTTGGAGGCAATAAACTAACTGAGACAATTGTTTTCATTTTAAATGCTAGTGTTTCTGTGAATCTTTCTTTTAAATTCCACACCTCATATCGTCACTTGTCAGTTCAAGAGACACTATTGCTAGACGAGTTATTTGCGAGTGTCGAGTCGAGGCCAATTTTATTCTTCTTCTTAGCGTGTCGATGACAGTCTTAATAAAGTCGGTCCGTTGTGGAGGTCGTTTGTGGAGTAGCACCAAAACACCTCAGAGCAGAGTCATCAATGATTCTCCACCTGCGCAGATTTTCTTTGCTTCAGCCTACCTAGATACGGCGTATGTTCTAAGGCAGCTCAAGTCTAGATCATGATCGGTCATCTCTTCGGCAGGTGGCCCATTCGAGCCTCCTGCTGAAGAGAGACCAATACTGAGACTAAAAGATATTATTATATGGACTGCCCTTCTGTCTCTTCCTATATAGTGGCACAGAAACAGGTCACGTCTAGGGAATAAGGATGTAGCTTCAAAACACAAACAAGGGTTGTCTCTCTCGCACAATGGATTGGTGCTCTCAACGGAATCCATTGTTGGCGGATTACAGTGAAACCAACTGGAATTTCTCTGTGTACCCAATAGTTTGGAAGTAAAATGGAAAACTAGATGGTTGAAGATAAAGTTAAATGATTCCAAGCGTAGTAAGCTTAAGGCAAAGTAGATCTTATCACGTTAAATGATCAGACTTAAAATAAAAGTATCCATTTAATATAACCTGGATACTTTTGTCTAAGAATGGTAACCCTACCTAGAATAATAACGTTCCCGCGAAACTTGTCCGCTTAAACCGTCTTTATTACAATGTAGTGCCATCCTGGCAACATTAAATTAATTTTTCAACTCCAAGGTCTTACTTTACGATAATACTTGGTCTGGAAACTGGCGACGATGTGGCGATAGAATCTGATAGTGGCTCAAACTTTGAAATTGCCTGCTGATTCAACGTTTTTTCTTATTCTTTGCAAAGAACTTCGACATCGTTCACTTCATTATGTCCACTCCAATTAGAAAAGCGACGAACAGTTTGTTCAAACACAAGCATTCATTTTACTGTACCTATATTATTACTAGCTTTTGCCCGCGGCTTAAGGCTCAACTCACGCCAAAAGAGCGGCGAAGGGCAGCGAAGCGGAGCGTAGTTTCAGTGTCATATGAATTTTAACTTTATTTTCATTACTATAATACTTATTTTCACATGTGAAACTCGAATGACTCACGCGGATGCCCGCGGCGCCGCGGGAATTCCGGTGAGTTCAAAAACAGAATCGATATGCGATAATAAGTATCATAGTAATGAAAATAAAGTTAAAATTCATATGACACCGAAACTACGCTCCGCTTCGCTGCCCTTCGCCGCTCTTTTGGTGTGAGTTGAGCCTTACTCGCGTAAATTTAGAATTTGACCATCAATTCGGATCGTACGTGTGGCGCCATTTAAAAATTATTGTTGTTTTTCTTGAGAATATATTTTTCGGGATAAAGGTACCCTATGTCCGTTTCTGTACACTTGACAACGTTAGTGCTTTGGGCCTGAAAAGGTATCAAACAATCAAACTTACTTTGGCAATACTAATATTAGTTAGGATTGCTCTAAAACAGTGGAGGAAGACATCGTGAGGAAACTGCCATGACCTAGAAATTGTATAAATTCGAAAACCCTTGAAATCCACCAACCCACTCTGGTCCCACGTATTAGACTTACTAAAATCATAAATTTCAAAACCCATGACATCTTCTAATTCACACTGGACCCACATATTAGATTCCGGCCCAATTGTGGTAGTGTGGTATCCAACATTATGTCTGATTTTAATTATGCTAATTATGAAAAAGAGCGGTAGTTTCATTACTCCGTATTTGTAGGTCAATTATGTATGTGATACTCGTAGTTGTTATTCTCGCTAAATTTTGGAGCGTAATGTTCAGTAATATAAACGTCAGGAGCGGCAAAATTATTGTTTCAGCCAACTGTGATGTTAATTACTACACAAATATATTATTCTAGACTAGAACATTTATGTTGTTTGTTTTATTTGATGTTTGAGTATGTTTCTAGTTTAAATTATGATGCTGAAGCTAAGCACATGTTTGTGTTTCTCGATATTGAAATCCGTAATGACAAAAACCGAAAAGTCGAAATGCCTACAGTTGGGCAGAGGTGTACTTAGTATACGAGTGAATTTCAACAACTACGATTTTTTATCTAATTTTGGTGAACATTGTTTCTGTTTTTTCTAAAATTCGAAGATTTTGATAAGTAAGAAATACATTTGTAGGTACCTACATAAAATGTTACAGAAAAATATTTACGGCCCGATGAAGACAAGTACGTCTTCTTTCTTTAAAAAAAAATAACAGTATTGTACGTTTGGTTGAAGATTATGATTTTCACCACGCCGCGAAAATTTTACGTTTGAGAAATTCACTCATACCTACTTTTCGTCAATTATGATTAAATCCCAGATACTAAATAGCTTGAGCATCAACCAGGCACGAATCCAGACTCCGTTTCTGCTACTGAGTAATTTAGCAGAACCCGATACCCCCAATAACCCCTTGCTAGACCTGGGTATAGAACCCATTGTACCCTTGACCTGATGCTCAGCAATTTTACCAAATTCCAGTTAATTGATTCATTAGACGAATTCAATAACGAAATCACCCAAAAATCGCCTTAACTTTTACACCCTCAGTCAGATCAAAACCAAACAAATGTTGTAAACTCAGTACTGTAAAACAAATGTACCGTAAAAAGTACTATCTAGTAACACCATTAAAGTCTTAGTTCCAGTATATTTTGCTGTACAAATCCAATGTAGATAAACGAAATGTTTTTCTCTGCAAAGGAACCTAATGTGGTGGTTCTCCTGTGAGTTGTTGGTTTTTCTATTGCACCGTATTGCAAATGGTTGAGCTAGTAAGAATGAGCGGACCAAACGTTACGGAAAAACTTTTTAGGTACTCAACATTACGTAATAGTAGGTACATTGTTGCGCCCTCACTACGTTACGGGCGCCAAACCCCGTCTCGGGACGTAAATAAGTAACTTTCACGCCTTGGATAACAATGTACTATTTAAGTAAGTACTCGATTCAAAAATATAAGTTTAGTATTTGTTTTTGTAGTTTTGTGATTTTATTTGTAATTGAGTGATATTACTGATTTTCAGTTACGTAAGAAAAATATGTAGATATATGCCAAGAATTTGGGGAACTAAACTTTTTAAGAAAAAATAATTAGCGCCTTCAAAAAAAAAGCAAAAAAATCCAAAAGTTATACTTTTCGGTGGCAAAAAGTCAACAAGATAAAATACAAAGCAAAAGTATTTTTTGATAAGCCCGTGAATTGCCATCACAGTAATTCTGCGAGTTCATGCTAGAGCCTCGGATAAACCTTGCACCAGATATGCATTCACATTTGAGGCTCCTTGGAGTATAGAACCTTTTTGTGTAATGGCGTACCTGAGGAAGGGAAAACGGGAAATTAAACGGAGAGCTTTTCATGTAAGATTTTCACTTATGGTGCATCCACACCCGGTGACATTTGTAGCTCAACGTTTCCAAATGTTGCTCGGTAACATCCGCCAACAAAATTTTACTAAGTGTTGACGTGTGGGTCGACAAAAAAAAAATAGTAAAAAAGAAGGCTTCGTTCAAAAATGAGAACAACTTCGAGGAAAGGATGGTACGGCCGTGTCGCTATTTTGCCCGACTTGGCGGGGGCAATGCCGTTCCCCGATATCATGTTTACTTTTTTCGGAAGTGACATTACCTCACGACTTTGGCATCCATTGACGCGTGTCTATGGACGAACCTCTATGGATTTGTATTGCGATAGTCGCCTGGATACCGAAGTCGTTCGGTATCGGAGACTTGTGTCGTCTTGTGTTAGAATAGGCTGAGCCTGCGAACTTTATTTATTGGGCACAATAGCAGCAATTTTACCTAAATACTGATAAACGGTTTTCTAATATCTTTTTGGTATCAAAAAATCATTTCCTTTGAAGTATTTCTCTTGTTTAGATCGAATATTGTATAGTAGCAGAACTGGTTTTGAATCAAAGTCAAAGTCAAATCATTTATTCCAATAAGGCCATCAATGAGGCACTTTTGAACGTCGATTTTTAAATTAAAGGAAATAGGAAAATTGAAAAAAAGGGATGGGATTGATTCTGCACCCATTCGCAAAGGTAGGTTTGTATGGAGAAGAATGGGCAAGAAACTTCATACTTAACAAGAAACTCCTTATTCTAACCTCGATGTGATGATTTATTACATGTAACGTTACAAGCACATACACAAAAATTCCTTCGTTTATTTCCTTTGTTTTGAACCAACAAAAGCCAGGAACAACATAATATTTGGCGCTACACAACTACAGGTACTAAAAATACAAAGTTCAACGCTTTTCCTAACAATGGCCACTAAATCAACAACCAGCGATACTTATACAACATTTAAAGTAACCGCAATAACTTTGTGCCAGTATTACTAACTTTTAACTGCAGCTTTCATAGTTATAACAGTACATGGATCGATAATTGTAAAATATTCAACAACTGACGTCAAATAAGCGACCTTATTGTTGCTAACTATGGTTTATATCAATTAAATGGGAAAATAATAACTGTTGATAGAGTAGAAACTAGAGTATTTGAGATCGATAAAGATTGGGTTACATCCCAAAAACGTGAAAAGTCGTTCTCTAGCCTCTGTTTAGACCTTTTATGAACACGATAAAATAAAGTGTTTTCAGTAAAACTCTTAGAATCGAAGTTCCATCATCATTTATTTTATAATCACATCATTTAATTTATTTTATAATCTGTGCCTCAGTCGTGGCGGTATTATCCGGCCACAAAATTAAATTTACACTGACTTTTGTTACGTTCGTTCATCCGTATCCATCGTCTCGTCGTCTTCGTCTACGGATCCTATACGGAATTCTGTGATTTTATTATTTAGTTAAAGTACATTTATTTTGTTTGTATATTGAAATCGACGAACCCTTATGTCCTGTTCCCCATACGTAAGTCACAAGCGTCGAATTGAGAACCTCCTCCTTTTTTTTCGTTGATTAATAAGATTAATAAGGAAGTTTCGACACCCATAACTCAATATAGATGTTTTGTTTTACTTTTTTGTTTACATATAGGGCTAGATAACGATGAGATGAATGTGAATCATTGTTTATTCGGAATGTATACCGTCAAATGTAGGAGTAATCGCCAAACTACGTTTGTATGGAAGAAAGACCGACTAGCGTACCCTTAAGGGCTGCTCTTAAACTTACTTGTTTATCACAGCAATCTTCCATTAGAAAACATACTAGTACATCGGGAAAACGTAACTTACCTCAAAATCTCATACATACGCCTCTAAATCATAACAAAACCTTCGCCGAAGTACTGATAGATAAATGGATTCGATCTTCGATTGCAAAGTTACAATCATCGCGATCAATGAGATTGTCTGCATCTTTAGGATTACATTGAACTGCACTGCATGGCGTTCTTGCTTTGATGATTTGTTGAACTGCTACAGTTTCTTAAGGGTACGCTAGTCGGTCATTCTTCCATACAAACGTAGTTTGGCGATTACTCCAACATTTGACGGTATACATTCAGAATAAACAATGATTCACATTCATCTCATCGTTATCTAGCCCTATACGGAAACAAAAAAGTAAAAAAAAAAACATCTATTATGAGTTATGGGTGTCGAAACTTCCTTATTTTAAGACTAATTTTAACGCATCTTCGGGGGGAAATAAATAACAAAAGACGACGGTAAATTGTAAAATAATTACCATACAAGGTTCGATAATTCGGTCAAAAATATAAATTATTTTATTTGGAACAGATACATTCAGTGGTTTTATTATAATATCCAAACTCCCGAAGGTCTCTTGAAAAGTTGCAGTAGTCCATTCTTCAATGAAATCACGCATGTATGAGTCAGTCGAAGGTTGGAGTATGTGTGCGTAGGCGCCCTAGCTTCGTACTGCTCATCCATCTCATTGGTACGTGATGTTGGATGAAATAGCACGCATTTTAATCCCGCCCGCCAACGAGTTCGTCCCGCCGACTAGGGCACCCCTTAAGCTGTTTTGTATTGAGAAAGACTGCGACCGGTTGTAAAATTTAAGTAGATTTCAGTTTTATTTGTGCTATTAAGTTACTAATGTTTCCCGTGGTCGCGAGATTGTCTTATCAGGTAACCGTGACCCTGGAACGCAAAGGTCTATTGAAGGATTACTGGGGATTTTAGTCAGTACGAGTTTGACAGTCCCCCGCGTTCCGGGCCCTGGGCGGGAGGACTTATTTGATGATTTTACTACTATACCGGTTCATTTATAATACATCTACTTACCAAGTTTCAACAGGATAGCTCTCATACTTTCGAAGAAAAGTGGCTGTGACATACGGACGGACAGACAGACAGACGTGGCGAATCTATAAGGGTTTCGTTTTTGCCATTTGGCTACGGAACCCTAAAAAATATATTAATGTTACATTACACGCTGGTGACTGAGCACCCTTAAAAGTCAACGTTTCTAAAATTCATATATTATGAATAATCCTTAGCCTTTAAGAGCTAAGCTCTTGTAATTAAGAGTATAAGCGTAACTAATATATTTTTCACACCACTTGCTCGTAAATGTCAAATTATATGTCATGCAAACAAGGAATAATGCAAGGCATTGCTGCCCCCCATTCGAGCCGAGCAATAATATTGTATTCCCGTGGGAATAATGTGATACCCATGACTCACCGGCCGCAAGCCCGCTCCGCCGCTGTGCCCTCTGCTATTCAGAGGGACACGCGTTGGAGCGTCCACCCGACAGGCTATTCGCATACGGGCAAAGAGACCCCTTAGGCACACAGTGCATAAGAAAGAGTTTTTGCCCGCATCCCAGGGTGCACCGGCCCGAAAAACTGGTCTTCCCCCCGGACGTATCCGAGAGGGAACTCCAGTCCACGGGCGCACGTGGAGGTTTCCTGTCTTAGCACCCCAAGCTGCCTTGTCTTGGGCTTACTTGAATCCCTCGCTACACTAAGGATTCTTAACCACCTCGCTGCGCTACGGAGGTTCACCCCCAGAATCCTTAGTGTCGCTTCGGAATTCAATACGCCCGTGACATAAGGCAAAGCTTTACTCCTTTGTTGCGTAATCTACTATTAAACTTGTTTATGATCTTGTAAGTAAGCTCTATTACGAGTCATATTCATAAAGTTTGTATACAACACTTTGTAAACTTAGGTTAGCGCAGTGGTTGAACAATCGACTGCTGCGGTGCGTGTCGCGGATTCGATTCACGCAAGAAACAAGTATTGGTATGGTTATTGATGTATAAATAACTAACATTTGAAATATGTTAGTAAAACACTCACGAGACAGCAGTATTTTTTTTTTTATGTAAAATGGGTTTGCTCTTGACCTTAGTCTAGATCAGAAATGACTAAGACAAGGTCGACGATGGAGCGAGCTTACCTAGAAGAAGCCTGTTCACTCTAACTTTGAAGAGATTAGGGTTGTATGTATTCGGAAACACAGACGCAGGCAGAGAGTTCCACTCCTTCGCTGTCCGCATTATAAAAGACGTTTGGAAACGCTTAGTGCGGATTAGTGGTATAGCAATGAGGTAAGGATGGTAATTTGCCGTGCGTCTAATAGATGTGCGATGATAGAAGGGGGCTGGTGGAATGAGGTCGTGGAGTTCTTGGGCACACTCTCCGAAGTACAATCAGTAATTCTAAGGATGAGGCAGTTTCTTTCAGGAAAATTACTTTAATTAACTATTCTTCTTCTTCTTGATTTACGCAGCTAATTTAAAACGTATTACTCTAAAAATAATATAAACACAGTCGAGCTAGAATCGTAATAAACAAATAACTTGTTTAAAATATAAATCCCATTCCTGTGAGTTTGTAAGAGAAACAGTTAATTGCGGAGTTCCGAGCGAAGTAATATTTCTTGACCATCGCTATTTGCGTTCAGCTACAATTTAATTGCTTTATAAATTGAAGAAATATAATTAAAACGAGATTGGTTCTCTTCCCGAGAAGGTTAAAAAATATATTAGAATTATTTAAAAAAATAACTCTTATTGGTTTTTTTCTTGGTTTTTGTAAACCATTTTCCATATTAAAAAAAAAAAAAACAAAAATATTTTTCCCCTTTTTAAGAAAATAAAACTTTTGTCCTATATGAACAGTGTAGGTAAAAGGAGGGATATTTTTTTCTTCAAACAATATTTTAATGAATTGAGGATATCGTCTAATTTCGATCACTGGGCGCCTACTACTCATATAAATTATGTTATATTGATTATATTGGTTTACGTAAGAAAATAAACTGCATTTATGATTTAAAACAACCATGAATAAGTTCTTGGCAAGCACGCTTCACCGTCGACCACATCATTGCTTAGGTATCTACCATCAGGCGAGATACTGCGGCCGTATTATGACATCTTAAAACCAGACCTGTTCCAGTGAGTGAAAGAGACAAAGCTATACAAGTCGTCTATAGTTGGTGCCAGTTAAGATGTCAATAGCAAACATTGACCCCTACCTAATAAGTCCTCGTAAGATCAGAATTAGCATGTTTATAAAATACCGAATAAATTAGTAAGTATAGTATATAGATATCAAAATGGTAAAAATATTTCACCTATACCTACCTAAGATTTTATATTATTTTTATCTTTAAGACTCAAAAGTAAACACTATCATATCACAGAAAAATGCAAATTCTGATCTTATGTCACTATACGAGGACTTATTAGTTAAAGGTCAATGTCCGCTATTGACATCTTAACTGGCACCAACTATAGCGCCACCTCTTTCACTCACTGGAACAAGTCTGGTTTTAAGACGTCATAATACGGCCTCTAGTCAAACGCGAACCTATCGTTAAAAAAAATCTACATCATCTCAGATTGAAATATGTGGTAAAACATGCAATTTACTCTAACTCCGCTAACCAGGTGCATCCCTAACTAGTTTTTCTATAATGAGACAAGGATTTAATAGCAGGTATCTTATTCCTCGCATCCTTAGGAATGTGAGGTTTAATATGGACGATTTAAATCCAATTAAAATAAAATTCCTATACAGAACACTGGAGAATTACACCGTAATTGATTGCTCGTTGCTAGTTCAATTACCGTAGAGCGTAAATACCGCAGAACATATTATAGTAGGTACAAATGCGAATTCTTGTGAATTAAAGTGTAGTAAAGTCGAGGAAAGACTCTTTGTGATCTCAAACTTTACTATAAATAAATAACTTTTTTTTCTCAGGCGAGATAGCAGCCAAACGTGATAGTTTTTAAATAAAAATAAAAACTATTTAGTTCAGAAAGTACCTACTATGTTCGTGATACCATAAACCATAAAATATTATAATATTAGGTCATTTAACAATAATTGAATCTCCTGAAGGCTGAAGGTGTGAGATAGTTTATGCTTCAATAAAAAAACATAGAATATAAGTTTGCAAGTATCGAAACATCTTGGAAACAAATATTATAAGTTTTAAGATACTATATGATTCAACTTACACCAAAAAGGCACTCAACCGTGTTATATTAAATATTCAAATATCCTTTGTTCCAGGTGCTCTCGACGAGGCTATGATGCAAGCGTTAGAACACGACCGTATAGATTTCGTTAAACTTCTTCTGGAAAATGGCGTCTCCATGCGCAAATTCTTAACAATTCCTAGGCTGGAAGAGCTGTATAATACCAAGAGTGGGCCTAGCAACACCTTGAGATATATCCTGAGGGACGTGAGGCCACACTTGCCGAGGGGATATGTGTACACCCTACACGATATTGGACTGGTTATCAATAAGCTTATGGGTGGTGCATATAGGTAAGTTTGAAGTACAATATTATGATTAAAGTAAGTGTAATTGGGGAGAGATTGGCCGGAGAAAGCTATAGCCAACGACCATTTATATCTAGACTCCTAATCACAGGCGACCGATGTCTGTCAACACATTAGGTAAAAAAATCTTAAAACCGTCGTGACTCGACCACTCCTGTGAGTCCCCTCGTCGCACTGACCTTGAGTTAGCCAATCAGAACGCAGTATTAGCCAATCAGAACGCAGTACCCCGTCCCCCTCGCTTACGTCGTACCTCAGCGACTTGACAGAATAATTTTCGTTATTCAGATCGTGCATGAGGTGTCTAGATATAAATGGTCGTTGGCTATAGCGGACATAACCGTCAAGCAAAAAAAAAAAACACTAGCGCCATCTATGCAGCTAAGTGTTCTACAATCAAACTTATCCGCGAGTTTAGAAGATATCGAATATTCTGACAGTGATTGCTGGGCAGAAAGCCCACCAGACACAACACCCGTCTTGTCGAAGGTTACCTTCCTTTTCACTGGGGTATCGAGGAAATTTCCACTCTGCTTCTCCTACCCCAATTAAGAAGGAATGGAAGGTTATGGAGGACACCTTTGTTTAGCATTGGGACAATGGAGGTTAAAAAAAAAGTGTAACGGGTTTTAGTAGGTTTTTCCATCAGTTTTTTTTTGGGAGCAGCCTCGAAGTTTTTATGTACCCGGTTGATGGCAATTGGTTCGCACTCAATTACACGGGAGTGGTAAAATGTAGCTATGTAGGTACTATTAGATAGGTATGCCAAAATGTCAAGTGATGTATCTAACCCTTATGCGATTCAAGGTGTTATGTGCTACTTTAAGGATAAAAGTTAAAATAATACCATCGTGATGAACATGTTTGAATGTTGTCTTTTATGTTTAATTTTTCCATTAAATGTAAAACTTTATGTTTAGTCCTTTCATAGTCAATTCTTACTTAGCTTTGAGTGCAATAAAGAGCAGAAGCTCGAAACTTATTACCCGTCTGAAGCGATGCTATTATAACTTGGTAACATTCTTTCACAGTGGTAATGTAGATTCTCATAAAACTTGCATATTTGCATGTTTTTATTGCCACTCTGATTTAAACAAAAATACTTTTGCAATATTAGCATTACAAAGGTGGATTTAAATATTTTTGATGTCCTTGAACTTTGTTCTTTTGTTATTTCTGTTTAGCTACAGTGACTCTAGGGTTGAAAAACTTTCTCGACTGCGTCTTTGGTTGCATCGCAATATGCTGAGCATGATTTAGTGGGTTCGATTCCCAAGTCGTACATTATTAAGAAATAAACTAAAATCATTTATAATGATTTTATGCTTGTTTTATATCAAGGATTTTAAACGTCACTAATGAAATGTGGATGTACAAACGCCGGACACATTAAACTACCTCAATCTGTAACTTAAGTAGATTTCAATTTTATCACAACTGAAGAAGGTTCAATAAGAAAATTTGACAGATTAGGTTTGATTTTTTGTGCTGGTAATAAGATGGCTAATAAGATAACGTGATGTGTAATGGTACGATTCCACCGAAATAGTGTGCAGCATATTTATGCGCGAACATTTTCACTGAACTAAATCTAGCAATGTGCGCGCACAAATAACGAGTTCACTGCTCGCTTGTGCACACACAAAAATGTCCAGTTTGTTCGTGTTTACTAGTGGCTTACGTATGACGTCTTAAAGCGAGAGTAATTCAAGTGTGGGAAAGAAACAGAGCTATACAAGTCGTCTTGTGCCACCTCGTTCCGCCACTGGAATTAGTCTCGCGACGGCATGGGGTCACCCGGAGTAAGTTCACCAGAGCGAACATTTGTGCCAAACTTTGCCGTACACCAGCGAAATCAAATCCCATCTCTAGATACTGTGATTATATGCTATCTCTTTCTCCATATCCAGGTGCTACTACACAAGACGCAAGTTCCGTCCGATCTACGCGAAGGTGATGAACAAGAGTGTGAACGTGCACCGGAACAGCGCCTCCTTCACCAGACACAACGCGGGCGGCCTGTCTCTCATCACCGGCTTCATGCCTGTCACTACTGAGATGGCGCTCTTCGACTATCCTTTCAATGAGCTTCTTGTAAGTAAACTTATTTTTCAAATTTAAAATTTTGCTCTCCTGGCAATATTATGACCAGTTTTAGCAAAAACTCCCCTAATAAGGGGTGGAGAAAGATCCTTAATGAAACCAAAAGGCACGTTTACAGTATATACCAAACTCTTACCAAAAATTCCATACGAACAACATAATAGCATGCATTATAGATTTCCTGTAGGGATACTTATAGGAAATCTGTTTGAGCTTCATGTCGTTTCTGGACCATACTTGTGTGCCTTCGAATTACGGAGTCATTAATGGTCAAAGTTCATTTCAATTATTCTTTAATACTGCAATGACCCTAGCACTACATATTTAAATATGTAATACTTCTGTCAGCACAATGATAACTCATGATTGCATTACGTTGAGCCCGTCCGTAAAACGCAATTTTGCACAGAAAAAAAATATTTCGCTGCAGTATTTTTTTAGTAACTTAGATGTTCATAATGCTTGGTTGAAGTTTTAAAACATTGTATTCGGATAAAAGTCTCAAGTTAACCTTAAAAACGACCTTATTTCCTGCGTATTCACCTTTTCCAATTTTCTTAATTAATATGTTTTACTACCAGATGTGGGCAGTATTAACAAAACGGCATCAAATGGCATTACTAATGTGGACGCACGGTGAGGAAGCGCTAGCCAAGTCACTGGTCGCCTGCAAGCTTTATAAGGCGATGGCTCACGAAGCAGCTGAAGACGATATGGAGACTGAGGTCTATGAGGAGCTCAGGCACTATGGCAAGGAGTTTGAAAATAAAGGTGAGGATTCAAATGTAACAATATTTGATCAACCCTTTAACGCTAATCAAACTGTATCTGACCTCATTTGCTAATTTATTTCAATTAGGCCATTAAAGGCATTTCTGAACGTCGAATGTTAAAAATAAAAGGATTAGGATTCTACACCCATTCGCAAGGGAATGTTCGTACGGAGGAGAATCGTCAAGAATTCCACTTACTCTTTTAAAAAGGTTTAACAATATTTTGATGCAATGTATTTGAAATAATGTGAAAGCGATGTACCCAGAAGCTCGAAACTATTACGAAATATATAAAAAGAACTATAACGTAAAAAATGCGCTCTTTGAAAGGTTTGTCTTCTCTTGTGGATCATATCTGTCTCCTCTCATTTGTTAAACATTTAGGGGTATACTACATAATAGGCTAGTTGCCCTAAAAAATGTATTTAGTCCGTATTTTAGATTATTCAAAAATAAGGGACACGTATTTTTTTATTTGTAAATTAGACTAAAAATGACAAAGATATAGCCTATTAAAGTTACGTGTGACGTCACGCCGCGTGGCATTTTTCGCGCGGCGTGACGTCATACGTAAATTCAATGGGCTATATCTTTGTTATTTTTTGTTTAATCGAAAAAAGAAAAAATACGTGTCCAATATTTTTTTATAATCTAAAATATGGACTAAATAGAATGTAATTATTTTGACCCTGGAAACTACCCTATTATATTGAAAAGGACGGCAGTTTCATAATATTCTAATCTCGTTTAAAACTTTTAATATCACGGTGTAGGTTACACACGATTTTAAGTTTTATACTGGAGTTCTTAGTTTACTGCATTTTTGTTATCGACTTAATTATAATCATCATGATATCAGTCATAGGATCGACTGCCGAACATAGGCCTCCTTTGTTTTCTAATAGGATTTAATTATGGTCAGTACAAAATAAACACTTTTGATTCATAAACTTTTCTTCAAGTGTTAGTCTCTACAGTATTTGTTCTACTTTGAACCAGCTTATATGGTATTAAGATTTAATTTCTTGAAGTTTCAAAAATAATTTTATTTTAAATATGTGTTGTAAGTTTTAGGAGCACAAAACGCATGTTTCTGTGATACCCAAATAGGGGTCGAAACTGTCTCTCCTCAATACAGATCACTTAGTTATTTAGTTAGGAGAGCAGGAGCGTCACCCAACAATTTTGTATATATGTACACAATGTCTTTAAAATTATGCATACTTTATAAGTCTCACATGTACTGTATACCTCTATCTGTGTCTGTGTCTAAATAAATATTATTATAAATATTATAATATAAATAACACCTCGGTTACCATTTTTAGCTAAGGAATTAAATAAATTTAGTCTAAAATTCACACAGGATAAGTTCCTACAATCGTCAAAGTTTTAGATCACGTTTTATTTCCTGAAAATTGCTCATATGCTAATATGGTCAAAAAAGGTACCGATAATTTTATTCGCCCAGCAAATTTGAGTTCTGTTGCCATTTACCCTTGTGACAAGACTAAAACTAGTGACGATACGAAGACTCTTGTTCAAAAAGTCATCTCGCCGGAAGAACTAAAATTGCATGTCCGTGGCTTGAGGAAAGTCAGAAATGGGGGCGTTATTATTAGCACCGATAATAAAGACGATATCGACAAATTGAAACGGTCGGAGATATTAGTTTCATCAGGCCTTACAGTCGAAGAGCCATCAAAACGTCGTCCTAGGATTGCGGTCATCGGTGTCCCTGTAGCCCTCACCAAAGAGGAAGTTCTGGATTGCATATATGAACAAAATATCTCTGACAATTTGAACATTACTCGTGAATCCTTTCAAGAAACCATAAAACTAAGCCACAAATCGGGTAAAAAAAATCTTCCTACCTGCAACTACATATAAGAAGTACCCGCTAGCACCAGGAAAATCCTTATAAATCAAGGCCGAGTTTATATAAACTGGACATCATGCCCCGTAAGAGATTTTACCATAGTCACCAGGTGCTACAATTGCCAGCAGTTTGGACACGCAGCAAAGTATTGCAGAGAAACTAGCCCTACATGCAACCACTGCGGAGAAACTGGTCATACCTTCAAAGAGTGCAACAATAAATCTTCTTCCTCCCAATGTGCGACCTGTAAACGAGTCAGAAGGAAATGTGACCATCCAACCGGTGATGTAAGTTGCCCAGCACGCAAATATGCAGAGGACAACTACATCAATTCAATAGATTACGAAGGTGCCTAAGAGCGCCACCAATTTTGTAAAGTATTTAGTCAGCACTTAGCTTAAGTCATAAACAGTAGTTTTCCTTCTAATTATATTTTTATTTTGTAACAAGAATTACCTAGTTGTTTAGAATATCATTTCCTTGTAAAATAAAAGAAACCCGATCAAATATTTGTTACTAACGATAATTAAGCTGTTTTACTAACATTGCAAATATCTTTATGTACCTAGAAAAAATAATTATGTCCGCGTAGCTATATAAAAATAAACCTCTGAAACCTTGAAAATGTCGCACGTAAGCGTTAATTTTGACCTAGTTTATTTCAAATCAAGCAATTTGCTAATTGCTTTATTGTTTAGATTAGTTTTTAATATAGTAGTGTTATTTTAACAGTCGATAAAGATATATTTTCATGATTATCTAGTTCACATAATTTACTGTCCCATTTAAATTACGATGAAGTGATGACCTGAAACACAGGTTTTTTATAAACTTAGTTCAGGCAGGTCGCTACATATAATTTAAATGCCTACTTATGTCAATTTTTTTGTACATGTGATTAATGTAATTTAGCTATACACTAGTTTTAATGTAGGCACTATTTCTATTATACATAGTTATATTAACTTTCTGTGTCGTTCTATACACATCTTTTTGTAAAATGTTTTATGAATAAATATTATCTTATTATCTTATCTTATCTATTTTACGACCAATTTTGTATTAAAACTGCGAATCGCAGATTCCATAAATAAGGCAAACTCATTTCACTGAGTTAACAAAGTAAAGCTTACACGTGTAGGTAAGCAATCACAAAGTTGACTAAAGAAATATTTGAGATTCCCAATTTCAAGAGAAAAATATTTGTTTAATTTTAAACTTTAACCATGTTGACATAAGTTCTCTTTCTTAAGAGCCATGTTTAATTAATGGCATGTTAAAAGTTCACTTTAATGTAAAAAGACAAACGTTTACCCGTTAATTCTTCAAGCTATTATAAACTTAAGAGCGTCATAAAACTAGAGACGTGAGGGCGAGGCACTTAATATGTTAGAACGTAAATTTAAATTAACGACTTTTCTACGAGACTCATTTCAATTTTCACCATGTCTAGCCTTGGAGCTTCTAGACTACTGCTATCGTCAAGATGATGATCAAGCACAACAACTGCTGACTTGTGAGCTTCAGAACTGGTCAGGTCAAACCTGCCTTAGCTTAGCCGTCGCCGCCAATCACCGCGCCTTACTTGCACACCCTTGCTCACAAATCATACTAGCTGACCTATGGATGGGTGGACTCAGAACAAGGAAAAACACAAACCTAAAGGTAATCGCCGTTTATTCATATTTTTTTATCTCTTTTCTTTTAGTCATTCATCTTATTAACGCACAGACTTGTCATTCGCACATCTCAGAATGCGAAAATAATGGAGACGTGTTTTGATATTGTACCTTGGGGGATAGTGGCAGATACATAGTCAGCAATAGTTTTCGAAAACATGTCCAATTAGAGAGCTTCACTCTATGAGAGGGAGTGACAACATAACACGTCTCCTTTGTTAGTAGTGAAGGGCACGATCAGTAGATTTCGATGTTAGACTATAACTTAGACATAACAGAGGAACTCGATTGTAAAGATATATAATTTGATGTCTGTGTGTCAATGAGTCGCTTTATATATTATAATCATTTGGAAATTCGCATGCACTTTGTTTATGACGCCGATTTATGCAAGTCCAATTTGATTTTTCAGAAATTCAATTTTTTGCATTGAAGAATGTGTGTCAAATTAATGACAGATTTTTAAATCTTTAATTCGACTCATAGACATGCACACAAGATTTTAATATAAAATATATTGCTATCTCACTTGCACATAATCGGCGTCGAAACCCCGTTTCAATTAGAAACATAGCATGTTCCGCTTAAGTCAAAGTGAGTTAGCATCGACGAGCGTTTCCTTTGCCACATCGGCTTTGTCGTGATGTGTGAAGGTAATTCTGAGCCTGCTGTGTCCGCTGTACATTCTCCAACTGGAGTTCAAGTCGAAGGAAGAACTGCAGCTCATGCCGCAGACAGAAGAGGAACACCTCGAGAACGAGAGCATCGAGGATGACAGGAGTACCAAGGACCCCACTGACGCTGAGGTAAGAGTTCGTGTTCTGTTGCTCACCATCTTAGTTTACATTCACATGGGAAGTATGACGTCACGTTGGCCATTTATTTATCTAGTCACCTCTTATTGCAAACATAAACCATTTCTCAACAGGGATTTATAACAGTCTCTTTGCTGTGTCTTGAATTAATTGCATCTCTACAAAAAGCGAATTTTATTTGAAATCTCATTAAAGAAACTTGCTGTAGACGAAAGCTTATTAAAACTTGAATAAAACAACTAAAATTAAATATCTTTCTACTTTGTGTAAAGAGACTAATCCATTTAATAGTTAAATGGTGAAGGAATTATTTGTGTACACACAATCATATTCCACGTTCACTCATATAGAAGCTTATAACAATTATTATGTTTATGTAATATTTTAATATTTCAGAGCTTAGTTATAATATTAGAATAAACTATGTGATTGTTGCGTATGTAGGGTGGAGTTGTGAAAAGGCGTACGCTATCTATCAAGAAGATAATACCTCCTAGAACCCCGAATATAGTCACGAAGGTAGACGAGTCTTTGAGATCTGAGTGGTCTACTGTGATACGAACACAAAACGCACAAATGTATTACACATTATTACTGATTCTGACCATCACGATTCATAACCACGATATTTAGCGATATCTTACCATTGATGACATTATACCGTTATGTTGGTTTCACATCCTTAAATTCTACCATACTTTTCAGATATTCACTGTAGTCTATAACTCTTGAACATTCCACTGAATACGGTATCTTTAGGTCTGCACTGTTCTCTACATGTTTAGCTAAAGGAAAACCAGATGTTTTAATCTGACATCATAATTGGCACAAACATATATCTGTCCCTACATCTCTTCTTCATAAACTCTTAACACTTCACACGATATACCTTCTTGTGTTCGTATTACATCAAAGTGCACACAAGCCAACATGTTCGTTACGCGGTACGTCGATGGCTTTGCGTGATAGTAAGGCTTCCGTGGCGCTCCTTATACTTCCAGCCTCCTTGCTCACTCCCTTCACGTCTTTACGCCTCTCTTTATGGGCCACGTCATTCGTTTATAGCTCACCTTGAATTTTAGCACTCCAAGAACATTTTCGTACAAGACGACCCTCTAAAGAAGCTCAATTTACGACGTCTTTCTAATTTTACCCAGAGACATCGATATTAAAATTGTAAGGAGACATTTTTCTAAAGAAACTCTGGCTGCTTTGAAAATTCTAAACATTCGCAGCGGTTTACTGCTGTCATAAAATATAATGACGACACTAATTAAAATGCTTTTTACCCGACTGCGCCAGAAGGAGGGTTATTAAAATAAATCCGAGGTGAAGCTTAAATGGTGGCGATAAACTCTGTTCTTCCATTTGTGTCGATGTGTAGTTAGATTTTGTTATTATTTTCCATCCTTATCTCAAGCTGTCGTCTCAATATTTCAAATATATTTTCTTACATTTGCTAGTATATCGTTGGAAGCTTTTACGTTTACAATTATTTTATGACTGTCTTTATTCTCAAAATATGGATGACTTTATTAAGATTCAGCTTGTAAATGTCGACTCTTACACTTGATGTGGTGTCGTGAGCTTATATTTGGATATTGTATGCGTTGTTAAGATCAATATTCTGCTTATAATTGTCATGCTTGCGTCTTGAATCTTGAACTAACGTGCTGTCATCATACTCGTTGTCATCTCGGCCTAGTCCATGGAGAATGATGCCGCAACGTTTCAAATTTAGTCACTATTTACTGTTAAATTCAAGCTTACTATGAATGTTTTTATTACTATTTTTATTAGTCGGTGTGAACATATTGTTGTAACGTTTAAATACGATTTTGTCTGGACTCAAGCAGGCGTTGATTGGCTCAGGGGCCGAATGCGAAACTCGTGTCGATCAAAACGGGAAAGTTGGTAAAATAGGGTGGGAACCCTCGTACAGAGAGCTGCCAGAGCCCCACTCGCCCGAAGACAAGATGATGAGGCCACTGAGACTGAAGAAGAAGATTTATGAGTTCTTCACAGCGCCTATCACGAAGTTCTGGGCCGATTCGGTGAGTTACAAATTACATACTTGAAACTTTTACTGTGGTAAAATTCAATATCGTTTTGTAAATTGAGTTATTGATTCTACCTACTATTCTATTGAGTTATTCATGATTTGATTTACGAAGAAAATTATTGTTATAATCACAATCCTTGTGAGTGGACGCAAATTAAGAGGATTCAAATCAAAATCTAAGAATAAGTCGAACAATAGGTAGGTTCGACAATATTCGCTGGCCTGTACCTTTCTTTATTTTTACGAAAGCTTTTGGTGTTCGTGCAGAAAGAATAAAGAAATCTCATATTACCCCATACCAGACATAATTACTGTCGGGGAATTGCCGACCGTTGCCTTACAATTTTGTAGTATTAGCATTATTTTATCTTCATTATTTTAATTTTCTCCAATTTCACTTTTATTTCCTGTTGTTATTCTTTTGTTGGGATGACTTCCACCAGCGCTTCCGGGAGTCACTTCCTTAGTTTATTCTAATTCTCAGTTTGTGACTTTATAATCTTCATGTTAAATCAGAATTAATGTATTAAAGCAAAGATTTTTGTTTAAAACTGAAATGCTACAGAATTATTTGTTCGTGAATAACTTAAATCCACTTGAAAGACTTCTTAATGTGAAGAGAATTCGTAATTGCCATACAGTTTTCATCCAGCAATTGCAGTAGCTCAAAAGGAAATACCAAATTGCTTTTCCCAAAGCGGTAGTTATGCTTGAAGTTAACAACGCTAAAATTCCATGTATTTACATGTTAAGTTTTACTGAATTTTAGACTGTTTACTGTCTCCAGAATAGCTCTCAATGTATTGACATATAATTAACTACAAATTCTGTTATAAGATCTTGATTAATTAAAATGTGCGTTAGTTACTTCAACACAATTTTTATAATAATATTCCATATTATAATAGCTCATAGTTAATAATTAGTCAATACAAACTGTTATGCCAAGTAGACCCAATTGAAATCTATACTAAATACTATGAAGGTGAAATGTTTGCTTGTTTGGTTTGTTGAGTGCTCTAAAACTCAGGAAATACTAAGTAGTTCGAATTGAAAAAAATGTTTTTGTGTATACGAGCCATCTGTCGAGGAGGGCTATACATAGACTATAAAACATTACGCCATAACCAGTTTTTGAGATATATTTCAATTACTTCATTGTTTACGGTTAGATTTCATTAAAAATTGCCCAATTTTGTGCCAGTAACAGAAGCTTTTTTTTTTTATTTAAAAGAAACCCTACTACTTTACTACTTACTTATATTAATCCATTTGAAATTCTAGTTATTATTACTTACCAATCAATACAGGTATGTACTTTCATAAATAAATTCATAGACACTTTGTCGCAGTGCACAGTAATAATGACAAATCGATATCCAACCATTTTGATTGTTTTACAATTCCCTTCTGTATCACTTTTAATGAAATAATTGGCTATATTTCATGCGGTCGCCATATTAAAAATTCACGCTGCCATCCATTGTCTGACAGTAAAGACTGCAGTTCAATGCATATTTGTGTGAAATAATTAATATTTCATTCATTTTATATTGCCGTAAAACTGCTAATTAATAAATTATATTAGTCGCTTCGATGAAAAGGATTGAAATATGATTTAAAATTTGTATTAATTAAATGTAACTGTTGAATCTAGATTCACTGTAATGAATAAACGCAAAACCTTTTGTGTGGTGATTCAGAGACAATCCTTTTAAACGGTTATTAGACTCTTATTTCTTGGAAAAAAAAATAGTTTGGTAGTGTAAATCAACACTTCAGTTACAGTGTATTATAAACCAGACCTGGGAACCTATCATAAGAACCCAAAACGGGGATATTTATCATGTTTATTATACCATAATCACGCAGGTACATCATCCGTAAATTCCGTGATCATGGTGCTTGTAACAGTGCCGAAATACCGGAAACTCAAAACTACAATACATAATAAAAATCCCTTTTTAGGGGCTTATGATATATGTATGTGTAGTGAAATACCATTGGTGAGGCGTGTAAATAGCCTGCACCTTTGTGAAAGTTGTGAGAAAAATTGAAATAAGAACCTATGTAAAAGTGTAATGGCGGACCTCAAAAATAGACTAATTTTTCCATTGGTGAATCCTCGAGAAACCAATACCAAAATATTATTATTAGCAGCAAAACAGGCCCACGTACCTTGACAATCCAGAGATCCCACTCAGACCCAGGGAGATGGTCAGCCTCGTTCATGCGCGCGTGATGGCTTGTAGGTATAGCTGCCGGCCGGCGAGCAAAATCTTCTTAAATCCACCGGTGGAATGGTTAAAACTCCAAAAATAAACACTGCACTATAAGTTCTCAATGAATAGCAGATGCAGGTCCATTTATTTTACAAGTATATTCAAGAATTCACCAAAAACGGAATTTTTAAAAGCGGAGCGCAGGACACACAGTGTCTTTTCTTATGGCGACGGGAACAGAGCGTCTCACTCATGCCATCTATGGTCATGTTGCGAAAAACTCAAGAAAGTTTCGATACGAGGGCGTTGCTGATGCAAAATGTATTTGTCCGAGGATTCATCAATAGACAACTTAAAATATTTAATTTGAACTACTAACATATTATATTATGTGGAAAAATCCTAAAATATTATTATTTTATTTTGTATTGAAAAAACATTGACGCTTCACCATGCTCGGGGGCTTTGGAAGGACGCAAGTACTTTCAAAAGGAAAAGTGAAAAATTATAAGTATTTACTGACCTACATTTTGATCAAAGAAAATCTAAGTTTTATGACTGAATGCGAGAAACAAACGATATAAGTTATTTAATGTATTTCCTAAACCTTAAAGACTACGAGTATTATATAAGAGTTAATGTTTATTGCGTTGGAATAGGATATAATTTAGCGACGGCACGTTTAAAATTACCGAACTTCGTCTTTACCATTGCAACACGACTGACATTATCCGTGCCTTTATAAACTTCAGTTATAACTCCTAATGGCCAACTTAGAGGAGCTGAATTGTCCTGTCCCACAAGTACGACAGTTCCAACTTCTACGGGTTTGTCAGGAGTTGCCCATTTTTGTCTGACTTGCAGCGTATGCAGATACTCTAGGTGCCATTTCTTCCAGAAGGATTGGACCATACCATCTAACAACTGTTTGCGCTGCGACAAATTAATGCGCTGACCAGACAAATCGGCTGCCGGCAAGTACTGCAATGGAGTCGACATTAAAAAGTGAGCGGGAGTAATAACTTCGGGATGGGGATCGGAAGACAAAACGCTCAGAGGGCGCGAGTTCATAATGCACTCTATTTGAATGAGTACAGTTTGTAACTCCTCATAAGTGAGAAGCTGACTTCCGATCACGCGATAAAGGTGCGTTTTTAACGTTTTAACATTCGTTTCCCACATGGCGCCAAAATGTGGGGAGCGAGGTGGGATCATTTTCCACATTATGCGGCGTGTTGACAACTCATGTAAAAGAGATGAATTGAAACTTGAATTTATTAAGAATCTATAAAGTTCATCTAGTTGGGCCTTAGCGCCAACGAAATTTGTAGCATTGTCCGAATAGAGACAAGATACTGGCCCTCGACGCGAGATAAAACGTTTAAACGCGGCTAAAAAGGCATCAGAGGTTAAATCAGCGACCAACTCTACATGGACGGCTTTGGTTACTAAGCACACGAATAAACAGATATACGCCTTCTGGGCGTGTTGGCCTCTGCGACGAGTGAGGGTTATGCGGATGGGACCAGCATAATCCACTCCAGTGTGGACAAACGCCTTTGCTTCCGATACTCGGTATTCAGGTAGGTCTGCCATCATTGGAATGGGATGCGTCGGATTTACCCGAAAACATGTGTTGCATTGTCGCAACTTGGACCTAATGACAGTCCTGGCATCTAGTATCCAAAATCGCTGTCTTAGAATAGACATGAGTAGTCCCGGTCCAGTGTGACAATTCATCACATGGTAATGACGAATTACTAGGTCCACAATATGGTCATGTTTAGGAAGTAAAAAAGGATGCTTAGCGTCAAATGGAAGATGAGACTTCGAAAGCCTTCCGCCGATGCGTAATATTCCCTCTTCATCTAGAAAGACAGCTAAACTTTGTAGTTTCTTTGGAAGCAATTTCCCAGATTTGATGAGCTTAATGTCATTTGCAAAATGAACAGATTGCACAGCACAGACTATCGCTCGTTCCGCAGCTGACAAGCCCTGAATAGAACGAGGTTCACAATGAACCTTTGGTCTAGCGAATTTCAATATATAGGAAACAATGCGCAACAATTTATCCCATGATGAGGTACGTTGAGCAAGTTGATATAGAAGAGGTTGTACTACTTGCGTGGTCACTGTTAAGACATTTGCCTTGTGCTCGGGAAGTTCCCCACAATTAATAGGAGAGAACGGTTTGATGGGCCAATCCTCAGGAGCACAACGAAGCCAAGAGGGGCCGTTCCACCAAAGTTCATGTGACACTAATTGAGAAGGAAGAATCCCACGAGACAGACAGTCGCTTGGATTCTCAACACCTGCCACATGGTAAAAATGTTGAGAACCCAAGTTCTCCTGACATTGAGCGACTCTATTGCTGACAAAGACTGACCAGCGGTGCGGAGGAGAATGTATCCAAGATAAGGCTATCGTGGAATCCGAAAAGGCGTAAATTCCTGCAATAGGAATACGTAAAGCGTAAGTATCACGAACAGTTTTTACTAATTTTGACATGAGCACGGCGGCACATAGCTCCAGACGTGCAAGAGTTGTAACCTTGGTAGGTGAAACCTTTGATTTCGCACAAAGTAAGCGGACTATGACACCGGATGGACCAGTAGAGTGTATATAAATCACACATCCGTACCCACCCATACTAGCATCAGCAAACGCGACTATACGAACGGAACAATCATCGGTAACGCCCACGTGGCGTGGTATGCGTAATGTATCCAGCAATGGAAACTCTTGCATGAGAATGGAAAAACGTTTAAAAATGTCATCAGGAGCGGGATCATCCCAACCAATATTGCTCAGCCATAACTCTTTGATGAGCAACTTGGCATAAAATATCACGGGGGCGACCAAACCGAGAACATCAAATAAGCGTGCGACTATCGAGAGTATATTTCTCTTAGTACATTTCTCAGCTACTTGTGCGGAAGTGAAGAAGAAATTATCCTGAGAAGGTTCCCACGAAAGGCCGAGAACCTTAGACACATCACTCCCAGCGTGAAAATCAAGGGACTTGCGATGCGAGTCGGGAAGACTGTTTAAAAGAACGGGTGAATTGCTACACCATTTAACAAGGTCAAAATCGCCCGATTTAAACATCTTTATAAGATCATGCGATAGCTGCATGGCGGTGTCTTCATTATTCACAGAATACACCAGATCGTCCATGTAGAGACTTGTCTCTGCTACTTTAGCAGCTTCGGGATAATGCGGACTGTCAGAGGCCAACTGTCGCACAGTGCGCATAGCTATGTAAGGACTCGACTTAAGCCCGAAAGGTAAGCGATTAAAAGCGAAAATTAACACAGGTTCGTTCTCATTGAATCGAAACAAAATGCGTAGGTATTTACGCTGGTCAACGGGTACACCAACGCGTAAATACATTTGTTTAATATCAGCATTTATAGCGATGGGAAATATTCTAAAATTTATTAAAAGAATAAACAAATCTGTTTGTAAATTTGGACCAATATGGAGTACATCATTTAAAGATAACCCTGTATGAGTTTTAGCACTAGCATCCAATACAATGCGCGGCATCGGTTTGTCTGGCCGAACGACAGCGTGATGAGGGATATAGTACCCGTCATCGGAAACGGCAGATTCGTCGACCTGACTTAAGTAACCGTTGTCCATATACTCTTTGATCACTGCGTTATAATTTTTCCGCAACATCGGCGATTGGCGGAATTTCCTTTCAAGAGCAATAAGTCGACGGTACGCGGCGGTGCGGGAGTTACCCAACTCGGCGGGATCCTTTCTGAAAGGTAACGCGACGGTATAACGTCCCACATCGTCTCGTGACACGGTCGAGGAAAAAATATTCTCACATTCGGTTTCCTCAGGAGAGAAAAAACGTTTATTATCCACTTCTTCCAATTCCCAAAACTTTTGTAATAAATCATTGAGAGCCAATGCTGTGAAAGAAGAGTTAGGTAAATTTAAATTATCACTATTATGCGGAAAATCACCCATAAAGATATACCCGAATGTGGTCAATAAAGCAGGTGGGGCGCGTGAACCAAGATCGACCCTATTCCCCAAGAAAATGTACGGAAACAGCTGAGCGCCCAACACTAGGTCAATATCCCCTGGAATATTCCAGCTTAAATCTGCGAGCGGAAGCGCGTGGAAGTCTATATGGCTATCCCACTTAACATGGTGCGATGGTAGCTGGTCCGTAATGCACTCAACTACGAACGCGTGAATAGTATATTTTTGATCCGGATATACGCGAGACTCGATATCTAAATGTACGTAACCTATTATCGGTCGCGATACAGAACCAACTCCTTTAACAAAAGAATTACTCAAAGGAATTATCAGTAAATTAAGTTTTCTACAACAGGCTGTAGTTATCAAATTATTCTGCGACCCATTATCAATTAAGCACCTCACTAATGTTTTGTGACCCGCACTGTCATTTTTAGCTCGCGCATAAACCTGAGCTGTCGATAACAGCACTATCGCCTTAGCTTTCGCTGCATCAGCTGCCAACAACACGGCCGAGCTGTGATCCGAAGACACTGGCGTCACATCACACGAATCAGACGCAATCACCCGTGCGGAAATATCGACCTTATCGCACTGAACGTAAGAGCGCGGCACCAAAGACGTACCGGGGTTCGAAAGGAGCGAGGGAGGCGGGGAGGACAGCGGCGCGGGAGGCGACGCCACGACTACATTGCAATTCGTCATTTTAACATCAGCTGTTTGCGGTTTATTTTCTTTCTCAAAGTGTAATAGTGTATGATGGCGTTTTTTACATAAGTCACAGACTGAAGTTGACTTGCAGTTACTCAAACCGTGCAATGTGCTTAGACAATTCGCGCACCCACGTTTGGATTTAATAAACTCGAACCTTGTTCTAGGAGTCAACGCGGATTTAAACTTAGCGCAGTTATACAAATGAACATGAGCGTTATCATTACAATAAGCGCAGCATGGAACCGCGATCGCGGGTAAACAAGCGGACGAGTCAGCTGACTCGCTCACAACAAACGCTTTTGTCTGTGTGCGTGACTCGCGAGGAGCGGAAGCGGGGTTTCTACTAAAGTTTCTCGCGTTAGAATGATACAAATTCGAGCGTGCTAATATCTTTGCCTGGTCTTGAACGAAGCTTATCAATAATTTCGTTGTGGGAATTTCAACATCTCGAATGGTAAGTTCAAACGATTGAGTAGTCTGTGCATCGATTTTTCTCATTGCGCAGTGCAAAAGAATAAAATCAGCAAGATCCGTAATCCCAAGTTGTTTCAAGGCAGAAATAGACGCACTAAATGTTTCTATGAAAGAATCGAGACTATTAGCGTTATATGAACAACTTTTTAAATCCAATATGTTATTTAAATAATGCGTACCTAGTGAGCGCTTCTCTTGATATTTTTTAACTAAACTATCCCATAAAAACTTGTAAGTATCACCCGTAGGCACAATTCCAGCGGTAACCTTCAATGCGTTGTGTGTAAGCCTACCTACCAAGTACTGCACACGCTGCGAATCAGTCAGCTGATCATTATCATGGATATTTGACTTAAACGACTCGTAGAAAACCGGCCAATTCTCAGTTTTCCCGTCGAAAGATGGCAGCGCGATAGGAGGCAACTTTATTTTAAGCGGTTCAAAAAAAGTCTTTGAGTCACTACTGGGTGTTGGTGGCGATTGATTACTGTTTATTTTATTCCTAACACGTTTAATATGAATATACAAATCTTCAAAGGATTCTAAACAAGCGTAGTCGGCACTTGAACCAGGTTTTAAACTAATGTTTATTTGATTAATTTGATCGACAAAAGATTCAAATTTATCTCGAATGTCATCAATTGTCTCTGACTCAGTCATAAAACTCTCATTTTTCCTCGAATCGAACGACGATATATTTCTTGATAAATCATACAATCGATTAATGCGTTTAAATAACAATCCTTTCTTTTCATGAAGAATAGTTAATAAATCTTCCGGCTTCAGTTGTTTATCCGTCATTTTGTTAATTATCAAACGAAGACAATAACAGAATAAATACCTACCAGGCGGTTTGCAATAATAACGCACCTACCAACTATGAGTACCTAGGTATCTATCTAATTATTACTTAATACGCACAAAGCCGAGATGAGTTGGTGACTACCTACTTATTTACTTCAGAACAAAGCGAATTTTTAAATGCGGATACCTACATAGAATGAACTTTTACCAATAAATACGTAATGTAGTTCTATGTAAGCTAATAAATAATTGAACAGATTTACCAACAAATACGTAAAATCTATTGTCAATTTATTAAGCTGCGTTAAACAGGCAATTTACCGAAAGTTTACGTAAATAAATACCTATTGTGGGTTATTGAACCTATATGATTTTTACCAAACAAATACGCAAAAAATATAGCTGTACTGGATATTTATCCGGTATCGAAGGACCAGTAAATATGGTGAGGCGTGTAAATAGCCTGCACCTTTGTGAAAGTTGTGAGAAAAATTGAAATAAGAACCTATGTAAAAGTGTAATGGCGGACCTCAAAAATAGACTAATTTTTCCATTGGTGAATCCTCGAGAAACCAATACCAAAATATTATTATTAGCAGCAAAACAGGCCCACGTACCTTGACAATCCAGAGATCCCACTCAGACCCAGGGAGATGGTCAGCCTCGTTCATGCGCGCGTGATGGCTTGTAGGTATAGCTGCCGGCCGGCGAGCAAAATCTTCTTAAATCCACCGGTGGAATGGTTAAAACTCCAAAAATAAACACTGCACTATAAGTTCTCAATGAATAGCAGATGCAGGTCCATTTATTTTACAAGTATATTCAAGAATTCACCAAAAACGGAATTTTTAAAAGCGGAGCGCAGGACACACAGTGTCTTTTCTTATGGCGACGGGAACAGAGCGTCTCACTCATGCCATCTATGGTCATGTTGCGAAAAACTCAAGAAAGTTTCGATACGAGGGCGTTGCTGATGCAAAATGTATTTGTCCGAGGATTCATCAATAGACAACTTAAAATATTTAATTTGAACTACTAACATATTATATTATGTGGAAAAATCCTAAAATATTATTATTTTATTTTGTATTGAAAAAACATTGACGCTTCACCAACCATGTCAGTATAAAAACGTTTATTAAATCAGAGTATAGTGTATTAGGTGTAACAAAATTAAATAGTTATCTAATAAATTTAATCCTAGAAATAAATAATTAATTTTCTTCTGTTTTATATGTAGGTATTTAATTGATGTATTCTTGTTTTCAGATAGCCTACATATTGTTCCTATTGATGTTTACATATACAGTATTAGTCAAGATGGACCCGACGCCATCTTGGCCCGAAATATATTCTATATGTTATATATTAACGTTCTTATGTGAGAAGATAAGGGAAATCATTACGTCCGAACCTGTTGCTATTAGGTAAGTGATTGATTTTTTGTCTCTATTAGCTAGTAAGGTAACCTTGCTTTTTATTGGCAGGATTAATTAACTAGGTAGCCATTTTGTTTATGTGTTTTTATAAAGCATTATTGCACGCCTTATACTAAATGGCAATACATGTAGCTACATTATTAGAAGTTTATGAAACTGGTACATAATGAGGGGTATTAAACACGAGTGTGTTAAAAGTATCACACGAGTGTATAATATTCAAAAAACATGTTGGTTCATGGTTGAAATAGTTGAAGAATAGTTCAAAACATTATATGTATATCCATTACACATTTTTTTTTCTGACTTGAAAATGCAATGTTGTTGATAGCACGATAATACCATGATTGCAATGCATTAGATGGAAATTCAATATAACAGCTATCATGTCAAAACTTCCATGACCTCCATCGTCGAAGCTTCCCCGTCGATATTAAAGTTCCCTCCATCTCAATTAAGATGATAGGTCCATTAATCATTCTATTAATTTGCGGATTGTTGGCGAGACTATCAATAATGTGATTTTCGTTATTGTTTGACGACAATCTCTTCCTTAAGAGTTTAATTTAAGTAACTTTAGTAGGTATAGTCAGTGCCTTCTTTACTTGACCCATCTTTCTTATGTTACAGCAGAATAAGGTGAGGTATTATTTACCATGAAAAAAAAGGTCAATTACTACAGGCCACTGATCGTACATTAACTTTTTGTGAATATCTAAGTTATTAAAAAAAATTAGCAAAACACGTTGCAAAACGTTTGCATACATATAAACTCACACTAAATCATACAAATATTTGCTCCGTCCGGGAATCGCGGCCCAGTCACTGCGTCTATCGTGCCGTCAAAAAATGATATTATTTATTGTTTTTGTTACTTGGATTTATACTATTCATACTGTCAGCTTAATTTTGTTACTTGGACTCATACTATTCATACTGTCAGCTTAATTTTGTTACTTGAATTCATACTATTCATACTGTCAGCTTAATTTTGTTACTTGGATTCATACTATTCATACTGTCAGCTTAATTTTGTTACTTGGATTCATACTATACATACTGTCAGCTTAATTTTGTTACTTGGATTCATACTATACATACTGTCAGCTTAATTTTGTTACTTGGATTCATACTATTCATACTGTCAGCTTAATTTTGTTACTTGGATTCATACTGTCAGCCTATATGATTTCACTGCTGACCACTGAAAAGTCAATTTAGCAATAACACCAGACTTTTAACTTTTTTGATTGCAGCCATTTAATTAATTTTTTAACCTGATTTAGTATATTTTTTATACTAAAAATTCTATATTACAGTTTAAGTAAAGTAGTTTGGATGCAGGTCGCTTCCAACCGGTATATGTGGAAATCTAAAGGGGAGGCCTATGTTCAGCAGTGGACGTCCTATAGCTGAGATGATGATGATGATGATGATGAAAGTAGTTTGTAAGAAAAATGGGTTGCCAGGTACAAAATCGCGACAACATAAAAACAGTCTAAAATTATCCACGCAACAGTGTGATTGTTAAGCTTAATGATATACATCAGTATTCTATTTGCAAATTAGTGATTCTCGCTAATCTGTGGTATGCGGGACACTTTCCGGTAATTAAACTGCATATCAATTAAGTTTCAGTCATCATAGCTGGCTGGAATAATGTTTGCTTCCGAATTAATGCCAGAATGAAAATAGCTATGAATTAAATTAAAATGTACACCTGAATATTTCTGACAAAACAAATGTAGGTAAATAGAATACCTAACAGCCCGTTCACGACTTCGTGGGTAGGTCTAAACGGTGAGCGAAGCGGCGGGTGGCGAGAGAACTATGAATTGTTGGTCGTAGATTCGAACCTAGCCAGACGCATTACCACAATGCTATCATCGTTAACCAAAATTCACATCATCTACTAACTCGCACTGGGTCCTCATGGATGCCCGCTTCTTCTCAAAGAATGAAAACCTGTGTCCCAGCAGTGGGAACATTAAAGCTGATCAAATTTATTAAAATATAATAGGCTATTTAACACTAAATAGTTTTATTAAATTAGTCTAAAAGATAGATTATCAAAAAATATTTGACGCATATTTTTTCTTTCGTTACGTAAACCAAAATTGACGAAGATACAAGCTACAAGATGCTTCTAAAAATCACAAAACGTCACTCGATCAGTATAATTTTACAGGCGTTATGACGTCATAAGCCCCTACTACCGAATTTCGAAGCGTTTTACCTTTGTCAACATTCACTAAATAAAAAAAAAACATGTCAATTATATTTCAAAACAGCGAGGAAAGTCTACAGAGATTTTCAATTTATATATACAGTAAATAAAAAACTACCCTATTCTAATTGTGCAAATATTTGTTTCAGACATAAGTTCAGCGTATGGGCGTGGAATATGTGGAACACGTACGACGCGGGTTTCATTATATTCTTTCTGGTGGGCCTGACTTTGAGGCTGCGCTCCGTGTCCATGGACGTGGGCCGGGTCATCTACTGCGTCGATATTATATATTGGTACTTAAGGATATTGAATATATTGGGTGTTAATAAGTACTTAGGTAAGAACTACAACAAATGTCTCTCTAGCTTCCTCTCTTCTCAAGCCCTCAATAGAGCCAAATCTCTGTAATGTAACAAAGAAACAAGAGATTATTACAAATGGTATCGTTAGTTTGACTACTGTAAATAATACTCTCCTCACTCAGTAATTTAATGCTCGAATTTGAACTGTTACATTGCAGATAAATATTCGGCGACGGAACGCCTTTATTCAAATTGTGATCAAGTATTTCTGTTGCTATAACATAAAGAATTGTTAAATTAGGCTCAAATGGTGACCATCTTTTCAAATAGTAATTATAATCAAATTATGCTCTCCACCACTTGTAACAATCATGGGGGCTTACATAAATATCAAAAATGTGTATAATTGAAATTTTCGACTGCTTCTTGCTCGTTTGCATTCATAACTAGCTTTCTACTTACTTTATTCTTTTCCACAGGTCCTCTAGTCACAATGATGGGTAAGATGGTAAAAAACATGATATACTTCGTGGTGCTATTACTGGTGGTGCTAATGTCTTTCGGCGTGGCGCGGCAGGCGATATTGTACCCAGACGAGGAAGCGAGCTGGCATCTTATCAGAGAAGTAAATTAAACATATTTATTTGGGTCACATTAAAATTGATAAAGAAGATTGTAAACATTTAAGACTAATAAATAATGTAGGAGATTCATTAAATAGCAAATATTATGCTAGTATAAAGATTGTTGGTAAATCCAAACTAAATACTTTTTAATTTAAAGGCGTAGCAGTTACAGAATCAGCATGATTTAATGATGGCAATATATCAGAAATTGCCATTAAAGATCAGTTAATACATCAGCGCAGATACTTAATCATATTTATTCATAAACATGTTAAACACTACATCATAGAATCAATATTTCATCACTATTATTAAAAACTAACACAACACAAACCATAATCCAGTATACCATCAAAATCTACTAACATTTGCAGGTATTCTTCCAACCGTACTTCATGCTATACGGAGAAGTGTTCGCTGAGCAAATGGCCCCGCCTTGCGGCCTCCCCGGCCTCGAGGAGTGCCGCGTGGGCCACTGGGTCCCACCCGTGGTCATGAGCGTGTACTTGCTCATCGCCAACATTTTGCTAGTCAACCTTCTCATAGCCGTCTTCAATAACATCTTCATTGAAGTCAACGGTGTGTCGCATCAGGTTTGCGGCAAACTCGCTAACTGTCGTAGCTTCGATGTTGTTCTAGTGCCTGTTGCGAGATTTGATTACGTTACGGTTGGAGTTCGACGATTTATTTTGTAGACGGTAGATTTTCACTCTGTATTTAGAAAGGTTGCTTTTACATTTAGAAATTCAAACAGCTCCACAGTGTTTTTATTGATCTTGTAGAATTCCAATTGGTTTATGGCAACGGTAAATGTAAAAGAAATATTTCTGTAGTACAAAGTGTAGGTCGACTGTAGTTGTAATTCGTAAATTATCTTAAGTAGTTTAGAACCTGGGTAGTTTTAGTTTATCAAGTTGATTAGTATTTAGTTCCCCGGTGTATTGAGTTGGATTGAATATTATTTTAACTTTTTCCTTTTTTTTATTATTGTCCATTTTATTTGACCGCCATTTTAGTTTGAGCTCCCGTTGTCCGTAGATATTCTTCCAACCGTACTTCATGTTGTATGGCGAGGTGTTCGCTCCTGACATCGACCCCAAGTGCGGGAATAACCCCGGAGAGCCCAAGTGTGTGACCGGCAGGTGGATCACGCCGGTCGTCATGACCATGTACTTGCTCGTCGCGAACATTTTACTCATAAACCTACTTATTGCCGTCTTCAACAATATATTTAATGAAGTCAATGAAGTCTCGCATCAGGTTTTTTATTTTATTTTTTCTTTATTTGCTTTTTTAGTTGTCCGTACCAGAGTTGTAAGACCTTAATTTAAAGGACACAGTGTTTTGGTATTTTGTTACTGAGATTATAGGTTTCTCCTTGTAGATATTACATCTTGTAGATATTACATTTTTCAGAATTAGTTTTAAATTATCGCAATACTACAATTTTTGTGGTGTACCTACTGAATCCTCTCCTTAAGCTTAAAGCTTATTAGAATAATATTAAACATAACTGATGGTACGGAAAACTAATGTCGCAAGAATGATTTGCATTTTGCTTTCGTCGTATTTTGTTAGAATCAATGTCCATTTTCCAATTACTAGCGATTCTAACAAACTTGCATGGCAGACGTTTTTGATTACCTACTGAACATTATATTTAATTTAACCATTATATTTTGGCTCATCTTTGAATCATCTTGTGATCAAATACGTCTGCATTAGTTGTTTTTGATGTTGTTACTTATTTTTGTAACACTGTTTTTTTTTGAGATTCCATACTTAAAGATTATTTTAAATTATCCTTTAGAAACTTTACCAAAATTTTAATGAAAATGATTAAAATTGAAATAATTAAACCGATTACTACGTAACCTGAACCTAAATCAGTCAACCAACCTTCCAGGTATGGATGTTCCAAAGATTCACTGTGGTGATGGAATACGAACAGAAGCCAGTGTTGCCTCCTCCGTTGATAACATTATGTCACATATACGCGATAGGCAAGTGGGTGACGAGGAACGTGTCGCACAAACGCTTCCAGTACGACAATGGGCTCAAATTATTTTTAGAAAAGGAGGATATGGAAAGACTTTACGATTTTGAGGAGGAATGCGTTGAAGGGTATTTTAGGGAACAAGTAAGTAATAGAACAAACTTTATAAATGGATGATATGAAAATATAGCAAAGCCTTATTCCATTAAATGTTTTCAGGAAGTTAAATTGTCGAATTCTATAGAAGAGAGAGTGAGAAACACAACTGATAGGGTAGAACATATCACGACCAAAATGGAAGACTTGAATCAAAAAGCTAATTGCCAAATACAATCGGTGCAGGTAAAACTAATTTTGAAAGCTTTTTCTAATGTTAAAAGTGACACAAGAAAATAAATTACAAATAACAATATATTTACAGAGTGTAGAATTTAGGTTAAGAAAGTTAGAAGATGTGGCGGAGCAGACGATGAACCACTTAGCGGTGATCCACCGGTTCATGGCGACGCATCCGTCTCTGGTGAACCGAGGGTCTACCGACACCCTGGGACCTCCACCACCCACCTTCCAAGCAGGAGCTGCCAGGCTTAGGACTGCTAGTGATCGGTCTGAGGTAAGTAGTGACCATGTAAAGATAAGATCATGAGAGAAAATGTATGTTACAATTTACCTGGTGGCAAGATGTTCTATCCTAACTAAACTAAAAAAACATTTAATTGTTGTCTTCCTTCATTGATTTGTAAATTTTGTTTCTTTTATACATTGGATCAATCCCAATAAAGATTTTTTCGTTATGCTTCAAAACAAATACCGTCGAGGTAAACGTATGAAATCATCGACATTTATTTGATGAAAGTCTATATCAATGAAAGCTTCATCAACCTTTGTTTTTGATGTTCCTATTAATTTCGTTATATGTTTGATGTTGACCTCAACAAGAATGCTTGAGAACACTAATTGCAACATTTTTATGTTAACCATTAGCATGTGGATTATGTCGATGTTTGCGTTAATGCTAATTTTAACTTTGTCTTTCATTCAATGTTTGTGACCCCCACCTAACCTGCAGATTGTCAGTCAAACAATAGAATAGGAGTTGAAATTTTGTTCAATGGCTTCCTTTTTCCATGCTTCGTTAGCGTATCAGTCTTAAAATGGAAGCCCGAAGAATGACTTGACAATCTGCATTCGCTTTAGTGTATTTGGTTCAGCGTCATTCGGAGATTTACACCTTATCAGTATGCAATGTAGATATACTCAACATTAACATGCAATATTAAGTTATGCTCATACATACCAACTCGGGCCAATAGAACTCTCTCAGTTCTGACTAATACTAACTAGTTAAAGCTCAACTTAACTGTGCTAACTTCTACAATTTGTATGATATTGTATTTTATACTAGCATTACTTTACAACTTGTAATTTTGGAACGGAAACTGGAATTAGAATCTGCAATTTTAAAGTTTTTTCTTTCAGTTAATTTTGTCAGATGCATAATATTTAAAAACTAAAACGACTTTTTCGAAGTCGTCGTCAATTAATTAACAATACGAATAATTTACTCGAATATCTCGAACAGCAATGTCACAGTTGAACCCCTAGAGCCCAATTAGTATTCCAAATCAAGTTTTAGTTTAGTTACAGTGCTAGAAGTGAACTATGTAGATATTTGTCTTCCTAAAACAAATCCATGTTCATCGAATAATCACAGTATAACCAAGGTCTGAAACTGTGAAATGTATGAGATTGGTTAAAGCTTATAATAGATACAAGTATGTCATAAAGTTAATCCCATTGCTTTCATTGCCGTTTTTAGTTAGATTCATGTAGATTTTCATGGCCTATTTCACGGTATACGATTAGGCACTTTCTAGCAGGTACTTTAAAATTATCAGTTTATTAACCACAATTTCGAAGACGTTCAGATATCCAAAATCTCCGGGTGACATTAAACCAAATGCTAGTTGGGTAGCTATGTGTGACGTCACGACAGGTGCTGTCGGACAGCGACACGGGTGTGGCGCGGTTCGCCGTGCGTCCGGTGCAGGAGGAGGACGAGCGCTCGCGACCCTCCGATGTAAGCACCCCTCTCGGCCCTCTCTGCCGCGTAGCTGCCCGAACAAGCTGCACGGGTTTCATAAGCCATGACAAAGAACCAATGATTACTGTAGATGAAAGTGTAAGCTATATGAATGAATATTAATCTGTCATTACATCCGCGTCTGAAGAGGCTGTGGGACTGTTTGGGGAAACCTTTTAATAAATTTCTTTTAAAATTTGATATATCCATCAGATTTCTATTCAGAGCAATAATTTAAAATGTCATTGGCTGTCTTGCTATCTCATTTCAAAAATTTTCTTCTATTAATTTTCATGACGCACATTATTTTTTCGGCTATAGGATGACGGTGAAATATCGGTCATACATCAGGCAAGTTTGAACCATTTGGTTGAAATATTTTAAAGCACTAAGGTGAAGCTTCTTCCTTTTAGAGTTCCACCTAAAATGAAACAGGAATATCTCCTTCGTGCACAAATGCAATTTTGTATGAAAGCTTTAAATTAACAGGACTGGAATAGCCTCTGCACACTTGGCATTTGTTACGATTTATATTTGTTTGTCCACAAACTTCCTCGGCACTAGTGTGTCGCACTTTTGTTTGGGCAGTGAACTAGCTGTAGGTTTAATTGGCTAAATCAGTATTGAGATATGAGAAATGTATAAGTTGTACAGAAATAGGTAATTGGCTTTTGTGTCGTGTGGGACAGCACCGTGGACCGTTTTTGTTTTATTCTTGTTGATTTGGTTTTCTATGCAGATTTTTTTATTATTTTGTTATATTCAGCTCTGCAGTTTCATAATCTTGTAGTTATTATATTGTTTTTACGTGAGCTCTTAAGTAATGTACGCTTATTACTCACGATTCTATTTTTCATATTATTGAAACTAGTGTTGATTACTGCATAGCACCAAAGCTTTTCAAAATTGTTGAATCACGCGGTAATAATGTACGCACTTTTGGCTTTCTAATTTGACTTTTCGGCGCAGTCTCACTTGGCTTCTTCATTTCCACCGTTGATTTTATTATTTACTTCGATTAGCAATAATACCTTGCAATACCTACACCGTTATTCTTGGTCTCTCATTCTTTTACTTCAAAATTCAAGTCTTATTACATACAAAATTGTACACCAGCCAGTTGTAATTCAAGGTATTATTGACTTCAAATTATTCTAATGCTTACCAGTTATATTATCCTTCCGCCTACATCTTCACCACTCATTACCAGGATGAAATGCCTCAATCCGGTCCGGAAGCTGCTGTGGATAAGGAACCAGACGCAGACTCGATATCAACGTCTTCAGGGGAGGGCCACGAGGGTCCTAACATCACGGTGGTAAAAGCACAGCCCCCCATCACGCCGGCCAGGCAGAGGTCGTCTGATAGCAACAGAACAGAACCTAGTGACGAGAAGAAAGGTAAGTTACTGATAGACTTGAACTTTAGAAAGGTATCGTTTTCTTTAGGAATGGTTTACAGACCACAGAACATAGATTTGGGCCAATTAGGTATGGAAATTTTGCATACCTATATGGAGCAATGGATATTTTTTTGCGATGCCGAAGTTGGTTCTATGGAGAAAATTGTTCGATTTGATGATGTTATAACACATCCCCATAGCATGACTAAGTCTGTTTTGTAACACACTAGAAAAAGACTTTTTTCTCCGTATTTCTAACAAAATTTATAATTTTTTTTAGATATCTATCCTCATCCTCGTCTGATAGCGTCGTCGAACGATGATGCGTTCTTGCCAGAAGTGCGTGAGGTACCAACAGATCTTCAAAGCCTGCGTCCACGCACCACTTCCGCAGGAACTAGACGTACTGCCAACGCAAGACGGTAAGCTTCGCAAATATCTGAAATTTGAAATATCAAGTGTTTCACATTGTATGGGTAGGGATAGGTAAAACAGAATATTGTGTTACACGTCCCTACAAAGCGATTATTATTACAAGTCGCATAAGCCAATGAAATAAAATCGTCTGAAACTGATTTGAGATTAATTCCAGTTTCAGTAATGTTCAGGCCGTACTTTGGACTAATCTGTAACTTACGTTATGAAGTAAATAAGTAGGTTTGTCATACTATGTAAATAAGCCCACCCAAAAGAATAACATTAACTAAATATCACTAAACATGTTTACTCAGTATAGTCTGGGCACCAATTCCATGTCACTAAAGGTAAGCAAAAAACAATAGAATCATCAATATCACGCAAAGATTTCAAAGGAGCATGTGCATTCATCATCACTGAAGAACCAAATTACGACCAAGACATTACATGAGTTTCCGAATACTTAGGTACAGGTACTATGGAACTGCCGTCTAAACAGATGGTCCCATCACGTATAGCATGACCGCGTTACCTTTTGTTCTTGATTGCCATTCTCATTTACCATTACTTCATTTGTTTTGGAAGAACTATACTTGATAGAGTTTTGGCCGCTCTGGACACACAACTAATTTGGTGTTAGAAGTTCTAAATATGTTGTAACAAAATTGCTTCTTTAATTTAACTATTGGAGGAATACTGGTTTTCTACCAAAAATCTCGAGAACCTAACAAAAATGATGTCGATTTTCGTGAATGCAATCATTATTTGCATCATCCACAGCCACCAAAATCTCAGTCACTTCTTTATCCTTCATTCACAAAATCGGCAAAACTGTGTTTATTTGTATAAAACCAAAATTATCATCGCCATAATTGTTTTTAATTTTATTTTTTGTTACCTTCTTGCATCTGTTAGGAGACGGTTGTGGAAACAGTAAGTCAAATAGAGTCATTGGCGATTGGCTTAGCTTCTTAGCGATTGTAGTCTTAGATGTAGTTGCCTTACTGTATAATAAACATTCACTTATCTACAGCTTTTGAGTACACGCTCGATATCAATATATTATGTAGCATTAACAAGCACTAATTTCGACAGTCACACACAACACGGTTTAATGTGACGCAATTTTATTTGAGCATCTGTCTATGTATTTTCTGTACATCTATACACAAATCAACTCTGACTTGAGCCATATCTACATTGATCTTTCTATTCGGCTATTAATTTATCTTGGTCAGCTATCAAGTTTCCATAAAATGCCATATTATGCCCACGTGGAAAGTATTTACTGCAATATTGTGGCTATCATTTTCAACATTTTCATTTTCCGATATAATAACTATAAATGCTGAAAGGTAAGCTTCGTCTGGATTTCAAATTTCTTCAGTTACAAACTTCACACTATTAAAATTATTTAATCTTCTAACGTCACTGTTGCTCTCTGTTGTATTTTCGATTGTCTTGTCTTCACATTACTTACTAATCTCAAAATTATAACCACTTTAGTTATTTTTCAACAAAGACTTCTACATACTTCTACTAAACTGCCACTGCACACATACTTCTGCCACTTTCTTGTGGGAACATTATTATTTTACTTTTTTATGGAGATGCGCTGACTTCCTCGTATCAAGTTATTACCAAATTCTGACATTAATTAGTAAATCAAATAAAAAATGCAGGCAGAATAGATTCCAAAAAAGGACCACTAAAATTTTGGATATTCGTGAAAAAATGTTTAAAAAATCTGAGTCAGCACATCGTCCACTGTCAGCCACTTACCAGCAAAAAGTCGAAGGTGTAAAACGAGCTCGTACCACCAGGCGATCGGAGGGCGGCAACGACTGCGGCATGGGGGGGCACTACTCGGCGCAGCACCTGGCGCCGCGCCGCCAACACAGTCAGACGCACTCCGAGCCCGACAACTCCGCCGTCGACGCCGGCTCCGTGCACAACTCCGTTACTGGGACAAGTACGTTACATAAAGAGAGGATCAGGTGGCATACCATGACGTCTCGAGAGTATTTCCAGTGTGGGAAAGAGACAGCTATTCAAGTCGTCTAGCGCCTTCTCGTTCCCACACTGAAATTACTCTCGCTTAACGTCATGGTAAGCCACTAGGTGCCAATATGGTATGAGGAACTTTTGAAAATCGACATTGTCAATTGTAGTGTCTTCACCAATACATATTATTGTAGTAAGCTCTACCAATAACTCCATGTACTCACCATACCAGTACCAGCGGTGTCTAGTGGAACTAATGAAACCAATCTGTTGTTGAACGGTCAAAACATTGCATTCTTTGCCAGAAATATCACTTTTCACTTTGGCCTAGGTCGTCAGTCCGGTTGGGAGGCGACGGGCGGTGCCACCGGCATCCCTTCAGGTCAAAGGCGAGTGGGTGGAGCCCCGCGGTCCCTGCTACTGGCCATGCACGAGTACACCAGCATTACTGATGAGCTGGAGACCGTGTATGGACTCTTCTCGCCGCCGCATACGCCCAGGTAAAGCATCCAAATCATCCTGTAAGAACAGGATAAGAATGCGGAATACTATGCTACGAGACTACTCATAACGCCAAAAGTCATACGATTTTCCTTAAATACGATTTTCTAAAAGCCGATAAAAGTATGAGGTACAGTCAAAAGCAATAGTATATATACTCTAAGCAGTGTTCAAAAGCGATGTTCTGCTACTAAATTGATTAAAATTTTGCCTTTTCATTAGACTTCTATATTGGAAGCCATACTATTATGAAATAAGTCTTATTTTAAAGTAGAAACAGCATTTTACGAATTAATTGCGTTTGAATTTTGTTAAGTGTATACATGTTATTGCTCGTGACTGTACAGAGAGTCTGACAAGATAGGTAATGTCAGGTGGGCAAAACTGTCCAATGATAGTCTGTTATCGATTTGTTAAATATTTTAAGTATGCTAATCGCCAAAATAACCTTTGCTCACAGGACACCAATAACCTCTCGCCTCCTCTCCCCGGCCCGGGCGGCCTCGCCCTCAGTCCGTCGTCGCCACGCCAGCGAGATGTCCAACCCTGAGTTTGCACTCTTCATGGAGAAGGAACACCTTCGAGGTGCCGAAGAAGATGACTACATCATCATGGAAAACCTTATCCAGAGGCGGTGAGTGATCCTCTAGGAGACTGAGCGGAATTGTGCGTTGCTTGCAATGGACGGTCCCTTTGATCGTGAGCCCGTGGTGGAGGGAATGCGTTTATTTGTATTGCTATATGTATCATATTGTTGTGTTCTAGCTGAGCAGTGCGTGTGCGTGTGCGCGACACTTGAAGAAACTCTATTGCCAATCCCACGTTGGAATCCAATGACACTGGATCCAGCTACTGGATTAATGTAAATAAGAGTTTTTAATAGTAAACTATTAATTTCGCTCACGTGCTACTCAGCTAGAATATTGCCTGAAATTGTAACTCTATTGTAATAAGCACATACAATAACTAGTCAAAAACATGCGACGATGGTGAAGAATACAATGAAGTAGAAATAAACCCAGCAATAATATTATATCAAAACTCCGTATCCCATACAAAATCTAACGTTCCACAGCAAAACTACAAATTAAGACGTCCGGAATTCAAAACTCAAATCATTATAATATTGCTACAAGAAACTTTAGACGGTGAATGGATTTAGGCGACATATTCGTCTTAATAATAACGACCCGACAATTTCGAAACTTCGCAAACTGTTGGCCCGGGTTGTGGTATTAAATCTCATTGATCAAACGTTGAGTTACACTAAGTTTTCTGAAGTGGAAGACTATTTGTAAGATAGTAAACACTAAGAGACAAAGCGTTCCAGTGCGAAGATAAATTAAATACATTCTGTATCTAAATCTTGCTTCAGTAATTTTACCGAGAACTTTTTTCTGTTCCCCGTGACTTCGTATGCGTAACATTTAGAATTAGAATCACTCGTTTTTAGGGTTCCGTAGCCAAATGGCAAAAACGGAACCCTTATAGATTCGTCATGTCTGTCTGTCTGTCCGTCACAGCCACTTTTGTCGAAAGTATAAGAGCTATCCTGTTGAAACTTGGTAGAAAGATGTATTATGTGAACCGCATTAGGATTTTCACAAAAATCAAAACAAAACAAATTTTGGGGGTGCCCCCCATACTTAGAATTGAAACTCAAAAAAAACATTTTCACCAAACCCATACGTGTGGGGTATCTATGAATAGGTCTTTAAAAATGATATTGAGGTTACTAACATCATTTTTTTCTAAACTGAACAGTTTGCGCGAGAGACACTTCCAATGTGGTAAAATGTGTGTCCCCCCCCCCTGTAACTTCTAAAATAAGAAAATGATAAAACTAAAAAAAAAATATAATGTAGACCTCAACAAAAACTTCCAACGAAAATTGGTTTGGAAGAGATATAGTTAGTAGTTTTCGAGATATAGTACATTTTCAAAAACCGCAAATATAACTTTGCCATTCATACAAACACTATGAAAAACAAAGTTATTTTTATTGTTTGTGTATATTACTTACTAATCTCAATATAATTATATCCCTAATCTACATACGCTTGCTACTACGGAACCCTTCATGGGCGAGTACAACTCGCACTTGGCCGGTTTTTTTTTTATATACATGATTCCTATTATTGTCTGATATTTAATGTTGATATTTTTTATCATAATAATACATTTTTAGTTAGACCTCAAGCGAAACATCTCGGTGCAAACTGCATTGAATTACAACAGCAGACGGTTTTTTTTTAACTATTATTTAAGCTTTGGTTACTCATAAATTACCCCCATATTAGATTTTCTTTCTCCCTCTTTTTCTACAGACGGTCTGTTAGCTGTAAAAATTGTATTATAATTATAGGTATACACCGTGACTTTTTAGTCATCTCACAACGGCAGCCCAGTTCATGTATCCTATGACTAGAACACATTTATAAAAAAAAAATGGTATTTAAGAGATTTGAAAAATTTAAAAATAAAATTTTAATTCGTTATTATGACGCAAGGCGTAGTTAGAACACCCTTGTCTCATAGAAAATGGCGATGGAATGATCTGCCCGACTATTGCTCTGGGTAGGTATACTCTACAGCTTGATACATAAACATTTTAACAGGGTGTTTCACATTTCTAATGTACCTATTTATTAATAATAATTTTTTTTAATAACGATTAAAAAAACAAACTCGCCTAGAGGTATTTTAGGTCGGATACATTAAGTGGACCACTTTTGTAAGACGACTAAAAAGTCCCGGTGTAGATAAAAGTTTTCGAGTAAATCAGGACATTCAAATCTTAAAACATGCCTAACTAGCACAGCCAGCTTCACAGAAATCTCACCCCCTTTGGTAGTGATGTCACTACCAAAAGGGGTAGTTTACTCTGAAGCTTACCATACTACCTAATTAAAAGAAAGGGTCTTTGTCAGTCTCCCAATGTCATGTTATCAAACAGACAAAGACGACTTACTTATGGAGGCTTGTATGAAATAAAACATTTTAATTCAATTGCGGAACTCAAAAACTCAAACGGAACTGCACCGCACCAGCAAGGCATGGCCAGAAGAGCTGAGCTTGCTTCAGCTTATAGCTTTTGTGAGCGTCCTGAACTCGATCCTTACTCACCAGCCGTTTGTACTGTAGCCTAGAAATGGGTGGGCTTGGCAGATACGAGGAGGAGGAGGGCGAAGGAGGAGACGGGGCTGAAGGAGGTGTTAGTGGCATCAGCATCAGTGTGTGTGTCAACACGAGCGGAGCGGAGGAGCATACTGTGCCGCCGCAGACCAGCTCGCACCTCACTGTGGGGGATGGGAGACGCTTGCCACATCAGAGGTAGGACAGAGAAGACTTCTGGAGTCTTATTTGTGTCGTGTTTGATCAACTAACTAGATATTTTCAGGCTAAATTGATTGTGTGTCCAAATTTATTCTCGTTTATTTCATACCTGACTTTCTGGTAATTTATTAATTTCAATTACACTTTCATTTTAATTTACCAAAGTAATTTTGACGTTCCTTTTTCTTTCTCAATTAACGAGATTTAATTTGGGGTCTACAATACCCTTTTTATTTTAAATTCTTTCAAGTTTTGTTTTATATCTTATCTTATACTCGTACAGTATCCGTATACTTAGTATGTTTTTTTATTACAACGTTACCTTCGTCAACACTAGGCACTCGCTAAGAAGGTCGTCAGCTATCGACAGTCGCGAGCTGCCGTCGCCGCTGCAGCCGTTGTTAGACGACGACGCGTGCGGGGAAGTATTGCTGCCAGTGCCGAGGCAACCTTCTGGTAAGTGTCCGTAAAATAAAGATTTGCTTTAAACAAAACTTAATCTGTACCCTGTTGCACCTTTCTTCCCGAGGGCTCAAGTCACGTAGGTTAATGTAGCACTACACACCCAGCATCATCTGATGAAAAAATCTAGTAATTTTTTTAACAGAAAATAGTCAATTTTAGCCATTTTACATCTCTTACAACCAGGAGTACGTCTGTTCATAAAAAAATCTGATCTAATAAAACGTTCCTCGAAAAGTTAAATTTCCCAGTATCATTTTAACGTAGTAGCTTTTCTTCTGTTTACTCCATCATATCGTCCAGGAGAAACGAACGCGTCGAGCGAGCTGTCCCTGTCGCACATGGTGAGCGAGAACCTCCCCCCGCGACCCTCCATCGTGCTGGACTCGTCGCAGCTCCCCCGCCAGCGCTCCGCCGACCTGCCGCCCGCGCAGCCGCCCGCGCCCGCCAGGCCCGAGACCATGTGCTAGGACCTGGTAACTATAACATCGTGCTAGACTCGTCGCAGCTCCCCCGCCAGCGCTCCGCCGACCTGCCGCCCGCGCAGCCGCCCGCGCCCGCCAGGCCCGAGACCATGTGCTAGGACCTGGTAACTATAACATCGTGCTAGACTCGTCGCAGCTCCCCCGCCAGCGCTCCGCCGACCTGCCGCCCGCGCAGCCGCCCGCGCCCGCCAGGCCCGAGACCATGTGCTAGGACCTGGTAACTATAACATCGTGCTAGACTCGTCGCAGCTCCCCCGCCAGCGCTCCGCCGACCTGCCGCCCGCGCAGCCGCCCGCGCCCGCCAGGCCCGAGACCATGTGCTAGGACCTGGTAACTATAACATCGTGCTAGACTCGTCGCAGCTCCCCCGCCAGCGCTCCGCCGACCTGCCGCCCGCGCAGCCGCCCGCGCCCGCCAGGCCCGAGACCATGTGCTAGGACCTGGTAACTATAACATCGTGCTAGACTCGTCGCAGCTCCCCCGCCAGCGCTCCACCGACCTGCCGCCCGCGCAGCCGCCCGCGCCTGCCAGGGCCGAGACCATGTGCTAGGACCTGGTAACTATAACATCGTGCTGGACTCGTCGCAGCTCCCCCGCCAGCGCAGTGATAAATCATCAAATGAGTCCTCCCGCCGTTGGAACAGAAGTTTGTTACTGTTCTGCTGCTAGGCAAATGTCTACCCAATTCCTCTCCAACAGTAAAAATTCTGAAAAATAATTTCACTTACAGGTAACAACAACAAAATCACACCTCCAAAGAAAACCAGCTCTTCAAGTGAAAACCAAATAAATTAGTAAATTACAGAACAGCAGTGAAGGACTGACCTAGTGAAGTATTAGCCATAATAATTGTTAACACCAAATACTTAACGTTAGAGTTTCGACGACTTGTAGAGCCCTTTGTAGGCCTTTTGGGACCCTTTTCAATGTTACCTAGTTGATACTTGATACTCTCGTCTACTGCGTGATGCTAACAGACTGAATTGAACACAATTCTAAAACTAATCATATCGGACCTTTTCAATTATTACGTTTTCTATAACAAGGGTTTAGTTGAGCTTTTGTTTGGTAAATACGAATCCGGTCATACTATTTCAAGGTCTAGCACACACTAGCGGTACGGAACGGCAGAGATTCCTTTATCATCCCTATATGCAAGCGTACACTGACGGTTTCTTTGCCGCAGTATGCTTTCAATTTTCAAATGCCTCAATACTGTTTCGGCATTATAAGCCGCTGAAGCGTCTGAAGGGGTACCAAGACATTCCAAAATAGCCGACACAGCGTGCCTAAGCATAATCTTGGCATGTTTTTCGTATCTCTGACTTTTTCTGCAATATTGTTCTTTATTGTCTTTTTTTGTTTCATTCTTATTCATAACCTAAAATCTCTTGTTGTGCCGTGCCGTCAGTGTGCCACTAGGTTTATAGAAACACGTTAGTTAATCATGTTCCTTATAATCAACGTGTTATATTGTTCACAAAGTATGAGATAATTTTTGATTATTCGAAAAGATCATAAATGAGATTTTTATTCAAACATTGATCACGACGCTTCATTGGCGAAGACTGTGAATTACATATATCTGTTTTATTATACAAAAATGAGTCTTGTATCTAATATGTAAGATTCAAAATCACTTCAAGCGTTCTATCTCTATTCTTCGTTGGGGAGAATTTATATTAAGCTGTAAATACGCCAAGTGTCGCTATTCAAAATATCGTCTGTAGATACATGGTCCAATGCATGTCATTTCGTACTCGTTTCACTTAGATCGAATCTAAGGAGTAGGATAATTTTATACTTACCTACTTTCTTACTTGACCTAAGGAGCGTATTGAAAATTAGCATAATGTTAAAGTGCCGAGAGGACAAAGTAATTCAATACAAGTTGTCCTACTCTCAAGATTTGTACATAGATTTGTAAGAAATATTGTACAGAATAAGAACGGTTCAGAAATAAGAACTAGGGGAAAGACAAACGACAATACTAGTGCTCACGTTGTAAATACTGTTGTCAGAGTTAAAGGATTTATAAAAGGTACTGAGGTTTATAAATTAGGACTTAGTAGTTATAACATTCGGAACCATATAATATGAACATGTTGAAACTTAAGAGTTTACGCTTCTTCAAAGCTTAACGGATCTGTGAGCACTAACAAGCGCATCTCAATTGTTTTAAGTACCACTTTCTACCATTTTGAACATATCAGACAAAATTACTAAAATAAGGATTGTATGTTTTTAAAAAAAATACATTTTACTTACGTAGTTTTTTAAAGTTTTATACTTGCGTATTTCATTTTGTATACCTTCATTTTATTTGACTATTGTTGACCAATTTATATGATTGTACAACTCATTTTTTTTGATCATACAACTTGAAATACTATTACAATGAAATGGGTCATATAATTTGAATAATTCCGACACTGGGATGGTGTCTTTGACGAACTATTTTAATGAAGCTATCAACTGTTTTTTTATGTAATATATTTCCAAACCCTCAATTAATAACGGTCATCACAATGTGTTCAATTATACCAAATATTTTGTGCAAATTTTACCATTTTTATTATATTGCAGTACAATGAAATAAAATAAATCTTTGTATATAATTGTAGAAACATGAAATAATATAACGGTGATTATTGTATATTTAATAGGAGGTTAATAATATACTGATTATTATAATATAATTAAGCATCGATGTAATGTTAGGGTGAACAGATGCAATAAATTATTTTACTTTTAGTAGACATTGAATAGGGGTTTTGTCATATCCCGATGTCGCCTTTGGTATGACGATATCAATGAAGCAATAAATTTTTGTACGTACAACTTTTATTTTTATATTTTTAATGCTTTTAAAGTTCAGAATGAGTTACAATATTTTAGTAAAATTGGATTTTGATTGAAATGAAGCATGAATTTAGACTGCCGTATATGTGGACGACGCTTGGAATTACGTGCGGTCACGGTATCCGAAATATTTTCCGTTCAGTGATCTGAGAGACTTTATGGGAAAAAAATTCATAGTTTGGGCAATAAAAGCACATTATATGCCCACATCAGACTACACTCTTATTATATAGTTTTGCGGACTTTTTACTTGTCATAGAGCAGTTAAGATTTGTGTCTTAAGTGAGACCAGGGAGTGCAATGCAAATTAAATATTAGTAGGGTACTATTCTAACAACTTTCGCGCTAAATTCTAAATCCGATGAACAAAACCTGAAAGTATACTTAATTTTGGAAAATATCTTTAAACAAACTGTGGAATCTTTATAGAATTATTCTTTAATAATTGCAAATTCCTGGGCAGCATGTTATATTAGAATGAAAGTGTCAGTATCATGTATTGAGTTTGAGATTCATACAACCGAGGAATTGAGACGTCAAGTTATATGTTCCGAATAGTCCAATTATATTCCATATAGTTTATGAATAAGAAATATTTTACGGAGGATAGCGACTAATGTAATTGTACATAAAGTGTAAATGTTAAAGTTGTTATTTTTTACCAAAATGAAATGTTGTGAGAGAGCGAGCCGAGCGCTTCCAACATCCTGATGCTTCATCAGCACAATCTATTAATCAACATTTTTAAATCTTTAAATCATCTTTATCTTTAGCACAACGTTTTGATTATTCAAGAGAAACGACTTGTCCTTATTGGGATATTTTATTCTAGACTCGATTCATTAAATATTTTTCAGAGTGATAAAAAACTACTTCATCCGAGTTATATAAAATATGTACAATGGTAAAATAAATATTATATTTGTGATATTACAGCTTGTTTGTTTTATTATTCCTTTCATACTCGTATATCAAATCTCTATTGTCTTTCAGTACATTACTCCAATCTTTGCGATCTAATAAATAATACGATAAAAGGGTAATATCGTAATGTAGTCTGTAAACTATTGTATCGGAATTAATCGGCGGTTTATTGTTCTCGTAATAGTCGCTCGATTTCACTGCTTAATTACGAAGGCACCAATCAATTATTTATTGGATCGCTCGGCCAACATCTACGACACTGTCGATGGAGTAATTATTTGTTAATTAAGCAATATATTGAAAATTACATACAGTCTACTGTAAATAATTATGGGCTTCAGGGGGCCAATTCTCGGTTTTAGAGATGGTGTCGAACTCGACAAAAATATCTAATGACGTCATTTTTTCGACAAATTTTAAAAGTTGCTATTCTGGGGATGTCGAATGCGACATTTGTCGAAGGCTAACGTTAGAATTCATGTCGAGTGCTTCTGAGCAGTAGAGATGTCATGCTATGTCGATTGTAGAGATACGTCATTTCTGAGTGAATTCGTTGAGTTTTGGCTTGTACGCTGTGTTTTCTTTTCTTTAGTTTTTAAACAAAATACGGCTTGGCATCCCATACTTACCGGTAAATCGATTTAGGTATACTCTTTGTTTTGTGCATTGTGTTTTCTTGAAACGACGACCTTCGCGCAATTATCAGACTACCTATGTAATTTGTGTACCCACGATTGGACTTGACACCACTGAAAGATGGACGAGTACTGGGGTATTTTTTCCCCTCCATGTTAAAATAAAAAATATGAAATGTAAAACAGCACAGCCCACTATTGATGTAAACACAGAGTAAATGTAAACATAACAAAAGTTTTGAAGGAACCGCAAAAAGGCGCAAATTCTGACACTGACAGGCAGTCAACTGTCAAACTGATTATTTTTACACTAAACGTTTCGTTTTATACTTAAATAGTTAGGTTTAGTCAGCGTTATAAAACAAAATTATTTATTCACTCATAGCTACCTAAAACGGAACGTGCGATTCTTCATAATGGTAACATTATCTTCACTCGACTCGACATTTTCGTGACATTTATTTCTATTTTGGCTGAGAATACGGAATTCTGCTCAATTCGACATTTTTTGGTAGAGATAGAGATATTTTTGATAGACATAGAGATAGACTTACAATCTCGAACTCGAGATAAATGGCGAAAATCGAGAATTGGCCCCCTGAGCTTTCATGTCCATTTTATTATTGAATACATAATTTGTTGAATATTAAACAAAATGATGCAGTACAAGTTTTATGGATTCTTGCTACTTTAGTGTGGGACAACGATTCCCAATAAATTAAAACGTCCATAAGGTTGGAGTAAATCTTTCTAGTGCACTACAGAGCGATATTTTTTATTTCTATACAGAAACATTGCTGAACTAATTAAAACTTGTTAATATTTGACAACTATTTGCGACGTTGCCAACTTTCAGAATAAGCGCTCTTAACAACATTTTGTGGTAGTATTTCTTGTGGATAGTGATTTCCCCTTTGTGACCAACTTAAAAGAATAACCTGTGCAATTCACCTAGCACAATTCACAAGACTGAGGCAATATTTCTACACAGCCATTTTAAGTTAAAGTGAAGATTTGCATAGCCACACGTACATATACAGGGTGGAATTTTGTAATGCCACCTGGAGGGAAAGTACTCTTAATACTGCAGGTAGAAAATTTTACTCAAAGGAAACATTCCTTTATTTTTGAATAGAAAGCAAACTGCATTCAAAGATTTTCGAAAATTCTCTTCTTCCACACCCGGGAATCATCATCATCATCATCTCAGCCATAGGACTCCCACTGCTGAACATAGGCCTCCCCTTTAGGTCTCCACATATACCGGTTGGAAGCGACCTGCATCCAGCGTCTTCCGGCGACCTTTCGGTCGTCTGTCCACCTCGTTGGTGGACGTCCTACGCTGGCTGCGCTTGCTAGTCCGCGGTCTCCACTCTAGCACTTTTCGACCCCATCGGCCATCTGCTCTATGAGCAATATGGCCTGCCCATTGCCACTTCAGCTTGCTAATCCGGTAGGCTATATCGGTGACTTCAGTTCGTCTACGGATCTCCTCATTTCGGATTCGATCACGTAGAGAAACACCGAGCATAGCCCTCTCCATAGCTCGCTGAGCGACTTTGAGCTTTGAGATGAGGCCGATAGTGAAAGACCACGTTTCGGTGCCGTAAGTCATCACTGATAACACACCCGGGAATCGAACCGGCTAAAATCTGAAAAAATATATACCCTGTACTTTTATTGCATCGATCGTTAGGGTCAATTATAAGGATGAAATCTCTCTAACAAACATGATAAATTAAATGAAAGGAAAACCAGGAAATCTTAAATTAATTTAATTATTTACAAAAAATGACTCATTGAATTTGTAACTTCAGATTTCCTGGTTTTCCTTTCATTTAATTTATCATGTTTGTTAGAGAGATTTCATCCTTATACCTACGACCCTAACGATCGATGCAATAAAAGTACAGGGTATAATTTTTTCAGATTTTAGCCGGTTTGATTCCCGGGTGTGGGAGAAGAGAATTTTAGAAAATCTTTGAATGCAATTTGCTTTCTATTCAAAAATAAAGGAATGTTTCCTTTGAGTAAAATTTTCTATCTGCAGTATTAAGAGTAGGTACTTTCCCTCCAAGTGGCATAATATATTACAAAATTCCACCCTGTATATTAAAAAGCTATTTTAAAAAAGAAGAAATCAAGAATATGCTTTAACCACGTAGCGTAGTAATGGAATCTATTAGTAAGCTTCGTCGCATAATTATGTCCGCAGCAAGTCGATTGCATAAACACTGTTGACTGTAAATAGCAAAATACGGAATAAGATTGTCATTTCCAACACACGTAATGAAAAGCTAATATTGGATCAATGTAAAAGAGGAAAATAATTTGAATCTCTTATAAAATGAAGAGGAATTTGTTCTTAAACTTACGCTTCTCTTCACGTTTAGAAATGACAAAATTTCATTCAAAACTGACGCCATTGAAACTTTAAACAAATGTTAATTGAGGTATTTATTTAAACTGATTAACGTTAACATTAAATTGGATAGGTTTAACAATAAGGAATTAACATCTCGGTAACTATGAGCAAATGAATTAGTGTAGTGTGGGCTTACAGGGTGGCGTTTTAATCTCGTTATTATTCGAACCATGAGGGCCTACAAAACAAGCTCTTAGCACGGAGTAAATCAACAGGAACAGTTAGTAACTAAAATTGAAAGGCGCTTATGCTTTCTACATCTTAAAAGTTGAAAAAAGCGTTGTTCTAATTAACTACATTAAGAGCAACGGATAGAAAAACAAGCAGATTATAAACGACTAGTGTTTGTCCGCGGCTTCGCTTGCGTTAATTTAGAATTTGAGAAACAATACGGATCGTGTAAGTGGCGCCATCTAGAATATGAACGTAATTGTTTTTTTTTTCCCCGGCAACAGTTCACTTCTGTTTTTCGGTATGAAAGATACCCTATATCCGTGTCTATACCTACTTACTCCTGACAACGTATATGCAAAATTTTGGGACGATCGATTCAGTAGGTAGTTTTCGTCAAAAGGCAAATTGTTTTTGAATAATTACCATTACCTACACCTCGAAAAAATTACAGATAAAAAAAATATCCAACTTACTTCCTACTATTTAAATCAGCGTAGATATTTCCTAGAGAACTATTGAAAAAAATGAGTTTAAAATAATATTGCGAATAATATTGAAGTATGCATAAATTTATTTTAATTATTTGAAACTCTCAGGATAAATAAAAACAAAAAAGAAACGCAAAAAGTGAAAAAGAAAACTGCAAGATTTGATCCTGAGACCCATTGCACGAAAGACAAGCAGGATACTAACCAGACTGGCTGGCTCGCTGACAGTAGTTTTCAAATAGCGGTTCTTATACAAATGTCAACAATGACTGAAAATCAACATATTTATAACATTGCTAATCCCCCAAGGGGAATAGCCTATTAATTGAAGAGCAGTTTAAGGAATACTTGAGGAAAAATTGAATAAATATTATCCAGTGGTTAAGCCGCCAACTCAAAACATACATTTAAAAACAACATAATTCAAAATTGCTCATCTCCCAGTGACAATAGCGTAATAATACATAGCCTATTATTAGGAATATTTGAGGAAAATTTGATCGGAAAGTTTTCAGTAGTTTAGGAATTAACGCAAAAGAAAAAACCCTAAAAAAATCCCTATACATATATATATACATAGCATATTATCTATACTAATATTATAAAGCTGAAGAGTTTGTTTGTTTGTTTGATTGTTTGTTTGTTTGTTTGTTTGTTTGAACGCGCTAATCTCAGGAACTACTGGTTCGAATTGAAAAATTCTTTTTGTGTTGAATAGAACATTTATCGAGGAAGGCTATAGGCTATATAACATCACGCTATCACCAATAGGAGCGGAGCAGTAAAGAGAAATGTTTCAAAATCGGGAAAATGTATTCCATTTCGAGAGCTTCCGTGGCGTGCGCTGCGTAAACGGTTAAAGATACACAAAAATTATGTACTACGGAATTATTCCTGATAAAAAGTTCTAAAATAAAGTCCGCGAGAGCATATATTTATCTTTTATGGTTAAGTCATTATAACCTTTTTTATGGAAATCAAATTTGATTTTAAAGTAATGCATTATTTGCGAAGGTATTTTCATTAACACGATATTAATCCTTATCCAAATAAATACGTTAATCATCACAAGCATTTAATTTTGAACAAAATTGCCCTTGACATTGTTTGATTTCAATGAATATCTTAGGAGATATCATAGTTTCAAAATAATACCACAACAAAATTAATACCTAATGACTGCCTAGTCATAGTGGTCATGTCATAATTGCGGCGGTAAGATCCCTATTTGAGAAGTGGTTGGAGATGCGCTGCAGCGGCGTCCTCACCCTCAACCTGACGCAAGTCCTCCCGGGCACGGTTGTTGCGGGAGGTACCTCAGGGATTCGCTGGCAGGCGAGGGAAATGGGGAGCAGTTGGAACGCGTGATTTTTGTTATACTCAAAAAGTAGGTACTGGACGGATTTGTATAATTTTTTTTTTCGCTGTATAGGTATTATGTCTGGCCAACATATAGGCTATAATTTATCTTGGAAACTTGAACAACTGGTGCAAAACCGCAACAGACCAGCTAAACTACAAGAGATACAGAAATGGTGCCATAGCAAAAATTGCTCCACGTGATGTGCATTTTCTGCTGATATAATAAATTTGAAGATCTGGAACACCTGATGTGGAACTCCAAGAGCCCAGCTACACTATAACATATACAAAAATGACGTCTTAGCAAGAGTTGTACAGCCTGATGAGCACTCTCTGTTGATGTATAAAAATTGAAGATCTGGAACACCTGATGTGGAACACCAAGAGCCCAGCTACACTATAACATATATAGGAATGACGTCTTAGCAAAGTTGTTCAGCCTGATGAGCACTCTCTGTGGCCCTATAAAAACTGAAGATCTGGAACACCGGATGTGGGACACCAAGATCCCAGCTACACTATAATATAATTATATAGGAATGACGTCTTAGCAAGAGTTGTTCACCCTGATGAGCACTCTCTGTTGATGTATAAAAATTGAAGATCTGGAACACCTGATGTGGAACACCAAGAGCCCAGCTACACTATAACATACATAGGAATGACGTCTTAGCAAAGTTGTTCAGCCTGATGGGCACTCTCTGTTGACGTTTAAAAATTGAAGATCTGGAACACCTGATGTGGAAATCAAAGCTATCACTAATTTCACTGTATAATTTTAAAATAACATAAGCTGGGAGTTCCTCCACGCAGTAAAGGCGGTAACAGCTTGGAACTATTTTTTAATGACGATGAATAATTATATTATATGAATAAAAATTTGACTCTACAGGCCAAAACTCCCATTTATTTTTTTACCCGGGCTCTTGGAATTGGACATCAGACTTATAAGATGTTCGATTTTGACGACCCCGTGTCGCTGGCATAAGCAACAGGATCCGCGTACGAAGTCGCGGGCAGAAGCTAGTTAGGAATATTTGAGGAAAATTTGATCGGAAAGTTTTCAGTAGTTTAGGAATTAACGCAAAAGAAAAAACCCTAAAAAATCCCGAAACAAAAAAGTTGATTTGTCATCAGAATTGATCCCTTATTTCGAAAAAAATACAAAAAGAAAAAAATATTCAATGTACAGGAATGACAGCTCTACGGTTTTATTATATGTATAAATATAGATTGTTATGTGTTTATTTAAATTATGTGTATTTTTCATAGCCAATCGACTTTTGTTTCTAACTATACATCATACATACTAAGGTCTCCTCAAAGATTTTTGTGTGTTAAATTAAATATATTATTACTACAATAAGAATTGAAAATGGCATGCATATAATTGATATAAACAACGCAACGTAACGTAACTAGGTCAAAGCCGCGCCCGAGAAAGCAACAAACGAGACTGCGGTAGGTACACGCTCGCAAAGCAACACGACAGTGAAATGGAAATGTAATCCTATATCCGTAAGTAATGTTATTTTATAAAGCTACAGGTAGGTACAGACACACATGTGAAGTTGAAACCAGGCCCTACATTTTCAACTTTATACCCTAGGGCATAAAATTAAAGCAGCGGGTGAAACCGCGGGGAACAGCTACTTTTTAAAAAGCTAAGCTAAATACTCTTGTACGCGTGAATACTCATTAGATGCATCCCCACAGAGCGCGCAGCCTTGCGAGGCATTTTCCGCGCGAAGCAGCTCGGTTGGTGTGGACGTGTCTCGGGCGAGGCAAGTGACAGCGCTGCCGCGGTCGAGCGACCGAGCGCCCGAGCCATCCAGTGTCGGCTTTTGTTTTGCTCGCGTATATTGTTTTGTGCCTCGGTCGAAAAACAATAGACGCGTCTACAGCTACACAGAGTGAGCAGCCTCGCTTCTCAGTTTCCTCGCGCAGCAAATGCCTCGCGAGGCTGCGCGCTCTGTGTGGACGCACCTATTAATGAACACCTCTACTGTACGGGGGGAATTTCCCAACTGGGCGTGGATAGCTACATCCGAAACTATGAGGAATATCGAAAAGTACTGTATTTTGCTGAAAACTAAAACTGCATCATTCGATCTTAGAAAAATCAATAATCCTGCCCAGAACTAGAACCCGCTGAATTTGGAAGAAATATACAACCATTATTACACCATTCGATAGTTTCGCTAAAACAGATCAATTTCTGGGAAGTAATGATATACGGCAACCTTAGGGAAAACGTAGAAATTAAAAAAAATATATCTGTCGTCGCGAGCAGTCGCGAGCAATTCAAAATTTGAAATTCCAGATGACAACATTATCAAAATAAGAATTCTATCCTTTAATTTCTTAATATTGGTAAACCTGTCACTTAATTCTGATTGGTTAATCGAGTTGTACTGTGAACGCCGTGTGATGGCGCTATTGTTCTCCCGCCGAAACACGTGGACAGAGTCGATTTTTGAATTTGGATGCCGGGATGACGCGAGGATTCCCGCCACAGACTTGGTTGCGAGCGGACGATCGAAACTGTCACGTTCACTGTACAAACCTAATTGTTAAATTATCTCAAGTAAATCCGCATTGTGAATATCCTGTGAACTTAACGAATATACGTGTCTGTGATTTGTACCTAAACCTACGTTTTACTGGCTTGCCCGAGTACCCACTGACTGATCCCATGGAACTGATGGAACCTGCATGAAGAAACGATGATGATCACCACTTTCATCAACACGCCCACACACGCTCCTGCTCTCCCGATCCCCTTCTGCGTCGATATCAGAAGTGGGATCAGCTCGGGCGCCTAGCAACGATATGTATTGGCGGCAGCTTCAAGTAGCAAAACCAGAATAAGTACGCCTGCAAGACCGATTGAAAACCATACGAAGATCAACGAAGCCACTCTCTATCAATCCACCAGAGTTCAACCCAGACCTACCAGACATTGATCCACATTCTTGGAGCTTGACGGTGAACAACGGACAGCCTCACAGAATTACAAATGAAAGAAGGAGTTAGAGCATTTACTTCGAAATACGGGGCCACATCGCAATGAGCTATCAGGAGAGGAGCAACGCAGTAGGCAGCTACCAGCAGCAACGGCGGGCCGGCACGGTGGCGGCTGTGCGGAGGCACGGCGGCGTCAGAGCGGGCGGCGCGCGGCGCGCCAGTGGCGATGGTGGTGCGGCGGTGCAGCGGTGCGGCGGAGCAGCGGCGGCCGTGCGGAGGCACGGCGGTGGCTGTGCGCGGCCCGGCAGCAGCGACACGGAGTCGGCGGCGGCGCGCGACCCGCTGGCACTGAGGCGGCGCGGCGCGGCACGGGAGCGACGTGACAACTACTGCCAAGTCCAAGGTGGACGTAGGCTGATACGATCCGGTGAGTCGTAGACATTTTATTTCGATAATAGTGGTGCTGAGTGTTCTCTCGTAAAACAAAGTAAGGCGAATGAGTTTTTAGCAGAGCCATTCAATGTTGAAATACGATAAAGAAAGTTGGTAACGCTTATGTTATTGTAGAGAGATGTTGATATTCATGGGCATTGTTTACAATATTATTAGTTCTCATAGTTCCAGATGAGTTGATGGCACATAACATAATGATAGGCTCTAATATTTTAAATTATGATTTGAGTGATACCGTTTCAAGCGCCACGGTTGACGCAGTGGCTCAACGCAGCAATTGGTGGCTGCGGTGCGTCTCGCGGCGGGTTTGGTTCCCGTATGTAACAGATTTTTGTATGAATGCCAGTTGTACCGGGTTTGGTTGTTTGTGAGTTTAAATGTTTGTAGTGATAATGGGTAGAAACGTTTTTCTACCACAATGACAGAAATAATTTGAGGGTAATTAAAAACAAAGTTCCGCCCACTTTAAAATAGTCTTGTGCGTATATCACTTGAGTTTTCGTTTGGGTTTATTGATAGTTTACCATTAATTAAGCAACTACAGACAGTATGAAATTTCGTTTAAAAGATGCAGCACGCATTGTTTATCCTTTAGCTGTTGACATTAGTTGACGTAGTATTTCTAAAACGACTACCATGTTGGTCCAGTGGTCGTAGCGCGACTGCTGAACGTGAATTCTGGGGTTCGGTTCCCAGGTCGAGTTGAGTTATTGGGTTTTTCTATTAGGCATTTTTCAGTGGCAGCCATGTAGGCTGGATTTGTGCCAAGTTCATGGCAATATTGGCAATAGGCGCGCCTCGTATGACATGAGACTTTAAAACATAATTGGCATAATGAAAGTAAACCTTTGCTCAGCCCATCAGCAGGCACGTATACAGAGGGGGGGATAGTTGGGATTTATCCCCCCCCGAAATCTGACTGAAAAAAAAACGTTTTAAGCCATCTGGGCATCTGTTTATTTATTCGCTTGCGTGTGTTCTTTCATTAAGTAGGTAAAATAAAAATATATATAGATCTTGATCTGATAATGTAAGCGACGTTACTAGTAGCGCCATCCAAAGAGATTTAAAAGAACTATAGAGCGGGCATTGTTAATATTGTCATACAAAAATGTTGATGTTTGGCGTCAGTAGCGCTATCTAGCGTTGTATAGCAAAACCACGTATTAAAATAATTCATCCGAATATATTTCAGCCATTACACAATAGATGGCAGAACTGAGCATCTTGTGATAGAGGTGCAACATTTTAGAATGGCAAAATTATCGATACATAAACATCGATAAAGTAAACTAGGATTGAAATATTAGAAAATATTTAAAAAGTGTGTAAGGGCAGAACAGAAATAAAATTATTAGTTATTAATACAATCCTATTACCTATATTATCAATTTGACGATTATGTTCAACAGTATTACTATTAAACTATTGTCATTAACTTAGTCAATGAACAACATAAAAAAATGTTTTTTTTTTTTCGTTCATACAATTTGTATGAAAAAAAAAACGTCTTTTGCTTTTGACCAACTTTCACCGTCTAGATTTTATTTTTCCCATATCATAAAATGATCCTTACATTCAATGTGTCGAACGGAACGGCATAAAAAAATATTTTTATTAATTTTTGTGGACAGCTCGCCCATCACCAAAACAAAAATAGGTATTTCAAAAGAGAGCTAGTCTCCTAAAAAAGTTTTTCCGTAAGTATCTCTTTCATTCATAAACAAGTCAGTATCCGAAATTACTCATTTGATAATTATTTTAATTACTCTTCGACTTAATAAATATCGATAACACATATCGATAAACAGACAACTCTAATTCTTTAGCAGAGTTGTACACAAAGTTGTACAGGTACTGAGCAACAGATGGCGTTTATTAAAAAAATGCAAGAGTTCTAGAATAATATATCAGAAAATATTTAAAAACTCTTAGAAAAACTAATAGTAGAAAGGTCGTCGCGTCGAGTAGCGAAATATTGAGAAGCTTCCATAACTTTCTGCTACCAGGTAGTAGATGGCGCAATATTCCACAGTGTTCCAGAATACGAAAATGTAGTATAAATACGGCGGGAGTCCGGGAACCTGCATGTCAGTTCATTTCGAGAGCGATTCAAGTGAGAATCGAGAGCGACAAGCGAGAAGAAAAGTGAAATACCTCTGCAATAGTGACAGTATAGTGCAATAGACCAGTTTATTTTGATATTGATTTCAGTTACATAGAGAGTAGGTAGAGTAAATTCCTTCCGACTTGGTTCACCTGATACTTTGCCCGTGCCGTGAAATAAAGGAAAAAAAACTTCAAAACCACTGTTTTCATTGGATAGGCCAAATCGCCAGTCCGTGACGTGAGATAGTATTGGACAATTTTGGACCTGCAGACGTCATAATTTGTTAGACCGTTCGCCCTATCCATCACAGATTACTTCAATAAAGTAATGTGTGAAATGTGAGTGCTTCTTGATTTGTGCTTGTTTGAACGTATACCTATAAATTGCTGCTGCTAAAATGAAGAGAATTGACAACTTTTTCAAGCCAGTGGCAAAAAAAATGGTTACTACTAGCACTAGCGAGGAAAAAACTACTCCAAGCATGGCTTCTGCTATTGATAGTAGACAACTAGAAACAACATCGTCAAAATTTACAGAAAAAAATGTGATTTCAGCCGAACCGGCTGGAAGATGTAGAGATGAAGGAGAATGTTCAACTTCAAAAACGTGCAGTTTAGATACAATGATTATAATAAGTGAAACTTTTCCTGATATCGGCGTGGTTTCTAATGCCATATATAACACACAGTATCCTCCTCTTGTACTCACAGATGAACAGAAAAAAAATATTATTACCCAGCCGTTTGTCCCAGATGCGTCATTTTCGTTTCCGGCTAGTAGCTTTGGAAAGAGGAAACTTAGATTTCGAAGAGAATGGATGGGATCATGGGAATGGTTAACATATTCGCCGAGGAGGAACGGTGTATTCTGCAAATATTGCGTTGTCTTTTCATCAGGCACCGCTGGAAAAGGTTCCCATCAAACACTTGGAAGTTTTGTCAGCAAACCATTTGATAATTGGAAAGATGCAACAGAGAGATTTCGCGAACATTCTGCTGCTAAATATCACCAGTTTTCTAAGTTATGCGCAGAAAATTTCTTACGCGTAATGGATTCAGCAGCTATAGACGTTGCATCGCAGCTTAATGATCAAAGGCTCAAAGAAAAGGAAAGAAATAGAACAGCACTAAAACCTATAATCGAAACTATCATCTTCTGTGGAGAGCAAGAGTTGCCGCTTCGTGGAGACAAAGACAGTGGACCATTGACTTTAGAAAAGCCACTTGGTAAAGATGGAAAATTCAGGGCTCTGCTACGATACCGAGCAAGCTATGATAATATCCTGAAAGATCATATCATTACAACCCCTAAAAATGCAACGTATTTTAGCCCTATTATTCAAAATGAAATAATAGATACTTGCGGAAAGATAATTCAGAAAAAAGTTGTGACACAAATAAATAGTTCAGAGTGTTTCGCGATTCTTGGCGATGAAACTTTAGATGTGAGTGGAACTGAGCAATTGTCTTTGTGTGCGAGATACGTTTATAAAGGTATTTTGAGGGAGGACTTTCTCAGTTTCATTGAATTACACGACCTAAGTGCCGAAAATATAAGTGCAGAAATTTTAAAGAAATGTCATGAGATTGGTTTGAATCTCGATAAACTAGTTGGTCAGGGGTATGACGGAGCTGCTACCATGGGAGGACACATCAGTGGTGTGCAGACGAGAATCAGAAAAGAATTTCCTAAGGCCACATACGTACATTGCTCGGCACATCGTCTGAACCTAGTTCTTTCAAAAGCTCTTTCAGTTCCCGAGGTGAGAAATTCAATAGGCGTTGTGAAGGAAGTCTGCAATTTACTTCGCAACAATGCAATGGCCGGGAAACAGTTCAAGGAAAATGTGGAAAAGCTCACACCAGAAAGTAAGAAAAAAAGACTGGTCGGCATGTGTGACACTAGATTTATAGAACGTCACGACTCTATAAATGTATTTGGTGAGTTACTCGAACCTATTGTCATTACATTAAGAGAACTATCCTACACAAACAGAACTGTCGCCCAAACTGCGTCTACACTCATAGCTGCGATGGAAAAGAGTAGTTTCTTGATTTCTCTAAAAACCTGTGAAAGATTTTTCAGTTACACTCTCCCACTGTCAGCATATTTGCAGAACCCTACACACGACCTGGCCTCTGCTATGAAATTTTCCGATGACATTATCGGAAAACTAAAAAGGATACGTGACGATGTTAACCCGGTATTCTCAGAAATATATAACGCATGCTGCAAAATAGCGGAAGATGTCTTGCAAATAGAAATTCAGCGTCCTCGAGTTACTGCCCACCAAACTGCACGAAGCAACCCTCCCAGCGATACTGCTGAAGAATACTTCAGAAGAACTATTTTTATACCGTGCTTGGACGATTTGATATCTGGCATGAATGATAGATTTGCGAATCAAAGAGAGCTGCTTTCTTCTTTAGAAATTATTCTTCCGAAAAATGTGGACGAGAGGAAGATAAGTGAATTAGAAAATATGAAAATTTATTGGGAAGAAAGTGTTGGAGAATCACTAATAAAAGCAGAGTACAGTATGTGGTGTGCCAAGTGGAAAAACACAGATAAGAAACCAGTCGAAATTATGGAAATTTTAGACACGTGTGACAAAGTTTTCTTTCCTACCATTAACAGGCTAGTACATATTCTGGCCACCCTTCCGGTTTCAACGGCATCTGTGGAGCGGTCATTTTCATGCCTAAAGAGAATAAAATCCTTCCTAAGGAATAGAATGGCGGGCGAGAGGCTTACTGGTCTCGCTCTATTGTCTATTCATTCTGCTTTGGCGCCAGATCCTGATATGGTACTAGACGTAATGGCTACCAGCAGAAACAGAAAAATAATTATATAATTATAGTATAGTACAGTGAAAATTATAGTACAGTGATTACAGCGATTTTCACACAGTTCACATGGTTGTTTCAATGTTTGTCCCCCCCCGAACCAAAAGTCTGGATACGTGCCTGCCCATCAGTGATTACAGGCGTGGTATTATTTTCTAAAACGAGAGAGCACGCGGCCCACAATATCGAACAAAGTTTATATTCCATTTTGACAATGAATGGGCTAAATAAGCCATATTAAATCTAGTTGACATGGTTACGAAATAAAAGAAAATTAGTTTCGAAAGGATATAAAGTTCCATTTTGAATTACATGAAGGCGATTGTTATGCCTCGAAATGATTGACAATATCAGAAACTTAAAGTATTCGATCGTCTTAGAAAGATGCCTCAATGTGAAGTTCCGTATGTACTGGTTGTTGATATAGAATCCAATGGAGATTGAAATAGTGAAATCACTTCCGCTGTTGTTTGAATATGATGCACACTAAAATGACTAAGTGACTACCTTTTAATCAAACTGTACAGTCTGGTCGTAGTTGTAACTGCGATTCTATATGAGTCGTTCAGGGCGCAATGTGCGGCTAGATGTATGGTGGCTGGGTCTCTGTGAGACTATTATTTGGGTCTATAAGACTATGGGTCTCTGTGAGACTATTGATTGGGTCTGAATAAGACTATGGGTCTCTGTGAGACTATTGTTTGGGTCTATAAGACTATGGGTCTGTGTGACTATTGATTGGGTCTGAATAAGACTATGGGTCTCTGTGAGACTATTGATTGGGTCTGAATAAGACTATGGGTCTCTGTGAGACTATTGTTTGGGTCTATAAGACTATGGGTCTCTGTGAGACTATTGATTGGGTCTGAATAAGACTATGGGTCTCTGTGAGACTATTGTTTGGGTCTATAAGACTATGGGTCTGTGTGACTATTGATTGGGTCTGAATAAGACTATGGGTCTCTGTGAGACTATTATTTGGGTCTGTAAGACTATTGATTGGGTCTGAATAAGACTATAGGTCTCTGTGAGACTATTGTTTGGGTCTGTAAGACTATTAACTGGGTCTGTAGAAGACTATGGGTCTCTATGAGACTATTGCTTGGGTCTCTGTGAGACTACGCGGCCGAGCAGCCGGGTCATATTAGTGTGGTGTCAGTTGTGTGCTTGTATATTGAGCACTGTAAAAATTATCGAAGTTTATTCTGTTCACGTTTACTACTGAGGTATCTTTCGACTGTGTTACTTATGTCTACCCTGTTGTCAGGTTAGGCCGAGCAAGAGTTTTGCTACAAATGAGACATTTGTTTCAGATACACACGAGGACGTGTGAATCGTCAGTCTGGCCGTGTCGTCGCGAGCAGTCGCGAGCAATTCAAAATTTGAAATTCCAGATGACAACATTATCAAAATAAGAATTCTATCCTTTAATTTCTTAATATTGGTAAACCTGTCACTTAATTCTGATTGGTTAATCGAGTTGTACTGTGAACGCCGTGTGATGGCGCTATTGTTCTCCCGCCGAAACACGTGGACAGAGTCGATTTTTGAATTTGGATGCCGGGATGACGCGAGGATTCCCGCCACAGACTTGGTTGCGAGCGGACGATCGAAACTGTCACGTTCACCGTACAAACCTAATTGTTAAATTATCTCAAGTAAATCCGCATTGTGAATATCCTGTGAACTTAACGAATATACGTGTCTGTGATTTGTACCTAAACCTACGTTTTACTGGCTTGCCCGAGTACCCACTGACTGATCCCATGGAACTGATGGAACCTGCATGAAGAAACGATGATGATCACCACTTTCATCAACACGCCCACACACGCTCCTGCTCTCCCGATCCCCTTCTGCGTCGATATATCTATCTTCAAGGCGATGACTGTATTCGAATAATATTTTATTTATTTTATGAATTCTGTAATTTCATATTGCTGAATACAGTGAGACGTCAGTGAAACATTAAGTTTGCCGTATGCCATTACTTCCCAGAATTTGATCCTTGTTAGCGACACTACCGGATAATATAATAACACAGCGTGTGTTTTTAGGGTTCCGTGGGTTTGTCTCCACGGATCCCGGTATCAGATTGAATTCGCCACGTTGCGTAACCTATCCTGTTGAAACTTGGTAAGTAGATGTATTATGTGAACCGCATTAGGATTTTAACACAAAAATTTAAAAAAATACAAAATTTTCGGGGTTCCCCCCATACTTAGAATTGAAACTCAAAAAATGATTTTTTCACTTAACCCATATGTGTGGGGTATCTATGGAAAGTACTTTAAAAATGATATTATGATATATTATACTACTCGTAATAACCTCTTATTACGAGTAGTATCATTTTTGGCTCAACATGCAGGTTTCTCCTGTCTGTGTTCATCGTAGGTGGTGAGGGGAGGGTCTGAAAAGACTGCTGCTGCTTTCTGGATCTTTGGCGATATCAAATACAACTTTCCAAATGTGAAAAGGTAAAAATGATTTTTCTCAAATTACAGACATTCAAGAGCAGATACCTCGAAAACTATGCCGCTAGGATCTATTCCCTTCCAATACCAAGAGCTAATACCATTTGGTATTAGTTTATTTCCGAATTTGTTTTCTATTCCCAACGAGTACCACATTTTAAAAACCAATACCAAAACAAGTTTAAATAAATAAGGTACAGTCAGGTTCAGAAAAATTAAAATGCTTTGAGTGATTTTAATTAAGGTGTAAAAATGACCCACTACAGTTTCAAAGAACACCGACGATATCTTAAAAAGCCCGCTATACCATTTATGTCCAAACCTACCAATGTAGTCGATGCTCGATTTCTGTTTTCAAGGTTTAAAGTAACCTCGAACCTAACCTGTCCGAGTCGGGGTGCCCCAAGTCCCGAGCTCGCTTCGCTCGCTCTTGCATCGATAGTATGTAATTTGTGTAGCCGAGTGTACAAAAAGTCACGTTTTGGTATTCGTCAGTAATAGATTTTTTATTTAAAAAAATGTGGTACTCGTTGGGAATAGAAAATAAATTCGAAAATAAACTAATACCAAATGGTATTAGCTCTTGGTATTGGATGGGAATACACCGCCGCTAGGACGCATGGTTTCCGAGATATAAGTGAAAAACCAAAAAAAGGTACCTTCAAACTCCTCTTTCCCCCACAGCTGGGCGGGCGGGGCGGGGACTTTGGATATAACTAGTCTAAACAAAGATGTGTAGGCAAAAATTGTAGACTTTCCCTCTATTTCAACTCTTCGTTGACTGGGCTACTTAGCAGCTAGTCTAAACAAAGATGTGTAGGCAAAAATTGTAGACTTTCCCTCTATAACTCTTCGTTGACTGGGCTACTTAGCAGCTAGTCTAAACAAAGATGTGTAGGCAAAAATTGTAGACTTTCCCTCTATAACTCGTCGTTGACTGGGCTACTTAGCAGCTAGTCTAAAAAAAGATGTGTAGGCAAAAATTGTAGACTTTCCCTCTATAACTCTTCGTTGACTGGGCTACTTAGCAGCTAGTCTAAACAAAGATGTGTAGGCAAAAATTGTAGACTTTCCCTCTATAACTCGTCGTTGACTGGACTACTTAGCAGCTAGTCTAAACAAAGATGTGTAGGCAAAAATTGTAGACTTTCCCTCTATAACTCTTCGTTGACTGGGCTACTTAGCAGCTGTCTCCTCGCCTGTCAAGGTCTTATGCTCTTCAAAACCGCCTGTCATTTTTTTTAAGATTTACAATAAATAAACTATACATAATATAATTTTTTTTTTTATTTTTTTTACAATTTAAAATGTCAAGGGTCTGATGACGTGCACGGCTGACGCCTGCCAGGTCATAGCTATTGCCCTTAGCATGCTATAAATCACAAGTGTACAAACTAACCTTACAGGAAGACCGTTACTCGCAGGTTCAGTAGCTCTTGCACTACTAGATAATATCATAATTATGGTATCTCCAATGAGTTGTGTATGGGATTGGCTTTTATGAAGATTAGCACAGAAAGACAAGACTAGGCATTTATTATAAAGCTACCTCCTATCGCAAACCCTAGGTCGCAAGACTCTCTCATCAAGTAACCGTGACTCTGGAAAGTAAAAAACAAGTCTAACAGTAAAGGGCTATTGAAGGACACCGTGGATTTTAGTCAGTACGAGTCTGACAGTCCCTCCCGCCCTGCCCTGGATGGGAGGACTCATTTGATAATTTTACCACGTAAAAAAACATGCACAAATCATACGTGAAATATTTTCTAACCGTAACAATAAACCCTTGTTCCAAAATTTAAGAAAGTTCCTTGTTATATTCGAGCAGTTTTGCCCCAAAACAGCGCGGCTCTTTTCATAAGTCCCAACACGATGCATATTATTTTCCGTGAGCACATAATATAAAACACAATTATCCCTGAGCGAATATTTCAGCTAGAATTCCAGCGCGTTAAACAAACTTGTTGCATCAGAAATTTTGGCTTAGCACATTTCTACACACTCGTTTTAACAGGGTATTTCACCTAGATGCTGGAACTATGCCAAAATATTCACATTGTTCTGTGAATATAATGGTCCTCCGAGTGTGAAGGCATAATAATAATAATATAATAATAATATTCCACAACTATCACACAACGCCATCTAGTCCCAAGCTAACATAGAAAGGAGTGGAAGATATATCCTACAGGTGTTATGAGGACTGAAACTACCGGTAACAATTTATAATAAGCGGACTGTATTGTGACAGAACGATTTACAATATTTGAAGGAACGTTATAAAAATGTATGCGATCAGTATCGTGGACGATGACGCAGTCTTTGTGCCGCGGCCGGTGCGCCGACGCTGCTCCGCAGGCCCCCCTCTCGGACCTGCTACCGCCCGCTGTCGCCCGGCTGCCCGGCTGCAGTAGTGATGTTCTTAACATGCTCCCGGCGTTGAAGATTTGTCTTCAATAGAAGAATTATACTGGAAGAGGACAGATGGTGTTATAAGCCCGTCTGACTATGCCTTTCTTCGTCTTGACGTCTGCGACTCTACATATTCCATCTCTTCCTGGTATGAGACGTACGATGCGACCGAGTGGCCACATCAATGGAGGCGTTTGCTGCTCCTTGAGTACTACCATGGCTCCCTCCTTAAGCGCTCCATCAGAATCCGTCCATTTGGTTCTCTGTTGGAGGTAAAAGATATACTCGTTAGAGAATCTGTTCCAAAATTGCTGCTTTAGGTGCTCTATGCGCTGGTAGCGTTTCAAGCTAGAGATCTTCTGATTGACGACTTGCGGATGCGGCAAGGATGTGAGAGATCTCCCAATAAGGAAGTGAGCAGGAGTTAATGGGTAAAGATCTGAGGGATCAGTGGAAAGAGGAGTGAGAGGACGAGAGTTCAGTATTGCCTCAATCTGAATCAGACACGTAGACATCTCTTCATAATTAAGATGAGCAAAACCTAAAACACGCCTCAGGTGATGCTTGATAGATTTTACGGCGGACTCCCATAGTCCACCGAAGTGTGGGGTGTATGCCGGAATGAAAGAAAAATTGATACCTGTATTAGCCATTTCTGAAGAAAAGTCCTGTTTCAATATATTAGCTATTTCGTTACAAGTGCCAATAAAGGTAGTGCCATTATCTGAATAAATGGTCTTTGGCTTACCACGACGAGCAATAAACCTGTTCAGTGCTGCAATAAAGGCATGCTTGGTTAGGTCCGAGACAAGCTCCAAGTGAACCGCCCTTGTGGCTAGACAAACAAAAACACATATGTATGATTTAATCAGTCTACATCCCCTACCTTTGCGATCGGCTATCAGGATTGGACCGGCGTAGTCTGTGCCTGTCTCTAAAAAAGGAAACTCTAAATGTATTCTCTCTTTAGGTAAGTTACCCATGATGGGTTGAATGGTCCTACCATTGAAACGCTGACATTTCGTACATTTGTGAACCGTTAACTTAGCAAGGTTTCTTCCACCCAAAGGCCAATATTCATGTCTGATTGTGGCTAAGAGTAACTGAGGACCAGCGTGAAGTAGGCGTAAGTGATATGTATTAAAAATTAGTTTTGTGAAACTATGTTTGCTACAAATAATGACTGGATGTTTCACATTATAATCGTAGTAGGAGTTGTCTAGCCTCCCTCCTACGCGTATAATACCAGACTCTACAAATGGTGATAATTTTTTAAGACGATTTTTGTGTGGTAAACTTCTACCCGATGACAGTAAATCGTACTCTTCAGGAAACATTTCCCTCTGCACTGTTCTTACTATGAAATTAGCACTGTAAGATAATTCAGAATTAGTTAATGTAGGGCTATGATTATGTACTTTTCGAGAACGATCAATGAACCTAAATACGTATGCTAATAGGCGTTGTAAATAGGAGTAGTTAGATGAATTATTAATTAAGTTTAGGAATAAGTTTTCGTTTTTATTTTGATTTGATTTTGTGATGTGTAGTGATTGATTTATATTGTTTGTGGTATGTGTTTTTAATTGTTCTGGTAGTATAGTATTGACATCAGTGTTAGGCTTTGAAGGTCAAAGTGCTGGGTCGATCAGTAAGAATTTAGGCCCTGACCACCACATGGTACTTTGACCTATGAGGTCAGCACCTAGACCACGAGAAATGAGGTCAGCGGGATTGTCCTTAGAGGGCACATAGCGCCAAGTGTAATCACCAAAACCTTCCCGTATCTCCGAAACTCGATGCCTAACAAACGGCCTAAGCGTGGCAGGCGAAGCAGACAGCCAACCTAAGACAATCATTGAATAACACCAGAATATGCATTTTTCAGGTTTAAGTGTGAGAGATTCCAGTACCTTTGCGCATAACCTAGCTCCTAATAAGGCGCCGCACAGCTCCAGCCTTGGAATCGTTGTAGATTTAATTGGTGCAACCTTACTTTTGGATGTGAGCAGATTTATATGAATGGTTCCGTTATTGGCTACCGACCGTATGTACACGCAAGCTCCGTAAGCCCCTTCAGATGCATCACTGAAAGTATGTATTTCGACCTTTGCAGTGTTATCACCTATGGCCCAGCGTGGTATGCTGAGGTGATTAAGCTGTGGTAAAGCTTGTGCGAATTTTAGCCAAAGATTTTTTATGCTTACACTTACCTCGTCGTCCCATGAACACTTGTCTATCCATAATTTTTGTAGTATTATCTTAGCCTCGATAATACATGGAGAGACAAGCCCCAGCGGATCAAATATTTGTGCAATTGTGGAAAGGATGTGTCGTTTTGTTATTGTAGAAGATGTATGTTTAGGTATATGAATGGAGAATGTAAGAGAGTCTGAGTGACAATGCCAATTAAGACCTAGTGTTTTACTTGGTTCATCAATGCTTAAGTTGACTGTTTTAAGTGTGTCAGTATGGTTTGTTGGTGATTGAGTGGATGTCATGGCTGCATCTGTAGTGATTGCTTCTAATATTTGTTCACTGTTAGACTGCCACTTTCGAAGATTTAGTTGCGCAGATTTAAGCGTGGTGATGACGTCTTTACAAAGCGAAATAGTGCTCTCTATAGAGTCGCTTCCTGAAAGGTAATCGTCTACGTAGAGATCGTGTAGTATTGAGTGTTGTGTATGTATGTGTTTTGCCTCTTTTGCCAATTGAGATAAACATCGTGTGCTGATGAACGGAGCTGAAGCTGTTCCGTAAGTTACGGTGTTGAGCGTATAAGTTTTAAGAGGTTGTGATGGATCTGAGCGCCACAATATCTGCTGTAGAGATCTTTGTGATTCGTCAACTAATATCTGTCGAAAGAACTTTTCGATATCTGATGATACGACGTATTTGTGCTGACGGAACCTTAATAATATGGATACTAAGTCATCCTGAATTTTTGGGCCCACGGCTTGAATGTCGTTGAAAGACTTACCGGAAGTTGTGACAGCTGACGCGTCAAAGACAACTCGCAGCTTTGTTGTTGTACTCGATTCTCTGAAAACACCATGATGTGGAAGATAGTAAGAGTGAGATGAAGAAGGGTGAGATGTTTCACTAATGTGACCTAATGCTTCATACTCCTTTAAGAATTCCACGTACAGATGCTTCAATGTTGAATCTCTATCAAGTCTACGCTCTAGTGATAGAAAGCGACGTTTAGCCATCTCATATGAGCTGCCCAACGCTTCAGGACATTCCTTTAAAGGAATGGTAACTACAAAACGTCCGTCAGCGTTACGTTTAGTGGTATCAATGTAATTTTGTTCGCATGCTCTCTCCTCCGAAGTCAAGTTATACTTGGGTAAGATGGAATCAAGCTCCCAAAATCTAGTAAGATCAGTAGGTGGCCGTTGGTGAGTGTTGTGTTTGTCATGAGTAAACATACACACTGATTGGGCCGAGTTAGTTTGAGGTATGGCGCCTGATATGAGCCATCCGAGCTTAGTCTCGAATAGCGCTGGCATATGTTTACCTAACTGTATACGGTTACGACCAATCACACTCCAAAATATGTCGGCTCCAACAAGTATGTCGATGGTGGAAGGGACGTTGAAGGAAGGGTCAGCTAGACATATTCCTGCCGGTAGCTGCACCTCGTTCAAGTCTATGTATGTATTAGGTATATGGGTGGTTATGTTGGGCAAGATAAAACAATCAATGTCAATGTTATAAGACCCATCGCAAGACTGTAAATGTATAGCACAATATTGCGTAATGGTAGACACTTGATTGTTTATGCCTGCAACTTGTGATTTAACACTACGAATAGGTAAACGTAGCTTACCACAAAGGTTCTTTGTAATAAAATTTGCCGTGCTGCCATTATCTAGCAAAATCCTGGCGCTGTGCGGCGTCCCAGATTGGTCCATGACTCTCACCAGTGCTGTGGAAAGCAATACATGATGGAATGAATGATCATGTTTAGTACCGGTTAGGGTGATGTGTTCCTTATGAGTACTATTATCGTCATCATGATTGTGCAACATTGTATTATGCTTGGTTTTACAATACTTGCAGTGTCCAAGTCGACAGGTTGAATCTGAATGACCTGGACGTAAACAATTCAAACAAAGTTTAAATTCCTTAGCCTTAGATAAGCGTGCTGCGGTTGTAAGTGATTTAAATTGTTCACAGGCAAACACATAATGATTTTGTTTACATATAGGACATGCAATATTTTTAGTACTCTTACTTGTTGTTGCAGAAAGGGCTTTTGGCTTACTTTGTGTCGAGTCTGGTTTAGATTTTAGTGCATTTTTCTCCTCGATTGATTCTAAAAGGTTACAACGGTTAGAAATAAATTTAATGAACATGTCTAATTTTGGAAAGTCGTTTAAAGAGTTTCTATGCTCCTCCCAATGCCTGCTAGTAATAGGATCCAATTTTGATGCCATTAGATGTATTATAATTGCATCCCAGTGCTGTACTTGTTGTCCTAGTGTTGCCAACGAACGCAGATTTTTATTTGTTACATCTACAATTTGACGAAGGCCCTGACTACTCTCCCTATGTATAGGTTCAACATTAAATAAAGCCTGTATGTGGTTGTTGACTAACAATTGCTTGTTGTCATATCTGTCGCATAACAATTTCCACGCATCATGATAATTGTCCCCTCTAATATCCAAACTCTTTATAACTAATGCTGCATTGCCATTAAGAGATGAGCGCAGGTAGTGATATTTGTTTATGTTATCTATAGTTTGGTCATTATGTACTAGTGAAACGTAGGTGTCTTTAAATTCCAGCCAATCCTTGTAGCCACCGCTAAAGTGAGGTAAATTAATTTTCGGAAGTCTAACGTTACTATGTCTAGCAACCACACCAAGTTGTTCACTGGAGCATACCTTAGAGGCTAGCTGAGCGCGATGTTGTGTATCAAGCGCGCGGGCAGAGGCAAGCTGCTTGTAGTAGTTGTTCTCGAATTGCTCACGTTCAGCGAATTGCTCGTCGGGCTTCGCTGACAGGCACTCCAACTGACCCTGTAACTGATCATAGGAAACATATAAGGAAACCATTTTTTCAATTCTTGTTTCTAATTCGATAAGCTGTTCCTCACTCAGCTGTGCGCAAGACCTAGTAGTATTTAAAAATGTTGTGAACTGGGTAACCTGTGATTTTAATGAGGCACGCTTTTTTGTGAGCTCTTTGAATTTAATTTCTTCAGCCATGGCTATATATAAAGGTAGCTTCAAGCTTTAAAAGAAAGAGAAAAATAACAAAGAAGAGATAAAAAGAAGAGAAGGAATAAGCTTGATGATATGCCTGCAATGTACTCAGAGGCAAACAGCTGACCGTTAAGGTGTTGCTATAAAAAACCGTTAGGCGTGAAAAAAAAAATCGACGAAGTGGGTACTTAATATTTAAATTAAAATTAATGTTAATTAATAAGAAAAACACTAAATACTCTAACTAAAAGCATTAATTACTTTACTAAAAGCACTAATTACTAAATAAATAAGCACTATAGTAATGGGTGACTTCAAATAAAATGGAACACAGATTCTACAAAGCGGTTAAAACTATTTAAATATGAACGGACAACGGACAAAACAAATGATCACTAAATTACTAGTGGGATGATTTATGCACTATTTTACAATTACATGTATGATACGAGTACTATGATTAATGTCTACTGTATGATTCTAAGATCTAATGCACCATCTAACACTCTAAAGTAAGGAAATGTTAGTGTGAATTATGTAAACAAATGTTAGTAAGAATATGGAAAGATCTCACGAAATCCTTTGATTGACTGCGAGTCCAAACTGAACGGTTTCTTGCTTGAATTCCTTTGAAATGTATGACGATGTTCTCGGGCTATGCTTGAGCTGCTACGCTGCGAAGACTCAGCTATGATGACCACTGAAGAACTGTGTTCGCTCCGTTGGATATGCAAGCTTCGTAATGATGACTGGAACACGAAGGCGAGAAGTCTTCTCCGTCTTGAAGTCCAGATGGATAACGGTCGTTTTCAAATTTTTGAAAAACCGCTTGTCACTCCTGGTAACTTACTGGTCAGTTACACTATCGAAGGACCATAGAAAGGAGTGGAAGATATATCCTACAGGTGTTATGAGGACTGAAACTACCGGTAACAATTTATAATAAGCGGACTGTATTGTGACAGAACGATTTACAATATTTGAAGGAACGTTATAAAAATGTATGCGATCAGTATCGTGGACGATGACGCAGTCTTTGTGCCGCGGCCGGTGCGCCGACGCTGCTCCGCAGGCCCCCCTCTCGGACCTGCTACCGCCCGCTGTCGCCCGGCTGCCCGGCTGCAGTAGTGATGTTCTTAACATACATATTATAGATAAATGCATGTATGCTGCTTTTGTCTAGAATCACGTTGTGGGAATGATGCTAAAGATGATTAGTTTTATCATAATGTTAATAGATATTATTATGCTCTTGCCTATAGTCCTTTATTAAATTAAGTTACACATTTTCAAAGTATGTTATAATTTATTAATAAACAAATAAAGTTTTACTAAGAAAAATTACAATTTCAAACAACAAACACGGTTATTTCACACAATAAAATCTTCAAAAAGTTTGCATAATCCCTTAAGCAAACTAAAAAAAATACAAATATAGGTACATCCTAGATAATTTTTAAAATTCACATCGAGTGGAGCACGAGCGACCACATTTAAGACAGATGTTGGAGTGACAGGAATTCGACGAGCTGCTTAAACTGCGATTAAGTCTGAGCCTTTTCAACTGCCGAGGTATCTTCTGCTTTCGTGCTAAACGCTTCTTCGGTTTCTTTATTGTAATTCTCTGTTTATACGAACTCTTGTTCACGATCCCCTTAATAACGATGTTCGTTATCATTTTGCAAGCTCTGGTCTTTGCCTTTCTGGGCAGATGCGGACGGAGAATCCTGACGAACTCTTGAATCTCTTTCTTCTTTTTTCCATCGATGCTTGCATTATTTTGTTTGGATTTGCTTGAGGACGCAATCGGAATATATGTATGAACCTCTAGTATTGAAAACGGTGCGACTCCTTCTTTGTTGTGCGACAACTTTCCAGTTGCCATATCTGAGGTCGACGGTCCCATAATAGGATAAATGCTTTGAGCTTTCTCAGAAGACGTTTCATTATTTACTTCATCTGCTTTCACAGTGAGCACTTCGTCAAATTCCATTTCTTGGAATTTTTAATATAGCTTACAAAAATAAAAAATAAATAGAAATATTAATACGCTTCTACAAATACGCTGTCAATATTAATATGAAATGCTGTTTCAGTAGATCATTTTGAAAAATCAAGAAGGTTGTCAAATACTTTTGTTTATTCATTTTATTCGGTGAAAAGGAGGTGGGTATACAATGCCTGTTCGCTGAAACTGCAAACCTCATTGCAAACTCGTTACATTCAACTCGCAAGGATTTCACATTAATTTTACAAGTAGCTCGCTACAGCGGCAGCGTGGTAGTTCATTATAAACCGCAATTTAGAAGAAGTTAGAGTATTCGGTTCCTTAATCACGAAATTCTTGTAAAAACTGTAAAAATACAGCAACTTTTCCAACGTTTTCTTTCCTTAGGTCTACGAATTGCAAGTACTGGACGAATATTTAGAAAAAAAAAAACAAACACGAAACTTATAAGTATTAACTTTATTGCATTACTGTTAGACCTTAAATCTAAAATGAACTTGAAGCAATTCACACGACTGGATTTAAATTCGCGATTCAACTTGTATACAAAGGCTTTATACAATTCAAATTCAAACAACAAACAGAATTTACAACATCAAAGCTTGTGATGAAACATACATTCGACATTTTAAAGGTTATGAGTACAAAAAGGTACTCGATGTAAACACAACAATTTTATTTGTTCTGCTCAATATTGCGTTTGTTTCGGAAAGTGTATTTTGTTCAAATGTACTGGAAATGTTAGGTTCATAATAATTGTTGTTATTGACTAAACGTACACAAAATCGTGGTCTATTTCGAAATTGTTTCTTGATGATAGCTCGGCCGCTATGTTCGATGGGATTTTGTCTGTGAATAGAGGAAGATTTCTGTAAGCACAAGGTGCACGTCACTCATAATCTTAGTTATTGGAGGAAGTTATATAGTCATCTCTGCTAAAGATTGATTCCTGTTTTATGTTAATAACATCTTAGATGGACTTTAAGGAGTAACATAAACAGTTTTCGGCTAGTAAATACGACAACGAATGGACATTTAAAACTGAATGCGACACTCTTTTAGAAAAAAGTCTTTAACATACTAAAGGTGAAATCGCACTAGGCGGTACTGCGTGACACGACGCGTCGAAACATTCTTTATATGAAATTATACGAGACATCACGCACTAAGCGGCAACGGAACTACACTGCAACCGAACTGCGTGGCAAAGAAAAGCGTCGTGTCGCGCAGTTCCACTGCAGTCCAGTTCCGCCTAGTGCGGTTTCACCTTTACTCTCAAGAAGAAAAAAGTACAGAATAAAAAAAAATCAACATGAATAATAAAGTTAAAGAAAACAATCAGTAATCATATTCATAGCATCCAAAGCAACGAACATAACAAAAAAGACACCATCATATCCAAAGGTAAAGTCGACGCTACAAATAAAATAAACGACGAAGATAAACAGCGCTACAACGTACCATTACACCTGTAGACGAGGTTGGACCAGATGATCATCTCCTGCGAGAAGCAGAACACTCCCAGTCTACCTCCCTTCAGTGTGAAGTCGTACACGTTTCCTGAGTCCGCCACCAGACGGTTGTTCTCGTACACCTAGTTCAAATAATGTTAGAAGTCTTCAAGATTCTTTATTTGCATGGAATATTGTACATTATGGTCTTGCAAATAAAACTGTTTATCGCGTACGATATTTGTATGACTTTATTCAGCATCTTCTTAAGTCTTTTGTCGTGAAAAATCAATATATATGGGCTTACAAAGTTAGTAGTAGTGGAATTTCAAACTTAATAAACCGAAGATTTTCACAGAAAGGAGAGACAAGAGGATCATTATTAATGTTGTGATTTTGATGACTAAGCTGATACTCGTATGGTAGATAAAGAACTTCACGAACATCCGTTGGATCATAGAATTCGTAAGCCTACTCGAAGTAATCCTAAAGTTGTATAATCATTTACCTTCAATCTAATGAGACCAAGCTTGGGTCGGTGAAGCAAACGCCAGCGGTAGGCTGTCTTCTCACGCCAGCCCACATTGCGAGGGTCCTTCCAGAGTAGTGTTACCTGTTGGAAAGCAGAGATTGTCAATTTCAGTAAATATGTTGATAATGGGTCATAAAGATAAGGTTGAACGAGGTTGTAAATACTTAGAAGAAGAAATAAGAACGTAGAATAAAGTTTAAGCCTTCCTTGGAGAAAGACTTTTATTTTAGGTTGAAATAAATTACAATGCAAATACATAGTATGGATTTATATAATGTTGATGGTCTTGAACATCTTCTGAATAGATACAAATCTGTCTTAGATGGGAATGCAAGAATTTATCTGAATAATCATACTTAATTTAAGAGAGATGGGCAATGTTATTCTCAAAGGACAAATCCCCACGCTCAGCGTCGAAGAAACCATAGCCTGTCGCCAATGAAAGTCAAACTGCAGTGCATTGCGACTGAAATAATCTAACATAATTAAGACTATTTCGTGTGAATTTTGACTTATAGAACAGGATCTACTTGCCCTTGAACTAGGGCGAAAAAAGGCGTTGCTTTTTAAAATTAATAATTAAATATAGAAAAAAACAAAATGGTGAATAAAGCAAATGTTACTAACAACTAAAACATCCTTGTAGTTGTACATGCCATGTGTCTGCCAGTATAAAGTTAGTTGCAATATGCAGTATATTTCCAAGTAATAATTAAAGGACTAACTTGACGGCAACATACGTGACGTATGAAGGGGCTACAAATTGAATACAGTGTAAATTGCATTGTCTGCGAGAGTACTCGAGTCGTGACGAGCTTATGTTTGATTGCTTGCTGTGTGCGTAATGCGTAGGCTAGAGATCCGTAGGTATGGAAGTAGATTAACAACATGTAACATATTGTTATGGTAATTACATTGTTTGTCAGTTTAGAGCTTGTTGTTGATAAATTGTTTCATCATCTAACTACTCGTATAATATACAAGGTGTCCCGGGAAGTCTGTATCAAATTGATGAGGGACACGGGAGAGGTCATTTCCAAACTGTTTACCTCTAATAACAGTTTACGTTTTATACTGCTATTACGAGTACGTTCCTATGGAACGTGGGATAATATTCGACTACCACCTGAATGAGCCGCTGGCAGTAACTCATACACACATCAAAAGTGTCTAGGGATCAAGCATTTTTATGCGGATTTCTTGAGATTGAGATGTGGCTTTGTAATAAATTTATGATTTTATAAATTTATATGGATCCTTTTTGGTGCATTTCATAATTTGAATCAGGAACTGTGAATCAAATTCGAGTAAAAGATGAAAATCAGCTGTCAATATTTTCCCTATAAAAACATACAACGCATTGAAGACATTATTAGTGCTACTGTTTCCCTACTACTGATTAAAACCAACGTTATTATGGAGCGGCGACGTCATTTAAGCAGGGAAGAAATGCTCAGAGCCGTGGGAATGATAGAAGCTGGTTCCCGGCAACGTACTGTGGCTTTAGCTCTGAATACAAGTCAGAGTGTTATCAGTCGACTTTGGACACGTTACCGAAGCACTGGTACCGTGGCTGAGCGCCATGGAGGACGGTATCGCTGCACCACACGGAGACAAGACCAATACATTCAAATCTTTACTCGAAGAGCTCCAACAATAACCGCCATGATGTTAGCCGTGAGGCTTCATCACTCTTCAGGGAACTTAATTAGCGACCAAACAGTCAGAAACCGCTTGCATGAAGTGAACCTTCATTCCCGAAGACCGCTACGGGTACCACCTATAGCAATGCACAATCGTAGGATTCGATATCAATGGGCTCTTGAACACAGAAATTAGGCAGAAGAACAATGGCGTTTCGTGTGCTTATCTGATGAGTCTCGTTTCGGTATGAGACCGGATACAAGACGTATACGACACTGGAGAACCCCTGGACGCCAACAGCGATTAAAATCCTGCCAGGAAGTCCATCCTTATAGTGGTGGAACCATCATGGTATGGGCGGGTATTTGGATCGGCGGAAGAACTGAGTTGATTTGGATCAGAGGCAACCTCAACGCTCAAATTTATGCTGAGACGATTGTATCAGACGTCATCGTTCCTCTACAAGTGCAAATCGGTCCCTTATTTCAGTTAATGCATGATAATGCACGACCGCACACCGCAAGAGTTGTAAGACAGACTCTCGCCGCAGCTAACATCAATGTCCTGCCCTGGCCTGCTCAGTCGCCAGACTTGAATCCGATTGAGCATGCATGGGATATGCTACAGAGAAGAGCTCTGCCGAATATGGAGGGCATCCAGTCGCAAGAAGACCTTTTTAGGGTTCCGTAGCCAAATGGCAAAAACGGAACCCTTATAGATTCGTCATGTCTGTCTGTCTGTCTGTCTGTCTGTCCGTGTATGTCACAGCCACTTTTTGTCGAAAGTATAAGAGCTATCCTGTTGAAACTTGGTAGAAAGATGTATTATGTGAACCGCATTAGGATTTTCACACAAAAATCAAAACAAAACAAATTTTGGGGGTGCCCCCCATACTTAGAATTGAAACTCAATAAATTTTTTTCACCAAACCCATACGTGTGGGGTATCTATGAATAGGTCTTTAAAAATGATATTGAGGTTACTAACATCATTTTTTTCTAAACTGAACAGTTTGCGCGAGAGACACTTCCAAAGTGGTAAAAAGTGTGTCCCCCCCCCCCGTAACTTCTAAAATAAGAGAATGATAAAACTAAAAAAAATATGTAATGTAGACCTCAACCAAAACTACCAACGAAAATTGGTTTGGATGAGATACAGTTAGCAGTTTTTGAGATATAGTACATTTTCAAAAACCGCAAATATAACTTTGCCATTCATACAAATACTATGAAAAACAAAGTTATTTTTATTGTTTGTGTATATTACTTACTAATCTCAATATAATTATATCTCTAATCTATGCTTGCTGCTACGGAACCCTTCATGGGCGAGTCCAACTCGCACTTGGCCGGTTTTTTTGTTGTTGCAACGAACATGGGCGGCCATTCCACAGCGTGATTTGGATGAACTCATTTTGAGTATGCCAAACCGATGTTCTTGTGTTGTTAGTGTTCGCGGTAGAAACACGGATTATTAATTGTTTAAGTTACCCAATAAAATTTTAAAGAAAACTGTTATTTCAGTCTTTTTTTCGAACTTTTGTGTTAGTGGTTCAAATGTCAAAAATCCCTTTATTAGGAAAATGGCAAATTTCTTTATTAATGTAAAGGTGACTTGGTTTATCGTTACTGTGACAAACGAAAACACTTTATTTGATGAATCCTTAAAGAAAATTTTAATTAATATCAATCAGGAGAAAAGTTATTGCAAAAATATATGTTGATCCCTAGACACTTTTGATGTGTGTAGTTCGTCAAAAGTTCCACTGTGATCTAACAAAACTAAATCATGAATTCTACAAGTTTACTTTTAGTTACATCGAACCAATTTTGTTTGCACAAACAAGAGATAACCTCTTTGATTAAAATAAAATAGCGGTAGATATGTCACTACACGATAGCGCATCGGACCGCATAAATTAGGCTAAATTCGCCTAACAGTCCTCAGTCGCAATACGAGTAGATTTCGGTTGAGACGTGCGTGCGTGTATATTTCAATTTTGAAGAGCGGGATAGAAACATACAATGCGATAATGTGCGACACGTTTGCCTAAAACAAGGCCGCGCTGCCGTGCCGCCCGCCGCCGCTCGGCGTGGCGACTACTAACGAACTAATACGAAGAGCGGTGATGCTCCATCTTGGTCGTACGCCACCTTTGTGCATTATTCTGTCTCTTTCTTTGTTGGCGTGTAATAACAATGATTGTTTGTGCGAGTAAATGTGTCTGTGTACGTATAAGAGTCACTGTTTGAATACTTAACGTAAGAACGTAACATATCTACCGCTATTTTATTTTAATCAAAGCTACCACCTGAATGAACCGCTGGCAGTAACTACATAGTTTGTCAAAAGTTCCACTGTGATCTAACAAAACTAAATCATGAATTCTACAAGTTTACTTTTAGTTACATCGAACCAATTTTGTTTGCACAAACAAGAGATAACCTACAAGATTTAAACTGAGATGAAAATCCAAAATGAGGTTCTTTTTTAATAAAAGGGAGAACTTGTATTTTTCAGTACGGAGTTATGAGTTCATGGAATTAGCTTATCAGCTAACCACTACAAGTTCCCTACTAAACACTGTATAGTATCTTAAAGTTACTCAACGTAATTTGTGGAGATAAATAAACCTAATTTTTATAGTTTATTTTTATGTATTTATTAACTTAAATCATTCGTGCTGAAACCTGCCTACGCAATTAAAATCTTAAAATCAAAGAGGTCATTTAGAGGGTTAATTATAGTAGCGGGTTTTCATACAAGCCAAGCTTGCTTTGTCCCAGCGTGACGTGAGGGCTTCGGCCACGCTATCACAAGGCTGTGTTATAGAGAATAGCACTGCTGGTGTTGATTCTAGCTTTCAGAAGTGGCAGTAGTTTGGCAAAAGAGTATCACTCACCTGATCGTGAGTAGTATCAGTGTTCCACAAGGCATTCCTCAGAGTCTTGCCGGGTCCAGTCTTAGAGTTGACCAATTTCAGTTGTATACCAGGCTCAGCAACCGCTCTGAATGGAGTGGTCTGCCAGTACGTCTGCGTATTCTTCTTCCACATCACAACGTAGAAACGCTTGTTGTTTTGGTAGCTAGGCAAAAGAAATTTCAGTTTTGTGACTATTCATTTCCTCTATAGGAAAAGGCTGATAAAAACATTTATGTATCTAGAAGCTTTTTCAATTAGTAGGTACTTGTACAAAATGAAATTGAAAATGAAACAGGGCAAATGTATCCTGTAGTTTCTGCCTACCCCCGAGAGAAAATAAGTATTTGTGTATGTACTTAAATGTAAGAATTTATAATTCATGGGATTAAACAGCAAAATTATGGGGACATATATACTTTACGGTAACTTCCAACTTTTGGAAAGGACGCCAATTAATATAAAGTCACCCGTAACATCTGATTTAAAATCTCAAGTTAATTAATTAAGTCTAATGTTGGTATTGTTGAGGCTTTCCAACAAACGAGACTTGATTAGGCTTTCGTAGGCACGTAGCCCAGGCATTTCCATTTAATTGGCGCATCCAGACTACATCTAGTGGAGTCTGTGTAAATAACAAGATTAATTCGCGGTCCGTCTGACAACTTTAGTCAAATTGGTTGGCCTAGAGCTACAATATGTAGATTAATATGTAGAGCTTAAATAAATAATCCTATTCTCTTACATAGATAGCACTTTAAATTAATCAACTACTATATATTCTGCCAGCATAAAAAGATATAGCTCTTTTGCGGCCATTTCTACTTTTTTATGGGATAATGAAACCACAACATCGTCTAAATAAACAAAACTAAAAAAACACAAGCAAAATTGTCTGAATTTAAATTCAAATGGGATTAAAACAACTTTTGCGATAACATATGGTATTCATTTTCATTGAAATGATGTAACTTTTGAAATTTAAACGGTTTATGCAGTTTAAGCTCAAACCCTCGTCTGTTTTTATTTGACAGAATCCTTATGGTATCTCAAGCAGATTAAATTCTATTTCATTTTAGTTTTGGATATTTTTATGTTTTATTGGACTATTTTATTTGTAAGAAAAGAGTTCTTCGAGCTTCTATAAAATATCAACATTTTATATCGAATTTATAAACAAAATTGTCCAAATATTGCCATTGTCCATATATTGCCATTGCCATTGTTATTACAAAATTATACTAAATAACAACGACTGCCATAAATGGACCCGGAGAAATTCGGTATAGTGTATGGTCACCCATCAAAAGCCAAACCTTAGCAATCGCTGCTAAACCTTGCGCAGCGTTTATGATATATTTATGATCACTTAAATTTCTAATGGGTCGTATAGTTACTTATCAAAAAACACTTAGGTACCCAAATATAAATCCAACGTAGTCATCATCGATCTGCGTGTCCACAAACAGTGTTCCTTCGAAGTCGACTCCACTGAAGCTTTCGTAGCCTACAGCCAGTCCAGGGTCTGAGTTCAATGTCTGTAAGATCTCCGCACCTTGGTTTGCTATTTCCCAGTTAGGGTCCTGTTGGGATTCTCCTTCGGGGTCGAGACGGACTGTCATGTAGTTTCTGAAAAGGAATGGATGAAGGTTATAAAGATAGGGGTTTTGAGTAAGAGGTAGACCAGGCAAGAGGATGTATAACGTGAAAACCTAGTGGAAAACCTATGGGATAATCACAAAAAGAAAACCCCAATATATTTGACTTCATGTAAGTCGTCAAAATATAGGGAACAGCTAGTTTTATTTATCAGTCCAAGGTCTTGGTCCCATAGTTAAGTAAGAAACTAAAGTAATAGATAATAAATTGTACATTTTCGACGGTAAAGACTATGACTGCGGATACACAGATATGCAAAGCAATTATACCATTATCTACAACAAGCTTTTGCCAGCGGTCAAAAACCCCTTATCCCCCCCCCTTGCCAAATCTAGTGTACTAGATAATAAACATTATCAAATCTAGTGTAAATATTAATTATTATATAATTAATTAATTAGATAAATATAAAAGCATCACCTGACTAAGTTTATGTAACAAATCAAATCTCAAACGTATTAGAAGTTGGAAAATCCGTTCAGATGTTCACAATCTTGTTTCTACACTGTAATTAAACTTTAATCCTTTCCTTAAGAGCTAAACTTTGTGAAGTGCATCAGATGCGTCAGTTCGGTGTTGCAAAAGACTTTCAACTAATCTGGATGTTTGCCGTTAAGTTCGACATACTTCATTACACTTTCTAAACACATTGCAACGTTTTAAGAGTTAAACATTTTGTGAATTACCAATACTTCTCTGACTTGACTGAATTACCTACTAAATAACGGTACTGTAATAATATCGAAACATTTACTTTGAGCCGTCAGATTGTCTCCTTATCATCATTTGTCAAGGCTTCGTTCAATAACCGCGGCATAGTGTATACTGTATAGTGGTAGAGTATAGTAGAAGCCGTAACAGTTTTTCATGTCTTGATAGTGACACAGGCACGTATAAAATGTTTCACACAAGTAGACCATGACCTAACTTTTTATTAATGTGTTTTCTCGCTTTAACACAGTATTAAATTAGAATGTGCTTACCTGAAGTCAGTACGGAAGATCTTGGAATTGTTGGGACAATTGTCGGTCTCGTCAAACTCACCGTCACCGTCGTAATCTTTCTGGCACTTATCGCCAATACCATCATCTAAATTGAAAAAAAAATATTGAGATCATAGAACGAATATCTCTGCAATGAATTGGAAGATTTCAATCAATATTTTTACTGTCTACCTCCCGAATTTCAAACGGTTTATGGCTGTTTAAAAATTTTAAAGTTATTAAACTATAAAAATAAATCCCAATCTTTTAAAACTTTTACTCAAAAATCTTTCAATAGTTTCTTGTTACAATTTATATGCGAAAAAATCAGAATACACTTGGTTCAAATGAGCTGTGAGTGAGCCAAAAGACTTATGTCGTGGTTCTTGTACAAAACGATGTTGCAATATAAGTTTGATAATACAGTCAGCATCAAAAGTTGCTGACCACATTTAGATTTTCAAAATCGTTGCACACCGTATTATTATGTATCATTACGGTGAACAGCGATTTTGGAAATTTTTCAACTTTTGATGCTGACTGTACCAACGACAAAAGGACCACATTGGCCCTGAATCCGAAGAACTGATTGTTGTGGGAAGAGACCTTTGTCCAGCAGTGGAATGATGCAAGCTAACAGTAACACTAAGATTTCTTGTTTCATTTGTTTTCTGTACGTTGGCTTAATTTAAAAAAAAAATCTTCAATTTGATGGTCTAAGCAACTCTCTTATTACACAATTTTTTTCTATCATCATCATTTCAGCTGTAAGACGACCACTGCTGAACATAGGTCTTCCCTATAGACCTCCATTGATGCAAGCGGCTTGCATCCAGCGTGATCCTGTGGTCTTCTTTTTTCTAAAATACACCATATTGTAACGCACTCACCATTAGAATCCTTCTGATCAGGGTTCTTTATTAAACGACAGTTGTCATCCACGTCAGGAATGCCGTCTCCATCGTCGTCGTCGTCGCACGCGTCACCTAAGCCGTCTTCATCAGTGTCCAGTTGGTCACTGTTGGGCACTGTCGGGCAGTTGTCTATACTGTCTTGAGAACCGTCACTGGAATGTATGACAAGTTTAATTACGTATACAAGATGATACTGAAATTATTCAAGAAGTGATTTTTCACGAATGACTTAGAACATTGTGGTGATTCAATGGTGATTGTTATTATGGGAATTGTTCTGTTAGACACTTGTCTAAAAAAAACTGACAACAAACGGCACTTTACATTGATATGAGGGTCAGTTTGCCGTTACACTATTTTTAGACAAGTGTTCAACAGATGTTTATCTTTTTGTGGTAAGACGAAGAATGTCTAATATCGTTGTCTCGTTTGTCAAATCGTTGACGTTGTACACACTTGGAATTTCTCCTGTATCTGAGTGGAGAAAAGGTTCGAGAGCGTACATTTGGTTTAACTGGATGCTGACCATAACTTAGGTCGGAAAAGACTGGGCAGATGATAATGAGATGATTCGTGAAACAATTAAAGTTTTTAAGCTATCTACTCGTACTCACTGGTCCCTATCAACATCGCTATCACAAGCGTCGCCCACGCCGTCTCTGTCAGCATCTTCCTGCGCCGGGTTCCGTATGCGAGGACAATTGTCACACGAGTCGCCTACACCGTCGTTGTCCACGTCTTCTTGAGCCGGGTTGTAGCGGCGCGGACAGTTGTCCATCTCGTTTATTAAACCTGAACAAAGAATGGTACCAAATTATTGAGACAAGGCAGATTGGTAGAATTTTAACGAAACAAAAATCAGAAACGGTCATTATTTAATCATTTTAAAAGACGGCTTGCCGCGTTCTCAGTGTAAGAACCATTGTTCAAAAGTTGATCAGTTGACCAGCAACTGAAATTAAGATTTGTTACGAAGATGATGAAAGTGTTGAATACAAATAAATTATAATATTATACACATATACAAACAATGTAAATGATTGCTATTAAAATAATGCTTGTGATCTAACTAAAGAAGAAAAATTTCCAATACAGGGAATGCTCGTCGTTCCGATTCATTTAGCAACAGCATTATCAAACAAATTCGCTTACGGGCCTCAGCTAGGGCGCGAAAACCAATTTGTAAGTAAAACGCTTTATAAATTCGATATTTATGTCACCAGAATCACAATTTTGCAAACTAAGAATAGAAATAATCGTTAGGACGTTATCGATTTGTATACACTTACTTGTGAAGAAGACGTGACAATACGTTACACATGAAAAATAGGAGACGATATTTCCTAGTCAGAAAAGCGACAGACGGATAGTAATTTTAGGGCATATTTTTTTTGTAAGGACTTCTTTTTAAGTTGGTCTAGTGTTCGAAAGCGCTACTTCCAAGCAAGAGGTCCTGTATTAAATTCCCAGTTTAGGCAAAATGTTATTGGGTTTGACTTTAGTAATTTCTCAATTACAGCCACGGAGTGGATCTGTTCACGGTTGATGGCAAAAGTCTCGCCCCCTGTTACATTGGACTTAAAACATCACCGGTGAAATGTAGGTGTACTTCCTTTCCTATCTAGCCATAAAGGCGACATGGCTTATGAATTAATTTCCTCACCATCATTATCCATATCTGGATCACAGACGTCTCCAAGTCCATCTCTGTCAGTGTCCTCTTGTCCAGGGTTGTACCTCCGTGGACAGTTGTCACAGGCATCACCTCGCTTGTCACTGCGGTCCTCATCACGGTCCAGTTGGTCAGGGTTGGGAGTCAATGGGCAGTTGTCCTGATGAATATAATTAAGAAAAAAGTTTGGATAGATCGATGGATGTTTGATACTCAATCACACCAGGTAGCCTACCATAACGTCTTAAGGCGTGAGTAGTTCTACTGACGGAACGAGAGGCGCTAGACGACGTGTATAGCTCTGTCTCTTTCCCACAGCCTAAACCGGATCGCGTTAAGAGCTCGTGGTACGACATCAAAACGGCTAAATGGATCTGTATCATGCGCAGGAATAAATAGTCTGGAATAACACGTAAGCTTTTTATGTCTCAGTATTAATTTTCCCTGGGATAACTTTTGAGTACCACGCGGACGAAGCCGCTGATAAAAACTAGTAAGTCAATAGTTCTCAGATTTAACAGGAATCGAAGACTTGAACGAATTTACAGCAGCTGCAAAATATTTACCAGTATTTTACTGCAACGTTTCCAAAGCAAGACTTGTAGTAACTTTTGTTGAATTTAGTTACGTATAGAATTTATTTTTGAATTTGTTTCCTTAGCACTGCTATTTAGCGTATTTAAATGCATCGTATAAAAGTGCTGCTGTTTATTTTTTGCAGCGCTTGCTTTAGACAAAGCCTTTTAAAAGACTGTTAAAAGTGCTATGAATCCTAAACGACCTGATTGAATTATTCTTTCTACTCCACGGAATCGTTCCTACGTGACTGCTACAAACAAAAAGTGTTCATTAAGTATTCTCGTTATGAAAAAGACGGCGTAATTAAAGCTATTGACTTCTACAATTCTTTTATCTCCGAGCTTCGAGAAAATGAAAACAATTTAGCACTGTAATATTCTAATATATTGTAAGCCAGGGATTTTATTTGAGCACAGTAATAAAGGCCAAAAGTCTCAATTATGTTGTGTATGTTCTGAACAGACTCCTTATTTACATAAAAAATATATAAAACAAGAACAACGTCGAGTCGTCTGGCCATCTGCTGCTAAGCAGTAATATAAAAAAAGACATAACACATATCTTAAAGAAATTGATATTTTCCTTAAGTAAAAAGAAACAAAACAACAAACATATTTATGGAAATGTACTCTCCAAGGATAAGCAGCAGACAGCTGCTACATCAGTCTAATCTTATACCTACAATAGTTTTTAAAGCATTGTTTGTAATATGCCTTTTAACACAAAAGGTGGCTTTACTAGCATCTTAAACTATTAGTATGTATATTGGCTTAAGTTTTGCTTTGTTTTAAATTTTCAATAGGTTAATAATATCATCGACATTAGGATCACAGCAGTATCCTGTACTATTAACGTCAGCGGTTTCTTGTCCCAAATTGAACGTGTTAAGTCACTGGTCAACCACAGCAGTTCGCCGCAGTCCTAGACTATCAGTACTTATTATCTCCGGTATTCTTTCCTGATTAATTTAGTTGCAGGATCCAAGATAGTTAAGTAAATTCATTTTCTGGAAGTACGTCGAGATCCATTGTCTCGGCACTTTTTTTGTTTGTCGCCACTGTTAATTCTGGCTTTCAACTGCTGGACGTTAGCTTCCCACAAAGAACGTCAACCATTCTGGTCCTAGGCAGTCTGCAACTATCTCTAAATTGCTACTGCCACTACATTGCTAACCAAAATATTGAAAAACTACTCACCGGTAAATACTACCTAATAGAATTACCGTCATTGCTTACCAAAAACTTCTAAACTACTCACCGGTAGATTAGCAATGCCATCACCATCAGCATCAGGATCACATGAGTCTCCTATGCCATCGCCATCAGCGTCTTCTTGTCCAGAGTTGGACACGTCAGGGCAGTTGTCAGCCTTGCAGCGTGGTTCGGAACAGCCTAGCTGGTTGTCTGGGTAACCGTCCAAGTCTTTGTCCGGACCACAAACTGTACCGTTGCCTGCCCAGCCGGTCTGGAAAAGAGGTATTTCATATGGGTTTCTGTTATATGGATTACTTTGTTAATGGATGGAGAGGTAGAGGAAGGCCAAAGATAAGATGGATGGATCGTATAAGGAATGATATGAAAGAAAAAGGAGTAAAAGATACTGTGACGTCTGATTGGGGAGAATGGAAGAAAAAAACTTGTTGCGCCGACCCCAAGTAAAATGGGATAAGGACAGAAAGATGATAATGGATTACTTTGTACGTACAAGAATGATGCGTGTGAAGTACCTAGTACCTACTTAGTTAAGCAATATTTTAACCTCCTATAAAGAAAGGGTTGTGATGTTGATACGACATCGTCTACGTAGTTATGAAACGTTGCCAAAAATGTTGAGCGTCACGTTTTGCTCCTAAATTACTTGCCGAGAAAATAATATATTACTTGGAGTTGGAAGTGATGAATGGCATGCATTTTGAAGGATTGGATTTAGTTCTGAGATTCACAGTGCCTTCAGCCTATATTTGAATAAATAACTTTTGCGTTTGAGAGAATAGGGAAAGGAAAGTCTCGTCAAAGAAAGTAGTGACACAAGTGCAACCAATTTATTTATTTAAAACTTCATGCAACACCAAAGGTACATAGGCGGACTTAATGCCTGAGGCATTCTCTATCAGTCAACCAAGGGTAGTGGAGAAATAACATGGCAGGTGCATAAAACTAATGAGATTATTATAGGTATAAATCAAATTTAAAAAAAAAGGTAAATTTAGATTAAATAAACATACATGTATATTTGCTATAATATATAAATATAAATAAGAAAGGAGATTGAGACTACTCTGCTAATGGTGTAGAGAATAACGACGCAACTTGCGCTTAAATCAGATTGCATATTGGCCGTCCTGATGACGAGAGAAAGCGCATTCTAAAGAAGAATGGACTGAATGTGAAATGAAGAATGAATAAAATCAGAAGTATGAGAAGGGCGAAGTAAGAAAAGATTATTAGAAGAACGCAGATTCCTAGCATATGAAGTACATAAAAATTGAAAGTGAGTGATAAGATAAGAAAGAGGGATCGGAGAGTTAAGTAGGGAGAAAAGAGTGATCAAGGCACGCAAATTACGTCTTTGTCGGATGGACATCCAATTAAGCTCAGAGAGTATGAACCGGATGCAGTTGTTTAAGAGCCGATCAAGCTTATCCAGAAAAACTGCGTTCAGGTCAAAGTAGCACACATCACCATAGTCGATTATAGGGAAGATTAAAGTCTGCACAAGCATAGTCTTGGTTTTTGCAGGCAGAACGATACAGGCCACGCAAGGTCCCGTTGACTCTCTGACAGATACTAGAAACATGACGTTGCCAGCCGAGCGTTGAATCAAGATGAAGCCCGAGATCTTTTACACTAGGGCTGATGGTGATAACGGTACCATTAAAAATAACAGGATGAAGAGAGCTTATCCTCACCCGACCCATCATGCGCGGACTCCCAATCAGAATGGCCTGACATTTTGAGGGGTTCACAGACACCCCAAACCTATCAGACCAGTTCTTGACAGCGACACCTATTTCTGCTGTCAGGCAGCAGCAATTCAGCCTTTGATTTTTCACCCATAAATATAGGTACAAAGTGCTCACAGTACCCACGAATTGTCCAAGTAGTTCCAACATTGTGCCCACGTAGTGCCCAGGTAGTACCCACGTAGTACCCACGTAGTGCCGACGTAGTGCCCTCGTAATGCCTACGTAGTGGTAACGCAACGGCCTCGTAATATTGTCCTTTGAAATACATACCGCACAGACACACTTGTACCCGAAGTCACACACAGCGTTGAACCGGCGACAGTACGTGGGGTCGCATCGTTGGATGAGATGACCCGGCGCATCGCAAGGCCGCGTGGTGTTCACGTAATAGCTACCTCCGCATGGAACGCACGTGTAAGAGCCCTAGGACAAAACATAATAACTTAATAATGTGTTTTAAAAGCCAGAAGCAAATGACAAGTGGCAGTATCAACTACTTCAGCGAAGAACCAACATTCAGAGTTCTAGAATTCTTACCGGAGTATTAACACACAGTCTGCCTCTAGGACAGTTGGCCCGTCCATCGCTACATTCGTCTATGTCGACGCACTGCTCCCTTCGCCGCTCGTTTCCGGATCCTCTCCATCCAGAGCTGCCCTCATACCCGGCGGGACAGGGTCCGCAAGTGAACCCACCTTGCTCGTTCCGACAAGACACTACCTCATCACAAGGACGGATGAGGTCGCATTCGTCTATATCGACACATGCAAATCCTGGAAGCGATAATTGATTATTAGATATTATTGCCAATTGGTCAGGATGTCATTGTTTTTTTGCAATACATTCTTCTGCTTTCATTTAGTGCTATCTAAAGTGCATTGTCAATACGTTGAGATTTAGCCCGCTTCACATTAAGATTAGACTACTTATACTATCTTCTTGTGGTAGCATATAACTTTGTTTTCTAAATGAAATGTCTACTATTAAATTTCTAAAAACTAAATTAGTATTTCCACAAAACCACGTTAGTATTATCCTCACTTGTAATCAAATCCTTTGAGGCATCCTTCACGTTTATAGCACGGGTTGCTGAACTTAGAACTTTTTTGACAGGCCTGTTGGTCTAGTGGTTAGTGACCCTGACTGCTATGCCGGAGGTCGTGGGTTCGATTCCCACCCAGGACAAATGTTTGTGTGATGAGCACGATCATTTGTTCTGTGTCTGGGTGTAATTTATCTATAATATGTATGTATTTAGAAATATATAAGTATGTTTATCAGTTGTCTAGTACCCATAACACAAGCTCTGCTTAGCTTGGGACTAGATGGCGTTGTGTGATAGTTGTGGAATATTATTATTATTATTATTATATTATTATAACTGCATTGTCTCGCAGGATCAGTAGTGAACTGTTGGTACTCACCGTTCCACTCAAATCCTTTGCTGCATCCCTCACATTTATAGTAGGGACTTGTGGACTTGGGAGTGCACCGTCTCGCCTCACACAGTCTGTGAGTATCACAGACGTGTAGGCATTGTTGGCGCTCACCGTTCCACTCAAATCCTTTAGGGCATTCTTCACACACGTAGTAGGGAGCAGCGGACGTCGGGCTACAGCGCCTGCTCCCACATGGTCTGCGGGTGTCACAGACGTGCAAGCACTGTTGGCGCTCACCATTCCAGTCGAATCCACTGGGACATTCTTCACACACGTAGTACGGAGCATCAGACCTGGGGCTACAGCGTCTGCTTCCACAAGGTCTATGAGTGTCACAGATGTGTTGACACTGTTGCCCGTTGCCATTGTAGCCAGCTGGACAGGAACCACAACGGGGACCTGCAGCTGTCTCCGTGCATTGTACTCCTGGGGGTTTATGGTAAATTGTTTTTTAATATAAAAGCTAAACAAGAATCAACCTTATGAAACAGGCAATTTCAGAAATGATACAAGTCTTGTAATCATTTGTGAAATTACTTTTAAGCACTTACCTTGGTAGCAAGAAGTCTGGGTACAAGATAGTCTATAGCATTTCTCTCCGTTCCCATGGTAACCATCTGGACAAGATCCACAGCGGTAGCTTCCATCTGGTAAGTCCTGACATGAGACACCTGGAAACAAACGTACCTAATGTGTACATAACTATAACATCAGAGGCTTATTTTATGAATCGCCTTTAGCATCAACTAAGACAACAGACATAGAAACCAAAGCACTCACGTCCACCGAAGCAAGGGTTGGCACTACAGGCGGTGCGACAGGTTTGGCCGTCACTGGTCAATCGTCCCGGACATCTCTCACAACGGTAACCTTGTTCTGTGTCCACGCATCTCTCCACTAGAATCAAACAAGTCTATTAAAGCAATAGAACTTTTTCCCGTTAAAGCACCTTATTCAAAAAAGATTAACTGAACAATACTGGATAATATACATTTTAAGTCCTTTACTTTCCCTATAATGTCTTGCTTGTAGAAAACTGAAAATAACATGACGTGTTGTCGTGACTACGTCTTTTATTCAAAATGGATGTTCTACTTATGGTGATGAACCATCTCCAAAAACCTTGGTAAAGGTTTTTGGAGATTAGATTGAGACGTGTAGATTTGCCTGGTCGCACTAATCACCAGTCGCAACACTTAAACCTAGTCGGATTGTCATTTAGGTGGTCCATTTTCGCCAAAAGCCAGGCCGGACTACTAGGCACTAGGCAAATTAATCGAAAAATGGACTCGTGTAAATGCCCCATAAACTTTCTCTGCACTGGTGGCTATCAGATAGGTTGCCACACGCCTGCCGCTTTGTTGACAAAATGATGTGTCGATCCGCATATTAAACGAAACGGATAGCAATGACAATGGCTGTTAATGGTTCTTTGAACGAGCTTTGAACCTAATGTGACAACTGCGAGTACCTTTGCCAACTGACAGTTAGCAGCAGTAGTTGGAATTTGGCCAAAACTTGGTAATGTTTATAGTTTTTGATTTATTACTGAGTTTTGATTGTATGGAGAGTAAGACTTGATATTTATGAAGCGCCCGGGCCCGTGATCTGGCCGCTTTGTATTTAATAGACCTTTATTTCATTCTTCATGACCGAGAAGCCAAATGGTCTTTATCAGTCGCATTAATTTCAAGCATAGTACTTTTTGGTACAAACAACCATCTGGGATATTATGCTCAAGAATATTGAGCAAACTCACAGAGTGTCGTATCTCATCTCGTACTTCTTGTGCAACTCCACTTAGTCCAGTCTTACTGAATTTGTAGAAAATAATAGTGGCTGGCAACACTAAAGGTACTGATACACATGCTTTAAACTAGCATGCTAAACCACGAGAGCATGCTACTTTTAAGCAAACGCTACTTAGTAGCATGTGTATCGAAACCATTTGCTAATAGTGAGCATGCTAATTTTGAGCATGCTCAAAAATCAAGGTCGTTCGATTTTCGAGCACGCTACCTGCAGCGACTTTGTTAGAACTGAGAGCGAGAGAGCATGCTTATTCAGTAGCATGCTTATTGCTAGCAAACGCTAATAGCGGCCATACACCATACTGCCTATCGTACAATCGGCATGACGATCGATTTGATCAAATTGGCAGTTCGTCCATATACACCATACACCATACTGCCTATCGTCCAATCGGCATGACGATCGATTTGATCAAACTTCAAATCGGCAGCAGTGATGCCAGCTTAGCAACTTTATAGCTAGATCTAGCTATTATTCGGTGACCGACAGCTACAATTTTATAAAAGTTGTGGCTTAACTTTTTAGCTACTGTTTTACCGACTTGTTTTTTTACCGGTCTATCCCACTGGTGGGAATCAGTTGGTAATACAAGTGAAGGTCGGAAAACATTTGCTTATCGTTAAGCAAATGTTTTCCGACCTTCAAGCGATTTTCGACCTTATTGACATTTATGCAAACACCGGATTTTAATGAAGGAGCAATGTTAGCTAACGAGAATGTGAGAAAAAACAAACTAAATTTTAAATGTCAATAAGGTCGAAAATCGCTTGAACCAGTTTTTTCCACTCCACTCCACTGTAAAAAGTGTCGTGACAATTTTTTCCGCCTAGCCCCCTTTCGCAACGCGCCATAAGGAACTTCGTTCCAAAAAAATAAACGTTTCGAATTGAGAACCTCCTCCTTTTTTTTACGTCGGTTAAAAAGTAGCTACCGAATATTAGCTAGATCTAGCTATAAAGTTGCTAAGTTGGTATCACTGCTGCCGATTTGAAGTTTGATCATTCCGATTTGATCAAATCGATTTGATCAAATCGATTTGATCAAATCGATTTGATCAAATCGGCATGATCATGCCAATTTGATGGATTCCACGCCCACACACGGTCAAATCTAACTGATCAAATCGGCAGCGTCATGCCGATTGTACGATAGGCAGTATGGTGTATGGCCGCTATAACAAATGTAAACTATTCATAAGCATGCTCGAATGAAGCATGCTCTTTTAGCATGCTAGTTTAAAGCATGTGTATCAGTACCTTTAAGCTACCGATATCGCATAGTTCTGGACAAACCTCTTTTAATTTTGATATAATTACATCAACACAAAGATCTAGATATTTTTAAAGACCACTACCACAGACGTCTATTTCTGTTTAACTTACCTTGTGAGCAGGGTCTTCTGTTGCAGGTGATGGGTCTACATCTCTTGCCGTCGCCTTCCATACCTTGTGGACATGAGCCGCACTCGTATCCAGTGGCAATGTTACGACATTCCACGCCTGTACCAGTTTACACGAGTGAGTGTAATAATAATTGTTCAGGATTGACAGATGATTGTAGCACGTGGCGTTTGGTATTTTATAACTACCCTCATTTTATCTAAATAATTTTTGAAAGAAAACTATTTCGTCTCTTGTTTATAAAATCAGTCAATCCATTTTCAAAACCAACAAAGGAATACTAGAGAGTAATAATTAATCGTGTTCTTAACAAAGAGTTTATGTCAAACCCAATAATATTCTTAGAACGTCTATAACTTTGGTCTTAGTGGAATTCGTCTTTTTGAAATATTCATCAAGACTGGTATCATTTATATCCCTATTCTTTACTGTTATTGAAACAAATATTTCATTTTCAATAAAATTTTCATTTGAATTTTCAATTGTAATTCGATCTATTTAATTAGTCAATCCAATTACTATCTTCCAATCTATCATTAAAAGATTTCCAACTAAACTTAATCAAATTGTTTCTCATTCAAAAGTAATATCCAATATCAAAGTGAAGATTTATAAATAACTCGAGCAAAACTTCGTTTACGTAAATTGCCTTGAACAAGGAACATCGTTACACTTTCGCCTACAGAGCCACGGGCCACCAATCATCCCGACATCATTATAATTGACAAATCTAGTTATTCATTCACAAATATGAATAAGGTTAATCAAGCAACTTGATATTAGGTGGGCGAGACTCGCGACTCTGCAGGCAGACAATATTCTGACACATAATTATTTGGACTACGACACGACGACGTATCAAGAAATATATTCCCAGTATAAGACGACCTTGCATTGCGTAGCCCCTGAGTACAATGAAAGATCAGCGTATACTAGGAATATATAGCTAGTTAAGTCGTCGTGCAAAATATGTGAAAATAAAACGCGATTTTTAAAGAACATTTTAATAAAAACCCACACGTGGATATAAAGTTGCTTGATACACCTTATGTTAGATGATGTTGTGAAATGGCAAGAACTAGATAATGATACTAATATTAGTGAAGCTCACATTGACGATTATAATAAAATAAATGCGGATACAGTGTTAGTAAATACCTACTAACATACAAAATAAATGAATGCTAAAAAGGACGATTATTGAGATTCTTACAATATTACTGGTATGCTACATAAATAGATGAATAAAATATAGAATTCAAGGCCAAATATACTACATTACTACTCAGTTAACAAACTTTACACAAACACAATATCCAAAATTAGTAAAGAAATTTCGATACTACCTTCACAAAATATCAAAACCTACATCGATAAATGCAAATATAGAATATAGGTACGGTACTGTAATATTATCAAGAGCCTAATCGTACGAACTAACTGGCAAGACAATGATTTAATGAGTAATACATATTGTCATAGTAATGTTTAGTAATTATAACCAGGATAGCAAGAAGACCCGGTGCATCGTTCAACAGGGGGCGGAGTGGGCACCCTGTTGCAGCACTGACGCAGTTGAGCGCGCAGGTTGTCGATGGTACCCTTCTGTTCACCGACCTCGCGACGAAGGAGCTCGATCGTTTGCCGAAGAAGAGTCAACTGACGGATCACTTCGTCTGCAAGATCAAACAGTGTTAAGTAATGATAAGAATGTTTTGGACTGTATTGGTTGAATAGAAGAGGAAAGCAGAGACAGTTATGGCGCTACTTTGCGGTGCCAAGTTACTAAGACATTTGTGGCTAACACAATTATTGCAATTAATTAAATTATCCTGAACTTGAACACGGGAGTGAATCATAGCTCGTAAGTTAAATGTTTTATGAGGGCAGGAAAAGAAGGTGCGTAGACCCAGAAAAAGTTTAGTCTGTAACGTTTTCGGAACCTCATAATGATCCCAAAATAAATAAAATACCCTTACCATCACAAGACTCGATAGCGTTTGAAGGTATATCTCCTCTATTCGGAGTTGGCGTCGCCGGGAGATTGATACTAGGGTCGATAAAGTTTGCTCTGTAATCGTCTCCTTGCATCTGTTCCTCTCGCTTCCTCCTCGCGTCTTTCGCTATGAAGTCTCTCACTTCTTCGAAGTCAGTTTCTTCCATAGTTGTGAGAGCTGGTGGCCTCATTGTATCTTCATGGTGATCACAGTTAAGAGAGTCCAAAACGGCTTTTTGGCTGTTGTACACTTCCACTGGTGCATTTTCTTCGTGGTACTGTAAGATAAACGTATATCTACTTAGAAAAAAGCTTTAAATAGGTTAGAGTTAAAAGTTTTTAAATTAAGTTCTAGAAATTATCAAGCACACTCAGCAGTATCGTTAGATTGGGCTTTACTGAAGGGTGCTTGAGAATAAAACGCTGCCTGCTCAAGTATTTAATACTCGTTTATTTACTCAAGCCTCTTCATTGGAAAACATTCAATTTTCTTTTTGTAGACTAAAAATAGAACTTTATTTTTTATTGCCATACTCATGAACTTTCTATTGAAAAAGAACTAATGATAAACATTTTTGTAAAAGTTAATTTGAATACATTGAAGTTGTAAAAGGGTTTTTTGTATACCTATTAATGTTTAAATCACAAGCCTTTGGAAATTAACTGCTTGAAGCAGTCACTATGGACTTCCATGTGTAAGTGGGAAGCAGTCAGTATCGACTGCTACTTATACTCTGCGACCGTATCGCAAACTACAGCCTTCTACTTTCACTCGATCAGTTGAACTGCTTCAGACGGTCACGTAGTCGCTAGGCATACGCTGACTGCTCGAGCAGTCCGTGTATGGACGGCCCAAGTCAGAAAAAGTTCTTAAAGAGCATTTTACTTACCAGTTTCATTTTCTGATTAGACAACATCGCCAGCATATCGTGCCTGCCAGACATGCTGTGCCAGTGCAGGGGTTTGCAGCCCACGACCAGCTTCACTCTGCTAGGAGTGATGATAAGGGCCAGCGTCCCTCGGGGCTGCTCGCCCAAGCCCCAGGATACGGACTTCATGTGTCCACCATGAAGGCTCTCCAATGATACTAGAGAAAATAATTGAAAATAACTTTAACAGCTCTCCGGTTTGGCCAGATTTCAATATAGTATATTTTTCAAAATGGGCTGTATGATAGTGAAATAGATGACGCAAAACGTCACCTTGAGACGCTAGAAATGGATTGAAGATTTCGACGCAGTAGGCATGAGCCTCGGTGGCTCGGTTGGAAAGAACGTCGTACTGAATCCGGAGGTCGCTGGTTCAAATCCTGCTCGCGGTTTGAATTTTTCTTTCCAAAAGAAAAGCTTTGAAATTCGTGATGCATGTGTTAGATTTGTGATACATAGCCCCTATGTAATTAATAGAAATATATTTAAAACAACGATCAACTGATTTCCGAACGAAAACAGTTGATAGTCAAATATTTTATCGAATTTAATAAAGGTTACAAATAAATAGTAACTAAATTTCTAAATGGTGTAATCAAGTTTTAAAAAGGTTCTACTACATAAGATTTGTTTATTATTGCTTATTTCATTATTTATTTAGCTAAAATGTATGACAATCTGCCATTGGTAAATTATGGCGGCAATATTTGTTGGAAGTGGTACGATTCTAAGTTTATAAAAGTAGGTGTACCGTCAAATTCGTAGTCGTTATTATCCAATCGTTTTTTAAGAAAAAGCTGTGCTCTGAGTGGTGGTCACATCCATTTTCTAACACATGCGTTAATGCGTATAATATAATATTTATAAAAAAGTTCTGAAGACAATGCATCAGCAGAAACTTTGTATATATTTTTGCGTGCTTGGTCTATTTCAACCAATAAACCCAAGGTAAATTATATTATTCTCTAAAATAAGTAGCTAGAGTTTGTATGAAACTATCTGCCAAGCTAAACGAATGAAATGATTAACTTCATGATTATTCCTAGAAATAGGCCATGCAATTCATTCATCATTCCTTTGAGAATCTGTACTAAAATTAATTAACTGAAAAGTTTATTTAACGGAGACGTTATTTATAGAAGAATTTATCTTCAGTCATATTTATGACAACTTTTTAGGGTTCCGTAGCCAAATGGCAAAAACGGAACCCTTATAGATTCGTCATGTCTGTCAGTCCGTCTGTCTGTCCGTCCGTATGTCACAGCCACTTTTCTTCGAAAGTATGAGAGATATCCTGTTGAAACTTGGTAAGTAGATGTACCTAATATGTGAACCGCATTTTTTTTTTTTTTTAGCTTGGTAAAATCATCAAATGAGTCCTCCCACCCCGGGCAGGGCGGGAGGGACTGTCAGACTTGTACTGACTAAAATCCACGGTGTCCTTCAATAGCCTTTTATGTTCCGGGGTCACGGTAATGAGATAAGTCCCGCGACCCCGGCAGGCTTTGGCCCTCTTGGGCGGGGCCCCGTCATCATATGTGAACCGCATTAGGATTTTCACACAAAAATAAAAACAAAACAAATTTTGAGGGTACCCCCCATACTTAGAATAGAAACTCAAAAAAAAATTTTTCACCAAACCCATACGTGTGGGTAAGTATCTATGGATAGGTCTTTAAAAATGATATTGAGGTTACTAATATCATTTTTTTCTAAACTGAACAGTTTGCGCGAGAGACACTTCCAAAGTGGTAAAATGTGTCCCCCCCCCCCTGTAACTTCTAAAATAAGAGAATGATAAAACTAAAAAAATATATACATATAATGTCAGACCTCAACAAAAACTTCCAACGAAAATTGGTTTGGATGAGATTTTTTTTTTTTTACATTCTGTTTGTGTATATTACTTACTAATATCAATATAATTATATCCCTAATCTACACTTGCTACTACGGAACCCTTCATGGGCGAGTCCAACTCGCACTTGGCCGGTTTTTATTCTTAATAGCGGATGCTATAAATGCAATTCGTTTTTCACATCTTCTTTGAATTCAAAGATATCAAATGACATTCTCGCAAAATAATAAATGCTAATGGACCATCCATTTTCTCCGATTATTTAAATTTCTTTTATAGTCTGCAGCACAGTCTGTAGCTTCTCCGTTTACCCAATAAACGAGTATATGTATAAGTAGCTGGTAATATAACTGAGTGGTTTTATTCGTTACGGCACATATTTTGTGGAAGTTCTAGCACAAAATGTGTCGTTTAGCACATTATTTGGCCGCTCTAACATTAGTGCCTTGAGAGTTACTACAACATAAATTGTACACTTTTCTTTCACCTAAATGTTACTTTAGGCTAACTTGACTTTATTTTTCTTTTTTTTTGTATTTACTGGCACTTATAAAATAATATTCCGTGCGTAAGTGGGAAGCCGTTTGTAGCAGAAAGATGATGATGAATCCATTGAAACACAAATTGAAAATGGCTTATGGGTTCATTCGGAGGCAGAATGTATCCTGTTTCCTTTGCGTAAAAGCAAATGCAAACCGCTTCGAGGAAGTGGTTAAGCTGCCATTTCCCTCGTCTTTTTCAACATTGTAGATAGAACTTCACTCTGACGCTTTCGCAACATTGCTACTTTGATGTTAGGACGGGTTCCTATTTTCAAAAATTATTGACATTTAACGTCCCCAAGCACTGACTTAGGCTGCGTTTCCACCAGAAATGTGCGATGGAAATGTGTCGTGCGAGGATGTCTAACTGTGCTGTGAAAATGTGTGGGCGTTTCCACCAAAGCTGTGCAATAAAAATGTGCCTATGAGAATGTGTAGCGGAACTATGAAAATACGCATAAATGTGTGGTGCGAGGATGCGTTGCGAAGCTGTGAAATGTGTCGACGGGGGTGTGGTATAACGGAGTAACGCAAACGCCTGCCTGTCGCTCAAGTCTCACTTTATATCCATAATATCTATTTTGCGCACTTCTACTTCCAACAAACTCCGTCTATGGACTGGCTGGTACAGTATGCGCAAACCTCGCAACACATCCTTCTCAATACACATTCCTCGCAACACATCTCACTCATACATCCCGCGTACACGTCCCTCGCAACACATCCCTCGCACACATCCCTCGCTAGTTTTGTATGCGCAAAAATCTAGCTCTGCTAAGCCGTTTCCACCAGAGCTGACCGAGACGAGGTAAATGAAGCGATTCTATTGGTTCTTTACGAACACATTTCTCGCTACGCATCCTCGCACATCTCTGGTGGAAACGCAGCCTGTGGCTTGGCCTGGATCAATAGTCGTTACTAAGCGTAACGACTATTGATCCAGGCCTCAGACTCAGCAGTGCTATTCTTTATAGACAAGGCCTTCAGACGGCGCGGCCGCAGCGCTCATGCCACGCTGAGACTAAAGTTTGCCATCACTATGCTACTGACAGCGACACACATGGTGCAGCTGATCTCAAAACCGTCTCGTCAAAGCACTGCATCGTAGAGACCAGCGATGACACACACACACATAGTTTTTCTTCAATAGCCCTTTTGACATTTTCTTTAAAGAAATTCCCACGACCAACCTATATGCTCAACTTTGTTATTCTTTTATAGGCGAACATCCCGGAACTTGTGCCATTGATGAAAGCCTTGTGCTCTTGATCTATACAGGATGATTTTTTAGTCACCATCCAAATTTTGATATATTAATCTTTGGTGAAAACCATTGAAAACGTGTTTTTTCTTTTTGTGTCACTCAATACAAAAATATTGAGATATCACGTCACAAAGTTATCTATTAAAAGTTGATGAATCTGGACACCGCGCTGTGATGTGTCGCTCAGGTGTAGCGGAGCGGGGCGGGGGGTAAGCGGGGTGCGCTCCGCCCGTTTCATGCGCCGGCAAGTGTATTATTATTAACGTTTAGCTTGGTGACCACGCAGAGCGGATAATTCTTATGAGAAAATGAATTAATAATTATGAAAATTTTACGTTTCGATTTTTTTTCAAAAATAGGGTTAGTGATTGATACCTAATGCCTAGAAAAATTTTGGACGGTGGTAAAAAAGTCTTCCTGTATAACTCACCTTTATTGGTTTTCCCATTATAGTAGAGTGAGATGGCGACATCCTCGGCTCCCTTCGCGTGAAGCAGCTCCTCTCGCCTTGCACTGCTGCCGTGTAGACCTCGCACCAGGATGGCCAGTTCTCCACCATCACGAGCGTTCGCAGCCGCTGATATTACGGTGCTCGCTGCGTCTGGAAAGATGTTTGGAGTCGTATTAAATAGCGAATATCATCATTAGCCTATAAATGTTTCCACTGCTGAAACACAGGCCTTCTCTCTGTGAGAGGGAGCGGACTATAATCCGCCAGGTTGGATGTCACATGTTTTCAAATTTTTGGTTCTAGGACCGGTCGGTTTCCTTACGATGTTTTCCTTCACCATTTTGAGAGCAGTGGCGACGGCACAAATTACACAAAGTAATAGGCCTGTATGGATTCGGGCCACCACAACTGTTCTAATTCCAATAGGTTTTGTACCTACTTACAATATATATTTATGAAGTATTATTGTTAATAACACTATGGACTTTGTCTGAAATAAAGTGAAATTTGATTTATTTGATAATAAATAACAATCGGACTTTGAACGGTGTTTATAAATACTGAAGGTTTGATCATAAAATACGCACCGAATTATTTGTGCCCTGTTTTCTATTTTTGACTTTTCTGTTATAGGGGAAGTCAGCTCAAAGCGGCCATAGGAGGCAAAGCGGCCAAGCTTAATTTTTCGGTTATTTGAAATGATAGCGTTACGTTGTCGTTCTGTACGCATAACCAAACCTCCCTCCCGCCCCGCGCCAGTCATTCACTAGTGTGGCTCTGAAAGTGTGGCTCTTGTGACGAGAAATGTTTTTTTGTGTGTTTTATTAAAATAATACAAGAAAAGTTCAACCTGTTTTGGTCAAAACTGTTTATATTTAAATGTTTTCATTACACGTTTAATGTTACTGATCTATTTGACCTTTTTAGGGTTCCGTAGCCAAATGGCAAAAACGGAACCCTTATAGATTCGTCATGTCTGTCTGTCTGTCTGTCTGTCTGTCTGTCTGTCTGTCCGTGTATGTCACAGCCACTTTTTGTCGAAAGTATAAGAGCTATCCTGTTGAAACTTGGTAGAAAGATGTATTATGTGAACCGCATTAGGATTTTAACACAAAAATCAAAACAAAACAAATTTTGGGGGTGCCCCCCATACTTAGAATTGAAACTCAAAAAATTTTTTTTCACCAAACCCATACGTGTGGGATATCTATGAATAGGTCTTTAAAAATGATATTGAGGTTACTAACATCATTTTTTTCTAAACTGAACAGTTTGCGCGAGAGACACTTCCAAAGTGGTAAAAAGTGTGTGTCCCCCCCCGTAACTTCTAAAATAAGAGAATGATAAAACTAAAAAAAATATATAATGTAGACCTCAACCAAAACTACCAACGAAAATTGGTTTGGATGAGATACAGTTAGCAGTTTTTGAGATATAGTACATTTTCAAAAACCGCAAATATAACTTTGCCATTCATACAAATACTATGAAAAACAAAGTTATTTTTATTGTTTGTGTATATTACTTACTAATCTCAATATAATTATATCTCTAATCTATGCTTGCTGCTACGGAACCCTTCATGGGCGAGTCCAACTCGCACTTGGCCGGTTTTTTTTTTATGTAATATTGCTCCGAAATGTAATAAATTATGTGACTGAAATTAATTTTTTAATCAAAATGGGCGAAAAAGGCAAAGCGGTTCGGGCAAAGCGGCCACCTGACCGCTTACCGTAATAATGGCACCATAGATAATGTTCAATTATTTTGTTTAGATGGTCAATAACTACAAAAGAACCACTATTATATTACCCAGGCCTCATAAGACGAAGCTACGATGGCCTGAACAATTAAAGAGATAAAAGAAAAGCGTGTCTCAATTAAATCTTTCGCAATTAAATATGGTATTCCTGAGAAGACACTTATAAACAGGATCTGCTATGAAGATGCTTGGCAGATTTACCGCAGAATATTTCTACAAAAAAAAACAATTCATTTCTTGAAAAGTTTTGGGGTGGCCACGTTGCTCTTATCCCCATGGCCGCTTTGGGCGGCCTCTCGGGCAAAGCGGTTTTATGACAAGTCTTCGTAATCTGCAAATCATATGCTTATTTTTAAAGTTGCGCAAATTTGAATTGGTCATTGCAAAAACTCGATAAATTCTCTAGTAGCTGGTATAAAATTCTCTTGAAAAATATTTCATTTAATGGCTTTTTTTTTAACTCAAAGTTAAGGTGGCCGCTTTGAGCTGACTTCCCCTATCTTGTATTCATTCTAATAAAGGTCTACAAAATACAAGACTTAAGATCTGGTCTAAGTGGATGAAATTACAAGAGTCGTATTTACTAATTGTATCATTTATTTACACTAGGTTGAAGCGAGTTCATAGTTCAGCGGCCTCAAAAGGTCAAAAGTCAAATAAACTTTAAAATAATGGAATTACTGTTCCTTATTTCTCCTTATTACTAAATCAGCAGATTTGGCTCCTATTAATGACCTTTCGTGGTAGATACGAATCACTGACTACTCTTAATTGGACGATTCATTCATCCCAAGCAACTTAACTAATGATTTTTGTTATGTTTCTGTATACAGCTTGTAATTTGCTATTATTTCTATTTGTATACTAAGCGAATAAATTAGGAAGTTGTTGACTGTTCAAGTGTTCATTCTGTGCTTTTTAGTCTAGGTTACACGGTCAACAATCTTGTCATTGACTCCAATACTTCATAAACTTTCCATACGAGCTTATTCATATAAAAATATACTATTACTAATTCATTCGTTTGAATAGGTACTTACCTAACAAAGAACTTTCGTACCTTCCAATGCCAGTCTGTAATTCATTTTATCGATGTTATAAAATGTTAAAGAACTTTATAAAATTATAAAGTATAATACCTTCTAGATAATTGTTCAGAAAAAAACTGAGATTTACACAAATTCGAAGAATAAAAAGTCTCGAAGATAAAGTTATAATTCTTAAAAAAAAAGCAAAACTTTTCTGTGAAAGTAAGATAAGAAATCCGAAATCTAACTTAAACCAAGCGAGCAAGATTGGTTGAATAATAGACTTTTTGTACAAAAGAACCCCAAGAAATGATCCGAGCAGAAATTCGTTGAAATTGTCACAAAGATCACAAGTTCACGAGATAAAAGTACCAACGTATTGTATAAATTGTATTGGATTCGTGGTTGTGAACGATAACAGCGTGGCAACCCATTGAACCGGCAGATAGCCGGATATTGTTGCCAAATCGAATAGTGAGTACAAAACGTTATTTCTTAATTTAGCATTGAGACACAATCAATGAACTTACAAAATATCAATGAACTTAGATACTATCAAAATGCCTAACAAATAATGTTTTACATGTGCAGCCAGTAAATGAGCTATACACTGTCCTGCTCCTGGGTGTCAACACAGCAGGCTATCAGCGACCTACGGATCCAATACAGTAACGGGTAGAGGATGTTTTTCAAATGCAAAAATATTTTCCAAAGACCAACTTCGGCTGTCCAGATTTTCTTTTCCCATTCATCATGAAATGATCCTAACATGAAACAGAGTCGAAAGACACTAAACATTTTTTGGTCTTTTTCATTCAATTTTGTGGAAAATTCAAACTTGACGAAAAAATAAATCTTCATAATTGTTACCATTTATAACAGAGCTAAAGTCTCCTAACAAAGGTTCTCCTAACATTTTTATGGATTCTGATTTCTCTTTGTTGGCTAACTTAAAAGAATAACTCTGATTAAAGGAACTACAGGTGTAAATAAAATAAGCACAACATTTAGTTCTACCTATATTAACAGGAAAATAAATGCTAAGCGCTGAAAGCTGAAATCCGCACCATCTGTCACCTAGGCCTGGATTAAGGTGAGAGATTAATACAAACACCTGGTTCCAGAATTTTCATTTAGGTACCCATTTTAACAAATACGGTCAATCAATTATACTACCTTAGGTTTCCACTCCAACATACAAGCATTTGATTACGCTCTATTAATTCGGAATTAAAATAACGTTGATTCTGAGAAATCTTTTTCTGGATCTGTTTTTGAACTAAGTTTGTAATTCAAGACCCTTGAGGTGCCCTACTTATAAAATATAAAGTGGTCTTCACTCCAAACCAGATGTAGGGCAAAAAGGATAAAGATTTAAATTTAAAGTCATTAATTCTTGTTTGTGTTGCCTTGGCATTGTTACTAGAAATAAGTTAGTCATTTTTCCGTCACCGTCAGTTGAAAGATTTTAAAAACATTAAAACATATGTATTTTAAGAGCAAAAAGAGCATGATAGGCAGTTCCAATAAACCGCTTGTCGGTCGCTCCAAGGAAAGTTATTCTGGATCGTATGACACAACCGTTGACTCACACGAGACGGATCACTGTTTTAACTTCTTTCTTACTTATTTACTTAAGTATCGTGTACTTCGGTCCCATAATAGTCCATAACGATAAACAAACAAGGCTTCAAACTTTCTTCTCATGCGATTAACAACTCATTGCTATTTTTGTTGAAGACTCTTTTCCTTTGTTATTTAGGAATAGAAGACTAGAATTTTATAAGTAAAAGGGAAGATCAAAGGGAATTAAGTAAAACATTATCGTACATTTTGAGAACAAAGACGATGTTATCGACTAAGGTAAGGGAAAGTTTTTAATATTACAAACGATCCATCACAGGCTACATATTCTGGTATTTTGACGAATTGATGGGCATGTTAAAAAAGAATGAAATAAACCCATCTCGATGAGTAAACATTCGATCTTGTTGTTTTGAATTTGTGTACATTTATTGGTAATTTTATTACCGAGCAGTAATAACATTATGAATAGGTATTCTATTTTAAGCGTTTCAACAAGGAATTTATTGTTTCATAAACTATGTTTGGTACGGCAAACTTTTGTTTTAAAGCTGCATTAGGAAGAAAAATCAAACAAGAAACTTTAGATCAGGAGGTTAAACCAATTGAACCATTGAAGCCAATGATTACTTTGATATTGCTTCTGATAAAATCCCGTTATACCGAATTATGGTTATAAACTCCAAGTGAGCTCTTTTCGTGAAATACGGAACACAGCAAAGCAGTCAACCCAACACAATATAAAGCTTTGGACGGAAACAATAGCATAAGCTCATTTATATCGGCCTTCACACATGATCGCAGTCAGCGAACCAAAAAAACATTTTTGACTGGGACAATAGGGTCGCATCGAGACATTGTGTCAGTACCTATAATACAAGTAATCTGAAAATGCTACCAGTATAGTGCTGCATAGAACAGTTTTAACGAGAAGCTGTGGGAGCTTTTTAGATTGGGTGGCCGACAACATTGAAGAGTCGCGGGCAACCGATGTATGCAAGTGGCAAATTGTCGTTCGGCGTGCCGGTCTAAGGGGAGGCCTATATCAGTGGCCGTCTTCTGGCTGAAGATGATGATGATATCTCAGAAAATATCTAAAATCCTCTTGACAACTTTATTTAAGCACCAAAATAACCACGGTGCTCTATTCCGAAGGATCTCTTCTACTTGAACATGGGTTATAGAACACCCCGTTACTTTATTACAGCTGTCCGTTGATCTCAAAGGCTCGCACAGTTAGTAATTGTGGCGACATGCGATATAGTGATTTCACAGAGGACCTGATGGCGTAACGGTACGAGATAAAAAGTTAACTCGCATCGCCTTGTAGGGCCTTCCTGTTGAGCGCGTCTCGCGATCTCAGGATCGCAAAAAAAAGCATAACGCTATGGAATCGCATCGGGGTCAGCCCCGATGCGATTCCATAGCGTTATGCTTTTTTTTTTCTATAAAGACGGTATAGATGAACTGAGAAAACGTTCTAAATAGTTGTCGACAGCTGCACTTGTGGACAGCTAGAATATTATTGATATTATGTAACATAAATTTCCTTGCTTCCTTGCTTCCTAGGCTGGGACAAACACTTGTAATGAGCATTCTTGTGAATGTTACATTACAGAAAAACAAACGTGAGCGTTTTAGCGAGCATTCTAACAAGCGTTCTGGAGAGCTTGTTACCTAGTCATCTTATGAAGAAACAGTTTTTGACTTTCGACTAGAGCGTTCTCTAGAAAGATCGTGAAAATGTTCGTAGCGATGTTTGGCTCTTTATTTGGCTCTGTTCGTTGTTCAGTTCGACAAAAATAAAAACGGCGATACTCGATGTTCTGTTACAAGTGAATGCTCAAGTCTTTCAGTAACTTAACAGAAGTGGAACAGCCCCCCTAGCCAAGTCACAAACGATAATCGTAAACGCTCGGTACTCCCCAATAGATTTTCAACTTTATAGCCCAGAGTCTAAAGTTGAAAATCTATTTAAGATTTCTGAGCGTTAGCGACAGGAAAGATCGAAAACGATAAGCAATCTTCACTAGATCTTCAACGTTATACCCAAGCACATAAAGTTGAAAATCTATTAAAGCCTACTCAGCGTTTGCGTTTGTCGTTTGTAACATGGCTACAGGGCCAGGATTGGATGACCAATGAGCGCGCGGTCATAAAGTAAGCCGTCAGATCAGATCGTAGCAAGTTATGCTGAGGTCTGTCATTGGATGGGTGATCAAGATTAAGCAAATCTTGTCTTATTTTGCATTTGTGTGGGTTACAAACGTTAAGAAAAGCTTGATGAGATCTGTCTGTGGATAAGTCTTGTCTCACAGTCATAGTCTGTATTTTCTTGATATATAAATTCCCTCGCTCCTGTCCATTCTAACTGTTGACGAAACATACTAGCTATATCCTATCTAAGTACGTAATCGTTTACAGACTGATGTGTATCAGGATTCTAATGCATAAGGAAACTTAATTGATCTTAAAGTGTCGTCAATCAACGTCGGCCATGTTTATCAGTCCATCCGATAGAGACTAAGTTTACCGACAGGTTGTTACTGTAATTATGTGAGAGCTACTACCACTTCCTTATTCGCCCTTCCTACAGATATACATATATCTTGTATATGGAGAGGTGTTATCTATACTAATATAATAATCTACCACTAAAATAAATATTATACGCATCAACGCATGCCTAGCGAATATCAAAAATTAGAAAGGAAAATACGAACCGTGATGAGCAGGATTTGACCCTGCGACCTCCGGATTCAGTACATCTGACGTTCTTTCCAACCGAGCCACCGAGGCTCCTACCTACAAGCGTCCAGTTCTTTAAATGGATTAAAGAACTGGACGCTTGTAGGTAGGAGCCTCGGTGGCTCGTACGTAACGTCTTACCTTAATTTACACTAATAACAAAAAAGGTGAAGAGTTTGTTTGCTTGAACGAGCTCATCTCAGGAACTACTGTTTCGAATTCAATAATTTTCTTTTTTGTTGGTTATTATATTTATCGAGGAAAGCTATAGGATATTTAAATCACGTTACGAGCAATAGTAGCCGAGTACCGGGGGGGTAAAACCGCGGTTACAGCTAGTTATATCTATGACATAATCTAGTCCTACAACACTGTAAAATGGAAAACGACAGCTATCATGCAGGTGTCATATGTATGCAGATGACTATGGTAATCAGGTTTCTGAATAAGGCTTATTTATACCCAAATTCTATTCAACACAATGATCCAAATAATTTGCAATTGAGATTCCTTCACACCCAAAAATAATATTATGTACCTACTGCACAATAATCTGTTTAAGTGTCTAAACACACTATGCCGAAGTTACGCGACCGAAGTTCGGCGCAATTACGCCTGCAATGCTATTTGAATTATTGACGACACACTATGCCGAAATTACTTCGCGTCATAGCGTACAGCGTAACTTCGGTCGGGCGTAAGTTCGGCGGGAACTTATTCTGTGACCACACATTATACGCGACCGAAGTTCGGTTCGATTACCGACGAAGATCCGGGGGCGGGGAGGAGCAGGGAGCCGTCCGCGCCACCCGCGCCGAATTTCCGCCGCGTAAGTTCGGCACTTATGGTGTGTCATATCAGCCGAATACGTCGGAACGTGAAATCAGCCGCCGAACTTCCGTCGCGTAACTTCGGCATAGTGTGTTTAGGCACTAAGCCATCAAGGTCTTAAAAATTTTCCATCTCCGTAATAGTTAATTGCTCGTCTGGCTGCATTTAATTAATGATATCATTGCTATAAGCATTTTTTAATAGAAATAATCTACATAATATACAAAGGTATTGTTCGTATATTTGTAACAAGGCTCACGAGCAGTGAAGGCGGTACAAATTAGGCTATCAAAGCGGCGCGTAGGTGGTGTTGTGTCCTGCCTTGCCTAATACAGTAACGAAGCTTGGCGGATACATAATCAGCTGTTCAGACCGGTTCTTTGGACAGATTGCTGTGAGATAATATTAAGGATTTTTAGTGGAACAGTTGGTAAAAGACTTTTTTTAAGTTCATTAGTTAACCCGCGAAGAATATACAAATCGTGTCGTTTACCAACTACTTATCTGCAGTTATTTTTTTTTTTCAGTATATTTTGGTTTTTACGAAACGTCACTGTATCTGGGGCACGGTAGTGCCCCCTCCAAAACGAGGCACGCGAAGCGCAAGGGCACTACCTACCTTTTCTCGAAGTGTTTCGTCGTACGGCCTAACTCTACCGACCCTAACTTCACAAATTCTACATATCAGTGAAAATGTATGGCTTGGCTGTTTCGTTACTTACTTCAGAAACTAAATATTCGCATCACCTTCACGACGGTAGCGAAACGGCGAAGCCATAAATTTTTACTGATATGTAGAATTTGTGAAGTTAGGGTCGGTAGAGTTAGTCCGTGTAGATTCAGAAGCTTGGCTTAACATGAGATCTGATATCTTTTTCACAGGGCAAACATTATGTGGTCGTCTTGGCAAACATTTTACATTAAATGTTTTTGGTGGGATACACATTACACATACAATTTTAAATCAACCAATTTCATTCATTAATGTGTCGCCTTCACATTGCAACACAAAAATCAAAGGGTAAAGCTGTACTTACCTTGTTTTCTTAACAGAATTTCAATTTATACCGGCTATGTTCAAACAAACGATCAGCACGCAAATCCCGATACAATGGAATTTAAAGCAGCTATTTAATAAAATAGATAAGATTGTCCAAATTCCTAACAACCCTGGCTCTAAACGGAAACGAAAATTCAATCTAACGATGCCCAAGATTAAAATTTCTTATTAACATTATTTCTATAATATCTTTGGGAGGCTTTCCACGCCATTTTGGAGTTCGGAAGAAATTATAATAACAGATTGTATCGGCTGTTCCAACGTAAAAATGTATTTTTAATACAAAGATTATGGAAATTATTTCGGGATTTTAAAAATGAAGAGAATAAGTAAGTTATTCCGTTGAAGTTACTTTTTTCATGATTCCTACGTAATTCTATCAATTTTCACAACTCATTGTCACTAAACCAAAGAGAGAATTCTTCAGAAAACGGTAACTAGGAAACAGCAAAGGTTTTTAAAATAAAAAGAAAGCCAATAAAAAAGCCAAGTTTTTTTTGACGACACGTTTGGCGCAGTCGCTAAGCGATTGAATGCTTCGCAACGTGTCACGGGTTCGATCCCCGCACGGAACATAATTATTTGTATAATTATTAAAATATACTTGATCCGGGTGTGAGTGTTTATGTATGTGAGTTTCTATGTTTGTAAACGAACCCACGATACAGGAAGTAATTCCTAGTGCAAGGTTTTTAAATAAATATCGGCACAACTTTGCTAGTTGTAGATTGTTCTGCAAAAGATAAATGATGAAAGTTCCTGTTTAAGTCTCCCTCGGAAACAGCCTAGGTTGCCTAAATTCTTACAGCCTTACTACAAAAACTTAAACATCTGTTGAACACTTGTCTAAAAAAGTGTGACTGCAAAACGGACCTTATTTCAACGACATAATCTGACATTTTTTTAGACAAGTGTTCAACAGACGTTTAAAAGTTTTTGTGGTACGACAGCTACAGTTTTGCACATTAGTTTTTCGTGTTATACGCTCATTTTCAAGGACCTTCGAAACGAGCGACCGATTCAAACATTCCAATCACAATTTGCTGCCTACATAGATGATTTCATATTCCGATTTCATAACAGTTCATTGTATGCATGAACCATTAATTGAGTGTTAATGTTGCTAATTCAATTATGATGTCATTCTTAAAAAGTTAAATTATTACAAGTCTATTTAGGCTGATTATGGACTTTTGTTTTTAAATCGATTGGTAAAAAAATGTAGTAAATAATATCTAGCCGAAGCAAATGCGTTAAAGCTAAGTCATGTATAGTCCTCCTCGTTTTTGACCACAGGGGCATCTCAGCAGAGATTAGCCCTTGGTGCTGGAGATATTTTTATAGTGCACAAGTGTTTGGGCCAGCGCAACATCTGTTACAACCCGAGAAAGATCAAGAGCATGACCAACAGCTTAACGAGCTTTCCGAGGCACGAGGTATCATACCACCAACTTCCTATCTCTGGGTTCATCATCATCATCAGCCGGAAGACATCCATTGCTGAACATAGGCCTCCCCTTAGACCTCCGCCACGTCGCCGAACGACATTTCGCCACTTGCATCCATCCGTTACCCGCTACTCTCACGATGTCGTCGGTCCACTTGGAGGCTTGCCTACGCTGCGTCTTCCGGTCCGTGGGATATCTAAAAATATCTCTGGGTTAGTGCTGAGTTTCTAATCGAAAAACCCAATAGCGCTTCTTTCCCGACCCGGGAATTGAACACAAAACCTTAGGCTCATTAGTCGTGCTCGGAATCACGAAAACTAAGGGGCAACAAGGCTTCTAAAATCCAGTGTAATTAATTTATTTTGAAATAAAAAGTTTTGGTATTTTTCCTTATATTTCATAATTGTGTGTAAATAAATGATTAAATACATAAATAAATAAATAAGAGGGGCATCAGCTGATTACTGCCACATTGACATTGCGAAGTTAACTGAGGAAATTGCCACGACACTTACCAACAAGGGACAGACGGACAATCAACGTCTGCATGACATCCTACCAAGTTTAAGAGAATATATATGTGTCAGTCAATTATGGATAATCTTATATCGGGATACTACCAAAGTTATAGATACTGTCGAAAACTGTAGCAAGCTGAAGTAGCAGTGGCAGGTCATGTCTGCCGCAGAACCGACGAAAGGTGGAGTAGGAAGGTTCTCGAATTCAGACTGCGTGTAAGTAAACCTAGGGTGGGACACCCCCCGGCAAGATGGACCGAGAACCTGAAGAAGGTAGCTGGCAGTGGCTGGATGAAAAAAGCGGGAGATCGTGCGCTGTGGCGCTCCCTGGGAGAGGCGTATGTCCAGCAGTGGACTGCAATAGGCTGAAATGATGATGATGATTATATCGGGATTTCGGGCCTTCATATTTTAAAAGGACATACTTATAAGTAACCATATTAATAATAACCCTAAAAATACAAACGAGAATAGTATTGCACACCTTATCAATAATTCAAGGAACAATAAATCTTAAGCCACACAATTAAACTTGTAGGACCCAATTCCCGACGATATGCGTAGGCGCATGATCGTAACTAACCGCGCCGATGAGGTCATTTTTGCAACCTGCTCAATGCTGCATTTTATTGGCGAACCTCAATACGTATTTGGTCAAAATAAATTGTGTTTTAACCGTCGTAACTACATAATTAAGAGTCGTTTTCATTTAGGATTCATATATATGAATTTCTAAAGCAACTTCATTTGGTCTGGTTTAGGGAAATTATATTTTTTCTATAAATCAGTGACTGTCGGTACTTCAGAATTACTTGGATGACTAGACTTGTGACAGAGTCATTAGATCACCACTTAATTAATCACCAATAATATTAGGTCATTGTCCAGTATTGACTCAAATTTCCTAGATTTCTAGACAACCAACAACGCCTCGAGCATTACTTTAATACCTATTTAAAACTCAGATTCTTTGATCTGAGATTTAAAATGTAAGTTTCAAAATCCAGAAAGTTCCCGGAAAGGCTCACGGAATCTCAATTTAACTTCAATCGCGATTTATAAAATAAATAACGGCGGATGCATTCGGCCCCAACTATGGCTGGTATTTTAATAAAATTCTATTTTGTAACAGCATTTTTCTATAGATACGCTATATGTATTTTAAATGTGAAAATGCGAGTACTAAACTAGCTCTTTCGTAAACTGACGTTTAAGTATTCTATTTTTTTGAACATTTAGATAAGTTTACTGAACTTTTGTACCTGCTTTGGAAAATCCAAACCCTTTCGATTAAACTCAGTAAAATCTCCTATGATCCGGGCTCTGCCCTCTGTTAGCAACCGATTTATTTTTTAATTAAGTCCCCAAGCGCCATTATACACCGTGACTTTTTAGTCGTCTTACAAAAGCAGCCCAGTTCATGTATCCAATGACTAGAACACGTTTATAATAAAAACATATGTATTTAAGAGATTAGGAAAATTTAATAAAAATTTAATAATAAAACTTTAATTGGTTATTATGACACAAGGCGTAGTTAGAAACGCACGAAAATGGAAATGGAATGATCTACCCGACTATTGCGCTGGGTAGGTATACTCTACAGATTGATACGTAAACAGTTTAACAGGGTGTTTCATATTTTTAATGTACCTATTTATTAAAAATAAAAATTATTATTAACGATTTAAAAAAAATAAACTCGCCTAAAGGTATTTTAGGTCGGATACATTAAGTGGACGACTTTTGTAAGACGACTAAAAAGTCACGGTGTATGTGTTTTATCCATCAAGTATGGAATACATCTGTGAATCTAATCAAATTATAGTTCACATAGTACGTCATTTGGTGAACATTTCGTAAGTTTTATGTCATGTGGCTTTGTAAACAAATATGGAGGACAATAAATAATGTATTATGGACACACCAGATGTGTTGCTAACCATCTAAAGCTATTTTAATTCTAATTTATTTATTACTTCTGATATAATAAGTATGTCTTTCCTTATTTTCAAAAGGATCTACCGTAATGCCTCACGTTTACCTAAATACTAACCAAGTCAATGATATTATATATGTGATGTCTGTCATTGATGTTTGTCCTGTTAACTAACTGTGGGATGTTCTTGGGTTTCCAGAACATTGTTTCGACGTGTTAAGCATATGGTTGAAGAAGCACCTTTTTACCCGACTGCGCGACGCAAAGGAGGGTAATGTGTTTATCAGTCTATGTATGTATGTAAGTATGTATGTATGTATGTATGTATGTTTGTTTCTATGTGGCGTTCTAGAGACCAAATGCGTAGGCCGATTTTGATAATTCTTACGTCAATCGATTCGTCTTAACCTTGCGAGTGTCACTAAAGACATGACAGTAATCAAAATTCACCACAGCGACAACCAGACGCCATATTGTCAAAATGAAAAAAATAAAAGTCGATGAACTATGTCAAGTGGGGTGTCGTTGAATAGGTATTTTAAAATCAACTTGAGGTTCCTTTTATCATTTTTCATTTTAATTGATAGTTTAGGATATATAACGATTTAAAGTTGTTTAACAGAACAATCATTCTTGCTAATTTTCTTACTTATTGATTTAAGTTTTTATTTCAAATATAAACAATATACAAACAAAAAAAACAATGAATCGTAACTAAAAAGTATAAAATAAAAAAGTAATTTATAGAAAAACAAAAAACCCGACTGCGTAAAAACTAATTTTTGAAAATACGTGAAAAAGTTAACTTAGATAGAAACTAAAAAGAAAGAAACAAGCCCAACTGAACAGCAGGAAGACGCAGAACAGAACGACTCACAGTCGGGGCCCATTCAAATTTTACCAATCAGATCTTCCCAAGGGGCCCCGACTGTGAGTCGTTCTGTTCTGCGTCTTCCTGCTGTTCAGTTGGGCTTGTTTCTTTCTTTTTAGTTTCTATCTAAGTTAACTTTTTCACGTATTTTCAAAAATTAGTTTTTACGCAGTCGGGTTTTTTGTTTTTCTATAAATTACTTTTTTCTTAAATATAATAATCGTTTTTGAAAATAAATAAAAGTCATTTTACTCATTTTAATTTCACGTCAAATTAGTGATCGATCAAGATGTTGTATCATAGTGGAGTAGTCACTGAGCTACGTTCATAATTTAATTATTTACTACCAAAACTTAACCTGATAAACTGTAGACATAATAAAAGGAAGGTTTATTATATTATTTTTGAAGAACGTCGGAGAAAATATCTAGGAAATTCCTCGCCTACATACACAACCTCCAAGCCGAGCTTATTAATATTAATTTACGATGTAAACGAGCATCAAGTGGATATTTTTGGGGAAATAAATAGGCTTCATATCTAATTTTGAATCTAGTTAGGAAAAAATTTGATCTCTTTCCATCAAAAGGTAAAATGTGAACATACCTTAGTGAAAATTCGCTTGGTACCTACTTAAGGTGCGGTGTTACGAATATCTCAATATTCCCAAAAATTGGTTTCTTAGAACGTCGAGTATGATGTAATGTAATAAAAATAAGTAACGCGAAAAATACAGTGAACAGAGAAGGGTATAAAGAAGAATTTAAACCGAGCAGAATAATAAATAAATAGTTTGATATTCCGAATAAAAAATTGGGAAGTTGTAGCATAAAAATAAACTTTGACGTCGAAGATCTCTGTATTTCCAGCGATAACAACAGTTTTTTTTTTAAGAATTTAGTAGGTTTTCCATTTTTTTTTTAAACTTTAACCAAACCATTATTTAATTTTATGTCTATATTTTAAATAATCTAAAGAAAAGCAGTAAAATAAATGCCCATTCGCAGCTTACGTCACATTTCAACACAAATATCATTTTTCAATTTTCAATCTTATTGACGCTCCATAGTGGTGACAATAGTTTACGCGGTCATAAGCGATTAAAATCGTAGTCAGTCCGCGCCTTAAGTATAAACAATTGAGATATCAAGTTCGCAATATCCCTTTCAAGTCAGAAGCTTTTAAACTGACCGTGGAAGTAAGGAACCTTTAGAAGTTCGTAATAATATCCGCCAGTCCACCTGTCACTTACCTTATCTATTTAAACTTTTGTTCGTTTACTTAACTATTAAGTATTCTGTGATTTTACTGGAATAACTCTTCACTTAACGAGATATTTGAGTGTTTTATACAAAACTTCAAATAATAGTTCTGATGAAGATTTATTGGGTAGACAGTGGGTCTAGTCGTCCTCATTTCCTAATTTAATTACCTATACTACAAGGTGAGCAGCACTCATTAATAAAGACCATTCAAATTTTGCGATGAAGCAAATCAACAGAATCGAACATAGGTCAAGGAAAATACAGTCAATGCCGAAAAAAAGGGTGTGCTAACGGTATCCATACACAGGGCGCAGACCATGGAGGGGCGCTGAAAATGGCCAGACTTGGACCACAATTTACCAAACCCTGGCCCTGTAGCCATGTAGGTAACAAACGATAAACGCAAACGCTGAGTAGGCTTTAATAGATTTTCAACTTTATGTGCTTGGGTATAACATTGAAGATCTAGTGAAGATTGCTTATCGTTTTCGATCTCTCCTGTCGCTAACGCTCAGAAATCTTAAATAGATTTTCAACTTTAGGCTCTAGGCTATAAAGTTGAAAATCTGATGGGGAGTACCGAGCATTTACGATTATCGTTTGCGACTTGTTGTGACTTGGCTAGGGGGGGTAAAAAGGAGGAGGTTCTCAATTCGGTCGTCATTTTTTTTATGTATGTACACCTATTACTCCGAGGTTTCTAGTCCGATTAGTGTGATTCTTTTTTTGTTCGATGCAGTATACTTTCCATTTGGTCCCATAAAAAATACACCCAATTTGGTTCAGCACTTTTTTTCTCATTTTTTTTATTTCTGCTATATAGACGATATAATTATCTTTACTACGGAATTACGGATAACAATTATTGTGGACCGATTCTCGAAATTTGTACTTTGTTCGAAAGGAGATACTTCTGTGGTCCTATAGTCGCCAAGTTAGGATCTCATGATTGGATCCAGGAGAAATCGAGGGCAACCCTCAAATTTTATCGGCCCACACATCGTTTTTCGCAAATCTTACGAAGTAACTTAAGTACTTGCGTATGGTAATCATCATCTCATGTAGAGTTTTTGAGATAGGGAATTTTATTAGCTTATTGTGTACGTGAGCGATGTTATTACCAGTGCTATGGATTACAAAATTCTAGTGCACTTGTAAGAAAATTATGTATTTGACAAGAATTTGGGTTGAATATTTAAACTAAAAAGAGCAAAATAAAAAAAAATGTAACCGGCTTCAAAAACAACCACAAAAGGGTAAAATAACCTACAAAATAACTTTTCTTTCGGAAGTCGGTGGCAAAAAAGACAATGAAATAAAAAAAAAACAAAGCCACCGACTTCCGACAGAAAAGTTATTTTGTAGGTTACTTTACCCTTTTTTGTGGTTGTTTTTGAAGTCGGTTACATTTTTATTGAATTTTTTTTTCTTATTTCTTTAGCAAGATTGAAAAAAAAATCTTCATTTGAGGCGTGTGCAAACGGCATTTCTAAAAAACTTTCAACTTCAAAATTTTTCGAAATAACTGAATTTCAATGTAGCTGTATACACATACATAGGACACATATTTTAGGTCTAAAATTTCCAAAAAATAAATTTAATCTTTCCATAGCATCAAATATTTTCAATAACCTTTTTTACGCCAATCGGAAATCACACCTTGTCAAGCCCATATCAGTTCAGTCATTATCTACTAAACAAGAGTCAGTATAAAAATAGCAAGAGTGTTCAAATGGTAACAAGCTATTTCCACTAGAGTAGAACAATAAGTTTCTATTAGTAGACTCACAAAATGCAAGTGTTGATTGATGACTGCATAAATACTTCCAGGTGCCTCGACAAACGAAACTACAAATATCCAGTAACTGCTTGTTGCTATCATCAAATGTATCCTCCCACCCACTGTGGGACGGGAGAGGGACTGTCAGACTCGTACTGACTAAAATCCACGGTGGCTTTCATTAACCATTTACGTTACAGGGTCACGGTTACCTGATGAGACAGTCCCGCGACCCCGGCAGGCTGGCCCTCTAAGGATTCCCCGTCAGCATACGACTACCAACTAGAGGCTAGTGTTTCACACCTGACTACTCTGAGGAGAAACAACCGAAACAAACTCAGAGGTCACAGTGTCTTAAAGTCCAGACATTATATTGGTCAATCATACGAGCACCATGCATAAAACTTATAAATAAAACTACTCCAAGACAAAATATGACGTATGGATTACATGAGCTATGGAGAGGGCTATGCTCGGTGTTTCTCTACGTGATCGAATCCGAAATGAGGAGATCCGTAGACGAACTAAAGTCACCGATATAGCCCACCGGATTAGCAAGCTGAAGTGGCAATGGGCAGGCCATATTGCTCGCAGAGCAGATGGCCAATGGGGTCGAAAAGTGCTAGAGTGGAGACCGCGGACTAGCAAGCGCAGCGTAGGACGTCCACCAACGAGATGGACAGACGACCTTATAAAGGTCACCGGAAGACGCTGGATGCAGGTCGCTTCCAACCGGTATTATGTGGAGATCTAAAGGGGAGGCCTATGTTCAGCAGTGGACGTCCTATGGCTGAGATGATGATGATGATGATTACATAAATTATAAGATAAGTAACGGTATCCTGCATGAGTATAGGTACCTATCTACATAGGTTATGATGAACAAGTCAAGGTAAATGTCCATCACTAAGTTCTTTTTCCTTAACAGTAAACAAATTCCAGTAATTTTGACTCATAGCTGGATTACGACACTAAAAGGTTGTAAACATTGTGATGCGCTTGAGCATTGTGTGGAACCAGTATTATGCTCCCTATATGGGGTACCATCTGTCCCTTGGCCTGATTATTATGACCAGTCTGCTTTATTCGGACTTTATACATTATTTTGTATATGGATACTGGCCACATGAAGCTTGTAGAAAACGATTTTGTTTATGGTAAGTGTGGTATTGACCGATAAAGTTTAAAAAGAGCCGTTAAATTAAGTTTAACTCTCGTTTGGCCTCACCCTAAGAGTAAAGAAAGGCCGAAAAAAAGAAACTTAAAATAATAATTGATGAATTAACATTATCCGTCATAATATCTGTCGACTTCTTTTATCTCGAATCTCCGGAACTAATGATATTTAAATTCCATTTTCTTTTTTGGTCTCGCACTTTATTTCTGGATGCTATAAGCTAAACTATTGCTTGAACGATGGGCTACAACATTCCATTACTCAAATAACATTTATAACAAAGAAGCATTATTAAACCCCCTGATCATACAAACTAAGTTACTACCTACCAAATTAGACCTAGGTACCGTTTAGTTTGATATTTCACCTACAGCAGACTAATACTCATCTATGTTAATATCATTTAATCCTGAGGTCACTCGACGCTCCCGGATTAAGCGTGACAAATAGATTATGAGACGGCTTGTTTACCTCGTCGTCGTGTAAATTCGGTGGCTTTGTTTCCTATTACCTATATCGTGTCGCAGGAGCTTTAGGGACTACCGTATGGGTAGGTACTTTTAGTACCTTATTATACTGATATAGAGTTAGGTTTGCTTCTACATTATTCTGCTTGCAGTGACTTTATCGTTCTGTGTTAAAAGGATAAGTGATATGCCTACATACGTAATTTCATACAGATGGATCCGTAAGTACCAGGCAGAGTGCCGTTTTGGATATCTACCTATATTTTGAAAATCAGGTAACCAAAATTGGATGTTAAAACCAGCTGTCCGACGTAAAAAGAGAAATGACCAATGCCGAATGTTAGCAGAAAAAAAATAACTAGAAGAATATCCACGGGGTAAAAACCACCATTAATGTTTGAAAATTAAATAGGGCTGCAGCAGCTGGTTAGTCCGTAATTACTTGTACAGAAATTTCACAATTCAGCAACTCAAATTACGTAGTAAAATAACATCTAACTAATACCACAGATGTGAAAGATTGATGGGTGAATGGAGGCATGTTTTATAGTCTATGACATCAGAATTGCTTAACGGATCTTGATGGAAGGCCTCAGAAAAAGGTTATAATCTGGCACACAGATCTGGCATAACACAGTGTCTATGTAGTCTGTGCATAACACATGGATACCGCATTTATCCCAATAATACAGTCCCGGTTTTTGAATAACACGCAGGCGAAACCGCTGGCAACAACTAGCTGTACATGTATTTAAAAAAACAATACCCATCTGAATATAACTAGCGACCAAAACTTTTTACTTTTCTTACTTTTTACCCGGTGGTGCTAGGCAACTGGGCTTCTCCCAGTTGTAACATCCCTATAAGCCTATTAGCCTTGTTTTTTGTTCTGTCTCCTGCTTGCATGGAGGGAAGTGGAAACATATTTTTCCTACTCCTCCACTATTCTTTTCTGATTAATTTCGTTGCAGGATCCAAGACAGGTAAATTCATTCTCCGGGACACGTCGAGGTCGAGCTTCATTGTCATTCGGGAGCTCCATTACAGAGCCATATTTCTTATTTCCATACAGTAACATTGCTAAATTAATTAAAACTTGTTAATATTTGCCAACTATGTGCGACATTGCCAACTTTCAGAATATGCGCTCTTAAGATCGCACGGAATAATATGCCTCTGACAAACGAACCGAATCCGTGGCGTAGCGTTTTTTTTTTGTAATGTATGGAATTGTTTGAAGCCTGTCACATAGACTATCGGACCGTTTTATATGACAGGATTCGGTTCGGTTCGCTATCACCTGCCTGTTTGGCAAAGGCCTTAAGTGATTCCATTACTTTTGTTCGCAAGTGTATATTGTAATTTAGGCTAAAAGTCGAAGCTGTGCATTTGTGCAATCCTTCCAGTCGTTGAACTTCCATCTCACATCCTAAGAAAATGCCTGGACTTCCGCTCCATCTAATTATGCCATTCTATGTGTGCATTCGTTCTATTTCTCTTTCGACCGCTAATGACCCCACGAATAGTATCGCGGCTGTCCTAATGGGAATTTATGTTTACTTTGACTGATGTATTTTCGTACTGGGGATGAATATTCGAATTTTAAACTGTTGAAAGCTTGAGAAAAGTGTTTTGAGGTGTGATAAAAGTTTTTTAAACACACAATTCTTTTTTTAACTCGATTGCGTAGGGTTATGTGTTTTACTTTTTTTTGTTTTAAATTGCGATGGATTTGCTCTTTACTCAAATCTAGGTCAAAGGTGACAAAGACAAAGCTAACGATGGAAGCCAGAAGAAGCTCGTTCCATGTAACTTTTACTTATAAAGAGATTAGGGTTGTACCCACAGAAATCTATGGTTGTACAGACGCCAGCCCACATCAATCTACAACAATTTGTCAAATTTCTGTAATAGATTTTCAACTTTATCACGAAACGAGAAGGTTCACGTTCGATTGGCATTTGACAGATTCGTATAGGTTGATGTGCTGGCGTCTGTACCTATACTTCGTAACCCAAGACACAGATATGTAAGTTATTACTTAAAGACATTTGGAAGCTTTTAGAAAATATCCTTGCACCAACTGCATCTTTCTAATTATTTACCTTTGATAAGAAGTAGCCTTCAATTCCTAGGCCAGATGAATTATTCTAACATGTTCATGAATTAAAGTATTACAGTTTAATGTTTAAGTATTGCCATTTATAAAACATCGTAAATTACATAAGTAGGTAAGTAATTGTGTGCAAACCAATAAAAAATTAGCTAGGCCACCACCTACAGTCTTTGAGTTGGTACAGTATTAGTAAGTAGGTACTTTAGTAGTTGTACACACGGCTATGAAAAACTAGCATAAGCAGACTGTTTAACGTGTGGAAAGATTATGCTGATGTCACACATCATCATCACATAGAATATTTCTGCTTGCTTATTAGATTTTATCACCTAACCCTTAGTTTTATTCCATCAGCAACCATACAGTCCATTCGCCTATCGCCAAGATTTTGGTCCTTCGAGTCCCACCCAGGGCAGGGCGGGAGGGACTGTCAGACTCGTACTGACTAAAATCCACGGTGTCCCTCAATAGCCCTTTACGTTCCAGAGTCACGGTAATGCAGTAAGTCCCGCGACCCGGGCAGGCTTGGTCCTCTAGAGAGGGGCCCCGTCACTATCAATTCAAATGGCTTATTTTGCGTGATTTTTTTCCAAAATCAGCGGGTTCGATTCCTGGCCAGGATTATTGATATTTCTAAAATCCAATGATGTAGTTTTAGTTTTCGTCAAAATCGGCCTCGAGACTCCTTTCAGCATTATTCGATATTCTTCATAGTTTCGGATATAGCGATCAACGCCCTTAAAAATTCATTCTGTATAATACGAAGCCAAAGCAATCGTTTAAGTTTGAAATTTAGCTTCGTATAAGTTTGTATAGCTTGAGGTGTAGACATGATTCCCGATTGTGTACCTAGCTACTATTGTCATTACCACTCAGTCTCCTTCAACTTATTCCTACGCCTGGTGATAAGGTCGGTCTCGTATTGTTTATTTTTAGTACGTTTTCTATATAAGCGATCTCTACCCTTCCAGATTGAGCAAAATTACAACAAAAACGAATTTATTATCATGGTAGGTAGGCACCTAATTTAAGAAACTATCTTTTGCCAGCGGCTTCGCTCGCTACAACTCTAAAATTATGCCACGGGAACATAAAGTCGGGATCCTATGTTTTATCCAGGTTATAAACTAAGTATTTGTGTACAAAATTTCATCCAAATCCCTGCAGTGGTTTGTACGTGAAAGAGTAACATCCATCCATCCATCCATCCAAACAAACTTTCACGTTTATAATATTATAGTAGGAAGTAGGATATTAGTAGGGTTTAAATACAGCTTAAGTAAAACTTTAGTTTTCTGAACAACTAAAGTTCACAGGTAATAACGTTGCTCCATTGTTTTTATCGAACGAATTCATTATTTTCGAACTGAATACTTCTGAACTTTTGACACCTACCTATTTTAAAAGCAAAACGCCAATTCTTTGATCCCACTATCAACTATGTATTCTGCTCTTCCCAATCGAATTAGAGTGTTCTGCTATTGCGATATAGTTGAAAATGCGAAGTTAAAGATAGAGGAACCACATTGTGCTGGCTTCTATACTAGGTAAGGTAAAAGTACGTATTCCCGTTAGTGTACCAGTACCCGTTAACAAGTCAGTTTTTTTATTATTGCATTTTTCTACCGATTATAAGGTTAAGTTTGCTAATGGCAATACCTTCTTTGTAATATTTTGTACAATTGTAATGGCAACATTGTCCAATAAGTTTAATGGCGTTAAAACCATGCGATGACAAAAGTTTGCGGTGTGAAAATATTATGTAAGTTCAAAGTTCTGTCAGTGAACTACGAATCCACCACGTCGCATTGATGAGCTAGCCATACTGCGACGGATAACGTTAAGGTAAGAGTGATAATTTTCTAAAATATATGAATATATTATGTTGCGATAAAACCTATAAATTGAGGTGAATCTAATTGAGAAATAAATTATTTTGCCGTTAACATCTATTGGTACTAACAAACCCTTCTTGACCTAGTTCCCGTTAAAATCGTAATTTTTTTACCGGATATTGGTACATGATGAACCCGGTAACACACTTTGTAGCGAAACCCGTTATTGTGTACTTATTACCTTGAAATAGGTCTCATTTTCCTTTAAAACTGTGGAATACATTGCCGGATATTGGGACTTGCATTAAAAGTTGCATTTAAACCCGACATCGTCCTTATTGCCTCGTGTTAAGTTCTCTTTTCCTTCGAATCAACAGAATGCAGTTTCTATGTTCCTTGTTTGTGTTGATGTGTAACATCTTTACTATCGCTTCTGGGAGTGACTGATTGAGTGGTGAGTGACTGGTCAAATTGAATAGGTTTTGGACAAAGACATGGACCTGGAAAACTTACATGACTCGATCTGGGATTACTCGACCAATTTAATTTTAATTTTGTGTAACTTGTTCTTTTTAACATCGCTGCTCTATCCATTTTTCTATCATGTAAGCTTGAGCTTGAGTTAATTTAAGGTGTTTAAGAAAATTGAGGCAAGATTTTTAATTATAATGCATGCCCTGGGGGACAGATATCCATTCACAAATTACTACTATGTTTTAATGTACCGTCGTTAAAATATTTTAAACGTAGGTATTTATATTTTCCTATTGATACGAATTCAGAAATTTTCAAGAACAGTGTTATTTTTTTTCAGATAGCCATGTCTGATAGGCAGAAGGCCATATTAAAGCCCATGGAAGCAGTCAAGCTGGCACATCACCGGACGCATGGCACAGAGGCGTGGTGGTATTATTTTTCAAAAGAGACGATAACACGCTTCTTAAAAACTACTGCCCCATTTCACTCCTGAGCCATGTCTACAAGTTGTTTTCGCGAGTTATCTCGAATCGTCTCGCCCAAAATTTCGATGACTTCCAGCCGCCGGAGCAGGCCGTGTTCCGAAAAGGCTACAGCACCATGGACCACATACATACCCTCAAGCAAATAATCCAAAAGACCGAGGAATATAATAAGCCTCTCTGCCTAGCGTATGTGGACTACGAGAAAGCCTTTGATACTGTCGAGACCTGGGCTGTGCCGGAGTCCATGCAGAGATGCCTCATCGACTACCGCTACGTTGAGGTGATGAGATGTCTGTATAAAGCCGAAACTATGACCGTCCAAGTACAAGAACACAGCACAAAACCAATCCAACTACGTCGAGGTGTAAGACAGGGAGACGTCATCTCTCCGAAACTGTTTACAAACGCGTTGGAGGACGTTTTCAAGACGTATATATAGGTATAAATATCAATGGTCAATAAATCTCAGACCTTCGATTTGCGGATTGTCATCCTGGCAGAATCTTTGCAGGAGCTGGAAGTAATGCTGGACAGCCTAAGCGATTCTTCAAGACGTGTGGGTCTCGGAATGAATTTAGACAAAACCAAAATCATGTTCAATGGTCATGTCAATCCGAGACCTGTAATCGTAAATGGTGCTGCCCTCAAGGTTGTGCAAGAAAACATATATCTAGGCCAAACAATACAACTGGGCCGGCACAACTTCGAGAAGGAAGCAACCAGAAAGATACGCTTGGGCTGGGCAGCATTCGGGAAGCTGCGTCATATCTTCGAATCATCGATCCCACAATCCCTCAAAACCAGGGTTTACAACCAGTGTGTCTTACCCGTAATGACTTACGGAGCCGAAACGTGGACACTTACCATTGGCCTGGTCCACAAATTCAAGGTTACTCAGCGTGCAATGGAGAGAGCAATGCTCGGAGTCTCTCTGGTGGATAGAATTCGGAACGAAGTCATTCGCCAGAGAACCAAAGTAATCGACATTGCACGTAGAATAAGCACGTTGAAGTGGAAGTGGACCGGCCACGTCTGTAGACGGACTGATGCTAGGCTAGATGGAGTAGACAAGTGCTGGAGTTGAGACCGCGAATGGGCAAACGTAGTGTAGGACGCCCTGCGAAAAGATGGGTCGTCATTGAGGAATGTGGCTGGCATCGGATGGATGCGGACTGCCCAGGACCGGGAGGGTCGGAGCTCTTTGGGGGAGGCTTCCGTTCAGCAGTGGATGGCAATGGGCTGATAATAATAAGCAGTCATACTCGTAAAAGGAGCCTCAATTTCAGCTGCTGCCAGGCAGTTCGGTATCTCACGGTCGACGTTGGATGACAAATTACGCGTATTCATAATGATGAATACTTTTTTTTTTTTTTTTTTTTTATCGTCGTAAAATCATCAAATGAGTCCTCCCACCCCGGGCAGGGCGGGAGGGACTGTCAGACTTGTACTGACTAAAATCCACGGTGTCCTTCAATAGCCCTTTATATTCCGGGGTCACGGTAATGAGATAAGTCCCGCGACTCCGGCAGGCTTTGGCCCTCTAGAGGGGGGCCCCGTCATCTTGCTGACGCTCTTTGAGGCGCGCGTGGAACACAACGCGCCGTCGACCCGGGCATGGTCCATGGTCGGGCAGCGAGTTGCCCTTTACTCGCCGCCCGCATGCCCATAATGATGAATACTTAGTTTAAACTTCGTGATGTTAACTATTATTACGTATAATAATTTTCATAAATACATTTGAAAATTTTTCATTTATACAAATGTCTTTTCTTTGGATAAGCCCTTCTTTATTTATTTCACACAGATATGCAAAAATAGTATTTCTGTGAACTTTAACGTAAACCAATAGAGTTCAAATTCGCATTGAATATTACCGGATTCAGGGACAATTTAACGTTTACTAGTACAAATCTACCGGGTACTGGTACAATTAGCCCTTTATTTTATATTTTTCTTTAATTGTTAAAGAAAATTTATACTAATTAAAAAAAAGAATATTACAATAAAACTTGTTTAAATTATCTCTCTAGTCATGTAATTATTTTTTTTGTAAGTCTTCTAGTTTTACCATAGCGTACCTGCAAAGTCAGTGAAGTTCAAAACTTCACGGTTACTGGGCCGTTTACCTTACATTTTTTATTAAATTAATAATCAGGCCAGTAGAGATATTTAAAAATAATAGTCGCCCTATGACACCAATGGCAGTGATAGTGGAAGTCACGTTTTTTCTTTACACGTAGATAAATACCCTAGTACATAGGTGTAAAGTAATAGTATGGATTGGACTCACCTTCGTCCATGGTAAGTGATTGTGTGACCACCACCACCGCAAACAGCGCCAGGGCTCGCGCGCACATGGCTGAAGTAGCCATGTCTGCTGAAATACCATGCTTTTTAGAAGATTATTCAAAAATTTAAAACCACTCTTCATTGAAACAAAATGACAAAAACGCAAATTATTACTAATGCATTGTTTTTATGTGAGGTCACACAATAAAATTATTCAAAAGAAGAATCAGCCATAGACATTTTAATTATTTATTAACGAGCAGTTTCTTTTTCGGAAATAAATCAATGACGGTTTTTTTAAAGAAATTAAGTATTCTAATCATTGTAATCTTTAAAATAAAAGAAGCGTATTATGATACAGTCTAAAATTATTATTTACCGCGATTTAATAGGTAAGTTTTATTCGAACACTATTTTCCCGCGTAAAGTTTCGATTGTGCGCAAGCTTGGGTGGACAAGTGCGCGTGCGCGAGCCGCTTACGCGCTTTTCAACTGCCGCCGCGCCGGCGCGATACTGGGTCAAACGCACGTATTACAGTTTCATACGGAATGAGTTATCATGTTTTTGTACAGCTGCAATACCTATTAGATCATTCACTTATGTGACTGAGTAAGTACTTACTTGTAATATAATTCTAAAACATTTAGAATAAATGAATTTACGTATAACTCGTATGACAAAACCACAAATGTGAGCATTCGGGTAAACCACATAAAACGGAGAAAAAATCACAAATAAATAAAACCTCCTTTTTTTGAAGTCGGTAAAAAAGTTACCATTTTTTTTTAAACTTTGCCTCACATTAGGATTTTCTCCTGTGTCGTGGGTGCGTTTACAAACATAAACTCACATACACAAACGCCCAGACCCGGAACAACTAGTTGTAGATCATACAAATATTTGCTCCGTGCGGGAATCGAACCCGCGACACGCAGCGCAGCAGTCCAATCGCTCAGCCAGACAGCCACTGCACCAACCGTGTCGTCAAATTATACGCTGCATCAAAAAACATAAGATTTATGATAAACATGGTTATTTTTATTTTAAAAAAATGTGTTTCTAATTGTAAAATTTTGAAATCATGCGTGCAAAACTGCGCATGACTGTGTTTGAATAGCCCGCCAGCCGCCAGGTCACACGTTATTGTTCTGAGGGTCACACGCTGCCCCGCCAAAATGAAACGTCATCAATTTATACGTCACTAAATTAAGTCTATGGTATATTTAAAGATCCCGTCGATTCATGCTATTTTTAACCTGTGGTAAAATTCAATGCTTTTTTTTTGTGGCAACAACTTTGTTCTGCCGTTTGTCGATGGTCAGTGCGGTCAGTGTTTGAGTGATTTGTCGCAATCGCAAATGTCAATAGGTAGTATTTTTTGAGCTCAATAATATCAGGATGGCAGAAAACAGAGAGGAAATTCTAGCAAATTTCCAGGTAAGAGTGCCTTCATAAGTTAGCACTGTCCTATTTTTCCTATCATCGCCCTATAATGTGTGAGAAAGGTTATGTAGCGTAGAACAACAGTGACTCTTATTTCTCGTTTATCTCTTTGTGCTGCGGTCTTATCGTAGTTTTCAAAGATTTTTTCTAAATTTCTTTGTCCTTTTTGTATAAATGCATAGGTTTTTCGATCATGAATCATACTTGGGACATGTGCTATGTGTTACAAATTATACCTTTACTGTTTCTTTGTGCATAGTACTTGTTCACTTCCTTGAAGCTACTGAGCTACAAGGTAAACCTTGTGATGATTACTGCGTTCTTCAGTTGCGTAGTTTATGTAATTAAGCTAGTCTTAAAGTGTTAATATTAATTAAACAAATAATTCTAGGGTATAACAGCCATAGAAGATGTTGCAGAAGCTATATACCACCTCGATGAAGCAAATTGGGACTTACTTGTAAGTAAACTTCCTTTTTATCTTTATTTCAAACTGTAGAAACTTAAAAACTTATAGTAACAAATCTGTTTTTTTTTATGCAAATCATCTTGTAGCAAAATAGAAGTTCCATACAAAGGGTTTCATTCTTTCTAACAGCCTAAACCTCAATACATCAATATATTGATTTATTATCAATTTGAATACAAAGATTGTAATTAAGAAATATTCCTATTTGACCTTCTGAAAATCTGCTTGTCATCACGTGTTATCGGTTCAACTTATTATTAATAGATGTACTCTATGAATTTCAAACTTTACTTATAAGAATGATGTTGCACTTTAAGACTTTATACATAATTTTCATATTGCTCAAATTAAATTTGATTAACAAGACCGTTTTTAATATTCATTCATCATTATTATAATTCCAGCCTTATGATGCCTACTGCTGGACAAGCTTTACCTATAGGTTTCCAACCAGTCCTACTAGAAACCTATGGGGAAGGCCTTTGTTCATTTAATATTAAAGCAATAAAATTTTTTCAAAGCACTGTAAATAATGAGATGGACAGACGACCTTATAAAGGTCGCCGGAAGACGCTGGATGCAGGTCGCTTCCAACCGGTATATGTGGAGATCTAAAGGGGAGGCCTATGTTCAGCAGTGGATGTCCTATGGCTGAGATGATGATGACTGTAAATAAGGCAAAACATAATGTAACATGAACACTGTAATGCTCCAGTATTAAGAACTTGTCAATGTTTTAATGATTCTTATTGTTGTCAAGAGTAGTTATAGAGAGAGAGATATCTCAGACAAAATAAAAAAAACATCGAAGTTCATATCATTACATATTTAATCTATACTACAAAGTGATTCAGTTTTGCTAGTACCACATGATAGTAGCAAAACTTTATTACAACCTACCTTACTGTTATTGGTTATTTTTTACAAGCTTTTATTTAGTTTCACCTGTCCCATTATCTGTAATCAAATCTTGCTAAAGATGCACTCCCCAGTTTCCGATTGAGCTGAAATTTTGCATGTATATGTATGTATATCATGTGACAATGCAATATTATGATGACATGAAGCTGATCTGATAATGGAGCTGGAAGGTGGCTTTTTTTTTTTTTAGCATGGTAAAATCATCAAATGAGTCCTCCCACCCCGGGCAGGGCGGGAGGGACTGTCAGACTTGTACTGACTAAAATCCACGGTGTCCTTCAATAGCCTTTTATGTTCCGGGGTCACGGTAATGAGATAATTCCCGCGACCCCGGCAGGCTTTGGCCCTCTTGGGCGGGGCCCCGTCATCGTGCTGACGCTCTTTGAGGCGCGCGTGGAACACAACGCGCCGTCGACCCGGGCATGGTCCATGGTCGGGCGTCGAGTTGCCCTTTACTCGCCGCTCGCATGCCCGCGCCTACGGTGGCCGGAGATCGTCTTGCGACGTCCGACGCCGTGGGCGTCTACCATTGCGGGTGGGGCGGAGGGAGGACGCTGTCCTCTCTCTCTCACGGCCCGCCTCCTCCTTAACGAGCATTACTGTTTCGCAGAATGGAAGGTGGCTTTAGGAACTTTGTAATGAGCAGCCATATTTTTTAACAATAAAGGCTTGTTTTTAAATGACGTAACTTGTTAAGCCATAAAATGTGTACAGGAAAAAATAATAACCAATGTGCATGAAGTTTAAATAAATAATTTTTATAGAGGCACCCATGAAACAAGACTAATTATTATACGTCTTGAAAACTTGGGTTAGGTTAGGTTATATTACTATGGTAAAAAGTTGGAAACCACCTAGGCCAAATGACCTAGGGGAAAAAAAATCTTAGATATTAATAAAACATTTCTTTGTTTTATATTTGCTAGGTTTCTTTATTCATTCTCGCTCTCTGAACACTGTAATAGGAGTTTTTTTTTTATCGTGGTAAAATCATCAAATGATCCCACCCCGGGCAGGGCGGGAGGGACTGTCAGACTTGTACTGATTAAAATCCACGGTGTCCTTCAATAGCCCTTTATATTCCGGGGTCACGGTAATGAGATAAGTCCCGCGACCCCGGCAGGCTTCGGCCCTCTAGAGGGGGGGCCCCGTCATGTAATAGGAGTTTAGAAAAAGAATAGAATTATTGCTTTTCATAGCTTGCTAGCATTGACTTCATATACAATGGTAACAAATAAATATGAATCATACTGTTTTACATAATTGTCATTAAATAGATAACTAGCAAAATCTATGGAGGAATAGCAGAACTAAAAGTAAAAATTCTGCATTGCGAGAACAATATTGTAGGAAGGCAAGGCCCACTAGACAACAGCTGTATGGTCGAAAACTAAACAATTTTATATGGAACATCGAGAAACTTTATACCCTATTCTTGTTACGATTAAAACCTAAATATTTAATTTAAAATACCACAAGTTTATAACTATAATTAAAAGTTATAAACAAGTGGTACATGTTTGAACCGATCAATAAAGTTTAATAAAAACTAGTAGAATGTTAGAACAATGTTTTCCTTGCCTTCCATGTATGGAGTTACATGTTATACTGTACTGCAAATCTACACAATCATAATATGAAATGATAATTTGAAATTATTAATAAGAAAATTTATTTGCTCAAACAAAGATTATTGGAAACCTTTACCAAAATAGTAAAAGAAAACACAATGATGGTAAAAGTACAATTTGGAACATGTTTCACTAAGCATGCACATTAGGTTTGATAACTAAAATAATCACCCTTTGTAGTCCTAAGGGAAAACGGTTAAAAGTGAAGTCCCATTTCATTCATAAAATTAAGAAATTCAGCTAAAATTTTACAATGTTAAGCACCCATTCATAAAGGCCACTTTAGTAGTCATAATATGAATTAACGATAATATTCGTTAATTAGAATTGTCTGATGATGGGGCTCCCTTTAGAGGACCAGAGCCAGCCAGGGTCGCGGGACCTACGAATTACCGAGACCCCGGAACTATTGAAGGACACCGTGGATTTTAATCAGTACGAGTCTGATAGTCCCTTCCGCTTTGCCCTGGGTGGGAGGACTCATTTGATGATTTTACCACGATAAAAAAAAATGTGTAACGCTTCACGCCCTCAGCGTTCATATTTTTTATCCTCCTTAATTTTTCCCCATTGCATTGCACCCCCGTTAGTCATAAGCTGGCGACGCCCTTGGATCCTTCACTTGCAAAAGAGCATAATGAGTACTGACAATACAAACGCCGCCGCTTTGCCTATTACTTATTCACTCACAAATTATTTTTCGGCCCCGTGTCTGTCGATATTCTTACTTCCTTTAGGGATTCATAAACGACGTTTATTTTGTAATTTGGTTTAAAAAAAAAACACGTCAAAGATAATTAGTTGTCTGATTAATCCGGCGCATAGGCGGTGAAGAGCAAATTTTTAGCGTAAAACCACAATGTTCCTTTGTCTTTTACATCCCCTACTGATGCTTATTGCTTACGTTTGATGTCCACAGGCAGCCATCAACCGAGTGATGCCACAGGACGCGAGCAGCTCGTCAACAATACAACATGATAACGACACCCATGATGTAGAGATGATAGACGATGATATATCTGTGATAACACCAAAAACTCACCCACCAGGTATCACTAATATTTGCTAATTATGATAAGTATAGCTGTAATGAATCATAATGTCTTATTTTCTCACGTTTTTTTTTTCTTACTTTTCTTGTTTGTTTGTCGTTCCGGTTGGACTTTTGCAACTCAATTTTGAGGCACTTCCCGGTAAGCTAGCAGGCTGAAATTTTGTACACGCTTTGAGTTCTGATGACAATACATGATTAGCTAAGAAACGTCATAACAAATCCAATATGGCGGACTGGCTATTTGAAACCCACCCTCATGTTATGGGTATCAAATGTAAGGCTTTGCTGTCAGGAATACGAAAAAAAATAGTCACGTGACTTAAATCCAATATGGCGGACGTTCAAGATGGCAAACAGGCTATTTGAAATGCACCCCTATGATATGGATATCAAATGAAAGGGTTTGCTATCAGGAGTACGAAAAAAATTGTCACGTGACTTAAATCCAATATGGCGGACGTCCAAAATGGTAGACTGGCTGTTTGAAATCCACCCCCATGATATGAGTATCAAAAGAAAGGGTTTGCTGTCCGGAATACAAAAAAAAATAGTCATGTGACTTAAATCCAATATGGCGGACGTCCAAGATGGCGGACAGGCTTTGAGGCACTTCCCGATAAGCTAGCAGGCTGAAATTTTCAGGGTAGCTTCAAACCCTATGAACAATGATAAAAATAATAAAACAATTAGTAGATTTAAAAAATCTAAAAACCCACATTTTTAAATGTCCTAAAAATAAGAAAATCCATCATAACTCGGAAACGTGACGTTTTACGAGATTTTGCCGCTTACATTTTATGTTTGTATTGATGTGATCTATCAATTTATGAAAGTTTCATTCGTGACCGCCGTTTTGAAAAAAAATCAAAATGGCGGATGGCACCTGGTACACGGCCCATACAAAAATGCCCAAACCCCTTTATAAAGTTTAACGTACACTGTCCGGTGCAAATAACGTGTGTTACCGCTGCGAATGTCGACGGCGACATTGAGAAGTTCAACGGGCTGGTCCGCCCTCGCGTTCTTACATAGAGCGGTATAGCATTTGCGGTTACACTATAACGACGATGGATATATTAACTAAGTTTGGTGAATGTGGGTCATAATTGCATTTGACAATCAGGCCTTAAAATTAATTAATTTTTTATTAATTTTTTTTTCCTCAGACCGGGAAGACCGTCTCAATCAAGCATCAACCTCGACGCCTTTAAATTTTAACCCCATTCCTATAACAGAACTACAACTACAAGTTCATTGTAATAATAAAATACATGAAGTTAAAATACCTGGAAATTTAACAGTCAGTAAGTACCTTTATACTTATAATGTAAGTCGACTAGCGCAGTGGCGGAGCGATTGGACTGCTGCGCTGCGTGTCGCGGCTTCGATTCCCGCACGGAGCAAATATATGATCTACCTGGTAGTTGTTCCTAATCTGGCTACTTATGTATGTGAGTTTAAATCTGTGTAAACGCACAGGAGTAACTTTGTTTCTTTTAGTTTTCTTTTTCCTTTGTTTAAAAAAATAAACCTTGGCGTTCAATAAGAATTTCTCCTATCGTGAGTGCGTTTACATATAAAGGAACTCACATACATAAACACCCAGACCCGGAGCAAATACTTGCAGATCCTACGAATATTTTTTTCCGTTTGGGGATCGGATCAACGACACGCTGTCCAGCAGTCGATCACTCAGTTACTGCACCAACCGTCTCCTAAAAGTGTGTTTAGAAAAAGTTAAATTTAAAATACTGGCAACACTAACATTAAATGCAACCTCTTTATCTCCAGGTGATTTAAAAAAAGAATTGGAGAGCAGATGTGGCGTGCCAGTGTGCCGGCAGCAATTGTCGGGACTGGGCGGCTCGCGGGCCACCAACAACGCGACTCTCGCGTCTCTTAATCTACCGCAAAACGCCGTGCTGCGGCTTAAAGCTGCTGAAAATCTTATGGCGGATGATGAGTGAGTACTTTATGTATGTAGTACGTGTAGTAGACAACATAGGGAAACGACTTAAGATTTGAGTTAGAAGTTCCTTGTTTGAAAGGTGTGGTTTATAAATGAGTCAGTTAGCAGGAATAAATACTTCGTTAGACCTGTCTATCAGACCTACAACCTGTTAGAAAATTTGAATTTACTCCTTCTTTTTTAGCCCAGCACTTTCTTTAAATCAGCGGTCGACAACCTTTTGATGGCTAGGGCCACAAAGTGGAAAAATGAAAAGGGTCGCAATTGTCAAAAATAGGAAAAGTTTTATTTGATTAAAACAAGAGTGTATGTCCTTATTTATCAAAGAAAATGTTCAGTTTACAAAATAGTCACCGGCCGCGCGTTGCGTCCGCTTATTTAAACTAAAGTGCCACAATTAAAGCTTCGTTTAGCTTCAACATTACACATAATATTGATATTTCTTAAACCTCGCTATCTACTCTGTCCTGTGCCAATCAACTCACAAATCGTATTATACGTACCAGGGTAGCAGAAAGGCTGACAACAACATACGCGCTGCACGTGAAAGTGGACGACAAGGAGTACACGCTCAAGTACCCGGGCACCAAGACCGTGCAGGAGGTCAAGGGAGACATCTACTCGCTCACAGACATACCCGTTAGACATCAGGTCGGTGCAAACATCCTAACTATGATTCTTAGTGTCGGCGCACACGAGCCACTCGCGACAGCCACAAACGCCGCCACGAGAAGCTAGGTAGCGGCTACAGAGGTAGCTGAAGCGCGCGACAGCCATTTGTGGCAGGTGGTCGACACTTGCGGTCGTTGCTTGCTCCTTTTGCAACAATGCATGTCGTCGACTCTAACAGGTTTACTGAGGTAAGAGAGAGATGGGTGCGGAATCGTGCGAGTGGCGTGTGGCGGCGTTTATTGGCCGGTGCGGGCCGCAAGAAGCGAGCAGCGACGATTGTAGCGTGTGGCGGCCACCGGCGTCAACCGTGTGCGGCGAGTATAAAATATATGAAAACTACAGGAAATATGTACAGTAGCGGCGTTTCGTGGTTGTGGACGGTGGACCGTGTGTGGGAGCCCTTAGGGAACTTCCCCATGAAGCGATGCGACGCAATTCGACCGATTCCAACTACAAGTGAAAATCATCCTTATCACTACGACATATGACATAAAACGTGCAGTTGTCTACGGGCAAATGGAAAACAAAACACGCTCGCCACGTGCCACGCCATTAATATACTCTAGGAATCCTACAGGACATGTCTAAGTCGAAGGCCTGTAGGATTCCTGGAGACTGCTTAATTTTCACGAAAAATAAATAGGAATTTAGTTTCTTCTTTTCCTGTTTTCCCCAGCAATGGACAGGCTGGCCTTCAATAACTGGGTTAGATGAGACAGTGCTAGCGATGGCCGGGCTGGACCTGCCGCAACACGAGCTCACTGTACGACGCGCGCCCGGCAAGCAGAAGGAGTATAAGAGGGTAAATAGTACGGTACTGAATCCTTTACTAACATATTTGTGGTGTGTTGTATCGGGACCAAAAGGTTCGGTGGATTTAGAGGCGATTAAAGGCCTATCCGCACACAACAGTGCCGACACATGCCGATCCGTACCGTATCGATCAGTGTCAGTGAAATATGATATTAACTTGACTCAACGACCATTTATATCTAGACGCCTCATGCACGATCTGACTAACGAAAATTATTCTATCAAGTCGCTGAGGTACGACGTAAGCGAGGGGGACGGGGTACTGCGTTCTGATTGGCTAACGGGGACGGGGTACTGCGTTCTGATTGGCTAACTCAAGGTCAGTGCGACTAGGGGACTCACAGGAGTGGTCGAGTCACGACGGTTATAAGACTTTTTTACCTAATGTGTTGACAGACATCGGTCGCCTGTGATTAGGAGTCTAGATATAAATGGTCGTTGACTTGACTTGACTTAAAGTCCTATGTCCTATGTATGCTATTCAGTGATCACTGAACAGCACGGAACGTCACTGTCACTGATGAGTACGGATAGCGTCGTACAAAATGTATGCGACAATATCATATTATTTCACTGTCACTGATCGATACGGTACGGATCGGCACGTGCCACTGTTGTGTGCGGATAGGCCTTTAGTCTCGATTCTTAGTCACCGGCGTCGAGATGCGGTCGCATTTCGTTTCGTGTAAAACTATGTATAAAAACGAGTGAAATCATAGCCGCCCGCGACGCTATTTTACGCTATTTCACACGTCTTGCTTTTTTCCGTAAAAGTGCGTTACCTTTACGGAAAAAAATCTTTGATAAATAATAAAGTCTCTTGATAAATTACACCCAGTCACAGAACAAATTATCGTGCTCATCACACTAACATTTGTCCTGGGTGGGAATCGAACCCACGACCTCCGGCATAGCAGTCAAGGTCACTAACCACTAGACAAACAGGCCTGACAAAACGGACTGACGTCCGCAAATCCTCGTAAAAACCGCCCTTAGTCCCAAAAATACTTTCTTAAATTAAATAGGTATGTAATTATTACAGATAATAGTAGAGAGCTCGGACAGTGAAAACAGTTCGGTGGAGGAGGTAGAAGACACGGCTGAAGGGTACACCGGCGAAGATGACATGTTTGTGGACCTAGTGCAGTCCGAGAGACTACAGCCACTCAGTGAGTACACTCATTCTAATAGAATAGAGAAAACAGTTTACTTAATGACCATTGACATTCAACGGCACGTTTGACGCAGTTACTGTGTAATTGGACTCGCTGTGTGTCGGACTTTTACAGGGTGTAAGAAGACACTTAACGAAGCCGAAAGCCATGTATTCTACCCATTATTTGGATCATTTTTTTCCTTTAGACCGTACCTGGGACTCCAAGGGTTCTCGAGATATTGAAGGTCAAAGTTGCATTTTTTTTTTTTACTTTTTTTTTACGAAATCGAATTCGATTTTTTTTAAAAATTACGCACGCACGTCGATACGTTCTTATCACAGCGCGTTCCAGCATAGGCGCGTTGTGAGCGTCAAGCTGCCCGCCTACGCACACAACGACACGAAACCTGTTTGCTTTACATTGCGCGCAATATTTTTTTTTTACCTAATAATAAAAGTCGGTTCCCAGCGATAATTTTAGCGTAAAGCTACTTAGTTAGATGTACAGTATGCGTAGTTAACGGCTTTGTGATGTGTCTAATTACACCCTGTATTTGTATGATCTGCAAGTAGTTGTTCCGGGTCTGGGTGGTGTATGTGAGTTTATATGTTTGTAAACGTACCCACGATACGGGAGAAATTCCTAGTGTGAGGCAACATTTAAAAATGAAATGTTGGAGTCGCTTGTTTTCTAAATAGACTGTTACTAATGTTATTATGTTGTTACTATTGTTATATCTTTACTTATATGTGAAAGTTTGTCATAATGGATCATCATCATCAGCCTTTAAATGTTCCCACTGCTGGGACACAGGCCTCCTCTCTGTGAGAGGGAGCAGGCCGTAATCTACCACGCGGGCCCAGTGCGGATTGGTAGATATCACATGTCTTCGAATTTTTGGTTCTAGGACATGCCGGTTTCCTCACGATGTTTTCCTTCACCGTTTTGAGAGCAGTGGTATTGAAATAAATTACACGAAGTAATGCGCCTGACTGGGTTCAAAACCACGACCTACAACTCGTAAGTCGAGGCCGATACCACTGGGCCACCACTGCTCTAATGTCATAATGGATACATGTTTTTAATTCTTACACTCAAAAAACGGATTGTGTAAAGTAGGCACGCAGATAGTTTATAACACATGAGATACCTTTTATCCCATTATTTTTCCGAGACATAAATTCCGACTACCACGTGGTTGTAGCCGTAATCCTATTCTACTTCACACTTCCACTACATTTCACGAAACCACTACCACAGAAGCAATAATAAAGATGAATCAGAAAAACTTAAGTTAGCTCAGTGTTTTCATACATTACACCTATGATTTATATTGCAGTGTCGGACAGCGTAGAAGACGAAGCTCTGGGCTGCATCGAGTTCTCTCAGCGCTTCCGGACGCGGTATGGACCCAACACGCCGCACTTCTTCGAGGGGACGTTGCAGGATGCTATCAAGGAGTCCTGTCTCAAACCTGCTAAAGAGGTACAAATACCGCCAAATAACATTTGACATCTCACTTTAGATTAGCTTAGACTTTGACTTCGACACCATCCACAGACAGACCTCGGGAAGAGTTGCTTACTTTTGGTAACCCATCCATAGATAGTGATAGCCAAACTTTGCTTAACCTTACTCACCTATCCACCATCCCCACATCTAGACCTGACGGCTAACTCTACCGCCGCGCACTCATTGGTCAATTCAATATGAACGCACTTTGTTTAATTTGACCAATCTTGTTTCGCTTCCTTTCCGTTGTATGTCGCGAAATCACTGTCAGATGGATAGTAAAATGCAACGACCATTTATATCTAGACGCCTCATGCACGATCTGACTAACGAAAATTATTCTGCCAAGTCGCTGAGGTACGACGTAAGCGAGGGGGACGGGGTACTGCGTTCTGATTGGCTAACGGGGACGGGGTACTGCGTTCTGATTGGCTAACTCAAGGTTAGTGCGACGAGGGGACTCACAGGAGTGGTCGAGTCACGACGGTTATAAGATTTTTTTACCTAATGTGTTGACAGACATCGGTCGCCTGTGATTAGGAGTTTAGATATAAATGGTCGTTCGTAAAATGTCATACATTAAAAACATAGTGTACACACAAATTAATTATAGGTAGCTTGGATATAAAAATAACTTCTGCTAATTTTTTTTTACTATTACAATAAATTATCTTTTGCAGCGGAAACTTCTAGGCGTATACTTACACCACGAGCAGTCTGTGTTATCCAACGTGTTCTGCGCGCAACTGCTGGGCTGCGAGGCGGTACTGCAGACCCTCGCCGCCAACTTCATAGTGTACGGCTGGGACCTCACACACCCGGACAACAATAATATGTAAGGGATAATCGACCTTAGTTAAAAGAAATTGCAAGTGATAATCCTGTAACTAGATTTATAGAATGGGATCAACGTTATTTGGTTGATCTGTTATTACGATGATTGGTTAGAATGGAAACTATACACTTTCCCCCTTATTAATAAACGTGGACTAAACTTACGCCAAGGTTAATCTTCGGATTAACCATACATTTTTTAAGGATTAACCTTGGCGTAACTTTAGTCCACGTTTATTAATAAGGGGGTTTATGTCCTAGTTCAAATTTTATGGGCTCATATCAAGAGGGGTACAAACATTGCTGTCATAATCTACTGTTATCGCCGAAAACTAATAATGAGATATATTATTAATTTTGGTCGTAATCTTGATCGCGATCTTTATCTGTCACCAATTCAACGACCGAATTCGCCAATTCGAAACTTAAATATGTTCAATCAAGCAACCGTCAAAGAACGCTGATCAAGGTTTTGATTGTAATACAATATAAATTTCGAATGTTAGAAGTCCTTATCATGATTCTATGGGTAGTCACAATGCAAATTCGAATGAATGTATTACGCATTGACGAAAGAAGGATCCTTTGTCTTAAGTTCCTATCTAACCTAAATTTAAAATATTTTTATTATTATTATCTGTATCTGTCACTCCCGCGTAAAGGAGGATGCTCAAAAAAAACCCAGCTCCGGCAGAAATGAGTTGTATCTCAAATTATTAGTAGTAATAAGTGATAAAACAATAACGGGTTATGATCGTGATCCTTACTGGCAAACATATAAAAATTGCTACTTTTATTATTCAGGCGTCGACTTATATATTTTTTTGAATTTGTTATTTATATTCATCATCATCACCTTTAAATGTTCCCACTGTTGGGTCACAGGCCTCCTCCCTGTGAGAGGGAGTGGGCTGTAATCCACTACGCGGACCCAGTGCGTCTTAGTAGGTAGATGTCACATTTTTTCGAATCTTTGCTTCTAGGACATGCCGGTTTCCTCACGATGTTTTCCTTTACCGTTTAATACCTTTACCTTACTTACTTACTTTACTTTACTTTTTTAGTACCTGGATGAATTTGAACCCATGGCCTAGTCATAAGTCTGGGCCAAATCCACTGGACCATCAGTGCTCCGTGTTACATTATTTTATTCAAAAATAAGATGTAAAAATGCTTGGGGCAACTATAGAACATAAAATGGGAAGTAGGCGTGAGTTTATGTATGTAGGTATGTAAAAACGGCGACACGGTTGGCGTAGTGGCTGAGCGATCGACTGCTACGCAGCGTGTCGCGGGTTTGATCCCCGCACGGAACAAATATTTGTATGATCTGCAAGTAATTGTTTCGGGTCTGGGTGTTTGTGTATGTGAGTTTATATGTTTGTAAACGCACCCACGATACAGGAAGAAATTCCTAGTGCGGGGCAAAGTTAAAAAAAAAAGTATCAGGCATCGTGGCCCATAGGGTGTTCGTTTTATACGTGGCCCCGACTAATTAAAGAACTTTATTACTTTGTCAAGTTTAGCAGCATACAACCTCATTTAGGTTGACCTGCAAGATGCCATAAAAAACAAAAAAGTAAAAGAAATGTGAATGTTAAGAGAGCTGCATTAGCGTTTGTTACGTTGTGTTCTATGCGTTTAATTTTGTGTTTTGGATTGTTTTTCGCGACTTGGCTTGTTTTTACTATATTTCTTCTTCTTCTTTTCTTTTTCTTGGACGTTTGGACGTTGAATTGATATGGCGAATAATAATTGTGTCTTATGCCAACATTCTCTTCGAGGACGACGCAGGCATGTTCTTGACGAACGTTTAATGGTTTCTAGACGAGACTTCGTGGAACATATTCTGAATAACATAGAACCACCCCGTGAGGTAAGTATATTTGATAGTAATACTTTAATCACCAGTGACCCAGCAATGGGAACAATATAATGATTATGATGATATTTTATTTCGATCTCAATTATTTTCAAGGTTCGGTGATTGAGCGTCCTTTCGTTTCAGCATGAGGCGATTTGTGTTTATTTATCAAATGTTCTGCACTATAATACCTATACGTGGGAAATATTATAAAGTCTAGATTTATCGATAGCACGTCTATATAAGATAATTATTACAGGAATTTTGTAAGCATGCTTTTGGTGCCTACTACAAGGGCCCGCAAGAGCAACATAACAAATTCTATAAAGCGGTCTACTACCATTTTTATAACCTTGCGCGCACTGGGTAGGAAGTATGGGAGTGCAATACTTTTTTGTTCAAGGCTATTGTTTTTCTGTGAAAATGTATCATGTAAAGCTAGGATCATTAATGTTTCAGGTTCAGTTTAATGGTACGAGATATATATGTCATTCATGTTGGCATAGTGTCAATGCCCGCCTGAACCAACCTCAGCCAGTTGCTGTTGCAATAAATAACAATTGTGTTTCGTGTGGACACTCGCTTAGGCACCGACGGACACACATACTTAATGAAAGTTTTATGCGCTCAAGACAAGACATTGTTGAAGTTATTCTCAATACCGTCGAACTACCGCACGAGGTAAAAAACTAACACGACCTTATTAATAAATTCTATATATGCGGTCACAATCGATTAGCTCAACATCCGTGACGTAGCCAATAACTGTTTCAAGTTTAACTGGACGACGGGGGCGGTGGGGCGGCAGACGGCGGCAGTAGGGCTGCAGCGTTGGAGAAAGCAGCGCATTGAGACAAAGCATACATTTTGTTTTCTCGTCTCATTTATGCCACTCTTGCCACTGCTGCCGCTGTCGTGCCTCTGTTCATTGGCAGTGCCTTTAATGTCACAGTAGTAAGAATTTCACTTATCACTGAATAAACAGTTTATTTTTCCACAGATTTCATTCGATGGCTCTAGATCTGTATGCCATGCATGCTGGCATAGAATAAATGCTAACATAATCCAAAACCGATCTGCTGGATACGGTGCCGGAATTCCAATTCCTCCTGGCATAAATCGAGTAGCTAACACGTCCCGAAGGTGTATGTTCGACGGCTGCAATAGATTGCAACTGCGCTGTGTCAGCAGTGTCATCAAGATTCAACTACTCAGCTATTACAATGTCTATATACCAAACCTGGCCCGCATTTGTGAACATCATTCAAGAACAACGTCTTTGGAAGATTTTGCACATAATATAACACGCAGGCAAAATAACATTGACTCAGAAGGCTTGCAAGATATAGTGAGACTGTATACTGAAGCCCTGGAAAACAAGAGTATTCTGAACTTTGAAAATGTGAATGATTTAGCAGAACAAGACCTCCACTTTTGGACAGGATTAAACCATACACAATTTAACCATCTCATTAGCCAAATACCAAATCTTCAACGGCAGTCCAGCACACCTCAACTTGACTTGGCAGTTTATTTAAGTAAGATACGGACCGGCGAACCAAGTATAAGATTAGGAACCGCCTTCAATTTATCTAGGCAAAGTATCGATCGAAAAGTCCATCTAGTGAGAAATTGTCTGCTGAATAGTTTTGTTCCGTTGCATCTAGGGCTCGACCACATTACTCGCAGTGAAGCGATCAATAGGAACAGAGTGCTACCTCATCATATATTTGGAAACACAGATGCTCCCAAGGTAATAGCAATACTTGATGGAACTTACCTTTTTGTCGAAAAAAGCACAAACTTTCCATTTCAGCGCCATAGTTACAGTGTACATAAATATAAAAACCTAATCAAACCGTTTATGATTGTTTGTGCTGATGGTCATATTTTAGACATCTCTGGACCGTACGATGCGAAAACCTCAGACGCAGAAATAATGCTGCAAATATTACATAATCACAGGGAACCAATAGAAGACAATGCATTCCACTATTTTTTTGAACAGGGTGACTCTTTTATTTTGGATAGAGGCTTCCGGGATGCGATTCCTGAATTAGAATCGCATGGATTTAATGTACACATGCCTTCAACTAAAAGACGAAATGAAACGCAGCTCTCTACAGAAGATGCCAACAAGTCAAGACTTATAACGATGTGTAGATGGATTGTAGAAACCATTAACGGCCGCTTTAAGTCATATTTTAAACTGTTTCGCCATAGAATTTCTAACAGAACCATACCGCATGCATTCGAGGATTATAAAATTGCAGGTGCTTTGATTAACTGCTATCATGAGCCATACGAGGATAGCCCATACACGAATGATTTCATAGAAACAATAAACAGAAATCTCGCCAAACCAAATCTGTTGGCAGATTACGTTATTCATCAAAACTTAAATAGACAAAGATCCACTTTTGATCAACTGAACGCTCAAAGTCCACAGTTACCAGATTTTCCACAACTGACAATTGAAGATTTGATTCTTTTTTCCGTAGGTACTTATCATGTAAAGATAGCTCGCTCATACTGCAGCGAGCATTTACGAGGAACAAACTCCTTCGAAATGGAACGATACCGATACTCATCACAAATATTGGAGGATCCCAGTGTTGTGCTACTACGGTGCCTAATTAATTCTAGACATCGAAGTAGAACTAAATACTATAGCTACGTTTTATACAGCAACACACTGCAGGGCAGACATGCTATAAAAGAACATTACTGTACATGTTTGCACGGCAGGAGAACGTTAGGTAGCTGTGCTCATATTGTCAGCATTCTATATTTCTTAGGCTGGGCTAGACATCAAGAGATTTTTAATCATCCTGCTGCTTTTCTAGATGGCGTTCTAATGGATAGACACTAAATAAATAAATAATAAATTAGAAAAAAAAATATTTTGTAAAAACAATTTAAAAATATTTTTTACAAAACATTGATTTGCATGCAACTGTTTGGTATATAATTCAATTAATTTAATTTAGTTCAACTATCTATTCATTAATAATATTTTATTCTAGTATAATTAATTCATCCATTTCATATTTGATTATTCATTGGTTTAATATATTTTAATTTTCTTGATTGATTACATTTCATTTCCCTTTTTGTTTTATTTTAAATGAGAACCCCCTTGTTGGGTAAAGGCCTAACACACTAACAACAATTAATAAAAAATGTTATAAATATACTGGTTTGATTCTACCTTTACTCCTAAAACTTCAAAACCCATAACTGGTTAATAATCATGCATCATACAAATCAATATTATAACATCGTTGTCAACAATAGTACATTATGTTCACGAAGCGATTCTGTAAAATCCTGACTATTTTATCAGAATAAATTCTCGAATTGTCTGATACAATTCGCTGCCCTAGTTCAACAGTAAGTTCTCTTTAAAAAGAAACATATAAGTTTCATTCGACTAAAAAATTGTCTTGTATCCGATTCAGAAATTAGTTATGTGTAAAACGGTGTCTATATTTTTACCGTGGTATTTAACTGTTTCTTTAATATTCCGACATGTTTAGATATCTAGAAAGTCAGGAAGATTTGAATTAACTCTAAACTTTTGTTTTGTAGATAATTATAATGGGACATCTTAAAGTAGGCAGTAATAAAATCATAAATGTATATCAATACTCGAACATACTACACTCGCCACATACATACTACAAAAGTATGGAATCATTTACACGATCTTGAATATTTAATAACGAGTTAAGAATAATAATAATAAAAAATACCGTTTCAAAGGTTTAACTGATGATTTTAAATTGATACCAAATCCATTATTTAAGGAGCTATAACGAATCAATTCCAAGAAAGTGATTCCTCCATACTTTTGCTCGGTAGTGTATTTCAAGATATCTTACTGTTTAGCTAGAGCTGCGAATTAGGGTCGATGGACTGTCTGAAAAGGTGAACGTGATCCTAGAATGTAAAGGGCTATTGTAGGAACACCGTGGATTTTAGTCAGTACTAGTTTGACAGTCCCTTCCCCTTCAACCGAGACGGGAGGACGTATCTGATGAGCAGCGAACGAATGTACATAGCATTTTCAACAACATTAAGCATTGTAAAAAATAGAAAATGAGCCAAGCTCGCATTTTGGCGTCTAGTTTTGCAATAAAGTAATATAAAAAAATAATTTAACAATTTTTTTAAATGGATGCCTGAATTGTGAATCTAGCAATTTTTTTAATGCTTGCCAGTAAGGATCACGATCATAACCAGTTATTATTTTATTACTTATTATTATTGATAATTTGAGATACAACTCGTTTCTGCCGGAGCTGGGTTTTTTTTCCAAAGAGCGTGGGCATCCTCCTTTATTGAGTCTCGCTTGCACAGATGCGATGGCCGTCGTCCTCAGGGATTGTAAACCTTTTACCGATAGTATGCATAACCACATACTGCCATACCGATTACCTTTTACTTAATAGAAAAATGTTTGTGATTACTGTCAGTAGGTAAAGAGGTCAATGTCCGAAACTCCTCCTGCTCTGCGACCGGACTTTAGAAAATAGGTGTAGATTTTTAAGTAATACAATTTTGTTTTTTGTTCCCAGGTTATTATCATCGGTAGCTAACGCGCTAGGCCCGGTCGCGAGCATGACGATACGGAACATCCCGGTGGACCGCATGCCCGCGCTCGTCATCATCATGAGAGTGCGCTCCAACACTGAGATATACTCCGTTATCAATGGTCAGTGTGATAAGATAACCGTTTATTGGTATCGATTCTGTTGTATAGAGGTCCAATCTAAGGCGAGACTAGTTAGTTGGTGAGGTGGTTTGAATACCTATAATGTCTGTAAATGATAACTGGAAGCAACGATCGTTGATCGAGGCTTGGAATGGTGGCAAATCAGGTCTGGTCTATGCTGTGGTAGGGGTGCCACTGGGAAGTTTTCTTCCCGCAACCTGTCATTAGTGTCAAATTTCGGAAAAGCCACCTAGAAGTTTTCTTCCCAGTGGCGGTTAAGAAAAAAAAGTCCCTGTAATCGAGAATATCATCTTATGGTTGCCCTATGGGAAGTTACTCTACTATTATAGGCTATGGTCAATTGACAAATTTCAAGGAAAAATTAGTTCCTTCTTCGTACACCAGAGGCGCTGTTCCATTTTTCCATACAAGAAACGCTGTAAATACTGGAAAGACGCTGTAAAGTAAAATAGTGAAAACTCGTGATAAGGGCTCTGACCACAATGGGTAGCTTACCGTCTGTATAAACCAGGAACGAGTCTACGGTTTTATTCCACGCGTGTTTCAATAGAGCTGTCAGAATAACTGTCAGAGTCCGATAGTGCCAAATTTATACTGGAATCTCCTGGTTCGCTATATATGAATTGTCTCAAAATCAACAGGCGGAGTCATCCTGAGACACTGTATTATAGTATTTTCAGTGTGGGGCAACGTTTTTTTTTTAAAGAGATAAAAGTCTTTTATAAATATTATATGCATTATCGCATGCGTTCGTAACGGACACCACGCTCCATACATTTTTGGTCCTTTTAAAATGTCGGCCAACAAAAAAATGGTATCTATGATTAGTGCTAGTCATTTGGAGCAATAGTTACTATGGCACAAAAATTGTAGGATAGCTTGCGGCCAAGTTATAGAAGTTCCGTAACTCCCGAGAAACATGAAACAATGATAAGTATTGCTATTGGGCGCGTCGAATTCAGTAGGTACATCCGACGCTCTTTCCAACCTAGCCATCAAGGTTCCTGCCTACTGCGTAGAATTCTTCAATCCATTTCTAACGTCTTACGATGACGTTTCGCGCCATCTATTGCAGAGTATTTCAAATTCAAATATCTTTATTGCGAACTAAGTGTATACAAAGCTTGAAGGTGTTAATATTGGGTAGGTTCTTAGAACGTAGTTGCCTGTGCCTCGGCAAGCATAGCCACAAACTCAAACCCGTAAGATTGCAAGATTCCAGTTTAATTTTTTTCTGTACTGTCTCTTATGTCATATTCCATTTTGTTCTCAGGTAACGTCGGCGTATCAGAGTTACTAGGTGGTCTAGTAGAAGCACTGGAACGGTTCAGCGCGGCGCGAGAGGAAGAGGCCAAGATGGAGAGGGAGAGAGACGCACGGCAACGCGTCAAGAGGGAGCAGGACGAAGCATACCAACGTAGTTTAGAAGCCGACAGGTAACAAATAAAACTGCTACCGTCTTACCACAAAAAGATAAACAGCTGTTGAATGCTTGTGTAAAAAAAGTGTAACTGCAAAACGACCCCGTGAGATGTTGTTTTGACGTTGACAGGTTTTTTAGACAAGTGTTCAACAGATATTTATCTTTCTTGTGGTAAGACGGCTATAGTTTATTGATATAAAATAATTCTAATTTTCTTTCCAAAATGAGGGTTACAAGAGAACGTACTTATCAACCAATTCTGGCTTGAACGATCTTATATTACGAAATTATTGGCATTTCGTTCAGCTCAAGGATGCTCCGGAAGCAGTATAAAATATTATGACTATTCATTCTTTTACAGGGCCAAAGAAGAAGTAAAGAAAAAAATTGAATTAGAAAGAAATCAGGAATTGGAAAGAGCGGAGTCAGAAAGACAAATGGAGGAAGCTAAGAAAGAGGTAAGTTTGTAATGATTTATTGGTGGACTTCAGTACTAGTTCTTTCTTCATTTGTCATAATTTCTATAGGTAGGTTTTAAGAATTACTTACACAGGCCAGCGTGATTCGGGTCGTATTGGAGCGTATTTTACAATGTAGCGATGGGAATGAAAATATTCACAGTGATGTCATATTTGCATAAAATAATTGTTATATGGCCGGTGTAACCGAAGAGTCCGAGCCACCACTCATGAGTTATTTAGCATAGCCTGGAGTAGGTAGATCCCCGGACCCCGGACCCCGGTACGTCCTTAAACTACGTCCAGCCACCGAAGGACGGGCAGCAGCGTCCTTTGTAAACTTTCGGTGACCTTACTGCGATCCCCAAGCCGCCTGCCAAGCGAGGGGATTATGGCAATGAGGTCGACTTCATCATGACGACCAAGAAGCGAATATTCAGTGATGTCTCTGTGATCGCCAAGGTAAAAACCGGTAGCGATCATCGAATCGTCAGAGGCACATTGAATATCAATGAAGCTTGAAAGGTCTCGTCTTGTGAAGTCCACTCTCCGACCTGGTCCTGCCCACATCCAGAACCCCGAAGACTTCCAACTCGAACTGCACAATCGCTTCCAGTGCCTAACCGAATGCGAAACTGTGGACGAGATTAACAATGGGTTGGTGGAAACTGTCCAAGCTCTTTAGACCCCGCGCCGCAATAAGCCTCAAAAGCTCTCAAACGGAATCATCAAGTTGCTGCAAGTCCGGGCCGAGATGAGGCTGCAATCTTCAGCTGATATGTCGGAATATGGCAAACTATTATATTTTCTACCAACAGTAACTTGTTGTCTCACTCCAAATCCCAGGACTCGGGGAATATCCATATTATTATTCTTACCTATGACAAATACATAAAACAGCTCTACCTATTCCGATCTATGCTTATTAGACAATTCGAGGTACTTACTTCATTTTTACCACCACACATACAGTGGTGGTGCGGACCCTATACCTAGTGAATGGAGAATATCGTTAATTATAGGTAATCGTGTCCGTAGCTAGATCCCAATGTGACTAATCAAACTTCAACCAATGGCCATGGTTCGAATTGGCTACGATTTTTTTTTGGGTTGGCTACAACGACCTTTTATATCTAGACGCCTCATGCACGATCTGACTAACGAAAATTTTCTGCCAAGTCACTGAGGTACGACGTAAGCGAGGGGGACGGGGTACTGCGTTCTCATTGGCTAACTCAAGGTCAGTGCGACGAGTGGACTCACAGGAGTGGTCGAAACTAATACGAACTTAAGACTTTTTTGTCTAATGTGTTGACAGACATCGGTCCCCTGTGATTAGGAGTCTAGATATAAATGGTCGTTGGTTGGCTAGATACCCAAATGAGTCTCCCCTCTAGATGGAGTGGCTGAGACTGTCAGACTCGTAATAAATCAAAGTCCACCCTGTTCTTTTGGCTCCCCTTCGCTTACCAGAGCTACAGTACCTGCTAACACAGGCCCCGCGACCCCAGCTAGCTACAATACGGCATTCGTTTCAACAGTTTCCATGCCCATATATGACTCCCGCTTAGACCGTCACGCCAAATGACAAGGGTGCTCCCACATTTATCGACGCGGAATCGGCTTAAGCCGGTCAAGAAAACCTTTATGTCAACGTTATTACGTTGACATAAAGGTTTTCTTGACCGGCTTGTTACTAATGCCATTCGCATCGGATCGCGTCGTCCGAGCCGTTGACATAAAGGTTTTCTTGACCGGCTTAAGCCGATTTCGCGTCGATAAATGTGGGAGCACCCCAATCCGCCATTTGCATCTTTCGGTTGTACGCGATTCTATCGATGTCGTCGGTCCACCTACTTCAGTGTGACGGTCTAAGGGGGAGGCCCTTGTTCATCAGTTAACGTCTTCCGGCTGATGTTGATATAAATGACAAAATAATATCCTAAGACACGTGTTTACAGACCTAAAATGAAGCGCGAAGTCTGGTGTCGTCGCGTCTGTTCAACTTTGTGCCACCGCAAATGAAACCGTAGACTCAACTAGAATTTTAATATTGACGCTTGGGGACGATTCTGTGCCTCAAATGTTCCAAAATCTGTCATGTCTTGAATATTTTTTTTTACTGATTTTATTATTATAACAATTTTGAGAAAGTAATTTACGTTTTTCATTTTTCTGGGGACATTTTTGGGGACATTTTTTTTTTATCAATATAATTTATTCTACATGTGGGTTGGAAACCATGGTATGGTAGTTTTTGATGCGCTAATTTCAGGAACTACTAGTTCGAATTAACAAAAAATCTTTTGTGTTGGATAGTCCATTTATCAAGGAAGGCCATAGGCTATATAACATCACGCTATGATCAATAGGAGCAGAGCAGTATAATGGAGCAGCTTTTCGAGAGCTTCCGTTGCGTGCGCTGCGTAAACGGTTTAAGTTATGCAAAAAAATATTTCTCATCAAAGTTCTATAAAAAAAAGTCCGCGACAGCATTTCATAACACAAGCATTTAATTTATCCTTGACATCATTTGATTTCCATGAATATCTTGGAGATATCGTAGTTTCAATATAATACCGCACCAAAATAATTAATGGCTAGGCGGACATGTCACAATTGCGGCTTTAAGATCCCTCTTTGAGGAGTAGTTGGAGAGGCGCCACGACATCTTCACATTCCGCCTGAGGCAAGTCCTCACCAAACACGGTTGTTTCGGGAGGTAGCTCAAGGATTCAACGGCAGGCGACAAGCAGTCGGACCGCATGAGGGAAAAACTTTCTCTACCTTAACGGCCCAGTCACCGCCAAAGACGCAGGCGTCTGACATCGCAGGATAAAATTCCGGCCACCGTAGGCACTGGCTTGCGGACGGTGAGTAATGGATAGCTCGCTGTCCTATCAAGAACAAGGCCCAAGTCGACGGCGCGTCGTGCTCCATGCTCTCCCCAAGGAAACTGACGGGGCCTCCATAAAGCCAAAGGCCTAACATGACGTGGGTAAAACCGGGCAGAACCTAATTTAAAATAATGGGTACTAGGTTTTAATCTTAATACGGGCATAAATATTAAAGAATTCCTCGTTACAATGAGTCATCATCTTCGTGAAAATCAGCGTCAGGTGTCAAACTTTGTGCTACCACCTGGCATTATGCTTAGCTGAGGCTCTTTTGGCATTTAACAATTTGTTTTATTTAGTTTTAAGTTTGAATGCCAATAAATTCAGTTTTCTTTCTTTCTTTCGTCCTCCAGGCAGAGCGTATGGTAGCAGCCCGTCGCGTGCCTCCCGAGCCGGCCAGCAGCGCGGCGGCTGGAGACATCGCGCGCATCCGCGTGCGACTGCCGCCGCCGCACGACCACAGCCTCGAGAGACGGTTCAACGCGCACGACACGCTCGCTGTAAGTTACCTCATCGCTCAACTTTATAGTTTCCACCAGATACGTGCGAAATAAAATTCGTTGATCCCTCCGTGTACCAATGTATTCCAATATTTCAAAAACATTCGAAAAATGTAAAAAAAATGTCTTAACACGATCAAAACAAACGTATCGTGGTAAGAGGTGACCTTGACCTTATATTTCATTTTGAAATTCGAACGATGGTATTGTGAAATTCGAACGATGTAAAGACGCTGCTCAGAATCGCCTCCTTTTTATAGATAACTAGCTGACCGGGCAAACTTCGTACCGCCTCGCCTTTTAAACCTTCCCTGGACTTTCACAAATAATTTAAAACCAAAATTGGCCAAATGGATCCAGCCGTTCTCGAGTTTTAGCGAGACTAACGAACAGCAATTGATTTTTATGTATAAGACTAGCTGACCGGGCAAACTTCGTACTGCCTCACCTTTTAAACCTTCCCTGGACTTCCAGAAATAATTCAAGACCAAAATCAGCCAAATCGGTCCAGCCGTTCTCGAGTTTTAGCGAGACTAACGAACAGCAATTGATTTTTATATAATAGAAGACTAGCTGACCGGGCAAACTTCGTACCGCCTCACCTTTTAAACCTTCCCTGGACTTCCAGAAATAATTCAAAACCAAAATTAGCCAAATCGGTCCAGCCGTTCTCGAGTTTTAGCGAGACTAACGAACAGCAATTGATTTTTATATAAGAAGACTAGCTGACCGGGCAAACTTCGTACCGCCTCACCTTTTAAACCTTCCCTGGACTTTCAAGATTAATTTAAAACCAAAATTAGCCAAATCGGCCCAGCCGTTCGAGTTTTAGCGAGACTAACGAACAGCAATTGATTTTTATATAATAGAGATTATGATTCCTATCCGAGGCGAGGCGAGGCCGATTTTCTAAGAAAGGAGGATATGCATACACAACTCTTTCCGGTGAACTGCCTATTGTAGCAACATAATAAATAAATAGAATGTGTAAAAAAAACAGCATTCACTAATTTTCCATAGGTTTTAACTGATTGGTATTCTGACTAGAAACTTTATAAAAATGCCCAATTTATTATAATCCAACCATTAAAATATTGTTAATTTTTTTTTTCAAATAATTGTACTCATACAAAGAAACCTTCTTTTCCAGGCATTACTAGACTTCCTCGCGTCTAAAGGATATCCACAAGAACACTTTAAAGTCATCTCCAGCTGGCCTAGGAGAGACGTAAGTACATACTAAGAAATTGATACCACCTTTAACCTTATCTACCGCGATCTCGCTTCTCCCTATTTATCTTTATTTGATCAGACTACAATGGTCAAGTGTTAGTAACAAAACTGCTTAGCCTATGTTAGTACTTTATACTTAAAACGGAACATGTCCAGTTCACGAGCGCCCACACTATCATGCTGTCTGCCCGGGCGGTTATCTCAGGATAGTGTTGGGACTGCCCCGTAGCCTGCACAGTAACGAGGCTCAATTTTCACGCCACATTGCATCGAATCCTATGGTCCCAGTCTCCTGATACACAGGCCGAGTTATGCTGCAAGTTCCCTCTTTCCAATAAATTATATAATATTAGCCAATTGACTGAATACTAAATCATATATTATCTTCCCTGCACTTATGCGAATTTATGCCCTTATCTCTTCTTTTACTACAATTACTTTGTCTTAAAGAAGTCCCCTACTTTTCTAGACATATCATCCTGCACATACACCTTTATACATAATTTCTTTTAGTCTTCTACTCTACCTTTATTTTATTTTATCGCGGTAAAATCCTCCCGCAAAGGTGGGACGGGAAGGGCTGTCAGACTCGTAAGGGAACAGTTTATAAGACGGGGACACACGGTATGATGGGAAAACACACACTTAAGGCAAACTTAACACAATACTAACGTAGCGCAATCACCAACAGGACGCCATTCGTTAATGTCCGCTTGCAAATGACGTCGGGTTGGCGCATGCGCTACGTTAGTGTTGTGATAAGTTTGCCTTAAGTGTGTATGTCCCCATTATACCTCGCGTCCCCGTCTTATACACTGTTCCCCTATCGGTGCATCCACACCGCCGGTAACATTTGTAGCTCAACGTTTCCAAATGTTGCTCGGTAACATCCGCCAACAAAATGTTACTAAGTGTTGACGTGTTACTGTAAGTCGAGTAACGTTGCTCAACATTCGGTAACATCCGCCAACAAATGTTGACGTGTAACTGTAAGTCGAGTAACGTTGCTCAACATTCGGTAACAATGTTACCCCCATTATCTAATAATGTTGCCGATTGTCGAGCAACGTTACTCGACATACAGTAACACGGCAACATTTGTTGTCGGGTGTTACTGCACAACAATCAACAAATAACAAATAGCAACAATCAACAAATAGTAACAAGGAGCCACAAAAGTTATCTAATGTTACCGTGTTGCCTTTTGTTGCTCCACAAATGTTACCGGCGGTGTGGATGCACCGTATTGACAAAATCCAGTGTTCCTTCAATAGCTCTTTACGTTCCAGGGATACAGTCCAGCTACCAAAGAAGTGACCTATCTCAATATTTTCCATTGCAGCTCACACTGGAATCTCCAAGCAGCACACTGAAGGCTCTGAAGCTGTATCCACAAGAAACGGTGATGTTAGAGGAGCGGTGAGTCGCGTCCTCCGCCCCGCCGCACGCAACACTCCACACTCCCGCGCAACACTCGACAACCGCATTCCAATAAATAGTACCAGGGCCTGTAGCCATGTAACAAACGCTAACGCTGAGTAGATTTTAATAGATTTTCAACTTTATATACTTGGGCATAAAGTTGAAGATCTATTGAAGATTTCGTAGCGTTTTCGTTTGTTCCACTCGCTAACTTTCTGAAATCTTTACTAGATTTTCAACTTTAGGCTTAAGGGTATACAGCCAAAAATCTTTAGGGGAGTACCGAGCGTTTACGATTATCGATTGCGACTTAGCTAGGGGGGCAGAAAACAGATAATCTAATACAGAGCTCCACGGATCTCTTGGCCCTCAGATGACACAAACAGGGGGGGTATTACAACGTCTTAAAACCAGGCTCATTTCAGTGAGTGAACGAGATGGCGCTAGACGACTTGTATAGCTCTGTCACTTTCACTCGCCCGAACGTGACGTCTTAAGAGCGCATATTCTGAAAGTTGGCAACGTCGCAAATATTTTTGAAATATTAACAAGTTTTAATTAATTTAGCAATGTTACTGTATGGAAATAAGAAATATGGCTCTGTAGTGCACTAAAACATTGTTATAGTAATGCAATAAACACTGAATTTGATATTGTAACCGTTTCAGGTATAAAAAAAGCATGTGGAAGGTTTCCAAATACGTTTTTTACATCTAAAACTATATATTCAGTGTTACGATATTATTGCATTCTCTAACTTCTGTTTTAGTGCACTACAGAGCAATATATATCTTATTTACATACAGTAAATTTGTCAAATTAATTAAAACTTGTAAATATTTGACAGCCATTTGCGACGTTGCCAACTTTCTGGTTATGCGGCCTTAAAGCGTGAGAAAGAGACAGAGCTATACAAGTCTTCTAGCGCCATCTCGTTCACTCACTGAAACTACTCACGCTTTAAGACGACGTTTTGAAAACGACGTTTGTGAAATTGTCTGTGGACATTGTTTTACTGTTAGCCCCGACGTCACAACGCGACTAAAGTCTCCGATATCTTACGACCTTTTATCCAAGTGACGATGGCAATAAAAATCCATAGAGGTTCGTACACAGGCATGCGTCAATGGATACCAAAGTCGTAAGTTATCGGAGAATGGGGAAGGCCGGTCAAAGCTAATTGTAGATGGCGCCACCACAGCTAAGTCCTAATCGGACCAATGAGGTAGTACTATTTTGAAGTACCTATAAGATTTGAGCCAATGACGATGCTTGGAACAAGCTATACTAGCGCCATTAGTTCCCCAGTTGCCATCCCCATTGCGTCGCGTTGTGTACGAAGAGCCTTTAAGTAAATGGCGGCGTTACTTCCGATTCTATAATCGCAGCAAAAGATCCGTGGGTAATGAAACATTACGAATGTCGTTTGATATGTGGAAGCCACATGATTCAGGTCGTCATTTATATTTATAATTTATGCCTTGTATAACGCGCAGGGTAACGCAATAGTATAAAAATATTCAAACCTGATCTAATGAGCCTCAACTAAAGTATTGCGAATGTATTAGATAACTATTGTAGACCTTATTTTTAATTTTATTATTTTGTATTGTCAATTTACAATCATCATGTTGACTTAGTCCGGTAGACTTTTTAACTATTCTTTATTATTTCACCACAGTAACTGTTTGTAGTCGGTTCTGAATCAGTGTTTAAGAATCATAAAAAATGAGTTTGAAATAAAATTCAGAGAAGGCAAAGTTAGCTCAACATTTTGTTGCAAAGAAAAATATTTTCATTCTGCAACGGCTCTTGTAAATCAGACGACATACAACGCATTTCAGAATATTTTAATTCAAGGGTAATAAACTAATAACATGTTTTAAAACTGCTACTGATCCTACGGCTTCCACAGACAAGCAACATTCGACCATTATGACATCTTCAAGGCTGCATCTTTACACATGTTACTTTCAATGCCTTAGAAGAGATATAATGCTTATGTTAATAAACATAAATTCGTGTAACACTTCGGTCTCATACCCAAACTATTATGCGTGTTGTATCTTCAAATTGTTTAGTTGACATTGAGAGTTTAAAACATTGATTGTTATTCTATCGTACGAATTCGAATCTTATTGAGTATAGTAATAGTATTTATATTGCGTTGCGCACCCACCGCGGATAACGGAGCTCCTGCGATTGTGAGCTTTTACTGTTAAAATGAACGGATACTTGTATGTATTCAGTGCAGCGATTAAAATCCTCATTTATACCAATATAAATGATCTTTAGCTTAATATTGTACATTGTTCTACTGGGTTAAAGGGGCGGGGCTTTAAATATAGTGTAGTGACGTCATTTTACTTGTAAACAAAAAAAACATCACAATTTAAGCCAAAGAGCTGCGTTTTAAGTGATATAATGCGACCTACCTGCAATGTGTTTAAACTTCCGTCTCATAGTCAGCCATGTACTCCCCCGCTTGACCTTCAGCGCGTAAACACGTACTATCTGTGCGCTCGTACTTAGAATTGAAAAGTGCATAATTTAACCAATATTTATCAATAAATTGGATACGGTTGTGTAGCATAATACATAAACTATACATTCTTAGAACAGCAGTCCCTCTATCACTGCTAAAAACTGCATAAAACCAATATTAAATAAAAACGGTTGCAAAAAATTTCCAAATCTAAAAAACGGAGTGTATGAATCATCGGGTCGTCAGCTGGCCGAGCTACACATCGTGGACAACGATCGGCCTTCGGCGGCGCTTCGAGTACGCACTCGGCTATCGTCGGGTGACATCGGGCTACTGTGGAAGGACACGGACGGCGCGCGTACCGATAGCCGCTGGCGCATACCTCCATTTTTTTGACTATTTGAGTAAGCACTGTTCTCCTATTATACTATTATGGATAAATCAATGTCGGAATCTGACTTAGACCAATTATGTCAAGACAAAACCCCCCCCAACTATGTCTTTATTCGCGCTAAAAGGACGAGAGAGGAGTTTGAAGGAACAACCGACATTAAGAGTTTTATATCCTCTCTTATGACTGAACAACAGCTGGAAATAAAAAAGATTAGCTTGTTATTATCTAACATTCAACAAACGAACACAAGTATTGAGAGTTCGATTGCCTTTCTCACAGCACAAAATAAAGATATGCAAAACAAAATTGAGCACTTGGAAAAACAATCTACCAAAGACAAAGACTATATTATGGTATTAGAGAATAAAATCGAAGACCTGCAGATAGCAAATCGAAAGGCTAATTTTCAACTAAAAAGCGTGCCAAGGACCAGTGGAGAAACAAAAGAAGACCTGATTGGGATGGTACTCTGTCTGGCGAACACTGTTGATTGTAAATTTGAAAAAACAGATATCAAGGACATCTACCGAGTGAGTAGCAAGAAGGATGAACTTAATAACCCTATTATTGTGGAAACGTCCTCTACACTCTTGAAAACTGATTTCCTTAAATGCTGTAAATCTTTTAACACTAGACAAAAATGCAAGCTTGCTGCTAAACATGTAGGATGCCGCATCAATTCAGATGCTCCCATTTTTGTCTCGGAGCAGCTAACTGCTAAAGGCTCTCGTCTGCACTTTCTAGCACGTGACCTGGTCAGGTCTAAGAAGTTCAAATTTTGCTGGACGGCTTACGGCAGAGTATATCTTAAGCGAGATGAAACATCACAAAGAATTACAGTCATGTCTGAAGCCCAGATCCACCAGCTGACACAGGAAAATTGACTAGAATTAAAACTTTATGTACGGAACTCTGGTTACGCCTATTTGTGCCTATTTTTTTCTATTTTGGATGATTTATTCCTTTTTTCATTTGTTTTCTTAGTATTTTTTTCGCAGTTCTCTAAAAATGTTATTAAGTTTCATAATACACACAATGACACTACCACTCATAAACATAACACATCAACATACAACTTTACTCTCACAAGCTATACCACAACATTGACGTACACTTACACCCCATACTCAAGTTATTACACACTCCCTGCTGTCCTCACTCCCGCATATCTAGAAATCTTACAGCTAGCATATTCTACCGCAAGTTTTCAAAACTGTTTTGCTATTTGTACATCAGTTAATTTGTATGAATTCAAATACTATTCGAAGCTCACTCCTATATTCATAATTTGTTATTTAAATGGATAGCTCTCTCCTCACACTAAATGAAATAGACAATACAAACATTGCTCAGGCTGTTCAATGTGATATTGAAGACTTAACTAAACACATTAATATACAAAAGAAAGACCTCAAAATATTCTGCCAAAATATAAGAAGCGTGTATAGCAACCTTGATGATTTGCAATTGACACTATCTTCTTTAAAATTTGAGCCTGATATATTGATACTGACCGAGGGACAACTTAACCCTATTAAACCTATACCTATTATTCCAAATTATTCAGTGTTCCACACTACAAATCATTTGAACAAAAATGACGGTGTAGTTGTTTATACCAATCATAATATTCGAGCCTGTGTTAGGGAAATTAAATTAAATCATTCTTCCGCTATGGAAATTAAAGTAAACAACAATATCATATTAGGTTTATATCGTTCCCCTTCAATTGCCAACGCGGAAACGTTTATTAACTCGCTCGACTCATATCTAGACTCCATAAAAACTTATAATTGCATTACTTTGACTGGGGATATAAATATAAACCTTATATCAACACAAACTGAGCAGGCCCAGGACCGAACAAATAGGGAAACGTATTTAACAATGTTAACAATGCATGGGCTGATGACAGGACATACTTTTCCTACTAGACTCAACAATTGTCTAGATCATTTTATGATAAAGCTTAATAAAGGGAAATCATCTGCTCATATTGCCATTCTTAATACATCTATCACTGATCATTCGCTATTATTTCTAAATTTATCGAAAGCAAAAATAAAGAATAAGGTTCGAAAAACCAAAATAACCACAGATTTTGACAGTGCACTGGAATCCTTACGACATAAAAATCTTAGCGAACTTTTGTTTTCTAATGACCCTGAATACGTAGTTGATCTTTTAATTAAAAAGATAACGGAAGTTTTAGAGGAAAATACTATTAAGACTAGAATCCCTAAATCTAGACGAACTATAAAGCCCTGGATAACTCCAGGCATATTACGGTGTATTACAAATAGAAACCGAATGCAAAAGAAATTGAGACATGAACCACACAATGAAATATTAAAAATTAGTTACAAAAGGTATCGTAACTATTGTAATCAGTTAATTAAAAAACTAAAGCGTAAATATGAGAAGGATCTATTACTAAATTCTACAAAAAACAATAAAAGACTGTGGAAAAATATTAAAACCATAACGCACATGAAGCAAACTAACAAAGAAAATTCTAAACTCTTGGATAGTCAGTCCTCTCCAATAGAAGCGGTCAATCATGCCAATGATTACTTTGTAGGAGTAGGGAAACAACTTGCAGAAAAGATCTTGTCAGATCCTAAAACAAATGCTAGATCTAACTTGGGTGCTCATAATGCACAATTATCATCATTTGTACTTTTGGATACAGACATAGACGAAGTGTACCATTTACTTATGAACTTAAAATCAAATTGCGCTCCAGGTTGTGATAGCATTCCAACAAGTTTCTTAAAATTAGCCAAACACGAGATTGTTCCAATCATTGTTCACCTAGCCAACTTGTGCTTTGAGAAAGGTATATTTCCTAAACTTCTGAAGAAATCTACTATCACGCCAGTGTACAAGGATGGGGCTAGAGATGATGTTGGCAACTACAGACCTATATCGGTATTGCCTGCATTATCAAAAGTCCTAGAGAAACTCTTAAACAAGCGACTAATAGAATACTTAAATAAATATCATATATTATCTGACTCACAGTTTGGATTTAGACAGGGCAAATCAACCGAAGATGCTGTGATAGCTATTACATCTTCCATTACTGAAAATCTTGATAGAGGTAAGAAATGTCTTTCAGTCTTTCTTGACTTAAGAAAGGCTTTCGACACAGTATCTATCCCCATCCTTGTACGCAAGCTAGAACACATAGGAATCAGAGGCACTCCCTTAGAAATATTTAAAAGCTACCTAACAGACCGAACACAAAGTGTTAAAATCGGACAGCATGTAAGCAGGGACGCTGATGTAACCTTCGGTGTACCACAGGGGAGCGTACTTGGGCCCACCTTATTTCTTATATACATAAATGATCTGTGCGGATTGAAGGCAGGTGGCGCCCAGGTATTCTCATATGCTGACGATACTGCACTGGTTTTCTGTGGTGAAAGTTGGGAAATAGTTCGTATGGAAACTGAAGTGGGACTCTCAAGAGTTGCGTCTTGGCTAAGAACAAATCAACTAACACTAAATAACCAAAAGACAGTTTATTTGTGTTTCACCCTAAGCAGAAAGACCCAGCCAGATTCCAATTTCCGTGTTAAGGTACACCAGTGCGATAGTACTCAGGGCTGCATCTGCTCTTGTCCGGTTATTGAGAGGGTCGAAAAAACCAAATACTTGGGTATTATACTCGACCAGCGGCTCTGTTGGCATGACCAAATACAGTTGGTTAGTGACCGATGCAAAAAATTAATTTGGATTTTTAAACAATTAAGACATGTAGCGTCACCTAAATTAATAAAACAAATTTACATTGCTCTTGCTCAATCCGTCCTAACTTATTGTATTCCCGTCTGGGGAGGTGCCTCAAAAACAAAATTTTTAGGTGTAGAACGGGCACAGCGATCCCTCCTAAAGACTATGTATTTTAAACCTTACCGTTTTCCTACGAAAGACCTTTATAAACTTTGTGACCTACTAACTGTCAGAAAATTGTTCATTTTGGTGTCCACCTTAAAAATGCATAAATCAATAGATTTCAACCCTAGCGTATTATCGAAACGTAGGAACTATGGAGGTATAACTGGGGCTAGAGTACGCACTGCATTTGCTAGACGACAGTATGTCGCACAAACTACTTTTCTCTACAACGCAATAAACAAGAAGCTATCGATTTACCGAATGACATACAGTGACTGTAAAAACACATTAACTACGTGGCTTAAGGCTCTCAGTTATGAAGAGACAGAAATACTTCTACATCCTATCATATAATACATTTACCAAATTTCTAGTCTACGTGGTTCATTAACTACATTTACTACTCACAACCACACACACAACCCCTCATACACTCTCTCTCTCACACACACACACACACACACACACACACGACCGACTCACTACACTCCTCAACTCACTCAAACCCTTTACTCATCCCATGTACTCATTAATACTCACATTTACTTTTACATACATTATCTTATTTTATTTTTTTCGTTTCAGTCAAACTGTATTTTAGTTTTTAAGTCACAGTATTAACAGGCTTTGTATTTTATTTATGAAATATGGAAGAATGAGGTCTTCTGGCACAGGTATCTTCATACTTAAAAGAAGATCTCTACACTGTTTATGTAAAACCTGTTGATTTCTGAAATAAAAATTATTATGTCGTTAATTATTATGTACTGATCTTATGTAAACTTCATTTGTGCGCTGTGGTTGACGTTCCAAATTGTTAGCCACGATGCTGTGTATTATATGCCTACATGATAAATAGTATAAATTATAATGAACGTGGATATCCGTACAGTTTTGGATGATGTTTGTAAGTTTTTCACGAATCCACTCTGGAGTGTAACTGTGTAACGCGAGGAAGTTATGTACCCAAAATAAACAGATGGACGATTATTTGTGGTTATTTTATTGACACTACTTTTTACTAATACATAACTTTCAATCTATGTCTTGTCACAATTATTGCAAAATATACATATAATTACTAAGATTAGAATACATTAAGAATGTTCTTGTAATATTTTCTATGACAGCAACTACTTTAAAAAAAATGGCCAATCTGGCACTTTTGAACTGTTAAAAAACAAAAACATGCGAAGCAACAGTCGCAGTTAAAAGACATAATAACTTGTGAAAATACTGTAGTTGCCCATTCTAGAGCGTAGATCTCTATGGAGAAAAATGGGCAAGATACTCCATGGACACTATTGCCAAGGCATAATAACTTACAAAATTCTGTAATTGCCCATTCCAGAGCGTAGATTCCTATGGAGAAAAACGGGCAAGAAACTCCATGGACACTCTTGCCGTACTTGCCGTGTGTTGGACTATTCTAACTATAAATCAGTCTAATCTGAGTCTACAGTTACTAAAACCGTCTAAAAAAATTAAATCCTAAATGCTCTGAACCTAGCATTACTCCTCACCAGTCTATCAACTACGAGCTCGCACATGAGTATGGCCACAGAACTGACCATGCCGAACATTAGCGCTAACAATGGCGTAGAAAACTCCCGTATTCCGACACAAAACACGCTGGAATCCGGCGTATGCGCACACTCGGGCATAGGCTCGTCGATCTCTGATTGGATGCGGGGAGGCAGACCTACTTCGTACATCTTGCGGATGCTGGAAATTGGAGTTTCGATTAATAGATTTCATAACAGCTTTGGACCGTAAGTGCATTTGATTTAGAAGATAAAAATTTTGGCGCGGCCTGTGTCCGGTTTTTGTGTATGGGAGTTCGAAAATTAAATTACAGACTTGCAGGATATTCTTTATGGCGCTCCCTCACCGCGAGCATTCACCAGAGGCCTTACATGAGTTTTCACTTATTCTGCTGTAAACTGGAACCTTGACATTGAAATTAGTTCCTTCTTCGCACACCAGAGGCGCTGTTCCATTTTTCCATACAAGAAACGCCTAAATACTGGGAAGACGCTGTAAACTAGTGAAAACTCGTGATAAGGACTCTGTAATGTAACAAAAAAGTGCGCAATTTGATGCTCTATTGTCTTCGAATGTTCGAATCTGTAGCGTTACATTACAGGTTACGTTACATTTGAGTCGTTGCTATACTTAATCCGTGTACTAAGTAAACATCTGTTGAACGATTGCCTAAAAAAAAGTGTAACTGCAAAACGATCCTACGTGAAATGTTATCTTTCTTGTGGTAAAGGCGGAAACACACTTATGTGTCGTGGCGTGTCGTGACGCGCCAGAAGCATTCAGTTTCATACACTTGAAGTCGCGAGTCACGACACGACATGCAAATATGTCCCTAGCCGATATGCTTCTGGCGCGTCACGACACGCCACGACACGTAAGTGTGTTTCCGCCTTTTGACTGTAAGTGCCCAGTACTTACGCGTAAGCAATATGCTCTTTATACGGCGTGTTCTTCCTCACGACGACGCCCATTCGCTGTAGTGGATACAGCTGCACCAAGTTCGTTTCACAGATCTCCCTCTCGGTGAACGTCTTCTTAATCAGAGGGAAGGCGTAAGTGGTCTCGACGTGGAAAGCGAAGCCTCCCTTCTTCACCAGAGCTATGCCTTCTTCAGGGGTGAAGAAATTGTAGTGAGTTGCTGTTGCCACCTTTTTGCGGTAGAGTTCTATGGCTACTGGGTCTGTTGTGCGCTATAAAATGGGGGCTTGCTTAGAATGTTACTTCTATTACTGCATGGTGCATGCAAGGTGGGCCTATGTGATCTGATAAACGACGTGAAAAACGGAGAAACGGTCGTTGTGATAAGACTTCCAAAAAAGATGCAGTCAGCTGCATCTTCTGACTCGAGAAAACTAATGTTAATATTACTGTTAGTCTGCGTGTCATCCCCATACTTGGCAAAAGCCTTTCCCTATGACTTCTTATCCAGATCCTGGACGTTGTTGGTATGATCTAGCTGGTCACACCAATTTCTTCGATGAAAAAAATGTTGCAAAAGTTAGATCGGGATGAATGGATGAGGCGTAGAAGTATGTAAGGATCGTAGCAGGGAGCTCTGTAGTTTCTGCCTACCCCCATGGGAAGAAGGCTTGAGTTTAGGTATGTACCAGTAAGCGAGGCTTTATATTTATCATCATCAGCCTATAATGATCCCACTGCTGGGACACAGGCCTCCTCTCTGTGAGAGGGAGTGGGCCATAATCCACCACGCGGGCCCAGTGCGGATTGGTAGATGTCACATGTCTTCGAATTTTTGGTTCTAAGACATGCCGGTTTCCTCACGATGTTTTCCTTCACCGTTTTGAGAGCAGTGGTGATGAAATAAATTACACAAAGTAATGTGCCTGGCAGGGTTCGAACCCACGACCTACAACTCGTAAGTCGGGACCGAAACCACTGGGCCACCACTGCTCTCTTTATATTTATGCTTACCTTGAAATAATCCTTATCATACACAATATCATGAGACCCGGCCCTCAAATCGCTGTCCAATAGATCCTTCAGTGTCCTAATGTTCCTGGGCGGTTCGAGAAGCAACGAAGACACTATGGTAGCGTTGTAATACTGGTATAAAGTCACGGCATACACGAAGGTCGTGAAGATCACCAGCTTCGTAGAGGTCGACTCACGGTTGATGGAGATACCTAGGAGACAAGTAGGGTAAGGCTCGATTCTCGAAGAAATAGCGGAGTTGAGAGGAGACGTGAGGGAATCGATCAATGCCATTTGTTAAAATGGAAGGATGCAAGAGAGAAGATCGTCTGTCCTGGTTCCTTACGCCTCCCCACAGCTCCAAGCCTCAATATTTACAAACCAGTAAAATGGCCCAGTAAATTACCAGGCCATCGCCATACCATTCGGTTTTGTGAAGAATATTCATTAGATACTAATGAACAATATAGCAACTTAGCAGGAAAGATAATATTTAGGTGATTAAGGCTATGAACTCGGAAGGCGGTTGATGTATTAAAGGAAAGGTTTAAAAAGATGTAGGGAGATAGACACTTAGGCGACCCCCTTTAGCACACCGTCATCATAATATTGTGTCCACAGAACGGGGGAAGAAGTAGATAGATAGATAGATAGAATACACTTTATTATGCACACCATACAAATTACAAGTATACAAAGAATATCTTACACATAGGGTGACACAATGGGCGGTCTTGTCGCTAAAAGCGATCTTTTCAAGACAACCTTTGGATAGATTTGAAGAGAAGGGAGAAACAATACTGTAAGTAGTCTTTGGTGTATTTTAACACACATAAATAAAAAATTATAAATAAATAAATACCTATATATACATATACAAGACATAATACGTATAAAAATAATAAACACAAAACAAAGAAGCATTTTGGCCACACGCCTACATTAGTTTGGTAAAATGAGTGATTTTAAGTACCTAGGTACTAATATTACCTTGTTGACAAATTGCTCCCCAAATGACCAGTCCAGCCAAACTGAACGAAGAATCTTCATTATCACCCCTTTTGGTCTGGACCATCAGCATGGCCCATAATGTGATGGCCGTCACCACCAGCATGGTGATTACGCAATACCACACCATGACGTTCAGAGGTCGCGTGTAGATCGTGTAGAAACCTCCCGGGTACTTTGGGTGGCGGAAGATAAAACTGTGCCTATGTGGCAGAGACAATTTCTTTAAGCAGTAAAACCTTACTTTTATTCTTGCATTGATATGAACATTCGACACTAGGTACGCCTTTTGGATCAAACGCTAGCCAGAAAGAACTTAAATCTTATGCAAAGTGAAAAAGCCTCCAGTTTCCTTATCGTCTCGTTTCAGCTCGGACGACGCGCGTCGGACGATTCACATGGACAGCTCTCTAAAAACACAGCCCCACAGATTTCCAAAATCTACTACAGACATTCTGCAGTGCACTAGTTTTGACGCCGAACTCAAGACCGCATCCTTAGAAAATGCTGGTTAAACCATCCCCCTATCTACTATGGATGATTAGCACTTTAGCAGCAAGTTTTACCTGGACATCCAGACCTCAGAGATGTACTGAACCTCTTGCCCTCTATCGATACGGTAGAAGATAGGAGCCCCTCCTATCTCCGCCATACCACTGTACAGGGCATTCACCATGCCGTCAAATGTCCCGTTGCGTTTGTACCCCCATGTACTCACTCGGTGCAAATCGTAGCTGTAAACAATTATTTGGTAGTGAAAGGAAAAGAGAATGTAGGTATCTCCTCAACCCTTTTTACCTCAAATGAGTCTTCCCACCCAGGGCGGTACGGGGGACTGGCAGACTTGTACTGACTAAAGTCTACGGTGATCTTTCAATAGCCCTTTACGTTCCAGAATCACGGTTACCTGATGAGACAGTCCTGCGACCCACCAGGTCTTGGCCCTCTAAGGAGGGCCCCGTCAGATTGCTGACAGGTCTTCGAGGTGCGCATGCAACAGGACGCGCCGTCAACCTGGGCATGGTCCATGAACGGACAGCGAGACCCATTACTCGCCGTCCGCATGCCCACCTAAAAATGTTAAGGCTAAACTTACCTGATATTATACATATCTCGCATAAACTTCAATATAGTGAAGAATTTCATTCGATGCACGGTGTCGACCTCAATCTGGGACTTTATAGGTTTCTCCATGTACTGCTCTACAGTCTGGTTGGCCAGCCAGGGCGATGAAAGTATAACAACCGCAGTCTTCACAAACGCGCCTTGTAAGTCCCATCGTTTTGAGTCTTTGATACATAACGAAGTATCCCAGCTTCCTACAATTCTAACATTGAATTTACCCTTGAAATTAGATCCAGTGTTATAGACTTCATATAAAATGAATGTTCCATTCATCCTGTGTGCGACGGTAACATCCGAGTCGACTTCTGCTGGGTACCGAGATAAAGTTTCCGTAGTTAACGATAGATTTTCCGTGATTATTATATAGGAATACCCTTGAAAGGGCGATGTACCCATGTCCAACGCTGAGGTCCAGCCCGCACAGGCAGTGTCTATCACCATTCCAACCCTGGTATAGGACTTCTTGACGTCATAAGTACCATTATAATCAATTTCAGCACTCGCAATCAAGATATCGTGATCGTTGAATATTTTATGCATAGCGTTCACGAAATAGTTATCATAACAATGAAATATGACACCGTTTTTTATATTTTTATATTTTAGAATATCAATTATAAAGGGAACGTCTGTTACAGAAAGAGTTAGTAAAAGATTGCATAATATATTCATATTGCAGTAAAAATTATAAAGTTTATGAATATTGGAATGTTCATACACGTTTGACTCATGTAGACTTGCATAGAATGTGGTTCCTACTTACTTATCAGTTATATATAAATGCACTTAAGCCTCAATCATAGGGTGATTGGACGTGATTACTTGAAACGCGACTGACAATAAAATAAGCGTGATTTTTTAAAAAGTGTTATTAAGCCAGCATGCCACTACGGCGCGGCGCGGCCCACAGACAAGCCAAGCTCGCTAAATTGTATCTATAGGCTGTTTGGTATAAGAACGACGGTAGTTTTTTTTTTTTTAACACGCTCGGTAAGGTACTCTTGTCATGGCATGGTTTTAGGGGTCTCGTCCATAGCGACTGGTCACGATGTTAACTGTACTTCTTAATTTGTTTATCTGATGTAGCATTTGCATCGATACAGTAGCGATGTTGAGACTCGAGTCTGTTTGCATTGTTTCTGCCGTGCGTTGCAAATCCGTCAACACTGAACATAGGCATAATATATGAAGAAGCAGAAATGTGAAACGCGCGAGAGATTCGCTGGTAAAGTTCACGCCCGACTGTGCCTCTCTCTGCTCGCGCTGTAGTTAGCACTGCTATACCTACTATTCTCTATAAAAGACAGCGCCATGGCAGCACTGAAGCTACAGTTTATCTTTATTAGATTTTCAACTTAACAGTCTAGAATATAAAGTTGAAAATTTATAAGTAGGTTTTAATGTGAAAATCTCCATTATCTCCTGTGTTTCTTTCTAAGAGTTTAACTGTTTATTTTATTTAAAATGTTTCTGGTGCACCACACTACTACTACTACTACTACTAAAATAAAGTAAAAGTATAATGAACATAATTATAAGTTGGTGGTTTTCATATACGGAGGATTCCCTGATCACACTTCGGTCCCACTATCCAACTGGTCAAAATTTTCAACAAATACGCAGTGCTTTCGTCTTTTGACAAGACGTAGTTTTCAGTAGACCCACAAAGTAACTCACCAAAGTTTCAGTTAGCTTCCCTCGCTTTCACGCCGCCCGCCATCGCTCACTCAATCGCTCGCTAGTGTTGGGAGTGTGACTTCGCTTTATTCGCCAGTAACTGAAAAAACCGTTAAACCGTAAAATTTTATAGTATTTATTCAATAAGGTTTTAAACTGCTGAACAACTTTTGTAATTGCTATGCTGATGGGCAAGTGCCTATTTATGATTTATTTTTATTAACTGATGAAGCGCCTTCCTACGCCGCAATGTGAGGGCGCCTTTATTGTCAGCAAGTCAACTGGAATCATGAATATTTAATGTGGAAGCTTTTGTTGATGTTAACAGAGGTTCTATTAATGTCAGCATCATGTCGACTTACGATAATAATAACTATCATAATTTTTAATGGGTATTTCTAAAGTATAGCCCTTATTTTTAATAGTCTTAAGCGCAGGCCACACCGCGCGAGTGAGCTAGGCAGACGAACATCGTTTCACCTCTTTTACATACTTCTGGTTCACACTGCGAGCTACCGACTAACCTACGTCAGCGATGTGAGCGAAGCTAACGAAATATCCAACGATTCCAGGGAAGCTATTAGGTGAAGGACACCTAATAGCTTCCCTGGAATCGTTGGACATTTCGTTAGGCGCGCCCGCTTCATTAGCTTCGCTCGCCCGCCCGCTTCGCCAGCTTAGCTGAGAGAGTGACAATGGACAGAATGCTATCCTCTCTCGCTCTCCCATCTGCACCGCCTGCTTTGTGGGCTCCGCCTAGGTCGCTCGCCCGCCCGCTTGTGGTGTGGCCCGCACTAAGCTTATAGCCTTAGTTATAACAAATTTAAATATACCATGCAATAGTACCTCTACTTGGTATCTATATAAAACAATTTTTCTCATAGTAGATTTGGCAGCAGCAGTAGTTAAAGTTGTAATTGAAAATAAAGAACTTTTAGCTGAAATATTTTAATAAATATTAAATAACTATTCTAAACAAGTCAAGCAAATCAATAAGAACACACAAATATAACACATTTAAAAACTTTAAGTAGAGAAAACATCTTGGAAGGGATATTCTGCCTTATCAGGTAGGAGGAGATCTGACAGGAAGCAGACAGTGCCAGCCGTGCCTTCATACAGACTCTCTGGATTATCAGGTAGTCTTGCATCTCTAACAAACTCTTCAGTGACCATGAAATCAGCAAACATTTTTGCTCTATGCAAGTATTTTACATCACCAGTCAGTCTATGCAGAAGTAGGAATACATAACCATTGCCACCTACTCCATGGCAAATGCCAGGGCCCTTACGTAATAGCCCCTTCCCCCACACCAGTTCGCCAGCCTTGACACAAGCATCATAATATCTCTTATCTTTATAAACTAAGTATGCTTTAGCCATTGTATAGACAATGCCAGGAGCCCCATGACACCAGTGCACCAGGTTGTGCTCACCTTGTCCAATTTCCTCCATGCAACAAGGCCAGTTTCCGTCTTCATTTTGCAATGAAACAAGGTATTCTAATGTTGATTTAATATCCTCAGCAGCACTCTTGTTAAATTTAACATATCCAGGAACAGAGAGGAGCATCTGTAAAATAAAGCTCATTCCATGTGCGGCTCCAAGATACTCTGTGTTATAATAGTAATACATCAGCGGGCAAGGACTATTATATTTTGTAGAGTACTCCTTTCCTGAGGCTACTAACACATCACAAATCTTGTATAACTCTTCATTAGTAAACACTGATATCTTAAGCTCTCGGCTCATCCACAGTGCCCCAGCAAGATAACCAGCACGCCCAACAAAGAACTCATCTCCACCACATTTGAGAAACTTAGGGTTAAGATATTGAGTATACAGAGACTTGTATAACTTCAGCATTTCAGAAGAATGTTCATCACCAACTTCTTTGAACAAAACAGTCGCCAAAGCGTAAGTACCGGCGTCTCCCAATAAAAACGAAGTCTTGTCTCCTGCCGACGTTTCCAGCGCTGGCTTTAGATATTCGATGCTCTTTTCTAAATACACAGCTTTATTATCCGAAAGTATTGGGTTTTTAGATAGAATATAATACATGTAAGAAATGCCGGTGACACCGACGTACAAGCCACCGTCGACATTCTTCCGTGAAGGATGAAGGCGTTTGCTAATACTATTGGTGTACTCATGTATTTGAGAAATCACTTCATCTTTCTCAATAGCAAAAGGTTCTCCTGGCTTGTAATCATTGTATGGGTTTAGAAAGAACCGCACCATTTTTTCTTCAAAAGAAATGGGAGAAAGGTAATTGGTTGTTAATAATGTCTTAAATGTATTAAAAACTGTCGTAGAAATCTTTTCGAAACTTCTACGCATCAATGCAACTTTATTGAAATACTCTTGTAAGAAAATAAAATCTATCTGAAATAGCTTTCAAGCAACTTTTTCTGCGCGAGACAAGATGAGATGCGATACTGTTTTGTTTTTGTGATTTTGTCATCGTTTCGTTTTCATTCTATGTTTCATTCATTGATTGACAGGTGGTGCTTTTCCGCTTAAGGGGATTGCTCCAACCAGCCCGCGAAATTCAAAATTTCTTGGGTTTTTTGCAATTTGCAGGCCAGTGCTAGGTTGTATGTTGATTAAAATATTGATCGCGCTTGTAAGACGTATGTAGTTACAGAACTATAATCAACAAAATCATCAATATAACGCTCTAAGTTCATAAAGCTTCAGGAATGACTTTTTATGTTATTTTTTTGTTCCTGAAGCTTTATGAACTTGGAGGGTTGTATTGGTGATTTCGATGATAATAATTCTGTAACTACATACGTCTTACAAGCGCGATCAATATTTTAATCAACATACAACCTAGCACTGGCCTGCAAATTGCAAAAAACCCAAGAAATTTTGAATTTCGCGGGCTACCCTTGAGCATCAACCTTAATGCCAACCGAACAAGCACAAGTGGTGTAGTGAAAATATTCGGTTGCGTTCACGTTTGATTTAATTTTCTTAATTTTAGACGTTATAGCGCTTAATTCTAAATAAAATAATTCAAGAACACATACAGTTACAGAAATGTATTTTTTTTGTATTATTAATGATTATATAAAAGTGTACTTATAAATATAAATACAATCAATTCCACAAAGATTAACTTCCTTAGATTAAGAAACAGTGCAAAGCCGTTTTTGCGTTACTAAGCAACCTGTTTGTCTGAGCAATAAATTAGAATAATGGACCAAAACTGTCTTTTGTACGAATTTATTTAAATAAAAATTGTACCTAATGGGGCCAATTGTTTCTTAAGTCTTTTTGTACCGTTGTTGTTATATGCTATAGAATAATGCCTATCACGTATAATCGTGGAAATGTAAGTAACTAGGGCATGGATTTAAAATTACATAAATATGTAAATTAATATTTTTGTCGGCTATCGATCGTGTACTCATATATTATTTTATGCTTATATTAAGGTAAGGAAGATTGCTTTCCGCACAAGGGGTCGATCAGCTCAGTCTCTGGATGCCGGTGGACCTCTAGTTGATCCTGGTGCTAGTGGTGACGGCCGTTTATTTTTGCAAATAAGACCAGCGCTACCGGATCCAAAAGCTGCACTAGCTCATCGATCTCACACAACGCTTTCAGGGTAAGCGACAAACATGTACCACTGTCCTGACTGATTTGGCCACAGACAGTCACGTCACGTTATAAGCCTCAATTTAAGACAAGAATTTTTAATGTGATACTTTTATTGCCCGGTACCAATTGGTACAGATCTCGACACGGTCGAAGCCGCATAAGGTACATATTACTTTGACCATGTTTCTTAAAATTAAATTATATCTCATAGAAAAAAATGCTCCAGAGGTAATACCTACCCACAACAAGATTCCAAATTCCTCAATCATTCACACATTCTTCATTGTTCGCCACTGAGATACGTAAAAGTAGAACGAATGTAACGTTTTCGGGTTATAAAATAATTGTTTAAATAAACCATTATAATAAAAGCATTATTTCGAATTATTCGATGTAGAATTTTCAAATAATTAAGTTTTGTCTATTTACAGCAATGATTTCGTGCTCAAAGAAGATAACAAAGATGAAACAATCAATCTGCAAGCTGTGGGTGAAGGAAAAGTTCAACTTTCAAGGACACCGCAAGAAAAAGACCGACTACCCGACCGGATTAGTCTGGATAGGTAGCCATACATTGATCATTATTAAGCTAACTAACACTAGGAACGCTCTGCTTTTATCATGTCGCTTAATCCTTTGTCTTTATAATCATATTCATCAATTTGCTTTTCGAAAGCTATCGTAATCACCAAATTAGTCATGTTCTTTACGGAATGTTGTTCTTTCCGCGCGAGGAGCCGTGTATTATGTTTTTTTGTAATTATTGCTTTGGTGGTATATAGTTTTTGCTGTCGCTAATTCATTACAATTGATTTCAGGAGAGGCCTTTCGTCAATACCCCATATAGTCGGAGAGCCTGGATTACGACTTTTATCTTTACAACACAATCTTATCAATAGTTTGTCAGGATTATCGCCCTTAGACTTAGGTAAACTTGTATTTCTGGATGTGTATGACAACCAAATAGATAAAATTACTTCTTTGGAAAGACTGTTTGGGTTGCGAGTGCTTTTAATGGGAAAAAACAGGTAATCATCACTCGCAATAACAAAGTTTTAAATTTTTATTAACTATAAAACTTTCTTTCATTCGCATAATAATTATCTTACAGGATAAAAAGGATCGAAGGCCTCACAAACTTAATAAAGTTAGAAGTTCTAGATTTACATGGAAATAGGATAGGGAAAGTTTGCGGTTTATCTAATTTAAGTGACCTGAAAGTGCTCAATTTAGCTGGTAATCAGATCAAATGTGTCGGACAAACGGACCTTCAGGGTCTTGTATCTCTTAGAGAACTGAATTTGAAAAGAAATCGTTTGAGAAAGCTGCTTGGATTTCAAAACACGCCTAAATTACAAAAGCTTTATCTTGGTAATAACGATTTACAAAGGTATGTACTATCCACGAGTGAACATTTCGTAATCACTTAGTTTAGGTATGTCATGCTATTTTGCAGTTTATTTCTTTTCTAATTTCCAGTGTAGAGGATATGTCTTCTCTTGCTGAAGCGGAATCTCTAGTTGATGTATCTCTAGACGGAAATCCTGTGGCTTTGGGTGGTGATTGCGTACCGTTTCTTGTGTCATATCTGCCTAATTTACTTACTTTAAGCAACATGCATGTTACTGAACAGGTATGTAAAGGGATTACTGCATTATATATACACACATCAAAAGTGTCTAGGGATCAACATATATTTTTGCAATAACTTTTCTCCTGATTGATATTAATTAAAATTTTCTTTAAGGATTCATCAAATAAAGTGTTTTCGTTTGTCACAGTAACGATAAACCAAGTCACCTTTGCATTAATAAAGAAATTTGCCATTTTCTTACATAAAGGGATTTTTGACATTTGAACCACTAACACAAAAGTTCGAAAAAAAGACTAAAATAACAGTTTTCTTTAAAATTTTATTGGGTAACTTAAACAATTAATAATCCGTATTTCTACCGCGAACACTAACAACACAAGAACATCGGTTTGGCATACTCAAAATGAGTTCATCCAAATCACGCTGTGGAATGGCCGCCCATGTTCGTTGCAACAACAAAAAAAGGTCTTCTTGCGACTGGATACCCTCCATATTCGGCAGAGCTCTTCTCTGTAGCATATCCCATGCATGCTCAATCGGATTCAAGTCTGGCCACTGATCAGGCCAGGGCAGGACATTGATGTTAGCTGCGGCGAGAGTCTGTCTTACAACTCTTGCGGTGTGCGGTCGTGCATTATCATGCATTAACTGAAATAAGGGACCGATTTGCACTTGTAGAGGAACGATGACGTCTGATACAATCGTCTCAGCATAAATTTGAGCGTTGAGGTTGCCTCTGATCCAAATCAACTCAGTTCTTCCGCCGATCCAAATACCCGCCCATACCATGATGGTTCCACCACTGTAAGGATGGACTTCCTGGCAGGATTTTAATCGCTGTTGGCGTCCAGGGGTTCTCCAGTGTCGTATACGTCTTGTATCCGGTCTCATACCGAAACGAGACTCATCAGAAAAGCACACGAAACGCCATTGTTCTTCTGCCCAATTTCTGTGTTCAAGAGCCCATTGATATCGAATCCTACGATTGTGCATTGCTATAGGTGGTACCCGTAGCGGTCTTCGGGAATGAAGGTTCACTTCATGCAAGCGGTTTCTGACTGTTTGGTCGCTAATTAAGTTCCCTGAAGAGTGATGAAGCCTCACGGCTAACATCATGGCGGTTATTGTTGGAGCTCTTCGAGTTAAGATTTGAATGTATCGGTCTTGTCTCCGTGTGGTGCAGCGATACCGTCCTCCATGGCGCTCAGCCACGGTACCAGTGCTTCGGTAACGTGTCCAAAGTCGACTGATAACACTCTGACTTGTATTCAGAGCTAAAGCCACAGTACGTTGCCGGGAACCAGCTTCTATCATTCCCACGGCTCTGAGCATTTCTTCCCTGCTTAAATGACGTCGCCGCTCCATAATAACGTTGGTTTTAATCAGTAGTAGGGAAACAGTAGCACTAATAATGTCTTCAATGCGTTGTATGTTTGTTATAGGGAAAATATTGACAGCTGATTTTCATCTTTTACTCGAATTTGATTCACAGTTCCTGATTCAAATTATGAAATGCACCAAAAAGGATCCATATAAATTTATAAAATCATAAATTTATTACAAAGCCACATCTCAATCTCAAGAAATCCGCAGAAAAATGCTTGATCCCTAGACACTTTTGATGTGTGTAGTTTTTAAATAAGAGATAAATTGAAATATAAATAACTTGCTACAGGTGCGTAAAGCTGCAATGGCATGGCGAAACAACAAAGAAGCAGCACACGCAGCTTACTGTGCTCTAGGTGGAGCTGCGCAGCAAGAAGCCAGGCGAGATCAAATAATCAACAATGCTCGTACTAACTGGGAATTGCTCAGGTTTTCATTCTTGATCTTAAAATACTATTTGCAAATGAAAATTTGAGCTTAATAACTAACTTCTTTTTAGATCGGAAAATAAATGCATCGTTCCTACAACAAGTCTAATTAAAAATGCAGACACTGAAAAAGAATTTTCTATAGAAGCGACAACAGTCAACGCACAAACTGGTGAAATTCCAACGTTGGAAGTGGCAGCCCTTCCAGATGTTGTTATGACTATGCAGCAAGCTGAAACGGAAGATTCCGATTGTAAAATCAATAGCGATATAAATTCAAAAATGAGCTCAGACCATGTACCAAAAGGGCCAATGAAAAAGTTACAACGAAGTTCAACAGCTAGAAAACCTACTGAGAGAAGAGTTAATTTTTCTGACAGAAGTGCCTCCCAAGACACAGACGCATCTCATTCCACATCAACTAGTAGTGATTTGAGACTACCACCCATATTATTACCGATAATATCATCTTTAGAAAACGTTAAACTGGCGGATAGCTCAGAACCGATCCTAAAACGCTGGGAAAGTATTTCTAGTGTAGAACCAGTAGTTGATTCTTCGTTCAGCTCGCTGCCATCTTCCAGCAGTGATAGTGAAGAAGAAACGAAAAAAAGGCCTATTCGACGTATGCCAACAGCTTTGAGGCGTCGAGAAAATTTTGGTACAATGCGATCAAAATCGGTCTGTGATCCGGAAAGTCGCAGATCTAAATCGAAGAATTCAGACATAAGTGAAAACGCGAGCAACATATCCAGTAGTACAAATGTTGGTTCGGTTGCCAATTCATCGACTTCAGGAAGTGATCATAACAGTAAAGTTTTGCGACGAGAAGGCTCTCTCAATAGCAGAACTAGCAGAAATATAAGAAGCGCAACAATTTCGCGGAGAAATGAAAGGGCATCATCAGCTACTAGAGCATCTACTGCAAGAACGAAGTCGGTAAAAAATTTGAATTTGGCTAACTTCAAATCTTCAGAGCCTGTACCGAAGACATTGCCTGCTTCTAAAGACAGAGAACAAGGTAGTGTGTGTTCTTTTAAAAATTTCAAGTTTGTTACCACATACTGACTACGTGAAAACTTTATTTTTGTACAGGAGTTGATTATCTAGTAGAAGTCTGTGACGGAGTTGTGAGCGCATGGGGAGCCGGTGCTGTCCGACGTCTCGCTCGTGACTGGGACTGGGAGCGAGCACGCACGGTCACTCATGCTGCCTACCACTATATACATTATAATGCAGTCGCACAATCACTGCCCGAGCTAAAGGCTAAGTAAGTAATAAAACATTAAGTTGTATATAATATCTATTTAAATTCCAACTAATCATTTGCTGTATCAGGTTTCCCAACGTTAGCCACATATCTGTTCGGGCGACGGGCCTGCAATGGCTTGGACAGTTGCATGCTCTAGCTGAATTGAGAGGCGTCACTGGTTTAACAGTATTACCCGAGGGTAACCCCATTTATACAAAAATCTGGAGAGAATATGCTATCTATAGGCTTGCTCATTGGGGATTAAAAGAGATCAATGATGAGCCGGTAAGTTATATTAAATAAAATAGTTTGCACTGCCTATACTCCAGTATTTACTTATTTTATTACTTGGAACCAATAGTTGTGCTTGGAATACCTACTGTGTCGTAAGTAAATTGATTATCCTATAGGTGACGGATGAAGAAATCAAGTTGGCAAATAGAACGTATGCTGGGCTTAGTGACTTGGTACTTCGAGCAATACCTGACGCTCCGTTACAACCTCTATTGTCGAGACTGGGAAGAAGTGGTAATAGTGCTGCTAGTGCTAAAGCCTGGCTAAGAGCTGCCGATCCCGCATTAAGAGATGTCATTGCAAAAGAAGCCTTACAATACAAAAAAGGAAATGTGTCACAGGTAAACTACATTTATAAAGGTATGATGGTTTTGATGACTTCCAGCCTCCCGAACAAGCCGGTTTCCGAAAAGGTTTTAGTATTATAGACCACGGACACACGGTCCGCCAGATTATACAGAAGACAGAGGAGTATAATCGGCCATTATGTTCAGCGTTTGTGGACTATGAAAAAGCCTTCGATTCAATCGAAACCTGGGCAGTATTGCAGTCCCTCCAACTATGTCATATCGACTATAGGTATATCAAAGTGTTGAAGAGTTTGTATAGAAACGCCACCATGCCAATCCGACTTCAGGAAGAGAGCACGAAACCAATCCAATTGCAGAAAGGCGTGAGACAGGGAGACGTTATTTCTCCGAAACTGTTCACGAACGCGTTGAAGGACGTTTTCAAGCTCTTGGAATGGAACGCTCTCGGCATCAACATCAATGGCGAATACATCACTCACCTCCGTTTTGCCGATGATATAGTCATCATGGCAGAATCGTTGGAGCACCTCAATGCTATGCTCAGCGACCTCAATATCGTTTCCCAACGGGTCGGCCTTAAAATGAACATGGACAAGACGAAAGTCATGTCGAATGTCCATGTGGCACCCGTACCGGTTGTTGTTGGGAATGATACTCTCGAAGTTGTAGACCATTATACTTACCTTGGACAGATCGTTCAGTTAGGTGGGTCCAACTTCGAGAAAGAGGTCGCCCGAAGAATCCAACTCGGATGGGCAGCGTTTGGGAAGCAACGTGATATCTTCTCATCGAGAATCCCAGAGTGTCTCAAGACAAGGGTGTTCCTGTGTGTGTTGCCAGTGATGACATATGGCTCTGAAATATGGTCTCTGACTGCTGGCCTTTTCGAGAGACTAAGAGTCACTCAACGAGCAATGGAAAGAGCTATGCTCGGAGTTTCTTTGCGGGATAAAATCCGTAACATGGATATTCGGCGAAGAACCAGAGTCACCGACATAGTTCATAAAATTTGCAAGTTGAAGTGGCAATGGGCAGGCCACATATGTCGTAGAACTGACAACCGATGGGGAAGAAAATCGAGTGGCGACCACGGACCGGAAGACGTAGACGTAGGCAGGCCTCCCACTAGGTGGACCGACGACATCGTGAGGGTCGCGGGCAACCGATGGATGCAAGTGGCGAATTGTCGTTCGGCGTGGAGGTCTAAGGGGGAAAACCTATGTTCAGCAGTGGACGTCTTCAGGCTGATGATGATAATGATGGTCTAAAAACAATGGAATGGAGTTCAAGTGTATGAATATTTCATACTTCTAACATTTATTAAGTATTTGAATGCCGTTGTGAATCTCATTATCGTTAGTAAATTATTTCAACACAATGTGTTCCACAGGATGACATGAGCTGGCGAGTCCGTGGCCGCGGTCAACTATCTCACGCAATCGAATTAGCATGTGGGGCTGCGCAAAGACTAAGAGCGCTCGAAGTGCAATGGCCGACAATATTAGTCGAAATGATTGAAGAAATTCTAAGGGACTTTTCCGACATGGAAACTCACGTGAAAGAACAAATGAAAATGCTTATGGACACAATGTGAACTAGTATAGAAAAACTAGCTTTATTTAGACTAGAATTAGTGTCAAACATCGCGCCGCCAAAATCTAGATTAATATGATAAAACAATTGATTACAGTTTAAACAAAAAATATTTCTTGATGTTTAGTCAAATTGTCACGGGCTACTTAGTCAATTAATTTTAGTTATTACAATACCATTACCTTGTTAACAAAACACCTACCGAGATGTTATTTTTATAAGCTTCCTTTAACATTAGTATGGTGTTGAAAACAATAAAAACCCAGTAACTTTGTCGACTGAACAATATTGTAATTTGCTCAATGTAGGTAGGGAATAAAACTGATCAATTATTAGCATGTTTAATGTTGTGTAGTAGGTACCTAACCATTTGTAGTTGACTAGTTTAGTCATAATTTATAAATAAGTTTTGTAGGCATAGATATAGAATTTCAATAGTTCTAGATGATTACTGCCCTGCATGTGCCTCCTTAATTTTATTAATAAACAATTTTTAGAGTTTTTTTTTATTCGAACTGAAGAAACCGTCCTTATGTGAGTCCAATTTGCACACAAACGGTTCCGTACCATCTACACTAAAAGACACCGTTATAAAGAGGAAAGATTTGAATAGGCTCCAATCTACTGGACCGATTTCACCAGTTGAAAGCTGTTATGGTCCTAGTGAGGGGGGGGGGGGGGGGGGCTGAGCGGGCGTATCCTCTGGCAAAAGCTAGTTATCACTAAAAATCACGTTTGCTATATTTGTGCACCCTTAAATATTTTTTTTAAGTTATTATTTTGTCGGCTAAATCTCAGAACTACACACTCGCTTGCTTGCTGCTCGCCAACTAGCTAGTCGTTAATTGGCGCTGTTGGGAGGAGGCCTTTGATATAAAATAATCATATGAAAATAACATTTACTGGCTAATAACCGTTATTAAAATATGTTTTTATTGCATAGCTTTTATCGCAGGCTCGAACGAGAGGTAACGAAAAAGCCTTACCACATTTGACAGCACGCATATATTAAGAATGCATTGAGATAAAGTTTTATGGAGACGCCCCGATGTTCTATACATACATTTTGCTTATACAAATATGAGTCAAACATGAGACAGAGAGTGAAATATTGGTTTGTCTCTTTCTAATGCAGTAATCATATTTGACAAAAGAGACAACAACATTTCGGTTGTTGCTCAAAATGGAATATTTTGTTGGGATATTTCCCACAGTTACAGAAACGTGCCCATTTCGCCATTTTATGTGCCGAGTTTCGTGGTAGTTCTGCTGTCAAACAGTTGTTTACTTTTTGTTGAATTTAGATTTTTGAGTAAATTACGGAGTGTTTTCTTTTAAAAGTGCGTGTTACCATTAAGAAACAGTAATTCAACATGCCTGGATGTTCCATTGTGTCTTGTCATGCCAGGAAAAAGAAAAATCAGCCTGAATTAGAATTTATTGAATAGAACAATTTCGGTAAAGAAATCGCTATGTGACCTTGTTTTCATGGTTAGAGTATTAATATTTGGGTTTATTTCCGTCCTACAGACAATATTTTTCTTTTCTTATTTTCGTTCGTTTGTTTACAATAATAATAGTGTTGTACCGTTGCTGTAATAGTTCCCGATACTAGTCCTTCGTTACACTGAAACTGTTACCAAATGATGTATGGATAAAAAAATACTAATCATTTATAGGTTTCCCAAAAATGAAAGATTGAAGAAAAAATGGTTGGACTCTATCGGTGACGAAAAAATTTGTCCTCGAAGTAAAGACTGGCTTATCTTTGAAGAAAAATGTTTTAACAGAACACTTGATGTTATTAGGTTACATGAGAACTCTGTACCTACAATATTTTCGGTAAGTGTGTATTAAAATGATTGTTAAATAACAGCCTGGTTTTTTAGCCTAAGTTATATGGATAGTAATGCATATTTCATTTTTTTTTTCAGACATCCAACAAAAAACAACTTCCAGAGTCATTTGTATTCTGTGAAACAAGCAACACTCAAGAATCTGATGTTTCTTGTACATCTACTGTAATAAAGGAACCATCTACCGTAATAGATGAACCATCTAGTGTAATGGAGGCACCATTGCAGTTGACCCATCAATTTGTGGGAACAGTGCACAAAGAGGTATGTAGATGTTGAATTTTTAACCGTTTTCTGACAAACAGACGGCAGCACATCAAGCGCCGCAATCTGTCAAAGACTTGTCAACTGTCACTTGAAAATAACTTTTAGCAATAAAATGCAATATGCAAATTATTTTTTAACAGTGCATAATTAAGTTATTGGTTAATAGTGCTGATACATTTGGCATGTTCGTGAAAAGGCGCTGCCAGATGGGACTGGTCATCTCTTAGCTGCCACGGTCTATTTTAATTTTTCATTTTTTTTTTAATATTAACTGTACACTTAACTTGCTACGTTGAGTGTAAAAAGAGTGTCCATGGAGTTTCTTGTTCGTTCTTTTCCATAGAGATCTTCGCTCTGGAATGGGCACCTACGGTACTTTCACAGTTATTATGTCTTGTGACTAGAACTGTAGCACCATAACAATTTTGTACTGATTTATTTTTATGTCTTTTGACCATTCAAAAGTGCCTGTAATTATTGGCCTAGTTGACATTTTGATTTGATTTAACTATTTATCTTTTCTATTAAAGGTTTTACAAACTGGAAAAATTAAAGCCTTTAAAGAAAAATATGTCAAGCAACAGAAAACAATTAAACGCCTCAATGAAAGAATACGAAGGAAAAAAAAATTGCTGATTTGAAGGCTGTTGTGATAGAAGACTTGGCGGGATCAAAAGACTTTTTAAAAAGACAAATTAACAAGTCCAAAGGTTTACCTGTACAATCCGAATTAATCGTCAAATTTTAAATTAACGCTAACACATAAATATATGTATAATATTTAATTACAAGCAATAGCGCAAATGTGAAAATTTACATTTTTTTTACGTAACTACATGCATTATAATTCAATAATGGTATCTAGTCGTAATACTATTATGTAATCCTAAAAGTACTAGGGATACTAGTATCCATACTCGTTACAGTAACACTATGTTTCTTGATTGGCACAACCCTAGCATTGGCCGCCATTTTATGTGCCCGGCGAACTTGTAGGTATACACGTTTTTGGTGTTGGTATTTACAGTCCATAGGATTTTATGTCTATGTAAGACATTGAGATGAAGTTATATGGAGATGCCCCGATGTTCTATACATACATTTTGCTTATACAAATATAAGTCAAACATGAGACAGAGAGTGAAATATTGGTTTGTCTCTTTCTTTCTAATGCAGTAATCATATTTGACAAAAGAGACAACAATATTTCGGTTGTTGCTCAAAATGGAATATTTTGTTGGGATATTTCCCGCAGTTACAGAAACGTGCCCATTTCGCCATTTTATGTGCCAAGTTTCGTGGTAGTTCTGCTGTCAAACAGTTGTTTACTTTTTGTTGAATTTAGATTTTTGAGTAAATTACGGAGTGTTTTCTTTTAAAAGTGCGTGTTACCATTAAGAAACAGTAATTCAACATGCCTGGATGTTCCATTGTGTCTTGTCATGCCAGAAAAAAGAAAAATCAGCCTGAATTGACTGCGTACAGGTTAGTAACAGGTTTTCATGCAAAACTACATGAAATAGAACAATTTCGGTAAAGAAATCGCTATGTGACCTTGTTTTCATGGTTAGAGTATTAATATTTGGGTTTATTTCCGTCCTACAGACAATATTTTTAATTTCTTATTTTCGTTCGTTTGTTTACAATAATAATAGTGTTGTACCGTTGCTGTAATAGTTCCCGATACTAGTCCTTCGTTACACTGAAACTGTTACCAAATGATATATTGATAAAAATACTAATCATTTATAGGTTTCCCAAAAATGAAAGATTGAAGAAAAAATGGTTGGACTCTATCGGTGACGAAAAAATTTGTCCTCGAAGTAAAGACTGGCTTATGTGTTCACTTCACTTTGAAAAAAAATGTTTTAACAGAACACTTGATGTTATTAGGTTACATGAGAACTCTGTACCTACAATATTTTCGGTAAGTGTGTATTAAAATGATTGTTAAATAACAGCCTGGTTTTTAGCCTAAGTTAGATAGAAATGCATATTATGCGTATAAATAAATAAATAAATATTTCATAATTTTTTTCAAACATCCAACAAAAAACAACTTCCAGAGTCATTTGTATTCTGTGAAACAAGCAACACTCAAGAATCTGATGTTTCTTGTACATCTACTGTAATAAAGGAACCATCTACCGTAATAGATGAACCATCTAGTGTAATGGAGGCACCATTGCAGTTGACCCATCAATTTGTGGGAACAGTGCCCAAAGAGGTATGTAGATGTTGAATTTTTAACCGTTTTCTGACAAACAGATGGCAGCACATCAAGCGCCACAATCTGTCAAAGACTTGTCAACTGTCACTTGAAAATAACTTTTAGCAATAAAAAGCAATACTATGCAAATTATTTTTTAACAGTGCAAAATTAAGTTACTGGTTAATAGTGCTGATACATTTGGCATGTGAAAAGGCGCTGTGAGATGGGACTGGTCATCTCTTAGCTGCCACGGTCTATTTTAATTTTCATTTTTTTTTTTAATATTAACTGTACACTTAACCTGCTACGTTGAGTGTAAAATGAGTGTCCATGGAGTTTCTTGTCCGTTCTTTTGCATAGAAATCTTCGCTCTGGAATGGGCATCTACGGTACTTTCACAGTTATTATGTCTTGTGACTAGAACTGTAGCACCATAACAATTTTGTACTGATTTATTTTTATGTCTTTTGACCATTCAAAAGTGCCTGTAATTATTGGCCAAGTTGAAATAAATTTGATTTGATTTAACTATTTATCTTTTCTATTACAGGTTTTACAAACTGGAAGATTAAAGCCTTTAAAGAAAAATATGTCAAGCAACAGAAAACAATTAAACGCCTCAATGAAAGAATACGAAGGAAAAAAAAATTGCTGACTTGAAGGCTGTTGTGATAGAAGACTTGGCGGGACCAAAAGACTTTTTAAAAAGACAAATTAACAAGTCCAAAGGTTTACCTGTACAATCCGAATTAATCGTCAAATTTTAAATTAACGCTAACACATAAATATATGTATAATATTTAATTACAATCAGTTGCGCAAATGTGAAAATTTATATATTTTTTTACGTAACTACATGGATTATAATTCAATCATGGTATCTAGTCGTAATACTATTATGTTATCCTAAAAGTACCAGGGATACTAGTATCCATACTCGTTACAGTAACACTATGTTTCTTGATTGGCACAACCCTAGCATTGGCCGCCATTTTATGTGCCACGGCGAACTTGTAGGTATCCACGTTTTTGGTGTAGGTATTTCCAGTCCATAGGATTATTAATGTCTATGATGTAAGAATGTTGCTGATTGACAGCTGTCATTAGATCGAGCTGTCAAAGTGTCAATTTGTCAAATAATGGTTGACCAGAACCAGTGCGGTGCAGTGGTTTGTGGTTCTAATTTAAAATATTTAGGAAATGGACGACACTGAGAGTACAACAACATCGGTTGATGAAAATACCGGTAACTTGTGCGATAATCCAACAAGGGATACTTTAGCGGAGGGCTTACTTGGGCTTCTGAAACCTACTGTGGACCAGTTAGACGACAGGGTCAGAGCCACAAGGTAAATAATAGAAAGTAGAAAATAATATTAGGAACGGGCTTTTGTTAACATAATATTATGTTGAACCACTGCTTTCAGCAGCACAAGATCGCCCATTAATCGTTAGAAGATAATAATGTTTCATTTCACGTCAAATAACACAACTAGATTACAACCTCTTCTGCAAACTTCCTTACCTATTAATCTTTGTCTGTAAATTGAGTGTTCCAGTTGATTTTTAAACACAATGTAGGTATAGGGTAAGCTACAGACTCATAACAACAACATTTCTATGCCGATTCAAAACCTAGGTCAAATAGGTCCTACATATAGCCAAAAATACATCAAAAACTTCCTTTAAATTCTATAACTTGCAAGGTTTTCAACTTTCACCACCTTCTTTTCCAGGATATCCCAGTTAGAATTAAAACAGCAAATAGAATCATTGAATGAAGAACTACAAAATGTACGAGAAGCTCTGAACAATCACCCTGACTTGGACCCCTATGTGAAGAAGCTCATATCTTGCAAACACAAGGTTACCGTTGTACTGAATGTGTTACAAGCATCACAGGTTGGTTCTTACTAATTGTAATTATAATTATTGCCATTGATTTCCTATTTTATCCTAAATTAACCTAGTAATTCATATTTTTTTAATGCTCTAACTAAAATTTATTATCAAATCTGTCTCCATTTCAGGACAGACTCAATGAAATAAGACGGATGGTAAGCAAAGAGAAGAGTGTCCGCACAACTGTACTACCAGAACCATTGCTTGAGCCCGAACAAAGCACTAGCGGAGTGGTCACAGACAAAGGAAGCATCAACTGACAGCATGCAGACCCCATATCAGAACCACATCAACAAGGCTGACTACGACCATGTCTATGAACCTGCTGAAGACAGCTTCCTACTCATAGATGCCTTAGAGAAAGAACTAGAATACCTAGCTATCAAAAAGCCAACATTCTGCTTAGAAGTTGGTTCAGGCAGTGGTATAGTTATAACAGCTTTTGGCTTAGCATTCCCAAAAACATTCTGTGTAAGCACAGATATTAATTTCAAAGCTTGTGTAATGTCCAAGGAAACTGCTGCTCATAACAAAGTTACTTTAGATTCATGCAATATGGACTTGGTTAGCTCCTTTACTGATAATGTTTTTGATGTTATCATCTTCAATCCACCATATGTGGTGACTGACAGTGAGGAGTGTTGTGGAAGTGGCATTACGACTAGTTGGGCTGGTGGGGCTAAGGGTCGGGAGGTTACTGATAGACTTCTCAACATGATACCAAAGAAACTAGCCAGTGATGGAGTCTTCTATCTTCTCCTCATTGAAGAAAACATTCCTGATGAAGTTGTTCAAATCATGGCGAGTTTTGGATATAAATCCGAAACTGTCATAAAGAGGAGAGTACGAAATGAGCAACAATTAGTTCTGAAGTTTTTTAAGTAAAGTATATTTAGATTAATTGAACTTTGGTTTTATGATATTGTTTATAGCTAAAAGTCAAATTAAACAAGTCTTTCATATTATAATGCAATCACTGTTGTATATTAATATAAGTTTTTAACAATAATTTATAAAAAAAAAATGTATCAAAAATAAATTTTGTAAGTACAAAATAACTTTTATTTTAAACAAGATTCTTCTTGACAGCTTCTCCGAAAGATTTGGCTCCTTCATCATTTTCAGCAGCTCCTGGCAGGGAGGAGCACTGTTTCACCCATCTTTCTATGTTGGGGAAGCTTGTGATGTCCCAGCCAACAGCCTGAAATGGTTAAATTAAATAAACACTGATCTACTGGCAATGTTAAATCAGTATGTTTTCCTCGTTATTCATAGAGAAACAATATTAATTAAATATCAATATTTACCTTTGGGCTGTGGTAAACATTTCGTAATTTGTTAGTTATTAAAATGATAAGAGGAAATAAATTGAAACAATTATGGGTAATTAAATACCTTACTCTAAAAGGTACCCAAAAAGTTCAGTCCTTTTAAATAACGGGATGAACACAAGTGCCAATAATAAAACAAGACATGGGAACAGAGCCAGCTCCAATGCATAAAAATTAAGTTTGTAACATTTTCCTTACCAGAATGCTGCTCAGAGATGCATAAATAGATGTGTCAGCGATAGTGGGATGATCACCAGCAACCCATTTACTGTCATTGAGGAACTGATTCAAGAAGCCAAGGGTAATGTTTAGGTCATCTTTCAGTGGCTTCTTTATTTCTTTCTCCCCAAGGAATAATATTGGGAACTGAAATAAATTTGTCACACTATCTTAGGACTTATAAAACTATAGGTAAGTACATAAGACGTAAATTTAAGAGCTTATCGACCCAGGAAAAAAGGTAAACAACTGCTAACTTACACAAATAGCCCTAATCTTCACATATAAAGAAGAGCTATCGAAGTACAATCTCTGGTTGATCAAAGCGCGCTGTTTCAAATCTTTCGGATAATACTGATCATCCTTCCCATATTTGTCAGCCAAGTAACACGCGATAGCTCGGCTCTCCCATATCACAAAACCATCATCGTCCAATGTGGGCACGCAGTGTTGAGGATTTATTTTCAAAAAACTTTCTTTCATCTGTTCCTTTTTGAATAAATTTACAGTTTCTACTTCTACGGGTACTTCAATTGCTCTAGCTGCAAGTAAAGCTCCACGTGATGGGCCACTGATTGGAAAATGATAAAGTTTTACAGACATTTTTTTAGATTTTGAGTCAAAGAAAGATGAAAGTTTGTCGACTTGAATGAAGTTAACATAAGAAAGAAAGGTCAGTCACCTCCAGACCATCATGCTCCAGTCCATCTCCAGTCTGTACCGATAACCCGTAGAAAGAGAAAAAGTATAGAACTCGTAATACTTCCTTCTCTTTTTCCTCAAGAAAGAAAAACAAATCGACAAATTGCATAAGAAGAAAAGGGACAGAGCATAGCTATCTCCATCTTTCAGCGCGTAGTAGCTAGTTTTTTCAAGGCCAGACACAACATTTCGCGGATTTTAGGGATACCAGATTCAGGCAATATATTTCCCGGACAATTCGGCCTGTACGATAATATGAAAATTGATAATTATTTTTTAGCAAACATTCTACATAATACAGGATACAGGAATTTGAATCCGTAATAAGAGATATAAAAATAAATTGGTAGGAGACTTCAGTTCTTACTCGATGTATTTTTTTTTCTTTTTTTATTTATCCGCGAAAATGAGTGAAATAATATGTATTGGTGTTTCCCCCCTCTACATAGTTCATAGGTAATTCCTCGATCGACGGACCCGATAGGAAAGTCCCTATATCGCTCAATATAAAAATCAACATTAGAATTACTGATATTACTACAAGAGTATTGAATAGAGTTTACAATGGCCATTTTAAAAAGATCTACCCTGGAAATGAAATATTAATTCGAACTAAAAAGAACAAAAAAAACACTGTTTAAAATAATAAAAAACTGGTTTTCTTTTCAACCCTGATATATTCCTAATATTCAAGGGGTGGGGTCACATAAACTTACGCCATTAAATTCTTCTCTGTACTTAATTAGGCAGATTAAGGGGAAAAGTCACATGCAATGATGTTTTCCTTCACCGAAAGGGAATTGGTCTGATAAACAGGTTATGCTTTTGACATATTATTATTACCCATATCGACCATTATAACGATCACGCGTGATAATAATGTACCCGCTAGTCGGGTAAAAGTTTGCAGTATGATAACACTCCCCATTCGTGACGTCAACATTCTCTATCTCATGTGGCTACGCCAAACATGAACCTAGGGTTTCTTTAACTAAGTTAGAGATTGATAAAAAGAGGCAGTCTTACCAACTTAGGGGTTTTCGTTTTCCCCCAGATTTAGGGGTTAAATAAGTGGGTTGGGATTTTTCTGGAGGTTTTTTATTTTTCCCACGTTTTTCCAACGTTTTTATACACTCAATTTTCTTGTTTGTTTGTCGTTCCGGTTGGACTTTTGCAACTCAATTTTGAGGCACTTCCCGATAAGCTAGCAGGCTGAAATTTTGTACACGCTTTGAGTTCTGATGACAAAACATGACTAGCTAAGAAACGTCATAACAAATCCAATATGGCGGCCTCCCCGAGATGGCGGACTGGCTGTTTGAAACCCACCCCCATGATATGGGTATCAAATGAAAGAGTTTGCTGTCAGGAATACAAAAAAAATAGTCACGTGACTTAAATCCAAAATGGCGGACGTCCAAGATGGCAGACAGGCTATTTGAAATGCACCCCTATGATATGGGTATCAAATGAAAGGGTTTGCTATCAGGAGTACGAAAAAAATAGTCACGTGACTTAAATCCAAAATGGCGAACGTCTAAGATGGTAGACTGGCTGTTTGAAATCCACCCCCATGATATGGGTAGGTATCAAATGAAAGGGTTTGCTATCAGGAATACAAAAAAAATAGTCATGTGACTTAAATCCAATATGGCGGACATTCAACATGGCGGGCAGGCTTTGAGGCACTTCCCGATAAGCTAGCAGGCTGAAATTTTCAGGGTAGCTATTCAAACCCGATGAACAATGATAATAATAAAATAATTATTAGATTTAAAAAGTCTAAAAACCCACGTCTTTAAATGTCCTAAAAATAAGAAAATAACCCTACGGGGCTGAGAGAGGGGCCACAAAACGTGGGGGCATCTTTGCAAGTTACACCCACGATCTATACACGTCATGTAAATATATCCCATAAAAAATCCCTCAAATAATATAGGTACGCCCCCACGTTTTGAGTGGCCCCTCTGTCAGCCCCGTAGGGTAATTTTCTTATTTTTAGGACATTTAAAAACGTGGGTTTTTAGATTTTGAAATCTATTAATTTAGGGGTTTATTTAGGGATCTTCTAACTAGTCTAATTTGTTTTATTGAAGCAGTAAAGTTGTTAAATTTTACCACGCCAAAAAAAAAAAAAAATACCTAGTCCTGTTCGGCCATGGTCTACTGATGTGCCCCTTCAAATCCGTACAGTCGTTTTAACCTGAGAACGCGAATATATTAAATTAAAATATTAGTTAGGGTAGTTTTTGCCCCCGACTTCGTCCGCATGTTATTTTTCCCAATCCACCTCGACGACGCATCGGTATCTGTATTTTATAGTCTGATCATCCCAATATTATTGACGTTGACTGTACGTTGTCTAATGCGTCTGACGAATTGGGAAAGAGACGAAATAGAGCATGAGACGAGTTAATAAAAAAATGACCAGATGCACAAGGTGACGAATTAGTCACAATTCGTGAGGAGTGAATACCCCCATTCACTCGTACGTGCGATTGTAAAGAAAATTGCGATTTTCCACGTTTAAATGTACGCCGCGCGTGCTCAGCCTATATAGTTTGATTATTAATTCGAGTCAGTAAAATGACCAGTGCAACTGTCACTGATACAAACAAAATGAAACAAACCTGCAACACTGGAAATGTCATTTTACTGACTGGAATTAATAATCGTATTTTAGTTCAGTAAAGATCTTTGAACCTTCCAAGAAGAATAACTCGAATAATTATAATTTAGTAAAAGATTCGTTTATTAGTTGCCAATGTATATCACAGGAAACAAAAGGAATTAAATTAATCAACCAAAATACATTTTTGTTACTCATTCTGCTCATTCTAGAAATATTTTAAATAAATATACAATTATTGCCTTAATCTATTGTTTGTCTAAAGGTTACATTATTGCTAACTTACAGACACACAAATGTATTATGTTTCAATAAAATACACATAATTAAACAAATTAAAAAAATCACAAACAGCCTAAAGCCTGATTTACACTTCAATAAGCACGGTAGCGAGTTAAGAACTCAGACAGTTAAGTAGTAAGTTGTAAGTAGCGTCCAAACGGGCGGAGTAAGTAGTCTTAAGTTACCGAGAAGAATACTAGTCGCGTTCACCAGAAAATGGATGTTGAATTACTTAACACCAATTTACGTGCTATTAATAAGAGAAATAGTATCAATACTTGCACAACACATTGAAAGTGAAATATAATAAGTCTGCATGCCGGGCCAGTTAAATTGGCGGGGCGCGGGAGACGCCAGAGAGGGGGCTACTTCGCACTGGACTCGCCAAAAAATAGGATCGCGATCTATTTAACTCAACTTAATCGACAACTTACTACTTAACTCGGTTTTGCCGTTCAAACAACATTAACAACTTAACTCGCCGATGATGCAAGTTAACTCGCTACTGTACTTATTGAAGTGTAAATCGGGCTTAAGGGTCAGTACACAACGAGACGCGACGCGATTTTGAGTCGATAAAAAGTGCGCGTGGCGCTGCGCTGCGTCATGTCATCGGTAATATGTGCATCTTTTCGTGTAATACTTATAGTTAGATTTTGAGTCACTCTATTAAAATTGCGCGCAGCGTCAAGTCTTGCTGTGAATTGACCCCTAATCTTCGTGAGTTTTAATATGCTTTTCCAGCTCGCTTTTTTTAATAAATTCTCCTGGGCACAGGTCACACGAGTATACGGTCTTTTCGTGGGTAAGTTGCATATGTCTCTTGAGATGTGAGGCGCGGGTCAGTCGTAATCCGCAGATGCAACAAACGTGGGGTCGGGCGCCGGTGTGCGTTAGTATGTGCTGTTTTAAATCACTGCGAGTGATAAAAGCGCGACCGCATGTATCACACTCGAAGTTCTTTTCGCCTGTGTGTCGCCTGTAATGGAAAAGTAATAATAGTAGTTTATGAAACTGGTACATAATGAGGGGTATTATACACGAGTGTGAGTTTAAAAAACGAGCGAAGCGAGTTTTTTAAAAGTATCACACGAGTGTATAATACCTAGTTATGTACAGTTTCATACACTACTTTATCTACTTTCATTGAACACGAATTTATCAAATAAAAGATAAAGATTGACACAGTATTATGCCGCCATAATTCCCATTATCACCGCGCATGTGCCACAGCGCGCGCAGCCACAGATAAAAAATCAAAAGGATGTATCTATGATCTGTAATCTGTATCGTAATGAAAAAAAATTTTATTATAACATTATTTTGTTAGAGAAATAGTGTCATAATTTAATTTTTTAATTTCATTTCGATATACTGTGTGTAAAGTACGTCATTATAAACTCGTTTTGAGTTTTGTATTTTGAATTTAACGATATGAGAGTAGAATTAAAATATAAATTTTAATTATTTAAAAAGGGTTTGGGTTGCAAGATGTGGAGTCGGCGTTCATTTGAAACGATGAAATTGTTATTTTAAAAGAAATAAATGCACGGAAGATCGCGAATCCGCAAAAGATAATCTAGGGGTCTAAAAAGACTTTAATATATAGTGTGCGTCAGAATGGCTGGTTGTCTGCGGCGTTGGTCTATGAGAGTTGATTCGAAAATTGCTACATAATTGCTGCTATACATAATAAATAATTGCTACATATGATATATATGTCGCATCCGGGTATATTTGCTGGCGAATCAGAATAATAAGTGTCTACAATTGTGGGCTTAGAATGGGATACGGGTCAATGAGAGAAATAACTCCTTTGACTTATGCACAGTTAGTGTTACATAGTCTATTAATAGGTCAACTTTGCTAATTAATAATCGGACTTTAAAAGGAAACACAGAGCAGTTCCCAGAGCACGTGTGACTACCAACACATCCGAACGATCACTGTCCGTCCATGGGATCGTGGGGTTTATCAGCTAACTCTGGACTCAGACCAACGCCTAAACAAAGGCGCTTTGTGTTACCTTTAAGGGCTTATTCAACCAAGATCCGACATAATTATATATGTTTAGAAATACAATATTTTTTTGACCAGCCATCCTGACGTTTGGTTGGCTGGTCCTCCTAGTTTAAAGTCAAGCGTGCAGAGTTTCCCGAAATGTATTGCGTCAATAATTGCTACATATTTACTTCATTTATCTCATTTAGTTATAACTTTAAACATATGTTAAATAAAGGATGTAGCAATTATTTAAATTATCCCAAGGAAAACTGCCTGATAAAATAATAAAGGTAAATAGTTGCAGTGCGTCTTCACTCAACGGTACTGCTACTTTAGGAGGCAGGCGTTCTAAATTGTTAAATGGCATGTTATGTATGAGTAGGTAAGTGGATAATAAGCATATTCCACGTATATGTATGAGTAGGCAAGTGGATAGTAAGCATGATCCACGCGCGCCTCAAAGAGTGTCAGCACACTGACGGGGCCCCCCTTAGAGGGACCAAGCCTGCCGGGGTCGCGGGACTAAACAGCTGCCGTGACCCCAGAACGCAAAGGTCTATTGAAAGACACCGTGGATTTTAGACAGTACAACTCTCACAGTGGGTGCCCTGCCCTGGGTGGGAGGACTCATTTGATGATTAATTTACCAAGCTAAAGCAGCAAGCTAAGTAAATATGTAGCAATTATTGACGCAATACATTTCGGGAAACTCTGCACGCTTGACTTTAAACTAGGAGGTGACCAGCCAACCAAACGTCAGGATGGCTGGTCAAAAAAAAAATATTTCTCAGTATATATCCTATGTAGCAATTATTTAAATATCAGCAATTATGTAACAATTTTCCAATCAACTCTCATAGACCAACGCCACAGACAACCAGCCATTCTGACGCACACTGTACACACGCACATTCTGCACTTTATGGTTGAATTATTTTCGCGTTCTAGAGTCTGCGCCACTACTGAAGTCAACTGAAGTCCTTTTGAAGCGATGCTAGTGTTTATGTCAATAAATCAAATTGCATTACGAAATATAGCACCACGAATAAATGCGCTGTGGTATAACATATTTTCGGCAGGTTATGAGTGGTGTCGCAGACTCTTGAATTTAATTCAAATGCTAACATTATTGTAACTTGAGCATCTTGAAAATAAAACACTACTACAAATTCAGTATTTCGTAAAATTACCTTGTGTGATACTGTAGATGTCCTATAGTCCGGAAAGATCGCGGGCACAGCTTACAGTCGTAAGGCAGTACACCGGAGTGCTTGCGTTTGTGAGCCGCTAGACCCGCCGACTGAGCAAATGAATCTCCACATATTGTACACCGCAGAGGTTTCTCTCCCTGAAAATAGAAATCTCATCTTCATCATCTGTAATTAGACAGTCAGCCCAAATCATGATTAGTCAAGTGGAGAGAGACATCAAGTATGATACAAAAGAATCAGGACATGTCGAAAAACCCCTCTTTTGGAGTGTATAAATGGGCTAGTGTCCGCAACTTCACAAAAAAAATCAACAGCTTATAAAATTATGTAGTTAAATCAGTGTGTCACTAACTAGGTTTTCCACAATATACCTATATAATAGTAGTAATACACCTTGATTTCCCCAGTCATGTTAATAACAGAATTTCATTAAATACATATACTGCAATAAAACTGGGACGATATTGACATCCAAAGTTGGTCTTTTATAATTTAATGGCCTAGGTATACAATGCTACCTACAGTATGTGTTCTTAGATGAACTTTTAGGTTCTGTGCTAATGAGAAGTTTTTACTGCAATGTGGGCAGGAAAATGGCCGCTCTCCAGTGTGTGTCCGCATGTGCGTCTTGAGACGAAACCTGAAAAGGTTAATGTGTACTGTTAGACGAGAGAAAAGATAAAAAGTAACTGTGTATATCAGTGATAACGAATGCCCAAATATAATCTAAATGTTGTTTTAAAAACTAGCTCTAACTATATCAAGCTGGCAGACTATATGATTCTAACTTCCACCAAAACTGTTGCTGTTGGTCAACTACAAAAAATATCAAGAAAAGTTTACATGGTCATTCATATAACTGTAAAGTTTAAATATTCCTTTATACTCGCCTTGATGACATAACTTTTCCACAAGTAAAGCATTGTTGTTTCTGAGTTTTCTTATTATTACTAATTATTTTTGACTGAATTTCTTCTTTTGTGTCAATTATTGTTTCATTTTCCATAAGGTTATCATTTAGAGTAGAATGGTCCATAATACTATGATCTATACTTTCATCTATGAATAGCTTTTCTGCTTCACTTTTAGGTGATAAAGAAGTTTCATTGTCTATTAAAAAGTTATCATTTTCTATATTTGTATTATCCAACATGAATTTGTTTTCTAAACAGTTATTTTCTATTATGGCTCTCAGTTTTACATCTGATGTTTCACATTGCTCAATAAATTCTAAACAGTCATCGAGTTTTTGAACACACTTTGAACATATAGTGTCCGGAAGGCCATCTCCTGGTGTTATCTAAAATGAATGAAAACCTTATAATTATTATAGTTTTTAAGATAATTATTATAGTTTTTAAAATAATTATCGAAAACGGGGAGAAACGTGGGGTCTAATGAAATTATTTGGTCAGTCTAGCCTTAACTACTTTTTGGTTTCCTGAATCAGAGAACCCACTGTGCACTAGCCAGAATTGTTTTTAGTCTGTTTGATATCTAGGATTGCTATACATCTTCAAAACAATATTATAAAAATGTAAATACTCACGTGTACTTTTGCAATAGACATTAGTTTCGTAGATATCATAAAAAATCCTGTCTTTTTAAATATATCTACTAATAATTCTTGATTTAAACAGACTCTGCAAATATTCGCCGTCATGTTATGGTTTAAATTTATAAAACAGGCGCGTCTTCGCAATATTAAAAATATAAACATTGAATTATTGCTTGCAATCTGACCTCTGACGTGACGTGAATCTGACATGAATTTGACAAATGACAATTTTGTCAATGGTCAATGACAAGATAGAGTTGGGCCGTAGAAAGAGAAAAAGTATAGAACTCGGGATAATTCCTTCTCTTTCCCTCAAGAAAGAAAAACAAATCGACAAATCGCATAAGAAGAAAAGGGACTATCGCCATCTCTCAGCGCGTAGCCAGTTTTTTCAAGGCCAGCCACAACATTTCGCGGATTTTAGGGATACCAGATTCGGGCAATATATTTCCCGGACATTCGGTCTGTACGATAATATATGAAAATTGATAATTATTTTTTAACAAACACTCTACATGTTATACAGGATAAAGGAATTTGAATCCGTAATAAGAGATATAAAAATAAGTAAGTAAGTAAGTAAATAGTTTATTTTCTCGCCACAATACAAATATTTTATACATTTTTCACTGTCATGCATATTGTGGGAGACTGGTGCCTAAGCTAGGCTTAATGCCTGTGTTTCAGGACACCAGGTTTCCTCCTTTGGGGTTACAGTTTGTGCACAGAGTTTTTATATAAGGTTGTGGTCAGAAATTTTAATTAACAGACAAAAGAAAAAAAGAGAGAAAAATCGGAATCAGAAATATTAAAACTAAACAATAATACAATGATTTGTGTCATTTGTGTGTGAGTAACAGTGTGCGTGATAGAAGTGTGTGCGTATTGAAGTGTGAGGGTGATTGTGTGTGATTGTAGGTGTGCGTGAAAGAGTGTAAGTGTTTGAGAAAGATACGGAGGCCTACACTATTACAACAAATAGTCCTTCGGTGTCGTCGTAGCTTAATTCCTGAAGCCAGGTGGTTAGTTTCGCCTTGCATTCGGTCTTTCGAAGTTTGTAAATATCTAAGATTTTATTAATTTTATTATAAAGATTTGGACCGAGGTAACAGAAGTAGTGTCTGGAGTGCATAGTGGTCAGTTTTAATTGACTTCTGCCTACGGGATTGAAGCGCCTTTTGCCACAAGATAAGGAGGGATTGTAGCTCAGAAGACCGTGCTGCATCAGGATGGTCTGCCGGACAAATAGCTGGCGTACGGTCAGAACTTTTGCCTTTTTGTACAGAAGATTGGTGGGATATCTGAATGGTAGGTAAAAGGACACCTTTAATATTGCTCTTTGCGCTCTCTCTAATTCTATAAGGGTGGTCTTTGGAGCACCACCCCATGACGTGATGCAGTAGTTAAGTAGGGACTGAGCTAGGGCAAAGTACACGGATCTCCATAAGCTATCATCAGCCACATGTCTAAGGGTCTTAAAGACATATATCAACTTGCGCATCCTGCCACTAAGTGTAGATATGTGTTCGTGGAAACGCAGGCTACTGTCCACTATTACGCCAAGGTATTTTACCGAGTTGGCCCTCTGGAGACGTATGCAGGAGCAGGTGCCGTCGTGTGGCTTGGGACAGGAGTGGGCTACAATCGAATGCGGTAGTGACAAGTTTGGTTCTGTCCTGCGGGTGATTGTAAAAGTGAGATAGTGTGTTTTTGCCGCATTTAAAGTGAGTATATTACTTTGCAACCAGTCCGAGACAATATTAAATCCCGATTGTGCGTATTTAAAGACATCACTCCATGTATTCGCATTAAACAGAAGGGCAGTGTCATCTGCGAAGGTAATTATTTTACCGTTCGGAAGAGTGAGCAAACCCAGATCGTTAATGTAGATAAGAAACAGTGTCGGGCCTATTACGCTGCCTTGCGGCACACCGTAGGTGACTATCCGCTCATCACTGATGTACTCATCCACCCTAACGCACTGCGTTCGGTCACTCAAATAGTCCACAAAAAGCTTGAGCTGATTCCCTCTAATCCCAAGGCGATCCATTTTCTCAATCAGAATGGGGACAGAAACCGTGTCGAAGGCCTTGGCAAGATCCAGGAAAATTCCAATGACCTTTTGACCTCTATCTAGGTTGGTAATAATATAGTCAGTGAGGTCATGAACAGCATCGGAAGTTGATCTGCCAGCTCTGAAACCGTACTGAGACGGACAGATTATGTTATATTTGGTCAAGTAGTCTACGAGTCTGCTGTTCATGATCCGTTCTAGTACTTTAGATAACGTAGGCAATACAGCTATGGGTCTGTAGTTACTGACACAGTTTCTGTCTCCACTCTTGAAAATAGGGTGAATAATGGATTTTTTAAACACCCTGGGGAATTGACCAGTGTGGAGTGAGAGATTGCAAATGTAAGTTAGAGGAGGGGCAATCAAAGCGATGTGTTTTTTTAAAAGTGCGGTAGATATTCGATCCCATCCCACGGCACACTCACTGCGAAGGGACTTAATTATATTTGCGACCTCTACCTCATCCGTGGGCAAAAATGCCATCGAGTGCAATGACTCATGCGTGGCAGACACTGTTGGTTTAGATGTGCTGGTGTTATTAATTTTTTCAGCAAGATTTTTACCAATGTCTGCAAAGAAGTCATTTATTTGGTTCACAGAGCCTAACGGTGTAGGAGATATCGCAAGCAGTTCTTGTCTATCGTCACTTTTCTTTACCCTATTTGCTATGGTATTGATGGCTGACCATAATTGTTTTGTGTTATTACCTGCGTCAGTGATACGTGCCTTATCATAAGCGATCTTTACTTGCTTCATTAATTTATTACAGAAATTTCTGTATCTGGTATAGGTTGTTTTTAGAATAGAATTTTCAGGATCATATCCTAATTTTTTCTTTAGCTTATCTCTATGCCGAATACATCGTAGAAGACCTGGGGTAATCCATTCCTTCAATATTTTTTTGCGATTAGGGACTTTGATTATTTTTGTGTTTTTCTCAATTGTCCGTGTGATTAAGCTAATCATTAGGTCAGCTGCGAGATGTGGGTTTTCGGTATTGTATACTGGCTCAAAGTCGATAAGTTCCAAATCTGCATCTAGTTGTTCATGGTTGATGCGGGAGGCAGTTTTCTTTATTTGTCGTTTATGTGTATTTTTTGCAAGATACAATAGGACAGTGTCGTGGTCGGTTACTGAGGAATGAGCTACTAGAGTGAGGGCAGACAAGTTTGTTTTTAAGCCGACATGGTCTAGGCATGCTTGAAGACGGGTGGGCAGGGTGTGTGCAGGAAGGATACCGTGTGATGCAAGAAAGTTGAGGTAACTATTTTTGTTTGTGTCGTTACACTGTTGATGTATATTTATATTCAAGTCCCCAGTAATAATAATATTTTTATACTTTGAAATGCTGTTTAGTGCTATGTCCAGAGACTGAAGAAAGGCGTTAATAGATCTATAACCAGGAGGCCGGTATATAGAAAGTAAGACAGTGTGTTGGTCAATTATTAATTGGAGACAGTTGGCATCGTCGATTGCGGTTTCCTTAACTGATACTTCAAGGTCATCAAGCACATACACAACCACTCCCTCATTTTGGGTAAGATTTTTCTCCGTTTTAAAGTATTTATAGCCCTCAAGGTTGGGAATGTGGGGCGTGCTGGGTAGCCAGCATTCAGTCAGTGAAATAATATCCCATTCTACTTTGGTCCTAGCTAGTATAGTTTGTAGTCCTGTTATATTTTTCGTTATGCTTCTAATGTTTTGGTTTAAAATTTTGAGTGAGAGACCAGGCGAAAAGTTAGGTGGAATGCAGTTGTCCAAATCACACATCGATGAGTCAGACACAGAGATCGAGTCAATATTTGATATATTCTGTTTTGTGTTATCGAACAGTGTGTGGTTTGAGTTTTAGTAATACCTTTTTATAATGTGACCTTTTTCGAAAAGATACAGAAGTACACTTACATATTCTTATCAAGTTAATTAACAATAAACAGAAAGCCTCTTCTTGATGCGATTGAACTATGGGGGGATGAGTGCAAAGGTGGGACAGTCCGGTTGCAAAGCAAAATGTAGAAATGTATAGTTTATGTATGTTAAGTGTATATGTTGGGGTAATTAGTAGATGGAAATATTTCATTGTATGACAGTAGTGAAAGCGTAGTGTAGTGTTTATGTTATTAGTGTAGGTAATCAGTTTAACTTTACAATAAGATAAAAAACAAGGAGTTATACAAAGCAACAACAATTTTACATGCCAACTGGATCCTAGTCATTTTTCGTTACGTAATTTGATAAGATCCTCTTCCGTTTTGATAAGCCGACTAGGCTTACCATCTTTTTCTCGGACGTAAACTTTGCCGTTTGCGATCCAGCACTGCTCATAAGTGCTGCTTTTAATGAATTCCTTCGTAAGATAATGAATGCGTTTCGTCATCGTGGTTAGAGCTTCGGATACATATATAGGTTTCACGGGCCCCTTATCTCGCAAGATGGAGGTGTTTAAACGGTTTGTTTTGTTTAATTTATTGTAATTTCTCGAAGCTAACAAGAATTGGTCTTTTCTAGCTGTAGATGAAAATTCTACATGGACAACGCCTACACTTTCCTTTTTACTCTTTGAGCGGAAAATATTTTTGATGTCGCAATCCTCCAGTGTCTGGTTTACAGTAGTTGCGATCGTTTGAATGGAGCATGTAAGGGTTTTTCGGGATTCAGGGTTTGTAGTTGGCAGATTACATATCTCGAGCGAAGCCGATTTCAAGTTCCTCTCAAGGATGTCCACTTTGAGTTCCAGGGATTTTATAGTTTTTTGGCTGCTGCTGCAGTCTGACTTGAGATTGTTTATCTCAATCATGGCATCATCATCCTTGTCTGAAATGAACTGCATTGACTCTCGAATTTTATTATTTTGAATCTGAATTTCCGCATTCTGAGCACTGATCTGCGTGTTTTGTGACCGGATATCCTCAAGAGCCCGGTGTAGGGCGTCTATTTTACTATTATGTTGAGCCTGCTGTGACACTAGTTCCGAAAACATGGACTTCATGTCAGACATCATATTCTCCATGCGCTGAAGGTCATCAGAGTCAAAGTCGTGGCCACGCTTCCTTCCCCGCTGTCCAGTATTTAGATCAATATTATCTTTACTGAAAGTTAAATCTGACTCAGACCTACGCAAAGGCGATGTCTTATTATTCTTAGGTGATCCACTACTAATATTCATCGTGATTGCTTAAAAATCATAAAGCACAAATCAAGTGGAGATACTAGAAAAGTCGTCAGCAGACCAGTTCCAAAAACAATCGAATCGGTCGCAGTACGGCACTAGTGAATAGAATTATTATGATTCACCTTACTATAAAATTGAAGGTATGCGTCAGCGGCTATCGGAGCGCGCGCCGTCCGTGTCCTTCCACAGTAGTCCGAAGTCACCCGACGATAGCCGAGCGCGTCCTCGAAGCGCCGCCGAAGGCCGGTCGTTGACCACGATGCGCAGCTCGGCCAGCTGACGACCCGATGATTCACACACTCCGTATTTATAGATTTTAAACTTTTGTAACCGCTATTATTTAATATCGTTATTGTGCAGATAATAACAGAGATATTTGGACTTCTGTTATTGCGATGTGTAGTGTATGTATTATGCTACACAACGGTATACAAATTATAGATAAATGTTTGTTAAATTATGCACTTTGGATTTATAAGTACGATCACATAGATAGTACGTGTTTACGCGCTGAGGTCAAGCGGCGTACCCCAATAAATTAACGGCGTACCATAATAAATTGGTAGGAGACTTCAGCTCTTTCTCGATGTGTTTTTTTCGTGTTTTTATTTGTCCGCGAAAATGAGTGAGATAATATGTATTGGTGTTTCCCCTATTCATAGTAATAGACTAATTTCATAATAATTAGTTTTATTCATAATAATTAGTTCATAGGTAATTCCTCGATCGACGGACCCGATAGGAAAGTCCCTGTATCGCTCATTATAAAAATCAACATTAGAATGGGGATGGCAACTGGGGAACTAATGGCGCTAGTATAGCTTGTTCCAAGCATCGTCATCGGCTCAAATCTTATAGGTACAGACGCCAGCAGGTCAACCTACCCGAAACTGTCAGATTTTACAAATCGAACATTAACCTTCTTCCACTATTGTGATAAGGTTGAAAATCTATTGAAGAAATTTGGCATATTGTGGTAGCTTGATGTGCTGGCGTCTGTACTTCAAAATAGTACTACCTCATTGGTCGGATTAGGACTTAGCTATGGTGGCGCCATCTACAATTGGCTTTGACCGGCCTTCCCCATTACTGATATTACTACAAGAGTATTGATTAGAGTTTACAATGGCCGTTTTAAAAAGATCTAGTCTGGAAATGAATATTAGGTCGAAACAATTTGAAATAATGTAAGGGCATCATTTCAATTTAATTCGAACTAAAAAGAACAAAAAAAAACACTGTTTAAAATAATAAAAAACTGTTTTTTTTTTTCAACCCTGATATATTCCTAACATTCAAGGTTGGGGTCACATCATACTCCACCTTGCATAATGTTGACTTAGTATGGCTTAGCAGGTTTCACAAACTTACGCCATTAAATTCTTCTCTGTACTTGATTAGGCAGATTAAGGGAAAAAGTCACATGCAATGATGATTTCCTTCACTGAAAGGCAATGGGGAAGGCAAGTGTCAAAGTGAAAAGTGACATTTGTGTCCTAAAAGAACTGTCAAATCAAAGAAATTTTCTGAAAAAAAAACGCTTTTATTGATGTAAAATGACTAGATGTTGTGTAAAAGGCTGTAAAAATGATGGAACATACAAATTTAGAAGAGAAGAATTATCACCGGGACCGAGATTTGTGATAGTGGTGGTGTTAGGAAGTAAAAATTCTTATCATATTGCTCCAATCTATAAAATAGATGTAAAATTAGATGAAGAAGACAAACACAAAACTTGATGACATTTTTCTCAATATAGAATGTCAGAAGCAGTACTATATTCTTTGTAGAGGCTAGCACATGTAATACCTACTTAAAAAATACAATTTTAAATCCTTACTACAAGTAAATGTGTGTTTAATGTAGTAGAATCAAATTTCTAGCCTCTCAAATAAATCACTTTTTTTTCCTCTTGTAGATGCACCGCGGCGTCTTAGTTCTGGTTTTAGTATATGCACCTGCATTGACGAATAATTTCCCATATTTGTTTTTTAGAATAAACTCAATTTTTATAACAAAATACGTGTTTGTTTTTTGTACAAGCTATACAGTAATCTGACTTATGGGACAACGATCGCAGCGACATCTACGAATAGCTTTAAGTTGCCATCCCCATTGGTCTGATAAACAGGTTATCCTTTTGACATATTATTACGCATATCGACCATTACCGATCACGCGTGATAATAATGTACCCGCTAGTCGGGTAAAAAGTTTGCAGTATGAGAACACTCCCCATTTGTGACGTCAAGCTCTCTTACTTTTTTTTTAATGTTTTTTGGAATGGCTTCAAGGCCTTTTTGACAATTAGTAACTTTTGTATTTTTTTTTGTAAAATTATGAGAATGTCATCTCCAATATTACGGAACTTTCCGGTTTTTGGGATTTTATTCTGGCAACATTCACAATTTCGAATTTTAAAATCGTTAACGCTTCTCTGCCGTGTTTGTTACGAGTTCAAGTTCAAGAGTTTTCTTTGCGATTTTCTGGAAACCTACACGAAGTTATTGTTTTGCAAACATCGTTGTTGTATCACCATCAAAAGAGCTTTTCATAAGAGTAGTGGGATTCTAGTAAAACAGCGAATAGTTGCTATTTCGGCTGTTTGAAATATTTTGACTGTCATAACCATGTCGGCGAGAGAAATTTATTACTCTGAGAAATATTACGACGAAGAACATGAATACAGGTAATGGATTTACATACTAACAATGTTTAAAATCATTTTACATGGATCAGTAAAAGTTATAACCTAATTCTAATTTGCAAGTTATCAATAGGTTCATAGTGGTTATTGTCTACGTTCTGGATCGTTCTACTGTTATAGACTGGTACTGGTATTGCAAAGCTTAGCGTTCAACTTTCCATGGAACTATGACGAGTCATACAACTCCAAAACTTTCCAAAACCAAACTTTATACAATAAGTAGTTTGTTGGACAAACAAAGGTTGACTCAAATGTGGAAATCTAGAAGACACGGTATTGTTCGCTTTCTCATTGTGAACATTGTGATCATACTAAAAAAGATCTGTCTGTTTACATTGTTTTGCTAGATGTTTATGTGAATTCTTAGTGTCAGACCAATACTTCACATTCAATAATGTGAAATAGACATTACACTGATAATGCTCTCAAAAATAATAAAGCTGTTAATTGCACTTACTTTGACATAAAAAGATATTGCTTTAAGACCTACTTGAGTTATTTATTTATTAAATAAGGAAGGAAGGATGGGGGAAGCCTATGCTTAGAAGAGGACAGAATATGCTAACAAAAAAATATCAACAATATTTTTGACTAGGTTGTTACTTCAACTGTCACAAATATGGATTTACAGGCATGTGGTCCTACCCAAAGAGATGGTGAAGTTGGTTCCGAAGAACCACTTGATGACGGAGCAGGAGTGGCGCGGGATCGGAGTACAGCAAAGCCAGGGGTGGGTGCACTACATGACGCATCAACCTGGTGAGTGACTCATTTATAAAATATTAACTTTTTATCTGATTAAAAGTCGTTTTTGTTGAAATTTAGTAGTTGTCCATTATTTCCGCAGACATTATCATTTATCTTTAGATAATGTTATTCTTTAAATTTATATTGTTACCTGTCCCATTTGTTTTGTATTAGTTTTTTACATAAATTAGGATGATGGTCTTGACCTGTATTAGGTATATTATACCTATTTAATTTTTAGTTTTATGGAATTATTTGGTGGTATGTACATTTTGCTCCACAGTTCTTTTATACCAAATAATTTCTAGACATGAAGACTTGTAATTGGCTGTCAGATTATCATACTGTTATTTATCACCATTGCATGTAGCTGTTCCAGTCTTAAAAAAATAAAATAAATAAATATTGGTAATTTGTTTTCAAGATTATTCAATACAACCATAGTGATAGACTAATTTTAGCTTTATTTTTATTGCCTCTCTTAAAAATACTTTTATCTTTTCCAGAGCCTCACATCCTGCTATTTAGGCGAAAGAAAGAAAAGAAATGAGATGAATGACAAAGGAAGTGCAGTGAGGTGTAAATGTATAGTTCTTAGTTGATATTAGCATTAATTTTAGCTTTAATAAATGTCGCCCAGCTCAATCACTGATGAATCTCTTGCTTCCATAATAAATGTTCTATTGATCAAAAGAATAATTAAAATGGTAAAATATTTTGTTCAGTTTTTTAAATTGTTAACTCTGCAATACATAAGAAGTTAATTTATTACATAAAAAAAAAATAGATCTTGAATTAATTTTGATCATTATTTCAATTAATACAGGATTTTTGTAAATAATAAATTATGTTGGGCTTACTCTATTTCTATCAAACAACTCATTTAACATTTTTTGGTCAATAGCAATATCAGATTCATAAATCCAATGAAAATAAAACAATATAGTTTACTTACTATATTTTTATGGGCTTTACTGATCTTCATTCCATAATTATTAAGTTTTTGTTAAAAAGAGCATGGATCTAAAACTTTTATTATTTTGATCATAAATAATTAAATTTGGACTAAGTACAATGATAGATTTTTTGATTTCATTAATAAGTTTTAGATCAATGCTTACTTTTGTTCTAAAAATTATTCATTCATTGCTTAGTAAAATGATAACTTTTCTTTGTCATGACTTAGTTTGGATTTCACTAGTTATCTGTTCGACCTATTAACATTTTGCTACTCGGCATTCATCCTTATTTTGTTTTAATCATAATCTCTTAGTTTTTCAAAAAGATACATTTTCTTTTTGAGTGTAAATAACAAAATAAAAGGTTCGTGTCTTAGCAATAATACATACAATTCAGTAAAATCATTTAATAAATAATTTTCGAATTTAATGTAAGTTTGAATTCACGAATACTATATTTTTAGGGATTTTCACATAGTGCCTTGAATAGAATTATGAGAATATGTGATACTATTTTGACTTGAGAATGTAACATAATGTCAATGAAATCTGGTCTAGTAAGATGACCCCTGTTTGACTCCCAAGTAATTGTGTATAAACCCAGACAATTGTAATTATTGCATGTTGTATATACAGTGATGTAATTATCGGCGTTTTGGCAGCACTCATTGTTATCTAACACAGTAATTGGAATAAATTATTTGGTGCTATGTTATGAGGATGTTTTATTTCTTTGTCTATAATTACTTACTTAAACAGCTTCCAGTTTAAAGATAAGAACTAAGCCAGCAAAAAAGCTTGTAAGGTTAACTGTATAAAATATTTAGCTGCCAAAGAACTTGCGTTTGGATCAGTGGGCTGTCTCAAATGCTGTGATCTTTTTGAGCCTGCTCAGTGAAACCAAGTACTGTGGTCTTTTTGAGCCTTCTCAGTGAAACCAAGTGCTGTGGTCTTTTTGAGCCTGCACAGCGAAACCAAGTACTGTGGTCTTTTTGAGCCTTCTCAGTGAAACCAAGTGCTGTGGTTTTTTTGAGCCTGCTCAGTGAAAGCAAGTACTGTGGTTTTTTTGAGAGCCTGCTGAGTGACGACAAGTTAAATAGGTTTTCTGATCAAGTAAAAGCAAATATATATATATCGCGCCACCACTCGAGTCTTTTTGACGCGGCGATAGTGTCTATGACACAACATCAAATTGCATTAAAAAAATTGTATAATGTAAAATGAGTGGTGGCGCGTGAACTCTAGTTCACACTTGCAACTGATAAACCAATAGGCCTGGCTTGCCATAAGTGACAAGATATAGGTAGGTGTCTACATGCTGGGTTACTAAGAAGTGCTCCTCTGCTTATCTCTTTTGGAGTGTGGGTATGGTGTTATTTTGTGTCTATGGTTCCTTATCAAGATTTTCACTACAGAAACGGATCTGTAAAAATAAGAACACAGTTTTGATTGTATTTATGATTATTTTAATATTTGCATATTTGCTAGAAGTATAGCTCTTAACATAGAATCTAATATAAGCTATTCATTTCCTTTTCTTCTTAGCACTGGGCGATAATGATGGCAGCTTTACATTTGTCTCAGGTTGTGAAAACTCCATAGGTTCCATTTTGATATCATCAGTGGTCACAGCATCCAGGAGTTCCAAGCCATGCAGCTGTTCTTGTTCCAAACTGTGCAGCATTTGGAATCCAGGTTCCAAAGATGGTGTGAATGCACCATCGAGGGCAGCCGGAAAATGCAACTCGGGCACTTCTTCTAGTTTCAACTGTGGAGCTATATCTCTTATAGCTAGTGCTTCCACCTGAGATCTTAACTCTTCGCATTTCTTTTTTGTCTTTGCATGGTACCTCACAACTCTGTCATTATAAAATTCATGGAGGTCACCAACATTGAGGTCTGCAAATACCTTTGAAATTGCATCAGGATATCCTGATTTTAATCCACTTGCTTCCTTATCAACCACTGTCCGGAGTAGTTTACACATATTGGTTAAGTGCAAGTCTAAAGTGTCGGCTAGGGCAGTTAGAACTACATTGGTTGTTGTTGAAACTCCAACATGTCCCAGAGCTATGGCCGCACATTGGCGCAATGCTCTTTTGTGACTCTCAGGTGTAAAAGGTAGAATCATGGGACCTTTGCCTACAGAAAAATCACAGTACTCTTTTTCGAGGAAGTTGATTGGCGGGACAGTCTCGTGTTCTAATTTTAAATCTGGTTCTGGCGGCTCTATTGGCAAACTAACGGGACCCAAGTGAGCCCCTTCATAGATAGCTGCTTCAGCTTGTTCCAGTATACTCGATAGTTGTTTCGCATGAGAGTGAAGCTGTATCGTGTGAGTTATCAAATTCGGTTTCGGGAGCTCGATAGGAGATGATTTCACTGTGATAGATATTTCGGGAATGTTTTGCATACCCAACTCTATGATTGGGTTAAAATTTACATTCTGTAGTAATGTCTCGTCTGTGCTTTCGTCGTCTATTTCGCCCCAGAGCTTTCGCGTGTTCATTTTTGCAGGATTAGCACTATAAAGATAAACAACGCTGACCGATTCGTGATTTCAACAACAATAAATGTGTCACTGTCATTGCGTGTGGTGATTCTGTCCAATTCTGTCAATGTCATTTTTTTTTTTGGTTGTTTTCGCCTCTTCAGCCCCCGTATTGTCTAACTGGTGTACAACTGTAGCGATAGGTTGCTTAATCTTGACACCTCTAATTTTATCGATATTGTAGTCTGGTGTTATCGACTGTTACGCGACTAAGTTGAGGAGTACCTCATGAGCATTAGAATAGTTGGTTTTATAGAGTATTTTATATTTTTGTGGTTTATATGCAACTGACAGGTAAAATTCGCGCTAAGAATGGGGAAGTTAAATGTCAAAGTGTCTGTCACAACGGTCACAACCAGCCCTGTGTAACTTAGAACATTCAGGTCAATGTATGGAATTTATTCCCAATCAATTGCCAACATTCAAAAACACGTCAGAAAATCATATTGACCAACATCACAGTACTAAATAATGATACCACGTGACTAAATTATGGAGACCGAAACAAATATGTCTGTTGTCTGCCTTCGTGTTGTGTTTTTCAGTTTGTTTTTCCTTTTTCTGTATGATTTGGGAATATAACTTACAAGAATAATTTCTGTGATTGTGTTAACGTTACGTTGAGTGGAGTGTCTAGTCAGTGCGTCGTCTTAGAAGTGGTTTGCTTTTCAATTTCATCCTCACATATTTTTAACGAGAAAATGAATAATTTAGAACTGTTGAACATAAAACTAGACATCGACTCGAAGTTTGTGGGATTAGGGTCATAAAGGAGTCCTGGCATACTGGAAATAACTTTTTTCCAAGGATTCCCTGTATCCAAACCGGTGAGTACATCTGCTGATGTGATTTTGTTCTCATACTCTCACAGCACTAATTTGAAATTAAAAGCATCATCAACATCTGTAATACAACCCTCACCAATCAAAATTAGCTGAAACTAGTGAAGAAAAGTTTTAAAGATTTTTCTACATACAAAATTATAATTTTGGTTCATGTTGGTCGAGTCTAAAGACATTATCTACCTGTGACACCATTATACTGCGATTCTATAATTAATCTTAGAATTTCATGTTCCAAGCATAATAATTTATATATTCATTTAGTTATTCTGATAGTGTAAAGAGTGCTTTCTTTAAATCACACTTTATGAATTTGCAGTGAAACAGCCAGTGAGAAGTAATGTTTTATATTTTTTATTCCAGCTATTAGGAGAGGCTAAATGCTGTTGGTATTGAAGAATCGGTGAATCTACCAATAGTAAAATAACATGTGCAGCGAAATGTATGTGCTTAACTCTTCGGAAAAAAGGATTTCAATAAATATGGAAACCGTTGGAAGGTATGCAATCCCAACTTTGAATTTGATCGCTTTACCTCTCACTGACAGACAATTATCAAAATTTCCACATCATTACACCTATTCAGAGTCAAAAAGTAAATAATTATAAAAAGAAAAACGTGAGTTTTATTAATATGTAAAAAATAACAAACAGACTTTCAAAGATATTTTAATAATAAATATGTTTAAAAAGCTGAGTTTCTGTAGCACATTCATAACACTTGTGAAGCCTTACCGCATCACCACATAAAAATAAACAACTGTTGAAGGGTTTTCTAAAAAAAGAGTTGAGTTCCAAAACAACCCGTAGATATCAACATGAAATGTTGTTTTGATGTTGACAATTATTTTAGGCTTTAGTTTTCAAGAGATATTTATCTTTTTTTAAGACGGTTTGTTTTTATTTTGTTGTAAGTCTTTTATGATACGATTTCGTTTTCCCGAAATATTATTAACAAATTCTTATGTTTCATTTCAGATACTTTCTACAAGCCAGCTATTGAGGTGTTTGCTGAAAAGTTGTGCCTTCACTCTGAAGGCTTAGGAGCGGTTTGGTAACGATCGGTTTACCCTTGTGAAGCAAAGGCGGGTCGCTAATAATTTATATAAATTAATAAATGTTGAAGTTATATAAATCAGTGTTTTATTTCACCAAGTTTTATTTTAAAATCAATAAATTTTGGAACCTACCTACTACCTGCGTAGTATGCATTTTATCGATATCGATAAACTAAATATCGATAAGGTATGACAACTCTATGATGCGTTGGGCATCCCTATTTCTGTGTATGTGAAACTTTTATGTTGGTAGCCATGTTTTTTTGTTGTGATTGGTACCACTTCCGTTATAAACTCGTTATGACCTAAATGTTCTAAGTTCCGACTCTTAAAATTACATGCTCTGTGTTTCTAACTTTAGTTTTGTGAATACGCGACGGTGCGCTGCGACTTGCGAGTAACGACTGACGCCCGGTTCATCACATTCTTTATAAGGAAACTTTACGAGCGCGTTCATCCTCACACTTCGATTCCAATGCCTCTAAATTCGATGCTCGGTATGTGGCTGCGAAACATATTAACATAAGTTTCAAAGTGATTGAAATTAGAAAATGTTGTCATCTTTGAGGGCGTAAATACATGTTAGTATTTGCGTGTGATTTTACACTTTACTCTTCTACTTAGTGAAGTGTGAAATGATTGTTGCCGCGCGTTGAACATCACGATTTAAATTCCGCAGTGGAGCGCGCGGCCGTCCGCTCGGTGCTGGCAATGGCAAACTGGCAAGTCAGTATTCGTGTAGCGTGCGGTTGCGACGCCCGTCTGCCTGTAGTGGTACCGTGATCCGTCACTTGTACACAACACCGCCGTGTATCGAGTGCATACAAAATTCATGTTTTGGTGTTTGTGTGGTGTGCTGATAGCTTCCTTTGTCTCTCCGTAGGTGTGTCGAGCACGGAGCACCGCCATTCAGGATCGCTACCGGGATGCCAGCGTGTCTAGTGATAGTGTGAGATCGTGCATCGTGCCGGTACTAGCCTAGTGTAGTGTAACTATAGTGCATCACAGTGCTGAATGGATTGTGTCTCTTTTGGATTGCCATCGAGAGTCATCGATAAACTTTTAGATTGTTTTTCTTTAACATAGTTATGTTTTTAACAATAAGCATGCGAGGGTCAGTGGGTCGTCCTAAGGGGAGTCTATTTTTATTTAGATGATTTGTGAACTTACCTTTAATTATAAATTCTTTTTTAACTTGGGCTTGAGTTCAACGGCTGAGTGACATGAAAGGTTAATCTTCAATGCAAAACCACAAGCTGAATTAAGACGCCGCGGTGCAACTGTAAGAGGAAAAAAAGTGATATAATTGAGTGGTTATACATTTTATTTTACTGTATTAAATCCATAATTACTTATAGTTGATGTTCAAATTTTTAAGATAAAGTATGTTTTACCTGTCCTCTCCTCTACCAAGAATATAATACTGCTTCTGACTTTCTATTTTGATAAAAATAAAATATCATGTTATATGTCAGTAATTTTACCCCTTCTTATTTCTTCTCATTATTTTAAAGCTGCATAGCCTAAGTATATTGTATAAGTACTGTTTCTTTATTATTATTTTTTACTTATAAATTACATTTTTTAATATTTTTACAAAAAATAAATAAATTCTCCATAGATCTACGCTTTGGAATGGACTACCAGTACTTTCACAGTTATTATGTCTTGTGTCTGGGACTGTAGCTTCATTATTTAAATTGAGAAACAAGCTTTGATTGGAATGAATGAAATGAAATTAAAGCCAATTTTTTAAATATATAATAAATACTTTTATTTACAAAAACCCTATATAACAAAATAATCTATTATAATAAAAAAAAATTAAGAACTATTGTTCAGTGGTTTAGGCGCCAGCTATACAAAACAAAATTGCTTATCAACCACGCTACATAGCGTAATAATACATAACCTATCAACAGAAGCATATTTCTATGATTATTTGAGGACAATTTGATCGAAAAATTTTCAGTAGTTCAGGCGCCAGCCAACTCAAAGAATATCAAAATAAAAATTTCGAAAAAAATGATGATTTGGCATCAGAATAATAATAATATTCCACAAGTTCTATCACACAACGCCATCTAGTCCAAAGCTAAGCAGAGCTTGTGTTATGGGTACTAGACAACTGATAAACATACTTATATATTTCTAAATACATACATAATAATTACACCCAGAGACAGAATAAATGATTGCACTCATCACACAAACATTTGTCCTGGGTGGGAATCGAACCCACGACCTCCGGCATAGCAGACAAGGTCACTAACCACTAGACCAACAGGCCTGCTGACATTTTATGCTAAGGAATTAAAATTTGGTTTATTTATAAGTCTAAATCACGTTTTTTTTACAACAATCACTATCAAAAGACTACAATATTACGAATAATTTATTATTTAAAATATATTATGTATTATAATTATGAACTCAAACACCTAAGTTTTATAAAACAAAGGTAAGACAAAATTGGTAATATTAAGCTACTTGGATATTTGTTTCAATATGTAATTATAAAAATCATGATCTTGATTGTGGTATAATTAGAAAATACATTGTGTGTGATTATGTCTAGTTTGGTAATATTTTTCTTCTTTTCTGTGTAACTTGTTTATTACACACACAGTTGTTAGTTTTAAACCACTTATGTAATAATCTTTGTTATTTTGCATGCTATTGTTATTGCAGAATGTGTCCTGCCCTAAAATATGATATCACACCTTTTGTTTACCACATTTTATGCAAATAAAGATTATGAATTTAAATTATCTACAAAAGATACATCAAAATACAGATTATCAAATGTCTCGAATTGGGAATTGAAGATTTTGGGACTTTGAGAATTGGACATTCTGCCCCTGAACGATAATAGTTGAATGAACATTATTTTAGCTTGTGGCACCACATATTTTAGGGCAGGACACATTCTGCCTTAACAATGGTATGCAAATTAATAACAAAGATTATGACCTAAGTAGTATAAAACTAACACAAATGTGTAATAAACAAGCTACAGAGAAAAAAGAAAAATATTATTAAAACTAGACATAATCACAATTTGGATTGAGGATCCACTTTTTGGATCTTGTTTTTAATTTATTTTGTTAATTTATTTTGTAGTAAGTTTAAAAAATTGTTGAAACAATCATCGATTTTGTAGTGTAATAGTTCTGGCCCTATAGATAAACAGGCAGACGATAATCGTTATCGCAAAGTTTTAGCATAGCTTACTTACCATAAATGCACCTTAACAATGGTTGTATCACATTAACATTGTGTTTTTAGTTTTGCGAAGTACCTAATGCGAGCTTAAAGCCAAAACCAAAAACAAAGCTGCAGATTCCAGGAGGTCTGCAGCTGCTACTGGCGGAGGCCCAAGCAAAATCAAAATTATCTATAGAATTTGGGACCTATTTATATCTTAGTTCTTTTTCTTTTCTCATTCATCTTACTATTAAACTTTGCTATCATTTTCACATTTAAGTATTTTTTTATGTGTTTGTTTGTAAGTCAAATCATTGGATATTGTGTGTTTGTAATAAAAAATAAATACTTTACAGATACCATCTGTTGATAAGGACACGCCAGAGCCTTTGG